>JARCFY010000006.1:112400000-114900000 GCA_029233225.1 Lepidodactylus listeri
TATAGTAGCAAACACTTTCTCTCCACACCAGACCCTTTCATGTTTCAAGGCTAAGACACAAGATACGACTGCCAGAAGGTAGTTAGTCATCTGCGCAGGCGCGGGTAATCTGCCTAGCACAGCAGAGGCCAAGCAAGCGAGGGAGGCGGGGTGGCGGGTAGTAGATGACTCCGCGTTCCTGAGGGCTGGGTGAAAGGTCCATTGTTAACTCCCAGCCAGGACCTATGGGGAAGCTGGAAGCAAGGAAGCTGGAAGCAAGGCTAAATATGTATATGGTCAAAGCATGATTAATATACTGGTATAGCAGAGGCACATAAGAACACAGGGTAGGCACTGACATATATGGCAGGCACTGACAAATATATGCAAGAGCCAATGTGGGGGTAGTGGTTAAGAGCGGCAGATTCTAATCTGAAGAACAGGGGTGGATTCCCCACTCCTCCACATGAAGCCTGCTGGGGGACCTTGGACCAGTCACAGTTCTGTCAGAACTCTCTCAGCCCCACCTTCCTCACAAGGAGCCTGTTGTGGGGAGAGGAAGGGGCGGCAATTGCAAGCTGCTTTGAGACTCCTTAAGGTAGAGGAAAGTGGGGTATTAAAACCTACTAATACTTATATAGTAGGCCAGGTTACCAATGGTGAGAACTCATCCTGGATATTTTGGTCAATTGTATGGATTCAAATAGTCCACATACCAAAGGCTTAGATGCGTTCTTGGATAAGCTACAGTGCTACTGATCTTCATTAGAAAAAGTCACTAAGGTGAAAATGTTAAAACTGAATTGCTTCTATTTGTTAAAGCATTTTTACCCACTCTTTCAATGATAATGGATCCACAGAGCAGCTTACCCTAAATGTACAATGTACAAAATGGCAACTAACACCATAGCATTCAGCACAGATAGAGCTACAGATCTCCACAAATTCAGGTGAAAGCTAATCAGCAGCAGAACGTTGTACATTAAAAGTGAGCTAACCTGAAACAAGAAAGCCTTATCCCTTGTACAGACCCACTGTACTTCAGACAAGTGGGGAGACACTTTGAAGACAAACTAAGAGGGTAGTCCTAAACAGAGTTACACTCTTTTAAGCTCATTAATGTCAGTGGATTTAGAAAGATGTAATTCTATTTAGGATTGCACTGTCAGTGTCTGCACAAGATGAGCCTTGAGTTATCTGTATTCACCTTATTTATATTTTATTATTATTTTATTGGTTTTGTGTCTCACTTTCTCTGTGTCCAGGCTCCAAGAAGGTAACATTATGATAAATACAATAAATATAATAAAATATCTAATACTTCTGGGCCCCAGAGAAGCCAGGCTAGCTGTAATGAGGGCCAGGGCCTTCTCAGTGGTGGCTCCGTACTGATGGAATGAGCTCCTGGACGACATCAGGGCCATGCGGGACCGTTTACAGTTCCGCAGGGCCTGCAAGACAGAGCTCTTCCACCACGCCTTCGATTAGGAAGCCATTCCCAATAAAGTGAGGCCCTGGTCCCAATATTACCATCATCATTAACATTATTAACAGCCCAATATTAACATAATTATTAACTATGATGTTAACTGACTGCATGCCTGTAGATGCTGCTAATGCTCGCCACCGTGTTCGAATCGCACTAGCACTTTATAAAATGTATGTTTCATAATTATATTTTTTCTGGATTTTATTTCATTTTGTTCTAGCTGTTTTATAGACTATGTAAGCTGCCCTGAACCTGCCCTGGCAGGGAGGGTGAGATATACATTTATTTAATTAAATAAGGCTGTGGTCACACGGAAAGGAAACTTGTGATATAGTCCCACTATGCTACACTTAGGGGTTGTTTTTTTTTCCGGGTTGGGGATGATCACACATCCCCCCCCCCTTGAACCGCAACCATTGCAGGAGCTGTATCCAGATAGCCCTGCTGCCATTTGGGTGGCGCAGCGTGAGTTTTTTTTTTTTTTAAGTGCTTTGTGCATGCGCACATGCCCATGGCCGAATCAGACGACCCTAAAATCCCTTAACCAAATTATTTGAACGTTCTGAGAAGGTTGACAAACCAGCCTATTACTGACTTCGATTTAAAAACGCATTCCAGCCTAGATGAGAACCAGAAGATGCTGGGGAGCGCCACTCTTTTTCGAAGTAGTACCTTGAGCACTGGAAAGAAAAACTGCCTGGTGTCATGCCCTTGAATGCGACATTTTCCGTGCAGGTTGAGCGGCGCTGGCACCTTCAGCCTTGTGCAGCACGGAAAGGCAAAGGCCTGGCCGGCCTCCCCCAGTGGATACAGATTGCCCACACAATGATCAGGCATTGTTCTGCCACTTGTCTGGAGCGGAATCCCCCCCCCCGTTTTGCTTTAGGCCCATGGATCCTCACTTCTGGGGAGCCCGTCTCTTGACTGACCATCATTAGCTGCCCTTACTGAGTCTGCCCCAGTCTTGGTTTCCAGATTTTCAACCCTCCTCTGACGCCAGATCTCCCCCCCCCCTTTCAATTTGGACCCATGGATCCTTGTGTTCCTCACTTCTGGAGAACCCGTCTCTTGGCTCTCCGTCATCAGCTCCCTTTTCTGAGTCTGCCCCAGTTTTGGTTTCCAGATTTGCAACCCTCCTCTGTCACCAGACCTCCCCCCCTTTCACTTTACACCCATAGATCCTTATGTTCCTCACTTTTGGGGAACCGGTCTCTTGGCTCACTGTCATCAGCTGCCCTTACTGAGTCTGCCCCAGTCTTGGTTTCAAGATCCTAAAACCTTCTCTGATGCCAGACTTCCCCCCTTTCACTTTAGACCCATGTATCCTTGTGTTCCTCACTTCTGGGGAACCCGTGTCTTGGCTCACCCTCTTTAGCTGCCCTTGGAGAGTCTGCCCCAGTCTTGGTTTCCAGATTTTCAACCCTCCTCTGGTGCCAGACCTCCCACGTTTCTCTTTAGACCCACTGATCCTTGTATTCCTCACTTCTGGGGAACCCATCTCTTGGCTCACCATTACCAGCTGCCCTTGGAGAGTCTGCCACAGTCTTGGTTTCCAGATTTTTATTCCTCCTCTGACACCAGACCTCCCCCCTTTCACTTTAGATCCATGGATCCTTGTGTTCCTCATTTCTGGGGAACCCATCTTTTGGCTCACCTTTACCAGCTGCCCTTGGAGAGTCTGCCACAGTCTTGGTTTCCAGATTTTTAATCCTCCTCTGACACCAGACCTCCCCCCTTTCACTTTAGATCCATGGATCCTTGTGTTCCTCACTTCTGGGGAACCCGTCTTTTGGCTCACCTTTACCACCTGCCCTTGGAGAGTCTGCCACAGTCTTGGTTTCCAGATTTTTATTCCTCCTCTGACACCAGACCTCCCCCCTTTCACTTTAGATCCATGGATCCTTGTGTTCCTCACTTCTGGGGAACCCGTCTTTTGGCTCACCTTTACCAGCTGCCCTTGGAAGAAGAAGAAGAAGAAGAAGAAGAAGAAGAAGAAGAACAAGAACAAGAAGAGATTGGATTTATACCCCGCCCTCCACTCCCCAAGGGAGTCTCAGAGCGGCTTACAAACTCCTTTTCCCTTCCCCTCCCCACAACAGACACCCTGTGAGGTAGGTGGGGCTGAGAGAGCTCTTTCCCAAGCTGTCCTTGAGGGAACAGCTGGTACAGAGCTATGGCTTGCCCAAGGTCATCCAGCCAGGTGCAAGTGGAGGAGTGGGGAATCAAACCCGGTTCTCCCAGATTAGAGTCCGCGCACTTAACCACTACACCAAACTGGCTCTCAAGTTGGTTTCCAGATTTTAAACCCCTCTCTGACACCAGACCTCCTTGCCCTTGGAGGGTCTGGCCCAGTCTTGTTTTCCAGATTTTCAACCCTCCTCTAATTCCAGATCTCCCCCCCCTTTCACTTTAGACCCATGCATCCTTGTGTTCCTCACTTCTGGGGAACCCGTCTCTTGGCTCACCATCATCAGGTGCCCTTGGAGAGTCTACCCCAGTCTTGGTTTCTAGATTTTCAACCCTCCTCTGGTGCCAGACCTCCCACCTTTCTCTTTAGACCCATGGATCCTTGTGTTCCTCACTTCTGGGGAACCCATCTTTTAGTTCACCATCATAAGCTGCCCTTGGAAAGTCTACTCCAGTCTTGGTTTCCAGATTTTCAACCCTCCTCTGATGTCAGACCTCCCCCCCTTTCTCTTTAGACCCATGGATCCTTGTGTTCCTCACTTCTGGGGAACCCGTCTCTTGGCTTACAGTCATCAGCTTCCCTTGGAGAGTCTACCCCAGTCTTGGTTTCCAGATTTTCAACCTTTTTCTGACGCCAGACCTCCCCTCCCTTTCAATTTCAACCCATGTGAGGGATCCTTGTGTCCCTCACTTATGGGGAACCCATCTCTTGGCTCCTCCCTCCCCCCCCAGCTTCAAATGTTGAAAAGACAGACCGTGGTCACACGGCACTTTAATCCTGGATCAAGTCCCGCTGGACGTTAATCCGGGATGTTTTAATTTGGGTTGGAATGATCACACATCCCAAACCCTGTGGTGGTGGCTGGGGGAGGCAAGGTGAGGGCCACCTGCATGCCCGCGCATGGCTCCTCTCCCCTTGCCCTGCCCTCAGAAGCACCAAAAAGGAGAGATACATGGTGAGATGAAGAAGAAGAGAGAAGAAGAGATTAGATTTATACCCCACCCTTCACTCAGAGCGGTTTACGAACTCCTTTCCCTTCCCCTCCCCACAACAGACACCCTGTGAGGTAGGTGGGGCTGAGAGAGCTCTTTCCCAAGCTGTCCTTGAGGGAACAGCTGGTACAGAGCTATGGCTTGCCCAAGGTCATCCAGCCAGGTGCAAGTGGAGGAGTGGGGAATCAAACCCGGTTCTCCCAGATTAGAGTCCGCACACTTAACCACTACACCAAACTGGCACCAAACCACTACACCAAACCACTACACCAAACTGGGGATGGAGGGAAGCAAGGGGGGAAAAGGCAGAGGTGGAACTGGCTGGCTGGCCTGCTGGCTTGCCCCATGCTCCACTCTGGGCCCTGAGCCCCGCCGGATGCCACCTGATGAAAAATCAGGGAGAAGGGGAGAAGCATGCCGGGGGGCGGGATGCCAGGTGGTGGCCAGTGGGGCTTGGGGCCTGGCATGGAGCGTGGGGCATTTTTTTCCCTTTCTTGCACTTGGGTGCTTGAGTGCTCAAGCGCCCAAGTGCAAGAAAGGGGGAAACCCCCCCCGGGGGGGGACTATCAGATGGCCTTCTTTTGCAATCTTTGCTAGAGAGGGCTGTCCAGATCAACTAAATCCTGGGTTCCAAGCATGACTTCCAGGAAAATACTTGATTTTCCCAGGGTCAGAAAATGCGTGAGGAACCCGAGATTGATCCCGCTTCAGTGCAGGAGTACGGACAGTCTGAACTGTCCCTTTAAATGTGGGAGGAAACAGCAGTTTCTCCCACTTTAAAGGGCCATGTGACCATGACCAGTGTAAATGTGGACTTAAGTGCTTTCCCTGGGAAAGTACTTGATTTTCCTGGAGTCAGAAAACACGTAAGGGAACCGGGAGCATTGCAGGAGTGTTACCAATTTGGCATGGGAGGCAGATTACCCCATCTGATCTGCAGATTTAAGTTCATGAGGGAACAGCAGCAAATCCTGATCAATAGGACCTTGTGACCAGACCTTACATATATGATAAAATACAATATATTATAAACTGTATAATAAAAGATGTTGTAAACTCAAGGGGGAGTGGTGTATAGTCTGTCTAGTCTGAAGGGGGGTGGAGAGAGGAGAAAGGGGAAGACAATCAAAGATGGAACCCGTTGCTCTCCTCAACCATAGGCCAGTAGAACAGCTCTGTCTTACAGGCCCTGCATTAGGTCCAGATCTCTGCTGAAAGAGTGTTCCGCTAGGCCAGAGGTAGGGTTGAAGAGGCCCTGGCTCTGGTCGAGGACAGCCAGATGCTCTTTGGGCCAGGGATCACCAGCAAATATTGATCACTAGGGTGTAATGCTCTCTGGGGATTATACCAGGAGGGGTGGTCTTGAAGGTATCCTGTTCCCAGACCATTTAGGGCTTTGAAGGTTAACACCAGAACTTTGAATCAGATCCGGTCTTCAATCTGGAGCCAGTGCAGCTAGTAGAGCACTGGCTGCATATACGCTTTAAAGGGCACTCCTGTCCAGAATGGTGTTCCTGTCAAAGGGATGCAAATTGCTCACTCACAACTAGTTAAGGAAAAACTGTTGTCACGTGTCTTCATTTGTGGGCTTCCTGGGACAAATAAAATAAATATTAAAAACACCATCCACGCATTACTAAATTTCTCAAGGTTGGATTTGTTCCTTTAATGGTGCTGCCTTCTCCAGATGAAGAGAGCTTTCTCTGGTGCGCAGAACCTCATTCCAGCCGAAGAGGCAGCAGGCTCTGCTAGTGGAAACTTCCTCCTGTCAGTGAAATGCTCGAGCACAAATGGAAACAGAAACTCTGGATCCAGCTTTGGTCTGGCACATCCGATTTACAGTCTTCAAAGCACAAATGATTTCATAAATATCTGCAATAATTTTTTTTTTTTACAGCGTTCTGGGAGGATTCATATCTCTTGTTGCATTTATATTCAGGGGCCTTCTTTAAAAAAAAAAAAAAAAGAATTAACAGTAGTATCAGTTCAAAATTCCCTCTGCCAAACTAGGTAAGTACAACATGCACTAAATCCAAAGATACAATGAACTGTAGAAAATTCTACTGCTGTATTTTAATTAACATGTCACTAGTGGGAAAATATCCCTTTCTTGAAACGAAGACAATGAAGTAATTATCTGTACCATCAAGGCTCTCTCCCTGCCCATATTTTACCTTTTCCATAATTTCAAATTGTATTATTATTATTATTCTGACAGTGTACAGTGTCATAGCCTTAAAAAGGATAATTTGAGTTTGAATTGGATGATGTCCAACATGGAATACAGTATAGAATCCCTTTCCCTTGCATTGGTATGCTTGTCTCCTAACCTTATATCAACCCTTCCCATGGACATTAATTGCACAACCAAATTTTGCAGCACCACAAGGGCAACCCAACATCTGGAGATTCAATTTTGCTTTAGTTCTTTGATATCTGTATCATGTTGCAGATTAGGGGTGCCAGCCTCTGGGTGGTGGCAGGAGGTCTCCTGGGATTACAACTGATATCCAGGCAACAGAGATCAGTTCACCTGGAGAAAATGGCCACTCTGGCATTATACCCCACTGAAGTTCCTCCCCTCCCCAAACCCTGCCCACCTGAGGCTCCACCCCCCAAATTTCCAGGTATTTCAAGCAGACAAAATCCTAGTGTTTCCTGATCTCACAGCAGAGACTCTACAAATCAGACGGTCCTTAAAACCGATCACAGTAAAACTTAATGAAGCAGGAATCTGGTACACCTGGACGAAATCAGGCTCCCTCCTTGTACGCTACCAAGGAGCAACGCTCACAGCGAGGGACGAAGATGCCGGTCAAGCTCTTCTCCTTGCCCTAAACCTCTGGGACCTGCCTATATCCAGTATGAAGAAGTCCTCTAAGTGCAAGCTAGACCTCATGCAATCGCCTTCGCAATGGAGCAAGATCCCTGTGCGCAAATCTTCCTGAGTGAATTCGATTCTGAATACCTTATATAAAAGTGCTGAACTGTTAGGTTGGACTGATTAAAATGTATGGACATAATCTCTCTCTCTGGTCTGAATGGGGGGGGGGGAGAGGGGAGAGTCTCTTCTCTGCCCCAGTGATAGGAAGGTTGCTAGGGATGGGCTTCTTTGAAAGCCCAAACGTGCCTTGCACGTTCCTTCTATACCCATTTTCCACCCTGGAATGGAGGAAAGTTTTGACGATAGTGTTTGTTGTTGTGCTGGGTTCTTCTTTTTCAAGGCAGATTGGCTCCAGTTTCCAGGGACAGGTTATTTCTTGGGGAACTAAGGGGGGGAGGGGGCAAGGGGGGGAAACTACCTTATTAGACAAAGTTAGAAGCAGAAGGGAGGCAAAGGGGCTATTACTTATAACATATTTTGTTGTCCACTTTGCCTGCTGCAAGTTCAATTACAAACAATGCCTAACATGGGAACGCAACATCTTTTTGCTTATCTGTTATTTGCCTAACCGTTCTGTTCTGTTAATGAGTGTGTTAAATCTATGTAATGTTTGGAAGTTAGCAATGTACAATGACTCTCACTTTGGTACACCAACTTGGTACAGTGTTAATATGCCATGACTTATAACAATGATATTTTTTCATGAAAGCTACTATTTAAAGTAATGGGTGGACATGCTTAATCCTTTTTTAACAGCAACTAGAAGCCATAAACATTTAATCCCACTCTTCCTATGGCTGCCACACTAAAGGCAGTAACTTTTAACTGCAGAGGATTAAACAACAAAATTAAAGTCAAGAGAATCCTCACACAAATGAAAAGAGTAAAAGCCGACATTATCTTTCTACAAGAGACTTACCTTTAAAAAGACCATGGCCCAATCTTCCCTTTATCTTGGTACCCTCAGCAGTATTACGCCCCAGGTTCAAACAAATCAAGGGGAGTAGCTATTCTTTTCTCCAAAGCCACCAGATTCCACACAAAGGAATCAGAGCCTGACCCAGAAGGAAGGTACATCATTTTGAAAGGATCTTTAGACAGTCAACCCTACATGGTAGCCAATCTTTATGTTCCAAATTTGGGCCAAATATCATATATCCAAACCGTCCTACAAAAGATATGCTCCTTCAATGAGGATACAATTCTAATAGGAGGCGATCTCAATTACGCGGCTAACGATATCATGGACCATTCTAGGTTCGCTCATTCGCCAGAGAAACTGAGACATCCAGCTGACCAACTAGACACTAATTAAAAATTTCAAATTATGCAATGTATGGAGATGGAAACACCCCTCAGACAAAGATTACACTTATTATTCAGCCCAATTTGACTCATTTAGCAGAATAGACTATATTTTAACATCTGCCACCACTACCTCAAACATCCTCTCATCATCCATAGGCCTCAGGCAATGATCCATGATGCCCCAGTGGAATGCATCATGGTGATGGGAAAAGAAATCAACACACAACTAAATTGGTCTTTGAACAGAGCTTTATTGAAAGATCCAGCATTTAGGTCACAAACTGAGGAAGCCATTGCAGAATTCTTTCTTCTTAATCTATCTGATGACATGCCACTCAAGATTATCTGGGACGCCCATAAGGCTGTTCTGAGAGGGAAACTCATCGTGTTAGCTTCAGCCTACAAAAAATGTAAACAAAAAAACAGTAAATAATCTTCAGGCAGAAATAAAATTATTGGAAAACAAACATAAGCAATAAACAGGCAATAAAACATCTATCAAAAGCTTACAATTCAATGGAAAAAACTAGAAGCAATCGAAATTTCAACAACACAAAAAATATAGCCTTAATGCAGCATAAATATAAATATTGTAATAACAAGTCACTTAGGTATCTATCGTTTAAGTTAAGACAGCAAAGGATGAGCAACATGATCAACTGCATCCGCGATCAGCAAGGAACCCTGTGTGTAACATCCCACGAGATACTTCACACTTCTTATCGCTTCTTAACTGTGATTACAAGCTTTTTGCCTCAATTCTCGCAGGGGGACTCTCCAAGGTTTTACCCTCTTATGTACATTTAGACCAGACGGGCTTCATCAGACAAAGAGACATCACAGACAACAAAAGACTATTGATATTATCCATTATTGTCACCTAAGAAGAATCAAACCCTCTTGTATCCTGTCCGTAGACTTTGATACCTTTGATACCTTGGAATTCGACTATATTCATTGCCTGCTTGAACATATGAACTTTGGATCTCGATTTAAATCAGCTTTACACTGGATATATGTTTCACCCTTGGCCTACTTAAATATCAACTCTAGATCCTCAAATTTCTTTAATTTATACAGAGGAACAAGACAGGGCTGCCCTCTGTCGCTGCTCATATTCGCGATGGCAATTGAACCACTGGTCACCTCCATTCAACAAGAAGCGGCAATACAAGGCATAACAATAAAAAAACAAACAGTTTAAAACAAGCCTATTTGCTGATGATATGAACATCTACATTGTAGACCCAATTACTATGATTCCTCCACTATTTCAGCTCTTAGAGGACTTTGGGAAGATTTCAGGTTTATGCATAAATCAATCCAAATCCACACTATACCCTGTCCTCCTAGATGAAGACTCAACTAAATTTATTAAAGAGAGGTATTCCTTTATGTGGACCTCCCGCTATTGGCAATATTTGGGTGTTAAAATCCCCTTAAATTTGGAAGATTTAATCACTCATAACCATACGAAAGCAAATGCCCTCATAACATCTCAACTAAAAGCATGGGGCACAAAATTGCTGACTTGGCTGAAACGCATCTCAGTTGTCAAGTCATTTATATTACCAAAATTCTTTTATTATTTTAGAGCTCTTCCAATTCAAATCATGGCTCTCTGGCAAAGAAATTTGCTAAACTTCATTTGAAACCATAAAAAACCTAGAATCCATTTTCAAATTCTTCGAAGAAATAAAGATAAAGGGAGTCTTGCCGTTCCTGACCTCAAAACTTACTACCAAACTACTATACTGGCAAATCTGACCAGACGTTACCACAGCGGCTACCAGGCTGACTGGAAAAACATAGAGAATACATATCTTAGATTGGCTTCCTTCCAAGAAGCACTTTGAAACTTACCTTCTAAACGCCTCCTTCCAAGAACCCCACATCCATTCCTCTTAACGACATTCCGAGTGTGGGATACCTGCAAGAAAAAATTGGTAACATCAGACTCACCCATAAAGAGCTTCCTCCGCCAATCCTGGTGTCAACCAGGCTTAAACCCTCCTTCATTTTGCAAATGGGAAAAAGCGAAGATCACTAAATTCATAGACATCACCAACAAAGGTACGATGCTTAGTAAAGCCGAACTGGACATTAAGGCAAATACACGTCTACCCTGGTATGAATATTTGCAAGTGGCACACCTCTTTGAATCTCAAAAACGGAACCTAAACTTTCAAAGAAAATCTTCGAATGATTATTAATGTCCAAAGCCTTTACTAAAAAGGGCCTGATTTCAACATTCTACGGCTATTTTATACAAGATTCTTCATGTCAAACCACAGGGCTTCAAACCAGTTGGCACACCAACATTGGATATACTTTATCGAATGACCAATGGGAAGCGATTTGGAACTCAAATATATATAAAACCAAGTCCACTCCAATACAACTTCAAGCCTTAAAAACTTTATTTAGATGGCACATCACACCTGAAAAGCTATCACACATATACACAACACACTCACCAACGTGCTGGAAATGCCAAATCTCTACTGGGACCTTCTACCATGCTTGGTGGTCCTGTCCTCTCATAGTTACATTCTGGAAAAAGATTCTCTCAGAAATTGAACAGATGCTTGAAGTCTCTATTCCTTATGACCCGGCTCGGATTCTACTCAACTTATGGCTTAAGACAAAGATTCCCAGAGAAACAAGAGAATTAGTAGAAGTCCTTATAACAGCAGCTAAACATACATTAGCAGTCAACTGGAAAAAACCCTCCAGCCCACCAATTTCCACATGGCTAGCCAAGGTATGGGACTATTTTATATTCGATAAAATAACTGAAAGAACAAAAATCTTTACGGAAATGACACCCACAAAAACCCAATGCTCAAATGGTACCCTATCATCAACGAATACTCTGAAAGTAAGGATGTGACACTCCCAAAATCTTGGGCAAACAACTCCTCCATATATCTCTTCTTATAAGGAGTAAACCCACCTTTTCTCAGCTTAGTTCCAAGATTGGTTACTGATGTCCGATATAAACAGTAGTAACTCTAGAGTTAACCTTAGTTTAATGTGACGGGAATGTTTAAGAATTGCTGTAATACAAGCTCAGTCTCTCACTTTGTATTCCAATATATTATTAAGTATCTCTAATATGTAACACACTCTTTACTGCTTGTACCCTTTTAATCCCTTCAATAAAAGATTAAAAAAAAAAAAACAACTCCAAGTATTTCCCAACCTGGAGCTGGCGACTCTATACCACTTCCATGTGCCAAAGGTTACAGTTATTGGGGGGGGGGGGGGATTGTAGCAGTTGCTTATTAAATAGTGTATACATGATGTGTAACGTTAAAATGACATAAAATGAACAAAAATACTGGGAACATCAGCAACAAAAGGGAGTGCTTGAAACAAATAGTCTCCATTAAGAGCCAGTGTGGTGTAATGGTTAAGAAAAGTGGACTGTAATCTGGAGAACTGGGTGTGATTCCTCATGAAGCCAGCTGGGTGACTTTGGGGCAATCATAGTTATTCTCTCAGAAGTCTCAGCCCCACCCACCTCACAAGGTGCTTGTTGTGGGGGGAGGAAGGGAAGGAGAATGTCAGCTGCTTGGAGACTGTTCAGGGTCAGGACTTTCCCCCCCTTTTTTTAGAAAAAGAGGTGCGGGAACTCTCAAGAGGGAAATGAAGTTTTCAATCTGTATACTAGAGACTCATAGACCGATTTCACACAGGCCACTTGCCTCTCATTCTCTCCAGAGTTTCCCCTCCAAGTTTTCCCCAGAGCATTTTCGTCAGTTTCACACTTGGAGCCGCAGCTCCTCATATGCCCCGCATGTTCCATTTCTCTTACTGGCTGTTTTGGGGCTGCCGCGAGGCTTCCTGCTGCTGCCCCCTCCCCTCCCATTCCCCTCCCAGCCCCTCCCTCCTCCCCTCCCATCTCCCTCCCGCACGCTCTGGCCGCCGTCTTCCATCCATCATGCCACCAGCAGCAGCAGCACTGGGGTGCTGGATGTGAATGTGAATCAGGGGGGACTGGCCTCCCATCTCCTTCCCGCATGCTCTGGCTGCCGTCCTCCATCCACCATGATGCTGGCAGCAGGAGCAGCACTCAGGGCACTGGATGTGAGCACGAGCCAGGGGGTGGGGAGGGGGGACTGGCCTCCAGTCTCCCTCCCGCACACTCTGGCTGCCGTCCTCCACTCACAATGCTGCCGGCAGCAGGAATAGCAGCAGCATCACTGGATGTGAGCACGAGCCAGGGGATGGGGAAGGGGAATGGCCTCCCGTCTCCCTCCTGCATGCTCTGGCCACTGTCCTCCATCCACCATGCTGCCAGCAGCAGGAGCAGCAGCACTTAGGGCACTGGATGTGAGCGTGAGCCAGGGGGTGGGGAGGGGAGACTGGCCTTCCATCTCCCTCTGTACACTCTGGCCACCATCCTCCATCCACCATGCCACTGGTAGCAGCAGCAGTAGCACTCGGGGCACTGGATGCGAGCGTGAGCCAGGGGATGGGGAGGGGGAATTGCGGTTCCTTCCAGGCTTCTTCTCCAGTGGCGGCGGTGGCACTTGGTGGCAGGAGCAGAGGAGGAGCGGCGGCAACGACAGCCTGGTCGCCTCACTCCGCACCTGGCTACAGCACACTGAATCAGAGCCCAGAAGAAAAAGTTCCCCCCACCACAAAATACATAATAAATAAATGTGAACATGTGTATTATACAAAGAAAACAATGGTGCGGTCTTCCTTCACTGCATCACTATTTCGATATAACGTAATGAGGGTTTCTTTTTTAAAAAAAAGGAAGACAGTCCAGCACCCAGAGAGTGGGTGGGATGGAAGAATTGCGCCCCTTGCCCACCTGCCGCTGCTCCCCCGCAGGTGCTGGGAGGAAAGCGCCACCTGCCTGCTCTGCAAGGGCTGCGGCCGGGGCAGCCCGGAGACAGGGCAGCAGTCAACCACCCGCATGGGGGCTCTCGGGCCAATGACACCTGGCTCCTGCCCGAAAAGCCCAGCAAATCCTCCTCACTGACTCACTTATTGCTTTGCTGCCTCACCATTTCAAACTTACATAAGGAGGGGTTCTTTTTTTTTTTTTAAAGGAAGAAACTCCCACCACGGGGTGTGCCAAGGAGGAAGGCAGGCGAGTGGGCGTGTTTTCATTTCGGCTTCTCCCCGGAGCAAACAGGAAAATCCTCTAAAAATGGAATCTGTTTGCTCTGGTGCAGCACGGCCAGGGGTCATTTTGAGCAGGAGCTCGGGGGAGTGCAGCTCTGGGAGTTGGTGCCAGCCCCCCCCCCCCGTGGGGGAATGCCTGCTTGTGTCATGGCTGCAGCAAAATGGAAAGGTCCTTGTTTTTCTGATCAGCCTTCTAAAGGCTTCAGCCACCACTGAAGCTATTCTCCCAGAAAAGGGGTATTTCTGAGGCTTGGATTAGTAGCTGTCCCCTGTCTTCCAGTTCTCTCTCTCTCTCTCTCTCTCTCTCTCTCTCTCTCTCTCCTTCCTTCTTTCTTTCTTTCTTTCTTTCTTTCTTTCTTTCTTTCTTTCTTTCTTTCTTTCTTTCTTTCTTTCTTTCTCTCTCTCTCTCTCTCTCTCTCTCTCTCTCTCTCTCCCCTTTCTTGCCTTCTGACATACTTCCGGTGATGTCAAGTGGTGTAGCATATGCAAATAAGTTATGCTAATGAGTTATGCTAATGAGCTCCTGCACCACTTTTTCTACAAAATGACCCCTGAGCACGGCAATACTCTGGAGCAAAACGTGAGCTCGGAGCAACTGGTGTGAAATCAACCAGAAGCTCCAGGGCAAGCATGAGGGCAAACCCGGGGCAAACACTAGTGAGAAATCGGTCCTAGACTTGTAAACATGTTTAAAAGAATTTTGTTGAAGAGGTTCTGGAACTTCATTCCAGTGCGTTCCCCCAGAAAAAAAGCCCTGCAGTTAGGATAGAGAAAAGCGGGATATAAATAACAACTCTTCTTCTTCCTCTTCTTCAATAAAGATACCTCCAAAATCCACACTCTTTCTGCTTGGCATATACTCTTCAGAAGCTTTTAGCTCCTACCTTCAATATGAACTCAAACATTACAGTCCTGAATTGTTCTCTCTCTCTCTCTGTATATGTGTGTAAAGTGCCATCATCACAAGCGACCTGTGGCAACCCTGCAGGGTTTTCAAGACAAGAGATGTTTGGAGGTGGGTTGCCATTGCCTGCCTCCGCTTCACAACCCTGGACTTCCTTGGTGTTCTCCCATCCAAATACTAACCAGGGCCAGTTTCTTCAGAAACTCTAAAATGGTGGGGCGGGGAGCAGCTATTGTGAACACAGAGAAGCCTCAATGGAATAAAGGAATCCTCTCAGCGCACGTGTTCTGACAGCATAAACATCCTGAATAGCATAAGTACTTCAAATTTAGAGAGCAATATAAGATGTCAGTCTGGGCAGCTACTCCTGCTTGTTTTAAACAAAACAGTTTGTCGTTGCTTCAAGCATTAATCTAGTGTCTTATTTCATCTAGATTTTGGCATGTCCCCGCCATGGTATTCACATCCCTACAACAAAGTATGTGATTTATATCACTACAACAGAATCTGTGAGGATTTGTTGGAAATTCTTCTGCAAGCTTTCTTAGCTTTTAGCTAGGAAAAAAAAAAAAAGAGAGAGAGGCCACGCTGCATGCAATGATACCCCACATGTGGCAAAACAGTGCCATATGCCGGTGGCCCTTACCCAATGATTGGTGCTGGACAGAATGAGGCTAACCTGAAAGAGCACCTCTGCAGGCTGTGGTTCGCCCATGTAGCGGAGTGAAGTGGTTAAGCGGACGGGGTTGTTTCAGACAGCGGAAGGGAGATGCCATCTTCTAGTGGTCCCTGCAATACTCCTTGGAAATAAAAAAAACAGTGGGTGAGTGTGCATGGCTGTGAAGGAGAACGGGGCCAGATGCAGGCTTTGGTGGGCTCTGGGCAGAGAGCTCCCAGGGGCTTCTTCCCCTCCACCATCAGGCCTCCTGATTACCGTATTTTTCGCTCCATAAGACGCACCTGACCATAAGACGCACCTAGTTTTAGAGGAGGAAAACAGGGAAAAAAATATTCTGAACCAAATAGTAGGTAAGTGGGGGGAGGAGATAGAAGAAAGAAAGGAAGGTAGGTAGGTAGGGGGGAGAGAGAGAGAAGGAAGGAAGGAAGAGAAAGAAAGGGAAAAAGGAAGGAACAGAGAGGGAGGGAGAAGAGAGAGAAAAGGAAGGAATGAAGGAAGAAAGACAGAAAGAAAGAAAGGGTGTTTCCCTCCCCCCCTTGCTTGGGCCCGAGTGGCTTAACACCACTCAGGCCCAGCTCTTCCCTCCCTACCTCCCCCCCCCCCGGCGGCCCGGGAAAGGTCAGTGGGAGAGGGAGGAGGGGTTTCTCCCCGAGCTGGCAGCCATGCCGCAGCCCAGGAAATGTGCGCGGGGGAGGGAGGAGGGCTTTTCTGCCTGGGCTGGCAGCCTGCCGGCCCGGGAAAGGTGAGTGGGAGGGGGAGGAGGGGTTTCTCCCCAGGCTGGCGGCCATGCCGCAGCCCGGGAAGGGTGAGCGAGGGAGGGAGGAGGGGTTTCTCCCCGGCCAGCGGCCATGCTGCGGCCCGGGAAAGGTGTGTGGGGGAGGAAGGGGGGGTTCTCCCCGGGCAGTATTCGCTCCATAAGACGCGCACACTTCCCCCACACTTTTTGGAGGAGAAAAAGTGTGTCTTATAGAGCGAAAAATATGGTATGCCATCCTTCCCTCACACTCACCTGCATGCCACTCTCCTGCCTGTATGATATCCCCCTACCAACTTTCAAAGGTAAAGGTTTCCCTTGTTCGAAAGTCAGTCAAATCCGACTCTAGGTGGAGGTGCTCATCTCCGTTTCCAAGCCGAAGAGCCAGCGCTGTCCAAAGACTTTCCCTTGGCCATGTGGCCGGCATGACCAAACACCGAGGAGCACATAATGCTGTTACCTTCCCACCTAGGTGGTACCTATTTATCTACTTGCAATTTCTTGCTTTCAGACTGCTAGGTTGGCAGGAGCTATGGCCAGAGATGGGAGCTCGCTCCATCATGCAGCACTCGGGTCTTGAACTGCCAAACTACCGACCTTCCTGTCTGCAGCTCAGTGTCTTAACCTCTGAGCCACCGTGGCCCCACCAGCTTTCAAACCCTCCCATTAAGAACATAAGAAGAGCCCTGCTGGACTAGACCAATAGTCTATTTAGTCCAGCTAGGGATGCCGGACACCCCGGTGGCGGCAAAGGTCCCCTGCTGCCAGGCTCCACCTCTCCATGGCTGATCAGCTGGCTGGCAGGGGTGATTTACCCCCCCCCCCCAAGGGAGGCACAAAGTCTATTATAGTTTTATTTCTGAAACATTTGATTTTGGGCAATGACTATGATATATTTTATTTGGTGTTTCATGCTGGTATAATACTGTAATAAATGCCTTTGAACTTTTGGGATGTAAGCCGGCAAGGTGCTTTCTGCCCTCTTATGAGGGATCCATGAGAGAAAAGAAATGGACTATGTTGTTGAATGTATGAGAAAGACTATGGGATGGGGTAACCAGAGGGGAAACGACTGCAAACGTTTCCAGCAAAGGTTTAAAGTACCATTTTCTGAGGCCAGGCCAGGAGGTTGTCCCAAAGCACAAAGACATTCAAACAGGAGATGGGCAATTCCATCTGTTATGGCCAGAGACATGTACTCACAGACATCATGAGGGTACATACTCCATACATGTTCGCAGGCTACCCCACCCCTCTCCACCGTCTTCATTTGGCACATCAAAAGACATTGCACAGGGGTATGAAGACAGTGGGACGCTTCCTGGAGGAACCAGTTAGGCTGCCCGGGGTTTGCTTTCATCTAAAGGACAATGCCTGCAGCAGAAGACGTCAACATCCTGTCTTGACCATCAGGTAGATTCGAATATCGACCACTCCCATAGGACCCTCTTAGTGGACAGTGCCATAGAGAATGGACCCCCCATAGGCGTTCCCGGGGAGATTTCAGACCATGCCAACCCCTGGTGACACCCCCCAATAAATATAGCTCCCCAAGAGTTTCTTGTGCTCTTGCCTTCCCTCTTCCTCCCGTCCTTCCTCCCGGATCCTTGGGTGCACCACTGGGATCCACCATGTGTTTTCTGCAGGTTCAGAATTCATGCCCTTCTCACCCTTTGTCCCAGAACATCCTCCTTTCTTCCAGCAGGACCTCGCCAGACTCCTGTATAGGTAAATATCGCCCCGACGGATACCATCAATATTCCTGATAATGCAACTGTCTCTTTAATTCTATCTAACTTCCTAGATCTGTATAGTTGTGTGTACGATTGTGCTATAACTGAATGAATCATTTTATTTCTGTTACATAAACATAAGACCTTTTCTTTAATCTTGATTCGAGTCTCCGTGTCAGTTTCTGGGAAGTCTGAGAGAGGCCCAGCCTCTGATTACATAGGTGCTGTTCCGCTAACGCCTACTGCTGATTATTAAGAGCTAATATTCCCCCAATACTGATAATATAATAGAGCAGTCAGGCTAACAGGGAGGAACACCCAACATTTCAGCAATGTGCCTACATGACTTCACTATGAACTGGAAGTGATGTAGGCATGTTGGGGTGACATTCTGGTTTTGGGGCAAAAACTCTATGGTAGAAGATAATTTTACCATGGTGTTTTTGCCCCAAAGCCAGAGCATCACCCCAATGTCCCTGACTTGTCCATGTCACTTCTGGGTCACATTGGAAGTCATGTGGACATGTTGCTGAAACATGCAATGAAACTCCCTGCTCCCATAAGCCCTCACTCCATCTGCTGCTGGCTGCCCAGAGGGACCTGGCAACCCTAAGTCCAGCATCCTGCCTCACGTGGTGGCCAACCAGTTCATCTTGATGGCCAACAACAGGGTAGAGAGGCCGAGGCAGAAGTGCTGATGTTGCCTCCTGGCTCAGGGATTCAAAGGATTAGTGCCTCTCAATGTGGAGGTTCTCCTCAGTCAACATGGCTAGTAACCATTGATAGACTTATTCTCCATGAGTTTACCTAATCCCTTTGAAAGCTGTTTGTGCCTGTGGCCATCACTACATCCTCTGGCAGCAAATTCCACATTTTAATCATTCTCTGTGTAAAGCAGTATTTCCTTTTGTCCATCCTGAACCAACTGCCAATCAATTCCATTGGACGCCCTTGAGTTCTAGTGTTTTGGGAGAGGGAGAAAAGGTTCTCTTCGTCAACTCCTTCCACCCCTTGCATAATTTTATATACCTCTATCCAGGGCTCTTTTTGTAGAAAAAGCCCAGCAGGAACTCATTAGCATATTAGGCCACACTCCAGACAGAACAGCTCATTAACATATTAAGCCACACCCGATGTTACCAGAAGTGTGGTCATCCAGCCACATCCACCTTTTGCTTCTTATTCTGTCTACCTTGTTGTCAAAACAGTTTTGACAAAACCAATAAAAACATTATTTTCTGTCCCATCTATACAAAATCTTGCCTGAACCAATATCTTAGATCCACACTGGATTGGAATCAATTCCTAAAGATTAGGTTCCCATGGAAATCAGCTTGCCTTCCTGCAGAACTAGTACGCTGAATATGATTTTTTAGGGTTTCCAACCTACAGGTGGGGTCTGGAGATTTCCTGGAATTACAACTGAGCTCCAAACTACAGAGATCAGGTCAATGGCTGCTTTGGAAAGTGGAGTCCATGGCATTATGCCTTGCTTAGGTCCCTCCTTCCCCTAAACCCCACCCTCCACTCCCAAATCTCCAGGGATTTCCTCAACCTGGAGTTGGCAACCCTAGTTCACTGGCAGAACAACCCTAGGAGCCAGTTTGGTGTAGTGGTTAAGTGCACGGACTCTAATCTGGGAGAACCAGGTTTGATTCCTCACTCCCCCCCTTGCACCTGCTGGATGACCTTGGGCAAGCCATAGCTCTGTACCAGCTGTTGTCTCAGAGCTCTCTCAGCCCCACCTACCTCACAAGGTGTCTGTTATGGGGAAGGGAAGGGAAAGGAGTTTGTAAGATGCTCTGAGACTCCCTTGGGTAGTGAAGGGCAGGGTATAAATCCAATCTCTTCTTCTTCTAGGTTTGTGGATGCACTGGATGGGAGTAGTTTGTGGACTATTTTATTCAAGGTACAAAATTTTATTCAAGGTATAAGATTCCATGTGCCACCCACACTTCTTCAGATGGAAGAAGTGTGCATGCACACAAAAGCTTATACCCTGGATGAAACTTTGGACTCCAACTTTGTTCTGCTGCTTCAGACCAACATGACTACCCACCTGCATTATTACACTATAATACTTTTTACAAGCAATTATGTACCAGTGGAGTGGTTACCATGCAGAGTCTGTCCCACAGGTAAAATGATCCTGTGAACAGGTAGTCTTTACCACATAAAAGTATCACTACCATCACAAGATCACCAATCGTTGGAAGTCAACTCCTCAGAAACAGAAATCTCTCATATTAGGAGGTTTAAGAACATCAACTTTGCTGTACCATTAATGGCAGATGTCAGCCCAGTGACAGGAGAAGAGGGACAATCATCTTCATCAAAAACTCTGCCCACTTTTTAAATTTCACAAAACAGGCAATCTCCAAAGTGCTGCTTACCATGCTCATTTTTAGTTATATCTCTATTTCTCTGCAGATGTCCTCCAAAGTCCTCCATGCAACAGTCAAGTGTTCTGCCAACACACACAACAATGAAGCTACTTTTTCAGATATTTTCTCTTGCATGGCAGTAAGCACCAAACCACTTTAATAGAGACTTTAGACACACATATATTTGTGAGCCATTTCCAACAAGACACAACAATGAACTCAGGCTTCAAATGTACTTTTCTGAAGCAGAAGATGCCATGAGAAAATGAAAGAGATGCTCAAAAATTAAAGATGTTGTCAAAAGCAGCATTTCCCAGGCTCTCTGCTTTTTTACATCCCCCCCTTTTCAATTTTTTTTATAAAAACACAAAAAGCAAAATGAAACAGAAAGAAAGAAAGAAAGAAAGAAAGAAAGAAAGAAAGAAAGAAAGAAAGAAAGAAAGAAAGAAAGAAATGTAGGGGAGAGAGAGAAAAAGAAGGAAGGAAGGAAGGAGATTAGATAGATAGATAGATAGATAGATAGATAGATAGATAGATAGATAGATAGATAGATAGATAGATAGATAGGGGAGAGGGAGGAAGGAAGGAAGTTGGAAGAGAGAGAGAGAAAGGAAGGGGGAGGGATAGAGAAAAGAGAAAGATAGAAAGAAGGAAGGAAGGAAGGAAGGAAGGAAGGTGAAGACAGAGAGAGAGAGAGAGAAAGACAGACAGACAGGCAGACAGACGGACAGGCAGACAGATAGATAAATGAGAGAGAGAAAGGAAGGAAGGAAGGTGAAGGAGAGAGAGAGAGAGAGAAAGGAAGGGGGAGGGAGGGAGAGAAAGAGAAAGACAGAAAGAAAGGTGGGGACAGAGAGAGAGAAAGACAGACAGAAAGAAAGAAAGAAAGAAAAAAAAGGTGATATGGAGAGAGAGAGAGAAGGAAAAGCGATGGGGGAGGCACTTACTGGAGCAGGGAGAGTGACGTCAGCAAGCCATATGCAGAGCCAGGCCTTTCAGTGCAAAGAGCCTAGCCCCCTGCTTAATTTCTGGGCGGGGCTTTCTCCTGCTGGCTCTCTGTACTTAAAGGGAAAGCACCGGGTGGGGCTTTTTCCTGCCGGCTCTCTGCAGGAACTTTTCCTTTAAGTGTAAACAGCTCAGGCCCGGCAGGCTCTTGTGACAATGAAGACACTGACACATTGAGTATTCCTTGACAATATAACAAATGGACAAAAACCTTGAATAAAAGAGCCATCGTGCTTACAAGCTTACAAGCTTAAGAGGATGATGGCCACATGAAGTCAGAAGAAGAAGAGGAGATTGGTTTTATACCCTGCCCTTCACTACCCAAAGGAGTCTCAGAGCAGCTTACAATCTCATTTCCCTTCCTCTCCCCACAACAGAGGCCCTGTGAGGTAGGTGGGGCTGAGAGAGCTCTTTCAGGAACTGCTCTTTTTCAAGAACAGCTATGCCAGAACTATGGCAGCAGCTGCAAGTGGAGGAGTGGGTAATCAAACCCGGTTCTTCCAGATCAGAGTCCGTGCACTTAACCACTACACCAAACTGGTGGTCAGCAGCAATTGTCTTTTGGAATTAGAAGTAAATGTAGCTTCCTTTTGTTTTGCTATGAAATATTCTTTTTGTCCGCTGTGGGCATTTTGTTCACAGAAAACAACTCCTCTCTCAGCATCTAGTTCAATAAAGCATGGAAACTTTTTTTTTTTTAAACCTGAAAGTGAAAGTTGAAGCCTGCCGTTTTAATTTAAATCCATACTGTTTTGATCACTTGTCAGCTTTGGGTTTTCTATTGCATCTGGTAGGTATGCATCCAAACTAAGAAATCGATTTTACTTTTAATACATTAAACATCCACATTGATTAGCAACATTTTTAGCTTCACAAACTCCATCCACCGACTTAGATGTTAGTGATCTTTGCATTAGCAAAAACAGAGACAGTATGTTAGAATGGTGGGCTACAACCTCCTTGAGAATCTTCTTCTGCACAAGAGAAAGATTCAAGTCTACTAGCAGCTTAAAGACCAACAAGAGACCCACCCCTATGAAGAAAGGCTGAGGGACTCGGGAATGTTCAGTCTGGAGAAGAGAAGGGGGGGGGTCGGGAGTCGGGATTGCTCTCTTGAAGTATTTGGAAGGCTGTCACTTGGAGGAGGGCAGGGAGAAGAAGAAGAAGAAGAAGAAATTGGATTTATACCCCACCCTTCACTTGGAGTCTCAGAATAGCTTACAATCTTCTTCCCGTCCTCTCTCCACAACAGACACCCTGTGAGGTAGGTGGGGCTGAGAGAGCTCTTTTGAGAACAGCTCTGAGAAAACTTGTGACTGACCCAAGGTCACGCCAGCAGCTGCATGTGAAGGAATGGGGAGTCAAACTGGTTCTCGAGATTAGAGTCCACCCCTCTTAACCACTACACCGAACAGGAGTTCTTCCTTTGGCAGCAGAGGACAGCATCACAAGAATGGGTTTAAATTACAAGTTGAAAGGTACTGGCTGGATATTAGGAAAACACTTTTACTGGCTGGATATTAGGAAAATATTAGGCTGGATATTAGGAAAACATTCTTACACTAAGAGTAGTTCAGCAGTGGAACCTGCTACCTAGGGTGGTGGTGAGTTCCCCCTCCCTGGCAGACTTTCAGCAGTGGCTGGACAAACACTCATCAGGGATGCTCTAGGCTGATCCTGCATTGAGCAAGGGATTGGACTAGATGGCCTGAATGGCCTCTTCTAACTCAATGATTCTATGATATCCAAAATACAAGCTTTCAGGAGTTAAAACTCCCTGCAGACCAACATGCCTACCCACTAGAAATCTTCTTTTGCACAAGTCAGTGAAATCCATGACCACTCCATTTGTTCCTGAATCAGCTTCTTTCCAGCTGCCAGCTGGACAGTTTTAACTGGACTTGTTCTGGAGAAGTTCAGTGTCCCTAAACAGCATACCTTTTTTGCTGTTTGGGATCTCAAGGCATATAAGGAACAAGGCTTTGTTGGTCTTAAAGGTGCCACTGCACTCAAACTTAGTTAGGGTTGCCAACCTCCATGTCATACCTGGAGATCTCCAGCTATTACTATTGACCAAAACCAGTTCACCTGGAGAACATGGCTCCTTTGGAGGGGGGACTTGTGGCATTATACCCTGCTGAAGTCTCTTGCCTCCCCATACCCCAGGCTTCACCCCCAAAATCTCCAGGTATTTCCCAACTCAGACCTGGCAACCCTAAACTTAGTTCTGACATCCGTTTTTTTCCCCTGCTGTTCTTCATCAGAAGCCTTCTGCTCCCATCAGGCTTACCTTCCTCTCCATCCCCATTTCCTATCTTCACTCAACATGCAGGTAAGTAGCATATTCACTGCCAGAGGATGATTGATGGCCAAAGGCATGGATGGCTTTAAAAGCAGATTAGATAGATTCATAGCAGATAGGTCTATCAGTGGTTACTGGCCATGGTGACTAAAAAAGGTCAGCCTCCGAATCCCAGTGCCTCGGCCTCTATGCCTTGTTGTTGGCCATCCAGAGGAACTGATTGGCCCCTGTCTGAGACAGGATGCTGGACTAGAGGGACCACTGGTCTGATTCAGCAGGGCTCTTCTTATGTTCATATATATGATCCATAGTGATGCAGGATCTCGTGTGATATTAATAATCTGTTCCTTCATGTTTGGACACAGCCCATCAAGATTTCAACTCTCTGAAGTGCTACTGATGTCAATAGAACAGTTTAGGATGTGCTTCAGTCTCTCTTGCTGACACAAATCAGGACTTCAGCGCTTTGACTGAATTTTGTTGTCTCTGTGGGACTTTGAGGGACCAAGATCACTCAAAACAAGTCATTTTAAAAATTTTCTTTTCAACTCACAGCATGTCTGGAATACTCCTATGTTAATGCATGTCACTCAAAGGCTTTACAGTGTAAAATTACCATTGTTGAATCAGCCAGATATGGTAGAAGTACCTTTATTGTGTTTGAAGATATTCTAATTGTTGGTCCGCACCTGATGAAGACTTTTGGAAACGAATGTATCTACCGGATGTTTCATTGTTGATGACTTTGGACCCCCATCACCTATTATATTAAATTAATCATATTTTGCAATATTGTTGTATGTTTTTGAAATTTTTGATGCATATGCTTTAATAGGTTAGGCTTTCTATGGCACAATTCAA
The DNA here is from genome assembly GCA_029233225.1 of Lepidodactylus listeri. Classification (NCBI taxonomy): domain Eukaryota; kingdom Metazoa; phylum Chordata; class Lepidosauria; order Squamata; family Gekkonidae; genus Lepidodactylus; species Lepidodactylus listeri. Next base: position 112,424,608 of record JARCFY010000006.1, read on the forward strand.
GCATGGTGGGATTACAGTCTACGAACAGGCATACCGGTCCAGATGAAATAATCCTTTAATCCCATAGAACGAAGTTAGAGTCCAGTGGCACCTTTAAGACCAACAAAGTTTTAATCAAGGTGTGAGTTTTGTGTGCATGCACACTTTGTCAGATGATGACATGGAATTGCATATCATAGTTGTATATATAGGAGTGGTTTGTTAAATTAGCATGCAAAATAGCAAGGACACATTTTTTTTTTTGACAGATCAAAAGAATGACAAGTTTAGTTCCTGGTTATCATCTGTTTCATTTCAGCTGGGGTGGGGTGGGGACAACATAGGTAATAAATATGTTAGAACTGGAGATTGGTGTGCCCTCATTTATGAGAATCTGCCCTTGAAGCTTCTCTTTTTGACAGCTGCCACTCTTATTCCAGCAGTGGAATGGCCTGGAAGATTAAGTGGTTTTTGAATGTTGTGGTTTTTAATGTCAGATTTACATCCATTTATTCTTTTGCTCAGGGACTGACCTGTTCGTCCAATATAGAGAGTGGAAGGCCATTGCTAAGATTGGATGGCAGAAGTCTATCTTACAAAAACAGATGAAGAAAGGATGTGTTAAACGGGCATCCCAGACAGCAACTGGCTTAAATTACATATAAGTGTCAGAGTCTCTAGTAATCAGTACTCAACAACGTTCCTTAAGCAGGAGCAGTTTATTGTAGTCAGTTTACTCTACATTCTCTAAACACTATCTGTGTTAAGACTAAAGAGGGGAAGCGGGAAAAGGGATTATATACAGGGTTCAAACTGGGGTGTCAGATGGCGACAAGCCAATGAATGCCATGTTACCCTCAAGTGGAACATAACAGCTTCTACTTCCAAGCAGGAAACTCTCAAAAGAAACCTGAGATCTTATGTAAAGAGAGACAAATGCTAGAGGAGAATCTAAACAGGGACAAATGGCAGAGGAGAATCGGAAGTAACATTCCAGCGTCGATAATCTCCTCCCCCCCTTTTGCATCATAGTGGCCACTCTCTTTACCCCCACCTTTTCTTTATGACGGCCTAGCTGACAATAACCATTTTGAAATTGTCTATATATATGGGATTAGCAGGAAATGCTTTGGATGTTATCTGCAGATTCTCCAGACAGAATGCAAGAACGATGCTTCCAAAATTTGTTGGAGATGTGAGAAACAGATTGGTTGGTTCTTTTATGTTTGGTGACAATGTTCGTAGTGCTAAAATAGTCTGGTGAGAGATATTCATGATTTTAGGCAATATGGTAGATAAAATTCTAAAGTTGCTGTTTTACGATATCCCCCCCCCCGCCCCCAGGAAGGAAAAATCAGAATCTATATCTCATTGACACCTACAACACTTACACAGATACCATTACCACAGTACTGGAAAAAAGGAAATTTACTCAGTAGAGAGACTTGATTACTTAAGGTATGGTTGACCCAGACAAATAAATAAGCCTCACACTTAAAAAAAAAAAAAAAAAAAACTCGCCTTGGGATTCATTTATTGAATTTATCTAATTAATCTTATTAATACTCAGTCTGCAATGCAGGCACTCTACCTACTGGGTTGCTAGAGGCATGCCATCATTCACGGGCTAGCTCCAACCATGAGGCGGCCTTAATCTGCAGTTAGATCAAGATGGGTAACCATGTCAATCTGTCTGCAGCAGCAGCAAAGAGTCAGAGTCCAGTGGCACCATAAAATCGAACAAAATGTGTGCTAGGATATGAGTTTCCATGAGTCAGTGCTCACTTCTTCAGATACAAGAATCTGAAGATGTGAGCAGTGACTCAGGGAAGCTCATACCCTACCACAAATTATGTTCATCTTTAAGGTGCTACTGGATTCTTACTCTTTTAATCCATAGTTGCTTATCCTGCCCTACATACCAAGATATGCCAAGAGAAGCTGCTGCTTAATCACCTTCCCCTTTTGCTGGCAAACACTAGAGTTTGAGCAGCTGAAGCCACAGCTCCGGGGGGGTGGAGGGCATCACCAACTCCCCTAACTGAGGATCCAGTTCAGGAAGCCTCCCCTTTCCATAAGATGCTTCATGGTGCTCATCATACAGCCCCTAACTAGAGATTCCAGCCTCCAGGTGGGACCTGGGGATCCCTCGGAATCACAGCTCATTTACTACAGAAATCCGTGGACTACTCGATGTCACCTGATTTGGAGTATTAAATGGGATAGTACCTCAGCTTCTCACAGTGGGGAAAAAGGGGGAAGGATACAGAAACAATCAACATACAGTATAGATTTCTGCAGGGGTCCTTTCATAGAAAAAGAGGTGCAGGAGCTCATTAGCAGAACTCATTAGCATAACTTATTTGCATATGCCACACCCCCTGACATCACCAGAAATATGTCAGAAGGCAAGAAAGAAAGGAGAGAGAGAGAGAGAAAGAAAAAGAAAGTAAGAAAGAGGAAGGAAGGAAGGAAGGAAGGAAGGAGGAAAGAAAGAAAGAAAGAAAGAAAGAAAGAAAGATAGAAAGAAAGAAAGAAAGAAAGAAAGAAAGAGAGAGAGAGAGAGAGAGAGAGAGAGAGAGAGAGAACTGGCAGAGAGGGGACAGCTACTAATCCAAGCCTCAGAAATACCACTATTCTGGGAGGATAGCTTCAGTGGTGGCTGAAGCCTTCAGAAGGCTGGTCGGAGGAACAAGGACCTTTCCAGGGGACGGGGTCATTTTGCTGCAGCCATGACACAAGCAGGCATTCCCCCGCGGGGGGGGGGGGGGGAGGGAGCTGGCACCAACTCCCGGAGCTGCGCTCCCCCGAGCTCCTGCTCGAAAGGACCCCTGGATTTCTGTATTAACATCTGTGCTGATCATGAAGCCTACTCCTCCATGAGCCAGACTGAAGTGTTAGTTAAGCCAAAGCTGCACTTGGTGGATTTCTTTCATTCCGTTTCCTTAAAATCAAATGTTTTATAGATTTTCTGCTAAAAGGGAAAACTCTTTGGGGTATGAGTTCCAGATGGAATGCATAATTGCGTGATGCTCATTTAAGAGTCCAGGCTTCACATCAGGTAGAATAATAGTTTTGCCCATAGAAATCACTGTGTGTGTGTGTGTGTGTGTGTGTGTGTGTGTAAATAAATATATATAAAATTCTGTTCACTAGAGTTCAAAGAGTACTTGCTGTGCCTGGCACAGAGACAAGACTGAGGTTGTGATAATGTACTTTCTGGGATACAAATAAGAAGCAATTTAGAAGAGGGGGGAAATTAAGCCTATTGCCTGTGCTTGTGGTTTGGAGGTCATGGTTAACCTATCAATCATGTCTGGCAGACCAGAGGATCTTTGGTGCATTTCCTAATTAAATAGCGCAAGAGCTAGACTGTGAAAGATGTGTTGTGGATGTCTGTACACCAATGGAAAAGGCAACCTAGGCACTGCAGGAATCTGCAGCTCTGAGTAGTGAAAGCCTTTTTATTTTAAAAAAAGAAAGAAAGAAAAAGAAAGAAAGAAGTCTGATTCTCAGAGTCCAGGCCAAAACACAAAGGCTCATCTGTGTCGTCCTGCCAGCATGATAAGTTGCAAATCAGTATTTAAATGGCCTACAGTTAGTTCTGTATTCTACAGAATTGCTCACAGGCATTTAAATAATCACCATGGGGTGGGGGGGGGGGGGGGGGAGAGGACAAATGTGTTTTGCATTCCAATAGTGATGCTAACATTGTTCTTGTTTGGAGAAGTATATTTAATTAGTGGGGGGAAAGTGAATTTCTCTTGTGCCTTGGTTTCCATTAGCTTTCATTAGTAGCACCACAGACTAATGGCTATAAATAACAGACACATAAAAGCTTTCGAACACGGAAACCTAATGAACCCATTGTACTTGAGAAAAAACATGCATTTTCTAAACAAGTGTTAACAGGCTTTTTAAAAGGTATGTTCTGTCCCCCGCCCCCTGCAAGGTGTCCACCATTCTTTCTAGGAAAAGGTTGTACGTGTTCCAAGGTGACAGTTGGTGCTGGAAGCAATATAACTGATCTGCTTGAAAACATAGAGCGATTTCCTACAAGGTGCTGCCCCGGCATCATTCTTCCATTTTCCCCGATTGCGTGTTTCAATTTCACTCTATTTGCCGCAGGGGCATTTTGACCTGCGGCTTCGCACGATTTCCCCCGTGGCTTCAGTGATCCTGTTTTGTGAGGATCACTGAAGCCGTGGAGGAAATTGGAGGAAATCAGGTGGAGCCACAGGTCAAAATGTGCCCCATGGCAAATAGTGGGAAATTCAAGCAGGCAATTGGGGCAAAGGGAAGAATGATGCCGAGGCAGCACCTTGTGGGAAATCGGTCATATTTAATGTGGCTCCTGAAACTTGTAGAATAGGAAAGATGGGCTGGAATTGAGAGACCACCCAAAGAGACAAAACCTCAAAAAGCAAATGGAATACATCATCGCGGAATACCCATGGGAATTTTAAAACTGACATTGACAAGCAATGTGTCATCTTTTGCAGTGTTTATCTTTGGGGGAAAGAGCCCATAGGACACTTCAGAAGACATATATTTTACTCCTCCTAAACAGTTTCAAGATACAAGCCCCTTTCAGACAACCTTTGTAATTTGTTTTGGTAACCGGTTGCTAAGGATTTTATTTACTTTTTCATATAAAGCAGCTTGTGTCTGGTTAGCAAAGTGCGGAGCTGTTCTTGAGGTAAACTGCTTTCTTCTGTTTCCACCTCTTTTTTGTGCTTCTGAATCATCATAGTGTGCTGTTTAAAATGTCTGCAACCCTTCCAATAGTGCCACACTTTCTCCCCATCCTTTTTTACCATACATCTTCCTTGAACTTCTTTTAATGTTCTAAGCTGAGCACTATAGCGCTAGACCAATATAGCACTTCAGTGCTACAGCAGCACCACTGAGATACCTTGACACCACTGAGATACACCGAGAAGTGTTATATTGGTGTTGTTTCAAATGGCCAGATCACTTCAGAGACAGTTCATTAATGGAATGAAATTTGCTGTATGAAACCCCCATCTCTGTATTGCTTTACTCGGAACTGGGCCTAAAATGGATAACATCCAGTTTAGAATAGTAATGTGAAAGGGGTCAGAGACAGGAAACAGGGGTACACCATATTGCTTGCTCTGTCAAGTAGAAGATGTGGGTGGAAGAAGGGATTGATGGAGCAAGACTCTAGTAATATCCCATGCTATGCAGAAGAACTGGGGGTAGAACAATGGGGCAAGAAACACAATGACAGTGTTCTGTCCCAGTACTTCAGAACTGGTTAAAAAATGAACTTGTGAGCCCCTATAAAATGAAGGCAACCCCCCAAAAAAAACCCTGATGTGGGTACTTAAGCGGGGGGCCACAAGGCATCACAGATGGGGAGGACCAGTTTGGAAATCAAGATCCTTCTCTCCTGGATTCTGTAAGCTTTCAGTGCCTGAGAAAGCTCATTTCCCCTCCTCCCTTTGTTTACTTTAACTGTTAGTTGCTTTCCCCATTCTGTGCTCTTGGGGTACATTCTATTTAAGGTTGCTTTGTTTTCTTTTTGCTTAACTTACAATAGGGGTCTACAACTGGGTGCCCATCAGGACCATGGTGGTCACAGACATCTTTCCAGGTGCCTGTCAAGTGTTTTTCAAAAGTGTGTGGGGCCCTGTGAGGCTTTGCCTAGCAAGGCTTCTGATTGGCCATTGGGGGTTAGATTGACAGTGCAGATTTTTTTAAAATGTTCCTTTAGCAGCAGCCATCACCACAGACATGGTGGATCTTCACTTTGTGGCTGACATGGATCTTCACTTTGTGGCTGAAAGTAAGCTATGGTAGCCATTTTGCAGCTGGCTCCACCTCTTGCAGCAGCCATTTTGTAGCTGTGTCCATCATGCTATGTCAGAATTCCAAATGTGTCCATACAGCTTTCCTTGAAGGATTTGTTGAATATGATTCAAAATACAGTGGTCATGGCTATAAAAATGGCAGTTGAAGAAGCCCTTTATCCTGTACAAACTGAACTGCAAATACTGATGCAACAGGCTACAACTAAGAGGGAGGCAGATCAAACATCATGGAAAGAGGAGAGAGAAAGACATGGCTGTGCAGAAGATACAGAGGAATCCTACAATTGACAGGATGTACAAAAAAGAGTTTACACATACAACGAGAAACCAAATTTCTTCAACAGTGCATCAGAGACTTCATAAAGGAGCCATTGCTTATGAAATTTCCAAAATAATGAGTCACTTGTCACCTCAGAGAGAGCAAAGAAATCAACAAATGAAACTACTACTTTCAAGATTGAGCATAGATGGTTGCTTCCAGAAGATAATTTCTATGCTTATAAAGAAAAAAGACACTGAATTAAGACCCTAAAATTTTAAAAGAAGAAATCAGAAAATCAAGAAGATGAAATTCACAAAAAAAGATGTAAAATTTCTGAGGGAATCCCTGAGATTTTTGATGGAGGTGGATAAACCCTGCCACATTTCTACTGAGGGAGTCCCTGAGACTTTTGATGGAGTAAGATCCTGCTACACATCCTTATATATCTAATGAAAGAATTTCATAAAATGTTTAGACAAAGTCCATATTAACATAAAATAAATTCTATATTCATATATTTGCAAATTTTATATGATATCATAAGGTGGAAAAATGATATAGATTTATTTATTTTGATTTATATCCCACCTAGCCAGCATTTGCCAGATAATATATGAAGTACTATAATAGAGGGAAAGACTGATATAAAGTGTTGTACCCCAATTTTATGTTTGTTGTTTTGAAAAAAAAATTTTTTTAAAAAATAAAAAAATCGAAATGTTCCAAATGTAAGTTCAAAAAGGTTGGAGACCTCTGCAATGTCTTTTGTTCCCCCTGCATACCTAGGGAGAAACTCCTCCAAGGATGTAACTTGTCTGTGGGTTGGGGATAGGCACGGATTGAAAAATGTAGTTTGGTTCGGGGTCCATGGCAGCTCATGGACTGAACCCCAAACTGAACTGGCCTCCCACAGACTGGATAAGGTCCAGCAAGTTTGGAACACAGCAGAATGGGGGGGAACTCCCAGGAAGGGACTTTCTTTTCCCCTTTTCCCTGGCCACAGCTCACCACGGCCCAGAGAAAGGGGGGATCACCCAGAAATGAGCTTCCTTTCTCACCAGGGCCAGGAGAAGGGGGGGAGGATTACCCAGAAAGGGGATTCCCTTCTCCCTTTCTCCTGGATGCAGTGAACTGCGGCCAGGAGAAAGGAGGGATCACCCAGAAAGGGGTTTCATTTAGCCATCTGGTTTTGCTCCCCCTCTTCAAAGTAGTGGGGAGCGAAACTGATGATCTAAATGCCTGTGCTGCAGACCCCACCACTCAACTGTTAGGTTTAAATGTCTGCCAGCCATTATCCCTTTGGTTTTGTTCCCTGCCACTTCAAGAGAGGGAGCAAAACCAGAGGTGTGAAGTGCATTTCACCCCCTCCTTTCTGCTGGCCCAGCTGTCTTGGGCTCCCTTCCGCAGCCTGTATAAAGGGGTGGTGCAAGGGAGCCTGAGACTGCGGAGCCCACAGACAGAGACTGAACAACATCCTAGAGCCGAACCAAACAGGTTCGCTACTGTTCGCTACAGGGGCTACTGTAAGCTCTTGGAGGATTGGCTACATCAGGGGTGTATGGCCTAATATGCAAAGGAGCTCCTGCTACAAAATGAGCCCTGACCTTAAGGAGTCTCAACGTGGCTTACAATCACATTTCCCTCCTCTCCCCACAACAGTCACCTTGTGAGGCAGGTGAGGCTGAGAGGTCTGAGAGAACTGCGACTGGCTCAAGATCACTCAGTATAACCAAAAAAGCACTGTATAAACACACAGAAAATCATCAATACTAAGTGTGACAATTATTGCTGAGAAATAAAGTGCACAACTTTTAATGTGCTGTTATTAATACAATTTAAATTCAACCACAGGAAAATTGCCACACAACTATACAATATAATGACACATAAAGGTCCAAAGACCTAATTATGGACCAATTGGTAACAAAGCAGTAAGTCGCAAAGAAGTAATTAATACAAAAATTTCAAAAAGTGGTCAAAAGATCTAAACCGAGTAGGAATATCAAAGTGATGAAACTGAATGTAGAATAATTGGTAACAAAGGAAGAAGAAGAAGAAGAAGAAGAAGAAGAAGAAGAAGAAGAAGAAGAAGAGATTGGATTTATATCCCGCCCTTCACTCACTTAAGAGTCTCAGAGCGGCTTACAAACTCCTTTCCCCTCCCCTCCCCACAACAGACACCCTGTGAGGTAGGTGGGGCTGAGAGAGCTCTTTCCCAAGCTGTCCTTGAGGGAACAGCTGGTACAGAGCTATGGCTTGCCCAAGGTCATCCAGCCAGGTGCAAGTGGAGGAGTGGGGAATCAAACCCGGTTCTCCCAGATTAGAGGCCGCGCACTTAACCACTACACCAGACTGGCTCAGGAACAAGTCACAAAGAAGTAGTTAATACAAAAAAATTCAAAAGTGGCCAAAAGACCTAAGCTGAGCAGAAATGTCAGAGCAGAGAAACTGAAAAGACGAAGCTGCCGGCTCGAGTCCTTTGTTTCGCTGAAACTTCCTCAGTGAACTGAATATAGTTCTCATAAAGAAAAATTGCAGAAGATTGGAACAGGAAAAATTCCTAATATCTATTCATCCTTACAGAGTGGGCTACCGATCAGTGGGGACAAAGTCTCAATGCGTCAGCATGCCTTCACTCAGAACACATTAACACCTGAGCTATTAATTGATTAACACATCGAATTCACTACCGCAGGAGGCGGTGGTGGCTACAAGCATGGATGGCCTCAAGAGGGAGTTGGATAAACATCTGGAGCAATGGCTATTTGCCACTAGATAGGAACTCTCATTCTGGGGCAACTGATGCACTGTACTCTTGGTGCTGGGGGGGGGGGGGCAACAGGGTCCTGCTGGGCCTCCTGCTGGCACCTGGTATTTTTGGCCACTGTGTGACAGAGTGTTGGACTGGATGGGCCATTAGCCTGATCCAACACTGGCTTCTCTTATGTTCTTTTATGTTCTTATGTTCTTAGAAGGCTGCATGTGGAGGATTGGGGAATCAAACCTTGTTCACCAGATTAGAGTCAGCCACTTTTAAATATTAATCTTAGAATCTGCCATTCTTAACTCTTAATTAAGGACTGAGGAAATATTGACTAAGGATATCAAAACTTTGGCTGATTACTATTGTAAATGGAGGCTCATTCCAGGTCCAGGAAAAACAGAATGCTCCTGTTTCCATCTCAGTAAAAATCATGCCAACCGTGAACTGAAGGTTTAGCTTAATGACACCCAACTTACATACAATCATACACTTAAGTACCTTAGCATTATCCTGGACAGGACCTTGAGCTATAAATACCATCTTGCCAATGTAGCAGTGACAATATGCATGTGAAACAACATCCTTCAAATATTATGCAATACAACTTGGGGTGTGTCTGCTACAACAGATGCTCAGCTTTGGGGTTAATGCATAGTATTGCAGAATACAGTGCTTCAGTGAGGTTCAACCGCCTCCATGTCCACAAACTTGATGCCCAACTCAGTACAACAACAAGAACCATCAGTGGATGTACTAAACCTGCTCTGATCTACTGGTTGCCTATGCTGTGCCACATTGCTCCCCAGCATCTCTGAAAACAGGGTGCTTTTCTCATGAATATAGAAAGATCATTGAAATCAGGGAGTTGCCTGTTCATGAAGACATGACTGACACAGGTCTACCTAGACTAAGGGCTCAGCACCCAGCAATCAGGCTTGCACAAACCCTGCAATTACAAAATTTTAACCTGAGGAGCGAATGTTTGCAAACATGGATGCAATCAGTTCCACCCAATATCCATAACTTGATAAACATCCATGAGAGGCTTGCAGGATTTGATTTTTTTCACATAAAGTATGAAAGATGGCTAACAGATTACCAGCAGGTTTTGTCAGATATGCAGACCTGATGTTCAAATGGGGCAAAATACCAGGGCCCAATTGTGATGCAGCCTGCCAAACTATTTTTCACCTGTCACAGGAATGTGAGTGACATGCTTTCCAAGGAGATGTGATGGAGCTCTTTGAACTTTCCCCAGTAACGACTGAGTGGATTGAACATTTAGATATTAGCAGGGGTCACTTTGAGCAGGAGCTCGGGGGAGCTCAGCTCCGGAAGTTGGTACCAGCCCCCCCCCCCCAGCGGGGGAATGCCTGCTTGTGTCATGGCTGCAGCAAAAATGACCCTGTCCCCTGGAAAGGTCCTTGTTCCTCCGACCAGCCTTCTGACGGCTTCAGTCACCACTGAAGCTGTCCTCCCAGAATAGTGGTATTTCTGAGGCTTGGATTAGTAGCTGTCCCCTCTCTGCCAGCTCTCTCTCTCTCTCTCTCCTTCTGACATACTACCGATGATGTCAGGTGGTTTAGCATATGCAAATAAGTTATGCTAAGTTATGCTAATGAGCTCCTGTACCTCTTTTTCTACGAAATGACCCCTGGATATTAGTATTTAGCCAGATCATTCAATCTGCCTGTATACTCGTTGTAACAACTTGGTTACTTATCTTATATTATTATTTGCAGGGTCATTTTGAGCAGGAGCTCGGGGGGGCTCAGCTCCGGGAGTTGGTGCCAGCCTCCCCCCCCCCCCGCAGGGGAATGCCTGCTTGTGTCATGGCTGCAGCAAAATAACCCCGTCCCCTGGAAAGGTCCTTGATCCTCCGACCAGCCTTCTGAAGGCTTCAGCCAGCACTGAAGCTATCCTCCCAGAATAGTGGTATTTCTGAGGCTTGGATTAGTAGCTGTCCCCTCTCTGCCAGCTTTCTCTCTCTCTCTCTCTCTCTCTCTCTTCTTTCTTTCTTGCCTTCTGACATACTTCCAGTGATGTCAGGTGGTGTAGTTTAGTGCTTAGTTATGCAAATAGTTCTGATTGGAGTAAGACAACTGGTTTACCATCTAACACCTTGCTAGAATGTCACACCTAAAAGGACAGAGATGGGGAAAGCAAAAGGCTACAGTGTTTTTCTTCCTTTGGGGCAGGAACATCAAGACTGACACCAGAGGAGGGCGGACTCCTGAGGGGAGATTATAGGGTTTTATTTATTTATTTATTTATTTATTCTTCACATTTCTACCCTGCCCTCTTGGCCAGAGCCCCCTGCCAGCTCCCCCCCGCCACTGGTGGGAGATGGGAGGGTAGGTTTGCCACAGTCATGTTGGGGAACTCCTGGAGATTTGGACATGGAGTCTTGGGAGGGCGGGGACCTCAGTGGGATACAATGCCATACAACCCATCCTCCAGAACATCCATTTTCTCCAGGGGGACTGATCTCTGTAGACTGGAGATGAACTATAATTCCAGTGGATCCCTAGGTCTGACCTGAAGCATAACATCTCTAGGAGAGTATAAATTCTAATGACATGAAGAAGAAGCTATATGGATCAATTGTCCCTTTCAATCCTGATTCCCCTCCCCCATCCCCATGTGTTTGGTACTGGGCAGATCTAAAAGAAGTTTGTGGTAACTAGGCATCAGTGCCAAAGAAGGAGAGAGGGACTTCTATTGAATGCAGGATTTGCTGCCAGGGTGATGACCGCAAGAAAAAACAGCTTTAAAAGGGGATTCAATAGATTCATGGAGCATAAGCAGGGGTCCTTTCGTAGAAAAAGAGGTGCAGAAGCTCATTAGCATAACTCATTAGCATAACTAATTAGCATATGTCACATCCCCTGACATCACCAGAAGTGTGTCAGAAAGGGAATGTCAGTTTCAGCCCCATTATACCCTATGGGCCATTGAAATCAATGGCAAAAACTCATAGGGTATATGAGGGGCTGGAGGAAAGGGGATTTGAGGGAGAGGCTCCAAACTTGCAGGGTAGCTGCTGGGGCCTCTCCTCGAAATACCCACCAAGTTTCAAGAAGATTGGACCAGGGGGTCCAATTCTATGGGCCCCCAAACAGGTTGCCCCATCCCCTCCATTGTTCTCTATGGTGAAAAAAAAACTTTACTTTTTTCCCACCATAGAGAACAATGGAGGGAATGGGGGCAACTTGTTTGGAGGCCTGTAGAATTGGACCCCCTGGTCCAGTCTTCTTGAAACTTGGTGGGCATTTGTGGGAGAGGTCCCAGAAGCTACCCTGCAAGCTTGGAGCCTCTCCCTCAGACCTCCTCCCCTACAGCCACTTTTAAATTTGCTGCTGAATTTCGGCAGCAATTCGGCGGCGGGCCGAATCAGATCAGAGAATCTGATTTGGCCCGTGGCTGCCCTACTGCCCCTTCTGAGCTGGCGGAGCAGCGCTCCACCTCGCTCCACCCCCAAAGGACCCCTGAGCATAAGTCTATCAATGGCTACTAATGGTGACTGTGGGGAGGCAGTAATCCTCTGAATCCCAGAGCCAGGAGGCAACATCAGGGGATGTCCTCAGCCTCTATGCCCTGTTGTCAGCCATTCAGAGGAACTTGGTCACTGTGTGAGATAGGATGGTGGACTAGACGGACTGTTGGTCTGATCCAGCAGGGCTCTTCTTATGTTCTTATAGTAAAGGTAAAGGCAAAGGTTTCCCTTGCTCGAAAGTCAGTCAGATCCAACTCTGAGGGCCGTGCTCATCTCTGTTTCCAAGCCAAAGAGCCAGCACTGTCCAAAGACATTTCCGTGGTCATGTAGCCAGCATGACTAGACGCCGAGGCACACAGAACCCTGTTACGTTCCCACCAAAGTAGTACCTATTTACCTACTTCCAATTTCTTACTTTCAAACTGCCAGGTTGGCAGGAGCTGGGACCAGAGATGGGAGCTCACTTCATCATGCAGCCCTAGGGTTTCAAACTGCCAAACTACTGACCTTCCGGTCTATAGCTAACCGTCTTAACCACTGAGCCACCGTGGCCCCTATGTTCTTATGGTACAACAATGCTTTGAACAAGTTTTTTTTTTTTAAGGAAGTATCAAATTTGTTGCATGCTTAAGGAGTTTCCCCACTGTTTCCTTTGAGAGTTTGTTCATGGGTAAAGCAGCGTAGTTTCATAACAGCATTAATAAAAAGCAAAGGAATATAAATGGCATAGTGTTAAGAGAGAGGGAAATAAATAGCAATAAAGTTCTATCCAAAGTTAATAGAAGTACGATAATGAAGAGCGCAGTAATAATTAGAAGTTAAAGCCCTTATTTGTTGACTGTAGGCAAAGTTAATAACAATAACAATGACGTACGCAGCTCCATGTTGTTGCTAGAAACCTTGCCCAACAAGTATATTTTTGACAACCCAAATAATGTGTTATATGCTTATGAAGAAACATCCTCTTTGTTTTTTAACCATTCCCCCCCACTCTGGGCAGAGACAAGTTGGGGGGGGAGGAGTCCGTTCAATTACTTCCCAGCTCACATTCCTACAAATGCTAATATATCTAGCAGGAGAGATAATGGGTGGGTCAAGATCTCCCCCTTCCTCCTAGCAGGGGACAGGGTTTCGGAGGAATAGAATGCTAGAAAGTCGTCAGGAAAGAGATTCCTGGAGATCTCCAGGAAACACTTCTTTGACCTGGTGAGACCTGGTCAGTGGGGAAACAGATATGATAAAAATTGCTTGGAGTAGGAAAAAGGTCTCTTTCATGCTGGGTCCATCAAGGGAGGCAGATCTCTTAGCTGAGGTCTGGGGGGGAGCATAGGCGTAGAGTACGGGGGGGCTCGAGGACTTGAGCCACCCCCGAAATTTCCCAGGGGGGCTCAGCCACCCCCAGGAAAACAGAGCGCCTGCCGCCGTGCCTCTCCAGGTCCTTCCGAGGCCCAGCGGCCGCTGCTGGAGAGGGAGAGGGAAGGGGTGGCGGGGGGGAAGAGAGAGGCACCAGCAGCAGCAGCTGGCGGGCCTCGGAAGGCCCGGGGAGGCGGGGCGGTTTCCCGGAGGGAGGGGAAAACACCGTCCCAGCAAGCAAGTGCACTTTGCGCGCGTGCTAAGGAGTCCCCGCCCCCCCCCCTCGGATTTCCAAAACTCTACGCCCCTGGGGGGGAGGCAGCCATTTTGACCATGTGCTCACCTAGAGAGCTGGAGCAAGCTTCAAGATAATAGAGACTCTGTGGAGATACAGAACTCCTAAGCTGAAGAGCCTGTCCTGTTTTCTAACATCTGATAGGTCATGTATAGAGAGAGGGACAGAGGATTTCGTGGTTTTGCCCATTTCTTTTGTAACCCTTGCCCAATCTGTATCCTTGTAAACATTTTCTTTTTAATAAGTACTTTATAACTTTGGATGCTGGCAGGGCTTCTCTGTGCCACGTAGACCTCCACTGTCTTGGACACACTATTTTAAAAGGAGTGCCAGGAGGAAAGCAGGCAGTTGGCAAGTGGCTATTCCTCCGGGGGTACACAAGGCCGTAAACTTTCCCATGGTGACCAGGCACTGGGCAGTGGGAGACAAAGGGGCAAAGCCTCAGCACGGGGAAGGGAAGCTGGGAGTCCTGACCCTCCCGGTTCTGAGGTGTTCCATACAGAGGTCAGGTGGTGGTGGCAAGCTACCCTGAGAGTGGAAGAAAAGCCTCTCCAGGTGCTGAGACAAACCTAGAAGAGCATGGCAGAACAGGGCCTGTAGGCCACAGCAGCCACATTCCGCCTCAGTGCTAAAATACTTTTTTTTTTGGATGAAACATTTAAAGAAAATCTTGTGCAGCACAAAGAAGATCTGCACGATTTGACCAACCAATTGAAAGTATGGTGGACCATCAGAAGCTCAGCTTTGCTGTCTGCCAGCACCTTCAAAACCAGAATTCGTTCTGCTAGCATTACGATGCTAGCATCACTCTGTTCCCAGTGATGGTATTCTGGCTGCTCACCCTATCTTTGAAATCTACCCCCTTACCATATAAGAACTGTACTGCTAGACGAGGCCAAGGTTTGTCTGATCCAACATTTTAAAAAAAAGAAGAAGTTCCTATTTGGATATTTTTGGAAGCTCATGCACAGGGTAGAAAGAATGGCCAACCCCGATCTGGCAGTCAAGGGTAGATTGTCTTTCAAAAGAGTGGATCCATTTCTCCACCATAACAAAGAGTCACTGTCAGAATATTCCCTTTGCAGCAGCAGCAACACCACCACCACCATCATCAAAATGAAACACTAAGATGCCTACCCTGACTCAGATAGCCTGGGCTAGCCTAGTCTCATCTTTGGAAGCTAAGCAGGGTTGGCCATGGTCGGTATTTGGAAGAGACATCATCAAGGAACACGAGGGTCATGACACAGAGGCAGGCAATGGCAAACCACCCCTAAATGGCTCTTGCCTTGAAATTTGTAGTGCATTCTTAGGTTTTTAAGTGCTTACCAAAAGAGATGGTGGATATCACACTGGGACTCTTCACACCCTTACCGAATGTCCCTAGGGACCATTTTGTTCCTATTTGCCTAGTTTGGTGGGATCTCTTTGAAGGTCTTTTCATACCTGTCAGTCGCAGCATGCATATTAATTGGTTCCCTCCATGATTCTCAGAAGTAGGTGAGATAATGCTTCCTTTTTTTCTGAATCCACACTCATTCTTCCTATAAGAGTCCTTGTTTGGTTCATGTTTAATAATTCTTGTAATCTAGACTGATATGATTGGAGACACTATGCAGCTAAATGCTTAGGGTGTAATTTCTTTACCAGAGTAATTAATAGAACATTTCCATGAACAGTATAACATAGGGATTAACTCTTGTTCCTCCTCTAGGTAGGAGGAGGAGGAGGAGGAGGAGGAGGAGGAGGAGATTGGATTTATATCCCGCCCTTCACTCACTTAAAAGTCTCAGAGCGGCTTACAAACTCCTTTCCCTTCCCCTCCCCACAACAGACACCCTGGGAAGTAGGTGGGGCTGAGAGAACTCTTTCCCAAGCTGTCCTTGAGGGAACAGCTGGTACAGAGCTATGGCTTGCCCAAGGTCATCCAGCCAGGTGCAAGTGGAGGAGTGGGGAATCAAACCCGGTTCTCCCAGATTAGAGTCCGCACACTTAACCACTACACCAAACTGGCTCTCTAATATGGAGACTAGTGCAATATATAAGAACATAAGAGAAGCCAATGTTGGATCAGGCCAGTGTCCCATCCAGTCCAACATTCTGTCACACAGTGGCCAAAAATACCAGGTGCCATCAGGAGATTCAGCAGTGGGGCCAGGACACTAGAAGCCCTCCCACTGTTGCCCCCCCCCCCAGCACCAAGAATACAGTGCATCACTTACCCCAGACTGAGAGTTCCTATCGATACCATGTGGCCAATAGCTCCATATGTTTATCTAATTCCCTCTTGAAGCCGCCCATGCTTGTAGCCACTGCCACCTCCTGTGGCAGTGAATTCCATATTTTGAATCAAAAAGCTACATAGTATGGTGGCAGATCCAAATGCTTAACACACCTTATTCTATTAATGTTTTCTATCCTGTGGACTAAATTGCTATTTATTTTCCTACATTATAGCCCATAAAGTGATGTGGGCTGGTGATGATTAGACCAAGGATACCTAATGAGTCCATAGCAAGTTGGGATTTCAGCCCAAGGCTTCCAGAGGTGGACCCAACCATTTTCCATTGTAGCACACCAGGAACAAAAGAGAAATATAACATTGATATATACAGCACATTCCCATGCAGTAATGAAATCTAAATTTCATGTTGAAGCTCTTGGTGGGCGGGATTGGATTAGTTACAGAGCTGCAGGTTGAGAAAGTGTGAACCGTCCGATGGGAATGCAGTAGCATTTTTATCACTTTTCTAATTAGGGAGGATCTGCAATGCAAGCTTTTATAAAGCATTCCTTGGAGTGGAAGGATGGCTTAGCCAGAACAGATCTTCTTTTCTTTCATTCGTTCCATTTTATTTCCACTAGATGGAGCATTGTTACTATCCCAGGATTTCTGGAGCTTAGCAGAATTTTCAAGGAAAAGAAAAGGGCTGGGCTGCATTTGAATGCAAAGATGTATTATATGTCCGATGTGTGATCATTTTGGAGATTTCCAGATGCAGCACAGCAAACGTTTATGCTTACCATTCACATTGTTGACTGTATTCTGGAAACAGCAACTCTGAGGATTTCTATATGGTACTTATGCCATTTCCATAGCATGGCCCTACAGAAGCTCTGACAGACCATCTTCTCCCATATGTTTCTGCCCAGGAACTAAGATCACAAGGAAAAGCTCTCCCGGCAGTCTCATCAAAGAAGCTCCCCTGAGGGCCACCCAAGAAAGGGTCCTTTCGGTGGCAGCCCCACAATTATGGAACAACCTGCCCAGGGAGGGGCACGCTTCCCTTTACTTCTGTCTTTAGGGGGCAGCTGAAGACTGTTTCATTCAGGACAGTATTTAATTCATCTATTTTTCCCCTATTTATTGGCAGTCTTAAATTGTGGTTTTAATTGTGAGGAGATTTTTAAGTTATTTGTTTCCATCTCAAGCTGCCTTTGTTGACGACTCACACTGCCTTGCATTCTGGAAGGGAGAAAGGGGGCTCCTAAATGTTTTAAATAAATAAAATAAGTAAATAAAAACTGCCAAGACAGTGCTTTCCCACAATCAGCTGAAAGTAGTATTACAGTGTTACCTATTGTAGAGCTACAGAAATTTTAAAAATTCACAATGATTACAGGGATCCCACCTAAGTGTGTGTCTACTCTTATGTAGCGAAGGGTCCTAAAAGCGAAGGGTCCTAAAAAAAAGTAATTTAACATGCTTCTGGAAAACCCATCTCTCAAATAGCATAGACTGGCTACTGGTCTTTACTCGTCACTCCCTAGTTTGGCAAACACTTGGCTATTTCAAAGACTCCTAAAGAAGAAGAAGAAGAATTGGCTTTTAAGCTTCAGTTTCCTCTACCCGAAGGAGTCTCAAGGCAGCTTGCAATTGTGTTCCCTTCCTTTCCCCAGACTAGGTACCTTGTGAGGTAGGTGGGGCTGAGAGAGTCCTGAGAGAACTGGGACTGCCCCCAGCAGGCTTCATGTGGAGGAGGAGTGGGGAATCAAACCCAGTTCTCCAGTCCATTGCTCTTAACCACTATGCCACACTGGCTATCCCCACAACAGGCCCCTTGGGAGGGAGGTGGGGCTGAGAGAGTGCTGAGAGCACTGTGACTGGCTTAAGGTACCCCAGCAGGCTTCATGTGGAGGAGAAGGGAGGAATCAAACCCAGTTCTCCAGATTAGAGTCTGCTACTCTTAACCCCTATATGCCATGCTGGCTCTCAGTGACTATACAAGCAACGTAATAGAAACTCAAATAATTCCATGTCAGGTTATGGATATCTGAATTGTATGGTATCACTGAACCTCTATCTCCCCCATCTTGGAAATTAACAATACAGTCTCAGTCACTTGCCTGGGAGTAAACAACACTGCGTAGACTTGAGTAAGAATCTGAACAGACCTGCTCAGAATTGCTCTCCTAACTTAATATTACTTCAAAAAGACTCCGTAAAGGGTAGAATTTATTAATTATCTTATGGGATGTGAAAAAAAATGGGATTTAGAAGCCAGTGTGGTACAGTGGTTAAGATCAGTGGACTCTAATCTGGAGAACCGAGTTTGATTCCCCACTCCTCCTCCACATGAAGCCTGCCAGGTGACCTCGGGCGAGTCACAGTTCTCTCAGAACTCTCTCAGCCCCACCTGCCTCACAAGGTGCCTGTTGTGGGAAGAGGAAAGAAAAGTGATTGCAAGTTGCTTTGAGACTCCTTAAGGTAGAGAAAAGTGGGGTATAAAAACCTATTCTTCTTGTTGTTAGGGATGCAGCTAGTGCCCAAAGAAATAGGAATGAGAAATTGCTTGAACAAATGACTCAGTTAGAATCACCAACGATAACATAACAATCCTATATTGCAAACTGACTTGTCCAATACAGATAGAATCTCTTTGACACCTAAGACTCCCAAAAGATCTCCCTTTTGTTAACCAAAATGATTACAAATCTGGAAAGAGAGAGAGAGAGAGAGAAAGAGAGAGAGAGAGAGAGAGAGAAAGAAAGAAAGAAAGAAAGAAAGAAAGAAAGAAAGAAAGAAAGAAAGAAAGAAAGAAAGAAAGAAAGAAAACCTCTCGCTTATTCAACAAAAGTCTATAAAAAAGACACATGCAGTTTCAGATAAAAATAAACCAAATCAGAGTTTTTAACCAAAACCAGCACTGATTATTTGAGGCAATCAATGGAACTTTGATCAGGAATTGTTCCTCTCTGACAAGCCAAGCAACAATGTGGAAATAGACACTGAGTGAGCAGATTACATATCCCCAGAGTTTTGGAAGAGCACAGAGCCCACTTGAAAACCCCTGTGGCAGGAGATGACATAATTTACAAACCAGGGAAATCCCTTGATAGGCATGAATTCTTGGAGAAACTCTTTGGAAGATCCTACCATACCATCTGACCAAGTGAGTTATCTGTAGTAATGATTAGGGTTACCATATTCCAAAAAGCAAAGAACAGGGCATATTTCCTGACTGACTACTTCAAACAAGTGATCACCATGACAAATCTCATTTTAAATGCCCCTACTATTTTAGCTGTGATAATTGCTACTATCTAGGAAGATTCCTAACCTTCCAACCCCAAAAGAAGGCATTTAAAGAGCCTGAAAGAGGACGGATACCAAAGGAGTGGACATGTCCTCTAAAAAGAGGACATCTGGTAATCAATGGATTCTGTCCAGGATCTGGCATTTAGCTGGGTTCCCAGTGATACTAAGGCCGTATAAGAACACTCGGTTAGCTTATTCAGGCCCAATTATCTCATTCATTCAGAATGTAAAAACAAATGACTTTCATACTGACACAGCTTCTTGGCATCTTTTTGTTGCTAAACAAAGACCAATCTGGCATCACCCTCACAGTTATCAGAATATAGAGCAAATAAAACAGGATCAGAGCCTGTTGTGAGACCCTCCCAATGCCTTTGACAGGCAGAAATTACTCTTATGAAAAAAAAAAAAAAAACGTTCTATGAGATGAGCATGGATTAGAACTTCCTCTTTTGGCCTCATATGTGTTTGGTCTCATTCAGTGGTATGTACAAATGAGCTTGATGTACCAAACAATACCAAAACCAAAAAAAGAGAGAGAAATTCCAGACTCACACTGTGTACATTAACTAACATAATTTTTCATGGTGCTTGAATGTTTTAACCATGTAAATAGTCTTTTGGAACGGCACGTTTTCCCCTTGGAAAAGCACATCATTTTATGTCTGATGACACATTTTTAAAAGCCTGTTCTCTGTACATAGTCCCCTGGATTCAAAATGGCAACAAGAGTATGTAGGGCTGAGACCAGAGTTTCAGCTCTTGCCTCTTTCCAGATAAAAATAAGATTGGTGGACTGTAATCTGGAGGACTGAGTTTGACTGAGAGATAAACCTACCTCGAGCTGTAGACCTCTCACAGGAAGCAGTGGGCTATTGGCCTTTGACAGTTAGCTGCTGTTCTACTGATCTAGAGCCCAGCACCAGTTCAAAATAAATCTGTAAGGGCTCTTCCATGTTCTCATTGCTGTCGCATGTGTATACCTATTGCTTTAGCTCTGTTTTTCTTTTCCATTCATGTTTTGCTCCCTCTAGTGGTCGATTCAATATTACAACGCTGTATGTTCAGCAAATTTAAGTTGCTGGTTTTTATGTGTGTCGTAATGTGATGTAATATTGAATCGACCACTAGAGGGAGCAAAACATATGTGGAAAAGAAAAAAAAAACCCTGAAGCAAGTGAGAATGCAGAAGAGCCCTAAGTGAAAAGGCAAAGCACGACAGCCTGTAGCTGCAGAACAGTCAATGTGCTGGTGTTGAAAGGATTTTCTCAACTGATCTGGCCTTCAGAGCCACAAACCTGGGCTGTAAGTCTGTGGATTGGATGAAGGAAATGATGAATGTGTTAGCGCCATTGATCTTCTAATTAATTTACTTGATTCAGTGTGTATTTGTTCATTATTCTGGTTTTAATTTTTAATGCATGGTTTTGAGTACAGTTTGTTTTATATTCAGTTTAGTTTACTGGAAGAATTGAACCTATTGTGATTAAATTTTAATGGCAATTTTAAATTTTGTCAAAAGTTTTAATTTTAGGTGAGGTGGGGTATAAAGAATATTGCAAAAAAAAGTATTGTAACCCTAATGTTTGTAATTTGTTTCCTGCATCTAAACAAAGCAGGATTGATGAATGGTGCTCCAAGTGCTGTGGGGAAATCCTGAGGAGATAACTAACTATCCTTGCAGAAAAACCAGATCTTCAATTCTCCATCCTGAAGTCTCAGCACCATCAGCAGAAAACAGAGAAGATTTCTTGTTCAAACTCAGCCCAGTTTTCAGAAGCCCTAAAGACTGTGTACTCTAGCAAAGCTCAAGCAGTAGTTGTATGACTCCATACATGTCTGAATGTAACTACAGGAACAGAAAATAGCAAATAGTGGGAGATACATTATACTAGATATCTTAAATACAGTTGGTAAAGACACTTCTGGTTAACATACATAACAGCCAAGCAATGATAATACTGGACTATTTCATTCTTTATATGTTTTAATTTACAATCTGATATGACTAAAAACATTTATAGTGCTGACTATAATCAAATTATGTACATCCTACTTTCTCATAGTCCCCCACTGTAAAGACATTCTAGAATGACTTCTAAGTATGCAAGTGTCAGTTAACTGCCATAAATTTTGTTCAATAACTGTGTTACTGCTACTGAGTGTATTTACATGACCCCTGAAAAGGTTATTGGCTTTCATTTGTTTTTTCCTCCTACTTGGTGACAGGTCCCGCCCGGGAGTTCTCAACGGGGCCATGACTCCCTCCTCAGGAATGTGTGCTTTGCTTTGCTTCGCTTGCTTGCTTAGCTTGGCTTGCGCATGCCCGTCTGAGTGCTTTGCTCTTCCCTGCTATCTCTGTGCCCTGTCCTTGAAAGGAAATGCTTGCAATTGTATGAATGCTAAACACACAGGTGTTTTATATTCCTCTTATCCATGCCTTGAGAACTGAACTTTAGAGATGTTCAACATCATTATTTTCTGGGAACCCTTTTTCCCGTGTTTTTCTATGGGAACTCTGAGCCATTATAATTGAGCGCCTAAAATACTGCATAGAACTGAACTTTAGAGATGGTAGAACACCCTTAAGCCATAATTCATATCCAGTATATCAATACATGTCTTCCCTAACCCCAGTATTACTAACAGTGAAAGTGTTTGACTCCAATGATCTTCTCTGCAAATAAAGGACTTACTGCTTCATGAGACCTGTTGTGGATTATATCTCTTGGGACATTCTCACAGCAAGTCCTATACCCACAAATATTTCATATGCAAATGCAATCTTTTGCTGTGTATTGGAACAAGATCAAAGCAGAAGATTCTGTTAAACAAGAAATTTTATTCTTTGCATAACTATTACATGATATGGAAGTACTGGGTGAATAGTCAGCATCTCTAACTTTTTTGCTGTTCTTTTATATGCTTACCATGTAATCAGTATATCTAATTTTTAACATGGCTAGATCTGTGGATACTTAAAGCTGGGAAGTGGAGCCATGAACAGACAGAACAAATCTTGAATAAACCCAGATTTGCAGAAAAATCTGAAATCCTTAAAAAAAAAATGAAGAATTACCCCCCCCCCCCCAAACATACACACTCAATAATGGAAGCAATGCCTGTAACTTTAAGAAACAAATGGTCTCAGTGCCCATTGCTAGGCAACCACATAGTATTGTCAGGATCTGGGAGGCCAAGGTTCAAGTCCCTATTCTGCTGAGGAAAAATTTCTAGGTGACCTTGGGCCAGTCATACATTCTCAGCTTAACCTATTTCACACTTTTTCCCCATGTGGATAAAATTGAGGAGAATAATGTAAGTGTGAAACTTCTGATTCGATCCAATAAGTCAGGCCTTATATTTCAAAGCAAAGTCTTTATTCTTAATGGTCTTTCAGGAAACACTTGTGTTGTTAGTGATACCACATACAGAATGGGAGGAATTGATATACTGTATTCAAATGAGGGTAAAAGCGTGGGTACCAATGAGAATAGAAATATCAAAATGTACTACCGTTACTTTCTCAGGAAAAAGAGCACGTAAGTGGAGCTAAATTCCCATCCCCGGCCCTGTGTAATCTACATGCATTCCCATGCAAAAGACACCTGGAAGAGTGGAGGCCTAGTTGCCCAAGGTTACAAGTGCAGCAACAGAGATAACTGAAGTCTAGCATAATATATGAGCTCACTCTGAGGAAGGAGGGGTGGGGGGGGGAACTGCCAGAAGGGAAACCGATGCCGATCTCCCGCCGGGACCTGTAAGAGGGACAGCAAAAAAGGAAACAAACATGACGAGGACCTGACATCAAGTTGCTCTAAGTCCCCTTAGTGGAGAAAGGTGGGGTATAAATGAAGTTAATAAATATAGGTGAAGATAGGGTGCAGGTAAAAGGTACATTGATTGGTGGATGGGATAAAGAGAAGGAATCAGGGAGAAATGAGGATATGGAGGTTGCCAGGAGGCGGGAAAGAGGAAATAATGGAAGGGGATATAGGGGAAAGTGAGGTGCCTTCCAGAAGTCCTTGCAGGTTCCCCTACATGCAACTGGGCATGTCCCAGTGGCTGATAACTATGCATTTGGGCCACAGCTTTCCAGGGTACGGACTGTCAGGGGGAAGGAAAGAGGGAAAGCTGAATACAGACAAAGGTAGGTTGGCTGGTGAGCGGGAGAGAGAGAAAGAAAAAGAAAAGAGGCTATGAGGCTGCTGGGGGAAGGACAGTAGTGGGAGAGACGAAAATAAGATGTCCCTGCAAGTCCTAGCAGGTCCCCTCCATGTGTGTGTGTATATAAAATAGACAAATCCCATGGTAATTTCAAACCATGCACCAATAATGTTGTTTATAAAATCAGTAGTGATCCCACCTAAAACTTTCCATTAATACTACTTTGTTAAGAGAATTCACATTTGTAGCCCTCTGGAAGAGATAAAGCTAACTGATAATAGAGAAGTGAATTCTCTCCAGGCGTACATTGATATTCTGATCCAGTTGGATCTAGTTTTTGCCCCAGGTTGGCCTGAGTTTGACTTCAGTGTTACAACAAGATGGATTTATCTGTGCCTGGTTTTGTTCTCAGGCTAAAGTTTCTAGCTCTTTTTCTGAAGGTGTGCTGCTTGTAAATTGTTGATGTAAACACTGTCTGAACATGATTTTTTAAGGTTAGAAGCAGCACATGGAAGACAGTCCCAGACACCGTTGTGAACTGAGTTTATGATGTCTCCTAGGGGTGTTAGGTATCAAGAGGACCTATAGCAATTTATGCATCAGTTGGGTTTTTTTGAAAAAATTTTTTTATTGAAGTCACCATTTTTTCATTAAACAATACATTTATCTTATTTTTTACCGACCTCTTTTTATTTTCTTCCTCCTCCCCCCCTTTTTGGCTTCCAGCAGACCCCACACCTGTACTTAAACTTAAATTAATAGGTAAATTACTAATTAAAAAAAAAAAGTATTTAGCTCTTTTTCTATAACATATGTGCCTCTAATGTTTGTATCTATTATTCCATTCCTAAAAATGTTAGATAAATATACAGTTACTATAGATTTTTCAATAGTTAGAAAATGTAAATATGTTTCCTTTTAATTCTATACACTTTTCTGTATATTCTTGCAAATCCTTCCATTCTTCTAAAAATGTCCTAGAATCTTGATTTTTCAGTTTCTTAGTCCATTTGTCCATTTCAGCCAAAAATATTAGTTTTCCGAGTATTTATGCATCAGTTTTAAAAAAGGGAATGTGTCAAACAGTTCCAGCAGAATCTAACCTCCAAAATTTGCAGATATTATCTACTTAAAGCTGGCAGAATTTCATTGACTTTGCACTAAACAATTGTAGTGTGAATCAGGACAAAAAGCAGATAAAATGCTAGTAAATAGCTTAAAACAGATTCAAAACACACTCATTATCTTTGGCATTCTGGAAACAAGCAAGACTACATAGGAAGACACCAGAAGCTAAATGTTTTGTAAATTACTTTTTAAAATGTATTCAAGAGACACTACTATTCGGAGTGCACATTCGGAGTGCACATTCAGACTGATGAAACAAGGGAAGGAATAGAACGTTCCCTAACTATGGCTGAGGACAGACTGGCAATCTGGAGCGGGATGAATGCGGAGGCAACTGCTGTGGGGGAAAAGCTCCCCGGGGCTGGCCGTTCACACTGGCCAGTGTATTGCGCAAGGATGCCGTTACGGAGCATTCAGACTGCTGCGGAGTGGCCCCAGGTGGGCCGGCCTCCGCAGCTCGTGATAGGGCTGTTTTGGCAATTTGCGCATGTGTGCATGCGCTAATGTGTGCATGAGCGCTCATGCGCAAACTGGCAAAACGCAGCGTTCGTACTGCCGCCTCCGCTTGCCTCCCGCCTTCTTCCGGTTCACACTGCCTGGAAGCAGGAGGCAAGCGCAAGACGGCCTCCAGACACCGGTTTCTCCCGGTGTCCTAAAGCGCAAGAAACCCGGCTTTAAAGTGAGTAAGTGCAGAAGGGAGCCGAGGGACAGCTGTGCATGTCTGAACAGGCTCCCTTCTCCCGCTTCCCAAGTGGCGCTGTCCTGGGGCAGATTGCCAGTCTGTCCTCAGCCTATGAAGCCAATATCTCACTTATTAGTAAACCTGGTACAGACCCATGGCAATCTGAGGATTATTGTTCCATGTCTCATATAAATGCAGATGTCTACAACGTTAGCAAGTCATCTTAGTGCCTGCATTTCTACTCCCTTGCACCCTTCACTTAACAGGGACTGTACCTTATTTGTTTACTGTATTAGTAGTCTGACTTTCTCACTGAAACTCAAGGTGGATTACACGGGATAATTCAATGCAATCAATAGGATGAAACATCTAACAAGCCATGTCATAAGACTAGGATTACAGAAATTTGAAATAAAGGTGTGCTATGTTAAACAATGGCAGAAAATGGGATTACATGCAGCAAAGAGATAATACATAGTATATGCAGTAGTATAGTTTGCAGTCATATTCCCTTTATAAATGTTCCTTCTTGTAATATAGCCCTATTATGTTGTAATATAGCCCTATTATGTTGTAATATAGCCCTATTAACTTTATAAAATGCCTTACTGAACAATTTTGTTTTGCATACTTTGTGGGATGACAGACGCACAGGAGCCTTCTTGGCCACTTCATTTTGGTCATTCGGCACCAGAGAGTACACAGTTGTTGACCACGCCCATTTGCAGGGTGGCACCCACAGAAGACCATGATCAAATGAGTGAAGCTGTTATGATGGAGAGTGGCAGGAGAGGTGGTGCTGCAGATATGAGGATCTGCGGCCATGAAAAGCTTTGCATGTGATAACCAGTACTTTGGACTGAATCCAGTAACTGATGGGTAGGGATGGGCACAAACTGGGAAAATGAGGTTCAGCTCATGGTTTGTGGTGTGCCTGATTCATGAATCACAAACTTCTAAGAGCCAAATGAACTGGTTCATTTTGTGAGGTTTGTGGTGCAGTAGAATGGCTCCCCAGTGTGCTAGAGATATCAATCTCACAGAGAATCTCTGGCCGAGGACAGACTGGCAATCTAAAGCGGGGCAGGCATGCTTCGGAGACAGAAGAAAGGAGCACGTTCAGACATGCGCATCTGTCCATCGGCTCCGTTTTGTACTTACCCGTCTCCCAGTCGCTTTCCTTCCGCTTTACCAGGACACCAGGTAAAACCGGTGTTCAGGGGCCATCCTCCTCATGCCTCCCGCTTCCAAACAGTGTGAACTGGAGGAAGTGGGAGGCATCCGGAGGCGGCAGTGTGAACATGCTGCACAAAGTTATGCGCACGTGCGCACATTTGATGTGCGAAGTTATGCGCATGTGCGCACATTTCACACATTTGATGTGCGAAACACATCAAAGAAAAACAAAAAAAGTGCCGCGGCGCGCGCAAGTCGCGCACGCCGGCTCCGCAGCAGTCTGAATGCTTCGTGGCAGTCTGAACACTCCATATCGCCGCTGATCCGCATTGCTCTGGCCAGTGTGAACGGCCAGCTCCGTGGGGTTTTTCCCCCGCACCAGTTCCCTCCGCTTTGCCTCCACTTTAGATTGCCAGTCTGTCCTCGGCCTCTGACTGACTGTCCTTTACTGGCCCTCCAAGTCTGGTGAGGATTGGATTTATGGGGTCCAAGTTACAGCCCCCCTCCCAAGGTGCCCCCCAGGAAATTGTTTTCTGAGGAAATGACAGCTGACAGGCAGTCATTTGGAAAGGCACAGGTTCAGAAGGTTCAGGAGTGTAAAAAAGGACATGCAATAAAGAAACAGCAGCAAAGAGGGGGACCCCCCCCCTTGAAACTGACATAGCTAGTTTGAAACTGACAACAGTTTTCCCAAGGCTGGAGAATTCTGCCACTCCCCTGTTTCCGCTGAAGTGTTGTAAACATTTTTGTTTGAGCGGAGACAGTCTGTCTGGAACTGTTTCCATTCATGAACCAGCACAAACCTCCACAAACAGCTTGCAAATTCGTGGAATGTTTGTGCTGGTCAACCTGCCATGAACTTCACTTTTGCGAACCATGAACCGGCCAAAATTCATCAAGAACATTAGTTCGTGAGCCAGTTTGTGCCCATCCCTACTGATGGGCAGCCAAAGAAGAGTCTGCAGAATGGGTGTAATATGCATCCTGGCTCCTCGTAATAACTGACCTGTAGTATTCTGTACCTAGTTGACCCACGCAGAGGGAATTACAATAATCTTGAATGGTATAGACACCTTTATCTGCTAGTCAGCTAGCGGAGGGAGGGTTTCCTGAATTTAGTCATTGTTCGGTGCAGAGAAGGTCTTTGACAGAATCTGTTAGTATTTTCTATATAATGTTCATACAGTTCATGGGCCTTCCTCCAGGATTATCCCAAATAAAACCCAGGGCACACAAGACCATTAATGAGTATTATTTGGAGCTACTTGCTGTTAGTAGGGGAACTAAATAGGGTTGGCCCTTGCTCTCCAACCACTTAACCTTGCTCTTGCACCACTTGCTTATGCAATTCATCAGGATAAAACCATTAAAGAAATAAAGATAAGAGAATCAGAAGTCAAATTAGGGTTATACCCAGATAATGCATTGTTATATTAAGAAGATCTGGATCTCCCATATTAATGGATCTTATTTCTAAATGTAGAAACACTTGGGATAGGCAATTAACTGGGAGAAATAAAACAACAACAACACCAATTGGAGATGTTCCTGTAAGCCCATTAGCGTTGCACTGGCTCTTTAAGTGGACCACAGACCAGTCTTAAATATTTAGGGTTATTGGGTCCTAGAAGCAGAATTGCCTGAAAAACTGAAATAAGAGTCTCTGTAATGTAGAGACGTATTGTCAGTTCTTTTTAGAAGCACATGAACATACTGGCAAGAGCCCCCTTCAAATTCAGGCTATCTTTTATAGCCATTGTGGAGGAACAGGCCTGCTTGGGTCGGCAGGCCCTGTTCCATTGCCCTCCAAGGTTTTCTCCACACCTGGAGAGGCTTTTCTTTTCTCTCTTGGGTAGCCCACTGCCACCACCTGACCTTTGTAGGAATTGCCCACCGGGAGGGTCAAGATTCCCAGTTTCCCTTCAAAATTCAGAGGCCTTGCCTCTTTGTCTCCAACTGCACAGCACCTGTGTGTCACTATTGCTTCCCCCCCTTTCCATACATGTTTTGCTCTCTGTAGTGGTTGGTTCAATATTGCATTGCTGTATGACTGGCATAAAAACCTACAGTTTAAATCTGCAGAGAGATGCGCCCAATATACAGCCATGTAATATCAATCTGACCATGAGAGGGATCAAAATAATCAGGATCTAACACCTGGGCCATCTGGTCGGTCTTCTTGGCACCAATCTCTGGTCTCGTGATGACTTCGGCCAGGGCACTTGATGGTCGGCGATTAGTTGCTGGGCAACCTAATCTCTTACTGGAACTTTTGGGGGGAAGGTATGAGGAGGCCAGCATAAAGGAGAAAAGGACCCTTTGAAATGGAGTCTTGGTCTCCCTGTTGGTGGGAACATGTGAAGTAGATGTGAGAGCTCTTTGAAATGGAATTCTGGTCTTCATGCAAGTGTGAACTCTGAAGGAAGTCTCCCGCTGTGGGCTGGAGCCTCTCATAGCAATAGAGAGTGCCTTTGCCTTAGGCAGAAAACCAACCCAAAGGTCCAACTTATGATATTAAAGTTCATAAGAGCATATAATATGCCTTGCTGGCTTACAATAGGGACACTCAGGTGATGAAAATGAGAATGCAGAAGAGCCCAATATTTCTTAATGAACCATCTGAAAAGAAGAGGAAGAGAAGTTGGTTGGCACGACCTAGGGCTGGTAATTCCTCTTGGTGTTCAAATAGAGGCTTGTCATCAAACATGTCTAGCAAAAAAAGACATCAGTATGACAAACTCCTGAACTGAGGCTAGAAGTTTATAGTTCCTTGGCACAGTAGTTCCTCTTTTCATCTCAAACAGAATAAGTTGTTGTTTTGTTTTTTTCCTTTTTCAGTGAGGCTTCCAGAAAGAAAAGAAAGAACCCAAAGTAGTTTAGGGGTAGGGGAGATGAGATAGGAATGCCAGCCTCCAGATGGGACCTGGGGATCCCCTGGAATTACATCTCATAGCCAGACAACAGAGATCCGTCCCCCTGGAGAAAATGGATGCTGTGGAGGCTGAACTCTATGGCATTGTACCCCACTGAGGTTCTTGTCTTTCCTAGTCTCCACTGCCAAATCTCCAGGAGTTTCCCAACCTGGAGCTGGCAACCCTATTCCCACCCCCCTCTGGTGGCCAGGGAGGATCTGGCAGCCATAAGATGACGTGAAATTTTAAAATAAGATTTATTACAGTTTTAACCAAGAAATCACCTTAATGATGTTAATTTGATATGAGAAAGAGAGAACACTGCAATTTCTCTTAAGGTATAAATGTTATTTTCAACCATGTCGTTACAGACTTGAATACCCATGCACTGTATCTTACAGGCTGATTACTGTACATGGCTGCATTTTTTAAAAAATCAGGAGAAGGCCTCCCTGACCAAGAATGACTTGCAAGCCCTGCGGAAGCTTTGAAGGTCCCACAGGGCTCGGACCTCATCTGGCAAGGCATTCCACCAAGATGGGGCCACGGTGGAAAAGGCTCTTGTCCAGGTGGCAGCCAAGCAGACCTACCGGGGGTCCAGCGCCACCAACAAGTAGAGTGATAATGAGCACAGTGTATGAAGGGGAATACAATGAGAAAGCTGGTCCCTCAGATATAACAGTCCCAAACTGTTTAGGGCTTTAAGGGTTGTATTCTTTGGTTCCTTTGGTTTTTGTTATTTTGTCTTAGATTGTACGATACCTCAAGAAAGTCTAGAGAGGTGGCATACAAGTTTTCTAAATAAATCCAGGGGTCATTTTGTAGAAAAAGAAGTGCAGGAGCTCATTAGCATAACTCATTTGCATAACTCATTTGCATATGCCACACCCCCTAACATACTGGAAATGTGTCAGGAGGCAACACCCATCCCTCAGGCTCCACTCCACAGGTGAGTGAAACTGACCTGCTCTTCCTCCATTCCCTTCCCCATCCAATACTTTGTGCAATAAAAATAAGCGTAAAGAACACACCCTCATTCTCTTCCTGCTCCCTTGAAACCACCAGGTTTCATGTAGACTTGAGATACCCAGGGCATGTACACCACCCATCCCTTTCCCTTCCCCTCCCCACAACAAGATGCCCTGTGAGGTAGATGGGGCTGAGAGAGGTCTTTTGAGAGCTGCTCATGAGAGAACAGCTCTGAGAGAACTTGTGACTGGCCCAAGGTCACACCAGCAGCTGCATGTGTAGGAGTGGGGAATCAAACCGGGTTCTCCCAGATTAGAGTCCAACTCCTGACCACTACACCAGACAGATGGGGTGGAAGCTGCTGAAGGGTTGGTGAAATTTCTCCAGTCTTTATGTGCCATGTGCCCAGATAAAAAATGGTATACTTAGAAAATTTATATGCCACCTTGAGCAAGTCTCTGGAAAAGCAGTGCACAGTCATAAAAGGAACAATGATAAAATTATCAATATTAAAACAAAACATTAAAAACAATAAAGACCCTAGCAGGGCTTTCCCCGGGGCGCTGCACCTCTGCACTGCTCAGGGAAGCCGAGGAGGGGGCGGGGCTTGGTCCTGTGCCCGCCCCCCTGGGCTTCTCACTCCCGGAGCTGCGCTCCTGTGCACTCCTGCTCTAACGGACCCCTGGGGAAAACCTTAGAGAGTGCACGGTGGACTAGGGCTTGCAGGTCAGAGCAGGACTGTTCCACCACAAGGACCATCTTTATCAGAAGCAATGTGTCCTCTCTGGGGTAGCCTCTGACCTGAAAAGCAGAGTCGGAATGGCTCTGGTGCTCAGATAAAATTCAAAGGTGAATTCAAAGGTGGGATGAAAAAGTCACAGGTACAATACGACACCAGTAACCTCCTGAATCCAGTGTCTTGCATGATGCTACTATTCATTAGAATGTATACTAGTGTTGTAAGTAGGCACTATATAAATCCAGGGAGGAGGAGGAGGATGAAGAAGAAGAAAAAGAAGAAGAGGAGGAGGAGGACAATGAGGAGATTGGATTTGTACCCCACCCTTCACTACCTGAAGGAGTCTCGGAGTGGCTTACAAATCTCCTTTCCCTTCCCCTCCCCACAACAGACACCCTGGGAAGTAGGTGGGGCTGAGAGAGCTCTAAGAGAGCTGCCCTTGAGAGAACAGTTCTGAAAGAACTTGTGACTGACTCAAGGTCACACCAGCAGCTGAAGGGGGAGGAATGGGGACTCAAACCTAGTTCTCCCAGATTAGAGTCCACACTTTAACCACTACACCAAACTGGCTTCCCTGTTCAGTGGGTTTACAGAACCTAGGCTGGTCCATGTGCAACTTCAACCATGGGCTGATATAGACAACAATATTAGGGGGTTTTTCCCCCTATTACATGGTCGGTTGATCATCTGTATTACTACGATTGTGGTTGTTTGTTGTTGTTGTTGTTTTCCTGACGCACATTGGGTTGGATCAAGACAGCCCTTTTCTGTGTCTTGATCAATCCTCCTCCTTACCACCACTCTCACCCCACATGGTTTTTGTCCATGCATGTCTCATGATCCCCAGCAGAGCCATTACCATGTTCAAAGGGGACCCCCTCCTCCATTTTTCACCCAGAGAAAACTTGGGTGGTCCAACACGTTCTTTTGTATAGTAAATGTTATGGTCGTTATCAAGTGGTAAGGCTTCTCCCGATCACTCAAAGGGTTGGATGGTTGTCTATGTTCATAGCATGCTCAACATTAAGCAGCAAGTGCTGTACCATAAAGTATAACCAAGTGAATGATGTACTGGAGCAGTATAAGAAGATGAGTAGGTTTTATACCCTGCTTTTCTCTACCCTAAGGAGTCTCAAAGCAGCTTAACAATCTCCTTCCCTTTCTCTCCTCACCACAGGTACCTTGTGAGGTAGGTGGGACTGAGAGAGCTGAGAGAACTGGGACTGGCCCAAGGTCACCCAGCAGGCTTCATGTGGAGAAGTGGGGAATCAAACCCAGTTCTCTATTTTAGAGTCCACAGCTCTTAACCACCATCCCACACTGGGTTTCATGAGGTGTTGCAAAGCATTTCTGCCTACATTTTTCCAGCTATGCAATTAACATATTCCAGGTCATGTTTGAATGTTTCATGCACAGTTGATTTAACTGCAGTTTGCTCAGCACTGTCCTGGAAAACTCACAGAAACAACCATTTTCAAAAGGCAGTTGGATAGTTCGTTTATCAAAAGTTCAGCAGGCTGTTTCACTGTATTCCTTCCCAACAATGCCATACAACACAATTGGCTTTTCATGTATGCACACAGCCTGAGTTTACCACCCCCGCAATCCTTGCTACTCATGCAATTGTTTAAACAGACAATTAAATCTCTCCCAAGTCATATAAATCAGTGATCAATGGATGCTGTGTTTCAGTTAGGTCCCAGTCTTTGGAGTTCATCTGTGTCATCCTTAGTGAAGCTAATGGCCTCTGATAAAGTTTGAACCAGAGCATCTTTGTGCAAGTGCAGTTTTGGGGAAATCCAGTGCAAAACACGTCGGCAAAGATTGCAAAAGGGAACTTCGCCCATATGCTTAGGCCAAACTTAGAACTAGAAGAAAGCAAATAACTTGTAATAATTTTTTTGGGGGGGATCTTTTGTATGCAGACCTTTTTTGTATTAAGATAAGATAGGATCAGAAACCATTGTTCTGTGAAATCTGAGTTGGAGAGAAGGAGGGTTTTGTTTTAAGAGGAGTTCATCAGAAATTCTAGGTTATTCTTCAACACTCTGGGGCCTATAACTGGATGAATCCATTGGCTGGCAACCAGATGGAAAGGGAGGGGCTGTGGTCAGGAATATGTAGAAGTGACATCATTGAGCTGATGTGATACTCTAGGATTTGCCCAAAACTCTATGGTAAAACCATGAAGTTTGGGACAAATCCTAGAGAGTCGCTCCTGCATGGTGACATCTCCTCTGGGTATTCACTGTTTCAACTGATTTTCCTGGACATGTTTCCCCCTGCCACCCCACTGATCCGTGACGGGCAGAGGCTGGGAAGTCTCCTGGTGAAGCGGGAGACTTTGTCTCCCTAGTGCACATCATTGCACATTACCTTTAAAAATGAATTAGACTTCCAAAAGAAAAGAATAGTTATAAAGCAACGTTATAAAACAGGTCCTCGGTTTGCGAGTCACGTGGCAGACCCGTCTCCTTTTCCCATTATATTTCATACTCGCCTTGAATGCTTTTTATTTGCTATTCTTGCTACTGTAAATGGAATTCATTAATCTGAAGCAAAAGTAATTATAAAGAAAGAACATAAAATATCAGATTATTAAGATGATATCTTTCGCTGTCTAGATGGGTTACTTCAATCCATTCATCACTGCACGGAAACAGTGAGTCGCTAAAGCCTGAGTGTGGCCAGAATATAAATCCGCAAGTGTGTATATCGTGATGCAACAGGTCACACAAAAGAAAGAAATGCACTCAGGGAAGGTCTGAATGTGTGTGCTGTTAGCGGCATTACCCATAAAAAAAACCTTGAAAGGATTCTGACGCATTTAATAACGTTTCCCTCTTGTCCCGTCATCTTGAACTGAGTTTCATGCAAGAGCCACATTTCTCCCAGTACACAACAGGGGTATTTTTCCCAGTAAGAGGAATCACTGCAAGGATGAATAGAGCCCTAATACATTGTTTAAGAAGTAGTATCAAAATAGGTTGCATTTCTTTTTTAAAAATCAGATCTTTCTCGGTGAGCTCAAGCCATACTTGAATTGTTAACATTCAGCAACAATAAGTGCATGTCTTAGAACTAGGTGCTATGCGGCGGCAGCAGAGAAAGGCCTCTGGACCCTGCTTGTGGGTTTCCCAGAAGCATCCAGTTGGTCACTGTGGGAAGCATCAACAGGGACTCATATTTTGACCTTTTGTGTGGCTCTTATGCGCCTTGAAGACTGCCTCGTTTTATACAAAATCCTGGGTCTTTTGTCCTCAGTGCAGATTAGAAGCAACTGACACAGTAGACTGTAACCAACAACCTACTTTAATCTTTTGAAACATTTTATGCTTCCTATAAAGTCCCTCTGACATTGCTTTCTGGGAACTATTTGGCTTGGGAAGCTCCTTTCTCCAGCCAATGATAACATGACTCAGCATCTAAGGTAATTTGTTGAAAAATGTACTCAATGTTACAGTCTCATGTCACTCAGGTAAATAGCCTTCCGATTAGTTTTGGAGGGTAGCCATGTTGGGCTGTGGGAGAACAACTAAATATGAACCTTAGAAACCAACAAGGTTTTCAGGGTTTAAGCTTTCAAGATTCAGCGCTCCCTTCCTCAGACACAGATTGGTTGCTGGTTTGACATGCAACTGGATCGCTGGTTGTGATCAAGGAGATAACTGTTTGCTGAGCTGATCGGGTGCACCTGAACAGATTTTGGTTGTATCCATTTTATGTTCATACTCTTATTGTGGACCAGACAATCAACAAAATCAGAACAAGATGGATGAGATTCATATTGAGGGCATCAGCTTCCGTGTGCATGCACACTTTATCAAATATTTGATAGCGTATGTGCACACGAAAGCTCATACCTTGAATAAACCTTTGTTGGTCTTAAGGGTGCCACTAGACTCTAAAAACTCTAAACAACTGCTTCAGACCAACACAGTTGACCAACTGGATCTATTAAGATTTATATTGATTCACTTAATAAGTAATTTTGTCCATTATATCTCTTTCTGACATGGATAAGCCTCAGCCTGAGATGCAGCCAGACACTGACTTGCTACCTAAGCCCAGCCTGAGTGAGGACCAGCCTGACTTGCAGCCTGACCAGTCTGATTGGCAATTGGAGCCCAGTGTGAGGAAGGACTCCTCAGAAGTCCAGCATAGCAAAAGATGACTTCATAGTAGAGGACATGCAGGAATGTCAGTCAGATAATACTGAGCCCATTGAAGTCAGGGAGCAAGTACCTCCAGAGGCACCCATGACTCCCCCAGATCTTCCCCCCACTCACAGAAAGAAGAAGGCCAAAGATCAGAAGGCAATTGCAAGAATGCAGACAGAGTAAAAGATTAATGGCCCATCGACAGCTACAAGATGAGTCATTAAAGGAGCCCTGCTAACTTGCCAGCTGCAGATAATACTAATTAGGGAAAAGCTACCTAAAGCTGGGTGTGAGTTGTTGCCAGCTTGTGGAAGCAACACGTCACCTCTCAGTGAATCCTGCAACCACAACTCCTGACTCTGCTCTACTCCTGTGACTCTTGGACTAGCTTGACTCTGCTCTTGGACTCTCTCTGACTGTATGTCAGCTACGCTGCCATTTCCCGGCCGGGGGTTGGGACTCAGCCTGGGACCCCACCCGCAGGAATGTGCTCATGTGCTGTTTGTGCTGTTTAGCTGCCTGGCTTTCTTATCACGCCCCGCTTTTGCTTGCTTTGCTCCCAGCTTGCTCAAGGTCTTGGGATAAATCCTCCCTACTGTGTTGTTCCTTTTGCAGCTGCCTTTGAAGACATTTAGTAGAGGTCCCCTGGGAACAAAAGGCACAATAACATACTTGCTACCATTTCTGTGAGAAACTTGTTTAGGGGGCTGGAGCCACTTCTAACACTCTATGATTGGTGTAGACATAATGAGGGGGGATTCAGGTTGCCTAGTATAATACTAACTTTGTTTACAAAAAAAGTCATTGCTAACAGAGAAAGTGTAACTGTACCAATCAGAACCTCTTTGCAAATAAAGGACTTCCTGGTTAAGAAGACCTGTTGCAGACTGCATCTTTTGGGACAATCTCACACTGTAACAACTGACCTTGGACTGTTTGGACTCCGCTGGGAACATTCTGTTGATCTGTTACTGCCTTTGTGACCTGGACTTGGAGCCTGAGAGACCAGCTGAGCTACGACACTTTCCCATAACTTATGATGCCATTGGAGTTCTTTGTTGAGACTTACTACACAGATGCTCTGTGCCTTTGTGCCTGTCTGTGAGAGCTACTGATCTTGGAGTCACTTAATCAATCAATGACACTGACTGTGAGGTACAAAAGGCATCACAATGCAATGTATCAGTAATGTGAAAGTGCACATCCAGTCACACAGGTGCCAAGAAATACATGAGATTCCATGCTTGACAAGTAGGTTGCTTAGTTACTTGACCATCGCCTATGGGGATAGGTACCCAGTATGTGTTTGGAAAAGATAGTCAAGTTTGTTATTTATTACCTAGTTACAGCCTGGCCCTTTAGCACAATCAGCTAATGTGCAAATACAAAATTGAAAGACCACCTCCTTTATTATTAATGTCCCCCTTCCAGTGGGTTCGCTGTCTGCCCCAACTCCATCTTGGCTAAGCTTACACCTTGGCAGCCATTTTAGAAGCTAGCAATGTCTCACATCACAGGAGGTAACAGCATGGTTCTCTAATACTAAGGACTGGCAACAACCTTGGGTGGGAGATCAGCTATATGCATGCCTGCCTATTGCTGCAAAGGCTCACAAAGTTGAGCACCCACCTTGGTCTCTCAATGTAATGTTGTCAGCAAATGCAAGTCCTCCTGAGTGTAAAATCTAATTACTATCAAGCTGTCAGATGGGATTGATTACTTTTACTGACCTTTCCTGAATGTCTTCTATTGGCCTGCCTGTGGCATGGATAATGTTTCTACTCGCGTGAAGCCTTCTTGTTCACCCAGCATATTCCCCTCCCTGGATGCAATCACCTGAGAGCCGGTTTGGTATAATGGTTAGGAGTGCAGTCTCTAATCTGGGAGAACCATGTATGATTCCCCACTCCTCCACATGCAACTGCTGGTGTGACCTTGGGTAAGTCATCACAGAGCTGTTCTCTCAACAGCAGTTCTTGAGAGAGTTCTCTCAGCCCCACCTACCTCCCAGTGTGTCTGTTGTGGGGAGGGGGAGGGAAATGAGATTGTAAACCACTTTGAGACTCCTTCAGGTAATGAAGGAAGGGGTATAAACCCAATCTCCTCCTCCTCTTCTTCCTCTTCTTCTTCTCCTCCCCCCCCCCCTTCAGTGAAGCCCCACTCTTAACTCAGTCAGAGCTAGGAAATCCATAGAGGCCCATCCTGGACTCGCCCTGAATTCCCGTATTTGACAATAATTTCTTTGATATCCTTTTCTGTTGGCTTCTAGAGGCATTAATGCTCAGCCAGCCAAACTGCGTAGGCAGTCTCTTCCTCTCTGCTTGTGCAAAGCCTGCCAGCTCCTCTTTCTTTCTTTGAGACTCAAGGACATTTCCTTGCCAGACTGGAGCAGACCTCTGCTGCACTATCTTTCCCCCCCGTTTCCCCCAGGACCTTTGGAAGTTCTGGCTCTTGAGTCCGCTGCTCTCAACCTCTCGATCCACTGAAGCAGACAACGCACTCTACCTAGTTCAGCAGACTGAGCATAGTGAACTCCTCCACTCATTCCTTTTCTTCTGGAAAGAGATGTCTCTCAGGAACTATCACCAAGGCAAGATTTTAAGGGTCCATTAGACTTGTACACCTTCAAAACATTGTGACTGAAACAGAAAATACATAGCTGCCATATGATGTTTTGGAGGTTAAAAAGAGCTTTCTTCTTTTTGTTTTTGTCAATATACATGTTGAAAAAGGAAGAAGAGGGGGAGGAGAAGAAGGAGGAGGAAGGGGAGGGGGAGACGTAGTAGTGGGTCTTTATACTCTACCCTACTCTTCAGGAGTCTCAAAGCAGCTTACATTCACTTGCCCAACAGAAGTACTGCCTGGAAGATATCTAAAAATTCCCCTAGAACAACATAATTGTTTATGTGGAGCTTCTATTGAAGATCTATTTCACTACGTAATGGTTTGTCCACTATATTCAGATCTTAGAAGCAGATTTTTATCCCAAATACTTAATCGACTGCACAGTTTTTCTGAGCGATAAGCTATTTTTTTTTGTTGTCAGACGCGAATTCTTTGGTATCTTATAAGGTAGCGCTAGCAGCCAGGAAAGCTAGAGCAAAGGCGGTTCATAGGAACAACAGCTTACTGAGATGCAAGGCATTCACATGGTTAAAATTGGGATTGGGATTTGTAAATGCTGTACATAATTTTAATTTGAGGTATTTTAGACATTTTAGATATTTTTATAAATTAACCTGATTCTCACTGAATTTAATAACTAGGTGTGAATTTTAAGATATTCGTGTGGGAAGAATAAAATTAATAAGGGTTTTCCTGTGACTAGGAGCAAACCCCTTGACATAACTTTCACTTGGCCTGAATAGTTTGAAATCCCAGGCTTTAACTGGCTGTTTCACCAGGCTCAGTTAAAGCCTGGGAAACAGCCTTAGGAAATGCCAGATGGCACCGGCAATTAAACATGTTGATGTTTGAAAGTGTAGGTAGAATGACAATTGGAGGTGCCCATAAAAGCATATGAGACCCTTTTGGTCAGATCAGAGAAAGAATCAGCAATTCCCCCTGACCTTAGTCAGCATGTCAAAGGAGCAACCGGAGGCTCTGTGTTATATCATTCAAAGGTATACTGGGAACCCTTCTGACCTAACATTCTCAATACCATAACACAGACAACAAATTGTTTTAGAACACCTCCTGTAAGCAAACTATGTGAACTGATGTCTGGAGAACTAAAGGTCCTCCTCTGTGCATCGAACACTTGACTGAAGTCAGAATGATGTAATGATTCAATCTGGCAATCCTCAGCCAATCCTTTGATCTTTGGGTATAAAAGATCCCTGGTCCAAATGCCTCTTCGTCCCCCCTCAGATGGACACCTGATGTTTGTTTGTAGGAGGGTCCCGGAGACTCTTACTCTGAAAACTTGGCTTGCCCCCCCCCCGCTCTTTTTCCTTAGCGAGGCCAAGATGAGCCGCTGAGGAATGGGGTAGTGAGAGCTCCCCCGTGTCTCAGTTGGCAAAGGTCTTCTTGTTTTAATGTTTGCTTTCTGTTTCTCAATTGTTTTGTTTCTCTGTATCTATTTAGATACCTTTGCAAGGACTAGTCTTGTCTTTTCTTTTATAAACTTTCTTTTATGCTTAGGAAATCTCTCTCTCTCTCTCTCTCTCACTCTCTCTCTGTGTCTGGGTCAAACAACCTGGAGGAGTTTCCCTGTTTAACATTTCCTTTCTTTTGACTGGCCCTTGGTGAGTTAAAGAGGTCATCACATGGCCTATAAGAACCCGCTGTGGGAGAAATGGGTCCAGAGGGTGACCCTGAGACGGTACCGGAGAAATTTCTCCCAACAATTAGGGATCCAGTTTTATATAAAATTGTGACAGCCAATGGCCATATAGAATAAACTTCATTCATTCATTCATTCATTCATTCATTCATTCATTCATTCATTCACATTCCCTTCCTCTCCCCACAACAGGCACCTTGTGACATAAGTGAGGTTGAGAGAGTTCTGAAAGAACTGTGACTGGCCCAAGGTCAGCCAGCAGGCTCCATGTGGAGGAGGAGTGGGGAATCAAACCTGGTTCTCCAGATTTGAGTCTGCCACTCTTTACTACTACTTGGGTCAGTCACAAGTTCTCTCAGAACTGTTCACTCAAGAGCAGTCCTGGAAAGAGCTCTCTCTGCCTGAACTACCTCACAGGATGTCTGTTGTGGGGAGGGGGAGGGAAAGGAGATTGTAAGCTGCTCTGAGACCCCAAGTGAAGGGCAGGGTATAGTGGTTAAGTGCATGGACTCTAATCTGGGAGAACTCCACTCCCCCACTTGCAGCTGCTGGATGTCGGTCCTGGCCACATGAGTGAGATAATCCGGGGGGGGGGGGGAGTGAGGCTATTTTGCCCCGGAGCAATGTGACCCGCAGTTGCACAATCACACAGGTCTGTGAAGCTGCTGGCACAAACACGGGGGAGTTGGGGGTTTTTTTGTCATTGGTTTCTGATTTGCTTAAACAGGGGTTCGATGAATCACTTCACCACCCTGAGGGTTTCCAATGGCAGTATGCGATGATACACATACTGAGAAGGGGAGAAGAAACAATGACATGGTGTCAGGATAGCCTGATCAGACTATCCCCGATGCCACAAGTCCGTGCTGGTGTGATCACATGGGGAAAGTCCGGCTGTGGCCCGCAGCAACCCATTTGATACTGGAATTTACCTAGTGGTTTTTTACTCTGCTTCTCCAGCAGAGCAAAACAGCTTGCTGACCGCTTGCCGACAGGTGCGGGACACTTCACAGATGTGCTTGTTTGATCACACTAGTTTGATCTGCCCTTCAGTCTGTGTGTAGTGGCTATGTGCGTGGACTCTAACCTGGGAGAACTGGGTTTGATTCCCCACTCCTCCACTTGCACCTGCTGGATGACCTTGGGCAAGCCATAGCTCTGTACCAGCTGTTCTCTCAAGGACAGTTCTCTCAGAGCTCTCTCAGCCCCACCTACCTCACAGGGTGTCTGTTGTGGGGAGGGGAAAGAAGTTTGTAAGCCACTCTGAAACTCCAAGTGAGTGAAGGGCGGGATATAAATCCAATCTCCTCTTCTTCTTCTTCAGTCATCCCTCTCACGCGGCTACTGGTGCGTATGATTGGGGCCGACCTTGGGCAAGTCATAGTTCTGTCAGAGCTGTTCTCTCAAGGACAGATCTGGAAAGAGCTCTCTCAGCCCCACCTACCTTACAGGTGTCTGTCGTGGGGAGGGGAAGGGAAAGGAGTTTGTAAACCACTCTGAGACTCCTTCGGGTAATGAAGGGCAGTGTATAAATCCTATCTATTCTAAATCAAATCTCCTCCTCCTCCTTTTGGAACGTTAACCCTCCCCCACACATAAGAGGAGGAAGGATTATACATATTAATCTAATACTGATACAACAGGTGACAATGGACAGAATGTAACAAATGAGCTGTAATTTTAAGGAGTAATTCTTTTAGTGGTCATGAAATTTCATCTCCAGAAAGGCTGATTCTAGTGTGAACAAAGGCAATATAAGAACGAACGACTGGAACGAATGATTATATGAATCCTTGTGGTGACTGAACGGCCCTGTCAGGTATCAGGAAATGTGATGGGTGTCTTTCATGCCCTTCATTTTGCAGCAAAATCCTTCCATGGCAGGAAGGAGGCAATAAAACATGCTGGATTCCAAAATGATGATGAATCTCTTAGCCATGGTGCTACCTGTGCCCTAAATAAATGCTAGTGGTAGTTCATTAGCTAGCACAATAAAAGGTGTAAGAACGTTCAAATAAATTGGATGCTCTCTTCAGTTCATCCAATTACCTCACCACATGCAAGGCAAGTTCTTCACAACTGTGATCCAGACGTGATGAGACCACCCTCCCTCTGGAATTGTGGCTTTCTTTACTCATTCCGGAAGGACTGTAAAACTTTCCCCTAGACAGCTTGTTGTGCTGATCTTTCTTTTTTATCGATGTGTGATTGGCTTTTAAAGATGTGTCTCTTGTTACCATGAGATGCTTTGAATATATATTGGTAAGGTGACATAAACTAAAATAAATGAATTAGTACACAGAATTCAAGGAGCTAGCTGAATGAACCAATAAAGAATGACCAGTAGGCAGATGATGTAAGGTGTAGGGAAATCATTAGTCACATACCAATTCTGAAAAATAAGATTTAGCCGGAAATAAAAGAGTTTAAGCCTTTTCTTAGATGGGTTCACTGGACTGACTTGCCATTTCTGTAAAGTATAAAAGAATTGAAAAATGAAGCATGTCTATTTTTAGTCCCTCCAGAACGGGTTACAGGAGAGAGTTATTTAAGAGCCTTTCATAATGGAACAGAAGGATTGGGCAAATATTACAAAGCAGAAGAATGGCTACTTGGAGCTGAGTTGGCTACTTTAGAATAAGTTTGGTGAAAGGGAAATTCAGGTGATATTGAATTTCACATGCCTGTTGTTTTAGCCTGGACTATCTGTGTTTTAATTTCAGCTCAGCCTTGTGTAAATTGAATGTGTGATTCCACATTTTTCACTTTTTCACACCCTATAGATGGGGCTGGATTTCCCTCATTGTATTTACTTATTTGCATTTATATCCTGCCCATCCCGCGAGTGGGCTCAGGGCAGGTAACATCATTATAATAAATACAGTTTCAGTTTAAAACACAATAAAACATTATAACACTTAAAACAATGGGTACAGCTTGACACAGCATCAGTTGGCTATAAAGTTCTGGCCCAATGGGGCAGTGAGTTAAAGGCCACTTGTTGGTGGTCAGTAAATAGATGGGTGACAGCAACCTCAGGGAGGCCATACATGGGTGCCTGTTGCCTCAACCGAAGGCCTAGTGGAATAGCTCCATCTTGCAGGCCCTGCAGAACTGAAGAAGATCCTGAAGGGCCCTGGTCTCAATAGGGAGCATGTTCCACCAGGCTAGGGCCACGACAGAGAAAGCCCTGGCCCTGATTGAAGCAAGAAGGGTGTCCTTTGGGCCAGGGGACACCAGGAGGTGTTGATCTTTAGAGTGTAACGCTCTTCGAGGCGTATATGGGAGGAGGCAGTCCCTTAGGAGGAGAGAAGCATGAGGCTGGTGTCCAGTGCTGTGCCTCAGATGGCCAGCCAAGTGGGTGTGCTCTAAAAGTGGATCCAATGTCCAGGCTTCAGGATTTTACCAGTGTGAGAAGTCCAGCCTCTCCCTTATATAGGTCAATGTTGGATTTGTTGGTCACGTTAGGACTTTTGTCCAATATTCAAGAAAATTCAGAGTAATGGATCTTGCTTTTCTGGAAAGAAGAGATTGCTGCTTTTAGTTTAAAAGAAACTTTATTACTAAAGGGAAAAGGGAAACGGGATTAGCTACAAAGAAACAAAACACGCTTAGTAAGCAGCATTGTGCTGCGTCTGCACACTATGACATCCTACAAGAGAGTGAGTGAGAGATTACAATGGAGGATCTCTCCTTCTTCTTGACCCCTGAAAGGAAACACCTGATATCATTGACCAATTAGCAAAACAGTACACCTTTAGGTTTCCCGGGCTTAGAGTTAATTGGCCAGCTGCCAGGCACTTCCAGGTTAAATTAAGAAACACAACAAGTTGCATAGGTTAACCCTATAATGACTGGAATCCCAGGTCTTGTCTTTTATACTCATTTCTCCAACAGGTCAAAAGGTAAGGACTGTTGCTACCAGGCCCTGCAAATACCCTTCCCTAACTCAACGTTGTTGGAAATCAGATGGACCATTGGTCTAGTCCAGCCTGACTAGTTTTATCTGATTATAATTGTTGTGATTTGGAGATGTCAAGTGTTTTGAAGTTCACCAGGGGTCTCCTGGGATCCCAACAGCCACTTAATGTCCCTAGGGAAGAGAGCCATAAAATGCACCATGAGGTCAGCAGAGCAGATATGTATTTCCACATAGAATTAACCATTTGCTCTGCCTGTCAGGAAGGGCAAGATAGATAGATGTTGCAAAACATGATCTGGGCATCGCGATGTGTGGAAGGAGTGCCCTGGTTTGACTGGGAGACTAGCGTTCACTTTCCCAAGGGAAGGGGTCCAAGTTCCTAAGTCTGCATTAGGTGAGAGGCTTCCTGCCAGTAAAGGCAGGACAAGTTAAAATATCAGTAACACCCATTACCCCCCCCCCAAATGCTGGTGATTGGATTCCCCTGCATGGAGCAGGTGTGGGGTCAAGATGCACATTTATTCCACAGACATCCAGGAGGGTTGTCAGAGGCAAATCTTCTGTATTGTTAAGTTTAGCTTTAGTTCAGTGTTATACCATCCTGCTACTTTCCTTAGATCAGTGATCCAGTAAACTGGATAGTTATTTTCCCTGTCTTGTGCTCTAGCTTAATTAGCAGCAATACAGTTTTTCTGTTTACAAGAGCACTGTAATTCAAAGTCCTCCTTGCTCACCTTAATCATGCACTTACACTTAGACATGCAAACACAGGAGAAGGGCTGAAATATTCGATCCTTTGCACATGTTCAGACACAGCCTCTACTAGTGTCCCCCAAATCACTGGTAACATAAGAGTCCAGATTTTTAACTTGGGGTGGTGGCACAAAGAAGAGGAACAGGATG
This sequence comes from Lepidodactylus listeri, assembly GCA_029233225.1. NCBI lineage: Eukaryota > Metazoa > Chordata > Lepidosauria > Squamata > Gekkonidae > Lepidodactylus > Lepidodactylus listeri. The sequence goes on from JARCFY010000006.1 coordinate 112,469,176, forward strand.
ATTTTGACAGGCTGGACAACTGGGCTAAAACAAATAGAACAAATATCAATGGGGATAAATGTAAAGTTCTGCATTTAGGTAGGAAAAATCAAATGCATAATTATAGGATGGGGGAACCTTGTCTTGGCAGTAGTATGTGTGAAAAGGAGCTAGGGGTCTTAGTAGACTATCCACTGAACATGAGTCAGCTGTGTGATGTGGTAGCTAAAAAAGGCAAATGCAGTTTTGGGCTGTATCAACAGAAGCAGGGGTCCGTTGGAGCGGGAGCGCACAGGAGCACAGCTCCGGGAGTGAGGAGCCCAGGGGGCGGGCACATGACCAAGCCCCGCCCCCTCCTCGGCTTCCCCGAGCAGTGCAGAGGCGCAGCGCCCCGGGGAAAGCCCTGCTAGGGTCTTTATTGATTTTAATGTTTTGTTTTAAAATTGATAATTTTATCATTGTTCCTTTTATGACTGTGTGCTGCTTTTCCAGAGACTTGCTCAAGGTGGCATATAAATTTTCTAAGTATACCATTTTTTATCTGGGCACATGGCACATAAGTACTGGAGACATTTCACCAACCCTTCAGCAGCTTCCACCCCATCAGTTTGGTGTAGTGGTCACGGACTCTAATCTGGGAGAACCGGGTTTGATTCCCCAGTCCTCCACATGCAGCTGCTGGTGTGACCTTGGGCCAGTCACAAGTTCTCTCAGAGCTGTTCTCTCATGAGCAGTTCTCAAAAGATGCTGTTCTCTCATGAGCAGTTCTCTGAGCCCCACCTACCTCACAGGGTGTCTTGTTGTGGGGAGGGGAAGGGGAAAGGATGGGTGGTGCACATGTCCTGGGTATCTCAAGTCTACTTGAAACCTGGTGGTTTCAAGGGAGCAGGAAGAGAATGAGGGTGTGTTCTTTACGCTTATTTTTATTGCACAAAGTATTGGATGGGGAAGGGAATGGAGGAAGAGCAGGTCAGTTTCACTCATCTGTGGAGTGGAGCCTGAGGGGTGGGTGTTGCCTTCGGACACACTTTCCGCATGTTAGGGGGTGTGGCATATGCAAATGAGTTATGCTAATGAGCTCCTGCACCTCTTTTTCTACGAAATGACCCCTGAACAGAAGTATTGTGTCCAAATCACGTGAAGTGATGGTATCGCTTTATCCTGCTCGGGTGAAACCTCTAGAGTATTGTTTTCAGTTTTGGGCACCACAATTTAAGAAGGGTATAGACAAGTTGGAATGTGTCCAGAGGAGGGCAACAATGTTAGCCTGACTGCTCCTTTGTTATTATTATTTGGGGAATATTAGCTCTTAGCAATATGCAGCCGGCTTTACGGGGTCTAGCCAGTGTATACAGAGGCGGCGCTAAACCGAAGCTTCTCAGAGACTGACACAGACTCAAGTTAAAGTATAAAAGATAGATTGTTTACTAGAAGTATAATAAAAGATTTATAAACAATGTTACAGTGTTGTACTGTCATTCATACAGTTATACAGAACTAAGAAAATAGGTAAGAAATACAGAGACGTTTGCATGAGCAGGATATTTGATGGTTTCCATCGAGGGTGATATTTACCTCTATATGAATCAGTGGAATTAATCTGGAAAACAAGGGGGAGAAGTCTTCGGGAAGAGGACAAAGGACCGTGGTTCTGAACCAGCAGAAAGCCACGTGGCGGACCCCAGTGGTGCACCCAAGGGTCTGTGAGGGAGGAAGGAAAATCAAGCTAGGAGGAGGGGGAAAGCTAGACTAGGACTAACTGGAACTAACTTGTGATTCTTGGGGAGCAGCTTTTATTGGGGGGTGGTACCTGGGAGGATGGCATGATATGATGCCATCTCAGAAGAGCCTATAAATGGTCCGTTCTCTATCTCTATCCACTAAGGGGGTGCTATAGGAGTGGTCAGTATTCAGATCTACCTGATGGTCAGGGCAGGATGCTGACGTCAGCTGCATCTGGCGCCTGTCTTCTGGATCTCAGGAGTGCTGGGCATGGGAACTGATTCTCAGGAAGCACCCCACTGTCTTCACACCCAGGTGTGAAGTCCTTTGATGTAGTAAATGTAAATGAGAACTTGCAGGAGGGGGCATAAGCCTGTGTACGTGCCTGGAATGCATACCTGTATGGAGCTGCTGATAGAGCCTGTAACCTCATGGCTTTGTGTGTGAGAATGTCTTTGTTCTCTGTGTTAACCTCCCACCTGGAGGTGGCAACCTCAGAAAATGGTGATCTGACCCTATAGTGTAGGTGTCTGTCCCCATCTTCCCGCTGGGTACCTAGTGTACTTTCATGTCTCACATAGCTGGCATCATAGTTCATGCACTTCTCAGAGAAATCAGCTGTAAAGTCCATAAGAATGCTGTGCATCCTTACAACAAAGATGGCGAGGGGTCTGGAGACCAGGTCCTGTGAGGAAAGGTTGAAGGAGCTGGGTATTTTTAGCCTGGAGAGGAGATGACTGAGAGGTGATATAGACCAAGGGCAGGTTTATGACAATGGCCATCAAGGACTGGGCAGGAAGCCCTGACTTGGATAGCCCAGGCAAGCCCGAACTTGTCAGATCTCGGAAGCTAAGCAGGGTCATGTTGGAAGTGACATAGACAGCTCACTGCAACATCGTCTGGGCCTCCCTTTTTTTTGGGGGGGGGGATAAGTCCTCCCCGCTGGCCAGCTGCTGGCAGCAGGGCAGTGAGACCTGGTGGCAGGGGACCCCCACCTGACAACCCTATTCTTGAGGCAATAGTAGAATTCTGTGGCTGACTTGAGTAAAATGGCATGTCTGTGAGCAAACAGGCAAGTGAAAGGTGAGGTGCAGACACTGGATCTGCGCTCAGCCACCCACTTGTTTGTTTGTTTTTTTAATTGATTTTTTACCCTACACCTATTCTAAAACTACAAAAAAACCCTAAACTACCCTAAGGTATACAAGATGGACAATTTGTTACAGAGTATTTGAAGTTAAAATGTCTAAAAAGCGATTTTAGTCCTTGGTATCCCCTCTTAAACTAAATTTTTTGCTGATACAGTTATTACATATTGAAATTCCTGTCTCACTAACAGATATAAAGATTTTTACACTACGTTTACATTAGTACATGATGTGTAAATAGGTTTACAGTTACAACATTATTTTTTCTTTGGTTCTCTTCTTTTCTTCTGCTTTTTACTTAAAGCTTTTGGGGCAGCTGCCCCCTTCTCAGAGTCAGAGTTCTCAGTTGATATTTCTCCACTTCCTGAGTCATCAAAGCCATACATACTCTCCTGCAGCGCCAGTGAATCTTCTTGTGCAGCTTCAGCTTCCTTCTTTTTATTTTCATCCAAAAATTTTTTGCCTGCTCCATATTGTCAATTTTATATTTTTTATCTTTGTAGCTGAACTGTAGTCCTTCCGGAACTTGCCAACGATAGGAGATCGATTCAGATTGTAACCACAAAGTCAGGTTTCTATATGCCTTTCTTCTCTTTCTAATTTCAAATGGAATGTCTTTCAAGACTTTAATTTCCTCTTCTTGAACTTTCAAAGATGTTCTATTGGTGGCTTTTAACACCATATCCCTGGTTGATCTTTTGGAGAATCTTACCATTACTTCCCCTGGCAGGTTCTTCTTCTTAATAAATTCTGGGTATGACCTGTAGGCCACATCCATGTCGTTTTGTATTTTTTCCGCTTCCAAACCTGCCACTGGGGCCAATGCTTCACTCAACAGCTTGGTTAGGTTCTCTCCTTTTTGTTCTGGTACATTCTGAAACCTCAAGTAGAAATTAGAACGGTCCATCTGAAGTTTTAAAACACAGTCACTTTGTGTGGCCTTCTCTTTCTCCAATTTTGCCAATCTTGAATCTTGCTTATGCACGACAGCTTTAAAGTCCGAAAGTTCTTGTTTCAGCTCCTGTGAATTTTTATTTGATAAGGTTATCTCTCTCTGCATGGAATCCATTTTAGAGTTGATTGCAGTTAGTTGATCCACTAGGGGTCGCAATAGCACTGTAAATGCCACGTTCGACTCAGTGGTTTCGCTTTTTGCTCCCGGAAGATTTCCTCCGACTCTGGGAGAGGGGCGTCTCCCTGTCATTTTCTTTCGTTTCGTCTTATTGTTTACAGTTAGATAAGGGAGCCCTTGAAAAAACAATGTCTATGCTTCAAATATACCTCATCTGGAAGTATTCTTTTTTCTCCGCACGATCTAGCAGTTCAACACCGCCTAGACACTTTTATTGTCTCAGCAAGATCGTGGGAAAGTCTTTCGTCTTAAGGCAAACAATGCCGGTGGGGTGGGGGTGGGGGATTCATCCTCCGTCCCTCTCCCCTAACGCTTTAATTCCAAAGTTAATGGAGACTCACGCTTTAGTCCATTGCGTAGCTATTTAGTCATCGCCTCTCCGAGCGGTCCCTCTTGCAGCTTCATGGCAGTGCTTTGTAGCCTGAAGGCTTCTCCGGCGGGGGGAATCTATAGGGGTAGGGAGATGCCGCGATCCCGCAGTCGCCACCGCCGGGAGAGGCAAACTCCAAGCACCCCAGACAGGTTCCCTTCACTAGGGTCCCTGGGGGCTCGGCACCAGTCCGTCGCCCCTTCCCTCCCACCGAGAGCAGCACACTTCTCCCACAGTGCGGGGAGATGCGGCTGCCATTACCGCGCCCACCATCGGAAGATCCAGCCACCCACTTGTTAAGTCATGTTCACTTGGCAGTTTTATTCCAGATAGAATTTGGTGAAAGGTAAATTATTTCAGCAGATTTGGTTCTAATCCTATATGCTAATCCTCTAGTCGGATTAGATGAGACGTTAAATGCAAGTTGTGCTGGAAGAAACCCCAATCCAACTTGCTTTTAGCATTTTGTCTAATCTCACCACTTTGTAATTTTGCATCTTTTTGAGTTCTGAACCTTGAATGCTTTTGAAATTGTGATTTGGATGTCTTAATCAGGGTTTTAATCTTGTTAAACTAGACTGTTATAATTTAAATCTTTGCACCCTGGTTGCTGCAAATACTACTTGCCTTGATTCTGTGGAGATAAGGTGAAATAAAAATAAAATTATTAATTAAATTTATCCCCTGTGCTGTACCATTGTAAGGCTCCTTGCACTAAGAGCTGGAGAGGGAGTTCCTAACTAGGTTTTGTTGCTGTAGATCAGTCTGATATTGTCAATGGACTGCCTAGGAAAGTGTTGTCACACATTGTCAAATACTTCCTGACTCCCATACTGCCACTATATGAATGGTTACTTTCCATTTTTAAAAAATGTATGAATCTGTCATTTATTAAAAAGGTATGTGTGGAGGTTGTACCCCTAGCTTCACAGCAGGCAAGAGCCAACCTAGCAAACTCTCTCTGACTATCCACCTGCTATAACTGCAGCCATTTTAAGACCTACTGCCTATTTAGGGTAACTACCTTTCAACACCGGCGTTTGGTTTTAATTGTTTTTGATTTATTTCGTTTTAGTTTTTTCTTAATGAAACTCTGGGCTGAGCATGGTGTTCCTGAATGAAAACCAAAGATAATAACTGGCACGTGATTTATTCACAATTAAAGAAGCCGTATATGACATTCTTAAGAATAGAGTTGACAGTGTTTCACAACAATTAGCTTTTTAAATTAGAATAAGCATCAAACTTCACAATTAATATTTTTGCCTTAAGAAAGTTAATGCTTAAAAAAACAGCCTTGACCAATAAGTCAGTTGACTAATGCTTGATGATGGCTGAATGCTTAAGTTCATGGTGCACCAGACACTATGTATTTTAGGCTCAGAAAGACAAGGATCCTAAGGGGAGGTGTCCATGACATGGCAACCACCAATGAGAAACTGCTTTGAGACTGAAGGCAGGTGTTGAATTTATCTATTTTTTATTTAATTCATTTGTACCCTGCCTTTCTCCCCAGTGGGAACCCAAAGCTGTTTGCATCATTCTCCTCTCCTCCATATTATCCTCACAACAATCCTGTGAGGTAGGTATGACTTGCCCAAGGCCACCCAGTAAGCTTCCATGGCACAAGGGGGGATTCCCAATACCAGTCTGACCCCCTTAGCCAACATGCCACACTGGCTAACCCTGATCCCAGTAGCCCACCTCCCAAATATGACATAATATGATGTGTGAGGCAAGGTGTGATTGGTGGTACATGATGTACACTACATAGTGCAAAGGCACTGCCATGTGTTGTTGACATTAGGTCTATGTAGTGATGACCAGGTCTTTTTGACCACTCTAAAGGCTCATCCATATTTCAGCTAAAGTCACTAGTATTGTATAGGCATGCTAAGATAAAGGCCCTTATTGATGGGGAAACTTTGAAGGCACCTAACAGATATTAAGATGGCACTCTTACAAGTTGACTAGGAAGTTTAAAGAAACTCAGTTTTTGTGAGGCTTCTGCCCTATCAGCAAGAGATCAGACCTTTGTAATTAAACAGAGTTCTTTATTTTCAAATGCTGAAAACAGGTTCTCGATGTTTGTTAGAGATACATGATAGAAAGTAGTCATGGTTAATATATCTTCAAGTCACAATTGAACCCAGACATGTAACCAATCAGGGCCCATGCACTAACGTGGGAAAAAGAGAGGTGACCGTTTGGGTTCCCACAGCAAGGTGAGAAAGTTATAAAAATTCCCTTCCTGATCCTGGTGACCCGCATGTGTGAAAGTTAGGCTAAACATTCCTGTTTGCATCAATACACTAGCCTCAAGGTTGTCAGAATAAGATAACATTCACGGAGCCTCAAAGGGAGGAGGAGGAGAGGATGGCAGGACCGAGCCATCTGTTTAAATGACGTGTAGGAATGCGAGTCGCCACCCTCCTGCTTAGAAAAAGTAACATTAAGCAGAGCAGGCAATATACTTCTAAAGAAAATATATGGTTGTAGGAAGAGCAGGAGGACAAATGGGGGGGATTTGATAAGGGTGTCAAGGCAGTACATGGTAACACTGGAAACGAAAGTAATTCACAAGGCTGCTATTGTCAGAATCTGACAGTTTTAATGTGTCCAGTCATTCCTTTAAGCTGTGTGAAGCATCTGAAATGCAAGACTGTTCAGATGTGCTCATGTGGTACAGTCCTCACATATTCCTCAGAATACACATGTGGAAATGTGTCCGTACATTCTCCATTTTATTTTATTTTATGTTTTGTTATTTTATTTTATTTTTAAAAAACCCTTTCTCAATGTGGAAAGCTGACAGGCCTGAGAGAAAATCAATGCCTCTCTTTAGGGTGATTATCACAGAATTATTCAAATTGATTGCGAAACCCATCCCTCTGTCTTGAGAATCAAACTATACGATTTTAACATTCTGTATTTGGCACTGGGCTTTGAAAGGAGTGATTGCAAACTCTCCTCACTTCCTTTGTCCTGACGTCTTTGGCCTTGCCAATGACAGAGAACATCTAGAACATCAATCGGTGCCTAAAAATTTATGAATGCTTAAGTGGAATGATCAAATGCAGTAAATTCTCCAGAGAGGGGCTGCATCTAAAGAAGCATTTAAGATTCACAGTATGAGCACCTAGATGCATGACGAAAAGTGTTAATATTCACTTCAGCCAACACTGAGTAATGATCACTGAAAATGATATAACCAGGAGACACACAGTCACACCTCTTCCCACCAACCTACTTTGTGACATGGAAGGAGGAACCGCATGCCCTTTCCGTCGCTTGCCCCTCGTGTCTGGAAGGCCTCAGCTGTCAAGGCCCAGTCAGTTCAATCCCTCCCAGCTTTCAAGAAACAATTTGAAACCATTTCCTTTGGTGAGCATTTACTTGACTATGTTATTTGGGTCATCTTCCATTCTCTCTCTCTCTCCCTTTACCCTTTTGTGTGTCATTTTCATAATTGTAAGCTTTCAGAAAGGGTTGTATTTTTTTAAAAAAAATATATACAGCGCCTGGATGAAGTAAGTGTTTAACAAATATTAGTGTTGCTGAGTACAAGAGACAGGAGGGTTAATTTCATCTACATTGTTGGGCTTTTTAAAAATACAGTGGTCTTTCCAACTTAAAAAAAGAGAGATTGAGAGTAATGAAACGTTTGTTAAAATGGCAAGTTCCGTAGGCGGGCCCTGTGAACTTCCCCACTGAGAATGCTAAAAACGGGCAGTGGTTACTGTTGACTCATCCTGGGGCATATTCATACATTACTACAAGAGATGTGCCAAGTAGAGGATTCTGCATTAGCATTATTTAGAATTCCGGGAGGAAATCCACAAGATTCCGGGTTTAAAAAGCAAATGGCATCATGCATGTCAGTTGTTGCAGATAATACAGTTTCCGTTCTTTATTGTCACTTGAAGCCATTAATCATGTTACTTTTGCTATAGTGACAGAAGTGCTTCATTACCCAGCCTACAAGCTTACCCAGCCATTTAACACCAACAGCAGGAAACTTTCTGGCACATCGCCTCCAACAACTTTTCTGGATAGAAGTGTCCTTAACCACCATATCCTGGGCCAAAATGCAGAACAGGAGCCTTATTTTATTCATTTATTTCTTCATATTTATACCCCACCCTCCTTGTGAATGGGCTCAGGGCAGCTTATGGAACAGCCACTGTGGTATAGACCAGGATCTGGCAGACCCATTCCCCACCTCCTCAGCCTCAGCTACGTCATAAGTAGGGATGGGCATAAACTGTCTTGCAAATTATAGTTCATGATGAATTTGGGCCAGTTTGTGGTTTGTGAACTGAAGTTTGTGGCAGATCAGCTAGCAAGAATGTTCCATGAACTTTCAAGCAGTTCTTGGAGGTAAGTGCCAGTATGTGAATATATACATTTCCAGACCGTCTCCACTCAAACAAAATGTTTACCAAACTTAAAAGCAATGGGAGAAGGGTCTGAATTCTCCAGCCTTGGGAACACTCTTGTCAGTTTCAAACTAATCATGTCAGTTTCAAGATTCCCCCCCCCCTTTCCCAGCATTTTTTTATGTTCACTTCCCATTTTCTTGCATAGAGCTTGCTTGGATTTGTGACTCTGGGCTTTGAAATGTCCTTTTAAGATTGCAGTCTCAGTGGCACTGGGTTCTGCTGGACATTCTGTACACTGAACTGGTTGTGTTGGGCTTGAAAAATGTGTCCCCCTTCAGGCCTGTAGCCATTGTGGGGCATTTGGGGGCAGAGCCCAACCATGGAAGAGCCCTGCCCCACCCCAGGAGAATGCCAGACCCCCCACACCCAGTGCACCTCACCCCTGCAGCAGCAGGGAGGATGGGGAAGAAAAGGAAGCCACCCTGCGGCTTCTTGTCAGTTTTATTTCAGGTGTATCAGCTGTTAGGTTTAATGGCTGATGGAGGAGAGTAAAACTGACCAGAAGCAGCAGGGAAGCTTCCCTTTCCTTCCCCAGCCTCCTTGCTGCCATGGAGGAGCTAGGGAACATAAGAACGTAAGAGAAGCCAATGTTGGATCAGGCCCATCCAGTCCAACACTCTGTCACACAGTGGCCAAAAACACCAGGTGCCCTCAGAAGGTCCAGCAGGGGGGGGGCAGGAAGCCCTCCCACTGTTGCCCCACCCCCAGCACCATGAATACAGAGCATCACTTGCCCCAGACTGAGAGTTCCTATCTATACTTCGTGGCTAATAGCCACTGATGGACTTCTGCTCCATATGTTTATCTAATTCCCTCTTGAAGCTGTCCATACTTGTAGCCGCCACCACCTCTTGTGGTAGTGAATTCCATGTGTAATCACTCTTTGGGTGAAGAAGTACTTCCTTTTATCTGTTCTAACCCGACTGCTCAGCAATTTCATGGAGTACCCACGAGTTCTTGTATTGTGAGAAAGGGGGAAAAGGACTTCTTTCTCTACCTGCTTTATCCCATGCATAATCATATAAACCTGGATCATGTCACCCCTCAGCCGTTGTTTCTCCAAGCTAAAGAGCCCCAAGCACTTCAACCTTTCTTCATAGGGAAGTAAAGAAAGAGAGAGAATGCAAGTCATGCATGCTGTTGGGTAATCTAATTAAGTTCTCTCCCCAATGTTGTTTAACATCTGCATGCACCCCCTTGCCCAGATTGCCCGGAGGTATGGGCTGGGATGTCACCAGTATGCTGATGACACCCAGCTCTATCTGATGTTGGGTGGCCAGTTGGACTCTGGCCCAGAAGATCTGGACCAGGCGTTGCATGCCATGGCTGGTTGGCTCAGGCAGTCAGCTGAAATTGAACCCAGTGAAGATGGAGGTCCTGTGTCTGGATCAGAATGGTCTGGGGTGGTGGCTCCCACTCCTGAGTTTCGACGGGGTGCCATTGGCGCTGGCGTCGGGGGTTAGGAGTCTGGGAGTGCTCCTGGATCCCTCCTTAACAATGGAGGCCCAGGTAGCAGCCACTGCCAAGTCAGCCTTTTATCATCGGCGGCTGGCACGGCAGTTGGTTCCCTTCCTTGACTGTGATGACCTAGTTACAGTGATCCATATGACGGTCACCTCGAGGCTGGACTACTGTAATGCTCTCTACATGGGGCTGCCCTTGCTGCGAATCCGGAAGCTGCAGCTGGTGCAGAATGCTGCAGCCAGGCTACTGATGGGTCTCACAAGGTGGGACCACATCCGGCCTGTGCTGGCGATGCTGCACTGGCTGCCTATAGCATACTGAATCCACTTCAAGGTGCTGGTACTTACCTTTAAAGCCCTATATGGCCAGGGTCCAACATACCTGAGGGACCGCCTTTTCCTGTACATACCCCAGCGAGCACTTCGGTCAGGGTCACAAGATTGACTTACAGTCCCAGGACCCAGGGAGGCCAGGCTAGCCAGAACCACGGTGGTGGTTCCTGTCTGGTGGAATTGTTGGTCTGACTGCTCTGGTTCACATGTAGCAATCAGCACTATAATGGGTTCTTGCCAACTATACCAAGGTCCCACCTCCCTGGTAGTTCTAAGTAAATAGGCATGAAGCAAAGCAGTTTCTATAAATGGTGTTTACTACAAAATATTAGGCAGGCATACAAAGAAAACAATAAAACCACATACATACAGAAGTCTAGGGGAAATCAGATAGAAAATAGCACGTTTGTACAAGTAGGAATATCGTTGAGAGGGAATCACGTTACCTGGGTTGGTAGAGGTTGAGTCTCTTCCACGAGAAGAATAGAGGACGGGTGGCTGGAAGATCTAAGGAACAAGGTCTGAACCTGCAAACACACGCTCCGGTCCTGGCTGCGCAAACCAGGGATTCAAGATGGAGTCCAGATACTTAATAGAGGTAAAGGCTAGGCTAGATAGGGGTAAGAGAGCTAGGGTCAAAAGCTAAGGGCGAATTCTAGGGCTAAAAGCAACCAGGGACGATTTCTTGATGGCAAGATCTTTTAACAGGTGGCATTTGGGCGGGTTGCGCTGACCACGTCCCACTGTCACACCCAGTAGGTTGTCCATCATTTCTAGGTTTCCTATTGGTTAGTGTCATAGTTAGGAGGGGGCAGGAAGGAGTGGGCAATATTGCAACACTAAAATGCTAATCAGGAGCTAACACCTGGTCAACTGGTCAGTCTTCTTGGCGCCATTCTCTGATCCCGTGATGCCTTCGTGATGGCTTCGGCCAGGTCACTCAGTGGGCAGTGATCAGTTGCTAAGCGACTGATCTCTTTACTGGAATAGCTGGGGGCAGGTGTGAGAGGAGGCCAGTGTAGAGAGAAAAGGACTCTTTGAAATGGAGTCTTGGTCTTGTAGAATGGTGGTTCTCATGTGCGGTGGATGCAAGAGCTCTTTGAAATGCATTTTAACTTCTTCTTGAAAGTGTTCTTTGAGATGTATTCTCATGCTTTTCCTGAGAGATATACCTTTGAAATGGAGGTTGATTTCTCATGCAGTTGTGAGCTTTGGAGGAAGTCTCCCGCTGTGGGCTGGAGCCTCTCATGGCTATAGAGAGTGCTTTTGCCTTAGGCAGAGAACCAAACCCAAAGGTCAAACTTATGTTATCAAAGTTCATAGAAGTATATCAAATAATGTTCTACTGGCTTACAGAATGAGCTCCTGGGGGAATGAGCTCCTTTTCAGTGGTGGCTCCTGTCTGGTGGAATGAGCTCCTGGGGGAGATCAGGGCCCTGCAGGACCTTATGCAGTTCTGCAGGGCCTGCAAGACAGAGCTCTTCCACCAGGCCTTCGACTAAGAGCCGCCACTGTCAGTGCCATCTACCATTGCTGGGCTGTCCTCCTTTCAGTTTGTACTGAACTGGTAGTAATAGGCTTGAAACCTCCTCTTGCTTGGATAGTGATCCTGTGCTTCTCATCAGTCGTGTTGAGCTGTCATTGCCACAAAGGCACTGGGTTCTGCTGGGCACTAGTACACTGCACTGGCTTTGCTGGGATTGCAATCCCCCCTTGTGTGGAGTGTGATCCTGTGCTAGACATCAGTCCTGTTGAGATGGTACTGCCACAATGGCACTCGATTCTGCTGGGTGCTCTTTAATTGCACTAGTATTGCTAAGCACTCTGTACATTGCACTGGTTCTGCTGGGCTTGCAAAAACACCACCCTTCAGTTTCTACAGCAGAGATGCACTGAGGCTTTGACTTTGTTCTCCTGAGCTTCTATTCCCTTGTTTTATCTTGTTTTTTTGCTGTTTTATTCCCCTACAATGGAGAAGGGAAAACCTTAATCCAAACCCTAACCCTTACCCAAATCTTAACCTAACACTAACTTAACCCTAGCCCTAACCCTAACCTAATCTAACCCTAAACCTAATGCTAACACAACTCTAAACCTAACCCTAACCCTACCCCAACCTTAACCCTAAAACATAACACTAACTCTAATGCTAATGTTATTCCTAACCAAAACCTGAAGCCTTACTTTAACCCTAACATAACCCTAACCTAACCATAATGCTAAACCAACCCTAATCTTAACATAACCCTAACTCTAATCCAAATCCTAACCCTAATCCTAACCCTAAACCAAACCTAACCCTATCCTGAGACCCTAACCCTAATTGTGTCTCTAAACCTAACCTAACCCTAACACTCACCCTAACCTTTCCGTAACTCTAACCCTAACCAAAAAACTAATGTTAACCCTAACCCCAACACAATCCCTAATCCTAATCCTAACCCTAACATAACCTCACCCTAAACCTAACCATTACCCTAACCCTAACCTAACCTTAACATTAACCATAACTCTAACTCTAACCCAAAACCTAACCCCAACCATTAACACTAACACAACCCTAAGATTAGCCTTAACCCTAACCTAATCCTAACCCTAACCTAACCTAACACTAACCAAACCCTAACGCTAACCTAACCCTAAGCTAACAATAACTCTAACCCTAACTGCAACTCTAACCGTAACTTAATCCTAACAATAAATCTAAACCTAACCCTATCCCTAAACCAAACCTTAACCCTAATCCTAACCATACCCTAACTCTATCCAAAATCCTAACCATAAAAAACCCTAAACCAAAACATGACACTATCCCTAACCTTAATGCTAACCCAACCCTAACCATAACCCAAATCATAACCCAAAACCCTAACCCTAACCAAACCCTAACCCTACCCTAACTCTAACCCTAACCTAAATCTTAATCTTAACCTTAACTCAACCCTAACCCTAACCCAACCCAACTCTAACCTTAACTCAACCCTAACCCTACCCTAACCCTTCCCTAGCCCTAACCTAACCTGAACCCCAATCCTAACCCTAACCTAACCTTTGCCTCCAAAGGAAGCAGACACATGTTACATGGGCTCCTGGAAAAATCAGAGGGTTTTGGTCAAAATTTTGGATTTAGACCTAAGAAAAGTGAGTTCAAAGGATGATTTTAGGAAAAAGAACAGTAGAGTTTCATAAAGAAGAAGGAATGGCGAAGACAGGAGAGGAGAAAAGCTCTCAAGGACCTTCTGAGCATTTGGAGAAGAAGACAAAAAAAAAAGGAACTGAAGAACAAAATGGCTGACAATACAGAAAGCCCAGGAATAGAAATGGAAGGCTCCAAAAAACAGGCAGAAGACAATATAGAAAAGGCAAGTACAGAAAGGAGGAAAAGGAAACATTTTTAAAAAAGAAAAATCAGTGAAAAGAGTGACTGTGACAGACAAATGTGAGGGAAAAGAAATATTCTCACCCCCAGTAGTTGCCCTCTTCTTAGAAGAAGGGACACAAATGGAAAGACCTTTGAAACCTTGCCAACCAGCAAATGTACGCTATATTGCAGGAGAAAGTAAAATATTACTTGCAGGAGAAAGTAAAATATTCCTAGAATGCTGGAACATAAAATGCTGATAAAAAAACAAGAGCAGAAGTTATTTATAAAACAACTTAAGGTGACCATATACTCTGATGGTATTCACGCCAGCTCAGCTCAGTCAACTTATTGTGCAGTGGGTACAGGCTGGGGATGAAAGCCAGGGCACAGGGGCACTCCTTGGTGCCTATTATGGCTTCTTAGTCAAAAGGCTGGTGGAAGAGCTCCATCTTGCAGGGCCTGCAGAACTGTAAAAGCTCCTGCAGGGCCCTAATATCTTCTGGGAGCTCATTCCACCAGTATGGAGCTGCCACCAAGAAGGCCCTGGCCCTGGTTGTAGCCAGCCTGGCATTCTTGAGGCCTGGGAGGGCCACCCCATTTTGCATCCCTGAACGCAGTGATCTCCGGGGAATATGTGGGAAAAGGTGGTCCCTTAGGTATGACGGACCCTGACTATGTAGGGCTTTAAAGATAAGAAGCAGTGCCTTGAAACAAATCTGGTATGCTATCAGCAGCCTTCAGTACAGGCTGGATATGCTCCCGCATAGGGAGACCCATCAGCAGCCTGGCTGCAGTGTTCTGCACTAGCTGCAGCTCCCAGATCTGAGACGTGTAGAGAGTGTTACAGTAGTCCAATCTTGAGGTGACCATCACATCGATCACCATTGCCAAGTCGTTGCTTTTAGAAAGAATTCAGGAAGAATACAATGTAGAACAACAGTGCAGGCTGTTGGATAAAAGTATAAGAAAAAAACAGAAGGAAAAATACAGAAAGCTTTAAAGCTTTTAAATGAAGCAGAAAGCATTAAACAACAAAAAGATTCAACTCAGAAGGAGGCTTTACTAAAGCAATGGCAAGGGAAAATAGGAGCACAGACCAGGATTCTTAGAAAAGTCATTTCAGAACAACAAACCCTTAAGGTACAAAAGGAGAGGTAATAGAAAGACAAAGAGAAAAGTCAAAAGGAAGGGATAGAGGAAGGAAGTCTACATAGATAGAGGAAGTTACCCCTTTGCAAACTATGCAGAACTGGAAGGGGGGGGCAAAAAAAGGATGGATTAGGAGGAGACTGACCAGATTAGGAAAACTCTGCAGCAAACAGAAATGGAGCTAAAATCTTGCAGCCAGCAAGAAATAACTTCACAGCTGCTAGCTAATCAGGTCTGCACAAGCCAACAAAAGCAAACACAGTTGCAACTTGATGAGCTCTGCAAAGAGAGACGCAGCAACCAAAAGCAAAGTCACATCCTAGTTAATCAGCTCTGCAGAAAGACCTCCAGAAACTCAAGCCAAACAATTTTACTAGGTAGCTCATCACAAAATAATGAAGGTGGGTGGGGTGAAGGAGACGGTCAATCACTGGAGGAGAGGATGGAGGGGAAAGAAGGGGGGAACACACCCACAAGGGGGGAAAGCAGTTTTGAATTCCAAGCCTCTGCAGTGGAACCTGACAGCTACAACCCAATTGTAGATGGAATAGGGCTGCCAAGTCAGCCCGGGGGGCGGGGGATCCCCCGCTATAGGGGTTCCCGATCCGCCGGCCGGCATTCGGCCAGCGGGGGGAACCCCGCCCCAGAAGTCATGTGGTGAGGACGACTTCCCCCGTGTAATGACGTCACCTCCGGGTGACGTCATTACATCGCCATGGCACGCACGTGCCAGAAGAGCTCCCGGGGGAGAACAACTCCCCCCCACCAGTAAGTCGCCGGCACTTGGCAGCCCTAAGATGGAACAGGAGACAACAGTGAAGTAGAAATGGAAATGATAGAGGAGGCCCTGGCAGTACAGCAACATGACCAAGAGAGATGGCAAACACCAACCTGTTTTAACCCAGGAGAAGACAAGAGGGCAAGTGAACTTGAGACTTGAGAAAGGGTGAGTTCCCCAAGAGACAGGGGTGGAAAGGATGAAAGGGGAGGTGGAGGCCTTTTGCCTTGAGGAGGAGGAAATGGAAGGGGCTGAGGATACTCTGATCCAATTTTCAGAAGACCCAGAACAGAGCTCAGAACAGAGGATTAGATGGGACTCAGAAGGGGGCAGTGTGTTAGCCGAATTGCTTTGTTTATTAATTTAAAGGTCAGCAATTGGCACCTATACCGGTTCACAGCCAACTATACTAGGGTCCCACCCCTCCCGGGAGTTCTCCAGGAAATAGGCACGTGAGGCAGATGGCAAATTAAATGATGTTTACTGAATAATGTAGTCAATCACACAAAAACAGAGTCACCCACTGATGCACACAGATCCTAAGAAACTTAGATAGAGAAAGCACAGTTGCAATTTGCAGGAAATGTTTGCTGGGCAATACTATACCTGTCCTGAAGAGGAGTTGTCCGCTCAAAGGAAGAGTTGGATGGGGAGAAAAATAGAAAAATGGGGAACGTGTCTTGAACCGGCAAGACCACGTGGTCTCTCTGGCCGCCAACTCAGAGATTAAAGATGGAGGCAAGGGTATTTGGGTAGCAAGCTGGACATAAGAGAGGGTAAAGCAGATAGGGGACAATGGCTCAAGAGAGCGATTGCTGGCTGGGCAATCTCTTTTATTAGCTGAACTTGGGGGTGGGTAGTGCTGGCCACATCCCTGAAACACACCTACTAGGTGGTCCATCCCTTCTGACCCTATCATAGGTTAAAGGTAAAAAGGAGGGGAGGCTGGGGAGTGGTCAGTATTGTGAAACTAGGTGCTAAGACTGAAGATGACACCTGGGCCCTCCTGTGATGAGTCACTGGATTGCTTCTATTGTCTGTTGATGGCCCTAGCAAGCTGGCTGATGGCCCAATGATTAGTTGCCAGGTAATCTCGTTTAGCATAACCCGCAGGCATTTTGGGGGGGATGGGGGTTGACTAGCAAGTTGACTGGAAGAGCCCCTTGTGCAATGGGGTCCTTGCTGTGAACTATGGCTGGGGTGTGCTTCCTGGAGACTGAAACCTCTTTGCAGCATGGGGGAGGGTGTGTGCAGTTTGCAGCCAGCATCACAAAAACAGTCTCTTTTTTAAAGCATCCCATTTCATAGTTCAAAACTTATGAACATTATAAGTCCATAAGAGCACATTGCTGTGCCTTGCTAGCCAACAAGTTATCCTTTTCCTGACAATATGACAGTGAGGAAGGGGAGGAGGATATCTCCCAGCCCCAGATAAACTCCAGAGGATCACATAGATCACCTAGCAGAAGTCAACCCATAGCCCAAAGAAATCAAGGGAAGCGAGGGTGTTAGCCAAATTGCTCTAGTTCTTAATAGTAGATTGGGGAATTGTGATAGTAATGTGCAGTTGGCATAACTATAGGATAAGACCTATGTATACTGGAGTTGTTTTTCCCAAGAACCCAGAAATAGACACAGAAACTAGATTACTAAAGCAGTGATTTCTTTACTAAAGGATTCTTAAATATACAAACCCAAAATTAAGCATTCACACACACAATAGAGAACTATGGAAGCAGAGATGATTAATACCTAATGGAGGAGTTATGGGGTGATACTACCTATCCGGATGTGCAGAGGTCCATGAAGAAAGGATTATGGCCTAAACCCAAAGGGTTTAGGGGTGGACTGCCAGTTGGCATCAGGGCAGAAGCACATGGTCTAAAACCATGTGGTCAAGGATATAGGCATTGGAAAACAATGCAGACCAATGGAAGGTCTTGAGGGCTGGTCTCAGGTGAGAACAATAGATTACCTGGACCAATGATGAGTCCCAGGGGTGCATCAGGATGGGCAAGGCCTAGATGTGGCCAATGAGCTTCCATAGGGGACAGAGTCTGGATTAACAACTGGAGCCAGGTGTGCTGGGGCTAGCTGAATGGATTTTATGTCTACTGATGGTTAGGCCAAGGCAGTTGAATAGGTTCCCAGATAGAGACAAAAGAGGAAGATCGCCCCTGATTAGCATCAGGAAGGATTGTTAATAATTTGAATGTTTGGTTGGTACCTGAGAGATGGAGCAAGGAAAGACAAAGGGCATAGACATGAGAGGACACAAAAGGGCTGGGTGAGGTTTTGGAGGGAGGGCTATTTGCCAGGTGGCCTCTGAGTAGCCTTTAGAAATGTAGATACTTCACCTGGTGGAACCCATTGTTATCCCATAAGCATAATCTCTTCTGGGGGGAGGGGGGAGGACTGGAGGTTTGCTGAGGGCTGTCTTGGTTTGTCATCTGAATATGAAATCCCTGTTTCCAGAGCTATGGCTTGCTCTGTGTTTCAGAACCAGGAGTGTCTTCCTTGTCCTAAGTTTTGTGGGTCTTTGGTTCAAGTTAGAAGTGGGGTGCCCCTTGCTATTAGGGCTACCTGAGAGTAAAGACAGCACCTCTGGCAACAACTGGACAAGAGAAGAGCTCAAGATAACAATCAGTCCCCCAGGTAATCCTAAGGCTAAGGTTAAAGAGCAAAAGTCCTCCAGGAAGGGAACCATATCACATGAGTGGCACAGGCTGTTATGAGCAGTCATGAGTCAGATTCATCACATTATCATGCCAGAGGACCTGAACGTAGTGGCAAGAGTAGCCTTGCCAGACATTCCAACTGTGAACCTTAAAGCACACAGAAAGGAACCTTTATGGAAAATGTTAACAAAGGCCATATCATATGTGATGCCAGTATTGGCCAGAGCAGAAGAAAGTTGCAACAAAGTGAAAGAGGCAGAAGTGAGATCTACAACCCTAGGGTTAGTGGAGAAACTCTTGGTGGGGAGAAAGGCGAGACACTATCCAGCGGTCAAGCCAGATTGGTTAACTGAACTTAAATGAATAAGGCTGTTACAGGATGCTCAGAGAGCTGGTGAGCAAGCAAAAAAAAAAATCAGTCTTCACTGCTCATGTGAAAAATGGTGGGTGATGTCAGTTCTATGATGACAAGACAAGAATGGAATGATTGGGTGATGCAAATAGTATCTCGCCTTAAGTTGAGGAGATTCAGGTTCAAGGAAATGCTGTTCCAATGAGGTAGGACCAAACATGGAAATGAGTGCAGCCCAATGCATCTGACTGGAAAGGAGATGGCTGACCTGAAGGAAGGAGGACCAGATCTGCAGATGACAAGGGAGCAGCAGATGGTGAAGGATGAACGGGCTTTGTTGATGGATCAGGGGGCATGCCCCAAGGGGCTGCTCCCAAAAACCAGTGAGACATTTTCCCAATCCTCTCCAGATCTTTTTTTTTAAAATGGTCAATACTGATATATAAAGATTTTATGAGTGGTAAAAAAAAAAGGGAGAGGGACGATAGGTATCCAATGGAATTATAGGGACAGACTTACAGACACAGAAACTTCTGAGAGTGAGAGTGAAGGAGGACGAGCGAATGAGATCTACGGAAACTTTGTGGGATATACGTAAACTGCGGATCTTCAAGAACAGAACTTAAATGAAGTGTATTTGTTTTGTGGGCTGGAACTGGTTTGTGGGTTGTTAAGTATATTACGTAAATAGCGGAAGTAAAGAGATTTTCAATGCAGTTGCACAGGAGGAATATCACGTAGTTAGCTTAACGGAGAGAGCACTTGAAGCTTGAACAAAATAGGTTTTGTTTTGTCTTTTGTTTCTCTATTTTTCTTTTCTCTTCTTTCCTCTTCCCTTTGACTTGCTCTCTGTATGTACTTCTACCTCCTATGCCTATTATCTATATTTAGCCTGACTAGGAGTATTTGGACTTAGTCTGGTGACCAATAAGGCCAATAGTAATATACAAAAATATATTTAAAATAAATAAATAAAAACAATAAGGATAATTAGTTAATCTATAGTAGTATAATAGAAAAAAATAAAAAAATAAAAATAGGCCTTGCATCAATTAAGAGTTAACTTAATTAATTAATTACTATCCCCAAATTAATTACTGGGGGAAATTACTAAAAACTATTTAATTAACCCTATATAGCGGCGAAGCCACCCTGTTCAAATACATATTAAAAAATTATTTAGTTACATAAAAATCATAAAATAAATAGTGTGTATAGGGCGTAGAACACAGATTGTGGGCAAGTATCGTAATTATGGCATCAGGAGGCCCCAGGAAGAACTCTTTACCTTCACCGTCACAAATGAAGACTATGAGCCAGATGAAATCGACGACAAGTAACCCAAGTCAGCCTACAAAAGATACAAAAGATACAAAGGCTATGATAGAAGAAACCGTGGCGGCAGCAATGAAGGCAGTGATGGAGACAACGTTGCCTGCACTCATGGAGAAAGTTGAAGAGCGATTCCCCGTCCTAATTCAGAAGGAGATTACACCCATAATTCAGAAGGAGATAGCACCCATATATAATAAGTTTGACGAGCTGGCGGTACAGATCAAATCAGAGATTGAAGAGATCAAAACAAATGTAGCAGCAAATAAGCGGGACATACAAACCTTACTACAGGGAGGAAGACAGACACACGGGAGGGTCAGAGAGTTGGAACTGGATCTTCAAGATTTTTAAGCGAAAAATATAAGTCTGGAAGACTCGTTAATCAGTCTAGAACTAGACAAGGCTGCAACTATAGTGAGATGTCAGAATATACCGGAAAAAATTGGTACGAACTTAAAGGATGAAGTAGCTACTGGCCTATCAGAGCAACTGGAAATCGGCACTAAAGCAGAAGTGTTGGCAGAAATTGACTCGATTTTCCGAAGAAATTCGTCCTATGCGAGAAAACATAACGTACCCAGAGAGGTGCATGTCAAATTCCATAAGAGAGAAATGAGAGATAAAATCTTAAGAGTCTCCCGGGAAAGCAGAGTTGAGATTCAAGGGGAAGAAGTGAGATTTCTAAAAGAAAACCCATGGTGCGTGAGAGAGAGGCATCGAGCATATCAGCGGCTGGCATCTCTTTTACGGGACAAAAATATTGAATATAGATGGGTTAACCCTGAAGGCATATTATTCGAATTTAAGGGAAGAAGACACAAGCTTGATTCAGTTTTTAAACTGGAAAATTTTCTTGACAACTTTGGAGATGAATTTGGTATGGAAAAAGAGAAAGTAGATGAGGAAGAGGAAAATGGACAATCAGAAAAGGAAGAGGAGGAGGAAAAAGATGACGCTAGGAAAGATACCACTAAAAAGAGAAGCAAAAAAGGAGAATCAACGATACCCCTACAAATCCTAACCAGAAAACAAACAAAGAGCAAGACCAAAGAATCAAATAATAAAGATGGATCTGAACACTAAAGGTTTTGATATTGTTTCAATAAATGTTAACGGTATGAATGGCCCACAGAAGAGGAGACGCATTTTACAGCAAGTTACTAAGCTGAGGGCAGATATTGTATGTCTACAAGAAACCCATATTAAAAAAGACCACATAAAACACTTGCATTGTAAAAAACTAGGGACATTATTCGCAGCAGTAGATGAAAGTGAAAAAAAAAGAGGAGTGGCATTATATGTTAAAGAACAACTACATCCACAACTAGTCTACTCATCCACGGACGGAAGAATATTGGCCATTACTATTGTGAGGCAAGGAATGGAACATTTGGTAATTAATATATATGCTCCTAACTCTAACCAAAAAGTTTTTTATAAAGAACTGACCCAAATGTTACAAACCAAAAAATGTAATATAATATTGGCGGGAGATTTTAATGCGGTATTGGAAAGAGAGTTAGACAGAAGAACACAGGGGGGGGGGAAGAAAAGAGGTATGACACTCCCAGAAGGCTTTCTCCAAATTGCAGAAGAGTATGACCTTATAGATGCATGGAGAACCAAACACAAAAATGAGAAAGGCTACACTTATTATTCACCGAGGCATAAATCCTGGTCCAGAATCGATATGATTTGGATGTCTAGAACATTGGTGTTAGACTTGAAAGAAGTGGAAATCTTACCACTGACGTTTGCAGACCACAACCCAATGTATTTATCCATGGCAGAGGTAAAGAAAAATAGAAGATGGGTAATGAATAGATTTGTTCTTAAAGACCAGGTTTTTGTAAATAGTTTGAAGGAGGACATAAAAGAATTTTTTAAATTAAACATCCGAGCAGAAACAGCGTGGCCTATTATATGGGACGCATTTAAAGCATACATTAGAGAAAAGCTTATTAGTCATACTTCTTGGGTCAGAAAACAAGAGTGAAAAGAATATACTAACTTAGTAGACCAAGTAAGGGTAGAGGAGGAGAAGCTAAGACAAAATGATGAATTTAGCAGCCGAAAACGGTTAATCCTATACCAACATAGAATAAACTTGCTTATGAGTAAGGAAATAGCGAAAAAAGTAGAACATAATAAAGTCTTTTTCTTTGAAAATGCCAACAAACCATCAAGATGGTTGGCTTATAGACTCAAAAAACAAGAGGCGAAGAGGACAATAATGAGCTTAAAAAATGACATAGGGGAGAATAAATTTAGATTGGATGAGATAAAAAAAATTGCAGTTGACTATTTCAGTAATTTGTATAAGCGAGGAGATGAAACAGAAGAGCAAATAATGAACTATTTTAATAATACGGTAAACTTAGCGAAATTTACAGATGAACAAAGGAGAATCTTAAATGAGCCAATTACAATTTGTGAAACTGTTGAAGCTTTTAAAAGGATAAAGTGTAATAAAGCTCCGGGTCCAGACGGATTACCTGGTGAATTTTATCGGATTTTTGAAGAACAATTATCCATTAGATTTAAAGAGCTTATTAAAAATATAGGAGAGATCGGTATAGTGCCAGATTCCTGGAATAGAGCCACCATAACGTTAATTCCAAAAGATCAGGATAACCGAGAGTCGATTAGTAACTACAGACCGATCTCCCTACTGAATGCCGATTATAAAATATTGGCGAGTATATTAGCGGAAAGATTCAAAAAAGTATTAATACAAATTATTAACAGAGATCAAGTAGGGTTTCTCCCCAAGAGACATCTGAGGGAAAATTTAAGAACGTTAATTAATACCTTAGAGTACTATGAGAACCACCCAGGAAAATCTGCGGCTTTAATGTTCATGGATGCAGAAAAGGCATTCGATAATCTCTCTTGGAAGTTTTTGCTTCTTAAATTAAAGATAATTAAAGCAGGAGATAACTTCATTAACATGATTGAAGCCATGTATAATAAACAACAGGCCAGGTTAGTGATTAACGGAGATATTTCACAAGAATTTAAGACAGAAAAAGGTACGAGACAAGGCTGTCCCCTCTCACCTTTGCTTTTCATCTTCGCATTAGAAACCCTATGTGAGCAAGTAAGAAAAGACCAGGAAATTGAAGGCCTTAAGATTAAGGGTCAATCTTATAAGATTTGCGCATACGCAGATGACATTATGTTCATTTTGGAAAATCCAGAAAGTCCGTTAAATAGGCTTCTAGCTATAATAAATGCTTATGGGGAGGTGTCGGGATTTAGGATCAATTTGCAAAAAACTAAATTAATTACCAAAAACTGCTCTAAAAAATTAATTTCTAAAATCCAATCGCTCTTTAATATCTTAGTGGTTAATAAAGTAAAATATCTAGGAATTATATGCACGGATAGAGTTAGCTCATTTGTGGAAAATAATTACCAATGTTGGATTAAAAAAATTAAAGAAGACCTTAATAAGTGGAAAGATCTAAAACTCTCATGGATGGGCAGAATAGCTGCCATTAAAATGAATGTACTTCCTAAATTTCTATTTTTAGCACAAACCATACCATTAATAAGAGAAAGAGCCACTTTTTACAAAGAGTTAAACAAGATCACAAGGAATTTTTTATGGCACCCTAAAAAACCCAGGGTTAAATGGAAGGTCCTCCAAGACAGAAAAGAGCGAGGGGGAGTCGGATTACCAAATTGGGAGATCTATGGTAAAGCCACGGCCCTTGTCTGGATAAAAGAATGGGTAAAGTTAGATAACTACAGAGTACTGGCTTTGGAAGGACACGACCTGTGCATGGGATGGCATGCCTATGTGTGGTACAATAAACATCGAATCCACACCAACTTCTCAACACATCTTTTAAGGGATGCCCTTATGAGGACATGGCTAAATATAAAGGAAGAATTCTATATAAAAATTCCAAAGTGGGTTTCCCCATTAGAAGCCTTTATTAAGCCATCCTTGTTAACTCAAAATAAAGTAGTGAGATATGAGGCACTCTTAGACAAAGACGAAAATTTAAAATCAGAAGCAAAGCTAGTCAATGAAGAGGGGCTCAGCTTAACATGGTGTGAAAACACTCAACTTCGTTTCAGACATAAAGAGAATAGCAAGATTGGTTTTTATGCAAGGCCAACCGAATTGGACGCAGTATGGCTAAACAACGACTCTAAACTAATAAAAAAACTCTATACCATAATTCTTAAACATGAAATGCAAGATGAGGAAATTAAACACGTTATGATAAAATGGATGCAAGATTTTGGATATAACATCACCATAGATAAATGGCCCAAAATTTGGAATTCAATAAAAATTTCTTAAAGTAGTCTCCTATAAAGAAAATATCTATAAAATATTCTACCGCTGGTATTGGTCACCGGACAGAATAAATAAATGTCTTAAGTCTAGTTCAAGCCTTTGTTGGTTATGTGGGAGTAACATCGGGACTCTATATCATATGTGGTGGTCTTGTAAATTTGTGCAGAAGTTATGGTCATCGGTTAAGAATCTAATAAGGGACATCACAGAATTTGATTTGGATTTGCTCCCAGAAGTGTATTTGTTAAATATACTACCGGAGGGTCTGAGGAAAGAAGAACAAAAACTAATAGCTTATGTATTAACTGCAGCGCGTATTCTTCGGGCAAAATACTGGAAATCGAAAATCTTACCAAAAAGAGAAGAAATAATTAGCAAACTTTTGGAGTGGGCAGAAATGGACAGGTTAAGTTTTTTGATGAATCCAGAAAACAAAGTAGATCCGAATATTGTATGGTCCAATTTCTACACATGGATGAAATAATGTATGCTCTTTGTTATTATGTTGAGTTTATGGAATGTTTATTTATTTTATTGTTTGTTTAAAGTAAAACTAATAAAATTATCTAAAAAAAAAAAAAAAAGGAATCCTGGTTCAGATCTGGAACAGGTCCATCATTAACACTACATCTAAAGCTTTATAGGTATGCTTCCTCAGAAGCAAGTCCCACTTGAGTTGAAGTTTTCTTTATTAATCATTTTGAGAATTACGGTTTAATTTCCCTTAGCCCAGTCACCCAAAATAATTGCACAAGATCTCAGCATCAGACACCAGGACAAAACCGTGGCTGCTGTGATTCGTATCTGAGAGACATCTCCAAAAGGCCCAGTTCCTGTCACTGCATAATATGGACTGCATCCTGCCAAAACCTACTGCACTGCAGCCCACTTTTATTTACAACCAATTCAACTGAGGACAGAAACGTTGGCTGTTCCGATTCCAGCTAAAAGCAACCAAGTTTCAGTGATCAGAAATGGGCTGTTACTCAGTTCAGCGTCAGGAAGCAAAAGAAAGCAAACAACTAAACAAGTTTTCATTTGCTTTCAGGAAATTCTGTGCTGAATCTGAAATTCAGCTCTGGCATCACAGCAGTGGGTTTTTTAACAGGATTTATTTCCTGAATAAGCAGGGTCAACCCTGGCTAGGATGTGGATAGGAAACCTCCAAGGAATATCAGGGATGAGACAATAGCAAACCACCTCTGAACATCTCTTGCCTTGAAAACCCTGTGGGGTTCCCATAAATCAGCTGTGAGTTGACAGCAAAAAAGGGGGGTGGGATCTGGGAGACCCAGGGTGGGAGAGAGAGAAATGTGCCAAATCCCATCCCCAAAACACTGCAATATCTATGTTTTATTGTCTGCTTCTATATTTGAAATATGTATTCTTACGAATACATCTGATTTTACTTTTTTACTCGTGCCTGTCATGGCTCAAAATAGCTCTCTGAAGGCAACCATGGACATGCAACAAGTATGGCTTTCCTACTGGAAACACGGCAAAAGGGTTGTTTGAGAACAGTAGGCACCCCTCACCACAAGGCTTGCTGTTTTTGTAGCTACTGCGACTTTAGGAATGTGTAACAAGGAAACGATTTGACAGGGACAACTTTTCCTGCCACTGACTACAGTTGGGTAGGTGTTTTTCACACATCCCTGGCACATGATTTGAAGACTGGGGTGTGGTGGGGTGGGGGACTCTGCTAGCTTCTTGGGCAACACCTGTGAAAACAGATCCTGTATGTATGTAAATTCTTCACACAGGCATAGGCAGGGGTCCTTTTGTAGAAAAAGAGGTGCAGGAGCTCATTAGCATAACTCATTAGCATAACTCATTAGCATATGCCACGTCCCCTGACATCACCAGAAGTGTGTCGGAAAGGAAATGTCAGTTTCAGCCCCATTATATCCTATGGGCCATTGGAATCAATGGCAAAAACTCATAGGGTATATGAGGGGCTGGAGGAGAGGGGGTTTGAGGGAGAGGCCCCCTCATATAACTTTTTTATAACTTCGTTAACTTTTTTCCTCCCATAGAGAACAATGGAGGGAATGGGGGCAACCTGTTTGGGGGTCTGTAGAATTGGACCCCCTGGTCCAATCTTCTTGAAACTTGTGGGCATTTTGAGGAGAGGCCCCAGCAGCTACCCTGCAAGTTTGGAGCCTCTCCCTCAAACCCCCTCCCCTCCAGTGGCTTTTAAAGTTGCCACCGAATTTCGGCAGCAATTTGGTGGTGAGCTGAATTAGATTAGAGAATCTGATTCAGCCTGTGGCTGCCCTACTGGCCAGTCCTGAGCTGGCGGAGCTTCGCTCCACCTCTCTCTGCCTCGCTTCAGCCCCAATGGACCCCTGGGCATAGGGTTTGTTCTTAGAGTAGACCTCAAATGGGTCATTTGAGGTTAGGTAGGGTTGCGAGTTCCCCCAGTGGAGGCTGGGGTCCCCCCGTGCCATGCCCAGCCTCACTGTCACTGATCAGCTGGCTGGTGGGGAGACTTACCAAGAGAGAGGGAATGGCCCAGGCAATGTCACTGGTGATGCTGTGGCATCATTTCCAGCATGCACAGGAAGTGACATAATCACACTGGCAATGTCTGGGCAACACTCTGGTATTGGAGCAAAAAACAACAACAGCTTAGTGATATCACTTCCAGTGCAGACATCTCCTCGTCACTTGGGCCTTCCTCTCTCTCCCAGTAAGCCCCCCCCATCCCCTGCCAGATGCCAAGAGGGACCTGGAAACCTTAGGTTAGGCCTTACTGCTATGATCCTGTCTAGCAGCCTCCGTCCCCTGCTACAATCAGTAGAATGGGGGAGGGGTGAGATAGGGAGAAACTGGCATTGCTCCGATGCCGGGTCATCATTTCTGGCATGAGCCCCCAACCTAACTTAGTACCATATCAAGATGGCTCCCTCTGCCTTCTCCTGTCAAGGGGACCAGCAGTAGCGGTGGGGGGGGGGGGAAGAGAGTTTCTTGACTTCTGGAAATTTCAGCCCGAAAGTCAAGAGGTTGCCATAATGATTATGAAAATGCAAAAACACCCTATTACAGTTGATTTCTCTCTATCTCAAGCAGCTCTGTCAGAAAAAAAGAGAGGCTTCATTACAAACACTCTCAATTTCTGTCTCCTTTACAGGCTGATGCGGATGATGAGGGCGGGGGGGATGGTTGAAAGCATGAGAGTCAGACTGTTTGAATGCCGAGTTTCCTCAGGACTCCAGATTTCCCTTAGGGGCAAGAAGAAATGACGCAGACTGGAGTGGCCGATGTAAGAGCCACGAGGGGTATTTTTCAGACCCATATTTTCCTGGCTTGCTCTGGTGTGGCGGCTCTCCAAAAGGACAGATGTCTCTTGGGGAAAGCTTTCAGTTACCCAAAGTAAAAGGCCTTAGTGAACCTTCTGCTGTCCCTCCTGATAAAGCCAATTTTTTTGAACTGGGATCTTCTAGTATA
Organism: Lepidodactylus listeri; assembly: GCA_029233225.1. Classification (NCBI taxonomy): domain Eukaryota; kingdom Metazoa; phylum Chordata; class Lepidosauria; order Squamata; family Gekkonidae; genus Lepidodactylus; species Lepidodactylus listeri. Next base: position 112,497,186 of record JARCFY010000006.1, read on the forward strand.
TTAAGCAATGAAACACTGAGGCAACTAAAGCAGTTATGCAAAATGATAATGCATCCATATGGGTGTTCCTTATTTACCAGTGTTCCTGTTTTTTTGCTGTCCAGTTTTTCTTTGGGGAGATTTTGGGGTACTGTATGCAATGTTTGTTAGTATGAGCTGTCTCATTTAAGGTTCCAGTACACTTTTTGAAGTATCTAAAATTAAATCTCTGAGTGTGAGGAGGACCCATGTTGTCTGTAGTTCATGGTTATGCCTGCATGAACACTAAAATATCGCATAGTGCACAGTCTGCCACTTCTCATGCTCTTCCTGGTGAGGGACATTTAGAATGGTTAAGTCTGAGGCTTCTGTACTATCAGCAAGAGATCAGACCTTTGTAGTTAAACAGAGTTCTTTATTTCAAGTACTGGAACAGGGTCTCGATGTTTGTTAGAGATGCAGAACAAAGATGACTTGGGTTAATATACCTACAGACATAGGTGCTTAAACAAAGTCCTCCAATCAGAATACACACAAAATGCAGGAAAAGAAATGGTGACCGTTTGTTCCCACCAAAGGTGAGAAAGTTATAAAAATTCCCCTCTTGCCCTGAGTGACCTAGATGTGAGAACTCCTAGGCAAAACATTTGGCCAGTGACAATAAAATAACTTCCAAGGTTGCACCCACTCTGATAACACACTGGGAGCCTCAAACGGGAGGGGGAGGGAACCATGACAAGATAGCTGCAGATGTTTATGTGACGCGTTGGAATGCGAGAGGCCATCCTCCTGGGGAAAGAGTAACACTAAGCAGGACAGCAATTTCTACTTCAAGGCAAGCAATAAAACATTCGGGTGATAACAAGGCACAAAGAAACAGAAAGTAACATTCAAGAAAACATGGAACAAGCAAGCTATTGTCAGATCCTGACATCAAGTATGGTAATGTACAAGTGGGGGACCGGGATGGACTGTCAAGGGTTCAGACCCAACAGGGTCCGAGAACATTTTGAGTGACAGGCTGTTCAAACAGAATTCTATTGAGAGAGTCAGTAAAGAAATGACAGTTGGGAAATTACAGTTGAAGAAGAGACTGTTAAGCCCTGACTGTGGACTGGGAAGGAGGCGAAAGGAGTGGGAAGATCCCCATTCAAGCCTAAATGGGAAATTGCTTCTAGTTGAAGTAATCCCCTATGATGATTATGCAACGTATTGTCTTCAAGCTTGTTTTACCTGTTACTATGTACCATTGTATGCTGATTTAAATTGTTGACATGTTGTGCTTATAAGCCTATAAGCTTAAGACCTCTGGTCAAATGAGCTAATAAATAAAGGGAAGGAAAAAGAATTAAGAGAAGTGCTCCCTGCCAAGTAAAAAGGGAGATAGCTCTCGAAGGAGGAGAGATCCCTGATCTCTGTGTATAGAAGTATTTTGGGAACTTGGTTGTATGTTCCTGCCTTCTTGACTTTAAGAGTCAGTGAAACTCAGAAACCTCTGCTTGAGTGTTCAAGCAGACATTGAAAAGAAAGCCTTTCTCCTCAAAGTTTTAAAAGACCTTTTTGAATAGCAGAAACACTTACTTGTTGGCAACAAATTGTTTTTATAAAGTTTTACCACAGTTTTATTATCTGTTCATACATCCTACCCCTGATTCCACCTGACCTTTTCTCCTCTAAATTACATAAAACATTTTGCTTATTTTGAACTTTCAAAAGCCTCTTGTGTTCCATTTCAGAAGTTGAATATAAGGAAGTGCTTTTCTCTTCACTCAGTTCCCTGGGCTGGGGTAGCATCAATATATAGAAAAATAAAAATAAAATAGATAAAGGGGCTTCTCAGCAAGAAAGAATTAGAGAAAAGGAGAAATTCTTCATATGAGGGAGGGAAGAGGGTGAGATCACTATAGGGACCCATGAGGAATTGCCAGGGAGGTAAAATCATCTTCTTGCCGTCACCACCACCTCATCCTGGCCACTAGAGGTGTGTGAAACTGAGCTGAAAAAATACCTGATAAATACTTCATTTATCAGGTACTTTCTCAGGTGAACACCCAGGGGGCTAGTGATTTGGCTATTCAAAAATAGCCCCCCCCCCAATCCTGAACATATTTGGGGTGGGGTTTTTTGGACTGCTGTTTAGCTGAAGTTCCGGGTGAATTTGCTCCTTCAAGAAGGTATATAGAGGGACTGTGGCCACTTCTGCACTGTCATTTTTATCACTCTTTTGTCCCTATTGCTTTGCCTGCCCCCCTTTCCACATGTGTTTTGCTCCCTCTGGGACTACTAGAGAGAGCAAAATACATTTGGGGAAAACATCCCTGAAACAACAGAGACAAACGAGTGACGAAAATAACAACACAGAAGTGGTCTGTGATCCCTTTAAATGCTCCCCCCTCCTTTGGAAACAATGGAGGATGGGAGTGGCTCTGTTGAGCAGACCAGTTCAAACTGGGCTTTTTCCCCCTCCAGGCCTTTTGTAAGCTGCACCGCAAGTGAACTCCAAAGCAGCAAGTTCTGGGTGAAAACACCTTCTGGGTGAACTCACTGGCTTTGGAGTTCACTAGTGGTGTGGCTTGTAAACAGTGAAAACAATGGAGGATGGGGGCAACTTCGTCTGGGGCCCATAGACTTGGACCCCCAGAAACTTGCGGGGGGGGGGTCTGAAGACCTCTACCTCAACACCCCCCCCATTGAGCCCAAGATACCCCTGAATTGATTCTCCATTATAGCCTATGGGGACCATAGGCTATAATGGTCCCTGTAGAGTATAATGGAGCTGAAAAAATGGCAGTCTGGATCTCCCAATACTATAGCGATATTGGGATTCAGGAATTTCAGAAAATACCAACATTTTTCTGGTTCAATATAACCAAACCTGAAAAATATTGCTTTTTTTTTGCACACCCCTACTGGCCACCAGGGGCTGCAGTGGCTCAAGTGGTTAAGACATGGAACTGCAGACTGGAAGATTGGTTGTTCAGCAGTTCGAGACCCGAGTGCTGCATGACGGAGTGAGCTCCTGTCTCTGGTCCCAGCTTCTGCCAACCTAGCAGTTCGAAAGCAAGAAATTGCAAGTAGATAAATAGGTACCACTTCGGTGGGAGGGTAACAGTGTTTGTGTGCCTCGGTGTCTAGTCATGCCAGCCACATGACCACGGAAACATCTTTGGACAGTGCTGGCTCTTTGGCTTGGAAACAGAGATGAGCACCACCCCCTAGAGTCGGATTCGACTGGCTTTCGGGAAAGGGAAACCTTTACCTTTACCTTACTGGCCACCGTCACCAGTTGTCACACAATGTTTTAAGTTGCCTTTTACTACACAGATTTCCTGCTTTCTTGGTGAAGAAAAAAACCCATTGGTGGAACCTACATACGACTCAGAGCTTGACCCAAGAGGAAATGGAGATCAATTTTATCGCCACAACGCTAAAAAAAGCTGGCAATTCATGAGTCCAGTATAAGTGGTATCAGCAAAACTAAGTAGGTTCTTTGCGCAGGTCTCATTAGATACATTTCCCATGTGATGCAATAGTCAAGATTTTACTGAAACAGTAATGATCTTAGTCTGGATATTTTAAGTAAACAGGTCGCTGCTTTCCTAACTGTAAATTAAAGAAATGCCTGCTGGAAGAGTCATTTGACATATGGATGAGGAATCTTGAGCTTTTTGGAAGAACAATAACAAAGTAGGCCAGCCAGAATGACCTTTGTAATTTAATTTTTTTTCATATTAGCATGGAATTCAATCTGGGGAGATTTATAATGAAGATGTTTGTCAGCAGATCAGGCTGAATGCTGCTCCCCCTGCAGAGCATAATAATTATTTGTGAATGGTTTGGCTATTAAATCAAATGCTGCTTACAAATGACATGCATGAATATTTATACGAAGGTGAAGGAGATCACTGCATTGTATTATTTAGTCGTATTTATTAATATTTAACCTTGGTGGTATTTAACGAAAGGAATAGATTGGGGGGGCAGGCAATGGATATGGAAATGAGATTACTTGTTTAGACCATTTATTTATTTTTTGTAATCCTGATCAACTAGTTTGCCTGAAAGGCCACATGGAGAACCTAATAAAGGCTTTGGTATAATATGTGTAAATTGCACCAGTCTGCCCATCTAAGTTTGAAAGCCAGTTTGGTGTAGTTGTTAAGAGCACGGACTCTAATCTGGGAGAACTGGGTTTGATTCCCCACTCCTCCACATGCAGCTGCTGGTGTGACCTTGGGTTAGTTACAAGTTCTTTCAGAGCTGTTTTCTCAAGGGCAGTCCTCAAAAGAGCTCTCTCAGTCCCACTTATCTCACAGGGTGTCTGTTGTGGGGAGGGGAAGGGAGAGGGATTGTAAACTGCTCTGAGACTCCTTCAGGTAGTGAAGGGCGGGGTATAAATCCAATCTTTTCTTCTTTGTCTTCTTCTTCTGCTAGAGGAAGGCTCGTAAATGGGAAGAGACTTTCAAACTTGGTCTGTCTACCTACTACTCTGCTCAGCCAAGTCTGAACTTTTCCTCCAATGGAAAAGGATCTTCTGCTTCCATTGGACTGAAGGCTCACGAGAAGCACTTCAAACTTGGCTGAGCAGAGTAGTAGGCTACGTTAAGATATCAGGTGGCAGAATGGGGTTGGGAAATCCTGGTCACCACCGAAACATCAGAACAGCAGTAGGAAGAAGAAGGATGGATTCTTTATATCCCACTTTTCTCTACCTTAAGGAGTCTCAAAGCAGCTTACAATCACATTCCTCTCCCCACAACAGGCACCGTGTGAGGTAGGTGAGGCTGAGAGAGCTCTGCGAGAACTGGGACTGGCCCAAGGTCACCCAGCAGGCTTCATGTGGAGGAGTGGAGAATCACACCCAGAGTCCGCCACTCTTAATCACTACACCATGCTGCAGGAAGTGTACAATATGGGTGAGCGAAGCAGTGGGTAGAAAGGGGTATGATAAATCCATCCTCTGTTTGTGCTTTTCCTTTGAATACCCTTCATCCTAGCTAATTCCTCCTATGTTCGCTGGGTTACTAGGGAAAAGGACTGTAGTAATGGGAGGCAGTTTCAAAGTGGGTGGTAGCAGGCTAAGCACCCTTCTCACACCAGCTTCTTATGTATTGCTGGTAACTGCATCCCCCGTGGGTTTGATGTTGGCCAAAACCCCATGTCTGCTTGCTGAGTGGATAAATATCTATCTGTTTGTCTGTCTGTCTGTCTGTCTGTCTGTCTGTCTGTCTGTCTGTGTGTCTGTCTGTCTGTCTGAATTTGTGCTTGATTAACCAAAGTGTCTGCCATGACAAAAGCAGAAGAAGAAGAAGAAGAAGAAGAGATTGGATTTATATCCCGCCCTTCACTACCCGAAGGAGTCTCAGAGCGGCTTACAAACTCCTTTCCCTTCCCCTCCCCACAACAGACACCCTGTGAAGTAGATGGGGCTGAGAGAGCTCTTTCCCAAGCTGTCCTTGAGAGAACAGCTGGTACAGAGCTATGGCTTGCCCAAGGTCATCCAGCCAGGTGCAAGTGGAGGAGTGGGGAATCAAACCTGGTTCTCCCAGATTAGAGTCCGCACACTTAACCACTACACCAAACTGGCTCAGAAGAAGAAGAAGAAGAAGAAGATCATCCTCTTTGTTTCTAAACTCCTTGGGACCTTTTCCTACAAATTGTTAGTGCCTTAACTATTTGAATAGGTCCAGATTTCAACACCCATTTTGCAAGATCTTGTTCAAGAGCTGTGAGCATGGCTCAAATACCACTTAAAACAATCTGGTCTCATGGGCTATGACATCCCTTTTCAAATTCCTCCAATATCCATCACTCAAAGAATCTCTGCAAAACAAGAGTGACTAATCCTACTGAGCAGCTCTTTGCGAAAGGTTGACAATGCCTCAGGGTCTCCAGATGTTAAGAAGTTCTGGCTGGTAAATTGTTTGAAGGTGTGCATTTAAGTGAGTGATTTCAAGCTCGAATGCCTAAAGCTGGTCATTTCCATTGATGTTTAGTTGCTGAAACATTGTGTGTAATTCCCCCCCTCTGCCCCCCAAACAGGATGGAACTTCAGCACTCAGTGGCACATAGGAATATTCAGCCTATGCTGAAGGCTAGGAAGAATGATTTCTCTGAAGGTCGACTGCATTATCACTCCCCTTTCATCCCAATTCAACGACCTTAGGCAAATCATTCAATATCATGTTCCCATCAACACCCATTATATTTCAGAAGTATGGTTACTGGAAGATTTGGACTTGCTTTTAGATGCACCAGGTTTTCTTTGATAGCTTTCCCATCCCTCTACTTTACTTACCTGTTTGGAGGTCAAAGGTAATGTTAGGAACCTTCTCGAAAGGTGAATTCACTTGCAAGGTGCAACAGAGCCATTCTTTAGTGTGTATCCCATCAGAGGTCTGACCTAGCCCTATCTCATCAGATCTCAGAAGTTAAGCAAGGGTGTCAGGATCTCTCGTAATCAGCACTCAACAACGGTCCTTAAATAGGTTCGGTTTATTGTAGTCAGTATTGCTAATACATTCGCTAAACACTTCTGTGTTAAGACTAAAGAGGGGAAGTGGGAAAAGGGATTTTATACAGGGTTCAAATTGGGGTGTCAGATGGCTACAAGCCAATGGATGCCACTTTACACTCATGTGAAAAATAATGGCTTCTACTTCCCAAGCAAGAAACTCTCAAGAGAAACCAGAGGTCTTAGGTCAACAGAGGCAATTGCTAGAGGAGAGTCTAAACAGGGACAAATGGCAGAGGGGAATCGAGAGTAACATTCCAGAGTTAACAACCTTCCCCCCCTTCTTATTTATGACCGCCTAGCTGACAAAGGGTAGCCTTGGTCAGTTCCTTGGTCAGTTCCTTGTTCAGTTCCACCAAGGGAGCCCAAGGTTGCTACACAAAGTCAGGCAATGGCAAACCACCTCTGCGTGTCTCTTGCATTTCCTCTACCATTCCACCAGAATCACAAGTGGAGCTTACAGGATGTGGTTTTCTTGCTTTTCCACTCTTGCTCCCTCAAGACACTGCCCCAGGGTCCAAAGGATCCCCAGGAACAGCAATGGGAATTGGAAGCATGATATGTGTGCGCTCCCCACTATTCCAGTCTTGATGGCTGTCCAAGCTCAGGGCATATGGTGTGGCAGCCCTCGTCAACCAGCCCCCAGCTGCCAACAACAAGCCCGAGCTGACCCCAGCATGTGGCAATGCATCCCAGGACAAGGACGAGGCTGAAGGGGCAGGTCAAGCCACAGACAGCCCCAACACCTGGACTCCCTGGAACCCCACTTTCAGCAGATTGGGGAAAGGGGAGCCAGGGTGGCTCATCTAGAGCTTGGGGGGAGGCTGGGCAGTGAGGGGAATCTGTGGGGAAGAGCAGGGCCTCGGAGCTACTGCTAGTGGTGGCACCGCAGGCAGAGGAAGGGCCCTGACCCAAGATCGGAATGGCAACAGAGGAGCCAGCCCCAGCATAGGGGCCTAAGTTGGAGCTGGGAGCTGCTCATACCAAGCATCCAACAGCTAGGCCTGAGCAGCTGAGGACAGGGCAGGCCTGGAACACACCAAGGGGTACGCAGGGGGGGTGGGACCAGAAGGCTGGACTGGCCAGCTCACAACCAACCCCTGCAGCTCTGGGAGGATTGGCAGGGAAATGAGCCACCCAGTGGGGAGGGGACAGAGTTGACAGGGTCGATTGGCAGAAGGGGTAGGATAAAAGGGGCTCCCACTGGCAGGCAAGGGAATGAAAAGGCTTCTGGGATCCCAGCTGTTGATGGGGCCAGTCTGCTGGGAGGAGGAGCAAGAGTTCACCAACCCCCTTTCCTCCCATTCTGAGGCCTTGAGGGAGCCCCACGAAGCCAAGGCAATGTGGCAAAAGGAGACATACCCTGTGTGTGTGTGTGGGGGGGGGGGGGCTGGCAGGACTTGACAATGGCTAACAACAAAGCAGGATCTGGAGGTCAGCTATTTTGTAATAAATTGTGGCGTAAACAGATGAAATAAGTAGAGATCCTTGTGCAAGGATGAAAAAGACTGGAATCATACATACCTAGTAAAAGTTGGTGGGCAATATATCCTGGACAGGAAAAAGGAAATTCTTCTTTACTCAAAAATTACTGTGGAATTCGCTACTAGAGGATGTCATGTTGCCCACAAGTATAGATGGCTTTAAAGGGGTATCAGATACATTCATGGAGGAAAGAGCTGTCAATAGCTAGTAGCCATGATGACTAAAGGGAACCCCCAAGTTCTGAGGCTATAAACCACTGGATACCAGTAATAGGAGGAAAACATCAGGGGTTGGCTTGTATGGATTTGACCATCCAAAATAACTGGTTGGCTGCTGTGTAAGAGAGGATGCTAGACTTAGGTAGACTAGATCACTATGATTTTCCAGAGTGGTAGCATACATTCAAGATTCTCAGATTTCTGTTACCACTCTGGAAAATCATAATAATGGCCTGCGTCAGTGATTTCTGTGTGTATCTTCGGCTTCAGAATTTCATTATTCAAATCCCTAATGACAGCTATCTGCAACTTGTCTTAAAAGGTGATTGGTTAGGAGTGTTCTATGCTCCTCCCTTCCAAGGATCCAATTGGAAAGGAGAAATGCTATTGCCTGGGAAAATCAGTAGAAACAAAGAAAGACAGGAGTGCGTGCTGCATTGCTTGTAAAGACCCCCTCCCCCCAAACAATGCATTGTTTGGGGGGGGGGGGTGGAGTATTCCTGATTCCCAAGAATCCCAGATTTGTATTCCACTTTTGAGAAATCATTGTAACAACACAAACCAGTAACTGCTATGTATATCTTCAGCCCGGGATTTTTTAAAAGCACACCCATCGGATCCGATATCTGCTCTATGGCGTAGTTTGAGGGGCCTTAAAGCAGATCATTTCTGTGTGCTGTGATCACAAACAAAAAAGGAACTGGTGTGCATCTGGGAGGCACAAACCTCTTGTTGCCCATGGGGGGGAAAACCTTTGTGCTTGTTGGAGGAATCACAAGGACTTTGTAATTTGCAGGTGGAAACTGAATAATGTGGGATTAGCTAGTCACCTTTTGGGGATGAACAAGAATTTTTTCCTTCAGGTTGACACAATTGCCGTTGTTGTTAGCAAGGACCTTTTTGTCTGCTCCACATTGCTTTGATAAAGGCTGGCTAAATAATTAGATCTCATTCAAGGTCTGGTTAGGCTGCCACGAGGAATGGTATGGGTTGCCAGCACATGGATAGGGGTAACTGATGAATTCCCTGGGGCATTTAAGGATGAAGTGAGCTTTCCCAAGTCACTCCTTCCTGTGTTTGTGTGTCCAAAGTGCTGAGGGTTTAGTTGGTGTTTCGCAGCATCAGATAACCTTTTGTTATTTAAGAGGGACACTGATGAAAAGGGATGATGATTAACAAATCATACTTTCAGGGGTCCGTTGGAGCAGGAGCGCACAGGAGCGCAGCTCCGGGAGTGAGGAGCCCAGGGGGCAGGCACATGACCAAGCCCCGCCCCTTCCTCGGCTTCCCCGAGCAGTGCAGAGGCGCAGCGCCCCGGGGAAAGCCCTGCCAGGGTCTTTATTGTTTTTAATGTTTTGTTTTAATATTGATAATTTTATCATTGTTCCTTTTATGACTGTGTGCTGCTTTTCCAGAGACTTGCTCAAGGTGGCATATACATTTTCTAAGTATACCATTTTTTACCTGGGCACATGGCACATAAGTACTGGAGAAATTTCACCAACCCTTCAGCAGCTTCCACCCCATCAGTTTAGTGTAGTGGTCAGGAGTTGGACTCTAATCTGGGAGAACCGGGTTTGATTCCCCACTCCTCCACATGCAGCTGTTGGTGTGACCTTGGGCCAGTCACAAGTTCTCTCAGAGCTGTTCTCTCATGAGCAGTTCTCAAAAGACCTCTCTCAGCCCCACCTACCTCACAGGGTGTCTTGTTGTGGGGAGGGGAAGGGGAAGGGATGGGTGGTGCACATGTCCTGGGTATCTCAAGTCTGCTTGAAACCTGGTGGTTTCAAGGGAGCAGGAAGAGAATGAGGGTGTGTTCTTTACGCTTATTTTTATTGCAGAAAGTATTGGATGGGGAAGAGAATGGAGGAAGAGCAGGTCAGTTTCACTCACCTGTGGAGTGGAGCCTGAGGGGTGGGTGTTGCCTTCTCACACACTTCTGGTATGTTAGGGGGTGTGGTATATGCAAATGAGTTATGCAAATGAGTTATGGTGATGAGCTCCTGCACCTCTTTTTCTACGAAATGACCCCTGCATACTTTTACTGTGCCACCGGGAATAAACAAAAGCTATTGGTAGAACAGGCTGAGTTTGGTGCAAATGTGAAGTTGGCTGAATGTTGGATGCCAGAGCAGGGTGTTCATTTGGAGGAATGCACACTTTTAAAAATGTAGGAGATTTTTCTTTTAATGTGGCAGGTAGCCTTAAATAAACCCAATTTAACCCGGGTTCTGGTTTCTCATGTCTTCATTCTGGAATGGCTCAAATTCTCTCTCCCCCCCCCCCCCCCCCAATCTGGGAAGATGGATCAGTTTCAGGAAGCTGAGAGTGGATTTCACATAACAACAAGAAGAAATTGTTTGTTTGTTTGTTTGTTTTTATTTTTATCCCCCCCCTCCCCGCAAGTGGGAATTATGTAAGAATTATACTAAAAACTAACATACACAGCTTTCACAAAAGAAAAAAAAAGTTTATTCCAGTTGCCTTTCTACAGAAGTGCAACAGAATAACAGTATTCATAAGCAACATGGAAACAAAGAAACCTTTCAAACCCTTCATTGTGCATTTTCCCCCAAAAGCAAAAAAAAGTCACAAAAGGGGCAGTTTTGAAGGGGTTTCTATTATTTCTGCTTTCATGTTACCAAAGAGCACAAGTGTGATCTTCTGCATCATGGAAACAAAAACAAACAAACCAGAAATCCTTTCAAAACTATCCCTTTGTGTGCCAAACTCCTAAAAACTCTGTGCCTTTGGGCATGTGCAGGCAAAGAGGAGGCTGAAGTTGGTTCCTTATTCGCATTTCCTTATTCAATCCTTATTCGTTACTTATTCGCAAATTCATCCAGAAACACCCAGAAACACTGTGGAGATGTGGCAACCTCTGAACCCCCAAATAAGGTGTGGACCATGACATATTATATACCCCCAGATTCACAGAACTCTCCCCTTCAAGAAGATCTATCCTGTTTCCTGGTCCAAGGTACGGTTCTTGGGCCAGCTGCTCCAAAGCGTGGTGCCCCCAGGACAATCACACAGACAGACGCTGGGGCAGGGCCGAACCCCAAAAATAATCTTTGGACCACCCCAAATGACACATCCCCACGCTCTGGGGACTGTCCCCTGCAAGATGACATACAGCACCGCCCGGTCCACACTCCGGTTCTGAAAAGATAACACTCTACTCGGAGTGCTTCCCAGAGGCCTGTATTTCAAAGGAGATTCGAATAAGGAAGTGCCCTCTGCACCCAAAATAAGTTCTGGACCCCCACACCTCATACACTCCCATCTTCAGCGGACTCTCCCCTTCGAGCAGACATATGTTCTGTCCTGGTCCAAATCACAGTTCTTGCGCCAGCTGCTCCCAAGTGGGGTGCCCCAGGACAATCACACAGGCAGACACTGGGGCTGGGCTGCACCCCAAAAATAATCTTTGGACCACCCCAAATGACACATCCCCACGCTCTGGGGACTGTCCCCTGCAAGATGACATACAGCACCACCCGGTCCAAACTCTGGTTCTGAAGACACAACCCTCTATTCGGAGTGCTTCCCAGAGGCCTGTATTTCAAAGGAGATTCGAATAAGGAAGTGCCCTCTGCACCCAAAATAAGTTCTGGACCCCCACACCTCATACACTCCCATCTTCAGCGGACTCTCCCCTTCGAGCAGACATATGTTCTGTCCTGGTCCAAATCACAGTTCTTGCGCCAGCTGCTCCCAAGTGGGGTGCCCCAGGACAATCACACAGGCAGACACTGGGGCTGGGCTGCACCCCAAAAATAATCTTTGGACCACCCCAAATGACACATCCCCACGCTCTGGGGACTGTCCCCTGCAAGATGACATACAGCACCGCCCGGTCCAAACTCTGGTTCTGAAGACACAACCCTCTATTCGGAGTGCTTCCCAGAGGCCTGTATTTCAAAGGAGATTCGAATAAGGAAGTGCCCTCTGCACCCAAAAACAGTTTTGGACCCCCACACCTCATACACCCCCATCTTCAGCGGACTCTTCCCTATGAGCAGACATATGTTCTGTCCTGATCCAAATCACAGTTCTTGTGCCAGCTGCTCCCAAGTGTGATGCCCCCAGGACTATCACACAGGCGGACACTGGGGCTGGGCTGCACCCCAAAAATAATCTTTGGACCACCCCAAATGACCCATCCCCACACTCTGAGGACTGTCCCCTGCAAGATGACATACAGCACTGCCCGGTCCACACTCTGGTTCTGAAGACACAACCCTCTATTCGGAGTGCTTCCCAGAGGCCTGTATTTCAAAGGAGATTTGAATAAGGAAGTGCCCTCTGCACCCAAAAACAGTTTTGGACCCCCACACCTCAACACCCCCATCTTCAGCGGACTCTCCCCTATGAGCAGACATATGTTCTGTCCTGGATCAAAGTATGGTTCTTGTGCCAGGTTCTCCGAAGTGGGGTGCCCCCAGGACAATCACATGGCAGACACTGGGGCTGGATATTCCCAGGCCCCACCTGGAGGATGGCAACCCTAGTGAGGCAACCTCAAAAACGTTTAAAAGGTAAAGTAAATAACTTTGTAACTGGCAGGTGGTTTCACACAGAACAATACCTCATACACCCCCATCTTCAGCTCCTATTTGGAGTGCTCTCCCTGAGGCCTATACTTAAAAGGAGATTTGAGCAATAATAAACTGAGATTACAGAATTCGAATTTGTTCACAAGGATGGATCCCTCAGGGCTTGATGGATTCTTATCTCAACAGATAGGCTGATGTCCCATACCCATGTTTCAATCAAGCTACTTAGAGAGGACATTGCAGCTTTGCATTCTGACGTATTTCCTCTAAACTGTCCTTCCATCCTTTTATTTGGATATAACAACTCAAGGATTTCCATTCAAATTCAGTCTGAACAGGCGAGCTTTGACAATTGAAAGCTCAGATTCCCAAAACCAAACTAATCTCCACATCTTATACACCCCCATCTTCAGCGGACTCTCCCCTTCAAGGGGACATATGCTCTGTCATGGTCCAAAGCATGGTTTTGAGGTTGCCTCCGTAATGTATCAAAAGCCCCGAGTAGAAAATGGGTTGATGCCCAGAATATTGTGCAAGATCCATATCTAAATGTGCTGTCATATGGTCTAAATAGTATATTAACATTCATGTCACCTGGTCCCTGGTGGCCCACATGGCCTTGAATCTCACAATACAGTTAATTGGAAGCAAAGTATGGATCGCAAAATAACAAGTTGTAGAAAATTTGAGCTGCAGCCTTGTTTAATATCGTTTGGTTAAAGTGTCCCTGGAAATGTGAGGGTTCCATCCTGGGCTGAGCGAGGGAATGTCAGTGTTCATGATAGACGCACAGCAACAATGTGGTTGGGAAGTGGATGTTTCTTCAGAAAATTGCTGAAGACAACTTCTGTGGCCTCGACGTTGCCATGGCCTGATCTTTGAGTTATTTACTTTACCTTTTAAACGTTTTTGAGGTTGCCTCACTAGGGTTGCCAGCCTCCAGGTGGGGCCTGGGAATATCCAGCCCCAGTGTCTGCCTATGTGATTGTCCTGGGGGCACCCCACTTCGGAGAAGCTGGCGCAAGAACCGCACTTTGGACCAGGACAGAACATATGTCTGCTTGAAGGGGAGAGTCCGCTGAAGATGGGGGTGTATGAGGTGTGGGGGTCCAGAACTTATTTTGGGTGCAGAGGGCACTTCCTTATTCGAATCTCCTTTGAAATACAGGCCTCTGGGAAGCACTCCAAATAGTGGGTTGTGTTTTCGGAACCAGAGTTTGGACCGGGCGGTGCTGTATGTCATCTTGCAGGGGACAGTCCTCAGAGTGTGGGGATGGGTCATTTGGGGTGGTCCAAAGATTATTTTGGGGGGCAGCCCAGTCCCAGTGTCCGCCTGTGTTATTGTCCTGGGGCACCCCACTTGGGAGCAGCTGGCGCAAAAACTGTGATTTGGACCAGGACAGAACATATGTCTGCTCGAAGGGGAGAGTCCGCTGAAGATGGGGGTGTATGAGGTGTGGGGGTCCAAAACTGTTTTTGGGTGCAGAGGGCACTTCCTTATTCAAATCTCCTTTGAAATACAGGCCTCTGGGAAGCACTCCGAATAGAGGGTTGTGTCTTCAGAACCAGAGTGTGGACCGGGCAGTGCTGTATGTCATCTTGCAGGGGACAGTCCTCAGTGTGGGGATGTGTCATTTGGGGTGGTCCAAAGATTATTTTTGGGGTGCAGCCCAGCCCCAGTGTCTGCCTATGTGATTGTCCTGGGGGCACCCCAGTTGGGACCAGCTGGCGCAAGAACCGCACTTTGGACCAGGACAGAACATATGTCTGCTCAAAGGGGAGAGTCCGCTGAAGATGGGGGTGTATGAGGTGTGGGGGTCCAAAACTGTTTTTGGGTGCAGAGGGCACTTCCTTATTCGGAGTTTGGACCGGGCGGTGCTGTATGTCATCTTGCAGGGGACAGTCCCCAGAGCGTGGGGATGTGTCATTTGGGGTGGTCCAAAGATTATTTTTGGGGTGCAGCCCAGCCCCAGTGTCTGCCTGTGTGATTGTCCTGGGGCACCCCACTTGGGAGCAGCTGGCGCAAGAACTGTGATTTGGACCAGGACAGAACATATGTCTGCTCGAAGGGGAGAGTCCGCTGAAGATGGGAGTGTATGAGGTGTGGGGGTCCAGAACTTATTTTGGGTGCAGAGGGCACTTCCTTATTCGAATCTCCTTTGAAATACAGGCCTCTGGGAAGCACTCCGAGTAGAGTGTTATCTTTTCAGAACCGGAGTGTGGACCGGGCGGTGCTGTATGTCATCTTGCAGGGGACAGTCCCCAGAGCGTGGGGATGTGTCATTTGGGGTGGTCCAAAGATTATTTTTGGGGTTCGGCCCTGCCCCAGCGTCTGTCTGTGTGATCGTCCTGGGGGCACCACGCTTTGGAGCAGCTGGCCCAAGAACCGTACCTTGGACCAGGAAACAGGATAGATCTTCTTGAAGGGGAGAGTTCTGTGAATCTGGGGGTATATAATATGTCATGGTCCAGACCTTATTTGGGGGTTCAGAGGTTGCCACATCTCCACAGTGTTTCTGGGTGTTTCTGGATGAATTTGCGAATAAGTAACGAATAAGGATTGAATAAGGAAATGCGAATAAGGAACCAACTTCAGCCTCCTCAGGCAAAGACTGAAAGCCTTTCCGTCTACTTTTCTGTGGGATAGACGATCACAACAGCATCTGTCTGCAACACAAACACAAAACATTAATTCCAAAAATAACCAAAAACAGGTTTTCAAGCATATAGAGTTAGTTTTCAAAGGATGCATTATTATTTTTTTAACTGATTGTGAATGCATTGCATTCCGGGAATACAATGCTGGATTATTTTATCCATAATTAGTTTGTGAAGCCAGTGTTTTGGATCAAACTGGCTTGTCTCAACAAATGCTGCATCGTTCTTTGCTCAGATCCAGCGTCTCTGTGGCCAGGCTGCGGGCAGAGTCGTTACCAGAAAATACGCCAGGGTGTTTACGTGATTTCAGATTATAGACGGGCAGATCCCAACTAACCATAGTTAACAGAGCAGAGCAGCATAGTTAGCAGCTACAGTTAACCATAGCTAGTGGACAACTACAAAAACCACAGTTTATTTTAACTATGGTTTCACATAATCTAAACAGAACCTTTGAGTTCCCCTCTTCTAAATATTCCTTTGCAGAATTATATACCAAATCTGGGGAGACATTCAGCGTAGGAGGATTCCGCAAACATCCCTAACATAAGGCAGTGGGTGTATATGTGTGTGTTAGGGTTCCCAGCCTCCAGGTGAGGTCTGGAGTTCTCCAGAATTACAACATCACCAGACTACAGGGATCAGTTCTCTTGGAGGAAATGGATGGATCCCACGGTATCACATACCCGCTGAGCTATTTCCATTCTCCAAACTCCATCCTCCTCAGGTTCCACCCCCAAATCCCCAATTCCAAAGCCAGTGTTGGGAATCCTAACTGTAGTCCTGAACAGAGTTATACCTTTGTAAACACAACGGAATCAATGTGCTTAAAAGGGTGTAAGTTTGCTCAGGATTTCACTGTCAGGTGATTGTTGTCGTATTTCTGTACTGTCTGGATAATCCAGATTGTGTTAGAACTCGGTTTGATTCCCCACTCCTCCACATGCAGCTGCTGGTGTGATCTTGGGTCAGTTACATGTTCTCTCAGAGCTGTTCTCTCAAGGGTGGTTCTCAAAAGAGCTCTCTCAGCCCCAGCTACCTCACAGGGTGTCTGTTGTGGGGAAGGGAAGGGAAAGCAGATTGTAAACTGCTCTGAGACTCCTTCCGGTAGTGAAAGGTGGGGTATAAATCCAATCTCCTCCTTCTTTCATATGACATATTTTTATGTTATCTGTGTAAATAAATAAAGGATATTCAAATGTCCCTGTCCTCCCCAGGTTCCACCCCCAAATCTCCTGGATCTGCTGCTGGTGGCCAGGGGTGCAGGGGGTACTTGGTAACCCTAGACTGCTGCCAGTAAAAACCCTGATTTTTACTGACAGAAACAGTTAGAAACACCCCCCCCCCCAAACATTCTAATCTCCTCACAGTTGATGTCTGGAGCTGATGCCATTTCAAAAGGTATTTGGGGGATTCAAAGGTCCCTGAAGGTTTTTTTTTTAACTTTTCGGATTTTTCTGCAGACCAAAGAAGGGGCCTGACAAAGGCTGCAGCCACACGGCCCTTTAATGCGGGAGGAAGTGCTGTTTCCTCCCGCATTTAAAGGGACCATCCACAATGGCCGCAGCTAGACCTGCACCGAAGTGGGCTCAATTGCAGTGGTTGCGTGAGGAACCCACAATTGTGCCTATCTGAACAGCCCTCTCTCACAATCATTGCGAGAGAGGGCTGTCCAGATCGACCCTCCTCCGTTTCCCCCCATTTTACACTTGGGTGCTTGGTCACTTAAGTGCCCAAGTATAAAAGGGGGGGGGGAACCCAAACTTACCAGGCGGCCAGCGGGGCTTGGGGAAGGGTGCCTCCCCCGGCCGCCGGTGCTGCCAGCTGCCGCCACCAGCTGCCACAAAAGCTGCTGCTGCCAACCGCCACCTGCCACACACCTTTAACGCTGCCACCCACCACTGGCTGCCGCCGCCTGCCTCTTCCGCCGCCGCCTCCTCTGCCACCACCTCCTTTGCTTCCTCCACTGCCCACCACTGCCGCCCGCTGCTGCTGCCTCCTCCATCAGCCGCCACTCACTGCCGGGGTTGGGATGTGTGTACCTCCCAACTTGAAGTAAAAAAATGCAGCCCCTTTAAATCCGGGAGGGCTTCCGGATTTAAAGGGCTGTGTGACCACAGCCTATGTAGGAAAAGCTGTTGGGGGAGAGTGAGCTCTCTTTCGGCAGAAATAAGCATCCACACAGGAAAAAAAAAACCCTCTCAGAATTAGAATATACAAGAGGGGACCTGCAACAAAATGTTGCATAATGTGTTGTGGCCCTACCATAGTCTTCGTTGCCAGCAGTCCCCGCAAGGAATTTGTGGGGAGGGGCCATTCCCCCACCTTTGTTTCCCTCTCCCACCTTGGTTGTCAAAGTTCCCTTCTCTGTCTTTCTGCATGCACCCCTTATCTACCAATCTTCCCTCCCCTCCCCTTCTTCTCTCACCCCTTCTTTCTCCCAACCCCCATCTCTAGCAATCCTTTCTTACCCCTTTCTCCTCTCACCCCTTGTATGTCTCACCCCCTCTTACCCCTGCCCTTCTCAGACACTGTCCTCTTTCTCCCACCTCCTTTCTGCCCCCTCTTTCTCTCCACTATTTCTCTACCCCCCCCCATAATCTCTTCCTCTTTCTCTCCCCCTCCCTCAGGCAACCCTCAGACAATCTCCTGTTCTTTTTCTTTGTCTCCCCACAACAGACAATCCCCTGTTCTCTCTCTCTCTCTCTCTCTCTCTCTCCCCCTTCTCAAAGAACTCCACTTCTTTCTGTTTCTGGTGAGGGAGAGGGGCTGACACAGGCTTCGTCTCCTCAGACTTCAGCTGACCAGTGGTAGGGCCAGCTTCCCATTGACAGCGTGGATGGTTCTTGCTGCTGCAGTCCTAGCAGCAGCAGGGACGGTTATTGCCATGACAACTTTCCTTGCAGCCCCAGCAGCTTTCCCCACACCTCCCGTAAGTCCCTTCTTTGCACATGTGCAGAGCTGCTGCCAGTAAAAACCCTGCCTTTTACTGACAGGAACAGTTAGAAACCTGCTGTTCCCCCAAACATTCTAATCTCCTCACAGTTGACACCTGGAGCTGATGTCATTTCAAAAGGTATTTGGGGGAATTCTATGGTCCCAGAAGTTTTTTTTTAACTTTTCGGATTTTTCTGCAGACCACAGAAGGGGCCTGTGTAGGAAAAGCTGTTGGGGGAGAGTGAGCTCTCTTTTGGCAGAAATAAGCATGCACACAGAAAAAAAAAACCTCTCGGAATTAGAATATAGACACAAGTGGAGATCCACAAGAATCTTGCGGGATGGTTATCCCATTCCTCACACCTTTGCTTCCTCCCTTCTCCCCCTACCTCTCTCACACTCTTTCTCCCTTCTGCCCCCCCTTTCTTTCTCTCTCTCTCTCCTCCATGTATGCTACTTCCTCTCTCTCTTTCTGACCCATCATCATTCTCTTTGTTTTTCTGCCTCCCCACCTCATCACTCTTTCTCTCTCTTTCTGCCTCCCACTTCAAATCCCACCCTCCACAGGCATTGTACCTCACTGAGGTCCCTGTCCTCCCTACGTTCCACCCCCAAATCTCCAGGAGTTTCCCAGCCTGGATCTGGATCTGCTGCTGGTGGCCCGGGGGGGGGGGGGGGGTACTTGGCAACCATAGACTGCTGCCAGTAAAAATGCTGCTTTTTACTGACAGAAACAGAATCTCCCTCCCTCCCCTGAACATTCTAATTTCCTCACAGTTGACGCCTGGAGCTGATGCCATTTCAAAAGGTATTGGGGGGAATTCAACGGTCCCTGAAGGGTTTTTTTTTTTAACATTTTGGATTTTTCTGCAGTCCAAGGAAGGGGCCTGACTATGTAAGAAAAGCTGTTGGGGGGGAGGGAGCTCTCTTTTGGCAGAAATAAGCATCCACGCAGAAAAAAAACCTCTTGTAATTAGAATATATATATATATATATATATATATATATATATATATATATATATGAAGTAATGCAATATATTTTTAAAAAATCAGTTTCTAAAATATAGTAGTATAAAAAGGGAATGAAGTCAATTGACCAAACAACTGACCAATTAAGACAATCCAAGAAAAATTCTTGACTGCCTGTAGTGAATGAGGTACATAGACCTCGCTTAGGGCAAGTATTCCACTTTGGAGGGATCGGTAGCCAAATAACACAATAAAGAATAAAAACTAACAGGTAACCAATTTTAACTACCTTCAGCATGCAAGGAAATAATTCTGCCTTATAAGACTTAACACACTGTGGATATTAATTTTCTTCCTGTGGTGTTTTTCTCCTACTTCTGATCCCGGAGTCATTTGTCAGTAAAATTGGTTGAAAATCACCATGCTGGGGTCCCAGCTGGGCATTCAAGCGTGAAGATGTGCTGGAAATAATTTTCACATTTTTTTTAAAGTGACTTCTATACAGCCTTGAAATGGTCTGTAATGTAGTCATAAGTTCCCTTCTTGCTAGTTGGAGGCCAATTGAGTTTTTTTTTTTTTCTAGTGTCCTGTCCAACTCTATTTTAATGGAAGCTCTGTTTCCAGGTCTCTTTCAACCCCAAATACCGCTTCTTTCCTAGGATCTGCTTTTCCTTACTCTAAAGAGACACTGGCACTCCTGTGACTTTAGCAGTCGTTATATCAGTGACTCATTTCAGACTTATTTGCATGCATACAATAACTAGTGCATTTTATACTAAGGAGAAAGAACAGAGACAGCAATGCTTAACAGGACTTTGGGGTTGCAAAGGTGAGCAATCATCAGCACAGCCTCTCAGGAAACATAACTGAGCATGCTGAGGTGAGAGGCCATGACTCAGTGACAAGACAGTGATGCATGCAGATGGTCCCCAGGTGATTTTATGGTATCTCTAGTTAAATTATTTAAGTTAGCAACTGTTGAGAAAGACTTTTAAGGTTCTCACCTTTAAAGCCCTAAATGGTCTGAGACCTTCATACTTACAGGACCCCCTCCAAGAACACTTTGTTCTTCTTCACGTGATCTGCTGGTGGTGCCCACCTCAGAGGGGGCTTGCCTGCCCTCACCAAGGGCAAAAGCTTTTTTTCAATAGTGGCCCCAGCCTGGTGGAATGCTCTGCCACATGACATCCAGACCCTGTGGGATCTTTCTAGATTCTGTAGGGTCCGTAAGACGGAGTTGTCTTGCCAGGCTTTCCATGGCTGCGGCCAGTTTCGTACTAGCAGTTTAGCAGTGCTGCCTGTTTTTTGGCAGCAGTTTGCGGTGTTTGTTGTTGGGTGCCAAATGATGGTGTTTTATTCAGATACCTGAGCTAGGGTGCCATTTTATGGATTGTAAATTAATATTTTGTACGTATGTTTTATCTTTATTTATAGACTGTTTTATTGATAGTTGTGAGCCTTCCCAAGCCCTGTGACCCAGGGGAGGGGCAGAGTGTAGGGCTACAACCAGTAGGGGAGGGGGGACTTATCGGAAGCAGCAAGGAAGCCAATCCAATCTACAGCGACATGTCTGCATCACTGCCCACGTGACCCAGAAGTGACATCATCATGTCCAGGATGTTGGGGTGATGCTCTGGTTTTGGGGCAGAAACCTTATGGTAAATTTGACTTCTACCATAGATGTTTTGGTTTTGCCAAAGTGCCAGAGTGTTGCCCCCACACCATGGATGTGTCTGGGTCACGTGGGCAATGACATGGACATGTAGACACGCCATTGCACATTGGATGGATCTCCCTCTTTGGGGGGGTAAGTTCCCCTGGGTGGCAGGGAAGTGGGGCCTGTCAGTGGGGGAACCCTGCCTCCACCGGGGTGGTGGTCTGGTAACTCTAGCAGGGTATGAGTCTAAAAATAGATAAAATAAATTTATCTGCCTGAGATCTTGGAACGTCGCTGCTTGTCTGAGTAGACAATGCTGAACAGGCGGACCAGTGGTTAGACTGGTGCAAGACAGAAAAGTGTGGCACAGCTGAGGGAGGTGTGCGGCTATACATTTCTGTGGCTATAGTTTCACACAAACATGGGGCACTTGTGTCGCAAGGCAACATTGTTTATTTAGGAGGACTTCCCTGCTCCCCTCCCCCTTCTAGGAAACTTTGAGAAATGTCTCGCACCCATAGAAATTCTGCCAGAGACAGCAGGAGTTTCTAAAATAGATTAAATTAATGTGCCAAGCTCCCTTCCTCACAGCATGCTTCGCTTTAATTGATTATGCTATATCCAAACTTAAATTACTAATATCACTTCTCAGAAGAAAATGAATATTTAATACAAAAAAACCCCTTTTGTGTAGTCATAATAAATTAATCTGTTTGAATAAGCTATAACTTGTGATAGGCATTTTTTAGAAAAAAAATTGTGTGTGTCTGTGTTTCAAATAGCCTCAACACAAGAAATGCACAAACCAAATGACCAAAAGAAACTACGGAATTTAACACTCTGTGTGTGTGTGTGTGTGTGAGAGAGAGAGAGAGAGAGAGAGAGAGAGAGAAAGTTTATTTATTTATATTTATTCATTTATATTTGCATTTCTACCCTACCCTCCCCGCCATTTGGCAGGCTCAGGGCAGCTAACAGCATAATAAATAAGGTAGCACCAGCAACCTCACCTCCAGGTGATCAAGGAAGAAACTTACCAAAAGGTGACACACTCCCCCACACTTTTGGATCTTTAATTAAGTATGAATGCACAAGCAGGCTAGTAGAAATTTTTGATAGGCTAATAAGAGCTCTGGATTTATTAAGCAAATGCTGCGAGGAAAGTTAACATTTCACTTTTTGTGGAACTCATCTTGCTAAACGTTTGGCTCACTAATACAATTTCCAAACAGAAGAAAGAATTAATAGCCAAGCAGCTGAGATGTTGTTAGCACAGAGATGGGAGTCCAATAAGACCCCTACAGTTAAACAATGGTTTGTGAAAATATGGGAATTGATAGTGCTGGACAAAATATTGGATCAGTTGGTATTGGCAGAAAGCACAAATTATGAATCATGCTTTTTGGATAAATGGTACACCTTCTTTGATTGTATCACTCATTCCACCACAAAGGACAACAAACTACCTAGGAACTATGCTCACTTTTTAAATTACTTATTAATGATCTGGTCATATGAAATATTTCTTCACAATTCAAGGTTATAGTGTTTTGTTAAATTACTGTTTTCAATATGTATTCTTGAAATCTATATTGCTAATTGTTATTGTTAAAGCTTTATATTTTATTAATAGAAATGTTTAGTTTATATATATATATATATATATATATATATATTTGCTTTCCAGCAGTTTTTGGGGTGCAAAGGAGCTCCTAACAGTTTGCTGAGCTGGAATGGGCATCCAAAATAACAAGATTGAATTCCAAGATGAAGAGCAAATCAATCCCTAGCCATATTATTTTATTGCATTTTATGTTTAGTAATATTGAATCAACTACCAAAGGGAGGAAAACATATGCAGAACAGGAGGGGAAAAAGAAGTAACAGGAACACACGGGTGAGGAAAATAAGATAAAGTGGAATAGAAATGTTTTACATAAATAAGTGATATCGGACTGCCGATTAAAGTTGAATCCAATGAAGATGGAAGTCCTGTGCCTGAATCAGCGTGGGTCGGGGGTAGAGATCCCATTACCATCCTTCGGTGGGGCACCATTGGTACCAGCGCAGAAGGTCCAGAGTCTGGGAGTTCTCTGGAGGCTTCCCTGACTATGGAGGCCCAGGTCACAGCCACTGCCAAGATAGCCTTTTACCACCTTTGGCTGGTTAAGCAGTTGGTTCCCTTCCTTGAATGCAGAGATCTGGCTTCAGTGATTCATGCAATGGTCACCTTGAGGTTAGACTACTGTAATGCTCTCTACATAGGGCTGCCCTGGGGGCAACTCTGGAAGCTGCAGCTAGTGCAGAATGCGGCGGCCAGGCTGTTGATGTGGGACCCCATCCAGCCTGTGCTAAAACTACTGCACTGGCTGCCAATAGCGTTCCGGGTGCGCTTCAAGGTGCTGGTTTTAACTTTTAAAGCCCTTTGTGGTCAGGGACCTGTCTACCTGATGGATCGCCTTTTTCCATATGTTCCCCAGAGAACACTGCAGTCAGGGATGCAAAACCGCCTGGCCCTTCCTGGCCCTAAGGACACCAGGCTGTCTTCAACCAGGATCAGGGCATTCTCCCTGGTGGAACCAACATACTGGGACGAGCTCCCAAATGAGATCAGAGCCCTACGGGACCTTCAACAGTTCCGTAGGGCCGTGAAGATGGAATTGTTCTGACGGACGTTCCAGTAGGCATTACACTCTCGACAAGCTGGGCACCAATCTGTGAACAGGCGCTATGCTATGCTGGACTATACGCACGTGATGCACCTTATTATGCTGCGGCACCATTGGGAAACTGTGACCGACTGAGTGATTTTACTGTTTTTGTATGTTGTTTTTGTATGTTTTGTATAATGATTTTATGATGTTGTAAGCCGCCCTGAGCCTGCTTTGGCAGGGAGGGCAGGATAAAAGTAATAAAAATAAATTCAATTTTTAATCAATTAATTAAAATTGGCATGAGAGGCAGGATTCCATATTGATGCTCTATATCCAGTTTAAAGGGCAATCATATGCATTATATAGTAGGATGTGGTTCCCAATATCCTTTTTGTTGGCATTTAATTGAGGAAATCTGGACCTAAATGCTTACAAGAGAAAGAAAACATGCAGAGAATACCCTCTGTGCCACACATTTAATTATCCAGATAGTCTGGATAATTTAGAAATTTGTATCTGCCTGAAATTACAAAGAAGGCTAATTATGTAGCATCTACTGCGAAAATGGAGACTGTAAATTTTTAATTGAGAGGCAGAAAGGAAGTAATATTTCATGTTGGAAACAACAGTGACTGAAAGCTCAGTGTGTTAATAAAAGCTTCACAGTTGTAGGTACTGCGATGGATACTTTTAACTCTGGATCCCCGGGCTGAAACAGACAGGTTAGTTTTTTCATGATCAAAAGAAGAAAGAATAATAGCATGGTTAAATACAAAGAGAGAGAAGAGTTGGACTGTATTCCTAAATCTCAGGGATGGACTACAGTAGCAGTCTCCAACATATGGCTCCAGGAGTCATTTCGTAGAAAAAGAGGTGCAGGAGCTCATCACCATAACTCATTTGCATAACTCATTTGCATATACCACACCCCCTAACATACCGGAAGTGTGTCAGAAGGCAACGCCCATCCCTCAGGCTCCACTCCACAGGTGAGTGAAACTGACCTGCTCTTCCTCCATTCCCTTCCCCATCCAATACTTTGTGCAATAAAAATAAGCATAAAGAACACACCCGCATTCTCTTCCTGATCCCTTGAAACCACCAGGTTTCAAGTAGACTTGAGATACCCAGGACATGTGCACCACCCATCCCTTCCCCTTCCCCTCCCCACAACAAGACACCCTGTGAGGTAGGTGGGGCTGAGAGAGGTCTTTTGAGAACTGCTCATGAGAGAACAGCTCTGAGAAAACTTGTGACTGGCCCAAGGTCACACCAGCAGCTGCATGTGGAGGAGTGGGGAATCAAACCCGGTTCTCCCAGATTAGAGTCCAACTCCTGACCACTACACCAAACTGATGGGGTGGAAGCTGCTGAAGGGTTGGTGAAATTTCTCCAGTACTTATGTGCCATGTGCCCCGATGAAAAATGGTATACTTAGAAAAATTATATGCCACCTTGAGCAAGTCTCTGGAAAAGCAGCACACAGTCATAAAAGGATCAATGATAAAATTATCAATATTAAAACAAAACATTAAAAACAATAAAGACCCTAGCAGGGCTTTCCCCGGGGCGCTGCGCCTCTGCACTGCTCGGGGAAGCTGAGGAGGGGGCGGGGCTTGGTCATGTGCCCGCCCCCTGGGCTTCTCACTCTCGGAGCTGCGCTCCTGTGCGCTCCCGCTCCAACAGACCCCTATATGGCTCCATAGCCAAATGTGGCTCAGTATTTAATGGTATTTAAGAAAAAAAGATCCAATCTTTAAGGTATATTATAGTGATAAGTGGAATGCTAGAATACTCAATATGTGAAGGTAATGGCAGGCAAAGATCTTTATGGGGCTAAAGGGCTTCTAGGGCCAAAACCCTTATGTGTGACATGAGTTGGGTCATGGGTTCCTAACCCCACCCTCAGGGCTTTTCCACATTCTCATTTTTCTTGCTTGTGTGTTCCTACTGCTTCATGGTCTGTCCCCCCGCCCCGTTTCACATGTGTTTTGCTCCCTCTAGTGGTCAATTTGATATTTCAGCGGTTTATGTCTGGCGTATTTCCTTGTGGAGTTAAACTGTAGGTTTTTATGCCAGGCATACTACAAGGTAATATTGAACTGACCACTAGAAGGAGCAAAACATGTTCAGACCAGGAAAAAAAAATGAGGAAACTGGAAGCACAGAAAGTGAGAATGTGAAAAAGCCCTCAGTCATTTTTTTCCCCCATGGGGAGGGACTAACATGTAAAAACCTCTCTATTGCTTTACAAAGCTCCAAACATGGACTCCAAGGAAGGGGAAGATAGCCCTTCTACAGCCATTTCTTCTGGGGGGGAAAAACAGCATGAGAGGGAATCCTGAAATCCCTCTGTCATAAAGTGCACAGCCTTAGACCAGAGGTCCCTGCATGCAGTCCACAGAATCTCTTCCAGGTTCCTCACAGTTTGCCCCCCCCTTAACACAAACATACCCCAACAAGCCCTCTCCAATCTCTGCAGTCCTAGACCTCTGTGCCTTCTCCGTTATTCCACCCTCCTGGCCTTCCCTGTGTCCCTGCAAAGTCATCCTGTCCTCAAAGTTCTCTGCTCCTGTTAACAAGTCCTTACACAAGTCTAAGTCCTTCGGAGCCTAGTCTCCGCCCCTCCTGGGTCTCTCTTCACTTGATATGCTTGCCAACCCCAGCATCTCCGGGCCGCACTCCCTGTTCACTCGCCCACCTTTCTGCATGTGAGTGCAACCTCTTGGTCACCCATCTCAGCTGGGGCGAGCTCCACCACTGCTTCTTTCATGTTGGTTGCCCTCCCCTAAGTTCTTTCAGCCTTATTTAAAGTTCCTGACTGACCATTTGGACCCCACCCTTTCACTGACAGCTGCCATCACTCCCAGCATCGTTCACTCCTTCCCCACCTTGGGAGCGCTCCAACCACCAGGTGGGTCCATCAAGCTCCGTCAGTCTGTCACACACCCCTTCTCCCATGCAGATCAATGGAGAGGCTTTTGAAGGCTGGTCCACTCATGGACATCTAAGAGGGACCAGACTCGTGTCATACATAACATGCATTTTGCCCCTAGAGATGCTTTACAGAAGGAAAATGATAAAGTTGAACGGTTACCAGTTATTCAAGAGCAAAGGATGTTTGGATTTATGCCACTGCACTGAAGCCACTGTGGAGGGTGTTTCTGTGTATATTTCATTACTTATTGTGAGGCTATATGTGTGCCACTTGCTGCTAACAAAGGATTTGCAACAACCGGTGTTTGCACTCCAGAAGCCTTGGGGATTATTAATCAACATGTCAATTATCAATAATGTTAAGCTGTATATTTTCCATTATGCAACTAAGCTTTCTTGCACTGGCTTTTCATTGATCTCTGACTCTGGATTTGACATTGTTTGGCTCTTTAATTGGGAAAGGGTGCTGACTTCTGGACTACATTTTATTTATTTTATTTATGTTTTGCATTTTTGCCCCGCCCTCCCCGCAAGCGAGCTCATGTTATGTAAGGCATCTATAATTAGAACTCCAGATTTTATTTTATTTTATTTTATTGTAATTTTAAAAAGCAGTTGTAGCATGGGAAGAGGGAGCTTAACTATTCTGTAGGCTGTTACCCATAGAACCCCCCCCTCCGCAAACAAATGTTAGTCCCACTAAGGATTCAGCCCAAGTGCCTGTCTTTTCTCTCAGTGGGAGTTAATAGAAGCCTCCCCCCATTACTTTCAGAGTAAGAGAGAAAGAGTTAACCCCCTTCTTTGAGTTCTACAGCCTGAATCCAGGCTTCCTGGGGAGGTGGTAGACTCTCCTTCTTTGGAGGTTTTGAAGCAGAAGCAAGATGGCCATCTGACAGCAATGCTGATTCTATGAACTTAGGCAGATCATGAGAGGGAGGGCAGAAAGGGTTGCATCAGTGCTTATTTCTTGTGGCCCTTTCTTACATGCCGAGGGAAATGTTAATCACCACTTTGGCGTCAGGAAGCAATTTTTCTCCACGCCAGTTTGGCCGGGAATCCTAGAGGGTTTTTTTTTTGTCATCTTCTGGGCATGGAACAGGGGTCACTGAGGGTTTGGGGAGGAGGTATGACTGAATTTTTTGCATTGTGGGTTGAATTAGATGACCCTGGAGGTCCATTCCAACTCTGTGATTCTATGATTCTAACTCCTCCCAGCTGTTCAGTTCCATTGGGAGATTCAGCTATGGAAACGTTCATGGAGGACAAGACCATCAATAGCTATTAGCCACGATGATTAAATGCAACCTTCATGTTCAGAAGCAATAGCCTCCTGAATATTAGTGTTGAGGAGCAACCACAGAAGGAGGCTTTGGCCTCCATGTTCTATTTGTAGGCATTCCAGGGGTTTCATATTGGCCACTTTGTGACACATGATGCTAGATTAGATGGACCATTGCCCTGATCCAGCTCAGATACTCTTATGTTCTTCAGACCTTAGCCCGAAAATAGTTCATTCCAAAAATCTTGAGAAATATATACTTTGCTGTGATAGTTTCAGAGGGTAGTTATGTTTGTCTGCAGTACAACAGCTAGATTTGAGTCCAGTTAGAGACTAGCGAGATTTTGAGGTACAAGCTTCTGAGAATCAAAGCTCTCTTCATCAGATACAAGTAGGGTTGTCAGCCTCCAGGTGGTGACTGAAGATCTCCTAGGATTACAACTGATCTCCACATAACAGGGATCAATTTACCTGGAGAAAATGGCTGCTTTGGAAGTTGCACTCTATGGAATTATACCCCATTGAAGTTTCTCCCTTCCATCAAACCCTGTCCTTTTCAGACTCTACCCCCCAAAAATCTCCGGATATTTCCCATTTCTGGAGCTGGCAACCCTAGATACAAGTCAGAATATAATTTGCTTTGAATAACTCTTGGGATATCCCTTGAAAATCTTTCTGGCAAGTCTAATTGAATGCAGAAGTGACACCACACATACACTCTCACCAGTGTAAGTAAGGTGTTACATTCATATAACAACAAATTTATTGAGACTCTTGCATGTGAAAATGATGCCGTAAATTGACTCTTTCACTTTTTGGGTATGATTTTATGATTGCCTCGCATTTCTGTTTCATCTGTGTCTGGCACCCTAAAATATTGCAAGTGTTAAGACTTCTCATTGTTAATGACTGCAGTCACGGGGACTGTTTGCCGCCTTGTGCACCCTTGGAGGAATAGCCACTTGCCAACTGCCTGCTTTCTCCCAGCACTCCTTTTAAAATAGTGTGTCCAAGACTGTGGAGGCCTATGTGGTACAGAAAACCACTACCAGCATAAAAAGTTATAAAGTATTTATTTAAAAGAAAATTTTCACAAGCACACTTTTAGCACAACAACAGACTGAGCAAGGGATTAAAAAAAATTGATAAAACATAAATCCTCTGTCGCTTTCTCTCTATATGTCCTATCAGATGTTAAAATATAGGGCAGGCTCCTTAGCTTAGGAAGTTACAGATCTCTACAGAATTTTTATTACCTTGAAGCTTCCTCCAGCTCTCCAGGCCAACACATGGTTAATGGATGCCTCCTCCAGACCTCAGTTAAGAGTTCTGTTTGCTCTGATGGACTTAGCATCCAAAAGCACTTCCTCCTTGCTCCCCTGAGTTTTATCACCTCTCTTTTCCCCACCCACTGACTAGGTCAGGCCTGGTCAGAGAAGCTTTTCCTGAAGTCTCTCTAGTACTTAACACCCCCCAAATCTCTGTTCCTCACTTGAAGGTAGGAGAAGCTTGACCATCCCATTGTCTAGACCTATTAGCATTTTTATGAAGATGGGATGAGGTAAGTCTGGAAAGCAACTGAACTGATTTCCCCCCTTCCTGCCTGTTCTGTTCCCAGAGATAAGAAAAACTTTTAAAACTAGAGTGAAGGTTTTGCTCATTTCAAACCTCCAAAGAAAAAATGCATTTCTTCACAACAACTTTACATTCTTCTCCACTGACCTGAAATGTTCAGAAGTGTTAGAAAAACACAGTCCTCTGTTATTAAGTGTGGTGTTGCAATATTGTCTTCACTGACTTTCTGTAGGTTCCGTTAGTAACAAGTCAGCAAAAGATTTTTTTTTGGGGGGGGGGTCACAGATTGTACCACTGGGAGAACCAGAGAAATTATTCAGTGTCCATTCCCAAGGATGAGAAATGAGGATAGACAAGAGATGTTGTCTGACCCTTGCCTGCTGAACATAAGAAGAGCCCTGCTGGATCAGAACAGTGGTCCATCTAATCCAGCATCCTGTCTCACAACCAATCCTCCTGGAAGGCCAACAACAGGGCATAGAGGTCGAGGTCTTCCCCTGATGTTGCCTCCTGGCTCTGGAATTCAGAGGCTTAGTGCCTCTGAATGTGGAGGTTCCCCTCAGTCACCATGGCTAGTAGCCATTGATAGACTTATCCTCCATGAACCTATCTAATTCCCTTTGAAAGCTGTTTATTCCTGTGGACATCACTCCATTCTCTCCACATTTTAATCACTCTCTGTGTAAAGTACTATTTCCTACTGAAGGCACAACTGGTTGTATCCCCTCTATTCTGCAAGGGTAGCAGATCAGTTAGATTGGTCTGCTTCTAGAGATTGACAGATACTCTAGGGAGCTTGGAGAGTCTGTACAGTAACTTTGTTGATGATGGGGGGGGGGCTGGAATACCATGCTCCATGGAACAATTGACCGAGTTTGTCCCCAGTTTCCTCTCCCCATTGCTTGTAGCAACCCAGCTCCTTGGTTT
This sequence comes from Lepidodactylus listeri, assembly GCA_029233225.1. Classification (NCBI taxonomy): domain Eukaryota; kingdom Metazoa; phylum Chordata; class Lepidosauria; order Squamata; family Gekkonidae; genus Lepidodactylus; species Lepidodactylus listeri. Next base: position 112,527,536 of record JARCFY010000006.1, read on the forward strand.
ATCTCAGAACTTAGGGTTCTTGACATTGGAGTGAGTGGCTCAGCATGCCTAGACATGGGGGGCGGGCAGTGGTGATATATCACTTTAAGTATATGTAAGTGTTATCTCTTTGGATGGTACACCTCTCTCTTTGGCTGAATCTGTATCTGCTGTGCAAAGTAGTCTCAATCTGTTGTGGCGCTGTTGTACATTGTTCCCCTCTCCCTCCCATTCTGGCTTGGGATAAAAGCTTACTTTCTGCATCAGACCTCACCATGGTGACCACAGGTGCGTGCAGGAGGGACAGCACACGCGAGAGGGAGGAGGAGCGGCCTCCCCGGGGCTGGAAAGTGAATGAGCTAGGTAAAAAAAATAGAAAACACCCAGAGGTTGCCAGGCAGAACATTCTGGGGTAGGCGTGCTTCTAACCCACCAACCAAGAAACATGATCGGAGAAAAACTGGAGGGGGGGGGGATTTGGCTCCAGTTGTCTATCGCTCACAATGGCTTGGGGTGGGGAGGAGCAATTGCTCCAGCTGAAAACTAGATCCACATAAGCCGGTGAGAGGCCATAGAGTCACCACTGCCGGGCAGTAAAATGATGCAGACAGCCAGTGCTGAGTCGATACAGTACGGGAGTGGCTGTGGCAAGCAATGCAGACAGAGACTTGTGAGATGATTTGGGACCACTGGCACAGTGGCAGGAAAGACTAATGCAGATTGGACCCTTGTCTTAACTTAAGAACTGTCTTCTGACTTCTCCCTCTCTCTCTCTCTCTCTCTCCTGTAGAGACAGTGCCCTCATACTTCCACATGCGTGATGCTGGATTTGCTGGCCACTTGTGATGGGGAAGGTATTCTTTCGATTAGGCTTCTCTCGATTTCCTTTCGACTGCAACCTGAATGTAAACTGGATCTACTTGAATAAATGTAAGTTTTACTTTTGCGATATACTTCCTTGGAGATTTATTTACTGCACACTATATCACACTTCTACGACTCTGCAAACGCTGCTATATTAACCAAATATCCCAGTACTGACAAGAGAGGCAAGACATCTAAGGCAACAGTTTGGTTTGTCTAATGACAAATGATAGAATAGGCTACAGAATGCATCTGAAGTAGGGTTGCCAAGTCCAAGTTGGAAAATACCTGGGGACTTTGGGGGTGGAACCAGGGGAGGGTGGGGTTTGGGGAGGGGAGGGGCCTCAGCAGGGTACAATGCCATAGAGTCCACCCTTCAAAGCAGCCATTTTCTCCAGAGGAGCTGATCTCTGTCAGCTGGGGATCAGTTGTAAAAGCAGGAGATCCCCAGGCCCCACCTGGAGGCTGGCAACCCTAATCTGAAGGCCTATAAAGTGGTAATGATAGTGGAGAAGAAGGTTTGCTTCTCTGTGGGTGTTAGACTGGGAAGGGCCAAGCCGTACTGAACCAAAAGGAAGCCATTTAAAAGGCCCAAAGAATGCAGCAACATGAAAAAGCGCTAAAAGAAAAATGTGAAATTTTGCTGCCTCAAGACTGGCAGAGGTTCCAGGCCATGGAGACCTAACTTCAGGAGTCCAAAGTTTAAGCCACAGCAAACAGGCCCACAGAGAAGCAAACCTTCTTCTCCACTATCATTACCACTTTATAGGCCTTCAAATGCATGCTTGCATGAACAAACAGAAGCATAATTTTCTGCCAGCCAAAAGAAATAGGGGGTGGGGCCCCACTGGACAGTGAGACATACATTTTAATTTGTAAGCTTCCAGTTTGCTTTAGTGTTTACTAAAATAAGGATGAAGCAGATTGACAAGAAGGGGGGACAAGCAGACCTCCAACCAAGTGATGGGGGGGGGACCAGTGTCCCTGCAATTCTGGCTCCCATGTTTCCCCCTTTGACCGTCTTGCCAAGCATAAGTTCTCTTATCCTAATACCTCTTGCCTTACCCGAAGTGATCAGCCCAAGATTGTTTCCCCTGGAAGCTGTGAATTCGGATGGTTGCTGATGACAGTGTTCACCTATTCAAATCACTGACTCATTTGAAGACAGAGATGTAATTTCAACAATTACTGGAGGATTTCCCCAGGGTAACAACAAATAGGAATTTGTTTTGGCATCTGAGGATCATCTTTTGAAGTCCCAACAATCCTGTACTCTAGTACCAGTCTTAATGTGGCTGTGGTGTAAGTCCATCTTCTTTGGCTTCCTTCATGAAACTTCGTGTGTGTGTGTGTGTGCGTGTGCGTGTGCGTGTGCGTGTGTGAAGATGAGGGTGAAGAAGAAGAGAGAGTGAAAGAAAAACTGTTGATTGAGACTCCCTTTCATATTTGAACTACAGGGAATTGGTTGTGTCCCGTCCCCCCCTCCCCCCAGAACTTAAGATGTGTCTAAGCAGAGCTTTCATGAAACTCTCCAGAGATAGCATGCTAGAGTTCGTGGAGGGATGACAAAAAATACATAAATCGCTAGCTGTTTGTCCAAGAGGAGCAAAAAAAGGAAAGGAAAGAAACATGTACTTTTAAGGATATTAATGGTACATTTCAAAGCAGCGTCCTGGGATTGAGATGGTAAACTTCCATTAGCATCAATGGGGGCTGAGAGGCTTTCTTTCGATATAATGTCTTTGAAAATATACACTTTTTTGTGGAAGAGATACAAAAAGTGTTGTATAACTGCCTTTGATTTGTTTTGGGGGGTTTTTTTTAGAAAAAGGGACTAAGTAACCACATTGATGCAAACAAAAATTTAGTATGGTGTGTTACTAGGTCTGTACATACAGGATGATAAGAAACTGTTAAATTAGGTTACACTATCTAGCTTATATAAAACTAATAATTGTGAGGGGTGATTGCAGACTCTTCTGATTTGTATGTTACCAAGATACAAATTTTTAAAAAGGTCAAAATGCAAAAAAATAATAATCCCAAAACAACAACAACAACAAAACACAAAGTAGAGGGATGGCTACTAAAGCTGTAAAGAACAGAAGACATTCAAATGGCTTAAACATTCTTTCTCCAAAGATGAAAGCTTCTTTTATAGTGCAAATACCTCTTAATTAAAAACCCACATTTAACAAGCATGTTAGTTGAGCTTGCTCCTACTGTTACTAGCCTAGGGAAACATAGCAGTAAGTTTCCAGGATATATTCTTAAGCAATGCTAGTTGAAAGCAGGAGGGATTCCACCCCAATCCCACCCAATCACATTCAGTGATGCATCATTCACACACTCATTGGGATGCATCTAGTGCAAATTTCACCTTGCGTAAGAGGCATTACACAAGCAGAAGCACTGAAAAAGAACTCTGATCGTCATTTGCACTGTCAAACAAACAGGTCAAACCTGATGGCTGCCATAGCAGAAGCAGCTGTCTGCTGACGCAACAGCGGTACTGCACTGGACTCCTACACCAGCATACCCCCAGGAAGTGGCAACGTAACTTCAAGATCTGCTGGTGTTGTGCTCCCTGTGCCCTTTCTGCACAGGATCACACTGTTATTGTATCTTTACACACTTCCACTTAGACAAGATTTGCAGAACCAGTTTCTGGGTACACACAGGAAGGAAATAGCTTGGGGCTAAGGGTGGCCAGCTCTGGGTTGCGAAACATTGGGAGATTTTGGGGGTGAAGCCTGAGGAGGGTGGGGCTTGGGGTGGGGGGGAATTCAGCGAGGGATAATGCCACAGAGTCCATGTTCCAAAATGATAATTTTCTCCAGGTGACCCAATCTCTGTCACCTGGAGATCAGCTGTAATCTCAGGAGTTGTCCAGCCACCAACTGGAGGTTGACAACCCTATTAGTTGTTGCACAGGCAGAACTGTGCTGAGTCTGTTTCTGTTTGTGATCAAAGCCATTGATGTGAAACAACAGATCTCTCTCTCTCTTCTTTCTTCTTCATCATCTCTCTCTCTCTCTCTCTCTCTATCTTCAAATTGGTTTGATTCCAGTCCAGTAACAACTGTTACTAAAATGTCATTAGTAAATTACTACTTGGTCACACACGCCAAATAATCCACTTTCAATCCACTTTCAGTGCACTTCCCAACTGGATTTTTACTGTGTGAACTGGAAAAATCCAGTTGGAAAGTGAATAGAAAGTAGATTATTTAGTGTGTGTGACCTCAGCTTAAATGTTGTTAACAGCATTATTGGAAACGGGGGGACAAAACAGGCAAATGCCATCTTTAGTTAATTCCAGGATGGATAGAACTACTATTTCCCCAAAAAGTGTTTCACCTGCCTCTGGTGAGTATCTGAGACTGTGTATTTATCAGTGAGCAGAGAACGCTCCACCTGAAATGGTATCCATTGTGGCAACCATCCCTGTCGGACACTTGAAAAGGGGCTCAGAAAATGCCCACGTGAACACAAACAAGCAGTGCTGCCTTTCCCCTCCATGCCAGTCATCACTCTCTCCCCAAGCCACAAACCTTATTCTTCCAGGGAGGGTAAATTGCTACAGTGAGTGGTATTTTAAATTGATCCAAGGCTCCAAACAGGGCCTATCTTTTGTAAGCTACTCTTTCGCATCATGACTTCTTGGATGGGGTTTATGGGAAACTAGGAGTAAGGCCCGTGGTGGGAAGAAATGTACCTAGAAGGAAGCTCCAGGTGAGTGTCTCAGCTGTGGCTGGGGGAGTGGCAGAGGGAAGGGGAAAATAGATGGAGGCGAGCCATGTTTATTTCCTTCAGCTTAGCTATAAGGCAGGCTGTCTCAAGTCCTTTTGCTGCCCCAAGCCTCATGGTAACAGGTATGGTTCCCTTCACCCCTGACTTATGTTGATTGGGGCTGTGCAGTGGCAGCTAAGGTAGAAAAGCACCTCCTCCTATGTCCTGTCTTCTGAGTTCCAAGGAGCTGGAAAGTGGTTCCGTAGCTAGTTACAGGGTTGCCAACTCTGGTTTGGGAAAGACCTGTAGATTTGAGGGGTAGAGCCTGGGGAGGGCGGGGTTTGGGGTGCGGAGGGACTTCAGCAGGGTATGATGCCAAAGAGTCCATTGCCCAAAGCAGCCATTGTCTCCAGGAGAACTGATCTTGGTCATCTGGAAATCAGTTGTAATAGCTGGGAATTTTTCTTTAGGGGAAACAATGTGCTGTGGCTGCAGAACATGGTGATTAGCAGCTCCACTGACCGTTGAAGGGAAGATTGGGTGATGTATTTGACCTCAGGACACATTCAATGACTCCCAACAGCAACAGCAAACTGTTTAGAATATTAGAGGCAAAGGCCAATCAGGCACATATGCAAACAACCTCTGTGTTCTGACTTGCTATGGGGGTGGGGGGGAGGAGGAACAGCAAACTGCATAGAATGTTGGAGGCAGGACTGAAGTAATGCAGCCAATGGATAGGGACAGCTTGAGTGACTCATCATGGAGCCAACTGATCTAGGAGCATGTGGAATGTTCAGAATGTGCCACCCCACTCCTGAATTATATATGTAGGTTTTGTAGTCTCCTGAATGGAATCCAAAAGCTAAGAAAACCTCCATTCCCATCAAATCCACCATGTTCTGTGGAAGCTAGGGACTCCAGCCTCCAGATGGGACTTGGGGATCCCCTGGAATTACACACCATTTCCAGACTACAAAGATCAGTTCCCCTGGAGAAAATGGATGCTTTGGAGGATGGGCTATATGGCACTGCACCCCATAGAGATCACTCTCCTCCCCAGGCTCCATTGCCAAATCTCCAGGCATTTCCCAGCTTGGAGCTGGCAACTCTACCCCCACCACCGGCCAGTGGCCAGGGGGTCCTGGCAACCCTAATGGAAGCACCAACAGTGGTATTGTGTATCTATCTAAGTCATGAGAGCTGTGTTTGCTAGGCATGGTGGGAGTCTGGGGAAGTGGGGACATGGAAGGTGCCATCAGATGATGCCATGCTATTCCTTCTGGGAGGAACCCAGAAGTGATGTCATAACTCTGTAGAAATCACTGGAACCTCTGTTGTAAAGCCAGAGTATTTATGGTGATTCCTGGAATAGACTGACATCACTTTTGGGATTCCACCAGAAATAACATCACACCAGTGCTTGATGGTGATTTTTTTTTTTTACTGCTTTTCCTCCCAGGGGAGCAGCAGCAGGAATCAAGGCCTGGGGCTAGGAAGTCCCCCACCCCTGGTGGGAAAATGGCAGCCCTATGTCAATCGCAAAGATGCAAATGTACTAGAAATGGTGCTCATTTTTTAATTATGGACAGATAATCCATGTGATCATGTAGGATACTTGACTAAGGGGAAACAGACATTGTATGTAGGATGTTTCCAAGAACTGCAGCATGCCTAGCATTTACCTGCAGAGAAGTACTTGAAATTTCGCAAGTTTTGAGTTTTAAGACGAACACCACAGAAATTTCTCAAGGATACAAACCCAGGCACATACTGAATAAGTTTTGCTTCAGGATCCCTCAGCGACTGGAGGGAGCATTTGGATTAAAAAAATGAATAGTAGGACATATAAAAAGTAGTTTCTTAAACACTATATATGGCAGGCAATTATAAAATATCAATAGCCTGTTCTTATTGCTGTTTGGTAAATGACTAAAGGTCACTTGTTAGAATTTCCCCAGGTAAATAAATTGTAAATGTCACATTTACACTCAAATAACCATATGAAGGAAACAGTGGCAAGGAGCCAATTCTCCTGGGTTTCAGAAATGTTCTTGTTTTCTTCCTCAAGCATCTGGCAGAGTCATTCAATATATATATTTTTCCAGCATGCATTTTTTTTTAAAGTCTTTGTAAAAAAAGAAAGTAGGAAAATACCAACAGGAAACATAATGATAATATTGCCTCTTTTCAAATGAAAGCATTTGGGTTGAACTTTTGCACAGCTCAGAAGAAATTATGAAAATAGAAAGGGTTCAACATGAATTTTTTTTCCCCCAATCCACAGTGGAGGTATAAAAGTTCCTGCAGAACTTTAAATTGCTTTCTCCCTGCCTTCCTCTGCTACTGGCATGTGTTAGTATGCTGTGGGCCCATAACTTAACATCACACAATACATCCAGCTAATGAGATTGCAAGAGCATTGTGCCTTTCCATCATTTTCTTATCAGTGACAGCCAGTCCATTAAAAGCTGTAACCCTGAGAAGTGAACTTCAGTCCTTAACTTTTGCATTCTGAAAATGGTCTTCCCTCTGCTGTTAATAGATAAGCTGGATGCAGGATCCAGTGGCAGTTCGAGACACTTGCCCTCCGAGAACTGTTTTGAAACCAACAACAGACCCATTATCTCCTGTGAGAAAGGATCCCACCCCCCGAAGCTATTAAATATTTTTGTGTGCTAGTGCTAGAAGCTCTGAGCTTATCTACGTGGATTTCATCTACCCTTGTGGCTACTAAGGTCTTGGAGGTTTTTTGGGGTTTTTTTTAACAGCATCCTTTGAAACAGATGTGGAGATGATTAGAATACATTTTTTCATTGGGGTGTTAATAGATAGGTAAACTGTGTAGACCCTGAGATGCATACAATTGGAATACAATAATCGTGATTGATTTAGATCAAGCCTGCAAAATGTCTGACTCTTGAAATCCTTCAAATATATATGAAGGCCCACTAGGCATTGGGCAGTCCTCTCTCTCTCTCTCTCTCTCTCTCTCTCTCTTTCTCTGATTATGCAGTCACAAGCAGATATGGGGGGAATTGTGTGGGGTTGTATGAGAGTGTTATGGATACCGTGGACCACTGAAAAGACAAGTATGTGGGTTCTAGATCAAATCAAACCTGAACTCTTCCCAGAAGTTAAAATGACTAAACTGAGGCTATGATACTTAGGTCACATTATGAGAAGACAAGGGTCATTGGAAAAGACAAGAATGCTAGAAAAAAGTTGAAGGCAGCAGGAAAAGAGGAAGATCCAACATGAGATGAGTTGACTCAGTCAAGGAAGCCATGTGTCAGATAACTGCCATGATATTGTGTTCAGTAACTGTGTTACTGCTACTGATAAGGTTATTGGCTTTCATTTGTGTTTTCCTCCTCCTTGGTGACAGGTCCCACCCGGGAGTTCTCAACGGGGCCGTGACTCCCTCCTCAGGAATGTGTGCTTTGCTTTGCTTGCTTGCTTCGCTCAGTTTGCGCCTGCGTGACTCAGGCTGAGGACAGACTGGCAGTCTGGCCTGCTCTGCCTCCGCTTTAAAAACAGAGGCAGAGTAGCCATTCAGACTGCCGCATCTGCCCGGAGAAGGTGGCCCAGATGCAACGCATCCAGCGCCGTGCTCCTCCCGGAGCAGCTGGGCACCACTTCAAAGTGGTGTCCTGGCTGCTGCGGTGCACGTTCCACCCACTTCTGGCAGGTGTGAATGTGTGCCAGGCAGGGGAGCCGCACGGCGTTCGGATGCCGCGTGGCGGGGGCAATTCCCCCCACCTTGTTCTGCCGTGCCGCAGAGGCGCGGCAGATTGCCAGTATGTCCACGGCCTCAGTGCTTTGCTACTCCCTGCTATCTCTGTGCCCTGTCCTTGAAAGGAACGGCTTGCAATTATATGAAAGCCAAACACACAGGTGTTTTGTATTCCTCTTATCCCTGCCTTGAGAACTGAATTGTAGAGATGTTCAACATCCTTATTTTCTGGGAACCTCTTTTCCCGTGTTTTCCATGAGAACTGTCAGTCAGTATATTTGAGCGCCTAAATTCCTGTCTGGCGATTGGTAGAATATCCTTAAGCCATATTTCGTATCCAGTATATCAATACCTGTAATCCCTAACCCCAGTATTACTATCAGTGAAAGTGTTTGACTCCAATGATCTCTTCTGCAAATAAAAGATTTACTACTTCAGGAGACCTGTTGTGGATTATATCTCTTGGGACATTCTCACACCATGGCTCTCTATTGGCAAGACCTGAGCAAGACTGTTAACAATAGGATGTTTTGGAGGTAAATAATTCACAGGTGTTGCCATAAGTCAGATGTGACTTGATGGCACTTCACACACACGCGCACGCACACACACACACACAGAGGCTTCACAGTGGGCCACAAATAGGAACACCAAGTCTCCTGGTGGCAGTCCCTAGCCCCTGCCTCTGTTTGGTAGGGTGATCAGGGGAAAATGAACTAAAAATCACCAATCTCCTCCTCCTCCTCCTCCTCCATCATGCCAGTGTAACTGCCTTTTCAGGGTGAACCCAGAAATGACATCACACTGTCAGTGAGATGTTTTAGCATTCATCAGAAACTCTATGGTAAATAACCCCCTCCCATTCCCCAACCCCAGTCTCTCAACAAGTGTCAGCCATTGGCTGGCAATCCTAGCCACAAGCTGTGCAGCCCTGATTTCTAGTGGAATCCTAATAAACATTACACCCTTACAATCTCTTTGACTTCAATGGACTTAGGTTTGACTCTGCTTAGGACTTCTTTCTCTCCCATAATACTAGAACTCCAGAACGTCAAATGAAGTTAATGGGTAAGATCTACAGGACCTACAAAAGAAAATGTTCCTTTTCTCAATAAGTAAATTGTGGAATTTGCTGCCACTTGATGTAGTGATGGCCACAAACATAATTAGACATGGAAGAGTGCTCCATCAGTGGCTACTAGCCATGGTGATAGTTTGAGGAGGATAAATGTGTTGGTCTGCAGTAGAATAGGTAGATTCAAGTCCAGTACCACGTTAGACACCAACAGTTTTTTTTTTGGGGGGGGGGTATGAGCTTTTGAGAATCAAAGTATCTGACAAAGGGAGCATTGGCTCTCAAAAGCTTATATTCCTACAATCTTGTTTGTCTCTAAGGTACTACTGGACTTGAATCTAGCCATGGTGAGTAAAGGAAGATGCCATATTCAGTGCCAAAAGGCAACATTGGGGATGGCCTCATTAGTTTCAGCATATTTCAGAGAGCCACTTTGGTGTAGTGGTTAAGTGCGCGGACTCTAATCTGGGAGAACCGGGTTTGATTCCCCACTCCTCCACTTGCACCTGGCTGGATGACCTTGGGCAAGCCATAGCTCTGTACCAGCTGTTCCCTCAAGGACAACTGTCTCAGAGCTCTTTCAGCCCCACCTACCTCACAGGGTGTCTGTTGTGGGGAGGGGAGGGGAAAGGAGTTTATAAGCCGCTCTGAGACTCTTAAGTGAGTGAAGGGCGGGATATAAATCCAATCTCTTCTCTTCTTCTTCTTCATATGTAAAGCTGCATGTAGACTGATAGTGTCAGATACACTTACTGCTCTTACTGTTGTCCACCGTGGGTATGGGAAGGTAGAAAATAATTCTTCTAAATTAAAGTAGAAACCCTAAAATATACATTGTACCATGTAAGGAAAGTTAGATCCAGAAAGTGTGAGTGCCTTACTAATTTTCCCTAGCAGCCAGCAGTCCCTTCCGACCTACAAAAATGTAATGCTGGGAGTCAACAGCCCCTTGTATTCATAGAAGGCTGTAGCATGGTGCCGGGGGGGGGGGGGGGGAGTCAGGCAAAATGGTTGCCCTTATCCTTTTCTACTATCTGGGCCACATCAGCATCCACTAGAAGGTACTCTTTCATGAGCCTGGCCTTTCTTATCAATATTTTTTTTCAGATGGCATGACCAGAACTTCTTAAAACATTTGTTGTAATGGCCTTTGTCAGTTTGCAATGAACTTCGCTGCTACTACTACTTTTACAGTATTCTAAATGCAGAAACATCATACATTGTGATAATTAAAACTCATTATGATGCTTGTAGGTTGTTGTTTTTTTCTTCCAAATAGTTGCTCACTACGCACTTCTTTTGTTTTTCACTGCTGTAGTATAATGAGCCAACATTTCCAGTCAACTTATGATCTCTTTCAATGGAAGTCACAGCCAATTTAGACCCCATCAAAGTAAAATGTGAAGTAAAGATTTCTGTCCCAATGTACATCATTTCATGCACTCCAGCTGTCTCTATTTTACCAGGGATAGTCTCTGTTTGGGGGCAAACCAGAAAATGGATCAAAGATATTTGCAGTCTTCTGGTATTTGGGTTTTTGATTGTTCAATATGAGCTGTCTTGAATGATGGGAACAATTGTCTCTGTTTTTAAATAACAAAATAAATGTCTTTACTTTTGCACTGGGGGATGTTAAAAATTCTTTAATCAGTGGTGAATGAGTGATTTGAAAATAAAGAAATATACCAGGTGGAGTTAGAACTCATAGCAAGGTGTAAATGCAGGGAGGGGTCTGTGGCCGAGTGGTAGAACATCAGCTCGGCATGCAGAAGATCTCAGGTTCAATCCCCGGCATCTGCAGTAAGGATTTAGGTTGTAGTATATGCAGAAGACCTCAGTCTGAGGCCCTGGATAACTGCTGCCAGAAAGAGTAGATAATAGTGATTCTGGTGGGTCAAGTCAGTATAAGGCAGCTTTATGTGTTCCTGTGTAAAGGGGAGAGGAACTGGGCAATGATCCTTGTTACAAGAACTGAAGTGTTTCAAGTATCTCTGTTTGTAAGTACGAAATCTTGAAGAGCTTGGATCAGGAGAAGGAGAGGGTGGTCAAAGGGTGGAACATAACCTCCACGTGAAAGGCTGCATATGTTGGAATGCCGCTTGCTTGAGGTCCATCGTGGGGGCAGCGGCAACCATTTTCTGATGTCTGTTCATTTTTCAAAAAAACACCTGCTTAGCCACTTAGAAAATGTAATGCTGAACTAAATGGGTGCCAAGGTCATCGTTTGCCTATGGTGCCAAAAAACCTTGGGCCAGCCCTAGATGGGCCACCATAGCGAGTAAATTTGGACTTGTGGGTTGTCATCCCGAAAAGGTTGAAAACTGTTGAGCTAGACTGTCTGAGTGAAGGTATTTCCAGTACCCTAGGACAGTGTTTTTCAACCTTTTTCGAGCTAAGGCACATTTCTTTCATTGAAAAAATCCCGTGGCACACCTGACAGTATCTTGCGGCACACCAGTGTGCCCCGGCACAATGGTTGAAAAACACTGCCCTAGGAGGCCTTTGCTTTGGAGTTAGGGGAGATGCCTGCCTCACCCTTAGGTTTGCCATTTCCCCAAGGGGAACGGAGATTTGCCTGCTTTTAGGGCCCCTGATCCGCCAGCCCAGATCCGGCCGGCAGAGGAACCCGGCCCCCAAATCGCACCAACCTGGAGGTGATGTCATCATGTCAGGCATGTCACCATGGGTACACTCTAGCACACAGACAAAAAAACCCACTCTATGGTGTCCCCCCACCCACAAAAGGTAGGAACCTGGGAACCCTACTTATCCTTATTTAACTTATTAATTTCAGCTGTAAGCAAAAACAAGTTTTACCAACAGTCATGGTTACAGTATTGTTTCTACTTTATTACCGTCAGCAGCCTTGAGGTAATTAGCTAATTAATAGGGCAATAATATTGGCAAAAACCCATCAGATGTGGTATTAATTAGTCATATCAAATCTCCCACATTTAATGAGGGATTTTGTGGCCCAAGAGAAAGACAAATGAAATGATGGCTTAAAAAATCTGGTGAGTAAATAGACCTACGTGAACCTTTTAAAGTTATAGATGAAACACAATGTCTTTTGTTTTAGGAATAAAAGAAAAGCAATTTGCTAAACGATGCCAACTTGATGTGGGTAATAGGTATGGATAGAACGGTTATGTACTTGTGAGAGTCTGGCTTGGAATGGAGTTTTGGCAACACCTAAAACAAAGATCTTCATACACACACATAAAAAAAGGAGCCAGCCTCATACCTTCATTTATCTGGAGTAAAGACTGATTGTTTAATGAGTCTCTGTTTAATGCATAAATTCCTTTAGATGTGGAAATTACCCTATCATTGCCTGCTTTAGTTGTTTGTGTGTGTGTGTTTTTTTAAAGGGAGCCAAATCAAGCAGTCTGAGTACACGGAATAAAGTATGATGAGCCTTTGAAAAATGGGATGTTGTGAAGTAGCACAACAGGCACGATCATACGCACCCATTAGCCACGTGAGAGGGATGATTCACCAGTGAATCAAAGTGGCACAATCACGCCAGCACATCTGGGAAGCATCCCGCAACCATCAGCAAGCCATTGCAAACCATTTTGATCCTCCGGAGAAGCGGAGTAAAAAAACTACTAGGGAAACTCTGGTATCAAATGGTTTGCTGTGGCACACAGGAGGACTTTCCCCGTGTGATCGCTCCAATGCGGAAGTGTGGTGTCAGGGATAGTCTGAACACAGGCTATCCTGACATCATGCTGTTGGTCCCCCCCCCCCTTCTCAGTGTGCGCATCATCGAAAGGGTAGAGGAGCAATTCATCAACTCCCCCGTTTAAGCAATTCAGAAACCAAACACACACAAAATTAACTCGCCCGCGGTTGCATCTGATCACGCAGCAAGGATTTGTGCCGGCAGGTCCACAGACCTGTGTGAGCACGCAACTGCAGGGCAAATTGCTCTGGGGCAAAACAGCCTCGCTTCACCGCCGGATTATCTTGCTCATGTGGCCGCGACCAACATTTGTTTGTATTGAACGTAGGGTGTGTTCAGATAGGCAGCTAATCCCGCCATTTGCCCGGCTGTAATTTGAGCTAGATCTCTTTGATCCAGCGTTGCACGACCAGACAGCTCACCTGTGAAGCACTTTACCACGCATGACTCCTGCGGTGGATTGTCTAGATGGCATCAACTGTAAGGAGCCATGCAGTCGGCTTTTCTTTTTTTTTTTAAACACACCTGTCTGTGCATAAGCGCGTCACCATATACTTGTTTTTCTGCACATGCACAGACTAAAATGGTAAAAGCGCCACCAGCGGTACCTTCCTCTAGGTACCCTTTCGGTTTATAAAGAACCATATGAACGTGCCCTTAGTGGGTCTGATCTACCCTGGTCATGGAACATTCATCTGGGACAAGCTGAGACTGTTTTCCATGTATTGGGATCACAGCTCCCTGGTACACTAATGGCCACAGAAATTGTTTAACCGTTCAGTGCAGAAGAATGTGACGGTGGAAAGAGATGAGGCCCAAGCAGGGCACCTCACTCTCATGAGCATCATCAATTCATAGGAGGAGGAGGAGGAGAAGAATGTTATATCCGACTTTTCTCTACCTAAAGGAGTCTCAAAGCGGCTTACAGTCTCTTTCCCTTCCCCTCCCCACAACAGGCACCTTGTGAGGCAGGTGGGGCTGAGAGTTCTGAGAGAACTGGGACTGGCCCAGGGTTACCCAGTAGGCTTCATGTGGAGGAGTGGGGAATCAAACCCAGTCCTCCAGATCTGAGGCCACCACTCTTAACCACTACACTGCAGTGGCTGTAATGCCAAATGGTGTGTGCCCAGCTTCAAATCAAGACTGCAATGTGCAACATTGGTAGGGCAGACTCACAAAAGAAAAGGAAAAAAATACTATAAAAGAGGATGATTCAAACCAAAATAGATTGGTGGGGGGGGGGGAGAGAAAGATTCGGAAGTGAAAGACGATATGAACCCACATAAATTTCAGGCTATACAGCCATACGTAGTGGGGATTTGAAGGAATATTTAACAACAATCATAGTTAAACTTTGAAAAACTTAGTACTACTTCAGCTTGAGGTGCTGGCAGTCAGTGTGATATTTCTAAGCTTCAAGTGCATACTGAGCTTGGAGAGAAGAAAGAGGTTTTATGGTTTCTTTCCCCTGGGGCATTCTAGACATGGATGGAGTTGTCACAAGACAGACTTTCCCAAGGTGGAAACTACAGGCCCAGCTTATGGACTCCATTGCAGTCATTTGTGACTTGTGAAGTCTCTGTTCTGATGCATGCTTTTCCAGTCCTGGATGAGACCACAGCATGCCAGCCGAATGAGCAGGGTTGTTTTTGGGCAGGAATGCAGTTCCGGCTGGCTTCCGAGTTGGCCACACCTACAGCCTCCCCCCCCCCCCGGTTCCCCAGGCACCTGGGGAAGCCAAGCTAATATATGGGGTGTGGCCTAATATGCTAATGAGTTTCTGCTGTTGGGTGTGGTCTATTATGCTAATGAGTTCCTGCTGGTCTTTTTCTACAAAAAAAGCCCTGTAAATGAGATTTACCCTCCACACACACACACATGCAGTTACCCCAAATGGAAACCATCTGTTTTGCCTGTTTCACAAAGCCATCATTTTGCATCAGCCAAAATCACCCCCCTTGGCCATTTCTGTTTGGGTAACAATGTGGTGGAGGAGGTTGAGCCTCATTCTTCACTGTAGCACAGTCCTGATCTTGAGCGGAACGGTGTGCACAGGAAGGAAGAGTCACATGCAAATCACGTATGACTGTGACAGAGTTCACAATTTGGATTATTGGCCTGATTATTGCCATGAATTATTGCCATGAAATCTGTCTTATGTAAATCGGCCCCAAGCTGGTAAACCTGCATGTAGTCTGTGCTACTTAATAGTGCAAGTAGGGGCTTACATGGATGAATGCAGTTCTGTCAACAACAAAAAAAGTCCCCTATTCATAAAATACTAGATATCGGGAAGAAGGATTCTACTCCAGCCTACTCTGTGATACGCTGTTTTATTTGTTTGGCTGTTTGTTTTGTGGTTCCATCATGAGCGGTATGAAGTGGCACAGCTGAGTCAAAGGCTTGTTATGTCAGTGAAGACATGGGGTGATTCTGCATTGACTTTTCCCTCTTGTTTTAGCAAACCCATGCTGGAACAGAAATTTCCCTCTACATTGCCTGCTGCTTTCACTTTCTTTGGCTGAAGACAGACTGACAGTCTGCCGCGCCTCCGCGGTGCAGCAGACTAAGGCAGGGGGAATTTCCCCCGTGGCGCGGCGTTCACACGTTGCCGGAAGGAAGCCACCTGCAGCATTCAGACTGCGGGCGGCTTCCTATGGTGGCGTGCGGATGCCGCACGGCTCCCCCTCCCGGCGCGTTCACACCCGCTCCAGTGGGTGGAATGTGCGCCACAGCAGCTGAGCACCCCTTTGAAGTGGTGCTTGGCCGCTGTGGGAGGAGTGCCTCCTCGGTGCAGATGCGGCTGTCTGAACGGCCACTCTGCCTCCGCTTTTGAAGCAGAGGCAGAGCGGCCGAGACTGCCAGTCTATCCTCAGCCTTTGATCATCGGATTTTATGGTATCCTCTGCATAGATTTATGGCCGTTTTATGGCCATTCAGGGGTGACTTTGCAGTCAGTATGACATTGGACCTGGGTATTTGAATGTGGTTTTGAGTTTCCTCAGCGTTGAGAAAATGTGGAGCAAATGCCAGATGCAGAACCAGCCTAGGGCGAGGTAATAACTGTTATGAAAATTAGCTGCTGCAAAATCCCCCATTCAGACTGGCAATCTATGGAGCCTGAGACTCCATCTTGGCCATCACTGCTAAGCCCCAGCCAAGGAGAAGATCCTTTAGCACCTCTTTATGTCCAAGACTAGAATAAAGGAAGCTAGTGGTAAGACTGACCAAGTTTTGAGCCAACAGGTTTTGCCCTGAACACTGGCAGCAGTTTGCACCAGTTAGGCTTGTATATAGGAGTCCATGATGGGGTACATGGTTCTTCTCTTCTCTAGACTGCCTTGCTTTTGTCAGCTTCCCATGTTCATGAGGAGCACCATTTATGGCTATGCCAGTGTGTTGTAATGGCTAGATTAATCAGACCATAATTGGATCTTAACCTAATCTACTTCATAAGGTTGTAAGGATGATAAAGTAGGGGAGGAGGAGAGCATGATCTCCGTGGAAGAAGGGTAGGATGAAAACCCTTCAGATAGCTATATACAAATAGATCTGCCCTGATGGCAGATAGCTATATGCTGCCTTGACCCATGCATTATGGTGTGACCAAGCCTGGAAATAGCCTAGTCTACACTTGCAGCCTAGTGAAGTGCAAGTGAGGCTGTAAAATGGATGGTACCGCTTCAGACTTCAGAGGAAGGTTTACACTTTTCAGTGACCCCATCCACTATTAATTCCATATAAATGGCCAACTGGTACAGTACGCAAAAGGCTAGAACAGGAGTATTAAGAATATAACTCATATCCCACAGGGTGTGAAATGTTACAACTCACTTGTCCCCTCCCAATTCTACCACCTCATTCTTCTGCAGGTATAGACAAGCCTCATTTTGGAGGAGCAAAGACAGCAGAGAAATAGGATATTTTCCAAGTCCCCGATGGGTGAACATGTAAGGCTGATAAATTCCATAACCAGTTGTGCTGGTAACCAGTTGTGCGAGTCTGCTCCTAAAGCTGTAGAAATGCTAAGTATTCCTATCCAGAAAATTTTTCATGATCTGGATGTGGAAGTCCAGTTTGCATAATAATTTTTTTTCCCTTTCAGCATGTTAAAAAAATAAAAACATCATTGCTTCGTTGACACCATGGATATACAACATTTGTGCCTGAGCCATTCTGTGTATGAGCAGTTTTAAGGGACTGGTTCATCCAAATTTTCAAGTGATACTTGAGAAAAGTCTTCTGCAGACATTACATCACATTCCATTTACATGCAGCCATATGTTGTGGGAGCACAATAGGCACAATTGCTGTATTGTGTGAACTAGGCAACCTGTAAGTTTCACATGCTGGTACAGCTTCCATGCCCTGACCTGGGTGGCCAAGGGTAGTCCAGTTTCATCAGATCTCAGAAACTAAGCAAGGTTAGCTTGGTTAGTATTTGTATAGGTGACCACCAACAAAGTCCAGGGTTACTACACAGAGGCAGGCAATGGGCAAACTACTTTTGTTGGTCTCTTCTCTCGAAAACCCAATGGTGTTACTGTAAGTTGGTGTCAGGATCTGACAATGGTTTGCCTGTCTTGCTTCATGACTAAAGATTAGCCTGCCTGTCTTGTTTGCATTTAATGGTTCTGCTGTTACTTTCTGTTTCTTTGTGCCACACTATCACCCAATGTTTTATTGCTGCCTTGAAGTAGAAATAGCTGTCCTGCTTAATGTTACTTTCTTCCCGGGAGGATGGCCTGCCACATTCTTGGTCGTCACATAAACAACTGACGCTATCTCATCCTGTCTACTCCTCCTCCCCTTTCGGGCTTGAAGTATTTTATCAAAGTTATTTCAACCCTGGGGACTGTTTAATTGTTGCTGGCCAAATGTTTAGCCTAGAGTTTGCACATCTGGGTCACACAGGGCAAGAAGGGAATTTGTATAACTTTCCCACCTTTCGGTGAGAATCAACGGTTGCGATTTTTTTCCGCTTTTCTGTATTCATTCTGATTGGTCAATTATGTTCAAGCACCTATGCCTGAAGGTATATTAACCCATGTTACTTCTTTTCCTGTATCTCTAACAAACATTGAGTACCTGTTCCAGTATTAGAAATAAAGAGCTTTGCTTTAAACCCAAAGGTCTGATCTATTGCTGTTAGCACAGAAGCCTCACAGTTGGCTGCAACCTGACGGCACTTTCTACCACCACAACTTCCATGCATACAAACCAGAATTCTCTACCTCCATGGAAAATCCATATGACCTAACTCAATCTTTAGCTGAGGAAGGTAAGAAGGCAAATTTAATATATGACTAGGGATTATATTAATAGGGAACATGTATGTGTTTTAGTAGCTCAGAATATTTTTCTCATTACTCAGAGGTAACTCTTTTTAAGAAAAGGCTGGTGACTCTGTCATAAACATTTTGAAAACAAGCTACTGTGAGTATGTCCCAAGAGATATAATCTACCACAGGTCTCATGAAGCAGTAAGTCCTTTATTTGCAGAGAAAATCATTGGAGTCAAACACTTTCATTGTTAGTAATACTGGGGTTAGGGAGGACATGTATTGATATACTGGATATGAAATATGGCTTAAGGGCATTCTACCAATCACTATGCATCTGCCTCACGTGCCTCTTTCCTTGAGACCTCCCGGGAGGGGTGGGACCCTGGTATAGTTGGCAAGAACCCGTGTATTTTGCTGATTGCTAAACATAAATTAAAGCAATTCGGCTAACATTTTGTACTCTAGCATCAATGGGTATGTGCCCAACTTCACAGATTGCATCCTGTGGACATTTCAGCTACAGGGGTGAGAGTAATAATAAAAAATGGCTTATTTTATACAGGAAGCCCAGAATGCCAAACGATATTATGCAAGAGACAGCAAGTACAATAGCAATGTAATGCATAGCGTTGCTATGGAATCCTTCTCATCTCCTTCAAAGTCACAAAGCCCTAAGTTCTCTGCCTCAAGAATTTCATTCAAAGCAAGGAGCACAGGCAATCCGTGACATACACGGGAAGTTCATAATAGATAGGAAATTTAACTTCTCTCTCTCTCTCTCTCTCTCACACACACACACACACACTCACACACAAACAAACAACCACTAAGACCCAAAATGAAATATTTCATTCTGCAGCCTAGGAAGGTTCCCAGTGTACTTGGGGCAGGGAGATGGAAGTTCGAACTGCAGCAGATCCAATGACACAGAGCTTCTTTCAAGGGCAGACAAGAGAAAGAATAGCTAAGGTTCCCCTACTGAGAGAAAACCTCAGCTGAGAAAATACAAAACCAAAGCCTATCAATGCATTCATGGCAAGGGAGACGACGGTGTTCTAAGACTTGTGTTCTAAGACAAGGGAGACTTGTTCATCTATTGCCCTACCTGGAAATGAGAAATAAAAATGCATACGTAGTTGTTTGTTGGTTTGTTTTTTGAATCAAGTCTTCTGGACTACTTTTTTTTCTCAGCCACAAAATATTTGCTGGGGGGGGGAGGGGGGGACTTAAAGCGGTCCCTAGAAGGCATTTTTAAAGAAAGGGAATGCCAAAAGTTGTGCATATTTTGTATAGGCTAAGAAGCTGTTCTTGGCTGACCGTAGAAATGTTTGTGCGAAGGAAGGTCTAGAGGGAGCTTGGAAAGCACCATATACAGCTGCTTTGTGGCAGTTTAGGGTCCATCTGCACAGAACAAAGTCCTCATGTTTGTTCAGGATCAGCATAAGGACTTATCACACCTGTAATCGGAGATACCCAGATACCCACCAGTTCTTTTCTGTTTGCAGCCACAATAGTCAAGGAGAAGTGGCTGTAGCTCCCCCTCCCACACAGTTTCTGTGTCCTCAAACTGCCCAACGGAGCTGCTATTGATTCCATTATTTTTTTTAAAAAAATCATGGTACTTACACACAGCCATGGATCAGTTTGAGGATGTGAAAACAGTGGTGGGGGAGGCTACCATGGCTTCTCCCTGTGTGTTGTGGTACACCCAAGGAAATGACAGAAAGCATTTGAGGACATCTACTGTGATGAAACAAATTATTATTATTTATTTATTTGATTCGGCTTTTAGGCCGCTCTCCCCGCACAGCAGGCTCGAAGAAAGCCAAGAACACTAAATCATACTAAGGTTCATTTCTTTGGCCACATGTTGTTTCTTCCTCTGATAACCATTTGACCATGGAAGGAAACTCATGTCTGAAATGTATTGCCTGTGTGTAAAGCACCATTAAGTCATAGCCACCTTATGGAGACCCCAGCAAGGGGCTTTTGAGGCAAGTGAGAAACAAGGGTCTGCCATTGCCTTCCTCTACAGCCTTCCTTGGTTGTAGGGTTGCCAAATCCCTCCTGGCAACTGGTGGGGAACTGGGGGGACTAACAAAGAGAAAGAAAAAGGCTTAGGCCTCATTGACAGCATTGCACAAGAAGTGATGTCATCGCACCAGTGACATCTGGGCAACGCTCTGGTATTTGGGCAAAACCTCTATGGTAATACTGGTTTCTACCATAGAGTTTTTGCCCAAATGCCAGATCATTGCCCAGATGACACATGCGTGATGACATCACTTTCTGTGTGACATCAGTGATGAGACCTAGGCCTTCTCCTGGTAAGTTCCCCCACTGGCCAGCTGATTGGTGGCTGGGTCTGGCAACCTACTTGGTGGTCTCCCTTCCAAGTACCAACCCTGCTTAGCTTCCAAGATGTGAAGAGACTAGACTATAATATGCTACCCTCCCTCCCTCTGAAATCCTTTTTATCTCATGAAAGTGATTGCATTGGCTTACCAGTTAAACCTAATGTTTTAAGGGCGCGGTTTGTTTTCACGTTTACTTGTATGTTTACCTGATTTTCTGTTGTGTACTAAGACCACGATTGCCTGGTTTCCCGTAATGGCGACCGCCACGTGTTCAGCGCACATGGTCAGAATCGACCTGAGCTTTAACCAGGTAGAACAATAGCCAGTTGGATCCTGAGTGACCACCAATTACGAGCCTAGGTCTCCCGCTGGGGGACCTATGAACTACAGCCACAGACTTAAGGTCCTATCAGGACCTGGGGGCGAGGTCGGGGCATTGTCTCCGGCCGGCATAAAAGAGGGCTCTGAGCCCGGGGTTCCCCACGTTCCATCTGACCCTCAATAAAGAGCTTCACTATGAAATCACTACCACTCGCCTCCCGACTCCAATACTTTCCACTTTCAGTGAAAAAATTAAACACATGCTTTAAATGTGTGGACATAAAAATACTTAACTTTGGCTGAATCAGGTGTGTGTGTGTCGGGGGGGGGGGGGGGGAGAGAAATCTTTAAGTCCTTACATGTGTAAGTGTGAAGAATGTTTCCTCTCCCCACTGGGACATTTCCACCAGACTGTGAGTCACGAACCTAAAATAGCCAAAGGCAGTTTCCAACAAGGAACATGAAACTTTAAGTAGCCTCTTATTTAACAACAATTATAAGACCATATTTCTGAGGGAATTATAGCTTGCAATGAATTATCTAGTTCTATAAAAAGAATACTTTGATAATGGTGATGACGATGGAAATTATATCAGAACGGGGGAAAAAAAGAAATAATGGTTTTGCTCTCCACCCCAGCAGTACTGGAGAAAAAAAAAATCTAATGTAGGCCAAGAAAAGGGTCTGCAGAAAGCCAGCAAAATTACATCCAGCCAGTCCCTCATGCTTGAATTTCAACCACCCACTGACCAAGGAAACGATAGCTGCCTCACATGAAGAAAGAAAAAATATCTTGTAAATGTGACAAATGAGGAGAAAACTTTCTTCAGTACAGATGCCGTATTTCCAAAGGGTAAATGTGATATTTAGTTCATATTTCTTGACTTTCTTCAATTTGAGGGGCTTCATGGGTGTGTGTGTGTATACACACACACACACACACACACACACTGTGTACAACACTGAGCTTGGACTCATTTCAGGTATTTTTCTGCCTTCTGTTCATCTCACAGTGAGGTAATACACTTCAGGGGGAAAAATCTTGAAAGAAATACAAGCTATAAAGATCCTTCATACAGAGCAGGAGCCAGCAAAAGTTAATCGCTTTAAATATCCATTGACTTCAATGGAGAGCTAAGCATATGTCACGCGTTTCCCCTATTGAAATAAATGAGGGAGACAGAGGAGGTCCATTATACATCTGGGGATTAGATGGACCACTGATCTGATTTAATATGAACTGTCTTTCAGCTTCAGATCTAGATCCATTAAAGCAACATTCAAGGTCAATTTCGAGGTTGCTGCTTGGACAAAGAAAAGCCAATAAGAATGATGAATTTTTAAGGGGCCTTTCGCACATCTTTAAAGACCATCTAGTATAGCATCCTGTTTCTAAGACTGGCCCACTTGAGGTGTATGTGCACTTAAAAACAGAGTATGATACTGAGAGCTATTCTTGCTTATCTTCTCCCACCAATGCACTCAGCAGCTGGTTCTAAGGTTGCCGGCCCCCAGGCCTGGGTGGGGGTTCCGCCACTCCTGGGGGCTCAAATCCACCCCGACCAGCTGATCACTGGGGAAGCCCCACCCCCAAGCCACAGCTATCCACAGCCACCCCCCTCCCTCCCTGCTAAAAGATTTAAAGGGCTTCAGCTGATCAGCCAAGAGCACGTGGCTTGCTAACCAGCTGGAGGGCCCTTTAAATATTTTAGCAGGGAGGGAGAGGGGTGGCCGAGGAGGGCCATGGCTTGTGGGCAGGGCTTGGGGGCATCCCTGCCCACCCCCAGAATGCCCCCAAATCCCCCCCACCATACTGACCATAGGACCTGGCAATCCTAGTTGGTTCTCACAGCAGTCCTGAAATACGGGGCTCTGTTCCACTATCAAAGCTGAAATCCATTAATAAATCCAACAGTGGCAAATCACCTCTCACAGATACCTGTTTTTCCATGGGGCAAATGGATTTAGGCTTAGGTCTTGAGTTACCAGACCTCAATGAGAAGTTAACTTGTCCAAGTTTCTTCCCCCACTCTCACTGAAATAAGAACTTTTTACTATTTACCTCTATAAGGGACTTGTTGAGAGGTACCAGTTTAGCCCCTCTGCAAACTAAACTAAACTAAACTAAACTAAACTAAACTAAACTAAACTAAACTTCTCTCTCTCTCTCTCTCTCTCTCTCTCTCTCTCTCTTTCCAAATTAAGAATCACAAACTTTTCCTGGCTACCAACTTGAAATTATCCTTATTCTGGAAGCAGGAAATTTGTCCAGTGTAGCAATTCAAATGCAGGCAATTTGCACTTTGTTCTGTATGGGCCAAGTTAGGTTTTTGGTTGAGTCCAGAAACATCACCATAGTACCAAGTTCCAAAAATAAACTTTGTTTGTAATTAAAACCACTGTGCACAAAAAGAGAAAGAGTATAGTTGAATAAGAGCTGTCTTGGGAGTCTCTATTCCAGCCATTCCTGGTATCTTCTCTGTAGAAAAGCAGGGGGAAATGAGGGGGTGGTATTGTTAGCCGAATTGCCTTAATTTGTGTTTAGCAATCAGCAAAATACACGGGTTCTTGCCAACTATACCAGGGTCCCACCCCTCCCGGGAGCTCTCAAGGAAAGAGGCACGTGAGGCAGGTTCCAAGTTCAGTGTTGTTTACTGGATCATGTAATCAAGCATACCAAAAACGTAATCACACACACAATCTTACAGACCTAATAAAATAAAGAGAGAAAATAGCACTTTTGCATGAGCAGGTCTCGTTGGTGGGGAAAGCACGTTACCTTAGATGCGTTGTCCGATGTCAAGATGAGTTGGATGGGGGAAGAAAGGTATAAAAGCTATGGGGCCACGAGGCTTGAACCAGCAAGACCACGTGGTTCTCCTGGATCATGAGTCCAGAGAGAGAAAAAGGGGTTCAAAGATGGAGGCAAGGGTTGGGGACAGAAAGCTGGACTGAAGGGTCAATAGGTTGGATAGAGGGCGACGGCTCAAGAGACCGAGTGACTCTCGTTTTGGGCTTTTATTGTGGGTCTTGGGGCGGGTTTTGCAGACCACAACCCACTAATACTCTTACTAGGCGTCCGTCCCTCTTGGACCTTGCTATGGGTTAAAGGTGAACAAAGGGAGGAGGTCCAGGGGGTGGTCAGTATTGCAAGAGCATGATCTCATCAGGAAACAGATGCTGAGTCTGGGGTCCGATGACTCACCTGGCCATATCTATTGTTAGTTGATGGTTTTAGCCAAGTATCTGATGGCTGGCACATTAGTTGCTAGGCCGTCTAGTTAGCATAACTATCCAGATGTATAGTGGGGAGTGGGGGTCAGCCAGCGGATGTCTGACAGAAGGAAACCTCATGGCAAGAGGAATCCTTTGTCTTTGTCTTGGGTGAACTGCTTAGGGTGTCAGCCTCCTGGCATGGGCTGGAGCTGGCTCCTATTCAAGAAGAAAGCGCAAGACCCTACCACTGTTGGTAACACAGAGTTCAGACTTATGGATATGAAAATCCATAGGAGCACAGAAAGTGCCTTGCTGGCTAACAGTATGGCATTTTGACAGTGTGGTGTCACTTCTGGCATGACCCTGGAAGTGACATCATTGTGTTGGCATGATGCTTTAGGATTCCCCCAAACTCTATGGTTTTACCATAAAGTTTTTGAGGAACCATAGAGCATTGTACCAACATGATGATGTTATTTCCAGACTGCACCAGAAGTGACCTCTCCTTGCACCTCTGGAAAATTTACTGGTTAATAAGCTAATGTCTTCAATGATAACACTTTTCCTAACATGTTTCATAGCCAGTGTATTTCTGTTGAGAATAATGAAATTAAGGTTATGGTTTGCAGTGGAAGTGACAGTACATGTACAATAAAATAAAACCAATGGGGACTGAGGCTGCTAAGGGGAATTATGTTGAGGGCAGTTGGAAATAAGTGTAGCTATAATTTAGATCCCATTAGTTTGCTTCCTCTTCAGAGGCCTGTTAAATTCTCTGTTCTGCCTCCCATAACATCTAGCACAGTGCAACAGATAAGATAGATGATGAATCAGTGTAGTCTAGTGGTTATAGCATGGGTCCCCAACCGTTGCTGAACTTGTGGGCACTTTTGCAATTTTGAGAAAGGGGAATGGGAGCCACCACAAAATCACTGCTATGGGTGGTCAGACCAATCATAAAATGGTTGTCATAGAAGGCAGTAACAAAACATTGGAAGGTTCCAAACCAAGTATCCTCCGAGGAGAGGGGTAGCTGTTTCTGAATGCTCCCTACAGACCTAAAGACATCTTGAGGTTCCTGAAGTACCTTATAAAGTGCAGGGAAGCCAAGACTGGCTCTTTACTTTGGAGAATAGGCACTTTGAGGAAGAATCAAGTACATGCCAGGAAAACATGTCAGCGGGTTCCATTGTTAACCTCAGTTGAGGGTCACTGGTTAGAGTGTTAAACTAGAATCTGGGCAAACCAGGTTCAAATTCCCACATTGCCATGAAGCTCACTGAATGATCTTGAGCCAGTTAGCACTCTGCCTAACATAACATGAGCATGCATTGGAGCAAGGAGAACTGTGTATGTTATCCTGAGTTCCTTCAAGGATGGGTAGATAAAACTCTACTACAGTGTACTAGATGAGATAGTGTCATCTATTTCCCTGCCCGTTGCCTCACATTACTGGTTTGAGGAGCTGAGAAAATGCTCAGAACAAGTCTTATCCCCACCACACACACACACACTCACGCTGACTGAATGTGCAGAGAGGAAAAGGGGCATGAGTGCATTTCCCTCATCACTCCTGACTCCACAATGGCTCATGTGCATGGTGCCTACTGGTGGTGGGAAGTGTTTGCATATGTACTTTCTCCCTGTGACCAGCAACATGTGAAAAGGGGCATCTCCAGTCACAGTGGGGGGAACACAGCAGTGGACATGGTCTCCCCACTTTCTCACCTTGCAGACTCAGCAATCATGTGGAAGCAGGGGGTGGCGCCAGCATGCTTTTGCTCACTGTTGTTCAGTCATCATGGGGAAGGTTCATGTGTAGAAAGCTACAGTGGTAGCACCCGACAAATTGGGTTTCAATAGGTATTGAAGGAGATTGGGCCTGGGAAGGGCAGCCATGAAGGAACTAGAAAAGATTCTTAAGTTTGTCACTGGCGACCAAGATCAAGATAATTCATGCCATAGTATTCCCCATTAAAATTTATGGTTGTGAAAGTTGGACAGTGAAGAAAGTTGATTCATTTGAACTGTGGTATCGAAGGAGAGTTTTAGGGATATTGTGAACTGCCAAAAAAGACAAATAAGTGAGTTCTAGACCAAATCAAGCCTGAACTCTCCCTAGAAGCTAAAATGACCAAACTGGGGCAATCATATTTGGTCACATTATGAGGAGACAAGAGTCAATGGAAAAGACAATGCTAGAAAAAGTTGACGGCATCAGGAAAAGAGGAAGACCCAACATGAGATGGATTGACTCAAACAAGCAACCTCCATTTGCAAGACCTGAGCAAGGAAGCTAATGTAGGGTTGCCAAGTCCTACTTACATTTTAGCAGGGGGAGCCCTGGTCCTCTTTGGGAGTCTTTTGGCATGCATGCGAAGTGTGCACACTGCGATGACATCCCCCGAATGTGACGTCATCGTGTCAGGCATGTTGGGGGTGTGACCTCTATCATTTGAGGAAAAACCATAGACTTTTTCCTCGAATGATAGAGCACCCCCCAAAAAAACATTTCCGGCGCGATAATGTCACCTCCGGGTGACGTCATCATGCCGGGCATGTCTCCGCAGCTTGGCAATTTGAGGATGGGGCTTCCCCCAGCAGCCCAATGTGGGCCGGTGGGGAGCAGGCCAATCAAGCGGGGGTTTCCTCACCCTCCCTGGGGGACTTGGCAACCCTAAGCTAATGACAGGACATTTTGGAGGACATTGATTCATTGGGTCGCCATAAATCGGAAGTGACTTGATGGCACTTAACAGGCACAGGGAAGAAACAGAAATAGAGTGACTTGGGCCATGCAGAGTTCCATGTCTATTATCCCTTTTAGTTCTGACTTTAGAGGGAAGAGGAGTAGAAGTAGCTTTTAAAACGGGGCGGCAGCGTTGCAAGTGTCATCATGAACATAGCTTTCTTATTCAGTCATCTTTAATCATCATTTCCAGTAGAGGGTTTAAGTGGTGGTCACCTAATACCCGGATATCTGTGCTCAGCTTGTTTACCTCCCACTGAGGTCAAGACCTTCAGAAGACAGTGTGATGATGGATTAATCTGAATGCATAATGTTATGGGAAAGGGTGAAAAGGGACAGTCTAGTCCAGCAAGTCAGTTTTATGTGTCAGTGTAATTCAGGGCCTGTTGGCAGTTCTCAGAACAAGTGTTTTCAGAAGGCCATAAATCTGCCTTTGTATTGACATTCACAGTCTTTCCCCCATGTCCTTTCTGCTGTTTTGCTTCTTTCTGACACCGTTGTGGAATAATCAAGGCTCAAAGCAACAGGAAGTGTTTTTCAATAGCTCGGCAAGCTTTAATATGGTGGCTCTTGAACTGTGTAGGCCCAAAACCACCTAGCAGCAAAGCTTGTCTGTTATATTCATAGTAGACTCTATGTGAAGTCCATGCATGATTCATGAAGAAAAAGTATTTCTGTGGTATGTAAATTATATGTAAATATGTCCCCTGCTTGGAGTCAAAATCACTGATGCCGAAGGATGCCTTGTCTTCTCCAGGTGAATGGGAAATGCAGTTCAACAAACTTCACTTTCCATATATTGTTCCTAGTATTTTTTCAAGGCTTTTTTTCTGAAGGAACACACTAGAACACAGTTCTGGAACCTCTTCAACAAAATGCTTTTTAAAATGTTTAAAAGTTCAGGAGTTTTGAGTATACAGATTGAAAACTTCATTTCCCTCTTGAGAGTTCTGACACCTACCCCCCCAGCCCTGTTTTTGATACACTAACAAACAAAAATGTGCCCCATGCAGAAATCTGTAGAATATATTAAACTAGCTAAAGGCCCATTGAATGGGAGTGGGATGGAAAGTCTTATCTTTGTGGTACCCATCAACATATACAGAGACACTGCAATTGAGTGTTTACAGTGTCAGATATGGGAGATGGATCAGACTGAAGATTAAATCTGCACTCTACCGTAAAGGTTGCCTGATGACCTTGGACCAGTAACCATCTTTCATCCTCTCCTATCTCACTGGTGAGGACAAAGTGAGCGAAAGAGAACACAGGAACTTATAAAGCAGTAGAGTCAGACCTTAGAACTACCAAGGTCAATATGATTTCCTGAGACTGGCATTGGGTCTCTGGTAGATGTCTTTCAAACACCCTCCTACCTCGTCTTTTGAACTTGAGATGCTAAAGATTAGACTTTCTGCATGCAGAGTAGACAGAGCCATCCTTGTACATTGCCATGAACTCTGTGGGGGAAGGATTGGATAAACATGTACTAAATGACTATCTAGTAAATGGCTAACTGACTATCTAGACATGTAATGCAAAACATGCTATATCACACGTTGCAGTTGATGACAAAATGTATTTTGTAGCCCTGGTACATTTTATAGGACAATATATATATTAGCCAAACAACCGCAGCCAATGAATTAACTGGGAAATAGAAGGCAGTGACTCAGAGTATCCCCCCCCCCCACACCGCCGGGGACTATTTTCCCTAAACTAGACATCTACCAAGGATTGAATTTTGGATCTTCTGTCACAGGGTTCCCAGAGGCCACCACATCACCATGCCATAGCAGTTTTTGAAGGTTTGGATTTGAAGTTATTTTTTACAAACTCTTTACTAAAGGACTCCTCCTGCTGGACTTCTGTGAGGGGTGGGGAGAGTAAAAAGGGTGCCCATTCCCAGCCCCCCCCCCCCCCCGGCACTCGTGTGCCAAAGATTATAGGTTTACAAGTCCTCACTTGTCAAAAGTCGTGCCATGCCTTTACACCTTCCATAATTCTACTCCACTTGGTAATAACCTATTCCTTGCAAAGGGCACACCATTAGTAAAAGTTTACTTTGATGCCTTTAAAATTCCTCTCTTCTCCACTCCCCCTTTGCTCTGGGACCTCAGGGGTATAATCCTTTAAAATGTAGCTCATCCTCAGTTAGCAGGCAGAACATATGTACATTCTTCATTAAAATCCCCAGGTATCATACAATATAGTTCACTTCAGCTTTTACAGTTAATTAAAGCTTCGTACCCATTTTCCCATTCTCTAGCTGGTGCTGAAGCATTTTAAAGCAGAAGCCACTTTAGCTATTACACCACTGAAAAAGCCTCATAATAAACATTAATGGTCACACTACTTTCTTCTCGCTCATCTGCAGTTATAAGAAGTGCTTTGCCATTAAGTTAATTCTCAACACAACAGGGCAGGTTTGAACAGGAAACAAGGGGGCAAACAGATTTGCTCCTATTAGAAGCCGTCTCATTAATCAGTACTCCTCAGAACCTCCAGAGACATTATTGGATGTTGCAGGGTACAACCATGAGCAGGTCAGGAGAGATGGAATCTTTTCTCTTGTAAATCCTTTGTAATCAGCGAAGGAATCAATCATGCAAGTTGTATTTGACTGACCAAATGCAAAGGGCTGAGGTGCCATTAATAGTGATACAGAACAGAGAATTCTGGGAGGACATCTTGTCAGGCAGGTGTGAGGGGAAAAAATGCACCTCTTGATAGTTTCTTTCTGCACACCTGTTTATCTGCCATACATATTTTGAATCATAAATGAGAGCCAATGTGACGTGGTGGTTTGAATGTCAGACTAGGACTGGGGAGACCTGAGTTCCATTTCCCACTCTGTCATGAAACTCACTGGGAGACTTTGGGTCACTGTCACGGTCTCTCACCCTAACTGAACCCGCAGGTCTGTTATGAGGATAAAATGGAGGAAGGAAGAATTATGCACACTGCATTGAGCTCCCTGGAGAAAGAATGGGATAAAGTGGACTAAATAAATGTATTCAATTAATAATTGGCTGTAAAGAGTTATGTGTTTAAACTGCCAAGAGTCTTGTGAAACCTGAAAGACCAGCAGAAGTTTTGTACCAGAAGCTCTGATGAGCTACAGCCCACTTCATATAAGCTGTGTGGCACCTTTAAGACCAACAAAGTTTAATTCTGGGTCTAAGCTTCCCTATGCATGCAGACTTCATCACACTCCATTGTGCATGCACATGGAAGCTTAGACCCAGAATTAAATTTTGTTGGTCTTAAAGATGCCACTGGACTCATACTTTGTCCTGTTACTTCAGACCGACACGGCTACCCACCTGAATATAAACTGTGTAGAATTTCCCCCTCTGTTTTGTATGTTCTTAGTTTGTATTCCATGTATTAATCTACAATAAAGGTATAAATCATTTTATAATGTTTATCCCTCAACACACACACACACACACACATTGTTAATTTCTAATCTGAGAGTTTTATTTTAAAAAGTCACAGAGGTGAGTGCAGGTCCACAGCCCCCCCCCCCCCCGAACTTACTGCCAAGGCCTCCCGACTTCTTATCCAGCTTATTTATTTTATTTTTCACGTGTGCCACGGCCACGCCATCGCCCTGCCTCTCGTCTATCTCTCATCGCTTTTTTTTAAAAAAAAACTTTTACTCTCTCGTCGCTCTTGACACAGCCTGTGTGTGTTTGGGAAGTGCCCCCTGACTTATTTAAATGCCCCCCCCCCCCCGAGTCAAAAAGCCTGGCTATGGCCCTGGGTGAGTGTTATACTACAAATTACAGTGGATAGAGAAAAAACAAAACCCTGCATATCCAAGATATTGGGGGGGGGGGTCCTAAGTGACCCCACCATGGTGAACATATCTATTTAATAATGTAGCTACTTATCTTAATACAACAGTTATTATTACCTTCCAGATGATTTTGAGTTGAATGAAAAACACAGTGTCATATACCAGGGATCTTTGAGACTCCATCGGAATTAACGTTTGGAATAACAACCCTGTCTCTCTGAACCTAACATCACTGTGAAAATGGCAGTAATCCACATGATTTAACAGTAATAGTATTTCACATGATAGATTTGATAAACAATAAACCTGAATATGATTTCATAATTTTACATTGTTGAAGTCTTTATCGACTTCATGAGATCAGAGAATCATACAGTTGGAAGGGGCCGCACAGGCCATCTAGTCCAACCCCCTGCTCAATGCAGGATCAGCCTAGAGCATCCCTGACAAGTGTTTGTCCAGCCACTGCTTGAAGATTGCCAGTGAGGGGGAGCTCACCACCTCTCTAGGCAGCCAATTCTGATGCTGACCTACTCTTACTGTACAAAAAGTTTTCCTAATATCCAGCCGGTACCTTCCTGCCCATAATTTATTGAGAGTCCTATCTTCTGCTGCCTACAGGAACAGCTCCCTGCCCTCCTCTGAGTGCCAGGCTTTCAAATACTTCAAGAGAACAATCATGCCCCCCCCATTAGCCTCCTTTTCTCCAGACTGAATATCCCCAAGTCACTCAGCCTTTCTTTGTAGGGCTTCTTGGTCTCCAGGCCCCTGACATGATTACCTCATCAGATACTTCTACATTTCACAACCCTGCTATTCCATTTATAATATTTTTTTTCTTCATAACCACATATCAACATTGGACTCATTGACCCTTCCTCTAGTTCAAGTATTTGTGTGATTTTTAAAAAAAAATTAATTGTTATTAGGAATGAGCACAAACTGGCTCATGAACTAAAGTCCGTCACAGATTTTGGCCAGTTCATGGTTCATGAAACAGTGTTCGTAAAAGGGCATCCGTCACAAACGTTTAATGAACTTTGATGCTGTTCATGTTGGCTCGAGGTGGTTTGTGAATGATTACAATTTCAGACAGCCTGTCTCCACTCAATTAAACTATTTATAAAACTACAAGGCAACAGGGGGCTTTCCAGCCTTGGAAACACCAATAGGAGCCCCCCAAAGCTTAACAGGCACTGCTGGCTGCCAATAACAGAGTTCCCATTCTGCTCTATGGGACCAGAATGCTACCTATATCCTAGCTCAGTTGTGCACCCTCTACTCTGTCAGCTATTCACAGTTACACACAGAGGCAGGGAACTTATTAAAAGCAGACTAGCAGAGCACATTACCTTCTGATTGTGACTCCTCTCCCCTGCTGGGGTTTGGGGGTGTTAGGTGGACTCAGGGCTCTGAGCCACCCCGACTCTCTGCTCATGCTGAATAGTGTGGCTTAGCTGCTAGGTGCCTTGGCTGAGGACCCCCATTTTGATTGTGATTCTTCTCCCCTGCTGAGGTTTGAGGGTTTCAGGTGGACTCAGGGCTCTAAGCCACCCTGTATCTTGGAACCTCCTGAACTTAAGCCTGTCAGTTCTCCAGAAAGCACTTTCCTGAGGGCACTGTCTTGGAGGGGCCATAACTCAGACCCTGTAAATCCAATCCTCACCAAACGTGGATGGCAGATAGAGGAGAGTCAGTTGGAGATCCCCTATGAGTTTGGTGCATCTAGTGCACTGGGGGGCATTCTGCCACATCACGAACTAGGCACACCACCCACCATGAACTCAACCACGTTTTCCCAGTACGTGCCCATCCCTAATTGCTGCATATGTATGTGTTTAGTCTTGTTTCAATGTTCTTTCTTAATTATTCACTGCCTTGAAGACCCTAAATTAGGTGGAAAGGCAATAGGTTTTTTAAAATAAATCAATACATAATGAGAACCAACGATATGCACCCGATGAGATCGGCTGTAATCCTTCAAAATTTATGTTGAACAAAA
This sequence comes from Lepidodactylus listeri, assembly GCA_029233225.1. Classification (NCBI taxonomy): domain Eukaryota; kingdom Metazoa; phylum Chordata; class Lepidosauria; order Squamata; family Gekkonidae; genus Lepidodactylus; species Lepidodactylus listeri. The sequence continues at coordinate 112,560,344 of JARCFY010000006.1, forward strand.
ATCTGGTTAGTTTTTAAGGTGCCACAAAATTCCAGTTTATTTTTGCTTCAAGACATTAACACGATGTCCCCTCTGGAATGAAACAATTTATTTATTTATACCTTGCCTTTCTCTCCAATGGAGATCCAAAATGGCTGACGACACTGTTTTTCCCCGCCTTCTTTTTTATCATCACCACAACAGCATTATGCTGAGAGGTACTGACTGGCCTAGGGTTGCCAGATCCAAGTTGGGAAATTCCTCGTGATTTAGGAATGGAGCCTGGGGAAGACAGAGACCTCAATGGAATACAAGGCCATAGAGTCCCCCCTCCAGAGCATCCATTTTTTTCCAGGGGAACTGATCTCTGTAGTCTGGAGATGAGCAGTGATTCTGGGGGTCCCCAGGTCCCAACTGGAGGCTGGCATCCCTACACGGACCCACCTTCCATGGCACAGAGATGATTTGAACATGGCTTCCCCAGATCTTATCACAGTCCTTTAATCACAACACCACACTGACTGGATGATTTAACAGCCCATTAATTTAGGAAACAGCCTTGTATCTCAACGAGGGTTGGCTTGATTCCAATATCTGAATAGTAAAATGGGGGGGGGGTTGTTTTTGTTTTTACAAGTGCAGTAGGTTTAAGATAAAGAACCCTGTTCCCTTTGGCCTCAAAGCACACTAAATACCATTCAGCATGAAATACTATGTCTACATCTAATCCCTTAATTGTAGATATTCTAGGTTGTATAGAAGGATTCGTTTCTACTATTTCTCCCCAATGGAAGAGGACTTTCTCTGATAGAGGGTGATGCTTCCCTTAGCAGAAGGCCAAGGAGGAAACTTGACCCCATTGCTTCCAGAATCTAGTCTCCTACTCTTTCTTCGTTTGTGGTTAGGGTTGCTAACTCCATGTTGGGAAATTGCTGGAGATTGGGGTGGGGGTGGAGCCCAGGGGGCAGGTTTTGGGGAGGGGAAAGAGCCTAATGCCTAGACCACCCTCCAAACCAGTCATTTTCTCCAAGGAAACTACAGTTGTTAACCAGCAGGTGGCACCTGGAGATCTCCTGCTATTACAATTGATCTCTATATAACTAAGATCAGTTCTCCTGGAGAAAATGTTTGCTTTGAAGGGTGGACTCAATGCCTTGTACTTTGCTGAAGTCCCTCCACTCCCTAATCCCTGCCTTCCCCAGACTCCACCACTAAAATCTCCAGGTATTTCCCAACCCAGAGGCGGCAACCCTAAAGGGAACCAATTTCTATTTTCTGGAGATCAATTGTAATTCCAGGAAATCTCCAGGCAGGCCAACAAAGTTGTGGATCCATTTCAGTGGGATTTAAGGAAACTAGATAGCGCTAATTTCACATACATTGGATAATGCAGTTTCAATGTGCTTTAGCAATCCTTTGCAGTGGGATTTTCCTGTGTGAAACAGGAAAACCTACTTGCAAATTCTCAAGTGCACTGAAAGTGCATTATCCAGGGTCTGTGACAAAATGGTAGGTGTGCATAGCAATTCAGATTTTTTTAAAACAACAGCAACAACAACAACTCATAGGAACATGTCTGGCCAAATTTTCATAAATCATCCAAATGCAATCAGCAATGGGGGGGAAAGTACAGGTAGGATAAAAATTACAGAAGAATTATTTCCAGGCGTTATCTTTTTATGCATTTCCTGAATATTTTGTCCTTTCTTTATATCAGTTGTCTCTTGTCTCATAATCATATAAGAGAGTCTGAACCATAACAATATTTGTCCTTAATAGCTGGCTATGTTTTTAATTGGCATAGATAATAATGCTCTGGTTTCATAACCACGCAAAAAACAATCCGGCAAAAAAGTTAAGCATTTTTTCCATTGGTTTCAGTAGCTGGACTATGCCGCCCAAATCCATGTGTTTTACTTGGGAGGAAGGCCCAACAGGTTCGGTGTAGTTTACTCTCCAGCAAGTAAGCTCAGTGATGCAGCTTTAATTAACTTGCCAAAAGCAAGGCTCCAAATCAGAGCATGAGGAATAAGGATGCCAACCGGACAGGATAAATAATATCCTGTCCCTTTACCAGAGGTTTAATGACTGGAAATGGACAGCAGAAGTTTTTCATGGCATTAAGTTTATTTATTTATTGAAAAAATGCAATTGCTACCTCTCCAGAGACCTGCTCTAAATGACGTCCCCTGATAATCACTTGCAGATCCGACTGACGAAGACAGCTAGAGGAACCAGTTTTAACTGGTAACTCTATGTCCTATGAAAAGCAGTGAAACTTACATCTGAGTAAACCTGCTCAGTATGTGCTGCTTAAGTGGCCAAAGCTTGGCTGGCTTCATGCCCTCAGGTTACTACCTGGGTCGCCCCTCAGTGTCAAAAAATAGGATCTGGCTCCATGAAACCCAATGTCAGCATCAAAACATTCATGTAACCTGGCATTCCATACACACAGGCAAGTCCAGTCCTATATTTATCACAAAATAAATTCCTCATAGTTAATTGTCCTTCCTTTCAAATAAACAAGCAAAGAATCCAGCTGCTAGTTGAAAATAAATCTCATTGGTTTCAATAGACTGTCAAACATAGGGCCCAAAACTGCTGCCACGATGACATTTTCAGGGCAGTTTGACGCTGCTTTCGAAAACAAACAAACAACAAAACCCTCCCACCGTACTTGCTAGCTCATCCATATGTGCATTAGAATCACTGTTTTTAATACGCACAAGCTGCATTCATGGGTAGCTCCTAGCCCAAGCTGAGCTGAAAGCAGGGAATGTTGCCTTTTCACCCCCTGCAAAACAACAATAAACCAACCCAAAACCACCCAGGCTGATTCTGCACCCACCTGTTTCCCTGCAGTTCCACACTGGGATATTAAGCTTCCTCTACACTGCATGCCACTTTCACTTTCTTTATTCATCGGCTTTTATGGAACCGTCTGCATAGATTTGTGGCTGTTCAGGGGTGACTTTGCAGTCAGTACTGCATTGCACTAGGTTACCTAAATGTGATATCTGAATGTGGTTTTGAGCTGCACCTTTTCCTTCCTTCGCTTCTCATTTGAAGGGAACAATAAGCAGACAACTTGATGCAGCTTAATTGATCTCCATCAGTTCCCCTGCCCCTATTTCCCCCTCTGTGTTTATCACCTCACCATGAATTACTTCGTTCAGTTGGGTGTGATCCATCATCCAAAGCATCTCCCTATGCTGCTAAAGACCACTGAGGCAAGTACTGACACAGGAAAATCTGCATAACAATGCAGGAGCGAGCATTGAAAACAAAATAGATGGCAAGCTGACACGGGACTTAATGGGTATCCAATGCAGAAACCAGGATCTGAGGCAATGCAGTGAAAACAGATATTCTGAAGCAAGGGAGAACCCAAGTCGAGTGCTGAGAAAATGTGGAGCGAATACCAGATGCAGAATGGACCTCAATTAGTCAGTTTTTTAGAGGACTCAAAAAGAGGCAAACATCTGTACAGTGCTACAGTACTGTCACAATGTTAGCCAAATTGCCTTATTTATTAATAAAGAGTGTAGAATGAATATTAAATGGCAATAGGCTTTAAATATAGGGACAATAACCTATGTATACTGGAATCCAACTTATCCAGATCCCCAGAAATAGACATGGAGACTAGGTCTTAAATAATAATGGTTTCTTTACTAAATAAATCCACACACATAAAATATAAAATGCAATCATACACTCAAACAATACAGAACTAGGAATCTAGATAGAAAAGTACAGCGACAGTCTCATTAGCAGGAAGGTATCGTTGATGGGGGCAATACTTTACCTGTCTGATGTGAAGAGGAGATCCTGCAGTGAAAAGGGAATGACACCAAGGGAAAGGGAATTGTGTGTTGGCCAGCAACGCACGTGGAAGACTCCAAACAGCGCTAAGAATGGAGACAGGAAGGTAGGAAGAGAGAGAGAGAGAGCAATGGGGAGATGGTCTCTTTTTATACCTAAATTAACTGGGAGGGAATACTTCACCAGTCATGTAGTCCCCAGGATGTGCTAGAAAAATCCAGTTATTAATGGCCAGGAAGATGGGATTAATCACTGGGCAATTGCAATTGCATTCAACTAATGGTGACACCTCTTAGAGAGACAAAAGAAAGAGAAGGATAGTAATGTCCCAGCTCCATTGATGGTAGTTAGTCTCAATCAGGGGTCCGTTGGAGCGGGAGCGCACAGGAGCACAGCTCCGGGAGTGAAGAGCCCAGGGGGCGGGCACATGACCAAGCCCCACCCCCTCCTCGGCTTCCCCGAGTAGTGCAGAGGTGCAGCGCCCCGGGGAAAGCCCTGCTAGGGTCTTTATTGATTTTAATGTTTTGTTTTAATATTGATAATTTTATCATTGTTCCTTTTATGACTGTGTGCTGCTTTTCCAGAGACTTGCTCAAGGTGGCCTATAAATTTTCTAAGTATACCATTTTTTATCTGGGCACATGGCACATAAGTACTGGAGAAATTTCACCAACCCTTCAGCAGCTTCCACCCCATCAGTTTGGTGTAGTGGTCAGGAGTTGGACACTAATCTGGGAGAACCGGGTTTGATTCCCCAGTCCTCCACATGCAGCTGCTTGTGTGACCTTGGGCCAGTCACAAGTTCTCATCAGAGCTGTTCTCAAAAGACCTCTCTCAGCCCCACCTACCTCACAGGGTGTCTTGTTGTGGGGAGGGGAAGGGAAAGGGATGGGTGGTGCACATGTCCTGGGTATCTCAAGTCTACTTGAAACCTGGTGGTTTCAAGGGAGCAGGAAGAGAATGAGGGTGTGTTCTTTACGCTTATTTTTATTGCACAAAGTATTGGATGGGGAAGGAAATGGAGGAAGAGCAGGTCAGTTTCACTCACCTGTGGAGTGGAGGCTGAGGGGTGGGTGTTGCCTTTTGACACACTTCCGGTATGTTAGGGGGTGTGGTATATGCAAATGAGTTATGCAAATGAGTTATGCTAATGAACTCCTGCACCTCTTTTTCTACAAAATGACCCCTGGTCTCAATGATCCGACGATCAACAGGTATTATCAGGATGGGTGGCAGGTAGATGGGACAACTGCCTAATCCTCTCATGGAGTAAGTTCTTTTGTTAAGGCTGAGGAGTCCATACAACATCTGGCAATGTTAACAGGTGCCTGTGCGATGGACAAGTTTCTCTGTGACGTCTTTGCAGGAATGCTCAGGCTTCCTTTGCAGAGCATGGCTTCTTCACAGTGAACGGCTTCTGGTTTCTGCGTATTTGGGGTGTCAGGGAGGCTGGCTTGCCTTCTGCAGGGATGCAGGTGTGAGAGGCATCAGGTATCCCACGGGTCCACTTCTGTTCTGGCACACTGCTTCAGGACGAGGCTTCCCTCGGCTTGGCATGTGTCTACAGTCCAGGAGGTGGGCACCATTTCATGGCTACCACACAGTCCAGTACCCTGGCATACTTATTGTACAGTCCAGTTTACAGTCGTAGTTTATAGTCTTATAGACATTGCGCAAGGCTTGGCAACAACAAACCTGTCCTGAGTCTGAATGTCGCATGTTTGCCTACGTGTAAAAGCATGTTTCCTCTTTGCTGCCACAACCCCAAGATACAAAACCCACCCTGCAAATGACCACTTCATTGGGGAACCCTGGTAAGGCTGCCTCTGAGCTTCCAATTGATTTAGCTCCCCCAGTGTGTCTGCATGTCCTTAGCGTGTACAAGCGGTCTTCAGTGTGTAGGCAGGATTTGAGTCACCATCTGCTGTCTTAACAGGAAATCAGCTTTATTACTAAAGGTTTAACTAAAGGCACCTACATGGAAAATAGCTCTTACAGTTAGGAGATGCAGCTCTAAGGAAAATGAACATAAAACATGAGTCTAGCTAAGTTACAATACAAGTCAGTTACCTTTGAAGGAGCGAACACACCCCAGCCTCCCTACTGTCCCTTGACAGAGGAGGATAGGTTCCACTGGTCACAGCATCTGGGGGAAGTGTTTGAACCCAGAACAAAGGAAGATTCCACCTTTTAAAACTCCTGCCTGCTTTGGTGACCCACCCTCCCCAGTCCAGAGTCCCTTGTGGGAGATGCTCTAAGTTCTGCCAATGAAGTCCCTTGCCACCTATCCCTGGTCTGTCTCCCCCATCAGGTTTTTACAATACCCATTCATCTCTTTGGGTCAGTTACAAGTTCTGTCAGAGCTGTTCTATCAAGAGCCGTCCTTGAAAGAGCTCTCTCAGTCCCAACTGCCTCACAGGGTGTCTGTTGTGGGGAGGGGAAGGGATAGGGGTTTGTATGCCACTCTGAGGCTCCTTTGGGTAGTGAAGGGTGGGGTATAAATCCAATCACTTATTATTATTATTCCTCCTCCTTTGGTAAGTAGGACAAATGGGCTGGTTTCCCCACTGAACCCCAGTTCCTGTTTTCTCTGGCTCTCCTCTCTTATGGAAATGAACAGTTGCCATGGTTTCAGGTACCCAATCTTCACAAGTACAACCATGCTTCCTGCACAGATCACTGGCACACCATCGGAGTTCCTCTGGACAGCAATAAGCAACTTCAACCCTGATTCATTTTCCCCATTAGTCTTCTCCTTAGGAACAGTGATGTAAAGAGGTAGGCTGTTGGAAGAACACTAATCTGTTTAGAACAAAACTACTGAAAGGGCAGCTGATCAGGCCTGTGGACAGGGTGAGAGGCTGGGAGGGGCATGGGAACCCCCCCCCCCCAACTATTCTGCAATGCTCAGACTTGTTCTCTTGCAAAGATTCAGTGCGTCCATATTTAAGTGCTGTCTAGTTGCAACCAATGCTCCCTCTAAGCTGTGGAGTCTTGTGAGCAAAAATTCTACTTTGTGAGCTACTGGCATTAATGTTATGAGTGAGCGATTTGGCTGCTGCATAAATTGGTTTGCCCTGGAGCTATCCTTCCTGAGCAAAGGCGAAAAGGTGTGAGCCAGAGGCTAAAAAACTGTGAGCTAGCTGACCCTAACTCAGCTTAGAGGGAACACTGGTTGCAACCCACTTGTGGATATACAGAGCAAATACAAGGGCTATATGGAGCAAATATGACAGCATATTTTAGATCAGTGAATAGATTGAAACTCCATTCTGCAGGAAATTATCCTGTTTCTTTTCCCTTGTAAACATGTCAGATGTTGAATCATACGTGAGAAATCTATCAATTATTCAGACGACAAATGTGTTAGTCATTATATTCCCGTCACATGAATATTTTAGAGCAAATGCAAATAGGCGTCAGGAGGTATGTTGTCACCGAAGGTTATTTGAGGTTTAAAAAGGTTATTTGAGGTTAAAAGTGTATGTGTGTGAAACTGATGATATATCAGAAAAGAAAAAATCCAAGGCCTTTTGCTGTCTTGTGTCTAATGGCAGCTTGTAGCTAAGCCCTGTGTCCGGAAGCCTGCTCGGCGTACCTTGAGGCGGAGAAATCTCTTCCCAGGATGCAGCTTATCGACATGTGAGTCTCCAGTTGCATGTCAGCTGGGGAAAAAAAAGGAATTTTGAGAGAATTCAAAATTCTGGTTTGGCAAACTTTAAAACACAGATGTGCCAAATATCCCTCAGTTTTGATTTTTAAAAACAGAAAACTGTCATTTTTGCTGCAATAAAAATTCTACCCTCTGCCAAAAAAAGAGAAAGAACAAGAAAAGAGAGAGCACTTAAATTGTGCGAATATTATTTTTAGTGCCCTGTTATCTCTTCTCTCTCCTATTGTTCCGCATTCTCCTCCCTACTTTTCAGATTAGCCACATAGAACAGGGGTGGCCAAATTTGCTTAACGTAAGAGCCGCGTAGAATAAACATCAGATGTTTGAGAGCCACAAAGGCATGAACAAATATTACCTGCTTTTATTGGAAAATAAGCAAATTTGCTTTTTATTAACATTAAATGAGACTGCCAAAAATAATAACAAAAGAGGTAAAAGCAGGTATTGATAATGATATTAATTTGTCCAATGATATTTGTTTGCTAATGATATTTAGCTTCCCCAGCCGCCCTGCCGGGAGCCACATAATATATGTGAAAGAGCCGCATGCGGCTCCCGAGCCACAGTTTGCCCACCCCTGACATAAACAGTCTTACCCTATTAGGGATTTATTATTTATTTATTTATTATTTATTTATTAATTTAGATTTATATCCCGCCTGACCGACATGTGGCTCTAGGCGGCTCACAACATTTAAAAGCAATATACATAATATAAATTAATACATTAAAATACAGTGCAATTTCAGTTACAGTTTCAGTTGGCGGCAATTACAGATATAATAGTTGGCGATCTAGCTACTAACACCAGGGCAACGACAGCTTTCCCCGGCCAGGAGGCTACCACTAACTGTTGTTCCGGGCCTATGTGCTTCCCTGGCCATCTCTCAATGGCCATTTCCCCCAGCGGTGGTCCCAAAACCCTGGCGGAAGAGCTCCGTCTTGCAGGCCCTGCGGAACTGCATAAGGTCCCGCAGGGCCCTGATGTCTTCCGGGAGCTCGTTCCACCAGTAGGGGGCCGCCACTGAGAAGGCTCTATTCCGAGTGGTAGCCAACCTGGCCTCTCTCGGTCCAGGAAGGGTCAGGCGGTGTTGCGTGCCTGACCGTAGTGCTCTCTGGGGTATGTATGGGGAAAGGTGGTCCCTTAGGTAGGCAGGCCCCTGGCCATAAAGGGCTTTAAAGGTTAAAACCAGCACCTTGAACCGGATCCGGTATGCTATAGGCAGCCAGCTGATGGGCCTCACAGAGAGGCCCATCAGCAGCCTGGCTGCGGCATTCTGCACTAGCTGCAGCCGCCGGAGCTGGGACAAGGGCAGCCCCATGTAGAGAGTGTTACAATAATCAAGTCTCGAGGTGACCATTGCGTGGATCACTGTAGCCAGGTCTTTGCGTTCAAGGAAGGGAACCAACTGCCTAATCAGCCTCAGATGATAGAAGGCTGCCTTGGCAGTGGCTGCTACCTGGGCCTCCATAGTCAAGGAGGCATCCAGGAGCACCCCCAGACTCCGAACCCTCAGGGCTGGCACCAGTGGAGCCCCCCTGAAGGCCGGTAATGGGGTCCCCACCCCCAAACCGCTCCAACTCAGGCACAGGACCTCCGTCTTCGTTGGATTCAATTTCAGTCGGCTCAGCCTAAGCCAGCCCGCTATGTCCTGAAGCGCCCGCTCCAGGTCCTCTGGGGTAGCTCCAGACTGGCCACCCAGCAACAGATACAGCTGGGTGTCATCCACATACTGATGACAACCAGTCTGTGCCTCCGGGCAATCTGGGCAAGAGGGCGCATATAGATGTTGAATAGCATCGGGGATAGGACTGCCCCTTGGGGCACACCACATACCAGTGGGTGCCTCTGGGACGTCCGCTCCCCTAGCACCACTCTTTGTCCCCGATCTTGGAGGAAGGAGACAAGCCACTGTAAGGCAAGCCTCTGAACCCCCGTATCGGCGAGGCGGTGGGCCAGTAACTGGTGGTCGACCATGTCAAACGCAGCCGACAGATCTAACAACACCAGCACCGCCGTGCCGCCCTGATCCAGATGCCGCCGGAGGTCATCTGTGAGGGCGACCAGTGCTGTCTCCGTCCCATGGCCCGATCGGAAGCCGGACTGAAACGGGTCTAGCACAGAAGTGTCATCCAGAAAGCCCTGCAACTGAATCACCGCCGCTCTCTCCAAAATCTTGCCCAAAAAGGGCAAGTTGGAAACTGGCCGGTAGTTGGCCAATTCGGCCGGGTCCAATGATGGCTTTTTCAGGAGAGGGTGGACCATCGCTTCCTTGAGTGCCCCAGGGAACAGTCCCTCAGCGAAGGATTTATTTAGAAGAAGAAGAGATTAGATTTATACCCCGCCCTTCACTCACTTGGAGTCTCAGAGCGGCTTACAAACTCCTTTCCCTTCCCCTCCCCACAACAGACACCCTGTGAGGTAGGTGGGGCTGAGAGAGCTCTTTCCCAAGCTGTCCTTGAGGGAACAGCTGGTACAGAGCTATGGCTTGCCCAAGGTCATCCAGCCAGGTGCAAGTGGAGGAGTGGGGAATCAAACCCGGTTCTCCCAGATTAGAGTCCGTGCACTTAACCACTACACCAAACTGGCTCTCTTTACTTTACTTTACTTTTGCCATTTTAAAATGTGTTTTATGTTGTTGTTGTTTTTGGGGGGGGAGCCTTCACTGGAGGGGGGACTGGGGGCCATTATCTCCTATTTATTATGTTAAAATATGCCTGCTTGACAATCCCTCATGCCTTTTCATTTCAGTTCCCGGGCATGTGAAAGAGAAGGGAATAAGTATGGGGAGAGTGGATCCTTCCAGACAGAGTTTATGAAGTGACTGACAGTGTAATTCTAAACCAAGTTCACCATTCTAAGCTCAGGGACTTCAGTGGGTGGGGGTGTGGGGGGGTCAATTTCTAGTGACCCTATTAGGTTTTCAAGGCAAGAGATGTTCAGAGGTGGTTTGCCACTGCCTGCCTCTTGCATAGACTTCTGTGGTGGTTGCCCATTCAAGTCCTAACCAAGGTTGATCCTGTTTAGCTTCCAAGATCTGCTGAGATCAGCGGTGACTCTGCTTACTATTGCACTGTTAAGGACCTATTCTCATTCTCCTGTTGGGTATGGTACATCATGACTGCTAGCCTCAAGTGTCCAGTTGTGAGACTTCTGAATCAAATCAATAAGCCAGACCTTTGATGAAGCAAAGAGTTCTTTTATTCTTAGTGATGGTTCAGGTACTTCATGTTTGTTAGAGATACTTGGTTACAGGCATTAAGGCTTAATATACCCTCCACATTCAGGTAAGGGTAGGCATAGGGCCAATCAGAATAAACATAGAAAAAGCGTGAAAACCCTTGACCGTTTGGTTGCCACCGAAAAGGCACTAAAGCACTAAAATTCCCCCCCATGCCCCGTAGTGACCCCTACTTGCAATTCGCAGGCCAGGCACCTGGCTTAGAAAATAGTTCAACAGTTCTCCAAGGTTACAAAAACAGATAAAACACTCGAGTCTCCAGAGAGAAACATGATGATGAGAAGAGATAAACAGGCTGGTTATATGACGTGATGGAATGCAGCAAGCCACCCTCCCGGGGAGAAGAGATACATTAAGCAGGACATGCAATAAAACCTAAGGCTAAATGTTATAAACGTAAATTATAGACACAGATAACAGACACAAAAGAAGCAAATGGCAGAGACAGGAACTGGCTCTGACACCAGTGCTGATTCTGCAGCGTGAAAGTTGATGCCCTGCACAGGTCTCAGTATAATGTCAGATAACCTTGTTCTGATGGGATAAACCCTGTAAGTTCCACATTGTGCAAATCCATCTGAGGCAAACTCTGAAGCCCACTTGAGTACCTGTGAGAGGAGGAGGGAGGACAAGTTGTCTACTGCTGAAATCTCCATACAGATGCTTTGGAAGAGGAGTTGGAAACCAGTCACACCACCACCTTCACAAAGTCGGAGTCCAGAGACACTTTTAAGACCAACAAAGTTTTATTCATGGTATAAGCTTTGTCTGCAAGCACACTTCATTAGATACAGCTGAAAGAACCTCCTCCACCATTACTTCTAGGGGGTACGGTGGGGGTCATTATCAGGGAGTACAGGACCACTGCTGGGTGTTCATATCTGAGACTGGATGTAAGAAAGATCTGTGAATGGCAGTAAATTAGCAGTAAATTACCTGACAACCCCCTACCACACCCCACCCCCTATAAGGTTCAAAGTGCTGGTGCTTACCTATAAAGCCCTATTTGGCTCGGGACCTATCTACTTGAAGGACCGCCTCTCCCCATATGTTCCCCAGCGAGCACTACGGTCTGGTTCCCAAAATCACCTGACCCTCCCAGGGCCAAAGGAGGCCCAGCTGGCGGGTACAAGGTCCAGGGCCTTCTCTGTGGCGGCCCTGTACTGGTGGAATGAGCTCCCGGATGACATCAGGGCCCTGCGGGACTATTTACAGTTCCGCAGGGCCTGCAAGACGGAGCTCTTCCACCAGGCTTTCGGGTAGAGGCCGCCCAGTATTGAGATCTACATCTGGCCCTGGACCGATTCTACCCGCCAGTTTGTAGCTGTTTTAAGGTGGTATTCGGGTGCTGCACTGAATTTGATGATACGCCATCTGTATGATATTATGTTGGATTATATGTTTTAATGTTTTTAATGTTTTAAATTATGTATGTATGGATATGTTGTTAGCCGCCCTGAGCCCGCCTTATGATGGGGAGGGCGGGATATAAATCACATGAAATAAATAAATAACAGTTGAGGAGGTTCTTTCCACTGTACCTGGCAGTGTGCATGCACACGAAAGCTTATACCATGAATACAACTTTGTTGGTCTTGAAGGTGCCACAGGACTCAAACTTTGTTCTGCTGCTTCAGACCAACACGGCTACCCCACCTGAATCTACCACTATCTTAAGTTATTTAAGTAAAGGTAAAGATTATCCTTGCTCGAAAGCGAGTTGAATCCAACTCTAGGGAGTGGTGCTCATCTCAGTTTCCAAGACGAAGAGCCAGCGCTGTCTGAAGACTTCTCTGTGGTCCTGTGGCTGGCACGACTAGATGCCGAGGCGCACAGAACGCCGTTACCTTCCCACTGAAGCGGCACCTATTTATCTACTTGCTATTTCTTGCTTTTGAACGGCTAGATTGGCAGGAGCTGGGGCCAGAGACGGGAGTTCACTCCATCACGTGGCACTCGGGTCTTGAACTGCTAAACTACTGATCTCTTGGTCTGCAGTTTAGCATCTTAACCACTGAGCCACCGGAGCCCCTAAGTTATTTAGACAGGCATAAAATAAGGCCACCCAACAATGTCACAGTCCAGCTCAAAACAAAAAATGGCTGCACTTTAAATACCTCACTTCTTCAGCTTATGGGGAAAGGCCTTTTCTGGGGAAAAAAAAACAAAACTCTGCACAAGCCACTGTTAAGGTGCTTGAAATAAGAATTGTGCCTGATCGCCTGTTATTATTTGCACTGCAGACACAAGGGTTAAACAATTCTTCTTCTGTGTCTTGATGCTTGTGAGAGTAGGTCAGTGGACAGAGCCAAGTCTTCATGGGGTTGAATATATGGCCAGTGTTGAAAATCTGCCCTGACCTTGATAGCCTAGGATAGCCGATCTGTTCAGATTTTGAAAGCTGAACAGAGGTGGCCTTGACTCGTATTTGGATGGGAGATCACCAAGGAATACGAGGGTCATGTCACAGAGGCAGGCAATGGCAAATCACCTCTGAATGTCTCTTGCCACAAAAACCCTAAGGGATCAACATAAGTCAGCTGTGATTTGAGGGCAAAAAAAAAAAACCCAGTGGGAAAAAAAAAAACGGACTGTCCAAGAGTTTCAGTTTTTGCCCTTCATTTTACTACTTTATGAGTCAAATAATCTCTTTGGAATATTAAACTCTATACCAGTCTTCCATTCCAGAACAAGTCTCTGCATTGTATTGACACAAGATTTTATTCTCATAATTAAATTTCTAACAGGCTACAGCCTCCAACGTATTATAACATGCCGGCTTAACATGTTTTAATGTAGGTCAAAATCCTTTTGATATTTAGCTTCTCCCCTACCTTCGGTTTTGTTCTAAATTGCATGCTACCATTCTGGGCTTTACAAATGGACTTCCTCCCACTTCAAAGGCAGTCTTTAGGAAATTGCCTGAAGGATTTAAGTTTCTGAAAGGATTTCTCAACTCCCCTGTCTGTATGTTAGTAAACACATTTACCGAGCTTGGTTCCGTGATATTATTCTAATCAACCTTCTCCTACTAAGACAGAGTCAAAGGGGTCAGTGCCTCTATCTGAGGGAAGGTGGTTCAATAAAGAAAAAAAAAATTCCCCTCACCTTGGATAATTTCTCTCATCACAGCATTATTGGCTAGAAAAAAGTTCAGTCCATTGCATACAGGGGCAAAAAACCATAAATATCAGTAAGTTCTCATTTTTTTTTTTGTTGACGTCTGGTAACAATAAGCTTAGGGATGTAGGGGACCCCCTTAGATATTTAGGGGGAGGGGCTGTGGTTACCTGGGAGACCATCTGCTTGGCATACAAAAGGTCCCAAGTTGAATTCTCAACACTTCCCATTAAAGGATCAGGTAGTAAGTGATGTGAAAGACCTCTACCTCAACTTGAAACCTTGGAGAGCGCCTGCCAGTCTGAGGAGACAATACTGGCCTTGATGGACCAAGGTTTTTTTTGATTCAGTAGAAGGCAGCTTCATGAACTCAGATGTTCAAATTTCACTCTCTTTTTTTCTAAACTATTTGTAGCTTCCCTCAAAAAGCTTCCAATGCTTTAGGTAATGATTTATATCGTGAGAGTTTTTTTTGATATTACTAAGCGTTGGGTCCAGCGCCATACCATTGTGCGTGTTAAAAAGGAAGATTTTTCTGAGTCATAAACAAATATACAAATGATTTCAGTGAAATGCTTGCATTTATGCCAGTTTTATCCCCCCAAAATCAACTATACGCTGAAGCCAAGAAGCCAAATTAAGTGCTCCCCCACTTCCATTTCCCATTTTACAGAAGTAATATGTATTTTATGGTATTCGGGAATACCTCAATAAGCAACCATCTACTCCTTCTACATCATCCTTACATTGGCTGTGGTAAGGTAGTGTAAAACTGTGCTTCACATATAGATGGCTAGAGATCAATGAAACATAATGACTATTGTTAGTTTAAGTCTTCATTATAACTTTAATAGAAAAATGGGTACTGTTATGTTTTTGGGAAATATTCATACTATTATATACACAAAATATCTGTATTTCTGTTTTCATATGTTCACTATGTTTATCTGCTTATACATCAGTGTAACATCTTAATGTTTTACTGTTATTCACATTTTTAATTCCAGAAAAAAAAGAAGTAATATGTATTTTAAATAATATCCTTTGTTGTTGCGTTTTTTCAAAGCTGAGAAGCTTTGAAGGGGAAGGCCGTGTTAACAGAAGTTTGTCAAAACTGGCTGGAAGTCCTAGTTTACATTCTGTATATTTTATGCATTGTTGCTTGCTAACCTTTCGGTTTGCTTCTTAAGCAATGTGTGCTTATTTAAATCCAGCATGCAAAAAAAAAAAAATAAAGCATTAAGAGAAGGCAGTGGCAAAGAAGGAAGAAAACACAGCAGCAGGCTGCCGAGAAGGTAGGCTGACTGGACTCTTATTTCTTCAGTTTAACATGTTAAATTGCTTCAGGTTTCCAGGAATACAGTAGCTGCAACTGGTGATGTAGGGACCACTCAAGGAAAGGTCAGTCCCGCTATGGCAAGCAAAAGGCCTCTGGTACCCTACCACCAAGTTAATAAAGAACCAGCATGTCTTCACATCAGTTAAAGGTTAAATGGGTCTGGTTAGAGATCAAAATAAGCTGAAAAACCAAAAAAAGGGGGGGAAAGACATAAAGAAAGGGAAAAAATGCCTTTTGAAAATAAAACGTACAGGAAGGAATAAAAAAATGGATTCTGGCATGGAGCGTAGGAGTCCTGGGTGTAATGGCAGGATGTGAGAGTTATTATTATCTTATAAGTGAGAAACTATGGACAGATTTTCATGTTGCACAGTATCAGACTGGGACCATGTCTGTGCATGGTTGGATCTTGCACTATCATTACACCACTGAAGTCATTTACAACTCAGTTGTCTTGTTCACTAAACCTCCACCCTCATGAAACTGAGGAGGAGGAGGGGGGAAAATGGCCTCCATAGTGCAGATGTAGGAATTCCTCATGTCTCTATGGTCTTCATCACAGACTTCAGGGGAAATTCCTAAGACATCAACCAGAAGCGATGTCACATCCTCCCCAAACCTCACACTCCTCAGGTACTGCCCTTAAAATCTCCCAGCATTTGCTAAGGCAGTGCTAGCAACCCTATTATCCACAGTCGAAAATTCATTTGCAAAGGATGGTTACAGTAGGCTTGCCAGATCCCCTGGGGGGTGAGGGGTTGCCCGCTTTAGGGGCCCCCAATCTGCTGGCCCAGATCTGGCTGGCAGGGGGAATCCTGCCCCCAAAGTGCCTGGACTGGGCTGACCTGCCTGGCACAATGACATCACTGGGGGGATGCTCTAGCATTCAGCCTGAAAACTCCATGGTATTGTAGAGTTTCTAGCGAAATACTAGAGTGTCTCCCTGGCAACATGCATAGCATGATGACATCACTTCCGGGTGACATCATTGTGGCGTGCGCATATAGCGTGCATGCCAGAAAATCCCAGGGAAGAAGCTCCCCCCCTCCCCAGCCGGATAAAGATAAGGACCTGGCAACCCTAGGCTACAGCATGAGACCCAGTGATGTGGAGGCAGACAAGTATTTCCAACCCTATCTTACCTTTCCAACTTACCCATCTCCTGATCCAGCCTCTGCAATCGCCACTTCTACCTGCTGCCTCTTCTTTACTCATATTTTCAGCCGATGTTTTAGGCCTATTCTGCTAATCTTCTACTGTTTTACTCCTATTAGGGTTGCTAAGCCTCTTCCTTCAACCACCAGGGCACAGGGAGAGGATGTGTCAATTGATGTCACAATGCTCTAGGAATTCCCCAAACTCTGTGTGTGTGTGTGTGTGTGTGTGCGCACGTGCGCATGTGCACACACATGCCTCCTTCCTTCCCTGCCCTGTCTCACCCCTGGCCAGTTTACTCAGCTACTCCTGCTTTTGCTGCTTCTTCCAGTGCTACTGCTATGCCAGGCTCCTGGGCCCTAGTGGGCTGGTAGCTAATGGCAGCTACAGGGTATTTGCCGATACTAATGTTGGGGCTGCCCGCCCAGGAAAAGTGTCTGTTCTGGAGATGATTCATTTGCACCGCGGCCAGCTACTGGGAAGGAGGGTGAAGGGTGGGGAAGACTATTTGGTTTCCTGTAAGGCTGCACTCCCCCCACAAACCGGTAGCCACCTGGAGAGCTCGTCACCTTTTCTGCCTTGGACTCCCGGGAATGCAATGGACTGCAGGATAAAGAGCTGCTG
The DNA here is from genome assembly GCA_029233225.1 of Lepidodactylus listeri. Lineage (NCBI taxonomy): Eukaryota > Metazoa > Chordata > Lepidosauria > Squamata > Gekkonidae > Lepidodactylus > Lepidodactylus listeri. The sequence continues at coordinate 112,577,301 of JARCFY010000006.1, forward strand.
GCTTTTGCTGGCCGTGGGCACTGTCTGTGCTGAGGTCTCTCATGAAGTAGGGAGCACAAGATGCCCTAGAAGTGACCTCACAAAAAGAAGAGGCAGATTTGGGGGGTCCAGGAAATGACATCATACAATGCACTTGCTTGACCTTTAAACGGGAAGTGACATCACAGGATGTGACATCACACCATGATAATATTCTTGCAAAGCACCACCCCCAAAATCTCCAGTTGTTTGCCAAGTTGGACCTGGCAACCCTACTTCCCCCTCCCCCTTTCCCCCCACCTGTCACGACAGAGCCTCTGGGTCGAGGCAGAAGATGCAATCGTTCAGGCAATCAGCCAGGAGTTTCTCAGCAGGCAGGGAGTTAAACAGGTTGCAGAGCAAAGGTTATTCAACAGTCCAGTAATCAAGCCGTAAATTACCGTCAGAGCCGAAGGACAAAGTAGGGAGGCGTCGTCACAGGAATGCCAAGAGTCAGATAGCCGGAGAGAGCAACAGGAACGGAGCCAGAACACCGAAGTCAAAGTCCACAAAGCAAAGTCCAGAGTCCAGAGTCAGAAGTCCAAAGCCGGGTCAAGGGTCCACAGGAACGCACAGAAGTCAGGAGGGTGCAGGGCGAGGTCTTGTCAAGGACAATCATTCGTTGCCAGCACGCTTTACTAGGGGCCAGTGATCTGCTGATATAGCGTGCCGGCTTGTTACACAATTAGCAGCTGCCAGACACAGTCCTGCTTCTGCTAATACTCCGGACTTAGAGTTCGTCTCCCCCGCATGTGTGCCTCACTCCTCCTGTTTCTTAGCTCCTGGCGTCTCCTTTCATGGAGCCGGCTGACAGGTGGTGGAGATTCAGGGAGTCCACTCGGTCCAGGTATAGCCTGATCAATCTCAGGTGGCTCTTGCTGCCAGCTTGATTCCTCAGGACTTACGTCCAGGTCCGTTAAAGGAGCCTGATCTCATTCTGCAGGGGCTGGGTCAGGAGCAGGCATGACACCACCACTCTATTAAGCGAGTGAGAGGATGCAGGAGAATGGACAGGAGGACCCCTGCCACAAGAAGGTCAGTGGCACCCCTAAGTCCCGTTCCGTTGTATTCAGTCTTTTTTAAATGTTTAGAAGTCCACAAGTCTTCAGTATACAGACTGAAAACTTCATTCCCCTCTTGAGAGTTCTGGCACCTCTTTTTTCCAGAAAAAAAAAAGAAGCCCTGTAGCAGATGTCACACCTGTAAACCATGACTTGCAAATCAGGTCCCTCAGGGAAGCACTCTGTCTACTTCTAATACCTCCACAGTTCTCTTGTAAACCAAAACTGGAGGAACGAGCAAATTGTTAACTAAGTGCCAAAGTACATGCAGTTTTCATCTCCAGGAGCCAAAGAGAGAGGTGATACCCAAGCGTCATCAGACAGCACAATCCTTTGTCTCCCAGGGCCCATCCGCTGTCAGGGGAGCTATCACCTACCCACAGCATCCCCTATTGGGATAGGATACAGCCACTTTTTAAACCTTGTGAGCACGGCCATTGATTTCCCTCAGCAGAACTGCCACCATCTGTTCACTGCTCTGCTCGCTCTGGGTCCAGACCCATTATGCAGTTGCCACAACAAGAAGCCTCTGGATGGCTGCGAGAGACCAGCAATGGCCACCATCACTGCTGGAAGACGTGGAGTTTTACTGTTCTGGGCCTACCACATGTTTCTTGGCTGATGGATGCTGGGTCACTGGAAGGCCTCAATGATAAATGCAAAGCCCAAGGGCGGGGGAGGAAGAGGATGAGGAAGAAGAAGAAGAGAAGGAAGAGGAAGAAGGAGGAGGAAGAAGGAGAGGAGGAGGAGGAGGAGGAGGAAGAGAGAGGAGGAGGAGGAGATTGGATTTATACCCTGCCTTTCACTACTCAAAAGAGTCTCAGAGCAGTTTACAGTCTCCTTTCCCTTCCCCTCCCCACAACAGATATCCTGTGAGGTAAGTGGGGCTGAGAGAGCTCTGACTGAGAACTTCTCTTGAGAGAACAGCTCTGACAGAACTATGGGTTGCCCAATCACACCTGGTTCTCCTAGATTACAGTCCATGCTCCTGACCACTAAATTCATTCCAGTGAATAGAGAAGGGAGTGAGAAGGATCGGACGTCCTTAAGACTTCCAGTTTACAGGCTATGATTTGTAGTGAGCCCATCTCTCTCAGACATCACATATCCCCTGATCTGCTCTTTTGCTACTCACTTTAGTTCGGAATGAATTAGTAGCTTCTGTGCCACCCGTCAGGCAATAAAGTGTAGTTTTGGAGCCTTAATGTACCTCATTGAAGTTCAGACACACTATGCAGGCAGGCAGAAAGCTTGAAAAGGCTAAACAACCACCGTGTAAAGGGTGGACAAGGAGAGGGTCACTTTAACATGACAGCTTAAAATGGAGCACTCCTGTCAGCAGTTGGCCGGAGTATTTAATGCCCCCTCATAGCTGGCTGCAGCCCATTGTTTGAAAAGGATAAATTTTAGAAGCTCAGAAACATGAGAAGCATAACTTACAACTCTCCCCACCTTTGTTGGTGAAGATTTATACTGAGTAATAGCTGTGCCAGAAATCTTTGCCTTACATCTTAAAACATAAATCTGTGATGGTTGTCAGAGCAGCTTTTACTTCTCTTTCGGATATATATATTTGTTTTATGGGCCATTTGGAAGAGATGAGCGTTCAGAGGGCAATGCAGAGGTTATGGATTATTCTGAATATTTTGGAATGGAGTGCCTTAAAAATGGTCAATATGCTAGTAAAGGCCTAACCCAACGTGTAAGAACATTTATTTCATTTTTATTTATTTGTTGCATTTATATCCCACCCCTCCTGCAAGTGGGCTTGGGGTGTGTGTGTGTGTGTGACATCAGACTTACAAACATTAAAATCATTGTCAGAGCAAACACTTCAAACATTCAACTTAAAAGCAAATTTAATGTAAATTAAGTTAACTAAAGATGGTGACATATATTTATACAATAGCCCCAACAGCTGGATAGATGGTGAGCAGGAGTCACTGCAACTTAATGATACCGACTCATATGGGCAGACACAATAGGTCCACTTTCTGCAGGGAGGCCAGATAATTGGACGTCCATTGCCTCAACCAAGCATAGAAGAGTCCTGCTGGAACAGATCAGTGGTCCATTTAGTCCAGCATCCTGTCTCACACAGGGGCCAACCAGTTCCTCTGGAGAGTCAACAACAGGGCATAGAGGCTGAGGCCTTCCCCTGATGTTGCCTCCTGGCTCTGAGATTCTGAGGATTAGTGCCTCTGAATTTGGAGGTTCCCCTGAGTCACCATGGCTAGTAGCCATTGATAGACTTCTCCATGAATCTACCTAATCCCCTTATACATCCCCTTATAAATATCCCCCTTGGCCTTCACTACATCCTCTGGCAGCAAATTCCACATTTTAATTACTCTCTGTGTAAAGTAGTATTTCTTGTTGTCCATCCTGAACCTACTGCCCATCAGTTTAACTGGATACTCTCGAGTTTGAGTCTTTTGGGAGACAGAGAAAAAGTTTTCTTTGTCAGCTCTCTCCACTCCATGTATAATTTTATAAACCTTTCTCCTGTCCTCCCTTAGTCGTCTCTTTTCTAAACTGAAAAGTCCCAGACTCTTCAGCCTTTCCTCATAGGGAATTCAAGAGACAGTACAAATGGCTGTCTGAGGGCGCGTTCATGCGGCTCTTTTGAGCCACCAGGCATGAGTGCCTGGTGGATTTAATGTGCATGTCCTGATCACAACATCTGGGAAACATGCCACTTCCATGAGTAGCCCGTCGATCCCCATCGGGGATCTGTACTTAAAAGATAGTGGTTAAAGTCTGGTCCTAAGCTGGCCAACATGCCAATGGTGGACTTTCCCCCGTCAGGTTATTTCACCAGCATGCAATCAGCCCGTAGGGATGGTCTCCAGACCATCCCGAATGGCCAGCATTTAAAAAAAACCTTAGCGATGTGCGCATAACCACTTAAACATGCGACGTCTCCAGAGCTTCGCTCAAATGATCCGAACAATTTTATATTTCTGACGTCCCCCTGAACTTTATCAGCTTTATTAACTGAAATGGTACCTAGAAATGGTACTGCTGGTGGCGCTTTTACCATTTTAGTCCACACATGCACGGAAAAACAAGTATACAGTGAGGTGCATACGCACAGGAATTTTTTTAAAAAGCTGACCGCACGGCTCCTTACGGTGGATGCCGTCTAGACCAGGGGTGGCCAACCTGTGGCTCGGGAGCCACATGCGGCTCTTTCACACATATTGTGCGGCTCCTGGCAGGGCGGCTGGGGAAGCAAAGGGGAGGCATGCTTTTCCTTCCTTCCTTCCTTCCTTCCTTCCTTCCTTCCTTCCTTCCCTCCCTCCCTCCCTCCCTCCCTCCTCCCTCCCATCTATTTGCTTTCCTAGTTTCTCTCTCTCTCTTTCTTTCCACTTCTTTAATTCTTTCTTTCCATCTCTCTCTCTTTCTCTCTCTCTCTCAATATCATTAGCAAACAAGTAATATCATTATCAATAACCGGTTTTCCTCGTTTGTTTTTATTTTTGGCAGTCCCATTTAACGTTAATAAAAAGCACATTTGCATATTTTTAAAAATAAAAACGTGTGCGTGATATTTGTTCCTGTCCTGCGGCTCTCAGACATCTGACGTTTATTCCATGTGGCTCTTACGTTAAGCAAGGTTGGCCACCCCTGGTCTAGACAATCCACCGCAGAGTCATGTGTGGTAAAGCACTTCACTGGAGAGCTGTCTGGTCATGCAACACTGGATCAAAAAGATCTAGCTCAAATTACAGCTGGGCCAATGGTGGGATTAGCTGCCCATCTGAACGCACCTTGAGACCGCATGATTAAAGAGTTGTTTTGGATCTGAGCGTTGGGGGTGGGGAGATTTACTATGATTGCATATTCTCAGGTAGGACATTACTGATTTGTGATTCAAATCCATGTAGTTCTAGAGTTTGGGTCCATTCTTTTCAATGGGGAATGTATATGAGTATAACCCCTCAAGTCCCAAGGGCCAGGTTCCAAGTCTAGGGTAAAGTTCATAAACTCAAAATGTAAATCCAATTTATTTAAATACAACAGAAAGCAACTGTGAAAAACATTCCCAAAGATATCAGTACTAGTCCACTAACCGTTGTCCTGGAACAGAGTCCTACTCACAATCCACTTTGTAGAAGGCACAGACAGCATGGTGTGTTCTTCCTGCGGCTAAGCCTGGAGCAGAGTCCCAGATGTCCAGAAGGCCTTCTTGCAACAGCAGGAACTCTTCCTGTGAAGATCCTGGAAGAGTCTTCAAGCTTGTTCCCCATTCCCCCGGGCAAGACAGAGTGGGGCAGCTGTGCACTAGGGTGCTGATTTCAGTGCAGTTAATGAAGAGTTCAGCTGTCAGCAATTCCTGCTCTTCAGCTCTTCTCAGCTTCTGTAGCTCTCCCAGGGAGGATTGTTTTAATTCTTCCCAGCTAGCAATTTCAGCTCTGTCTTCTCTGTTCTTTTGCCCTTCAGAGAGCCTTCAGTGCTTCTCAACCAATCTACCCTTCTTGTCCTTTCAACTGGCCCAATGCTGCTTTATACTAGCTCTGATTGTCATGGCGGCTCTTTCAAAGCATGCCCCATGAGCCTTTGCTAACACAAGCCTATGTACACATCAGATATCTGCTAATCCAGTCTTGCCTAAGGTCTATCTAAGTATCTACAGTCTACTGAACAGCTCTAGGCCCCCAAACCCCCCTCCCCATACAAACTTATATGAGAATCTTGGTCAGTTGCTTTAGGGCTGCCAAGTCTTGAAAATTCACCGGCGGGGGGGAGTCCTCCTCCCGCCGGGAGTTTCTTCTGGCACGCATGCAAAGCGCGTGCGCCCATCGACGTCACCGGAAGTGATGCAGCACATTGGGGGCGTTGCCAGGGCGATGCTCTGGCAATCGCCCCAAAACTCTATGGTGTCGTAGAGTTTTGGGGCGATTGCCAGAGCGTCACCCTGGCAACGCCCCCAACGTGCTGCGTCACTTCCGGTGATGTCATTACGTCGTCCTTGCTGGACGACGTCGGAGGTGGGGTTCCCCCCGCCGGCCAAATGCTGGCCGGCGGATCAGGAACCCCTTTAGCGAGGGATCCCCCACCCCCCAGGCTGACTTGGCAGCCCTAAGTTGCTTATAAATGACTGCGGTCACACACACTAAATAATCCACTTTCAATCCACTTTCAGTGCACTTTCCAATTGGATTTACCGTGTGAACTGGCAAAATCCAGCTGGAAAGTGGACTGAATGTGGATTATTTAGTGTGTGTGACAGCAGCCAATAATATGCCAAATTTCATTCCAATTTGCATTCCAAATCCCATTTCAGGTTTCAAGGAGATTGAGCAAAGGGGTTCAGATTAGGTGACTCTGACCCCCAAAGTTGATGACTCTGAACAGGCACACTTCTCTACAGATTCTTAAAATGGTTTTCAAGCAGCAGCCTAGCAGGAGAGATCTGGCTGGGCATACTTGTTTTTTTAAAAAAAGAAAAAGTTTGCGTTTTCTTTCCCTTACAGTATTGTCAGTTGACAATACCTATTTCTTAACTTTCCACTGGAGACTCTGCATTTGTCATCCTTGCTTTTTGTGGTCTGCTTGTTTCCTTTCATGAAGTGGAAGTGACTTCCTTTGCACACATCCCTATCCATTGGTCTGCCATCATTTTCCATAGGGGATGGGGGGGAGGTGGAGTGGCTTTTTTCAGTTAAATAACACCAACATTGCCTCCTGTCTTCTAAGGAGCCCCCAAGTTTCTAGCAAATTGGGCCAAGGATATGAATTATATGATCTTCTGAACCAGGGGTCCTTTTGTAAAAAAAGAGGTGCAGGAGCTCATTAGCATAACTTATTTGCATATGCCACACCCCCTGATGTCACCGGAAGTGTCAGAAGGCCACACACCCCTGACATCACTGGAAGTGTGTTAGAAGAAAGAAAGGGAGGGAGGGAGGGAGGGAGGAAGGAACGAAAGGAACAGGAAGGAAGGTAGGTAGGTGGGGGAGAGAGAGAAGAAAGAAAGAAAGAAAGAAAGAAAGAAAGAAAGAAAGAAAGAAAGAAAGAAAGAAAGAAAGAAAGAAAGAAAGAAAGAAAGAAAGAAGGAACAGGAAGGAAGGAACAGGAAGGTAGGTAGGTAGGTGGGGGGAGAAAGAAAGAAAGAAAGATAGGGAGGGAGGAAAGGAACAGGAAGGTAGGTAGGTAGGTGGGAGAGAGAAGAAAGAAAGAAAGGTAGGAAGGAAGGAAGGAAGGAACAGGAAGGAAGGAACAGGAAGGTAGGTAGGTAGGTAGGTGGGGGAGAGAGAGAGAGAAGAAAAGGAAGGAAGGAATGAAGGAAGGAAGGAAGGAAGGAACAGGAAGGTAGGTAGGTAGGTGGGGGAGAAAGAAAGATAGATAGATAACAAAGCACTTCCAACTCTATTATTCCAGCCATCTTGCAAAAGGGTTCTGTCCTGGCAAAACAGGGATGGAAAGAGAACCGTGGCTCTTCGTGGCTTGTCTCCAAAAGTGATGGGTGGAAATGCTCTGTGGTCCTCCTTTGCAAGGATCTGACTGAAAGATAGAAATGCCATTGCTTGGTAAATCGGTAGAATTAAAGAAAATCAGGAGCACATGCTATAGCTGAGTAGCAACACACAAAGATGAAAAACGACAATTGTTCTGGCATGGGTTTTCTGTAACACCTAAGACTCTCAGATTTGTGTTACTGTTCTAGAAAATTGGGTAATGGCTCAAACCCATAGTTTCTATGTATATTTTCAGTTCAGAAATTTCATTATGCACAGCCCTCTCTTATTCACCTCACTCCAGTCATTTTAGAAGCCGAGGATGTGGGTTGCAATTGAGAAAAATGTCAAGGAGAGAATACATTTTCTGCTTCCCACCTCCTCACTTCATATAAGAAGATGCCGTAGAAGGGCACTAAAATTTTGACTAGAGAAGTAAAATAGTTTTACTTGACCCTGTACTTGTGTGATATAAAAGTGCCACGTTGCAACCTAGTTCTGATTTATAGATAAAACATTAAATGCTTCGGGGGTTAGGCAGTTGTTCTTGTTTCATTTGATGTGTATACAGACTAACACAAAGCAGAATATGCAGATGCTACCAAATGTGAAATATTATCTGTTGCTACTAAAAATAGGCTATGGAAAACTCATAGAGCAAACCTACAGCAAAAAACAGTCTGTAAAGGGATGCTCAGTATATTAATCAAGAAACAAATGTCAGTGAGAACAATCCAGCAAAAAATAAGCTGCAGCTCCCACTAAAAGCAATTCAGTGAAACTTAGGCCAGAGCACTTAGGCCAGTGGAACTTAGGCCAAAACACACATGGCTGCCATGAATGATTCTGCATTGGCTTTCCCCTCCATTATTTTATCACACCCCATTGGAACAGAAATTCCCTTCAGCATTGCATGCTGCTTTCACTTTCTTTGATCATTGGATTTTATGGTACCCTCTGTATTGCATGCCACTTTCACTTTCTTTGCTCATCGGGTTTTATAGTACCTTCTGCATAGATTTATGGCCATTCAGGGGTGACTTTGTAATCAGTAGGGCATTACCCCAGGGTATTTCAGTGTGGTTTTGAGCTGCACCTTTGGTAAAACAACGGAAGGGAAAGCCAATGCAGAATTGCCGTGTGTTTCTAGTTCTTTTTCCTTCCCTGTAAAATACAGCAGAATGCTGGAGTGGAGGAGTATCAAATGCCCTTGCTTACTGACAAATGCCAGTTCCATCTGATTTCTACATCAGTTCTATCTCATACGTGCAAGAATGAATGGACTCTGCAATGTCTCTTAGTACCAGCGAACACACCGGGAATTCAAAGGGAGACAATAAAGCTAGAAAGATAGACAGGTCAGAATTCGGTGTGTCTTTCATCTTGTCACTCCAGTGTTGTCCCTTTGTTTACCTAGATTGCTATTCTCGGGGAAATTTCCTTCCTCCTGGCTGACCCTCCTTTCTTCTTCCCCCTTTTCTTTGTCTAACCACCGTGAGGGCAAGATACGTTCTTTAATACCTCGCTCCATCCTAGCAGTACTCCTTCCCAGCTAGCACGGAGTTCCTTTACAATCAAGGGACTCTATTTCTTTTCTGAAGCAACAAAGCTTTATGTGAATTTTATCACGAAGCAGCATGCCCACTGCACTCCCTGGGCCGCTGAAACTCCGCCAACAAAACAGACACTGTGGTTTGGTTTTGAGACGTCAAACAAAATTATGGTTCAGTTCAGCTATGGTTAGCACGTTGGGCCAGTGCCGCTCAGAGCAGGTGCTTCAAAGCCAGTATCTCCAAGAGTCGGTAAAGCGGAGCATTTGAGAGCAGGAAGGAGGAGGAGGAGGATTTATACCCCACCCTTCACTACCTGAAGGAGTCTCAGAGCGGCTTATGATCTCCTTTCCCTTCCCCTCCCCACAACAGACACCCAGTGAGGTAGGTGGGGGCAGAGAGAGTTCTTTCGAGAACTGCCCTTGAGAGAACAGCTCTGAGAGAACTGTGCCTGACCCAAGGTCACACCAGCAGCTGCTTGTGAAGGAGTGGGGAATCAAACCCAGTTCTCCCAGATTAGAATTCTGGGTGTGTATGCAGCTGCAGCATGTGTGAGAGCTATGAAGTGGTTGGGAGAAGAGAGGCCGTAAGGAACGGCCAGGCAGCGTGGGGGTGAGTAATTTCTCTGGTGTCCCAAACTCCTCAGCACAGCAAATATAACATGTTTGCCTGAGTTGTGTTGCATGCGTTTGGGGCACCAGCTCCCCCACTCATGTATGCCTGGGGCTTTAGGTTGAATTGGGGGAGGATAGCAGCATTCCCCCACCCAACATCAGAGTTGCTTTACCTGTTGGAGCCAGAGCTGTAGGTTCTGTCCCTGCTTGTCTGGGCACCTGTCCCCCTCCCCCCTAGTGGAGACAGGCCCCATTTTGTGAAAATGGGCAGCTGTCCTTTAGCAGAGGGCCACCATTTTGGTTGCTGCAGGTCCCCCCCACCCCCTCACTCAAGTTTGGTAGTTGGGAAAGTATGATTATGAGTAAAAGGAGGGTTTTGAGCAAAAGGAGGTAGTGTGCTTTAGCAAGCTTATAGGATACCTGGTTCAGGAGGCAGTAGGATATACAATAGTGTATATCAGGTGTCCCAAACTTTTTGAACCTGTGGGCAAATTTGGAATTCTGCACCCATTGAGGGAGCAGCCAAAAATAGCTGCCTCAAAATGGCTGCTGCAAGAGGTGGAGCCAACCACAAAATGGCTGCCACAGCTTACCTTCAGTCACACAGTGAAGATCCTTGTGCTGGGGTGGCAGCTGCCTCCCAAGCAATTAAAAAAAATCAGCTCTCCAGTGGCCTACAAAAGTCTTGCTGGGCAAAAGACCCACAAGAACGATAGATAAATAGATGAATATATAGATGAATAGAGGGTGTCTGTTTTTTTCTGTGCTATTTCTGGCTGCACATTAGGGTTGCCAGCTCCAGGTTGGGAAATACCTGGAGATTTAGGGGGTGGAGCCCAGGGGCGTAGACTTTGTAAATCCCCGCCGCTCTCCCCCTCCCCGCCCCAGGGAGGCAGACCCGCGCTCCTCCGGCCCGGTGCAGGCTTTTGCTCCCTGCCCACTCCCTCCTATTCCCCCCCATGTGCAAGCGCCCAGACGCACCTCCAGCGCCCCTGCCGAAGCCATTAAAAGTTTGCCGGGCGGCGCTTGGGAGCTGCCGCCGCCGCTTCCCTCCCCCGGGCCGTGCCCGCCCGCCGCACTCCCTGCCCCCCTCCCTCCCTCTCCCCGCTCACCTCGGGCGCCAGCGGCATAGAATTGCTGCTGCTGCTGCCTGCGGCCAGGGGCCGGCGCGTCACCCTTGCGGGCCCCCGGCTCCCGCTCCGCCTCGCGCATGGGGTGTGCGGGGGTGGCACAGATGAGCGCCGCCTCTCTCTCCCCCCCCACCCCAGGGAGGCAGGAGGGCAGGCCGGGGGTGGGGGGGAAGGAGAGGCGGCGACGGCCAGCTGACTGGCCACCGGCGGGCACTCCATTTTGCCGGGGGTGGCTGAGCCCCCCCTGGGAAATTTCGGGGGAGGCTCGAGCCCTCGAGCCCCCCCGTAGTTGACGCCCATGGTGGAGCCTGAAGAAGGCGGGGTTTGGGGGAGAGGAGGGACGTAAATGGAATATAAAGCCATTGGGTCCACCTTCCAAAGCAGCCATTTTCTCTAGGTGAACTGATCTCTGTCACCTGGAGATCAGTTGAAATCCTAGGAGATCCCCAGCTGCCACCTGGAGATTGGCAACCCTGTAGAACATAAGCAGGGCAGGGGGACACAAGTGGGTTATGTCAGATTGGGAACTGGGGTCCCTGTTGTGGATCACTGGCAGGTTTGGCTTCTTCAGCGACAGAGAAGGGGGCAGTTTAGGCAGTTCACTGCTAATGATATCAACGGTGTGCAGGGCTACCTGGGACGGTTTGGTGTCATAAAGGCTGAGGTTTTTTGTTTTTTTTTTTACTTTTCCCCTTTCTTTTTCTGTGAACAGCTGTGTGTTTCCAACAGGATGGTGCCATCTGGAATTCTGACCCACACGGTAGGCACAGCAACAAAATGGCTTCCACAAAATGGCTGTCACAGAAGGTGGAGCCAACCACGAAATAATGACTACCGCTTAACTTAAGTAAAACAGTGTGGATCTTTGGGCTGTGGTGTCAGCTGCTGCCAAAGCAATATTTAAAAATATCTACACAGCCAATCAAACCTCCAATGGCCAAGCAGAAGCCTTCATGGGCAAAAGCCCTACTTGGCCCCACCCACTTCCTAAAATACTTTGCTGGCACCAGAAAAGGTGTCGATGGGCCACTGGACCCCACGTTGGGGACCCCTGACCTGGAGTGTTTGTGATCTGGATGGAATTCCTCTAGCAGCACATCTGGAGGGGTGCCTTCAAGCCCAAGGCCATTAAGGCCAGGTGTAATGGCACCACGACCATTAGAAAGGCGATTTTGGAGACAGGGGGAGCGTCGCATCTCCCATCCTCCCATCTGCCATAGGTTGCTATGGGGATATTGTTCAGGATACGTAGGGTTAATTGGCAATAAGCATTTCAACAAGGTCAGCCACTTAATTAATCTGTCCAAAAGGCAGACCAGGCAGATACCTACCACAGCCCACCCTTAAAATTGTCAGCTGATTCAAATAAGCAATGACATAGATCAGCCATTTAATTAAATAGTTTTAAACAGGACTTTTTTTTTTGGTAGAAAAAGCCCAGCAGGAACTCATTCGCATAATAGGCCACACCCAACAGCAGAAACTCATTAGCATATTAGGCCACACCCCTGACAGCGCAGTTCCCTCCCAGGATCGGCTTCCCCAGGTGCCCTGTGGCTTGCGGGACGCCTGGGGAACCTGAGGAGGGGAGGCCGTTTAAACTGCCTTCCCTTCCTGGATCAGCTTGGCTCCCCCAGGTGTCCCAGTGGCTTGTGAGGTGCCTGGGGAACCCGGGGCGGGGGGGAAGGCTGTAGGCGTGGCCAACTCAGAAGCTAGCCGGAACTCTGTTCCTGTGCGTTCCTGCCCCCAAACAGCCCTGGTTTTAAATAAATAAAGCTAAGTGAGCCTACCTGCTATTGTCATGTGTCATTATTGGGGTGGGGGTGCCAGGGCAAAAAAGTCATCAATTACCTACACAGCCAAAGCTGGACATTTTTAGAGTCTCACTGATTTCAGTGGAGGTTAGCTCAGCATGGTTTTAATTGCCCCTCTCAAAATGGAAAGAACTCAAAATAATAGAGCAAGGTAGCCCCCGTAAAGACTAACAAAATTTGTAGCAGGAGCTTTCTTGAGTCATACTGGTGTAGTGAGCCAGTCTGGTGTAGTGGTTAAGTGCGCGGACTCTAATCTGGGAGAACCGGGTTTGATTCCCCACTCTTCCACTTGCACCTGGCTGGATGACCTTGGGCAAGCCATAGCTCTGTACCAGCTGTTCCCTCAAGGACAGCTCTCCTTCCCCTCCACCCCCGGCCTGCCCTCCTGCCTCCAGTCTGGTGTAGTGGTTAAGAGCCAGTCTGGTGTAGTGGTTAAGTGCGCGGACTCTAATCTTGGAGAACCGGGTTTGATTCCCCACTCCTCCACTTGCACCTGGCTGGATGACCTTGGGCAAGCCATAGCTCTGGACCAGCTGTTCCCTCAAGGACAGCTTGGGAAAGAGTTCTCTCAGCCCCACCTACCTCACAGGGTGTCTGTTGTGGGGAGGGGAAGGGAAAAGGAGTTTGTAAGCCGCTCTGAGACTCTTAAGTGAGTGAAGGGCGGGATATAAATCCAATCTCTTCTTCTTCTTCTTCTTCTTCATACTGCTCACTTCTTCTATCCCCAAAATAAAATTTTGACTTTGTAGTGACTAGGCTTATGGGTTCAACCCACATAGGGAGATATGCTATCAGAGCAGGTTCTTGCACGAAGAAACCTTTTTGTTTATTTGCTTCAGCTGAGATTTTACAGCCCAGCGTATTAAGCTTTCTTTCTTGCGCAGGTGATGTTTTCTGTTATGCGTCTAATACAAATAGAAAATTATTGCAAGCTGGCCGGCTATGCACCTTAGACAGCATTGCAGATCCCAAATATCTCACACGCTGGCTTCAGTTTGAAACCTGATAGGGGGGAAAAAATGGGAATGAAGAAGTTTGCAAAAGATGACACCAATCATTCCTAGCCCTTAGTTACAAGATATTGGACCATAAAACCATGACACTGAAACCAATCTGAGGTTATGGATTGCTTGAACCACCCCATTCCCCCATATGCTTGTACATTTCCTTATTAGCTTAGTACTTGGCTACCACTGGGACAGAGTCACTGGGCTGGTATTATTGGTTTCAGCCTCTAAGGCAAACTTTAAATTGCATTTAATGGCACTTATCATTTGTGGACTCTTTTTCTTAAGACCTATGAGATGTTTCCTCCTGCAATTGAAATAGAGGGGATTTTTTAAAAAGTCATAATTCCCAGAATATAAACAGAAATGCTTCTACATGGCTGCTAACAGAATCTAGAGTCTCCATGATCTTCCCCACAAGTTCCTGGAGTACATGATCCCATTACTGTTAACCCAAACCAGATGGTAAGTCATTCATATGAAGAGCTAACAATGCTCCAGAATGCCCACTTGGTTTTTGGGAGGTAAGCTAAGACAGCCAGTTTGGTGTAGTGGTTAGGAGCGTGGACTCTAATCTGGGAGAACCGAGTTTGATTCCCCCCTCCTCCACATGCAGCTGCTGGTGTGACCTTGGGTTAGTTACGAGTTCTTTCAGAGCTGTTCTCTCAAGGGCAGTTGTCTCAGAGCTCTCTCAGCCCCACCTACCTCACAGGGTGTCTGTAGTGGGAAGGGAAAGGAGAAGGTAAGCCGCTCTGAGACTTCTTCAGGTAGTGAAGTACGGGGTATAAATCCAATCTCTTTCTTCTTCTCTTCATCGTGTGCAAAAACCAGCATCAGCACCAATATTGTTACTTTGGTCTAGGTCAGGGGTGGGCAAACTGTGGCTCGGGAGCCACATACGGCTCTTTCACATATATTATGTGGCTCCCGGCAGGGTGGCTGGGGAAGCTAAATATCATTAGCAAACAAATATCATTGGACAAATTAATATCATTATCAATATCTGCTTTTACCCCTTTTGTTATTATGTTTGGCAGTCTCATTTAATGTTAATAAAAAGCAAATTTGCTTATTTTCCAATAAAAGCAGGTAATATTTGTTCATGTCTTGTGGTTCTCAAACATCTGATGCTTATTCTATGCGGCTCTTACGTTAAGCAAATTTGGCCATCCCTGTTCTAGGTGGCTCTTACGCTGAGCAAGTTTGCCCACCCCTGGTCTAGGTCACCTATAGACTTGAGATGAACATTATTTATTTATTTATGTATGTATTTATTTATTTAGTGCCCCGCCCTCCCTGCCGAAGCAGGCTCAGGGCAGCCTACAAAGCCTGTGAAACTGTCTCACCTGTTACAGTGTTGTCTGCTCTGAAGCTCATGCTGCAAAAGATCTTTCCTGAGAGCTTTTAACTGCAGACGCAGAGATTGATCTCTACTGAGCCACAGTCCCATAGTGGCGGGACATAGATGGATCAGGGAGCAGTAGTGAGTCTATCGCTTGCACACCCATGCTATGTAACTGCTGGAATCCGCTGCTTTAAAAAGTATCTTCTGACAGAGCGGTTCCTCAGTGGAACAAGCTTCCTCGGGAGGTGGTGGGATCTCCTTCTTTGGAGGTGTTCAAACAGAGGCTAGATGGCCATCTGACAGCAGGGCTGATTTTGGGAACTCAGGGAGATCATGAGAGGGAGGGCAGGGAGGGTTGCCTCAGTGCTTCGTTCTCGTGGCCCTTTCTGACACGTCCAGGGAAATGCTGATTGCCACTTTGGGGTTAGGAAGCAATTTTTCTCCAGGTCTGTTTGGCTGGAGATCCTGGAGGTTTTTTTGTTATCTTCTGGGCATGGAACAGGGGTGTGGGGGGAAATTTCTGAATTTCCTGCATTGTGTAGGGGGGTTGTTTGTTTGTTTGTTTCATTACATTTATGAATTGCCTAATACCCACAAATGTGGGGCTCTAGGCAATGGACAAATTTAAAATAATTAAAACCATAAAATTATCCCAACATATTATACACAGGTAAAACAAATGGCAAATTTATAATTTGTAGTGCCCTCCCAGTCCTGGACTGTGAGTGTTTCATAAGCATGGGGAGGGAATAACTCAAGAAGAGTAGGATATTCAGGTTAGACAGGGTGCCAGCCATGATGTAAACTGTCGTTGTCCTCAACCAAATGTCTGGTGGAACATCTCTGCCTTACAGGCCCTGTGGAATTGCATGAGATCCTACAGGGCCCTGATGTTATTTGGCAGAGAATTCCACTAGGTCTAGGGTTTCCAGGTCCGGGTTGGGGAATACCTGGAGACTGAGGGGGTGGATCCAGGAGAGGGCAGGGTTTGGGGAGGGGAGGGGCCTCAGCAGGGTACAATGCCATAGAGCCCACCCTTCAAAGCAGCCCTTTTCTCCAGGGGAGCTGATCTCTGTCAGCTGGAGATCAGTTGTAAAAGTGGGAGATCTCCAGGCCCCACCAGGAGGATGGCAACCCTAACCAGGTCAGGGCCAGGATCAAGAAAGCCCTTGCCTCAGTTTAGGACAGCTGGATTTCTCTAGGGCCAAGGACCACCAGTAAGTTATTCTGTGAAGGTCTAATAACAGTAGCAGCGCCAACTCAGCTCGATCCAGCTGCCTATGGAGATCATCTGCCAAGGCGACCAACACAGTTTCCATCCCGAGGCCAGGGTGGAAGCTGGACTGGAACGGATCCAGAGTTGATGTGTCATCCAGGAAACCCTGGAGCTGTTCAGCCACCACTTTTTCAATCACCTTACCCAGGAACGACAGATTTGAAACTGGGCAGTAATTGGTAGGATCAGAAGGATCCAGCGCTGTTAAAAAAAAAAAAAAAAAAAAAAAAGTCGTGTGACCATAGTCTCCTTGAGGCCCTCTGGGAAGCTCCTTGTTTCTAGGGATGGGTTGACAAGTACTCTCAGAGGGTCCCGTATCCCCTCACTGCCAGCCTTCACTAGCCACAAAGAGCATGGGTCAAGGAGGCATGTGGTTGGTCTGACACCACCCGGGATCCTGTCTACATCGGCTGTGGAGAGCAGACCGAAGATGTCAGAACCTGAATCCAAAGATGGTCAAGGGGCCTCCAGTTCATACACTGTATCAATGCTGGCTGGGAGGTCATGGCAGAGTGACAAGACTTTATCTGCAAAAAAAGCTCACAAATGCCTCACAGCTAGTTGTCAAATTCCTATTTTTTTTTAATCCTCTTTGGTCAGGGATGTTAGAGACTGAATCACCCTAAATAACTGTGCCAGGCATGAGCTAGAAGACACAATAGAGGAAGAGAAGAACTAGAAGTCCATCCAAACTCTATGATTCTATGATTCAAGGTTTCCTCAAGTGGCAAGAAGGACCAGTGATTTACCAGAGGCAGCTAAATATGGATTGCTTTCTGAGAAACAGGAAGTCACCATGGATCTTTATGGGACCCTGATCCTACAAGATGAAATGTAGGCATTCCATATGGGTGTCAGAATCTGCTGATTCAGACAAGGATTTCTGGGACTTTCTGCTATGCTTCCTATTGCTATGTGCTGTATGTAATCTGTGTTTGCTGCACCCATTTTGTATTCATGCCTATTGCTTTTAGTTGCCTCTATGCCCATCATGTAACCATCTCTTTTGCCAGTATGACTGTATGCTAGGTGACCCCAGGTTTATGACTATGACCAGGCCTGGTCTGTGTAACTGTTTGCCCGGGAGAATGACAACTTCAAAGCATGGGAACAATGGGCCTCTCACACTCCTGCCTCCGCATTCCATTCATCCCGGCTGGGAAGACAAGGGGAGGACAGAGACCATTTCTTATCAACGTGCGAAGGCCTTGAGGCATGCATTTGTTATGTGAATATGGTTACATCTAAGGGGTCTGGTTTGGGAAGGGAAATTTACAGCTTAACACCTAGCTTTCTTTCCTGTGGGAAGGAAACGGCCAAAGACCCCTTTTGCCCGCCGTTTTTCCCCTTTGGTGATTGGTTACCTATGGGCAATTCAAATTGTACTGAAGGGTATAATAGACCTGCTTCTATCATATGCATTATCTCTGACAATAATCCGAGAACCTGTACCAATGTAGAGATTGGAAATAAAGAACTGTGTTTCATCAACAAAGATCTGATCCTTGACTACTTTGAGCAGAAGTCTCACAATGGGATCCATCTATTGCAAAAATTGATAAATAATTCATATGATCAGAAGGTTCAGTGATCCTTGGGAGTTTGTTTGATTCTGATGTTTATACCTATGCCCCACATCTGGCCAATGTCAGCCTTCATGCACAGTGGAGTGTGGGCATCTTGTTTCCCGTAAGGATCTTGAATCTTTAACAACTGCAATTCAAGCATTGAAGCCCTTTGCACAGCGGTGAAAAGAGAAGCAAGGCATCATCTGTCAAATTTCTTCTCTTCATACTACTGTCAAAGGGCACAGAAGCTATGGTACAAAAACAGAGATGGAAACACCAGTACACCCTTCAGCAAAGTACAAAAACTGGGGATAAGTCCAAAAGAACCTCTCTAGCTCATGAGATGCCAATAAAGCAAAGCATTATACAATTAATTATCCCAAAGTCTGCTGCCAGTTAAAACACATCCATCTTCCCTGGATATAAATCAGAGCAGAATTACAACCCTACAACTATGTCTTTAAAGGTCGCTAATCAGGTAAATCTCTCTAATGGTGTTAGACTTCATTTGGAAAGTGCACATTCTGTAATTATCTACCTTTTTGCTAAAATGGATGTTAAAATCAAATTTTAGGGGAGATGATACTCCTCGTTCTGGCTTAGGAGAGTGTAAGCTAATTGCTTTATCTGATGATGCCAGCTTTTAGGAATTACTTGTAAATGAACATGAAACCCCCACCCTTAATGTGATCATTTACTTAGAGAAAGGCATTAAAGATCATTGGCCCATCATATATATAACTCTGAACTGATCCATGGAGTGTGGATCAAAAAACCCATGGACTGTGGCCAGGTTCAGACTGGGGGATGTTGTGCAAACCTGGATGTTGTGCAAACCTGTGCAAACAAAATCCAAAAAAGACTTCTAACTTTTGAGAACTTTTAAAACTTTAAAAGATTAGCCAATGGGGGGCAAACAAAAAGAGACCTTTTGACATCTTTTGAATCAGTGTCACAAAATCTCAGCCACCATTTTGAGGGTTGCTTCGAAAACCCGTAAACATTCAAAGAAAGCAGGGGTGGCTGTGTGTGCCAGGAGGAAGAATCACTGTGGCAGTAGAGGTGGCTAGGGGGAGGGAAGAGGCAGCAGGGGAGGGGACAGAATCACTGCTGCCTTTGCTGAGTGAGCCAGGCAGGTGGCAGTGACCAGAGAAATAGGGAAGGAAGGAGGAGGGGGAGAGGGGCAGGTAGGGCTGCCAAGTCCAACTTGGGAAATATCTGGGGACTTTGGGGGTGGAGCCAGGAGACTTTGGGGGTGGAGCCAGGAGAAAGGAAGTGACATCATTTTGTGATGTCACATCCTGTGATGTTGCTTCCACATGCTGACACATGAACTCATGAAGTTTCCTAATACTGAATCAGGCCATTGGTCCATCAAGGTCAGTATTGACTACTCAGACTGGTAGTGGCTCTCCAGGGTCTCAGGCTGAGATCTTTAATATCACCTATTACCTGATCCTTTTTTAGCTGAAGAGGCTGATACCTCCTGCATGTCAAGCAGATGCTCTATCACTGAGCAACGGCCCTACTGAATCCTTCCTCATCTCGGCAGAATATGATTTTCATATCATAAGAACAGGAGAGAAGCCACAGTGGATCGGCCCATCCAGTACAGCCCATCCAGTACAACACTCTGTGTCACAACAGTGGCCAAAAATACCAGGTGCCCTCAGGAGGTCCAGCAGCGGGGCCAGAACTCCAGAAGCCCTCCCACTGTTGCCCCCCAAGCACCAAGAATTCAGAGCCTCACTGCCCCAGACAAAGGGTTCCATTTAGACCTTGTGGCTAATAATAGCCACTGATAGACCTCTGCTGGATGGGGACAGAGAGAGACAGACAGACAGAAAAAAGAAAGAGGGAGAGAGAGAAGGGAAAAAAACTGGCAGAGGCACTTACTTCCATTTAGACCTTGTGGCTATAATAGCCACTGATAGACCTCTGCTGGATGGGGACAGAGAGAGAGAGAGACAGACAGACAGACAGACAGACAGAAAAAAGAAAGAGGGAGAGAGAATGAAAAGAGCTGGAAGAGAAACTTACTTTGCCAGCCATATGCAAAAGCAGCTCCTTCAGTCCCTCCTTAATCTCTGGGCGGACCTCTCTTGCTGTGGAAGCTCTCTTGCTGACTTCTTAAAGGGGAAATGTCTGGTGAGGCTTTTTACTTCAGGGCAGGCTCTCTGCAGACATTTCCCTTTTAAGGCAGCCATTTTGTCCCCCCGGTGGGCAACTTTGGAAAAGCGGGAGGGAAGGACTAAAAATCAGTGTTTCCCCTGCCCTACCGGGGGACTTGGCAGCCCTAGGGGCAGGAGAGGTACCACTGAAAGGTGAGCCTGCAAGAGGATAAAGTAGTGCTGCTAGTTGGTGCACACCTACAAGGATGCAGTGATTGCACACCTGCACAATGCTGCAGTTGTGGCCCCGACAGCTCGGCCACTTCTCTTCTGACACTTTCCGATATGGGTGCCATGTCTCTCCCTTCTATGGCAGTTGGGGGAGCAGCTGGGATAGATTCCTTGAGACCCTGCGGGTCAGGTGCTGATGGCAGCACTGTTGGTGGCTACTTCTGCTGCACCTCTGTCCTGGGAAAGACTGAATGATTCCGAGATATGGTAGAATTACCTAACCCCGTGGATCGATGATTGGATACAGGCTGTGATGGAGGAATGAATCATGCAGAGACCCCCCAGGAGCAGATGCATCTTTAGGCTGGTACTCCAGGTTTAAAGGTGATGTGACATAATTCATTTATTAATCATGGCTCATTACCAGTCTTTATTTGGCACATACACGGGTCATGGAAGATACTTTGGAGATTTGACGTTAGTTTGAAAATTACTGATAGATACAGATGACCATTATAGCTCACAACAGTAGCTGGTAGGTGTAAAACTGTATGCTGAAGAGAAGTCCCTCTGTGTCGAACAAATGGTCCAACTAAACCAGCATCCTTTTGCCCTCAATGCTCGACTGGATGCCCTGTATACCGCTCAAAAGGGACACAAAGGTCCAAGCCTTGCCCTGTTGGTGTCCCATGGCAACTGGTATTCCGAGATATATTGTCTTTGAATTGAGAGGTTCCATTCAGCCACCATAGCTGGTTTGATTGACCTCATCCAAGAATTAATCTAATCCCTGTTTAAAGACATTTAAACTAGTGGCCATCAAAACATCCAGTGGCATGGTGTTCCACAAGCTATGGGTAGAACCACTGTGGGTAGAAGTGCTTTCTTTTGTTTGTCCTGATCTGCAGCCAATCTACTTAATTGGTTGCCCCTGAATTTTAATATGTTAGGAGAGCAGAGCAAATGTTTTCTCTCCATCTACTCCATCCTGTGTATAATTAATTGTTTGAGTTGCTATCGTGTTGCCCCTTAGTTGTCTTCTCCCCTCACCCCCCCCCCACAACTGAACACCTCCATACACTTTAGCTTTACCACTTGGTAGGAAACACAAAATAGTTTGCCTCTTGCAACGCTTCAAAGTTCTCATGAAAATCCAAATATGCACGTTTCCTGAGGTTCTTCCAGTTTTAGTTTGGTTCTCAAGGGTGAAGAGAGGCCCCGCAACAATAGTGAGCCATATTTAGGCCCCAGAATAATATGTGTTATCAAGCGGACTGGAAACAAGTCCTTTGTCTTGCAGTGTCTCTCTTCCTTATGCAGGGGTCATTTCATAGAAAAAGAGGTGCAGGAGCTCATTAGCATAACTCATTAGCATAACACATTTGCATATGCCACACCCCCTAACATGCCGGAAGTGTGTCAGAAGGCAACACCCACCCCTCAGGCTCCACTCCACAGGTGAGTGAAACTGACCTGCTCTTCCTCCATTCCCTTCCCCATCCAATACTTGGTGCAATAAAAATAAGCGTAAAGAACACGCCCTCATTCTCTTCCTGCTCCCTTGAAACCACCAGGTTTCAAGTAGACGTGAGATACCCAGGACGTGTGCACCACCCATCCCTTTCCCTTCCCTTCCCCACAACAAGACACCCTGTGAAGTAGGTGGGGCTGAGAGAGGTCTTTTGAGAACTGCTCATGAGAGAACAGCTCTGAGAGAACTTGTGACTGGCCCAAGGTCACACCAGCAGCTGCATGTGGAGGAATGGGGAATCAAACCCGGTTCTCCCAGATTAGAGTCCAACTCCTGACCACTACACCAAACTGATGTTTGGAAGGGTTCGGATGTTCGGAAGCTGCCGAAGGGTTGTTGAAATGTCTCCAGTACTTATGTGCCATGTGCCCAGTTCAAAAATGGTATACTTAGAAAATTTATATGCCACCTTGAGCAAGTCTCTGGAAAAGCAGCACACAGTCATAAAAGGAACAATGATAAAATTATCAATATTAAAACAAAACATTCAAAACAATAAAGACCCTAGTAGGGCTTTCCCCGGGGCGCTGCGCCTCTGCACTGCTCGGGGAATCCGAGGAGGGGGTGGGGCTTGGTCATGTGCCCACCCCCTGGGCTCCTCACTCCCGGAGCTGCGCTCCTGTGCGCTCCCGCTCCAATGGACCCCTGTCCTTATGGTTGTAGAATGTTGGAGAAAGTGATGGTAATTATTTCACACATGAAACTGTCATACTGAATTAGACCCTTGGTCCATCAAAGTCAGTATTGTCTACTCAGACTGGCAGCAGATCTCCGGGGTCTCAGGCAGAGATTTTTTGTGTCACCCACTGCCAGATCTTTGAAACTAGAGATGCCATGGATTGAACCTGGGACCTTCTGCATGTCCAGCCGATGCTCCACTACTGAGCCATGCCCCCTCCCCAAACTTTTCTTAGTAACTCAACTTGGGATAGTGATTTCATCTGGAAAATGCTTATTGTGGCACATCCACATTTACAAGTTATTTCTCCTCCTTCCCAATCACAAAATAGAATATGCAGGGTTCCCCCCACCCGCAAATATACAAGTTCTCATATATATTGTGGGTAACTTGTGCTTTGTTCTTTTTACCCTTCTACTTTCCCCCCTTAGGTTTGTTCCTAGCTTGTTCTTCATCCTAGCTGTCATCAACTTGTATTTTAAGGGCTTGCTGTGGATTTTTTTTTTAGTTTCCATGGCAGCAAAAAGTCTTAGGTTCTTCAGATATGGAAATCTCCATTTATTCTGGGGGAAAGAGGTTGCCTAGAAAACTGTAAGATTTTTGCAAAGGAAGGGTTTTTAAAAAAAAAAATAGCAACACAAAGAACTTATTTCTGACCTGGACCTGTTGAATATTTCAGTTATTGGTATTTGCTCTTGGGTTCTTTTTATAAAAAGGGACAATGTTCCTTATGTTAGAAGACAGCTATCATTGTTACCCCCGAGGCTGCTGGGAGGCTCCCAGACAAGAAACCTCTCAAAGCTCCCCTTCATACCTCTGAAACCAACCCATATAAGATATGAAACAAATCCCATTGCCTTCCTGGTTCTGTGGGGCCCCACCACCCTTGGCAGTCCAGTTTGCCCTATGATGTATGGTGCTTTGGATCCTGTGGATGTATTCTATGTGCCCTAGATAGCTTTTGCCGACAGAGATCCATATTACACTGTGATCCTTAGAACCTGTTTCGTAGTACAGTATCACTTGTTCCTTAGTAAAGGTTGCAGACTTAGATATATATGTGTGCTTTTGAATAGGAAATCCAAAGGACATTTTAATCAAATGTAGTTAATAATCATTACTAGTCACTGGTTTAATTGTTCTGCTTGTGTGTCCGGTCATCATTTTCTTACTCTTTGGATTTCATTATCACATTTTCAAGCCTGTTGTCTTTTTATCATCAGTAACTCAGAAGTACAACCTCACATTTATTTGTGGCATCCACGGGTTCTTGATTTGTGGATTCTCCACATCTGATCATTGCAAATTATTGTAACATAACAATGCGACCACTCCAACCAGGATGTTTCTTCATTCACTAATCATGTGAATATAGGGCTGCCAAGTCAGCCCGGGGGGCGGGGGATCCCCCGCTATAGGGGTTCCCGATCCGCCAGCCGGCATTCGGCCAGCGGGGGAACCCCGCCCCCAAAGTCGTCCAACGTGGACGTTGCCCTGGCAATGCCCCCAACGTGGTGACGTCACTTCCAGGTGAAGTCACCGGGCGCGCGTGCAAAGCACGCGTGCTAGGGAGACTCCCGGCCAGCTCCCAGCCGAAGAGGGACTCCCCCCCTCCGGTCGGTGAGTTTGACTTGGCAGACCTATGTGAATACATGACATATCGGTGGGAGTGCATTGTGGGAGTTGTCAGGTGATGGTGTGCTGTCACTTCTGTGGAAGGCCCAGAAGTGATGTCAGGCCTCTGTAGGAATCACCAAAAGGCTATGGTTTTACCATAAAGTTTCCAGCAATTCATCCAGAATCCACTCCAAAAAAAAAAAATGGTGAAGGGTTTGGAGGCCGCGGGGAGGTGGTTAAAGCAAAGCCAGTTGAAGTTGAATCCAACTAAGACAGAGGTCCTGTGGCTGGAGGGGGGGGGGTGATTCAGAATTGGAGAACCAACTCCCAGCCCTTGATGGGGTGGCTCTGACACTGGCACTCACTGTTAGGATTCTGGGGGTGATCTTGGACCCCATTCTGGCCGTGGTCACATGGCCTTTTAATGCGGGAGAAAGAGCTGTTTTCTCCCGCATTTAAAGAGACCATTCAGAATGGCGGGATAACTCCTGCGCCGAAGCGGGCTCAAATGCGGGTTCCTCCCGCATTTTCTGACCCCAGGAAAATCAAGTGTTTTCCTGGGAGTCACATGAGGAGCCTGCATTTGAACCATCTGGGCAGCCCTCTCTCGCAATCATTGCAAGAGCAGGGCTGTCCAGATGGTCCCGTCCACCATTCCCCCCCTTTTACACTTGGGCGCATGGCCACTCAAGCGCCCAAGTGTAAAAGGGGGAAAAAAAACCAAACTTACCAGGCCGCTGGCGGGGCTCGGGGAAGGGTGCCTCCCCCGGGCGCTGCTGCCAGCCGCTGCCACCAAAGAAAAGCCGTCGCCAGCCTCCTCCTCCTCCGCCACTGCAAAATGCCCAAGAACGTCGCCACCACTTCTGCCTCCAATGACGACGACTCTGCCGCCTCCTCCATCCACTGCCGCCACCTGCTGCCGCCGCCTCCTACTCCTGCCGCTGCAGAGGTTGGGATGTGTGTACAGCCCAACCCGAGGTAAAAAAAAAAGCGGCCCCTTTAATCCGGGAGGGATCCCGGATTTAAAGGGGCCGTGTGACCACAGCCTCTGTCTATGAAGGCCCAGATCACCAACGTTGTCTGGTGGGCATTTTTCCAACTGTGCCAATCAGGCAACTGGCCTCCTAGCTGTCTCACCCCGACCTTGCCACAGTAATCCATGCAATGGTCACCTCCAGGCTGGACAGCTGTAACTCACTTTATGTAGGGCTACCCTTGAAATTCACCCGGAAGCTCCAACTTGTACAAAATACAGCAGTGTGGGTCCTTATGGGGACCCCACAGAGGGCACATATACATCCAGTGCTGTGTGAACTGCATTGGTTGCTGGTGGAGCACCACATCAGATTCAAGGTTTTGGTGCTTACCTTTAAAGGCCTTAATGGTCAGGGACCTATGTACTTTTAGGATTGCCTCCCCTGGTATGTCCCCCGAAGGGCATTAAGATCAGCTGATAAGAATCTTCTGGTGGTCCCCAGCCCAAAAGATATCTGGCTGGCCTCGACCAGGGTGAGGGCTTTTTCTGCCCTGGCCTCAGCGTGGTGGAACTCTCTGACATCCATGCCCTACCTATCTTATTCAAGCAAAGAGATGTTGCACCAGGCCTTTGGTTGAGACCAGTAACAGCCCCCCCCCCCATCTGCCTGGCACTCCCCCCTCCCCTCCACAACTGAATGCTAGCATTGCCATCTGTCTTTAAAATGTTTCATTTTAAAATGTTTTGACATTTTAAAGGTGTTCTATATTGACTTTTCTGGTTTTAATTGATTTTATGATGTAATGGACTAAACTAAATCACCCTGAGCCCCACGCAAGTGGGGAATGGCAGCCAAGAAATCTAATGTAATAAATAAAATAATAAATAGAGTTTCCAGCAATTTCTAGAGCGCACTGATGTCACTTTGGGGTTTCCCCCAGAAGTGACATCATGCTGTTGCACAACAGCAATCCCCCCCCCCCCAAACTATTTTTCTCCAAGCAGAAAACTACCAAATGTGCATGAAGCTGCTTTATACTGGAGACCAAGCCCTATGAGGAAAGGCTGAGGGACTTGGGAATGTTTAGGCTGGAGAAGCGGAGGTTGAGGGGGGGCAGGATGGCTCTCTTGAAGTATTTGAAGGGCTGTCACTTGGAGGAGGGCAGGGAGCTGTTCCTGTTGGCAGCGGAGGAGAGGACTTGAAATAATGGGTTTAAATTAAGGGCAGGAAGGTACTGGGTGGATATTAGAAAAAAAACTTTTTGCAGTAAGAGTTGTGCCACAGTGGAATCAGCTGCCTAGGGAGATGGTGAGCTTCCCCTCGCAGACTTTGAGCAATGACTGGACAATACCTCGTCAGGGATGCTCTAGGCTGATCCTGCATTGAGCAGGGGATTGGACTAGATGGCCTGTATGTGATTCTATGCTACAGAAAAAGTCCACAAAGCATAATGGCTCCTGTCAGGTAATGTTTCTGGCACAACTGGTTTAGCACCCAAAATGCCAAACCATATAGAAATGCCTTGAGGTCCAAATTTGAATCTTCTACATATTCATCTTTTATATGATTCTGGGTTCCCTTATGCATACCACTACATCATTCCTTCAGATACTTTTTGCTACAGAATGTAACAAATTAACTTCAGGGGAGAAAAACATATTTTTTTTCTAAAAAGGAAACTCTTGCCAAACACTATATTCCCAAATTTTAAGATAGCCCCGACTGGTTTTCAAAGTTTAATCTCACTAATGAAGCTCTGTATGTATTAACATTTCTCTCTACATTTAATGTGCCATACATCAGCAGTGGTTAGATAAACACTCTGATTAGCATCCATTTTACACTGTTTTGAGAGACTGGTTTGGTAGGTACCATTAATCACAGTCTCGGCAGCACGCCTGCTTTAGCCTCTTCAACACAAAGCCCCACCGCCAATTCTCCATTTCGAATCTAAATACTGAAAGATGTGTTTTTATCTCTTCAAGTTTTTAAAAAAGCAAGCTCAAGATAACAAGGACCTCCAGACACAAACAGTTCACAAGCTTCTTGAAGAATTTTGTGTGTGTGTGTCTGGGGGTGGGGATGGAGGAATGTGCATGAATAACCGTTGGTTGATTGTCAATTAACTCCTAATTATATTCTGTACAGTTGAAAAAAACACACATTTAATTCAAACAGCTGTACTAATATATGCATGTGCTGTCAAGGGAAGAAGGAGGAGGAGGAGGAGGAGAGATTGGATTAATACCCCGCCCTTCACTACCTGAAGGAGTCTCAGAGTGGTTTACAATCTTCTTTCCCTTCCCCTCCCCATAACAGACACCCTGTGAGGTAAGTGGGGCTGAGAGATCTCTCTCAAGAACTGTCCTTGAGAAAAAAGCTCTGAAAGAACTTGTGACTGACCCAAGGCCACACCAGTAGCTGCATGTGGAGGTGTAGGGAATCAAACCCAGTTTCCCAGATTAGAGTTTGCACTCCTAACCACTACACCTTGGTGGCAGGCCTGTAGCCACAGGGGGCCCTTGGAGCAATGCTCCCTCCTGAAGTTGCCCTGCCCGCTCATCTCTGAGTCCCCTCCCCAGGAGGCAGAGGGAGTCTGGGGCTGCTTGGAAGTGGTGGAGCCAGCCAGCGAGCGAGAGCAGCAGGGGAAGGAGTGCAGCCCTGGGCGGGAGGGGGAGCCAGCCAGCCTCCTCCTCCTTCCAGATTTAGTCTCCTCCTCCTCATTGGCCAGAAGCTGGTTGGCCGAGAGGGGGCAGGCCATCCTCCCCCACTTCCAGGTAGGGGGGAGGGGGACTGCTATGGGTAGTTCTCTGTTGACTGAGCTCCTCCTGTTCCTCTCTGCAGCTCCTTGGTGGAGGAGCTGTTAACTAGCTTCGCTGTCTGCTTCTCCTCCTCTGTCCCTCTGGCTTGCTTTAAATCGCTAGGAGCCTTGGAAGGCCCTCCCCCTGCTGTTCTACAACACATTCCAGCTTCCTTACTCCCTTGCCAGGAGTTTCCTGTACAACAAGGTGTTTTTTTTTTGGGGGGGGGGGGAAGGATGCATGGAATAGGTGGAGTGGCTGCAGCCAGATCGCACAAGAGGGGCTTTGAAGGGGATCTTAAAGCCCACCCATGGAGATGTAAATCAGGTACAAAAATGAAGCTGCACGACGATGTGCTGCCAATGTTTTATATATAATCCAAAGGAAACTTGTGCCAAACGTCTACAGCACCACTTTCAAAATAATATAAATGTATAACCACAAAGTTACAGTCCAATGGTTTTTGTAGTTGTTCCTATGTAAGTATTCATCAGCTGAGGAGATAGTTGGTGATAGTTGGTGGACGAGATTCTCCGGAACAACTCCCGTTTCGAATCTATTGTTCTTCTTCCATGCCACTGTTTCTGTTTTTGTATTAAAATATACCATAAAATTAGAGAATCACACCCAGGTGATGCATTCTCATTCATAGTTAACTGTACACACTCTCAGCACCTTCATCAAATACATTACCAGAACAAGAGATGGAAATTCTACATCAGGCGTCTATACATATTTTAGGTTGCCTTCAAACATTATGCCTAAAAATACAAAAATATGCATTTATAGATTTTAATAACTCATAGAATCCATTGCAAAAGCCCCAAAAGAAGGGGGGTGGGGGAGGAGAGAACTTACCCCGGTGAGTATTATTTTGAAAGTGGTGCTGTAGACGTTTGGCATAAGTTTCCTTTGGATTATATATAAAACATTGGCAGCAAATCGTCGCGCAGCTTCATTTTTGTACCGGATTTGCTGCTCCCTTTTCTGCATGTCGTAGGAGAGGAAGTGGTCCCTGATCTAGATCAGGGTGGGTGTCTGTGCACGTGTCTGCTGGCTCGGCCTCCTTTCCCGTCCTGCTGGCTCTACAAGTGCTTCATTAAATTAGTGGAGATCTAATTGAACTCCCCACTCTCCACCCTGAACCCCCCCCCCCCCCGCCGCCGCCATTTTTCTGCCTAGAGGCCTGCTTGGTGGTCTCTCGTCCAAGCACTGACCCTGCTTAGATAATAAGATCTGATAGGATCAGGTTATGCCGTGCCATCTTCCCTCCCAACAGCTGTACTAGTTTACACATCTCTGTGTGTTCAAAGCGATGTCTATATTCGATTGTCAAAGCAAATGGAGAATTTGGCTTTCAAAATACGTTCTAGGCCCATTTGGCTCTTTAGAAACTTGACTACGGTTCTTCAAGCTTCCCTGGGAAATTGCTTGCCTGCAACTATCTATGTTCTCCTACAATCTGGAATTGCAGGACAACTCGGAATGCATTTCAGTGCGTGGAATCAGGTGATAGACTGAAATGGTAGAATTCCTGACAATATCATTTCAGACAGCGGGTGGGGAATCATACTTCAGAAGTTCCCCAGGTGAAATGCTTTCTGCTTTTTAAACTGAAGATTGACTTGGCTGTTAAGCTTGACAACTCTATGGTGAAGAAAAAAAAAACTTATTGCTTTCTGAATGGTCTCTTTGGGGAGAACTCTTGTTGCCAAAAAAGCCACGGAAGCCTGAACAGTTCTCCCACATCTTTGCATATCATTCCTTGTAGAAGAATGTATGTGTCTAAAAGGCAAGACTGTTGTGTGTGAATGGGAATGTCATAGGGTTAACTGGCTGTAAGGACGAGGGGAATAGTATTGTAGAGACATTTTTGATTGTTTAATAGTTTAGTTTTTAATAGTTTAATAGTTTTAATAGTTTAGAGCAGGGATTCCAGTGTGGTGCCCATAGGTGCCATGGCACCTGCTAACACCTTTTCTGTTGCCCATGTAAGGCTGGGCAGCATCCTTATGGACTTTTCTGACTTATAGGGGCAGCGTATGGACTATGCCATCAGTTATGTGGGACATGAGAGTACACTAGGTGACCAGTGGGAAGATGGGAATAGATGCCTACACTATAGGACCAGAGTACCATTTTCTGAGGTTGCCACCTCCAGGTGGGAGGTTGACATAGAGAGCAAAGACACTCTCTCACACAAAGCCATGAGGTTACAAACTTACACCAGCAACTCCATACAGATATACATTCCTTGCACGTATGCCTGCTTGTGCCCCCTCCTGCCAGCCTTCATCTCCATTTGCTACATCAAAGGACTTCACACCTGGGTGCGAAGACACCGGGATGCTTCCTGAAGATCGGTTCCCATGGCCAGCGTTCCTGTGATCCAGAAGATCGGCGCCAGATCCCGCTGGCAGTGACATCCTGCCATGACCATCAGATAGATTTGAATATTAACCACTCCTTTAGCACCACCTTAGTGGCTAGAGATAGCAAACGGACCTTCTATAGGTTTTTCTAGGGATGGCATCGTATCGGGCCATCCTCCCAGGTACCACCTCCCAATAAAAGCTGCTCCCCAAGATTTCAGTCCAGTTCCAGTCTTAGTCGAGTTCCAGTTCCTGCCCTGGCTCCCTCCCTCCCTCACAGACCCCTGGGTGCACCACTGGGGTCCGCCACATGGTCTTCTGCCGGTTCAGAAACATGATCCCTTATCTACTTCCCAAGGACTTCTCATCCTCGTTTTCCAGCCAGATTCCACTGCTTCTATAGAGGTAAATATCACCCTCAACGGAAACCATCAATTACCTGCTCATGCACATGTCTCTGTAACTTCTATCTAACTTCCTAGTACTGTATGCATGTATGAATGACAGAATAGCAGTGTCTTGTATAACCTTTTATTATATTTTAGTAAACAAACTATCTTACACCTTTTAAATCGAGTCTGCGTCAGTTCCTCAGAAGTATCGGTTAGCGCCGCCTCTGTATACACTGGTGAAGGTCCCGTAAGCCTGCTGCATATTGATAAGAGCTAATATTCCCCAAATATTAATAACATAAAAGAGCAGTCAGGCTAACACCCACTGTACCCCAACTGGGTGTAAATGGCTGAGGAATGGAGAGACTCATCAACATCACCTGATGCCATGGCATCATTTCCAGCACTACCTGGAAGTGATGTCATTTCACTGGTCAACGCTCTAGTATTTGCTCAAAACTCTATGGTTAAACCATAAAATTTGGGGTGAGTGCTAGACCATCACCTGCAACGTGATGATGTCATTTCTGGGTCACACCAGAAGTGACATCACTAGGTTGCTGGCAAAGGCCGTCCTGCTGGGTAAGTCTCCCATTAGTTGCCAGCCCCAGCATGACAACCCTATGGCAGGCTCATTACCACCTCATTCAGCTTGCCATCTGTCCATCAGCCCATTATCATATATCCATATGTTTAGAACTTCCATAAAGCCTGCCCCAACAGTTTCTTTGTTCCCAGCATCATATCTGAAAGCATCTCAAAAGTCAGGGCTCATATATATTATAAGAAAGAGCTGGGTGATTCCTTATCCTCAAGAAGATATATCTGGGGATCTATTCAGAATAGCTTGAGTAAGTTGAAGAGGCTTGCCTGTCTCTCATAGATGCGAGGCTAATGGATTCTTGCTTTCCCACTCCTGGAATGATGTTTCACCTTTGAAAGAACATATGCTGTACCGGCACAGAAAACAACATATTTTCTTGGGGCAACTGCTGCCAGCCAACTGCTCATTTTAAATTTTGTAGGATGGAGGAGGGGGGGGGGTCATATTCTTTTTCTTCCTTCCCCTTTGGGTATTCACCATCTGTTTTTTTTTTTTTTTAATAATAAAATTCTTCCTTATTAAGAAAAGGAAGAATGCCAGCTTTACTTTAGCTTATTTTAAAGCTGACGTGTTTAATCGTCTGGCACATTTATTGAAACAACATCAAGTAAAAGCATAATAATTTAGGATTTCACTACAAAGAGTAGACTGTGTAATTTTTTTTTTTTTTAAATTGGGCAATGATGTTCTTCAGGGTGAGTGTTTGTGTGAATCTCCAGCGCTACAGCTAGACATTGCAAGGGCCTTGTGTTCACTGAAGAACTACATGAGAACTTCACAGCACACATGCCATGGGAGTTTCCCTTCATCCCAGATGCAGACTGGCTCTTTTCTGTTTGAGAACAGAGTAGCCAAGGAAAGGGAGTTTTAGAAGAAGAAGAGTAGGTTTTTATACCCTGCTTTTCTCTACCTTAGGTCTCAAAAAGACCTACAGTCACATTCCCTTCCTTCCTCACAAGAGGAACCTTGTGTATTGAATCCAGTTCTCCAGATTAGAGTCCACTGCTCTTAACGACAACACCATGCTGATGACCCCTCTGCTATTTTACATCCCCAAACATCCCGACTGAGCCACTATTGTGTCCACTATAAATATCATATTACTTAAGTGGCTATTAAGAATGTGCAGTCGGCATTTCTAAGCTCAGTTAATACCCGAATCATGCCTTTGGGGCATGATTCAGGCATTAGTTAAGAGAATCCTGAATTAATTCAGGAACCCCAAATTTTCTGGACCCATTATACCCTATGGGGCCATTATAGTCAATGGCAAATTTCCTAGGGTATAATCTGGGGAGAAAGGGGTTTAAAGTAGAGGCACCAAATTTGCAATGTAGTTACTGAAGCCTCTCCCCAAAAGAACCCCCAACTTTCAAAAAAGATTGGACCAAGGAGTCTAAATCTATGGGCACCCAAAGTGGTTGCTTCCATCCTCCATTGTTTCCAATGGTGGGGGGGAGAGCAAGGCAGGCATACAACAAGCCCAGCAGATTCTCCCAGAGAATCTCTGTAGTAGAAAGTGAGGTGTGGGGAGGAAGCACGTGTGCAAGGCCAGCAGAAGAACCAGTGCAATCTGCCCAGCAGAATTTGAATTCCAATACAGTACTGATATTGGAATTCAGGTTTTCAAGGTAATACCAAATTTTTAAGGATCCAAAAACTCCGAATCTGAAAAATACCCCCTTGCACATCCCGAGTGGCTACATGCTGGTTTCAAAACAAGAGTCAACAGTGGCTCTCTAGGACTGATTGGTGATACAAATTCGGGGGGGGGGGGGGGAGGCTGAACTCCCTTCTTCATGCCTGCTCTGATTGCAAACAGAAAAGAGCCAGTGTGCACAAAACTCCCATTACATGTGTAATGCAAAGACCTGGTGTGGTTGCCCAACAGACACAAGGACTTCATAATGTATAGCTGGAGCCTAACATTTGCTGCCCCATCACCTGCAAGCTTAGGGCTTGCAAGAGCTGCAGGAGTAGTAATACTGCTAACCCTCACTGTCATGAACTTGTAATCATATAGAATCCCAAACCTAGGCACGTGTCATAGAAAGTTTGAGAAAATAACTTAGGACTCTGCAGGGGCAGCCAACTGAAGGAGACGGTGGGCTTCAAGGGATGGAGAGTTGTCGAAGCAGGCAGTTCTGGGTAGCATTTAACAAGAAAGTATAGCCTGAGATCTGTGTTTCTGAATAATAATAAAAGTTCTGTTGTCCTGATAAATTAATGGATGCCAGGCTGAGCTGTTGAAGTAAAACACAAAAGGTTCTTCCTTATCCTCATTTTTGTCACTTCTGTGTCCTTAATGTGTTTTTTTTCTTTTCCACACATGTTTTTCTCCCTCTAACAACTGATTTGATATTACATCACTATGTCAGGCATAAAAACCTGCAGTTTAAATCTGCAGGGAGATATGCTGGAAATACAGCGATGTAATATTGAATTGACCACTACAGGGAGCAAAACACATGCAGAAAAGGAAGAGAACAGGATGTGGATGTCATGATGTGTGTTACGTGCTTCACCACACTGCACCAACGTTAAGAGGCTTAAGTCCACTAGACCCCTCAGCACATTAAACTGCACCACACCAGCGGTAGCGTATTTCCAGTTTATTTCCAGTGCTATTAAATACCCAACCAACAAACTGCTTCGCCAGGCAACAGGTTTGTGAGAAAAGAAAAATAGTCCTGTACATCATTACATATATACAGTTCAGTAACCAATCAGGTTGTTGCTGACTCATGTAGAGTTTGTTCATCAGTGTCACACTGGAAGAACTAGTCTGTACAAGTTCCTGCTCAGTTCTACTGCATCTGCTCCAGTCACATGACTTCTGCTGGCTGTCAGTTAGATCCTTCTGATCTGCCAGCTTACTGTGCATGAGGACTGAGAGTCTCAATTACCGACAGTGGGGCAGAGAAAGCAAGGGTGAAACTGTCAGCTGGTGATAGAGAAGGCAAAAGAGCTGAAGAAGGAACTGGGAAAGTGTTAATAATAGGGATACAAGCAAATATCAAAATTTAATATATGGAGGAACAGCTGACATATAGTTGAAAGAGACTAACAGACTGTGGCAGAAAGAAATTGTCATTGAAATAAACTTCCGAAACCTGCCTCAGATACTGAAAACTGGATTAATTTGGGATTTGAGGGGTTTTTTTTCTGTTTTTCAAGTGGGTAGCTCTGTTGATCTGTAGTAGAAGAGCAAGATTCAAGTCCAGTATCACTTAAAGAGCAACAAGAGGTATACGTTTCTAAGGTTTCAAAGAGTTTCTAAGGTAGACACTTTTGAGAATCAAATCTCTGATAACCAAGTCTATGGTGAAACAGAGAATACTAGATATCTCAAGACAACATGATTTAAATATGATAGAGAAATGGCGAGTCCTCCTAGTTCCAGATAACAGAGTAATCCCTCTGCCTTACCATTCCTGTTTATTAAATCAGGACTACAGAAGAACATTTACACTAATGCATTGGGATCAGCTCCCATCAGCAGTCCTAGAAGGAAAATTTAACAAGACTCCTTACGGAAAAAGGATATGCCCCTGTTGTGCGGATGGTATTGAGTCTGTAGAACATGTAATTTTTGACTTTAAGCATAAAATAACATCTGCGAGTCTCTTCCTTTCCCTATGAGAGTCCCTCTCTCTCACAGGCAAAGAATCTGCATTTTAAAAAATTTGCTATCAGATAGCCAAGCAAAAGTTACTTATCGGATGGCTAGGTTGGACAATTTGGACCGGGCATTGCACACCGTGGCTGGTTGGCTCAGGCTGAGCAGGCTGAAGCTGAATCCGGCGAAGACGGAGGTCCTGTGCCTAGGTCGGGATGGGCCTTGGTTGGGGCTCCTGCTCCCGACCTTCAACGGGGCGCCATTGGTGCCTTCGCCGGTGGTTAGGAGTTTGAGAGTGCTCCTGGACCCCTCCTTGTCAATGGAGGCCCAGGTAGCGGCCACTGCTAAATCGGCCTTTTATCATCTGAGGCTGGTGAGGCAGTTGGTTCCCTTCCTAGTCCGCACGGACCTGGCCACAGTGATCCACGCAATGGTCACCTCAAGGCTAAACTATTGTAACGCTCTCTACATGGGGCTGTCCTTGCTGCAAATCTGTAGGCTTCAGCTGGTGCAGAATGCTGCAGTGAGGCTGCTGATTTGTCTCCCTCATTGGGAGCACATATGACCAGTGCTGGAGGCACTGCACTGGCTACCAGTGGTGTACCGAATTTGCTTCAAGGTGCTGGTGCTTGCCTTTAAAGCCCTAAATGGCCTGGGTCCGACCTACCTAAGGGACCGTCTGTCCCTGTACATACCCCAGAGAGCACTTTGGTCTGGGGCCCAACACCACCTGGCCATACCTGGCCTGAGAGAAGCCAGGCTCACTGCCACTAGGGGGAGGGCTTTTTCGGTGGCGGCCCCTCGCTGGTGGAATGAGCTCCTGGAGATCAGGGCCCTGCGGGACCTGATGCAGTTCTGCAGGGCCTGCAAGACGGAGCTCTTCCACCAGGCATATGAATAGGGGCCGCAGCCTCTGTGTACCCCCTGCCACCAGTAACTACCAACGTACGCCCAGGTAATACCATCTAGTTGACGACGACCCCAGTGTGTGCCCAACATTAGATTGTACGCCACCAATAGTGTGCACACTTTAATAACTGTATTGTACTGTATTGTTTTAATGATGAAAGTTTTAATGTTATTGTTTTATTGTAGACTTGGTCCACTAAAATGTGTAAGCCGCTCTAAGCCTGCTGTGCAGGGAGAGCGGCCTAGAAATCGAATTAAATAAATAATAAATAAATAATAGGTTTGGATGGCTTGCCCTAAGAATTAGAAAATCTATAGTAGCTCGAAAATAGGAGAATTTAGGTCAAGTTTTATTAATTTTAACCATTATGTTTTATGGTGTTTTTTTTTTTTTAATAACCAGTCTTAAAATTCTGTTCCTATTTTAATGTGATATCTTTTACCCACATTACAAAATATCATCAGTTTATGTTTTTGTCAATGACCATGAATAAAACGTATCTATCTAATCTCTGATAAAGCAAGTGTTGACTCTCAAAAGCTTGCATCCTGGAAATCTTGTTGGTCTTTGAGATGCTACTGGACTCAGTTCTTGTGTTTCTCAGTGGGTGATTTCTCACTAGCCTTGCCCCCAGTTTACGTTCCTGCCTGAGCCGGTGCTTCTGGTCAATTTCACAACAGTTGTTCCCGGCTCTCACTTTGTTCAGGGGTATTGCAGAGATGCATCAGAGTTTCCCTGGAGCAAGAAAAACCTCAAAAAACAGGTTTTTCTTGCTTCAGGGAAACTCCGATGCAGCCCTGCAATACCCCTGAACAAAGTGAGAGCCGGGAACAACTGTTGTGAAATTGACCAGAAGCACCGGCTCAGGCAGGAACGTAAACTGGGGGCAAGGCTAGTGAGAAATCACCCAGTTTGTTATGTTTTGATTCTCCATTTAAATCTATTATGGAGCAATACACTGGCTTACATTTAGAGTTCATTAGTTGTCGTAGGATTTCCGGGCTGTATGGCCGTGGTCTTGGCATTGTAGTACCTAACGTTTCACCAGCAGCTGTGACTGGCATTCTCAACACATCCAATTACCATGTCAGATTATACAGGGAAGACATTGAAATTCATAAACATAACCACAATTTCAACAGGAAAGAAGAGAGTTTAAAAATAAATAGGGCATGGTTTCCAATCCTGAAAAGCACAAAATGCTCTACATCTTGCAACAGCACTACAGATAAGATTAGAATTTCAACAGCCAATCCATATGCAAAAGACCCTCCTCAGGAAAGCTCCTCCATTACCATGTCACAGCCTGGGAAACTCCTATCAGATAATGACTCAGCTCTACCCCACCTTCCTGAGTAGATATAAATCACCAGCCTACAATTTTTCTTCTCACATTGACGCAGAGAATACTCTGCGGATGCCAGTCACAGCTGCTGGCAAAACATCAGGTACTACAATGCCAAGACCACGGCCATACAGCCTGGAAAATCTACAACAACTAATCATTGGGTGGTTCCATACTGGTGAAAAGAAACAGAATTGCCATCATTTGTATACACAGATCTTGGGGGCGGGGGAGGGTTTTTTCCAGATGCTGTCATCCTCAATCTGGGGTTCTTCAGTTCTTTCCCCAATAGGGACATGTGTTATTTCTACGAGCTGACTTCTTGTGATTTTGTTTTGCTTTTGAGAAGAATAGAAGTGCAAATTCTGTGGTATTTGGATGGCCTTTGCACTAGTACTAGCTGTCACCAAAAAATCTTAAAAGCCAGAAAAAACCTGAAGAGTGCTTTGAGAATTCCACAGAGGATTCCATCCAGGCCATGTGAAAGGGAGGGTCAGGGCTGGGTTGTCATCAGTGCATCCATCTAAGCACACTTAATGCCTTTCAACATCATCTTGCTCTGTGGTCCTATATGCAGGATGAAAAAGAAAGGCAGCAGTTCAAAGCCTACAGAGAAGACCTTGAGGATTGTGAGGATGCAACAGAATGTGTAGGGAGATGAAAAAATGGAAGAAACACATGCTAGAATGAGTAGCTCCCCTGTCCCAAAGAGAGAACAAGGAGAAAGTCATGACAAACTGGAGGATATTCCTGGATTTCACAGGATGTGGAAGGGAGCATGAACCGGAGGTGTATAGCAAAAATAAGATGAGAAGCTATGGGTCACCATACTCTTGGGTCTTCCTGCCAAACAAACCCACTCACTGCTGTCTCCCACGTCCCAAAGTTGTGTTCACAACATTTCATGTTTACCAGTATTTGTGATCTGTCAAGCAATGTACACAAATTGGTCATCAGATACATACATAAGAAAATTCAAATGCTGGAACAGGATTGCCCTATAGATAAATGTTATGTAGTGGAACTGATTTCTGTCCAAAAAGGAGGGAGGGAGGGGATAAATGACTAAAGCAAGTCAACAGTTAAACATACTTGTTTGGTTTTATAAGAGAAATACCTCACTATTTATGTCTGCGTGCATATGATATGGAAGAAGAAAAGCAAAGTGCACTGAAAATGGAAAAGAGCTTTTACTCAGATTACATTCTGGAACCAAAAGGTACAGAAAAAGAAATACTACTAAAATTAGTAAAAAATGTTACTTTCTTCTTTTTTTCATGAGTAAACTCCCTCTTCTTCAACAGAGTTTCCCTTTCTTTCCTTCTATCAGGCAATCCCTATACTGAGGGAAATATCCCCCCATCTATGGATACTGCAGCTAGGAAACTGGAAGGCGGTCATATTTAATATAGCTCTGGTGTGAGGAGACAGAGAAGTCAAAATGCTGGAATCAGCTAATAGGGCTGTTTCATTACAGCTTTCATATATTTCATGATTTGTTTGAGCCGGCAAGCCACGCCCCCTTTTGGAGTGCCCATATGCGCGTGAAAGCATGCAGGCCGTTGCTGCCTCTCAAGATGATGCGGAGGCAAAGGAGCCCCCGATCGGGTGCCACGGCATAGCCGGGCGCCCGGGAGCTCGATTCCGTTCACACTGCATAGACTGATGCGGGACCATATCGGGAAGGAGGCAGAATGGAGCGTTCACACTGCGGGGCGGTCCCTGGCGGTGCGGCCATGGTGGCACCCAGCTTTGGTCTGTTTTGCTGAGGTGCGCATATGCACATGGGTGCAGCAGCCGGGCTTGATATGCAGCTTATTTGCGTCCACACTGCCAGGAAGCGGGATGAGCATGCACCCAGACGGCTTGACACCGGTTTCACCAGGTACCTATTTAACACAGGATAAAAGTGCTTCAGGACCGGGTGAGTACAGCACGGCAACACTGGGCAGCTGCGTCTGTTTGAATGGGCTGTCTTCATCCACTTAAAAAGCGGACCTATATCAGGCCAAAATGCCAATCTGTTCTCGGCCACTGCGTATATTTGGCTTTTCCAAATTCCATGCGGCTTAATCAAAAAGTTGGTCTTTGTCCAAAGTATTGTCCCTCATACAACTCAATGTGAAAGAACCTTGGTAAATTATACTTCGTTTGATTTGGACAGGACATTTATTCTCCTGGTTTTTACTCTGCTGGGAAGAAGAGTGATGAATTAAACTGAATATCTGCATCCCTTTAACTTGGTTTTTTTAAATGCATTCTTAAAACAGTTCATCATCCCCACTATGAAGGAAAGATGGAAGAAGCTGGAAGACCTAAGAGCATAACTGATTTGCAGAGACTTCTCCGACGTGGAAGTAGCTGTCGCTTTGTCTTGGTATAAATTTGCTACTGGAAAACAGCACTTAATATACAGCTCTTTAGAATTCCAAACTGCACTGACTTTCAGATGGTCCTTGTCACCAGATACACTCAGCACAGTGTATTTGCTATGTATATATAATTAAGCCCTGACCTGGATAGCCGAGGCTAGCCTGATCTTATCAGATCATGGAAGCTAAGCAGGCCAGCTCTGGTTAGTATTTAGATGGGAGAAAACCAAGGAAATCCAAGGTCCTGATGCAGAGGCAGGCACCAGTAAACCACTTCTGAAACCCTCCTCCAAACCATCCATTTTCTACAGGGGAACTGATCTCTGTAGACTGGAGATGAGCTGTAATTCCAGAGGATACCCAGGTTCCACCTAGAGCAGTGGTTCTTAACCTGGGTTCGATTGAACCCTAGGGGTTCGGCGAGTCAGTCTCAGGGGTTCGGTGGGGCCTCCAACTTAGTACTATTACTAAGTACTAAGAATTATTTTTCACTAAAGAAGGGTTCGGTGAATGCGCATATGAAACTGGTGGGGTTCGGTACCTCCAACAAGGTTAAGAGCCACTGACCTAGAGGCTGGCATGCATAGGCTTCCAAGATTCTGGCAAAGGCCTTCAACTTTGGGAGGAATGAAATGACTTTTCCTGGCTCTTTCTTTGGGTCAGTGATAGAAATTTAGTGTTGCGGCTGTTTTATGCTGTAATTATCATTTTATTGGTCCACGGAACTGATTTGACTGGGAACGTACTTAGAAAGCCCTGACGTGGATAGCCCAGGCTAGCCCAATCTCATTAGATCTTGGAAGCTAAGTAGGAAGCCCTGGCTAGGAATTTGATGGGAGATCAGCAAGGAAGTCCAGGGTCACGATGCAGAGGAAGGCAATGGCAAATGGCCTTTGTTCATCTCTTGCCTTGAAAACCCTATGGGGATGTCGTAAATCAGTTGTGACTTGGTGGCACTTTCCACCACCACCAGGGTGGAGTATATAAACCAAAAAAGCTTTTTCCATTGAGTGTAGCCCATACTTCTGAAGATCTTAAATCCTCATGATGGTAAAATGTACTGCACAGTTCAGAGGATCCAGTGATCAAATGTCATGAACATTTCATCTTGCTTCAGCCTCCCCGAACCTCCAATGATCAAAAGGAAAACAACAACAACAGTAATGTAAAAATAAAACCCAGTATACATTCCACACCCATGGCATCTCAATGAATAAGGCAAAAGTATGATAAACTGATGCATGAATATAAATTGGATGATGCTCCTACTGGAGGACATCGAAGCAAGTGAATCAGAAAGCGGGACGGCAATTGCAGATTACATTTGGTGGC
This sequence comes from Lepidodactylus listeri, assembly GCA_029233225.1. Lineage (NCBI taxonomy): Eukaryota > Metazoa > Chordata > Lepidosauria > Squamata > Gekkonidae > Lepidodactylus > Lepidodactylus listeri. The sequence goes on from JARCFY010000006.1 coordinate 112,618,041, forward strand.
TTTACCCAAGAGGGTTTAGTTGCTCCAGCCGCAATAGGCTTAGAAAATTCAACAGGCAGAATGAGGGATTCAGGTTCTATAATAAATGAATAAATAAAATAAGATAAGATAAAATGCTTCTCCGGGCTCCAGTATTGTAATTTAAAAGGCTGTTCTTCACCATCTCCTTTGTAAATATAAAATATTTGTTTTCCTCTTTGCGTAGAGTTTGGCAATTTGGAAGATCAGAGACCAAATGTGCTCCTTTACAGAACTGAGGCTCCTACAAAAGGCTAATGAAACATGAGCGATTCCTAATAAGCAGTACTTAAAAATATACATTCCAATATGTCTAAGAGGAAGGTTTTAAAATATGAAGGTACAGATTTTATTTATAGTATAAGCCAGAAATGAGGGCAGAAGTGAGATTCAACCTTTGCTAATTTTCCTTTCCCACCTCTCTCCACGCCGTTGTTGTTTGCTCTACGATCCAGATTTGGGGCTCAAGCCCATTCTAGCCAAGTGCAACAGATACTGGCCTTTGATATGTATTTGTATGATTAAATAACACACATTCAGCCAATTCAATGGGACCATGACTGAGCAGATAGAAATGTAGGGCTGGATTCCACGGCACGTTTCCTTTTGTGCAGCAGTTCCTGCATAAGCAGAGAGACAAGGAGGTCACTGCAAGTAGCCCTTGTACTAACTCAGCTTGGCCACATCCAGGCTTGTGATTCTACTTGCATGTGAGGTGCAAGGTATATTCCAGCAGCTTCCACCTCCATACGAATGAACTTCTTTGATCAGATCAGATCACGTATCTAAATTGGACTGTAATAACTGAACCAGGTAGCCATTTATCTTTTTATCTTTTCTACACTGCAGCAATGCTGCCTGGGAAAGAAAAAAAACAGAATGTGATATTACAGTAGTTCTTGTGTCATGTCTTACACTAATTGAATCACATTAAGTAAAACATCCTTTCCTTTATTCTACGGTGGGATCCAACCTATAAGTTGTTGACTTCTGTGGAGCTATTCTGCTAGCAGAAGTGCTTTCCTCGAAGAAGAAGAAGAAGAAGAAGAAGAAGAGAAGCCATCCTCTAATTTATGAGTTTGTTCCATCAATGGGTAAGTCTCCTTGTACAAGAAGACAGCACCTCTGCTAGCAGAATGGATCCATGGGATGCATACCTGTATTTACTATCCCATCACCTGCACACCCAGAAGTCTGTTCCCATTTTTTCTGTGCTTGATGTACTATATAAGTGTTGATGCCATCGAGTTGCAACCAACTTATAGCTACTCAGCAAGGGGCTTTCAAGGCAAGTGAGAAGCAGGGGTGGTTTGCCATTGCCTTCCTCTGCAGAGTCTTCCCCAGTGGTCTTCCATTCAAGGACCAAGCCTGCTTCTGAGATCTGATGAGATTAAGCTACACCATATCACCTTCCTCCCCCTAGGCATGACATTCACCTATAAATGACTTTTCTTGATGATCTCCCTTGTAAACACATGATAATTCATTCCTGTTTTCATAGACTCTCCCAAGTCATAAAATCAAGGGTGAGAACAAACACGTTTATTTCAAACCCTCTGATAGACTGCTGGATGAATAGATAGGGAGATTGCTTTGCATGCTGCCTTAAAGGCTTGGGGCAATTCAACAACCCCTTAAAATGTTCTTTTTAAAAAGGACTCTCCAGGTTTTAAAGCTGTCTAAAACAGTTTGGACATTTAGGATTGCTGAGTCACAGCAGCCTGTTTGGTAACAACCACACCAAGGTACAATTTTGTCTTCTCCAACAAAGGCTCTGGTTCAAATTACTAATGCTTTTAAAAAAAAATACAGTGTCAAAACGTCAATCAGAATAACTGAAAGGAGGTTACTCTGCATTTTTTTTTAAAATTAACAGTTACAACTACAAAGGGGGGGGGAGGGACTGAATAGTATCTGGATGTGTTACAAATCAGCTCCACACTCACTCGTGATGTGCCATTTTATAAACTTCCCCTAAAAAAATGTACATCTAGGTCCAATATACCTGTTTTTTGAAATATCATTCATGAACAATTTTTTTTTTGGGGGGGGGGGGATAAAAAGGAAGGAAAAAAGGATAATATCCTTGGAAAAAAGGATAATAAAGGCGAGGCAGAAAGACTGATTTAATAGAGGAGTTTATAAATGGCGATATCAAAAAACGGGTCTTATTTCGTAGACATTTCCATTGTGCGTATATCAAGGAGCAGCAAGTACTCATTTACCTTTCATTTTCTCTTTAGCTGCCTGCCTGTTATTCTTTCTTCTTTCCACTTTCCCTTTTCCTTGACTCCAGCTCCATCGCCATCCTCCCTTCATATTTGAAGTGGGCTTATGATCCCTTCCTCCACTTTTGTGAAGTCTCCTGTCATATCCATGGAGATGTAACTTCCCTAGCACCACCTGAAGCTTCTCAAAAGAGAGCAAAATAAAGACTATATAGCTATATCTATATCTAGATATAGATATATGGTGTTTTTTTAAAAGATCTACAAAGGATTCTCAGATATATGAATGATGCTAATTAGAGACAACAACTTTCGTATCACCAGAAGCCATGGGGACTTCTCAAACAAGAGCATCTTCTTTCTTCCTGCCTGATTCTTTGATGTTCTCCTGGTTGCTCTTCATAATTAAAAAAATAGAGAAATGGAGGTGAGGAGACAAGGCCTGTTGCCCAGGGATCCATCTGCCGAACAGTTAGCTGCATATTAAATGCTGCATGGGTGTCATTAAAATATTGTCATTGATAGAGTTGATTGAACTTGCTACCCTTTGGAGACGGGGTAACCTCACCCTCATCACCTCCATTTCTCTATTTTTTTCTTTTTTTGTTTTTCCTTTGATAACTGTAGGGCCCAAGTATTCTATGTGTTAAATCCATGCACTATTCAGGGGTCCTCAAACTTTTTAAACAGGGGGCCAGTTCACTGTCCCTCAGACCGTTGGAGGGCCGGACTATAGTTTTTTAAAAAAAAACTATGAACAAATTCCTATGCACACTGCACATATACTATTTTGAAGTAAAAAAAAACAAAATGGGAACAAATACAATATTTAAAATGAAGAACAAGTAAAGTTAAATCAACAAACTTCCCAGTATTTCAATGGGAACTATGGGCCTGCTTTTGGCTAATGAGATGGTCAATGTCCGGTTCCATATTTGTCACTGCTAGTCGTAACAAGTGATGCAAGTATGCATCACTTAGTCTAGATCTGGTTGTAGATTTCAGATGTTATTTTGCGAGTAGGCAAGGCGCATGGGGGGGGGGGGGGTGCACGCGCAAGCAAGGCACCCTTGACGGGGCTGTTTTCTTTCCCTCTCTGAAGAAACAAAGAACTTGGCATCCTCAGAAACTTTTTAAGGCAGCAAGCCCCCAGCTGCTTCTCCCTGAAACTCCACTACTACAGGCATCATGATGGGAAAGAGAAACCTCTCTCTCTCTCTCTCTCTCCCCCTCCGATTCCCAGCAGCACAAAAAGCCTTGAAAAAGACCCCCGCCCGGTTCTTGGGACTGGCGCAGGTCTCCTAGCCAGCTGAGAGGCCTCTCAGCCGGCTAGGAGACTTGGGGCCAGCCGGAGCGCCTGCCACCCCACACTTACCCTCTTCCAGTCTTCCTTTTGCCTCCTCCTGGCTGACTGGAAGCAGGGAGGTGAGGCTTTGTCATGTGGCCCAGGACGAGTCGGCTGCAATTTTTCCGCTGCTTTGTGTGCTGCTGGGAATTGGAGGACAGGCAGCGGCACACCCGGCGGGCCAGAAAAATGCCCTCGGCGGGCTGCATGTGGCCCCCGGGCTGTAGTTTGAGGACCCCTGCACTATATCATTGCCAAAAAAAAAAAAAAGACTAGCATTTTCAGTGGGTAGAACATTGGGTGGGAGACAGTCAGCTTTTCATGCAGTCTTACTTTATACCCCTCCTTAGCATAGTCCCTGTCCCAAATGGCTTTTGTCAACTGAAGTCCCCTGATCCCCAACATAGCCATTTTTGGTGGCCAATGCCATCCTCCCTTTTTTTCACTGGTAGAAAAGCTGGTTGGAGTCAATCCTTTCTGTTCGTTAGTGGATGCTATTATTAATGAAAGCTAGTCCAAATGTAAGGACACTTTTCTGGGAAATTTTATTTTTTTTAATTTTATTCATTTATTTATTTAATTTTATTCATTTATTTATTTCATTAAGCTTCTATACCACCCTCCCTGTGAGCGGGCTCAGAGCAGTGTACAAGAAGTTCATGCAAAAACACATTAAAACAGTATAACTAAACTTGAATAGGATTCTGGGTAGATCTGCTTTGGACTGCTCTGTTAATTTTTGAGAACAGAAACAAATGCAAAAGCAAAATACTGAGGGTGTTTCCAAAGAACACTTTGTTCCGTCAAATCTGACTGCCCAAGTTATCTTATTATTAGTCATTAACTTGGTTAATGAACTTCTATTGGTATTGTGAATCAGTGAAGTCTGTGGATATATGATAATTCCAAATACAACTTTTTATTTTTTTTTGTGTAAATTATAAAGGAACAAAGAATTCAATCAGTTGAGGAGGAGGATGCCAACTCATCTGTGCAATTCTTCTTTACCAGTTAGCACAGCAGCCTGAATAATCCAGACTAAACCAAGCTCATTAGAACTTGGAAACTAAGCGGGATTGGCCCTAGTTAGTACTCACATGGGAGACCAGCAAGGAAGACCAGGGATGCTATGAAGAAGGCGGCAATGGCAAGCCACCTCTATTCATCTCCTCTGTTGTAAACCCCATGCGAGATCACTTATAGCCAGGGGTCATTTTATATAAAAAGAGGTGCAGGAGCTAATTAGGACAACTCATTAACATAACTTATTTGCATATGCCACACACCCTGTCATTTAAAGATGCCTCCCCCATCTTGCTTTGCTTCCCCAGACGGCCTGACAAGATGGGCCAGCTGGGAAAGAAAAAAAAAAAGATGGGGAGGCATCTTTAAATACCTCTCCTTCACTTCCTCAGCCAGACTGATAAGGCCAGGGAAAGCAGGGGGGGGGCTCTCCAAGCCCTCCCCGACTCGTTCTCTTCAGCGGGCAGGCCAGGAAAGGTGGGGGGCCGCCTCTCCAAGCCTTCCCTGGCTCACCCATTTTGGCAGGCAGGCCCAGGAAGGGACAGGGAGGCATTTAAATACCTCCATGCTGCTTCAAGGGCCTAGGCAGTTGGGCCAGAGAAGGCAGGGGGGCTGCCGGGAGGGCTGCCGGGAGTTGGGGGTGGTGCTTGCTGGACTTGTTACTGCCAGAATGGCATTCCTGCTTGTTTCAGCTGGAAACGAGCCCTGCTTATAAGTCAGTTGTGACTTGTAGCGCATGGATCACTTCACCTGTCTTTTATCCTACCACTCTGCTGAGCTTAGGTACACTCCAGGTCAAGCAATTATTTTACTACGTTACAGAAGAACTGCGAAGAAAAGAAGTCCAAGTGACCAAGTACTTCCTGGTTTCTTCCCAATGTATGATGCCCCATTCCAGTTAGGGAGAGGTATGCGAGGATTCAAGGAAGGATTCTGTATAAATATCCCAAGACAGAGAAGGAGCCACACATGAAAATAAGTGCAATATTTAAGGCATCAGTTGAATCAGGGGCTGGATTCAGTTCCCACTTTTCCATCCTGCTGAACAGGTAACCATGAAACAACCTTACTAGAGCCATAAATGCACCGTAGCCCCGCTATTGTAAATGTGAGCAACGGTGACTTTCATCTATGTTACTGTGTTTGGTTAGAGAGTCACCTCTCTCCCTCTCAAACTGAAAAGTGAAACACGCACACACAAAGGGCCTCACGGGGGGCCCTCTTTGTGTGTGTGTGTGTGTGTTTCACTTTTCAATTTGGCCCAAATTCACACGATAAAAATCTGAAGAATAAGAAAACTTTCCCACTAAAGGAGCTGTTGGCTTAATTTCTGCACTCAGTTTAGGGTGGACAGTAAAATAGCTAGATTAGACAGATTAGACAGACAGACAGACAGCATAAGGGATCCATGACAAAGTGGTAAGATATCTCTACAAGCTTGAAAGGGATACTGAGAATCCAGATAGAGTGAATATCTGAAATAGCATTTGTTATTGGGCATAACACACACAGCTGCTTTGGAGAACTATCAAACTTCAAGCTGTCACCATACTGTAGAGCATCTACCAATCATAGTCAAAACTAGAATGCCCACATTAAGCATGAAATACCATATTTACTCCAAAGGAAAGTGATCCTTAGTGTGAGATGACCTCCCAAAAAAGAGAGAGACAGACAGACGGAGAACATCTCTCTTTATGTATAATTAGGAGTAAGGCCCGTTGTGGGAAGAAATAGAAAGGGCTCTAGAATGAAGCTCCAGGTGAGTGTCCTGGCTGTGGCTGGTGGGGCGGCAGAGAGAAGGAGAAAATAGATGGAGGCAAGCCATGTTTATTTCCTTCTGCTGAGCTATAAGGCAGGGCTGTCTCAAGTCCTTTCACTGCCCCAAGTGGGCAGTAGGGGAGGAGAGCCTCATGGTAACAGGTATGGTTCCCTCCACCCCTGACTTATGCTGATTTGGGGCTATGCAGAGGCAGCTAAGGTAGAAAAGCACTTCCTCCTATGCCATGTCTTCTGGGTTCCAAAGGTCTGGAAAGCAATTGCATAGCCAGTTACAGGGTTGCCAACTCTGGGTTGGGAAAGACCTGTAGATTTGAGGGGTAGAACCTGGGGAGGGCCGGGTTTGGGGTGCAGAGGGACTTCATCAGGGTATAATGCCATAGAGTCCACTGCCCAAAGTGGCCATTGTCTCCAGGAGAACTGATCGTGGTCATCTGGAGATCAGTTGTAATAGCTGGGAAATTTTCTGTAGGGGAAATGATGTGCTGTGGCTGGGGAACACGGTAATTTTTGGGAGATCTCCAGGCCCCACAGGGAGACTGGCAACTCCAGTGACCATTTAAAGGAAGATTGGGATATGTATTTTATCTTAGGACACATTCAATGAATCCCAACAGCAACAGCAAACTGTTTAGAATGTGAGAGGCAATCAGGCTGCATATGCAGAGTTCCGACTGGCTATGGCAGGGAGAAGAACAGAAAACTGTTTAGAATGTTGGAGGCAAGACTCAGGCAGTGCAGTCAGTGGATAGGGCATCATGGAGTCAGCTGATTTCGGAGCATGTGGAATGTTCAGAAAGTGCCACCCCACTACTCAATCTCTCTCTATTATACATAATTATCTGTTGGTGGTGGCATGTTCCTGAAAATTCCACACACCACACCAGCCTTTGGTCCCCTGGCCTGTCAATCAGAAGCTGTCCTTATCCATTGGCTGTGAATACTCGCATGCCATTGGCTGGGCGCTGCTCCTCTTCCCCACCCACTCCTTCAGCCTCTGTACTCTATCAGAATTTATGGCAGATGGCTTTCTCTCTTGACGAAGACACTTCTGCTTCCTTCCTGTGGGGGGGATTAACTGTTACCTCAGTGGTTGTTGGTAGGTGAAACAAAATGTCAGTTACCTGTGTTTATAAGATGGCTGCTGCCTGTGGTTTGTTTAAAATGTTCCCCCATAAGGTTCAACTGTTATCTCAGTGGCTGTTAGTAGGTGAAACGAAATAGTTACCTGTGTTTATAAGAGGGGCTTCAGAGCACGGTAGAGGCTGCAGGTGGGGGGGGGGGGAATGGAAAGCTGAACAGTGAGGGGAAAATTAAGGTAGGTTGATGCTTGGCTGGGAAGGAGATGGGGTTGCCAACTCCAGGTGGGGAATTCCTGGAGATTTGAGGAGTGGAGCCTGGAGAGGGTGAGGTTGGAGGAGAGGCGGGGCCTCAGACAGGTACAATACTGTAGACTCTGCCCTTCAAACCAGCTATTACCTCTTGGGGAACCACTCCTGCCAGTCTCCAGGTGAGGGCAGGAGATCACTCAGAATTACAACTGCTCTTCAGGTAGCAGAGATCAGTTCCCCTGGAAAAAATGGTGGACTCTGTGTCATTATACCCTGCTGAGGCTGCCACAGCAAATTGACGCTGAGTGCCCAAGGCCTTGGCACTCTCCCAGAGCCTCTTTCTAGAGCTCATTGTATTTATTCCCACAACAGGCCTTATTCCTAGTGTACATATAAAAGAAAGTCCCCTCACCATAAAATTAACACCGAGGCCAAACCGTTGGACCTAGGAACACCAAATTCAAGGAGACCGCTCCTACCATGGCATAGGTGCTCACTAAGAAGGGATTTTTAGAAATTCAACCCCCTAAGTGGGTCAAAAGGGGGGAAATGTGCTCCCCCCATTGATTCCTATGTTGCTGCCAGGCTGCAGCCTCTTTGCACCCCCCACTCTCTGATTGGTCGGCTGCAGAGCTCAGTGTTTTGAGGTAAAAAAAAACAGTTACAGGAGATTGCAGAGAGCTCATGACAGTTGAGGAAATCAGGAATGGCCAACAACCACCTGTGAGGTGTGGTAATGCTGCTGGCCCAGCCTCCCTGATGGCTTTAAACATCTGATTGGTCAACTGTGGTCTGAGTTCAGAGATAAAACATGCCTCTGATTGCTCAGCTGTGGATCTCAATGTTCTGAGGTAAAAACACAGTTAAAAGAGACTGCAAACAGTTGAGGACAGTTACAGAAATCAGCAACTCAAGACTCCTGAATAGACATTTCTCATAGCAGCCAGCATGGCAATTGAGTTTATGAATGTTCATGAAGAGATAGTAAAGGACCTTTCTAGGAGCCATTTTGATGTGTGCCTCCCTCATGAACATGAAGAAATGTCCACCACATCACCACTCTCAGACCAATGCCCTCTCATACCTCTCACCTCTTACTGCCCCCAAGAAAGCTCCTGGCAAATGTTGAGCCAGATACAACAACGCTACAAGGAGGAGGAAACTTAGAAATGGGGCAAAGACATTTGCTCATAGTACTCCTGAGGTGCACTGAGCTGCACTGGCCAAGTACCAGCAAGGTCACCCTGAGGTGCTCAGAACAACACATCTCCATATGAGCAAAACAGTGTGGTCAACAGAGAGGTCCTTCAATAGAGAAAAAAAAGCAGTACATGTGTCTCACTTCATTTTTTACATTATAATCTTTTCCGTTAGAATTCCTACAACAAATGTTACATTTCAAACTTCACATCATCAATATTATAACTGGATTTACAGAACTTAAAGACTGTAGTGAAACACAGGTATCAGACTAGTTATATATAAGGAGAGACTCCTTCTCTCTTAAATTGAAACTCAAAGCAGCTTGGAAGGCATTATTTGCCAGATGCTGTGTTGCTTTTGCTGCCACTCCTCTCTGCTGGTGAATGAACTGGCAGATTCTCCAAAGCTTTTCCATTCTCTCTCTCTCTCTGTAGTGTATTACCTCTCAATGTCAGTGGGTTTGTATACCCAAGTGGAAGATGTCGTCCCCTTTGGGGGGAGGCAGAAAAAGTAAAAAAACAAAAACAAAAAACAGTAGCTACAGAAACCAGGATGGTTTGCATCCAGTCAGAAGTGCATCTGCAGAATTTCTAGCACCCACACACAATGACTCCTCAGAGAAGAAGCAAACTGGAGAGTCATAATGTGCCAGCTGGAAGCTTCTTTAGTAACACACAAGGCTTTTCCGAATTCTTATTTTCCTTGCTTGTAAGTCTCTTGTTTCCTTGAGGGGGGGGGGAAGGTTCTGTTCCACACATGTTTTGCTCCCTGTAGTGACCAATTCAATATTACACTGGTTTATGTCCTGCAAAACAATTGCAGTCTAAATCTGCAAGGAGATTATGCTGGATATAAACTGCTGTAATATCAAATCAGCCACTAGATGGAGCAAAACACATACAGAACAGAAAATAAAAATGAAGGAACAGGAACTTACAAGGGAGGATAAGGAGAATGTGGGGAAAACCCCCCACAGTTCTGAAGACAGCAGGGGAACACGAGACCTGCAATGCTGTGAAAGATTTCAGGCCCAGTTATAGGGCAAGAGGAAAATGGAAAACAGGTCAAGGTGAGCCAATAGATATGCCTTGGGATTAGCCAAAGGGGAGGAGGACAAAGGTGCAGCATTCTGAAAATATTTGCAAGTAAAGACTAAATGGGAAGTATCTACATGGAGAGGGTGTATCTCTGAAGATCGTTTCACAGTGCCATGTTAAGCAGAGTTGCAGTCCTCTAAACCCACTGAAGTAAATGGATTTAGAAGGGTGTAACTCTGTTTAAGATTACATCTTTAACTTTTACTGAGCTGGATTTTTTCTTCTTTTGCAGGAAGTTCAAGCAGCTTCTATTATACTAACTGGGCTGTCTGACGTATTCTTAGAGAATAGATTATCAGCAGACATTAATGATTTTATTTATTTATTTATTTGTCACATTTCTATCCCACCCTCCCCGCGAACGGGCTCAGGGCGGCTAACATTTATTGGCCCATTGTGCCTTGTGTTATATCAGCATAAAACATCTAAAGACATACTAAAACCGTCAAATAGTACAATAAACAGATTAACAATTAATGTTCACAATGATGGTCATTCCTTCCACAAATTAAGATGGTGTGTTATCTTACTAAAATCCTGATTCAGTGGTATTCCGGCCTCCTGCAACACTATCTCCATACAGGGCTAGCCCCTTAGCATAGATGTTAAACAATGATAGTTGGTGGTAGTGGTGGGCGGCTCCTAATTGGAAGCCTGGTGGTGTGAGGCTTCTGTATTGACAGCAAGAAATCAGACCTTTGTTGTTGAAGCAAAGTTCTTTATTGTTCCAATACTGCAGACAGGTTCTCGAATGTTTGTTAGAGATGCTTAATGGAATACAGACAGTACTATAATACTCTCAGGTTTTCAATTGAACCCCGGACCTAAGCCAATCAGGGCAAGGGGGTGAACACGGGAAAAGTAGAAAGGAGCGTTAAGGTTCCCACAGCAAGGTGAGAAAGTTATAAATTCCCCTCTTGATCTAAGTGACCCACATGTGTGAACCTAGGCACAACATTCTCTAAGCACTGGCCATAAACAACGCTTCAAGGTTTCAATAACAAGATAACATACACAGACCTGGAAAAAGGGAGGAGGGAATGCAAGGGAGTACTCGCCATTTGTTTAGAGATGACACCTAGGAATTTGGGTCGCCATCTCCCGCCCAGACATTGCAACATTAACCAGAGTAAATCTCATACTTCAAAGTAACATTTATAGCTGTTAGGAGGGACGATGAAGGAGACAGATAAGGGGTGCTGGCAAGGGTCTGCTAGAACAAAGGAATTGAAAGCAAAATGCAAAAAGCACAGAGACATCATTGTAAAATGCAGAAAACACAGGGACATCATTGTCAGATCCTGACAGGTGGAAGAGCTCCGTCATGCAGGCCCTGTGGAACTGCATAAGGTCCTGCAGGGCCCTGATCTCCTCTGGGAGCTCATTCCACCAGGAAAGAGCCGCTACCAAAAAGGCCCTGGTCCTAGTCACCGTGAGTCTGGCATCCTTAGGGCCCGGAATCATTAGTCAATGTTGTTTCCCGGACCGTAGTGCTCTCTGGGATATGCATGGGGAAAGGCGGTCCCTCAGAATGATACATTCTGTACAAGGAATGTGTGCATCCACAATGACAAAAAATGTTCAGGTGTGGTTGTTTTAAAATGATAATCAGAATAACTCTTTGGTTCAATTCAAGTTCTCCTTGTAATATTTTCAAGAATTATGAGGGATTAAAGTTTGTATTTTTTTTACACATTTGAGGTAAATTTAGGTGGTTTCCTATACAGTCCTATTGATTTCAGAGCGTGAAACACATAGTTAATGCTCCCCCGAATACTGAAATTTGGATGGATTGTGAATAAAAACTAATGGCATTTTTAAAAGCCTGAAATAACTTCATTTTCCATTATTTCCTTGGCACCTGCCATGTGGTTTTCTAAAGTGGGCGGGGCTTTTGCCCAGCAAGGCTTATGATTGGCTACTGGAGAGCTGATTGGCTGCACAGATTTTTGAAAATGCTGCTCCAGCATCAGCTGCCACTGCAGCACAAGGATCTTCATTGTGTCACTGAAGGTAAGCTGTGTGCATGCCAGGGAATATTTTTTTAAACAATATGTTCCATTTAAGATGCATCCCATTAAACAAAACTTTTGCCTGAAATATTAAAGAGTTACTATTGGAGTTATAAATAACCTCACTTGGTTGATAGGGAGCGAGAGAGATAAGGTATATCTATCCTTTTTGGCTCGTTTAGTTTCTTACTGCAACTGCTTTAATTATTGTGATGCTCAAGATTACTGTTCCCAACTTTTATCACTTTGCCCTATTATTATTATTATTATTTTTGCAGTACACAATATTACAAATCACTGTACTCTGATTGTTTCTCTTTGTTGGCATATCGGCTGATTTGTATTGCTGTTTTTTTTCTTTTTAAAGCTATTGTTATGCCAGTAAAGGTTATTGGAATTGGAAATAACCTCAGTCCCTGATATTTTGTGTTTCACTCTGCCTCCTGTGGCAGCCATATTATGGTTGCTTCCACCTCCCCTGGCAGCCATTTTGTGATTGTGCTCACTATCCTGCGGCAGAATTTCAAAGGTGCTTGCAGGTGCAGAAAGGTTGGGGTCCCCTGTGCTATTTCATACCCTTCATTAACGCCCCCCCCCCCCCTTCAAACTCTATTAGAGGTTTATCAGATAAAAACTCTTGAATTTTTTTGCTTGGAGTATATTGATGTCTCCTGTTAAAGATGAAAAAAAAAAACCCACCCCAGTGTTTAAAGGAAAGTAACCCTCCGATGATGAGGCATATGCACCTTGCTGGAACAATTTGTCTGATTGCTGGAGGGAATTAATTATACACTTCGGAGCATGATGGTTATCCACACGGCAGTGTAATTCCCTTCTTCAGGTGGCTTTTTGCTCCCTGCTATTTCACCAAAAGCAGAAATGAAAGAATATCCCCATTACATGGTTGTTAGTTCTTCACTCTGAATATCCTTAAAATGTTCCAGGTTATCAACAGTAATACAATATTAGGAATGTGATGTAAGTGTCAGTAGGGTTAGTTATCCAGTTAAAATTGTATAATGTAAAACAACAGCAAAAATTCTGATTAGATGTGCAGGCTTATGACATTTAGGCATTCAGCAGACACAGTGGGGCTGTAGCTAAAGCTTTCAGTGAAGGAGCTAGTTTTCTTACACATTGGCTGTGTGTTTTAGCCTCCTTTCCCTCATCCTGTAGTACATAGGGTCACCAAGTCCCCCTGGCCACTGGTGTGTGTGTTTGGGATTGGGGGACAGACAGGGGTTTTTTTTTTAGCTACATTGAGGGACCAAGCCTATGCAGGTCTACTTAGAAGCAAGCCCTGTGTTTTGCCATGAGGCTTACATCCAGAAAAGTCTCCTTACGATTACAGCCTGCAGCTTTTTTAACAAATTCATGGCTTTATGTAATGCTTGAGAGAAATAAATCCTGTGGAGACGGGGAGATGGGAAGAAGTGATCAATTTCTGCCTGTCTTGCTTGCCAGTTTTGGGGTGGATGCATTCCTGAGCCCCAGGCGTATCACAGAAGAGACAGCACTCTGGTGTGCTTTGAAAAATGTGGGTGCATTTTTTACTGAATACAAAAGAAGACCCTGAATACCTCCCCCCCCCCCGCACTTACACACACACACACACTCAAGAGGGAATTAGCTAAACATATGGAGCAGAGGTCAATCAGTGGCTATTAGCCACAAAGTATAGATAGGAACTCTCAGTCTGCGACAAGTGATGCTCTGTATTCTTGGTGCTTGGGGGAGGGGGCAACAGTGGGAGGGCTTCTAGTGTCCTGGCCCCACTGCTGGACCTCCTGAGGGCACCTGGTGTTTTTGGCCACTGTGTGACAGAGTGTTGGACTGGATGGGCCACTGGCCTGATCCAACATTGGCTTCTCTCATGTTCTTATACTCAACACAGACTGGCTGGCTAGCAGCAAGCTATGATACTGATTGATCCGGAAAGGTCACTTCCTCAGATGGTGAACTGTCTGTTGATGTGTGGTCAGAACCCAAGCTTTTAAACTCTTTTCCCTACCTTTGTGTTTGCTTATTTATTTAATTAATTCATTTCTAAGCCGCTCTCCCCGCGTTCGCAGGCTCAAGCGGCGTACAAGACCTGGTACACCAGGATTCCGTAAACAAAATATTAAAACAATATAAAACATTTCATGAAAACAATTTAACAATTTAAAGTGCTCAACAGTCAATACAAACTCAGATGGCGACAGTCTGATCACACCGGTGCCCTGATCACAGTCTGATCACACCGGTCAGCGGCAACTGACACAGTGGGCGGTCAGGTATTAATAGATATAGACAATAGATGTTTGGGGCTTTTTCCCCTTATAAGGTAATCATGAGCCTCCTGTCCTCTGGACCATGTATCATCACCTCTGAAAACGCTGTGAACACAAGTCTTCTTCTCAGCAACTTCACCTTTCCGCCCTGTTCTTCTCTCTAGAATTATTTCCAGTTCAAGGACAGGGTCCTCTGGCTTACAGTCTATGATCTCTTATTGCAGCCTGGATCATAGGGCCTGTCCCCGCTGCACTCTCATATCTTCATTCACTCTCTCATTTTCTCACCCCACCTGGGCATATACAATTTGCTTGATATCAATATAAAAGCATGAAATGTATGAATATTTGCAAAATCACGCTCGTTTCTCAAGGCTTAATAAGCTGAGTGCAAGTTGGTATCGCCTCACAATGCATTCAAAGACTTCTATGAATATCTCCTCAATCCAGTTGCTTGCCCACATATGGGATAGATCTGATTTCTTCAAGGGGGCAAGGCTACAAAGGCTGCTTAAGCCGCAGCAATTGGGCAAGAAGAGCAGCTTTTGGACTTCAGGTTTAACGAGGATGAGTCATCTCCAGGCAACTGGCCCTCTGGTATCCAGGAACCAGCAATCACTTCTGTGTTTTGGCATGAATACTTCTGTTTTCTTGTGGTTAACTTGTGCCTTTTGCAGTTCCAGTCTACTTTTCATGTTCTACTGAAAGACACCAGAGCTGAACACTGTTGCCCCCCCCAGCACCAAGAATACAGTGTATCACTTGCCCCAGACTGAGAGTTCCTATCTATACCTTGTGGCTAATAGCCACTGATGGACCTCTGCTCCATATGTTTATCTAATTCCCTCTTGAAGCCGTCCATACTTGTAGCCGCCGCCACCTCCTGTGGCAGTGAATTCCATGTGTTAATCAGTCTTTGGGTGAAGAAGTACTTCCTTTTATCTGTCCTAACCCGGCTGCTCAGCAATTTCATGGAGTGCCCACGAGTTCTTGTATTGTGAGAAAGGGAGAAAAGGACTTCTTTCTTTACCTGCTCTATCCCATGCATGATCTTATAAACCTTGATCATGTCACCCCTCAGCCATCGTTTCTCCAAGCTAAAGAGCCCCAAGCACTTTAACCTTTCTTCATAGGGAAAGTGTTCCAACCCTTTTATCATTTTAGTTTCCCTTTTCTGCACTTTCCCCAATGCTATAATACCTTTTTTGAGGTGTGGCGACCAGAACTGTAAACAGTACTCCAGATGAGGTTGCACCATCGATTTATGCAGGGGCATTATGATACTGGCTGATTTTTCAATTCCCTTCCTAATAACCCCCAGCATAGTGTTGGCTTTTTCCATTGCAGTTGCACACTGTCTTGACATTTTCATTGAGTTATGTACTACGACTCCAAGATCTCTCTCTTGGTCAGTCTCCACCAGTTCGGACCCCATCAACATGTATTTATAGTTAGGATTTTTGGCTCCAATGTGCATCACTTTGCACTTGGCCACATTAAACCCCATTTGCTACGTTGATGCTCACTCGCCCATCCTCGACAGATCCCTTTGAAGTGCCTCACAATCCTCCCTGGTTCTCACCATCCTTAACAACTTTGTGTCATCTGCAAATTTAGCCACTTCACTACTTACTCCCAACTCCAAATCATTAATAAACAAGTTAAAAAGCATCAGACCGAGTACTGATCCCTGCGGTACCCCACTGCTTCCCTCCCATTTATACTCATCCTCTGTTTCCTTTTAATTAGCCAGTTTTTGATCCACAAAAGGATTTGCCCTTATATCCCATGGCTATTGAGCTTACTTAGGAGCCTTTGATGAGGAACTTTATCAAAAGCTTTCTGGAAGTCAAGGTAAACAACATCTATTGGGTCCCCCTTGTCCACATGTTTGTTTACTCCCTCAAAGAACACTAACAGGTTAGTGAGAAAAGATCTTCCCTTACAGAACCCATGCAGAGTCTTCCTCAATAGATTTTGTTCCTCAATGTGCCTATTATTTTTTTCCCTTAATAACAGTTTCCACTAACTTACCTGGTATCAACGTCAGACTGACTGGCCTGTAATTTCCCGGATCTCCTCTGGAACCCTTTTTAAAGATAGGAGTGACATTCGCTACCTTCCAGTCCTCAGGAATGGAGGCAGATTTTAAGGAAAGATTACATATTTTTGTCAAGAGATCCACAAGTTCACATTTGAGTTCTCTCAGAACTCTTGGATGTATGCCATTTGGGCCCGGTGATTTATTTGTTTTTAAGTTGTCTATCAGTTGTAGGACCTCCTCTCTTGTCACCTCAATCTGACTCAGGTCTTTCAGCACCCCTCCTGAAATCAGTGGTTCTGGAGTGGGCAAGCACTTCTCATCTTCCACAGTGAAGTCAGAGGCAAAAAATGCATTCAGCTTCTCGGCTATTTCCCTATCATCCTTCACTACACCTTTTACCCCTTGGTCATCCAAGGGCCCCACTGCTTCCCTGGCTGGTTTCCTACTTCTAATGTATTTGAAGAAAGTTTAATGTTGTTCTTTATGTTTTTTGTGATATGCTCCTCATATTCCCTTTTTGCCTGCCTGATCACAGACTTGCATTTTATTTGCCACAGCCTGTGTTCCCTTTTATCAGCCTCCCTGAGACTAGCTTTCCACTCCTTAAAGGAATCCTTCTTACCTTTTACAGCTTCCATTACTTTGTTTGTTAACCATGCAGGCTTTTTTCTATACCTATTTCTGCCTTTCCTAACCTGTGGTATATATTTTCTCTGAGCCTCTAGGATTGTAATTTTAAATTGTCTCCAAGTGTCCCCAATGGTTTTGACCCTTTCTACTTTTCCTTTCAGTTTTCTCCCTCACATATCCCCTCATATCAGAGAAGTTACCCTTTTTAAAGTTAAAAGTGGTTGTGTCAGTCTTTTGGGGCAACTCCCTATTGATACAAATGTTGAATTCAGTAACATTATGATCACTGTTCCCAAGTGGTGCAATCACTTTAACATCTCTCACCAGGTCTTGGACATTACTTAGGACCAAATCCAAGATCGCCTCTTCCCTGCTCAGTTCTGTAACCATCTGCTCCATAGCATTGAGCGTGTCTAGAAACTCAATCTCTTTTTCCTGACCTGAACACATATTGACCCAATCAATGTGTGGGTAGTTAAATTCACCTATTACAACACAGTTATTTCGTCTAGCCGCTATCTTGAATTCATTCATCATTTTATAATCCTGCTCTATCTTTTGATTTGGTGGGCGATAACAAACTCCCAATGTTAAGCTTCCTTTTGGGCCCACTAATTCAACTCACAGCATTTCCAGAAGCAAATCCAATTCTCCTACCCTCTCAATCTTACTGGACTGTATACCCTCTCTGACATAAAGAGCCACCCCACCTCCAACTTTCTCCCCCCTATCCTTCCGATATAATATATAACCAGGAATCATCGTATCTCACTGATTTTCCTCATCCCACCAAGTTTCTGAAATACCCTCAATGTCTATGTTTTCCCCCAACACCAAGCACTTTAACTTCCCAATTTTACCTCGGACACTTCTAGCATTAGTATATAAACATCTATAGTTTCCCATACATATTAAGCCCACAACCTTCCTCTTGCTGCCTCAAGACCTTGCCAGGCAGTCTCCATCATTAGCCACAGTCTCAGTGGATAATTCCAGCCTCCTCTCTGGGTTTTATATGTTCTTTTAGAATTAATTTTATACCTATCACACTGAAGCTTGTATATCATGTTGTCATTCCAGGATCCAGGAGGAAATACTTGTTCAGGTTTGAAGGAAGATGCTACCATTTGTTGGGCCCAGCAGTCTACCACGTGTTTTTTCTTATTTTTTGCTCTGGATGAATGTCCAGTTAATGCATTTTTAAGGTCCCATAACTTCTAATATTTAAACTGTGACCATTTGTGTTTTTTTTAAAATAACTGTAGATTTATTTACATTGCTTTTATTGTGTTTTTATAATTCTTTTATTCATATTGTAAGCTGGTTTTGTGCTGGACATAAAGTGACAATATCAAATCAACCACTAGAGGTAGAAAAACACATGTGGAATTGGGGGGGGGGGGGGAATGAAGCAACAGGAACAAACAAGCAAGGAAAATGAGAATGCGGAAAAGCCCAGAGAATGTTCAGGCGTTCTGCCGTTGGTCACAGTAGATGGCACTCCAGATGGACCACTACAAATGACTATGAGACAGGGACAGGCTTTGTTTCCATAGAACAATAAATTAGAACATTATTAAAGCGGACTGTAAGCTTCCCTAAATAAACTTGAGGAAGGGACAGATTTTGCCTCTAACTCCATAATTCTACCTTTACTTTTTCTCACCATGTGCTCTCCTATGCAATAAAATGGAAATACTGTAGTTGGTTACAAACTCCATATTCATCACAGTGGGAACCATCCTGTGAGGGAAGGACCCCCACAATAGTCAGATGTGAAGAAATGTGTACTACACCGATCACCATGTGGGAAAACAGATAATTATTTTAAATCCCAGATCTTCATGATATTGTACAGTGCTGGAATTCCTAGCGAACTCAGGTGACCACAGGAATCTCTTCCAGTCTGCAACAATCTTAGAAGACTAGCACAATACACTACAGATCACGAAGCAGGTTTCAGTGGGTGTTGTGTATTAATATCATGCTCTAGTAATGGCGACCGCCATGTGGACATTCGCACGTGGCCTGAATCTACCTGAGCTTCGGCCATCTTGACCCGCAATAAACTACCATCCTGATTTCACTACAACCGGCCTCCTGACTCCAGCTCTTTTCAGTGGGTTTAGCTCTTAACTTAGATTCTGTACCTTGGATATCTACAGGGAGAAAATATTCCCTGTCGCATGTAGGTGCCTTGTTCCTGAATCCTTTCCTTTTAGTGGGATGAAAAGGCTCTGAATTGAATCTATTTTGAAAGCAGGGTATGCTGTCTTTGCTTCAAGAGAGGAGGGTGCTCACATCAGAAGCAACTACAAATGTAGATATATAGATAGTTTCTAGGAGGTGCAGTAAGGGTGAACGCTTCCTGAGCATTGTTTTTCAATGGCCTCCAATCCATAAGGAAGAGGGCAGCTTCACTATGCCTCTGAGTATTTGTTTCTCTCCATAGCTTAGGAGAGAATACTTTCTTCGTAACACCTCAACAATAAAAGAAAACCCTAGATCAACTCAAATTTTGCCTTTGGAGAGGATCTGAGAAATCCTCTTGACAAGCCAGCCAGCTCCTTGTCTCCAAAAAAAATTCACACTCTGTAAAAGATTGGTTTTCAACCATAGTAGGGGGAGGGGGAGAAAAGAAAAAGCAACCAAAAGACATGAGCCATGTTGTTTTATAGTACAGACGGAATATGGGAAATGAAATGTTACACAGAAAATAAGGTAAGAGAAATGGTGGGTGTGGCAGGCCATTTCTATCAACTGAGGGGACTCACATAGCCTCCTATGATTTGGGGGGAATCAGGTTTATGTTAAACTATAAACCTTCTCCTCAGTTACCAGGTGTTCTAATGGTGGCACGTGTCTTGACTTCGGGTTTACTGCTGTGAGGTAAGTTTTGTGGCACACAAGTAGAATATGGAGGTCACTGAGGCAGGAATTTTACACTAACAAACTAACAAAGGAGATTTCTTTATTTAAAGACTGTTTTCCAGGAACGGATTAACAGCACAGGACTCCAGATAGACAAAAAAGAAACCTGGCTGAGACACATTAATTTAGAGAGTAGTTTCAGGTTTAATACTTTCAAACCTAAACAGGCTTTCACCGATTAGCCACTCGGCTGGATCCTAACATGCACATAGGATTCCACCCACACCAGCCTGCCCTTTCCCAAGAGTCAGACTAAATGCCCCCAGCTCTGCTCATTGCCAGAGACTGGCCTAACAACTGGGTACTCTTATCTCTGTCAGAAGTGGAGCCAAACCACTCTGCCACACTACCAGGCAGAGCTGCCCTTCACTCTGTCTGCTCCTTTCCTGAGCCAGACCTGAGCTCTCGCTGCTCCCCCCCTCCACCCCCGAGGCAGAACTGAACTGAACTCCTGCTGTGTTTCCCTCCAGCATTACATCCCCTTTTTCAACAGTGATTGGATGCTGGAGCAGCACTCCCATTGGCACAAGTGAGTGGCTGTTTTCCCCTTCAGGGGCGAGACAACCTTCTGTCCATCACAATAGGTATGATTTAAATAAATAAAAGTAAAGAGTGACAAATCATGGGCACAATTTGTCCTTCCCTGTGCATGCAGCTCACGGAGTCACGTGCATGCCCAATGGATCCTGCTAGTTCCCCTTCACTGCTGGACAGAAATGCCAATCATGTGTGATCAGAGGCCTATGCATACCTCCCATAATGCCCCCTCCTCAGCAGTTACGAGGGCAAGGTTCCTACATTTACCTTCTTCAGAACAAATTTGCCCCAGTTCCTCAGGTAAGATCAGCACAATTGCACATGTTCTTTTGGGGAGTCCTTTGTATGCTGATCTCAGGAGGCATTATACCTCACCTTGTTTGTCAATTCATTCTGATACATCTTCTAATGGCCTAGTTACATAACCGCTGAGTGACAGAAATCCAAAAAAGAACTCAAGCAGTTGCAATTTTTTTAAAAACTCCTTTTGTCTGTTGGATGATAAACTATTATTAACAGCTATTCACTGCTCAAAACCAATGTATTATAGGGCTTTTGTTGGATCGAAGGCTGAGGACAGACTGGCAATCTGGAGTGGGAGTGGGAGAAAACCAGGGCCAAAAGCTGCGGGGGGGAAGTGCACTGGGGCTGGCCATTCACACTGGCCAGTGAATTGCAGGAGCATACTGTTAGGGAGCAAACTGCCTAACAAACTGTTCAAACTGCCACCTCCACTTGACTTCCGTTTCTTCCAGTCCACACTGCCAGGAAGCGGGAGACAAGCAGCAGACGGCCCCTGGACACCAGTTTCTGCCGGTGTCCTTCTGAAGTGGCAGGGAAGCATGTAAGTACAGAAGGGAGCTGGGGTACAGCTGTGGCTGTTTGAACAGGCTCCCTTCCCCCGCTTCACAAGCGGAGCTCTCCCGTTCCACTTCCTGAGTCTGTCCTCAGCCAAAGGAAAGGCATACCTCCCATAGGTGGCTCTAGCAACCACATCCTCCTCAGGGCCACCCGCAAGCTTGGAAGACAAGTATCTTGCATGCATAACCTGAGGGCGAAGAAAGATAGCAAGATGGAAGCACAGACATGCGTGAGTCATCAAGTGCTGAATGACTGTCTGATGTGCAATCCAGTGATGTGCATGTGTGTGTGAACTGGCACAGTGGCTGAGTATCTCTCATTTATCTCATGGTGTGGTGTAGCGGTTGGACCAGCACCAGAGAGTCCCAGGCTCAGAATCCCAGATAACCACAAATCACATTGGGTGACCTTTGGCCAATAACTAACTTGTGTCATAACCCTCCTCACAGGGCTGTTAAAGAAGATAAAGAAGAGAACCATGTGTGCCATTCTGAGGTCCTTGGAGGAAGAACAGGAAAAATACAACAATTTACATAAATTGTCTGTAAACAAGGAAGTATATCCAGAGGTAGTTGAGATATTACATTTGCTATGTGATCTTGCATTCTTCTCTGTGGTGAATTTCCTGTCTTCTGAACATGTGATCTGTTAGAATGCACAGAAGCTCTTGAAACATGTCAAAAGGATTTGATGGAAGAGGTGGGGAGAGTCATTACATTCAGTACTCCCCAATCCTGTTGAGCCTGTAGCCACCTGGAATTTTGAGAATGAAGAGTAAGGACCACCACAAAATAGCTGCCATGAGCACAATCACAGAATGTTGGGAGGTTCCAAGCCCAGTATTATTCTATAATACAGGCAACTGTGGAAAGGGTGTACCCTGAAGACACAAAGGTGATGCCTCCTGAGTTTCACTGAACATCTCCAGCTCCAGTGAGATTGAGAAAAACCAGGACTAGCTATTTGCTTGGAAGAAGTTGTATGGAGAAGGGAAAAAATGGTGCCAGGAAACCCACTGGTGGCCACCATGGTGTCTATGCATTGCATGGCATGTTGCATTAACTCAGTGTTCTTTCCAAGTTGAAAACCATATTTGACACTGTATAGGTGAATCAAAGGCTGACTAGGTGAAGGCCCCAGGGATGGATTGGTAAATTTAATTTACCCAGGAACAAACCAATCTGAGATGTCCCTGTAGCACTACAAGCCAGTGCTGCAGGGACAACTCAGCTCATACCTGGCTGGGGACACCAACAGTGTTTGTTGGGTGACCCATCACTTTTTCTCAGACCATCAACCAGGGGCGTAGAGTTTTGGAAATCCCAGGGGCTCCTTAGCGTGCATGCTCACTGGGATGATGTTCTCCCCCCCCCCGGGAAACCACCCCACCTCCCCGGGCCCTTCCGAGGCCTGCCAGCCGCTGCTGCCGGTGCCTCTCTCTCCCCCCCCGCCATCCCTTCCCTCTCCCTCTCCCTCTCCAGCAGCGGCCGCCGGGCCTCGGAAGGACCCAGGGAGGCACAGCAGCAGGTGCTCCATTTTCCTGGGGGTGGCTGAGCCCCCCCCCCCGGGAAATTTTGGGGGTGGCTCAAGCCCTCGAGCCCCCCCCCCCGGTACTCTACGCCTATGCCATCAACAACTGGTGGCAGTGCAAGAAAGAGCAGCTAGTGTGCTGGCACCAATCAGTGTTACTACTGAAGGGTCCAAGCCAAGTGGTCCCTGAGACACTGGCAGAGTTGCTGTGGCTTGGTGTAGCTTGTTCTTGCCAGCCAATGGCCCTGTAGGGTAGGGGCCCAGTGGGAACATACTTGTAAGTAGGCTTGTCAGGTCCCACAGCCACCAGTGGGGGATGGGGGGTAGGGTTGCCAGACCCAGGTTGGGAAACTCCTGAAGATTTGGGGAAGGAGGCTGGGGAGGACAGGGACCTCAGTGGGGTACAATGCCATAGACACCACCCTCCAATGCATCCATTTTCTCCAGGGGAACTAATCTCTGTAATGTGGAGATGAGCTGTAATTCCAGAGGATCCCCAGATCCCATCTGGAGTCTGGCATGCCTACCTGTAAATCCAGTGGCCAACCTGCCCCCGCAAGATCCTCATTTTGAGAAGTAATGAATTTACAAATGGTGTAAATTACAAGCTAGTTTCTGTCAGAAGAAGCATAATAAATACTTCTGCATCCTATAATGTTTACAGATGGGGCTTGTTGTTACAGAAACTGAAAGGAAAGTGAGGATCAGAAGTTTCTGAGTTTGCTACAATACTATTATCCCTTTATACCTTTGCAACTCACAGCCATTCTTTGGAAATCAATCAAGAAGCCACCCATTGATTTTCCTTTCCCCCTTTTTTTTGTAAATGGCAAGGCTGCTAAGAGCCCACTGGGGAAGACGGCACACATGAGAGACTGGATTTTTAAGGTGCGTCGACACAAGCTTATTTGCCAGAGATCAAATCTTCAGTGAACAGACTGGCACAGATATATTTTTTTTAATTTTGAGACTATGATAATAACATCACGTTGCTTTTGCACCGAGATGCAGCACAAACCACCCAAAGAAGCTGCAAAGTTGTTTGAAAAAGGATGGTAACGAGTGGAGGGATAAAGGCCTCCAGAAAACTGATGCTTTTCGCTTGCTTAAAGACAAATGAGGGCCTTCCCCCCCCAAGACATATTGTTGAGCATAGAGTTGATCTAGCATAATGCAGCAAAGGAGGAGGGAAGGTAAACTGCAATCTGTGCAAGACTGCTGACTCCCCCCCCCCATGCACAAACTTCTAAAAAGATTCTGAGATGTTTTGCCATTCTTATCAGTGAACATAAGAACATAAGAAGATCCCTTCTGGATTTGCTCCAGCATCATGTCTCACACACTGGCCAACCAGTTCCTCTGGAGGGCCAGCAACAGGGCATAGAGATCAAAGCCTTCATAAGAACATCAGAAGAGCCCTGCTGGATCAAACCAATTGTCTATCTAGTCCAACATCCCATCTCACACTCTGGCCAACCAATTCCTCTGGAGGGCCAGCAACAGGGCATAGAGGTCGAGGCCTTCATAAGAACATCAGAAGAGCCCTGCTGGATCCAGGCCTCGCCCAATTGTCCTGATAGGACCTTAAGATTGTGGTTACAGATCATAGGTTCCCTAGAGGATCCTAGGCACTAGATTGGTGGCAAGTTATGATCCAGCCAGCTATTGTTCTTCCTGACCCAAGCTCAGGTAGCTGGCCTGGCCATATGCGTTTGGCCACGTGGCGGTCGCCATTTCAGGGAGTACATGGTGACCACCATTGCATATATTACAACTGTGAAGGGTTAATGCCTCACAGACCATTAAGTGACAGTTTGCTCAGAGAGATTTGATTGGTTAGCATCAGTTGAGCAGAAAGCTCAACTGATTTGGGAACTGAATGCTGAAGACAACTCAGTTTAGCTCTGACTGGGAACTGGAACAGTTTAGCCCTGACTGAGGAGAATTTAGCTTGGACTGAAGAAAGTTTAATGCTGACAGACAACTGGGAAGGTTGGCATGGAAGAGTAGGTGAATCACTGAAGAACCCCCCCCCCTCCAATCCTGGCCAAGGAAAGGGATAAATCTTCTACTGAGATAAGTGATTCCCTACCCAGTTGAAAGGGAGATAGCTCTGAAGAGTGGAGTGATCATGCCATTTAGCTGACGTCGACCTTCAGATGACTCTTGCAGTGTAAAATATTTTCTGTGTCATTCAATAATGATACCATATAATGTAAATACTGCATTTATAATTTTGTATCTTTGTGCTTTGTGCTTACAACAACCATGCAGTCAGTGAGCATTAATCAATTGAATGGATTGGTTACTTATGTATCTTGAACAACTTCAAATCTACTTCAGGGGAGAGAGAGAAGGATATATATTTGATAAATAAATGAATAAACATTATTGCTCCTCTCATCAGTGGGGAATTCTAAAATTCCAGACACTGGTTCTTGTAAAAACCCATTGAAATGTGATCAGACTGATTACCAAGAGCAGAACCTTGCTTAAATCTTTAAGGGATTTCGGGAAAGCAAAGCACATTCTTTCTCTGTAATTTATTTCCAAGCAGGATCAATCACTGAGAAGACGTTCTGAAGGACATAATTATACTAGGATGGAGTTGTATTTAATCACTTTTTAAAGAGTGAAGAGGACTTGATGGATTTCTTTTAATTAAGCTTTGCAAATGAATTAGAAAATATAAATAACTCTTGGAACTTTCTTTTTATTGTGGCATAGTTTCTTGACAGATACCTCACAAGTGCAATGCAGAATGCTACTATTACAGCATTTAAGCATACTTGTACATGATTGGGTAATGCCAGAGTTTTACCAGTCTTGTAAAAACCAGGAACTCCAATTTGCAACAGCCCTATGTATTTATTTGATTCATTTACACCCTGCCTCTCTCCCTAGCGGGGACCTGAAGTGGCTTACATCATTCTCCTTTTTCTCCTTTTTATTCTCACAACAACCTTGAGTTCCACATGCAGGAAAGTGGTACAGGACATAAAGCTACTAAATAACAAATAAACCCTATGAGCTCGGTTAGGTTGAGAGAGTGTAACTGGTTCAAAGGTAACCCAGCAAGCTTCCATGGCAAAGTAAAGATTCTAACCTGGGGGTCCCAGATCCTCAGGGCTTTTTTTCTGGGGGAATGTGCCAGAACAGAGTTCTGGAACCTCTTCGACAAGGTTCTTTTAAAACTGTTTAAAAGTTCATGAGTTTTCAGTATACAGACTGAAAACTTCATTTCCCTCCTTTTTAAAAATAGTTTTATTTAATGTCATTCTAAAAAACACAATACCACCAATATCAAAAAAAAGGCTCATAAAAATACACAATTCATTTCCCTCTTGAGAGTTCTGGCTCCTGTTTGTCCCAAAAAAATACATACATATTTTTTGGTCTATACGACGCACCTGACCATAAGACGCGGGGGGAGGCTCGCACCTTCCGCGCTGGTCAGCGAGGCCTCGCATCTTCTGCGCTGGTCAGCAGCGGCCTCGTGTGAGCCACCGGCGGCGGCCTCCTCGTGTGAGCCGGCGGCGGCCTCGTGGCAGCAACAGGCAGCAGCAACAGGAACCTCGTGAGCAACAGGAACCTCGCAAGCAACAGGCGGCAGCGGCCTTGCGGCAGCAACAGGCGGCAGCAACAGGCACCCCCCCCCCCAGGAATTTTTAAAGTCACTCCCCCGCCCCAACGTGCAGTCTTCGCTCCATAAGACGCACACACTCCCCCCCCCCACTTTTTTGGGGAGAAAAAGTGTCTTATGGTCCGAAAAATACGGTAAATAAGCCCTGCAGATCATAGTCTGAACTCTCTAACCACTATATCATGCTGATTCACTCTGGACCTGACACAATGAGATACACTCTCATAGAAACTGTTTGCTAATACAGATACCTTATTTATTAAAAGAGTTTTTGAAATAATAAGGAAAAAATATCACAAGCAACGGTAATAACCCCTGTATGTGTGTGTTTGTGTGTTAAGTGATGTAAAGTCACTTCCGACTTACGACGACCCTATGGATTAATGTCCTTCAAAACATCTTATCATTAAAAGCCTTCCTCAGACCTTGCAGACTGAGGGCCATGGCTTCCTTGGTTGAGTTGAATCCATCTCATGTTGGGCCTTCCTCTTTTCTTGCTGCCTTCAGCTTTTTCTAGCATTATTGTCTTTTCCAGTGACTCTTGTCTTCTCATAATGTATGATATCCTCAGTTTGGTCATTTCAGCTTCTAGAAAGAATTCAGGCTTGATTTGATCTAGAACCCACTTTGTCTTTTTGGTGGTCCACAGTGTCCATAAAACTCTCCTCCAACACCACATTTCAAATGAGTCACCTTTCAGAGCCCGTTTGGTGCAATGGTTAGGAGCATGTAATGCAATCTGGGAGAACCAGGTTTGATTCCTCACCCTTCCACATGCAGCTGCTGGAGCGACCTTGGGTCAGTCACAAGTTCTCTTAGAGTTGTTATCTTGTTCTTGAAAGAGTTCTCTCAGCCTCACCTACCTCATAGGGTATCTGTTGTGGGAGGGGAAGGGAAAGGAGATTGTCAGCTGCTCTGAGATTCCTTCAGGTAGTGAAGGGCAGGGTATAAATTCAATCTTTTCTCTTCTTCTTCCTGTCAGCTTTCTTCATTGCCCAGATTTCACTCCCAGGGTTTCCTGCCTTCATGTGTGATGGAAGAAAAAGCTATGTTCACTCACCTCCTCCAAGGATATAACCACACTCCCCCCCCCGCTATTTGCATGGGAGATTGGTTGATTACAGAACCCCACTGTTTACAGTAACTGAAGTAGTACATGAGATTTTTTCTTTAATGGTAAAATTTTCAATATGTTCATTTGTGCAGCAAACTCTAAAGCTCTTTAACAATTTCTCTGGTAGTGTAAGTTGAGGGTTGGACCATTGCCTGTTTGTATTTTATCTAAATAGTCATTCGGACAAATTTCTGAATACTCTGCTTTAATAGTGATTGAAATGAAATGTTTAATGCACTATCATCAGTTTGAGGGATGCAAGCAATCTACGAAAAGTGTAAGTGTTAATGCTGTGAGTCTGATTTCTCCCTCCCCCATGGAAAAGACATCTTTGATAGACTTTATTGAATAATAATAAAAAAGAACTTCTTCTGTTGTTATTTTCAGAGTGCAAAAAAGGCTTGGAAAGGAAGCAGCCACAACCCAAATACACATTTGTATTGAATAAGATTATGGCATTGTCAAAAATAGGGTTGCAATGATTAGTTTGTCAGGCTGGCAAAAAAGCATTAAATAAGGACGTGGGTCCATAAGGAGTGGTGTTTGCCAACATTCAGGCTAGAACATTATGGATTCTTTTCCTCTTCTTTTGTTTGTTAAAATTTTCCTCCAATAACATATTGATTTCCCAGTAACTGATTGCTTTTCATCTTCCTAAAGACAAAATCCTGTGATATTTTTAATAGCTTGTTTCTGTTCCATTTCTGCTGATCATATTACCTTGTACGCATGATGCACAAAAAATTGAAACCCCGGGTGACATTATTTATTATTGATTGATATCAATTAAGTAATCCTGATCGAAAGTAGAAAATTATGCTCTTTTTTCTTTTTGTTTATTTGCATAGGTTATCAATTAAGTAGTCCCGAAGTAGAGAATTTTGCTGTTTTTATTTTTGTTTATTTGCATACATAAACAGTTTGGCCCACATATTTCATGGTTTATGTGGCTGGGCCATTTGTGTCCTTTATTCTGGCAGCCATGAAGTTACTCCAAGCATTTCTGCTTGAGAGAGAAAGTGCTGTGATTTCCCCTAACTCTCCCTTCAGTCCTTCAATTTGTCCCTTACTACTAGGGTTGCCAGGTTCCTCTTCATCTCCAGTGGGGGACTTTGAGGGGGTGTTCCGGGGGGGGGCATCCCCAGCATGATGACATCATGTTGGGGACGTCTCGGCTCCAAGCCCTGCCCTTGTAGGGATGGTTCCGCTGGCTGCCTACACTTAAAGGGGGTCCCTTTAAGTGTACACAGCCAAAGGGCCTCGTGCACCCAATCTCCGCTCAGAGATTGGACATGTGGGGCCCTTTCACACTGGCTGCCTGCACTTAAAGGGACTCCCTTTAAGTGCAAGCAGATGGAGGGCCTTGTGCGCTCAATCTCCACTAGGAGATCAGGTGTGTGGGGCCCTTTCCCACTGGCTGCCTGCACTTAAAGGGGCTCCCTTTAAGTTAAGGCGGCCAGAGGCCCCTGCCCACCCCTCTCCCTCTTCTCTCTCTCAAGAGAAGGGAGAGGGGTGGCTGTGGGTGTTGGGGCTGGCCGGCAGGGGACTGAACCTCAAAAAAGCGGGTAACCTCTGCCAAACCAGGGGGTCTGGCAGCCCTACCTACTACACTGTTCTTTATGGCCAGGGGCCTGCCTACCTAGGGACCGCCTTTCCCCATACATACCCTAGAGAGCACTACAGTCAGGCACGCAACATCGCCTGGCCCTTCCTGGCCCGAGAGAGGCCAGGCTGGCTACCACCCGGAACAGAGCCTTCTCAGTGGTGGCCCCCTACTGGTGGAACGAGCTCCCGGAAGACATCAGGCCCCTGCGGGACCTTTTGCAGTTCCGCAGGGCCTGCAAGACGGAGCTCTTCCGCCAGGCTTTTGGGGTCACCGCTGGGGGAAATGGCCACTGATAGATGGCCAGAGAAGTACACAAGCCCGGGATAACAGTTAGTGATAGCCTCCAGGCTGGGGGAGCTGTCGTTGCCCTGGTGTTGGTATTTAAATTGCCACCAATTATATTGTAATTTGCCGCCAATTGAAATTGGAATTGTACTGTTTTTTAATGTACTAATTTATATTGTTTGTATTGATTTTAATGTTGTGAGCCGCCTAGAGCCGCTTATGTTGGTCAGGCAGGATATAAATCTAAATAAATAAATAAATAAACTGTTCTGCTGACCTCCCAGGAAAAAAGAAATAGGGGACTCACTAGGTTGTAGCAGGAGGGGAAGTGGGGAAAGCCCATGCTGTGAGGCACATGGATAGTTACACTCATGTACTATTTATATGAGATGTCTATACAATTTAAACTTACAATGTACATTGTCCATCATGCATACACATTGATGTACACATAATGTTGATAAATGTGTATGGCATATGTGGTGATGTTAAGATGAATTCTCTTAATCCCTCTTTATCCAGTTTGTCTCTGAAACCCAACAATCCCTTTCTTTCCCTTTTTAGGAATTTGGAGTCTGTTTCTAATCAATTCCATTTTGATCAAAGAGAAATGTGAACATTTCAGAATGCTCAGAGGCAAGTAATGTCTTCCCAAACATTCCTATCCTCTTGCTACAGCCACCCCTCTGAGGTGTGCTGTATAAAAGAACTGCAAGAGCTGAAGTTAACAAAAGAGTGCACTAACTTCTCTTTAAAAAGAAATAAAAAAGAAAGAGAAATCCATCTTTTAAAACAGAAAAAAAGGGGGGAATAGGATGAATCAATGACTATAGCTAAAATGTGGATTTGAGGTGGGAAAGAAATTAATCTCCTGATAACAAGACTAGTACAGGGAAATAGATTGGTGGTTTGATTCCTACAGGGGAACAACAAAAATGAAGTGGGGATTTTGGAGCTGATCCAGCAGGGATGCAAGAGTAACCTTAGTCATGATTGGCTGCACTATTTTGGCAATTTTGAACAGTTAAGGGTTAAAACAAATGATGCACTAGGACAGGGGTGGGCAAACTTGCTCAGCGTAGGAGCCACCTAGAACAGGGGCGGCCACACTTGCTTAACGTAAGAGCCGCATAGAATAAACATCAGATGTTGGAGAGCCGCGAGACATGAACAAATATTACCTGCTTTGATTGGAAAATAAGCAAATTTGCTGTTTATTAACATTAAATGGGACTGCCAAAAATAATAACAAAAGGGGTAAAAGCAGATGTTGATAATGATATTAATTTGTCCAATGATATTTGTTTGCTAATGATATTTAGCTTCCCCAGCTGCCCTGCCGGGAGCCACGTAATATATGTGAAAGAGCCGCATGCGGCTCCCGAGCCACAGTTTGCCCACCCCTGCACTAGGAGATCAGTGAAAGGATATCCCCCATATATATATATATATAAAAAAAATAGTAGAAGCCATTGAGGAACCCTCTTTGTGAAAGGTCATCAGAAAAAAATGGAGAGGGTATTCAAATATTCTCCCAAAACCAACACCCATAAATGTACTCTTATTATCAATTATTAGTAGACGGACCCTGTCCTTTTTTCCCCCCTTTGAAGGGTAATACCAGCAAAAGTATTTGTACCAGTTTGGAGTTTTTTGGGGGGAGGGGGTTTGAGTTGGATCGCTTTTTGTTGGTACCCCAAATGGGGGTACATTACGTAGTTGATTTTATCTTATCTGGAAAAGGCAATCATGCTAGGAAAAACTGAAAGTAGCAGGAGAAGAGGAAGACCCAACATGAGATGTACTGACTCAGTCAAGGAAACCAGTGTCCTCAGTTCCCAAGACATGACTCAATAAAGGAAACCACGGTCCTGTCTGACTCCAGTGTGGCTGAAGATTCCTCAGGAGTCGAGGAGCCACATGTACCCAGCTCTGAACCAGTGAAAGTTAGTGAATTAGAGATACAAGAGCCTCAAGATTCATTGCTGAACTTGACCCACCCACCCACAATTCTGAAGTAGCCAACAAAGCACAGCTGCAGGAAAACAGCCCACCAGCCCCCCCTCAAGTGAATAGTGAAGGGAAAAGCTCCGACAAGACTTAGCGACACAGAAAGAGTGCTCATCTCTTGGTTCAGCACCAGCTGCTTAATAATAGCAGTTCTGAGTAAGTGCAGGTGCACCTCCGAGCAGAAGGCTATAAATCAGGCTGGTTAAGGAATGCCTATATAATCAGACCTGGAGAAGTGCAGGTTGTGGAAGCAACCTGTCACAACCTTGTGACTACAACTCCAGACTCTGCCTCCCTCCTGTGACCTTTGGACTGACCCTTGGCTCTATTTTTTGGACTTGCCTGGCCCCTGCTGATCAGTGACCTCAGACTGCCTTGACTCTGTGTTCCTGAACAGCCCATGAACTCTGACTGCTTCTAAACTGGTATTTTATCTCTGGACTATGCTCTAGCTTTGTTGCCTTGCTCTGTAGTTTAGCTCTATTGACTTGCTCTGCCATTATTCCAAGACAGGTCCTCAGTTCACAAGACCTGAGAATGGCTGTTAATGATAGAAAGTTTTGGAGGACATTAATTCATAGGGTCACCATTAAGTTGAAAGAAACTTGATGGCACTTAACCCACACAAACAGAACTCAAACAGCTGACACCAGCATTTTAAAAAGGACATCAGGATCCAGTCATGACTCTCCTCACATCACATTTGGTTCTTAGGGACATACCAGCAAGGAGTATCAGTTTTCTTACAGCTCACTCCATTCAATCCCAATTGTCTTATTATGCATTTGATGTTCTATGTTATGCTTTATCTAAGCAGACTGTAGGTCACCGAGATTTTTAAAAAAAAACAATCAAAGTAGGGTTGCCAAGTCTTATGGACTCACCAGCGGGGGGGAGTCCTCCTGTGGCTGGGAGTTTCTTCTGACACGCGCGCAAAGCGTGCACACCTGGCGGCGTCACCGGAAGTGACATCGGACCGTTGGGGGTGTTGCCAGGGCGACACTCTGGCAATCGCCCCAAAACTCTATGGTATCATAGAGTTTTGGGGCGATTGCCAGAGCGTCACCCTGGCAATGCTCCCAACGTGCTGACGTCACTTCCGGTGACGTCATCACGTCGTCCTCACCAGACGACTTCGGGGGTGGGGTTCCCCCCGCCAGCCAAATGCTGGCCGGCGGATCGGGAACCCCTTTAGCGGGGGATCCTCCGCCCCCCGGGCCGACTGGGCAGCCCTAAATCAAAGGTTGCACCACATCACTTCTAATGAATGAATGAATCTAGAATGAAATTCAAGGTGAATGGTCCACTTAAATATTATGGGGTTCCTCCTGAGGAGAACAGAATAGTATAAGCAACCCAAGAAACAAATAAATAGTATCTAGTGAAACTTCACAGTAGGGGACCTCTGAGCTCCATACAAAATAAGTTTCAATTCACAGAGAGCTGGCAAAAAAATAAAAAATAGACCTCTAGTATGACAAGTGGGATTTCTTAGTTGGGAAGGCAGCATGGAATAGCCTGATCTCATGAGAACTTGGAAGTGAAACAGGGTTGGTACTTGGAAGGGAGATCACCAAGAAAGACTCTGCAGGCAAAAGCAAACCACCTCTGCTTCTCACTTGCCTTGAAAGCCCCTTGCTGGGTTCACCATGAGTTGGCTGCAACTTGGACAGCAACACACACACACACACAGTAGGATCTCTCTGGGTGGGTTTGCCTCAGCTCTAGCTTCCCTCTTCATATCACAGTTTCGTATGTTGCAGCCATAAGCCTGCAATAATGTTTCCCAGTCCAAACTAGTGCCAGTGTTTAAACTGGGGTATTGACAGAGTAAGGCTAGGATCCAAGAGCAACATGTGTGTGTGTGGGGGGGGAACTATGTGCACAGTTAGACATTTGCTTGTTCCCCTTGCTGGCATATCCTGCTGTCAAAGAAGTAAACTTCTTTTAAAAGCTTGTCTTTTGAGCCATGGTGTCAGAGTCCCCAGTAACCAGCACTCAACAACATTCCTTAAACAGGATCAGTTTATTGGTCAGGTTACTACATTGCACTAAACACTATCTGTGTTAAGACTACAGAGGAAAAACAGGAATGGGATTTTATACAGGGTTCAAACTTCGGTCGTCAGATGGCTACAAGCCAATGAATGCCAGGTTATCTTCACATGGAAAATAACGGCCCCTAGTTCCCAGTGGGAAACTCACAAGAGAAACCAGAGACCTTGTCTAAACAAAGACAAATGCTAGGGGAAATCAAAAGTTAGCATGCCAGTGTCAACTTCCTCACCCCCACCTTCTTTATGGCAGCCTAGCTGACATTCTGCCCCCCTAAAGAGGCCCCTCCAGGCTTCAAAGGGTTACAAAGAATGGAAAGCATGTAACAACTTAGGGGCATTGCCATGGCAATCCTAAACCCACTCATTTTCTTCAGGACTGAAATCCTTCCACCTAACCAAGTAGAATAGACAGCCACGCCGTAGTTCAGAGTCCAGAATCAGTGCCACCTCCTGATGCGGCTCATCATTCAGAATCAGAGGTGGGGGAGCAGGCTGATGAGGATGCTATGCATTCGGCCCAGGATCTCGCTTCAGGAGGCTGGAATGAAAGACTGGATGAATGCCCCTAAGCGACTTAGGCAGGGCCAATTCGACAGTCACTTTGTTGATTTTATGCACTACAGGAAAAGGCCCCACATAACGCCAGCCCAGTTTCCTACTGGGTAGCTGCCCCTTTAAGTTTTTTGTGGACAAATAACACACAATTTTTGCGGACAAATACACACAGTCACCCAGATTAATGTCCCATGGTTCAGTCCGGTGCTTGTCAGCCTGAGCTTTGTAATCTGCTTTGGCTTTATCAAGTGCCTAGCGAATCACTGGCCACTGGTCCTGCAGCCCTCGCCACCAATCATGCAAGGCCCCCCCCCCATTGCAAGGGTGTCATCGGGCATTACAGGGAGGGGCGCCCCTTCATAACCATACAAAGCCATAAACGGGGACACCCCTGTGGAGGAATGCACCGAGTTGTTGTAGCTGTATTCTGCATAAGGCAACAAGTCCACCCAATCATCCTGCTGATAATTGGTAAAACACCTGAGAAATTGTTCCAGTGTTTGATTAATTCTCTCTGTTTGACCATCAGTTTCTGGGTGGTAAGCACTACTAAGTCCTTGTTCAATGTCTAACAGGTGCAATGGTTCTTTCCAAAACTTGGCAATAAATTGTGTTCCTCTGTCTGAAATTACCTTCTATTAGTTTCCTTCCAGAAAACAGTAGAGTTTAACGATGTGGTGCATAAACATCTTTGCCAAAGCCTTAGCAGTGGGCAGCTGCTTGAAGGGAATAAAGTGTGCTTGCTTGAAGAACAGATCCACCACCACCCAAATCACAGTCTTTCCCTTACTGGGAGGTAAGTCAGTAATAAAATCCATTGAAATCATCTCCCAAAGTTTGGAGGGGGTTTCCAAAGGTTTCAACAATCCAGGAGGTTTCCCACCCCACCTTTTGCACATGAGACAGGTGGGACATGAAGTAACATACTGGGAAATGTTCACCCTCATATGCAGCCACCAGAACTGGCATTGCAGCAAATGCAAAGTCTTCAGAGACCCAAAGTGCCCAGCCAGTTTGGATCTGTGGCCCCAGCGCATCACCTCCCCCTCAAGGAAACATGCATGAATACTTTGGGCCCCTTATACCAACAGCCATCCTCATGCTCCTCCAGTCCTGATGCAGAGGCAAGTTCCTCCCGGTCTTTGTCAGATACACCCTCCCTGAATTTGGTACTCCACGGATGCACCTCCTTCTCCCCCCTCGCTTTCGCCTGACTGCGAGTCATGACCGCCCCACCAAACTGTGAGGGTGTGAACATAGAGTCAATCACCTCCTCCCTCAGACTTGCATGTTGAGGCAGGTGTGACAGGGCATTGGCCAGAAAGTTTGTTTTCCCCGGGAGATAGTGGAGGGTGAAATGGAATTTGGAGAAAAACTGTGCCTATCGGAGCTGTTTAGCATTGAGACTCCGGGGGGTGCACAAGGCCTCTAAGTTCTTATGATCAATACAAACCTCAAAAGCCACCCTCGCCCCCTCCAGCCAATGATGCCATGTCGACAAGTCCGATTTGATAGCTGCAGTTTCCTTGTCCCACACCAACCAATTGTGCTCAGTGGTGTTGAATTTCTTAGAGATGTAAGTGAGGGGGTGGAGCCGTCCATCTGCTCCCTCCTGCAAGATGGCCCTTTCCATGGCAATGTCTGACACATCCACTTGGACAATGGATTTCTTATTCTTGTCGGGGTGGACAAGCACCGGCTCTGAAGTGAACAGCATTTTTAGCATCTTGAATGCTTGCTGGCATTCCTCAGTCCAGTTTAACTTGGCCCCGGGCTTTGTACTATCCACACCCTTCCCCTTTGTTTTCAACAAATCAGTGAGGGGGAGGGCTACCTGGGCAAAATTGGAGATGAAGTTTCTATAAAAATTGCAAAATCCAAAGAACGATTGGAGATGGTGCTGGGTAGTGGGTGCCTCCCACCCCACTACATCAGCCACCTTCTTTGGATCCATCTCCAGGCCCCTATGGGAGATGCGGTAGCCTACGAAATCTATTTCCTCCTTATGAAACTTGCATTTAGACAGCTTAGCAAATAGCCTATGCTGCAGGAGGGTTTGGAGGACCTCTCGCACCAGTTTGACATGTGATTCCTTATCGGGGGAGTGCAGAAGAATGCCATCTAAATAAGCTAGCTCCCCCCAAAATAAGTGCTTGTGCAACACTTCATTGACCAGATTCATAAAAACTCCAGGCACCTCCTGGAGGCCAAAGGGCATAACCAGATACTCAAATTGCCCCAGGCGTGTGTTGAAAGCCATTTTAGATTCATCCCCTTCCCTTATGTGCACTCTAAAGTATGCATCCCGCAGATCTAGCTTAGTGAAGATCTTTCTCTTGGAAGCCTCTGCCAACAAGTCTTTGATCAGTGGGAGGGGGTAAGCATTGGTAGTTGACACTGTGTTGAGCCCCCAATAATCTGTACACAACCTGAGCCCGCCATCCTTCTTTTTCTGGAAAATGGGAGCCACATAAGGGGAGGAGGTGGGGTGGATGAAATCTCATGCCAAGTTTTTGTCAATGAACTTTTGAAGCTCCCCTTTCTCTGCAGGGCTCATGGAATACAAGTTTCCTTTTGGTAACTTGTGCCCCAGCAATAGTTCAATAGCACAGTCACAATTCCTGTGAGGGTGTAGTTTGTCTCCTTCCACCTCCCCAAAGACCTCAGCTAAGTCCTCATATTAGCAGGGAATCCCCCCCACACACACACACTTTCTCCTCTACTAGGCAAGCAATCACTCGTTCTGCTGGAGGAGACTCACCCCATTTGGGTGCCCACATGTGGGCTTTACATCGTGGGTCAACAAAACACACCACCCCTTTGCTCCACAGAATATAAGGATCATGCCCACACAACGAAGGGCTGCCTACTACCTTAGGGAACCAGGCATTGGGGTTAATCACAAAGGAGCGGTGTTCCCATTGTACTCTCGCCCCCATGAGCAAGGGGACTGTCTGATATTTACACAGCTCTTGCATCGAGAAGCTGTCCATCTGAACAAAAACTAATGGCTCGGGGAGTTTTTGGACTGGGGCCCCCAGCCCTGTAACGAGGGATGGACTAATTATGTCTTTCGCACATCCCACATCGATCAGTGCCTGGACTTGAATTTGCGTGCCCATGTCTCTGTTTAAAATAGTCACAGTCACAAACAGGATGGGGTCAGAAGTGCTTACCTTAGGTGGCGCCAGTGGCTCCCGGACCTGTTGTTTTGCGCCCTTTACAATAGGTCCTGGCCTTTTCCCGATGGCTCTTGTGTTTCCTTGTTGCTTGATGGGGTGCCTTCCAGATGCGCTCCCAGTTGCAGTGCCTTTGGGAACTTCCCTTTTCCACCACTCGGCCACGTTGGGGTCCCCGTAGTTTTCTTCTCTCCAGCTTTCGGAGGGGTTGGGGCTGTGCTCATTTGGCAAGCTACCACGAAATGGCCAGCTTTGCCACACCTCAGACAGAGGCCTTGCTTCATCCGCTGTTCTTTAATTGGGTCTTTCCCTCTGGGCTGGGTCATTTTCTGTGGGACCCCCGGGGGTTTTGGGTACACTCACAGGGCCTGCTTCTCTATCATCTGCAAGTGGTTCTCCACATCCTCTGCTTCTCACATCCAGGTAGCCAGGGTGAGGGGCTGCACCTTGCACAGAACCATGTCAAGGATCTGGTGACTGAGCCCCGTCTGGAAGTGCTCCATCAGCATGGGCCCTGGCCACCCCTGGATCCTTGCCGTGATCATTGTGAACTCTCCTGAGAACTCACGCACCATGTGGTTGCCTTGCTTCAAGGTACGGAGGTGCGCCCTTGCCTTCTCGCCTGCCAGCGGATCTTCATACTGCCTTTGTAGCACCCACATAAAGTTTTTCACATCCTGTAGCTTGGGACCCCGAATCTCATGCAGGCCCACATACCAGTCTGCTGCCTGGCCCCTCAGCTTCATGCTGACGAACTCAACATGGTGCTCATCATCTGGGAACAGATGGCCCCAATCTCTCAGGAATCTGTGCACTTGCACTAGAAAGAATGCCAACTTCTCAGGGGTCTCATCGAATGTAGCTTCGAGCAGTTCCTTGGGTTGTTGCAGTTCAAGGACCCAGGAGCCAAGGGGTTTAAGCTGGTTGCCCCGGCCCTACTGGAACCCCAGGTGGCCTGGCTGGTGCCACAGGAGGTGCAGGAGGTGCTCCCAATTGCCCGGCTAGTGACCCCGCTGGTGCCATAGATGCCCCTGGCTGGGGGGGAGCCTGTTGCCTCAGTTCATCACACACCGTGTCCATAATCATTCTGGGCAATCCAATTGTTAGTTCAAAAACCTCTTGCTGCACTTGCTCCCACAAGTGCGTTCCCATGTGCTCGACTAGTGCTTCGACCTCGCCACCTCCACTCCAGTCCAGTGACTCTGGATGGCTGGGGATTGCCTGGTCATAGCGGCTTGGCACAGCCACCCGAGGAGACAGCATCCACAACTCCCTTGGAACAGTATCGGTCAGGTTACTACATTGCTCTAAACCCTATATGCATTAAAACTACAGTGGAAAAGCGGGAATGGGATTTTATACGGGGTTCAAACTTGTGCCGTCAGTTGGCTACAAGCCAATGAATGCCAGGTTACCTTCGCACAGATAATAACACCCCCTAGTTCCCAGCAGGGAAACTCACAAGAGAAACCAGAGACCTTGTCTAAACAAAGACAAATGCTAGGGGAAATGGAAAGTTAGCATGCCAGTGTCGACCTACTCACCCCCAACTTCTTTATGGCAGCCTAGCTGACACATGGTCAAATCAATGAAGAAAACAGCAAGTGACATTTCCTGTGTCTTCGCTGTTCTTTCTCTTCCACGGGTCAAAGGCTAAGTGCTATTGCCATATAGTTAATGTTAATTTTTTTTTTCTTTATGATGTGCCAATTCTGGCTTCCCTGGATTTATACACACATTTTATAAAAAAATGATATTTATGGAAAGTGTTCCAAACAGCACATGTCTCACATGACATTTTCAAGTTGGTCATACATAATTGTATGTATGTAACTGCTTTGATTCTTTCTTTAAGAAGAAAGATGCCTCCTGTCACAAGACAGATTTCCTTGATCATAATATTTGAAATCACATTTTCCCAAATGATTACAGCAAGAATTTAGACCATTCCAGTCAACTCAAGAGCCAGCATGGTGTAGTGGTAAGAATGGCAGTCTAATCTGGAGAACCGAGTTTGATTCTCCGCTCCTCCTCCACAAGAAGCCGACATTGGGAGACCTTGGGGCAGTCACCATTCTCTCAGAACTCTCTCAGACCCACCTACCTCACAATGTGCCTTTTATAGGGAGGGGGAGGGAAGGTGATTGTAAGCAGGGGTGGATCTGCTATGAATCAGAAGAAGAGGAGGAGGAGATTGGATTTATACCCCACCCTTCACTCGGAGTCTCAGAGCAGCTTACAAACTTCTTTTCCTTCCCCTCCCCACAACAGACACCCTGTGACATAGGTGGAGCTGAGAGAGCTCTTTCGAGAACTGCTCTTTCAAGGGCAGATCTGACAGAACTATGGCTTGCCCATGGTCATCCAGCAGCTGCAAGTGGAGGAGTGGGGAATCAAACCCGGTTCTCCCGGATTAGCGTCTGCACACTTAACCACTACACTAAACTCAGGGCCCCAAATCCTGGAGGGTCCCTGAAGCAACTTTTTTTTTAATGAGTACATTTTTCAACAAAATCAATGGAGTTTTTTTTTAAGTGTTTGCTATCAAAATAAGGCTATTTTAGTGAGAGAGTCATGAGCCAGTGGGTTGAAGTACTTAATATTGACCTCAGAATATGTTCTAATACCTGTTCTCCACCATTTGAGCCTCGAGGTTCTTGCAAGGGCAGGAAAGCCCTTTGGACCTTGTTGGGTATTGCCCTCTTGTTGCTGGTTGAGAAGCCCTCCAAAAAACAGTTCAAGCTTCAGGGTACCAAAAATGTAGGTCCACCACTGATTGTAAGCTGCTTTGGGACTCCCTGTGCCAGAGAAGAGCAGGGTAAAAAAAGCTTTTCTTCTTCAATGAGGATTGCCACTTAGACAAATGGAGAACTCTGAGTAGCTTTAAAACTGGTTTTTAAGTGTGCCTCTAAAAACAGGCTTGGTTATTTGTGACTCATCATGTTGTCTACATGTTACTGGCCACTTAGTGGGGAATGCGTTCCCGGTTCCATCTGGTACAATTTTATCCCACCCTGCCTGTAAGGAACTCAAGGAGGTGTACACCCTTTCCTATTTTATCCTCACAATGATCAATTCTGCATTGGCTTTTCCCTCCATTGTGTTAGCAGATGCACATTGGAACAATGGACCTTGAAGACCAACAAAGCTTTAATCAAGGTATGAGCTTTTGTGTTTCAAGCACAGTTTATAAAATATTTGATAAAGTGTGCATGCACACGGCACGAAACCTCATACCTTGAATAAACCTTTGTTGGTCTTAAAGGTGCCATTGAACTCTAAATTTGTTGCCCTGCTTCAGACCATCATGGTTGACCTGCTTCAGACCATCATGGATCTATCCACATTGGAACAGAAATTCCCCTCTGCATTGCATGCTGCTTTCACTTCGTTTGATCATTGGATTTTTATGGTGCCCTCCAGACTACATGCTGCTTTCACTTCCCTTTGATAATCGGGTTTTTATGGTACTTCTGCATAGATTTATGGCCCTTTTAGGGTCGTTCAGGGTGACTCTGCAGTCAGTATGGCGTTGGCCCGGGGTATTTGAGTGTGGTTTTGAGCCACATCTTTTTCTTTTCCAGTGTGGGTTTGGTAAAACA
The DNA here is from genome assembly GCA_029233225.1 of Lepidodactylus listeri. Lineage (NCBI taxonomy): Eukaryota > Metazoa > Chordata > Lepidosauria > Squamata > Gekkonidae > Lepidodactylus > Lepidodactylus listeri. The sequence goes on from JARCFY010000006.1 coordinate 112,658,934, forward strand.
ACAGAGTGAATGCTAGATGCAGAATGGGCCAATAACTCTATAAGGTAGATGAGGCTGAAAGGGAGAGTGACTGGCCCAAAATTACCCAGAGTACTTCATGGCAGTATGGGGATTTGAATCCAGCCTTTTCAGATCCTAGTACAACATTCTAACCTGCACACTACTGGCTCATCTGGTACAGTGTAGTGGTTAAGAGTCTGACACAGGCCCGTAGCTAGGATTTTTAAAATTCAGGGGCCTTTAAATAAGTCAGAGGGTACCACACACACACACCTCCCCACACCCCCTCAAACAAGTGCCACAAAGAAAATAAAAAATGGAAGTCAGGGGGTCTGGGCTGGGTGGAAAGTCAGGGGGCCTTGGCAGTAAGTTGGGGGGCTGGGCCCTAAGATGCCCCACTGCAGCTATGGGCCTGGCCTAACAGTGCAATCCTATGCAGAATCACCCCAATCTAAACCCTTTGAAATCAGTGGGTTTAGACTGGAGTCACTCTGAATAGGATTGTGGTATAAACTACACATCAGTGTTCAGTTCAAAATGTTGCCTCTCAGTAGCTAGCAAACCACTCTCACCGTCTCAGCATTGCCTGTCTCTCTCACTCACCCACTGACCTTACAAGTAGGTTTACAGCAACATGAATTATATGAATGTGTATGAACACTTGGAAATGTAATATAAATACTAAGCCTTAAAGTTGCCAACCACTACCAGTGTCCTGTGAGCATAGGGTTAGTTTTAGACAGCTTCTTGTGAGAGGAGGTAAGAGCCTGTTCTCCCCTTTCTTTTCTGAACAGATACTGTATATAGTATTCCCCTGTGAGATTGTATGCCATCTTTTAATTGCATTGCTGCTTTGTATTTATTATACATTTTATTGTATTTATTGTAATTATATATTTATCTTTGTTGATTTTTTTTATTGGTTGTTGTCACCCACTCTGAGCCTGGTCAGTGGGGAGTGCAGGCTATAAGTCTAATAAATGAAATGAAACGAATATGTACCTCAGAATCCTTTGCAACCCTCTGACAGGCAGAGCCACAGAAACAGGCCGGAACTAGAAGAAATCGTGTCCCTGAGTATGTCCCAGACAGAAGCTGCCATTTTGTAGCAGCAGGTTCCCATTGGTGAACTCCATTTCACAGTGCAGTGGGGCCTGTTTCTGGGCAGGACCACTGCAGTGTGGGAGGAGGAAGGGCTCCTGCCATCCCCTAGCACCATTTCACCAACCCAAAATGGAGACGGGGTATAATTTGCCCATAGCCCTCTGGGCATGTATCAAGTTAGAAAAATGGCACAGGGGAAAAGCAGGAGTCCCTCCTCCACCCATGCCACAGTGGTTCTGACCAGAATTGGGGGCTATGATGCTAGGGTTGCCATTTGCCTGGTGGGGGATCCCTCAATTTTGCAGGCTCCTGCCTCCTGCTGGCCAATCGGCCAGCAGGAGGGAATCTCCCCCCGCCCCTCCCAATACCACGTATGATTTGCCTGCATCACCTGGAAGTGATGCTGATACATTGGTGATGTCAGGGGTGACACTCTGGATTTTGGGCAAAACTCTATGGTTTGATGCTGATTTCACTATTGGGGGGGAGGGGGTGACATCACTTCCCACTCCTGGAACGTCCTATGTTGGTAGGTGAAAGGGAACTCAAAACCCTACATGATGCTGTTAAAAGAAGTTCCCTGGGGCAAACTCAACAATAGACCATGGCATCTTGTTTCCAGGGCAGACTCATGAAATGTCATCTCGTCTAGTTAGGCCCACAGAGGTTACTCAGCAGTAGGGGTGCTAGGTATCAGAGAGCCAGTTTGGTTTAGTGGTTAAGTGTGCGGACTCTAATCTGGGAGAACCGGGTTTGATTCCCCACTCCTCCGCTTGCACCTGGCTGGATGACCTTGGGCAAGCCATAGCTCTGTACCAGCTGTTCCCTCAAGGACAGCTTGGGAAAGCGCTCTCTCAGGCCCACCTACCTCACAGGGTGTCTGTTGTGGGGAGGGGAAGGGAAAAGGAGTTTGTAAGCCGCTCTGAGACTCCCTTGGGAGTGGAGGGCAGGGTATAAATACAATCTCTTCTTCTTCTTCTTCTTCTTCTTCTTCTTCTTCTTCTTCTGCAGGAGCTGCTGCACAAAAGGAAATGTGCCGTGGAATCCAGCCCTACATTTCTATCTGCTCAGTCATGGTCCCATTGAATTGGCTGAATGCGTGTTATTTAATCATACAAATACATATCAAAGACCAGTATCTGTTGCACTTGGCTAGAATGGGCTTGAGCCCCAAATCTGGATCGTAGAGCAAACAATAACTGCGTGGAGAGAAGTGGGAAAATCAGACAGAAGACGGAAAAGGAAAATTAGCAAAGGTTCAATCACTGAATTAGCAAAGGTGAATCAATCACTGAAGAACACTGTGCTTTATAGTCTGAGCTCCTGAAGCAGGTGGCACATTCCCAGTGTTTGTCGGAGTTAATTATTTTTACCGTCAAAATCTTGTAAGGGGAGAAAGCAACACATGCCGAAGCTCTTGAAGTAGATAGATTCCAGTCCCCTAATTGTAGCCTTCTTATTCTCTTCTAATTAAGGAATGTAATTTGAATTCCTTTTCTCCCACAGTCAATACCTGTCATTGCTTCATTTCATGTTAGATCCTCACTCCCATCTTCAAAGGGTTGGTTTAAAAAATAAAATAAAATAAAGGCATATAACTTATTTTCTAGCCTGGGCAAAACAAAAACAAAAAACCCAGAGAAATTATGTCTGTAGCCAACTTTCAGGAGTAACTCACAATGAGGAATGTACAGAGGAAAGATGATGTCAAAAGGGATTTTTGCATGTGCAGAGAGCATCCCTCCTACTACTGAGTAACCAGAGCCCAGCCCTTAAATGATTTGAGTTTCTAGGCCAAAAGGAGAGTCTGTTGTACATGGAATTTCCATGGTTTGATGTGCCTTTAAGGGACAATTTAAGTGCTATGGATGTGACAACAACTACCAGCAAACATGCAGAGGCAGGTTTATCAGGGACCAGGTCTGGTGGGACTCCGTGCAGGGTATTCTCTTGGGGTCACAATGAGGCCAGAAAGGTGGAATGTTTTATTTCTTTATTTATTTCCTAACCCTCCAACCATAAGTTGGTAAAATTTGGGAAAAGAAATAAATACATTAAGAAATCGATAAATCATTAAATATTTGTTGCTTGTTGTTGTTCAGTCGCACCGTCGAGTCTGACTCGAAATATTACAAATATTTAAAAAACATGTGCAAGAAGTTTAGCAACATTTTTGTGACCTGTCCACATCATTAAAAAAACAACAATTTCAAGATAATATGATGAACAGAACACTGACAATCAGAATCAATGACTGCTCCTAATATATAGCACCTGGCCGTAACAAATAAGGGACAGTGTCACCACACATGTGAGATCATGGTTTCTAATGCTCCAGAAGCACAAGAAAACAGAAAGGTGGGATACAAATGAACAATTTTTTTTAAAATCCACTTAAGGGAACAAGAGAAAAGGACGCAGGCATGCAAATATTTCCAACATAAATTACCTCTTTAAACCTAGAGGTTGGTCTGGATTTACACCCTCCATCATGAGAGTAGCATCTACTGGTGATTTGAAGGTGTGAAAGAGTTTCCAGATCAAACACCCTGGACAGGACTTCCATTTTATCTCACATCACCCCACACAATCATTCTAGAGCATTAGAAATCTGGTCTGCTGGTCAGTGGCTGGTAGTGACCTCTGGGTTGTTACAGCTGGCTGGAGCTAAATATCCCAAAGATCAAGTTTAGGGGGAGGTGATATGTAAACAGGCACAACCTGTGGTGAATGATCTACTCCTCCTTTCTGCTCCTTCTTTCTCTACTCTTTGAACATATTTCATTCTCACAAATGGCTTTGTTCCAGCAGCCAACACTAGTGGCAACAGTGCTGAGTGGCCTGAAGGATCACATTTATGTGTGAGGCAGAAGATGAAATAATTTTTGGAAAATGGCTAAAAAAAGAGTATTATTTGTGACCCTCCCAGCCAAGTATAGATGAAGATTAATAAATATAAATTATGTCTGTAAGTGCCTCTGCAGATACTTCCTTGGTGGTCTCCCATCTAAGTACCAACCTTGATTAGCTTCTGAGATCTCAAAAGATCAGGTTATACAAAACCACCTTCCCTTACAAATAAACATAAAGGTAAGTCAACAAACCTCCTTTTGCTCATTGCCTCACTGAGACTATAAAAAACAAGGGTGTTGTCAACCATATGGCAACCTATAATAAGAACATAAGAAGAGGTTCTTCTGAAGAGCCCTGCTGGCTCAGACCAATGGTCCATCTAGTCCAGCATTCTGTCTCACACAGTGGCCAATCAGTTCCTCTGGATGGCCAACAACAGGGCATAGAGGCCGAGGCCTTCCCCTGATACATGATTGGTAACTGATGGTTGGTCATTACATTTCCCTGATACATGATTACTGACAAGTGGAGACCTGCAAGAAACTTGCAGGATGGTTATCCCATTCCTCACATCTTTGCTTCCTCCCTTCTCCCCCTACCTCTTTCACACTCTTTCTCCCTTCTGCCCCCCTTTCTCTCTCTCTCTCTCTCTCCTCCATGTATGTTACTTCCTCTCTCTTTCCAACCCATCTTCAGTCTCCTTGTTTTTCTGCCTCCCCCCTCATCACTGTTTCTCTCTTTTTCTGCCCCATCACTCTCCTAGCCTTCTGCCGACTTCCTCTCCGCTCACAGCAGCAGTGGCAGCACACTGGGAATCACAACAGATCTCCCAACTACAGAGATCAAGTCACCTTAGGGCTGCCTGCTCCTGGTTGGGAAATTCCTGGAGATTTGGGGGTGGAGCCTTGGGAAGGTGAGGCTTGGGGAGGCAAGCAGCCTCAGCAGGGTATAATGCCATAGACTCAATTCTCCAAAGCAGACATTTTATCCAGGGGAACTGATCTCTGTCACCTGGACAACTGTTGTAATTCTGGGTGCTCTCCAGCCCTTGTCTGGAGGCTGGCAATGGTAGTTGAAGTGAAGGAAATGGCTGGTTTGGAGGGTGGAGTCTATGGCATTATACTGGTCTGTAGTCCCTCCTCAAATCCCACCATCCTCAGGCTCCACCTTTCAAATGTCCAGGAATTTCCCAGCCTGGAGTTGGCAACCCTATTTTCTTCCCACCCAACAGCCAACCTACCTTCACACTCCTGCAGTCTCTGAAGCGGAAAGGTTTTTCTCCCCACCCACCCTGTTTTTTTCTTTCCCCTGTAACAGTAAATCATAAAACCAATTCCCTGGGAGGAGGATGGGAAAGAGGGAAGAGCTGAGGCACTGGGAAATTCTCTTGCCTGTTCGAAGGTCAGACTTAAATGTTTATTTTCTGCTGGCTTCCCCCCCCCCCCCTTTTTGAGTGTGTGTTTTCTTCTTGCAAGTGGAAGGAACTGCTTGAGCAGAGTGAAAATCGCAAGGTAGAAGCTGCTGGAGGCTTAAATGTTCATTCGGTGGAGGGGGCATGGCCATGAGGGAGGACTGAATGCAATCAGAACTACGGGAGGGAGGAAGGGAGAGAGAAGGCTCCTTGGTAAGTCCATTTCCTGCGCACACGCAGTGGGTGCTAATTTACTTTTTGGCCATTTAAAACTTCCCTGTATATTTTTTTTACAGTTTTTAGATTTTTCTGCATCCCTAGGGAGCAGCCCACATGTGCAGGATAATCACTTTATTCTCCATGTGCCCCTGATTTGCAGAAATAAGTATCCGCATGCACAGGGGGCACTTGGCTATTAGATATATAGATAGGTTAGTAATTAGAGTTCTGGCACTCTACCTCGCATAACAGGAGACTGTGTTATTTGTGATTCTTCTGATGTACAGTTACCATTGGATGTGAACAAAGCAATGCATGTTGTGTTGTAACAGACAGTGAATGGGTAATAATGTTAAGCCAGTCTGAGAACCTTGAATGACAGAGGTTTCAAATGGGATTCTACAGTGAAGAGCTGTAGTTGAGAGTGGCAGTTAGAACAGTCAAGATCCAGGTGGGGTAGCCATGTTGGTCTGAAGCAGCAGAACAAAGTTCTGGCCACTGTACTCAAACTTTGTTATTTTAGAACAGTCAGGTTCACTTTAAAAAGTGAAGGATTGACAGAGGATCCTGGATCAGGGAAGTGGGACCAGTAGTCCTTTCCTGAGTGAAATAGCCCCTAGTAAAAGGGAGCAATCCCAATCAAGAGTTTAAGAAGGAAAATTGGAACTTGTGCTTGTATTCCAATCTTCACATACTTACATAATTTTAAGACAAAGAAGCTTATGCCTGTTCATTTAAGCAGTGACTGTCAAGAGATCTCTCTCTACAGTTTTAAATATTTCTCTTTATAACAAAACAGCTACTTGATTGTGACAAACTATCTATTGCTTATAATTATATAGTTACCTCATTCCTGTTACTTGTTCACCAGCCAAGTGTCAGTGAGACTATCATTTCCCGGTTGGGAGGTGTGCCATGGCAGTCCGCGCACGTCTTCCCCCCTCCTTTGGAATGTGTTCCTCTCCCTTGCTCTCACCTCTGCTTATCTGTAACCTTGGCTGAGTCTTCTCACAGACTTTGTTGCTAATTGGGTTTTTTCCTACAGGTGCAAACCGCTTTTCTTCCTGCTTTAGTGTCTGGGAACCAACGGGCCGGTGTATTTGGGCGCCCTTTTTCCGGGGTTTTGATTGGCAGACTTATTTGCTACAACATGGTTTGAATGCACTATAACTGCATCATTATGTCCCCTTCCCTCATTACTGACTCAAGAAGTGTAAGACCATCTGATCCACTATCAAATAAAGAAGTTCTTGGTTAAGACTCTTTGTTTGGAGTTTGATATCTCTTGGACTCTCACACCAAGTTCCAAACCTGATACCTACCTGACAATTTCCCCATAGACGTGAAATAAAGCAGTTTGCTTGTTTTGAATTAGTATCGACCTCTCTTGTGCTGTAATCTGACATATACAAACAGAAGATTTTATGGTTCCTCAGCATCCCAGGCTGAGTCAGCATATATTTGGTGTAGTGGTTAAGAGCATGGACTCTAATCTGGGAGAACCAAGTTTGATTCTGCGCTCCTCCACATGAAGCTCCTGGTGTGACCTTGGGTCAGTCGTAAGTTCTTTTAGAGCTGTTCTCTCAAGGGCAGTTCTCTCAGAGCTCTCTCAGCCCCACCTACCTCACAGGGTGTCTGTTGTGGGGAGGTGAAGGGAAAGGGATTGTAACCCGCTCTGAGACTCCTTTGGGTAGTGAAGAACAGGGTATAAATGCAATATCTCTCTCTCTCTCTCTCTCTCTCATTTAAAGAACTGATGGGACACAGAAAAACAAAGAACAAGAAAAGGGTACTTTTCAGTCTCAATACACACAAATGTGTACTCTTCACACCTGGGTTTCCAGTTCAGTATAAGCGAGCATGTACTGTCCAAGATATGGATTTCAGAATACAAAGACAGAAAATATATGTGATGCTTTATTCCAGGGGTCCATCACAAATCTGTTGTATGACAAATCTGTGGGTAGCCGCCCTGAGCCAGCCGTAAAGTGGGGAGGGCGGGATAGAAATCCCAAAAATAAATAAATAAATAAACAAACAACCTTGTTGAGCCTGCAGGCACTTTTGGAATTCTGACACAGGGTGGTGGGCACAGCCACAAAAGGCCTGCCACAAAAAAGGCAGAACCAGACACAAAATAGCTGTGGAAGCTTACCCACAGTCACACAGTGAAGATCCTTGTGCTGTGCTGGCAGTTGCTGCCAAAGTAATATATTTAAAAAAATAAATAAATCTGGATAACCAATCAAATCTCCAGTGGTCAATCAGAAACCGCCTTACAGGGCAAAAGCTCCACCTGGCCCTGCCTGCTTCCTAAAACCACTTAGCAGGTGCCTGGAACGATTTTGATAGGGACCACCATGCCTATGGGCATCCTGTTGGGGGTCCCTTCCTTAGGCTCACAAAGTGGCGACCATACATATCAAGAGGGTTGCACATCTATATCTCTAATTCCCAAATGCCCCCCCCGCGTGTGGATACTTAAATCCGCACGGGGGGGGGCACTTGGAGGGCAGAGGGGGGGTTCTGCAGGTGGGGGGTAACCCCCCCGCTTGCAGAAAAATCCAAAATCTATCAAACACTTTTTGGGGGATCTTTAAATCTCCCCAAAAGTAAAAGAGCGTCCCCTGCGCATGCACGGGGAACACTCTTGGAACGGCAGCGGCCCGGTGAGAGTCGCTGAGGCCAGCCGACAGCCCACGGAGGAGGGGGAAGGGGGCGAGCGGCGGGCCTGGTGAGAGGCGCCGAGGCCCGCCGGGAGTCTCTGGGGGGGGGAAGGGGGCGAGTGGTGGGCCTTGGTGGCAAGAGCTGCTGAGGCCCACCGGGAGTCTCTGGGGGGGGAGGGGGCGAGTGGCGGGCCTGGTGAGAGGCGCCGAGGCCCGCCGGGAGTCTCTGGGGGGGAAGGGGGCGAGTGGCGGGCCTTGGTGGCAAGAGCTGCTGAGGCCCACCAGGAGTCTCGGGGGGGAAGGGGGCGAGTGGCGGGCCTTGGTGGCAAGAGCTGCTGAGGCCCGCTGGGAGTCTCGGGGGGGGGGGAAGGGGGCAAGCGGAGGGCCCAGCGAGAGCTGCCAAGGCCCGCCGGGAGTCTCTGGGGGGAGAAGGGGGCGAGCGGTGGGCCCGGTGAGGGCCGCTGAGGCCCGCCGGGAGTCTCTGGGGGGGAGGGGGCAGAGGAAAGGGGGGAAGGGGGCGGAGGAAGGAGGAGCAGCTGTCAGCTTCTCCCCCCCGCGAATATCACGGCCCCCTCCCCTTGTAGCATCAGAATCCTAACAACTGAGTGGGGCCGATGTTTGCCTTGGCAGGTCACAATGTGGGTCAGCTTATGCCATACAACAAACCCCCCCCAGTCTGTTCTACATTTGATTACAGTAATGTCTGATGCCCACCAGGGCACTTCTCAGCTGACAAGTCGAGCAATTAATGAACTCAATGAAAACCACTTGAGAGGTGCCTGCTTTAGTCAATGGTAACCTCATAAAATGATCGATCCAGCTTTAAAACTCCGCACACAGGCCTTGTTTGAGTGCTAATGGAATTTCGATAGGTCAGTAAAAGGAGGGAAAATAGGGGAAAGGAGCTGCAGGGTCCTCAAAGACTACCTTGGAAATTGCCCCATTTGTTTTGACCAAAGTGGCTCTTTCCAAGCGCTTCGACAACTGGAAGTGCAAGTCAATAACTTTTAACAATGCCAATTTGTTTCCAAGTTTAAAAACTTCAGATCAATCAAATGTACAGGCAAACAGAGCTATTAAATCTAATCTGGATTGAGGAGAGAGGATGCTTAAGGGGATAATGAAAACTGAAGCTTCTCTTTAATTATCTCCATAAAGCCTTTTGCCATCAGCATAAAAAGGCACTTAATGCTTTTTTGAGTAACAATCAACTATTTAAATAAAGACAAGCATTCCAAATTTCGTGTACAATTTATGGCCTTGGATCATAAAGGTATTTAAGTGCACACCTCGCTTGGAGTGCATGGGTGGCGAAAGCGGCACTGGAACAAATTGCTTCTTTAACTCTGGGTGCAGAAGTTTAAATACCACGTGCAGTTCCTTGCATTCATAATTACTTTCTGGTTGCTTCTCCTCTCTATCCATCTCATCAGAAGTATTCATTGCCTGCAATTTGTTTGATAGGCACGGTTCACAGTTTAGAATGACACAATGATCCTCTTTCAGTTTAAAATCTCACACCCAAGTTCATGGGCACCGTGGCATGAATGTCTCATCCATGGGTAGGAACAGTATCTAGTGGCTTTACAGGGCAGTTCTAAGCAGAGTTAATGCCCTTCTGAGTGGGGATGGGCGCAAACTAGCTCTTGACCTAAAGATCATCACGAATTTTGGCCAGTTTGTGGTTTGCGAAGCGATGTCTGCAAATTGAACAACTGTCACGAACTTTCACAAATGTTGATGTCATTTGTGGTGGTCCATGAAGAGCAGAAAGCAGGAGGTTAATGGCTCTGAGCCATCTAAACCACTACTTTCTGCTCCCCATGGCTTTTTGTGGGGAGCAGAAAACAGTCATTTAAATGGCTCCCAGCCACTTAAGCCAAACAGCTGAGCAGTGCCACCCAGCTGTTGAGTTTAAATGGCTGGGAGTTATTTAAACGACTGCTTTCCATTCACCACAAAAAGCCATGGGGAACAGAAAGTTGAACCAGTTCAATTCACGAATCAATCTTTTTGGTTCGTACAGGTCTGTGGTTTGGCCATAAACCACAAACCGAACAGAACTGCAAAAATGCAGTTTATTTCAATGCCTTCAGAAAATTCTCTCCTACTAGAGAAGAATTTATAATTCTGACAAGCAGAACTGATAGTTTTTGGATAACGATATTGACTGGTCATTTCCTAAGTGGTGCCCACTTCCTGGTAATTCATATGATTGATTTTTGGACCTCATTTTTCCTTGCTTTTTTAGTATCTTTGAATGACTATCTATAATCCTGGAGCTAGAAATGACTGTCTGTATTTATTTCATGCCATTTACTTCATAATTCAAAGACCATTAATATTTCCCAAATGCAGACAAATATTGTGAGCTGCAGATACTTGTTTGCTGAAATTGAAAACAAAGTTTAACCAATCTGGCAGCCCTATGGGACCCAGCCAGTGATTGGGGCATGCTGACAGTCTGTGCAGAAGTAAAGGTGTGTGGATTGGGGCAAGCAGCTGTTGTCAACTGGAAAGGCGGGACTGTGCCAGCCCTCGGTGAGAGATAAAAAGGACACAGGTGAGCAGTGCAGGGGGAAGTACAGGGAAGAAAGGAGAGGGATGGTGTGAGGCAGGGAGAAGCAGGAACAGGTAAGTAGCTGTGACTCTTGGGCTACCAGGCCAGAAAGCCTAAGGTGGCCATCAAAGGCCTCCACCAGGACAGGAACATCGTTGTCTTGCAATGGGACCCGATGTTGGCAGGCAAACCCAGAGTCCATGACCTAGCAGGAAGCTCCAGGATCAATCATGGTGTTCACTTGCAGCCAACAGTTACCAGGCAAGAATAGTTTTACAGGGACCACAGGTCTCATAGTCTGTGCAGACCTGGGGCTGATTGCTTGTTGCTTGTGGGTCAGAGCTCCTCTTTTTAGGGTGATTGCTGGTGTAGGGCCCTGAACCACTACAGTATTGGCACAGGTTCTGGGCCCAACATTTATTTTTCTCTTTGGCCATCAACCGAGGGCAAACAGCACCAATCTGCTTTGGTTCACACTAACCAATGGCCAGAGGGACTAGCAGAGGATGGTTGAGTAGGACTGGCAGAAGATGTCAGGTATCCACTAGATGGGGCACCTCACCTTGAGCTTGTGTCCAGGCCTCCAAACAATTGTTGACACAAAGACACAAGACTTTGAGGGCCTGGAAAGTAGGGGGTGGTCAGCTCAAGCCAGTTCATCCAGAATCGTGTTAGCTAAGCTTTCCAAAAACTGGTCCATTAGTGCTACTTCATTCTAGGCCAGGTCCTGAGCCAGCAACTGGAACTCCATGGCATAGGCAGACACAGAGCCCTTGCCCTGTCTCAGGCAACAAATCCACTGGTTGGCATTTTTTTTGCTTTCTGGGGATTGGCAAAGGCAGTCTTCATGTGGGCAACAAAACCAGCAAGGTCACTCAGGCGCAGGGACTGACTGAGCAGCAGCCAGGTAGACCACTTGACTGCTTGGCCTTTCAAAATGCTTTGGATAAAGCAGACTTTCGTCTTCTCATCTGTAAATTCTCAGGCTCAGAACTCAATGTACAGCTGGCCTGAGGCCAGGAACCTCAGAAACTCTTCCACGCCCCCCCCCCCAACTTCTCTGGCAGGCTCACTAGACATTTTCCTGGGGGGTAGAGGTACCAGCACAAGCAGTGCTGCCCACCAGGCAGAGGAGGGGCAGTCGGTTGCTGCTGCTAGAGCCAAGCCAACACATTGGTCCACTGGTCTTGCATAGCCAGATCTGCAGCCACTTCTGTCGCCATTCCCCAACAGTGTGTGAGCCTACAGTGGGGTGGAAGCCAACTGTCCAGGTTAAGGCAGGCACCTGGGATAAAAGGTAACAAACACAGTCCAAACACAGTCCCGGGTCAAATCACAGCTAGTCAAAAGTCCAAGCATAAAACCAGAAAGACAGATCCAAAGAGCACAAGCCAGGTCACAGTCTAGAAGTTCAAGCAAGCATACAGAAGTCTGAAGCACAACCACATACAAGAATGATGGACAACTTGCTCCCACATTGGCTCTTCCTTTGCTGGCTGTTTATATTAGGAGTCATTCAGGGACTGGTGCAACTCATCTATGGCTGCCAGGTCCCCGGGGGAGGGTGCCCACTCAAGGAGCCCAAACCCATCAGCCCAAATCGGGCCAGCAGGGGGAATGCCACCTCCAAAGTGCCCAGATCCGGCCGACGTGCCTGGCATGATGACATCACATGGAGGTGATGTCATCATGTTGGGCATGTCCACGGGGGGGGGGGATGCTCTAGCAATAAGCCTGAAAACTCTATGGTACCATAGAATGTCCCAGACCAGGACCTATTCCCCCCCCCCCGCTGCAACATGTAAGTAACCTGGCAACCCTAAACTCATCAACCCATTGAGTCATTCCAGAACAGGTACAAGTCATTAATGGCTGAGCTGCCAACGACCTGATCCTGCAATGACTCCAGCTCATAGGCAGAAGTTGAACAGTGGTGGGCTGCCAACTAGAGTGTCACTCCTGTGCCTCCTTCCAGGCCCACCTTCTCCAGCATTTCAAGGACTCTGCTGACCCTGGGGATGAGGCTGGTGTCTGCAGGGGCCCTTCTTCAGCTTTGGATCCCAGGCTGCAGGACTGAGGCCATGGCACACTGGCTTCAGCCTGAGACTCCCCCTCTGTACCTGACGGAGTCTCCACCTTGTCTGTTGGGTCCTCCTGCAGCATCTGAGGACTGGGGCCAGCTTCCTCCATCTCTTCCTCATCCAAGGAGGGGCTAGCAGGCCCAAGCTCACCCAGCAGGCTTCATGTGGAGGAGTGGGGAATCAAACCCGGTTCTCCAGACTGGAATCCACCACTCTTCGCCACTACACCATGCTAAATCAAAGAACTTAAAAGGATCTAGTGCTACTAAGATTGCCCTGTAAGACACCTTGGATGAAAAAAAAATCTGCTGTGACCTATTTGCATTACAGCTGATGTACAGATCCAACGCTTAACTTTGCTGAGTAGTCTGTGATCCTCTGTGGTGCAAAAACTCTGAAGGTTTCTGTAGGGGTTCCTCACACTGGAATGTACTGGTGCTTGTGCAGCCCCCTTTTACTTTGAAGAGATCAGCTAACCTGTTCTTTTCTTTGACAGGAAATATATTGCTTGCCACAGTCAGCAAATGTGCTAATGATGTACAGAGAACCGGATGGTACTGGTGTTCTTGTCAGTCAAGCAAGCTGTTTGGGTTCTGTTGGATACCTTCTGCTCCTGACGTTACATCACCGGCCCGACTCACCCTTCATTTGATTTAAATCAATTTGAATAATAAATCATAGTTGCTTTGCTGTGATAGAATTCAGAGCCCCATTTTCCATTTAATGGCTTTCATTTTTACGATGTTCAATATAATGGATATCACAGCACACTAATGAGGCTGCCAGCAACTCTAGAAGACGTATGGTCATCCAACACCATTCCTTTTCATTCTTGATAAAAAGATCCCATGAATGTATCAGTTTCATAATTTCTCTGTACCAATATGGATGTATAGATTAAAATTCATGGCTTTTTAAGAGAACCATAGATGCTCTTTCTTGTTTAGTAATGCTCTTAATGTTACAGGTGCCTCTTACGTTTTCTCATTTGGCAAGATATACTGCACCACGGCCGTAGGTAGTATTTCTGTAAATGCAGCAAAACCACATCTGTGAAAGCTATTTAATTTTTAAAAACAGCATTAAGAACTAAAGCGGATAATCAGGGACTTCATTTATTTTATTCACAGGATATTAATGTTCACCTCTGAAAAGCAATACTGAAATAATGGACTGAATTTCTAATGTACGTATGCGTCAGATTCACCAGATCTCCCCGCAGGGCTAGGAAAGAGGTCATTTTTATGTTTTAAAAAAGCAAACAAGCAGGAAGTCATTCAAGACAGAGATAGAATACTTGGATATGAGGAATGTTGATAAAAGATGGTCTTCGAAGCTGGATAAAAAATGTCTTAAAGTTTTGTGGAGAATAATGAAATGGGTTTAAGACACAGGACGGCACCTCAGATTCTCAGCTGCGTGCAACAGTATAAAGCAGGCATCCAGTGGGAATGAATGATCTCTAGTCACAGAAATATAGTCTGAGGGTAAAACATTTCTTTCGCCTTTATTTGCAATATGTATTTCATTTAAAGTGTGGTCAGTCTTTTTAAAGAGAATCAAAGAAAACAACCGCCTAGGTAAGCGGTAGCATTTCTCTTAGAACTTTGGTATGGGAACCAGAAACCCCTACCATTTGTGGCCACTTCTACATAACCAGCCATAGACACAGATGACGTGAATTCCACTCATAAAAATTTTGAGAGTTTTTGTTTTTCATAATCCCAGGTTGGTTTTTTTATTTTTATTTTTTAAATTTCTACACACCCCAAGCAAAGAAGGTTCCAGAAAGAGAAACAAAATAAAGCGGATATAAGGCCTCCCAGAGGCACCCACTGGTGTGTGGTGTTCCTCAAGGGGCGGTCCTGTCCCCGATGTTATTTAACATCTATATGCGCTCCCTTGCCCAGATTGTCCGGAGGTATGGGCTGGGATGTCATCAATATGCTGATGACACCCAGCTCTATCTGTTGTTGGGCGGGCGGTCCGGATCCACCCCAGATGACCTGGAACGGGCGCTGCAGGAGGTTGCGGGCTGGCTGAGACTGAGTCGACTGAAACTGAATCCACTGAAGACGGAGGTCCTGTGCTTGAGTCGGACCGGGACGGGGTTGGGGCACCCACTTCCGTCCTTCGGTGGGGCGCCATTGGTGCCAGCTCTGAGGGTCAGGAGTTTGGGTGTGCTCCTGGACTCCTCCTTGACGATGGAGGCCCAGGTAGCAGCCACTGCCAAAGCAGCCTTTTTCCACCTACGGCTGACTAGGCAGTTGGCCCCCTTCCTCGAACGAGAAGACCTAGCTACAGTGATCCATGCTATGGTCACCTCACGTCTTGACCACTGTAACGCTCTCTACTTGGGGCTGCCCTTGTCCCTGATCCGGAGGCTGCAGCTGGTGCAGAACGCTGCGGCCAGGCTGCTGATGGGTCTCTCTCTGCGGGACCACATCCGGCCTGTACTGCAGCGGCTGCACTGGCTGCCTATAGCGTACCGGATCAGGTTCAAAGTGCTGGTGTTAACCTTTAAAGCCCTTTATGGTCAGGGGCCCGCCTACTTGAGGGACCGCCTTTCCCCATATAGGCCCCAGAGGCTACTGAGGTCTGGCACCCAGAATCGCCTGACTTGCCCCGGTCCAAAAGAGGCCCGGCTATCTTGTACCAGGGCCAGGGCTTTCTCGGTGGCGGCTCCTTACTGGTGGAATGAGCTCCCGGATAACATCAGGGCCCTGCGGGATTTGTTGCAGTTCCGCAGGGCCTGTAAGACGGAGCTCTTCCGCCAGGCTTTCAAATAGGAGCCGCCACCGGGGAGAAGGCTGATTATACCATCTCCTGGCCCTGTTGATCGCTCCCTGCTGCCTTTACCCACCGGAGCGCTAGAAAGCTGCCATCTTGAGGAGTTAATGTAGCTTGTTCTTAAATGTTTTAAATGTTTTAAATGCTTATATTGTTAATTTATTAAATGTTTTACATGTTGTTGTTAGCCGCCTTGAGCCGGTCGAATGACTGGCAAGGCGGGATATAAATGAAACAAATAAATAAATAAATAAATAAATAATAAAACACTGGGTGTGTGTGATAATGATGTATTTGGTTAAATTCCCTTCTCAGTGACTTGAAATTTTTAAAAAAGGTGTTATATTAGTCCAGTGATTTTTTGTGTGTGTGTGGTTTGGTTGTGAAACAGAGTAGCTGCAGAGAACTGTGTTTTATAATTTATAACCCTACTGGGATGAGATTTTCCTCAGGCTTCTATCATTTTGCAAGATGTTCAAAAACAGAGTTGTCCGGGAGGGCACTCCTGTAGCAGAGTAGAGAGAGATGTGATGTAATGGATCAGCTCAGCAGGTGACCTCCATTAAGAATAATATGGGCCTTTTTTCCTTCCAGTCCTTCAGTCCCAGCCCCACCATATCATCCTGTTTTACTAGGAATATTTGCGATTAAGACTCAAACGTTGTTCTCATATTTTGTAACCCGCTTGCCAAGTGACAGAACAGCTTTGTTTTACTAGGATTTTTTTTTTTTTGCTATTAGATTCAAATATTGTTATCCTTCAAATGAGCTGTGGCTCAGTGGGACAGCCTCTGCTTGGTGTGCAGAAGGTCCCAGGTTCAATCCCTGGCATCTCCAGTTTAAAAGGACCAGGTAGTCGGTGATGTGAAAGACCTTTACCTGAGACCCTGGAGAGCTGCTGCCAGTCTGAACTGACAATACTGACAGGCCTGTAGCCAGGATTTTTTTAGTCGGGGGGCATTTAAGTTTCTTAGGGGGTATACCTACTCCCATCCCAAGCTGCTCTGCAGTTTCTGCCACCCGGGCCTCTACTGAGCTGTCTCCTCCTCATGCCACGGCCACTGGGGGCGCACCTCGGGGTGAGGAGGCGGAGCTTGACATGTGATACTGAGTGCAGTGAATAAATCTCCCAAGAAGTAGATTGCAAAAGTAAGATTTGTTCAAGTCCCCATTCAGGCTACGGTCAAAAGGAGAGGGAGACGCCTGATCTAAAGAATTCTGTCCCTTTCACAAGTGACTAATCCGGCATCATGTGTAAGGAAGTAGGAGCACACTATTTCCACAGCAGAGACTTGTAGAGATGTGTGACTCCATGCAGAGCCATGCAGAGGATGGGGGAGAACAAAGAGCACAGAGAGGGAAGGTCAGAGGGTAGCTTCCAGGTTAAGAAAAAGAGAGAGACATCCTATTCAAGGAGATCAACACTTATACACAGTTAGACCGATTTCCAGTTTGGTGTAGTAGTTAAGTGCACAGATTCTAATCTGGGAGAACTGGGTTTGATTCCCCACTCCTCCACTTGCAGCTGCTGGATGACCTTGGGCAAGCCATAGCTCTGGCACAGCTGTTTTTGAAAAAGAGCAGTTTCTGTCAAGAAGTCTCTCAGCCCCACCTACCTCACAGGGTGTCTGTTGTGGGGAGGGAAAGGGACAGGAGATCGTAAGCCGCTCTGAGACTACAAGTGAAGGGCGGGGTATAAATCCAATCTCTACTTCTTCTTCTTCTTCTTCTTCTTCCCACGAGGTGCTGGTCCACCACCGTTCTTCTCTTTCCCCCAATTGCACGTGTCACTTTCCCACTATTTGCCCCGCGGCGTTGCCCGTTTTTCCCTGCGGCTTTGCGATCCTCAAAAGACAGGATTGCGAAGCCGCGAGGAAAAAACGGGCAAAGTTGTGGGTCAAAATGCGGCACGGGGCAAATAGTGGAAAATTGACTCATGCAATCGGGGAAAAGGCAAGAGCAGCGGCGGAACAGCACCTCATGGGAAATCGATCTTAGAATGATGTAGCACCCCCCTCACCTGAAACATTCCACCATGCTGAGCTGCTTACTCTACCACTTGCATTTACTGTTTGTTTTATTCTGGTGCATTTTACAAATCATTGCCACCTGCCTCCAGTCCCATCTGAGGGAAAGGCAGGATAAAAAAGAGAGAGAGGAGGATTGGCCTCATTCTCTCCAGGAGTCTCACAGTGCCTTGGTGTGGAACCACAAACCACAAACCTCACAGCTTCACAGAACAAATGAATGAGCTATCCTGTTCAAATGTTTCACCCTCTCTCAGAAGAACAGATTTAGAGTCCAGTGGCACCTTTAAGACCAACAAAGGCTTACTCAAGGTATGAGCTTTTGTGTGCAAGGCACACTTTTTCAAATACACTGGAATGGAAGGTAAGGTTCAGACATAAA
Organism: Lepidodactylus listeri; assembly: GCA_029233225.1. Taxonomy (NCBI): domain Eukaryota; kingdom Metazoa; phylum Chordata; class Lepidosauria; order Squamata; family Gekkonidae; genus Lepidodactylus; species Lepidodactylus listeri. Next base: position 112,677,027 of record JARCFY010000006.1, read on the forward strand.
CAGGAGCTGAACAGCAAATTAACATGTAACATGATGAAGGTCTTTTAAGATATGCAAAGACAAAACTAAATAAGCTAAGGTTATAAGATCAACAGCTGTAAAGCAATAAATGTCAAAATAAGACTGGAACTCACCATTCACAAAAGCTCATATCTTGAATAAACCTTTGTTGCTCGTAAAGGTGCCCCTGGACTCTTAAGTTTGTTCTACTGCTTCAGACCAACATGGCCGACCACCTGGACCTCTCTCAGAAGGTTATTATTAAATGGGAGACAGGGAATCAGGATTACACACGGTCTTCTTGCTGCCAAGAGTGTAGACAGAGTGATGTAGTGGTCAGTGTGTCAGATCAGGGAGGGAAAGGCAGGTCTGAATCCTTACTTTGTCATGGCAGTTTGCTGGGTGACCTTGGGCCGGTCACATGGTGTCTGCCTAAACAACAAATGGAGGAGGGAAAATGATATTGTAAGCCATTTTGGATCTCCACTGGGGAGAAAAGTAAGGTATAAATATTTAAAATAATGAAATAAAAAAAAAGACAGATGGGTACATTCAACATGGTGGCCAGCATGGCGCAGTGGTTATCAGCTGTGGTCTCTAATCTGGAGAACAGGGTTTGATCCCCCACTTCTCCACACAAAGCCTGTAGTGTGACTTGTTCCTTGGGCCTATCCCAGTTCTCTCAGAACTCTCTCAGCCCCACCTTTCTCAAAAGGTGCCTGTTGTGGGAATATGATTGTAAGCCACTTTGAAAATCCTTAAGGTCGAGAAAAGCAGGGTATAAAAACCTACTCTTCTTCATTTCTCCATGCTTACTTCAGCCCCCATTGCAGCTCTCTGAAGTTTTGTTGAGAATATTTTTGGACAACCACTTCTTTTTAAATACAATGCTCCAGGAAATTATACAGTGACCGTACAAAGTGAAAGGGACATACATAAGAAGAAATCTGTGCTATTCATTTAAATGGGAATTGCATGATGCACAGTAGAGAGGATTGCACCTTTTCTTAGAAAAAATAAAATGGGCCGATTTAGTTGATGGTGCATTAGATATTTAGTACAAATAGTGCACACCTCACTGATTTATATGTTTGTTTTCCTTTCAGTTTTGTTTAAAGTATGTGTGGGTCTATGTATCTCCCTAAATAACCACAATTCTAAATAGCAGTTTATCCTTCATACTTCAACGGACTAAAAAATGCCACAGGCAATGCTTGCTAAATGCAAAGGCTAAATTGCCATTCTTCCCCCCCCCCCCAAGATTAAAATTATTACTTATTTATAGTGCAATATAGCACTGGTGTCACTCACCCCTTGGGTACAATATTGTTTTTGAGATTGTTCGGCAAGCTATACAATTGACAAATAAGCTCTAGGCCTCCAATCCTCTTACTCATAAGTAAATCTCAGCACAGTCAATAGGCTTCAATGGCTATTGGTATAAAGGGATTGTTTACATACAAATGGCACAAAATATATTAAGACTCTGGATTCATGTTTAGGGACCGATCAACACGTCTTCACTCTAAGGAAGCAAAGGGGGGGGGGGGAAGAGCTGCCAGCTTTTACAGGGCACTTTCACAAATGCTACATAATGCAGTTTCAATCCACTTCAGCGACCATTTGCAAGTGGGTTTTGCCATTTCACACAGTAAAACCCAGTTGCATTGGAAGTGTGTTTACTGTGTCTGAATGTGCCCACAATCTCTCTCCTCCTGTGCCTTTCACAACTGTCCAGATTAAGCCCATGCAAGTCTGTGCAGTGGTGTAGTCGGAAAATATTGGTTGGTGGGGCATGGGGAAATTGGGGGGGAGTTTATTTTATTTTATTGCATTTTTAAAAAACCTGGAAAAAAGAAAATAAGACTGAAGCTTCCCTGACTGTTCCTGAGGTCGTTTTGGAAACCCCACATATATTTTACATTTTAATATTTTGTGGGGGGGGGTGTTTTTTTGTCCACAGGGGCAGCACTCATCTGTGGGGTCATTGCCCCCAAATCCCCTCCCACGGTGGCTACAGGCCTAAGTGTATCCCATCAGGAAAAAGACAATAGCTGAAATAGGCAATAATTGAACTGAGAGAGAGGAGGGTTGGCCTCATTCTCTCCAGCAGTCTCACAGTGCCTTGGTGTGGAACTCACAGCTTCACAAACCAACTAGAATCAGGGCAAGGTCTGTAGGAAAGTGGTAGAGCATTTGCTTCACATGTGGAAGGCCCTAAATTGAATCCTTAGTATCTCCTGGTTTTTTAAAATGATCAGGCAGCAGATTATGTGAAAGTCGTCTGTCTAGACTTATGCATAGGAGTTTGTTTATTTTGTTTTTGTCATTAATTATAAAAGGAGTCATTTCATTAATGGGTTGTTTTACAGGGTTTTGTTTCTTTGTTGTTGCTTTCATTACTATTATTTCCTTGTCATAATTGTATGTTGTTATTTTCCTTGATTTTAATGGAAGACCTTCGGTCTATAGTTTCATGGTTTTCCATCCAGCTTGGACAAAGCTCAGGGTGGTCTAATGCTCCTCTAGAACACGGACATTGCCACATTTCTGACAGATCAAATAAAGCTCCCCCCTTTTAAGTCAATGGAAGTTACTCATGTTTAACATTAAAGTCAATGGGAGGATGGATAGCAAAGATTCCAAACAGCAACACAGACAATACTGCAGCCACTGATCCTGAAGAACAGTAGCGCGAGGAAGAGGCAGACTCTCAGAGCAAGGACATTTGGTGGCACAAGGAGGGTCAGGTATTTGGGCAGGAAGGCTGCAGTAGGAGGACCTTGAGGTTCGTTTCCTTGGATGGAGGTTAACTTTCGGAGAGCAGCAGGAAAGCAGGGGAGTGCAGTCTGCAAGAGAAAATTCAGCAGAGAATGGCAAGCACTGGGAAGAGAGAGGAAGGCAAAGTACTACCCCATATCCTTCAGGATTGGAATACCTCACAGATGTATGTAATCCTAGTGGCTGCAACTTGCAGTCAATTTGAAAAGCCCATAGCCTCTCTCCCACCTTCCTCTAAGAAGCCTGGTGTGCTCACTATGAATTCAGTAGAAAAACTCTGCCTTGTAAAAGCGAAAACAATAGAAGGCAGAGGCTGCAATAGCAAAAGAAATCAGAATAAAATAGAAAGAATCATGTTTCTTTCTTTGTTTGTTTGCTTCTTTTCCTTGTAGGCTGTTTATAATAAAAGAAAAAACATAAGTCCACATCTTTTTCGTTGACTTGAGTCCCAAAAACCTGTATTGATGGGCACTTCAGTAGGCTACAACAGAAGAAGACGAAGAAGAAATTCTGCTTGCTTGAGCTAGATAGGGTCCACCCAGTTTTTATGCTATATTGGGCACTTTTGTTAATTCTGACATTCAGTATTCTAGTAATTATATTGCCCTGAAATTTTGGTTTGCTAATGAGATGGATTGGTTGCAAGCTGCTGCTAAATTTCTTGCACATGTTTTTAAGTAGCTGTAATATTTAATGATTATTCATTTGTTTTGTTTTGTTTTTTCCGTATCCTACCAACCTATGGTTGAAGAGATAGGAATTAATAAAATAAAGAATAAATGAACAAAATAAGCATACAGGTTTATGTTGTTGTTGTTTTTTTAAAAAAATATTCTTTTATCGTATTACCTAGTTCCCCCCCCCTTCTGTGAGCCACTCCAAGCACAATCTTTTTAATAGAAAGAGAAATATTTATAGAAATACTATAAAAGAAAGGAAGGATGAAGAAATGACTGATTGAGAGAAGAAAGAATCAGGCCCACAGCTTTGAGATCCCTGGAAGAAGAGGAGGGTTCTTAAAAATGCAATGAAACGCATTGGTACTGACCTCAAAAGCCTTGTGTGGCCAGGGATCGACATACCTGAGGGACCGCCTCTCCCCATATATGCCCTGGAGAGCTTTGTGCTTGACCGATCAACATCTGCTGGTTGTCTCCAGCCCAAGGGACATCTGCCTAGCCCCGACGAGGGCGAGGGCTTTTTCTGCCATGGACCTGGCCTGGTGGAACAAGCTTGTGCTTGAGATCAGGGGTCTGCAGGACCTATTACTGTTTTTCAGGGCCTGTAAAATGGAGCTGTCCTGGCAAGCCTTTGGTTGAGGTGGCAGGCATCCAACAGAGCTGGCCTCTCTTGCTGAAGCTTTTCATCTTCACATGGCCCAAATCAAGAAGACCTAGGGATCTAGCAGCACCAGCTTTGGAGACTGTATACTTAAATGGTTGGTGTTACCTGTTTTAAAGTATACTGTTTTGGATTGTTCTGAACATTGTATGTATGTATGCATGCATATATTGACCCACTGTAATGAGCTGAAGGCTTGAGAACCTGTTATGTAATCCACCCTGAGCCCACTTGTGAGGTGAGTGTAATGCAAGTCAAACTAAATAAATAAATAAATAAATATTTTAAAAATGGATGAACAAATGAACAGATGAATGAACAAGGTTTTAGCCTCTGTTATATTGCTTGTAGTTGTTTCCATTATTAAAATCTCTTTATTGTCTGAGACAGCTTAACTAGTGATGGTAAACATTACATTTTGGGGCCTTATGAAACCCTGTGGGGTTTCCAATACGGCATGCAGAATCCCTTCCACACTCCGCACAATTCACACAGAGATCAATCCTAAAATTGTGAGCCAGTCTGGTGTAGTGGTTAAGTGCGTGGACTCTAATCTGGGAGAACCGGGTTTGATTCCCCACTCCTCCACTTGCACCTGGCTGGATGACCTTGGGCAAGCCATAGTTCTGTACCAGCTGTTCCCTCAAGGACAGCTTGGGAAAGAGTTCTCTCAGCCCCACCTACCTCACAGGGTGTCTGTTGTGGGGAGGGGAAGGGAAAGGAGTTTGTAAGCTGCTCTGAGACTCTTAAGTGAGTGAAGAGCGGGATATAAATCCAATCTCTTCTTCTCTTCTTCTTCTTCTTCTTCTTCTTCTTCTAAGAAGGCGTACTTTGAATCCCACTCAGGTCTGTTCAATGGGTCTTACTCTCTGGAAAGTGTTCGTAGAATTTCACTATTATTCTCAGGACCGTAAAGACATGAATGGCAGCTTGATATTATTGGGATATTTGGTTTATATAGTGGAGTTTTGTCCAGTTATAGAGGCAGCTACTGAGCGCAATAAATAAATCTCCCAAGAAGTATGTTGCAAAAAAGGGTAAACTTACATTTATTCAAGTAGATCCAGTTCACATTCAGGTTGTAGTCAAAAGAAGAGAAAGAAGCCTAATCTAAAGAGTATTTTCCCTGTCATAAATGGCCAGCTTGCTCAGCATCGTATGTGTGGGAGTATGAGGGCATTGTATCTATGGGAGAGACCTCCTGTGTCTCCATGGAAGGCCATGTGCAGACAGTGAGAGGAGAAAGGGAGAGGAGGCAGCTCCCAGGTTAAGACAAAGAGAGGCATCCTATTCAAGGAGACAACACCTATACTCCCTTAGAGTGATGTAGCAAACCCCCCCCCCCAATCCAGACATGCTGAATCTTTCACTCCAATGGATATATTTTGCCAAAACTAGATTCCTTGTGAAAATGGCCTCAGTTGCCGTTCCAGTCACATCATATAGTTTGAGCCAATGCTGTTTACACTGGGGAGATGAAGCTAGAAGTGGACATCAGAAAGTCAACTTTGATAGCGGATTCTCTTTCAAAGCTGCCTCTGCTGCTCACACAATGTTTTCCCACCAGAAAGTAAAATTAATTCAGTGGGCAGACTTCAATACTAATCAAATGGAAGTGGAACTGGCATTCCCAGAACAAAGCGTGGATGTTGCCTCTCGGCATCTATTGGGTAGGGAATGTGGCCCTTCAACTTTTTACACCCTTCAGCTAAGCATATGATATTAAACCGAAGAATGTGAAAGCAAAGAATGCCCACATTTTGTTTGGATATTGATTGGATTCAGTGGCTGCACTGAAATACATGAACTCAGAAATACATGAGCTTCTTCCCTCTTACTTCTATTAAAAAGGAAAGGGGATTTGGTACCCCCCTACACACACACATTCTTCTCATCATTCGGGGGGGGGGGCACTGGGAAGCTGCAGCATGCATAAAGTTCTCTCAGAATAACTGGATTCTCTAGAATCTCATGTTTATAGCCAGTATGTTGTAAGAAGGGAAACTTCCATTTCCAGACTGTTCCTCTGTAAGATTTGTAGAAAGATTCTGTGACTGAATCAAAATTATGTCAGCTGAATTTTTAGTTACACGTTCAAACACACTTGGGATGGGCCGTGGCTCAGTGGTAGAACATCTGCTTTGCATGCAGAAGGCCCCAGGTTCAATCATTGGCCTCTTCAGTTAAAAAGGACATGGGCTCCAGATGCTGTGTGCTCCCATTGCCACCTGGTGGTGAAAGCCAGCCCATAGCCCCTGGGTGTCAGCTACGCTGTCACATCCCACCCGGAAGTTGAGATTCGACCAGTGACCCCACCCGTTGGAATGTGCTCATGTGCTGCTTAGCTGTCTGGCTTCCTTATCACGCCCCACTTTCATCCGCTACGCTCCCACCTTGCTTGCTTTGCTCCCAGCTTATTCAAGGTCTGGGACAAATCCTCCCCAATTATGTTATTCCTTTTGCAGCTGTCCTCGAAAACATTTAGTAGAAGTTCCCAGGGAACAAAAGCATCATAACCTGTTTGCCGCCATTTTCGTGCGAAACCTGTTCAGGGGCTGGGATAACCTTTTACATTTTATGATTGGTCTGGATGAAGTGAGGGGAATTCCAATCGCTTAGTATAAGACTAACGGTTTGTTTACAATAAAGTCATTACTAACAGAAAAAAGTGTAACCATTCCAATAAGACCTTCTTTGCAAATAGAGGACTTTCTGGTTCAGGAAACCTGTTGCAAACTGCATCTTTTGGGACAATCTCACACTGGGCTGGGCATTCGGCTGAGTGGCTCAACCCCCAAGACCACTTAAGGGAGTCCCCAAAACAGAAGAGGAGAGCATGCAGGCACAGCCCCCCCCCCCCAAGGATCCGTCCCAATGCCCAAACTGCCCAAGCCAACTCGAACTTAAATGCAATCCGTACAACCAAAAGGCAACAAAATCGGAGGAGGGAAAATACAGACTGGAGAGAGAAGCACACGGTCACCCATTTAAACTGCCAATGGGTTGGGCTGGAGTCCAAACTCTTTTGAGCCAGCCCCGAGCGATGCAGCCATTGATGGGGCAGCCATGACGCCACGCCTCCCTCCCCTGTGACGAGGAGTCAGCCATTGAATGTTTATGCCTTTATCTTTAATATCTTGCCAAGACTTGATTTCCCCCTGAGTTTTCATCATCATGCCGTGTGTTAAAAAAATCATTTTTTTTTTTTAATTTCTTGTGTTCTTTTCATAATAAGCATCTATTGGGGACATAAGCAAAAAGTTTTAGGGGCTCAATATATTCCAGCGTGTACACCACATTTTCAAAAGTCCATCTCTGATTATGTGACTTCTTTCTTGTGTTATGATCTTTTAAATCAATGTCTTAATCCATAAATAATTGTGTAAGTCTTCATCAAGATCCACTGATTTTAATTTTACTATTCTTTGTCCTGGGTTTTTAATCCAGTCCACAATCCAGACCAGACCTGAAACTTGGTAATGCAATTTTATATTTGGGACTGCTAATCTCCCTCTCTTTTTCTCCACCCCCACCCCAAGCTTTCTTGCTTCTCGCCCCAGGCCACAAAGCTGGCAAGAAGGTGAGTCTTTGCCACAATTTATCAAAACTGGCCTTAAAAATATTTGTAGCTAGAATTTTCCCTTTGCATCTTTAGCACAGTCTTCCACAAGAATACTCTAAATAATTTAATATATCTGCTCACTTGGCATTTGTATTAGATGGTCTTTTATTAAGAATATTAAAAAAAAAGAATCTATATAAAAAAATTAGCAGAGTTTCTTCCTGAAGAATTCCTAATGCATTGGCTATTGAATTCCAATGTTGTGCATTGTATGACTGACTATGTGTAATCTGGCTTGAGTTCCTGGGTGGACGAAAAATAATGTAAATGATGTAAATAAATAATGAAAATTAATAACATATCAAAAATGGTACCGTTTCTTATCACTGGGCATTTCTGTGTGGGGAGCCATATGGAATTAGATTTGAAGGTTTGACTTTGCTAACGGTGGAACCTTCCATAGATGCACTGCCACTGACAGAACAAGCCTCTTTCCAACAAAGAAAGGCTCCTTGGACCAGGGATGGTTTCACCATTAGTGGAACAAAACCAATCCTAATATTTTGCATGTGATAAATGGATTGGGGAAATAAATAGAACTGAGTGAAGTACACTGGTTGAAAAATAAACTGATGAGGAAGCTGGTGAGGTCATCAGCCAGTAAAAAAATACTACTGGTTAAAGAACTGCTAGAACAGCAAACTGTAGCCTTTCGTAAGTATCTTTTACCTTTAAAAAAGAACAGAAAATTTCACCATGTATGTTTTTTCCCCTTCCAGTATGACAACAGCAGGGCGTGTCAGATCTTCAGAGATTAATTAAAATGTGGAATTTGCTGCCAGAGGATGTAGTGATGGCCACAGATATCCACCACTTTAAAATGGGATTAGATAGATTCATGGAGGGTAAGTCTATCAATGGCTACTAGCCATGGTGACTGTCACACGAGCCGCTGGATCCCGAGTCACTGTCACTCGACTCGGAGGCTGCGCCCCATGCCGCCACCTTGTCTGCCTCCTGCCCTTAGCAGCCAGAGCCTCAGATATGGCGCCCAGAGGGGGGTTAAGTCACCACACCCTACTTGGAAGCGCCCCTGGGGTGAGTCTTTCTCGCAAATGAACTCTCTCTGCACCTTCAGTAACGTCACCTCCAGACTTCTCCTCCCCGGCTCTCTTCGGCTGCCTGTGTTTTATTCCCATTCACCTCCCACCACCCTCTGCTCTTCCTCCCTACTCATCTGGCCCCGCCCTCCTTCTTAAGTTTCCACGCTGAGTCTCCCCTGTGACATCCGGGTCCGCCCCGTCCCTGGTCAGCAGCCCTGGTCGTGGAGCCCATGCCAGCTGCCATGCCCTCGCGCCGGGCCTGTGGCCCGGCGCAGCTTGCCCGGTCCCACTGCATCTGCGTTCCCTCCCCCCGTACTCGGGGCGAGGCAGCTCTGTGAGTGGCTGTGCTCATCCCCGTTTCCCCAGCCTGCGCTCGGAGCCCACCCGGGTGGAGCCCAAGGACGCCTCCCCCTCAACCCCCACGGCATTGCCGACAGCGTCGGAGGCCTCCGTCTCTGTCGCTGCGCCCTCCTGGGTGACACCCATGGCGGCAGCCACTCTGGCGAGTACTCTGGAGCGGGCCTCCGGGGCACTCCCGGCTCTGGGTCTTGTCGACTGCTGTTGCCGGCTGCCGTCTTGCCGCTCCCCTCTCTCCAGGTGAGTGCCGGGGGTGCTTGCTCGTGCCTCGGGGTGGCTGGAAAGGGGTCGGTTGGAGCTCGGACGCCCCCAGAAGTCCCGCGAACGGGACAGTGACTGAGACACGGTTCCTCTGAACCCCAGAGCCAGGAGACAACATCTGGGGAAGGCCTCGGCCTCTCTGCCCTCCAGAAGAACTGGCTGAGGCCACTATGAGAAACAGGATACTGGACTAGATGGACCACTGGTCTGATCCAGCAGGGCTCTTCTTATGTTTCTTATGTTAAGAATATTTCCCTGCATGCCATACCACATACAGGCACACTGGGGACTCAGAGTACTGAGAGGAGAGACCACATCCAGGAAGAATTCTCATTTAGAGAATTGACAGAATCAGAAACCAAGGTAAAACAAACTAAAACTTGACTGGACTTGTCTGCCAGTTCAGCCCCATCCCATGACCACAAGGACAATGATGGTAATGAATCAGGATGAAAGCCAGACCAGAAGTTACAGCATTCATTCATTTATTTTATTTTATTTATTTTCAAGATTTCTATCCCACCCTCTCCTGCAAGCAGGCTCAGGGTGGGTCCCCCTCCCATAACACTGTTGAAGTTCACCTCCCATAACACTGTTTGAGAAGATCAAGTAAGACATTAAGACTAAGGATACCCAAGCACTTAAGTTTAGACTCAAACTTTGTTCTGTTGTTTCAGACCAATATGGCAACCCACCCGAATCTATGATTATATTCATGTAGGACATTACCTGCTCAGGATTCAAATCTCTGTGGATTTTCAGGTTCTTGAGTTTCAGGACCATTACTTTCAGTGAAGGAACTATTGGAAGGCCTACGGTTTCCAAGTCACCGCAGCATAAGGGGGATCCCCCAGTTCCTGGTGGTCCTCCCAGGCACCGGCCAGCTGGCCAGCAGGGGAAAATTATCACCCCCAAACATGACGTACTCACCTCATCTGGAAGGGAGGTAGGCACTTGGTGATGTTGGAGGTGACACTCTGATTTTTGGCCAAAACTCTACTGTAGAAGTGGCTTCAAACCATAGAGTTTTGCCCAAAGAATTTATTTATTTATGTTCACTTTTACCCCGCCCTCCCCACCAAAGCGGTCTCAGGGCGGCTTACATAACCAATTAAATCATACATTTCAGTATAAAGTACATAAAACCAGTAAAAGAACATCACCCCCAGTGTCATTGACATGCCTGTCACTTCCGGAGAACATAGGCATGGTGTTCTTCTTCTCGCCCCTCTCCCAGAGTGGTAAGTCCCCCCACCGGCTTGTCCTTTGGATGTGGCAATCCAAGGAAGGCCTGGGGCAGCTGTTATAAACAGAATGGCACCAAATTTGCACAGAACAGAGCCTTCGTTTTTTACTCTAAAGATTGCCCTCCCAGTTTCAAGTAAATTGGACCAAGGGGGTTGATTTTTCAGACCCCTGCAGTAAAACCGTATCAGTGCAAATATGCTTCTCCCTGCGGCTGAGACCATTCGTTTCAATGGGGGATTCATTTGTGGGCAGCTGTTTACAAAGATAACAGCACCACATTTGTACAGAACACAGGCCTCCCTCTCCTCTAAAGACCACACCACACAAGTTCCAAGCAATCAAAAGGTTTTGATTTTATAGACCCCCAAAGTAGGGGGTCTGTTGGCACAAGCATACTTATTTCTGCTCCCAGTAACCATTAGTTTCAGGGGGGAAAGAATTTCATGGTCTGGGGCAGCAGTTCATAAACAGAACAGCACCAAAAGTGTTTCTAAAGGCAATGGAGGGTCAGTGCCCTGCGATTCTCTCTTGTGAGGATCCAGTTGGAAGGGATAAATGCTGCTACTTGGGAAATCATTGCTGCTTGGGAAACCATTGCTTTTAGCTTCAAAATAGAGCTTTGTTACCGCTCCCAACATCCTAGCTCAGCATCTTCTGAGAAGTCTGCCTGCAGAGTCAAGGTAACAAGAAGATTTTTGTGACTTGGACTGATGACGCTGATCCTTGGGCTTAGAAGCCTTACGCGGTTTTTCGGCATCAGCCAATTTGGAGACCTTTGGCTTCAAGGAACTCTTCTCTGAGCAAGAAGGTCTCTTGGGCGGTTTGTCTGCCTTTGCTTTGTTTGGCTTAGGCATGCCCGCAGTTTGTTGCGCCAAATCTCTCCGCTCAGCCGGTGGGGGAGGTGGTGAATTTTGAGCCTCCGTGGGCTCATTCACGACTGGAGCTAGGGACTGCTCTAACAGGAAAATTTGGAGATGGGCCACCTTATTTTTCCTTGCCTGACTGGTGAATTTCTGGCAGTGTATAGAGGAGCCTGTTCTAGGATCCTCCCCCAAACAGCATTCGTGGCTGTCAGTTGTGGGGATCTTCACTTCACAGTTCAGGCATAGTTTAAAGAAAGGCATTGGTCCCATAGACTGCCCCTTTAACCACAAACTGGGCAGTAGCTGTGAGGGGGAAATTGACCACTCACTCTCTTTTTCCTTCTTTTGCAGTTGGTATAAACCTGAGGAGGCTTTTCTGGAGTGATGAAGAAAAATGTCTGGTACACAGGCAGTTAAGAACGAACTGAGTGGAGGCGGAGTCTGCCTTGGCTACTGAGCATGCTCAGTAGGAGCAGGCTTCACGAGACTGAGGCAGACGCCACACCTAGCAAGCTGCTTCTAAAGCTTTTTTAGGCTTCCCGAGGAAGGTTTAACAAAGGTGTGAAACCCCCAAGGTGTGTGGCCTGCACAGAGACCACAAAGATTCTACTTTCTCTGCCCACCCCCTGTACCAAGTTGATGGTAACTGATGCCAGTGTTCAATTATCATTGGTCTGAAATTGTGTCATCCCATACAAACAATCCTATAATGTAATACAGTTTCATAAGTCATGGAACAAAACATCATCATCTATGTATCTATGTCCCGAACTGAGAGCCAGTTTGGTGTAATGGCCAGGAGCACAGACTCTGTTCTGGGAGAACTGGGTTTGATTCTCCACTCCTCCACATGCAGCTGCTGGTGTGAACTCAGGTCAGTTACAAGTTCTTTCAGAGCTGTTCTTTCAAGGGCTGTTCTCGAGAGAGCTCTTTCAGCCCCACCTACCTCACAGGGTATCTGTTGTGGGGAGGGGAAGGAAAGAGGATTGTAAGCTACTCTGAGACTCCTTCAGGTAGTGAAGGGTGGGGTATAAATCCAATCTCCTCCTCCTCCTCCTCTTCTTCTTTGGCAGATCTGTGGTTACCTCAGTCTGCAGACTGGACCCACAATGAAAGAAAGGAGATTTCTGTCAGATCCTCTGCCATTAATTGTCCAGTGTCCAGGGTCTCTATCAGTAATTTACTGCCAGCCTTGAGGTTTATTGCCTGTCCCACTTAATGTGTCTTTTTTGTTCCCCGGGAGGATGGCTTGCCGCATTCCACCATGTCACATCAACAGTCTGGCTATCTTCCCTAGCCTTTTCTCTCTCGAGCATCTCAAATGGCTTATCTTGCTTTTGTAACCTTGGGGAAGTGCTGAACTGATTTTAGCCAGGTACCTGGCCTGTGAATTGCAAGTAGAGTTCACTAAGGGGCATTGGGGGGGGGGTAGTTCTTTTGGACCTTTTCTGTGGGAATTAACAGTTGGGGGTTTTCACGCTTTTTTATGTTAGCCCTGATTGGTTCTTCACCTGCCCTTACCTTGCTGTGTATGGTATATTAATCCCTGTTGCCTGTAACCAGTTATCTCTAACAAACATTGAGTACCTGAACCATCATTAAGAAATAAAAGGACTTTTTACTTCATCAAAGGCCTGGCTTAATTGATTCGACTCAGAAGCCTCACAATTTCTCTCCAAACTTGGGGGACTCCCCAGGTTTCAGAAAAAATCTTAAAACTTTCAAAAATGCATTGGGGGGTATGTTAATCCCCCTTAAGAAAAAATATTATCAGTGCCTGCACAGCTGTGAGAGTCCAGCAGAGACACATTCCACAGGCATGAGGCCTCCCCAGACAGGAACCACCTCCTGCCCAGGGGATGGCAGCATTAGCTGACAATAGCTGTCCTCCTGAGGCAATGAAGTTGCAGGTGGGTAGGGGAGGAGTTGCCACTGTTGTTGAGGCAGCAAAGAGGTTGAGCTGCTGAGACAGTGAAGAGACTGGGAGGCAGAAGATGAGCGCCTGCAGAGGCCTGCCGCCACAACAGAGAGGCTGAGTGAGCAGCCAGAAGAGCAGCTGAAGCAGTGAAGCTGGAAGGGGTGGACAGGTGAGTTGCAGACACAGCAGCAGCGAAGAGGCTGAATCAGTGGTCAGGTGCGCTATTGAGGTGGCAAAGAGGTCAGGAAAGGTGTGAGTGTGAAACTCAGAATTTCGTTTGCCATGATTTTGTGTTTCTTGTGCTTCTTGACTGATTTCCCACGAGACGCTGCTCTGGCATCATTCTTCCCTTTGCCCCAATTGCATGCTTGGATTTCCTCAAAAAACAGGATCACTGAAGCTGCTGGGGAATTCGGGTGAAGCCGCGGGTCAAAATTCGGCGTGGGGCAAATAGTGGGAAATTCAAGCATGCAATCGGGGCAAAGGGAAGTATGACACCGGAGCAGCACCTTGTGGGAAATCAGTCCTTGTTTGTTCAGCTATGTTCATGGGTGTTGGGAGGGACAGACTGGTGTGAATGTGTGTGTGTGAAACTGCTTCACTTACTTGGCTCAGCAACTGTTTCCCTAAGAAGCCTCTCAAAGTGGGAAGAATGTAAACGACCTTGGATACTTGTCTCTGCTAGCTTGGCTGTCATAGATAAAAAACCAGTAGACTTGCAGGTGGGAGGAAGGAGGGCCTGCTAGGAGCATTAGATTTAGGCCAAATCTACACTTCCCCTCTGAAGTAGTTTGACTGCTGTCTTTTCCTACACTCATTTCACATTGGTTTCAAATTTCACTTTGGTTTTTTCCCCTGGATCTGAAGAGCAGTAAGCAACAGGATCTGTTTAAAGCAATGTAATGCTAGCTTGACTACAAGAGGGCAATTAATGAATGTAGATGGTGATTTTTAAACTAGAACAAGTATGGTTTGAAACTAGAAACAGGTATAGATGGGGTTTTTTTTTGAAACTAGAATGATTCCAGCGGGAAAGTCAGATGTAGATTTGATCTTAGGCAGGCTGGGTGAATGAATTGATTGGCTGGGTCACTGAGGGAGGGCATGCTTGAACCATGTATAATTTCAGGACTAGCACCAAAAGTGTTAGTTCTGACACAGAAGGTCTTGCTTGGAACATCCTAATGCTTCAATAAACATATCACTGCAAGAGAGTGTTGTTGATAGCACAAGAGTCTGACAGTGAGCTGAGTCACTGAAGCGGTGAACCTAGTGATGGGGGACATGAATGGTAGCCACTGTGGCAGGGAAGAGGCAGAGCAACCAGAGGAACCACCCAGGTGGTGAAGCTGTGTGTGGGGGGGGTGAGTAAGCCTCTGCTAATGCTGCCAAGGCAGCAAGGCTGGGGGAGGCAAGTGAGGGGCAGGTGAGAAGCAGCCATCTCAACAGAGAGGCTGGCTGAAGTACCGGTAGAGCCCCCCCCCCCTAACAATCTACAGCAGGAGAAGGAAGCTCAGAAGAAAGCTCTCTAACTGTTCTGCCTATTAAATTTTTTTTGGAAAAATATTGGCAGAAGGATGTGTTCTGTTCAGAAAGAAGCTCTTTAACAGTTTTGCCTGTGAAGTTTTTTTTAAAAAAAATATTAGTTGTAAAACCACAGCAATTCTCGAAAAAGAGGAACTAAAACAGAAGAACATCTGTGGCTACCAGTCAGGTTGCTGGATTCTTTATGAATAGATTTTGATGGCTAGACAGCTGAGGCGTGTAGAAGTATCACGTCTCAAAATTTACTGTTAGTGAGAATTCATTCTCAAGAAGATTGTGTATTAATTTAATAGAGTGTAACCACTGTGTATTAGAATACTGGATTGGAAAAATATCCCATATATCAATTTATTACTATTGAGGATTTCAGTTAGAAAATAAACTAAATAGTTGCAAGATCCTCAAATATATGGTAAAAACCTGAAAAGTAGAATTGTTTAAGGTTGCGGTCAGATGTGCCTTTAGATCTGACTCAGGTGTGAATGTCTGATGGAGCTAAAGGACACAATCAAACTGCAACATCTGGGAAAGGTTCTACAGTCATTGGCATCCTGTGCTGCTCTCGCATGGAAGCAGAATTAAAAGACATCTGGGAAAGTCCAGTACTAATGCTTGCCAACAAGCCACTGATGGAGTTTCCCTAATCTGTTCACACAAGCACACTCTCAACTGCTCATTCCATCCCAACTCAGTGCCACCCCCTCCCCCCCAGTGATATGCACATAACTACATAATTGGTCCTTGGAGAACTCCATGGAGAACTCTTCACATGGAGGGTTCAGTTCCTCATTTTTGCGCATGTGTACAAAAAGGCAAAAAATAAAACCCCACTTGCCCAAATGTGCCATCTCATCAGGCAGTGACAGGCTGAGCCCACAGCTACAAAGCATGTGCGATCCCACAATGTTGTGTCAATTTCCACTGGGGGAAATAGGCTCGCTTCCCCTCCATGTCAAATGGTGCATGTGACTGCAGCCTAAGTAATGTATATATTGGATACATGCATAACTTTTGGCAAAATACATTAAGGTTTTACTTGTGGTGTTGTTCTTTTGTGGTTTAATTCACCATGAATCCAGTTTTGATCATCTCAAGAGGTGATGAAGCTGGCAAGGGGGAGTTGAGCAGCAGCCACCACAACAGGGAAAAGACCCAGCCGCTAGGCATGAAGTGAGAGGAAGAGAATGATGAGGTAGGGGAGAGAGAAAGCGAGTGATGGTTTGGGAGAGGCAGAAAAGGAGAGAAAGAGAGCGAGAAGGCAAGGGAGGCAGAAAGAGAAAAGGAAACAGAAGAGACATGGGGGAAAGAGACAGAAAGTAAGAGAGGGGGTGGGGAGAGAGAGATACACTGAAAGAACTGGAGGGAGAGAGGGGGAATCAAAGATGGGGGAGTAGGATGGCTGCTCCCACAAGTTTTTTGCAGGTACCTACATGTATATTCTAATAGGCAAGTAAGCCTAATTTGAGGAAAATTTAAGTCCAGAGACTGGAGCCATAAACAGACAAAACATATCTTTCTATTGGATTTTCATGCATATTGTGATTTCCCTGCTTTTTCCTGTTAATATCCTAACATATCAAATGGCTCTCACCCTTTCCACCGGTAGCATCAACCCCCAATGTGAATGCCATTTGCAAGGAGAAACAGGCTGCTTATCCTGGCTGTCCAACTTTTTGACCCTTTAAACAGCTGGAATATTATGTCACTGTGGATATAGGGTTGCTGGGTCTGAGTCAGGAAACAATTGGAGATTTTGGGGGTGGAGCCTGAAGAGGGTGGGCTTTAGGAAGGGGAGGGACTTCAGTGGGGTATGATGCCATACAGTCCAGCTTCCAAAATGACCATTTTCTCTGGGGAGCTATTCTCTATTGCCTGTAGATCAGTTGTAATCCCAGGAGATCTCCAGCCACCAACTTGAGGCTGGCAACCCTATGTTGATGTTATGCTACTCTTCTATGTTATTACTTTTAATTATTTAGAGGGTTTTTATTCTGCATGCTGCATTGAAATAGTTGAAAGCACATGGTACTTTTCTTTTTAGTAACACACTGAATAAAAATAATCAATCATTTCCTCCTGGGATCAACTTTAGCTGTCAAAAATACTAGAAAATATATAAGTCTCATGGTCCGTGTTTTTCTGACCCTGTTTCAGCACATTCTTTACACACACACACACACACACACACACACACACACACATACACACACACACATATATATATACACACTCACATACATATATATTAGAAAATAAGATAGTGATATGAAAGGGATACAGAAGGAAAGAAATATGTATATTTGTTATATAACAAATTATACACACACACACACATAGCCCTATGCCAGGATTTTTTTTAGTCAGTGGGCACTTAAATTTCTTAGGGGGCACTGGCTAATCAAATTAAAGGAATACTCGGCTCCTTCCCTGCATCCACCAACACTTGGGGGCCCTGCACTAGAAAGTCAGGGGGCCTTGCCGGTAAGTCAGGGGGCCTAGCCCCAAGATGCCCCACTGTAGCTATGGGAATGATATATATTGTACTTTATATATTGTACTTTATGGGGTATATAGAATAGAAAATATTTCTCTCCAACGTCCCCTTCCTTATAATTTTAAAGACATTTTTATAGAATACAATAGAATACTTCAAACATTTTAGATTTCAAATTTCATAACTGTTCCATTTTGCAACTATGTTATTAATTTCATCATTACTGCATATTCTATGTTTCACATGTCATTTCTACATACTAGCCATAGCTTTTAATATACCAATGTTTAAAGGAAAGGCACATTCTTCTTAACATGGGCCTGCTGACCTGTACTGATTTTGCAAGTCACCTCATGCTCCTTTTGGTTCCACTAATGGAAGTGGGTTCAGTTTATTTATTTTTTATGCCACATGTGGCCAACAGTGTTCCACTGCAACCTTGTTAGAAAGTTCCAATTCATTTTTCATAGGCCACAAAACAGGAAACCTATGTTTTACAGCTGATATCATGTCACCCAAATGAATTATGAATGTCTCAGTCAGTACTGAAAGGGAACCTTCCTCCACGACCAGTTTAATTTCATTAAAAC
Source organism: Lepidodactylus listeri (assembly GCA_029233225.1). NCBI lineage: Eukaryota > Metazoa > Chordata > Lepidosauria > Squamata > Gekkonidae > Lepidodactylus > Lepidodactylus listeri. The sequence goes on from JARCFY010000006.1 coordinate 112,695,090, forward strand.
AAAATCTCAACATGGGCATAGGAACGAACAGTCTAATGTTATTAGCTAAGGAAATTATATCTGCTCCTGTGTGCTAATGCTACATGACATCTGTGAAACCCAGAGAGTTGATATCCAGGAAGTTAATCTCATTAATGTTTCACATGATGCTCAGAGTAGGAAACTGATTCTGCTTGAATATTGCCTTCTTAACTTGGCAGTGATAACAATGATTGCTATTCTCTTAGGCTGGAGTCAGACAATGGGTTTTTACAAGAGTTGAAAGTGGTTTGAGAGAGCTTTCATTCTCCATAGCATATACCCTCTTGTAAAATAAGTGTTTCAGGATTTTGAAATAATACTATCACGGGTGAAAGTGGAGTGTGTTATGTACCAGAAGTGGTGATCCCTCATATTTTATTACCCTCTCTTTAAAAAATACCAAAAAAAATGTACCTTGCCTCAGTTAAAGAGATTGGATTAAGACTTAATTTCTGAAGTTTAGTATGCCATATTCCCCATGATTTGGACATTAGATCAATCTCAGTTTTTCCCCTCCCAGAGCTTAGGGCAAGCATGATTGCTTGGATGAATTGTAGTTCTTTCTGGAAGAGTTTTAAATATGCAAAGAGGAACAGAGCTCAAGCTGCTGAAAAAGAATAAAGAGTTTTATTTAGGAGAGAAACAATTGTTTAGAGGAGAAAGAAGGTTCTCCCTGTCGAACCATCTAACTGTGTAATGAACAACCACAGAGGAAGAGAACTCAAAAGAGGAAGTCTCCAAAGAACCAATCAGGAGGCATGAGGGAATCATTTGAAAAATACCAGGAAATCCATAATCTGTGATAGCTACTTAACTTCTCCGATTCTCTCCATGGGATATTCTCCTTATCCTTTTACAATTCATGTGCACAGCAGATCTTGTATATTCTAACTGTTATCAAGCACCAAGGAAGAGAACATGTTGTTTGGAAATGTGTAGCCCACCAAATCTATGCCTTTTCTTGGAATATCTTGCAGTGAACTGAGTCCAGGGTGCTTCATTACATGAGTGAGTAATGGTGAGACTACCCAGGATATAACCACTCCATACAAAGGTTCTTAATCAAGGACTTCTTTACTGGAGGAGTATCTTCGGGGTACACGTGTTGAGTTAGTAATGAACTTGAAAAACCGTGTTAGTAGTAATTATAGTATATTCAAATTATCCTGTCATACAGAAAAACCCCAATCAGTGGGCTAGAGAAAAGGCGCCTAAAACAGTTACATTGTTTCATCCCCAGGCTAAAAGAGGGAACGGGAAAAGCGGTTTGCACCTGCAAGAGTTTATGTAATTCAAAACAAGTTTCTGTGAAGTTTCAAGCAACCAAGGACAGAGATAATGAAGTACAGTAGCTAGAGAGCCAGAGAGTAGGAGTACATTCTCTAGGGGGGAGGTAATAGGCTGTTCTGTCACAGTAAATCCCAACTCCCGCCCAGGACTGTGGCAGTGTCAACTGATACACTGCCCTCTCCAAAACCACTCTTAACCCCCAGGTTTCAGTGGGTACAACTTATGAAAGGAATATGTTCTGGGCCAAAATCTTTCCAGCTGATGAGATAGAAAAGGTGACCCCTCTTAATTTTGGAGTCGAGAATTTGGTTCACTTCGTAATGGGGTTCACCCTTCCCCCCATCAGAGAAGGAGGGACTGGACGATGAGGTCTCCACGAGTTCGACCCAGGGTCCTTCTTCAGGAGGCTGAAATGGAAAACAGGGTGGATACATTTTAAGTATTTAGGCAAGTCTAGTTTGAAGGTAACAGCATTGATTTTCCTGAGTATCTTGAATGGCCCCACATATTTCCAGCCTAATTTTTGACTGGGCTGTAGTACTTTGAGGTTTTTAGTAGATAAGTAGACCGAGTCTCCCACCTCTAAGTCCCAGCCTTTTCCCCTGCCTTTGTCTGCATGTTTTTTATAATTCTGCTTGGCAGTTTCCAAAGTTTTGGCAATCAGTGGCCAGGAGTCTCTCAGGGAGTTCCACCAGTCGGCTAGGTGGCTAGGACTTGGGGGAGCAGCATCTAAGATGGGTAAAGGGACACCTTCGTACCCCCCCCCCATGGCCATGAAAGGAGAAACAGTAATGTTGATTGCCTTGAAGGAGGCAGTCATAAAATTCCTCTTGAAGAAGCTAAACCTTGATCCAAATGATCTTAATCATTATTGGCCAGTAGCAAAGAATGCTTTTTGGGGCAAGGAATTCAAGAAGTTGGTGGTCATGCAGCTCCATGCATCCTTGAAAGAGAAAGATTATCTGGATCCATTTCAATCCAAATGCCAATGGAAATGGTCACTCTGAAGGATCACCTTCACAGGAAGAGAAATGGAAAATCTAAGCAAGTGACCGGAGGAAGTGATGGGCTGAATGCAAGCAAAAACTGCAAACCCAAAAAGCTGAAGTCAGTCCAGACAAATTGGCGATGCTGTTGAACAATAATGTGGCCAAGGAGAAATTAAGACATTAGCCTGTTCCAGATAGGCTGCACTCTTTCTAAAGGACCAGGTTTACAGTCCAGGGGTGCTCTTAGATATGCAGAGCATAATCAGTCTCTATGGTTCCATGCAATGTTCCCTCTAAGCTGAGTTAGTGTGAGCTAGCTCACAGTTTTTTAGCCTCCAGCTCACACACTTTTGCCTTAGCTCAGGAAGGAGGGCTCCAGAGCAAAATGATTTATGCAGTAGCCAAATTGCTTGCTCACAACTTTAATGCCAGCGGCTCACAAAGCATAACTTTTGGTCACAAGACTCCACAGTTTAGAGGGAACATTGGTTCCATGTAGCAGCTTCAATCAACGTTGGTTGGTACAAGCTCTGGGCACATGCTGTGATCACGTGACCATGAAACTTCAATGCTCCAAGTCTCCAGTGCAGACTTTGAAGACTGTCCTAAGAAGACACACCATACCAAAGTATCCTTCCAGTTTTAAACTAACTATACTGACTACTAAGTCATTCATGGACACAATCCAAGGTGTTGATTTGTACATTTAAAGCCCTAAATGGCTTGGAAGCAGCCAAGGTACCTGAAATACTGTCTGCTCTCCTATTAACTTGTGTGACAGTTAAGATAAGCATCTGAAACCCAGCTCGGTGTGCCTCCATCTTCAGAATTCTGGAGGCTGGCAAATGGAGACAGGGCTTTCTGAGTGGCAGCACCAAAAATACGGAATGACCTTTCCACAGTGGTTCACTGGCATGTAACTCATTAAGCTTTATGATTATTTAGAATCGTAAATATGATTATTTAGAATAATAATTCTTTAGAATAATAATAGAATAACAATATAATTATATTATTATTTATAATCATTTGCCCCATAATTTAATAATCTTGTGCTCTTTAAATATTTTTATAATCTTGCCCTGTTCACAGCTTTAACTACACTGTGCGTTATCCTGAGATAAAATGGAAATCACCTGGAATCTCTAAGAACACCTTTTGTGGCACCAACCAACCTTTATTATTTTTTTTAGAAAGTGGACAGGTCCAGGTGGAGCTTTTGGCCAGCAAGGCTTCATACTGGCCATTGGAGAGTAAGGCTATGCATTAAAAAAAATGTTGCTTTGGCAAGGATGTTCACTGTGCGATGGCAGGGGGGGAGGAGGAGGAGGAGGAGGAGATTGGATTTATACCCCTCCCTTCTCTAGCCAAAGGAGTCTCAGAGCAGCTTACAAACTACTTTTCCCTTCCCCTCCCCACAACAAGACACCCTGTGAGGCAGGTGGGGCTGAGAGAGCTCTTTTTAGGACTGCACTTGAGAGAACAGCTCTGAGAGAACTTGTCCCTGACCCAAGGTCACACCAGCAGCTGCATGTCGAGGAGTGGAGAGTCAAACCTGGTTCTCCCAGATTAGAGTTCACGCTCCTAACCACTACAACCAAACTGGCTCTCAGCCATTGTAGCAGCCATTTAGGAGTGAATGAAAGAAATCAGTAAAAGAAAGAACCCTATCTGCAACACTGCACAGCTATTTGACCATTTGGATAGTATTTCTTCTTTAGGGTTTCTTTAAAAGGATTTTTTAATGGTTTTTGTTGGGAATGTTTTCAGACATGAAATGCTAACAATGTGAGTGCATTTCAGCAGACATTGTATGGCTGGTCCACCCCCTTGTGCCATTTTGTGGCTGCCATTTTCTTGCTGAGCCCCACCATGCTGTCCCAGAATTCCAAAGGTGCCTGTAGGCTTAAAAGGCTGGGGGGCCCTAGTCTATGGAAATTGTATCATTCAGTTACTGGGGGAGGGACATAATAACAAGGGAGGGAATTCTGTTTCTTTAAGAACTAACAAAAGCAAGCCTGCAAATCCATGTTTATTACTTAATTAGAAATAAGGCCCATTGTGGAAATAAATACAACGGTGTCTAGAAAGAGGCTCTGGGAGAGTGCCCCGGCCTTGGGCACTCAGCGTCATTTTGCTGTGGTGACCTCAGCAGGGGATAATGACACAGAGTCCGCCATTTTCTCCAGGGGAAGATTTCTGCCATCTGAAGAACAGTTGTAATTCGACGTGATCGCCATCCCTCCCCTGGAGATTGGCAACAATGGTTCCGCATGAGGGAATGGGTGGTTTGGAGGGTGCAGTCTATGACATTGAACCTGTCTGAGGTCCCACCCTTGCTGAAACTTCACCCTCTCCAGGGTCCACCTTTCAAATCTCCAGGAATTTCCCAACCTGGAGTTGGCAACCCTATCTCCCTCCCAGCCAACCATCAATGTATCATTATCTGCCCCCTGGCTTCAGCTTCCCATCTCCTCCCCCTCCTTCCTAAAGAGCAGTTGTAATTCTGAGTGATCTCCAGCCCCCACCTGGAGATTGGCAACAGTGGTTCTCCATGAGGGAATGGCTGGCTTGGAGGGTGAAGTCTATGGTATTATACCTGTCTGAGGTCCTACCCCTCCTACAACCTCACCATGTCCAGGCTCCATCCCTCAAATCTTCAGGAATTTTCCACCTGGAGTTGGCAACCCTATCTCCTTCCCAGCCAATCATCAATCATCAACCTCACTCTTCAACTTTCCATCCCCCCCCCCATAGCCTCTACCATGCTCTGAAGCCCTGGCAGCTATGTCACATTGGCTGTCATAGGGGGTCCATCTCAGCAGGGTATAAGGACACAGAGTCCACCATTTTCTCCAGGGGAACTGATCTCTGCCATCTGGAGAGCACTTGTAATTCTGAGTGATCTCCAGCCCTTGCCTGGAGATTGGCAACCATAGTTCCCCTGGAGGAAAAGTAGTCTTTCTCTGCAATGGGGACCAAAGCAGCTTACAACATTCTCCTCTCCCCCTTCTGACTTGCACAACAACCTTGTGAGGTAGGTTAGGCTTAAAGTATGTGACTGGCCCAAAATCACCCACTCAGCAAGAACCTGGGTCTAGCTGATCCTGCTCTGAAGTGCTAACTGCTATGCCTAGGGTACCCAACCTCCAGGTGGAGCCTGAAGATCTCCAGGTATCACAATTGAACTCCAGACAACAGATCTCTCCCCCCGCTGGAGAAAATGACTACTTGGAGGGTGGCCTCTATGACATTCTGTTCAGCTGAGGCTTGTCCCCTAGACAGGACGGGCCCCAATGATTTTTCTCCCAAAGGCCAACATAGGTGCAGAAATGGCCTTTCAGAGAAGCAAGCTTGGTTGCCTAGCAACAGGCACGGAGGAGAAAGTTGCCAGCTTTGATTAGGGAACTACCTGAATATTTGGGGGCTAGATCCTGTGGAGGGCAGCATTTTTTTGGGGGGGATGGAAGGACTCAGCAGGGTATAATGCCATAGTGTCTACCCTCCAAAGCAGCCATTTTGTCCAGGGGAACTGATCTCTGTCTTCTGGAGATCAATTGTAACAGCAGGAGATCTCCCGGTCCCACTTGGAGATTGGCAACCCTGGGGGAAACTCAGCCACACAGCAAGGGGTTGAAGAGAATGGTTTGATGGTTGTTGGCCTATCTCATTAGCCAGCCAGTCATTGTGGAGTGAAGGAGGAGAGAGAGCCGTTTTCCAGTTATTCTGACAGGAAAGTAGGCAAGCTGGCAGTGGGCGGGGGAGGGGGTTATGCTGAAAGTTCATTGTCTTTTTACTGACAGAAGCAGGCCACTGAGGGGACATTAGACCCACCTGGCAGTGGGCGGAGGAGAAGAGTGGACCCAGCACCCAATCCATCCCCTTCGCCAGCTCCCTCCAGACTGAGGTCGAGACACTAGCCTGCAGCTCTGTGGGCGGGACTGAAGCAATGCAGCAAGGGAATGCAGCCAGTGGCCAGGGACCCCTTTTGAGTGGCACTTCTTGCAGCCAACTGATTGTGGTGCCCAATGGAATCTTGACACTTGGAAACAGCTTTATGATATAGGAGAGATGGCTTCTTTTAGTGCAATCCTGTGCAGACTTATTCCAATCTAAGCCGACTGATTTCAGTAGGCTTAAACTGCAGTAACTCTGCATGGGATCACACCATTACTGTTTTGTGTCCAAAAACATTCCCAACAAAAACAATTTTTTAAAATCCTTTTTAAAAACCCTAAAGAAGAAAGCAATCCAGATGGCCAAATAGCTGTGCAGTGTTGCAGGTAGGGTTCTTTCTTTTATCGATTTCTTTCATTCACTCCTAAAATTTTGGCAGATCAATATTTTCTTTAAACAAGGACAACTTTTATATTTTTTTCAGTATGAAAACACCTGTTGTGTTAAATAGAACTGTGTTGAGCTGAATTATGTTCACTTCATGTTAACACAACAGGTGTTCGATTTTTTTTGGTAGGGATGTGCAAATTTTCAGTTTTACTCAGGACTCTTAAAAAGATACCTTGCCATCCTTCATTTATTTCTTTAATATCAAATGAAAAGTGTTACCTGAAATCTTTCTGTACATTTTGCTAAGTGAAGGCCCAGCATTCTCACAGCAGTGGCTATTGTCTGCACTTCCACTGCCCTTTTCTTATCTCTCTGCAAAATGCTTACCACTGGGAACTGAGAGCAAATGCTCACATCACTGACAATTTAATGTGTTTTTCCACCATAGTTTACAGTCAGACTTTAAAAAAACATTTCTGAATGGAATGTATAAAATCTTGCAAAATGCCAGTATTTATCTAGGCTAATTAAATATAATAAATCCTCTTTAAAAGTCTCATGTAAGACACATGGCCTCCAACCCTAACTGGTCATGCAGCCTATAAAATTAAAATGGTTGAATGGATGTCTGGTAGTGATATGTTATATTCAGGGTATCTGCATTCTACTTACTTCATTTACAATAGAGTTACTCCAGCCTCATCTAATTGAAATCAATGGACTTAGACTGGAGTGACACTGTGTTAAGTTTATACTGTTATTGATTTGTTTGTTTCAAGCATTTTCATGTCACCTCTCCAGAGTACTTCTTATATTACTTACCTTTCCAAAATGCCTTAAGAAAAACCAAAACCCTATATAGTATAAAATTGCTCCTTAGTGGCATAAAATTCACCTTCCAAAAGAGAGTAGCAGCACTTCTGGTAAAAGCATAGTTTTGCCTTTGGAAATTCTCCAAGTGGATGAAATCCCATAATTGTGAAGCAGCTACCAGGAATCTTTTCCCTGTGATTTTGCCACGCAGAGACTATAATTACAAGGATTTTCTCTTAGGAATAATAATAATAATAAACACATGTAAATAAAATATTTTCAGCTGGGTTTGTTCTACTGCACTACAGGAATAGGACAAAATTTGAGTCCAGTAGCACCTCAAATACTAAAAAAAACTTCTAGGGTATAAGCTTTAATGAATCAAAGTTCATTTCACAAAGTAGAGAAGGTAATCCAAAGTACAGATGACTTAAAAAAAAAACAAAAACAAAACCCTCCCCTCTGGTTGTCTGCCATTATTCCCTATGAGAGACTTTTTTCGAGGTGGGCGGGTGGAGAGGCTGTTTTTCAACCAAATGACACCAAAATTGCAGTGAGGTGAGTGCTGCCTGTACACTGAAGAATTCCAAAGCTTCAAGAGAATTGGACAAAGGGGTCAAATTTGCCCCTGAGCAAGCTCCCTCCAGCTATTCACAGATGTAGTACTTGCAAAGAACAAAAGAGTTTCACCTCCAAAAAAGAGTGAGGCAAAGTGAACTGCAGCTCTCTGCAGCTTGTCTCCAAAAGTGATTGACTGGAAGTGCTCTGTGTTCCTTCCTTGCTAGGATTTGATCGGAAGGGAGAATACCATTGCCCAGGAAATCAGTCAAATCAAAGAAAAACACTAGTGCATGCAGTAGCCAGCTGGCATCACCCAGTTTAAAAAATGGATTGTTTGGGGAGGGGAGTTTTGTAATACCAAAGAATCCCAAGTTTGTATTTCTGTTTCAGAAAAGTGTGTTTACAACCCCAACCAGCAATTTCCGTGTGTATCAGTCTCAAGAATTTCATAATACACATCCCTAGTCTTTCAAGTAGGTGTTAAGTCTCAGACTCCAAAAAAAGTTGCCCACATCCTCAGGCTGAACAAATTGAAAGGTAGCTCACACAACTAGACACACACATACACATACACAGACCTTTATTGGCATAAGGACAACTAGACAAATTGGCATCATGGTACCATCCAGTTTTGTCACTGTTAATGCGGAGTCAAACAGTATACACCTAACTAACTTGTGGAAGTTCAGGACAATGTAGCCCCCCCAGGGCTGAACAGAGACATAGGATTATTTTCTCATTATAAATGCTAATTTCTGCATTTCCTATATCTGCATATATATCCTAGTTCTAATTAAACTGATTCCATCTTTTTTTTCATTGTATGTCTGCATCCTGACTCCAAATGGCACTTATTTGTAACACCCCTCCATTCTTCTGGATGATTAATCTTTTTTTTTTCTGTTCTTACCTGATGAAATGAGCTTTAACTCATGACAGTTTAAACCATGGAATATTTTGTTGGTCTTTAAGGTGCTGCTGGGCTTGAATTTTTTTCCCTACTTCTACAGGCTAACACAGTGATCCATCTGAAACTATTTTTAGAAGTGTTCAGCTATGCTTATTTGGATATTAGCTGAGGCACACAAGTTGTTTGGATATTCAAGCTAGGGATTTGTAAGAACCCCCCTGAGACACTTCTCTAATTTCATCCAAAAAAATCCACCAACATGTTTCCCCTGGAATTCCTTGGATGGTTCTCCCAAGCAAGAATCTCCAAGTTCACATGGCTGACATTTTGAGGGCAAACAGTAAATACTTTTATCACAGTTGAATTTGATATAATCGAGTTAAATATTTTGCTTTGGGTTGAATTTTGTGGTTCTAGTTCCAGTTCTTCTTAACTTTACCAATTGTATAGCACATTTCTTGCCAACCCTTGTCTGACAACAGAACATCCAGTGCTGACGAGAAGCAGATGGCATCCCACAGCACAGGTTGATCAAGGGTGGGTCCATGCTCAGTGGTAAATCTCACCTGCTTTGCATGCAGAACATCCCAAGTTCTGTCCCTGCCATCACCATTTAAACGGCAGACTTCATCCTTAGACCCTCAAAGAGTAGCTGCCAGACAGAGTAGAAAATGTGGACCTTTCTAGACCAATGTACTCATGTGACTAACAACCTGCACTGTTGTTTTGTATGACTTTGAATGAGGATGTTGCAGAACCCTCAAAGACATGAAAAAGATAGCCTTCCTTTTCCTTCCCCCCAAATTCCTGAGATGTCTCTCCAAACACCAAATTTGCTTTGAAAATTTGTTGTAGGTGAAATTCACCAGGGACTCTGATTCAAAGTAGATGGGCAATTAAAATCAGTTGGAAGTGGTGTTATCTGCCTTACTGATCACTTGTTTTCTCTTTTGACGTATTCATTGTTTTCCCTCTTCTACGGGATGCGTAACAGAGAAAACCCTAATTTCTTTTGGGAAATACACTTATTAATACTCACTGAAGTTGGGGGAGGTACCTTCCACCTGCCATCTTTATATGTGTATAAGGAAGAGAAAGCTAGAGGCCCAATTATGATATAAAAAGTTCTTGACTTTTTTTTCTCTCCTTTGTCCTTCCAACTTCAACTACTCTCACTTCTACTCTTTAAATTATTTCTTTAAAGGACAGTATCACCTTGGATGTAGCCAACTAGTCTAGCATATGCTAGAATGGATTTGGGTTGCATTATTAGTGAAGGTCAAGCTGGAATCTTGCTTTACCCAGTTGGCTTCTAAAATATTGAAGGTTAGAGTTATTTTCCCATCTCTGAAGTTCAAGAACAGCACATAAGGACCAGAGAATACTCCAGTCTCATTAATTAATCAAGTCATGTCACAGCCGATCTTGTTAATCCATCCTCGGAGAAAACTCAAATGATGTTTCAATTCTCTATGCAAGAATAGACAGAAAAGTGAATGTTGATAATGCTAGACAATGACAGAGATGGGCAGCATTTGGTGCCACCAGAAATTATACTAAATCAAATCTTTTCCCTCTAGCTATTCAATGATTTTATTTTTTATTTTTTTTAAAAAAAGATGCTATCTATGCAAGCTAATCTATTCAAAGGACAGGAGCCGGCTTCTGTATTTATGCTAAATAGCCTGAGGCTGTTGCTGTATGGACTCCACGTGAAAATAATGTCTTAGTGAATGTAAAATTATACTGGTTTGAGTCCAAGAAAACAGATTGCTATTTGGATTCATCACCAGAAAGGTTTATTTGCAAACTGCCCAGGTTGTTCTGTAGGTATGGAGGAGGGATGCATTGAACTTCACAGTAAATGGGATCCACGTTCAAACTTAATGTGATTGACTTGCTTGTTTACACATCAGTCAAACACCAAACTGGATTGCCTCACTTGTTTGTTCTGAGCTCAGCCCAGATGCCCTGTCGATCAGCTTTATGCCCACGCAGTTTGTAGCATGAAGCATGGCAGATGTTCATGTAGCCACTAATACTGGCCTTCCTGGATAAATTCTTTGATATGCCACAGGGTCATAAGTCACTTGTGCCTTGATAAAATACATTTTGAACATGTGTTGCAGTGAATTGGAGCAGCTTTTCAGCACAACACAGGAAAAAGACCCATAGTTGCCTATGGAGTGCCAGATCCTATCCCCCCCCCCCCCACTGCCCATCTAGAACTCCCAGGAGGCAGTGCAAGAACATGCATGACCAAATTATTTCTGATCCAGACAGTTTGCTGGCCTTTGCCATTACCAAACACGAAGTCAAGAAGCCATAAGGGATGGAGACACCTCACAACTGTAATACTGCAATCCTAAACACAGTTATACAGGGCCGTAGCTAGTGTGGGGGCACAGGGTGATGCCTCCTCCCCAATTTGCAGTGTCCCTGGTTCTGTCCCCAGCACCCACTCTCAGCACGTGGCAGTCATCTCCTGCCCTTCATGGAGTCAGAAGGGTGCCACTGCATTGCTTCATGGCCCTCCTGCCAGCACAGATTCTAACTTTTCGGAAGGAGGAGGAGGCAGCCTGGGGTGAATGGTGTGCTGCCCTCCTCCTCTTCTGCCCTCGTAGTAGCCAACACTGGAGCAGGGCCGGGAGGGGGAGGAAGCTCAGGGTGAGTTGCGTGCCTCCTCTGTCGCCCTCACATGCGGCCAACACCCTCTGGTGGCCAGAAAGATGGTCAGCTTGGTCAACTCCGAGCTCGCCCTGCTCACCGTTGTTTTCAAGTGGTGTCACTTCTCTCCCCCCATCCCTGTGTCTTCACCTCCTCCCTGCTTGCCTTCCTGCACAGCCTGACTCGAGGTGCACTCGCTTGTGAATAAACCCCACAAATCTCTGGCATAAACCTGCCTATGTGGTGGTGGTTGCTTTTTAGAGTGCGTGTTCACTCCCACGTTTCCTCCACCTGGTCACCTTGCCTGCTGAGGGCCTCTCTTTTCTGTCTCTCTCTCTCCCCCTTCATTCTCTGTCATTCCGTCCCTGTTCTGGTACAGTTTGCTTGAATGGATGCTGGAATGTCTTTTGTCCCTTGTGATCTTCGGTCCGTCAGACTCATGGCTACTCCATGGCATTTCTAATTGATTGATTAATTAAATAAATTAGTTTGCCACCATGCCCCCTCTTTGCTCCCCCCATGAAAAAAATGTCCATCTATGAGGCTGGAGTTACACCCTGATAGGCTTATTGACTTCAGTGGATTTAGAAAGATATAACCCTGTTTAGGACTGCACTGCAAATTACTAGTAGTGCAACCCTAAATATGTATGAAGTTGGTGAGACTGAGAGCCAGCATGGTGTAGTGGTTAAGAGTGGCAGACTTGAATCTGGAGAACTGGGTTTGATTTCCCACTCTTTCTCCACATGAAGCCTGCTGGGTGACCTTGGGCCAGTCCCAGTTCTTTCAGTGCCTCCTGCCTCACAAGGAGCCTGCTGCCTCAGTGCCTCCTGCCTCACAAGGAGCCTGCTGTGGGGAGAGGGAAGGAAAGGTGACTGTAAGCTGCTTTGAGACCCTTTAAGGCAGAGAAAAGTGTGATATAAAAACAACTCCTTTTCTTCTTCTAATCTGGAAAGCCGGGTTTGATTCCCCACTCCTCCTCCACTTGAAGCCTACTGGGTGACCTTGAGCCAATCACAGTTTTCTCAGAACTCTCTCAGCCCCACCCACCTCACAAGGTGCCTGTTGTGGGGAGAGGAAAGGAAGGAGATTGTAAGCCACTTTGAGGCTGTGGTCACACACACTAAATAATCCACTTTCAATGCACTTTTGAATTGGATTTTGCCACTGGATTATTTCGTGTGTAACCGCAGCCTGAGACTCCTTAAGGTAGAGAAAAGTGCGGTATAAAACCTACTTTTCTTCTTCTTCTCCCTCGTAAAGCTCTTTGGATTGCAGCCTAATTGTGCTCCCTGGACAAACACTTGGTGTCCCCCCCCAATCTTTACCCCCTTTCTATAGCTTTGTTTACAAGCTGCAGTGGACATGTGTCCACCCTGCATATACTTGTATATATCGGTTTGTAAAAGAAAGAGCCAGTGTGCTTTGACCAGAGAAATGAAACTGGGAATCATTACCTGAATAAATGTGGGATAGAGCATTGCATGCCTTGGATGTAACATGAGAATCACTCAACACAGATATAAAAAAAAATAGTGTACTCTGTGCATGGATTGTACTTGTGTTCACTCAGGGGACTACTGTGAAAATGACCTTCCTTGTGCTTCCTAATTGGATACCTGTTTATAAAAGGTCCTCTCTTATCCCACAGTTGCCACGTTTTCTTTGGTTTTCTGTTCTCAAAGTCATTTTTTCCTTTGAATTTGAGAATTCTCTGAACAGTCACCAAGCATGCAGATATTGATGCTTGTCGCTGAAGGTCCCCCCTCCTTTTCTAGCTCTTTGCATGACCAGTTCTTTAAGAGCAATCCTACTCAGGTCTGTTTAATAGGGCTTATTCCCAGGAATGTGTTCTTTGGAGTCCACTGTTTGTCATCTTGATGACTCAGGTGATGCTAGGAGATCATGGTTAGGAGAGAATCCCCTTTTAACATAGGGACACACACCCCTTCGTTGCTGATTTGTTCTTCAAAACCAGCCTGAAATAAATAATTTTTTTTTTTTTTTTGTTATTTGTACACAAGTCCTGCCTCAGTGATCTCCACGCTTGCCACTAAAACTTACCTCATGGCCGGGAACCCAAGACCATTTCGTAACTGAGGGGAAGGTTGACAGTTCAAAACAAACCTGATCCCCACAATCATATGAGGCCGTGTGGATCCTCTCGGTTCCAAGAAATGGCCTGTCATAACATCTAACAAATCAAGCCCATCCTTTTCTACTTCCTTCACCAGTCAAGCTTGGGCAATTTTCCTCCTTCTGGAGAAGAGTGGGGGGGAGCAAAGGAGACCATTAAAAAGAACCCTGCCCTTTCACTCACAAAGTCCAGGTGATTTTATAATTGATACGTTGCTCACATTTCCAGGTCTACAGATACAATGCCTAAGGCTTTATTGATTTACTTCAAAAAAAAAAAAAGGTAGCTAGAGCTTGAATGGTGTGGTCTTCAGCAGTAAATGCTCGCTCTAGTTTTTAAAGAGGAGACAAAACAGTGAGTTGTATCTTTAGCAGAAGTGTTAATTCTTTGCTTAGGGCACTCAGAGAGGCTGACATATTGTGAGCAATGGCCTTTCTCTATGGGAGCCAATGTTACCCCTTCTCCTTTCAGCAACTGGACAGGAAAACAGACCCCCAGGATAGGATTGACCTGTTTCTTGACTTCTTGGGGTCAGGGCAGGATTCTGTCACTGGCTATAAAGGCAGTCTTTGGCTATAACATTCAGGATAGTGGAACATTTATCGCTGTGTCACACTGAGGCAATAGGGTTAGACCCAACCAGCTTTTCCACTGGTGAAAAAGGGAGGTGGGTCCCCTCTGAACACCCAAAAAGCTACGCTGGGGATCAGGGGATCTACATGGACAAAAAACATGCGGGATGGAGGCTGTGGTAAGGAGGGGAATTAGGTGACAGGGAGTGAAAAGAAGAAGTAAGCAGTGACTCATGATAGTTCATCCTCTGCCACATAGTTTCTTAGTCTTTAAGGTGCGCCTGGGCTCTTGCTCTTTTCTAGTGAGTGAAAAAGCTGGCTGGAACGGAGTCCTCCCCCTTCCCTCTTTTTGGGGAGAGATCAATAAGGCAGGGAGATGCTGCAGCTCTGCATAAAATGGATCCCAGGTGGTCTCCCATCTCCATTATTTTAACACACCAGGTGAAATTTTCAGAACAGCCCAAGCCCCGAAGAACAAGATCTTCACACCTCCTGATTGAGCAGCTTTCTCTGTTGCCTCCTGCTGCTTGTATCTCCTTTGTATGCTGGAAAAGGGCAGGGGGAAGAAAAAACGGGGGGGGGGGATTACAGCTGTTATAAGCTGTAGCCGTGGGACTGCCTCTTAGCTGTTCTCCAGAGGGTGGGGGTGGATGCAGGAAGAAATGGAGCCTGGCTTCCAATAAACAGAATTCATAATGATACCTTAAGTGTCACCTCTAGGGTTGCCAGGTTACCCCCCTGGCGACCAGTGTGTGATTGTGGGGACTTAACCAGCAGGGAAATTAGGCCTATGCCTGCATCACTGGGAATACGGCAACATCATTTCCAGCACGCACCAAAACTGACATTATCATGTCACCAGTGACAGGGGGATGCTCTGGTATGTAGGCTAAAAATCTATAGTGGTAGTCATTTTTTGCCAGAAAGTTTTTGCCCAAGTACCAGACTGTCCCTTCATCATCAGTGATGGGATCAGGTTCTTTTTATCATATGTGGTGGACTTGTGATAAAGCGAAGACTTATTGGTCTATAATACATGCAGAAATGGAAAAATTTTTGAAATGTACATTTAAGAAGTTGCCTGAAATGTTATTGCTTGGACTTAAACTGGAAGAGATAAATGTAAAGAAAAGGACAATAATATGGTATATGATAACAACAGCAAGAATGGTGTATGCACAAAACTGGAAAAATGAAAAAATACCAGAAGTGTGGGAATGGTTGAAAAAATTGTTATATATGGCTGAAATGGATAAATGGACTAGAAAGTTGAATAATCTGTACTCAGAAACCTTTTTAGAAGATTGGAAGGATTTGAAAGAATATGTTGAAAAATATTGGGACATGAAAAACTACGTTTATACATGGTTATAATAGCATAAAGGAATAGAAATAGAGTATATGAATGTACTAAGGATAACTAGATAATGAAGTTGTTTTTTAGAATTATGTAAGAATATAGAAAATAAGAATTGGTATATAAGTATTTTAAAGATATATAACCGTTACCAGAAATGTAAACATAGATATAAGTATGACTATTTTGGATAAAGTGGAAAATGTGTTATGCTTCAGATGTGGTGGGAAACCACCAATATAAGATAAAAACAAGACTGTACAAATAGAACAAAATGTTATATAATATGGAAAAAAAGGATTTGTATAAGATAAATGCATTAATTTTAATGTTTTGAAAAATAAACATTCTTTACAAAAAAAAAAAATCATCAGTGATGGGATCATGTCTCTTCTGGTGCGCACTGCAAATGGCATTGCCACGTTGCTGGCAATACA
This sequence comes from Lepidodactylus listeri, assembly GCA_029233225.1. NCBI lineage: Eukaryota > Metazoa > Chordata > Lepidosauria > Squamata > Gekkonidae > Lepidodactylus > Lepidodactylus listeri. The sequence goes on from JARCFY010000006.1 coordinate 112,711,131, forward strand.
GGCCTATGCCTAGTTTTCAAGCCTGTAAGTCCCCCGCTGATAATCACGTGAGGGGCTCTGGAGTGCGGACAGCAACCCTGGTCACCTCTGTTCTATTTCTGTATTCTAAAGTGTTGTATCCCACTTTCCCAGTGAACACTCAAGGCAGCTGATATCCAAGAACATTGTATCCTGACTCAGCATGAGAGCATCTGCCTGCATGCGGAAGGTCCCAGGGTCAATCCCTGGCTTCTCCAGTTAAACAGACCAGGAAGTAGATGATATGAAAGACCTCCGCCTGAGACCCTGGAGAGCTGCTGCCAGTCTGAGTAGATAATACTGACCTTGATGGACCAAGGGTCTGATTCAGGATAAGGTAGTTCCATATGTACCTATGTACCCAATATATTAGCCATAAAAATAACAACAGCCTCCCCATAAAATGGTTTGTCTGTCTGTACTGAATAGGTCTACCTATGCATAAGTCTATCCCACCTTTCCTCCAAGGAGCTCCCCACAATTTCATCCTCAGGCATAGTATATATGGTTCTCCATTTTATCGCTGTAATAACTCAGTGAGATAGGCTATACTGAGAACATGTGACTGTCTGAAGGTCAGTCACTGACCTTCATGAGAGGCAGAGGATTTGAACTCGGAGCTCCAAGGGTCTAGTCTGACGCTAACTTTTACAAGATGCTGGCTGACAAAGTAGTCCCGATTCTCAGATAACACGACAGCAATTCACACCACTGCAGCTTGAAAAAAAAAAAAGGTTGCTATGTTGGCATAAATTGTAATGACTGCAAGGGAAGTCAACCCCATGGTGAGATGCCGGCTCGTGCCAGTAGTGCCCCGTAAGGAGGTCCCCTCTCAGCCATCAGCATGCAGAAGCCTGAGGAACAAATAACTTGTGAGACTAGTGAATATGAGCTAGTCTGAAATGGTCCTGCATATATGGTAGTTCTGGATATTTGAGCACCTGCACTGATTTGAAATGGTCTTTATTTTCATTGGCTAAACCCTTATAACCCTTATATTGGCTAAACCCATAAGCAATGTAGATGAATGGGATAGCATGGTATATATGTTCATGAATACAGTTTCTTTTCAGATGTTACAGTTGTGCATACTGGGAACTTACATGTAGATTCCCTGATGTACTCAATTGTCATGTTGTCAGAATGAAGCAACAACCCTATTTACCATGCATATTCAGTGCCAGTATGTGGGAACTAACCCCTGGGCTTTTCAGCAACTGTGCATTGCGAGACTGTATGTATTAGAATTGCTGAGTTCATATGGTCCCGCTGGTGGACCTCCTGATGGCACCTGGGTTTTGGCCACTATGTGACATGGAGTGTTGGACTAGATGGGCCATTGGCCTGATCCAACATGGCTTCTCTTATGTTCTTAATTTGTGTTGTTTGCAGCTGAGGAAATAAAAGTCCACACTGGTCATTTTATTTTAGTAGACAAATATGACACTCCACTCTAGAGAGGATAGAGGGCATATTCTAAACTAGCTAGCTAAACTAGGATGGATGGAGATGCAGGAAAGGATGGCCTGCTCTCTTGGTTGAAAGATGGAAAGAAAGAGCGGGAAGGGAGAATCCCTGTGAGTAGCAATCTCACATCACAGCAGTAGAAAAGAGGGGTACACAGGTTCTGACCTATCTATCTCTCTGGCTCTCTATACTCCCCCTCTGAAGTCAGAGGCTAAGACACCAAGCCAAGTCCTTCACTTCCAACAGTACATGTGTAGTAAATACCGTATTTTTCGCTCCATAAGACGCACTTTTCCTCCCCCAAAAAGTGGGGGGGAAATGTGTGCATCTTATGGAGCGAATATGGAGCTTTTCTTACCTGTAACAGGGCTCTTTCTTCAGCAGGAATGCAGGGGAACACCATTCAGGCTGGCATCCCAGCCTTCCCCGCCCCTCCCTGCTGGGCCTGAGCTGTTAAGACTTAAAAGGGAAACGGCAGGAAAAACCCCACCAGGCGAAGTACTCTTTCCCTTTAAGTGCTTTCCCCCTTTAAGACAGCCAGCAGCAGAAAGCCCCGCCCACAGATTAAGCTCTGTGGCTACTTTGCCCAGAAAGGCCTGGCTTTGCATGGCATGCTGATGTCTCTCCTCTTTTCTTTCTCTATCTTCCTTCCTTCCTTTCCTTTTTTCTGTCTGTCTGTCTTTCTGTCTCTCTCTCTGTCCCCACCTTTCTTTCTTCCTTTCTCTTTCTCTCTCTCTCTCCTCCTCCTTCCTTCCTTTCTTTCTCTCTCTCTCTCTCTCTCTCTTTCTCTTTCTGTTTCATTTTTTCCTGTTTTCCTCCTCTAAAAACAAGGTGCGTCTTATGATCAGGTGCGTCTTATGGAGCGAAAAATACGGTAGGTATCTTGTCCTTGTTCACACAACTTGGCAACTGCATGTATTCGGAGGACTGCAGGTAGCACACATTCCCTGCTCATGTGGCTGGTAAGTGTTAGATTGTTGCATCTGAGAAAAGCCTATTGGGGAGTACCTAATTCCACAGGTACAAATCCAGCCAGAATGAAGCATTTGGAACTCACATAAGTGTGACTGGGTCTGTGGGAAAATCGCTTTTTTTCTCCAGAAGACTCAACTTTAACTGTAACATTTTATGAAGGAAAGGTGGAAAAATTCAATAAGCAAAGGCCAGCTCATTTCATCACTCCATAAATTTGGATCGGCTTTCTCTGTGTCCAGAGGAAGCAATTTGTTTTACATGCAGTTGGCATCTATAAAAGAAAAAAAAATGGGGTGGGGGTGGGGGTGGGGGAGAATATCCACCAAATGTATCCGCTGCTGCCTTTATTGATTCCCCATCCCCATCACTGCAGCATGAATTTCATTACGGTCATTTGTTTTGCAGTTGAGAATGAACAACATTCAAATGATAATTAATACATATGTGAACTTTGCCACTTTGTTTGGATAGCTGGCACTATTAATTTGTGTGTGTGTGTGCAATTGACATTTGGGACACAATGATCTTGGTGAGAAAGGGTGAGCAATATTTCACCTAATCAATCCCATTTCTTAGAAAAGAGCAATTAACGTGAACAGGCTGGAAAGACTTTGGCCTCTATCACCTGCTCATCATAATTTCCCCTCCCCGTGGAGAACAATTTACATGTAAGCTCTCATTATTTATATCCATTTGAATGTGGTCAGTAATGAAACCAGCAGTCTTAGTACACAGTCTGGAAGGCCCGTGTGAGAGGCAGTGGGAGTCCGGAATTAGTTTGTGTTTTTTAAGGAGTATTCTCCAAGCAAATATTCTATTTGCTCAGTCTGACTTCACTCAGAAAACTGCTGTAAGGCTAAAAAGGGTAACAGTCCAAATCTGTCCCCCTGAGCTCATTAGAGGAAACATATAATCAAACTTAAGCTTTAAAAATTGCTTTCAGGAAGAATCTGTAATAGTAGACAGACATTTAGATGAATGGTGCGCACTGCAAGTGCTCAAATGAATCAAACAAAGCACCAGCATAGCTAATGACTAGCATCTGGGGGGCCCAGGTTTGAATCCTCACTAGAGCTGCCCGGTATCCCACTATGGTGGGAGATTTCTTACCAGCATTTCAGATTTCCTACTATCGCTTAGTCGAGTGATGAGGGAAAAAAAATGGAGGAGGCATATGAAACCATAGGATTTTGGGGGATCCCAGAATGTCATGCTAATGGAATGACATCGCTTCCAGACTTGCACCAGAAGTGGCATGGTGGCATCAGTCTCCACCCCATCCGCCTCCTGCCAGTTGCCAGTGTTCAGCTGGCAACCCTCATCTCCACTCTTCCGTGGAAGCTCATATAGGGTTGCCAGGTCCTTACTGGTGTGGGAGGGGGGCTCCCCACTGCCTCTGACATGCCTGACTCGGAAGTGACATCACTGTACTAGGCACATTGTGCAGGGGGTGCTCTAGCATTTGGCCAAACACTCTATGGTCACCATAGAATTTTAACCAAATGCTAGAGCATCCCCCACACTACATGCCTGGTGTCATGATGTCACCTCTGGGTGACACCATCACATTGGGCATGTCAGCCAAGGTGGGGCTCTTTGGGGCAGGGCTCCCCCCCACCAGCTAGCTGGCCAGTGGCAGATTGGGGCCCCCAAAATTGGGGAACACCCACCCCCATTGGGGGAATGGCAACTCTAAGCTCACTGGATGTCCTTGGGCCAGTCCTACTCCCAAACCAGTCATCATGGGAAAAGATTTCCCCCAAATCCTAGGTCCAAAATTATAATAGATGTTTCTTTTTTCCATGATGTATCATTCTCCTGTGTTCCACTTTATCCTTACAACCACCCTGTGAGGTGGATCAGGCTGAGAGACTGTGACTGGCTCAAGGCCACCCAAAAGCTTCCATAACAGAGTGGGGATTTGAATCTAGGGCTCCCGGATCCTAGTCTGACTCGCTAACCAGTACACTGTGCCAGTTCTACATTGCAAATGGGGCTCACGGAGAGTGAGTTTGATGAGGCTACCTATTAAGTTAGGGTTGTCAGGTCCCCTTTGGCCACCAGCAGAGGACACGTTTGCTAGTTAAGTTCATGGCAGAAGCTAGACTTGAAGTGTGGACCTCCCAGAGCACAGGCCATGCTCTTAGTCATTACACAACACTCATCTCATGATTTTAGCCCCCTGTGTTTTTATTTAACTTAAAAAAAAAAATAATAAAGACAAATGCATTCAATTACTGAACAAAGACACCCTTGGCTTTTACACGCTGCCCCCCCCCCCCTTTCAGAACAGGCTTCCACGTGAGTGCTTCCTGTGAGAGTGACCGAGTGGGGGTGAATACATTTTCAGATATTTCAGATCAATATTTCTCTCCCACGCTTTGGGCCAAACCCAATAAGTCACTAAAAGATGGCAACAGTTATTCCAGGGGTTATAATGGAGTGCGAAAAAAAGGAAAAATGACAAAATGGCTTTGGAGGAGATGGTTTAAACCCCTTCCCTCCACACTGAATCCCCTGTCTTAATTGGGCCACCACAGAGCTGCTAAAGGTAAATGTTTCCCTTGCTCGAAAGCCAGTCGAATACGACTCTAGGGGGCAGGGCTCATCTCAGTTTCCAAGACGAAGAGGCAGCGCTGTACGACGATGTTTCCATGGTCATGTGGCCAGCATGACTAGACACTGAGGCGCATGGAACGCTGTTACCTTCCCACTGAAGTGGTACCTATTTATCCACTTGCATTTTCTTGCTTTCGAACTGCTAGACTGGCAGGAGCTGGGGCCAGAGACGGGAGCTCACTCCGTCATGAGGCACTCAGGTCTCAAACTGCCGATGTCACAATGTCAGGTCTTTCGGGGAGCTCCTAAAGAATTGGAGAATATCAGTCTCCCTTTTTCTTACAATAATTTTCAGTACTTCTGTTCTACGGAAGGAGATCTCAGTAAAGTCAGTAGGATGAAAATCAGAATAAAAAACAAACACCTAATGAACTCTTCAGTTTTTCGAGGAAGTTGGCTTCCTGGGAGACGTTAAAACTACAGTCATTTCAGTGACAGAGTGCAAAGGATTTCCTGTTCCAGTGATGCACACAACAGGATATGATCTATAGGAAAAATACAGTATTGTATCAGTGACAGGTTGAGGAGCAGCAATCAGTGTTTGATTTGTCTGGGGCTCAACAAGAACCTGCCTCAGATCTGTTTTCCGAAATGATGGGGGAGCTTTTTTCTTCGTCTTCTTTTTTGGCCATATCATCATATATAACCTGTCTGCACAACCTGTTAAGGGCTTCTCCTGGAGATAAAACTCTCACCAGTTCTGTACAGAACATAAAAAATATGAAATGTGAATAAAAAGTTTGGTCTAAAAATGGAGGTGAGTCAAAGTTTAACATAGAAGAGAAGAAGAAGAGAAGAGATTGGATTTTACTACCCAAAGGAGCCTCCGAGCAGCTTACAACCTCCTTTCCCTTCCCCTCCCCATAACAGACACCCTGTGAGGTAGGTGGGGCTGAGAGAACTCTTTCCAGAGCTGTCCTTGAGAGAACAGCTCTGACAGAACTATGGCTTGCCCAAGATCATATAGCAGCTGCAAATGGAGGAGTGGGGAATCAAACCTGGTTCTCCCAGATTACAGTCTGCACACTTGACCACTACACCAAACATACACTTTACGGTTCAGTACAAACTGTCATCTTTGCTAAGTTCATTTGGATAATTTCATATAATGTGAAAGAACAGAACAGAAATGGAAGGGAAGAAAAACCCCATGCTCTTTTAGTTTTTAGTCAGTTCTGTTACCACATCCAGGTTCAGACTGACCTTTGAAGTCATTGGGGACATTGCTAAGCCGCTGTCCAGGATGACCACCACCATGTTGAATTATTTTTATATATTTATTTATCATATTTGTATTTTACTCCCTCTTCCCTGAATGGGACTTGGGGTGGATAACAGGATACAAAATCCACAAAATCCACTATCAAGCTGGATAGGATGTGTGGATGGCGAAGACACAGTTGACACAGAGAGTCAGTTTGGTGCAATGGTTAGGAGCACAGTCTGTAATCTCAGTGAACTGGGTTTGATTCCCCACTCCTCCACATGCAGCTGCTGGTGTGACCTTGGGTCAGCTGTTCTCTCAGGAACGGTTCTCGAAAGAGCTCTCTTAGCCCCACCTACCTCACAGGGTGTGTCTTGTGGGGAGGGGAAGTGAAAGGAGATTGTAAACTGCTCTGAGACTCCTTCAGGTAGTGAAGGGCGGGGTATAAATCCAATCTCCTCCTCCTCCTCCTCCTGCATACCAGCTGTCTGATGGATCACAATCACCCAAAGGCTGCCCCCCAAAAGAACAGCTTTGTATGCCCTGTGGAACCTAGGGAGGTCCCACATGGCACACACCTCTTTGGGCAGCTTGTTCCACAGGTCAGGGACCACTACTGAGAAGGCCCTTCCTCTTGTTGACACAAGACGGACAATTCATGGACCAGGAACCTTTAATAAATGCTGAGATGAAGATCAGAGAAGATGGGGAGGATCATGCTGGGAGAGGTGGTCCCAAAGGCATGAGGGTCCCAGGCCATATAGGGCTTTAAGTCCAGTGCTACAGGATGCATTTGGCTTGGATGGAGCCAGTAGTGAGGCAACAGGAGTTGCTGGAAGTCCTGTGCCCATCTTTGTCACTTCTGCTTGGGCCATCTGAATGGCCCTATCCAGCCTACGCACTTCTACTTTCTCTCTCTCCCCCACCCCATTTATTTGCCCTTTCTGTTCTCTTCTCCCCAGTGAAGATGTTTGAGTCAATGAACTTGTAACTCACTTGAAGGAAGAGTTCTGTGCACTTTTATGCCCCATCCCCTGGGGCATACTTTCTTTAGGTACCTTCAAAGCCTAGTATGGTATGTCCAAAAGTCTGCAGTTCAGGCAGTTGGGAGCATCTATTGTGTGTGTGGGGGGGGTGTTAAATCACAATTGAAATCCACCTTGGGTCCCAGTGAAAAAGGCAGACTAGAAATGAAAATAATAATTTAAAAAAAAACAGCATTGACAATATTTTAATAGCTCAAACCCTTTAGTAGGACCCTGGATAAAAATAAATGCCAAAAACATTGTAGGGTAGGTGTGAGAGAAACATCTGGGGATGGGCGTTCCACAGGTGCCACCACTGAAAACACTCGGCGCCTGGTCCTCATTCAGCTCACCTGTGAAGGCAGGTGTGTCGCAGAGAGTGGGACTTGTGAGGAAGCTCTTCACTGGTGACCTTTATTATGGTCCCATCTCTGCAAGAAGCTTCTTGCACAGTGACTGCTTTCATCTACACTAACGCAGACTATGACCATGAAGGAATTTGCATTGATTTATTTGAAATCTTTATAGCTCACATCCTCCCATAACCCAGCAAACTGGAGATGCAGTTTGGCGTAGTGGTTAAGAGCACAGACTCTAATCTGGGAGAACCGGGTTTGATTCCCCCACTCTTCCACATGCAGCTGCAGGTGTGACCTTGGGTCAGTCAGAAGTTCTCTCAGAGCTGTTCTCTCAAGAGCAGTCCTGGAAAGAGCTCTCTCAGTCCCACCTACCTCATGGGGTGTCTGTTATGGGGAGGGGAAGGGAAAGGAGATTGTAAGCCACTCTGAGTGAAGGGTGGGGTATAAATCCAATCTCCTCCTCCTCCTCCTCATGGTGCACTCCACGTGGCTTACAATAAAATGATAGGAATTTTCAGAACTACCTCATTCAGACAAGTCCTGTCTGTTCTGAATGACAGTAGCTCCCTTTCCCTATTACCTCTTTAGAATGGAGAGGCCAAGCCTTGGACCTGAGACCTCTTGCATGTAAAGCATGTGCCCTACCATGGAGATATGGCTCTGTCTTTGAAGGTGTGGTCTTCCTGCTGTCAGGCTGTCATAAAAAAGGTGGGGGTAAAGAGAGTGGCCACTATGAAGAAAAGGTGGGGGGGCGGTTATTGATGCTGGAATGTTACTTTCAATTCTCCTCTGCCATTTGTCTCTGTTTAGATTCTCCTCTAGCATTTGTCTCTCTTTACATAAGATCTCGGGTTTCTTTTGAGAGTTTCCTGCTTGGAAGTAGAAGCCGTTATTTTCCGCGTGAGGGAAATGTGGCATTCATTGACTTGTAGCCATCTGACACCCCAATTTGAACCCTGTATAAAATCCCTTTTCCCACTTCCCCTCTTTAGGCTGTTTTTACATCTGACTTTCCCGCTGGAATCATTCTAGTTCCAAAAAAACCTGCCCACACTTCTGTGCGGTGTGAAACCGTGCTGCTACTGAAATGTCCACATCTACTAATTGCCCTCCTGTGGTCAAGCTAGTATTCAACCAACTTGATTCTGCTTTAAACAATTGCTGTTATTAGGGCACTTAGACCCCCTGGAGAGAAATTTCACACCACTGTGAATTCAGCACAGGAAAAGACAGCAGTCAAACTACTTTAGAGGGGAGGTGTAAAATGACCCTTAGTCTTAACACAGATAGTATTGAGGGGGGGGCAGAGCGTCGCTGGGTGATGGCAGACGCAGAAACCTGAAGCTCCTGATCCCGCTCCTGAAAAACAACTAAAATAACAGACACAACTCAACAAAAAGCTTCCAAAAATATGGGAAAGAAAGGAGAACCGAAGGGAAAACAAATTTTGAAAGAAACAGCTTCGGTAAAATCCTACTTTCCCCGAGAAGAGCCGAAAGCACCGGCAGAGAACAACGATCCCTCCGGACCTAAGATGGCGACCGGGAAAGACTCAGCGGACACAGAGAGGTATTTAACCTTAAAAGACTTATATGAACTTAAATTCGATATCACTAAATCTATTAGACTATGGAGGAAATGTTAGACCCCGTAAACACAAAGCTGTCTGACCTTACCAAAACTATTCAAGAAAACTCAGCAAAGGCAGAAACAGCAATGGCCCTGGGAGAAACCTTGCAAACAGAAATAAAAACTTTGCAAGACAGGGAGCAAGTTCTAACTGCAAAGCTGGCTAACCTAGAACAGAGGTGGAGACAGCAGAACCTGAAATTTAGGGGTCTGGAGGAAAACACTGAGGGGAACACTGACTTGGCAATTCTTATTTCAACTTGGCTAGCTAAAACATTGCAGCTGGAAGATGGCATAGCACCGGTAATAGTGCAAGCCTACAGAGTGGGACCCAAGTCAGTAGCAAGGCGAGGAAGACCTCGAGATATTATAGCACAGTTTGGCTACCCTCGAGTTCGTAATAAAATCCTGGCAGAGGCTAGAAAACAAGGCACGTTAAATTGCAACGGAGGAAAAGTGCGAGTACTATTGGATCTTACCCCAGAAGCTCTAGATAAACGGCGGCTACTAAAATCCTTTGCAGCAAAACTATTTGGCGCCAAAATCCGTTTCAGCTGGAGTCAAACATCAGACATCCTAGTCTTTAGAGATGGAAACCTACTGCAAGCCACAGACGTGGACTCAGGAAGAAGATTAATGGCAAACCTGAACTTAGAATTTACTCCAGAAGAAGAGGAAGAGATGTACCTGCTGAATTCCAAACTGAAGAAATGACTTTGAAACGAAAACTTATTTGTATTCTACAGAGGTGGAAGCATACCTTATAAGAATGATTAGCCCTATTATGGGGCAACTTGGTTTAAAGAATTTAATAGTTAATAAGTTAAAGTTATAAGTGGTACTAACATTAGGTAATAATTTTATATCAGCTATATCAGTTATATAATTGATGAGTAAAGTTAAAGTTATTTGATAAGATAAGCATGATTATAAAAGAGGGTGTACTTTAGGATATACGTCTAAGATAGATATAAATATATAAATATAGATGAAGTGTTTGAAAATTATGGTATAGAATAGGGATAAGTTAAGTTAAAATAGTGATAAGTTATTAAACCAGAACTAATGTAGACATATTTATAGGTAGATAGTTGATGGAATTTAATAGTTTATTAGTAATAGAAATTTATACTAATGTTGGATACTTAAAAAGTATAAATATATGAGACTTTGCAAAAACTCTATAGTTATTTGATGGATATGTAGAATACCACTTTTACAAAAATACTTATATAAGAAAGTTTAAAGCTATTAATACAGAGTGTCTATTAATATGACAAGGGAAAGTCAGGAGTGGGTAAAGGGAAAGTTTTGATATTTTATAAATTTTATAGATACCCCTCAAATTTTGGTTTGTTTTTAGGTAAGGGAAATACCTTGTTATTTCCCATTATCCTCCTAGTGAGGAGAATCCTAAAAAGTTAGCCTGTAAAAGGCTGGTTTATTTACAGTTGGTTGTTGTTAGCCTGATTAAGGCCTAGTTTTATTGTTAGTAATTTTATTTTATTTAATAGTATATAAATTAAACTATTGGCAACTGTTCACTAGATAAGGAAACTATAGTACATAGAAATAAAGAATAGGAAGAAAAGACAGTTTGGAAAAGTATTGCTGAATTTAAGGGCATTATTATTAGTTGATTATAAAAGTAAAGTGATATATAATAATTCTTTAGGTTAACAGTTTTTTGAACTTAAATAACTATGAACCAAGAATACAAGTTTATAACTTGGAATTGTAGAGGTTTAAATAATGTTGTGAAACTCAGGAGGGTATCAAACTTAATAAATAAGGAAAGACCAAATTTTCTTTGTCTTCAGGAAACACACCAAAGAAGGGTAACAAGTTCTTTGCTGAAATCTACATGGTTTGAACAAACATACCAAGCAAAAGGTACTTCTAAGTCTAGAGGGGTAGCAATACTCATATCAAAAAATATCCCATTTAAAATTAAACACACTGAAGCAGATAGTAAAGGCAGATACATCTTTATTAAGGGCAACCTTGGTGAAACATCTCTAACAATTGCATCAATTTATGCACCCAACAATAACCAACAACAATTTATTTCAGAAACCTTGGAAAAGCTGCAAGCTTTTCAGGAAGGAGAAACACTAATAGGCTGCGATTTGAACTTAATTATTGACCCTAAAATGGACAAAACACACAAACTACCTAAAGAAAAGAAAATTAAACCTAAAAAAACTGAATTAAGTAACATATTGGAAACCTTCAACTATCATGATGTGTGGCGCAACTTAAATCAAAAAGAAAAAGATTATACATATTATTCATCAGTACACGATGTGTATACTAGAATAGACTATGTTCTAGCCTCAGCATTGCTTAACTCTCAAATTAGGGAGGCATATATTGGAACCAGAACACTTTCAGATCATGCATGGGTTTCCTGTTACTTTTCAAAAAAAGAAGATGATGGAAAAGGCCCAATGTGGTCTTTAAACAAACTTCTATTACAACAACAATCTTTTAGTGATAGTATAGAGAAAGATATCCAGGAATATTTTGAGCTTAATTCAGGCTGTGAGGCATCACAGGAAAATATTTGGGATGCTTTTAAAGTAGTGTTATGAGGTAAACTTCTTTCTCTGGCTTCTTCCTATAAGAGAAATAAGCAGCAAGTTATTACTGAGCTACAAACTAAGATAGCAAAACTAGAAGATAGGCATAAAAAATTTGGAGGGAAAAAGACTTTTAAACAATTAACAATGGAAAGAAAAAAACTGGAGGTGTTAGAAACCTCATTTATACAGAAAAAAAATACTTTATTTAAAACAAAAATATGTAACTAAAACCCCAAGATCTATGAAGTGGCTTAAATATAGAGTTTCAAAAAAGCAAACACTAACACAAGTTCATGCCATCCACCTGAGTAGTGGAAGCAAGGCACTTTTACCAAGGGATATAACAAAGGCCTTTTATACCTACTATAGTAAACTCTATAGTTCAGACCATCCCCAAGAGACATCAATAAAAGACTATTTAAAAACAATTAACTTCAATGTCAAACTGAACAAAGAACATCAAGATTACTTGGAGAGGCCATTTGAAAAACCAGAACTAGAAGCAGCTATAGGAAAATTAAAAAATAATAAATCAACAGGCCAGGATGGATTTCCTATAGAATTCTATAAACATTTTAAATCATTAATTATAGAGCCATTACTGACAACTTGTAACTTTGTAATTAATAAGGGAATGATGCCTCGCTCTTGGAGTGAAGCTAAAGTTATAGTTATACCCAAACCAGAAAAAGATAAAACCAAAGTAGAATCTTATCGCCCAATCTCAGTTCTGAATCATGATTTTAAAAAATTTTCTACAGTATTAGTAACCCGTTTAAACAAGATTATTTCAAACTATATTAACCCAGACCAGGCTGGTTTTATTCCAGGAAGGTCAATCTCAGATAATATAAGGAAATCACTAAATATTATAAATCATTGTAAATTGCATAAAATAAATTCGGCAATTCTTGCGCTTGATGCGGAGAAAGCCTTTGACAAGGTTGAAATCTTATATTTAAAAACGGTATTAGCATCTATGAATTTTGGTCCAAATTTTTTACGTTCTATAGAAGCAATTTATAAATCCCCAAAAGCCCAAATTATGGTAAACAATTATAGATCTGATGATTTGGTATTGAATAGAGGTACACGTCAAGGTTGCCCCCTTTCCCCAATTTTGTTTGCAATTTCATTGGAACCCTTAGCACATGCTTTAAGACAAAATACAGCCATAGAAGGTATACAAATAAGACAAAAAATATATAAATTAGGACTATTTGCTGATGATATGGTAGTTTATTTAAAAAACCCAAAAACTTCGTTAAAACCATTAGTAACTCAGATAGCCCAATTTCATTCAGTTTCAGGATTTACAATTAATTTAAATAAAACAGAACTATTTCCGATCTATATATCGGAAGAAGATAAAAAATATATTACAAACATATTTCCCTTTAAATGGGTTAATAAACATTGGAGACACCTAGGGATAAATATACCTTATAAATTAAAAGATTTATATAATAGTAATTATTTGCCACTAATAAAAGAGGTAAAGGAATCAACTGAACAATGGGCTAAATTTAATTTATCCCTATTGGAGAAAGTTGAATTATTGAAAGTAATATTGTTTCCTAAATTTTTATTTCTTTTTCAGAATTTGCCTATATCTATTCCTGAAAAAGAATTTTGTAAATGGCGTGGGTTGTGGAAGGCTTTTATTTGGAATAATAAGACCCCTCGTATTAGCTATACTTTATTAACACGCCCTATAAGATTGGGGGGCATGGCATTACCTGATTTGAAGAACTATTACTTAGCAGCACAACTTAGAAATGTACTATATTATGCTACACCTGTAGACTATAAGGATTGGGTTTTAATTGAAAAAGAACAATTTTATCCCCAACTTATGCATGAGGTTATATGGAATAAATCTAAAGATAGGACAAAAACTATATTAGAAAACCCTTTTGTGGAGCACACATTACGTATTTGGGACAAATACAGAGATATAATGGCACCAGGTGTTTCTCCGATAATGGCTTTTTTGGGACAAAAATGGTTTGAACCAGGGAAAAATGTTGAAACATTTAAAACTTGGAGGGGAAAACATATATTTAGATTAAATCAGATAAGTCAACAAGGGAAGCTTTGGTCGAAAACACAAATAGAATTAAAATACCAGTTAAAGATCCCATGGTTACAATATCACCAACTACACCATACATTTATGACTAATGATTTGGCAAACCATTTAGATAGACCTTATACAGGCTTTGAGGAGCTTATTAAGAATGAGACATGGGTAAAAAGAGGTATTATTAAAATTATTTATGTAATGCTAAACCAAAAACAGTGGACTGTTATCTCCACAACAACGGGAATGGCATAAAGATTGTAATACCCAGTTAACAGAAGTGCAATGGTCACAGATTTGGGCTTCTCCCCTATATACTACACAGTCTTTGAACCTTAAACTGCAAAATTACAAAATGTATGCGAGGTGGTATATGACACCACAAAGACTATTTTATAGTCATGCAATTAAATCACCCACCTGTTGGAAGTGTGGTGAAGAAATTGGATCTTTTCTACATTGTTGGTGGACGTGTCCATCTGTTTGTATTTTTTGGAATAAAATATTGAATGTAATAGGAAAAATAGTTAAGGTTAAAATACCTGCAACACCAGAATCTGTATTATTAAACTTTTGGAAACCTGAATCTGTGACTAAAACAAAAGCTGATTTAATAGCCTTATTACTCTTAGCAGCTAAGACCCTTTTGGCGCAGAATTGGAAATCGGTGAAAATTCCAACGCTGAGACAATGGTTTTTAAAGATTTGGGATGTAATTGTTCATGATAAAATAGCAAGTCAATTGTTGACAGCAGAAAATGTAAATCTTAAATCTAGTTTTATGGAAAAATGGTATTATTTTTTTCAATATATTGAACATGACACAAATGCTATGAACAAACTTCCTGAAAAATATAAAAAGTTTGTTTTTTATTAATTATAAAAAGAATGTAAATCACTACTAAGTTGAATAGTTGCTGAGTAAGGTATATTGTTTATGGTTTATTGTTAAAATGTTAATGTGTTTTATATTTTTGTATTTTTATATATATATATTTTTATGTTATGTTGTTAAAAATTAATAAAATATAAAGTTATAAAAAAAACACACAGATAGTATTTAGAGAATGTATAGTAAACTCACTACAATAAACTGCTCCTGCTTAAGGAATGTTCTTGAGTGCTGATTACTAGAGACTCTGACAGAGTGTTAAGACGCCTCATCCTGGACTGCGCTCCACATCCCAAATCTCAACATGAGTGCGGGGAACAGTGGAGACCAGCCAGTCATAAAGGCAGAGATTCCCATCACCACGGTGAGCGAGGTCCCCATGACGGGGATGTAGACACTGGCTCCTGGTTGGGGGCCGGTGGGAGGAGAGACCTGTATTCGTGGGCACACCTCTTGACTGTCCCAAGGGAGTCATGCATACTCACTTATCGGGTGGCTGTGCCAAGCTGCTATGACCGAGTGCACCCCAGCCGTCCAAAGTCACTGGAACGAGGTGAAGGTGGAAAGGTCGAAGCAATAGTTGAGCATATGGGAACGCACTTGTGGGAACAAGTGCAGCAAGAGATTTTTGAACTAACAATTAGATTACCCCAAATGATCTCGGACGCGGTGCAGGATGAACTGAGGCAACAGGCTCCCCTCCAGCCAGGGGCAGCTGAAGGGGCTGCCAGCGGGGCAACCAGGAGCCCTTCCTGTGCAGCTTACAGCACCCACTGGGACACCTGGAGTTCCTGCGAGGCCGGAGCAACTGTCTCATACCCAATGCCTGGGGTCCCTGGACTGCAACAACCTAAGGAGTTGCTGGAAGCTACGTTTGATTGGAACCCTGAGAAGCTGGCGTTCTTTTTAGTGCAAGTCCACAGATTCCTATGAGATTGGGGCTATCTATTCCCAGATGGTGAGCACCATGTCGAGTTCGTCAGCGCGAAGTTGAGGGGTTGAGTGGCAGACTGGTACATGGGTTTACACGAGATCCAGAGTCCTCAACTACGGGATGTGCAGGCCTTCACGTGGGCATGGCGAAGGCAGTATGAAGACCCGCTTGCAGGGGAGAAGGCACAGGTACACCTCCGTACTTTGAAGCAAAGCAACCGTACAGTGTGCGAGTACTCGGAAGCGTTCAAAATGATCGCAGTGAAGATCCAGGGGTGGCCAGAGCTCATGCTGATGGAGCATTTCCAGATGGGGTTCAGTGTCCGGTTGCCTAGTAAATCAGCACTCAACAACAGTCCTTAAGTAGGTTCAGTTTACTGGAGTCAGTATTTCCAAGACAGATAGCGTTTGAGAATGTATAGTAAACTCACTACAATAAACTGCTCCTGCTTAAGGAATGTTCTTGAGTGCTGATGACTAGAGACTCTGACACCAGCTCCTGGCACAGGGAAGGTTGCATTTGAATCCACCACCTGAGGTTACAAGACAAGGGCAATTGCCATGACTAAGCCGCCACGTCACAACAGCTGTGTGTTTGCAATATGGAAGACCTTGAAATGGTTAGATGGGCTTTGGGGGAATCAGAAAACCTGGAAGCCATTGTGAAAACATTTATGAAAGCCAATTCCAGAAAGAATCGATAATGGTTTTCCATTACACCAACATCTGGGCTCTATTTTTAATGTATTCAAGGCCTACGTTGCTGAGGTCTTTAAGGTGGGGGGGGGGGGGGGGAACCCACCCTGGCAACATAGTGTTTCCAATTCAAATAAACCCTGTGTGTTCGGGGATGGTAAAAATAATGCCAGCAGTTTTGTTTTGGGTAATGTGATCGGAAGGACTCAAGCCATTGAGCCAAAATGCTGCCTTCTTCTGAGCCGGCTGTGACTAATCAGGAAGCCTGCTGTGTAAGACCTCCATTATTCTGCCCTGTGGCGTTGAAGGGCATTTTTTGCCTCGGCAAAGACCATCGTGTCCTGAGATCATTGTCAGATCATCTGACACCACAATGGCAGAGGAAGCTGTCCCAGGAAAAGTGTTTTTTTTTGCCACTTTTAAAGTGATTTTTTTCATTTGCCAGTGTTTAAGGAATATCTTCTCCTCTCTTCAATATCATGTCTTGCTAGGGCTGCCAGCTCCCTCCTGGCAACCAGCCAGAGATTGGAGGGAGGTTAGTGGGAGCAGGAGGGAGACCCAGCTGAGGTGCAGTGATGGGCCCATCTCACTCCCCACAAGTCAGAGTAGAATATACTGGGTCCAGACACATTGAAATCAGCTCATAGTTTATTTACAGGAGGCAAACATGAACTGCCGAACAGAACTTGGGAATCTGCTTCTATGCAGGTACAAACCACACCCCTGGTCACACCCAATTCCCATGATAGGGTTATTTACACAGCACTTCTGACCATAGGTCCCCTTTAGGATCCTGTGGAGCCGACTGGCCCAAATTATGATCCGCATGGGCTATTGTTTACCAGCACAAAGCTCTGATAGTTTGCCCAACCAAGTGTGCAATCTCTGACCACATGCACGGTTGCCATTAGTACACAACACCCCTCCCCCATAGTTTGGACCTTTTTAGCACAGAAAGTCCCTTATGTAGGTGTGCCTCTGCCATTCTCTGGCAGAGCAGCGTAGTACCGGTTCCGTGGTGGGCTGTTCGGGGATTGCCTCTGCTGGTTTGGGGGAAGATTCCAGTCTGTTGGCCGGGGCTGGTGCTGTAGGGATGTTGGTGTGTGTGTCAGCCAATGTGCTCGGCTGGGGGGTTGCTGGTGCGGATGACTCATGTTTCCCCTCTTCATCTTGTTCTAGAGCTGGTGCTTCATCCTCACTCTCCCTGGGGGCGTCGATGTCTGCAGGCAGGAGATGGTGGTGCAGCTGGTTGATATGACACTTCCAAAGTTGACCGTCTTCTCCTGAGACCTCATAGGATAGGGGCCTGGTCACCTGAACCACCCAGCCAGGCAGGACCCCTTGCAAAGTTTTTGGCATAGACTGAGGCCCCCGGAAAGAACTTGCGGGGAACCTTCCGTTGATCCAGGCCCATGCTATGTTCTGGGGCGTGGTCTGGGTGCCGGCAGTCTAACCTGGTAGTGAGCCGCCTCCCCCTTAGCAGTTCCACAGGACTGCACCCAGTTGTGGTTTGAGGGGTTGCCCATTGGCTGAACAGGAATGCTGCAAGTTTGTAGTTCCAGTCGCCATGATCAATGTGGTGCAGGACTTTTTTGGCTGTGCACACCATGCCCTTGGCCTGGCCATTTGTGGCTGGGTGGAATGGGGCAGAGCGTATATGCCAAATCCCATTAGTATGTCACGAACTCCTAGAACTCCCCTGACACGAAGGCCGAGCCTTCATTGTTGTCAGTCACAAGGGTGTCAGGGATAACACGTGAGCTAAGTGCAACTATGCACAGGTTGACAAGGAGGCCCTGGCCATAGTGGCAGGTATAAAAAATTCCACTCTTACCTCTACGGCCAGCCTTTCACTGTCCTCATGGACCACAAACCACTCCACAGCCTCCTCGCCACAGACCGCCAGACCTCCCAGATGCTGTCTCTCCCATGTCCTGCACTGGTCCAACCTTTTGGTGGGGTACCAATATGCACTGGTGCATCACCCCAGGAAAGCGATGGGCCATGCCAATGCCCTCAGCCATCTTCTACTGCTGTCTTGTGACCTGGCCCCTGGGGTTGCCGGTCCTAATGAAGGGAGGGGGACTCCCTCAAAGCCCCCCCGTGGCCATAAACAGAAATACTCCCATCGAGGAAGGAACAGCATTATTATAACTGTATTCCGCAAAAGGGAGTAGATCTACCCAATCGTCTTGTTGGTAGTTAATGTAACACCTCAGAGATTGTTCTAGGACATGATTAACACATTTTCTTTGGCCATCAGTTTCTGGGTGATAAGCACTGCTTAAAGCAGGTTCCACTCCCATAATCTGTAAAAGCTCCTGCCAGAAGTTGGCAATGAATTGTGATCCATGGTTGGAAATTATCTTCTGCAGGATAGAATGCGATTTGATGACGTTACTTAAAAAGGCTTTAGCTAAGGCCTTAGCCATTGGGAGATGTTGAAATGGGACAAAATGCACTTGTTTAGAAAACATGTCCACAATGACCCAAACCACTGTCTTGCCTTTACTGGGAGGGACGGAGGTGATAGTCCATAGGTATAGTCTCCCAAGGACTGCTTGGGGTTTCCAGTGGTTGGAGGAGACCCAGTGGTTTACCTCCCTGACTTTTGCACATCAAGCAGGTTTGGCAAGAGGACACATAAGCTGACACATCACCCCACATGTGAGGCCATTATTGCCGTTGAAGTAAATGCAAAGTCTTAAGGTAGCCAAAATGCCCTGAAAGTTTCGATTTGTGGGCTGCATGCATGATCTCTTTTCACAGTGCCGTGGGGACTACTAATTTGTGGTCCTTAAACCAACAGCCATTCTGGTCCCTGAGAGAGGGAATTGTTTTCACGGAACTCTGCATGTTCCTCCTCCGTATAGGCACTGGAACATTTTATATTCCACTCAGTGGGTTCTGGGGTTACAGTCGTTTTGGTTTGACTCCATGTAAGTACTGCCCCCCTAACTGTTCTGGGGTGAACATGGAGTCGATCACTTTGTTCTTCTTACAATCATGTCGTGGCAGCCAGGACAAAGCATCGGCCAGTAAGTTTGCTTTGCTGGGGAAATGGTGTAAAGTGAAGTTGAGCTTGGAAAAGAAATCAGCACAACACAACCGCTTGGCATTAAGGGAGCATTGCATATGCAAGGCTTCAAAATTTTTGTGATCAGTCCAGACTTTGAACAGGATCCGGGCCCCTTCTAACCAATGCCGCCACGTTTTAAAGGCCAATCGGCTCACGGTGGCTTTCTTGTCCCACACTGCCCAATTCTTTTCAGTGTCCCTGAATTTTTTGGACATCAGCTAAGGGGTGTAACTTCCCATCCAGTCCCTCTTGTAGAATTACCCCCCCCCCCCCAAAAGCTGCATCTGAGGCATCTACTTGCACAATAAATTTCTTCCCCTCATCAGGGTGAGCCAAGATTGGTTCAGATGTGAATAAGTTCTTGAGGGACTCAAATGCCTTTTGGCAGTCCAGTGTCCAGGCTAACCTTGCATTTGGTCGAGCCGCTTCTGTCAGAATCTGCAGATTCTAACAAGGATTTTGAGATCTCATGCTATATATTATAACCTGTTTCTGTACCCATTTTGTAATCATGCCTCTTGCTATTAGTTGTTCCTATTGCCATTTGCCATTTGCTTGACCATTGTGAATGTATGCTATGTGACCCCAGGTTTATGGCTTTGACCAGGCCTGGTGTATGTATCTGTTTGCCCGGGAGAATGACAACTTCAAAGCATGGGAACAATGGGCCTCTCACACTCCTGCCTCCGCATTCCATTCATCCCGGCTGGGAAGCCAGGGGAGGACAGGGACCGTTTCTTATCAACGTGCGAAAGCCTTGGGGAAAGCATTTGTTATGTGAATATGGTTACATCTGGGGGGTCTGGTTTGGGAAGGGAAATTTACAGCTTCACACCTAGCTTTCTTTCCTGTGGGAAGCAAACGGCCAGAGAACCTTTTGCCCACGGTTTTTCCCCCTTGTTGATTGGTTACCTATGGGCAATTCAAATTGTGCTGGAGATTATATTAGACCTGCTTCTATTGTATGCGTTATCTCTGACAATAATCCGAGGACCTGTACCAATGTAGAAATTGGAAATAAAGAACTGTGTTTCATCAACAAAGATCTGATCCTTGACTACTTTGAGCAGAAGCCTCACAGATTATCAGAGATCTGTGACTGGGACTTGGCCGTTCCTGACCATGTCGGACGACGGCACTCTTCCCATCCCTACTACCGAAGATCAGCCGGTGACCCCGGGGGACCAGGGTGCCGGTGGTGGAGGAGACGGTGGGGAGCCCGAAGTGCCAGTGATTATGGTTCAGGGGGCTTACTACATCCCGCGACCACCTCCTCATCAGAGCGTGACCCCGAGGTACTCATGGAGCAATTTCGGTCGCGGGACCGTCGACTCGTGGGTGCACGATCGGAAGGAAGCACGGGTGTCGATCCAGGCAGATCACACCAAACGCGGGAAGCCGAGCTTTCTGGGAGACGAGAGAGAGACGACCTACGGAGGAGAGTGGCGTCCCCCGCCTTTGGAAGAGGAGAGAGGAGTACCTTACGGGCCCGATCTCTACGGGGAAGACCAGACCCAAGCCCTGGATCGTATGATGGGAGATTTGCGGTTCCAACTTACCACAGAATTGCACGAGCTAGCCCTCGACCTGCAGTACCAGTTCTGAGATGCCCTGACGGCTATGCAAGCAGCTTGCCCAGCCCCGGGAGGGGTCGGACCCCCAGGAGGGGGAGTCCCGCAGCCGCTGGTTCCCCCCGGAGGAGCTCCCGCGGGAGTCATCCCGCCGCAAGTGCCGCAGCAGGTTCCACCGCCCGTTCCCCGCCCGGTTCCCGCACCCGTACCTGTGCCGGCCACAGTGCCGGCAGGGCCGATGGTTCGCCCGGCCCCTGCCGATCCGTTGACGGCTACTTTCGATGGGGACCCCGAGAAGCTGTGATTCTTCCTCCTAGAGATCGAGCAGTTTCTAGACACCTGGGGACATCTCTACCCCACCGAGAGGGACCGGATTGGCTACATCGGGTCCAAGCTGAGGGACACCGCCAGCGACTGGTACGTGAGACTGCACAACACCCCCGGGCCTGAGTTACGCTCCGTGCACAACTTCATGTGGGCCCTCAGGCACCACTACGAGGACCCCTTGGGAGAAGAAAAGGCTCGGAACCAGTTGCGGAAGCTGACCCAGGGGCGGTCCTCAGTGAGGGAGTACACCGACAAGTTCCGGCGCATAGCGGCCAAGATTCGCGGCTGGACCCAAGACCTTTTCATAGAAAAATACCGGGAAGGTCTGAATCCCGAGGTGTACGAGACGGTACTGCGAGGGGGAAGACCGGGCTCGCTAGCCACCTGGATGAGAGTGGCCGCGGATGTGGAAGAATGCTTCACCCTCATCAAGGTGGGAACTGCAGCGACTGCCCAAGCAAAAGCTGCTCAGAAGGTGAAGCCCAAACGGAACCTCCAAGAGATCCGGGACGCCCGCTTCAAGCAGGGGCTCTGCATGAGGTGCGGGGAGAGTGGTCACTTTGCCTTGGCATGCCCCCGCGATGGGGGAAAAGTCCCCAAGACCTCCACCCCGGTAGCCGGGAGCACCCCTAGTAAGGGGAAAACCTTGTTCAAGCCCCGGGCACTACAGCTGGAAGGGCCACGAGCGAGCAAGGAGAGCTGGAGCTGACGGAAGCACAGATGTTGGGAAACTCCAACGGCCTGCAGTGAGCGGCGCAGAACTGCAGGTCCCCATCCACGAAGCGCCATCCCCGGTGAGCATCCCTGGCCCTTTACTGTATATGGTAGTGACTGTGATAGCACCCGGGACTGGGACCCACGTCCGGGTCTGGGACTTAATTGACTCAGGGTGTGCCCGGGACTTGATTAGCCCTTTAGTAGTGGACGGGTTAGGACCTAAGGTCGTCCCGTTAAGGGAGCCACTCACGTTTACCCAAATGGATGGATCGGAAATGAAAGAGGCGTGTGGGGCAGAGACCGAGAGACTGATAGTAGGGACGGGGGAGCACTGGGAGAGGAGAGCCTTCGTCATCACTCCCAACACCCAGTTCCCCATGGTATTGGGGAGTCCCTGGCTAAGCTCCCACGACCCCTACATCAAATGGAGCGAAGGGAAAATCTCCTGGGTGGACGAGAAGTGTCAAAGCCATAAGTGGGATGTGGGGTGGGGAGCGGGGCCTCCGGCGCCTCTCCAAGCGGTGGCGCTCACTCTGGTGCCATCCGCCGTCCCCAGGGAGTACCGAGACTTAATGGGAGTGTTCAGTGAAACCGAGGCCGATGAACTCCCCCCCCCCCCCCACAGACTGTCGGATTGTGCCATAGAGCTGATCCCGGGAGAGAAGCTTCCAAAGGGAAAGCTCTATTCCATGAGCCCTGCGGAGTGGGAGGAGCTAAGGAAATTCCTAGACAAGAACTTGGAGCGAGGTTTCATCCGCCCCGCTAAGTCCCCATTCGCTGCCCCTGTTCTGTTCAGGAAAAAGAAGGACGGAGGGCTGCGGCTGTGCACGGACTACAGAGGATTAAATGCGGTGTCAGCCTCCAATGCCTACCCCCTCCCCCTTATTAAGGACCTACTAACAGAAGCAGCCAAGGGAAAGGTGTTTACTAAGTTGGACCTCCGAGATGCATATTTCCGGGTGCGCATCAGGGAGGGGGACGAATTTAAGACTGCATTTAACACACCGTTGGGGCAGTTCGAATACCTGGTGATGCCGTTCGGCTTAAGTGGCGCGCCAGGGGTCTTTATGAGTTTAATAAACGAAGTGTTACACAAGCATTTATTCAAGGGGGTGTTATGTTACTTAGATGATATCTTGATCTACTCTGCTGATAAGAAAGAACATGTACAATTGGTTCGGGAGGTGCTGTCAACCCTGTTAAAAAACCAGTTGTATGCCAAGTTGTTGAAATGCGAATTCCATAGGGATTCAGTGGACTTTCTGGGGTATCGCATTTCCCAGAAAGGGCTAGAAATGGACCCTGCCAAGGTAGAGGCAGTAGTGCAATGGGAAGCCCCCCGAACGAGAAAACAGCTTCAAAGTCTATTAGGATTTTGTAATTTCTACCGCACCTTCCTAAAAGACTTCGCCACGGTCACTCTCCCGCTAACTGAACTCCTTAAAACCAAGGGGAGGGGCCCGGAAGCAGGGAAGCCCGGGGAGAGAATAGCCTGGACGAAAGATTGCCAAAGGGCGTTCGACACCCTCAAGACCCTTTTTACATCGGAGCCCATCCTGGCCCACCCCGATGAAACTAAAGAATTTGTGGTGCACGTAGACGCGTCGGATGTGGCCATGGGGGGAGCCATCTTACAGAAGGGGTCGGATGAGAAGCTGCACCCTCTTGCTTATATCTCAAAAAAATTTAATGAGACAGAGAGGAACTGGTCAGTGAGGGACAAAGAGGCAGCAGCCATACGACTGGCCCTCACCACCTGGTGGCATTGGCTAGAAGGAGCGCAGACCCCTTTTGAGATTTGGACGGATTACCCAAGTCACTGAGTTCTGTGCATCCTGTTTTTCATTTCAGCTTGCTGAAGAAGAATCCTGGGCCAAATGCATGGCATCCAGTTCCTCCGACTCCTCCTCCACTGATGAAGGGGGAGGCACCCCATTTTGAAATTTCTGAAATCCTTGATTCAAAAATGCGTAGGGGCCACTTGCTATATCTAGTCAAATGGGTAGATTTTGGCCCGGAACAGAATGAGTGGGTTCGTTCTGAACATGTGCATGCTCCTAAGCTGGTTAAAGCTTTTCATAAAAGATTCCCAGATAAACCAGGGTAGATTGATTTTTAGGGTGGCAGTGTGCAGATTCTAACAAGGATTTTGAGATCTCATGCTATATATTATAACCTGTTTCTGTACCCATTTTGTAATCATGCCTCTTGCTATTAGTTGTTCCTATTGCCATTTGCCATTTGCTTGACCATTGTGAATGTATGCTATGTGACCCCAGGTTTATGGCTTTGACCAGGCCTGGTGTATGTATCTGTTTGCCCGGGAGAATGACAACTTCAAAGCATGGGAACAATGGGCCTCTCACACTCCTGCCTCCGCATTCCATTCATCCCGGCTGGGAAGCCAGGGGAGGACAGGGACCGTTTCTTATCAACGTGCGAAAGCCTTGGGGAAAGCATTTGTTATTTGAATATGGTTACATTTGAGGGGTCTGGTTTGGGAAGGGAAATTTACAGCTTCACACCTAGCTTTCTTTCCTGTGGGAAGCAAACGGCCAGAGAACCTTTTGCCCGCGGTTTTCTCCCCTTGTTGATTGGTTACCTATGGGCAATTCAAATTGTGCTGGAGATTATATTAGACCTGCTTCTATTGTATGCGTTATCTCTGACAATAATCCGAGGACCTGTACCAATGTAGAAATTGGAAATAAAGAACTGTGTTTCATCAACAAAGATCTGATCCTTGACTACTTTGAGCAGAAGCCTCACAGCTTCCCCTTAGCCTTTAGAAGATCTGTGAGGGGAAGGCTGTATTTGGCGAAATTATTGATGAATAAGCGGTAAAAATTCGTGAATCCAAGAAAACTTTGAAGTTGTTGCTGGGTGCGTGGGGTTTCCCAGTCGACTACTGCCAAGATTTTGGATGGGTCCATCGCCAACCCACAGGGCAAGATGCGATACCCGAGAAAGTCAATTTCTGTCTTGTGAAACTCACATTGGGAGAGCTTGGCAAAAAGTTTATGCTCCCTCTAGGTTGTTAGGACTTCACGGACCAATTTTACATATGAAGCCTTATTGGGGGAGTACAAAAGGATATCATCCAGAGAGCACAGGGCCCCGATAAAAAAAGATGTTTATGTAACACCTCATTTATTAAATTAATAAAAATTCTGGGAGCTCCTTGAAGGCCAAATGGCATAACTAGGTATTCAGACTGCCCCAGGGGGGTGTTAAATGCCGTTTTATGTTCGTCTCCCTCTCGGATGTGCACCCAAAAATAAGCATCATGGAGGTCAAGTTTGGAAAAGATTTTCCCTTTAGATACCTCAGTTAAGAGGTCTTTAATGAGGGGCAGTGGGTATGCATTGGAGGTGGACACAGCATGCAATCCTCGGTAGTCCGTACATAGTCTTAGACCCCTGTCCTTTTTTCGGAAAAGCACGTTCAATGTCCGGATCTTGTTGTGTGCCTTCTCCTCACTCATCGGGTCCTCGTACTGGCAGCATAGGGCCCACATAAAATTCTTAATGTTATCTAGTTCTGGACTGGGCGGGTTATGGAGGCTTACATACCAGTCCGCTGCCTCCTCCTGCAACCTCAATCCGATATAGCCAACCCAATCCCGGTCCATGGTGAACAAGTGGCCCCAATTCTGTAGGCACTGGCTGGCTTTGATGGTGAAGAACTGCAGCTTAGGTGGATTACTGTCAAATGTAGCTTCCATCAGTTCTTGGGGTATGGGGCGATGTTCCTGTGCTGGCCCCAGGGTGGCCGGTATGAGGGGTCCAGCTCTGGGAGCTGCAGGTTACCCACCAAGCTGCTGCTGGGGTTGAGGGACCCCACTACCACCTCCTGCCCCATCACCAGCCCCCATGCCAGCTCTGGCACCGCCTGCACCTTGCCCTTGCACCCCTTGGAGAACTTGTGTGATGACAGTGGGTAAATCCATGATTATTGCTGTCACCTCTTGTTGCAGCATTTGGTGCATTGTCTCAAAACTTCAGTCCATATGGGCCACATCTCGCCATATTGGGTAGACTCTCATGGTCATACCACAGCTTCAGTACTGGGTCCAGACCCAAAGATCATTCTGGAGTCCCTCCGAGGTGACAGGTTTCCACAGTTTGAACCCCAAACTGGGACTATGAATACAACCCATTGCAGTGGCGTCATGGGTTAACTCAACTCAAAGTTGTGATCAGGATTGGCTCCTCGCTCGTAGAAGCCAGCTTCTCCGACTCAGTGGTTCTCAGGGGCTCTCCACCATCATCCATGGTAGGGTATGGCTCACAAGTCCCGAGTTAGTAAAAAAGATTACTAACACTCTGTGAGGTTGCCCCAAAAGATGCAGTCAGCAACAAGTGTTCTTAAACAGAAAGTCTTTTATTGCTAAACAGGTCTTGTTGGTCACTTACACTTCTTGTGTTAGTAATGCTGGGCATTCATACAGTCAGGACTGATATACAGTATTCAAAGGTTAGTTCATAATGGCTGGGAGTTCATAGCAGCTGGGAGCTAGGCACTCAAGGTTGGGGATGCAAGGGAGGCAGTAAATGAGCTGCTAGCCTGAGAACAGTGAACACATTCTAAGAGAGGGGGCCCAACCAGGGGAAACCACCTCCCGTCCAGGGGATGGCAGCATTAGATGACAGATATCCGAGTCCAAAGCCGGTCCGAAGGTCACTGGAGTGGAGCAGAGAGAGGCATTGTGGTCCAGAGCCCACTGGGTGGTGACTTGTTGCTTCCACATCTCCCTTGACTGGCTTTTATAGGCATCTACTACAAGATCTTACTTGCAGCCAACTGCTTGGGAGTAACCCTGCAACTACTCCTCAACAGTAAGCAGCTGGCATTGGGCCAGGAGATGTGTGCTTCGTCTTCTCCCCAGAAACTCCCTTCTAAGTCTTCATCTCTGGCACTCAAAGGGTGTGGGTCAAACTGGAAGGCTGGTAATGGCCACCTGGGTTTCATCTGTTGGAATAAGGTGCTGGTGGCTGTGCACCAGCTATTGGCTGTGAACTCTGACAAGCCTGAAGTTCATCTTCTTGCTTGCTGGCTTCTGCTGCTTCAGAGCTGGCTACACAGGACTCCTCTTCTCCTGAGGAGTCCTTCTTTCCTGACTGAGCCATAAAACCACATGACCCAGAAGTGACGTCATCATGTCAGGAATGTCAGGGTGATACTCTGGTATTTGGGCAAAACTTTATGGTAAATTTTGCTTCTACCATAGTGTTTTTGCCTAAATACCAGAGCAGTGACCCTACATCCCCAACTTTATGATGTCACTTGAGGGTCACATGGGCAGTGATGTATACACTTCATTGCATGTTGGCTGGATCTCCTGGCCAGCTGATTGGTGGTGGGGTGGTAGGGCCTAGCAGTGAGGGATCTCCACCTCCACCGGGGATGTGGCAACTCTATGTCCAGCACACATATCTTGGCTGGTCTTCAGCAGTTCCTATACTTATCACAGATAGATTGCAATCAGGAGACAATTCAGCATGCTATGCCTGAGTGAAATGTGTGATTGAATGCCATTGATTTCAATGGCTGGGCCTAAGCTTTTTTGTAGAATCTGGTAAACCTCTGCCATAGAAAGCAAACATTCATACTACAGACCATGTCTTCTACAGGAGAGAATATATTTGCACTAAGAAGTAAACGGTAATGATAGGTGACCATGTTTCTGCACATTATTTCTGCAGTGCACAAAAAGTGAAATTATACATTTGGAACATTTGCAAAAGAAAAAAAAAAGATTGTTTCACTAGACTATCTGAATGGCTCACTTGGATTACAAGACAAGTTTTCCCATTCAGGGCATTCCTTGGCTTGCTATTGTGCTATGCCATCTTAAAATCTAAGTGTTTAGTAGCTTGCCATTGCTTATCCTTTCCGCTCCACTGAGTTTGGCTAAGCCACTGTTGCTTATTGTTGATCCCTGTTGCACCAGGCAGTTTGCTGTTTGCATGGTGTAAAGCTGCTGCCTAACAGACTGCAGTATTGCACACCCTGTCTCATCCTGTGCTATTTTCTTAATTGGACAATAACCTATGAAAAAGATCACCACTTTTTGTATACACACACACACACACACACACCAGCAATGTCATAGACCTGTTCCTTCACTCTGGATGGAGCCAGAGTGGAGCTGCTCAAATGACACTAGCTTTGGGCTGTCTAGTGCTTATCACCCTTAAATACACTAATAGTATTATAATGTAGATCAGACATTTAAATCAACTGAATAGACACCAAAGATATAGAATGGGAGTGACTCGGCTTGACCGCAGCACATATGAAAGGGATCTAGGTGTTCTGGTTGATCACAAGCTAAACATGAGCCTGCAGTGCGATGTGACTGCGAAGAAAGCTAATGCAATCTTAGGATTCATTAAGAGAAGCATTGTGTCCAGATCACGGGAGGTGGTAGTTTCACTCTATTCTGTTATGTTCAGGCCTCACCTGGAGTACTGTGTCCAGTTTGGGTACCACATTTTAGGAAGGATGTTGACAAGTTCGAGTGTGTCCAGAAGAGGGCAACAAGAATGGTGAAAGGGTTGGAATCCAAGCCTTATGAGAAAAGGCTGAAAGAGTTGGGTATGTTTACCTGGGAAACAGAAGGCTTAGAGGGGACATGATTGCAGTCTTCAAATATTTGAAGGGCTGTCATATAGAAGATGGAGCAGATCTGTTCTCTCTTGCTCTGGATTGCAAGACTAGATTTAATGGGTGGAAATTGCATGGAAGTCGATACCAGCTAAATATCAGGACAGACTTCCTAACTGTAAAAATGGTTGAGCAGTGGAACAGTCTGCCTTGGGAGGTTAGGGTTGCCAGGTCTGGGTTGGAAAATACCTGGAGACTTTGGGGGTGGAGCCAGGAGAGGGTGGGATTTGGGGATGGAAGGGGCCTCAGCAGGATACAATGCCATAGAGTCCACCCTTCAGAGCAGCCATTTTCCCCAGGGGAGCTGATCTCTGTCAGCTGGAGATCCGTTGTAAAAATGGGAGATCCCCAAGCCCCACCTGGAGGCTGGCAGGCCCACAGGAGGTGGTGGATGCTCCTTTGTTGGACATTTTCAAGTGGAGGCTGGATGACCATCTTTTGGCTATGCTCCTGCAGAGTACAGGGGGCTGGATTAGATCACCTGCAAGGTCTCTTCCAACTCTAACATTCTATGTTTCTATGATTCTATTGCAGCCTCATTACTGAGTAATCACAGTCATGTAGGGATGCCAGCCTCCAGGTGGGACCTGGGGATCCCCCAGTATTATAGCTCGTCTCCAGACTACAGACATCAGTTCTCACAGAAAAAATGGATGATATGGAGGGTTGACTCTATGATAATGTACCCTGAAGAGGTCCCTGTCCTCCCCAGGCTACACCCACAAATCTCCAGGAGTTTCCCAACCTGAAGTTGGCACCCCTACCCCCTACTCCCCCACCAAGCACATGAACCACCCCAACCCACCCCAACTATAACATTTATAACCTGGGATGCCATTCTGGAAAGTCTTTTTTAAATATAGAAACTACCACCACCACCACCACTATGTCAGCTAGGCTGTTATAACTAAAAGGAGGGGAGAGAAGGAGATGCTGCTATGAGGAAAAGGAGGGGGAAGGAGGTTTGGTGTAATTGTTGTTGTAAACTCTGGAATGTCGCCTTTGATGCTCTCCTAACATTTGCCCCTGTTCACACAAGATCTCAGGTTTCTCTGGTGAGTCTCCCCCTGAATGTTGAAGCCGTTATTTGCAGTGCGAAAGTACCGGGGCACTCATTGGCTTGTAGCCAGCTAACACCTCAGTTTAAATTGTGTATATAATCCCATTTCCGTTTCCTTGCTTTAGTCTTAACACAGAAGTGCTTAGGGACTGTCTTAGAAAATACTGACTCCAATAAACTGAACCTACTTAAGGACTGTTGTTGAGTGCTGATTTACTAGAGAACCCGACACCACCACTACAACAACAACTAATACTACTACTTATTTATTGATCAAGATAACTGGGAATGAAAGTCATTACATTAGTTTTCAGCAATGGGTGGAGAACGATCATATATATACAGGCCAGGTTCACTGATCAGTCTGTGCAAAACAAAAATAAATCACAAGTCCCTTAGGGGAGGGGTCATGGCTCAGTGGGAGATCATCTGCTTAGCATGCAGAAGGTCCCAGGTTCAATCCTCGATATCTGCAGTTAAAAAGGACCAGGCAGTAGGTGATGTGAAAGACCTCTAATCTGAGACCCTGGAGAGCCACTGTGGGTCTGAGTAGGCAGTACTGACCTTGATGGACCAATGGTCTGATTCAGGATCAGACAGCTGCATGTGTGTTCACACCAGCTCCAAGCCCAGGAAAGAGAGAAGAAGAAAAGAGGGCCTATATATAACAGGAAACTGAGGGCAAGGAACTGCCCAAGAGGCTCAGCATCTACTGCCAAGTGTACCTTAGTGAGAAAATCCTCTTAACCTCTTCCCTCCCAGACCGCCTTGCATGAAGTGTTACAATATCCAACAATATGTACTCTGATTCACATAGGTGGGTAGGGCAATAGCTGCTCATGTCTTTCAGTCTACATTGGACTAGGTGATCTAGAGCTTATGATTCTGCCACTTGACTGGGAGGAAAGGAGGCCAAGAATATAATTTGGTCCTTCTCAAAACAGGAAGCAGACATTTCATTAAGTTCTGCCAAGGTTCCCTTTAAACATGGCAAAGTTTTACATATTCATTATTTCAAATATTAATCTCGATGTTAAAAAGCTAGTCTCCCCATTCATCATTACTAATTATTGCTTGTCTCAGCGATTATTATTTTAACCTGAAAAGATGGTTTCATCAGTTGGGGAATCGTCTCCTAATTTAGGGATCTTTCAAGCAATATTAGCATCTCCGAGTTTACATGAGTAATAGGAACATCATCTTTTTTACAAGATTATATTTCTTCCACCCTTCTTTTATAAGACCATACATTAAAAGCAAAAAAAAAAGTGTCAGAAGAGATAAAGGACTGTTTCAAAGATTTATTGTGGTATATATGTTAATGGAAAATATCAATTCTATAAAAAGACGTTAACATTGATTTGTTATATTCAGCGGCTTATGAAATTGGAAGGAGTATTAAAGTTATCAAGTGAGCAACAAATATTTTAATTTTTCTTCCATTTTACCCTTCCCTAAAAGAGGTGGGGGAAAGCTCTGTAAAATTTAACAAACGTAAGAAGAGGAAATCTAGTTTCTTGGGATTAGTAATATTTAATATTAGACAGTGTATAAATTTAAATAAGACATATAGGGGTGAAATAAAGCACAACCTAAAAGACACTGCTTCCCCCTTCAACCGACAAAACTCTACAAATATTTCTTTGTTGGATGTTGATGTTGTCATCCACCATCTTACATTGCTAGAGGAATGATATGATATTGCTAAATCATTGAGCAAGTATCCTACCTTTAAGCTGGACAGGCCAGTACTGACACCATCTTCATACAGCTGTATTGACACCATCTTCATACAGCTGTTCAGACTTTCTTCCTTGCTATCAGGGCAACCCTATGCAGAGTTACTCCATGCGTTTAGATTGGAGTAACTGTGCACAAGATTGAACTGTAAGCCATGTTTAAATGGAGATCTGTACATAGCCGATTTTTATTTATTTGTTACGCATTTAGTTCATTTGCATTCCACGTTTTTGTCCTCTGGGGACCCAACACAGCTTGCATTGTTTTCCTTTCCTCCATTTTATCTTCATAACAACCCTATGAGATAGGTTAGGCTGAGAGTGTATGATTGGCCCACGGTCAGTCAGCTTCCATTGCAGAGCAGGGAGATTAATACATTTCTGAGATCCTAGCATGACACTCAAACCACTACACCATGCTAGGGTTTTGTTTTTTTTCTTCACATGAATCATGAGATTGTCTTAGGGATGCCATTTGTCCTCACTGTGATTGCACTCAGTGTGCTGTCAGTAGACAAGTGGATGGGTGACACAGCAGTTTTCTGTGGCTGCATAACCAGAAATGATGTGACTATATCTTGGGACATTCTAGGATCCTCTTGAAATCTATGGTTTTTACTACAGACTTTCTGAAGAATCCTAGAGTACTCCATGGCATGGTGACATCACATCAGGTTACGGAACTGGAGGTGACTTTGTAGCATCAGAAGATGACCATTAGGGTAAGTTCTGCTTGTAGTGGCCTCCCTGTGAGATGGGATGATTGTGTGTATGTGTGCGTTACATGTCTATATTGACAAATATTGTGTGAGCCCAGTATATCACACAAAGGTTGCAGTCACACGCGCCAGAAAAAATGGGGGGGGGGGAATGAGGCCAGGGGTCATTTCAAGCAGGAGCTCAGGGGAGCTCAGCTCTGGGAGTTGGTGCCAGCCCCCCCACCACCACGGGGGAATGCCTGCTTGTGTCATGGCTGCAGAAAAAAGGTCCCCATCTCCTGGAAAGGTCCTTGTTCCTCCGACCAGCCTTCTGAAGGCTTCAGCCACCACTGAAGCTATCCTCCCAGAATAGAGGTGTTTCTAAGGCTTGGATTAGTAGCTGTCCCTTCTTCGCCAGTCTTTCTTTCTTTCTTTCTTTCTTTCTTTCTTTCTTTCTTTCTTTCGTTCTTTCTTTCTTTCTTTCTTTCGTTCTTTCTTAAAGGGACACCATAAGTCAGTGGCATTTCTACCACCAATCTACCACAAAGGGTTGTTGTGCAAGTGGGTTATAAATAAATAAATCAAATACCACAGAGGGCTGTTGTGTTCCATCAGTCCTCAACAGAAGTACACAACACTTTTTTGTCTGCTTAAGTTTGGAGATGTTGGTGGGCAGGGGATGACCCCTCTTGGCTCTACTTTCTGCAACTCCAGTAGGTACCCTACTCTCTGTGGTGAATGGAGAAGAAGAGCAGGTCTTAAGTCCACACTGCTGGTTTGAAGATTTCGTGTTTCACAGTTTTGTTCCTTAACTTGGGGTTTGTTGGCATGCTCGCCTCCCAGAAATATTGCATGTGATGCCCCCCCCCCCCCCCATTTTGGTGTAATTCTGTTCACCTTCAGGACTCATTCCCACAATCTTCCCATTGGGAGGAACACAGAAATCAGGGTACCAGATGTTGAGTTTAGGCATGTGAGTTCGGCACAACACATCACTACCAAGAAGTACGAGTGGAAAAAAACAATATACCGTGTCATGAGATAAAAGGCAGGATAGAAATATTAATCCTTGTTAGCAAACCTCCCTCCTACACACATACTTTTGGTGCATTTCCCTGATACATCTTGCAGTTTATCCAGTACTGCTATCAACGATGTCTGATCCCCCCCCCCCCCCCCATATGTATTGCTTTGTCTTGAGGGGCTCCTGCTGTGTGGATGAAATGGTTTATGGGCAAGAGAGCCTTGCAGTTGTGCCGGGAGGCATTTCATAATGAGTGTAAATATGAAGAAAACAGCCATTCAATGCCTGTAAGGATCAAGGTGGATGCCGTCCTCCGCGCCAATTCAAACGCACTGGAAACCTCAGCAAAGTGCAGCAGGAATGAGGCTGTCAAGAAACATAAATTTCCCTAAGGGAAAAAAGCCAGTTTCCCTCCTGAGTTCCTGACAAGCAAGTTTTTCATTTACTGGATGAAGCAGTGCATGATTGAAATGGGTGAAAACTTGCTACACCTTTTGCCATTAATATAAATGTTATCAGATGTCTGCTGGGTTCCAATCATTCTTTTGCCCCCCAAACTACATACACACACACACAGCAAGAGCTTTCCTCAGTTTATAATGTTCAGGATGAACAACTTTATTTCCCTTTTACACTTTCAGGCTTGTGTAACAAAGAGTGAGGCCACTCCGACGACCCAAAGGGCACAGTCCTGCTTCCCTCAGCTTGTGGGCCTGAAGAGGTCCCCCCAGAAGGTCTAGAAGCCGAACAGGGGATGCACTATGCTGGTGGTCTGTGGCTGTTACTCAGTATTACAAATTTAGTTGTTCCTTTTTATCGTTCCAAGTTTAAATAATTTTCTTATATAATCTAACACTTAACTTTATTTCTATTATATTTTAAGCACTCACTTTCTAATAACTATTTTTTCTTATACTCTAAACTTTAACCTTACTTACACTACCTATAACAGCTAATATACTTAATACCATGGGCGTCAACTACGGGGGGGCTCGAGGGCTTGAGCCCCCCCCGAAATTTCCCGGGGGGGGCTCAGCCCCCACAGCAAAATGGAGTGCCCGCTGGTGGCCACTCAGCCGGCCGTCGCCACCTCTCCTTCCCCCCCACCCCCGGCCTGCCCTCCTGCCTCTCTGGGGTGGGGGGGGGAGAGAGGCGGCGACGGCCGGCTGACTGGCCACCGGCGGGCGCTCCATTTTGCTGGGGGTGGCTGAGCCCCCCCCCCGGGAAATTTCGGCATGCGAGGCGGAGCGGAGCGGGAGCCGGGGGCCCGCAAGGGCGACGCGCCAGCCCCCGGCTGCAGGCAGCAGCAGCAGCAATCCGAGGTGAGTGGGGAGAGGGAGGGAGGGGGGTGGGGAGCGCAGGGGGCGGTGGGCGGCCGGGCGGGCACGGCCCGGGGGAGGGAAGCGGCGGCGGCGGCTCCCTGGGGCAGGGGGGAGAGCGGCGGGGACATGCTTCGCGCGCGCGCACAAGAGAGCCCCCCCTGGGGATTTAAAAAGTCTACGCCCCTGCTTAACACTACCCTCCCCTTTCTGTGTCAATAATAAACAATAACTTGCTTATATATTGAATTCTAAAAAACCTTTTAACTCTCTTCCAATACATCTTGGAAGAGAGAGCAAGTAATACTTATTTTACTCCTTCAAGATTAGAGACCAGTTGGTACTTCTTATTTCCAATGCACTTAACTTTACTGTTACAGAGGCTAAACTTGGAACATTCCTCCCACCCACCCACCTAACCACCCACCTCCTCTTTCCAGACCTTTCAACCAATCCTATATACTAAACCATACTAGATAATATTAAAAATATTAAACAATAGTAAACAACCACAACATTATTTTTAAAGCCATCGTTTTAAGTTTCATTTTAGAGAGACTATTTCTCTTCAAATCAGGCTGGGTGCTTGTAGTCTTTATAAGGAGTTTGCATAAAATCCAGCTTCCTTTTGAATGATTTTTTTTGTCCACATCCATTGCCTGAGTTGTAAGACCCAAAGCTTTCAGCATCACAATTCCAGAGTCTAAGTCTGTTGCTGGAAAAAGAGTACCTTTGTGCCAAACCTGAATTCTTGCTGCAACCACCGATCTATATCTGATATTTGCTTCTTGTAGTTGAGAAGTTATAGGCTTTAAGGCTCTCCGGAGACTGATCGCTTCTGACAGTAAGTCTGGGAATACCTCTATTTTGGCTTCGTTGAAGCGTAGATATTTTTTCATCCTTGCTTCCATTAATATTTTGCGTTTTGCTCTAGTATCCAGAAAGGTAGCTAGAATATCTCTAGGACCTTTCTTATAATCTTTGAGTTTTTGTTCCAAATGGTGAGCTTTTAAGATAGTTGGTTCTATATTGTCCTCTAATTTGAGTTCTGACACAAGCCACTGAGCTAAAAAATATTAGCACCTCTCTAGTTTCCTCCACGCCTTCAGGAAATCCTTGAAATTTGAGGTTATATTGTCATGTGTCCAGTTCTAATGCCAAAATTCGCTTTTTATTTGCTGTATCTTCTGCTCGAAGAGCTTTAAGATCAGTCTCTACAGTCTTACTCATTTCTAAGGCCATTTCTGCCTTTTGATCTACTTCTTCCAGCACCTGCTTTTTACCATTTAATTAAGCTTGGATGGGATCAAAGATTTGTTTCATAATGTCTTTTAATCATGATTCCATATTATTCATTTCTACTAAGATATTTTTTGCTCTCATTTCTGTTTCTGCATCAGCTTTACTTACGTTGCTGGCAGCCATTTTGTCTTCCACAGTACTGGGCTCCTTCTGACTCATTGATGTTGTCGCAGGCAGAAAATATGCGGACCCTAGCTTCGTGCCGATTTTTTTCACGATGTCTATTCTTGTCACCTAGTTTCCCCATAGAGGGATATTGATTTTGACTGTTGTGGTGAGATTTAAGTTGTAATTTGGACAGTGGAGGTGCAGAGCTTGATCTTTATGTGGCCATCATGGTTTGCTCCCAGGCCATGCCCCCTTTGCTCCCAGGCCACACCCCTGATCTGTGGCTGTTAGCATTGTTAAGATAAATTCTCTGATTTCCTCCTTACCCAAGTTTCTCCTTGAAATCCAACAATCCATTTCTTTTCCTCTCATTTTTTAGGAATCTAGAATTTGTTTCTAACTGTTTCCATTCTGAACAAAGAGAAATTCAATGGGAGGCAGGGAGGAAGTCAGGTGTGGCAAAATGTCAGAATTGCACTTTGCAGATGCTCAGAGGCAGGCAATGTCTTCCCAAGCATTCCTATCTATGGAGGTTTTAACTCTTGCTCCTTTAATCCAGGCCAGTGTTTTAGACTGCCCTAGGTCCTTTCCACACTAGACCTTAAATCCTGGTTCAACCCTGTCCCCAAACTTACATTTTGCACTACATGCGAGTTCATCCCTGTAATTATCTCTGGGTATTTTTTTTAGTTTCCACATTACATTGAGGTCACCCCAGTTTTGCCCCACATTTGTCCTGGGATAAATGGATGCTGTCATAACCAGGCATAAATGCAAGATATTGTGTCACAAGTTGAATTCTGATAAAACCAGGGATAAATCCAAGTGTGGAAAGGACTCTAGTCTACTCCAGGACTTGGTATGCATACAAATCTGGAGAATGGAAGTTGTCACTGCAGCTCCACACAGAGAAGGAACCCGACTTATTAAAACTGTTTGAAACTACACTGCCTCCTGAGGACTGGAAGGAAGCGAATGTCACTCCTATCTTTAAAAAAGGTTCTAGAGGAGATCTGGGAAATTACAGGCCAGTCAGTCTGACGTCGATACCGGGTAAGTTGGTGGAAACGGTTATTAAGGAAAAAATTTAGTAAGCACATTGATGAACAAAATTTATTGAGGAAGTCTCAGCATGGGTTCTGTAAGGGAAGATCTTGTCTCACTAACCTGTTAGTGTTCTTTGAGGGAGTAAACAAACATGTGGACAAGGGGGACCCAATAGATGTTGTTTATCTTGACTTCCAGAAAGCTTTTGATAAAGTTCCTCATCAAAGGCTCCTAAGTAAGCTCAATAGTCATGGGATGAAAGGACACGTCCTTTTGTGGATCAAAAACTGGCTAATTAAAAGGAAACAGAGAGTGAGTATTAATGGGCAATTTTCTCAGTGGAGGGAGGTAAGCAGTGGGGTACCGTAGGGGTCAGTACTCAGTCCAATGCCTTTTAACTTGTTTATTAATAATTTGGAGTTGGGAGTAAGCAGTGAAATGGCTAAATTTGCAGATGACATGAAGTTGTTCAGGGTGGTGAGAACCAGGGAGGATTGTGAGGCACTCCAAAGGGATTTGTAGAATTTCAATTGAAACAGATGAATGGACAAAAATTTGGAAAACCATGAAGTATGTGTCTGCCATTTCGTATAAAGAAAATATTTATAAAATGTTTTTTAGATGGCACTGGACACCAGATAAGATAGCTAAATGCTATGGTAATACCTCTAATCTTTGTTGGAAATGTGGTAAGAATGTAGGGACTTATTTCCATATGTGGTGGCAATGTTCGAAAGCGCATACATTTTGGATTATGATTCAAAAATTAATATTAGATATTTTAGGTATTAATGTGCCACTCATTCCAGAAACTTTTTTGCTAAATTTACTCCTAGACAGATATTGTTGTGGTGATACTATTCTCGTAGTATATATTTTTACTGCTGCAAGAATTAGCTAGGCTAAGCTTTGGAAATCTGAGAAGGTCCCTTCTTTGGAGGAAATAATTATAAGATTAATTGAGTTAGCAGAAATGGATAAGCTAAGTCAAACAATTCATGGTAAAGACAAAGCTATGTTTAATGAAATATGGTCGAATATTTATTATTGGATAAAAATTTAATGAATGACTCAAAATATTTAAGTTGATATTATCTATAGTTTTTGAAGGTTTGTGATTGAAAGGCTAAAGTAGAAACAAAGTTACTCATCCAATATTATTTATAATATTTGTATAGTTATCATAGTAAATGGAGATGTAATTATGGATAATAGTAATATGTTGCTAGCTGTAACTTCTTTTTTTGTTGGGTTGTAACCTTGTAAAAAAATGTGTATATGAAAAATTAAAATTATTTCAAAAACAACAACAAAGGGATCTTTCGAGGATGGGCGAGTGGGCATCAACGTGGCAAATGGGGTTTAATGTGGCCAAGTGCAAAGTGATGCACACTGGAGTCAAAAATCCTAGCTATAAATACACGTTGATGGGGTCTGAGCTGGTGGAGACTGACCAAGAGAGAGAACTTGGAGTCGTAGTAGATAACTCAATGAAAATGTTGAGACAGTGTGCAACTGCAATGAAAAAGGCCAATGCTATGCTGGGGGTTATTAGGAAGGGAATAGAAAACAAATCAGCCAGTATCATAATGCCCCTGTATAAATCGATGGTGCGACCTCATTTGGAGTACTGTGTACAGTTCTGGTCACCACACCTCAGAAAAGATATTATATCATTGGAAAAAGTGCAGAAAAGGGCAACTAAAATGATAAAAGGGTTGGAATACTTTTCCTATGAAGAAAGATTGAAACGCTTGGGGCTCTTTAGCTTGGAGAAACGACAGCTGAGGGGTGACAGGATCGAGGTTTATAAGATTATGCATGGGATAGAGCAGGTAGAGAAAGAAGTCCTTTTCTCCCTTTCTCACAATACAAGAACTCATGGGCACTCCATGAAATTGCTGAGCAGTCGTGTTAGAACAGATAAAAGGAAGTACTTATTCACCCAAAGAGTGATTAACACGTGGAATTCACTGCCACAGGAGGTGGTGGCGGCTATAACCATGGATGATTTCAAGAGGAAATTAGATAAACATATGGAGCAGAGGTCCATCAGTGGCTATTAGCCACAAGGTATAGATAGGAACTCTCAGTCTGGGGCAAGTGATGCTCTGTTTGGTGCTGGGGGGGCAACAGTGGGAGGGCTTCCTGCCCCCACTGGTGGACCTCCTGAGGGTACCTGGTGTTTTTGGCCACTGTGTGACAGAGTGTTGGACTGGATGGGCCATTGGCCTGATCCAACATTGGCTTCTCTTATGTTCTTATGTTCTTATTCTAATGTCTAGCATTAAGGACACAACACAATTCTCCTGCTAGAACACCACCTTGTGTTGTGTAACATAAAACAACTGCAAGGGCTAAAGTTACAAACAATTCATTCTCTTCAAAGAGGAATCCCTCTTTCAAAAGATAGGGGGAAAGAGTAAGAGAAATTGATGGCAATATCTTTAAAAAGTGAAAGTGAATTTTAGAACAGAAATCCCCCTCTCCATAACAGCATGAATGGCTATGCTTATTCCCTCAGCACAGTTTGTTTATTTCAATAGGGACTTTCCCCACAAAAGATTATCTAACAACCTGTTTGCCCTTGCCTCCAGCAGACAGCCAAATTCTCACTGCTGCCAGACACCAGGGCCAGGGTAGGAGAATAGGAAGCCCCCTGATGAGGGAACATGGCTGGCTATGAGGGAACTGGTACAACGCTGGGGGGGAAGGGGAGGTTCTGCCTGGTTTCTATCTGTTCAGCTTCTGCAGAGAAGTATAATTTATTTTCCGTATCCTCTGGAGTCTGGGAAGATTTGAAATCAGTTCCCATGTATGACTGGCAGGCTAGGTTCTGCCTTTCCTGACGAGCAACCAGTGGGAGCTGATGAAATGTTAGTGAGAGGCAGTTGGAAAACAGCAGTAAAGCAGTTGAGATTTAGAAGCTAGAGAGTTGGGAGGGAAAAGAGTATGTCTGACTGAGTGAAACTGTGGGGAAAAGCTGCTTAGAGCTGGCTGAAAAGAATATTTTTAACAAGATTCCAATTACTGGAATAGGGACACATATCAAAAGCTCACTTGGAAATAAAACACTGTAACATCTACATTACTTTCTTCAGTGCTATGTTCAAATCATAAATGAAAGTTTAACTCCCTGTTAGTCTAAATCTATGGTTTGTGTGCCTCAAGGAAAGAAACATACACACACCTGTAAAGATCTTGCTCTATATATGTTTGGGATATGAATGAATTGTGGCAGTTTGCGCATGGAACAGTGCTTGATCCCCCAACTCTAAGAACTCAGTGAAGTGTTTCCGTGAGGGTTTGTTATTAAAGGGGGATGAGATACTATCTGTTGATGTCTCTGTGAGTGAGAAAGAGGACCTGAGGTGTGAAATGGTCATGGCTTTCTCTATATTTAAAAGAGACAAGAAGGGTAGGACCCACATGTAACCCTGATTGTGTGTGTGTGTGTGTGTGTATGTGTGTGTGTGAGAGAGAGAGAGAGAGAGAGAGAGAGAGAGAAGGGTGGGGTGGGGTTGTAGAGGGTTGGTAGGCACTTTCTGTGAGTGGAAAGGGGTGTCACATAAATCCTCCCTGGAGTCTTCCCCAACACCCCCTTTCCAGCAAGTAGAAGAAAACACTTCAGAGGCCTCAGGGACTCCATGTTTAAGACATACTGTGAGCATACGCTGCCGTGCATGGGACCACTGAGAACCACTGAATTAGATTTTGCATGGGTCCCAGAGTAACTCTTAGAATACAAAACAGACAACACAATCAACTCATATAGAGGAGTTAAACTACTAATAATAGCACAAGGAGCTGAGTTTTGGTCAGCAGATCTAGTTGATTAGCAAAACTGAGCAGGGTCAAAGAGTTCAGCTCTCTTTCCTTTCCCATAAATAAGTGATCCAAATCACAGCCACGTGCATACACAATTTTCCTTTAAGTGATTAATGGTGAGTCATGATCTCTGCCATGTCTTTTCTGACCTATGGTCTCTCCACTGTCTTCATGCAAAGCCAGTGATTAGGGTGAAACATAAGAGAAGTGATGCAAGTGAACTAAGAGTAAAATGTGTCACTTTTTCTGGGAAATTACATGAACAATCTATAGTCAAAGAGCAAGCAACTGCTAGTAATGAATTAGCAACTGATAAGAGTGGGTGCAATATTCCTAGGAGTGGGCCCAAACTGCATTTTTGTGGTTGGTTTGTCATTTGTGGCTGAACCACAAACTGAACTGTGATCTGGGGGTTAGTTTGACCTGACCTGGTTTGTATTGGTTCATGAGCCATTTAAACTTAAAAACCCTTCTTTCTTCTTCTTATGAAAAGCCATGGAGAGCAGAAAGCAGAGGGTTCCAAACAGCTGATTGGCAGGGACCTCCGGTCAGCTGTTTGGTTTAAATGGCTCTGAGCTATTTAAACTCTGTTTTCTGCTCCCTGTGAAAAGCCACCATTTAAATCAAGCCATTTAAACTAAACAGCTTTTTTTTTTGCTTGAAGAGTTTTACCCCTGCTTTCTGCTCTTCACAAATTTCCATGAACCATTACAAACTGCATCAAAATGTGTGGAAGTATGTGGCAGTTCTTCAGTTCATGAACCTCACTTCATGAGCCACAAACCAGCCAAAAATCGTGATTAGTATGTCAACTGTTTCCTGCCCATCCCAAAATATTCCATATTTTCTTTTCCTCACCTCCAGCATAATGAAAACAGTTAATTCTCTTCCACATTTTGTTCTGCAAAATTCTAGGCGGGGGACTAAAAACTTTGATTTTATGCTGGTAACCATTTCCCATTAAATAAACAGTGGATCCCACAGAAGGAAATTTGTTTTTGCCTTTTCAATTTGCTAATCTGCCAGCTAGTTCCTTTTTTGGGTGCCCTTGATTAGGAGCAAAATTCCAATAACTTTGAGCATTCTGCTGTATGATTAATGCTACAAGATGGCACCATATGAGAGCAAGGAGAAATAATGAGGTGAACTTATTAAAGTACAGCGTATAGATGAAGGTGGCTCAGCACAGAACTAAAGGGAGGGATTTAATTGCAGATTGAGCAAAACACCCCAGATGTGATCCTGCTAGAACAGGACACTTCAGCCAAAGTTTTTTAAAAATGTCTTTTGCCAGTGAGAGCCAGCATGGTATAGCAGTTAAAAGTGGCAGACTCTTATATGAAGAACATAGTTTGATTCCCCACTCTTC
Organism: Lepidodactylus listeri; assembly: GCA_029233225.1. Taxonomy (NCBI): domain Eukaryota; kingdom Metazoa; phylum Chordata; class Lepidosauria; order Squamata; family Gekkonidae; genus Lepidodactylus; species Lepidodactylus listeri. The sequence continues at coordinate 112,753,473 of JARCFY010000006.1, forward strand.
CATATGATGCCTGCTGGGTGACCTTGGGTCAGTCACTGTTGTCTCCAAATTCTCTCAGCCCCACCTATCTCACAGGTGCCTGTTGTGGGGAGAGAAGGGAAAGTCGATTGTAAGCCACTTTGAGACTCCTTAAGAAAGAGAAAAGTGGGGCATAAAAATAAACTGTTCTTTTAATCTTTAATATCACAGCACCTCATAATACCCCAAAGGCATCACAACCAACCAAAGGGAGATCCCCCCCCCAGTTGCCTTTATGAACCTGTGGTTTCCATTGGCCTGCCCCATCCACTTCTAGTTGTAAGTAACCTCATACATAAGTATTTGCTGTCAAGTTGCAACTGATTTATGGAGACCCCAGCAAGGGGCTTTCAAGGGAAGTGAGAAGCAGAGGTGGTTTGACATTGCCTTCCTCTTCAGAGCCTTCATTGGTGGTCTCTCATCCAAGTACTGATCAAGTTGCCACTGACTTACAGTGACCCTGGCAAGGGGCTTTCAAGGCAAGTAAGACACAACTGCCATGGTATTCTTCTGCAGAGCTTTCCTTGGTGGTACTCCATCCACGTCCTGACCCTGTTTAACTTCCAAGATCTGATGAGATCAGGCTATACCCTGCGGTCTGCTCCCTGTGAGCTAAATCGCACTGTTTCTTTCCAAAGCTTAATGTGAATATGAGTAGGCCTTACAGGTATCCATAACTGGGCCTCCCTACCTATATCATCCTTATCTCTTTCAAGGCCAGATTCAGGAATATGGTAATTGACTCATCATGAGAACCTGTGGTCAACCAGATGGGAGGGTGTTGTGTTCCCACTGGGAAGTTGACCACATGGCCGGGTGAAGCACCCAAGCTTCGATCATAAGAACAATAGATGGAGCAGATCCAAACAGGGACCAATCAAGGGGGCTGGATCCTAAAAGGGACCTATGGAAAGGGTTCCATAGTCTTCTTCATCCTAGTGGACGCCTACACTAAGTGGCTAGAAGTAGTTCCCATGGCATTCATCTCCTCCCAAGCCGCCATCCGAGCCATGTGGCAGATAGTTAGCATTCACAGCATCCCTGATACCCTAGTATCTGACAATGGGACAGCATTCACATTGGAGGAGTTCCAGGAGTTCGTGCACTATTATGGCATCCGGCATGTATGCTCTGCACCCTTCCACCCAGCCAGCAACGGCCAGGCAGAGCGCATGGTCTGCACAATGAACGAAGCCTTATAGTGGCTGGACAAAGAGGACTGACATCACAAACTGGCCACCTTCCTGTTTGGGCAATGAACAATGGCACACACTGTGACTGGACAGAGCCCAGCAGAACTGCTCATGGGTTGGCACCTCAACACCGACTCAACTGCTTCCATCCAGACCGGGCTCCAGAGCACGGTGCAGCTTCCAAGTCACAGGTGGCCCCCTGAGGGTTCTTTCCACTGGATTCTGGCACAGGTAATATGGGTGAGAGGCAATGTTCCCCCTAAGCTGAGTTAGTGTGAGCTAGCTCACAGTTTTTAACCACCAGCTCACAGCTTTTTGGCTTAGCTCAGGAAGAATGGCTCCAGAGCAAACTAATGTATGCAGTAGCCAAATGACTTGCTCACAGCTTTAATGCCAGCAGCTCACAAAGTAGAATTTCTGCTCACAACTCTCCAGAGCTTAGAGGGAGCATTGGTGACAGGCCTGCTGTCCTACAAAGTAACAGGGAACAATGGCCAAGTTTGATGGCACCATATAGACCCGCTTTGCTGCCATCTCCTTCCCGAGGAACCCATGGACTCCAAGGAGGACATCACACCCAGGTGAGTCAAAAGAGGCAGAAACTTCCACAGAAGCTCCCACCGAAGCCCCTACCTGACCTGCAGAATCAGCTGTAGACCAGCCCCTGCAACCTGTCACCACAAAACCGATGGCCAGAACCAAGTACCCAAATCGTGCACCAGACACATGGCCAGACCCAGCACCAGAACAAACAGCCCAGGCACTGGAGGTCCACCAGGGACCAGCGGAGGCCCATCTAACTCAGGGACAACATATGCCAGGTGGGGTCTGAACTATGGGGTGAGGGGTGTTGTGTTCCCACTGGGAAGTTGACCATGTGGTCAAAAAAGACACATGGCCAGGTGAAGCACCCGAGCTTCGATCATAAGAACCATAGACGGAGTGGATCCAGACAGGGACCAATCGAGGGGGCTGGATCCTGAAAGGGACCTATGGAAAGGGTTCCTACTGTAAATAGCCAATCACGGGAGTGGGATGTGACATGAGCGAGGTTGGGAATGGGAATATTAATGGACCCTCGGGTCCAGTTCAGTAGCTGTCAGAGTCTCTAGTAATCAGCACTCAACAACGTTCCTTAAGCAGGTTCAGTTTATTGTGGTCAGTTTACTATAAATACTCTAAACACTATCTGTGTTAAGACTAAAGAGGGGAAGCAGGAAAGGGATTTTATAATTCAAATTTATATTCACAGACGACCTCCAGAGGCATCAGGGCAGGACGGTGGTGTTGGTGCTGTTGGACCTGTCGGCAGTGTTCGACACAGTCAACCACCAATTACTGACCCACCACCTTGCCGACATTGGGATCCAGGGGCTGGCCTTACACTGGTTTTCCTCATTTCTCCAAGACCAGGGACAGAGGGTGGTGATAGGAGAGCAACTGTCCCAAAGGCACCCACTAGTGTGCGGGGTGCCACAGGGTGCAGTGCTCTCCCCAATGTTGTTTAATATCTACATGTGCCCCCTCACCCAGATTGCTCAGAGGCATGGGCTGGGTCGTCACCAATACACTGATGACACCCAGCTCTATCTGTTGCTGGGCAGCCAGTCAGACTCTAGCCCGGTAGATCTGGACCTGGTGCTGAAGACTGTGGCTGGTTGGCTTAGACAGAGTCGATTGAAATTGAATCCAATGCCTGAGTCGGAACAGACCAAGATTAGGGATCCTTCTCCTGACCTTCGAAGGGGCACTACTGGTGGGGCGCCAGAGGTTAGGAGTTTGGGAGTGCTCCTGGACCCCTTGTTAATGATGGAGGCCCAGGTAGCAGCCACTGCAAGGTCAGCCTTTTATCAACTATGGCTGATTAAGCAGTTGGTTCCCTTTCTCGAATGCAATGACCTGGCTACAGTGATCCATGTGTTTGGTCATCTCAAGATTAGATTACCTTAACACTCTCTACATGGGGCTGCCCCTGTCCTGGATCCAGAAGCTGCAGCTAGTGCAGAACACAGTGGCAAGGTGATGTTGGGACTCCCTATGAGGGAACATATTCAGCCTGCCCTAAAGGCACTGCACTGGCTGCCCATAGCATACCAGATTCGGTTCAAGGTGCTGGTGATTGCCTATAAAGCCCTATATGGCCGGGGACCCATTTACCTGAGGGACCGCCTCCCCCCGTATGTTCCCCAGCGAGCACTTCAATCGGGTTCTCAAAACCACCTGGTTCTACCAGGGCCCAGGGAGGCCCGACTGGCGGCAACAAGAGCCAGGACTTTTTCGGTGGTGGCCCCGTTCTGGTGGAATGAGCTCTCGGAGAACATCAGGGCCCTGCGGGACCTTTTTACAGTTCCGCAGGGCCTGCAAGACAGAGCTCTTCCACCAGGCACATAAGTAGGGGCCACCGCCATGATTTTATATCCTTGGCCAAAATAACGATCACCGCCGTTCAGACCATCAGCACCTGTTGACACTGCTGGGATGGGTGGTGAAGTAGTGCCATGTAGTAGGAAGGATATCGCACAGTGTTTTGGATATTATGTTTTTTTAAACTGCATTTTATGGTTTTATTGTTTATGGTGCATGTTGTTAGCTGCCCTGAGCCTGCCGAGAGGCGGGGAGGGCGGGATATAAATCAAATCAATAAATAAATAAATAAATAAACTTTCTTATTTTCTTGCTGTAAGATCATAGAGATTGTGTTGCCTAATATTATCTTAGAGTATTTAATAAGCCTTCATATATTTTACTGACGTTTGCTTTCTTGTGTACCTATAGCCTTGAGAACCCACATCTCTGAGCACTGCCTGCTTGCCCAAGGGGTGGTGACTCAGAGGGTGGTGGGTCAGAGCAACCCAGAGGGACCCAGGCTTGGGTCCCCTTCATGGGGAAGAAAATGATAAGCTTGGGTGGAAGTAAGCAGCTTCACCCCCACTACAGATTCATCAACATTGTTCAAAGAGGCCCAGATGATTTAGGGAGTGAGCAGAGCTGAGGAGTCCAATGCCGGATGCCAGGATTCCATCTGCACTGGCTCTGCATACCAAAAGTTGCTTCAGCATGTAGTTTTCACTTGCTGGAGAGGGGACTCATCTTGCAGCCATATTTGTTGCTGATTTATTGGCTTAGTAGACGAAGATCAAGGGCACGACTGGCAAAGCAAAGGCAGCACCCACTTATGGCACTGTGACTGGGAAGATAATGCAGTGCCATGATCCCTACTGAGTTGGGAGTGGCAGGCCTTCAGGTCAATGGGCTGCCTGCTTGGGACACTGGCTCCCCTGCCATCCCACCGGGATCACCTTAAAGGGCTCCGTTCTCGGTCCCTGCATGCCTAAAGAGGCTCCTGAAACCTGGTCCCTCCCCTGTCCTTCCAAAGGAGCCACCTCAGCTCCCATTCCCTGGAGGGGGCTGACTAGGGTTGCCAAGTCCTAAAAACTTACCGGTGGGGGGGAGTCCTCCTGGCGCTGGGAGCTTCCCCGGCGTGCACACTTGCATGCGCACCATGATGATGTCACCAGAAGTGACATCATCACGTTGGGGGCATTGCCAGGGCAGCGCTCTGGCAATCGCCCCAAAACTCTATGGTATCATAGAGTTTTGGGTCGATTGCTAGAGTGTCGTCCCGGCAACGTCCCCAACGTGATGACGTCACTTCCGAGTGATGTCATTACGATGGGGACATCGTTCTGACAGGATGACTTCGGGGGTGGGGTTCCCCCTGCCGTCTCCTTGCTACCTCACTGGATGTAGTCTCCTCCCATGCCAGTAAGTGCAGGGGTGGGAACACTGACCCCAGACATCAGTTTTACTCAATAAGTGGGGTTGCCGTATTTCTGAGCCTGCCAAAACTTCCAAAACTCTGTTGCTAAGCCAAAATATTCCGGTATATTTTCAAGTTCGTAAACCATTCATATCAGACATTTGTACATTGTATTAAAAGTTCTTTAAAAAAAAAATTAAAGAGATTTTAGTTCCTACAACAATCATGAATTTCTGGCATGAATAGCCTTCCTTAATGCATCCTACGGTGCTCAATTATAGTAACTTATGAAAGAAGGATTTTAAGGATGGTGAACTTGAAAAATCCACCAATCTTTGGTGCTCAGATAACGTAAGAAAACTTGGGAACAACTTGACCATCTAGCAGTAAACAAGAGAGACTGGAGGAGGGCGGACGGAGAAAGGCAGAAATGCCAATGTACAAAATCAATATGTCATTTCCGGCCGAAAAGTGGAAGTGACTTCACTGTATCATGCCGTGCTCTAGGAATCCTCCCATCTCTATGGAATCCACTGTTCAGCCAAAAAGGCTTGGATCTGGATGACACCCAATTTTTTAAAAAAGTAAAATCTACACTCTAAAATGCTAGCTGTTAGAACGCAAACAAAAGAGGTACTTGTTTTTATGATTCGGACAGCCTAATCAAAATGTCAGTATCGAGAATGCTTATCCCTCTTTGCACCACAGATAAACAAGACACAGCAGAGGCTTGTTGTAGCGATGACCTCTGTGCTGAAACCAGCATGCCAAGAGATAGTCATCAACAATGGGAACCTGCTGCTTAGGGCAGTTAGGATTCTTCGAAAACATTGGTAACTGGGAGCAGGAAGGTAGGGATAACTGGGTTTACTGGGCATAAGTGATATCCCCATGCATGCTACAAGGTTGGAATTTTAAGTTGCCACGCAATAGAGGTTCATTGCAGATCCTTTTTGAAAGTCTCTACTGTGACGCGGGTAGAACAACTGAAAGCACTCCATTTCCTGAGTACATTGCTGTAAGGCATTTGTTGATAGCCTCTGAACCAGCATCGGCATCATGAACAGAAATAGCGCTGACTCCAGATTTTTTGCTACCGCAAAATAATCACATGCATCATTAGCTTACCAAAAAAAAGTAGTCTTTGTAGTATACAGCTTTCTAATCGGGAGGAAGCAAAAGCCCCAAGTCTATGTGACTTTAACACAGAAGCAGAAGGTGGGAAAGGGAAAAGGAGAGGACAAAAATAAGAATAAATAGTCTTAAATTTGGGAGGACAAAACAGTAGAGCAGGGGTCCCCAGTGTACTATCTATTGGTGCTGGGGCACCAGCAGACAACTTTGTTTTCATCTAGGGATAGGCACAAATTCTGTTGGGTTCATGGTTTACAAGCTGAAGTTCATGGCAGGTCAACAAACATGAACTTTCCATGAACTTTCAAAGTGGTTTGTGGTGGTTCGAGAATGGATACATTTCCAGACAGTCTCCACTCAATCAAAATGTTTACCAAATTTCAAAGCAAAAGGGGGAACAGAATTATCCAGCCTTGGAAACACTACTAGGACCCTCCAAAGCTTAACAGGCATTGCTGGCTGCCAATAACAGAATTCCCATTCTGTTCTATAGGATTAGAATGCTACAAGTGGAGACCCACAAGAATCTTGCAGGATGGTTATCCCATTTTCACACCTTTGCTTCCTCCCTTCTCTTCCTACCTCTCTCACACTCTCTCTTCCTTCTGCCCCCCTTTCTTACTCTCTCTCTCCTCCATGTATGTTACTTCTTCTCTTTTTCTGACCCATCATCATTCCTTTTGTTTTTCTGCCTCCCCACCTCATCACTCTTTCTCTCTCTTTCTGCCTCCCACCTCAAATCCCACCCTCCCCAGGCTCCACCTCTCATATGTCCAGGAATTTCCCAACCTGGAGTTGGCAACCCTATTTCCTTCCCACCCAACAGCCAACCTGCCTTTATCTGTCTTCAGCTTTCCATCTCCACCCTTCTCCCCCGCAGCCTCTACCTAAGAAAATTACAGTCTTTCTCCACAGTGGGGACTAAAGCAGCTTACATTATTATTTCATCCTTGTTGTCTGCACAACAACCCTGTGAGGTATGTGACTGGTCCAAAATCTCCCTGTCAGTTTCCACTGCAAGATGAGGATCTGAACCTGGGTCTCTCAGATCCCAATCTGAAGCTCTAACTGTTACATAAACAATGGCTTTCATAGGGTGGGTGCTGATGAACAGTAGCAAAGCAGCTGGGCCTACCTGAATCATGCAAATCAGGTGGTATCAAGTCACACAGAGGGTGCTGCCTAGGGATGCCAGCCTCCAGGTGGGACCTGGGGATTCCCTGGAGTTACTGCTCATCTCCAGAGTACAGAGATAACTTTCTATGGAGAAAATGGATGCTTTGGAGGGTGGAGTTTTTGGCATTGTACCTTACTGAGGTCCCTGTCCTCCCCAGGCTCCACCCCCAAATCTCAAGTTTCCCAGTCTGGATCTGGATCTACTGGTGGTGGCGGGGGGGGGGGGGTACTTGGCAACCCTAGACTGCTGCCAGTAAAAATCCTGCTTTTTACTGACAGAAACAGTTAGAAACCTGCCCCCCCCCCAACATTCTAATCTTCTCACAGTTGACGCCTGGAGCTGATGCCATTTCAAAAGGTATTGGGGGGAATTCAACGGTCCCTGAAGTTTTTTTTTTTTAACTTTTTGGATTTTTCTGCAGACTGAGGAAGGGGCCTGACTGTGTAGGAAAAGCTGTTGGGGGAGAGTGAGCTCTCTTTTGGCAGATATAAGCATCCACACAGAAAGCAAGAAAGGTTGGCAAAGCCCACATGGTGCAGAGCTGCGGGCCTCACCAGGGGAAGCTGGGGCGGGGGGAAGAAAGGTTGGCGAGGCCCCCATGGCACAGATCAGGGGAAGGAGGCTTCAAGACCCCTGGTGATGCCCTGCTAGGGCTGGGCTCCAGTGGGCTGAAGGGATGGGTTTGGTGCCCCGGGTCGGGTGACTGTGGTATGCAGTGGGTGGAGGACTTCTTTCCCAAGTGACAAACACCCTTTGCACCCACTTTCACCTTCATGGCATGGAGAGATATTCACAGTCTGGAGTGGTGAGAGGGTATAAATATGGGTCCTCAGCTGAGGCACTGAAGAATACTGGACTTGCGAGACCAGGAACGGTGAAATCATGAAGCCTTTATTGAGTGATTCAGCTTGTCCAGTAGATGGTCAGATCAAGCATGCTTACAGGGCTCCAAGGCCCTCATTATATAGCCCCATGACGACCCACTGTACCTACAGGCCTGTGGCTCCCTCTCTTGTGGCAGCCATTCTGTGCTTTTGATTGCCACCCTGTGCCAGAATTCTAGAGGTCCCACAGGCTTAACAGTTTTGGGGGCCCTTGCCATAGCATTGCCAATCCCCAGGTGGGATTTATGTTTCTCCTGGAATTACAACTGATGTCCAGACTAAAGAGATCAGTTCTTCTGGAGGAAAGGACAAATGTAGAGGGAAAACTCTGTGATATCATATCTCAGCTGGGCTTCCTCCCCTCCTTAAAGTCTGCTCTCTCCAGGCATCATACCCAAATCTCCAGGAATTTTTCAAAGTACTGTTGACAGACAACTGTGCAAAATATGCCATTATTTGGATCTCATTCTAGGAATCTTCTTTGAATTCTCTCTCTCCCCCCCCCCCCCATTTACTGCCAAACTAATTATTTCCATCTTTTAAACATTGCGAACATCTGGGGTTTTTGCTGCCTTCTACTACAAAGAAAATTGGTTTATTCTTGTTGGTTCTACCTTCCATTTCTCATCAGATATCATGCAACTAAGCTTTTCATTTTTGTTTTCCAATTTTTCTTGCCCTAACCTTCTCTTCTTTCTCTTTCTTTCTTTGCCTTCTTGCCCCTATTGATACTTCGTTGTTTGCTCACATTACTACTTCTCCTCTATTTCACCACCCACATTTCACGCCATTATCTGCACCATCCTCTTCTTACAAGCATTCCAATGCATGTCTTGAGCTTTTTACCCCAGATGCTTGCTACCTCCTCCCTGGTACTGCGATGCTTCCCCTTTTTCTTCTTGTTTTCTTTTGCTTATAAGTCAGTGTGCAGAGATTGTCTTTTCCTTCAAATACACTTTTTGTACAACACCAGGTATTGGGTTTTTGATCAACACTAAATAGTATTATTGAAGTTACTAAGTGCTTGATTCCGTTCTAATGCAGTTTGACCCACTGTTGCCCCACCTCTAACTGATCCAAGTTATTTTATAACTGAGATTCATGATCAGACTCACCCCTTTTAGCACTTTCCAAAGTGCTTTTACCCTGTCCTTGATCATTCAGATGTAGCAGCAAGGATGTTTTGTTGTTGGCCATTTAAAAAAAAAATGTCCTTTGAGCATGCCCACAAGTGCTGGTGTGCCTGCTGGGATATGTAGTTTATAGGGCTGTTGGCAATTTTTTTTCAAAGTTTGTCCTCTGAGCATGTGCACAAATGCTGATGAGGCTGCTGGGATATGTAGTTCACTGCCGTCCTCCCTCTCTAAACTTTCCAATTTACCTCTTCCCCAAATCATAGAAAGAAACTGAAGTACAGAGGTGGCTTTCTTTGAAAGTTTTTTCTAAAGAAAACAGAGTTTTGAGCAACCCCTGTGTGTGTGAGAGAGAGAGAGAGAGAGAGAAAGAGAGAGGGGGGGTGAATATGCTGTTATGCATATATCGATAACTAGTAAAAAAATGGTAATTGGAAAACAAGAGATCAGTCAGACCTGCCTGACAGCTTGTGTGCACAGCAGAGCAATCAAACAACAGAAAACTCATTTTGGAACCAGCTCAGACCAACAGGACTGGACTTTTACAGGTTTTAAAAAGTAAAGGGGGGAACAGGACACAGACAACTTGGGCACAACAGACAGATGTTGCTGTCTGATCATGCATTTTAAATCCATAAGGGAACAGCAACATCAATGGATCAAACTGCACATCTGATCACAGCCCAAGAGACTCAAGAACTTCTCATCCTATACTCGCCACCCAAAATCAGACCAGTTATTCAGGTGGTCCTTTTGATTCCAGCTCCACTTTTCTCAATTCTCTGGACATGAGATACATGATGATAGGGGGGACAGTTTTCTCTGCCTGCTGAATCACACAAAACAAAGCAAATACTTCAGAGCAGGTGTCTATCAGCATCAAGAGTGGGCTGGCTCTACTTCTACTTGACTGTGCTTCTCATATTGCTGCCGAGACATACAGACCCAGTGCTGCATATATCACCAATGAATTTGATATAGACCCCCACTGTTGAGGCCCGCTGAGTTTGTGTGTGGATTCAGCTTGTGTGCATTTTCACCTGCTGTTCAGTCTAACCAACTGCTGCTTTCCAGTCTCAACAAAGCTGCTGGCGAGTGATACGTGCCCTGTGTCATATGTCTGGAGCTCTTATTTCTGTGGTTGAATGGGGAACCTGAAGGATTGCACACAGCCGCCTTGTTCTTTTCAAAGTCTTCTTTGGTTGCGCCTCCTCCACGCATTGATTGATAATATGCATTTGTTGCCCATTTTTATAGAGAGACAAACCTGTTTGCAATAAATAATGCAGCATAATGCAAATAAAACGACTGCACTCTGAGTAAATACTCTGAAACTCTCCAGAGTCATCTGATATTGTGCAGTGTATTCTTTTTTTATATTTTGCTCCCCATTCAGCGTCTCTGCAGCCAGCTTCATTTGCTGATGTCTGAGCTCCTCTGGAGAGGCTTCCTGCAGGCAGCTACCCACAGGGTATCTGTCAATTAAGGTGGACTGGTTGAGCCAGCAGACTCCCTTCTCTTAAAGGGAAAGGGCCTTGTTTGCAGTGAGGATGTCTGGGGAGCGTCTTTTGATTAAAAGTTTGTCCTCACGAAATGAGTTCCTTCACACGGAAAAGTGGCTTTCTCAGTACATGGAAGGAAGCGTTCTGTAGAGAGGTACATACATTCAGTCGAGTGGAACCGGCTGGACTAAGGTTGCCAGGTTCCCCTTAGCCACTAGCAGAGGATGGGAGGTAGGGTTGCCACCAGGTCTCATCACCTATGGTGGGGGCTCCTGGTTCCTTGTTGGGTTTCTGCTGTTCGCACAAAGCACGTGTGGAACCATGACGTCACCATGGCATCACCATGATGTCACTGTGACCTCATCACACTAGGGGCATTGCACTGCAATGCTTTAGTGTTCTGGGCAAAACCTCTATGGTAACCATCAGGGCTCATTTTGTAGCAGGAGCTCCTTTGCATATTAGGCCACACACCCCTAATGTAGCCAGTCCTCCAAGGGCTTACAGAGCTCTTCTTACAGGGGCTACTGTAAGCTCTTGGAGGATTGGCTACATCAGGGGTGTGTGGCCTAATATGCAGAGGAGCTCCTGCTACGAAATGAGCCCTGGTAACCATAGTGTTTCCCCTGAATGCTAGAGCATAGCCACATGACAGCCCCAGCGCGATGATGTCACTTTTAGTGATGTCATTGTGTTAGTGGCATCCCTGCTGTTTGGGGGTCAGGCTTCCCTGCCAGCAGATGGCAGATTGGGGCCCTGAAAATCAGGGGATCTCCTGGTCCGACTGGGGAGATGGCAACCCTAACAGGGGTAGGGTTGCCAGTTCCAACTTGGGAAACTACTGGAAATTTGGAGGTGGAGCCTGGGGAGGACAGGGACCTTAGTGGAGTGCAATGCCAGAATCTACTCTCCAAGCATCCATTTTCTGTAGGGGAACTGATCTCTGCAGTCTGGAGATGAGCTGTAATTCTGGGGGATTCCCATCTCTAGGCCAGAGCCAGTTCACTGCATTGGTCAGAACTTGGTCACTATCTAGTATCTTCTCTATAGTCTGTCAAGCTTGGGCAAGTAGACAAAACCAGGCTGATTCCTTCTGTAAGCAGAGCTGGGGCAATTAACCAGTACTTGTTGGGTTTTAATTGCTGTTTTACAAGTTATTTCCTTGTTGAAGTTCAGAAGCATGTTCCATTAGGGAGATCGTAGCTTGTTGCTTGGATGACTAGGCCTCTCTATACTGGAGGAAAAACTTGAGTGGGAAAGGAGGAAGATGGAGAAGAAAGCAGAGCAGTGACCATAATGGGGACAGTAGGGTTGCCAGCCTCCAGGTGGTGGCTAGATATCTCCTGGAATTACAACTGGGCTCCAGGAAACAGAGTTCAGTTCCCCTGCAGAAAATGGTTGCTTTGAAAGTTGGCCCCTATGGTATTATACCCTGCTGAAATTCCTCCTTTCTCAAATCCCCACCCTCCCCAGTTCCACCCCCAAAATCTCCAGGAATTTCCCAACCCAGTGTTGTCAACCCTACAGACAGAAGAATAGAACCTGATGTTAAGAATCCTGCCTTGTGTCATCTTCTTGCATGGATCAAGCGACAAGCCAAATTGGTGATGAGGATGGGAACCACAAAGAGGATGGGAACCACCATCACGAGTGTGATGATGTCACTTCCAGGAAAACCCTGGAAGCAATGGCATTAGATTTAGGAATGGCTGGAAACGCAATGGTTTTCATTATAGAGTTTCCAGTGTTTCCTAGAGGTACCGCTATCACTTCCTCAGAAATTACATCATCACACTTGTGATGCCACTCCTATGAGTACCAGTGTTCCCTCTAAGCTGAGTTAGTGTGAGCTAGCTCAGTTTTTTAGCCTCCAGCTCACACATTTTTGTCTTAGCTCAGGAAGGATCACTCCAGAACAAACTAATTTATGCAGGAGCCAAATGGCTTGCTCACAACTTTAATGCCAGTAGCTCACAAAGTAGAATTTTGGCTCACAAGATTCCGCAGCTTAGAGGGAACATTGATGAGGACCCTACCCCAACCCATCTGCTGCTTGCTAGGCTTGACTGGGCTATTTTAGGCTGGCTGTTTGGAGAAACATGGGCTGAGGACAGACTGGCAATCTGAAGCGGAGGCAAAGCAGAGGGAACTGGAGCGGGGGAAAAAACCCACGGAGCTGGCCGTTCACACTGGCCAGAGCAATGCGGATCAGCGGCGATACGGAGCGTTCAGACTGCCACGGAGAGTTCAGACTGCCGCATAGCCAGTGCGCGCGGCTTGCGCGAGCCGCTGCACTTTTTTTTTTGTTTTCCTTTGATTTTTTCGCATGTGCGCACATGCGCAAAACTTTTTGCCGGTGCGTTCACACTTCCTCCGGATGCCTCCCGCTTCTTCCAGTTCACACTGTTTGGAAGCGGGAGGCATGCGGAGGAAGGCCCCTGAACACCGGGAAAAACCGGTGTCCGGGTAAAGCGGAAGGAAAGTGACTGGGAGACGGGTAAGTACGCAACGGAGCCGACGGACAGATGCGCATGTCTGAACGTGCTCCATTCCTCCATTTGCGAAGCGTGCCTGCCCCGCTTTAGATTGCCAGTCTGTCCTCAGCTGTGATGCAAGCCACATGATATTGCCACCCAATCCTTGATTAGTAGATTTCTCAAAGACACCTGGCCAGAATGGTAAATAGCTCAGAGGCAGAGCATGACAAGAGACACAGTGTTCGCAGTGTGAGTGCCCTCTCTACCACAGGATAACCAGCACCTCTTACCCACCAGCAAGAATCCTAACAAGACCCCCTCAACTCTCAGAACATTGAAAGCCACCTGCAGCAATGCACAACTGTCATTATACAAATGCTAAGTGCTGTGGTGGTGGAAAGTGCTGTCAAGTCCCAGCTGACTTAAGGTGACCCCGGCCCCGATCACATGCAGAATTAGCTGCACAATAGGCATGACTCCCAGCTGGATTTTAGGGCGCGATCACAAGAAAACATCTGGCAAGCGTCCCGCACCCATTGGCAAGCCGTTTTGATCCACCAGAGAAGCAGACTAAAAAAAACACCAGCAAAAATCCAGTATCAAACAGGTTGCTACGGGCCACAGATGGACTTTCTCCATGTGATCGCTCCAGCACGCATTTGTGGCATCGGGGATAGTCTGATCAGGCTACCCCGATGCCATGCCATTGTTTTTTCCCCCCTTCTCAGTATGTGCATCATTGCACACTGCTATTGGAAGCCCTCAGGGTGGAGATGCAATTCATTGAGCCCCCATTTAAGCGAATGGGAAATGAACGACAACCTCCCCCCCCCCCAAACTTGCCCACAGTTGCATCTGATCACACAGTGGTGAGTTGCGCCCACAGCTTCACAGAACTGTGTGATTGTGCAACTGTGGGTCAAATTACTCCGGTGTAAATAGCCTCACTCCCCCCCCCCTTTATCTCGCACGTGTGACCACAACCCCCATGGGGTTTTCAAGACAAGAGACATTCAGAAGTGGTTTGCCATTGCCTGCCTCCATGTCAGGACCCTGGTATTCCTTGGAGGTCTCCCAGAGTTGACCCTGCTTAGTTTCCGAGATCTGACAAGATCAGGCTAGCCTGGGGATAATGTATGGTGCTTCAGAATCAGAAAACCACTTACAAAAAATGGCTCCAAATGCCACTCCACATTAAAAGTCAGACTGTCAACCGCATCCCAGAAAAGTTGATGTCAGGACCAAACCTTTTCAATCAGAGTTAGATTTTTTAAAAATTAAATTCACTTCATGGATGGATGGATGGTCCTCCTTCCATATGCAGACTGGTCATAAGTAGAACACATTATTTTTATTTTTATCAACTTCTCCAATTCCTGCACAGTAGTGGGTGGCTACCTTGAAAAGTGCCACTGCTATCCCAGTAACTGGGGTAGCTTGCAGATAGTTGCACCACCCTTGTAGAGACTTCAGGTTTATACAGTGACTTCTATATGTAAACCCCATCTGGTTACAAACCAAATCATGTTCTTCAATATTAGTCCCAAAGCATACCTGGCAGTCAAAGCTTATAATTTGTTTAACTGTTTATCTCTGGGGAGTGAAAAGAATCACCTTTGTAACTGAGACATTTTGATATTATCCGGGAGGAAAATTGTACTTTAGTAGTAGGTTTAGAATTTAAATTTAGTATTCAGTATTAGCATTTCAAGCCCAAGCTGTTAATGTGTCTCTTTCACTGATGGATATTGTCTTTGCAGTTTCTGGTACAATATAAAAAAAAAAAATCCATATTACTCTGACAACTTTTGCAGCTAATCATTATTACTCGCTGCAACATTCAGCATGTCAATACTTAAGCAGGAGATGTCAAGAATTATGCAGTCCTGGGGTTCATAAATTTGCAGATATGACTATATCGAGAACAAGAGAAGAACAATGAAAGTGTCACCAAATGAAATAAAATAAATTCTGCTGCAATTTGGGAAGAAACAAAGGCCCCTTTCTTTAGAAAACAATGCTGTAATTTAAGATTATGCCTGACTGAGCATCTGTGCTTAAAAAGAATGTTCCTTCAAGAGGGTAACTGACAGTTGATTCAGTAAGCTACAAAGAAACACTGCGGTCTTACTGGTGGGATACCAACCACTTGGTTTGACATTTTCCAATGTTGCTCCTCTTTTGCATGACAACAGAGCTTTCTAGCTCAACAATAAAAGCTGCCTATATCAGCCAGGAATTCCAGCAGTTTCTGAGCAATTGAAGGGCAAGCCAGTTTTTTAAAAAAAAATATTTTGCTAATTGGAGATACAAATGTTATGCAATTGCTGAGAAGACAAATAGAGTTCTCAGACCTTTCAAGCATGGTTGTTCCAGCAGGGATAAGTGATTTGTAATACCACAATGGGATATACTGGTAGGGTCTCATTTGCAATCTTCCATGCCATCTAGATAATTGTTAAGTAGCCTCCCTAAGGGCGTGAGAAATTTTGCAGGTCTTATCAGCTGTTTTTTTGGGGATTTCTGCAAATCCTGTTTAAAGGCACTGGAGTTCTTTTCAGTGGGGTTTGCGGGGCCACAAACCACAAACTGGCTCAGTTCAGGAACAATCCTTCTGGTTCGGTTTGTGGTTTGGTTTGTGGCTTGACCACGAACCACAAATTGAACTGCATTTCTCTGGTTTATGCTCATCCCTATTCATGGCTTGAATCTTGAATCCACCAAAGTCTTTCTGCATATGGAAAGATTTCTACCTGGGAAGCATGACTTTCTCACCTCCTTTCTCCCAGCTGTAGCCCCAACCCCCCCCAATGGTGTATTCAGGGGTCATTTGGGGCCGGAGCGAGGTGGAGCAGTGCTCTGCCAGCCCAGCAGTGGGCACTAGGGCAGCCATAGGCTGAATCAGATTCTCCAAATTGCCATTGAAATGTGGTGGTGACTTAAAAAGTGGCTGAAGGAAAGGGGGGTTGAGGGAGAGGCTCCAACCGTGTAGGGTAGCTGTTGGAGCCTCTTCCCCAAATACCCACCATGTTTCAAGAAGATTGGACCAGGGGGTCCAATTCTATGGGCCCCCAAACAGGTTGCTCCCATTCCTTCCATTGTTCTCTATGGTGGGGAAAAAGTAACATTTTCCCCCACCATAGAGAACAATGGAGGGGATGGGGCAACCTGTTTTGGGGCCAGTACAATTGGACCCCATGGTCCAGTCCTCTTGAAACTTGGTGGGTATTTTGGGGAGAGGCCCCATCAGCTACCCTATGAGTTTGGAGCCTTTCCCTCAAAACCCCTCTCATATACCTTATCAGTTTTTGCCATTGATGGGTATAATGGGGCTGAAACTGACATTCAGCTGGCAAAATGACTCCCCAGTGGCATGCATTGCTGAAACTGACATGTGGAGGTCATTCGGCAGCTGGAACAGATGTGGCCTGATTTGGCCCGATCTGAATCAGGCCAAAAAAATTTTATTTGCACACCCCTTATGAGCACAAATGGCAGTGGTGGCAAGCAGTGTTCCCTCTAAGCTGAGTTAGTGTGAGTTAGCTCACAGTTTTTTAGCCTCCAGCTCACACATTTTTGTCTTAGCTCAGGAAGGAAAGCTCCAGAGCAAACTCATTTATGCAGTAGCCAAATCACTTGCTCACAACTTGAATGCCAGGAGCTCACAAAGTAGAATTTTTGCTCACGAGACTCCACAGCTTAGAGGGATCATTGGTGGCAAGCCCCTCCCCCAACTCCCAGTGGACCTGTGGAGGAAGCGAAGTGAGAAGGGGTTTAAAGTTTAAACCCCTTCTGTTTAGAGTCGCGCGGCAGTGGCAGCACGATCTTTCCATTGTATTCTATGGGGCCCTTCTCACTTAGCTCCCCCCCACACCTTGGCTGGCCAGCTGGGGAAAGGAAGGGGAGGCTTTTGAAAATGACCCCCCTTTTGCTTCCCTTTCTGACACACTTCTGGTGATGTCAGGGGGCATGGCATATGCTAATGAGTTATGCTAATAGGTATGTTAATGAGCTCCTACACCTCTTTTTCTATGAAACGATCCCTGGGTGTATTTCATAGAGATGAATGGGCACTGTATATAATGACCTCCTCTATATTGATTTTGGCTGTAGTTTTATTCCTTCATGGTTTCTATGGGTCAGAACTGAGCACATATTATGGTCAATGCAAAGGTGAAAGAATGTAATAAGACTGCACATTCACATAGCCTGCACAAATTGGTTCACAAAGTTACCTGGATAAATGATTGAGAATGTGGTCTATACTGCTGGGTATTGCTTATTGTCATAGGATCCTATCATGTACTCTCCATGTTGCTTAATGTGTCATGTTAATGCCATGCGTCAGTTCTTTCTGGTGGTTCCAGACTTCTACAATCCTAATGCATTGGTTATGGAATGTCCCATTTTGTTGAGTGTACTGACTGATGCATAATCCACTTTGAGTCCTTATTAGAAATGTGGACTGTAAATAATGTAAATAAATAAATAAATAAATAAGAATAAACATGTTTTGGCAAAATTCCTCATTATATTTAAAACTGAGCCGAATGGCTTCTAATTTTGCTTGAACTGAAATTTCTACTCTACTGAAGCTCTACTGAAATTACAGGGAAGAATTGTTCCTGACTGGCCTGTAACAATTGTATTTGCCATGTAACTTTCCCCATCATGTGAGTTTCTATGCACCACTGCATGAAGCATGACATATGACTGGGGAAGTATACAAAATGGAGGATTCTTATAGACCAGGATTTCTTTCCAGGGAGAGACAATTTTAAGGAATATCCCTGTGTTCACTATATTGAAAGAATGGGCATGATGAACCAGGAAAATGTGGTTTAGTTTGTGGTTTGTGGCATGCCTGGTTTGTGAAACATGAACCATCATGAACTTTTAGGGGCCAAGTGAACTGGTTCCATTCATGAGGTTCATGGTTCACTAGAATAGCCCTTCAACATGCTAGAGACACCAACATTGCAGGGAATTTCTGGCTGACCCTCCTCTACCTGCCTTCCAAGTTTGGTGTGGATTGGATTTACAAGATTCAGTTTATGCCCCTTGCCAAAGAAGGTCCCCCCAGGAAAGTGCTTTCAGTTTACGGCCCCCCAAAGAAGGTACTCCCAGGGAAGTGTTAATCATTCAAAAGAAAGGAGGCTACCTATCAGTGCCGATTATGGGGTTTGGGGGGTAGAGGTGGCCCAACAGTGCCCAGAGGACCCCTTCTGTCCACCACCAGGCCCTCCTCTCGCTGCCCTTTCCACCAACCTGTGTGTCCCCTCACCTGACTCCACATCCTTACCCTGCTGAGAAGCCCTCCCACATCCTGCAATCTCAGCCACTCTTTCTCTGACAGCACTGGCCAGTGTGTGTAGCTGGTGGTGCTGATACCATGACTGCCGGGAGCGCACCACCCACATGTTCCCTATCATTGCTAGGAAGCTGGGATCATGGGTGGTCTAGCACTTAAAAACCAATGGGCAAAGGGACAGGTTGCGGGGAGGCATGTGTGAGGGGTCAGAAATAGGGGGCCCTGCCAGCAACTGCTGTATCTCAGGTTATAGTGACACTGGCCCTGCTGCCTATGTGGTGAAAGGGTTTAGAGGGTCAAACTTGGGTCTGGGAGAACCTTGTTCAAATCCCACCCTGCCATAGAAGCTCGCTGGGTGAACATAGGCCAGCCTAACCTGTCTCACAAGATGGTTGTTGTGAGGATAAAAAGGAGGCGAGGAGAAGTACATAAGCCACCTTGGCTCCCCACTACAGGAGAAGGGAGGGGTATCAATGAAGTAAATAAATAAATAAATAAGCTTTCTCATGAATCTGTGATTTTCCTTCAGAGTCCTGGCTTTGGACAAACCTTTTACAAATTCTGTTAGAAAGATCACGTCACAAGTTCAAGAGCCTCAGACCAGGGATACTCCAACTGCTTTGCCAGGATTTCCCTTTCCTTGGTCCTCACAGGCCAGGGACCCGACTTCCCCTCTACCTAGACAGCCCTATTTCCTACTCCTATACCCTTAGTCCTTCCCCACAATAATTCCATGAAACCTTGCCAGCCCCAATGCCCACCCACTAATGAGAGCCAGTCTGGTGTAGTGGTTAAGTGCGCGGACTCTAATCTGGGAGAACCGGGTTTGATTCCCCACTCCTCCACTTGCACCTGGCTGGATGACCTTGGGCAAGCCATAGCTCTGTACCAGCTGTTCCCTCAAGGACAGCTTAGGAAAGAGTTCTCTCAGCCCCACCTACCTCACAGGGTGTCTGTTGTGGGGAGGGGAGGGGAAAGGAGTTTGTAAGCCGCTCTGAAACTCCCTTGGGGAGTGAAGGGCGGGGTATAAATCCAATCTCTTCTCTTCTTCTTCTTCTTCTTCTAATGCATCCTTTTTATTTGGATTCCAGCCCACAAGAGGCAGGGAATGCTCTGGTGACCACCTCTGCCTCCTTGCGTGTTGTGCTGCCACCCACATTAACTCTGGGCCTTCTCAGTGTCCTTACAGCCTTTGTCTGCTACAGCGCTAGCCTCTGCCGGTTCCTCTGTCACTGTGCTGACCCCTACTTCCTGTTGGACTGCCTTTCTGGCCGCAGTCGCTACTCTATTCCTGAGTCCTCTCCACCTACAGCCTCTTGTGTCAGCCTCAGAGAAGCTTCTTGGTTCCCTTGGGATTCCTTCCCCACACTTCCTGCTGCTCAGCTGCTCCCTTTTCACATGTCACCGAGGGCTGGTGCAGTCCTGCCCTCTCATCAGTGGCAGCTGCTTGCCTCTGATCTGCACATCTTTACTTCCATGTGGACCTTCAGTGTGCCGCAGCCACCAGTGGGCCATGCGGGGCCACCAGATCAGCTCCAGATAGCAATGGCTCAGTTGCGTGTAGTAGTTAGGAGTGCAGACTCTAACCTGGGAGAACCGGGTTTGATTCTCCACTCCTCCACATGCAACTGCTGGTGTGACCTTGGATCGGTCATAAGTTCCTTCAGAGCTGTTCTCTCAAGGGCAGTTCTCGAAGGAGCTCTCTCAGCCCCATCTACCTGACAGGGTGTCTGTTGTGGGGCGGGGAAGGGAATGGAGATTGTAAGCCTCTTTGAGACTCCTTCGGGTTGTGAAGGATGGGGTATAAATCCGATCTCTTCTCTCTTCGACTCTCTTCAGTGACTCAGTGAAACCTATGGAGCTTTGAGTGCGGGGGTGCACCATCATGGTTTAAAAAAAAAAAAAACTTTTGTGCCACACAATGCATATTATCATCTACACTGATTAACACATGTAGCAAGTACTCATGTCATGCATCATACCACCAAGTGCAATGTGCAGGCTAAATCTTACGTAGAAGCTTTCCTCGCCTATTTTGGAAATCTGAGGTAAGGTGTCTTCCTATGATTTCATCCTCGGACCCCTTTCACATTGCTGCTCTAAACTGAATATTATCCACTGTCATCTCAATTCTGAGTAAAGTAATACAGGATTTGGGGGGGGGGAGTTGATTCAGCATATTTTAATCCATATGAGCATCTCTAAAGTGTGCTGAAGCTCTCTGGACATTTCAAACAGTGCTGCTTCCCCCCCCCCCTCTTTTTTGTGGTGAATTCTTTCTTGGATTATAAAGGCCATTTGAAAGAGGCCTCAGTCTGTAAGTGCTATTGGGCTTTGGGAAGAGTGGTCTAACAGGAATTGTGTCATTCCCTGGCACAGGGTGAGAGTCCTCACGCACATTTTGTTAATCCAATGTTTCTCAAGGACATTTTAGACTTTAGTAATCCTAATGAGCGTTACAGTAGTGGCACCCCAAGGCAGTGTATTGTGTGCATTTTTAAAATATATGAACTGTGTTTCCCTGAGGAAAGAAATCCTCTGCCTTCAGAGGTTCAAGTAGATCAAGGGGAAAATGAATAGAAATGGAATGTGTTTAACTGTTTTAATGTTGACAACCTTAAAAAAAAAAGCAGCTCTAACTGCTTTTCACAGGTTTTTTTATGTTTGCCAAAATGGAGGTAAGCCGAATACACACACAAACACATACACACACAAATATATATAATAAGCACCATCCCACCATGCTGTCAAAATATATTGTTTTATATTCACATATTCAGCGCTGCAGAGGGGATAGATGCCATTCCACATATTACATCCAAGGGATCTCATTTTTATTCACTTTCAAAATGCTTATGTTTATTTTGTTCCATGTTCAACTCTGGTTTGTGCAACATTCAGCTAGTCATTTGTGCTGACATTTTAGGTCTGAGCACTGTGCGTAGCTATCAATTAACTCTAATTCATTCATTTGTTGAAATGCCACTTAAATTTCAGAATTTACTCTTGGAACCTTCCATAAGCTTATCCCGTGGCAGAATTAGAACATAAATCTTCAAAACTCTTTCTAGGGCTCTGAAATTTTATATGAAGGCCCGATCCGTATAACAGCATCTATTTTTTCCTGCCTGCTGTTTCCCTTTATTTAAGACTTCCTCTCGTTAAAGATTCAAACGCACAAAGCAGTAGAGAGAACTCCTATTAGTCTGTGAGCAACTAACTATAATTAAAAGTGAGCATATGGTCCCCTTCAGCATCTCTGAAAATGGATTTTTTTTCTTTTTAAAAGGATGACCTCTTCATCTTTAAAATGTGTCATTTGTCCAGCTGATATTGTTAAATGTACAGATACCTGTCTCTGGGAAATACAGGTTAACTGGGAAAGGTGGATTAATTTTCTTTGGTCTGAAGAGAAAGGGTGGATTAATGAGGAAAAACTCACCCTTGCTTAAAGCAGCCGAGGCTGACCTCGTGCTAAACGGTACAAGGGATGTTATTGGCAGGTTTGTTAACCTGTGGCCTTCTTCTTTCAGTACAAAAATACACTGTTAGGAAAATAATCTGCTATTATGATTCTTGGATCCTTTAATAGGATGGGGGAGGGGGAGAGGGGAAAATGTTTAATTGTTTCTTTGTATTAAACTATTCCAAACTGACCCATTATAGGTTCCCCTAACAGCTGAAGGGCAAATGTGCGGCGCACCAGAAAGCTTGACATTGTTGAGCCCCCTGGCCATAAAAAGCTTTTCTCAAGATCACCATTTTTGTCAGTTGCTTAAAGGACATTAAAAAAAAAATCACTTTCAAAAGACCGGCCTTAACGAATGTGGAAGCATTATACATCTATTGCCAGCATGTTGGACAACTTCTTCCCTCAGGGAAGGGTTTCTGTAGCAGTTGTCCTGCACTCAAAAAAGGAATATTTTGAGGACTGTAAGCCTTAAAGAAGAATCCGTTTTTTAAACATTGCTAAGGCAAAGAGAGATCTGGGAAGTCACCATGAGGGGGCAGCTCAGCAAGAGAGCAGTAGGTTTATCAACCTTCAGTTCAGCCCTGGAGGTCTTCCAGAATTACACCTGCTCTCCAGCCAACAGAGATCCATTCTTTGGAGGGTGGACTCTATGGCATCATGTCCCTGCCGAGCTCCCTTCCCTCCCCAAATCCCATCCTCCCCAGACGCTGGCCCCAAATCTCCAGGAATTTCTAAAGTTAGAGTAGGCAATCCTAGAGGAAATAAGGAGTCTGGATGGAGACAGAAGTTCTGTGAGTGATGTTTGAGGAGGTACTGCCTTTCAATTGGAGCAAAAGGGGATGGTCACACTAGGGTTGTCAGTCTCCAGTTGTGGCCTGGACATCTCCTGATATTACAACTGATCTGTAGACTATAGACATCAGGTGGTGTGTGTGTGTGTGTGTGTGTGTATAAAACCCCTTTTGCATAGCTGCAGCTCCACTATCTTTTGGTATTACAGCGAATGAAAGGGTCTTGGCTCTTAGAAAGCTTCTAAACATGAAAACAGCTGTGGGTACTGCCTTTATTCCACCTCAGCAACGAGAAGAGACCGTGAAGAGCATTATAAGGGCAACTCTGCATGGTGTGGTAAAATACTGTTTCAATGAATATTGTTATGAGACATGTATGGGGTACTCTATTCAGGCCCCAGTGCAAGCTTCTCATGATTGTCTAGGGTGGTCTCCTGAAATGATGGACAGAAAACTTAAATGTGTGTGTGATGAACTGAGTTTATCCTGTCATTCTTCTTATGACTTCAATTGCCTATGCATTGAAATGTCTGTTTCTTACACAAGAACATATGGACCTAATATTTGAT
Source organism: Lepidodactylus listeri (assembly GCA_029233225.1). Lineage (NCBI taxonomy): Eukaryota > Metazoa > Chordata > Lepidosauria > Squamata > Gekkonidae > Lepidodactylus > Lepidodactylus listeri. The sequence goes on from JARCFY010000006.1 coordinate 112,776,894, forward strand.
TTATTAAATACAATTGGCGATTCTGCAGATTCGAAACAGGCTCTTGAAACCATCCTGCAGCCCTCCGACATGGAGTTTTTAAAACATGTTCAAGGTTATATGAAAGACCTCCATTACAGATCTTTTTTTACTAAGCAGAAAGCTCAACAATTAAATGGTGTCACAGTGATGTAAAATAGAAATGGCTGCTCCTTTTTACTGTTTGTAAAAATAAAATATACATTTTGAAATTCAGTGTTGTAAATGAAACTGGAAATAAAGGAATGGTTCTTTTGAAATTAAGTGTTGTTTTTTTTCTTGCCCAGACATGTCTCATCCACAGAAAGGAAGGGGGGAGGGAGAAGGGGGGGTTTGCGTTGATTAAACTGCAAGGATAATTACAATCCTCCTGTTACGCCCCCCCCCCCAAAAAAAAAACCATTTAGATCTCTGATATCCACAAACAAAACTTGGAAAGAAACAATATATATATATATATAATTGTTTTTGTAAATAAAAAAAAATAAAATGGGCTTACCAAATATCCCCAAGCTGGACATGTGCTCCTTCAGAAGCATGGCTGGGAGGGGCCAGCTTCCACAGAGGGGGAAGGACTTTACTGTGTTAGTGGCCATCCGGGGTAGGTTTAGAGGAAATGACCAATCCTGGATCAGTTCTTGCCCAAGGGGCCAAAAGGTTTTAAAAGGATTAGCAGCAGAGAGCCCCGGCCTCTTTCTGCCCAGGTGCTGAAAAAAACTAGATCTCTCTCTCTCTCAAGGTAAGCCCCTTACTTTAATGGATAGAAAAATTAGATACTGGGGGAATGATACAAAAGCATGTTTTTTTTTTGAAATTCTGTTTCTCATTTATAGGCTTGGGGGGAATAAAACTATGTCTGAAGGAAAATCTTCAACGCAACCAGGTATCTTGTTTTTTAATTCTTTAGAAGGTAGTTTGAGGGAGACCATGTGCTCTGTATGTTTTGCCTATCTGATAATTGCCTGTAATACCATGGTTATTGAAACATGTGGGCCTATGTATAGTAAGCAGAGAGCCTGGCTGCTTTTTCATAGGGGGGGTTGCCCTGCTTAAACTGCAAGGTCCCCCCCCCCCAATATTTAGATCTATGATATCCACAAACAAAACTTGGGGAGGAGACAAATATACATGTATAATTGTTTTTAAATAAAAGGCATTACAAATGGGCTTACCAAATATTCCCAAACTGGCCATGTGCTCCTTCAGAAGCAGGGGGGGGCAGCTTCCACAGAGGGATGGATTAGCCTGGGAGTGGCCCCCGCCTTTCCAGAGGCTCCTCAGTCAGATAGTGAAGAACACCAGATCTCTTATCTAGGTGAGCTCCTTTTGGTGATGGGATTAAAAGAGATACTGGGGGAATGGGACAAAAGCAATTTTCTTTTCCAAAATTCTGTTTCTCATTTTGTAGGGTTGGGGGAAATTAAAAAAAAATCACTATGTCTGCAGGAAGTTCTTCCAAGCAAACAGGTATACAGCATTTCTCTAGAATGTATTTTAAGCAGTGTGTCCAGTGTGGTTGTGTTATTGGGGGGAGGGGTGGTTCTTTATTTTTAAAAACTGCCCGTCTACTGACCAAAAGCAGATTTTTACTGTTGGCTGTCTCCTATTTAGATGAGGAAAAAAAACAGCCCCCCAAAGAGGCACTGATAAGACCTCTAAAGAAAAAAAGAGACCTCTGCACAGACTCTGTGGCACTCAATAAAGCCAAAAAAAGGAACAGAAAGGTATATTAAAATATTTGAACTGCCTAATGTTTGTGTGTGTGTGTGTGTGTGGAAGGGGGGGTCTTAACTCAATGTAAGCCAATGTGGCCTTTTTATTTATTTAGAAAATGAGACCCCTCCAAATACTCTGTGGAATGTGATGAAACACAGAAGACCCTCTCCAGGTATATTTAAATATTTGAAATATGAAGGGGTGATCTTTTTATTTTTTTTGTGCATGTAATTTTCAAATTCATTTTATTTTATATTGGGGGGAGGGCTATTTCCTTTAAAGAAGCCAACCACTGCAGTCTATTTTAGCAAAGTGGCTTTATTTAGGAAAGATTTTTTACTTTTGGCTTTTCCAGATTTCAGCAGATTATAAAAGCCCTGAAACAACCACATGGCAGCAATTTTATAGCAAAGAACACACCACAGACTCTTTGGGGGACTGTATTGCACAAAAAGGAATGGCAAGGTATATCAAAATATTTGAAATGCATGATGTTCTGTGACAATATAAGGGGGGGGGGATAGGCTGCGGTGGTTGTTCAGGCTGGGAAATTTTATTTTCATTGCTTTTTCTTACCCAACAGAGCAAAAATCTCCTCAAAGTACCTCCAACCAGAGCCACCACCAGCAGCAACAGAGCACCCACCTGATGCTCCAACCTGTAAATACCTACTCCTTTGAATCTGCCTGCAAAACCACAGAGCAGCATGCCCAACAACAGACTTGTGTGAAAGGAATGTCGAAGCCCAAAGAATGTGATAAATCAAATGCAGCACACAGACACCAAACTGGCTGTAAATGAAAACAAAATGGTTTTGAGCCACTCTGCAAGAAACAGAAAATGGACATTGCCACTACTTCTTTGACATCATTGTTAGAGAACATGGCAAGCTTAATGGTTCATACAGGCAGTCAGCTAATGGCTGCCCCTAGACAAGTTCCTAGTTTGCACTCTACAGACATAGGGGTATCTCACAAGGCTTTCTGAGCTATAATGGGGTCTTTCACTGACAACTACCTACAAATTATAAAGAACAGCCCTTGTATAAACAGGGGAGGGGAAAGGGGGCTCAGGCAGAGGGGTGTGGGGCAGGTCAGAAGGCATCAACCCACATGCCAAATGAAAGCCAAACACTTGAAACTGAAAAAAACTGTGGCAAAGAGTTATACTAAAGCAACTGAATAATGCTAGACTTGTTAAATCTCACCAAAAAAAGAAGTGAATCTCTTTTAAAGTTTCTTAGCAAAGTTAAAAAGTCCAAGAGCACAAATGACGGCATGGCTGATGGCCATTCTCCCTGCTCAGAGGAAGAGTTTCCAACCACCTCCTATTTGGCAAGAAACACTGCTGTACCTTCTGTATGTGCCACCCCTGAAGAAGAAAGCCCCTTAGAACTACCACTACAAGAGCTTCCCCCATCCCCTGACCTCCCCCAAGAGTATATCTAGAAAAAGAAGGGCGGTGGGAATGGCAATTGCAACACTTACCAATGGATCAATATATGGAAGTTTTTAGGTTTGTGAACTTGGAACAGTTAACCCACCCATTACTAGTACAGGAGGCTATCCGCCAATCTATTCAGAGGCTACTCAATAAGATGAGAGGTGGAGTCCAGCAGAGGGATTTAGTTCAGCTTCATTTGCAGGGTGGGGGGTTAAGTGACCCTTTGTGTTCTGTGAGAAGGCTGGTGGGGGGCTTCCCTGCTGATGACTTTATCAACCAGATGGCAAACCTTATGCAGAGTAATGCAGAAATCCATCTTCATGGTTCCCTGCATCTAGTTATGACAGTAATCAGAAACAGAGGCGGGAAGAGGAGGAGAGTTATAAGCACCATTCGTTACAGTGAGGTTATCCATAAAAAAAACCAGCACTTATTAAATCCTAGTAATACCAGTGGTAACCTGTGCTTTGGGATAAGCCTCCTGGGAATTATGGTGGAAAAGTTGGTTCCCATTCCCAAATTGACAGAAAGTACATGCTTGTTGTATAAGGAGCTTAAGATTTTTGATGATGATCAGAAACTATTACTATCTGATGTGGCCACATTTGAAAAACACTTAAAGGTAAATATTGGTGTGGTATTGAATGGAGGAAAAGGCTGGGATATTTTTAAAAGTGGGGCCTTTGTATACTCTCAAACATACTTCCTCCTGCTCCATGATGATCACTGTTGTGGAATTAGAAATGTAAAGGCATTTTTGGGTAAGAAAAGTTATTGTGCTGTATGTGGTGATGTTTATAACCAACCAACAAACAAGCCCTGTGATAGAATGACAATAACATCTAATCACTCTTATAAATATCAATTACTTTGTAAGAAAAGTCCAACATCCTCTTAAAATGACACTAACATTTAATAACTCTTATAAATATCAATTATTTTGAAAGAAAAGTCCAACATCCTCAATGAGCACCCGGTTAAACACTCATTTCTTCAGTCTTCCTCAGGAGTAGTATATTGAGTAAAAGGTGTCAGCCTCTAGATGTAGTTTAGCTTCTATTATACTTTCTTCAAATTTTTAGAGCTTAAGTTCTTTTTAGCTTTCTTTATATCTTCTGGATCCAATTTCAAATTGCCTTCTTTTCAGCTTACATCAAATTATCCTAAAACAAACATGGTTATTTAGAATTAAGAAGAAGAAGAAGAAGAGATTGGATTTATACCCCGCCCTCCACTCCCCAAGGGAGTCTCAGAGCGGCTTACAAACTCCTTTTCCCTTCCCCTCCCCACAACAGACACCCTGTGAGGTAGGTGGGGCTAAGAGAGTTCTTTCCCAAGCTGTCCTTGAGGGAACAGCTGGTACAGAGCTATGGCTTGCCCAAGGTCATCCAGCCAGGTGCAAGTGGAGGAGTGGGGAATCAAACCCGGTTCTCCCAGATTAGAGTCCGCGCACTTAACCACTACACCAAACTGGCTCCTTAAGAGGACATGTAGCTGAATGGAATGTTGTTATGTTATAATTTTGGTTGCTACTTTCAGAAATAAATGAAATGGCTTGCTCCTATTTAAGTACTTCAAATGGAACTAAAAGTAAGTTAAAGAGGCCTCACCCCACCAAAAGCTCCCTGCTTCTCCCAGTGTATAATATGTGAGCCTTAAGACCTCCTCCTCTTGGTCATCACCCTGCTTAACCCCAAAATGAGCATGCAAGGTCAAAAAACAAATATTTTTATTGTTACAAAACTACCTCTTCTTCTTTTCCCCCATCTTTTTCTTCTTCTTCTTGTCACTGGGGGTAACGTTGGTACAAAAAACATGATACACAGGGTTACCAACATGCAGATTGCCAAAAGCCTGGATAAAGTCCTCATCAAGCTGCACAAAAAGAATAATAATAAAATCAGTGAAAAAGGCCTCCTTGATTGCCACCCTCCCTGACTTCATTATACAATCCATCCATAAGCCCTGCTTACCTTGTTACCTGTGGGTTTGGTGCGGTGTTTTCCACATCCATAGATTCATTTAAAGCCACTTCACGTTCATGCTCCTCTGGAGTTTCCTCATCTTCAAGCTCCTCACCAGGGGGCCGGTAAATACACCACAGCAGGTTGGGTATTCCCATGTCCATCTCATCTGCAGGGTAGATGGGAAACTTCAGCTCCCCACCATGATGGCCTCCCCATGTTGGCAGCATAGTGTTTTCTTTGTCCATGGAGTGATTCACCTCATTGAATACCAGGCACCTGATGGGGTTGTCCCAGTTCTCACTAAAAGCAGGCCTCAACAATGGTGGCAGGGTGGCAAAGAGGCTGCCGGGGGTGTCCATGTCCTCAGCAAGAGCCTGACTGCATCTGCTGCTAGTGCAAATGGCGTCTTTCCTCAGTCACCTCCTGATGGGGCGTGTCGCTAGAGGGGTTACATGGCTGCACTTGGGCATTCCCACTGGTGGTTGCCCCATTTCTGGGGTGGGCTGCAGCAGGCAGAAGTTCAATGATGCTACAGTGGGTGGCGCTGGACAAGGGGGCAGGGCTTGGGGTGGTCAGGTGATATCTGGTGATGGGGTCAGGGGTCACTTTCGCTGACATGGCAAGGGGGTAGGGAGGCTGACATCATGCCTGGTAACATCACTTCCATCATGCCCCCTTCATTAATATGCAAGGTGACGTCACTTCCACCATGCCCTCTCATTAATATGCACGGTGAATGCACTTCCACCATGCCCCGTCATTAATATGCAAGGTGACATCACTTCCGCCACACCCCCTCATTAATATGCAAGGTAGGTCCTTTTACTACTCACAACCGTGAGTGTATCTTTTTATTTTCAGTTTAAATCTATGATAGCAGATTAATAAATTAAGATTCGGAGAACTTTGCAGTGCATGTGTGTGTGTGTGGGGAGTCATGCATCTTTGAGACACCTCCTTTTTTTAGCCAGTCAGGTGAACAGGGTTGTGCAGGGTCTCCCTGCTGTGTAACTCACTGATCAAAAATGGCAAATGTGAGCAAACTCTCCTGAGTGGGATCAGTTTTGCTCATAGGTACTTGCACTGCCACATGGAATTGTAGTTTTGCTGATAGCCTACCCCCACCCCCTGGCCAGCATCTCCTAAATCTTTGATGTTACATTTGGCAAATTCTTGGGAGGAAAGGGATGTCAGCAAAAACTGCAATACCATGATGAGGTGGTTTTATGCATGTGCAAAATAAGAGAAGAGATTGGATGTATACCTCACACTTCACTACCCCAAGGAGTCTCAGAGTGGCTTACAATCTCCTTTTCCTTCCCTTCCCCAAAACAGACACCCTGTGAGGTAGGTGGGGCTGAGGGAGTTCTCCCAAGAACTGTCCTTGAGAGAACAGATTTGAAGGAACTTGTGACTAACCCAAAGGCACACCAGCAGCTGCATGTGGAGGGGTGTGGAATCAAACCCAGTTCTCCCAGATTAGCATCCGTGCTCCTAACCACTACACCACGTCCAGATCAGGAGAGCCTGCCAAGCATTTAAAGAGTTAAGCAACTGTTAAGTCAATGGGGATTTTAATGCTTTGCCAGACATATTATTATGCAAGTCTATTTTCACTTTCAGAACAAAAAAGCAGACTGGGAACTATTTTCAGCAGGGGGAGACATCATGAGGGGTAGTCCCTTCCCTAGTCCTATGACCTAGATTCATATTAACCCCCCCAAAAAAAACACTTGGTAAATTACATGTTGGGGGACGGACCTCCACCATCATGAGTAGACAGGCCTGGTAAGAGAGCTCTGGAGTTTGATGACAAGGAACACAGCAGGATGAACAGAAACATGCACTCACTAATGAAAATCTTCAAAAAGAGCTCTGTAAAGATCAGTGAGGAGAAGCCGAGCGGAAGGCTCAGAACGTGACATATGCAGAAGACGGATGAAAGGAATCGGGGGAAATCTGTCAAATGAAGTACTCTTGTGCAGTGATTCAGCCACTAGGTGTCACCCAACAGAGCAGAAGAGAGTTTCTTAAAATTACTATTAAAAAAAAAAATCAAACTGCCCCACTTACACTCTTAATGTGATTCAAAGTTTGTTTGAACTCTGTGGGAGGCATACCAATTATCTTAGAGGCGATCAGAATGAGGTACAACACGGCAGATGTAAAATGAGTAAAATGAGGTGTTCTACTAAGAAGAGGTACTCTCTTGTCTCACAACACCTACATTTGGTTATGCAAACCTTACACAATTCCAACATTTTGGTCCTTCTTGTTACACAAGGGCCTTATTCTTCACACAGCACCTGTGCAGAGCACCAATGATTCAGTTAAGGAATTTACAAACTATCCAAAACATTAAAACTTGGTAGGCAGATGAGAGAGAGAGAAAGAGAGAGAGAGTGGCAGACAGGCAGACAGGCAGACAGAAAGATAGTCCAAAAAACACTGGTCATTCAAAAAGTCTGAAAAGTTTGCATTGCTCTATAAAATTCCTTCAAATGGGCAATAAGACATGTACTCTACAAGGGTCTAAGAAAGCTGAGATCTTTGTAATATTTGCTTGAGAAGTCTGAAAATGAGATATTTGTACATTTACCTAGTAGTAAGTTATCATGATGCACCTGTAACCACCTTCTTACCAGTTGTATTGTCCTGACAACAGGTGAGATAAGTTTATCACACGTGCCCTCCTGATCAGACAATGGAATTAGTCACCTTCTCCTCACCTCTCAGCAAGATGACAGAGAGTGCCAGTTTATTAAATGGATGCATGCTGCACCCCATGGAAGAAGGCGGAAAAGGAGACATAGGACTGCTTCCCCCCCCCCCCCCCCCCAGTGGTGTCCAAGTTTCTCTAGCAACTTTTTAACTTCCTGGCTAAGAGGGCACGAGTTTTCCTCCTGCACGTGGGCTAGAAAACCAGCCTTCCTTTAAGATGGCAAGAAGAAGCTTAAGCATGATATAGAACCTGATCATCAAACCTAACATCACATAGTTAAACAAGTTTGAAGGTATGAGTGACAGGCCGAGGGGGGAGAAATAGAGCTGCTCGAGAATGAGTGAGATTAAACACAAAGACCAAGTGACAGGCAGATCCCGTTGACAGCAAATCGTGGAAATCTTTTTTGAGTACAGGGAATGTGGTGATACCGAGAGCCCCCAAAGCCTGCCGGAAAGCTTGGCAAACATGTTATGTGCTTATCCAGGTCTGGAGAAGTGAAGCTGTGGGCTTTGTACCTCATATTAAAAGAAAGTGAACCAAGAAGAAAAGCCCCCCCCGCCCCGGGGTCACATCTAAGATATTTTTAAACCTATACTTCTCTTTTTTAAATAACAAAAGCAACAGTACTTTTATGAAATTATTTCTCCTATTTTTAAAATATTTTGCTTTAATAATGAGTTATCAGGCTGCTCAATAAAGCCCTGCCCCACTCCTGTAAAGTCTCTCAGCTCAAGAAAAGCTGAAATAACTGTAAATCATTTATATTTATTCAGTATTTATAACATCTGTCCAACAGTCTGTCAGTCTCATAACAGCACATTATTTCTTAATGCAAATGCACTATACATATTATACATATACATTATACAGATAAGGGAATCTGCAGGGCGCTATCATACGCACCCATCTGCGACACAAGAAGGACGATTCTCCACCGGCTCAAAGTGGCGTGATCACAGAAGCACATCTGGGAAGCGTCCTGCAGCCGGTGTCAAAGTGTCGCAAACCACTTTGAGCCGGTGGGGAATCGGCTTATTTAGCTACCAGTGAAAAGGCAGTCTCAAATGGTTTGAGACGGCCCAGAACTGACCTTTCCTGGTGTGATCATGCCAGCGCAAACAAGTGGCATTGGGAGTGGGCTTTTTGGTTTTTTCCTCCCTCCCATCCCAGTATGCGCATCATCGAATGATCCCAAGGGTGAAGAGGCAAGTCATTGATCCCTTGTAGAAGCAGATAAGCGCACTGAAAACGGCCGGAAAAAAACCCCCAACTCGCCCACGGCTGTGTGTGATCACGCAGCGGCGGTTCGCCCTCACAGGTCCATGGACCTGTGTGATCCCGCAAAAGCGGCGCAAATTGCGCCGACACAAATTTGTGCTGGCACAATTTGCGTCACTTCCCGTCTGGCTTATCTTGCTCGTGTGGATGGGGCCTGCAGTTTAGTTGACTAAGGCTGTGGGAGACAGGATAGAGATTTATAAAATTGTGCATGAGGTGGAGAGAGTAGAGAGAAACCACTTTACATATATATAATTTTCAAACACACATAAACGTAGACAAACACAAAAAAGACAAATATGCATAAAATAGATGGAGGATAGTATACTGTACATTATCTCCAGCAGGATGATGATCAGATTCCTTGTTTTAATTGCAAACTGTTAATTCGTTGCAACAATTTTAAGCCCCACAAGATTTTTTTTAAGCCCAAAATATTGAAATGAGTCACAAGTATTGAATTATGCATGCATATAAGATTCCATCCAAGGCCTGCATAGTACGACTTGCTTTTACCGAGCACTCCATCACTTGGGGTGGCTTTGAATGCTGTGAGAGGGGAGGGGGAGAAGGGGCTGTAGGATTCCCTTCTGTGCCCTTGTTTGAACCAGAAACAGCCACGGTGGTGGTGGGGGGAGCAACTCTTTCTTGGGCTCTATGTGAAGGAGACCTATGCGGTACTCCTAAGCACTGTCATACCTCGTGCCTTATAGAAACCGATTAAATCATTTTAAATGGATCCACTTCCCTCTTTACCGGTCCTATGGGAAAATCTTGTTAGTGTGCATCTGAATATGCATTACGGTCAGTTTCTGCCATTGTTAAAGTAATCTCTGCCTTTTAAGTGCACTTGAATCTTGGTGGCACATTATGAATGTGTTTAATCAGAACAAACATCAAATGAATGCGTTTTAAAAAATTGTACATGCGCTCCCATAAGTCAGCTAGCAAAAAACATCTTTGTACTCACGCACTCCCGTTATGAATTGCACCCACTGATCCAATTAATAGCAAAAGTGGTGAAATATGAATGGAGAGCAAATTAAAGATGTACAATTGTAGGGGAGGGGTGCTGGTTGGAAAGCTCCCATCTAGGCAAGGTAACTACTTTTAACTATGTCCATTGTCTGCTTTTGATCTACATCTTTATCTATTCTTACTGCTAATGAGGAACAAATTACTTATTACTCAAGACTGACACTAACTACCCACTCTTGCACAAAAAAAGAGAATATTACAATTTACATTTAAATGAGATTTGAAATGTTAATGAACAGAGTCGGTATTCTAATTATCTCTACAAATACATTAAGGTGAACTTTTCTAGATGAATTACTTTTGGAATCATGTGCTAGCATAGCTGCACTAGTGTGTTTGCTCTAGTTAGATCTCCAACAGCATTTAACAGGGCAAAGCTTCTGTACTGCACTTGCATTGCTTGGCTAGCTCCAAGCAAAAGTTCATTTGCACCCATATCCTGTTTCAAACAGATGGTTTCCTTTTACTGCTTCCTCCTAAATCTGTTTTTTTCTTGGTGTGTGTGTGTAAGATTCACCTTTTTGACCCTGAATTATTTTACATCAAACTTGACCCATAAGGCAAAGAAAGTTCTGAGAACATGCAGAGTGGTTTTGTTTTGTTTTTTAAATAACTACAGCTGTTCATTTCCCTTTGGTGCAAAGCTTCCTTTCATAGTTTGGAAGACTTCCAGTTCCAGTAAGTCAATCTATGTTATAACCCTGCAGAAAGCAGCTAAATTGAAAATTGTTGCCTGTGATTGGGCTTTGCAGCAATTCAGATTTTTAATCAATTTAACTAATTGCTCTAAAGTGCAATATGCATTTATTTTTATCTTACCATTTAGCAGGATGATGATCAGATTCCTTGTTTTAATTGCAAACTGTTAATTCGTTGCAACAATTTTAAGCCCAGCAAGATTTTTTTTTAAGCCCGAAATATTGAAATGAGTCACAAGTATTGAATTATGCATGCATATAAGATTCCATCTAAGGCTTCCTTTTTATTCATTATCCCCCGCTTCTGTCTTTGACTTCATCTTTTTTAATAATATGTTAGATAAAGTGAGATTTGGCAAGGGAAGTTTTCAAGATCTTTTTCTGGAAGGTTAAAAGAGTTCAATTGTCTCCCGGATGCCTGTGTCGGTGCCAGTTCCAGATGTGGCACCTGGAGAAAGCTTTATGCAATGTGAATAAAATGCTTCACAATGGAAACAAAAGTAATTGTAGGTTAGCTACTTATTGCGGGTATAATTTGACTCAAAGTCATGGCAACCGAGGCCAGACAGATGGGACTGAATGGCGGATGAAAAATCTAAAGACTGCCTGAGTGTTTGCAAACAAAAAACAAGCCAAAAACTAGTTGTTAAAACACTATGATTAATAATAGTGAAATAACAAAAAATATTATAATTCATATCACAGCATACCAAATCAGGAGTGCAAAAGTAGAGGGAAAGAGACTGTTATATAATGACTATTATATCCCAAATAACAAGATTTCTGGTGGTACATTATGATTAAACATCCTGTTTCAATAGATTGCCGATTTACACCTGTTCTCAAAATAGTTTCTTAACTAAAGTATTGTGTTAATTAATTCTAAATCTTATGAGGAGTTCAGAGTTGAGTGACAGGAGAACTTGCTTTGCTTACATAAGATCCTCGGCAGTTTCAGTTAAAGCTTCTTTGGGCCAAATTAGACATGATGCAGGTGATCCATCAGAAGGGTGGAAATACCCACCCATGAATTTCTATCTTCTTTGGCTATGCAGGCCAAAGGGGAAAGCTGTTGGGTTGGAGCCATAGTACATCTTCCAATGACAGAACAAAATGTTCCTGCATCCTCCCTGCCATTCTAACCCTCTGATCTCCACAAAATGCTATCCCTGGGGTATAAGGGAATTTGATATGAGGGGGCTCTGAAGCAGGAAGGGAGAATCTGTGAAAACTGCCCGTTTTGTTTGGATCCAACCCCTTCATTTGTATAAAATGGCTTTAAAATTGAATTCGAAATTAGGGTTGCCCGTAAACCTTTGGCTGAAAACTGGCAGGATGATTACTGGGGGTGCTGTAGGGCATCCTGGGGTGGGCAGAGAGGCAGAAGTGGTGTCATGTGATACCACATCATTTCCAGCTGAAATCTGATGACACTCTAGGAAGGGCTCATAACTTGTGGGCTCATAACTTTCCAGTTTTCAGCTGGAAATGATCTCACAGCTCAAGCCTTTCCTCCTGGCACTGAATTTACTCAACGAAAAGGCAACCTGTCATGGACCAACCAGCTGTCTCCTCTGAGGATGAAGAAATGGAAGAATTAGGCCCTTCACCAGTGGAATGCCCACCTGAGCAACTGGGTTAAGAAGCAGATCCAGAGAAAGAAGTGTCAGGAAGTGAGATTTGCTCTTTCTGGCAGGAGATGAAAGAAACAGAACAGAGATCAGACCATCAGTCACCACCAGTTTCTCCTGAGCCAGCACAGTGCAGAAGATGGAGAAAATGTTTGACAGCCCAAGAAAGATGAAGAAGCGCCCATTTAATTGCACAACAGCAGTCAGTGCTGGTTCCAGGAGTAGAGTCATTACAAGAGCAGGAATGACAAGCTGGTAATTAGCAACACCTGGGCTTTGAGAGATGAGTCAGCTAATGAGGCAGATAAAAGAGAAATGCTGAACAAGGCTTGATGTGAAAGCAATCTCGCTCACTATCCCCTCAATGAGCTGACCCAGTGAATAGGTTCCTACCATTGCTTTGCTGCCTTGCACCCTGTCCTGCTAACCTGTGCTTGCTTTTCCAGCAACAAACCCAGACCCCATCTCCTGCCTTGGTTTCAAAGCTTTGGACCCTGGACTCCAGACCTCCCTGCTCCCCCAACACTGTGCTGGTTTGTCAGCCTTGCTCTCATCTCTTGCCTTTATTGATTGTTTGTGCCTCCCAGAGACCCCAGGTAGAGTAAAAGCACTAGGCTCTGCCCTGAATGCAACATTTGTAGTGATTGATTGTAATTGCATTTGTGCATTCCAGAAACCCCAATGTGGAGTAACAGTGCCAGGCTCTGCCCTGAACACAACACAACCCTAGAATAGATAGATTCATAGAGGATACTGAGAGGGAAAAAGATCTTGGGGTCGTAGTGGAAAGCTCAATGAAAGTGTCAGCCCAGTGTGCTGCAGCGGTAAAAAAGGCAAACTAAATGTTAGGGATTATTAGGAAAGAGACTGAGAATAAAACAGCCAATATTATAATGCCCCTGTATAGATCTATGATGAGGACTCATTTGGAATACTGTGTACAGTTCTGGTTACTGTATCTCAAAAAAGGCATGTTCTTGCATGTACACAGGGTTGAGCTTTTTTTTTCTTGGGGTTGCCTCTGGACTCCAATTTCATTCTCACATCTCTTTGTTAACTCTTGCATTTACATGCTAATTTGCTGCCATCCATTGATTGTACCGGCCACCCATTCCAATGTCAGCTCTGCATGTGCATCTGGACCCTGAATGGCCTCAGGTATTTCCTGCATTGTGCAGGGGTTGGTCTAGATGACCCTGGAGGTTCCTTCCAACTCTATGATTCCATGATTCCTAATGGCTTACCCCCACCCTCTTTTTCCCTGTAACTGGCTTTTGAGATTTTATTCCAGTTTGTCTGAAGAAGTGTGTTTTGCACATGAAAGCTTATACTTTGTATAAAACTTTGTTGGTCTCAAAGGTGCCACTTGACTAAAACTTTGTTCTCTTGTATTATGTGAATGTAATTGACTGGGGTTATTAGCATAGTGATTGAGACGTATTACAAAGGTAAGCAGCAAATTAATACATTTGCTCCCCCTTAAGGAAAATCACAATAATTAAGTAATTATCAAGGTAACTATGTGCGCTGAATGTGTTTTAAAACACTGAATCAAAGAATTAGAGCACCTAAATGGGTTGTTAAAGAAAATTAATCCTTCTCCAAACTCTAAGGCAGAATGCGCCAAAATATTCCTGATTGGTGATCCTGCATAAAGAGTGTTCATTCTAATCGACCAAACAGGAAGGGGATAAGCATCTCCTAATATGAGTAAATCTACATGATGACAAGTCTAATCTATTTTGTGGTAGAGTCTATGGAAGCCAGAGTTTGGGGAGGGGAGAGGCCTCAGCTGAATAAAATGCCATAGAGCCCACCCTCCGAAGCAGTTATTTTCTCTGGGGTGGGGGGAGATCTGTTTTCTGGAGTTCTGTTGTGATACCTGGTGATCTTCAGGCTCCACCTGGAGGTTGGCTGCTCTAGGCATAGCAGTTAGCACATCAAAGCAAGGTCTGCCAGACCCAGGTTCTTGCTGTGGAAGTTGAGCGGGTGATTTTGGACCAGTCACAGACTTTCAGCCTAACCTACCTCACAGGGTTGTGCAGATCAAAAGGGGGACAGAAAAATGATATAAGCTGCTTTGTTCTCCACTGTGGAGAAAGACTGTAATTTTCCTCCTGGGGAACCATTGCTGCCAGTCCCCAGGTGAGGGCTGGAGATCTCTCAGAATTAAAACTGCTTTCCAGATGGCACAGATCAACTCCCCTGGAAAAAACGGCTGCTTTGCAGGGTGGATTCTGTGTCATTATACCCTGCTGAGGTCGCTTTCCCTTCTGCTTGGGTCCCCACTGTGGAGAAAGATGGTAGTCTTCCTAGATAGAAGCTGCAGGTGGGGGGAGAGATGGAAATCTGAAGTCAGAGGGGCAGATAATAGTAGGTTGATGGTTGGCTGTGAAGGAGATAGAGTTGTCAACTCCAGGTTGGGAAATTCCTGGAGATTTGAAAAGCAGAGCCCAAAGAGGGTGGGGTTTGAGGAGGAGTGCATTGTAATAGCATTTCTGGGGAATACCTGGAAGTGATGGCACATTTCTCTAGAAACTGCCAGAAACTTTCCAGCCTTCCTAAAGTACTGTGTTCTGTTTTTTCCCTGGATATTGTGGTGCATGAGACACCACTGTCCCCCATGTCCCTGCTCCCCTAACCCTAGCTACAGTGTAGGATGCATCTGGACCTTCTGGGAATTCAGCTGAAACTCATCCCCTAGATTCATTGTTCCCACTCTAGCCCTGAGACCAAGAAGCTTTATTGATTCTTCTCACTTGAACACATGAACATATGAAGCTGCCTTATACTGCTTTATACTGAATCAGTCCCTTGGTCCATCAAAGTCAGTTTTGTCTACTCATACTGGAAGTGGCTCTCCAGAGTCTCAGGCAGAGGTCTTTCAAATTATCTCCCACCTGATACTTTTAACTGGAGATGCTGGGGATTGAACCTGGGACCTTCTGCATGCCAAGCAGATGCTTGGCCAGTGAGCCACTTTCCCTCTCCATCTTACAATTTGTTCAGACTCTTCCTGCTCCCTTAGCAACTTGTCCTTTCTGTTATCTCTTTGTTGTACAACAGGCCACTTATGAATGTACAGTTCATAGAGCTACTTCAACCTCCTTTCCTTCCCCTTCCTCTCCCTGAGACTTCAAGCATCTCTTCACCTTACTCCATCTCCATGGCTGTTTCATTCCACATCTTGCTGGCCAAGTTTTGTCTTACTTTCATTAGAATCCAAACTTCTTTTGAATGTTAACATATGATGTCTCCCCCCTCAATTTTCTCTGTTTATCTTTAAAAATTATATCCTCCCAGGTTCATGAAGCAAATCCCCATCCCCTGACTGCTTATGGGAGTTGCCACCCATAAATGCAATTATATATAAGGACAGGATATGAAATGAATATGCAGACCAAACCTCAAAATATAAGATAGTGAGGGCCAAAGGCACTGACAATGAAGATACTTGCCAGAAGAACTAGTTGGCCCAGGAGAGAGGCCCTGTGGCTGGGAAAGAGAACTCCTGTAGCTGCAAAGGCTTTCTTCAGCAGCATTATTAGATAACCCAGAGATAAGGCTTTTCATGGTGCTATATACCATTAAATCATTCAGGGAGTAAGCCTGATTCCATTGGACTCAAACTCATAGGTATCTTGGGGGGGGGGGGGGTGACGAGTCTTGCAACTAACAATCTAAACACATTGAATTGCAGGCATTCAGAGGAATATTAAGAAGATGTGCTGAGCAGATGAAGAACAATTGGTGAAGCATTGTGCAAGACATTTTGCATTAATCTCTTATGAAATGCCATTACGAGATCTGCTGGGGAGCAAAGGCAACACCAACAAAAAAAGCAATCTGTCCATATCATTAACCTCATTTATTTATATATATGCTGCAGTTCTATTAGTAAGTTCTTGTTGTCGTATGGCGTTTTACTACAAAATATTACTATATAAGCTTCTAATGTAATGTAGCTCATGTATCTATTCAAAAAAGCTAATGCAGTCTTGGGAGTGTATCAATATGGCATAGTTCCATTGTATACCATGTTGGTCAGGCCGCATCTGGAGTACTGTGTGCAGTTCTGGAGGCCTCCCTTCAAAAAAGATGTGGGCAAAATGGAGCAGGTACAGAAGAAAGCAACAAGGAGGATCGGGGCCTGGAGACCAAGCCCTACGAGGAAAGGCTGAGGGAATGTTCAATCTGGAGAAGAGGAGGTTGTACTGAAGTGTTTGTGAAAAAACATTGGAACAAAAGTCTTCCAATATAAAGATTTAAGTAACTGTGAAAAGCTTAAGAAACTCTCATTACCTCAGAAATTTCAGCCCCTGATTTCACCTGACATTTCCCCTCTATGTTAAATAAAATATTTTGTTCATTTGAATTTTGAAATGCCTTGAGTGCCATTTAAGTTATGGTCCTTCCCTCAGGTTCCTGGGCTGAGCCAACAGCCAAAATATCATACTGTGACAGGGTGGGACAGCCAGAGTTCTTCAGCAAAGAAGAAAACACATTATTAGGGTGGCTCAGTCAGTAAAGGGGAAGAAAAGCAGGGGAAATCTTACCTCTGTCAACAGGAAGCCCTCCCATTTCTGATTTCTTTACCACTCTACAATAGTATGCTTAGAAGGAGGTTTGGCCAGGAGGGTTAACAGGGAATACAAATCAAGCCCAGATTCAGAGGTGTTTCAGCCTAGCTCGTAATGAAGATTCATAAAAAAAAAATACAAGAACATAACAGAAGCCATGTTGGATCAGCCCAAATGGCCCATCTAGCCCAACACTCTGTGCCACACAGTGGCCAAAACCCAGGTGCCATCAGGAGGCCCACCAGTGGGGCCAGAACTCCAGCAGCCCTCCCTCTGTCCCCCCCCCCCAGCACCAAGAATACAGAGCCTCACTTGCCCCAGATAGAGTGTTACATCTATATCTTGTGGCTAATAGCCACTGATGGACCTCTGCTCCCTATGTTTATTTAGCCCCTCTTGCAGCTCTCTATGCTTCCTGTGGCAGTGAATTCCATGCGTGATGAAACGTATTCTCAGTTCCCTAATTCTCAAATTTCTTCCCAAAATTCATTACATTTTTAAAAACTGAAAATGTAAAAACATGTTGTTGAGACCCCTCAGGCAAAAGGCACTCTCCGTCATTCTCCATAACTTGAAAGAGATAAACTTAGAATTTTTTTCCCATGTTGCCTCTGATCTTGTTGGGTGTCCTGTACAAAGTGGTAATGGTGGGCCAGTGGTCACTTTGCTTGTTGATAAGTATTGGAGTCGGGAGTCCATGGAATAGTGAAACAGCTAGATCTTTATTGCCGGTCCAGATGAAGCATACTACCCAGGGCTTGAAGCCCTCCTTTTATGCTGGTCAGGGATAATCCTCTGACCTCACCCAACTGGCCTGATAGGCTATTATAAGTCTATTTACATCTCATAGGTTCCTGGGGAGAAACCTAGGTACATGATTGGTGGCCGGTTTGAATCCACCTGGCCTTTGTTCTACCTGGCTGAAGCTCAGGTAGTTTCTTGGCCATGTGCTCTGGCCACATGGCGGTCGCCATTACTGGAGCATATGGCGACCGCATGGTCAATACATAACACTTGTCTTGAGGTGAACATCAACAAGAAGCAGTTGAGCGAGGACTTAACTGTAATGTAGGCAAAAAAGAGTTCAATCTAGGAAAGTTCTCCTGACAATTGTGTTTGTATTGATGTTCTCAGCATGTCTGCTCCAGAGAAAAAGAGGAGGAGGAGGAGGAGAGATTGGATTTATACCCCACCCTTCACTCGGTGTCTCAGAGCAGCTTGCAATCTCCTTTCCCTTCCCCTCCCCAAAACAAACACCCTGTGAGGCAGGTGGGGCTGAGAGAGCTCTCTTGAGGACTGCTGTTGAGAGAACAGCTCTGAGGGAATTGTGGCTTGCCCAGGGTCACTCAGCAGCTGCATGTGGAGGAATGGAGAATCAATCCCGGTTCTCCCAGATTAGAGTCTGTGCTCCTAATCACTACACCAGATGGCAGAAGAAACTAAAAGTGAACTCATGGTCGACCCACAGAGGCTAAACTTCTGTTGATCTACTGGACCTTGGCAGTTGATAACAGAGAACAGGTTCTAGGTTCTTGCCTCCTGTCAGCTATCTATCCTGACTTGATGTATACTCCCTATTACTAACACAAGAAGCGTGGATGACCAGAAAGACCTCTCTGCAATAAAAGTTTTCTTGTTTAAGGACACTGATTGTTGAGTGACTCTTATGGACTCTCACAAAGTGTTAGTAATCTGTACTAACCAGAGGCCTATGCACCGTACCCAGCCATGGATGATGGAAGTGAGCCTCCCAAGACCACCACTTCTGAAGTACCTGCTTCTACTGCAGAGGAACTGGTGATTCCCCCAACGACTGAGTGGATTACTATCAGGTCGCGAAAGAGCCAATACACATGGACTCATTTTGGGACTACACCCTCGGAGACCTGGTCCCCTGCTTGGCAGGGATCGGGCATGAGTGTAGGAATGGAGGCTGCTTTGAGGGCTCAGGTGGCTGTATGACCTTGAGAGCCCACCCACTACAGCGAGATGTGGGCACACATGGACCACCGGTTGGAGGTGATGCAGCAACTACTACAGAGAGAGATGACTACAGTGTTCACGAATCTGCTGAATGTGATAGTGGCAGTGATCCATGGAGATGAGCAGGAGGAGGAAGCTGTGGGTGCAGGAGCTGGGGCCAGAGTGTGAGCTGGAGCAGGAGCTGCAGGTGAGGGAGCGCAATTCCAGCAGCAGCCCCCCGGAGGGGCACCTGCAGTGCCAGGGGCTCCGGCCGGGCCAATTGTACTGGCTGTCCCAGAGCAAGGGATGAATCCATGCCCCTTACCACAGGAACTGTTAGTTGCTATGTTTGATGGGAACCCAGAGAACAATGTGGTCCACTCTTCAGCAGGGGTCTCCCCATTTATGGCAGTAGGGGGATTTGAAGGGGTCCCTCTCCCCTCTTTGGGACCTACCAAATCTGGCCCCGGGGCATTTGCAGACTGGTGGAACTCTTTATGTGATTCCTGGCCGCTGATTGTTAAGACATTGGAAACAGTTAAATTGGACTACAAGAAAAATGCAGATATGGGGAGGGCTCTGGGGTGGGACCTATCTCCAGGGGACTCTGTGTACGTGTCTACAAAAAAAATCAAAGGACTTCAACCTAGCCGTAAACTGGGTTGGAAATATGTGGGGCCCTTTAAGGTACTTAAAAAAAAATAATGAAGTGACATTTGAACTTGATTTACCCAAATCACTCAGACCTGTTCACCCCGTTGTCCATTACAGTCTCTTGAAATGAGACCCTAGGTCGAATGCTTGGAGGCCCCAACATCCGATTCCGCCTCCTCTAATGATGAATGGTGAACCTCACTTCGAGGTGGAGCAGATCCTGGACTCTAAATTCAGGCATGGGCGATTGTTTTATCTTGTTCGTTGGCAGGATTTTGGGCCAGAGGATAATGAATGAGTAGATTCTGTGCATGTTAACACTCCTGCAAAGCTTCATGCCTTCCATAAATTGTACCCATTGAAACCTGGGGGTGATCTGGGGGGGGGGTGTTTTTGGGAGGGCAGAATGTCAGCTAATGTTGCCATATCCCGGGCAGGAAGTGGTTCCTGCTCAGTGAGGCCTCATGTTCATGGAATTGTCTTCCCCACCTCCCTTCCCATAGCATGCTTATCACCTTGGTTGATTCAATGACCTTGGGTGTCTGATTCCCAGGTGCTGTTTTCTTCCAGGTGTAAAATGTCTTGTTCCCACTTTTACTCTGGGAACAAGTAGCCAGTATTTTTAGCACCTTTTAATCTTCCCTCTGGTTGGAGGTATTCACATGAACTCACCTTTTGAACAATGTATATCTATCCTGACTTGATGTATACTCGCTATTACTAACATGAGAAGTGTGGATGACCAGAAAGACCTCTCTGCAATACAAGTTTTCCTGTTTAAGGACACTGATTGTTGAGTGACTCTATTGGACTCTCACACCTCCAAAGGGAGTGGGCAGAAGGAACTGAGACCTTGCTGTTAGTAAAGATGTCATCTCCAAGAAGTAACCCTTTCATTGAACTGGGGCAGGGATGTTCATATTCTTCAGAGGCAGACTGTTGAGCAACAGCTCAATAGGCTTTCCTCCCAGTTGATTTTAAATGTATGTATATGAATGGGTAGATGCACATACGTGGACAGATAGAAAGAATAACAGAAGTAGAATAGCAGAATAATTATTTGATAAGCAGCATTTATCTATCATCAGATAACAACATTTCTTGATATGCAAGTGTAACTGTCAGCTACGCTGCCATTTCCCAGTCGGGGGCTGGGACTCAACCTGGGACCCCATCCGCAGGAATGTGCTCATGTGCTGTTCAGCTGTCTGGCTTTCTTATCATGCCCACTTCTGCCTGCTTCGTTCCCAGCTTTTGCCTGCTTTGTTCCCAGCTTGTTCAAGGTCTGGGATAAATTCTCCCAACTGTGTTATTCCTTTTGCAGCTGCCTTCAAAAATATTTAGCAGATGTTCCCTGGGAACAAAAGGCATAATAACAGCCTTCCCGCCATTTCTACGTGAAACCTGTCCAGGGGCTGGAGCCACATTTAATGTTTTATGATTGGTGTAGGTATAATGATGGGTGTAGATGTAATGAGGGGGATTCCGGTTGCCTAGTATAATACTAACTGTTTGTTTACAATAGTGTCATTACTAACAGAGAAAGTGTAACTGTACCAATTAGAGCCTCTTTGCTAATAAGGGACTTTCTAGTTAAGAAGACCTGTTGCATACTGCATCTTTTGGGACAATCTCACAGACTGGTAGTAATCCCTTTCTAATGTGACAGCAAGGAGCATTATTTAGTGATGATTACTAGTTTGGAATAAAAGCTGAAACTCTCCACTTGATTGCCAGCAATTAAGGGATATTTCTGCAGCTGAGTTTTACACCTGGCAGGTAGGCTGGTAACCCAAGATCTTCATGCTGATGAATATCGTCCCAGTAGCTCTATTAATCAGGAAACTCACATGAACTCAATGTGGCAACTGATGTAATGGAAAAATTACTGGTTTATGGAATCAGATCATGTTTAATTTTTGGCTCCATAAAGAATGTCAGAAACAAAGAAACGAGCAGCATAATCCTTACCAATAACAGCATCTAAGGATTCAAGTAGAATAATAGAATCATGGAGCTGGAAGGGATCTCCAGGGTCATCTAGTCCACCCCTCTGCACAATGCAGGAAACAAATATCTCCTCCTCCACACCTGCAGTGACCACTGTTCCACGCCCAGAAGATGACAAAAAACAAACAAAACCCAACCCTTCAGGATCCCTGGCCAAACCAACCTGGAGAAAAATTGCTTCCTGGACCCAAAATGGCAATCAGCATTTCCCTGGGCATGTAAGAAAGGGCCACAATAACTAAGCACTGAGGCAACCCTTCCTGCCCTCCCTCTCATGATCTGCCCAAGTTCACAGAATCTGCATTGCTGTCAGATGGCCATCAAGCCTCTGTTTGAAAACCTCCCAAGAAGGAGCACCCCCCACCTCCCGAAGAAGCCTGTTCCACTGAGGAACCACTCTAACTGTCAAGAAGATCTTCCTAATGTTTAGCTGAAAACTCTATTGATTTAATTTCAACCCGTCGGTTTTGGTCTGACCTTCTGGGGCAACAGAAAACAATGCCATACCATTCTCTATATGACAGTCCTTCAAGTACTTGAAGATGGTTATCATATCACCTCTCAGTTGTCGCCTCTCCAGGCTAAACATACCCAGCTCCTTCAACCTTTCCTCATAGGACATGGTCTCCAGGCCCCTCACCATCTTTGGTGCTTTCCTCTGGACACATTCCACTTTGTCTATATCCTTCTTAATTTGTGGTGCCCAAAACAGGACACGATACTCTAGGAGAGGTCTAACCAAAGCAGAGTAAAGTGCTACCATCACTTTGTGTGATCTGGACACTATACTTCTGTTGATACAGCCCAAAATCACACTGCCGTTTTAGCAAACACATCACACTGCTGACTCATGTTCAGTGTATGGTCTACTAAGACCTCTAGATCCTTTTTGCACAGTACTGCCAAGACAAGTCTCCCCCATCCTATAATGATGCATTTGATCTTTACATTTATCCCCACTGAAATTCATTAAATTTGTTTTAGCCCAGTTTTCCAGCCTGTCAAGATTATCCTGTATCCTGTCTTCTACCATATTTGCTACCCCTCCCAATTTAGTATCATCTGCAAATTTAATAAGCATTCCTTTTGTTTCTTCACTTTGCTTGTTGCAAGCTTTGAGTGCATGGCATTTTTACTTCCTTGATCTCTTTGTTATACAGCTAGGTTCCCCAGTGTGGTGCCCGTGGCTGCCGAGACTCTCCCGGTGCCCACCAACTGTTTTTAGAAAGGGGTGTGGCCTTTGCCCAGCAGGGCTTCTGACTGGCCATTGGGCATCTGGTTAACTATGCCAATTTTTAAACAGTTGCTTTGGCAGTAGCTGCCACCACAGTACAAGGATCTTCACTGCATGAATGAAGGTATATAAATAAATGAAGGAATGAAGGAAATAAATAAATATGCAGGGAAATCTTTTAAAACAATATGTTCCCTTTAAAAGGCATCCTGTCCAACAGAGCTTCTGCCTGAAATGCTGTAGAGTTACTATTAGAGTTGTGCATGACCTCACTTCCTGATATTTCATGGTTGGCTCCACCTCTTGTGGCAGCCATTTTGTCTCAAAATTCCAAAGGTGTCCACAGGCTTAAAAGCATTGGGGACTCCTGCTTGACAGTTTCCAGATAATGGACTGAACCAATGGCACTTGCCCAATTCAAACATAAGAAACAAAGAAGAAACATTCCCTTATAAGGAACAAATGAAGTTCTATGTGCAACCTTTACATAAATTCTACTGAGGAAAAATTTGGGAAGGAGGAAATCTCAGCTATTTCAAAAGTAATTGTTTAGACAGCATTATGGGGGGGGGGAGTTAAAAGATTCCTTGTCTGCCTATTGGACAGCAGTTGTAGAATTTAGACCCATTTTAAAGAGAAAAAAACCCCAAATCTTTATCTATGGAAATCTTAGTATACACACAGGGAAAACAGGGGCCACTTCCGACATTATCCTGGAGGGGTGATGGGTGTGGTGTTGTTATCCAGCTAGGGTCCTCCAGTCACAGCACAGCAGCATGATGTACTGGGTAGAGCACTTTACTAGGATTTGGGCGACCCAGGTTCAAACTCTCACTCTGCTATGGAAGTTCTCTGAATGACCTTGGGCCATTCACTCTCTCTCTCTGTTTCACCTGCCTTGATGGATTTTATGAGGATAAAGTGGAGGCACAGAGAAAAATGGACACACCACCCTGAGTTTCTTAAAGGAAGGGTGGGGAAAATGTACTAAACAAACAAAGAAATGTCTCCTTGGTGAAGGAACATGAGCTCATGTTCAAAAACCTCCTTCTCTGGGTTCTCCCAGGTAAAATGGAGATTTTGGCCTTACTAGAGTGACATGTGGAGGATACGCGCAGCAGTGGCTCCCACGGCACTGTGGTAAAGTTGGAAAGGGGTTCTGGGGGGAACAGCAAAATAGCTCTAAAATTTCATCCAGCTGACATCTACTGCTTAAAGTGACTGTGCCATCCTAAGCAGAGTTATGCCCTTCTAAACCCATTGATGCCAATTGACGTAGAGGGGTCTCACTCTGTTTCGGGTTGTGTTGTGAGTGCAGGTTGTTTGCTTCAAAAGCATCATATCAGTTAATGTCTCCCCACGCACCGAAGAAGTCTGGTCATCTTAACCATGAGGTTAGGCATGCGGCTATTTATTGCATTTATTTAAAATATTTGTTAGCCAACTTTCTACCTTATATGAACTCATAGCTGCTTGCAATGTAAATAATAACAACATACAATAAAATACATTAAAACCACAATAATTTAAAGCTTCCAGTAGCAGAAGAACTGATCAAATGCCACCATTAATTTATTATTATTTTATTGGTTCAATTTATACCCCGCCCTCCCTGCAAGCAGGCTCAGGGTGGCTTACAGAGTTGGTACATAGGTACCATTAGAACACATTAAAACATTTAGATAATTCAATACAATAAAATCATAAGATCAATAAAATCAAGGTGCTAGCAATATTTCCATAAGATGGTGTGCTATTGCTTACAAAGTGCTTACAGACATTTTACCATCTCAATGGCTTCCTGAGACATGGTGGAATAGATCTGCTGTTGGAATTGTGGGCTGGGCTCGTTGATGGTACTAGTGAGGGTGGCTCCTTAGTTGAAAGCCTGGTGGAAGAGCTCCATCTTGCTGGCCCTGCGGAACTGTAAAAGGTCCCTCAGGGCCCTGATCTCTTCTGGAAGCTCATTCCACCAGTATGGAGCCTCAACTGAAAACACCCGGGCCCTGGTGATGGTGAGCCTGGCTTCCTTGGGGCCCAGCAGGGTCAGTTGGTTCTGTGACCCCGACCACAGTGCTCTCTGGGGTATATATGGGGAAAGGCAGTCCCTCAGGTATGTCAGACCCTGGCCATATAGGACTTTAAAGGTGAGAACCAGCACCATGAAGCGAATTCGGTATACTATTGGCAGCCAGTGCAGTGTCTTCAGCACAGGCTGGATATGCTTCCATCTAGGGAGAGCCATCAAAAGCCTGGCTGCGGCATTCTGCACTAGCTACAGCTTCCGGATTTGTGACAAGAGAAGCCCCATTTAGAGAGCATTACAGTAGTCCAGTCTCGAGTTGGCCATCACATGGATCACTGCAGCCAAGTTATTGTGGTCAAGGAATGGAACAAACCGCCTGATCAGCCGGAGGTGGTAAAAGGCCAACCTGGCAGCGGCTGCTACCTGAGCCTCCATTGTTAAGGAGGTATCCAGGAGCACTCCCAAACTCCTAACTTCTGGTGCTGGCACCAATGGTGCCCCACTGAAGGTCAGGAGAGGTGTCCCCACCCCCAGACCACCCCGACTGACACCCAGGACCTCTGTCTTCGCTGGATTCAGCTTCAGCTGGCTCAGTCTAAGCCAACCAGCCATGGCTTGCAATGCCTGGTCCAGGTCTTCCAGACTGGGGTCTGACTGGCCATCCACCATCAGACAGAGCCGGGTGTCATCAGCGTACTGGTGACATCTGAGCCCATACCTCCGGGCAATCTGGGCAAGGGGGCGCATATAGATGTTAAATAGCATTGGGGACAGCACTGCCTCTTGAGGCACTCTGCACTCTAGTGGGTGCCTCTTGGACTGTTGTTCCACTAGTGCCAGGCTTTGTCCCCAACCTTGGAGAAAGAAACAAGCCATTGTAAGGTGAGCCCCTGAATTCCCATGTCGGCGAGGCGGTGGATCAGGAACTGATGGTCGACCATGTCAAAGACGGCTGACAGATCTAACAGCATCAGTACTGCTGAACCGCCCCGATCCAGATGCCTCCGGAGGTCATCAGTCAGAGCGACCAGTGTTGTCTCCATCCCATGGCCCGGGCAAAAGCCAGACTGGAAGGGATATAGCATGGAAGTTAACAAAGCTATTCTCGGCTGCCTCCTACAGATTGAGAATGATGGGGCCAGGTGCGCCTCCCCAGGGAGGGTGTTCCATAATTGTGGGGCTGCCACTCTGAAGGCCTTCTCTTGTGTACTCACTAGACAAGCTTCTTTGGTCAAGGAGAAAGTCAAGAGGGCCTCATCCTATGATCTTAGTTCCCAGTAGGGATGCCAGCCTTCAGGTGAGGCCTGGGTAGGAATGGGCACCAACTGGAAAAATGCAGGTTGGTTTGCTTCACGGTTCCTGATGTGCCCCATTCGCAAACCATAGACCATCACAATTTTAACTGGTTTGGTTTGTGAAGTTTGTGATGTGGTAGAAACCCCCCCAGCATACTAGAGACACCAAACATGCAGGGGATTTCTGTCTGACTCTGCTCTACTTGCCTTCCAAGTTGGGTGAGAATTGGATTCCCTGGGTCTGAGTTATGCCCTCCCCCCCAAGAAGGTGACTCCAGAAAGTGCTTTTTGGGGACATGACAGCCAGTTTCCCTGGGTAGAAATCATTGCAACAGTCCATTTTAGATGTGACTGAGGCCATGAGTCTTTGTGGCTAGATCTGTTCTGACCTCTGCGGCACCTCGCAAGCAGCTGTGTTTGTTTGCTTGTTGTTTTGCCATCAAGTCGGAGCCAGTTTGGTGTAGTGGTTAAGTGCACAGACTCTATTTTTCTTTAAATACAAATTTTATTATTTTCCAACAAAACATGACAAACAAACATACAGGTATGAGAGTAACATTACTGACACTATGCCCTTTAAATTACCTCATACAGAGATATCTCAATAGCATTCTTGTTACCATAGTATGATTACTATTTATGCAATATGTAAACATTCCACTGCTAGTTTTTCTATACATCTGAATAGGCGAACATGTTTTCTGCTAATTGCCTTCGTCTAAACATTCTATATTAGTCTTCTACAAGTTGCCTTTAAATATCATTTCCCTACTTCATAATAAAGTTCTTTTTATACCTGTTATCAAGACTTCTGGAGTCCTTAAATCAGAGTTAGGTAAATCTTTACATCTTTTATAAGAAATTTGAAGCTTAACCCTCCATAATTTTCTCGGTGGCAGTCTTGTTACCATAATATGATTACTATTTATGCAATCTAAACATCTCACTAGGTTAACACGTTTTCTACTAATTGACTTTTTATCTAAACATTCTACATTAGTCTTTTACAAGTTACCTTTAAATATCATTTCCCTACTTCACAATAAAATTCTTTTTATATCCGTTATCAAGTCTTCTGGAATCCTTAAATCAGAGTTAGTGGCATTACATCTTTTATAAGAGATTCAGACCTTAACCCTCCATAAATTTCCATTCTGTGTATTTATCAATTATCAGCCTTAAACAATCTAATTCTAATAGACATTCAAATATATTCCTAAACCAAATTTTCTCTTATATAAATCATACTCTTTTTGACTAAGCGTTTTAAACAAAGAAAACACCTGTGTTCTTCAGCCTATCTTAGCCAGTTAATATGGGCTAGGGTTCACTAAATCAATCTTATCCAAAGCTCCCTAACCCAAGGTCTTAGATTTTAATATAGATTATAATTGTTTTCTAGCTCATCTTAACCAGTCAAACAAAAATAGAGATTCTCCCAACCAATATTATAACAAAATCCCTAAGCCAGTCTTATTCTATAACTTATTTTTTTTCCTTCTTCTTATAGTTTCTTCTTTTTGGTAAAGTCTTGGAACTGTACCTCTTCTCCTTTTATGTGAAAAGGCTTTCTTTCCTGGTTTGCCATCAATATTCACTGTTTAGGTTTGTGAATGGGTTTGTTTCATCTCCTCTCTGGTGTATTTTCCTCCTTGGAGTTTTAAGGGTTCCAGGGTTTAACAGTCCTTTAGTAAAAGTCTTTTTCTCAATGCTGAAATCAGTTTTATTCTCCCTGTAGATTAGCTCCTCTTGATTGTAGTGTTGTCCATTGTCTTGTACAGTTGAGTGCTGTAATTCCTTTTCACTGAAAAGTGGGTTAGCTTGCTTGTAGAGTTGTTCTGTTCCTTGAACAGTTTGGTGCTGGGGTTCTTTGACAATAATTTAAGAACATAAGAACATAAGAGGAGCCAATGTTGGATCAGGCCAGTGGCCCATCCAGTCCAACACTCTGTCACACAGTGGCCCAAAACACCAGGTGCCCTCAGAAGGTCCAGCAGTGGGGGCAGGAAGCCCTCCCACTGTTGCCCCCCCCCAAGCACCAAGAATACAGAGCATCACTTGCTCCAGATGGAGGATTCCTATCTATACTTTGTGTCTAATAGCCACTGATGGACTTCTGCTCCATATGTTTATCTAATTCCCTCTTGAAGCCGTCCATGCTTGTAGCCGCCATCACCTCCTGTGAATTTGATTTGATTCTGAGAGTTTTTGGTGTATCCAATCAAAAATCTCCTTTGCTGCCTGTTTCACTGCTTCATTGGTCACAGCCTGGATCTCCTTCTGAGCTGTTTGAAGCTTATTAGATTCTGTGGAGCTCTCCATGACTTTATAAGCAAAACCCAGCATCTTGGGTAACTTTTTCAAACTGCCTGCTTCTGCCAGATAATACTCCTCTCAGCAGTCAAATGTTTTGCAGCTTTATGGTAAAGACTAAACAGCTTCTATTCTGTTCTCAGCAGTAAAGCATGACGTCACACAAAATTGTCGTAAGATGGTAAGTTTCACCTTCTATATTTTTCTTTCTTTCTTTATTAAGAAGGTTTAAAAAGAAAATTTATAGTTTTTTTTGTGAATGCTCAAGTCTCTCTGCCCCAGAAAGTGTTTAACTCAACATTCTTTAAATAGCTCCATCTTATCTCGGCCGCTCCAGGTAGGAAAAGTGGGGGGGGGGGGGAATTCCACTTATCCCATCTGCATCGTTTTAAATGTTAAAAGGGGCTTATTTGAAGAAATCATCAGACTATTCAATGTTGCTGTTGCTATTTACAGGTACTTACAGGTGCATATCTTCATCAGTGTTCTGGATGAGGCTCAAAATTGCTCTCCTCCTATGGGGTTATTCACATCTTGAGCTAGTTAAGGCTGTCATAACTGTGGTTCTCTGTTCTCTGCTTCTGGGATGATCCAGGGCTACCACCTGCTTGTTGCCTCAAGCAAGGGGCCTGAGTCAAGTCCCTTGCTCCAGACCTCCCTCCAGGAGGTCCAATGGGGTTTGGGATCCCCCGAAACCCCCCTAAAAGAATGAGAATCAATCATAGCCAGGAGCAGTCCCCAGTGTCAACTGTGTCAATGCGATGTAGCCCCGCTTCTCTCAAGTGCACAGACTCTAATCTGGGAGAACCGGGTTTGAGTCCCCGCTCCTCCACTTCCACCTGCTAGATGAGCTTGGGCAAGCCATATTTCTGGCACAGCTTTTCTTAAAAAAGAGCAATTCTGTCAGAGCTCTCTCAGCCCCACCTACCTCACAGGGTGTCTGGATAGGTAGATGTCATGGCATCTTCACAACCTTAGATGCTGGAAAGCATGGAAACACCCTAACTATGATTTGCTCAGTGCATTTATAATGTTTAATGATAATTCACACAAACCATGTTTTGGAAACACACTTGACTTTTTTGTCTTTTCCTTTTTCCAAATGGGCTGACAAAGAAATTAGGTGATCCCTAATTACTACTTCGAGGGATTCCCATAAGGTTTCTGAGGAAACTTTCCCCGTGTTATTGATGTCTAAAAAGGACTGATGTTCCTTAGAAATATTGTCCTTTATCTCTGTTTTCAATAGAAGAGTTTTGTCCATGGACCAAATAAACGGTCTCTCTCTCTTATCAGGATTCGGTAAGGAACCAAAAAAGGGGATGTGGTCCGACCATCTTTTAATGCCTATGTCCACCGATGTTACTGTTTGAACTATAGATGGGGAAATTAATAGAAGAAGAAGAGGAGGAGGAGATTGGATTTATACCCTGCCCTTCACTTGGAGTCTCAGAGCAGTTTACAAACTCCTTTCCCTCCCCTTCTCCACAACAGACATCCTGTGAGGTAGGTGGGGCTGAGAGAGCTCTTTCCAGAACTGTCCTTGAGAGAACAGCTCTGACAGGGCTTGTCCAAGGTCACACCAGCAGCTGCAAGTGGAGGAGTGGGGAATCAAACCTGGTTCTCCCAGATTACAGTCTGCACACTTAACCACTACACCAACATATAATCTATTTTAGAATATGATGAAAATCTCCCGGAATAATAAGTGTAATCTTGGTCTTGCGGGTGTTTGAACTTCCAGAGATCGCATAAATGAAACTTCAAGAATAGATCATGAAGGGCAGTTTTAGATTGTGCATGATTTTTATGTCATTTAACTAACTTACTAGATTTTGATCTGTCCCAGACAGTATCGACTGTTGTTGATAATGTTTTGGAAACACCTTTCAAACTATGTGTTCACATCTAGTTTGTGACTAATCCTTAACTGTGGTTATTCTGACATATTGCTTTACCTCTCCAACCTCCACCTACCCTGCAGGGGTACCCTGCTTATTTAAAATTTCTAACAATTCCCACCTATATTCAGGCCTTTTTTCTAGCCAGGATGAATGTACTCCCAACCAGTCATTCTAAGGGGCCACTATATGATGATCTCATACAAGGACAAATACTATGGAGAGCTTGAAAAATGGAATCATATGATCTTGTATTGCTCATGGTATGACCTATTTAGAGTGAAATGGTTGGATCTAGTCCTGAGGAATTTAGTGTCTGTTGACAGAACTAAAAACTAAACTAACCACTTTTATTTTTTTTTTTTAAAAAAAATATTTTAGTTTTCCAACACAAAATGAATATGTATACAGATATGTTTCATCATTCATAATTTCAGAGTCATACATAGATTTCTATCCATACATAGAATTTTGACCAGATTTTAAGAAATTGCTCTTCATTTCTTCCATGAATTTGATAGCTAATCCTATCCAGTTCTGCAAACTCCATCAGCTTCTCTAAAAACTGTTCTGGGGATGGTATCTCATTCTCTTTCCACTGTCTTGCCCAGCTTAATCTTGCCGCAGTAAGAATGTATACCATTAGCTTTTGTTCTTCTTTCTTCAACCCTTCAGGTAACATATTCAATAGATATAGTTCAGGGCAGCTCGGCAAAATTACATTCAATATTTCTTCTAATACTATTTTAACCTTAGTCCAATACTCTTGGGCCCTTTCGCATTGCCACCACATGTGGTAAAAGGTTCCCACTCCTCTATCACACTTCCAACACACATTAGATAGATTCCTATAACATTTTGACAGTCTATCAGGCGACCAGTGCCATCTATAAAACATTTTGTACAGGTTTTCTTTATATGATACTGCACTAGTAAATTTTAGTGTTCTCCACATTTTTGACCATTCTTCTATAGGTATAGTATATCCAAAGTCCCGCATCCAAGCTACCATTACATTTTTAACTGTCTCTTCATACATTTCTCCTGCTAACAAAGTTCTATAAATTTTCTGTATATTTTTCTCATTTGTATCCAACCAGGCCTTCTCTAGATCTGTTTTTAAATTCATAAAACCTATTTCTTTATCTATTTTAAATCTAGCTATTAGTTGATGTTTTTCTAACCATGTTAATTGTATCCTCTCTAAAGCTAACATTTCAAATGTTTTTAGATTATTTAAAGTATCTAATAATTTTTTATAGTAACTAACCACTTTTATTAAAGGATGAGGATCTGAAAATTACTTTAGCCATGGCAAAATTCTTCTCAGTAGTGACTGAGTGGAAGGAAAATATGGTTTTTTTGTTTTTTTAAAAAAATGATGGGGTTAAGACATTTTTAAAGGGTTAAATTTAATTTAGAAAAAAAGTAGGATGCAAAATATATAAAATACATACATATAGTCATCTTTTAAAATTAAAATAATTTAGTGTGGCCTGATTTGAGACCTTAGGTCAAACGAACTGACCATTAAAAAGAAAGGAGAATACTTTACCATGGTTGAGAAAGACAAACTGTAGTCGGGCATGCTGTCTGCAAAAACTAGTGACTCAGATGTACACTCAGGGCCTAGGATATTAGTAGGAGCTATATTTTAGTAAGCGCTCGTATGTTCAGTGGCACAACAATGTTCCATGGTGATGTGGACTGCAGCTACTGCTTGCTAAATAGTAGAATCAATTGGTAGAATCAACAAATGGAAACAGGAAGAGCCCTGAAGAGCCTGCATGGTGTACCACTCTAATCTTTGGGGGCATCCTTGGCAGAATTATACCTTTCTACGTCCATTGAAGTCAGTGGGTTTAGAAGGGTGTAACTTTAGAAGGGTGTAACTCTGTTTTGGATTATGATGCCAGGCTCCAGTCTTTGCTCTGCCATGGAGCTTGCAGGGTGAACTTGAGCTGGGTGAACTCACTTTCAATCTTAGCTGGTTCATAGGTCTGTTTATTTCATTTTATTTATTTAAAACATTTTTATGCCACTTTTCCATCTAATTGAGGTCTATAGTATGGCAAACATAAAAAAATAAACATTTAAAATACAGTTAAAATATAAAATTCAATTAAAATACATACAAACGAACAACACTAGCGGGAGGGCCAAAAACTGTTATTGAGGGTATGCCAGCCAACACTAACAGAGGGAGACAGGTGAATCTCCCTGAAGAGAGAGTTCCAAAGTTTTGGTGTCACGATGGAGAAGGCCCTTTCTCAAGTCACCACCCATCTAGCCTCAGATGACATGGGGAACTGAAGCAAGGTATCTGAGGATGACTAGAGTGACAGGATAGGTTCATATGGGAGAAGGTGGTTCTTAAGGTATGTTGGTGGCAGGCCATACAGGGCTTTAGGGATCAATACCAGCACCTTGGATTGAGCCTGGAAGCAAATTAGAAATCAGTGTAGGTGGAACAAGCCTGGAGTTAAATGGTTCCTACAATCCAGGCCATTCAAAACAATTGTAGCTTCTGGAAAGTCTTCAAGGGCAGCCCCACATAGAGTGCATTGCAGCAATCTTAGATGTTACCAGGGCACGCACCAAATTGTCCAAGAAAGGGGGCAGCTGGCTCCCCAGCTGAAGCTGCTGAAAGGCACTCCTGGTCACTGCTGCCTCACTGGGACCGTCCAGTCCTGTTGCTGTGAATATAGAGTCCAAGTCAGAACAGATGTGAGAGATTTTATCCATGTTATCCTCTTTCCGCCAGCCAGAACCCAATAGGCCCCTCAGGTCTATTAGGGGGACACTTTGCTTAGCTCCGTGGAGGAAGGATGGGATAAAGATGTAGAAAAGACATGTTAAAAGGCACTGAGAAGTGCACGATTTAAAGGCTATTTGACTGCAGTTTCCCCCTAGATTACCTCTAAAACTAAATTAATTCTTTTTCATTCCTACATAGAGATGAATTAGTTCCTGTTTCACAGTGATGGTATTTTAGGGGCAGAATTCTGCCAGTATTTGATTATTTTAAATTCCCAATCATCACTGCCCCCCCCCCCAAAAAAAAGCCTTTACTTTGACATGCCTTTCCAAGTCTTTCATGTGTTTTGCAGTTATGGCTCCAGTGACAATAACTTTTCATCAAAAAGGTGCTAATTTTAGGACTGGCGGGAATATAAAGTGACAGGTGGAATGGATTGTTTATGAAACATGATGCAGAATTCTCAAGTCTGAATTTAAATATGCATGTTACTAAATCTGCGCAAGAAAATACATACAGAGTGAGAAAACAAACAAAAGAGGGGGTCTCATACATAAAAGGCACAAAAACAAACTGAGGCGAAATTTATTTTCCATCTTCTCTGTATTTCATCACATTTTATAGCTGTTGCAATCCATAAAACAGATAGAAACATCTTAATAAAATGAACCCTAAATCCTTTGTCCTGAGGTGGTATGGCATTTGCTTGTATTTCAGAGGACAGTTTAATTTAAACATCCCATATTTGGGCCACACATCTGCAATGCACAAACTAAGACTATAAAGAAAACTGTTTTAACTTGGCAAGTTGCACTGCAAAGAGGGGGCTAAATATAAGCAGAGATGTGCATCTCCGATTTGATGTGAGTGATACTGTAGGCTATTGATGGATTAGTCCCATGAGAAACATCAGTGATGTACCCAGATCTTGTAACTTCCAAAGGTTGGAGCCTCCTACCCAGGACCAGCATCAGCGTCTTCTCGGGGGGGGGGGGGGGGGACAGCTGCCAGGGCCCAGGGCTTCTGATGGGGCCCACTGCTGCTGCTGATCACCCCAAAATGCCATTTCCCTGCTTGTTCCCATGTGAGTGTTTCACCATCTATGCACCCAGCTGCACATACTGCCCAGTGCCACCAGGGAAAGGGCTGTGGGTGGCGCAGATTAGGGATGCACACAAACCAGTTCACGAACAAACATTCATCACAAATTTTGGCCTGTTCATAGTCCACAAGGTAAATTTTTCATGCAGTTCATGGTGGCTCATGAAGAGCAGAAATGTTCTTTAGTGCTCATTACTAAAACAGTTGAGAGGCGGGGAGCAGAAAGCAGGGGTTTAAATGGCTCATGAACTGATACAAACTGGTTCAGTTCTCCAGCCTTTTCCCTGACTCTAAGTATGAGTGGTAGAAAGAAACTCCCTCAGTAACTCCATCTCTGAACAAAGCTGGGGCTTTCCTGTCCCCATATAAATGTCCTTGTCTTAAGAAAATCAAACTTTCTTCAGTCTGCAGTCCTAGACACGTTTCTTTGAGAGTCTTAAACATAGGACTTCCTGCTGATTAATCGTGTGTCGTATTGTACCATTAATTGTAAATTAAAGCACTCAACCTTTGTTTCTCAATCGTGTTGCTACCAAAAACATTGCCTCCTAAAAGCAAAGGTACTGGGGATTGCTATCCCCCCCCCCAAAAAAAAACCAGCATTGGGCTGGTTGTAGGTACCTAGTTGCCCATTGGAAGGACTTTGATTTTTGACATGTGGCCCAAGTAGCAAAAGCAGAGGTTGTATTAGCTTGTACTTGAATAGGGATTCTACAATCTAAATAACATCTTCTTAGAAATGAAAAAGCACATGAAAAATTGGAACAGACAAAAATTCTCTTGGGCAGACAAAATCGCACTGCTCAAAAGCTTCATACTACCAAAATTTCTATTTGTCTTTCGGGCTTTGCCTATCACCATTCCACATAAAATCATCCCCAAATGGCAAAAAGAACTCCTTAAATTCTTTTGGGGTTATAAGAAACATAGAATTGCGGCCTCAATACTACAACTACCCAATGACCTCGGAGGTCTTAACCTTCCGAATCTTTCACTATACTACGCTGCATCCACCTTAGCACCTATAATCCAAATCCTGAATTCAGGGAATGAACCTTCATGAAAAGCAATGGAAGAAAGTAACGCTGATGACATACCTCTACAGGATTTATTCTGGAGAGCACCATCAGATAGGCCTAAGCTACACTCTTCTAACTTATTCCTCCCTGCAGCCCTTAAGGTATGGGATCAATATGGAAAGCAACTACTACCTCCTCATTCAAGAGTAGCCTCTTTCATAAATCAAAAATGGTTCCCTCCAGGTAACAGAGGGTTTTCGACAATTGACTGGAGAGCCGCTGGGATTCATTGCATTATGGATCTCCTAGACAATGGTCATACTACAACCAAAACAGAACTGGAAGAAAAGATAGGAACCGAAATGCCGTGGATCACCTACCTACAAATTGCACATCTATTACATGATTTCAACAAAAAACATAACTTCGGAACCCCACTTAATCCCTTCGAACTCCTACTCGCTTATCTCGACACTTTATAAAATCTTGCAATTCATGATATCTTCCAAGCGCGTAAGAACAAAAACAGCTTGGTGCTCAGACTGTGATAACCGTATAGACACTCAATCCTGGGATACCATCTGGACATCTCCCAACCTGACATCTAAAATCTTCTCCATCAGATTCAATTCGTTCAAACTAATTCACCGCTGGTATATGACCTCGGCCAGACTGCACAGAATAAATCCAGCATACAGCAAGTTTTGCTGGAAACAATGTGGCATGGTAGGAGATTTCCTTCACTGTTGGTGGCTATGCCCTTTTATTCATACATTTTGGCTACAAATTATCACACAAATAAAAAAAATCACTGGGACTCTCTTACCTGACTTGCCAGAAGTTCTCCTGATTGATGCCTGCTCCGATCCTGAGGAACGCAAAACACAAACAGCTACAATTGCTACCCTATTGGCCACAGCAAGGATAACGATAGCCCAAAGATGGAAGGATAAATCCCCTCCAAACTTAAACGCTTGGAAAAACAAGATTTGGGAGCATTTCTTATTAGGGAAAATTTCTACACAAAACATTGCCATTAACTCTAATAGCAATTTGAGATTTTTTCAGGCAGTTTGGTCCCCAATAGTAGAATACTTATCATCTGACGGTTTTTTACCATCAAACAAATACGACCAAAATCTGTTATATTTCTAACTTAATGTTTGAACTGATATCATGCTGACATATTGTTACCTCTCTTTTCTGTAGTAGTCTGAACCTAAAAGAGGCTGCATAACTTTTCACTGTACCATTTAGCTATACTTACCTTGTTAGACTCTGTTTCTATCTGATTACCAATGTTCTTTCATATGTACTTGGTTATAAATAAACGTTTTTTTTAAAAAAAGAAAGAATAGGGATTCTAGGCAGAGTGATAGAGACAAAGCTTGCCTCAGTTGGCATCATCTACCAGTGGCTTTAATTACACTACCTCTGATCATCCCCCCCCCCCCACTCCACCAGCCGCAGTGGCCAACAGCCACTAATCAACCTTGACCGACCAATAGCCTGACTCCATATAAAACAACTTCAAAGCTTTGAAATGAATTCTTGAGAAGGTGGGGGGTTTTAGACAGTATTTATTTATTTAGTATATCCACTTTTATCCTCCAAGCTGCCTTATACTGAATCAGGCTATTGGCCTATCAAAGTCAGGAATGTCTACTTTGACTGGCAGTGGCTCTCCAGGGTCTCCGCTGGAGGTCTTTCACATCACTTCCTACCTGATCCCTTCAACTGGAGGTGCTGGGGACTGAACTGGGGACCTTCTGAATGCCAAGCAGATGCTCTGCCAGTGAGCCACAGCTCTGCCGAAGAGCTCAGAGCAGTTTTCCTTGGCTCCCTCCTCCATTTTACTCTCACAACAACCCTGTGAGGCTGAGAGAGTGGCTGGCAAAGGTCACCTGGAAAACCTCATGGCAAAGTGGGACATTCAGTGTATCTCTTAAACGCCTCATCCCAAATCAGACTTCATCAGAATGGTGTAAGAAATCCTGCCCCCCGGCAGCATAGCTGCAGTTGGTCTTCCTTCCCCTACTCTTCCCCATCCCTTTAAGCAAGGGCAATCTCTCATCAGTTTGTCCCAGCTTGTTGTTTTCTCCCTCTTGCAGGGATTTGATGTTCTCTGCACTTTGTTTAAAAAAGCCTCTGCAACATCTCCAAAAGGTTTGATAACTCTGTTTTAGTAAGTCCTTTGGACTCTTGAACGACGCCACTAAAACAATCCATTTTAAAGCAATCTAAACTTGGCTTGACAGCGGCTGTATAAAAGTGCTCTTTAAAGACTTTTAATGGCCCAATCCTGAGACTTTGCTGTGGCAGCAAATAAGTGCATGGAAGGGGAGGGGATGCACACTGCTGACTCTTGTGCCATCCGGAGTTCACAAATCATTCCTTTACACTTGCAGTGCAGGGAGGGTTGGCGAGCAGCAGAAGTAGTGCTAGGACATGATGTGTAAGATTGGTGGGCCATTTTATTGTCTGAGTAGGTGAACCCCCCCCCCTTTCAGTAATGTGACGTGTACTTCTACGAGTGCTATCAAGCATCATGGTTGGGATAGTTCTAACAACAGGGGTTCAACCTCTAATCCAAATGCAGCAGTGGGAATGTTTTTGGTCAGTCTTGTGTGGGAAGTTGTGTGTATGACAGAGAGACCTCCTGGAACTGGAACTGATCTCCAGTCTTCAGATATCAGTTCCCATGGAGAAAATGGCTCCTCAAACCCCACCCTTGTCAGGTTCTGTTCCCAACTCTCCAGGAATTTCCCAACCAGGAGTCGTCAACCACTGATTAGGCTGACAAATGGTGACTGCTCCCAGGTGACCCAGCAAGCTTCACAGCAGACTGGGGGTCTAAACCCAAGTCTTCCAGATCTTGGAGTAGCACTCCAGTAACTATACAACATTGGGTCTCTGAAAGAAAGCCCATAGCTAGAGAAAAATCCATGTCTATAGCTCTTGGAAAAAAAATATATTCCCAGCCAAAATGGGTCATATCTGACAGGCCAAAGGCCTGACTCAGTATGTAATCCAGAGTGTAACATGGCCAGTGGTCACGGGGGATCATTCATGAGTTATCATTTCATTCTTCTGCCTTTTGATGTAAGTCAAAGTGACTTTGAAGTATCCAACCCAAACCCAAGCAGCTTGATGAAGTTCTGGACATGACAAATGAAGGGAAGATATGCAGTGTGGGGGTGATGAGCCAGGAGAGGAACTGTGGCTCAGTGGTAGAGTCTCTGCTTTGTACGCAAAACGTCCTAGGTTGAATCCCCAGCATCCCTGCCTGAAGAACAACTGCCAATTAGAATAGACAATACTGATCTAGTCAGAGTCGAACAGCAACTATGCCAGGAAAATCAGTCAGGGAAGAACGCTGCAGAACCCTCAGCAGTAGGCTTAGAACAGATCACATGAAGTACTTCTTCATCTAAAGAATATACTGCCCGGGTGAACTGCCCTTTCTAGAGATCGCCATGGCATCTACTGAGTAGGTCCTTATCCTTGTCAGTATCTGCCCAGTGCCAGGAGCACTCCGGATACTGGGAATTGAAATTTTCTGACATTTGTTGGTGCTTTTAGGAATTTTAAATGTGTATGAATTTGTACCTGTATTTGGATTTACTACAATGTTTGTATTTTAACTGTTGTTACCCATCCTGAGTCCACTTGTGGGGAGGACGGGATATAAATCTGAAGAAGAAGAAGAAGAAGAAGTGGAATTCACTGCCATAGGAAGTGGTGGCAGCTACAATCATTGACAGCTCCAAGAGGGGATTGGATAAACATATGGAGCAGAAGTCCATCAGTGGCTTTTAATCACAAGGTACAGATGGAACATTGTGTCTGGGGCAAGTGATGCTCTGTATTCTTAGTACTTGGCGGGCAACAGTGGATTGCTTTGGGGGTTCTGGCCCCTCTAGTGGACCTTCTGATAGCGTCAGGGTTTGGCCACTGTGTGACACAGACTGCTGGACTGGATGGGCCATTGTCCTGATCCAACATGGCTTCTGTTATGTTCTTAACCCTAACTGTATCAGTGTGTCTAATATATTTAAAGACAATGAAGTCTCTCTTCTCTCTATAGAAGTACTTTTCTAACAATTCCCTGACAGAAATCACTGACTCCCAAAGTCTCTTCCCTCACAACCCAAACCCTCTGGCTACGGATTCAGACCAGACTAAGACAAAAAGGCAGGTGAATCTTTTCTCTCAGATCAGTTGTTCTGTTTTCTCTCTAAGCTGATGCTGGCCAATCAGAGAGCAAGTAGAGCAGCCAGTCACATAAGCTATTCTCTCCAGGGAAGATTAACTCATAACTTCCCTGACTCCCTGTCCTAAGCAGCATTTAAAAACCTGCTTTTCTGAGCAATCCATCACACAATTCAATAGATTTTCCCCATTTGTTCTAGAGGAGAGCAGCATCCCAGAATGACTAAGGACAAACCACATGTATAGCCATAATCTAATGGGGGGCACCAGATATGGAGTTATGGATAATGGGTTGGATCCAGCTGGCCTTTTCAATCAGTCTTACCTAATTCCCTTCTTTACGACAGACTCTGTCTGATATGGCTTCTGTCCATGCTGGTCCTATGATCCTCAGCATAGCTTTCTTGGTGGTAAAAGGGAGGCCCCCTCCTTCCTTTTTCATTAGTGGGAAAGCGGGCTGGATCCAACCCATAGCATCTATCATATTAACATAATACAAAACACAACAGATTCTGTATCTTAGGCTACACATTGTTGGCTGTTGCGCTATTGTATAGTGATAGCAATTGTTTGCCACTAGATTTTCCAGCGTGGACACTCTAGTCTGGATACAAATAATTGTAAAAAAAATATAGTATAACAAGAAAGAGCAACATCCAACTCATGTGCAGATGCAGTCTTAAAGTAGGTATTATGCCTTAGTGCTCAGCAACATTACAGTTCATAGGGAACTGATGTCCCTGTGGAAGATCCTGTTCTCAATCAGCACTCGTTGTGTGAATTCAAGCCAACCTGTCAGGAGTTTTCCCACCTGCAGCTGCTAATGGTTTTGAATAGGGGCAGAGAAGGACTGTCTCTCCTTATACAAACCCATTCACTGGCTATTGTCATTACAAGTCACCTTATTCTGAGGTTTAGTCATACTCTGAAAGATCTATAGCAGAGGTGTCGGACTCACTTGTAATGAGGGCCAGATCTGACTTAAAGGTCACTTTGTTGGGCCCGGGCATGCATGCTATAAAACATAATGCCAGGTACCAAAGATAGGCTGAGGACAGACCGGCATTTGGCCCGGGACAGCTGCGGGGGCAGAAGCTGCGCGGGGAAACGGGTGCAGGGCATCCCGTTCACACTGGTAACAGTGCTGCGGGACCTTACTGGAGAGGAGGGGGAGCGGTGCATCCACACCGCCGGCCGTCCTCTGGAGCCTCCTCTGCTGCGGCGCGCGGCTGCTGGCTGGTCCGGCGACGCGCGCCTGTGCACAGCGCGTCCACACTTCCGCCACCGCTTCCTGTGCGCCGTAGAGGCGTCCAGACCGGCAGGAAGCGGCAGCAACGCACGCCCAGACAGCCGGAGACCAGTTTGAAGAGGTCTCCAGCTGCAGCACGTGGAGAGCGGCCCACATGCGGGTAAGTGCGGGCCGCCGACGGGGGACAGCTGTGGCAATCTGGCCGCCCTCTTTGCCTCCGCTTTAGAAGCGGAGTCAGAGCGGGCCAGATTGCCAATCTGTCCTCGGCCTTAGACACTGTATAAAGAAGAGCAGCTTGTAAGCTCCGAGTTGGTGTAACTTCACTGCAAGGCCCCATGGGCTGGGAGGGGGGGTGCTAGGGAAAATCCACATAGGGGGACTGGAGAGCCAGCGGTGCAGCACTGGGCAGATGCTCCCATGGTGCTTGACTGCTGCAGACGAGGTTGTTCCACCATGCTGAAGCCCCAGTCAGAGTGGCTCCACCCACTCCCCTCCCCGAGCAGTTTCCTGTTCCCTCCCTTTGTACTAGTTGCTTGTGGGCCACATAAGAGCCCTAGATGGGCAGGTTCCACCCCCCAGACCTTATGTTTGACACCCCCAATCTATATCATTTTCAGTGATGGTTCTCACCCTATAGAATGATCTCCTTAGGGGAGTGAACATGGTATTCACTCTGGTCTGTTTTGGAAGATTGTGTAAAGTGGTTGTGTTTCAGCAAGTTTAGCCAGCACAGCTGTGAATTTAAAGTCATACGTATTGCCACTGTTGAACTATATTTGGTTTCAATGTGGCTTTAATCTGTTCAAATTCATTTTTTTCTTATTGATTAGAAAGTGACTTAGAAGATGTGAGGAAGCAGGGTAAAGGCTTTTAAAATAAAATACTTACATATATAAATGGTCACCCCTGTTTTTATAAGTAGGGCAGTTTGTTCTCATTCTGTATGTGCACATTTTTTTTTTTCATCACGGGAATAGTGTTCTCTGGGGGGCCGTAACGTGTAGGCAGACTCTTAGAAACTTCTACATAATGGAGATGGAGACATCTGCCTTTTGACATTTACTTCTTTAGAAAATGTGTATGCTGCCTTTCCAGAGACCTGACTGAGGTGACCTACAAATTAAAAGCGGTACAATAAAGTCACAACACTCAACGTTGAATTTTATAAATAATAAACCAAGTCATAAAAACAATCAGGGGCATAAAAAGAACGTAAAACAACATTCAGCCATCTAAAATGGCACTCATAAATGTCCTTGGGCTAGAAGCAGACCGTAAAAACAGCTGAAATAGGTGGAACCCCTCAGTTCAAAGCCTTGGTAAAGGGAAATGTTTTGGCCTGGCAGAAAAAGGACACTGCAGAATATGACAGGTGAACCTCAAGGGGAGGGCGTTTCCAGACATGAGGTGCCAGCACTGGAAAAAACCCCACTGTTTCTGGCCACCACCTGTTCCATCTCTCCAAGTATCTTGGACGTTGCTCTATTGTACTGTCGATTTCTTCTCACCTCTCTCAGAGAACGAGACTTCAGGTCAACCAAGCTGACTGAAATCAGTGTGGCTGGAAAGCCTGTTCAAATTCCAGGACCAATCAAATTTTGGGGAAAGACAGGCTTCAAAAATATATATTTCCTTCACTAGAAAACAAATTATTTGCCATATATCTGACAGCTCTGTTAAGGGTAGGATTGCCAGGGTTGGGAAATACCTGGGGATTTGGGAGTGTGGAGGCCAAGGAGGGTTGTGTTTGAAGAGGGGAGGCGATAGTCTTAATCAAGGCATAATGTCATAGAGTCCACCTTCCAAAGCAGCCATTTAATCCAGGGGAACTGGATATCAGTTGTAATCCCAGAAGATCTCCAGCCACCACATGGAGGTTGGCAACCCTTGTTAAGGGGTAGGGGAGAAGGGGGGAAGTAGGAGGCATGTAACAATGCCCCCAACCAATGTTCCCTCTAAGCTGTGGAGTCTTGTGAGCAAAGATTCTACTTTGTGAGCTACTGGCATTAAAGTTGTGAGCAAGCGATTTGGCTACTGCATGAGTTAGTTTGCTCTGGAGCCATCCTTCCTGAGCTAAGGCAAAAATCTATGAGCTGGAGGCTAAAAAACTGTGAGCTAGCTTACGCTAACTCAGCTTAGAGGGAACACTGCCCCCAACACAAAAGGTTGGAGTCAAGGGTTTTCCATTATACAGAACTTTCCATTGCTAGCCAGTGTTTTATTTACCTCTGCTTCGCCATCACAAAAAATAGCAGCACACATGTCAGGGTTTGCGTTTATTCTTTTAAACCTAGGAAACAGTACAGATGGCCAACATTTCCTGTCGCCTTCCGACTGAATAAAATGTTTGCAGCTTTGACCCTAAGAGAGGAGATGACATTACATTTTACAATGGCTCTTGCTGTGCAGCTGTTCCTTTTTTTTGGGGGGGGGGGGAAGAGAAGGTGAAAAATGAATTTAGGATCACTGGGCTGAGAATACAAGAGCAGAAATGAAGAAAGTTTTCTATTTTGGTAACCAGAGGCTGAAGCAGGGAATGTTGTGTCTACTTCAGTGACTGTTATACCACCTGCATCTGTGTTTCAAATTGATGCTCTTTAACCCTCAGAATAAATGCTTTTGTACCTCATTCTCATTTCCAGCTTGTCTGTGTCTTTGTTTTATAAATCATTCTCTTTTTATATCAAGCTTTTATTGAGGTCAAGATATGAACTCAGTTAGAAGGCTAAATTTTACCTTCTGGCACATTAGGAGGGAATTGTTGGCGTGAAAGAGACAGCCAAGGACAGAAATGTGTTTGCTTAAATGATTTTTGTTGTTGTTGTTCTGAGCACTACACAATGTTTCCAGTCCAATGTTGGGCTGACCAAACCTTTAAATGTTGCATGATTTTTCTGGATTCTTTAATGTTCAAGGAGCCCAACTTTATCAGTCCCTGTGTTATTTTTCCAAACAATGCCAATTCAGTTGATTCTTTTATGCTC
Organism: Lepidodactylus listeri; assembly: GCA_029233225.1. Lineage (NCBI taxonomy): Eukaryota > Metazoa > Chordata > Lepidosauria > Squamata > Gekkonidae > Lepidodactylus > Lepidodactylus listeri. The sequence goes on from JARCFY010000006.1 coordinate 112,820,706, forward strand.
ATGTCTATTCATTTGTTGCATGCTTGCTTTTTAAGCTCTCGAGTTTGAAACATTTTCAATCAATTAAAATGAGCTCTTTCATGTGACATCTACTAAACCCCTTTTTTTTTGCTTCCCAGAGTTATGAATAAGCTGCCCTTATCCTGTATTGTTTTGGTTTCTCTCCCTGTGTGCAAATTAGAAGAAAGAATTGTTAATATCTGCATTTGAAATCAGCGGACTTTCCTCTTCTCTGGGTGCCATTGAATATTGTTGTACACCAACAGTTCACTCCTAAGCAAGGGATACAATCTTCCAATTCCATTAAAATCTGCTTACGATTGCATCCAGAATGTATGTTGGGAAGCAACCCTATGTTGCCCCCATGGCCTCCGATACCCATGTCATATGGACACCCCATGATCCTCTGGCCTTGCAAAATCAAAGGCTTGAATGAAGCCATCTTTCAGTGTCAAGTCAGTCTATTGATTATTTCCTTAGGCACTTTGGGGGAAGTAATTTGGCTGGCATGACAATTCCAGGGGTGCATTAATCAGGGCTGTTTTGTGTGGACCTGCAAAACTCTTCATACCCTGAAAACAAGTGATGACCTTCTCAGCACCTCCAGAGTAGACTTTTCTGGAAGTTCAACCTAAGTGCCCAGGAAAGGCTATCAACCTATCTCCTGGCCACTGTCAAACAATTTGTGTCATGCCTCTCACTTAGTCATCAGCAACCAGACACATCTCCTTTTACATCTCCTAGGTATTCCTTACTAGGGATGGGCACGAACCGAACAACAAATTCATCATGATTTTTGCCCTGTTCGTGGTTCGTAAAACGAAGTTTGTGACAGGTCTACCATCACAAACTTCCATGAACTTTTAAAGTAGTTTGTGGCAGTTCATGGTGGTTCATGGATGGAGCAGAAAGCAGGGGTTTAAAGGGACTCTGAGTGGCAGGGAACAGGCTTTCTGCAAACCCTGTTGAAAGGGACTGTAGTCGTTTTCCACAGGGTTTGTGGGGCCACAAACCATGAACTAGTTCAGTTTGTAAACAAACCTCCTGGTTTGATTTGGTTCATGGTTCGATTCATAGTTTGGCCATGAACCCCAAAACCACATTTTCCCAGTTTGTGCCCATTTCTATTACTGACTAGTGATGGTGGAAAGCACCCTCAAGTCACAGCCAACGGTGAGGCAAGAAACTTGAGAGGTGGTTTGCCATTGCCTGCCTTTGTATAGTCAGCCTCAACTTCCTTGGTGGTCTACCATCCAAGTACTAACTAGGGCTGACCCTGCTTAGCTTCCAAGATCTGATGAAATCTGATGAGGGCTGTCTAGGTCAGGACATTCGTTACTAGCATCTCCTTGCAAAAGAAGGCTTGAACTATCCAATGACAGCTAAAGTTCTGATACTTTCACCAACAGGTTCTCAGATTTTGAAATTCCACAAATCACAGTGCAATCCAGATTTCACCAATGGACAGCTGGATCCCGAATTTTGGGCAAAGGTCATTGTGTATCCTAATTCTGCACCAATTTCAGCCAACAACACTTCTTCCCCTATTCGAGCCCAGGTAAATACAGGTTCATAAAAAGGGTATTCCAAGAATCCTCTTTTTTCCATAGTTGGTTCTGCTCCTGAGCCTTCTTTTGTTATTATTGACACTGAAATAAATCCTCCACAAGACAAGCAGAATAGGATTTACCTTTTCTGGTTCTGCTTCCTTCCTGAAATTGACCCTCCATATTGTTCTGTCCACTCCTATCTCTTAGTTTCCCCCTTACTCATTCTCAGCTGGTCTGCCTTACAGCCTGCTTATCTTCCCTATAGTATCCTCAACTGGCTATGGACGCCTTCCTTCTTATGTATTTTTTTTATACCACACTTTTTTCCCCATAGGAGATCCAAAGTCTCCATTTTATCCTCAGAATAACCCTATGAGGTAGGTCAGGCTGAGAATGTGACTGACCCAGGGTCACCCAGCAAGCTTTCACGACAGAATAAAGATTTGAACCTGAGTCTTTCTAATCGCTATACCATGCCGGGTCCTCCAGTTACTTTCTAATTAAGTATCTGCCTCCCCTTCCCAGAGACATTTATTGCTCAGATTTGGAAACACTGTAATATACAGCAAAATGATTCCTATCCCAGGATCCATGCTGTCCACATGCCTGAGCAAGCTCACAGGTAACACTGAAGAAGGCCTATTAGTTGTTCTCTTCCTTTTGTCCATTCTTTTTTTAAAAACCCATTTCTTTATAGGCACCCAAAGTTTTTAATGCTATCTGATTGAGTCTGTTTTAATCAGCAGTTACTACAATTGCTTTTTCTTTATGCTCTCTTTTCTCCTCCCATCAGCAGGAGGGGTCATCTCCACTAAGCTCCTATGGCGACTTAGTGTACATTGAGAAAACATCAGCAAATCATTCTGAGCTGTTAACCTAACAAAGACCTGGTAATCAGATCTGTCACAATTCACAACAGGATAGGAGCCAATCAGCCCCTACCACTGGGAGAGCAACGATGGCATCCAAAGTCACAAAGGAAATACACTAAAAAAATGTGTGTGTGTGTGACAAATATGCTTCTCTTAGGGGCTCAGTGGGTTCCATGGTTGCTGTCCCATCTTCCTGGACAAAAAGACCCACTGAAAATAGCCCGACTCAAGCTGAACTGGTGAACGGGAGGATTTCATTTATGTCCCAAAGTCTCTTCCATACTTGAATGGAATATTTTTTTGCCGCTTCTGTTCGCCATGAGAACTCTGAAGCCGCCATCTGTTGTAGTATATTGTGTGTAGGATGTGGTGTTAATTTTAACTGTCTATTTTATATTGTAAACCTTTGACGGTATTTTATGCTTGTTAGCCGCCTTGAGCCCGTCCGCTGGCAAGGCGGGATATAAATATAATAAATAAATAAGTAAATAAATAAATACATTTTTAGTTCTTTTTTGTTTTTATTTTTTTGGTATTAGTGCGGTTCAGTTTCAAGAGTCTCCCACAGGTGAGACTTTTGTATTTGTATTAAAAATACAGTAATGACCTTCTAATTATAGCCCTGCAAGGTAGGTCATTAGTATTATCCTCATAAGGCAGTGCTGGAGAGGGTGAGGCTAGTTGGCCCTAGGATTAGCTGAACGGGGCAAACGGCCCCTTCTTTCATTCAGTTTGGGTCAGGAAAATGGACAACTGAGAAGACTTAAAACCCTGTAAACCACAATTATCATATGACTTGGCCCCCCTGCATGACTAAAAATTAAGTTTAAAAAATCCATGGGGAGCTCTAAACATCATTCCCACTACATGTCCTGGAAAAAACTCAGAGCTGTTTTCCTGTTGCCAGTTTTGTTGAACCTTTCCTCAGGATGCAAGTCGCTGTAGCCCTTAGATGCCTTGCCCTCACTTTTCTGTAATGCCAATCTTACGTAAGGTGTGTACCAGAAGTGACATCATCGTTTTGCAACATTGTTCTAACACTCTGGTATTTGGACAACAGCTCTAGGGTAAAAATGGCTTCTACCATAAGAGCTTTTGCCCAAATTCCAGAGCATTGCTGTCTCACTGTTGGCATGATTATGTCAGTTCTGGTATACACTGGAAGGGATGTCACCATGATGCTGGCCATGTAGCCCGGGCCTCTCTCCTGCTCTTGCCCAGTCCCCCTGCCAGCCAGCTGATTGGGGACTGGGGGTTCCGGCCTAAAGGCAGGATTTCCCCCATCTCCAGCGGGGGTTTGGGGTGGGGCTGGCAACCCTAATCTTCAAATATCGCTAATGCAGCAAAATGAGAGCGATCTTGGTGCACATGTCATATGGCTATGGCTCAGTTTTGCAAAGTCATTATAAGAAGCAGCAAGACAATGAATATACCATTCTGCAGGGGATGTATTTCTCCAAAACAATTAATAATGATATACCCGAAGTTGTTCTGTCCTCCAAAACCAGTTTCTCAAAAAAAAAAAATAGCCATGTTCCTGTCCATCTAGGCAAAATCAAATTACACAGCTCAAATAATTGAAGATCAAGACAGATAGCTTATTATTATTCTCTCATTGATCAGAGATATTGGGTTCACGTGCTCTATCCTTTTTTTTTTGTTCTCTGCCTGCCTGCGAAATTAAATTAGAAATCACTCCATGGAGGGGAAATCACAATATAAATCCTAAAACATTGCTTTGGGCTTTGATTCGTAGGGTTGGCACCTCTTCTGAGGGGGGGAGGGGAGGCCCCTTGATTAGCATGGACTGCTTGATAACATCAGGGTGATACAGTACTCCGCATCATTACCTGTTATACGGCTCACTAGATATGGTGACAGTGCCACCAAGGAAATGAGCAATATATGAGGAGACCCCTGTTAGATTGCTTGTGTGCTCCTGCTTATCTGTGTGGCTAATTATCTGCTGGAAAAAGAGCAAGATTTGAGTCCAGTAGCATGTTCGAGACCAACAAAATTGGGGGGGGGGGAGGGATAAGCTTTCAAAAGTTGGAATTCCTTTCATATATCTTTCAAGGAGAGCTTTGATTTGTGAAAGCTCATGCCCTGAAAAATGTGTTGGTCTCAAAGGTGCTCTTCTACTGCAGACCAATATGGCTACCCGCCTAAAACTGTTGGCAAGGAGGATTCAAGGTTTTGGTACTTAGCAACAAGGCCCTAAATGGTCTGGGACCAACGTACCCCTAGGACCACATCTCCTGGTATACCCCCTGAAGAGCATTAACTTCCGGAGAGAAGAACCTACTGGTGATCCCTAATGCGGAAGATACCTGGCTGTCCTCAACCAGAGTCAGGGTTTCTTCAGCCCTGGCTCTGACCTAGTGGAACTCTTTGCCAAATGACATTTGTGCCCTGTGGGGCCTAATGCAGTTCTTCAGGGCTTGTAAGCCAGAGATGCTCCATCAGGCATTTGTTTGAGGACAGCAATGGGGACCATCCATCTAGCCTGGCTTCTCCTTTTTCTCTCTATCCTTCCACAGGGGAATTGACCAATGCTCCCTCTAAGCTGTCGAGTCCTGTGAGCAAAAATTCTACTTTGTGAGCTACTGGCATTAAAGCTGTGAGCGAGCCATTTGGCTGCTGCATAAATTAGTTTGCTCTGGGGCCATCCTTCCTGAACTAAGACAAAAATCTGTGAGCCGGAGGCTAAAAAACTGTGAGCTAGCTCACACTAACTCAGCTTAGAGGAAACATTGGAATTGACTCAATCTTACTTACTTTTAAGCACCATCTGAAATTGCTTTTGTATTGTTTACTGTTCTGACTGTTTTCATTATTTGATCTGATTTGTGATTGTGTTCATTTTATCTGTTGTTCACTGCCCTGAGCCTCGTCAACAGGGGAGGGCAGTTTAGAAGTCTAATTAATTAATTAACTAAAATAGCAGATGACCATCCTGAAAACAGCCAGGTCAATTTGTCCAGTTCTTGAATGGCATCAGATTAGATCACTGATTTGCTGTTTAGTGTGGCTGGTGGACGGCTGAATGTTTACCTCTCAGGGTTGCATCCCAAATTGCAGGAGGGGGGACACAGGCAAGGTACCCTCTGTGGGCCTCCTAAATGTGAATGGTAGATGAGCAATTGGAGGAATTCTCTGGCACTGACTGAGAGAAGAAGAGAGAAGAAGAGATTGGATTTATACCCTGCCCTTCACTCAGAGTCTCAGAGCGGCTTACAAACTCCTTTCCCTTCCCCCCTCACAACAGACACCCTGTGAGGTGGGTGGGGCTGAGAGAGCTCTTTCGGGAACTGCTCTTTCAAGAACAGCTCTGACAGAACTATGGCTTGCCCAAGGTCATCCAGCAGCTGCAAGTGGAGGCGTGGGGAATCAAACCTGTTTTTCCCAGATTAGAGTCTGTGTACTTAACCTCTACACCAAAGTGGCTTTGATCTTCTTGGGTGCTCTTTGCAAAGAGAAGAGCCACCACGCCAGACCAGTCAGCTCTTTGAGGACCCGGACAACCCACCACTCTGAATGTATCCCGTTTTGCTGTTAATAGTTCTTTTGTCTTTAAATTATATTTATTGCAATCCTGTGACTCTATCTGGGTAGGAGTAATCCCCACTGAATACAATGGTACTTACCGCTGAACCTACCTGTGCGGAAACACCCTGATGGAGATATAATTTGCTGGAGAAGTCAAATCTTGACTTTTTTTGTAGATCATGAATGCCTGCTTAGCTTACCCACAGACACACACACCTATATGCTAGTCACTTTAGTTTGCTTTTAAATTTTCATTTCAAAGGAGGAATCAGTTCAAGGGGAGGCCATCAAAGCTTCTCAACCTTCTATCTGGCTTTATTAAATAGGAGCTGAGAGATCAAGAGATGGTGGGGGGGAAGAAGGAAGCTGCATTCATAGTGTGGGAAATTAACCACACTGAAGAGGCAGCTGTACCGAGAGATGAAAGCTTTAGTTCCTCCTAGATTCTCATTCTGTTTATTAATGACATTGAGGTTAAAAATGTGGCTTGATGAATGTTAAAGGTTATCATAGTCAGGTCACTCAACACTTTGATGTTGCACACACACACAAAATACACCTAGAACATCTTGCAGGTTCCTAGCTAGTGAAAGAGGTACCACTTCAGATTTTCTTATGGTGGAAGCTAGGATTGCCAGCTCTGGGTAGGAAAACACCTGGAGACTTTGGATGAGGATCCGGGAGAGGGTGGGGTTTGGGGAGGGGAGGGGAGGGGAGGGGCCTCATCAGGGTACAATGCCATAGAGTCCACCTTTCAAAGCAGCCATTTTCCCCAGGGGAGCTGATCTCTGTCAGATGGAGACCAGTTGTAAACATGGGAGATCTCCAGGCCCCACCTGGAGGCTGGCAACCCTAGGGGAAGCAAAAGAAATTTCAGTGAAGGAGTAGGTTCAGAGGCCTGTACTTAGCTAGATGGTACAGATGAATGAATGTACAGCTTTTGTAGGTTCTTCTCCATTACATTTTAAGGCATGTTCTTAGGCTTATGTGTCACAAGGATGTGACTGCCGCCATCTTGTTCTGAGGCAACAGAGTTGATGGCAGATTTCCTGAATTTGCTGCTATGTAACTGGTAACATGGTCCTTAGGTTATCTGAGGCTATTGTACTTTGTTCACATTATGAGAAGACAAGAGTCACTGGAAAAAGAGAATAATGCTAGGAAAAGTTGAAGGCAGCAGGAAAAGAGGAAGACCCAAGAAGCGATGGATTGACTCAGTCAAAGAAGCTACAAAGGCCCGCAGTTTGCAAGACCAGAGCAAGGCTGTTAATGGTAGGATGTTCTGGAGGACATTAATTCATAGGGTCACCTTACATCAGAAGCAACTTGATGGTGCATAACACACACATAAACATGATCAGGGATCATTTCGAGCAGGAGCTCGGGGGAGCTCAGCTCCCGGAGTTGGTGCCAGCCCCCACCCCCGCGGGGGAATGCCTGCTTGTGTCATGGCTGCAGCAAAATGACCCCATTCCCCGGAAAGGTCCTTGTTCTTCCGACCAGCCTTCTGAAGGCTTCAGCCACCACTGAAGCTTTTCTCCCAGAATAGTGGTATTTCTGAGGCTTGGATTAGTAGCTGTCCCCTCTCTGCCAGCTCTCTCTCTCTCTCTCTCTCTCTCTCTCTTCTTTCTTGCCTTCTGACATACTTCCGGTGATGTCAGGTGGTGTAGCATATGCAAATGAGCTATGTTTATGAGTTATGCTAATGAGCTCCTGCACCTCTTTTTCTACGAAATGACCCCTGAATATGATCAATATCCCTTATCCTTGCGCACAACCTCAACCCACATTCTAGCTCAGCCTGTATGGCCTCTCCCCATCTCATTTCTCCAGTTGCGAACAAATGTAATGACCTTCTCTGAAGAACTGTTTGTGGGGAAGAATGAGCCAAGAATCTTAAAGCACTTTATGCACTAAGGTTGCTATATAAATGGTAATCAAGACAGTGTTTGGGGGGAGCTGAAACACAAAACAACTTCACTTTTATGGAGTGTGAGTGCCAGATGCTTCAGCAAACGTATAAACACTAGGGGCTCGCTATAGAAAAGAGTTACTTTTCCATCATCCCAGCATGCTGCCGAGAGTGAGGTGGGGAACAGCCCAATAAAAATGGTAAGGAAAACTGAAATAAATATTTAACAGGACTTTCAAACTTGATGGATTTAACGAGTTTGAATCTATGTGTGCATGGTTCTATGTGTGCCCGGCTCCCTGTATTAAAAAATGGCATGCTGGTTCTGTATGATTAAGTTTCATAGTGTATAAAACGTATCGGAGAAGATAGCATTTCAAAACTGTATAAATCAGTGGGCTACATTTAGAGCATTAGAATTAGAAAAGGGAAAGCAAGCAGCCAGTGAATAGGCATTAGGAGGTGAGACAAGGTTTAGATCAAGGGTGGAGTCTCAGGCTATGGTATGGAGGTGGAAGGGCAGCTTTTGAAAACTCTCTGTACACCACCTGCTGTGAATTGTCACACCCCTATGCTAAAGGATGGAAAGATATTTACCAAAAGGGGGCAGGGAGAAGGAAGAGGGAATGTACCCCACCCAATATAGTCTACTGGCCGACGCTCTCTTGACTCCTTGCACTCACAGTAGCCTAGTTTTTGCTGGATAGTGTAATTGGAGAGACAGTGCATGCATGTAGCTCAGTGGTAGAGGTTCTGCTTGGCATGCAGAAGGTCCCAGGTTCAGTCCCCGGCTTCTCCACTTAAAGGATCTGGCAGTAAGTGATGGGAAAGACCTCACCCTGAGAACTTGGAGAGCTGCTGCCAGTCTGAGTAGACAATACTGACTTTGATGGACCGATGGTCTGGTTCAGTAGAAGGTAGCTACGTATATTCACATCCGACTGCACATCCAAGTGCAAAGTTTGTTCACTCTATATGTTGTCAAAGGCTTTCACAGTGGAGTTTTTTAGTTGTTGTAGATTATCTGGGCTGTATGGCTATGGTCTTGGCATTGTGGTACCTGATGTTTTGCCAGCAGCTGTGACTGACATCCTCAGAGGTATAAAACAGAAAGATGGCATACTCTTTGTGTCGATGTGAGAAGAAAAACGGTAGGCAGGTAATTTATATCTACTCAGGAAGGTGGGGTAGGGCTGAGTAGGAGTTTCTTGTAGGAGTTTCCCAGGCTGTGAAGATAGTCATAGATGTGGTTAGCTTGTGGAGTTTTCAAAATTCTTTTTGTTGTGAGAAAAGATGGAACGGTTCTTGTGTCCTTGCAGTGTAGCAGAAAAGTTAAAGAACAAAGTAGATGTGCTTTCTTGTTCCGAAGTGTTTCCAATCTCCAGATCTGTTGAAATGTTTCCTCCCTGTCTTTTCCATCCATAAGTTCCAGTGCCATCTTGCATAGGAGGTGGAAGGCAGGAGCACCCACCCCCGACACAGTTCCAAGATGAATCAGACATTGTCTGATTTTTATATATATATAAAAAGGCATTTCTTGCAGCTGCTATGTACCATATTTTTCGCTCCATAACACACACCTGATCATAAGACGCACCTTGTTTTTAGAGGAGGAAAACAGGAAAAAATGAAACAGAAAGAAAGAAAGAGAGAGAGAGAGAGATAAAGGAAGGAAGGAGAAGGAGAGAGAGAGAAAGGAAGAAAGAAAGGTGGGGACAGAGAGAGAGACAGAAAGACAGACAGACAGACAGAAAAAAGGAAAGGAAGGAAGGAAGGAAGAAAGATAGAGAAAGGAAAGAAGAGAGACATCAGCATGCCATGCAAAGCCAGGCCTTTCTGTGCAAAGTAGCCACGGAGCTTAATCTGTGGGCGGGGCTTTCTGCTGCTGGCTGTCTTAAAGGGGAAAAGCACTTAAAGGGAAAGAGTACTTAGCCTGGTGGGGTTTTTCCTGCCGTTTCCCTTTTAAGTCTTAACAGCTCAGGCCCAGCAGGGAGGGGCGGGAAGGCTGGGATGCCAGCCTGAATGGCGTTCCTCTGCGTTCCTGCTGAAGAAAGAGCCCTGTTACTGGTAAGAAAAGCTCTATATTTGCGCCATAAGACGCATACACTTCCCCCCACACACACTTTTTTGGGGAGGAAAAGTGCGTCTTATGGAGCAAAAAATACGGTAGGTAATGTCTGGTTTGCCCTTAAGTCCATTGTAGACTTAGAAGTGTGGATTGTTTAGCATGGTACTGTAAGGCATGAGCCCAGGCTAAAATACCTACAAACAGAAGAGGAACAGAAGCTCAATTCAAATCTAATTCAGCTGCCATAACTGTGTTCTCCATTTTCCTTCCCTTCTACTAGAGGATCAACTTATCTCTTCTTAGCCTATGGTTGCCAACCTCCAGGTGTAGCCTGGCAATCTTCCAGAATTACAACTGATCTCCAAATTATAAAGATCATCTCCCCTGGAGAAAATGGCTGCCTTGCAAGGTGGACTTTGTGGTGCTATATCCTGCTGAGGCCCCTCCCTTGCCCAAACCCCACCCTCCCCTTACTTCACCCCCCCAAATAGCCTGGATTTTCCCAGCTTGGAGTTGGCAACCTGGAGTTAACCACCTCTGTCCTTTTAGTGGTGAATTGCCCTTATTAGTTGGAAGGAGGAAGAGCAGGGATAGAACAGCCAAAACAGCCATTATATCAGCTGAGATATATGATGAAAGGACTGTCAAGAATTTTCTCTTGGGGCCGTAAGGCTGCTGCACTTTATACTACCACCATATTGGTTTCACTTGCCCCGTATAACCTCTGGTTAATCATTATACCTAGGGTTACCAGCACAGCCTGGCAGTGCATGGGAGGGGTGTCGTCCAGTCTTCATTCGGGAGTCTTCTATGGCCACCATAGAGTGTTTACCCAAATGCTAGAGTGACCTGTCCACAATGTGTCTGGCATGATGACATCACCTCCGGGTGATGTCATCGTGCCGGGCATGTTGGGACAGGGATCTTTGAGGGTGGGGCTTGCCCTGCTGGCCAGCAGTGGATTGGGGCCCCAAAAATTGGGGGAACCCCTGCCCCTGTTGGGGGTATGGCAACCCTAATCATACCTCTGATGGAGCCGTGCAACTGTCACCCAAAAGTTCCATAAAGCGGTTCGAGCCCAATGTAGCTCTTTGTATCTTCTCTGTAAACCGTCCACTTAGTGTCTTTCCCCTTGATTCCATTTTACCTTTATAGCGCTGGCATTACCCTGCCTTCGCTCAAGTCTCCCTGTTATATGCAAATAGAATGCTTTTGCTGCTAGAGGTGGAGGGATTACAGAAGACCCACAGAGATTATATCATGAGATTCTTCCTAAATTGTAGCTCAGTTTGGGCTGCGGAGCTTCCCTAAGGTGCTTGGTCAGACACACTGTGTTATTCCCAAGACTCGGGAGCTTCCCTGGGTTTATTCTCAGATCTCTGGAGCCTTCAGAACCATCCTTGGGGGGACTTTGGAACACCTTTGTCTGAGCTGTGGTTAATGTTTTAAGATCTGGACAAAAAATTAGACTTCAGCTGAAAGTGGAAAAATGCTTCCCATTTTTGTATCATTTGCACGTGTGCTGAATCTGATTTTATTGGACTGCAGAAGACTTGGGGAAATGCCGCTAGATTGAAATTACATCCAGACATTATAAACTGGATGAAGAAGAAGAAGAAGAAGAAGAAGAAGAAGAAGAGATTGGATTTATATCCTGCCCTTCACTCACTTGGAGTCTCAGAGCGGCTTACAAACTCCTTTCCCTTCCCCTCCCCACAACAGACACCCTGTGAGGTAGGTGGGGCTGAGAGCTCTCTTTCCCAAACTGTCCTTGAGGGAACAGCTGGTACAGAGCTATGGCTTGCCCAAGGTCATCCAGCCAGGTGCAAGTGGAGGAGTGGGGAATCAAACCCGGTTCTCCCAGATTAGAGTCCGCACACTTAACCACTATACCAAACTGGCTCTCATGTACCATATACTGGATGCATTCCTCCTCGAGACACAGAATCATGAATTTGGCAGCACCATGAAATGTGTCCTCACTGTCTTCAGGGAGAAAGGACTGTACTTGAAAATGATCTTTTTGATGTGCTTCTGTGTGCCAAATGTAACTGCTATACCTGCAGTCTGGAATGGTAGAGCCCTGAATTTCATAGCCCACAACTCATTTCACATATTATTTAGATTGTCTTTCAGCCAGGCTCCTCTACGTCCAAACTTTCTTCATTTTCTAGAAGCTCCTGTGTGGTAACGTCAGATGACACCCAATATAGTGATGAAATGTTGCCACTAGGAGCAGAAGATATCTGATACCCCACTTTTCTCTACCTTAAAGAGTTTCAAAGCAGCTTACATTTCTTTACAGCTGAGCAGATGGCCTGTGGTACAAACAGAAAGAACATGAGAATTATCACAAAGTGAGACTAGAAGGACCAGCAGCTATGTAGTGTGGGGGTTTTTTGAGGGAGAGGGGGATGCCTGGGCCTTCTGATCTCAATGATTATTATATAGGCAGTAACACAGGTTTCTCTTGTTGAAAAGACAAAAATAGAAAGAAAAAAACCCCACTATTGCCTCCTTGAAGAAGAGAAGGTTTTCATACCCTACTATTTTGTACCTTAAAGGATATGAAAGCAACTTACAATCTCCTTCCCCTCCCCGCCCCACAACAGGCACCTTGTGAGGTAGCTGGGGCTGAGAGAGCTCTGAGAGAACTGTGACTGATCCAAGGTCACCCAGCAAGCCTCATGTGCCTCAAAGCAACTTATAATAGCCTTCCCTTCCTCTCCCCACAACAGGCACCCAGTGAGATAGGTGGGGCTGAGGGAGCTGTGAGAGAACTGCTCTTGAGGGAACAGCTCTGAAAGAACAGTAACTGACCCAAGGTCACCCAGCAAGCTTCATGTGGAGGAGTGGGGAATCAGACCCTGTTCTCCAGCTTAGAGTCCACTGCTCTTAACCACTACACTGTGCTAGATCTTGGCCATTCTACCCCCCCCCCCCCACACACACACACAAAACTTAAAGGCTAAAAGAACTAGAATTGTTAAGAAGCATCTTGCCGGCTACATATCCGCTTTTGTCTCCTTCCTCAGAAGGTATAAAGCTTAGATATGGGCTTTTGGCATAAGCCAAAGGGCTCTTGCCCCAAGGCTTGCCACCAAAAGCCATCAAGTGAGTGGCCTGATTGTGTTGAGGCCAAGGTGGCTGACCTGGAGAAGCAGAGACAGTCAGTTAGGCACATTGAGAAGACTCTCGGGGACATGTTAGGTATGTCCCACTCTGTATCTGGCAGCCCTGCTGCTGTCAGGGAGCATGAGGGTCGAGACGGAACAGGGCACCGTGCTGTGGATAAGGGGAATGTGCCCTCAGAAGGGACCTCTTCTACAGCTGGTGAACGGGTATCCTTTCGTACCAAGGTACCATCCCTGGGCAGGGAGGGTGGGGGGCTCTTGGTAGTTGGTGATTCGATCCCTAGGCAGGTAGACAGCTGGGTGGCGAATCCGCGTATTGACCGTATGGTGACTTGCCTGCCTGGTGTGAAGGTAGCAGACAGTACACGTGTTTTAGATAGTGCTGGGGAGGAGCCAGTGGTCGTGGTACATGTTGGCACCAACGATGTGGGGAAATGTAATTGAGAGGTCCTAGAGGAAAAAATTAGGCTGCTAGGCAGAAGACTTAAGGCCAGGACCTCCAAGATAGCCTTCTCAGAAGTGCTACCTGTTCCACACACAGGGTCAGAGAGACAGGCACAGATCAGGAGTCTCAATGTGTGGATGAGGCTATGGTGTAGGGGGGGAGGGTTCAAGTTGTTAGGCACCGGGATGCTTTTTGGAACAAGAGGGAGCTGTACAAGAGAGACGGTCTCCACTTGCCCCGGGAAAAAACCAGACTGCTGGTGCTTAAAATCAAAAAGGTGGCAGAGCAGTTTTTAAACTGAATATTGGGGGAAAGCTGACAGGAGATGAAAAATCTCTGGTTCAGGATGGTTCATCTCAAAGAGATGAAGGGGTAGCTGTTACTTTCCTACAAGGAAAGGGATTAGAATTGTTCTCTGAGAATGTGGCAGATGATAGGGATTGCCTGGCAAGGTCTCGAGGCAGCAAGAGGAAGGTTGTGGGCTCAACATGTATGGGAAACTATAGATGTTTATACTAATGCTAGAAGTGTCTGAGGTAAAATTGGGGAGTTGGAATGCTTGGTGTCGGGGAAAAATGTAGACATTGTGGGTATTTCAGAAGCTTGGTGGGATGAGGAAAATCAGTGGGATACAGTGATTCCTGGTTATAAATTATATCAGAAGGATAGGGGGGAGAAAGTTGGAGGTGCGGTGGCTCTTTATGTCAGAGAGGGTATACAGTCCAGTAAGACTGAGGGGGTAGGAGAATTGGATTCGTTTCTGGAAATGCTGTGGGTTGAATTAGTGGGCCCAAAAGGAAGCTTAACATTGAGAGTTTGTTATCGCCCACCAAATCAAAAGATAGAGCAGGATTATAAAATGATGAATGAATTCAGGGTAGTGGCTAGATGAAATAACTATGTTGTAATAGGTGACTTTAACTACCCACACATTGATTGGGTCAATATGTGTTCAAGTCAGGAAAAAGAGACTGAGTTTCTAGACACTCTCAATGACTGTGCTATGGAGCAGATGGTTACAGAAACGACCAGGGGAGAGGTGATCCTGGATTTGGTCTTAAGTAACACCCAAGACTTGGTGAGAGATGTTAAAGTTGCACCACTTGGGAACAGTGGCCATTATGTTATTTAGTTCAACATTTGTATAAATAGGGAGTTGCCCAAAAAGACTGACACAACCACTTTTAACTTTAAAAGGGGTAATTTCTCTGATATGAGGGAACGTGAGGAGAAAACTGAAAGGAAAAGTAGAAAAGGTCAAAACCATTGGGGAAGCTTGGAGACTATTTAAAATTACAATCCTAGAGGCTCAGAGAAAATATATACCGCGGGTTAGGAAAGGCACAAATAGGTATAGAAAAAAAGCCTGCATGGTTAGCAAACAAAGTAATGGAAGCTGTAAAAGGTAAGAAGGATTCCTTTAAGCGGTGGAAAGCTAGTCTCAGTGAGGCTGATAAAAGGGAACACAGGCTGTGGCAAATAAAATGCAAGTCTGTGATCAGGCAGGCAAAAATATGAGCAGCATATTGCAAAAAACATAAAGACCAATAATAAAACTTTCTTCAAATACATTAGAAGTAGGAAACCAGCCAAAGAAGCAGTGGGGCCCTTGGATGACCAAGGGGTAAAAGGTGTAGGGAAGGATGATAGGGAAATGGCTGAGAAGCTAAATGCATTTTTTGCCTCTGTCTTCACTGTGGAAGATGAGAAGTGCCTGCCCACTCCAGAACCACTGATTTCGGTAGGGGGGTTGAAAGATTTGAGTCAGATTGAGGTGACAAGAGAGGAGATCCTACATCTGATAGACAACTTAAAAACAAATAAATCACCGGGCCCAGATGGCATACATCCGAGAGTTCTGAAAGAACTCAAATGTGAACTTGTGGATCTCCTGACAAAAATATGTAATCTTTCCTTAAAATCTGCCTCCATTCCTGAGAACTGGAAGGTAGCGAATGTCACTCCTATCTTTAAAAAGGGTTCCAGAGGAGATCTGGGAAATTACAGGCCAGTCAGTCTGATGTCGATACCGGGTAAGTTGGTGGAAACTGTTATTAAGGAAAAAATTAGTAGGCACATTGCTGAACAAAATCTCTTGAGGAAGACTCAGCATGGATTCTGTAAGGGAAGATCTTGTCTCACTAACCTGTTAGTGTTCTTTGAGGGAGTAAACAAACATGTGGACAAGGGGGGCCCAACAGATGTTGTTTACCTTGACTTCCAGAAAGCTTTTGATAAAGTTCCTCATCAAAGGCTCCTAAGTAAGCTCAATAGTCATGGGACAAATCCTTTTGTGGATCAAAAACTGTCTAATTAAAAGGAAACAGAGGATGAGTATAAATGGGCAATTTTCTCAGTGGAGGGAGTTAAGCAGTGGGGTACCGCAAGGATCAGTACTGGGTCTAATGCTTTTTAACTTGTTTATTAATGATTTGGAGTTGGGAGTAAGCAGTGAAGTGACTAAATTTGCAGATGACATGACGTTGTTCAGGGTGGTGAGAACCAGGGAGGATTGTGAGGCACTCCAAAGGGATCTGTCGAGGATGGGCGAGTGGGCATCAACGTAGCAAATGGGGTTCAGTGTGGCCAAGTGCAAAGTGATGCACATTGGAGCCAAAAATCCTAACTATAAATACACGTTGATGAGGTCCAAACTGATGGAGACTGACCAAGAGAGAGATGTTGGAGTCGTAGTAGATAACTCAATGAAAATGTCGAGACACTATGCAACTGCAAATGGAAAAAGCCAATGCTATGCTGGGGGTTATTAGGAAGGGAATAGATAACAAATCAGCCAGTATCATAATGCCCCTGTATAAATAGATGGTGCTACCTCATTTGGAGTACTGTGTACAGTTCTGGTCACCACACCTCAAGAAAAATATTATAGCATTGGAAAAAGTGCAGAAAAGGGCAACTAAAATGATAAAAGGGTTGGAACACTTTTCCTATGAAGAAAGGTTGAAGCGCTTGGGGCTCTTTAGCTTGGAGAAATGACGGCGGAGGGGTGACATGATCGAGGTTTATAAGATTATGCATGGGATAGAGCAGGTAGAGAAAGAAGTCCTTTTCTCCTTTTCTCACAATACAAGAACTCATAGGCACTCGATGAAATTGCTGAGCACTCGGGTTAGGACAGATAGAAGGAAGTACTTCTTCACCCAAAGAGTGATTAAATGTGGAATTCATTGCCACAGGAGGTGGTGGCAGCTACAAGCATGGACGGCTTCAAGAGGGAATTAGATAAAAATATGTAATCTTTCCTTAAAATCTGCCTCCATTCCAGATGTGGCTATTAGCCACAACGTATAGATAGGAACTCTCAGTCTGGGGCAAGTGATGCTCTGTAATCTTGGTGTTGGGGGGGGGGGGCAAACAGTGGGAGGGCTTCCTGCCCCCACTGCTGGACCTTGTTAGGGCACCTGGTGTTTTTGGCCACTGTGTGACAGAGTGTTGGGCTGGATGGGCCATTGGCCTGATCCAAGACTGGCTTGTCTTATGTTCTTACGTTATTATGTGTTTGTTTGTAAGTTGTTGTTTTTTTTGGAAATGTATTTATTATTTTTTGCTTGCTTAAATCGCTTATTTAAATTGGGTACTTTTGTAAGATCCTTTGGGAGAAAAGCAAGGCAATAAATTATCTAAACAAACAGATTCCCTCAATTATATTCAATATGTCTCTATGAGAGCAAGGAAACAAACAACAACAACAAAAAACATTCAGCATCCTACATTTAGAGACTCTACATTCCTATTGCCCAGAACTGGATTGTCAGATCTCAGAAGCTGGGCAGGATCAGTCCTGGTTTGCACTTGGGCAGGAGACGACCAAAGAAGTCAAGGGTCGCTAAGCAGAGGCAGGCCTCTGCACATCCCTTGCCTTGAAAATCCTACTGGCTCACCATAAGTAAGCTGTGACTTGATGGCACTTTCCTCCATCACCACCCACATATTCCACCTAAACAGGGTCTCTGCTCTTGATAATCTCATTGGGCTGATGTTCCCCCTCCCCCCAGCATCTTGAAATATTTTAATCCTCTGGAGTGGTAGTGACATGGGATACAAATATCACCTTCCTGAGGCATCTCTTTCTAATTATATTATTAAAAGTTATCCTCCTCCTGACATGTTCGGTACTGTATAAAGCCCCCCCCCCTTGCTTTCTTCCCCCATTAATAATTGCAAGATAGTAAAATAATATCGTTGAGGACATAAAATTCAGCCACAGAGGCTTAAACAGAATGGTTTAAGTCTACCCATTTTCACAGGGTGTTGGGTGTTATTTCCACACTCAGTGCAGACAGATACAGTGCAGACAGATATGCCTTCAGCATACTGCCCTGTTTGGAACCATCAGCAGGATGTAGTGGTTAAGAGCAGCGGACTGCAATCTGGAGAACCTCCACATGAAGCCTGCTGGGTGACCTTGGGCAAGTCACAATTCTCTCGGAGCTCTCTCAGCCCCACCTACCTCACAAGGTGCCTGTTGTGGGGAGAGAAAAGGAATAAGACTGCAAGCTGCTGTAAGACCCCTTAAGATCGGGGGAAAGCAGGGTATACATTCTTCTTCTTCTTCTTTCTCCTCCTCCTCCTCTTTGATGGTCCAGAAAACACATGCTTCTTACACAGCTGTTGAGACACTGAAATATATAACACATTGAGCATGCTGCCTAGAAAATAGCTCATAGGCATCAACGTGGTAGCGAGTTAACATACAGCATAAGCTCTTTAGAGTCCTTGGCAGAGAGATTACTATATCGCCAAGTCCAGATGTTCCACATGCAATGCACACCAAATTAGCTACTTACTGCTGAGTGCATTCCAATTTATGAATCAATGTGACCCCCCCTCCCTGCCATGAAAATTGCATTTTGGATACTGAGTGAGCAGCTCTCTCCACCTTCATCTGTGTTTCAACAAGGATATTACCCTCGCTGTACTGTAATAATAGTACCTCTCAGCAGATTAAGTACTGTCTCATAAAGCAAAGAGGGCTGATTTGCAGAAGGCATTTTCATTGTAATAATAGAACCCCTAAATCATAGGATTGGAGGGTAGCCCCATTCACCTGCTTTTACACTTTTCTGCTAAGGCTGGTGCGTGGCCTTTTCAGATGCTGGTCCAGTAAAAGATTCATAGCTCTTGTGATATACTGTTCCTTTAAATCTCACCATGCTTCAGTACTTGCTGGCTATTTCCCATCTGACTCTACTCAGTAAAATGAAGAGCACCTTGACCATTGGGTTACTGTGAATTACTTTGGGAATTGCCTCTGAACTCATGCGACAACGTATTTGACATCAGTTCTGGCATGATGGGAGGGGGGGAGCAGCGCATTCAGGAGAGAGAGGTTCATGAAAACATTGCCCATCCCCTCCCCCTCCCTTCCACTAAGTTAAAAATGAGGTAATGTCTGTTGTACGGTTGCCAGTCTCCAGGTAGTGGCTGGCGATCTCCCAGAATTACAACTGGTCTCCAGGTAACAGAGATCAGTTCCCCTGAAGAAAATGGCTGCTTTGGAAGGTAGATTGTATGTCATTACACCCCACTGAGGTCCCACCCCTCCCCAAATCCCACCCTCCCTGGGCTCCACCCCCATAACCTCCAAATATTTCCTACCCAGATCTGGCAATCATAGTATGTTTTCACATGAGTTCAGAGGCAAATGCAGCGATGTCCATGCACTTTCAAATGGTGGACATAGATATTAATGTGCAAGTGGGTCCATAACTGTGCTATAGCCCTAGAGCCTGTTAAACCTGCCCCCATCTGTAGCCCATCACCAACTCCAACTGGTCCAGGCAATTTAGGCTCAAATTTAGATGTGACATGTGACATGAGTTGGGATGTGGGTCCCTGTCTTGAATTGTTGTCCCACTGAAGATCTGTTGGGCTCTGGTGTGCAATTGGGGGTGGGGCTTCAGTTTGGTGTAGTTGTTAAGAGCGCAGACTCTAATCTGGGAGAACTGGGTTTGATTCCCCACTCCTCCACATGCAGCTGCTGATGTGACCTTGGGTCATTCATTAGTTCTTTCAGAGCTGTTCTCTCAAGAGCAGTCCTTGAAAGAGATCTCTCAGCCCCACCTACCTCACAGGGCATCTGTTGTAGGGAGGGAGGGGAAGGGAAATGAGATTGTAAACTGCTCTGAGACTCCTTCGGGTAGTGAAGGGCGGGGTATAAATCCAGTCTCCTCCTCCTTCTCTTCTGCAGCCATTTCCACTCAACCCTTGTAGTGCTCTGGAGCCCAATGGAATTGTTTTAAGGTAAGCTGCATGGTTCTTCAGTGTGACAGCAGTTCAGGACAGGGACCCACATCCCAACTCATATCACATCTAACATCTAGTTTGGACCTTCATAATAGTGAGAGCAGGATATGGATGGTGAGGAAACTTGGCCAAGATGGTAGGGGCTGGTAGGAGGATGAAACATTTATTAGGGGCCACCAGCAGGACAAGGAGCTGGTGGAGTCGACTTTGTGTGAATGGCACAATGTTGCTTTCAACAAATACCCGGAAGTGACAAATACTTGGAAATGATGTTACTGTACCAAATGTGATGCTCTAAGATTCACCAAAACGCTATGGTAAAAGCAGCTGTATGCATGTTTCCTTAGAAGTAAGTCCTACTGAGTGAAATGAGATTTAATCTCAGCCAAGTGAGCATGGGAATGCAATTTTAGACTCGGGAGAACTGAGCTTGTTCTAGTTCAGCCCAGACATGAAGCTAAGCAGTATTCAATGGGACTTACTCCAAGCTTACTTTACAACCCCATGATTAGGATAGAAGTTTAGGAGAAAAACCTGAGTCCATTTCATCTGTAACTCCCAGAAGGAAAATGAGATCCAAATGACAACAATTTTGGATTAATGCATGAAATTGTTGGAGTGAATGATTCAGCATGCCTGGACATTGGGGGACGGGGGTGCTACATCAATCAAAATGTGTATAGGTATTGTCTCCTTGAATGGGATGCCTCTCTTTGTCTTAACCTGGGAGCTGCTCTCTTATCCCTCTCTCTCACTTTGTCCTCTCTCTCTCTCTCCATGGCCCTCCATGGAGACACATGTCTCTGCAGGTCTCTCCTGTCGAGACAATGCCCTCATACTCCCACACACATGATGCCAGACAAGCTGGCCACTTGTGACAGGGAAAGGACTCTTTCGATTAGGCTTCTTTCTCTCCTTTTGACTGCAACCTGAATGTGCACTGGATCTACTCGAATAAATGTAGGGCCACTGTCAGACATGCCTTTAGATCCAACTCAGGCTTTGAATGCCTGATGGATCTAAAGGGCATCAAACTGTAACATCTGGGAAAGGTCCTGCAGTCGTCAGCACGCTGTGCTGCTCCACCACAAAAGTGGAGTTAAAAGGCATCGGGGAAAGTCTGGTCCTAATGCTTGGTGATGGGCTATGGACGGACTTTCCCCTGTCTGATTGCTCAAGCACACTCTCATGCCATTGGGATGGTCTGCTCATTCCATCCTGACTCCGTGCCTCCCCCCGCCTCCACTTAGCAGTATGCACATAATCACATACTCCATGGGGAAACCTCAGTGCAGAGGTGTGATTCCTCATTTATGTGCATGGGAAACAAAAGGCAAAAAAATATCCACTCACCCGCATGTGCCATCTGATCACACAGTGACAGGCTGAGCCAGCAGCTACAAAGGATGTGTGATCTTGCGACACTGTCAATTTCTACCAGGGGAAATAGGTTTGCTTCCCCTCCGCAGCAAATGGTGCATATGACCACAGCCTAAGTGTCCCTTTTTTGCAATATACTTCTTGGGAGATTTATTTACTGAACTCAGTATCACACTTCTATATTAACCAAGTATCCCGATAGAAATACCATAGCTTGAACGGGTGTTGCTATATCATCAAAAATTCATTTTTTAATGGAACCCTCTAGTATAATGTTCAGTGCAGGGATGCTTGAGACATGATCTTTTCAGAGACACCTGACCCAAAAGTCAAGTACAGAGATATAATTGAACCTCCAAGGAGCATAATACATCAGGTGGAACATGGCGCATCCGCCCTTCTTCTGCAGCTTGCCTCTCTCCTTGCTGATTCTCCTGCTAGCATTTCTATGGGAAGCTCAGGGAGGCATCCAGTGCTCCATGAATGACATGGCCTTGCTCCAGGAGGATCACAGAAATTCTCAGCTGCCCATTGTGCCGCTGTGAGGTGATGCTTAAAAATTTAAGAAAAAAAACCAGACAGCCACAATGTGTGTCCGTGACGCTTTCACTCATTCCCTTTCAGATGAGACGGAGCCATCGATACCAGGGGTTGCCAGCCTTTTCTTTAATGAGAGCTCCTTCTGAGCAATGAAAAAAATATCCTGAGCTCCTCACCAGCCCAGCCCGTTGACAAGATTTGTTCAGTCTCATAAACAGAACATAAATTAGGAACAGCCCCAGAAATGAAACTATCAGCTACTCGGAACTCATTCAGATGGCATCTGAGTGCTTCGGAGAGAATGCCCAAGGCCACATTAAAGAGGCTGCAATAATTGTGTCTGAATCGATGATGAATAAAACATTCTCAGTGCAGAGAATCATATTTTAGACTGGAGCATGATTTTTCTGAACAGGACCAAGAGGAAGAGAACAAAATTTGCCCCCTTGGCTGTTAATGTAACACGTCTCCAGCACCGTCCTAAGTATGACTGCCCTAAAATGACTGCCAGGAACCACCACAACCTCCTGAACAAGTATCCCCTTTAAGTTCTCCATTGCACCAGCGAGACCCAACCAAAACTTCACATGGAAACATACCATCTGGTTTCCTCCATCTCTGTGGACACCCTTGGAGTGTTGTCCCCCGAGTCCCCCTCTTGTAGCAGCTCTAATAGCCAAGACTAGCCTGATTTTGTCAGTCCTTGGATGGGAGACCACCACGGAAGACAATGCAGAAGAAGGCAATGGCAAACCACCTCTGCTAGTATCTTGCCTTGAGTTGATGGCGATTTGATAGCACACTTTACCTTAGTGCCAGCTCTTGGTAAGCATGGACTGAATGCTAGCAAATATACTTAGGAGTACAGTCTATCTAGTTTATGCATGCAGTGAAATGGAATTCCAGTGGGAGAATAGAATACAGCCAGTGTGTTGGACTAGGACTCGCGAGACCTAGGAAGGGTTGTGGCTCAGTGGAACAACCTCTGCTTTGCATGCAGAAGGTTCCAGGTTCAATCCCAGGCATCTCCATTTAAAAGGACCAGGCAGCAGGTGATGTGAAAGACCTCTGCCTGAGATCTTGGAGAGCCGCTGACAGTCTGAGTAGACAGGACTGACCTTGATGGACCGACTGTCTGATTCAGTATAATGCAACTTCATGTGGGTTCATGTGTGAGACCAGGTTTAAATCCCCACTCTGTCATAGAGGCTCGCAGGGTGATCATAGGCCAGTCACACACTCGCAGCCTCTCAGGGTTGTTTTGAGGATAAATGGAGAAGACAGTGATGTCAACTACTTTGGGTCTCTATTGGAGAGAAAGGTGGGGTACAAAATAAATAAATGAATATACCATAGCACATTGCGGGCATAACATCCTGTTTTGAAAACTCCTTAAATTAAAGCTAAAACAAGTAGAAAACAAGTGCCACATGCTAGCTTCTTTCTTGTAGTGAGTTTGTTTTGTTTTTTACAGTGGAGGAACATTTAAATATGGTACACCTGAAGTCTGATGGTGAGATCCATAATCAGTAATCTCGAGATTTTACTGCCTCATAGTGAAGGAGAGAGGGAGGGAGGGAGGAAATCAGCTGGCCTTATTTGTATCAGAGCTTTAGACACATTTGCACTTAAGAGTTTTAAACCAGCTTTTAATGTGTCTCTTGCAAGAGCACAAAACCCAGTGCACGGAGACCCAGGCGGCCTTCCTCCAAAGTGGTCTCCACTGTGACTTAGGCCACTGGAGTGGGAAGCGTCTGCTTACTCTTGCAAAGTATCTTTAAAGGGAGGGTTATTGGGTTGTTCTGGACACTATTAATAGTGGCCATCAGTTGAAGAGCACTAGTAGCATTGACATCTGGCTTAGATCCCTTGGCTATGAAGTGTTATTGCTTCATCAAAATAATGTTGGTAATATCAGCTCTTCCATTGGAAAGGTTGGGTTTGATTGTCTCTGCCTTACAGGCCCACTACAGTTAGTAAAAGAGGCAGTGTTGAGAGGCACTAATAGAGTAAAATATATACCATTACCTAATCTTTAATTTATGGAGGATGAAAGAGACTAGAATTGAATCCTGTTGGACAGGAGCTGAGATGTCCCCTTCTGATTACGCCCTGTGTTATGCTAAAGTGATCACTCAGGACTATTTAAGAGGCTGGCAATTAGACCTTAAGGAGTGAAGATGTGCGGGTAGTTCGAACCCCAGGTTGATCCTGTCAGTCATATAATAGATGCACGTCACACACAAATATAAAGAACTATAGAGATGTGAGAGCAAGACTGGTTACTTTCACGTATTTGAATGTAGAAAGAAATTATCCAGTTAGTCTTACATGGACTACCCTTCTTGACCACCTGCTGTCCATACCCTTACCAGTCAGAAAGAAACTATGATTCCCTGGAAAGGGTATTGCAAGGATATGACATTTCCCTCTCTTGGGCTGCAGCCAGATGGGCAGTTTCATCTGCGTCCCTCACGGTTCCCTTGCAAAGTAAAAGGGGATGATCAGACTGTGACATCTGGCTGCCATTCCCCAGTCATCATTGTCCTGTCCTAATCCATCTCCCAAATGGATTAAACAGAACCCGGGGTTAAGTCCGATGCTAACAGGAGCACTCCTCAGTCCCAGACATGGGATCATTTCCTTGTGCTGCCAATCCGTTTGGAAAGCCTGGAGCTTCTGGTTCATGGCCACCATTTTTTTTTTTGACAAAGTAAGCGAGGTGCACATAAGCATCTGTGTGTGCCTAGTTTGGGAGTCCCTGCCAACCAGAAGACTACACTTCTGTGCAGGGGTCCGTTGGAGCGGGAGCGCACAGGAGCGCAGCTCCGGGAGTGAGGAGCCCAGGGGGCGGGCACATGACCAAGCCCCGCCCCCTCCTCGGCTTCCCTGAGCAGTGCAGAGGCGCAGCGCCCCGGGGAAAGCCCTGCTAGGGTCTTTATTGTTTTTAATGTTTTGCTTTAATATTGATAATTTTATCATTGTTCCTTTTATGACTGTGTGCTGCTTTTCCAGAGACTTGCTCAAGGTGGCATATAAATTTTCTAAGTATACCATTTTTTACCTGGGCACATGGCACATAAGTACTGGAGAAATTCCACCAACCCTTCAGCAGCTTCCACCTTATCAGTTTGGTGTAGTGGTCAGGAGTTGTACTCTAATCTGGGAGAACTGGGTTTGATTCCCCACTCCTCCACATGCAGCTGCTGGTGTGACCTTGGGCCAGTCACAAGTTCTCTCAGAGCTGTTCTCTCATGAGCAGTTCTCAAAAGACCTCTCTCAGCCCCACCTACCACACAGGGTGTCTTGTTGTGGGGAGGGGAAGGGGAAGGGATGGGTGGTGCACATGTCCTGGGTATCTCAAGTCTACTTGAAACCTGGTGGTTTCAAGGGAGCAGGAAGAGAATGAGGGTGTGTTCTTGACGCTTATTTTCATTGCACCAAGTATTGGATGGGGAAGGGAATGGAGGAAGAGCAGGTCAGTTTCACTCCCCTGTGGAGTGGAGCCTGAGGGGTGGGTATTGCCTTCTGACACACTTCCGGTATGTTAGGGGGTGTGGCATATGCAAATGAGTTATGCAAATGAGTTATGCTAATGAGCTCCTGCACCTCTTTTTCTACGAAATGACCCCTGCTTCTGCATGTGGGCATGGGACTCCCTTCCAGAACAAAGGTGTCCGAGTCTGGCTGGCCAGCAATGGGGTGCTTGCGTGCCTCAGCCAGTTACTGGGGGATGTGTGATCAACATTCCCTGGTACAAGGAACACTGGAGTAAAATTGCTGCACAATCAGAGTGCACCATGCTTGTCATCTGACCTTGGCTCTTTGAACACACAATGCTGCTGTATACTGAATCAGACCGTTGATTTATCAAAATCAGCACTCTTGGACTTGTAGCAGCTCTCTGGGGTTTTGTGTAAAGGTGTTTCACATCACCCGCTACCAGCACTGTCTACTCCATGGCCCCTTCTCAAGCAGAAAAGGCCACAGATATAACCATGCAGTCTTCATTCCCATCCAGGGAAGTGCTATGTGGGTCTGACCTGGCACTTGGAAAGTTAGGTAGCATATATTACCAGAGATCACCCGTGCTAACTATGATTGCCCTGTGTGTTGTCTCAAGCTTGAAGGACCAGGGGAAACAGCTGGGAGAGCATCAGAAGAGCTCTTCCTGCCCATGGTGAGAATGCTGTTGGGCTCAATCTTTTGGTCTCAAAGTCCTCAAAGGGGAACTAAGAGAATCATGACCATTCTCATTCTGCCTGTTACAGTGCGATTCAATCTTGACTGGAACAACTCTACATAAGATTGCATTATTAGTAGAGTTGTCATCTCTGGATTGGGAAATATCTGGAAAATTTGGTGGTGGAGCCTAGGGAGGGAAGGATTTGGGGACAGGAGGGACCTTGGCAGGGTATAATGCCATACAGTCCACCCTCCAAAGCAGCTGAGCTCGGTCATCTGGAGAGCAATTGTAAGAGTGACAGATCTCCAGGTGCTACCTGGATATCGGCTACCCTAATTATTAGGAAGGGGTTTGCACTAATAGCGGGATGAGGAAGATAGTGAAGGACAAGTATTACTAATTGGCTCAGGGTAGTTTCAAATCATCATAGGTGAGCAGGTGAGTTTTTGATCATTTACAGCTCTACCTGAAATTTGTCTTGTGCTACTAGAAATCTCTTTGGAATGGTGCAGATTCAGGTCAACAGGTTCTGCTACTATGCAGCTTCCTGTGGTAAAGCATATACGAAAGAAGTTCATAGCCCATGAAGACTTAAAGTTTAGAGGAGGAGCCATCTGCCTCTTGGGGGAGTTTGAGAAGAAGAACCACCAGAAGGTTGGGTAAGCTGGAGTTATGGTGGTGAGTACCTCTGAGCATATGTTCTCTGACAATTAAAATAAGTACTGGTTAACTTCATAACAAGCTGGGATCAATTTATCAATGGCAACTAGCCACAGTGACTGAAAGGGACCTCCACACACAGAGACTCTAAGCCTCTGAATCCTAGACCCAGCAGGCAACATCAAGGGAATGCCTCAGCCCCTCTGACCTGTTGTTGACCCTCCAAAGGAACTGGTTGACCACTGTATGAGACAAGGTACTAGATTTGATGGACCACTGGTCTGATCCAGAACAGCTCTTCTTATGTTCAATGTGTAGATAGCATGGGCATCATTCAGTCTGCTTCTGCTTACATGCAAGCTGAGAAGGGATTGGGATGGTGAGGTGAGCCTATTCAGTGGTGAAATGCATTATTTTAAGAACCACCAGTTCAGAGATGTCCTCCTTCTCCTGCCTGCCAAAGCTCCCCTCACCTTATTTCACTTCCCTGGTCTGACTTGGCTGAACAACCCGATCCCCTCCATGTGTTCTGGCGGTGTAGAATCTCCTCCTCTTCCTGTCATGTGACTGCGAGGTTATATGACTCCCTGCCACGTGACAGCAGCATGGCTGAGTGTAGGGTTGTCAGGTCCTCACTGGCCACTGGCAGCAGACTGGGGAGGGGGGATAGTGTTGCCAGATCCAGGTTGGGAAACTCATGGAGATTGGGGGGTAGCACCTGGAGAGGGGAGGGACCTCAGTGGGGTACAATGCCACAGAGCCCACCCTCCAGATCTTCCATTTTCTCCAGGGGAACTGATCTCTGTAGTCTGGAGATGAGCTGTAATTCCAAAGGATCCCCAGGAGGCTGGCATTCCTAATCTGATGTGACTGTCTGGAGGTTAAAGGTCTGGACCAGGGGTCCTCAAACTTTTTAAACAGCGGGCCAGTTCACTGTCCCTCAGACCGTTGGAGGGCCGGACTATAGTTAAAAAAAACAAACAAACCTATGAACAAATTCCTATGCACACTGCACGTATCTTATTTTGAAGTAAAAAAAAACCAAAATGGGAACAAATACAATATTTAAAATGAAGAACCAGTAAAGTTAAATCAACAAACTTCCCAGTATTTCAATGGGAACTATGGGCCTGCTTTTGGCTAATGAGATGGTCAATGTCCGGTTCCATATTTGTCACTGCTAGTCGTAACAAGTGATGCAAGTGTGCATCAGTTAGTCTAGATCTGGTTGGAGATTTCAGATGTTATTTTGCGGGTAGGGAAGGCGCACGGGGGGGGGGGGGTGCGCGCGCAAGCAAGGCACCCTTGACGGGGCTGTTTTCTTTCCCTCTCCGAAGAAACAAAGAACTCGGCATCCTCACAAACTTTTTAAGGCCGCAAGCCCCCAGCTGCTTCTCCCTGAAACTCCACTACTGCAGGCATCATGATGGGAAAGAGAAACCTCTCTCTCTCTCTCTCTCTCTCCCTCCGGTTCCCAGCAGCACAAAAAGCCTTGCAAAAGACCCCCGCCCGGCTCTTGGGACTGGCGCAGGTCTCCTAGCCAGCTGAGAGGCCTCTCAGCCAGCTAGGAGACTTGGGGCCAGCCAGAACGCCTGCCACCCCACACTTACCCTCTTCCAGTCTTCCTTTTGCCTCCTCCTGGCTGACTGGAAGCAGGGGGGCGGGGCTTTGTCATGTGGCCCGGGACGAGTCGGCTGCAATTTTTCCGCTGCTTTGTGTGCTGCTGGGAATTGCAGGACAGGCAGCGGCACACCCGGCGGGCCAGAAAAATGCCCTCGGCGGGCCGCATGTGGCCCACAGGCCATAGTTTGAGGACCCCTGGTCTGGACAGATTGAAGACCACCGGTGCAAGCTACCCATGAATTAGGCACTGCCCCTACCATGTTGTCAGTACAATCACTGCACTTCATTAAACTGAGGCTGAGCTAGCTCTAGCATCTCGGACACTAAGCAGAGCTGGCCACAGCCAGTACTTGGCTGGAGACCACCAAGGAAGGCAGAGGGTTGCTACGCAGAGGAAAGTAATGGACAATCACCTCTGAATGTCTATTATCTTGAAAACCCCATGAGGTAATGAGGGGGAAAACTCACAGGGTCACCATGAGTCACTTTTGGCACAGGAGGCCCATATTAGCCACAATTAATGGGGCTGGTGTCCCGCCAGTCCTCAGCAGATTTCACCCTTCATGTATTCTGGAAAGAAAACAGAGACTAGGAAATGCATACCGGAATTTTCCCTGAAAGCACCCATGAGGCTGGCGGAAAAGAAAAAAAGGCCCCCGAGCTAAATGTTACGGAGAATATTTAAAATGATATGAACTATGGGCATGCACAATAACAAATAGGAAAACCTTTATACCAGCTGTTAGCTAACATTTGAAAAGCAAATGAAGCAGACGTGGAAAAGAATGCACCAGATGGAGGAAAATGCACACCGAGGGAATAACCGTGGTGCTTTATCTGCGATTCTATCAAATGTATGGCTATATGCTGATCGGCAATTAAATGGGGGGGGGGGTTCTGATATATATATATATAAAAACCTGTTGTACATTGGGAATGAAGCCTACTCTGTTCCAGCCTCAGTTATCAGCTCCACTGTCGGGAAGAAAGAGGCAGGACCCTGGGGTGGGCATCTCTATTTCCATTTCGAAGGGACTGCCTCAGACTGACTGCTCTGAACTAGAGTGGCAATCCGTTGAAGTGGACTCTAAAATACCCATCGAACCCAAGTGACATAAATGAACGGTTTTGTGTGCGAGGGTGGATCAGTCATGCTCCTGAATCAAATGGGAAAGATCTTGTGCATTTGAGTATTTGGGGTGACCTGGGAAGCTCTGCCCAAAATGCTGAGATGGAAAATAAATATGCACAAATGGTGATGTTTTATGGCTCAAAGAGACCAGTGGGGTATTTAAAAAAAAATGCAATGTGGCAGTTATGCTTTTGGGTGTCAGCCTCTAGATACAGCTTAGCTTCTATTTTACTTTTCTTCAGATTTTTACAGCTTAAATTCTCTTTAGCTTTCTTCGGATCTGCTAGATCCATTTTCAAATTAGCTTCTTTTCAGCTTTCATCAAATTATCTTTTGGTTTCATTTGAAGTACTTAAATTAGGAGCAAACCAGTTAATTAATCTCTGAAAGTAACAACCAGTCCTTTCTTTAATATCCGGCTAAAAGCCTTCTTTATTTTATATAGGCTGGCAATTGCTTTCTGTCTCAAGTTACTGGCTCAGTTGCTTTCTAGTTGTACATGGTAGAAGCATACATGAGCCCTCTTTTCTCCCGGCTAGAAGCCTTCTTTTTAAATAAACTTAAAAATGCTCTAGGCAGTCTGCTGGTGCCCTTCGTACCACTTTAGTTAAGGATAGAGAGAACAATTCCTTTGTCATTGGCTGGCTCCCTAAACATTGCTTGACGACTGTGAGGTGACTAAGGGCAATTCTGCATTGGCTTTTCCCTCTGTTGTTTTACAAAACCCACGTTGGAACAGAAATTCTCCTCTGCATTGCATGCTGCTTTCACTTCCTTTGATCATCAGGTTCTATGGTACCTTCTGCCAGGGGTCCTTTCGTAGAAAAAGAAGTGCAGGAGCTCATTAGCATAACTCATTAGCATACCTCATTAGCATATGCCACGTCCCCTGACATCACCAGAAGTGTGTCAGAAAGGGAATGTCAGTTTCAGCCCCATTATACCCTATGGGCCATTGAAATCAATGGCAAAAACTCATAGGGTGTATGAGGGGCTGGAGGAAAGGGGGTTTGAGGAAGAGGCTCCAAACTTGCAGGGTAGCTGCTGGGGCCTCTCCTCGAAATACCCACCAAGTTCCAAGAAGATTGGACCAGGGGGTCCAATTCTATGGGCCCCCAAACAGGTTGTCTCATCCCCTCCATTGTTCTCTATGGTGGGAATACTATAGCATGTATTATCTTGATCTTCGTCTCCAGCAACGCATCCTTTCCCTTAAGGATCTTTTCTAGCTCTCTCATGGCTGCCCTTCCCAGTCTCAATCTCCTTCTGATCTCTTGCTTGCAGTCTCCCTTTCAGTTGATGTTGGAGCAAAGGAATAGAAAATCTTGAACAATTTCAGTCTCTTCGTCATTAGCCATAAAGCTGTGTTTTGGTGTTTTTTGGCACTGTGGATGTTTTGGTATTTTCCTTCTGCTTTATCCTAATTTTAGATTTTAAAAATTCATGGTCTATACCACAATCAGCTACTGGGCTTATTTTAGTTCACATCTACTCACCTGAAACTGGACCTTAGAATGACAGCACTGTAGCACCATAGAGCTGGAAAGGGCCTTACCGTTACCAGTCAGTGCCATCTCACACAAAGGCAGTTGGTTTTCCAATAGAAAGTAATGCCTTACACCCTTCATTAAAAACAACAACACTCCAGATAGAAATTAAAGCTATCTCACGAGCCTGGCCTTGAACAAGGAACGAATGGCAGGCACAGCCTGGGGGAAAGTATCTGGAAGTTCATCCAAGGAGGCTGGCTTGATAATAATTCTCACCCATCCTAAAGTAATGTATGTTTTACAACACTGGGGTCTCAGGAAAACAGCATCACACCTCATGTAACTTCTTTTCTCCCCCACTTAGCATATTTACAACACCTGACAGCTGTTCTCCATCCTGCACATCACGGGGCATCCACAGATTGTATCAGCTCTGGGAAAGCAATCAAGCTTGGCCAAATTCTTTGATCTCCCGCTGGGGGAAGCTATTAACCCTTTGTCCAGGTCTCTGGGAGCATATCCGTGCTATTGTTCCCTTGATGCAACCACATCAGCATACCCTCAGGTACCATTTTTGGATATAAATATACTCAAGCTATCCATAGTGTGTGTGTGTAACTCTACACCCAAGATGCTAGTCACCTTGCTTTTCAACAGACCTTTAACCTTCTGGACACACCTAAATCTCTTCAAGATGTAACTTATTCCACAAAATCTGTTACCCCCCATCTCACTCTCTTCTTCTTAGTCAACCTTACAGGTGTATTTCTAGTACATGGCCCCATCCACACGAGCAAGATAAGCCGGACGGGAAGTGACACAAATTTGTGCCAGCGCAATTTGCGCCGCTTTTGCGGGATCACACAGGTCCATGGACCTGTGAGGGTGAACCGCCGCTGCATGATCACACGCAGCCGCAGGCGAGTTGGGTTTTTTTTTTGTGGCCGTTTTCAGTGTGCTTATCTGCTTTTACAAGGGATCGATGACTTGCCTCTCCACCCTCGGGATCATCCGATAATGCGCATACCGGGATGGGAGGGGAAAAAAAACAAAAAGCCCACTCCCCAATGCCACTTGTTTGCGCTGGCGCGATCACACCAGGAAAGGTCAGTTCTGGGCCATTGCAAACCATTTGAGACTGCCTTTTCACTGGTAACTAAATAAGCCAATTCCCCACTGGCTCAAAGTGGTTTGCGACACTTTGACATCGGCTGCAGGACGCTTCCCAGATGTGCTTGTGTGATCACGCCACTTTGAGCCGGTGAAGAATCGTCCTTCTTGTGTCACAAATGGGTGCGTATGATCGTGCCCCATATTTTGTATGTGTGTTTTGCCTTCAGGTAGCTCTCAATAAAACTCTGTAAGTTAAACATCTGCCTGGTTCATTTGAGAGTTCTCTGGAGGAATGATCTTGGTATACAAAGGCAAAAAAGGTCCCGTTACCCGACTCTCTCTGGAAACTAAATTCCCCAATCAACCCATTAGTTAATTAGGCCAGTTTGGGTAACATTGCAGTCTACCTCCCTCTTCATAGCAGCAAATCCAAAGCTAGAACATCTCTGACAGATGTCCTCTGCCTGAAGACTTCCAGTGAGAGAGAGCCTTTGCTGCTTTCCAGGTAATTGGTTCCATAGTTGAACTTCTCTTACCATTAAGAAGTTTCTCATAGTGTTCTTCTGAAATCTACCCTCCTGTAACTTAAGCTTCTTCGTTCTAGTCTTACCTTCTAGAGGTGCTAATGAAGCAAAAGGCTGTTGTTTGCTTATGTTACTGGTTCATTGTTATGTTAATCTGCTGGTTAAAGATTGAAGTTTATTGCTGTTTGCTCAAACTTAGAATGTTTGCATCATAACCTCTGTACAGACTAAAGGCCTAGAGGGAGGTGTGCAGACTGCAGGGCTGTGTGCAAAGGGCAGTGGGCCGGGTGCAAAAGGGAGGGAAAAAGGAACTATATGGTTGGTGGAAAGAACCCGCCCTAACGTATATAAGCCTGTTAATGTTAAGCATCGGGGTTCAGCCATTTTTAGTGTTTTATGCTGCTGAACCTGACGTCAATAAACGTACCTTCTCCTTCTGCTGTCTGGTGATCTCTGTCTTGGGCTTAGGCCTCTGATACCTGCGCTACACTAATGACAGGTCTTCCCCCTTTTCTAAGTGTCAGCTGCCAGTTATCCAATGAGTTCAGTTGTGTTCCTCATTTTTTTTTCCAGGCTATATATGTATAGTTCTTTTAAACTTCTCTCATATGAGTTGTTTTTAAAACTTTCATAAGAGCATAAGATCCATGTTGGATCAGACCAGTGGTCCACCTAGTCCAGCATCCTATTTCACACAGTGGACAACCAGTTCCTCTGGAGGGCCAACTACATGGAATAGAGGACAAGGCCTTCAAAAAGAACCTAAGAGTAGCCCTGCTGGATCAGACCAATAGTCCATCTAGTCTGACGTCCTGTCTCACACAGAGGCCAACCAGTTCCTCTAAACAGCCAACAACAGGGCATAGAGGCTGAGGCCTTCATCTGATATTGCCTCCTGGCACTGGCATTCAAAGGCTGATTGCCTCTGAACTTGGAGGTTCCCCTTAGTCACCAGTAGCCACTGACAGACTTATCCAATCCCTTTTAAAAGCCATCAATGCTTGTGGCCATCACTGCATCCTCTGGCAGTGAATTCTACATTTTAATCACTCTCTGTGTAAAGAAGTATTTCCTTTTGTCCATCCTGAACCTTTTCCTTTTGTAACATCCTGAACCTACTGGCCTGAGCCTGCTTGCGGAGAGGGTGGGATACAAATAAAATAAATAAATAAATAACGGCCCATCAGCTTCATTGGATGCCCCTGAGTTGTAGTATTTTGGGAGGGGGGGAGTTCTCTTTGCCAACTCTCTCCACCCCATGCATGTTTTTTATAGACCTCTATCATGTCCCCCCTTGGTTGTCTCTTTTCTAAACTGAAACATCCCAGACTCTTCCACCTTTCCTCATAGGGAAGGTGCTCCATCCCTCACCAGCTTTGCTGCCCTCCTCTGAACCTGTTCCAATGTCTTGACATCTTTCTTTCAAGTGTAGTGCTCCCAAATGGACACAGTACTCCAGATGAGGTCTGACTAATGCAGAACAGAGTGGATGTATTATTTTTCATGACTTGGATACTAGGCTTCTCCTGTTGTGAGGAGAAAATAAAAAGCAATAAGTGCTGCTGTGAGCTTCTTCGGTTAAGAGCAGGATAAAAAGATGCCACATACAGAATCAGGTTGATGCACAAAATAACAGAGTTACACCGTATTTAGGATTCCACAGCAAGTAATCTACAGTTTATGGCCTCTGGTTATATACTGCTTCTTAATTGTCATTCTTTGGTAATTATATGGAACCATTTAAACTTGAAACCATTTATGGCTTCAGCATAACTTAATCCAACACTGACTAGATACATAGACAAATATTAATGCAGTCTCAAGCTGCATTAGTCATGGCCCTCTGGATGCATTTTTGCTGGTGGTGAAATGGTCACTCGATCGCATGATGCCATTTCCAGGGCAAATTCAGAAACAATGTCACACCAGTCTAGGATGCAGCCAGAACTCTATGGGTTTACCATAGAGTTTGCACTGAATGTTAGAGTGGCATGATGTGAATTGACTAAAGAGCGACAGTGCCCCGCCATGTCCCCACCCCATCCTGGACTGCACACCCCCCAACAGCCTCTAACTTAACAATTGGTTGCCACATTTTTCTTGAGAGGAAGAGGAACAGGAGAGAGTAAAGGCAGGAAAAGAGATGGAGGAAGTCTAAGGTAGGAAATCTGAGCTAGGAACCAATCTGCAAGAACTAGAAAGGAACCAGTAGGGATTGTAGAGGCTGGAGCAAAAGAGCTGGAGTCCTATTGTCAAACTGAAGCCAAAGGTAGAGACTTTGGTTAATAATGGCTGAGTTAGGGGAGCCCTGAGAGAGGAACTGGGAACTGGCAAGCACAAAAGCTCTAGTTAAAGATTCAGACTGTTGTGTACTGCCTCTTTAAGATGCTGTCCCAGTAGGCCTCAGAGCAAGCAGGAGAGTAGGAGAAACTCAGTGCTTCTCTTCTCAATTTCACTGCTAGCAGCCTGCAGGAGGGCCAGTCCTACGAAGACTCTGAAGAGCCAGGCCAGTACAACCCTATCCTAGAGCTCTAGAAATGGATTGGTTAAGTATCATTATTCCTTATTCCAAGAACCAAGTTACCTGCTTTGCAATTACGGTTAATAAAGAGGCCTTCAGCCAAATGGAACTGGGTTTTTGTTGTTTGCTGCACTACACACACACATAAAATAACACAGGACCAAATTATTATTTCCAATCCCTTCTTGGATAAAACTTCCCTATTATTCTTACTGTTAACTTTCCAGAGCAAGCTGGAGAAATCCTTGAATATTTGGGAGTGGTGCCTTGGGACAGCAGAGTTTACAGGAACCTCGGCGTTGATCTGTGGTATCATTTATTTAATCATTTTATTTACTTCATCGACATCTTGCCTTTCTCTCCACTGGGGTCTCAAAGTGGCTTCCATCACTTCCCTTCCCTTCATTATATAGGGTTGCCATCCCCCCAATGGGGATGGGGTTTACCCCAGCTGGCTGGCGGGGGAGCCTCATCCCAAAAAGCCCTGCTGTGCCTGATGTGCTTGGCATGATGACATCACCTGGACATTATATGGGGGATGATCTAGCATTTGGCTAAAAACTCTATGGTCACTATAGAGATTTTGGCCAGATATTAGCGTGTCCCCTGCCCGACATGATGGTGTAGGAGACATTTCAAGGGTTCAAGTGATTTTTCTATTGATTATTGTAGATTTTTAGGTGATTTTGGGAAAATCTTTGAGAATCCCCTGGGAAAATTGACAACCTGTAAACCTTACTAAGCACAGTTGTAAAGAGCAAGTGTTTAAATCTTTTTCAATTGACAAGAGGTTTCTCCTAATTAGAAGCAACAGGTGTTTTTCATACTTGGCAGCAGCTACTGTAGTACTGTTAAAAGGGAAGATTTATAGAACTTTTCTGCTTTAAAGGGAGCTCAGAACTCCAATTGGAATTTTAATTCTATATGGGAAAATCATATTGTTGTTCTTTCTTTCATGATTTAACATAGCTATACTGATCAATTAGTAGTTTTGAGTAAGAGCTTTTAACACCTATATGTTAATTTTGGCTTTGCATTATTATAAAATATTGGCTTGCTTGGAAAAAAAAACCCCTTTCTTTAAGCAGACTGCTTATGCCAAAAAGTAAGTTTTAAAGAGAATAACAGAACAAATTGAATAGGTGTAATGTCAGCAGTTCTAATTGGAAAGAAATTATTGCCAACTTTAAGATTTATTGTTCCATCTTGTACTTCAAAAGGAAGAGTCTGAGTCAATGCTCCCTCTAAGCTGTGGAGTCTTGTGAGCAAAAATCCTACTTTGTGAGCTACTGGCATTAAACTTGTGAGTGAGCAATTTGGCTACTCCATAAATTAATTTGCTCTGGAGCCATCCTCCCTGAGCTAAGATAAAAATGTGTGAGCCGGAGGCTGAAAAACTGAGCCAGCTCACACTAACTCAGTTTAGAGGGAACACTGGTCTGAGTGAAAAAGGACAGCTATATATATTGTAACAGAGAAATTCCTTCTCTTAATTTGACTATGTATTTGTAAAATCCTATATAATGTTTTTAAAACTTCATGTCAGAAAGTTATTGAGCTTAAGAAAAATGATTGTTTGCATAAAAGAGAAAGCTTTATGACACTCAGAACTGACCAGGTGAATAAAGAATTCAGTCATAACAGAAGTCAATTACAGGGCAGCTAAAGAAACTAATTGTGTGCTTTGAACTTTGTTAAAAGAGTACCAAGCTACTAACAACCAGATGATGTCACAGAAATGGATCATGCAGCTCTGCTCATTAAAAAGGGTGCAAGTAGATCTTAAATCATGGCACTTGGCACCAAATTAAAGGGTCAATTAAAAATACAGAATTTGTATTGTAGAATGGTGCCTCCTGCTGGTTAAAGTAAACTGGTATGTTTTGCAAATTAAACACTTCAATAAGCATATACAAATATCAAAAATATTCTGTAAAATTCCCTGATGGACCAAAAATTAAGAATAATAGGTATATCGGAATATCTATAAAAGCTTTATGATATAGACCACTTTGCAATATTGAAAGGTGCTTATAAAAAGTTTAAAAATATTAGAAATATTATTTTCATAATCAAATGCATCAGATGTATTTTAATAGAAATAATCTGTATTAAGAATGATGTTATGCTTTGTATCAATGTAAAATAAACTGATATTGATAGATTTGATTTTGAAAATGAATCCATTCCCTTTGTGTGTATAAAGTTCATTCAAAGGTGAAGAAAAGTCTGGGAGCCAAAGAAGTTAACAAAGTTGTAAATCAAAGATAATGAGCAAGATGAGTACTACATCTGCACTACAAAGTTTGAAATACAACCAAATAACATTCTCTGTGTCCAATATGTAATTGATGGACTTTTAAACAAAGGAAAATGAACTACGCATTTCTAAGGCCAAATCTATACCTCCCCTTTGAAGCAGTTTGATGGCTGTCTGTTCCTGCACTCATTTCATATTGGTTTCAAATTTCACTTTGGTTTTTTCCCCTGGGTCTGAAGAGCAGTTAGCAACAGGATCTGTTTAAAGCAGTGTGATGCTAGCTTGACCACAAAGGGGCAATTAACAAATGTGGACGGTGATTTTTAAACTAGAACAAGCAGGGGTCCATTGGAGTGCAGCTCCGGGAGTGAGAAGCCCAAGGGGTGGGCACATGACCAAGCCCCGCCTCCTCCTCGGCTTCCCTAAGCAGTGCAGAGGCGCAGCACCCCAGGGAAAACCCTGCTAGGGTCTTTATTGTTTTTAATGTTTTGTTTTAATATTGATAATTTTATCATTGTTCCTTTTATCACTGTGTGCTGCTTTTCCAGAGACTTGCTCAAGGTGGCATATAAATTTTCTAAGTATACCATTTTTTATCTGGGCACATGGCACATAAGTACTGGAGAAATTTCACCAACCCTTCAGCAGCTTCCACCCCATCAGTTTGGTGTAGTGGTCAGGAGTTGGACTCTAATCTGAGAGAACCGGGTTTGATTCCCCACTCCTCCACATGCAGCTGCTGGTGTGACCTTGGGCCAGTCACAAGTTCTCTCAGAGCTGTTCTCTCATGAGCAGTTCTCAAAAGACCTCTCTCAGCTCCACGTACCTCACAGGGTGTCTTGTTGTGGAGAGGGGAAAGGATGGGTGGTGCACATGTCCTGGGTATTTCAAGTCTACTTGAAACCTGGTGGTTTCAAGGGAGCAGGAAGAGAATGTGGGTGTGTTCTTTACGCTTATTTTTATTGCACAAAGTATTGGATGGGGAAGGGAATGAAGGAAGAGCAGGTCAGTTTCACTCACCTGTGGAGTGGAGCCTGAGGGGTGGGTGTTGCCTTCTGACACACTTCCGGTATGTTAGGGGTGTGTGGCATATGCAAATTAGTTATGCAAATTAGTTATGGTAATGAGCTCCTGCACCTCTTTTTCTACAAAATGACCCCTGAGAACAAGTATGGTTTGAAACTAGAAACAGGTATAGATGGGGGTTGTTTTTTTTTAAAACTAGAATGATTCCAGCAGGAAAGTCAGATGTAGATTTGACCTAAATGATGTCAGTGATGATGTGAAATGAGGTGGAGCCAGAAGAGTATATAAGTCTGCTTTCTGTATTTGCTCATGGAACACCCATGCTGAGCTCCAGCTGTGAGGTGCTCCTTATTCGAATAAAATACTTTTTGTTACCCTTTACTGCCTGGATGATCATTTTCACTGTGTGGTTTATTGGCTAGTCACACAAGTCAAAGAACCTCAGCGCCCTTAGGGCATTGCTAACAATGGTGTCACTTCCGGATGACATTATTGTGGCAGGCACATCACACAGGGGGACTCTCTAGCATTTGGCTAAAAACTCTATATTGGCCATAGAGTTTTTGGCTAAATGCTAGAGCATCTCCTGCACAATGTGCCCGGTGCAATGATGTCACTTCAGGGAACTCCTGGCAAGAAGCATGGAGCCCCCTGTTGGCAGAAGGTAAGCACCTGGCAACCCTATAGTTACATCATTCAGACAACTCTTGGAGATGTGTTAGGCTGCAAGTGTGTGACTAGCCTAAAGGTACCCAGCAAGATTCCATGGCAGAGAAGGGTTTCAAACCTGGACCTTCTAGTTCAACACTCCAACCACTACACCACACTGGCTTTCCATAGAGTTTTTGTCTCAGCTGTCAGATACATGAACAATCCAGTCATGCTATTTGTGTTTTCCAGTTCATGAAGCCTCATTCTGCATTGGCTTTTCCCTCCATTGTTTTACAAAAACAGAAATTCCCCTCTACACTCCATGCTGCTTTCACTTCCTTTGATCATCGGATTTTGGTACCCTCTGCATTGCATACCACTTTCACTTTCTTTTATCATTGGGTTTTTATGGTATCTTATGGGGATGACTTTGCAGTCAGTACAGCATTGGCCCGGGGTATTTGAATGTGGTTTTGAGCTGCATTTTTTCCTCCCAGTTGAGATAATGTGGAGTGAATGCTAGATGCATAGTGAGATTAGTAACCCTAACCTCAAATCTTATTGGCACAGGGACTCATTCATATTGTTGTGTGATATCTTTTCTGCTGCTCTAAAGTTCTGCAGTAGTTGAAACCACAATATTTTTTTTTTGAACGAAACACCTATGGATGATTGCAAACCTGAAACAGTTCCCTCTAATAAACTCAAACTTCTGCAATGTCCACATCTTTTTCCGTTTGTTTTAATAGTTTGGAATACTGGGTATAGTTTTGTTTTGTTTTTTCACTCAAAGATCCTCTTAGATTTTCTCTCAACTCTTCCAGGAGATTAATAAACCCCCTGTAGCCTCTGGTAATGCTTTAAAAATATTTATGAAAGCAAAGGAACATGTAAATACTCTAAAGTATTTTATTTTCTCTTGTCAGAGCAGAATTATCCTGTCTGCGCACAGCTAGCGACTGCATTTATTATGCACAATAATCATGGCTCTATTTTTAGGTAACGAAGCAATCAATGATTCACATATAAATACTAAAAGGTAATCTGTCTTTTTTTAATGTTCTCTTTGCTCTTTTTTTTTTAAAAAAAACATGCAATTTGCTAAAGAGCTTAAAAATAAAAGAAAAATAGCACTAGGTTATAATGCATAATCATCATTAAATAACCTCTTTGAATGTATAGGGTTCCTTTCCCGGGGGGGGGGGGGGGGAAACACTCAGCATTTCCAAGCAATTGATGTGCTTTGATGTCAGTTTGTGTAGGGAGACAATGAGTTGACCAACAATGTGGAAGAAAACTAGCACCTGTCTTGAACAGAATGTCAATGGGCGATGGATAATTTTGTCCCCCTGTTCCCTCCTTCCTATATTGTGCAGATGGATGGGAGTGATAGGGTTGCCAGCTCATTTGGGAAATACCTGGAGATGTTGGGGGTGGAGCCTAAGGAAGGTGGGGTTTGGGGAGGGAGGGACTTCAGTGGGGTCTTATGCCATAGAGTCCATCTTCCGATGCAAACCATATTCTGAAGGTGAGCTGATCTCTGTTGCCTGGAGATCAGTTGTAATCATGGGAGACCTCCAGCCACCACCTGGAGGTTGGCAACCTAATTTGGGGGAGGAAAGCACCTATGTAAAAAGCAGGGTGTGCGGAGGAGGGAAGGAGGGTGGTGCCTCTTCTTCCTGTTCTGTGCAGCTGAATGGAGGTAATGGAATGACTGCTCCTTTCTGGCAAAATGGGATAATATCTAATAGTAGCTAAAAGGATTGTGCAGTTTAATAACTGGGTTTTTAAAATATAAATTCTTGGAAACAGAACAGAATTAAGGCATGCCGAGGCCCTACGTCAAGTTTCATTGGCCTCATAGCATTATCAAAAATGTATGTTATTCTAACACTGAAATTTAGTAACTTTTTAAACTAATAGAGGTCCTTGTGATCTGAGGCCCAGAAGAAGAAAAAGAAGAAGAAGAGATTAGATTTATACCCCGCCCTTCACTACCCAGGGGAGTCTTAGAGCGGCTTACAATCTCCTTTCCCTTCCCATCCCCACAACAGGCACCCTGTGAGGTAGGTG
This sequence comes from Lepidodactylus listeri, assembly GCA_029233225.1. Taxonomy (NCBI): domain Eukaryota; kingdom Metazoa; phylum Chordata; class Lepidosauria; order Squamata; family Gekkonidae; genus Lepidodactylus; species Lepidodactylus listeri. Next base: position 112,861,682 of record JARCFY010000006.1, read on the forward strand.
GGGCTGAGAGAGCTCTGACAGAAACTGCTCTTTTTCAAGAACAGCTGTGCTTGCTCTTCCACCTGGGTCTAAAAATAAAAATAAATGTACAAAAAACCCAAAGATCTTGACTAAAAACTACACATTAGAACAGACATGAGAATTTGCAGAAATGACTAATATAGAGGTAGTTCCAAAAGTTCGTATCTAGGAATAAGTCTAACAAATAAAGCTGAAACCTTGTACCAAGATAATTATAAGATTTTATTAGAGGAAGTTAAAAAAGATTTGGATAAATGGAAAAACATATAATTTTTTTTAACAGGAAAGATTTCCACAATAAAGATGAACATACTATCTAGATTTTTATTTTTGGCTCAGAATTTGCCCATTATTAAGAAGTGGCAATTCTTTACAGAATCTGATAAAATTATTTTTTTAAAAAATATATGGTCTCATAAAAGAGCAAGAATTAAGTGGAAATTATTGCAGGATCGAAAAGATAGAGGAGGTTTAGCGCTTCCTGACTGGCAATTATATTACATAGCGGCGGCTCTCACCTGGATAAGAGAATGGATACTTTTAGAGAACACAAGGATCCTGAAATTAGAAGGATTTGGCCTTAGGATGGGATGGCACACATATTTATGGTATGGGAAAGAGAAAATAAATGCCAACTTCCATACTCATATTATTAGAGGTGCCCTTATTAAAACATGGCTACAGGTTAAGAAACAATTCTATACTTTAATTCCGAAATGGGTATCGCCGTTAGAAGCGTTTGTTAGATCGACACTGCTCACAAAAGAAAATAAGGGTACTTATGAAAAATTATTAGATAAGAATAACAAATTGAAAGCAGAGGAACTCTTAGAAAAACAAGGAATAGTGTTATCATGGTGGGAAAGGATTCAACTTAAGACAAGGTTTGCAGAAGATTAAAAAAAACTGGATTTGAAAAAAAAAACCTGTGTCTGGTAGATAAATTATGGCTACCTGAAAAAGATAAATTAATTCAGAAACTTTATAACTGGTTGCTAGATGACTTTTTGCAAGATGAGATAATTAAAACATCAGTGATTTCATGGATGAAAGATATAGGACACCCAATAGACATAGACAATTGGGCTAAAATATGGAGATCAGCAAAATTTATGAGAGCCATAGCGTATAAAGAAAATATCTTTAAGATGTTCCATAGATGGCACTGGTCTCTGGATAAGATTGCTAAATGTTTTCCTTATGTGTCTAATAAGTGTTGGGAATCTAAGACCAATGTTGGAACCTTCTTTCATTTATGGTGGAGATGTGTAAAGATGCAAAAATGTTGGAACATGGTACACAAAATGATTTTAGAAATATTTGAAGTGAATCTACCTTTGTCACCTGAAGTATTTTTATTAAATATGTTACCAGATAACATTGGTCCAGACAGATATGTAATTACATATATTATTATGTCAATGAGGCTGCTTATTGCAAAAGTGTGGAAAATGGAAAAACTTCCCTCCAGAGAGGAAATAAAAGATACATTGCTTAAGTTGGCAGAAATGGACAAGTTGAATGTGAGATTGTCAAACCGAAATGAAGAGTTATTATACCAAAGATGGAATAGAGTGTATAAATGGATGGAATTGAAAATGTAAAGTAAGACTCAAACCCGAAAAGGCTTGTTATTAACAGTATGATTTGTTTTGTGGATAATTTATTATGTTATATTGTTGTTATTGAAGAAATGATGTAAATGTGAACTTGGAAAAATTCAATAAAATATATAGTAAAAAAAACAAAAAAACCAGCTGTGCCAGAACTATGGCTTGCCCAAGGTCATCCAGCAGGTGCAAGTGGAGGAGTGGGGAATCAAACCTGGTTCTCCCAGATTAGAGTCCACGCACTTAACCACTACACCTCTTTTTAGAGGAGTGTATAAGAAAAAATTAAAAGAGAAAGAAACACAAAAGCAGTCTGAATAGGAGAAAGGGGTTGAGAAGGCGTAGTTTCTATAGGTTACAAAATACCAATCGAAGTAGCTTGGTGTTTATTGGGCGAAAAAAGGAGTATCTCATCCAGGATTGGGTAAAAGAGAGATCCTCCCAAGAGGTCTAAGGACCAAAGCAGCCATGCCAGATATCACACACCTCCATCCATCAATACATTTTATATTGTGCATAGCCATGATTTGGATTAGGAACATACAAGATATGTCAAAGTAATTTGACCCCCTGGCTAATGAAGCCAGGCTTCCAGTACTGGAAAGGGGGGAAAAGAGGGATTTTTATTCTGCTGGAGAGTCTCTGCCTGGCTCAGAGGCATTCTGGTCAGGGCCAAACTGCATTCTACATTAAAGTCCACCCCCCCCCCAGCCTGTTTTCCCCTACTGCAGCTGCAGGGAAAGGCATTTTTACGTAGCCCTGGAGCCCAGTTCTGATAGGATCTGTGGGGTGGGGGGGTGGGGGTCCTGCCTTCCCCTCCACACTTTTGCCTGAGCTGAAATTTGCAAAACTTTACAGCTGCACATGCTGGGAATACTCCATGTGGAGCTCCAAATGTATGTAAAGAATTCTTTTGCAGAGGCTTTTTCAGCTTGGGAAAACACTGTGGAGGGGAAGATGTCCCTCCTTCCCCTCTTCCATGCTGAAGTCCTGAGCAGAAGGGTTCATCCAAACTTGTCACCCCAATTCCCAGGCCTGTGTCTACTATTGGGCTTATCAGGTCTCTAGCACACTCCAAGTCAATGAAGGCCCATACCCTAACTTGGGTTCCTAGGTCTTTGTCGACAACTGTGAGTATAATGTAAAGGAGAGGGGTGGGGTTGCTCACCACTGGTGGTGCCGATTGTTGAGGGACCTGCTGAGTAGCTCCTTTTAGAGCAGGTCCTGCCCATTTCCTGCTGACTAGGTAGCTTCCACTACCACCACTCACTCTTGCTCTGGCTGAGCTTCCAGTGGTAGGGCTCAGGGCTTCGTGGCATGGGGTCCCTTTGTACCACGAGGGGTGGCAATCGGTGGAGTTAACACTCCCTTGGGGCCCCCTGCTGGACAGGATGAAGCGTAATGGCCAGCTTCTCCACAGCGTAGGCAGAGCCCCTGTTTCAATCATAGGTCTCGGAGGTCCAGAAGAGGCTGTTTCAATTTGGGCTTGGCTACTGGGTTTTTTGGGACTGACTTTGGGACATGCATATGGATAAGCTGGAATCTGCCTTCTGCATCTTCTGCCACCCTCACCCAGGCCTCCAACAATGTGGGGTTCACGTTTCTGAGTACTGTCTCATATATATCATGATTTAGGCCCTGCCGATATTGCTCGATAAGCACGGCTTCTGGCCACCCCTGTATCTTAGCCGCAAATCTTTTTAAAGCAGTGGAGTACTCATGCATGGAGCTGTTCCCTTGCTGCAAGGTGTGGATCTGGTTGCGTGCCTTTTCTTCTCCCATGGGGTCCTCATACCGACGTCTCAACGGCCACATGAACTCTTTCGTGCTTCTGAGTTCGGGTCCTGGCATGTTATGGCATACCAGTCAGCCACCTGTTCCTGCATCCTCGACCCGATGTAACTGACATGTTCTTCCTCCAGTGGGAAAAGATGGCCCCAATTCTGGAGAAACTTCCCAGTCTCAATCATGAAAAACTGCAGTTTATTTAGGTTCCCATCAAACATGGCATCCAACAACACCTGAGGCACGGGACGTTGTTGCATTATGGGTCCCGGCACTGCAGGTCTGGTAGGGGCTCCCCCAGGACCTGGTCCCACGGGGACCCCTTGTGGTTGAGGGAGCAGTTGTGGAGGAGGAGGGGGTGCTGTGGCCTTTTCTTCATCTTCCCTTCCCCTTTGATCATGGCTGCAATCACTCTAGGAAGGTCTAGGAATATCTCCATCATCTGGTGCATAGACTCGAACCTCCGATCCATGTGAGCCCATAGATCACCAGGGGGAACCACAACCCTGGGAAGTCTGGGTACTGTTGATACTGTTGAGAGCTCGCCCTCACCCAGGGGAGGGCCCCAATGTGGTGTTGACCATGTTTCCAGCAGGGTGGTGGCAAACTGCATCCAGGAATACTGGTTTCACTGTGGTCTATCGTAGACCCACCGATTTGTAGTCATAACCACGACCTCTTCGGCAGAAGACACTGGCCCCTCCATGCAGGTATCTTCTCCTCGCCATCCATCGTTGGGTGCAGGGTAAGATTCCAAGGTAAAAATTACTAACACTCTGTGAGAGTCCTAGAGTCAGTCACCAACAAGTGTCCTTAAACAGGAATCTTTATTGAGAAAGGTCTGCTATGGTCATCTACACTTCTGGTGTTAGTAATGGTTGGCACGACCCCAAGTAGGATAGTTATACAGAATTCAGAAGGGGTCTGGGGATGGCTTGTAACCAATCATACAATCGAATAAAAAGGTGTTTAAATACTGGTCCGAGGTTCCCAAGGAAAAAGCGGGAAGAACCAGAGGCAGACAAAAGAAACATTACATAGGCAGGCACCAGCAGTCTTCAAAGGTCAGAACGGTGCAGGGAGTGATCAGCAAGCCATGAGAAGTATAACATAACATTCCACACTCCTGGAGTCATAAGGGGCACACATCCCACCTCCTGGGTGGGAGATGGCAGCATTAGCTGACATTGGGCTCTTGGGGACTTCACACAATGTGCAGTTTGGCCCTTAATTGGATAGCATTTATATCCTTTTGTACTGTTGTCTGTGAACTGCAGTTCCATCCAAAAAGTCCACAGTGTTGGCCTGCCTGATTGATACCAGCTGAAGAATGCCATCGACTGCACGGGCACAGTGGCAGCACATGCATTTCCACGCAGCCACTTTCAAACAATGCATGGCCTGCCCAGTGGTGACTCTTGCATGGTCATGATCAGTGTAATCCAATAGATTGCAAGCATGTATGAACAGGGTTTCCAGATCCCCTGCTATATGTTTTTACCATAGAGGTTTCATAAATTCTAGAGCAGTGGTTCTCAACCTGTGGGTCGGGACCCCTTCCAAGGCCACCCCGCCGGCAGGAAAGGGCTGATTGCCATTGGAACCTAACTTTTAGGAACTGATTCCAATTCAGTGTAGGAATAATGGTTGGACATAAGATATTGGTTCAGGCAAGATTTTGTATAGATGGGACAGAAAATAATGTTTTTATTGGTTTTGTCAAAGCCGTTTAGACAACACAACAAATAATTTTATGATTGGGGGTCACCACAACATGAGGAACTGTATTAATATTTATTTATTTATTTATTTGTTCCATTTATATCCCGCCTAGCCAGGGGGACCGGCTCAAGGCGGCTAACAAATTCCAGTACCTTATAGGTTTACAATATAAAAACATTAAAATACAAATACAAAATACATAATAAAATTCCCATAAAATTTCCGAAGATGGCGACATCCGAGTTTCCCGGTAAACGAAGGCGGCGGGGGTACTCCCCCCAGGACCAGGACAATGTTAAAACCAGTTCTCCATCCAATGGCGGCTCCTATTTGAAAGCCTGGCAGAAGAGCTCCATCTTACAGGCCCTGCAGAATTGCAATAAGTCCCGCAGGGCCCTGATGTCATCCGGAAGCTCATTCCACCAGTAAGGAGCCGCCACCGAAAAAGCCCTGGCCCTGGTGCAAGTCAAACGGGCTTCTTTTGGACCGGGGCAAGTCAGGCGATTCTGTATGCCTGACCTCAGTAACCTCTGGGGCTGATATGGGGAAAGGCGGTCCCTCAAGTAGGCAGGCCCCTGACCATAAAGAGCTTTAAAGGTCAACACCAGCACCTTGAACCTGATCCGGTATGCTATAGGCAGCCAGTGCAGCGTCCGCAGCACAGGCCGGACATGGTCCCTCAACGAGAGACCCGTCAACAGCCTGGCCGCAGCATTCTGCACTAGCTGCAGCCTCCGGATCTGAGACAAGGGCAGCCCTAAGTAGAGAGCGTTACAGTGGTCAAGACATGAGGTGACCATAGCATGGATCACTGTGGCTAGGTCTTTGCGTTCGAGGAAGGGGGCCAACTGCCTAATCAACCATAGGTGGAAAAAGGCTGCTTTGGCAGTGGCTGCTACCTGGGCCTCCATCGTCAAAGCGGAGTCCAGGAGCACACCCAAACTCCTGACCCTCGGAGCTGGCACCAATGGTGCCCCACCGAAGGACGGAAGTGGATGCCCCAACCCCGATCCGGTCCGACTCAGGCACAGGACCTCCGTCTTCAGAGGATTCAATTTCAGTCGACTCAGTTGAAGCCAGCCCGCAACCTCCTGCAGTACCCGCTCCAGGTCATCTGGGGTAGAGCCGGACTGGCCGCCCAACAACAGATAGAGCTGGGTGTCATCCGCATATTGGTGACAACCCAGCCCATGCCTCCTGACAATCTGGGCGAGGGAGCGCATATAGATGTTAAACAACATCGGGGACAGAACCGCCCCTTGAGGCACACCACACACCAGTGGGTGCCTCTGGGAGGTCTGTTCCCCGAGCGCAACCCTCTGTCCCTGATCTTGGAGAAAGGAGGCGAGCCATTGTAAAGCAAGCCCCCGTATCCCCGCATCGGCGAGGCGGTGGATCAGCAACTGGTGGTCGACCACATCAAAAGCCGCCGACAGATCTAACAACACCAGTGCTGCCGTACCGCCTCGATCCAGATGTCTTCGGAGGTCATCCATGAGGGCAACCAAGACCGACTCCGTCCCATGACCTGGTCGGAAGCCAGATTGAAACGGGTCTAGCATGGAGGTGTCATCCATGAAGCTCTGCAACTGTATCGCCACCGCCCTCTCCAGTACCTTGCCCAAATAGGGTAGGTTAGACACCGGCCGATAGTTGGCCAATACAGCCGGGTCCAAAGATGGTTTTTTAAGGAGGGGACGGACCATCGCAACCTTGAGCGCCTCCGGGAACCGCCCTTCAACGAAGGACTTGTTAATAATCTCCCGAAGCGCACCACACAACCCCTCGTGGCAAGCTTTTATAAGCCACGAGGGGCAGGGATCAAGGCTGCACGAGGTTGGGCGTACAGTCAGGAGCAACCTGTCAACCTCCTCAAGACTGAGAGGGCTGAAATGATCCAAGGTGGAACCAGAAGACGAGCATGGAGCCTCAAGTTCACACACTGTCTCAACTGTGGCCGGGAGATCACGGCGGAGCAGCAAGATCTTATTAAAGGGTCACGGCATTAGGAAGGTTGAGAACCACTGTTCTAGAGCGTCCCATGACACTACTTCCAGTTTTTACCGGAAGTGACATCAGCTTGCCAGGATGACATGGGCATTCCAGTCCCAACCCCCAACTTTGTCCTGGAGCTTGCCGACTGTGGCCTGATTACACAGCAAATAAGGATGCAGCATCAGAGCATTGCTGGGGTTTCCAGGCCTCTTGCTGATCAGCTCTATTGCCCACCATGGGAGATTTTTTAAAAAGGTGATGGCTTTTGTGACAATAGATCACTTTCTGCTACCAGTTTGAATTGACAATGGGAACCTCTAGGAAATGGTTGGAAATTCTATGATTTTACCATAGACTTTCTGCAGATTGCTAGAGCTACCCATTACCACTTCCAGGTGGTAACCAGAAGTGGCATAGTGATGTCACTGATGTCATATGCCCCCAAGTCCCCTGCCCCCAACCTTCCTACTGGTTATCAGGCAATCAGGCTTGGCCTGGCAACTCTAATCCTGATCCTATAAAGCTGGCTCAAGTGGGGGCCAGCGGTTCTAACACCATTCCTGGAACACTGATTCACCCCACCTAAGAATCTGTTGAAAAACAGGCTTTAGGGCACCTGCACAAAAGGGAAGAAGAGGCAAATTTACTTACTGCAGCCCAGGGGCGTAGACTTTCTAAATCCCGGGGGGGGGGGCAGGGGCTCTCTCGTGCATGTGCGCAAAGCGCGCGCACGTGCACGGGACCATGTCCCCGCTGCTCCTCCCCCCCCGGCCCCAGGGAGGCAGACCCGTACAGTTGCGGCGGCAGCGGCAGCCAGCTGGCCGGCTGACTGCCGCCCACACGAAGTGCAGGACCATGTCCCCGCTGCCTCTCTCCCCCCCCCCCCGCCCCAGGGAGAAAGGAGGGCAGGCCGGGGGTGGGGGGGAGGAGAGGCGGCGACGGCCAGCTGGCCGGCTGACTGGCCACTGGCGAGATCTCCATTTTGCTGGGGGTGGCTGAGCCCCCCCTGGGAAATTTTGGGGGAGGCTCAAGCCCTCGAGCCCCCCCCCCCCCCGTAGTTGATGCCCATGCTGCAGCCCATGTCATGGCTCCTGGGTCAGACCAAGATTTGGGAGATCCCATTCCGTTCCATTCTGCCCTGGAAGGCCACTGGGTTACCCTGGGCCACACATTCTCTCTCACAACACTGTTGTTATCCAGATGAAATAGAGGGTGGGACAACAATGGAGAGCCAGTGGAGAGCAAATGTAGTATAGTGGTTAGAGCATTGGACTAGAATCTGGGAATCCCAGGTTCGAATCCCCACTTTGCCCCACCCTGCTGGGTGTCCTTGGGCCAGTCACACATGCTCAACCTAACCTACCTCACAGGGTTGTTGCAAGGATAAAATGGAGGTGAGGAGAATTACATAAGCAGCTTTAGATCCCTACTGGGGAGAAAGGTGAGATGTAGTCGAAGCAAATAAATAAATAATAAATAATGTCATAAACTGCTTTAAGTCCCCATTGAGGTATTAAGCTGAGTATAAATATTTCTAAAGATCCCCTAACTCTCACAGCCAAGGAGCTGGCTACCAGGGAAAGAAGAAGATGGGGGGGGGGGATCCACTCCCTTCAACTATTTTGATGAGCCATTTTGCTGGATCCAACATACAGCTCTGTCTTTTCCTTTGGAAAGGGGAATAGGAAAGGTGAAAGTATGCAGAAAAAGAAGCTTCTTCTGTTTGTCTAACAGCTGGAAAAGCCTGTGGTGGTCATAATACTAATTAGACAACATCAGCAACAGAAAATTATGCCTTCCCATAAGGAATATTTCACACTGCCATGGCAGCTATTTTCATTAGCCCGCATCTAAACTAAGAGGGGCATATTTCCCAGAACCCTGACTGGCATCACTATCAATTTTTTATATCATCTCTTATTGGACAAGTGATTGCTTGATTGCTCTGCCATTATAATGGCTGACTTGCTCACTGTACTGTATAAGCTCAGCCATCATTTTATTGTCACAGTGTTTAGGAATCATTCTTTTCCCTGAGGTAGCTGGCACTGAAAATCAACAGCAGGCATCCAACCAGGCTGTTCCATAAAATGTGAAGCCTTTTTCCGGGTAAAGGTGTCTTCCTCTAGAAAGAGTAGCAGAAAGAAATCTCTTTAGAAAAGATTCAGTATTTGCAGGACTGAGTAGGAAGATACAAGCCACATTCTAGAACTGACTTATGTCCTGATTTTCTTAGGATAGTTCAGAAAAGGAAGCCAGGCTGGCTGCAATGAGGGCCAGGGCCTTCTCTGTGGTGGCCCCTTACTGGTGGAACAAACTCCCGGAAGAGATCAGGGCCCTGTGGGACCTTTTGCAGTTCCGTGGGGCCTGTAAAAGGGAACTCTTCCACCAGGCCTTCAGTTAGGGTGCCACCGTCTACATCTTGACCCTGGCCCTGATATTAACAATACCACCAACTTGATGATCAGCAGCCTGGACCAGGGGGTAGGCGACCATTCAAATGTGGAGAGAATGCCGCCATCTGTTATTATATCTATGTACTGAATACTATGATTTTATATTATGATTTTAAATTAATCATGTTTTAGCATATTTTGGAATTTTAATGTACACATTTGTATGTATATTGTGAGCCGCCCTGAGCCTGCCATGGCAGGGAGAGTGGGATAAACATTTAATCAAATAAATAAATGAAACAACTTTGGTATAGTACAGGGGTTCCCAACCTTTTCATGCCTATGGCACATTTTGAATTCTGACACAGTGTGATGGGTGCGACTGTTAGCCGAATTGCTTTAATTTACGTTTAGCAATTAGCGTAATAACAGGTTCTTGCCAACTATACCAAGGTCCCACTTCCCCGGAAGTTCTCAGTGAATAGGCGTGGAAACAAAGCGGTTTCTTTAAATGATGTTTACTATAAGATGTTATTCAAGCATACAAGGAATAATAATAAAAACCACATACACACACAAGATCTAAGGAAATTAGACAGAAAATAGCACTGTTGCATGAGCAGGAGTATCGTTGAGGGGGAGTTACATTACCTGTCTTGATAGAGGGTGAATCACTTCCACAAGAAGATTGAGGAGGGATGAATGGAAAAATAGGGAGAGCGAGATCTGAACCTGCAGATACACGCTCCAGTCCTGGCTGCGCAAACCAGGGATTAAAGATGGAGGCAAGGTACTAGGTATAGCAAACTGGACATGAGAGGTTGGTAAGGAGATAGTGGTCGGAGAGGGCAGGCTAGCTAGCGTAGGTCTAGGGGCGAGCTTCCGTTGTGCAAGATCTTTTATCAGGTGGCATTTGGGTGGGCTGTGCTGACCACATCCCATTGTCACACCCACTAGATTGTCCGTTCTTTCTAGTCTTTCTATTGGTCAGTGTCATAGTTAGGAGGGGGTAGGAAGGAGTGAGCAATATTGCAAAACTAGGTGCTAATCAGGATCTAACACCTGGGCCATCTGGTCGGACTTCTTGGTGCCAATCTCTGGTCTCGTGATGGTTTCGGCCAGGTCACTTGATGGACAACGATTAGTTGCTGGGCAACCTAATCTCTTACTGGAACTGTTGGGGGCAGGTGTGAAGGGGCCAGCATAAAGGAGAAAAGGACTCTTTGAAATGGAGTTTTGGCTTCCTTGATAGTGGATGCATGTGAAGTAGATGTGAGAGCTCTTTGAAATGTATTTTTGCTCTTCATGCAAGTGTGAACTCTGAAGGAAGTCTCCCGCTGTGGGCTGGAGCCTCTCATAGCAATAGAGAGTGCCTTTGCCTTAGGCAGAGAACCAACCCCAAAGGTCAAACTTATGATATTAAAGTTCATAAGAGCATATAAAATGCCTTGCTGGCTTACATGACTACAAAATGACCCCCTGGGAAGCCCAAGTGCAGGGGATAAGAGGGGTAAATTTTTAAGAAGGAGGAGGAGGAGATTTGGATTTATACCACACACTTCACTACCTGAAGGAGCCTCAGAGCAGTTTGCAATCTACTTTCCCTTCCCCTCCCCACAACAGACACCCTGTGAGGTAGGTGGGGCTGAGAGAGCTCTCCCAAGAACTGCCCTGGAGAGAACAGCTCTGAAAGGACTTGTGACTGACCCAAGGTCACACCAGCAGCTGCATGCGGAGGAGTGGGGAATCAAACCCGGTTCTCCCAAATTAGAGTCTGCACTCCTAACCTCCACACCAAACTGGCTCTCAAAAAATACACTGGCAAAAAAGAATCATGGGGGGGAATAAAACCAACACTGTAGTGGCATCTGTCACTGAAATGTTACTTTAATCTTTACAGCCAATCGGATTGCCAATGGGCAATCAGAAACCCTACTGAGCAGGAGCCCACCTGACCCCGCCCACTTTCTGAAAAAAACACCCGAGACATGCCAGGAACAGTGTTGGTGGATGTTCTGATGTCCCCAGACACCACGTTGGGGATTCCTGGCATAGTACGTGTTTTGGGGAAAATGGGAGTTTTATTTCGTATCCAGAGATAAAAAGATACTAACAGTTCAATACTATGCGGAGTTACTCCAGTCCAAGGCTGAAGTAGTCTGCATAGAACTGTACTGTTGGTTGCTCTGTGAGTTGGATCCAGCCAGCTTTTTCATTATTTGAAAAATGCAGGCGGAGGAGATTTGGATTTATACCGCACCCTTCACTACCTGAAGGAGCCTCAGAGCAGTTTGCAATCTACTTTCCCTTCCCCTCCCCACAACAAGACACCCTGTGAGGTAGGTGGGGCTGAGAGAGGTCTTTTGAGAACTGCTCATGAGAGAACAGCTCTGAGAAAACTTGTGACTGGCCCAAGTTCACACCAGCAGCTGCATGTGGAGGAGTGGGGAATCAAACCCTGTTCTCCCAGATTAGAGTCCAACTCCTGACCACTACACCAAACTGATGGGGTGGAAGCTGCTGAAGGGTTGGTGAAATTTCTTCAGTACTTATGTGCTTTGTGCCCAGATAAAAAATGGTAAAATTTAGAAAACTTAGAAAATTTATAAGCCACCTTGAGCAAGTCTCTGGAAAAGCAGCACACAGTCATAAAAGGAACAATGATAAAATTATCAATATTAAAACAAAACATTAAAAACAATAAAGACCCTAGCAGGGCTTTCCCCGGGGCGCTGCGCCTCTGCACTGCTTGGGGAAGCCGAGGAGGGGGCGGGGCTTGGTCATGTGCCCGCCCCCTGGGCTCCTTACTCCCGGAGCTGCGCTCCTGTGCGCTCCTGTTCCAATGGACCCCTGAAAATTAGTACAGGGACATAGTTTGGGTATGGCACAAAAGTGTGCTATTTGTACAGTTTCATGGGATTACAGGCAGATGGTTAGCAATTTTACTTATTCCATAGCACACTAAATTGTGAAGTGGAAAAGTCATATAGATTTCAATGTATATTGCAAATATGAACAAAATGGCATGCTTCTGCAGCAGGCAATGCTGAGAATGAGAAAGGAAAATATACCTTTCAATGACGTCACTGAAGAAGTGAGCAGTGACTCACGAAAGCTCATATCTCCTTTCACAAATTTTGTTAGTCTTTAAGGTGCTACTGGACTCTTGCTATTTTATAGCTTTCAATGGTCCTGTTTGTTTTAATTGTTTTTATAGACAGACTGATGCAGCTGTTTGCACAGTCTTGGTGTGGAGAGAAGCAGCACTTCTTTACACCATCTACAATTTCGTGGGCCTATGGAAAATGCAAAAAAGACCTATCAAAAGGATCTTTTCAAAATCAAAACTGTCATTTTTCCCCCTTCTTTAAGAAAATGGCATTGGTAATATTATATCCCTCAGTTCCACTCCACTAGCAGAAGATATCCATAAGAACCACAGTATCATACAATGCCACAAGACACCAATGACACTTGCAGATAGGGGGGAAAAAAGCTCGGTGTCTTTGGAAGGAAGTGATTGATCCAATTTTATTTCTGCTTGGTTCCCTGCTCATTTGTTAACAAAGTACAGCCCATTTAAATGATTTTTTGGATGTGAATCCGGTTTCTTTTTTTTTTCCAGCTGATCGGATGAACAATTATGCATACAGATAGCTGATGTGTGATAGTGGGAGATGTTATGCAGCTGTTATGCAAAACCCCATCCAATTTCCTAGGCACAGGATACAAATAACAACTGCAGTGAAATATGTGTTACCAAAGAAGCAGTGTGCTGGTGTGAGAGCTCAGCGAGACGTTGCGGTGCTAAGTACTTCCATTTCAACATATCTGAGGAAGTGTGCCTGCACACGGAAGCTCATACCTTGGATAAAACTACATTGGTCTTAAAGGTGCCACGGGGCTCAAACTTTGTTCTACTGCTTTGGACCAACACCTCTGACCGCCTGGATCAAGTTCATTTCAGAGTTAGGGTTGGGAAATACCTAGATATATGGGGGTGGAGCCTGGAGAGGGAGGGGGTTGGGGAATGGAGGGGCCTAAGCAGTGTATAATGCCATAACGTCCACTTTTCAAACCACCCATTTTCTTCAAGGGAACTGATCCCTGTAGTCAGTTGTAAAAGTGGGCGATCCCCAGCTCCACCTGGAGGTTGGCAACCCTTTTTCAGATTGCAAATTTGAACCCAGGTCTCCCTGACCTTTATCTGGCATGCTCAATGCTGCAGGGCTCAAATAATAAACCAGAGCAGGGCTATTGGTGGGGATGGGAGGGAGAGGTGCAGGAACTCTCAAATGATGTTCTCAGTCTGTATACTGAAAACGCATGAACTTTTCAACATTTTAAAAAGAATTTTGTCGAAGAGGTTCTGGACCTCCATTCCAGCACATTCCCACTGGGAAAAAAAGCCCTGAACCAAAGCCCCCGTGAACTAGGGGTGCATGGGCGGGGGAAATAACATTTATATTCCAGAAGTAGCCTTTATAGACTCATTTGGGAACATGGCTCAGAGCACTGACATTTATAAAACATGTCCCATTTTCCTCACACCAGCAGATGCTTGATGAATTGCCTAATGATTTTGCCACATGTATTTTTTAACAGCTCTAAATAAATTGCATGGCAACATAACCTTGATAGCTCAAGCCGAGCGGCTTAGCAAAGGATCAGCTGAGGAAATTCCAGAAACTTCGTGGCAAGGAATTCCATGGACAGAAGACGACATTTGGCAGCTGTTATCATAGCTAATGAAAACCTGAGGTCTTGCCTGTTTCTCTGAAGTATTAAAAGATTCCAAATAGGAATGATGTTTTAATTGATTCTACTTTTGCTCTCCTAAGGTACCCCTGACCTGGATGTCCCAGGCTAGCCAAATCTCATCAGTTCTCAGAAGCTAAGCAGGGTCAGCCCTGGCTAATATTTGGAAAGGCAATCTCCAAGGAATTCCAGGGTCATGTCGCAGAAGCAGGCCATGGCAAACCACCTCTGAATGTAGCTTTCCTTGAAAACCCTCCAGGGTTGCCGTAAGTCAGGTGCAACATGACATCACCTCCCACTACTGTTAAGTCTGGAGTTTTCCATTAGGGATGGATTAGAGGAAATCTTGGTTAGCACTTCGATGAAGCATTCATGAGTTAGTTTTTTGACTGCTTTCCATAATGAACTGATTTATCATGACAAATGACACTGTCTAGTTATACAACTGACTTTTGGTCTTCTGGATAGGTGTTCGAGTTCATTATCCTAAATTTCATACAGCTGACAGTCAGTAGAAGGCCAAGGCGGTATGATCTAACTACGCACAAGTGTGAGGGCATCCTATTTAGCCTGAGCCTTTAGAGATTGTCTGACGATGTCATTGTTTAAATAGGAATGAATTTTGGAAGGTGCGCTACTGTGATAATGTTTGGATAGGGCCTTCCATTTAGAAGAGAAGAAGAAGAGAAGAAGAGATTGGATTTATACCCCGCCCTTCACTCACTTGAAGTCTCAGAGCGGCTTACAAACTCCTTTCCCTTCCCCTCCCCACAACAGACACCCTGTGATGTAGGTGGGGCTGAGAGAACTCTTTCCCAAGCTGTCCTTGAGGGAACAGCTGGTACAGAGCTATGGCTTGGCCAAGGTCATCCAGCCAGGTGCAAGTGGAGGAGTGGGGAATCAAACCCGGTTCTCCCAGATTAGAGTCCGCGCACTTAACCACTACACCAAACTGGCTCTGGATTTACCCCTTCCACCTGAAGCACTACAGGTAGCATTGGTTAAATTAATTAAGTAATTATCATATGGCATTGTGTGTAGTAAAGCCAGGAGATTGTAAGGTTGTCTGACAGCCTGAAGTTCTAGCTCTTTTAGTATTATGCACCACTAGGTGGCAAGCTAGACTTATTTTGGGGAGGCTGAGAGAGCTGTGACTGACCCAAGGTCACCCAGCTGGCTTCACGTGGAAGAGTACAGAATCAAACCCAGTTCTCCAGACTTGAATCTGTCACTCTTAACCACTGCATCACACCGGCTCTCTACAGGAAGCAGTACCCTTTCCTCTACCTTCCCGGCACAGGTCCAGTCTGAATCAGGGCTGATAAAGCCACAATTCTACAGTGTGGAGGAACTCCCTCCACAAATCATCCAGTGTCTCATTGATTTTAACGTCCATTCAACTGAGTCATCACAGGTATAGTAACATAGCTTTATGGTTGCCAGCCTCCAAGTGGGGCTGGACATTTCTTGGAATTACAACTGATCTCCAGACCAGAGAGACTGGTTCCCCTAGAAGGAAAGGACAGCTTCAGATGGTGGGTTCTATGGCCTCACATCCCTGCTGACCCAAATCTCCAGGAATTCCCCAAGCCACAATTGGCAACCAGACCTACTTATGAGTGGCTGAACTCTTACCCCAAACTTGGCTTTGATCTACTAATTGAACCTGACTTCTTGTCCTTAATTATCTTTGCTCTTTATTGGGGAGAAAGTTGTAATAAAAAAATTAAACCTTTCAAACACTATGGATGAACAAAACCCATTTACAGAGCAATAGGTAATTTTCAAAACTGGTAAAATAGTATATCCGTCATAATATTGAGCAACGTTGGCAAATCTGTATTGTGCAGTTTCTTTTAAAGTGTTCTATAACATAATTGATGAAGAAATTGTCAGATGAGCCATGTGGGTTGAGTTTAAAAAATATATTAATGTGAATAGTGTCCTTCCACTAAAACTATTCTACCAGTGACCTTCAGCTTAACATTTATTGCAGAAAGCTATTAAGAGGAATGTATGCCATCTCCAATGTCCCTCTAGAAATAGTCTCCATTTCCAGACCCAGGATCACAGATGAAGGAGGTCTTTGGGGTGAGATGAAGAAAGAAAAGTGCAAGAAATTATTTCCATGTGCTTTGCTTTTTTCACTCCTGAAGAGATGCTGTTTGGCTTATCGCTCTTTTGAAATTTATGCTAGGTGTGTTAGATAAGCTGAACTCTGCACGAAGAACAGAAATGTTAAACTTCAGAAGACCCAGTTTACAGAATCATTTTTTAAAAAGTGTTCTAGAATCAGCATCAGTGCAGGCAGCACATTTTAGGAAGATTCCCCTTGATGTATCATTGCTTTCCCCTGTGAGTTAATTCCTGTGGATGGCATAAAATGTTATTGTAGTCATCTCATTAAGGGCGGGGCTCTAGCTTAGTGGCAGAACATCTGCTCTGCATTTAGAAGGCTCCAGTTTAATCACGGGCATCTCCCGTTAAAAGGAGGTGGGGTGAAAGACCTCTGCTTGACACCCTGGAGGGCCACGTCCAGTGAATACAGGTAAGAGGGACCTTGATAGACCAACCGTCTGACTCAGGTCCTTTCCACATTTGCCTGCCACTCTGGATTTTCTCACTACTGGAGCTGAGGCAATGTAAGTCGACTGCAAAGCAGCATCCAAATTCTTGTGTAGTGAGGGCTTCAAAGGAACAATAATTGTTAGAGAGGCTCCTTGCAGCCTTGACAGAGATAAGGATAATGTCACCAGAATGAGAAGGCTGAAGTCGGTTCCTTATTCCCGGTTCCTTATTCAACCCTTATTCGTGACTTATTTGTGAATTCATCCAGAAACACTGAAGAGAGTTGGAAAGCTCTGAAACCCAAAATAAGGTCTGGATCCCCACATATCATATATCCCCAAGTTCACAGGACTCCCCCCTTCAAGAAGATATATCCTGTTTCCTGGTCCAAAGTGTGGTTCTTGTGCCACCTGTTCCAAAGTGGGGTGCCCCTAGGATAATCACACAGGCAGACACTGGGGCTGGGCTACACGCCCTCCAATTTTTGGACCAGCCCAATTGACACATCCTAACGCTCTAGAGACTGTCCCCTGCAAGGAAACATACAGCACTGCCCAGTCCAAACACTGGTTCTGAAGCCACAAGCCTCTATTTGGAGTGACTCTCTATTTCTAAGGCGATTTGAATAAGGAACTGGTTGCTCTTTACAACCCAAAATAAGGTTTGGACCCCCACACTTCATGCACCCCCATCTTCAGGGGACTCTACCCTTTGATGACATACAGGCCTCTGGGAAAGCATTTCGAATAGATGCTCGTGGCTTCAGAACCAGTGTTTGGACCGGGCAGTGCTGTGTGTCTCCTTGCAGGGGACAGTCTCCAGAGTGTGGGGATGTGTTATTTGGGGGAGGGTGCCCAAAGATTGTTTTGGGGTGGAGCCCGGTCCCAGTGTCTATCTGTGTGATTGTCCTAGGGGCACCACACTTTGAAGCAGCTGGCACAAGAACTGTGATTTGGACCAGGACAGAGCATACTTCTGCTTGAAGGGTAGAGTCCCCTGAAGATGGGGGTGCATGAAGTGTGGGGGTCCAAGCCTTATTTTGGGTTGAAAGAGCAACCAGTTCCTTATTCAAATCTCCTTAGAAATAGAGGCCTCTGGGAGTCACTCCAAATAGAGGCTTGTGGCTTCAGAACCAGTGTTTGGACCGGGCAGTGCTGTATGTCTCCTTGCAGGGGACAATCTCCAGAGCATTGGGATGTGTCATTTGGGGTGGTCCAAAGATTTGGGGGCGTGTAGCCCGGCCCCAGTGTCTGTCTGTGTGATTATCCTAGGGTCACCCCACTTTGGAACAGGCACTTTGGCACAAGAACCGCACTTTGGACCAGGAAACAGGATATATCTTCTTGAAGGGGGGAGTCCTGTGAATGTGGGGGTATGTGGAGATCCAGACCTTATTTGGGGTTTCAGAGCTTTCCAACTCTCCTCAGTGTTTTTGGATGAATTCACAAATAAGTTCACGAATGAGTCACAAATAAGGGTTGAATATGGAACTGGGAATAAGGAACCAACTTCAGCCTCCTACCAGAAAGGCCCAGTTATGGACACCTGCAAGCTGGAGCAGGCCTGCTAATAACCATGTTAACCCATGAGGGGAATCAGGGTGTTTTGCCTCACCATGCCCATGAGTGCCATGCTGCCTGCCGACAGCTTTTCTGGCACCTGCCAAGCATTTTTAGGAAGTGGGCGGGGCCAGGTAGGGCTTTTTGCTTGGCGAGGCTTCTGATTGACTCCTGGAGACTTGATTGGATGTGCAGAATTTTTTTTTTAAAGCATCTGCTTCCAAAGCACAAGGATCTCTGCTGTGTTGCTGAAGTTAACCTTTGGCAACCATTTTGTGGCTGGCTGAGCCTCCTGCAGCAGCCATTTTGTGTCAGCCATTTTATTGCTGCACCAATCATTCAGTGTCTGAATTCTAAATGTGCCCCCGCAGGTTCAAAAAGGTTTCGGACCCCTGATGTATAGATAAAGATATTTTCTCTGGGCAATAACCTGGACATCTTATTGGAATCCTAGGGAGATCTTTGTTGACTCAGAGATTCACCAGGAAACCTTCTTTTTCACATTTAGCCCAAACCAGGAGTACAGGATGCTACTATATGGGCATGCCATTAGAGAGTAAAGATGTTCTCCCCCCCCCCCCCCCAATTGGCAGTACCTGTGAGGCTTCTGTACAGACAGCAAAAGATCAGACCTTTGTTGTTGAAGCAAAGTTCTTTATTGTTCCAATACTGCAAACAGGTTCTCGAGTGTTTGTTAGAGATGCTTAATGGAATACAGACAGTACTAATATACTCTCAGGCTTTCAATTGAACCCCAGACCTGAGCCAATCAGGGCAAGAGGGTGAACGCGGGAAAAGTAGAAAGGACCGTTGAGGTTCCCACAGCAAGGTGAGAAAGTTATAAATTCCCCTCTTGATCTGAGTGACCCACATGTGTGAACCTAGGCACAACATCTCCAGGCACCCGGCCATAAAGAACTCTCAAGGTTTTAACAACAAGATAACATACACTGGCCCGGAAAGAGGGAGGAGGGAATGCAAGGGAGTAACCACCATTTGTTTAGAGATGACGCCTAGGAATGTGGGTCGCCATCTCCCGCCTAGACATTGCAACATAAACCAGAGCAACCAGCAGACTTCAAAGCGACATTTATAGCTGTCAGGAGGGAGGGGGGAATAAGACAGATAAGGGGCCCAAGCGAGGGTCTGTGAAAACAAAGGAATCGAAAGCAAAGTACAGAAAAGCACAGAGGCATCATTGTCAGATCCTGACAGTACCTTCCAAAAGAAGCTTTGGTTTAAAGATCTAAATGAAGGAAAAACCCAACAAAGTTCCACATGAAGCCTTCATAGAGCAACAGTGCCTTAATCCTAACCCTTTGCCGGTGCCTGCAGTGCAGCTCTACATTCACATTTTGTAGCCATCTGCACACAAAGAAGAAAGATCTCCTTTTGCTGGCGCAGCACATTTCTCAGACAAGTAAGGAATTTTGCATCTTCAGCCTATCAGACACCGATGGATTTCGAGTCCATTATATAAATGGCAAAAATCCTATAGAAGAAAAGAAATGAGTTATCAAGGATATGATGCATGAAGAATAAGGCTTGCCGATCAGGAAATTGTAACCATTAAAGCAGCACCAGAGAAACCAGTGCGATTAAGCCCCACTGTAAAGAGAATAAGAATAGGGAAGAAATCATTGCTGGCATGAAGAATTTCGTAAATAGGATGATGGGACAGATATTCTGAAGAAGCTGAAGCCAGCAAAACAGAATAATTAGGGATGCTGCTACAAATGAGTGTTAAAAATGTAAGTATCTTGGCAATAATTGCTTGGAGTGGATGCTGAAGACGGGCTGTGAACATAAAGACGGCTTCCCTTTTAGAACGGAGGGGGCAAATTAAAACCTGAAGAACACTTGGTGTACATCTTGTAGTCACGTGGATATTATTATGAGGTGTGTTCCTCTGGATCTCCATTTTTGTGAATTTTATGCTCCAAAGCATGCTGATATTGTTCTCGAGAAACTCAGTTTCAGACGGCTGTTTGTGATCCACACAACAGCTTTGGAAGACTGACAGAGTCACGTCTCAGTGCTGAGCAGGTATGTGTTTTGCACTGACAGGCAATCGCTTTAGGTTTCTGTCTGATGGTTGTCAGGTTCCCTCAAAACGGACAAGATGGGGGGGGGTAGGGTTGCCAGCTCCAGGTTGGGGAACTCCTGGAGATTTGAGGGTGGAGCCTGAGGAGGACAGGGACCTCAGTGGAATATAATGCCAAAGAGTCCACCCTCCCGAGAACCCACTTTCTCCAGGGGAAATGAGCTCTGTAGTCAGGAGATGAGCTGTAATTCTAGGGGATCTCCAGGTCCCACCTGGAGGCTGGCATCCCTACCCCAGGCAAGCTGTCATTGGGGAGGGGCTGCTTCTGGTTTATTGGAGCCTCCATGATAAGCAGAAGTACAACCACGGGGGTATAGTGGTTAGGATGTCAGGCCAGGATCTGAGGATGAGGACAGACTGGCAGTCTGGCCCGCTCTGCCTCCGCTTTAAAAGTGGAGGCAGAGCGGCAGTCCAGACTGCCATATCTGCCTGGAGGAGGCGGGCCGGACGCAATGCGTCTGGCACCGTGCTTCTCCCGCAGCAGCCAGGCACCACTTAAAAGTGGTGTCCTGGCTGCTGTGCGCACGTTCCACCCGCGTCTGGTGGGTGTGAGCACGCCAGCCGGGGGAGCCGCACGGCGTTCGCACACCGCTGCTGGAAGCCGCCTGCAGTCTGGACGCTGCGGGCGGCTTCCTTGCAGTGGCGTGCGAATGCCGCATGGCAGGGGCAATTCCCCCCACCTTGTTCTGCCGCGCCACAGAGGCGCAGCAGAGCAACAGTCTGTCCTCAGCCTGAGAGATCCAGAGGTTTGAATCCCGACTCTATCACGGAAACTCACTGAGTGACCTTGGGCCAGTCACTCTCACGCTAACCTACCTTATAAGGTTGTTGTGAGGATAAAATGGAGGGGAGGAGAACAATGTAAGCCAATTTGGTTGCCGACTAGGGAGAAAGGCAGGATGTATAAATACAGTAAATAAAGATAAAATAAGTCCTTCATAAGAAACAGGGGGACATGGACTCATATTTTGCTGGGCCAAACCAGAGGCAACAACTACCGGTCTTTGGCTTGCTGAGCCTAACCTTCCCATGTGGGGCGTGTCCATCCCAAGGTCCCTGGCCGTTAGGGATGCCAGCCTCCAGGTGGGACCTGAGGATCCCCCAGAATTACAACTCATCTCCATACTAAAGAGCTCAGTTACCCCTGGGGAAAATGAAGTCCTTAGTCCAGTGGCACCTTTAAGACCAACAAAGTTTTGTTTAAGGCACAAGCTTTTGTGTGCACACACACTTCTTCAGCTACAATGAAATGGAAATTACCAGTCCATACATATAGGTAGAGGGTGAACAGTAAATTAGCATATAACATGATGAAGATGTTTAACGAATTCAAGGACCAAACAGGAATAACAAACTTAGTTTTCATGGCTACCATTTGTTTGGATTTAATTCCGGGGGGGGGGGGGGATAGTGGAGGAAATAAATATGTCAGAACTAGAGATTGATGGGTATCCTTAATTATGGAATGTTGAGGGTAATCAGCTGAGGCTCTGTCATTCAGTTACTCTCTCAGCTTATTACCCGAAGATGTCCGGCTGTCCTCGACCAAGGCCAGGGCTTTCTCAGTCCTGGCCTAGACCTGGTGGAACTCTTTGCCAAATACCACCAGGGCCCTGTGGGATCTCATGCAATTCTGCCGAGCCTGTGAGGCCATCCGCTGGGCCTTTGGTTGAAGGCAGCAATGGTCTCCACTCTAGCGGGCACTCTCTTCTGCTCTCCAGATCACTCCTCCCCCCTCCTCCCCCACCCATGCTTGTCCATGCTTGGGTTTTCATTTGAGTCTCTCCAGATAATGTCTCTAGACCAGGCAAGGGCCATGTCAAGCAGTGAATACTAAATGTTGAAAGACAGAATGATATTTAGGGTTGCCAAGTCGAGTCTACTTACTGGCGGGGGGGAGTTCTCCTTTGCCCAGGAGCTATGGTACCATAGAGTTTTGGGGCGATTGCCAGAGCGTCGCCCTGGCAACGCCCCCAATGTGATGATGTCACTTCCGGGTGATGTCATTATGTTGGGGAAGTCATCCTGGCTGGACAACTTCGGGGGTGGGGTTTCCCCCGCCGACCGAATGATGGCCGGTGGATCGGCAACCCCTGTAGCGGGGGATCCCCCGCCCCCCGGGCTGACTTGGCAGCCCTAATGATATTGCCAAGGTCCCCCAAAAAAATTTAAAACCCCCAAAAGAAGAGATTCTTTTATCCAGCTTTTTACTTGTTATGCTTCAAAATCCCATCTTATTGAAGGGCCTTTTCTATGGCCCAATGCAATATTTTCCCATCTGCGGTTGTAGAGGACCATTCCAAAAAGGCCCCAGCGGCCAAGCATGTTTGCCCCTGTGGCACTGGCAAAGTGGAAATGATTGAGCATGTTTTGTTAGACTGTGGGCACTCTCAGGCAATATGTGCTAGGTACATCCAACCTATACTGGAGAGATTTCCAGGTCTCCTGGATTCAGAATTAAGTAATATGCTCTTGCTGGATTCCTACCTCCAGGTTTATGCTTGTTCACACCAGATTCTTGGCGGCAGCCTATCAAATCTGCAAAGAATACGTTAAAGAGTAACACAGATGATCCTTGAGCCTTTTGATTTGAAGCTTAAAAATTCTGTTCTTTTAAAAATATTCATATTTTTAAAGTTTTTAATTATTCCCAGTTTAACGGTCGTGTACCTAGAGTATGGTATCCAACTTTGTTTCTAACTGAGTTGTGCTGGTTATGTACCGAAATAAACTCTGGCTGTGGTTGTCTGCCATCTGGAGTTTTCACTTTTTTTATTGGTATTGTTGAGTTTCAATTGTAGAGGTTTTATGTTTTGATTTACTGTTGTACGTTGACCAGAGCCCTGCAGTAGCAGGGATGGGCGATTCAAAAATCTACTAAACAATAATAAATCCAAACAAATGGTAGCCATGAAAACTAAGCCTGTTATTCCTGTTAGACATCTTCATTATGTTGTATACTAATTTACTGTTCACCCTCTACCTTTATGTATGGACTAGTCATTCCCATTTCATTGTATCTGAAGAAGTGTGTGTGCACACAAAAGCTTATGCCTTGAATAAAACTCTGTTGGTCTTCAAGGTGCCACTGGACTCAAGCTTTGTTCAGCTGCTTCAGACCAACAGGGCTACCTACCTGAAGCTATCTTCCTGGGGAAAATGGATGACATTGTGGCATTGTGTTCCACTGAGGTCCCTGTCCTCCTCAGGCTCCATCCCGAAATCTTCAGGAGTTTCCCAACCTAAAACTGGCAATTGTACACACACACCCGGTCCTCTGCTGGCAGCTGGTGGGGAACACAACAACCCTATGACTACCCACCTGCCATTGTAACCACAGCAACACCCTTCACACCAAACTTCACCCTCTGTTTCCGCTTTGCATGTGCACAAGGCACTGTTCTGACCAGTAATGGTAATTTTTATTGTATTAATTAAATAGCAGGACTGGATATTATAGAAAAAAAAAGGATGTTCTCACCAAAGACTAAGAGTGACCACAAACCAGGGCCCTCGTGAATAATTCACCAAAGATAGCTGCCAGGGGGGCTGGTGCATTCTGGGCATTTCTTTTCGGAGACAACCCTTCCAGTGAACAATGTGTTGTGATGAGCCATCCAAAACTACCATTTAATCCTGATT
Source organism: Lepidodactylus listeri (assembly GCA_029233225.1). Taxonomy (NCBI): domain Eukaryota; kingdom Metazoa; phylum Chordata; class Lepidosauria; order Squamata; family Gekkonidae; genus Lepidodactylus; species Lepidodactylus listeri. Next base: position 112,885,842 of record JARCFY010000006.1, read on the forward strand.
TGCACACACGCAACTCCGTGTAACATGGTTGGGTGATTTCCCATAATAAACACTGCTCTTCTGGAGAGGAAAGGCTGTTATCAGCTTCAGCAGAGACACATGTAAGATGTGTGCTTTGAAAGATACACACAGTTTGATCTGCACTGTGCAGAATAATCTCTCTCCCTCTCTCTCCCCCCCCCCTCTCTCAGGATACAAATGGGATCATCCCAGAACTCCAATTCCAATCCCTCAATTCTTCTGTCTGAGGATGCTAATAAATGTCACGGTCCTCACAGACGATGCACATATATCTGCTAGCTCCTTATTGCCACTTGCCTGTCACAACTTCAACTGAGTCTCAGCTTCAATTCCTTTTCAAAAACTTTCCTTAGAGGACTTGTTCAGTCCTCCCAAAGGGTTGCCAGCCACCCACCCAACATCTTGTCTTACTGGTCTTTCTTCCCTATGGTTCACCCCCCAGTGCTGATGGATGCATTGTTGTCCAGAGACAACTTCACAATGTGCACGTTGGTATACTATATCAAACCATTCCTAGTAGAGATGCCAGCCTCCAGGTGGTCCCTGGGGGTCCCCCAGAATTACAACTCATCTCCAGACTACAGAGATCCCCTGGGGAAAATGGAAGCTCTGGAGGGTGGGCTCGATAACATTGTACCCCCACTGAGGTCCCTGCCCTCCCCAGGCTCCATCCCCAAATGTCCAGGAGGTTTCCAACCTGGAACTGGCAACCCTACCCCCCATGCCCCACCAGGGACTAGGGAGGACCTGGAAATCCTAGTTGTACATACCACAGATTACCCAAACTGAAACAGAAATAAGTAGGATCACAATCCATGCTGATGAATCAGGATGGACAAGAACCAAAAAAATGCAGTTCATGTTGGTTCATGGCTGAACCACCAACCAAATCATGAATTGATTGAAACCGGGACATTCATTCATGAGCCAAACCAGTTTGGGGTTTGTGCCCCCACCAAACCCCACTGAGAGGGACCACAGTCCCTTTAAACAGGCTTTCTTGCACAATCCCTTTAAACTTCAAACAGGTTGCACAAGAAAGCCAGAAACAGCTGAGCGGCGGGGAACAAACTGTTTTTGCAGCATCCTGTTAGGTAGGTGGAGCTGAGAGAGCTCTTTTGAGTACTGCCCTTGAGAGAACAGCTCTGAGAGAACTTATGGCTGAGGACAGATTGCCATTCTGCCGCGCCTCCGCGGCGCAGCAGAATGGGGCGGGGGGAATTTCCCCCGCGGCACGGCGTTCGCACACCACCGGAAGGAAGCTGCCCGCAGCGTTCAGAGTGCGGGCGGCTTCCTGGAGTGGCGGGCGGACGCTACACAGCTGCCCCTGCCCATGCACGTTCACACCCGCTCTGGTGGGTGGAATGCGCGCGGGGGGTGCACCGCAGCAGCCAAGCACCACTTTGAAGTGGTGCTCGGCTAGTGCGGAAGGAGCGTGGCGCCAGACGCAATGCGTCTGGGCTGCCTCCTGGGGGCAGATGCGGCCGTTTGAACGGCCGCTCTGCCTCCGCTTCTGAAGCAGAGGCGGAGAGGCCGAGACGGCCAATCTGTCCTCAGCCTATGACTGACCCAAGGTCACACCAGCAGCTACATGTGGAGGTGTGGGGAATCAAACACAGTTCTCCCAGATTACAGTCCACGCTCCCAACCACTACACCAACCTGGGGCCACAAGTCCCAATACTTTATCCAAGTGAGTTTGTGAAACTCTTTTGTCCTGTGCAGCCTTATTACCTGCACAGAAAAGTCATCTCGAATACTTCAGTTTTGCATAGTTTGTGCCAGGCCTAGAGAGTTTGAGCTTTCATGGTCTCCTCAAGCAAGCTATTCCACAAGGTGGGAGCCACAATGGAGAAAGCATGGGTGCAGGCAACTGTTGATTTTGCCCATTTTTGTCCATTTTGTCCCTTGAGAAGCTCCATGTGGAAACAGGGCTCTGAATCACAGCAAAATAAACACCACATTCCTTTCATTTGTCTGATAGAGATTCGGTCAGTATCATGTCAGATTAAATTTGCCAAAGATGATGGCAAAATCCAGACCTTTTTTCTTCCTCTTATGCTCTTTCTCATGAAATTAAAACACCCAACATCCAATAAAGCAATACAATGTTTGGCTAGGCCAACATACTCATATTTATCCCACCTATATGGGAAAAAGTAAGCTGAAAACTTTAGTATTTCATATGCTCCATATGGTGCTCCTTGGCATTTAAAGAGCAGCAATTTGAACTGAAACTCACATAAAATGATGGAAAGGCACAAGAAAAAATGTTAAGTAATAACATGGGTAATAACCTCTTAAAGGAGTTGTTATGTATAGAAGGACTGGTATTCACCCCATCAGATAAGTTACAGAGTCTGGTGGTGCCCCTAGACCTTGTCCCTAGAGCCCCACTGCTCCTGCTGCTGCGTGATGGGACAGCAGGAGATAAAAAAAAAATCAGCACTGCACAAATGCTGCCTTGTCACTTCCTGTGTGAACCTAAAAGTGACATCACCAGGTTAGGGTGCCACTCTACGATTCACCCCAGACTCTATGGTTTTGTCTAGAGCATCATCCCAGCTCTGTGACATCACCTCCAGGTTCACACCAGAAATGATGCCACAATATTGATCATGGAAACCCTAACTAGATACACAAGTAGCAAAAGTGACCAGAAGCACCTTTTATTCCTTTACTTTGCAGGATCCATTCCTTTTAGAGCATAGGGAGACATAAAGCTGCCTATAGTGAATCAGACCAGTCTACCAAGGCCAGTATCATAAGATGCAAGGAGCTGAACCTGGAACCTTGTGCAGAGAAGATGTTCTGCCACTGATCCATGGTTCCTCCCACAAACAGGGAAATATCACCATACAGCACCATGCTTCTTTAACTTTCAGGATAGACTACAGTCATGCATTGGAGATGTTTAGCCTGGAGAAGAGACAACTGAAGGGTGTTACGATAACCATCTGTCTGTCATATAAAGGATGGTACAGAGGACTGTCATATGGTATATGACATATAAAGGATGGTATAAAGGACTGTCATAGAAAGGATGGTACAGAGTTGTTTTCTATTGCCTCAGAAGGTTGGACCAGAACCAGCAGGTTGAAATTAAATCAAAGGAGTTTTTGGCTAAACATTAGGAAGAACTTCCTGACAGAGCAGTTCCTTAGTGAACAGGTTCCTCAGGAGGTGGTGAGCTCTGTGGAGGTTTTTAAAGAGAGGCTAGATGGCCATCTGACAGCAATGCTGATTCTGTCAACTTAGGTAAATTATGAGAGGGAGGGCAGGAAGGGTTGAATCAGTGCTTAGTTCTTGTGGCCCTTTCTTACATGCCCAGGGAAATGTTGATTGCCACTTTGGGGTCAGGAAGCATTTTTCTCCAGGGTAGTTTGCCCAGGGATCCTGGAGGGTTTTTTGGTCATCTTCTGGGCATGGACTAGATGACCCTAGAGGTCCCTTCCAACTCTATGATTCTATGACTTGGAACCCTCTCAGTGAAACCATCAGCAGCTAGGAGTAGGGCATTTTTTTCCTTCACCACAGCTATCCTGTGGCTATTTTCCATGGCCTTTGGTGGCCAAGATGAATGCTGGGTATTGTTAAACTGTGGACTTTGTGCCATTGTAATTGTTACTATTTTCTTCAGTATCTTTGATGTGCTTTTAAATATTTTCTTCTCGAGTTGGGAAAGGAGGTATGAAATTTCTTAAATAAGATGACTGTACCGTAAGCATCACAGATGAAAACAAACTAACAAATGGCTCTAACCAATTTCTGGGTCAGCAGCTAGTACTCAGAGCTCACTGCCTGCCTGCTCAAACTTGGTTATTTTTACCCTCCTTAAAACAAATAAACAAATAAACACATTTTGAATGATGACAGTGAAAGGAAGCAAGAAGGGGAAACAGAAACAAGAAAGTGGGCTCTGTTTAACAGAGGTTTTTTTCCCCAACTACAGACATTCCCTCCATCTTGTCAGCTGCACTGGGGAGTTGCGAACTAATGATGGCAGAGAGCCCACTCACTGCAAATTTCCTGACACAGGCATTAATTAAACATCAGGAACTGAGGAAAGATATCACAGAAATGTTAAAACCAGCATTTCAACAAATGGATGAGCTGGAAGACCTCCAAAAGCAGATAAATCAAAAAGCTGAAAGGGCTCTCCAGAAAATTATGAAGCTTGAAAGACAAGTACCTGCAAGAACTTTAGAAGCTTGGGCTAGGAAGTGCATCCTGTCTCTGGATCATCGCAGCCGTGAGCTTTCTTTGAAGTTCAGAGGCTTTAAAGCAAATGCTGAAGAGAGAACAGAGTTAACTGTATTTGTGGCAAATTGGCTGGTGTGCACTTTAAGGCTGGAAGCTGGCATCATGCCCTTGCTACAGAAAGCTTATCACGTCAGGAAGATATGTGAGGAATCCACCTCCCCACCATACACCAGAGATCTATTAGTAGAATTTAAAGACTTTCGGATGTGACAGAAAATCCTATCTGAGGCCAGGGCAAGGAGCGGCCTGGACTTTCAAGGCACAAAGATACAAGTGTTCCCAGATCTCCCCCCTGAATGTTTAAAGATAAGAAGAGATCTTAAGAGCATCACAGCTAAACTGCAGGATTTAGGTATTAAGTACTGATGGCTCCATACAGGCAAGCTATGTGTTCAACAGGGCTCCACTTCCTATCTCACTCATGACTTGGTCTCAGGTGAAATAAGGCTGGCTGCCTTAAATCTTTCCCCATCTGATTCCCAAGAAAACAGAGCTGGCAAGAGGAAAGAACATTCACCTCTTGCGTCAGCTAAAACAACTCGGGTCTGTACTCTGGAAGACCATGAAGGTTTTGAAGACAGTGTGGACTCAATATAAAAGGTGAGGTTTTGGCTAATGTTGAATATTTTTTGTACTATGCTAATGAGTGGTGGGACCATGGCGAAGCTCTGGGTATGCCCCCTCCAGGACCAATTGGTCCCCGGAAGGAGGGTTCCTACCCTCTTGACCTTTGAGGCCTATGAGGACTGAGATTAATTGTAAGTATAATTTAGTTCAAGATTAATCTGTTAATATACTATAAACTACTGAACTGAGATTGTTTGAAAACTTAAATAATATTATTCAGTAATAAGTCTGGGAGAAGAAAGAAGAGGAAGGAGAAGATTCGAAGATAAAGCATGCATGTGAAGTTTTGTTTGTTTATATTATTAACTGATTTTGGCAATGTAGTATATTTATAAAATTCTTTCTTCAATAAAATTGCTTTAAAAATGAAAAAAACCCTAACTAACAAACAAAAAACTCTCTTGTGCTTCGTCTGCACTGCTCTATACTTCTTAAACTTTTAAATGGTCACAGAGCACAATATGTCATCAAGCCATGCAAATGAAAGCCATTTTTTTAAAATCACCATGGCAATTAGAGGAGAGCCCAGCCCAGTACTCTTGTCTGAAGGGTGGGGGGTCACTCACTACCTCCATGATCAGTCTTGGGTGCTTGGGAAAGGGGAAAACTGTCAGTGAAATCGCTGGGTCATTGCCCTCTTCCTTGATTATTTTTTTTAATGAGGTATAAAGAAAGGCCGCCTGATTCTGATTGCATAAGAAGGAATTGTGTGTAGGGTTCATCCCCCTTCACTGTACTGGAACTTTGGGTAGCTGGTTTACAATGACAAAGCAGATGAATTCAGCAGCAGAATCCATAGTATTGCAATGATAGACTATTGATGATGGATTAAATGAACATGGTACAATTACAGTGCTAGTCTAAGCACTATTTATTTATTTACTTAATTAATACCCCACCTTTTACCTCAATGGAGACCCACTGGGGCTCACATCGCACTCCTCATCTCCATTTTAACCTTACAACAAGTCTGTGAAATAGGATAGGCTGAGAGTGTGTGACTGGCCCAAGGTCACCCAGTGAACTTCTGCAGAAGAGTAGGAATTGGAGTCTGTGTCTCCCAGATTCTAGTCCGACTTTCTAACCACTATGCTATGCTGGCTGTTCTAACCCCCTTGAATTAAGTGGACTTAAAAGGGGGGTAACTTGACGTAGAATTAAACTTTGTTGGCCTTAAAAAGGTGCCACTGCACTCAGACTTTGTTCTGCTTACAGTGGCACTGCTAATTGTTCTCAAGATGTATAAAGCAAGATGTAGCAATATATAGTGAGTGTAGGACGAAATATAACTGAGGCAAGAAATCTTTCTACTTAAGGGTCATAGAATGTTCACATGGACATGTCCCAAATCTGCCTCCAGTTGCCAGAGGGAAGGGGGCAAGAAGGACTAGAAAAATCAACCTACTACAACTTACTTTCTGGCTTCCCCCTAACCCCCCCCCCCCGGTGAGAACCCTTACAGAGCCAATAAGCCAGGCCTTCTGGAGTTAAAAGTCCTTTTTATTCTTAATGGTCCATAGTAGTCAACACATTTTGTGTTAGTGATACAGAGCAAAAGGCTGTAGGTAAGTTATACATTATTCAAAAAACGAAGGGGAAGGAGGGGCACCAATCAGGTTAGTCAGAAATGGCACTGCATTACAGGTCCGTTTAGCTTCCCAAGAAAAATGCGCTCAAATGTGCGATTGCTCATACCACATTCCTTCCCACACCCCAACGAAACCTCCCCAGCAATTCCCAGGCTGCAATTAGAGAGGCACCTGGAGGGCAGAGGAGCCGTTAAGACAACAACCCAAGGCTATATGCGTCAGTAAGCAGATAACAGTTTCAACAGCAGTAATGAGCCCTCCGGCTGAGCGGGTGATGTAGACTGGGTCAGGGAAACCACCTCCCGCTCGGGAAATGTCAGATTCTGATACACACACACCCATTTGCTCCTGTTTGTAAAATTCACAGTGCAGTCTTAAGAACACTTTCCTAGAAATAAGCCCCCCGCTCCGGTCCGCTCGGCTCCTCTTCTCTCTTCTCGAATCTCATTGATTTTTGAAACTTGAGCAGCAGAGAAAAAAAATCTTCATTTTTTAAATGCAAATGATAAAAGGACTGAAACAAATTTTGCTACCGCCAAAGTAATCTTATGGTCATTGTCTCTAAGCCAATAAAACAGAGATTCCAAAGCAGAGGGTAGTGCCTTATTCATAATAAATGGTTTAACATAGTAATCCCTAATATTCTTAAACAAATAAAAAAACAACAGCATTCAAGCAGAACATGAAATGATGTGTCAACCTTATTAAGGCCAGAGGGGCAGATTCTGTCAGAATAAGGCCTACTCAAAATTCTTCCTTGTAGAACCATGGTGGGTAAAATATTTAAGCTAGCAAAAAGCTCTACGGTAGTGCAGGGTAGTTAAATAATGCATATGAGGGGGTAAGGACCACGGGAGAGAAATACCACAGGTCAGGGGTAAACAAACTTGATGAGTAAGCCCCACTAAGTAGTCGTGAGCAGGATTCGTGTAGGTCTTCTTAGGATTGCTCTCAAGTCCAGGTTACTGTAACCAAGTAACAGTGTGCATAAAATTGGACTTTATCTCATAAAGCAGCCTTTGAAGCTGCAACATGAAGCTCTCAGAAGGCACAATCTATATGAACGTTAGCTGGCTGCCAAACATCTTGGGTTACTGGGCTACAGCCCAAACAAATCTCTCTTATACAGAATTATCTGTTGGTGGTGGCACGCTCCTGAACATTCCACATGCCACCCCAGCCTTTGGTCCCCTGGCCTGTCAATCAGAAGCCGTCCCTATTCCCTGGCTGTGAATACTTGCATGCCATTGGCTGGGTGCTGGGTCTGCTCCTCTTCCCCACCCCTTTCCTTCAGGCTCTGTGCCCTGTCAGAATTTCTGGCAGACCGCTTTCTCTCTTGATGAAGATGCTTCTCTCCTGTGGGGGGATTAACTGTTAACTCAGTGGCTGTTGGTAGGTGAAATGAAGTGACAATTACCTGTGTTTATAAGATGGCTGCTGTCTGTGGTTTGTTTAAAATGTTCCCCCATAAGGATCAACTGTTACCTCAGTGGCTGTTAGTAGGTGAAACAAAATGGCAGTTACCTGTGGCTGCTGTCTGTGGTTTGCTTAAAATGTTCCCCCATAAGGTTCAATTGAGCTGTAGTTCCAGAGAGGGGGCCTGCAGGAGTATCACTCCAGGGCTTCAGAGCATGGTAGAGGCTGCAGGTGGGTGGGTGGGGGAGATGGAAAGCTGAATAGTGAGGGGGAAATTAAGGCTTGGCTGCGAAGGAGAGGGGTTTGCCAACTCCAGGTGTGGAATTCCTGGAGATTTGATGATTGGAGCCTGGAGATGGTGAGGTTTGAGGAGAGGTGGGGCCTCAGACAGGTGCAATGCCATAGACTCTGCCCTCAAAACCAGCTATTCCCTCTTGGGAAACCACTGCTGCCAATCTCCAGGTGAGGGCAGGAGATCACTCAGAATTACAACTCCTCTTTAGGTAGCAGAGATCAGTTCCCCTGGAGAAAATGGTGGACTCTGTTTCATTATACTCTGCTGAGGTTGCCACAGCAAATTGACGCTGAGTGCCCAATGCCTTGGCATTCTCCCAGAACCTTTTCTAGAGCCCGTTGTATTTATTCCCACAACGGGCCTTATTCCTAGTAATTCAATAATTCACAGAAGTGACTTCCGCAGACATACACAGGTTGTGGTCAGATGGGCAGTTTGGCCCAATGTAGTTGTGTTACCGTAACGGATTAAATGGGCTCATTCACACATCCACATCTGGCTACCATTTCCCAGTTGTACTCACCCTGTCATATGATGAGTTGGATATGAAATAAATAGCCACCAGAGGCAATCAGGTGCCTACAGATCTCCGCACATTGATCCTGCGTTTCCTGATGCCTGGACGTTCAAACCGGTTCAGAAGTGTGAACCTTTAGTTCTGGTTTTGCCGTATTGCGTTTTAAAATAGTAGAGCATATGAAGAAATGCTCTCAAAAGAAATGTTTTCCCCAAGAGTCAAAGCTATTTGCTTTAAAAAAAATAAATAAGACCAGACTGCGCATTCCGTGGTTGACATGCAGCACTAATCTGAGCGGTCAACCACGAAAGAAGCGCACAGTGATGCCAGATTGAGTGGGAATCTGATTGAAAATCCCCATCACAAAATGTGATGGAGTAATTAATGGTGCACCCAAACCATGCCAACATGCCAGTCTGACTGCAGCCACAGTCTGCTAAGCTACAAATAGGCATTCACTCTTGGGAAAATCAATATACCTCCATTCTCCATCAGCATCACAAACATTGCTAAGCTATATATGAGTTCATTAAAAGCCCTGATCCACTAGGGACAATTTCCTCTAACATGTAATCTCATGTCCATTTAAAAGGGATTCAGCTCCCTACATCTTATTTGATTCCTCTCCAAGGTTTTCCTTGGTCTAGCCATTTTTTTGGAACATATTTTTGCTTTGGTGGTCATGCTTTTGCCACTGTGTTTCTACAGAGATCAAAACTGTAACACTGACAACAGGAAGAGGTCATGTTCCTCTTTGCACAAAGTCTCCCACACAGTTAAGAACCAAACATCTCAAATTAGAGCCAATTTCTCCAACGTGACTGATGTAATGTAGGGTCAAGTTCAGTGGCTTTGGTGGGAGAACTATGCCGAAAATGAGCAGGAGCTAATAACAACATTAATTAAAGCCAGTCAACTGGACACTGGGCAATGGGGAAGGTCTTATGCCAAGGACTATTATCTGAATGGAAGAAGAGCATGTGAAACTAACAAGAAGGGTACTTATTTACCCACATCAGTGCTTCATGGATTTACTGAATATTGAACACCTGGGGCTTGAAGCAAAGTGCTCTGTCTGAGAAGCAAGATATAAGTTACTAGGAAAGGGATAAAGAATACTTTTACTGAAGTCTTGTATCATTTCCTCCAGAGGCAGCCCTTCTCAGAGAACATAACATACATAAGAGAAGCCAATGTTTGATCAGGCCAATGGCCCATCCAGTCCAACACTCTGTCACACAGTGGCCAAAACTACCAGGTGCCATCAGGAGGTCCAGCAGTGGGGCCAGGACACTAGAAGCCCTCCCACTGTTGCCCCCCCCAAAGCACCAAGAATACAGAGCATCACTTTCCCCAGATGGAGAGTTCCTATCTATACTTTGTGGCTAATAGCCACTGATGGACCTCTGCTCCATATGTTTATCCAATTCCCTCTTGAAGCCATCCATGCTTGTAGCCACCATCACTTCCTGCGGCAGTGAATTCTATGTATAATCCTGTGAGGCTTCTGAATAGACAGCAAGAGATCAGACCTTTGTGTTGAATCAAAGCTCTTTATTTCTAATACTGTAAAACAAGTTCTTGATGTTTGTTAGAGATGCATGATGAGAAACAGTCATGGTTAATATACCCTCCAGTCACAATTGAACCCCAGCATTAAACCAATCAGAATCAATAGGTGAACGTGGGAAAACGGAGAGGGCCGTTAGGGTTCCCCCAGCAAGGTGAGAAAGTTATAAAAATTCCCTTCTTGATCTGGGTGACCCACATGTGTGAAACTAGGCATAACAATTCCAGGCTGGCAGCAATAAAGCAGCTTCAGGGTTTTCACAACAAGATAACACGTTCTGGCCCGGAAAGGAGGAGGAGGGATGCATGGGAGTGAAGACCATTTGTTTTCGGTGACGCACGGGAATTTGGGTCGCCACTCTCCCGCCTAAAATTGTAACAATACCCAGAGCCAGCAATATACTTCAAAGTGACAAGGTCGGGTGGGAAAGGGGAAAGGGGAAGAGACTGATAAGGGGTACAAGCAGGCATTCCACAAGAAAAAAGAAATGGAAAGCAAACTACAAAGACACTATTGTCAGTTCCTGACAAATCCAGAGGATCCAGGAAGAGATGACCAGCATCTTACGACCAACCTTCAACATGCTACTGCCCAAGTCAGATCCTTACGGCCCAAGTGGGCTAGGAAGAACCATGTCACAAGTTGTCTCAGAGCCAATCCCCATGGCAGAAGAAAACAGCGTTGAAAGGTCAGGCACTTTTCAAGACCCAGACACCAAAAACCAAAGAATACTGCAATATATGTGGACCCATTAATGACGTTGTTATTGCCCCAAGAACTCACAGCAACCACGTTGATCTCTCCTTCTGACCTGGGAGTCAAAAAACAGGGAAACAACAAATGTTTACCAGGGTTGGGTAAGATTTAAAGGAACAGTGCATCATCTTGCTTTCCCTGAACACACATGTGGACATTCCAAAATAAGAGCAAACAGATTAATCTGAACAGCACTTGCCTAAAGATATGGAATCACCCCTTTTTCCCCCCAGAAAGAGGCTACCAATTGTTCAGTTGTAAGCAGAGGCACACCGCTGGTTTCTTCACCCCTTCTGTGTAGGTCATAGAGGTGCGGCCGTAACCCAGCCCATGGTGTTAGAGTGAGCAACTCAGCATGCCTAGACTTGGGGGGTGGGGGCTACATCACTCTAAGTGTGTATAAGTGTTATCTCCTTGAATGGGATATTTCTCTCTTTGTCTTAACTTGGAAGCTCCTCTCTCTGTGTGCCCTTTGTTCTGCATACGGTTCTTCATGAAATCACATTTGTACAGGTCTCTCCTGTGGAAACAATGCCCTCATACTTCCATACCCAGGGTGGCGGACTATCTGGCCACTTCTGATAGGGAAAGTACTCTTTGGGCTAGGGTTTTCTCTTTCATTTGAACCATGACAGGGATGTGAACTGAATCTACCTGAATAAATGTAAGTTTTACCTTTGCAATCTACTTCTTGGGATATTTACTTTACTGTACGCAATATCACACTTCTGTGAAGGGGCAAACTCTGCTATATTGACCAGATCACCCAATATGTGGGCGATGGAACTGTACAAGGTTATCAGGTGTCACTGTCTTCCAGCAAGTCACCAAAATCAAGAAGAAGAAGAGGAGGAGGAGGAGGAGATTGGATTTATACTCGCCCTTCACTACCCAAAAGAGTCTCAGAGCAGCTTACAAACTCCTTTCCCTCCCCACAACAGACACGCTGTGAGGTAGGTGGGGCTGAGAGAGCTCTTTCCCAAGCTGTCCGTGAGAGAACAGCTGGTACAGAGCTATGGCTTGCCCAAGGTCATCCAGCAGGTGCAAGTGGAGGAGTGGGGAATCAAACCGGGTTCTCCCAGATTAGACTCCAGGCACTTAACCACTACACCAAACTGGCTCTCAAGCAGTATATGAGGTAGAGATGATTCTGGCAGAAGGGGAAACTCTACAGGGGTGATTTCTAAGTCTGGCACCAGATAGGGCATCAGCTAAAATTACCTCTACTCAGGAAAACCTCAAAGGAAACAGGTCCCCTGCACTTTAAAAAATTACCACAGGCATACATTGCACCCTGCCAGGGTAGTTTCTTTACCAGTAAAAGTCCTCAACTCGAAAGGAATGATGATAATCTTTATAGAGACCCTTGAGATTTGGTTGCCTATGTACTGGGTGTGTGGAGAAATGCATTTTGGGGTGGAGGGCTGAACTGAGTAAAACCTTTACCAGGACCATTTCCACAGTAGTGAAATGCCCCACACTGACATTTTTAAAACTGTGCATTATATGACATTTTCTGCAGTAGATTTGTCCTCACCAGGCACAAACTTGAAGTTTTCTCCTTCTTACCCCGCATTTTTGGAATCCCCAGGTTTAGTGAGTTCTGAAAACACGGGGTAAGAAGAAGAAAACTATGGGCTTGCCCCTGGTGGGGAAAATTTACTGCGGAAAAATGTTCTCTCTGGGCAGAGAACAGATAGGAGGAGGGAAATCAGGCCTCAAGCCTCAGTCACTTTTTTTAGAAATGCTAATAGATCTAGCTAGAGACAATGGGATGGTCCAGTCCCCCCCCCCCCCTTCAGCAGAGAACAGAGATTTGGAGGTTTCAAGTACTAGAAGGACTTCAGGAAGAAACTCCAGGAGACTTCAGGGAAAGTTTCTTTGACCCAGCTTGACCTGGTCAGTGGGAGGAGAAAGACAGAGGATAAAACTGTTGGGAGGGAGCAAGGAGGACAGTTTATTTGATGCTGATTCCACTGAGACAGAAAGAGATCTTGAGGTCTGGGGGAGACAGCCATTAGCTAGTGTTGGCCTGCACACTTGAAAGAGGCTCGAAGGTAACAGATATCCTGTAGAATATGTGTAACTTTCAAGGCTAAGGAGCCTGCCTAATATTTAACAACTGATAGGACATGTATGGGGGGGGGGGGGCAGAAGAATTGTGTTTTACCCATATCGTTTGAATCCCTTGCTGAGTCTGATGCTGTGCTAGACGTATGCTTGTGAACATTTTCTTTTTAACAAATGCTTTATAACTTTTGATCCTGGTAGTGGTTCTCTGTGCCAAATAGACCTCCACTGTCTTGGACACACTATTTAAAAAAGAACACTGGGAAGAAGGAAGGGGAAGGAAGTCAGTTGGCAAGTGGCTACTTCCCCAGTGGTGCACAAGGCAGTAAGCAGTCCGGGTGGTGACTAGGTGCTGGGCAGCAGGAGATACAGAGACAAGGCCTCAGAACTTGGAAGTAGGGTTGCCAGGTCTGGGTTGGAAAATACTTGGAGACTTTGGGGGTGGATCTGGGCGAGGGCGGGGTTTGGGGAGGGGAGGGGCCTCAGCATGGTACAGTGCTGTGGAGTCCACCCTTCAAAGCATTTGTTTTCTCCAGAGGAGCTGATCTCTGTCAACTGGAGATCAGTTGTAAAAGCAGGAGATCCCCAGGCCCCACCTGCTTGGAAGGGAAGCTGGGAGTCCTGACCCTCCCTGTTCGCAATTCCTACAAAGGTCAGGTAATGGCGGTGGTTGAACAGAGAAAGAGAACACCCAGGAGGGCAGAGTGGAATAGGGCTGCCAAGTCCAACTTGGGAAATATCTGAGGACTTTGGGGGTGGAGCCAGGAGAAAGGAAGTGACATCATTTTGTGATGTCACATCCTGTGATGTTGCTTCCACATGCTGACACATGAACTCATGAAGTTTCCTAATACTGAATCAGGCCATTGGTCCATCAAGGTCAGTATTGACTACTCAGACTGGTAGTGGCTCTCCAGGGTCTCAGGCTGAGATCTTTAATGTCACCTATTACCTGATCCTTTTTTAGCTGAAGAGGCTGATACCTCCTGCATGTCAAGCAGATGCTCTATCACTGAGCAACGGCCCTACTGAATCCTTCCTCATATCGGCAGAATATGAAGCACTAAGTGCTACACAAGTGCTAAATATGATTTTCATATCATAAGAACAGGAGAGAAGCCACAGTGGATCGGGCCAACAGCCCATCCAGTACAACACTCTGTGTCACACAGTGGCCAAAAATACCAGGTGCCCTCAGGAGGTCCAGCAGCGGGGCCAGAACTCCAGAAGCCCTCCCACTGTTGCCCCCCAAGCACCAAGAATGCAGCGCCTCACTGCCCCAGACAAAGGGTTCCATTTAGACCTTGTGGCTAATAATAGCCACTGATAGACCTCTGCTGGATGGGGACAGAGAGAGAGAGAGAGACAGACAGACAGAAAAAAGAAAGAAAGAAAGAAAGAAAGAAAGAAAGAAAGAAAGGGGGAGGGGGAGAGAGAGAAGGAAAAGAGCTAGCAGAGGCACTTACCCCAGCAACCTCACATGCAAAAGCAGGCCCTTCAGTACAAACAGCCTAGTCCCTCCTTAATCTCTGGGCGGGGGTTTCTCTTGCTAGCTCTGCTCTTAAAGGGGAAATGTCTTGTGAGGCTCTTTACTGCAGGCTCTCTGCAGACATTTCCCTTTTAAGACAGTTCAGGCCTGGCAGGGAGAGGGCAGGGCAGGCTCCGACGTTCCCCTGCGTTCCTGCTGGCAGCCATTGCCTCCCCCGGTGGCCAATTTTGAAAAAGCGGGGGTAAGCATTAAAAATCGGTGTTTCCCCCGCCCTCCCGGAGGACTTGGCAGCCCTAGAGTGGAACAGGGCCTGCAGGCCAGAGCAGGACCATCCTGCCACAAGATGTCAAAGGTCCAGGGAGGCCCATGGAAGGGTAGCCAGGTCCTTCCTGGCCACAAGTAGGGGATTGGGGGGTAGGGTTGCCAGATCTAGGTTGGAAAACTCCTGGAAATTTGAGGGTGGAGGAGGAAGGGAGGAAGAGATTGGATTTATACTCTACCCTTCACTACCCAAAGGAGTCTCGGAGCTCAGGGACAGAGACCTCAGAGGGGTACAATGCCATAGACTACCATCCAAAGGATTCATAGAGTCTACCCTCCAAAGCATCCATTAGAAAAAGAGGAGGAGGTTCCTGCATGTAACGTGGTTTTTCAGACAACGAGGATATTGTCCCAATGACACGGACAAGCTTGATAAGGACACAGTATGCATCGTGGGACATTATTTTCCTAGATTTCTTCAATGCAAAATGGACCGATCTGTTTTGTTTGTTGTTGATTTTTGCAGCCAAAAGCTGCTCCAGTTTCAGTCGCTACTTTCCTTCCTCCTTTTCCAGCACTAGGGATCTGATGCGCGTCTTTCATGAAGCAGTGGGTCAGAGGATCCTCATGATCGATGTTACATATGTCGCCCTATTAGTGCAGAAGTTATTGACCCAAGAACTCACGGCAGCTAAGCAGCTAAAGTAGGCCCATCTCTTCATTCTCTGTTCATTAGAAGAAACAGGAACAGAAACAAAGGGAGGATCCAATTTAAAGCAGCAGGACATCCCACCACCCCTAAACGACTGCAGGAAAGGTTGCCAGGGACCTCCAGCCACCAGCAGGGAGGTGGGGGGTAGGGCCTCCAGATCTGGGCTGGGAGACTCCTGGTATAATGCTATAGGTCCAGTCTGCATCTGGCATTCACTCCACATTTTCTCAGCACTCAATGGTAGCCTCCACACTCCATGCCACTTTCGCTTTCTTGGACTATCGGATTTTATGGTACCTTCTGCAGTTTGGTGTAGTGGTTAAGTGTGTGGACTCTAATTTGGGAGAACCAGGTTGGATTTCCCACTCCTCCACTTGCAGCTGCGGGATGACCTTGGGCAAGCAGTAGCTCTGGCACAGCTGTTCTTGAAATAGAGCAGTTTCTGTCAGAGCTCTCTCAGCCCCACCTACCTCACAGGATGTCTGTTGTGGGGAGGGGAAGGGAAAGGAGATGGTAAGCTGCTCTGAGACTTCAAGTGAAGGGCACAGAGTATAAATCCAATCTCCTTCTCCTCCTCCTCCTCTTCTTCTTCTTCGATTTATGGCTGTTTTATGGCTGTTCTGGGGTGACTTCACAGTACTGCGTTGCCCCAAGGTATCTGAATGTGGTTTTGAGCTGCACTTTTCCCTCCCAGTTGAGAAAATGTGGGGCGAATGCTAGATGCAGAATCGCCCAATATCTCTTGCCTCCAGCCTCACCACTTTCTCAGAATGTCTGAAGTGCTTACATCTTTTACCATATGCTGAGTGTTGGCATTGGTATATCGATTTCTCAGATTTTAAATCATTAGCTTAATTTGGAAAATGCAGGTAAGAATCCTAGCCTTATCTATCAGCTAAGCATTGATCCATCGGAGAGTGAAAAAACTGTTTCATTCTCTTTGTTAGGATCCTCCACCTGAGGTGTCACAAAAGAAATGACTGTTCTGGTCTACCTAAGAAGACCTTTGTTTTGGAAGGGATTGAGTTTAATTACCCAGAAGTTTAAAAAAAGAATCCTTAAGAGGAATAGTTCATTTGTGATGCAAAGGTGAGTTGGAAACAAAGAGCAAAATAGATCTTAATTTGAAAGGAATATTATATTTCCAACTCACAAGTCGCAGCTCTCTCGACACCTGCTGACTTCTTCAGCTTGCAAGGAGGAATTCCAGTCTGGCAACTTTAACTTCTGCAGAATTACTTTATAATCTATCATAAATTTTGTCTCCAGTGATGTAGAAACATGCCAAAGAGCAACCAACAACAAGTTTAAATAAACAATGTGCATAGTCTCAACTTCATTGATAGAGAACAGAATGGCCTCAGTATATAGCACAGGGGGATAGTTCATTGTGTTCTTATATGGAGACCTTTCCTAATCAGAGTCAGATTGGGTAGCACCTCCATTTTCCCATTGTCCTCAACATCCCCTTTGTTTTTTGCATTTCTCGGCTCCCGGCGCGCTTGTGGCGCCGAGGGGCCGCTTTGCCGCCTCGCCCGAGTGCGAGGCAGCAACGATCATCGTGCTCTCGCGTGATCTCGGAGCTGGGGGGACGGGGCTGCCTATATAAGGCAGAGCCCCGCTCCCGCCCACGTCTTTGGGCTCCGCGTGCTCGCCCACCCGCCCGCCCTGTTTGCAGTGTAGGTTTTTCAACTGGTCGCCAATTGGGGCCAGGTAGGAATTTTTCACCTCTACTGGATTGGCCGTTGGTAGAGGTGTTTTTGCCTACCTTACACTGTGACAGTTGTTAAGGGACTAGGTGGGGGATGAGATTTAATAGTTTGGTCACTTGGCAGGTTTGTGCGAGCTAGAAAGGAACTGGTGAGCGCCTTACGGCATATCCCGTTTGGGAACAGGGGGTCATCAGAATACTGCCCCAGGGCTATATGGTTCAGGGTGGAGAATGGTGGCCGCCTCTGGGACCCTTTCCGGCTAGGCTCCTCCCTGAAGGTCCGTACGGTCTCAGGGGTAGGCGCTCCTGCGGGGCAACCAGTATGCTGGGCTGCCGGTTAAGAGCCAGACTTGGGGCTGGCTCAGTACTGGAGTCAGGTGTCCCGCCCATATCAAAAGGCAAGGAGGCTGTGTCATAGATTGACGCCTGCCTTGCCTGTTCCTGTGCTTGCGTAGTTTGCCCGTTGCTGCAATGTTCTGTTAAATAGTTAATAAAGTGGCCCTTGTTTAATTCCAATCGTTGTCTGTCTTGTTATATGGGCTGGGGTGGCAACTTCTACTGTCACCTCTGTTCACAATCTGACTTAGTGAAGATTTCTGCATTTCTTCTTAGACCATGCCTCGTTGCTATTCCCACTCTTGAAGCCTCCACTGCAGAAAAGAGAGATTGGGGAAGTAGATAATTTCAATTTGGCAACAGCAGTGTCTGTATTTCATAGGTAAGTGAGAATCTATCTACTTAAGAACTGGAAATCTGTGCTGCTTAAAAACAGTTCTTTTATGCCACATGTTTAGTATCACATTCAATAAGGATTCAGACAGTGAAAGTTATTCAATATTCCATTGATAAAAAAAAATCCTCAACTGAATAACTGCCACCTTTGGATTCTTACTGAAAATTACACAAAGGTGGTAGATCAAGATAGGCAGCCGTGTTAGTCTGTTTGTAGCAGTAGAAAAGAGCACGAATCCAGTAGCACCTTAAAGACTAAGAACGCTAACTTTTCAGGGGCCTTGTCAAATGTAGCTTCCAGCAGCTCCTTGGGTTGTTGCAGTCTGGGGACCCCAGGACTGGGGTTTTGAGCCGGTTGTTCTGGCCTCACAGGAACCCCAGGGGTCCCGGCTGGTGCCTCAGGATGTGTAGGGGGAGCTCTCGGCTGCCCGTCCGGTCATCCCATAGGCACTGCGATCCCCTCTGGTTGGAGGGGAGCCTGTTGCCTCAGTTCACCACTCACTGCATTTGCGATCATCTGTGGTAATTTAATTGCGAGTTCAAAAATCTCTTCCTGCACTCGTTCCCATGTGCTCGACTAGCGCCTCCACTTCGTTTCCTCTGCCCCAGCCCAGCAACTCTGGATGATTGGGCTGCACCCGGTCGTAGCGGCTTGGCATGGCCACTCGGGGAGTTAGCATCCACGATTCCATCGGTGCAGTAGAAAGGTGCACCCATGAATACAGATCTCTCCCCTGGGTTCGAGTGCCTCCTCCTGGCCCCCGCCCGAGTGCCGGTGTCTATGCCCCTGTCGAGGGGACATCGCTCACGGTGGTGACGGCCACCTCTGCCTCTGAGCCTGGCTGGTCTCTGCTGTTCCCCGTGCTCATGTTGAGATTCTGGATGGGGCGTGCAGTCCAGTGATGAGAAGTCTGAACATAAGACCCTCCACTAATATCTCCATTATCCATCAAACCAGAATGGGTAGCACTCCCCCCCCCCCAATTCTCCTGTCCCCAAATGAGTTATGCCATGGAGACTTTTTTTGTTTCCTGAAGAATCTCAAGTATGAAATCTTACCCAAATAAGAACACAAGATCATAAGAGAAACCATGATGGATCACGGCAATGGCCCATCAAATCCAACACTCTGTGTCACACAGTGGCAAAAACTCAGGTGTCATCAGGAGATCCACCAGTGGGGCCAGAACTCCAGAAGTCCTCTCACTGTTGCCCCCCACCAAGGTTTCCCCAGTCTCTTCCTCTTTCAAGCTCCCAATATTCACACCCACTAGCTTTTGGTTATCTTACTTTTTTTCCTATTCTGATGACTAGTGATACAAATCAGCTATCTTGGGATATATATGAAGTATCAGGGGACAAGTTTGATCCAGCTGCATAGAACTGATGGTGCCTCCCCAAATTATTAAGGTTTCGAAACAGAGTTTGGATACCAACACCTCGCCAGAATATTTTCACTGTAGAAATCCTATTCAGACATTTGATTTTTGGGGGGTGCTGCATCCACACATAATAAGTGGGGTCCCAGAGTTACAGCTGATCTCTAGATGACAGAGACAGTTACCTTGGATAAAATGGCTGCTATAGCATTATACCCCAGTGTGGTCTTTCTTTCCCCCAGCCCTGTCTTCCCCAGGCTCCCCCACCAAAATCTCCAGGAATTTCCCAGCCCAGAGTTATCAACCCTAAATCCTCCTGATATGTGCAACTTCCATATTCTGTGAACAGGACAACCAGCACATTCTGCAGCTTTGGTGCGCAACAACAGAACTCTGGATTTTTGAGGGTATGTGCTTGCACATACCAAAGCTGTACATACGCTGAAAAATACATTGCTCTGTTTGTTCACATGAAATGGCTACTGTATGTATCAGGAGAAGAGAAGAAGAAGAAGAAGAGATTGGATTTATACCCCGCCCTTCACTCACTTGGAGTCTCAGAGCGGTTTACAAACTCCTTTCCCTTCCCCTCCCCACAACAGACACCCTGTGAGGTAGGTGGGGCTGAGAGAGCTCTTTCCCAAGCTGTCCATGAGAGAACAGCTGGTACAGAGCTATGGCTTGCCCAAGGTCATCCAGCCAGGTGCAAGTGGAGGAGTGGGGAATCAAACCCGGTTCTCCCAGATTAGAGTCCACACACTTAACCACCGCACCAAACTGGCTCCTCTTAGGAGGATTGCAGGTGGCATCTGCTCCTCTTATATGACTTTGGTGTGACCAAAATCAAAGTTCTGATGAAGGCTAGAGATTCTCTTGAATGGGAGACCACTGTAGTAGTCTTCAACTGACCCAGTGCTATTTAGTGGATAGCAATTTAACCCATAGTACTATCGGTCAAATACAGAAATACAATATGTATCCGATGTCCTACTGAGCTTGAACTCTTCATTGTGTACTTCTTGCTAATTTCAATGGGAACTTCTATTTCTTTCCATAGCCACCCACCACGGAGTTCAACAGGCTGTGCTGTTTTTTTGTCGATTCATGTATAGCAACTTATAGATTCATGCACACCAACTGATACGTGCATATCAGTCTTGGAGTGAACCCATAGGAACGAGCAGGGGAAAATCTATATGAAGAAGTATTATGTTTCAGAGAGAGCACTTCCAGTTTAATTTTACAACTTGCTACTTGTTGTGCTTTTAAAATTAGAAATTGTGTGAACCTTCAGTCCACCTCTGCTGTAAACACTTTAGCAGATACGATGCGGCCAAGCACAGTGAGAGTTGGCCTAAATATAATTGTACCGCATTTATGCAATTTGCTTTTGTTAGCCTATTGGAGAGGGAGTTGGGGATTTTAAAGTTACAGTCGCATATGAAACTCTGGGGACTTTGGCCTTTTGATTAGGTTTCTAGAAAGCTTTCAGCCGGAGACAAGTAAATCATTTTTTTAAAGCTAGAAATTAATTAGGAGTGACCCGACTGACCCCAGAAGATATGGAGCACTGTCAAGAAAGATACCATTTGTAAAACCCCATCAATCCTGCTGATAATTAAATGTGGTGAACTAGGGGAGAAGCAGAGCAGGTGCAAAGAAAATAAAGTAAGAAGATAGAGAGACAGTCTGGATAAGGAAGACACAGGAAGTAAATTTCATTGGCTCCAAGAGGATAAATGTTTCCGCAAAATGGACCAATAATCTTGCCCCTTGCCTGCAAACGGAAGAACAAGTGGCAGTTTGTTTCCTATGAGATACTTTCCTTCGATGCCTCTTCTGTTTGGTGTAGTGGTTAAGTTTGATGTAGTAGTTCTGTTTGGTGTAGTGGTGGACTCTAATCTGGGAGAACTAGGTTTGATTCCACACTCCTTCACTTACACCTGCTTAGGGCTGCCAAGTCCAACTTGGGAAATATCTGAGGACTTTGGGGGTGGAGCCAGGAGACTTTGGGGGTGGAGCCAGGAGAAAGGAAGTGACATCATTTTGTGATGTCACATCCTATGATGTTGCTTCCACATGCTGACACATGAACTCATGAAGTTTCCTAATACTGAATCAGGCTATTGGTCTATCAAGGTCAGTATTGACTACTCAGACTGGTAGTGGCTCTCCAGGGTCTCAGGCTGAGATCTTTAATGTCACCTATTACCTGATCCTTTTTTAGCTGAAGAGGCTGATACCTCCTGCATGTCAAGCAGATGCTCTATCACTGAGCAACGGCCCTACTGAATCCTTCCTCATCTTGGCAGAATATGAAGCACTAAGTGCTACACAAGTGCTAAATATGATTTTCATATCATAAGAACAGGAGAGAAGCCACAGTGGATCGGGCCAACAGCCCATCCAGTACAACACTCTGTGTCACACAGTGGCCAAAAATACCAGGTGCCTTCAGGAGGTCCAGCAGCGGGGCCAGAACTCCAGAAGCCCTCCCACTGTTGCCCCCCAAGCACCAAGAATGCAGAGCATCACTGCCCCAGACAAAGTGTTCCATTTAGACCTTGTGGCTAATAATAGCCACTGATAGACCTCTGCTGGATGGGGACAGAGAGAGACAGACAGACAGACAGACAGAAAAAAGAAAGAAAGAAAGGGGGAGGGGGAGAGAGAGAGAGAGAAGTAAAAGAGCTGGCAGAGGCACTTACCCCAGCAACCTTGAAAGCCACATGCAAAAACACGCCCTTCAGTACAAAGAGCCTAGTCCCTCCTTAATCTCTGGGCGGGACTTTCTCTTGCTGCCTCTGCTCTTAAAGGGGAAATGTCTGGTGAGGCTTTTTACTACAGGGCAGGCTCTCTGCAGACATTTCCCTTTTAAGAGTTCAGGCCTGGCAGGGAGAGGGCAGGGCAGGCTCTGACGTTTCCCTGCATTCCTGCTGCCAGCCATTGCCTCCCCCGGTGGCCAATTTTGAAAAAGCGGGGGTAAGCATTAAAAACTGGTGTTTCCCCCACCCTCCCGGGGGACTTGGCAGCCCTACATGACCTTGGACAAGCCATAGTTCTGGCACAGCTGTTCTGAAAAAAGAGCAGTTTCTGTCATAGCTCTCTCAACCCCACCTACCTCACAGCGTGTCTGTTGTGGGGAGAGGGAGGGAAAGGAGTTTGTAAGCCGCTCTGAGACTTCCTTGGGTAGTGAAGGGTGGGGTATAAATCCAATCTCTTCTTCTTCTTCTGTTGTTCTGAAATCCAGCTGAGACTAGTGCCTCCAAACCAAAGATTGGTCTGGTTCTTTCAAATCAACGGGATTTTCTGCATTCTTATTTTCCTTGCGTGTAAGTTTGTGTTTCATGGGAGGAGGGGGGTTGTTTCTGTTCTGCACATGTTTTGCTTCTTCTAGTGGTTGATTCTGTATTACACCAGGTTATGTCTGGCATTAAAAAAAAAAAAAAAAAACACCTGCAGTTTAAATTTGCAAGGAGAAATGCTGGACATGAAATGATGCCATACCAAATTGACCACTCGAGGAAGCAAATCATGTGAGGAACAGGGAGGAAAACAGGAGCTCCCAAAATAGGAAAATGGGAATATGGGGGGGGAAGCCCAACATGTTTAAATGTTTAAAGCCCAACAATAAATCATTCCATTTATTGATCGCCTATCCCCACAGTTGTGGGTCTCTAGGCAATTTACAGAGTTCTAAACACATAAAAACATGAGGATAAAACCAAGCCCAACAAACATACAATAATTAAAACAAGAGGTGGAAATTTTGTAGCTCCCTCCCTTGTCTAGTGTGTGGGTTCTTCACTTGTTCAGGGGGAATAAGCTCCATAAGGAGTGGGGGCCAAGTTGTGAGAACCTTTATTGAGCCAAGAAGCCAGGCCTTCTGGAAACAAAAGTCCTTTTTATTCTTAATGGTCCATAGTAGTCAGCACTTCTTGTGTTAGTGATGCAGAGCATAGGGCTGTGGGTAAGTTATACATAATTCAAAAGCAAAGAGGGAGGTGGGGCACCAATCAGGTTAGTTAAAAATGGCGCTACATACATATACGTTAAGCTTCCCAGGGAAAGTGCACCCAAATGTGTGACTGCTCATCAGGCATTCCTTCCCACACCCCACCGAAACCTCCCCAGCAATTCCCAGGCCACTACCACAGAAGCATCTGGTAGCCGAGCAGCCTTTGGAAAAAGAATTCAAGGGCAAATGCATCATCAAAACAGATAACAGTCCCAGTAGCTATAATGAGGTCTGCGGGGAAGCGAGTGACGTAGAGTGGGTGAGGGAAACCACCTCCCGCCTGGGAAATGTCAGATTCTGACACAAGTAGGGGGCTAGCCACGATGTGTAACCGTTGCTGTCCTCAGCCAAACTCCTGGCAGAACATCTCATGTGCCTTTCAGCTCTTCCCACTTCTGCAGCTTCTGGATATATTAATACCTTTCTTTTCCACCCATTCTCACCAGCAGTTTCACTTTCCAAGTCTGCTTTTTGAGCTCAACTTCTTCCCATCATTCCTCTTGATCACTTTGTTGAGTTTCAGCACTCTTGTTGAGTTTCAGAGCCAGTTTGGTGTAGTGGTTGGGAGCGCGGACTCTAATCTGGGAGAACCGGGTTTGATTCCCCGTTCTTTCACAGGCAGCTGCTGGTGTGACCTTGGGTCAGTCATAAGTTCTTTCAGTGCTGTTCTCTCAAGGGCAGTTCTCAGTAGAGCTCTCTCAGACCCACCTACCTCACAGGGTGTCTGTTGTGGGGAGGGGAAGGGATTCTAAGTCACTCTGAGACTCCTTTGGGTAGTGAAGGGCGGGGTTATAAATCAAATCTCTTCTTCTCTTTTTTTTTCAGCCTCTTGCTTTCCACAGTGAGCTGTCTGCTTCTAGGCTTGCAGCCCCCCAAGTGGGGCCTGGAGTTCTCCAAGAATTACAACTTATCTCTGGACTACAGAGATCAGTTACCCCAGAAGAAAGGGCAGCTTTGGAAGGCAGCCTCTATGTCTTCACACCCCTGCTGAGCTCCCTTCTTGCCCTAAACCCTGCCCCTCCCAGGCTCTTCAGAGATTTCTCAAGTCGGAGTTGGCAACCCTATTTCTAGCAGAAAAGATCGTGTACAATCTTATACAGCCTAGAGGACTGACACGGCAGAGTTAGGGTTCCCAGCTCTGTCTTGAGAAATCCCTGGAGATTTGGAGGTAGTGCCTGGGGAGTGTGGCATTTGAGAAGGGGAAGGAACTCAGTAGGGAGGTGAAGACATAGAATCCAGACTCCAAAGCTGCCATTTCCTCCAAGGGAACGGATCTCTGTAATCTGAAAATTAGCTGTAACTCCCAGAGAACAACCTAGAGGGCGGCATCCTTGGGCAGAGTCAACAAGGAAGGCTAGAAGGAGGGGCAGCCTCTGCTATAAATGTGCAGAGTCCAAGCTTAAGCAGTTCCATTTCTCTTCTTAAGACAAAGCCTGATAAACTGTAAGCTTGAGGGAGCTTTCTGTGGTTCCGGATGGACACAAAGCTGTTTGCAGGGAGCTCTGCACCTGAGGCCTGAGGAAAAAAACAAGCACAACTTCTTCAGGGAGGGGTTGTGGCACGGTGATAGAAGAGCTGTTGTGTATGCAGGAGGTCATAGGTTCAGTTCCTGAAATATCCAGAGAAAAGGAGGTGGCATCAAAGACCTCTGTATGAGACCACGGAGCACCACTGCCAGTCAGAGTAGACAGTGCTGGCCTCATTAATGAGCAGCCTCGTCCGGCAGAAGGGGCAGGGCAGCCCTTTATATTATTAAATGCCGACATCCCTCCACGTTTGAATAAAGGTTCATTATCTTTCCACTGGGAGAGAGTACGACTATTCAAGGACCTTGAATTAAAATTCCCCCTGAGAGGTACAGTTATGGCTGGTGATTTTAATGCCAGACTAGGACAGGATAAGCCTGCCATTGCCAAGGAGCTAGGTTTTCAGTCTGATAATTCACTGCATGACACAAAGGCTGAGGACAGACTGGGATTCTGAAGCGAAAGGGAAGCAGGCCCAAAAGCCGTGGGGGAAAACTGCCCCGGGGCTAGCCATTCTCACTGGCCAGTTTCCTACGGGAGCATGCCAGAATGGAGCATTCAGACTGCTGCGGAGTGGCCCTGGGCAGGCTGGCCTCCACGGCTTGTGGTGGGGCCGTTTCAGCAATAGGCACATGGGCGCTTAAGCGCATAGGCGCATGGCTGCAGCAGCAGCCTACAAATTTAAAATCTCCCCACCTCCGCTTGAAGCCCGCCTCCTCCCGTCCACACAGCCGGGAAGTGGGATCCAAGCGCAGGAAGGCCCCTGGACACCGCTTTCTGCTGGTGTCCATCTGAGGCGGCAGGGAACCGCTTCACAAACGGGTGAGTACGGAAGGGAAACAGAGGACAGCTACGACTGTCTGAACTCCCTCCCTTCCCCCGCTTCTGAAGCGGAGCTCTCCTGGGCCACATTGCCAGTCTGTCCTCAGCCAAAGTTTAACCTTAGATCTTCAAAGGACTTCTATATCAACAGGGCAAGGATTTGTCTTGCTCAGCTTTGTTTTAGGTTTAATTTGTCCATCTTGAATGGTGTTCCTCCATATGATTATCCTGGAAAATTCACCTATGCCTTGAAGCGAGGAAGTAGTGTGATTATTTTTTTTAATTTCACCAGCATTATGGGAACAGGTGAGAGTATTCTCAGTTGGGGACCATATAAACAGTGATCATTTCCCCCTTTCCTTAGTAACAGAGTCTCCTCTTCCTGTTGAGAGATTAGACCAGCCAAGAATTGTGTTCTCCAATCTGATCATTAGACTGCCTACAATCTCTTGGTCTAATAGGCTGGCCCAAAAAAAAATAGCTGGTGTTCTTAATGAAGCTGCCTTAGGTTTTTAATCAGTTTTTTAAGGAATTTTAATCAACTGTCTGAATTGTTTTGAGAATATGACAATGTTGTAATGCAACTGTTTGATGTTTTTAGGCTGCAGATGGTGCAATGGCAGTGAATTAAACCTGGTAGTAGGAGTAGTTGGTTTGATAATGAATGCCACAAAATGAAGTCGTATATTCATGCTATCTATCATCAATACAGGGCATCCGGGTCAGATAGACTGCGATGGAATTTTCCCAGTTAAAAATTCAATTGCATCGACTTTATAAATCTAAGCAACAGGCCTTTACACAAAAATGTTGGGAACCTCTTATCCAGGCAACATTGAATAATGATACTAGGAAATTTTGGGCAATAGTATCTATATAGTATACTATATAGTATCTAGTATCCTTGGGCTGTAAGCATTCTTCCAACAGTTTGATTTCACTTTGTGAGTGGTTTGAACACTTCTCAGAAGTTTTCAGGAAGACCAGAGTTTGCCCTTTAGAGGACTTTGACCTTAATTTGGCCGATTGTCCTGAGTGGTCACCTGTCCAGCCAGAGGAGTTTGAACTATTAATTAAGTGCATTAATTTTATTTATTTATTTATTTCACTTATATCCCGCCTTGCCAGTTGACAACCGGCTCAAGGCGGCTAGCATCATATAACAATATAAACATAAAGT
Organism: Lepidodactylus listeri; assembly: GCA_029233225.1. Classification (NCBI taxonomy): domain Eukaryota; kingdom Metazoa; phylum Chordata; class Lepidosauria; order Squamata; family Gekkonidae; genus Lepidodactylus; species Lepidodactylus listeri. Next base: position 112,912,795 of record JARCFY010000006.1, read on the forward strand.
ATAAAACATTTAAAATATTTAAAACATCACTACACTTATTCCCCAAGATTAAACCAGGGAAGGCCCCTGGACCAGATGTTATTCCTTCTGAGTTGATTAAAGCGTTCCCTGAGTGGTGGGCTTCCTTCTTTGCTGCCCTGTTTACAGCTATAAATATGACAGGTGTAATACCTGAAGCTTGGACAAATGCAATAGTGGTTCCTGTATATAAAAAAAGATGATTGCCATCTCCCTTGTAAGCTATTAGCTTGCTTTCTACTGTTGGAAAACTGTATGCAAGATATCTGGCCAATAAACACAATTTATGGATGTCTGAACAGCAAATTTTGGGTGTAGAGCAAATTGGTTTCTGTAGAGGAAAATTGACCCTTGATCATTGTGTAGTGTTAGGTCACAGTGGAGAAATATAGGAAAGGGAAGGGCCCTAAGCTGTTTGCCACTTTCTTGGACCCTAGAGGCGCCTTTGATTCTGTACCAAGAGACCTTCTTTGGAAGAAATTTAGGGATCAAGGGACTGATGTGAGACTCCTCTTTTTAATTAAAAAAATCGCATACTAATACAACCAGCCAAATTCGATGCTCAAAGGAGGGTGACTTAACCTGTAAGATTCCAATTAGCTTAGGAGTTAAACAAGGATGTATCTTAGCATGATCATTGTTTAACCTTTTTTATTAATGATCTGGCTCCTTTTTTGAACACCATTGATAGGCATAGCCCCAAACTTGGTGTGTTACATGTCCCTCTCTTGCTATACGCTGATTATGCTGTGTTACTTTCTCTTTCGCATATAGGTTTGAAAAGGATGCTGTATTGTTTTATGGATTTTTGTGAGTTAAACTCATTGACTCTAAATTTCCAGAAGTCCATAATTATTGTTTCTGGGGAATCATGGAAACTGTCTAAGTGGATTATAAGGGGGTATCACGTTGAGCAAATTAAAACTTTCAGATGCCTAGGAGTGCTCTTCCATTATAACTCCAGATGGGCTGCTCACAAAAAGGAAGTGATGAAATCTATGAGCAATGACATGCTAGTGATTACCCATTTTTACTATTCTGAGGGCAACCAATATGTCCCAGCGGCCCTATGAGTTTTTATTCATAAATTATGTGCTAAATTGCTCTATGGGATTCCAATTTGGATTGGTGCTATTAATGAGACAGAAAAAAAATCATTCTAGCTTCCTTCAGAAAATTCTAGACCTTCCTATGTGTGTCTCTTATGCTGCTATGTGTCTTGAAACTAATCAGAGGTTGCTAGGGACTAGAGCATGGTTAATAACATTTAAATTCTGGCTAAAATTACATTTACACTTCTCATTACAACTGTTTTGTTTCTTTAGTTTTAACAGCATTTCATCAGTCCTCTTGGTTGACATTTATAGAGAAGAAGATTGCTGTCATAGGGATAAGCTTTGATGAGCTGCTTTCCCTGTCAGAAAAAGATGCTTTTGCCTTACTTAAACAAAGACTCTTAGATATTGAGTTGCAAGAACAAGGTAGCCATGCCTCCGGTAGATCCCCCCCCCCCCCCGAGATTAGGGATTCCTCCCGTGGGGATGATAGCATCATTTTTCCCCCTCCCTCAATGATCCATGTACTCACAGAGCTTATATGCTAGCTTGTTTTAATGTGTTGCCCTCTGCAGTACTCCAAGGGAGATTTCCCAAGATTCCTTGCACACAGAGGCTATGTGACTGTGGAAGAAAGGAAGTAGAAAGTATTGAGCATGCTCTTCAGTTCTGTGATTATTGCGCTGATATTCATGCTAAGTATTTAGATTGGTTGTTAAAGGATTTAATAGGCCAGTCTGATCATTATAAGTCTCTTTTTCTTCTTCCCTTGAAAATTGCTGTAACTGTTGAAATAGTGGCAACTTTTTTTTGTATCCGGCTTCTAAAAAGCTTGATTTATGTTAACTGTATTGAGTACTTCATATGCCTTGTATTCTCCTTAATGTATAATGCCAATAAAGGTCCGTTATTGTAGTAGTACTGACCTCAGTAGAGCGGTGGTCTGACTGAGTTTGTGTGTGTTCATGACAGATCCTAAAAGCTCCTCTCATATTACAAGGTGCTAGTTCTACTAGTGCTGAACCTGAAATTTATTTCATAGAACCACGGAATCATAGAATTGGAAGGGACCTCCAGGGTCATCTAGTCTAACCCCCTGCACAATACAGGGAATTCACAAATACCCCCCCAAAAAAATATCCAGTGACCCCTGTTTCATGCCCAGAAGATGGCAACACCCCCCCCCCCAAAAAAAAGGATCCCTGGCCAAATTGGCCTGGAAAAAGTTACTGCCTGACCCCAAAGTGGCATTCCTCTGAGGGTTTAAGAAAGGGCCCCAAGAACTAAGCACTGAGGCAACGGTTCCTGCCCTCCTTCTCAAGATCTGCCTAAGTTCACAGAATCAGCATTGCTGTCAGATGGCCATCTAGCCTCTGTTTGAAAAACTCCAGAGCCCACCAACTCCTGAGGAAACGTGTTCCACTGAGGAACACGTTTTTGGTTAGCCAAAAACATCTGATTTTCTGGTCCCACCTTCTGGGGCAACAGAAAACAACTCCATACCATCCTTTATATAACAGCCCTTCAAGTCCTTGAAGATGGTTATCCTATCGCCTCTCAGTCATCTCCTCTCCAGGCTAAACATACCCAGCTCCTTCAGCCTTTCTTTATAGGACTTGGTCTCCAGACACCCTCACCATCTTTGTTGTCCTCCTCTGGACACATCCCAGCTTGTCTATATCCCTCTTAAATTCTGGTTCGCCAAACTGAATACAATGCTCTAGGTGAGGTCTAACAAGAACAGAGTAAAGTGATACCACCACTTCACGTGATCTGGACACGAACACAGCGCGAAATGGCATTTGCCTTTTTAGCTACTGCATCACACTGCTGACTCATGTTCAGTGTGTGGTTCACTAAGACTCTTTTTAATAGACTCTTTTTTTAAAAAAGTGTTATGTCTAGGGCTGCCAAGCTTCCTGTGGAGGTAGGGATTCTCCATCCACAGCTTTTGTTTTGCATCACCAGTCAAGAGGCAGGAGGAAATAAACCCAAAAAAACCAACCGTCAGCCTAACAGCATAGCATCACTTCTGGTGATTCATAGAGAGGAATGACATCACTTCCAGCTTCTCCCCACAGAAGTGACATCACAGCATCTCCAATGCCCTCTCCATGTCCCTGCCACCTTCCTCTCCTACTTGTGGCCAGACCATTTCTGGCTTACTTCAAGTTGCCTGAATCTAATTGTTTTGGCCATTTCTAGTTTTTAGCTGCTTAAGCTTGCTGGATATTGTGCTGTCATAATCATTATCCTCTTGAATATTGGGTATTATATAGAACACATACTGTTTCATCAAGAAACTTTATGAAATATTGCACTCTCATGAAGAAAGATAGCTAGAATCACCAATTCTCCTCTTAACAATGGTAGACATTCGCTCAAATGCATGCCTACTGCAAAAATGGCATCTATGTGTCTTTTCCCCCACCACGTAGAGCATCTGCTTGGCATGCAGGAGGTCCCAGGTTCAATCCCCAGGTTAATGGCTGGTTTCATCCTGTCCCTTCAAAGGTTGATAATGGTTTGCTCTACTGAGGCCCCAATCACACACAGAATTAGCCGCACAATAGGCATGAATACCATGCAGACTTTAAGGGTGTGATCACACCAGAACATCTGGCAAGCGTTCCACACCCGTCAGCAACCCGTTTCTCTCTGCCGAAGAAGCGGAGTTAAAAGATACTAGGGAAAGTCCAGTATCAAACAGGTTTGCTACGGGCCACAGACAGACTTTCCCCGTGTGATCACTCCAGCACGCACTCATGGCATCGGGGATAGTCTGATCAGGCTATCCTGATGCCATGCCATTCCCCACCCCCCTTCAGTATGTGCATCATTGCATACTGCCATAGGAAGCCCTCAGGGTGGAGATGCAATTTATCGATCCTGTTTAAGCACATCAGAAGAAAACGGGGGGGGGGACCCCAACTCACCCATGATTGTGTCCGATCACACAGTGGCGGGCTGTGCCTGCAGCTTCACAGAACTGTGTGCTCGCGCAACTGCAAGTCAGATTACTCCAGAGCAGATTATCCCCCCCGATTATCTCGCTCATGTGACTGGGACCTGAGCATGGCAATTTGTAGATCTCTTGCCACATTCAGAAAGTCCCCACTCTTGCATTATTGGTTAAGCATTTTTTTTTAAAAAAAAATGCAAACCTCAGTGTGACTCACCAGTCCAAAAATGGAGCATAGAACTCCATCCTCCCTTTCTCCTTTGAGAAAGATGCTGAGGACATATGGAAACTTCTCAGAATGTGAGCCAACCGGCTCAGAACAAAAAAATGTTATTGCAATTAAGATTTTTTTAAAAAAATGTATTCCAAGAGAAGAAAGGAAATGAATCAGTCTTGTAACTTGAAAGGGCACTGAGGTATAGCATTTAAGTAAAAGCCATTTTGCATTCAAAGTATTCCTAAGGTATTTCCAAGAAACATTTGACATTTTAAAGGATTACAAATGTGTCAGCGTTGTTAGAAGTGACATTATACTTTGGATCTGGAGACCTGAAGAGCCCAGCGAATTGACTAAGCAAGTGTTACTTTGAGAAAGTGATCCGACAACTAACAGGGAAGTTATGCTTATTAAAACTGGTCTGGGCATTATTTTGCAGAGTGCACTCTAGACAATGAAAGAAACTCAGTCATACTGAGAAATTAAAATGCAAGTCTCTGAAAGTCTGATTTGGGACTTGGAAGATAATCCGGAGATGTGTGGCCAGTAACTATCCCACCTAGGGTCAGCAATTGGGAAATAACTGGAGATTTGGGGTTGGAGCCTGAGGAGGGTAGGGTTTGGGGAGGGGAGAGACTTTAATGATATAGAGTCCATGTTCCAAAGTGACCATTATTCTCCAGGTGAAATGACCTCTGTTTCCTGAAATTCAGTTGTAATCCCAGGATATCTCCAGCCAGCTCCTGGAGGTTGGCAACCCTAACCCCATTTCTACCTTGAGAAATTTTGTTACAAAATTACTCTTGCGGATTAGTGGTTTTTACCCTGTTCAGAAGTGCATGAGTTTGATGGAGGCAGGGGTTCCCGCGGCCAGGACCCACTGTTTTGCTGCCGATCAGCTGGCCGATGGGGAAGACTTATCCCGAAAAAGAATGAGGCCCAGCTGATGTTACAGCAACATGTCTCCATTACTTCCAACGTGACCTGGAAGTCATGTCATCATGTTGGCAACGTTGGGGAGATGCTGTGGTATTTGGGTGAAACCTCTACAGTAGAAACCAAATTTACCATAGAGTTTTTGACCAGACACCAGAGTGTTGCCCTGAGGTTGCTGCATGATGATGTCCCTTCTGGATCACACTGGAAGTGCTCCCAGTATGTTCCCCCCATCCCCCGCCGGTTGCCAGGAGGGAGCTGGCAACACGAGTCAACCACAGGGGCAAGGGCATTTTCAGTGACTTCCTCCCCTATCTGGAACCAGCTCCGTGAGGAAAATGGTATCCTCCAGGACCTTTCAGAGTTCTGTAGGCATGCAAGGATGTTTTGTTTCAGGAAGACTTTGGTTTGTGTGATGAACTGGGGAGCTGGCCATTATTTTAATCCTTCAGACTGCCTGTTGTGTTGATGTTTTAATTGTTTTTACTGTTTTATACATGTTTATTTGCATTGCACGTGCGTATATTTATTTGTATTGCATATGTGTATATTGTATTTTAAATGTTGTAAGCTGCCCCGAGTGGGACCCTAGCTATGGTGAGGCATTTCGGGGCCATGCCCCCTATATAAAAGCCACATCCCACAAAAAGCCATGCCAGAAAGCATTTTTAAATACATTTATTAAGTTGTGCCAGCCGGCAGGTGAATGAGTGGCCGGCTCGCTCCCTGCCGGCCAGGTGCCAATGCAGCAGGTGAGCACACAGCTGCCAGCCAGCTCTCTAGTGGCTCTCTACCTGCCAGGGTGGTGAGTGAGCAAGTGGGTGGGCCAGGAGGCTGCTGTGCTGTGCCAGGAGTGTGTGCTTGCACTAGGGGAGGAGTCATGTGATGACCTGGTCACATGTGCCAGCCACCACAGGCACAGTGCAGAGAGGCAGCACAGCAGCCTCCTCACCTGCCCACTCGCTCACCACCCTGGCAGGTAGAGAGCTGGTTGAAATTCACAAATACCTCCCCATCCACACTCACAGTGACCACTGTTCCATGCCCAGAAGATGACTAAAAAACCCGCCAGGATCTCCAGCCAAACTGGCTTAGAGAAAAATTGCTTCCTGACCCCAAAGTGGCAATCAGCATTTCCCTGGGCGTGTGAGAAAGGGCCATGAGAATGACGCACTGAGACAACCCTTCCTGCCCTCCCTCTCAAGATATGCCTCACACAATCAGCATTGCTATTAGATGGCCATCTAGCCTCTGTTTGAAAATCTCCAAAGAAGGAGAACCCACAATCTCCCAAGGAAGCCTGTTCCACAAAGGAACCGCTCTATCTATCAATCTATCTATCTATCTATCTATCTATCTATCTATCTATCTATCTATCTAGCATTCACATTTTTATCCCGCCTTTTCAGATAACTGGCTCAAGGCAGCTACCAGCAATAAAAATACCATCAAATGGTTTACAAATTTAAAATATAAAACCGCCTCAGAATGAAAACAACATAAACACAGCAATACTGGTGGCAATCAGAGTTCTCATGGTGAAGACGGCAGCAAAATGTTCAGCCTGTGGGTCCAGAGCGATGGTATCCTAAATTCCCCCCAGTGGTGGCTCCTAATCAAAAGCCTGGCGGAAGATCTCCATCTTGCAGGCTTTGCGGAACTGTAATAAGTCCCACAGGGCCCTGATGTCATCCGGGAGCTCGTTCCACCAGTATGGGGCCGCCACCGAAAAAGCCCTGGTCCTAGTGCTGGCCAGCTGAGTGTCTTTCGGACCAGGGAGAGTCAAGCGATGTTGTGAGCTTGACCTCAGTGCCCTCTGGGACATAAATGGGGAAAGGCAGTCCCTCAAGTAGGCAGGCCCCTGACCATATAGGGCTTTAAAGTTCAGTACCAGCACCTTGAACCGGATCCGGTATGCTATAGGCAGCCAGTGCAGCAACCTCAGCACAGGCTGGATGTGGTCCTGCATGGAGAGACCCATCAACAGCCTGGCTGCGGCATTCTGCACCAGCTGCCGCTTCCAGATCTGAGACTCTGGATCTGAGACTTCTCTAACTGTCAGAAAGTTCTTTCTAATGTTTAGCTGAAAACTCTTCTGATTGTCAGCTAAATGCTGCCATTCCTGGGTGGGAGGTGGATTCTCACACTCATTCACATCACGGCCCCTCACCCCCACTGTTGGAATGTATCTTGCTTCTCACAGCCTGAATTTTATCTCTCTTGCCTCCCTAACCTTGGGGAAAGGGAGCTTTCTCAACAGCTTTGCTGCTTTGGATTTGCAGGTGTTTATTGTAACTTTTTCCCGCTTTTAGCCTGGGAATGAAACAGCTAGCATATCTGAATGTATTTCTTCTGCATCAGGATTGGAGGGTTTCCCTGCATACCCAGTTTGAATGCATTATAACTGTAACCCCTCAACCTCTTTCTTTCATTACTGACTCAAGAACGTGTAGATGACTATTTGATCCACTGGGATAAAGAACCTTATGGTTAAGAACTTTGTTGACAGTTTGAAATCTCTTAGACTCTCACACTGATTTAATTTCAACCCGTTGGTTCTGGTCCGACTTTCTGGGACAACAGAAAACAACTCCATACCGTCCTCTCTATGACAGCCCTTCAAGTACTTGAAGATGGTTATCATATCGCCTCTCAGTCATCTCCTCTCCAGGCTACACATACCCAGCTCCTTCAACCTTTCCTTATAGGACTTGGTCTCCAGACTACTCACCATCTTTGTTGCCCTCTTCTGGACTCGTTCCAGCTTGTCTATATCCTTCTTAAATTGTGATGCCCAAAATTGAACACAATACTCTAAGTGAGTTCTAACCAGAGCACAATAAAGTGATACTATCACTTCACATGAGCGGGACCAGGGGTCATGTTGAGCAGGAGCTTGGGGGAGCGCAGCTCTGTGAGTTGGTGCCAGCCCCCCCCCATGGGGGAATGCCTGCTTGTGTCATGGCTGCAGCAAAAGGACCCCGTCCCCTGGAAAGGTCCTTGTTCCTCCGACCAGCCTTCTGAAGGCTTCAGCCACCACTGAAGCTCTCCTCCCAGAACAGTGGTATTTCTGAGGCTTGGATTAGTAGCTGTCCCCTCTCTGCCAGCTCTCCCTCCCTCCCTCCCTTCCTCCCTCCCTCTCTTCTTCCTTTCTTGCCTTTTGACATACTTCTGGTGATGTCAGGGGGTGTGGCACATGCAAATAAGTTATGATAATGAGTTATGCTAATGAGCTCCTGCACCTCTTTTTCTACGAAATGACCCGAGTGGGACACTATACTTCTATTGATACAGCCCCAAATCACATTTGCCTTTTTAGCTACCACATCACACTGCTGAATCATCACACTGCTGACTCATGTTCAGTGTATGGTCTACTAAGACCCCTAGATCCTATTCGCACATACTACTGCCAATAGAAGTCTCCCCATTCTATAATTATGCATTTGATTTTTCCTACCTAAATTTAGAAATTTACATTTATCCCCATTGAAATTTATTTTATTTGTTTTAGCCCAGTTGTCCAGCCTGACAAGATCATCCTGTATTCTGACTCTATCTTCTACCCTATTTGCCACCCCTCCCAATTTAGCATGATCTGCAAATTTAATAATCATTCCCTCTATTCCTTCATCCAAATCATTTATAAAGATGTTGAATAAATCAGGTCCCAGGACAAATCCTTGAGGCACTCCACTTGTCACTCCTCTCCAAGAGATGAGGAACCATTCACAAGCACTCTTTGGATGTGATCTGTCAACCAGTTACAGATCCACCTAACAGTTATAGGATCCAACCTTCATTTTTTCCAATTTGTCAACAAGAATATTATGTGGATCCTTATCAAAAGGAATCATTTGTGATTGCACGTTCAGAATTTCACTTTTAAGAAACTCCCACCCCTCTTGAACTCCCATATCCTTAAGTACTTCTGACCATGGGATTCTACCCAGCATAACTTGCTTTCCTGAAGTCTAACCTATATGTCTGACTATGTACAGCTTTTACCTTCCCCAAGACTGTAAATTCCAAAATTACATGGCCACTACTACCCAGGGTGCCCACTACTTTTACTTCATCAACCAGTTCTTCCCAGTTGGTAACAATCAAGTCCAAGATAGCAGATCCCCTATTTTCCCTCTCCACTTTCTGGAAAATGAAGTTGTCAGCAAGACAAGTCTGGAATTTATTGGACATTTCATTTTTAGCAGAGCTGGACTTCCAACAAATAAAGAGGTAATTGAAATCTCCCATGACCACTGTCTCCCATCTCTTTGAGGTATTCGAGTGTGCCTATGGATGTTGTCTCACGTATAAGATGTTTTTGATGGCTATTCCTTCTTTATATTTGAAACCTATAAATAAATATTTAAAAAAAAGAACTTTGTAATCTGTTCTAGGAGTGTCTCATCCTAGTCCTCTGCCTGGTCCTCTGTCTATAGCAGACCCCCACCATAATATCACTATTATTTCTTACTCCTTTTATTTTTACCCAGAGAGACTCAACTGGTCTTTCACGCTCATATTCACATATTTCCTCACAAGTATATACCTCCTTTACATATAATGCAACTCCTCCGCCCTTTCTTGTCTGTCCCTTTTAAATAAGTTGTACCCCTCAGTCCTAATGTTCCAGTTGTGAGTGTCATCCCACCAAGTTTCAGTAGTGCCTATTAGGTCATAGTCCCCTTCCTGTATTAGGACTTCAAGCTCCCCCTGCTTGTTTTCCATACTCTGCATATTAGTGTAGAGACATTGGAATCCATGTTTTATGCACCCTGAGGTTTTCATTTCTGTAATTGCGTGTGAGTTAATTTTACCTAGCATACGTGCCACTCCCCAAAAACTTTAGAGTTCTTATCTCCATTTATTGGTATCATACTGGGCTTTGCATTTTTGTCTCGCTCCTCCATAGGATTTAGTTTAAAGCTCTCCTTATTAGATTTGCAAGGCTGTTTCCAAACCCATTTTTTCCTACCCTCATGAGGTGCAAACCTTCTCCCAAGAGCTTCATCTCAAAAGTGTAAGCCATAGTCCAAAAAGCCAAACCTTTCCTGATGACACCATCCATGTAGCTAGTCATTGATCTGAAGTATTCTTCTTTCTCTTACTAAGCCATGGCTTTCGACAGGAAGAACTGATGAAAATACAACCTGTGCTCCCAATTTTTTCACCTTTTTATCCAGAGACACATAGTCTCTTTTAATACATTCTGGGCTATGCCGGGTGGTATCATTTATTCCCTCGTGGATGAGCAAGATGGGCTTGATGAGTCTTCCTACCTTTTCTGTCACATTCTGGATGTGTGCACCTGGTAGACAGCATACCTCTCGAGACAACAAGTCCAGTCGTCACACTTTAGCTTCTACCCCTCTATGCAGGGAATCCCCAATTACCCACACACGCCTTCTCCTATATTGGGGAGCAGAAGCTCAAGTCCTCTCATCCACATAGGTCTGGGAAATTTTCTTCAAGCTCCATGGAGGCTGGGGGAGAAGCCCTTGTTCCAGTGTTTCAGAATCACTGTCTGTGGGGAGATGGAGGAACTGATTGCTTAGTAACAGAGGCTCAGAATGTCCCTTGATCCTCCTGCTCCTGTGGATTACTTTCTTCTATGTGCCCTCCTCCTGTGTCAGGTGCTCCTCCATTTGCTGAGATATCTTTCCCTCCTCCTCCTGTTGCCCTCTCAGGAGTGCTTCATGCATTCTGTCCATGAAATCTTCACCTTCCCTTACAAACTTGAGTGTGGACAAGCATACTACCTATGGGGTCCTCATGTCAGCTGTGACTTGACAGCAAAAGAAAAAAGACACATAGGTGCTGTGATTAGGGTTGCCAGCCTCCAGGTGAGGGTTGGAGATCTCCTGGGGTTACAACTGATCTCCAGTTTTAACAGACCAGTTCACCTGGAGAAAGTGGCTGATGTGGAAGGTGGACTCTAAGGCATTATAACCCGTTGAAATCCCTTCCCTCTCCAAACCCCACCCTCCTCAGGCTGCAACCACCAAATCTCCAGGTATTTTCCAACCTGGGGCTAGCAACACTAGTGCTGCTTGACCAAGACTTCCCCTGGACAGCAACCTCTAAAAACATTGTTCCTTGAGAGAGATCCTTCTCAACATATCTACTGATACAGACAGGGCTCATTTCGTAGCAGGAGCTCCTCTGCATATTAGGTCACACACCCCTAATGTAGCCAATCCTCCAAGAGCTTACAGAGCTCTTCTTACAGGGGCTACTGTAAGCTCTTGGAGGATTGGCCACATCAGGGGTGTGTGGCTTAATTTGCAGAGGAGTTCCTGCTACAAAATGAACCCTGGATACAGAACATTATCTTTGCTACAAATCCATTCCCATCTCATCAGTATCCACATACACAATGAATCCTCTGGAATCATGTCACTCACTCTAGACTTTACCTATAATGTGAGTTCTGCATTTTAAAATGTGTCATGATGGATCTTTAAGCAAAAGAGAGAGAGAGAGAGAGAGAGTTGCAAGCATTTCACTGTACCAGAAGCCATTCCTACCGAGCTGCCCTTTACACATAGCTCTTCTGTGGAATCTGCTTTTCAATGGCCTCATTCTATGGCATGGCCTTACCATTCAAAGGGCTACAAATGTATTTTCAGTGGAGTTTCCTACCAAACAAAAAGAGCCATAAATGTTATGGCCCTGCCATAGGTTAACATCTATGGCTCCCACAGTGGTGCTGTAACGTGAAGGGTATCAGGAAGGAGGATCGTATGTGTATGAACACGGGTCCTTTCGTAGAAAAAGAGGTGCAGGAGCTCATTGGCATAACTCATTAGCATTACTTATTTGCATATGCTACACCATAGCATATAGGGGTCTTTTCTCTAAGGAAAAGACCCCTATATACATAGGTAGAGAATCCCAGTTACCTTCTCTCTCTATGTCTCCTTAAGCTAATTCCCCCAACTAATTAGGAGACTGCCTATTTGGGTAACACCATGGAGCTCTCTGGGTGAGCTTAGACCAGCTGCACACCCTTCAGCTTTAACCTACCTTACAAGGGATTGTGAGGATAAAATGGAAGAGTGGAGAACGATGTAAGCAGCTTTGGGCCTTCATTGGAGAGAAAGGTGGGGTATAAATTAAGTAAGTAAATAAAAGAACAGTTATTTGAGGAAAGAGGCTGGAGGAGATCTTCACATTTTACTGAGTGTACCAGAAGGATACATTCCAATACCATCCAATCATGGTTTTCAGAGGAATACTCAAGGTTCAAGTATTGTACAATGCGGGTCGTTTTTGATTTCTACAAGCAGTTTTTTTCCGAAGCCCTTCCCAACACTGTTCAATTTGCATTTGACGAGGAAAGGAAAGGAAAGGAAAGGAAAGGAAAGGAAAGGAAAGGAAAGGAAAGGAAAGCGGGTTGTCCAATGCATGTAGAAAATAAAAGCAAAAAAAAATATTTATTTTAATAGCTATAGCAAGAATAACTATAGCACAAAAATGCAGACAAAAAGCAGTCCTACTTTATCTCTTTGGCAATATTTTGACAATGAAATGATTTTATAAAGGTTGAAAACTGCTGATGCAAATTAGGCCAAAGGACCGAGGGCTAAGGCAGTAAAGGCATAAGAGCAAGCCTGGCTATTTTCCCCAGTCATTTTGTAACCCTGTTTTAGCTGTTTCTTGGTAATTCCACTGGAGAAATTTGACTGGATTTGTATTGTTTAATAACTACACCCCACACACACACACACACACACACACAATCTGTGTGTACTTAAGCCTGCACCACCAAGACAGATGAGTTGTTCTTCGGGTTGTCAAAGATCCTAGCTTGTGTTTTGGAAAATCTGTCACTTTCATTAAAAAAAATAAGGGCAGTATATTTTATTGTCACTCGATGAAAGGGGTTTTGTGCCTTTCGTTCATTTCATTTCACCAATATCTATGCAGATGTGATGCAACATACTCAGCAAGAAGATAGCTTCTTCTCCCCCCCCCCCCCCTCAGCTCCTTTCGCATTTCTGGCCAAGAAGTTAAAGTGTATTATAGCTGGAAGCTTATATGGAATTTTGAATAATTTAAGCGTTTTGCTGCCCCGTGTTTCACACGCAGATCAGCTGGTCCTAACAGAAAGAGGTGCAAGCAATGAATAGCAGGCTTCTTTCTTTTCTCAAATAATATCACCCTGAATAAACTGTTATGGGGAATAAGAAATCATACTCCACAGTTGTTTTGATAATGAGTTTTTAATATTCTAGTGTTTACCTTGTGGTTTCTTTGTTTGTTTTTTCAATCTTGGCTTGCAGTGTCATATTTGGAATAAATTATCATTTTGATATTAAAGAGGCTTCATGCCAAATTTGTTCCTTTGTGAAACCTTCCCCCCCCAAAAAACCAACACCCCCCCCCTGTTTTGTTTTTTTTTAATTCTACAGCTGTAGTGGAATTTGCTCCTTGCAGACGGTCATTTCTTAAGAGTTGGATCCAGCCAACTTCTCAGTTGCTGGAAAAGAACAAGAGGTTCCCTTTGCTCATAAAAAGGTACATTGGAGGTTAAGAAACCAGCATGGACAAAAGTCATGTAGTATTGGGGGCTATTAGAGGAGGAGATGGGGTTGCCAGGTTCCCCTTGGCCAGTTTGGTGTAGTGGTTAAGTGCACGGACTCTAATCTGGGAGAACCGTGTTTGATTCCCCACTCCTCCACTTGAACCTGGCTGGATGACCTTGGGCAAGCCATAGCTCTGTACCAGCTGTTCTCTCAAGGACAGCTTGGGAAAAAGCTCTCTCAGCCCCACCTACCTCACAGGGTGTCTGTTGTGGGGAGGGGAAGGGAAAAGGAGTTTGTAAGCCGCTCTGAGACTCCAAGTGAGTGAAGGGCAGGGTATAAATCCAATCTCCTCCTCCTCCTCCTCCGCCGCTGCCTCCTCCGCCTCCTCCGCCTCCACCGCCTCTTCCGCTTCTTCTTCTTCTGTTGCCAGATCCAGGTCAGGAAACTCCTGGGTATTTGGGGGGTAGAATCTAGGGAGAACAGGGACCTCAGTGGGGTATAATGCCATAGAGTCCACCCTCCAAAGCACCCATTTTCTCCAGAGGAACTGATTGTTGTAGTCTGAAGATGAGGTGTAATTCCAGAAATGCTGGCAACCTTGGGAGGTTTTAAGTATTGAGCGGGAGGCGATGAATTCAAACAACAGGCTTTTATTCGGTGATATCGCTCCACTCAAAAGACAGCTCTATTTTCTCCAGAGGAACTGATTGTTGTAGTCTGAAGATGAGGTGTAATTCCAGGAATGCTGGCAGCCTTGGAAGGTTTTAAGTATTGAGAGGGAGGCGATGAATTCAAACAACAGGCTTTTATTCGGTGATATCGCTCCACTCAAAAGACAGCTCTATGAGAGCGGCACCTTAATTTATACTGTTCCAACACACAACTTTCAACAAAGTAACTATATACAGGCAATACTATTGGACCCAAGCAGGGCTCGGCGACTGGATATCTAGATTGGCTTTAGGACCAATGGGAGTCTTTATTCATCAGCCAATAGGACATGGAGCTTTAGGATACCAGAGCCCTTTCAAGCTATTGCTGCTTCAATTATCCAAAACATAAACACAACAGGAGGGGAGCTGAGCAGGACTGAGTGAAAAAGCTAGCCAGATCCAACCCTATGGACAGATGAGTCAGAAGGTGTCCCACAGTGCTTCTGGTATTCCTTCATCTCCTATGGCTTGGCATCTACTCAGAGAGGAGGTGGATTCAGATGGCCCTCCTGGTTGCAGGGCTGCCAACATCCAGGTAGGCCCCGGAACCCCAATGGAATTACAGATGGTAGCCAAACTACAGAAAATGGCAGCTTTGGAGGGTGGACTCTATGGCACTGTATCTCTGCTGGGCTCCTTCCCTCCTCAAACTTCAGTAATTTCCTTACCTGGAGTTAGCAACCCTAGCTGGCTGGACATAGTAAACTCATTATGAGGGTTTCCCCCTCCTTTCAGCATGGAAAGTTGGGAACTGGCAGTGTGAATTCTTTGATACATCTCACTTGTGATGGGACTGTGGTTTCAGGAAAACCTTGGAGACCAGATTAACCCATGCAATAGCGAACAAGATCTTTGAATAAGCATATTACTAGGGCTACCAGCTCCAGGTTAGGACATACTTGGCATTTTCGGGAAGGGGAGTCTGAGGAGGGTGGGGTTTGAGGAGTGGAAGTATTCCAAAGGGGTATAGTGCCACAGAGTCTACCTTCCAGAGCAGCCATTTTCTCCAGGTGAACTGATCTGTCGCCCGGGAATCAGTTATATTCCCAGGAGATCTCCAGCTGCCAGCTGGAAATTGGCAACCTTCATCAACATAAATGATAGAGGTTTTCTTTTGTATATATCTGAAGTCCTGTTACCAAATGTTTGTGCAGGAATGGAAGGTTGGAACTCTCTCTCACTGCTGGAAGCAATTGTTCTTAATAATAGTTCTCACAGTCAGATATTCGACTGGTAAATGGTGTTCTGCAATTTGAAATCTAGCCAAATTTGTGGGAACTGCAGATGTATCTTTGCAGTATTCTTGCTGTTCCAAGCAACACTGTCCTCTGGAGCTGAGCTGGTGTTATTTTCTCAATGACCAGAATGTCAGAGTGTTCCTTGAGACTTCCAGGCACTGCTCCAATGACAACTGGAACAATGGTAACCTTCTTCTCCCAGAGGTGCTCTAACCCAGGGGTCATTTCGTAGAAAAAGAGGTGCAGGAGCTCATTAGCATAACTCATTTGCATAACTCATTTGCATATGCCACACCCCCTAACATACCGGAAGTGTGTCAGAAGGCAACATCCACCCCTCAGGCTCCACTCCACAGGTGAGTGAAACTGACTTGCCCTTCCTCCATTCCCTTCCCCATCCAATACTTTGTGCAATAAAAATAAGCGTAAAGAACACACCCTCATTCTCTTCCTGCTCCCTTGAAACCACCAGGTTTCAAGTAGACTTAAGATACCCAGGACATGTGCACCACCCATCCCTTCCCCTTCCCCTCCCCACAACAAGACACCCTGTGAGGTAGGTGGGGCTGAGAGAGGTCTTTTGAGAACTGCTCATGAGAGGACAGCTCTGAGAGAACTTGTGACTGGCCCAAGGTCACATCGGCAGCTGCATGTGGAGAAGTGGGGAATCAAACCCAGTACAACTCCTGACCACTACACCAAACTGATGGGGTGGAAGCTGCTGAAGGGTTGGTGAAATTTCTCCAGTACTTATGTGCTATGTGCCCAGATAAAAAATGGTATACTTAGAAAATTTATATGCCACCTTGAGCAAGTCTCTGGAAAAGCAGCACACAGTCATAAAAGGAACAATGATAAAATTATCAATGTTAAAACAAAACATTAAAAACAATAAAGACCCTAACAGGGCTTTCCCCGGGGTGCTGCGCCTCTGCACTGCTCGGGGAAGCCGAGGAGGGGGCGGGGCTTGGTCATGTGCCTGCCCCCTGGGCTCCTCACTCCCGGAGCTGCGCTCCTGTGTGCTCCTGCTCCAATGGACCCCTGTCTAACTCTATTTGTATGTCTTGGTATTTCATGATCTTCTCCTGTCCGTTCTTTTCTATTCTGCTGTCTCCTGGGATTGCAGTACCAATTCTGATATCAGGGGTGTTATGCTCCAGTGTTTATCTGTTTGTATTCAGAAGTCCCAAAGAATCTTTGTTTCATCATTCTCCATGACCTTTGTCTGGTTTCTGCTCCCATGAATTTCTCGCTGATGGTAAGCCATAGTTCTTGCAAAGATTCCAGCGCAACAGAACTGGAACTCTATTATCGTTATGAAACTTTGGAAGGCCTTTTAAAAATGAAGCTCTTGACCCGGTTTTAAATATTGTGTGAAATATACATTTAGAATCTTCTCACTGATTTTACATTTATTTATTTATTTATTATGTGATCTGCCTAGCTCTGAAATATCAAGTGGAGGACCTCATTCCTCTTTATTGAAGGGCTGGAGGAGAGAAGAAAATACTACCTTATTCACAACCAGTAAGAAGTCAGTCCTCTTCTTTTTGAAACAGGATGGCCAGAAAGAGAACCAGGTTTGACTGTGGCAAAATGAGCCCCGATACATGTGGAATTTGCCCATCTACCCCCATGTCTCAAGCTGCTAGATAGACCTTCTCTAGCCTTATTTCACCACCATCCAATATATATTTTTTATTTTATTTACTTTATTTCTATCCTGCCTTTCTCCCCAATGGAGATCCAAGACGGCTTACATCATTCTCATTTCCTCCATTTTATCCCCACAACATCTCTACAAGGGAAGTAAGGCTGAGAGAGGCCTAAGGCAGGGGTGGGCAATTGTTTTGGCTTGGGGGCCACTTCGTGGGAGCGGAGGTTAGTGGAGGGCCGCACCTTTTAAAAGGGTTAGTGAGGGTGGGGGCAGGCAGGGCTTCCCCAGAGAGCTGCGCTTTGACGTGGCCCAGGGAAGGCGAGGGTGGAGGCGGGCAGGACGTCCCCAGAGCGCTGCGGCCCCGGGAAGAGGAGGATGGGGGAGGGAAGGGAACTTACCTTCCTTCTTCTGCCTCCTCCTCATCCAACAGGGCTGCTGGGAGCAGGGGGTGAGACTTGGTAATGTGCCCACCCCCTGGACACTTCACTCCCGGAGCACCGCTTCTCTGCGCTCCGGGCCCAATGGAGGCCTGACTGAAACCACGTGACCAACTGTCTTGGCGGGCCGCAAAAAACTCTGTGGCAGGCTGCATGTGGCCCACCCCTGGCCTAAGGTCATTGTCAGCTAGGCTGACCTAAAACAAAGGTGGGGGTAAAGAGGCTGGCTGCCATAAAAAATTGGGAGGAGGTAGTTGACACTGGGAGGCTACTTTCGATTCTCCTCTAGCATTTGTCTTTGTTTTGACAAGATCTCTGGTTTCTCTTGTGAGTTTCCCGCTGGGAACTAAGCCGTTATTTTCCACACAAGGGTAACCTGGCATTCATTGGCTTGTAACCATCTGATGACCCAAGTTTGAAACCCGTATAAAATCCCATTCCCGCTTTCCCTCTTTAGTCATAACACAGATAGTGTTTAGACAATGTAGTAACCTGATTAAATAAACTGATCCTGCTTAAGGAACGTTGTTGAGTGCTGATTATTAGAGACTTTGACAGAATGTTAAGGCTCCTCATCCCTGGACTGTGTTCCACATCCCGAATCTCAACATGAGTGTGGGGAATGGTGGATACCAGCCAGTCATGGAGGCAGAGATTCCCATCACCACGGTAAGTGAGGTTCCCACAATGGGGGTGCAAGCACTGGCTCCAGATCGGGGACCTGTGGGGGGTGCTCAGCCCCAAGGGAGAGACCAGTACTCATGGGCACACTGCTCTACTGCTCCAAGGGAGTCGTGGGTGCTGACTCCTCAGGTGGCTGTACCAAGACACTATGACTGGGTGATCCCCAGCCATCCAGAGTCGTTGGACTAGGGCGGAGGTGGTGAAGTCAAAGCACTAGTCGAGCACATGGGAACGCACTTGTGGGAGCAAGTGCAGCAAGAGGTTTTTGAACTAACAATTAGATTACCCCAAATGATTTTGGACACGGTGTGGGATGAACTGAGGCAACAGTCTCCCCCCCCCCCAGTCGGGCGGCCATGGCTCCACCAGGGTCACCAGCCAGGCAACCAGGAGCCCCTCCTGCACAACCTATGGCACCCACTGGGGCTCCAGCAGGGCCGGGGCAACCGGCTCAAACCCCGACTCCTGGGGTCCCTGGATTGCAACAACCTAAGGAGCTACTCAGAGCTACATTTGATGGGACCCCTGAAAAGTTGGCATTCTTTCTAGTGCAAGTGTGCAGATTCCTAAGAGATTGGGGCATTCGGTTCCTGGATGATGAGCATCAGGTTAAGTTTTGTCAGTGCAAAGCTGAGGGAACATATGGCAGACTGGTACGTGGATTTGCATGAGATCCAGGGTCCCAAGCTACAGGATGTGCAGGCCCTCATGTGGGCCTTCATACAGGCCTTCATACAAAGGCCTGTATGAAGAGCCGCTGGCAGGCGAGAAGGCAAGGGCACGCCTCTGTACCTTGAAGCAAGGCAACTGCACGGTGCATGAGTACTCGGAAGTGTTCAAAACAATCACGGCGAAGATCCAGGGATGGCCAGAGCCCATGCTGATGGAGCACTTCCAAATGGGGCTCAGTCACCAGATCCTCGACATGGTTCTGCATAATATACAACCCCTCACGCTGGATGTGAGAAGCAGACGATACAGAGAACCGCCTGCAGATAATCAAGATGCAGGCCTCACAGGTGTACCTTAAAACCCCCGGGAAGGGGCTGAAGTTGACCCAACCCAGAGGAAAAGATCCAATTAAAGAACAGCGGATGCGGCAAGGACTTTGTCTCCGGTGTGGGGAGGCCGACCACTTTGCGGCGACCTGCCCAACGAGTGCAACTCCGACCCCTCTGAAAGCTAGAGAGAAGAAAACCACAGGGACCCCAATGTGGCCAAGCAGTGAGAAATGGAAGTTCCCGAAAGCACTGCAGCTGGGAGCGCAGCTGGAAGGCACCTCGTCAAGCAGTGAGGAAACACAAAAGCCATCGGGACCTGTTGTAAGAGGCACAAACCAACAGGTCCGAGAGCTGCAGGCGCCACCTATGGTAAGCAATTCTGACCCCATCCTGTTTGTGACTGTGACCATTTTAGACAGAGACATGGGCATGCAAATTTGAGTCTGCGCGCTGATTGACTCGGGCTGTACATGAGACATAATCAGCCGTCGCTTGTTTATGGGGCTGGGGGCCCCAGTTCAAAGACTTCCAGAGCCAGGGGTCCTTTCGGGCAGGAGCTCGGGGGAGCGCAGCTCCAGGAGTTGGTGCCAGCCCCCCCCCCCCACGGGGGAATGACTGCTTGTGTCATGTCTGCAGCAAAATGACCCCATCCCCTGGAAAGGTCCTTGTTCCTCTGACCAGCCTTCTGAAGGCTTCAGCCACCACTGAAGCTATCCTCCCAGAATAGTGGTATTTCTGAGGCCTGGATTAGTAGCAGTCCCCTCTCTGCCAGCTTCTTTCTTTCTTTCTTTCTTTCTTTCTTTCTTTCTTTCTTTCTTTCTTTCTTTCTTTCTTTCTTTCTTTCTTTCTTGCCTTCTGACATACTTCTGGTGATTTCAGGGGGTGTGGCATATGCAAATAAGTTATGCTAATGAGTTATGCTAGTGAGCTTCTGCACCTCTTTTTCTACGAAATGACCCCTGGTTTCGTGTACAGCTACGGAGCATGTCTGCAGTTTTGATGACGGGAAGTGTTCACAGTTGAAGATAGAATCAAGGGGTGGGACTTGTGATTCTCAGAATTGTGGTAAAGTTACAGTTCTCTGTTATAAATGCAGTGAAATTTGCTCTGTAAACCGCCCTGAGTCCGTTTGCGGGGAGGGCAGGGTATAAACATGAAGTATAAATACAAAAATAAATATAAATAAATAAAACCAGGAAGATTCTCATTGAGATCCTGCCTTGGCCATGAATGTATTAGCTGGTCTTCTGCAAACCCCATTTTTTCTCAGCCTTAGCTTCCTGTCTGCAATATGGTCATAAAAATGTTGTATAGCCACAGGGAGATGTGGAATGGTATAGTTAGTACATAGGGCTGCCAGTTCCAGGTTGGGAAATACCTGGAGATTTTAGGGGTGGAGCCTGAGTACTGTGGGGTTTAGGAAGGGGAGGGAATTCAGTAGGGTATAATGCCTTAGAATCCATCTGCCAAAGTGGCCATTTTCTCCAGGTGACATGAAATTCAACCCTACTTACATCAGGGGCCTGCGGGCACCTTTGGAATGTCAACACAGGGTGGTGGGTACAACTACAAAATGGCTGCCACAGAAGGTGGAGGTAATTGCAAAATGTCAGTGAGTGAGGTTGTTCATAACTCTAATCAGTGCTTTTGTTTGTTTGTTTTACAAGGGCCGGGTACTCATAATATAAGGTTGCATTGATTCCCACCAATTCTGCCTTCAGAACTTGGGAAACTGCCCCCCTCCCCCCCCCCCGAGGTGCTGATACTCAGAAGGAAGATAAATCAAGATGGGTAGTTGTGTTAGTCTGTTTGTAGCAGTAGAAAAGAGCAAGCGTTCAGTAAAACCTAAAGACTAACATTGGAAAGTGGAATTGCTGAATTGCAATTGATAACAAAGCTCAAGGCAATGCATCCACTTGGACTGAATCGAGACCTAGGTTTCCTGTCTCACTACCAATGCTGATTTCTCCATGCCTACTACCCCCCTCTGCATATCTCACCTAAATCCAATCACATCTGCTATTGTTATTCACCCACTATTTTCATTGGCCTGCTAATGTAATTCAACATCTGAAATCACTCCACTTTCCAATAAACAGAACAGATGGACTCTCATTCTAGCTGTATCTGAAGAAGTGAGCAGTGACTCACAAGAGCTCATACCCTGCCACTTATTTTGTTAGTCTTTGAGATGCTACTGGACTCTTACATGGAAGGAAGAGCAATTCTAAATAGGTCTGCTTAGAATTCCACTCAGGTCTGTTCAGTGGGACTTACTCCCAGAAACATGTTCTTAGGATTGCATACTGGGTGAGTGGAATAAACCTTTTCCCTGATTGCTATGTAGTGCCCCATCCCTCCTCCGCTACCACAATTCAGTAAAATTTTTGGCTGTGTTAGAGAGGAGCCACTGTGGTGGAAATAATGTTCTGAGTTTTGAAGTGCACTTGTTTTCAAAAAGGGGGAAAGAAGCATGAGGCATTTTGGAAGGAAAAGTACAGACGATTCTTGGAGAAATTACTAATTAGAAATAAGAGGTCATTCGCTGAAGAGATTAGTCTGTGTGGGGTTCAAAGCTTCCTGGGCAATTTTCTTTAAATAAGAATTCCCCACAGCTGGCTTTTAACCTGAAATGAAAAGAATGCTCTTCTTAAAGAGCTTAGTATTTTAGCTGGGATATATGGGGGTACGTCCATACTTACATGTATGTTCTTATTTTTAAAAAGGGGGTAAGGATCTAGCTGAATAAATCTTTTAATCCTTTTAACAACTCTGCTCGCCAGATAATGTATTTCAGAAAATGATGACTGGCCCTGAACATTTAAGCCATTTATAATGTGATTTGGGCAGCCGATAACCAAATTACACTCCTTTCATGTCATCTGGTCTTTCTTTAGGAATCTGAAAGGTTTTTCCAACCATTTTTTCCCCTTGGGGTAGGCGTATAGTTTCTGACATAACCTTTCCCCAGGTTGGAGTGCTACGTGGATTTATGCTAGTAGAATTCAAACAGCAAACTATGTACCTAAACGTACACTAAAAGTGCTATCTGAAGAGTTACATTTTTCTAAGCCCCTTGACCCCAATGGAGTTAGAAAAGGTGTAATTCTGTTTAGAATTATATCGTAATAGTTTCATTTTAAATACCCTTTGTACTCATAACCAGCCTCGTATATACCCTGGTACACATGGAACAAGTGATTTGCTGAAATACTTTCTCTTCATTCAGAACTGATATAGAATTTTTCCCCCTCTCCCCAAATATTAGAACTTGAGGTTTATAAAATTAAAGAGAATGGTTAAAGAGAATGGAAAGAGAACTTGAGGGAATCCATTGATGTTGATGGACAGTAGATTCAGGACAGACAAAAGGAAATACTTCTTTACACTATGAGCAGGGGTCCGTTGGGGCCGGAGCGAGGCGGAGCAAAGCTCTGCCAGCTCAGGAGTGACCACTAGGGCAGCCATGGGCTGAATCAGATTCTCTGATCTGATTCAGCCTGCTGCCGAATTGCCGCCGAAATTCGGTGGCAACTTTAAAAGTGACTGGAGGGGAGGGGGTTTGAGGGAGAGGTTCCAAACTTGCAGGGTAGCTGCTGGGACCTCTCCCCCAAATACCCACCACGTTTCAAGAAGATTGGACCAGGGGGTCCAATTCTATGGGCCCCCAAACAGGTTGCCCCCATTCCCACTATTGTTCTCTATGGTAGAAAAAAAGGTAACATTTTTTCCCACCATAGAGAACAATGGAGGGAATGGGACAACCTGTTTTGGGGCCCGTAGAATTGGACCCTGTGGTCCAATCTTCTTGAAACTTGGTGGGTATTTCGAGGAGTGGCCCCAGCAGCTACCCGGCAAGTTTGGAGCCTCTCCCTCAAACCCCCTTTCCTCCAGCCCCTCATATACCCTATGAGTTTTTGCCATTGATTTCAATGGCCCATAGGGTATAATGGGGCTGAAACTGACATTCCCTTTCTGATACACTTCCAGTGATGTCAAGGGACGCGGCATATGCTAATGAGTTATGCTAATGGGTTATGCTAATGAACTCCTGCACCTCTTTTTCTATGAAAGGACCCCTGACTATGAGTAGTTAAAACATGGAATTATCTGCCAGAGGATGTAATGGCCACAGGCACAGACAGCTTTGATAGGTGATCAGACAGATTCATGGAGGACAGGTCCATCAAAGGCTACTAGACATGGTGACTAAAAGGAATCTTCACATCCAGAGGCATTAAAGACCCAGATAGCCCAAGCTAGACCAGTCTCGTCAGATCTCAGAAACTAAGAAGGGTTGGCCCTGGCTAGTATTTGGATGGGAGGCCTCCAAGGAATACCAGCGTTTTTGACATAGAGGCAGGCAATGGCAAACCACCTCTGAAAGTCTCTTGCCTTGAAAACCCTACAGTATCACCATAAGCTCTGAATACCAGTGCCAGAAGGGAATATTAGGCAAAGGCCCCAGCCTCTAAGAACATAAGAGAAGCCAGTGTTGGATCAGGCCAATGGCCTATCCAGTGCAACACCCTGTCATACAGTGGCCAAAAACACCAGGTGCCCTCAGAAGGTCCAGCAGTGGGGGCAGGACACCAGAAGCCCTCCCACTGTTCCCCCCCCCCCCATCAAGCACCAAAAATACAGAGCATCACTTGTCCCAGACCAAGAGATCCTATCTATACATGGTGGCTAATAGCTACTGATGGACCTCTGCTCCATATGTTTTTCCAATTCCCTCTTGAAGCCGTCCATGCTTGTAGCTGCCACCAACTCCTGTGGCACTGAATTCCACGTGTTACTCACTCGTTGGGTGAAGAAGTACTACCTTTTATCTGTCCTAACCCGACTGCTCAGCAATTTCATTGAGTGCCCACAAGTTCTTGTATTGGGAGAATGGGGGAAAGTATTTCTTTCTGTACGTGCTCTGTCCCATGCATAATCTTGTAAACTTGTATCATATCACCCCTCAGTTGTCATTTCTCCAAGCTAAAGAGCCCCAAGCACTTTAACCTTTCTTCATAGGGAAAGTGTTCCAACCCTTTTATCATTCTAGTTGCCCTTTTCTGTACTTTTTCTAATGTTATAAAACCTTTTTTCTAATGTTATAAAACCTGAGGTGTGGTGACCAGAATTGCGCACAGTATTCCAAATGAGATCACAACATCAATTTATACAGGGGCATTATGATACTGGCTGATTGGTTTTCAGTTCCCTTCCTAATAATCCCCAGCATAGTATTGGCCTTTTTCATTGCAGTCACACACTGTCTCAACATTTTCATTGAGTTATCTACTACGACTCCGAGATCTCTCTCTTGGACAGTCTCCACCAGTTCAGACCCCATCAATGTGTATTTATAGTTAGGATTTTTGGACCCAATGTGCATCACTTTGCACTTGTCCACATTAAACCCCATTTGCCACATTGACGCCCACTCACCCATCCTTGACATATCCCTTTGGTGTGCCTCATAATCCTTCCTGTTTTTTCACCACCCTGAACAACATGTCATTCACAAATTTAGCCACTTCACTGCTTACTCCCAACTCCAAATCATTAATGAACAATTTAAAAAGCATAAGACCCAGTACTGATCCCTGCAGTACCCCACTGCTTACCACCCTCCACTGAGAAAATTGCCCATTTATACTCTCCGTTTCCTATTAATTAGCCAGTTTTTGATTCACAAGATGAATTGTCCTTTTAGCCTGTGACTATTGAGCTTACTTGGAAGCCTTTGATGAGGAACTTTATCAAAAGCTTTCTGGAAGTCAAGGTAAACAACATCTATTGGGTCCCCCTTGTCCACATGTTTATTCACCCCCTCAAAGAACACTAACAAGTTAGTGAGACAAGATCTTCCCTTACAGAACCCATGCTGAGTCTGCCTCAATAGTTTTTGTTCATCAATGTGCCTACTAAGTTTTTCCTTAATAACAGTTTCCACCAACTTATCCGGTATCGACGTCAGACTGACTGGCCTGTAATTTCCCAGATCTCCTCTGAAACCCTTTTTAAAGATGGGGGTGACATTAGCTACCTTCAGTCCTCAAAAATGGAGGCAGATTTTAATGAAAGATGACATATTTTTGTCACATTTACATTTCTTTCAGAACTCTTGGATGTATGCCCTATGCCCTGTTGTGCCCACCCGAGTACCTAGTTGACCACTGTGTGAGACAGGATGCTGGACTAGATGGACCACTGGTCTGATCCTGCAGGACTCGTCTTATGTTCTTACATTCTCCAATATAAATCTAACTCAATCACATTTGCTCAGAAAATGTGAGGGTGTTTGCAAAATAATGTAGGAGAATACTTGAGGCTTAAGAAGTCATCTTTGCATGTTTGAGAATTCTCTGATGACAGGATAGGATTTATGATTTGTTTGCAGGCTGAAAGGACTAATTTTGGATTTCAAAGCTGGGCCAAACAAATATGTCTTGGGTACAATGGAATGAGTATAATTGTGATTATGCTTTGTCATGGCATGCAAAATATGTTGCCTTAACCTTTCATGTTCTCCCCCCCCCAAAAAAAAACACAACTCGCTGGAGTGGATTTATTCTCTTGATGTTCATTGTGATGAATTTAGGAAGTCTGACAGCTCATACTGATGTGAAGAGACCCCCTAGGGACACTGTGCTGCTCATATCAAACATCCCTTTTGCTTAAAAATGGGATGATTTTACCAAAGCATATATTTGACGGCAGTTTTAGCTTAGATGAAATTAGGTAGTGACAACTTTGCTGGCAAGGAACCGCTAGGCGCTTGCTAGCATAAACCACTTAAAAAAAAATAAAATCTAAAGGAATTTTCACATTCTGGTGTCAAATTTCACATTTAAATTAGATCTTGAAAATCAGTGTTTAAATTTCAGAACTCAGTTTAGCACGAGTATTTGAAACACATCTGTCTCGTGAAGTTTAACGAGTGAACATAAACTGTACTGCGTCAGATCGATTGCTATTTGAAGTCAGCTTCAGAGTTTGCCAGAATTTGATTGTGCCAGAAGTGTTGGATCCCACCAGCCTCACCACTGGCATTACTAACATTACCATTTTTTGGTCACCTCAAGACTGGACTACTGTAACACCCTCTGCATGGGGCTGCCCTTGTGCCAAATCCGGAAGCTGCAGCTGGTGCAGAATGCAGCGGCGTGGCTGATGACCGGTCTCCCGGTCCGGGAGCATGTCCAGCCTGCCCTAAAAACACTGCACTGGCTGCCTATAGCATACCGAATAAGGTTCAAGGTGCTGGTACTTACCTATAAAGCCCTATATGGCTGAGGACCTACCTACTTGAAGGACCGCCTCTCACCATATATTCCCCAGAGAGCACTTCGATCTGGTTCCCAAAACTGCCTGACTATCCCAGGGCCGAAAGAGGCCCACTTGGCGGCGACAAGGGCCAGGGCCTTTTCTGTGGCGGCCCCTTACTGGTGGAATGAGCTCCCAGATAACATCAAGGCCCTGCGGGATTTATTACAATTCCGCAGGGCCTGTAAAACGGAGCTCTTCCGCCAGGCTTTCAAATAGGGGCCGCCCACAGTATTTACATCTGGCCCTGGCCTGATTTTTAGCCGCCAATGCCTGACCAGAAATGGAGATATGCTTGATTGCTGTTTTTGATAGCTGTACTGAAGTAACGTCATCTATGTGGTATGTGTTAGGATGTTTTTATGTTTGTTTAATTTTTAAGTAATGTATTGTGCCATAATGGC
This sequence comes from Lepidodactylus listeri, assembly GCA_029233225.1. Classification (NCBI taxonomy): domain Eukaryota; kingdom Metazoa; phylum Chordata; class Lepidosauria; order Squamata; family Gekkonidae; genus Lepidodactylus; species Lepidodactylus listeri. The sequence continues at coordinate 112,939,968 of JARCFY010000006.1, forward strand.
TGTTGTTAGCCGCCCTGAGCCCGCCGTATGGCGAGGAGGGCGGGATACAAATTTCAATAAATAAATAAATAAAATAAATATTTTGACAAGCAAAAAAGAGGACATATTTCCTGACTGATGACTTCAAGCAAGTGATCACTGTGACAAATCTCATTTTAAATACCCCTGCTATTTAAGGTGTGATAATTGCTACTAACTGAGAATAGCCCTAAACTTCCAATCCCGGAAGAGGGCATTTTAATCATTTTTTAAGAGCCCAAAAAAAGGTGAAAACCAAAAAAAAGAGGACATGTCTTCTAAAAAGAGGACATCTGGTAACTCTATAGGATCTGAATGGACAAAAGCCATGAGGAACATGGACAGTATTAGGGGGATAACTGGCTAAGATTGAATTAAGAAGCTGAATCCAACCTGTTGACTGTGGATGAAAAATCCCTAGATGGTTAAACAATGACAAATGTCAAATATTTGCACATGCAGATTCAGAGAGTATTTGCCATCAGCATTTGCAAAAGTCACTTCTGAAGAGATGTTGAAAAGGAATAGGGTCATAGCAGTACAGAACTGGTCAGAGAGACATTTGATAGGGAATAGGCCTGGGCAGGGCTTGTTTTGTAGAAAAAGCCCAGCAGGAACTCATTAGCATATTAGGCCACACCCAACAGCAGAAATTCATTAGCATATTAGGCTACACCACTGACAGCACAGTTTATTAGCATATTAGGCCACACCCCTGTGTTACCAGAAGAGTGGTCATCCAGCCACACCCACCTTTTGCTTCTTATTCTGTTTAACTTGTTTGTTGTCAAAACCCAGGGCTTTTTTTGGAGCAGGAATTAATTTGCATGTTAGGCCACATACCCCTAATGCAGCCAATCCTAATGAATTTCTGCTGTTGGGTGTGGCCTAGTATGCTAATGAGTTCCTGCTGGGTGTGGCCAACTCAGGAGCCAGCCGGAACTCCGTTCCTGTGCGTTCCTGCCCGAAAAGAGCCCTGGGCCTGGGGTTTCCATTATAAGTGGGCAATCTGCAGGCAGCTTCTGCCCTTGCTTTGTTTATCGTTGGTGCTATCTTGTTCTTACTGAATTATCTCTCATCTTTGTAATTTAGTTCAGTTGCACTGTGAACCTCAAAGGATCCCTGCTCAGTCTAGGGTCTATCTCATTTAGTCACCTCTTCCAGCAGTGGTCAGCTGAAAGTACAACAAGCCTACACACAGGTGATCAGCCTTATGTACATTCATTCCTATGCATGGAGCACTTCAACCCCACATTAACTTATGTGTCTGGTAGAGGGGGCCATATGCAGGTACTCCACCACCACACAAAGGGGATTGTAGTCTAGAGGAACATGGAAATGGATCCTATTGTGATCCTATGGGTGCTTTGAACATGACGGGTCTCAAATGCCACATGACAGTTTCTCTCCATTCTATTGTTTATTTCTTAGCCTCAAACTTCCAGCCAAATTTCCACTACTCTTTTATCATTCCTATTGCTAATCGTTTCCAGTTTAAATTATTACTTTTGTGGGACACATTCCAGATTTCTTTCGGGGTTTTTTTTTTTTTTGTCATTCTGATTTACTGATGTCACTTTCCCCTGTTTTTCAATTGAAAAAGTTACCTTTTCACCCCTTTTGTTTCATTTCCCTCTGCAGCTGAACCATTATTGTTCCTCAGTGCCAGCTCCTTTGAGCAGTTATTTTGATACTGGATATTTTCTTTAAGCAAGTGACTTCTGTCCTCAAATTAGAGGATACAGGCTGAATGCTGTTGTAGTTTTGAGACCCGTTGGTGGGGGCACAGAGGCATACAAAATGGAGGACCAGTCCCAATGGCCCAAACTCATTTTGATGGCGTGTAAAACATGGATAATGAAAGTCTGTTCTAGAAGAACTTGCCTAGTTTGCTGCTTTCCTCTCACAATGAGTCCAGGTTCATCAAAGTTCACAAACCTTTCAGAAAATCAGGCTGAACTTCTAGTGGCTCTGTCCAATTTGCAGCTCCTGCTATGCACCTTGTTTGCAATGAGCATTCTCTGAAAGTAAAATTTGACTGTATCCACTAGAAATACCAAGGTCTTCATGTTGGGTAGAAGCAGCCATTTCTTAAAAGCTTTCCTATTACATGCTTTTTGACCAGGAAAAACCAATCAATAGTCTTCTCCCTCCCTTTCTTTTCCAAAGGGCATCTGAATATTACAGAGCTATGGCACTTACTTTCAATTATATGCTCAATTTATAATGGAAAGAAGATGGATTGGAGCCAGTTAGTACGCTGCTCCCCATTAAAAGGCTGATGGTTTTGGATTCATTGTTGGCAGTTTTTCACACGACTGACTTTTGTTTTGGATTGGACATAGGTGGTCTAAGGCCAAAAGATTGCACCTTACCAGTCAGAACCCAAAAGGATAGACCAAAGATGCTTCCAGCTTATAGTATCATTAAAAACACTGTCTGTGATACATGAAGATTGCTTTGGATGCCCCTCAAAGCCCATTGAATTCAGTCGGTTCACAAGAGTGTAACTCTACTGTTAGGATCTCAGTTATCCAACTCACATGGACCATTTAGGTTGTGGGCAGTGTCCTCAAGCCACTTATTGCTTTCAGCCAGGGCTAGCTCTGGACCAAATGATACCCCAGATAAGAAGCTACTTTGTCACACCATTTTCCCTTTGGTCACTGTTTAACCATTCATTTTATTGCATGTATGTCCCACTGAGTACATGATTGACAATTGTAGATAAGGATGGAGGGCAGCTATGGTGAAAGCAGTGTGAGAACATGCATGTGGGAAAGTATTTGGATTCAAATGCTCCCATGGACAAACACCAAGTCAACCAGACAAAGTGGCCAGGGATGGGATTGTAAGTTTAGCCATACAGAATGTATATATACTTCTGCAGAACCAAAACACTTCGAGTTAGTGTTGTGTAGCTCTTAGCGTTGGAGTAGAACTGAGTATCCCTGACCTGGATAGCCCAGCTAGTCTGATCTCGCCAGATCTCAGAAGCCAAGCAGTGTCTGCCTTGGCCACCATTTAGGTGGGAGACCACCAAGGAATATCAGGGTCATTACATGGAGGCAGGCAGTGGCAAACCACCTCTGAACGACTGCACAAGACTGAAAAAGACACACACTCCAGCTGCAGCCAACCTGATCCAAGCAGGCCATTCAAACAGGGAGAGTGCTTCCAGTGGGGAGACATCTGTGATGTGCGTTTCAGCAGATGGTTGCCTAGTATGGAGTGAACTTCCTGTTTCTCCTTGCTGTTTTTGTTTGTGAGGCATCATGAGGCTCTCTCCATGTTAAAATGTATTCATTTATTCAGTTCCCCAGGGCAGTTCATAGGAATGAACAGATGATACGATAATTCAAACTTAGTTACTGAAACAGTGTTTCTTGTCAGTGGGATTCTCCGTTGGATACTTCCTACACTTTCTGTGAAGGCTGCCTCATTGGCCATGGAAGCTGGAGAAAGCTAATCTGATGTCTTTAGAAGATTTATAACCATGCTCCCCCCCCCCCCCACGCAGTCCTTTCTCTTTCCTCCATTCTCCTTTCCTCTACCTCCTATAGCTTCATGGGAAATGTAAGGTGTGGTCACACTGGCAGCTTGGCATGATATGGCACCACCTCTAATTGTATCAGTTTAAAGTGTTGCAGGGCATATCATCCAGACAGTACACCCTGCTGCAGGTTATCCACATGGCTGTCCCATGGTCAAGCTGCCCGATTGTTTGTTTAAAATGCAGTTGGGTGCGTGTGCCTATAAGCAAAAATGCCAAAAAAAAAACCCACCCCAGCAGTGAAAAAGGACCTGCACATTTAGACCGCCAATCCGTTCTGTGTGTATGTCCACGCCTTCAGACATTTGCCCACGTGCAATGAATGTGTGGGGAACTGAAAACACCACTTGTGATGTGGAGCCTTTTTATCCCAGCTTTAAGGCCCAATTTATACCTCCCCTCTAAAGTAGTTTGACTGCTGTCTTTTCCTACGCTCACTTCACGCTGGTTTCAGATTTCACTCCCTGGGTCTGAAGAGTACAAAGCAACAGGATCTGTTTAAAGCAGTAAAATGCTAGCTTGACCACAGAAGGGCAATTAATGAATGCAAGGGCAATTAATGAATGCAATTAATGAATGCAAACAGTAATTTTTAAACTAGGTATAGATGGGGTTTTTTTTTTGAAACTAGAATGATTCCAGTGGGAAAGTCAGATGTAGATTTGACCTAAGTCATCCTATGACAGGGTGAGTATGCCTAGGGAATGCCTGACAGATGTGGCTGTGTGACGGCATCCATTTAATCTGGAGAGAAGGGGTGGCTATGTTGGGCCAAATGGCTTGTATGATCACACCCATAGTTTAGAGCGCTATTTCCCAACCTGTGGTCCAAGACCCAAAAGTGGGTCACAAAGCCGCTGCAAGTGGGTTGTGGGCCAGCCCTCCCTAGTGGCCACCCCTGCCCTTTCCACTGTTCTTTTTTGTGTTTTGTAAACTGTCTGTCATTTCCCCAGAAAGCACTTTCTTGAGGGCACCTTCTTTAGGGGGTCATAATTCAGACCCCATAAATTCAATCCTCACCAAACTTGGAGGGCTGGTAGGCAGGTAGAAGAGAGTCAGTGTGAGGTCCCCTATGAGTTTAGTGTCTTTAGCTTGCACAGGATCCGTTCTATACCCTCCTGAATCTCCTGAACCTGTTCCTGTCAAAATGACTACCTGCCATTTATTATTATTGATTTAGTAGTTTCAATTTATATCCCACCTTGCCACACAGGCAGACTCAAGTGTACAACAAGTTAAAAGCAGATAAAACACAGATGCATAATGCAATTCAATAAATTACACTAAAATTTTCCATATGAACAATATAAAACAAACCGCAGTTGCATACAGATGGCGACTGAGGAATGATGGTCCAAAATCCGAGAGCAGAAGGGCCATGATGGTTCAAATATGGATAACTCCTTGATAGGTGGTCATTTTGTCAGGTGCAGATTCAAAAGGTTCAGGAGTGTATAGAATGAATCCTGTGCAAGCTAGAGAGATCAAAGTCACAGGGGACCTCGACTGGCTGCTCCTTTACATGCCCTCCAAGTTCCACCCTTCCTGTTGCTTTGAAAGTGTGTAAACTTTTAGTTTGAGTGGAAACAGTCTATTTGATAATGTATCCATTCAAGAACCCACACGAAACCTCCACAAACAGCTTGAAAGTTTCTGGAAAGGTTGTGCCCATTGACCTGCCACGAACATCACTTTGCAAACCATGAACCAGCCAAAGTTTGTCAGGAACTTTAGTGTGTGGTCTGGTTTGTGCCTATTCCTAGCAAGCAATGGCAAAACATCTCTGAATGTCTCTTGCCTTGAAAACCGTATGTCAGCTATGCTGTCATTGTGGAGGGGGGAAGGATGGTAGCGCCTGGGTGAATGCCTGTATCTCTTGGTATTTTAACTTTCAATTCTCACTGTTTTATCTCCCTGCCTAGCTCTGACTTTGGTGTCTGGTTGCTCTCGTTCCCCTGGGAACTTATAGTCTTTAGTTTGGGCGCGCTTGCTTGCTTTTTATGATTGGCTCTAATCCATCAGGAGTTTCTCCTTGAATTCTGTATAACTGCCCCACACCCTCCAGGAGAGTCATTCCTGACACAAAATGTATGCACAGATGATCTGCCTTTACTGATCTCAATAAACTAGATTCTGATTAAGGAATGCTGTTGGGACTGATTGCTGTGGTACTCTGACAGTGTACAAGGTCTCCATAAGTCTTGATGGCCAAAAGAAAAGTGAACTCTGAGAAGGGATCTTTGGTGACTGTTTTTGTCCTCTTCATGCTGTTGTTAGGGTGTGGTGTAAGAAAACTGTGACCAGCGAGGTGGTAACATGGGATGGCGGGGATAGGATGAGTTCCTTGGATGGTTAGTGCTAATCACTGAGGCGGTGGAGGCATGTAAGAATAAAAGGCCTTTACTGAAACATCACCCTCTGATTAGTGGGATATGTCGTGGAGGGAACACCCTTGAGGCTGAGCAGCATCAACCGAACTCTTTGTCGTTGGGCAGTACTTTAACTCACCCTTAAAAGTAATGGTTTGATGATGCAGATCACCCATTTAGTTTCATTAAATAATGAGCCGAGTGGTGCTGTTATTGGAGGGAAATTTCTTTTTTATATCTAGCCATCGATTCCTTGTGTGTGTGTGTGTGTGTGTGTGTGTGTGTGTGTGTGTGTGTGTGTTAGCAGCATTGCTTGGCTCCTGCAAACTGAGGGCTGTGGCTTTCTTGGTGGAGTCAATCTACCTCATGTAGGGGGTCTTCCTCTTTTCCTGCTGCCTTCAACTTTTCCTAGTTTTATTGTCTTTTCCAGTGATTCTTCTTACTCTCTTTTAAGAAGAAGATTCCTCTTTGATTTCTCTTTGAAGAGAAGTCAGTGCATACTTTGGTAACTTCAGCCCTCGCAGCTGTTCTATTTACACACCAAAGGCTGAGGCTCTAGCACGGAAAATGGAAAGGTTTGGGAAGACACTGCATGCAACTGAGCATCTACAGAGTGGAATTCTGAAATTTGGGAGCACCTCCCTTCCTGCACATCCTTTCTTTGAATCTCTCGATGACAAAAACAGAATTGGTTGGAAACTGACTCCAAATTCCTATAACAAAGAACAGAAGCAGATTATTGGATTTCAGGAAGAAATTCGGTAAACAGGAATTCAGTGAATTTCTCTTAAGAGGGCTTAAAGCTTAGTTTACCTGGAGGCCTATGGTCCTGCACCTTCATTTGTGGTAGGTGGGTGTGCTGGGACAGGTATCCACCATGAGCATTCACAATCTCTACCAGCTTAGCTTCCCACCCTTGCTCCTGAGGTCTTCAAAAGAAGCTGATAACTTGGGAACCAGCTGCTATCTGCAAAGAATTACCAACTTTTTGTGGGAATGCTTGTGTCTTTTGAAAATCACTTCTCTGGAAATACACCTTCTTTCCCATATTCACCTCTTTCCCATCCATCTGGAACAGCATAAGAACTGCCCCTGCATGGTACGAGGCCGCACAGTCACCGTGCATGCGACTATAATGGAACCGCAGGAGTGTGGCCAACTGGATCTGCTTTCCCCACCCACTCATTACTTTCTCTCACCTCCAGTTCTTCTGAATGCTACTAAGCTGCATTTCTGCTTTCGAAATATATGAGGAAGAGATGAGTGAGTCACTCCTGTTGAGTTTCATGCTTCTGCTAATTGCCTCTGAATTGCCGCTGAAAGCTGCGTGCCCTACTCAGCTGAGTCCTCATTATATATTTTCTCTGCTTTTGCTGCCTTTGTTCTTTGTCTGATGGAAAATCCGTAATGCAACAAACTCAAAAGCTTGTGCTCCTTTCAACTTCTGTTAAGGTGGGGGGGGGGCACTTTCTGAGTTCAGTACTTCACTGTATGGAACCAATCTGGCCACCAATTATTATTATTTATTTATTTTAAATCTATTTGAAGAAGAGATTGTCTTGGCTGTATGAACATTGGTGGATGCTCTTTGCTTCTTCTCCTGGATTCTCCTGAGCAGAAGAGTTATAAAGAAAGGAAATTAGCAAGAAACAAAGGCTAAATAGTGAGTCAATTAAGAGGTACAAGTCTGTGTGAGCAAGTGGAAGCTTGAATTTTTTAAAATAAAAGACATTCCCTTATTGCTGCTTAAATTACTGCATAAACTTCTCAGATTATCTCCCATTGTTTATTTGATACACTAATGAACCTTCTCAACTGAACATAGTACAGGCTTCTGTCTATGTTGTCAAAGTTTTGGCTGCTTGCTTGCGACTAGACATTCTGAGTGCAGAGCTGCCATCAAAACAAAAACAGAGCACAAAAATGTTTGTCTTGCTTTCTCTTTGTTTATAACATTTAAACAAAATGGCACATGTCCTGATTAGGGGAGTACAAAGAAAAAAAAAGTAGTATTATTCAGATTTGGGACTCTCTCATCCGAATATGTTCAGTATACCCCAATATCCCCGAATATCAAGATAACTTTCCACTGCAGAGATTCTCTGGGACAATCTCTTCTGCTGCTGGGCTTGTTGTGCCATTTCCCCCACCATTGGAAACAATTGTGGGATTGGAGCACCTAATTTGGGTGCCCCTAGCATTGGACCCACTGGTCCAATCATTTTGAGACTTGGGGGTTCTTTTGGGAGATTCTCCAGCAGCTACACCACAAATTTGGTGACTTTACCTCAAACCCTGTCCCCCTCCGGCCCCTGAATATAACCTAGGAGAGATTCGCCATTGACTGCAGTGGCCCCATAGAATATAATGGAGCCGAATATATCCAGGAATCTCTATTCAGCTGCTATATACACATTGGAGAACCACATTTGGCTGAGTGTATGCCCGAATAACACCTGATGCACCACAGTGTTCTATGCTTCCCTGTTCCTGCTTCACCAGCATTGTTTCTGTTAGTGAGTAGAGAAATAAAGCTAATTGCAATGATAGGGTGCAGGGATCTTCTGTAAGGCATTGCAGTGGGGAAAGAGATCCAGATTGGGATTTGGAGTTCTCCATGGGAGCCACACTGTTTCTAATATCAGCTTTGGGTCTCAGACTACTCTGTTCTAACCATAAAACTATTGTGCATAATCAAAAGCAGGGGTCCGTTGGAGCGGGAGCGCACAGGAGCGCAGCTGCGGGAGTGAGGAGCCCAGGGGGCGGGCACATGACCAAGCCCCGCCCCCTCCTCGGCTTCCCCGAGCAGTGAAGAGGTGCAGCGCCCCAGGGAAAGCCCTGCTAGGGTCTTTATTGTTTTTAATGTTTTGTTTTAATATTGATAATTTTATCATTGTTCCTTTTATGACTGTGTGCTGCTTTTCCAGAGACTTGCTCAAGGTGGCATATAAATTTTCTAAGTATACCATTTTTTATCTGGCCACATGGCACATAAGTACTGGATAAATTTCACTGACCCTTCAGCAGCTTCCACCTTATCAGTTTGGTGTAGTGTTCAGGAGTTGGACTCTAATCTGGGAGAACCGGGTTTGATACCCCACTCCTTCACATGCAGCTGCTGGTGTGACCTTGGGCCAGTCACAAGTTCTCTCAGAGCCATTCTCTCATGAGCAGTTCTCAAAAGACCTCTCTCAGCCCCACCTACCTCACAGGGTGTCTTGTTGTGGGGAGGGGAAGGGGAAGGGATGGGTGGTGCACATGTCCTGGGTACCTCAAGTCTCCTTGAAACCTGGTGGTTTCAAGGGAGCAGGAAGAGAATGAGGGTGTGTTCTTTATGCTTATTTTTATTGAACAAAGTATTGGATGGAGAAGGGAATGGAGGAAGAGCAGGTCAGTTTCACTCACCTGTGGAGTGGAGCCTGAGGGGTGGGTGTTGCCTTCTGACACACTCCCGGCATGTTAGGGGGTGTGGCATATGCAAATGAATTATGCAAATGAGTTATGCTAATAAGCTCCTGCATTCTACGAAATGACCCTGATCAAAAGAATTTACCTTTAAAACACACACAGACACATATAAAATCTATTTACATTGGGCACTAATCTATCATTCCATGTGCAGAAGGTGTAGTTCTCCTATATTCCTCTCCATTACTGTGGCTCTTTCTGAGCTCTAGCCAGATTGGTCCTGGGACTGCAGGACCTGAGGTGAAAGAATAGCTACTGAAGTTGAGGGAACTGCAATGATGATGGACAAAAAGCTGAAATCAGTTTCTCATTCCTCAAGCACAGCTCCCCTGAGCAGAGGGCTATTTTTTTCTTCTCTTATCCCACCTTGCTCCAGCTGAATGACCCTCACAACTGTTCCTCTATGTGGATCTTCATAGGGTTGCCAGCCTCCAGGTGGGATCTGGACATCTCCTGGAATTACAACTGATGTCCAGACTTCAGAGATGGGGAAAATCACTGCATTGGAGGGTGGACTATATGGCATTATACCTGATGTCCCTTCCCTTCCCAAACCCTTCCAGGCCCCACTTCTAAATGTCCAGGAATATCCCAGCCCAAACTTGGCAACCCTACATGTCTGTAGGTGTGATCTTTCTGGGAATTGGGGCTGGCAGTGATGAAGGGAAATGTTGGGGAAATACTTTGTGCCTCCCCCATATAGATCACGGGGTACTACTCATTGTCTATCGACAGGAAGGAGGAACCATGGCTTGGATCCTAAGTACCACAGGCAGAGTCACACTAGATTAAGGCCACTTTCCTTTGCTTTCTTTGCCCTCCAAAATGCCACTCTTGCAGGTCAGTGGACTTGACAAAACAGTTCTGTAAATAGAACTGAGGTATAAGATACTATTAAATTAATATTAATTACCACTAAGATAAATTAGCTATGGTATCTTATTTGTTGTGGTTGTTCAACTGTGTGACTGAACAACAACAACAAATAAGATACAATTGCTAATTTTATAGTTTCAGTCAAACCAATCCCATTCCTCTCCTCCCACTAACATGGCACTACAAAATGAAAGAGAATAAAAGACCATTCCTTTCTAATGAGCTGTATTCCTAAATATGTCACTGTGGGCCAGCTTTCAATAGGTCTCACAAGAGCAAACATTTACAATCACTATGCCAGGAGGTTTCAATGTTTGTAGTTGGCAAATAAGATGGCTACTGATGTAAGGCGTAACTGGGAATTATTGCAAATTTCTTACCTCTGCTCTTTTGACCCTCAAATCCACATTTTAATTCCACTAATTAAGGTCCACTTTAGAGGCCTATCTCTTCTGTGCTGCTTCCTGCAGAGGTGGGACAGGCAGTGACCAGAGAAAGGGCTTTTTCAGTGGTTGGCACCTCACCTGGAGCCTACCTTATTTGCCTTTAGGCACCAGACAAAACATTCCTTTTCCTCCAGGCTTTTGACTACGGATATATATATATATATATATATATATATATATACACACACACACACACACACACACACACACACACACACACACAAGGAACAAGGCCCGTTGTGGAAATAAATACAACGGGCTCTAGAAAGAGGCTCTGGAAGAGTGCCAAGGCCTTGGGCACTCAGTGTCAATTTGCTGTGGCAACCTCAGCAGGGTATAATGACACAGAGTCCACCAGTTTCTCCAGGGGAAGATCTCTGCCATCTGAAGTGCAGTTGTAATTCAGCGCAATCTCCATTTCTTCCCTGGAGATTGGCAACAATGGCTCCCTATGAGGGACTGGTTGGCTTGGAGGGTGGAGTCTATGGCATTGTACCTGTCTGAGGTCCCACCCCTCCTCCAACATCACTATCTCCAGGCTCCATCTCTCAAATCTCCAGGAATTTTCCACCTGGAGTTGGCAACCCTATCTGCTTCCCAGCCAATCATTAACTTCACTTTTCAATTTTCCATCTCCCCCCCCCCCACAGCCTCCATCGTGCTCTGAAGCCCTAGAGCACATGGAATTCTGAGTGTTCTCCACCCCTCACCTGGAGATTGGCAACTCTTCTCCACCCACTGCCAGGTGAGTCTAACTGTTGTCTCAGTGGCCTGCTTCTGTCAGTAAAAAGACCATGGTCTTTCAGCATAACCCCTCCCCCGCCCAGCTTGGCAACCAAGCTTGCTCTGATTAGGGAAATACCTGGAGATTGGGGGGGGGGGGTTGGATCCTGTGGAGGGCAGCATTTGGGGGGGGGGATGGAAGGACTCAGCAGGGTATAATGCCATTGGGTCTACCCTCCAAAGCAGCCATTTTCTCCAGGGGAACTGATCTCTGTCATCTGGAGATCAATTGTAACAGCAAGAGATCTCCAGGTCCCACCTGGAGATTGACAACCCTAGGGGGAAAGTCAGTCACACAGCAGGGGGTTGAAGAGAATGGTTTGATGGTCGCCAGGGCTCCATTGGGGCCGGGGCGCGCCGGAGCGCCACTCCGGGAGAGACGCGGCAGGGGGGCGGGCACTTAACAAAGCCCCGCCCCCCGTCGTCCCCCGTCAATGCTTCCCGGGGCTGCGGCAGAGCACCGCAGGCCCCGGGAAGCCTCTTCCCTTCCCCCCCTTCAATTGTCCCGGGGCCGGTGGCGCTCCACCGGCCCCCCGGGAAGAAGAAACCTCCCCCCTCCCACAGTTCCCGGGGCTGCGGCAGAGCGCCGCAAGCCCCGGGAAGCCGCTTCCCTCCCCCCCCCTCAATTGTCCCGGGGCTGGCGGTGCTCTGCCGGCCCCCGGGAAGAAGAAACCTCCCCCCTCCCACAGCTCCCGGGGCTGCGGCAGAGCGCCGCAGGCCTCGGGAAGCCTCTTCCCTTCCCCCCGCCCTTCAATTGTCCCGGGGCCGGCGGCGCTCCGCCGGCCCCGGGAAGGAGAAGCCTCCCCCCTCTCACTGCTTCTTCCTTTCCCGTCCTTCCCCTCTCCCTTCCTTCCTATCTTCTCTCTCTCCCCCCCACCTACCTACCTTCCTGTTCCTTCCTTTCCCCCTTCCTTTCTTCCTTCTCTCTCTCCCCCCCACCTACCTACCTACCTTCCTGGTCCTTCCTTCCTTCTCTCTCTCTCTCTCCCCCCACCTACCTACCTACCTTCCTGTTCCTTCCTTTCCCCCTTCCTTCCTTCCTTCTCTCTCTCCCCCCACCTACCTACCTACCTTCCTGTTCCTTTCTTCCTTCCTTCCCCCCTTCCCCTGTCCTTCCTTCCTTCCTTCCTTCCTTCTCTCTCTCTCTCTCCCACCTACCTACCTACCTTCCTTCCTTCCTGTTCCTTTCCTTTCCTTCCTTCCCCCTCCCTCCCTCCCTTCTTGCCTTCTGACACACTGCCGATGACGTCATCGCTTCCGGTGACGTCAGGGGTGTGGCATATGCAAATTAGTTATGCTAATGAGCTCCTGCACCTCTTTTTTTACGAAAGGACCCCTGATGGTCGCTGTCCCACCTCATTAGCCAGCCAGCCATGATGGAGCTAAGCTGAGCTGCAGTCAGACATGCATTTTAACCCACTGTTGCCCCACCTCTAATTGATCCAGAGTATTTTATTACAGAGAATACTGATCAGACTCACCCCTTTTAGCACTCTTCAAAGTGCTTTTGTACCATTTTTGAGCAATCAGACCCTGCAGCCAAGAAATGTTGCTGCCAGCCATTTTTAAAAATAATTTTTCCTTTGAGCATGCCCAGAAGCACTCCTATGCCTTCTGGGATATGTAGTTCATGGGGCTGTTGGCCATTTTAAAAAAGTTTACTCTCTAGGTACCCCTTCCCCAAATCACAGGAAAAAGCTGAAGTACAGAGGTGTTTTTATTTGAAGTACAGAGCAGACCCTGTGGGTGTGGGGAGAGAAAGAGTGGTGCGAATAAGCAGTCGTGTGCACTTCACTAACTACTGAGAAAAATGGCAGCAGAAAAAAAAGAGCCCTGTCAGAGCTGCCTGATTGACTGGGTGATCAGACAACAGGAACTCCCGTTTTAAAACCAGCTCAGGCCAAAAAGACCAGAATTTAACAGATATCAAATTAACACGCAGTAAAGCGAGGGGGGGGGGGGGAACGGGACACAGACAACTGGGACACAACAGACAGATATTGCTGTCTGATCGTGCACTTTAAATCCATCAGGGAACAGCAATGGCAATGGATCATACTGGACTTCTAATCACAGCCCAGGAGAAAGAGCCATTTCTTAGGTTTGCCATCCTCCAGGTGGGGCCTGGGGATCTCCTGCTTTTACAACTGATCTCCAGCTGACAGAGATCAGCTCTCCTGGAGAAAATGGCTGCTTTGAAGGGTGGACTCTATGGCATTGTAGTATGCTGAGGCCCCTCCCCTCCCAAAACCCCACCTTCTCCTGGCTCCACCCCCAAAGTCTCTAGGTATTTTCCAACCCAGACCTGGCAACCCTACCATTTCTACAGTTTATTCTGACTGGAAATTCAGTGGGTGGGGAGGGGGTTATGCTGAAAGTCCATTGTCTTTTCACTGACAGAAGCAGGCCACTGAGGGGACCATTAGACCCACCTGGCAGTGGGCAGAGGAGAAGAGTGGATCCAGCACCCAGTCGGTCCTTCCCCTTCGCTGGCTTCCTCCAGACTGAGGCCAAGACGCTGGTCGGTGGCTCTGTGGGTGGGACTGATGCAAAGCAGCGAGAGAATGTAGCCAGTGGCCAGGGACCCCCTTTTGAGTGGCAGTCCTTCCAGCCAACTGATTTTGGTGCCCCATGGAATCTTGCCACTTGAAAATGGCTTTATTATATAGTATATATATATATAGAGAGAGAGAGAGAGAGAGAGAGAGAGAGAGAGAGAGAGCGCTATTTTATGGTACACTTCTTGCTTGGGAGCTGTATTATCAATATCATTTTTACATTGCTTATTGACAGTGTTTTATTCTGTTTTTATGTCCTGTGGTGGACAGGGTAGGTTCCACCTCTCCCTAAGAGCTGACGGAATGTTGGTGAGTTGACAGTTCAAAAACAGCCATTGAGAGAGATGTTGGGAATTGGCAGCAAGAATGCTGAGAGGGAAAAGAAGATGTCTGACTAAGTGAAACCGTGGAGAAGAGCTGCTTAGAGCTGGCTGAAAAGAATCCGTTTAAAGCAGAAGATCCCAACCTGGAACAATTCAAAAGTTCACTTGGAAATGAAACATTGTAGCTTCTACCTTAATTTTTTCAGTGTTGCATTAATACCATAAGTAAAAGTTAACTTATTGTTTTGTTTAACCCTATGGGCTGCATGTCTCAGGCAAAGAAACATAGAGACACAAGTTAATATCTCAGTATATAGATTAGGAAGTGAATAAATGGTGGCAGTGTATTCCTGGAATAGTGTTTGAGCCCGCCGGTGAGAGAGAGCCTTTTATTAAAGGGGGATGTCTGCTAATGTCTATAGATCAAGATGTGTGGCCGTGTTAGCCTGTCTGTAGCAGCAGAAAAAAGCAAGAATCTAGGAGCACCTTAAAGACTAACAAAAACTTGTGGCAGGATATGAGCTTTTGTGAGTCACTATTCACTTCTTCGGGTATCTAAAGAAGTTAGCAGTGACTCACGAAAGCTCATATTCTGCCACAAATTTTGTTAAGTCTTTAAAGTACTACTGAACTCTTGCTCTTTTCTACTGCTGATTTTTATGTAAGGGGAGAGGAGCTGAGAGGGGAGATGGTCAAGGTATTATATATATTTTAAAGGAGACTAGAAGGGTGGCAAATGTGATTTCCTGACCTCCTTGTAACCCAGAACCTTAGAGAGAGAGAGTTTTAGAGTGTGCACATGGAAATCGGTGTCACAGTATTTTATTCTGGTTCTATGCCCTGTCTGGTTTTCAGTATCTTGTCTTTAATGGATTGGATTATTTTTGATGACTTGTTTTAATGGCTTAGTTTTATTGTTTTAATTGTAAGCCACCTTGGACATGTCTCTGGAGAGGTGGCAGATACATTTTCCAAATAAATAAATGTCCCATCACATTTCCTGTTTCATTTGAGGTTATTTGGACCAATTCTATGGAATAAAAAGCATCTGGCAGCAGGTATGTCCTTTCACCAGCCACACATAATTCTGCTTGTTTGTCTCCACATTTATAATGAATTGCCGGTAGGAATTTGGTCTGGAGCCACAAAGTTATCATTCTTCATTAAACTCAGAACTGAAAGATGGCGGTAGAAAAGCACGATCTTACATTTTCACCTGCAATAAAAAAATTCCGGTCTGTTTGTTATAATGCCATTAAATATTAATTTTAATTGCCTGCTGCTCTAAAAAAGTTCATCATTTGCCCAATGTATATCAAATATATCCAACTGGGACAGCAGCAATTAAGCAAGGATGCAAACCAGCTTTCGCTTTAATGAAAAATTAATTAAGGAGGAGTTTATGCTTTTGACGGTTCACTTCAACAAACTCGTGAACAGCAAAGATGTCCCCGGATTAATATTCATGTCTCTTAGATTTGAATATGCCATCAACAAGAGCTCAGAAACGCTAACAAGCACCAACAAAAGCCACTTTCACATGAGAGAAATGTCTCAGCAAATGCAGCACTTGCGTTTTGACTAAAACAGAAACCAAAGAGAAAATGCATCCCAAAAGTACAGACCCTGATCCAGAATTGAATTAAACATTGTTACAGTACCTAAGGAAGAAGGCTACTGGCAACCAACAAGGAAGAAGTTATGGAGAAAGGCATTTCACTCCTGCTGTAGCGCTAGAACAGCTTTTTGGGGTTTAGGTTTGCCAGCCCCCAGTGGGGGATTCCCCAATTTTAGATCACCTCCCCCGCTTTTTAAAGAACTGGGCAGTGGGGGACAAAATGGCAGCCATGTTGTGTCACTCTAGCATTAGCCATATAGATGAAGGCTAGAGTGCCACAGCGAGGCCTTCAAGGAGCCACGTGTGGAGTTCCCCCTATGGTGCGCTAGTGCACGGTGTTGATTTCCTCTGCTGGTGCTACCCCCCCCCCCACCAGTGCAGAGGACTCCAACTAGCCAGCAGGCACTGTCTAGCTCCAAGGAGTGGGCTATGCTTGGCTCACCCACCTTGCCTCCTTATAAGGGTTTCCCGCCAACTCCTGACAGCCCTCATTTGGTGCTGGGTGACCTGCTAGCTGGCCACCAGTCACCCCCATCCTTTCCAGGTTGGCCTGAGCCTGAGCTGAGGTTTCAGACTGAGGGGAGCAGCTGCCAAAGAGCCAAGCCAAAGAGGTAAGGTTCCCCCCCGCATTGGGATGGGATGGGTGGGCTGGACTCCCACTGAGTCCCAAGTGTTGAGTGGGGGTGGGGTTTTTGTCCAGCTCCCCAGCCCGGGGCTTGGGCCCATGTGGAAGCAGCACATGCTGCACTTTTTGGAGCTGTCAGTTCTCAGGGGTGGGTAGGTGCAGGCAGGCCAGCCCTTGCCAGTGCCACCACGGAAGCTTAGCTATGACTGGAGGTCTGACTTTGACCTGCAGCCATGCATGGCCTCCGGGTGGGCGGCACAGTCGGGGAGGGGTTGCCGGTGCCCGCACATCACTTCACCTCCAGTTTGGTGTGGTGGTTAAGTGCGCGGACTCTAATCTGGGAGAACCGGGTTTGATTCCCCACTCCTCCACTTGCACCTGGCTGGATGACCTGGGTAAACTATAGCTCTGTACCAGCTGTTCTCTCAAGGACAGTTATCTCAGAGCTCTCTCACCCCCACCTACCTTACAGGGTGTCTGTTGTGCGGAGGGGAAGGGAAAGGAGTTTGTAAGCCGCTCTGAGACTACAAGTGAAGGGCGGAGTATAAATCCAATCTCCTCTCTTCTCTTCTTCTTCTTCTCCCTGTCAGAGTTAGGGGGAGGAGCTAGTCAGTCTCCTTGCTGCTGCGCTGCCGGGCAGCTTAGCTGGGGGACTGGGAGCCGGCCTGCACACCACACTCCTTTGAGCTGTCAGTGCTAGAGGGCGGGCGGGCAGGCCCTCGCTGGCACCACTGGGAAGCTTAGCTGGGACTAGAGGTCCAACTCGGACCTGTGGCCATGCATGCTCCCCCAGTGGGCAGCAGGGGTGGGGGTGGGTTTGCCAATGCCTGCATTTCACTTGCCTCGCTGTTGGGTCTGAGGGGGGGATGCTGTCAGCCCCCTTGCCACTGAGCTGCCTGTGTATTTGTCTGCTGACTATTGTTTTTCTTTTCTTTTTTTTGAGGGAGATCATTTGTTGCGGAAAAGACAAGAAAGACTTTTAGTAGTCCATCACAAGGTTCTACTTTTTGTATTTTTTTTCTTGTTAACACTGGCTAGTAAAGAGTGTGATTAGATTACTAGTCGTGTTATTTTTTTAAAGTGATGAGCATAGGGGGCAATTTTATTTTTAAATCTTGTGCACATCAGTTTCACAGAGGGCAGAATCCTTCAAAGAAACTTGCACCAGATGTTCTTAAAGACTATAACGGGGGGGAGGGGGCAAACTGTGGCTCAGGAGCCACATGCGGCTCTTCCACACATACTATGCAGCTCCTGGCAGGATGGCTGGGGAAGCAAAGGGGAGGCATGCCTTTCCGATCAGTCTTCCCTTCCCCGGCCAGTGTTCCACTCCTTGGCTAGACTTGAGGTGGGGGGAAGCAGAGAAAGCAAGCAACTTTAAACGCATTTTCAAAGGACACACACACACGCTGGCTGGCTCGCTCGCTTGGAGGAGGCATTTGTCTCTCTAAATCCTTTCTCCAAGCCAAGCCAGCTGATGTTGGGGTGTGGGGTGCCTAGAGGATACATTTAAAGTTAAAGTTGATTTCTTTCTACCTCTCCCTCCATCCTCCATCTATTTCCTTTTCTTTCCACTTTCTTTCTTTCCACCCTTCTTTCTGTCTTTCTCCCCTCCGTCTCCATCTAAAGTTAAATGTGTTCCCTGAGCCCGGCCTCACCGACAGACTGGCTTAGCTCAGATAAGGCATTTGTCTCTTTAATTGAATATGCAAATGTACATCTTTTTCAATAAAAACATGTGTATTCATGTCTTGTGGCTCTCAAATATCTGATGTGTATTCTATGTGGGTCTTACGTTAAGCAAGTTTGGCCACTCCTGCTCTATAATCTATGTCTATGCTTTCTTTTTTTCCCCTCTTGGTTTTTATGTGTTTCTTTGGCAGTAATGGAAGTGTCTCCTATCGTATATAGTAGCCAGTTAGTCAGTGGATCTGTCCTTGGTAGGATTACTTCAGGAGCCAATCGTTTTGCATGGACTGACACTGTGTTGCATTTTGTAATACAGTCCTGTGGCTCTTGGTAACAACGTCTGGGTTGCATTAACTAAATGGATTTTTTTAAAAAAAATAACGAATATTTTACTACCCCTTGTCAACGCATAACTTCCTGTCAAAGAGGAGGATCACTTTTTGGTTGTTGGAGTCTACTTTAAAATAGAGTACCATTTCCAAACAATTTAGAAAACAGTTACTAGATAGTTGGATATGCGTTTCAGAATGGCTCACCAGTTGTTAAATATTGTTATACTGTTCAGAACGTTCAGGACTGTGTGTTGTAGTCATCCATGAAATTTTATAGTGATGTTTGTCCTTTCCACACTAGACCTTAAATCCTGGTTCAACCTTGTCCCCAAACTTACATTCTACACTACACGCAAGTTCACCCGTTATTATCTTGGAGTATCCCCCCCACATTACATTGAGGTCACCCCGCTTCCACCCCACACTTGTCCCGGGATAAACAGATGCTGTTATAACCAGGGATAAATGAAAGGTATTGTGAGGTGAAATCAGATAAAACCAGGGATGAGATCCAAGTGTGGAAAGGACCATTGTCATAATGTGTGTCCTATGAGTTCAATCCTCTGGGACCTCCATCCGCATTAAAAGGGCTGAAACTAATACTGAGCTTTGCTGACTGTACCCTAAGATTTTCATGCATTTTACCCAATTCATCAACCGAGTGCTAAGAAAAATGGTCCAGAGTACCACTATTGGCACGTGTGCTGGGGATAGCCTATCCCTGTTCTATCCTTCAGCTGCCAAATATTTTATGCTTCTGGATTTTTATGTGATTTTACGCTTCTGGGGTTTTTAAATGATTTGATATCTTTACAGTTTTATTTTGTGATCCACTTCAAGCAGGTCTTGAAGAGATGGCATACAATTTCTGTGTAAAGAAAACTTGCACAATATGAACACTGTAACCCTCTACAAAAACCAGTGTGGGAACATTTTTACCTTCCAGGACATTCAGTTGCTGACCTAAAAGTAGCAGTTCTCTTACAAAGGAATTTCAAAGGGAGATTAAAAAGAGACGGGTGAATTGCAGTTGATAATGAAGCTCAAGACAATGCATCCTCCTGGACTGAATTGAGACCAAGGTTTCCTGTCTCATTACCAATGCTGATTTCTTCATGCCTATTACCCCTCTGCATATCTCATCTAAATCCAATCATGCTATTGTCATTCACTTGCTATTATTTGCCTGCTAATATTTTTCAGCATCTGAAATCACTCCACTTTCCAACAAATCAGACTAATAGACTCCCATTCTAGCTGTATCTGAAGAAGTGAGCTCTTACCCTGCCATATATTTTGTTAGTCTTCAAGGTGCTACTAGACTTTTTGCTCTTTTCTCCTTCTACATATCCTATCACCACAGTAATGGGGCAAGAGTTTTTACGCTCTGGACTCCACAGGAATAGTTAAGTGATCTCCTTTACTGATCAAGGATCATTGCTGTCAGCACAATTAGACGATTGCAAAGCCTTATTGGATTTTTCCCCTCTCTGCTCCTGCACAGAATTGAAGGGATACAGAAAAGCAGACATTTTGATTATCGGATCGAAAATTGCATCATCCTTAGGCATGTGGGTCTGTGTCCCACACAGAGTTTTCTTACCTCAAACGTGAGAGGCATAAAAGTTAAGAGCTTTATTGTAATTACTGCAGCCCGGAGTTCTCCTTTGGTATTGGATGATTCTTTCATTAGTACCAAAGTCACTGCAGATTACTTGCATTCATAGTGCCTATGTTTATTGATCATCACTCCCCCCCCCAGTGGGTCACAAAGTAATCACCCAGCCACAGCCCACGGGGCGCTGATCAAGCATTTCTTTTGTATTTTGCAAAATCCCCACAACCTCTCCAACAAGAGAACAGGGTACGAGAGATGGAGGAAATGCTATTTTACATGTCTTTTCATGGGAAACAAATGCCCAGGGATATTTGAAATGCCAAGCTTGCCATAAAGACAAACAAAAGGCTTGTGTTGGTTGTTGGCACTTTGTTAAGTGAAACGTTGAATGAAATTCCATTTAATTTCAAATTTTGTTGTCAGTTCTGTTGGGATTCTTTGATTGCTGTTTTACAGCATCTGTCTCATTCCCCGATAGCTTGGGCAAGACACAATCAAAAGAGTGCTACAAATTAGAACTCTAAATAAACAGGGTGGTTATGTTAAGAGTGAAATGTGCCCTCCTGAGCAGGATAATGGATGTTGTGTATAAATCGATGGTGTGACTTCATTTGGAGTACTGTGTACAGTTCTGGTCCCCACGCCTCAGAAAAGTTATTATTAACATGGGAAAAAGTGCAGAAAAGGGCAACTAGAATGATAAAGGGGTTGGAACACTTTCCCTATGAAGAAAGGTGAAAGTGCTTGGGGCTCTTTAGCTTGCAGAAACGATGACTGAGGGGTAACATGTCTGAGGTTTACACGATTATGCATGGGCAGGGGTCATTTCGTAGAAAAAGAGGTGCAGGAGCTCATTAGCATAACTCATTTGCATATGCCCTAACATCCCCTAACATACCGGAAGTGTGTCATATGCCACTCCACAGGTAAGTGAAACTGACCTGCTCTTCCTCCATTCCCTTCCCCATCCAATACTTTGTGCAATAAAAATAAGCGTAAAGAACACACCCTCATTCTCTTCCTGCTCCCTTGAAACCACCAGGTTTCAAATAGACTTGAGATACCCAGGACATGTGCACCACCCATCCCTTTCCCTTCCCCTCCGCACAACAAGATACCCTATGAGGTAGGTGGGGCTGAGAGAGGTCTTTGGAGAACTGCTCATGAGAGAACAGCTCTGAGAGAACTTGTGACTGGCCCAAGGTCACACCAGCAGATGCATGTGGAGGATTGGGTAATCAAACCCACTTTTCCCAGATTAGAGTCCAACTCCTGACCACTACACCAAACTGATGGGGTGAAAGCTAATGAAGGTTCGGTGAAATTTCTCCAGTACTTATGTGCCATGTGCCCAAATAAAAAAATGGTATACTAGAAAATGTATATGCCACCTTGAGCAAGTCTCTGGAAAAGCAGCACACAGTCATAAAAGGAACAATGATAAAATTATCAATATTAAAACAAAACATTAAAAACAATAAAAGACCCTAGCAGGGTTTTCCCCGGGACGCTGCATCTCTGCACTGCTCGGGGAAGCCGAGGAGTGGGCGGGGCTTGGTCATGTTCCCGCCCCCTGGGCTCCTCACTCCCGGAACTGCGCTCCTGTGCGCTCCCGCTCCAATGGACCCCTGTGCATGGGATAGAGCAGGTAGAGAAAGAAGTCCTTTTCTCCCTTTCTCACAATACAAGAGATCATGGGCACTCAATGAATTGCTGAGCAGTTGGGTTAGAACGGATAAAAGGAATCACTTCTTCACCCAAAGAGTGATTAACACGTGGAATTCACTGCCACAGGAGGTGGTGGCAGCTACAAGCATGAATGGCTTCAAGAGGGAATTAGATAAACATATGGAGCAGAGGTCCATCGTGGCTATTAGCCACAAGGTATAGATAGAATCTCTGTCTGCGGCAAGTGATGCACTATATTCTTGGTGTGGGGGGGCAACAGTGGGAGGGCTTCTAGGGTCCTGGCCCCACTGCTGGACCTTCTGATGGCAACTGCTATTTTTGGCCACTGTATGAGAGAGAGTTGGACTGGATGGACCATTGGCCTGATCCAACATTGGCTTCTCTTATGTTCTTATAAGAAAGCTTGGATCTAAATAGGAAGTATATGAATACACAATCAGGTCCAGCAGGACCCATTCAAACTGCACCTGCCAAAATTCCTATTCTTACAGTGTAATCCTAAACAGAGTTCCACCTTTCTAAGCCCAATGATTTTCCATGGTGGAGTGGAGAGTCAAACCTGGGTTTCCCGGATCCTAGTCTGAAACTATATTGCAGCGGCTGCTGTTGAACAGTAGCAAGCAACTGGGCCTGGATAAGTCAGGCAAGCTGTGTAGTAACAAGCCTTCTGATTATTGCTGTTTGACCTGACCATAAAGGCCAAAACAACACTGAAAGGGGCCCTGCCCCCTCCTTTTGCCTTTGACTGACAGAACCAAAGCCTGAAGGCTGGTAATACTGTTGTGGTTGCATAGCAATGGCTACTGAGGAGATTTACTTCTTAAACCTACAGGTGCTGCTTCTATAATTTTGGGTGAGTTATGATTTTTTTTTGTTTAGATTTCAGATTTTTCTGCAACTCTAAACACTCTCAGATCTGTTGAAAGATCTGTCTTATCTGTCCATGACTCCAATTTCTCGATTTTTAAGTATCCACAGATGGGGCCTGTAGACAACTAGATATATTGATGATATTGTGTAAAGAAAGACTGCAAACACATAATGGGTATCAATTCACACAAGAGACACTGAAATTGGGTTTTTCAGTTTGAAATATCAGGGATGCAAAATTTAAAATTATCCTTATCAGTGGTACTGTGTTGGTTGGAAAATCAGTGAAGCTTAAAGATGATCTTACAAAATCATGATGTGAAAAATAAAAAAAAAGTAAACAACATTACATATCTCTTCAAGAGTCAGGTGATTTTTACTTTAAAGAGTTTTTTTGGTTTTTGTTCTGCTTTTCTTAAAATATAAACATATCCTCAGTGAATTGAGAAGGGCCCAATAGTTAAAGTATCTGATCTGGAAAATGTGCAATAAGAAATAATTTCTCTACAACACAATGGAACAGAAATAGGGTAGCTATAAAAGCATTTTTAAAGCACACCAGAGGAAATAAAAATCTCACAAGAATCTCAAGTTGCCACATGCACACCACATAAATCATTACTCAGAACAACTCAGACAGAACTAGGAATGCAAAAAAAAAAGGAAAAGAAACTCATAATGTTTGTATGAATACCCTTTCTGTGACCTTTGAACAATTTTTAAATCAATCTACTTCTCCTGCCATTCCATATCAATGAAAAGGTAATGAACCCTGGATGGAAAATATAGCACCTGTTTGGAATTCAGCACAAAATAGCTGATAGTAGTTCAACAAGTTTCCACTTTTCACAGCATAAGTTTTCATTGTGAATGTATTGCTCTTTGATTCTAGCAGCCTCAAAGAAAATTTCATAGAAAAAATAATAACTTGAGAGAATATGAAGGGTTGTGTGTGCAATTGTGTGAAAGGACAATATGAAGGGTTGTGTGTGCAATTATTATCAATGTATATGCACTTGTAATTTCTGAATGTATATGTATACATATAATCATATAGGCGAGATATAGCAGGTTATTTTTTTGTGTGCTTTTCATTATCAGCCCTAAATCTGGATGACAGAAGTAAAGAAAAAAAATATGTTGCTACCACTGAAAAAATTATAATAGATGTGGCACAGACACTAAGGCATTAGATACCCAAGGCACAATTTATGAATGTTAGTGCCACAATGCCTCATCCAAATGAATGGGACTTAAGTATTTCAGTGTAAACACAATCACCAGGCAACGTTACAGCTCTTCTGCATTTTCATTTTCTGTGCTTGTATGTCCATATTGCTTTGTTGTTTTTGGTTTCTTTCCTGTACTTTTTTGCTCCCTCTAGTGGTCAATTTGATATTACATCCCTGTATGTCCAGCATAAAAACTTACAAGCAAGGAAAGCGATCTCTGGGAATTTATTCCCAGTATTATTGACCACTGAGGTTGCTGGTTTTACTAGAGTTGTATGTTTTATATGTTTTAATTGTGGTTTTAAGGGTATTGTATTTATTGTTGTATTATTTATACTCAGGGGTCCGTTGGAGAGGGAGCGCACAGGAGCGTAGCTCTGGGAGTGAGGAGCCCAGGGGGCGGGCACATGACCAAGCCCTGCCCGCTCCTTGGCTTCCCCGAGCAGTGCAGAGGCGCAGTGCCCCGGGGGAAGCCCTGCTAGGGTCTTTATTGTTTTTAATGTTTTGTTTTAATATTGATAATTTTATCATTGTTCCTTTTATGACTATGTGCTGCTTTTCCAGAGACTTGCTCAAGGTGGCATATAATTTTTCTAAGTATATCATTTTTTATCTGGGCACATGGCACATAAGTACTGAAGAAATTTCACCAACACTTCAGCAGCTTCCAGCCCATCAGTTTGATGTAGTGGTCAGGAGTTGTACTGTAATCTGGGAGAACCGGGTTTGATTCCCCACTCCTCCACATGCAGCTGCTGGTGTGACCTTGGGCCGGTCACAAGTTCTCTCAGAGCTGTTCTCTCATGAGCAGTTCTCAAAAGACCTCTCTCAGCCCCACCTATTTCACAGGGTGTCTTGTAGTGGGGAGTATTCGATGGGGAAGGGAATGGAGGAAGAGCAGGTCAGTTTCACTCACCTGTGGAGTGGAGCCTGAGGGGTGGGTGTTGCCTTCTGACACACTTCCAGTATGTTAGGGGGTGTGGCATATGCAAATGAGTTATGCAAATGAGTTACACTAATGAGCTCCTGCACCTCTTTTTCTACGAAATGACCCATTTATACTGTTGGAACCCACCCTGAGCCCGTCAAGAGGTGGGCAGGATATAAATCCAAATAAATAAATAAAATGAGAATGTGGAAGAGCCCTTACTTTGCTTGATTCCCTTGATAATATTCAAAGTGGGCTCCTGATTGGATTAATGGTCACTGTCAATGCTGATGTGAAGCAGCTTTAACCTGCAAATATTTGCTTATTTGGTATGGCCAGGTTTTTGCACCTTGTATAATGCTGCTGCATCTCCTGTATTAATTACTTGGCTCACCAACTTAGAACAACTAAATAACATACATTTTGGACAAACTGGATTGATTCTGAATCCCTATGGTTTGAATTTGACAATCCCTATCTGGATTTCCCTTTTTCCACGTGCAAATGTACCTTTTGATTTATTTAGAGAATGTTTATGCCACGTATCCAGGGAACCTGCTCATGGTGACGTACAAAATGAAACATAATAAAAACATAAAATATTAAAAGAAATTAATCTGAGGGACTGCTTCTTCCTGTATATGCCCCAAAGAGCACTACGCTTGATGGATCATCACCTCCTGGTATTCCCTGGCCTGAAAGACATCTGTCTTGCCTCAGCCTGGGCCTTTTCTGCCCTGGCCCCGGCCTGGTGGAACATGCTCCCCATTGAGATCAGGGCCCTGTGGGATCTACTTCAATTCCACAGGCCCTGCAAGATGGAGCTGTTCTGCCAGGCCTTGGGCTGAGGCAGCGGACACCCATACATGGCCTCCCTGAGGTGTCTGTCACCCTGTTAAGTCTAGCTATGTAACAACCACTTGCTATGGCCAGGAACCTCCCACAACCAAAAATTTCTGTGCTATCAGATGTGACCACCATTTCAACATTTTAATATTTTGATATTTGTGATGATGTTTTAAATTTCAAGTTTTATTGTACTAACTAATATATTTGTACAAGAAGCGGGGACTTGCGATATTTGCAGGGGGAAGAAGGAGCTCCATGTGGTGGTGGTGGTGGAAGAGGAGGAGGAGGAAGCAGGTGCAAATGAGCCTTCTCCCCTGCCCTCCTCCACACCGATGGTGAGGCCCACATGACTCTCAGCCGCTGGCCCCGCCAAGCCTCCCCCAGGCACCAATGGCAAGGCCCACATGGCGCTTAGCTGCTGGGCCTACTGATCACCTCCCCCAACACTAGTGGCACAGCCTCAGCAGCTCCCAGCCACCAGCCCACCACAGAGTTCCCAGAGCGTTCTCTATGCATGCACAGGGAACACTCTTTTACTTTTGGGGGATTTAAATATTCCTGTATAGTTTTTTAAAGTTTTCAGATTTTTCTGCACTCCTGGAGAGTGCCCCATATGTGCAGGAAAATCTCTCTGCCCCCCAAGTGACCCTGATGTGTGGATTTAGATATTCACACACACAGGGGACACCTGGCTATTAGTATATAACTAAATTAAATGTTGTTATCTGCCCTGAGCCTACTTCTGGGAAGGCGTGTTAGCCAAATTGCTCTGGGTTAGTGATTTTAAGGTTAGCAATTGGCAAATAACCGGGTTACAGCCAACTATATCAAGGTCCTGCCCCTTCCAGGAGTTTCCAGTAAATAGGCACTGAGGCGGAAGTCCGTTTAAATGTTGTTTACTGAAAAATATTCTCAGGCACACAATATAGTTCCACACACACTAACACACTGTTCCTAAGAAACTTAGATAGATAAATAGCACTTTCGCATGAGCAGGAGGTTCGATGGTTGAGCAATACTTTACCTGTCCTGGAGATGGGTTGTCCGTTACAAAGGAAGAATTGATGGATTGAAAGGAAAATAGGGAATGTGTTCTGAACCGGCAGAAGCACGCTTATCTCTCTCTCTCTGGCTGCAGACTCTGAGATCAAAGATGGAGGGAGGGTATTGGGATAGCAAGCTGGACTTGAGAGGGGTAAAAGCAGATAGGGGTCGTGGAAGCTCAAGAGAGCGGCCACATGGTAGGCGACCTCTTTTATTCAGTGATTTGGGGGCGGGCAGTGCTGGCCACATCCCCCTAACACACCTACCAGGTAGTCCATCCCTACAAGCCCTACCGTTGGTTGAAGGAGAAAGAGGAGGAGATGCTGGGGGTGGTCAATATTGAGACTCGAGGAACTAGACAGGAACTGACACCTGGGCAAGCTTGCGATGAGTCACTGATCCCTCCTATTGTCTCTTGATGGCCCTAGCTCGGCCAGTTGATGGGCGAATGATTAGCTGCCGCAGCATCCTCATTCAGATGTTGAGGGGGGTTGGGTTACCTAGCGCAAGTTGACAGTAACACCCTTGGGCAATGGGGTCCTCAGTTCCTTCTTGTTGTGGACAATGGCGGGAGTGTGCCTCTTGGCAGTGAGGAATAGACTGGAACCTCCTACAGTCGGTAAGAGGGCATGTGTGCAGTTTGTGGCTGGCATCACAATACAATCCTTTAAGCACAGTCCAAAGTTCAAACGTATGACCTTTAAGAGTCCATAAGAGCACGTACAGTGCCTTGCTGGGCAACAGGCGGGCTATAAATGTGAATAAATGAATGAATGAATAAATAAATAAATAAGTCAGCATTAAAAGCCTAGCTAGAGCAATAAAAACACCGAACATTCTAAAATTGACTTAAGAGAGTTTTAGGGGGAAAGCGATGATAAAAATTGTGTTTGAAAATCAACCCTTTAACGAAACACCTGGGTGAACAGAAAGGTTTTTGGCCTGGTGCATAAAAGAGAGTAAAGTGCTTTAGGGCAGTCCCAATGATTCTGGGGCCTTGGACAAAAGTCCAGGATTGGGCCCCAGAGTTACCACCACCACCACACTGCTGGGAGCCCACACACGGGGAGCCACCCCAGCCTCAAGCAAGGCATCACCTTCCTCCTATACTCTTCATCTTCTTTCCCCTCCATCAAGCGGGTGGGTCCTGGGCTTTGCAGATTGAACAAACTGACCCCAGAGGTC
Organism: Lepidodactylus listeri; assembly: GCA_029233225.1. Taxonomy (NCBI): domain Eukaryota; kingdom Metazoa; phylum Chordata; class Lepidosauria; order Squamata; family Gekkonidae; genus Lepidodactylus; species Lepidodactylus listeri. The sequence goes on from JARCFY010000006.1 coordinate 112,968,041, forward strand.
AAGGATTTCCCTGAATTTGCTTCCTAGCACTCCTGGCTTTAATTACAAAATTGGGCTCAATTTTAACCGCTGGATAGCAGTGTAAAAATACATTTACTTATTGTCCCCTTCTTCGATAAGCAGCAGCAATATGCCCAGAGTGAAACTAAACCTAACAGACCACCCCAGAAAGCTGCCTGGAAAATAAAAGAGGAATCAGGCATTATTTTTTTCAATGTATTCTAAAGTAAGCTATCTGTGGTGTTCACTAGTTATGGTGAGTAAAGGGAACCTCCATATTCAGAGGCAGTAACCTCTGCTAGTAATGGGGAATACTCTGGTATGAATTAACTAGATGTTGGTCACCAGCGACACATCCTCACACTTAAGAATCTTTTCTGCCTCCTTCATGACTGCCCTTTCCAGTCTCCTGTAACAGTAATCATTTCATTCACATTAGTTATTTTAGCAATCCTATAGAATCCATGATGCACTTGAGATTTTGGCCAGTTATTTTCTGACTGTTCACCCCCCTCCCCATCTCTTCAGTAGTCCAAACCTGTCAATTAAGTGGAAAGCATATTGTCATCCATTATCAGAATTTTGTCAGCCTTTACCCATAACACCCATCTGCATTCCAACTGACCTGATTTTTCATTAAAAGCTCTGAAGGAAAAGAAAATCAACTCTTGCTCTGGGAGTAAAATGCTGGCAATGCAAAGTTTTGTGTAAGAGCTTGGTATTCTTGGTATTATTTATTCATAGGTTTAAGCTTCTGTAAATTCTCAGTCAGTTAGTTGCTAGAGGGGAATATTTCTTTCCTCTTGTAAAAGAGTAGAGGATTTTTCAGTCAAACAGGGAAGTTGCTTTAGTTTAGGGTTTTTTTTTACAGTGAGTTTATATTAAAGGTACATTTATAAATAACGTGAAAGGAGTTTAAAAAGAAATATATAGAAAAGTGATGAAGGAAGATCCACAAGTCATGGTTATTTTTCTCTGTCCTGTATTTGTAGTGATGAGGCAAAACTGGACAAGGAAACCAGGGCTGCGATTGCACGCACTAAATATTCCACTTTCAGTGTACTTTCCAACTGGATTTCACTTTGTGAGCTGGCAAGATCCAGCTGGAAAGTGCACTGCAAGTGGATTGAAAGTGGAATATTTAGTGTGTGTAACCGAAGCCCAGGTGTCATGTTCAGGGCCAAGCCTCGTGCTATTGCTCTACACAAATAGAGTGTTATTAAGTACAGCAATAGGTACCAAAGCAAGGTCTACAAACCAGTCTAGAATCAGAGATCAAAGGTCCCATTCAAGGGTCAGAAGGGTCAAGCGTTCAAGGGTCTGGTTCCAGGGCTGGGGAACAGATGCAGGGTCTGGTTCCAGGGCTGGGGTACAGATGCAGGATCTGGGTCTCAGGTTGTAGGAACAAGCACAGCAACAAGGAAGCAAGTCAGGTAGACCTCTGTTTGCTAAACAGATCAGCTCCACAGTGTATCGAGCAAAATTTCTTTAAACACCAAGACTTGCTCAGTGTGTTCCTTCTATCGGCCTCCTTTTGCCGACTCATTCCCCAAGGCCCAGGTGTGTCTCCTCACAGTTGCATTCATCTTCCTCCAGGTTCAGGTCTTTACTGTTTCCCCATCAGCCTGTTAATCCTGGTCCTGTAAGGACTCCACTCCAGGAATTAGGTGAATGCTAAGCAATTAGGTGAGTGCTTGGTCTTCTTTCCAGAGCTGTCAAGAGCTCTCTATTTCTCCTACACTCTGCTGGTTTGGGGCTCCCAAACTGGGAGAAACTGGTGGAAACTGAGGCAATGGCTTCTGTGGCATCTCTTTCTTCTCCTGCCAGAATGAGCAGTCTGGCCATGACTGGGAAATGTTCTTGCTTCCTGATACCTCCCCTACTGTCTCTGCTTCTTGACCCATATGGCCAGGGGAGTCTTCCAGCAGTGTGGGGCCTGAATCTTCTGATTCCTCCGCCAAGGAGGAGCTGGCATCTGTCTGGTCCATGAAACCAGGTTTTGGATTTTTGGACTTTTGAGTCCATAGCAAGGAAAGGGGGGTGTCTGGGACCTATGGGATGACTGACATACCTGCCAGTTTGGTGTAGTGGTTAGGAGCTAGGACTCTAATCTGGGAGAACTGGGTTTGATTCCCCACTCCTCCACATGCAGGTGCTGGTGTGACCTTGGGTCAGTCACAAGTCCTCTCAAAGCTGTTCTCTCAAGGGCAGTCCTCAAAAAAGCTCTCACTGCCCCACCTACCTCACAGGGAAAGGAGATTGTAAACCATTTTAGGACTTTGAGTGAAGTGCAGGGTATAAATCCAATCCTTCTTCTCCTTCTCCTTCCATGCCACTGGATAGTCCCTTATCTTGTTTTGGCCTGTGGTGCCCAGGAATGGTATCGGCAGAAGATACCTTGAATCAACCCAGAAAAAGAGAAGAAAGGAGGTCCTACCTGGAGGCTGAGAGATGCCCAATCCTACCACAGGTCCCCACTGAGGAAAAAGGTGTGGTATAATTGTAAATAATAAATGAATAATTAAAAAAGAAAAGAAAACATTTGCTAATGCAGCCTTGCCCAGTTGGGTAGGATTGATATAATCCATGCACACAGGTCAGCAGTGTCTGCTAACAGCGTCCTGTCCAGACTGGCTAGTTGTCACTCACTGGCTTTTTGTCTCCCCCCCACCCTTTGAGTAAGAGGCAATGGCAAGGAGGGCTACCAAGAACCACTGTGGTAGAGCATCTGCTACAAGATGTTACAAATACACATTCAGGAAAGGAAGAGACAGTGTGGGACCATGGGAACAACACTTCCCATAGTTTCTTGCACCTTTTCAGACAGTATATATGTCATTGTGAGTATAGTCCATTTATCAGTTGGCCCTTATTAACGAGAGGGGGGGTTAACCTGAATGTAAGAAAGAAACTTTCCACCACCACTTACTATTATTAAAGAGTTGCTGGTTTAGGTTCTTGTTGGGTTATTCAAGGTAGCAGAGCAAAAGAAGCAGCACACATGTGTATTAGCTTTAAAAGTAAACCTTACTGATTACTCACGGGGAAAAAGACAATGGAAGTTTAAAACAAATAGCATCCTGATTAGCTGTCCTAACTTACATTCTCTAAGTAACTGTTACTTCGTGTCTGAGCCAGGTGAGCATTAGAACCAAGAGCAGTAAAACTAAGGCTCCACCCCTGGGACATCTTCAGATCTATTGATCCGTCAATAGACAATACCTACTCATTATGCATATTGTGACCGAGACTCTGGCCAGTAAGACAAGCAGGCTCCTCTATTGGTCCTCCTAACACTATCTGACTAGGAAATTAGCATGCATGAGTAATCATATTCATTATTTCATGACATCAGGGAAGGAACTTGCTCATATCTCAAGAATTCTACATCTGGTTTTACAGTGAACCCCAGTCTGGGCAGTTTGTGACCCACCCAAACAGCTACAGATGCTCTTTGATCAAGTTGTGGGACACTCACAGGTTTGAAAGGGATAATGAAAAGCTGGACATGGAGAAATCAGACACAAATTGTATCAAGTGGAATAACAACACACGCTGGGCTAGAGCATTAGCAACTTCAAGCAGTCACAACATCTAGTATACAGTAAAAATTTCCAGTAATGGCAAGTCCAACTTCAAATATCCCTACCGCACACACATGCAAGGGACAAAGGGAGAGGCCAAAGAAGCAAAGGAAGAAAGGAATGCAGAGGCTACAGCAACCTGTCTGAAAAAGTCCAACAAAAGTTCAGTTTCCTAGGTAGGTGTCACAGACGGCTCCAGGCTAACATGGGTAGATGAGGCCTCATTGGAGGAGGAGGATGAGCTGCCCCTGAGCCTCTCCCTGTATCAACTCATCTGCAGCTTTGCTGATGAAGCTTATCAGTTGTGTGAGCCTTCTAAACCAGGGGTTCCCATGGGTGCCATGGTGCCTGCCAAGTGTCAGCACCTGCCATGGGGGTGTCTGTTGTGACATGTGTTCAGTCTAACTGTCTACCTGTTATGCCTTAATACACAAGTGCCTAATGAGTTACTCTTCCTTTCTGTAAGCCGTATGCCTTACTATACATATGCCTAATGAGTTCCTATACAAATGCCTAATGAGTTACTCTTTCTCCGTGTAGGTGCTTATCCTTCTTAATCCCTTTTCATTCCCAGGTCCCCGGCCGGGAGTTAGCAACAGTTAATCAACCTGCCCCGCAGGAATGCGGAGTCTCTCTCGCTGAGCGCTTAGCCCCACCTGCTTGCTTTTGCTCGCTTGCTTGCTCCATTCTGCAGGGAGCATGCACACTGAGTGTTTTACCTTGTATCAAATTATCTCCTCTCTTGTGTCCTTGAACAGGGGGGAGGAAGGAATACTCTGTGAACTGCATACTTGTTATGTTAGCAAGTTTTGAGAAACTGAATTCTAGACTCAGCAACAACTTTCAGCCATGAGAACAAGTACTCCCTTTTCCTTCCCCCGGGAACTAGCTTTCCCGCGTCTTCCGTGGGAATTGGTGTTACTGTTAGATGTGTGCCAAAATTGAAGCCCACTGATTGGTAGCATACCTGTAGTCATGTAGCAGTTTGGTATATCTATGCATGTAACCCATAGCACTGCATTACTAACAGAACAAGTGTATGGCTCCAGTGATCTTTCTACAAGTAAAGGACTTTTTACCCAAAGACCTGTTGTGGACTATATTCAGTGGGACATTCTCACACCAAGTGCTTTTAAAAAAGTGAGTGGGGCTAGGTGGGACTGTCCCCCAGCAGGGCTTCTGATTGGCTGTGCAAATTAAAAGGCATCCTGTTAAATGGAGCTCCTGTATGAAATGTTGAAGGGATACAAGCAGAGTTCCATATAACGCTCCCTGACATTTTGTGATTGGCTCCACCTCCCATGACAGCCATTTGGTGATTGCACCGACTGCCCTGTCAGAATTCCAAAGGTGCCCATGGGCTCAAAAAGTTTGGGGATCCCTGTTCTAAACCTCATTGTGTGACTGGTGAACGCTGACTTCCAGACCTTGTTGCTGTGAAATCTGGCGGTTGCCCAGCACTTTGTCTCTAGCTTGGTGAGCAGATCCAGGCATCCAGTTGCCCAAGGAGTAATCCAAGAGGATGAGTACAGAAGACAAGGCATCATCATATCAGGGGTTGGATCCAGTAATCTGCTTGCACTAGGATCATGGATCTTTCCAAGATTCCCCTTCCGACAGAAGTTCCTGCCAACCCACAGTGGTTGATTCCCAGGGTCGTGGGACCCATGTGTAACCGCCATGTAGTTTAGTGGGATGCAGTGACAAGGGGGAAACCATTCCCTCCTGTGACAACACAGCTCTGGGTTTGTTGGGTTGTTTGTTTTTTAAGAAATCTGGAAAACACCCTGATACAAGCTTCAAGTACATACCTGGGAGAAACTGCACATGGAGAGGTGGTTCTTATATCTAGAAATTTCCAGGCAGCGGTGTTGGCGGCATGTGTATACCCTTAGTAAGACCATGCGTCTGAGAGCAAGGTTGGGGGAGACAGGGGGGCTGGATTCAAGCTCACTGCACCACTCTCCCACCACTATACCACTGTGTCAAGCTTGGGACCAAGACATCCCTGGTCTCTGGTTTGGAGAGAGGGTGTATTGGAATATACAAGGTCTCTACTGCACCTACTTGGAGAAGATCAGAAGAACAGCCTATACAGGACAGCTGAAGGACTGCTGGTTAGTTTAGCTAGATTAGGGACTTCCCAAATTTTCAAATTATGTCCTTCCTATCTCCTCATTGGCTATTTGGAGACTTCCTGCTCCAACTGAACCCTTCCCCTCTGTTCTATCAGAGTTTATTTCTTCTTTAATAAACTGAGTTGTTTCCTTTAAACAATTGGTGCTCTATTCCTCTGCATGTTTAAACTCTGCCAACAGAGTGAACCTAAGAGCATCCTCTTTACCCTTTGGCTAATATAGCTCATGACACCTCAACGCTCTAAATCCCAATCCCAAGTGTCCTGGGACCAACACATCCAGAGAGATGTCCACTGCTATGGCAGCTGTTTCTGCTGTTTCTGACTGACTTCTTGCTACTTTATCACCAACTGCAGGGTTCTGCAACCCACCAGGCCAGCAGACTGTGCTTTTATGTTTCATCCAGCCAAGAACTTAGCCCCAGGTGGCTGTCATCACCCAACAAGGTCATGGAGGACCCTGCCATGGAGATACTACCATCCTGATGTTCTTTGTGGCAATTGGTCATCATTTCCCTGCCACCCAGCTGGACACTAGTGGTAGGCTTGAGGCACCTGGACCAACTCAAGATGTCCTCACTGGGTAATTGAATTATGGATTTCTTGGATGTAGTGACAGCAGCAGGAAAAGAGGAAGACCCAACATGAGATGGACTGACTCAGTCAAGGAAGCCACAAAGGCCCTCAGTTTGCAAGACCTGAACAAGGTTTTTAAGGGTAGGACGCTTTGGAGGATATTCATTCATAGGGTTGCCATAAGCAACTTGATGGCACTTAGCACACACACAATGCACACACAGTGATGGTCGCTAGCTTAGATGGCTTTGAGAGCCTGTTTGGTGTAGTGGTTAGGAGCACGGACTGTAATCTGGGATAACTGGGTTTGATCCCTCACTCCTCCACATGCAGCTGCCGGGTGACCTTGGGCAGTCACAAATTCTCTCAGAGTTGTTCTCTTAAGAGCAGTCCTTGAGAGAGCTGCCTCAGCCCCGCCTACCTCACAGGGTGTCTGTTGTGGGGAGGGGAAGGGATTGTAAACTGCTTTGAGACTCCTTTGGGTAGTGAAGGGTGGGGCATAAATCCAATCTCTTCTTCTTCTTAAAAGATGGCTTCATGGGGGTAGTCCCATCAACTGCTACTAGCTGAGTAAAAAATGCTCTATATTTTCTAAATAAATAAAGGGCAACTCCAAACGCTGAGACAGTAGAAGATTGGATTTATATCCCCTCCCTTCACTCACGTAGAGTCTCAGAGCGGCTTACAAACTCCTTTTCCTTCCCCTCCCCTCAACAGACACCCTGTGAGGTAGGTGGGGCTGAGAGAGCTCTGAGACAATTGTTCTTGAAAGAACAGCTGGTAAAGAGCTATGACTTGCCCAAGATCATCCAGCAGGTGCAAGTGGAGGAGTGGGGAATCAAACCCAGTTGTCCCAGATTGAAGTCTGCGCACCCAACCACTACACCAAATGGGCTCTCGTAGACCAAACAGTAGACCTCTGAATGCTGGTGCTAGAAGGCAGCCTCTGTACCCTATTTGATGGCCCACTGGGGCAACTGGTGGTGCTGCAAAACAGGATACTGAACTAGACGAGCCACTGGTTTGATACAGCAGTGTTCTTAGCAGTGTTTCCTCTAAGCTGAGCTAGTGTGAGCTAGCCCACAGTTTTTTAGCCCCCGGCTCACACATTTTTGTCTTCGCTCAGGAAGGATGGCTCCAAAGCAAACTAGTTTATGCAGTAGTCAAATTGCTCGCTCACTACTTTAATGCCAGTCGCTCACAAAGTAGAATTTTTGCTCACAAGACTCTACAGCTTAGAGGGAGCATTGGTTCTTAGATGAAAGGTTTTTGCTGATAATTTGATGGAGGGTGCAGCCACTCTGATGCTCTTTGTGGCAATTGCTCTTCTGGCCACTAATATGCATGTCACATCCAGGTTCTTTTCTTTTTCTTTTCTTTTCTTTTTAAAGGAGAATTAATTCAGGAGACTTCTCTAAAATAATTTTTTAGGAGAGTCAGCATTAGTAAATATCTAGGGTGTCGTAGCCATTACTTGACTGCATTTGAAAAATGTTACACTGAAGTCAGGGCAATGTGAAAGATATTAAAGCAACATTTTGACTAGAACCAAGGTAGTTAAGAGTATATCTGAGCAGTCAAAAGATATGCAATTCAAAAATCCCCAACGCCGCTTTGTCAAATTTTAACTTAGCTCTTTTTTTACCAACAGGAGCAACTATTTTAATTCAATCTCGGGGAGCTACTCTTCTTGGGAGATAATTGCCTGTTTTCACGACATGGGCATCCATCAGTGAAAAGATATGTCAGCACCCTAAATACATCAACCAGTTCGATCTAACACTTTCAAGTCACAAAACACTAAGTGGTGTAATAATGTTGATAGCAAGTGCAATTATGGGAGTAAACACTCACAGTAATGCATGCGGAGCTGACACACAACTTCCATTAACTTGAATGGTTGTGCCACAGCTAATCCCCGCAGAGGCCTTGAAAATTATTATCTTCTCACAAATATATAAAATATGAGTACATTGATCTGACCACTACCAACAAAATGCAGTGCGGAGAAGAATATGGTAAATCAATATGGGAAAACCGGAAGGAAAATAGTCTCCGACTCTCCACAAGTGGGGGGGGGCATCGTTTAGAATAGCAGTAGCCAATTGCTTGGGGCAAGTATACCACCTGTCCAAAAGATGGAAGAATGCCTGTGGTTTTGCACACTAATAGATATATGACACCATTGAATATGAAGCCACTCATAGATATATGAAGCCATTGAACCTTGTATCAATTTTGCCTCTAGTCTCTGGAGCTTTGGAATATGCAGCAACATAGTACAGAAGGCAAGCACTAATGCAGGCCAGACTAAGGGTGCCAGACTAGGGTTGCCAAGTGTATTTAACTCCCACTGGCCGGGAGCTTCCCCGGTGCGCACGCGAAGCGCGCGCGCCGGGCGGCGTCACCGGAAGTGACGTCAGCACATTGGGGGCACTGCCAGGGCGACACTCTGGCAATCACCCCAAAACTCTATGGTATCATAGAGTTTTGGGGCGATTGCCAGAGCGTCGCCCTGGCAACGCCCCCAACGTGATGGCGTCACTTCTGGGTGACGTCATTACGTGAGGGAGGTCATCCAGGCTGGACGACCTCGGGGGTGGGGTTTCCCCCGCCGGCCGAATGCTGGCCAGCGGATTGGGAACCCCTGTAGCGGGGGACTTGGCAGCCCTGTGCCAGACCCCCCCCCCATGGAGGTAGGGATCCCCTGCTGCCAGGCCCTGCCCCCAACCACCAATTAGCTGGCCGGTGGGGGGACTTACCAGTAGAAAGAAGAAGGCCTAAGCCATGTTGCCAGCATCACACAGGAAGTGATGTCATCATGCCAGCAACTTCCAAGCAACAATCTGGTATTGGATCAAAAGCTCTGTGGTAGAATCCAGTTTCCCCATAGAGTTTTTGCCCAAATACCAGATCACTCATCACCCAGAAGTCGCTGGCATGATGACGTCACTTCCAATGCAACACTGGCAATGTGGCTAGGCCTTCTGCTTTCTACTGGTAAGTCCTCGCATTCCCCGCCAGTTGTCAGGAGAGGGACCTTGCAACCATAAACCAGACTCTGTGACTTAATGAGGCCTACTGGCTTTCATGTTCAACTACAGTGCCATAAGCTACCACAACCACATATCTTGTTTATCTGTTTATAATATTTATCAGTCAATTCTCTGCCAAGAGTCATCAAAAACAACAAACAGTATTTGGATGGTGATTCATGGATCACAGTTGAGGCCCCCACCCTTGCTCATCTTACAGGTACTTTGGGAAAGTTGAGAAAAGGTAAAAATGGCTGTCAACACAAAAATGGCTTCTGAGTAGGCTTGACACTTACCCAATAGTGGCAAACATTCTCCCGCTTTTGCTGCCACCCTCCTGCTGCTTTCCTACAGACAGTGAGAGAAAAATGAGGGGACAGTGTTATGTATGTTGCAATGGCACTTCCAGCAAATACCCAGAAGTTATGGCACAGGAACCCCATGATCTAGAAATATGGGGAATTCCTGGAGTGCTGGGAGGCTGCTGTGATGTCTCTTCCGGGTTTTCACTAGAAGTGACATTGCAATGCTGTTTTTTCAAGCCCCCCTCCAAGCTCATGATGGTTGTGGGTGCCAAGCTGGCAGCACTACTGCCGTGGGGGGCCAGGTCAATCACAAAATGGATGACAAAAATACAAATCCAAACATGTAGCAGCCAACAGCAGTGCTTCCCTCTCTTCCTTCTCCATCTTCTTTTTCCTTCTCTCCAGTGGAGGTCAAACAAGCCACGCTATAGTAAATGAATCCTGTTACAATTCTCTATTCGCAGCAGTTCTCAACCTTTCTGGCATGGTGACCCACAAGTCCAAAAGTACTTGGTATGGAGACCCATGCAAGGCTGGCTCACGGTGTTTTGGCGCTCCAGGCAAACTATGACCTTGGCACCCATCTCCAGATCTTGGATTCCAAGGTACAGAGGAGAGCACTGGAAAGGGCAGGGGCAGCCATTAGGGAGGGCTCATCAGCAACCCACTTGCAGAGACGTCATGACCCACTTTTTGGTCCTGAGCTACAGCTTAGGAAACCCTGCTCTAATGGGAACCAGGAAACTACTGGGAACCACAACTTAGTATCACTGGATTAGAGTATCATACTTATTCATATTATCCTGTTATGACAGACCTCTGTCTCTTTTCCCAATACCCAGGCAGAATTTCCCCACCAAAATATTTTAGTTCCCCTCAGTAACTGAGTTGCCCTTCTGTAGAATGTATTTCTTCTTTGATAAGCTTAAATTGTTCCACCCTGTCATAGATATTTGTTTAGGCTTTAGACCCAGTACCGGAACTTGAGGGAAAGACAGGATCTGTCCTCTTTTACAAATGGTTGTGCAATGGCACTTGAGGCAGATTAACTTTCAAAAACAAAAAAGGCAGGGAATATATAAATATGAGGATTCAAGGCATAGAGTTTGCTGAGATAAAGCTTTCTAATACATACAGAACTGAGGCTTTTGAACATACAAGAGAGTGTTGTTGAAGCTTAATTTTTGATTTTCAACTTCTTTTTAGTGAGAGGTTTTTGCTTATCACACAGCGGTTACACAGAATCTTGAATATAGTTTCTTAGAGAATAGCTTGGTCTTAGTGCTTCTAGGTTTCTCCCTTCAGAGATCTAGGTAATATCTACCATAGGCGTAAACTACGGGGGGGGGGGGGGGCTCGGGAGCTCAGTCCACCACTGAAGTTTCCCAGGGGGACTGAGCCCCCCCCGGCAAAATGGGGCACCTGCCCACCTGCCGCTGCTGCACATCCCCACCTCCCTTGCTAGGCCTGCCCACCCACCGCCACCGCTGCCAGAGCCACCCGCCCACCTAGCTGGCCGGCTGGCTGGCTCCCCTCCCCTGAACCCCCTCCCTCCCTCCCAGGGCCATCAAGGGATCCACCCAGTGTGATGATGTCACCCAGAAGTGACATCATCATGCTGGGCAATCCCCGGAGGGCTCCGGGAAGAAGGGAGGAAGGGAGTGAGTGGGTTCAGGGGAGCTGGCTGGCTGGCCAGCTGGTCGGCCAGGCCAGGGTGGAGGGGAGGCTCTTGCGACAGTGGGGACATCATCCCAGTGCGCTCGCATGCTTCGTGCACATGCAAGAGCCCCCACCTCCCCGGGAACTCAAAAAAACTATGCCCCTGATATCTACAGTTTTTCACTAACTCTTGAGATGTTTATCACAGATCAGCATTCTCTTCCCAACCCCTTTCACTGGCAGGAGGTTATTCTCCTTGTCCCTAAGAAGCAATAACTCTTTTTTACTATTTGGCTTGTATGGGAGTTCTCTCTAACTACCCAGACCTTCTATCAAATCCTTCGCCAGGATCCTTTGCCTGTATAAAGCTGTTCTGTAGCTTTCTTGACTGAGAATCTAAATTCTCCCTCAGACAGTGGGCTCCTTATTCTTTTCTCTATAGAAGTACTTTTCTGACAATTCCCTGACAGAAATCACTGACTCCCAAAGTCTCTTCCCTCAGAAGCCAAACCCTCTGGCTACTAATCCAGAGGTCAGATGTCAGACAAAGACCAAAAGGCGAACAAATCTTTCCTCTCCAGATCACCTGTTTTATTTTCTCTTTAAGTTGATGCTGGCCAGTCAGAGTAGCCAGTCACATAAGCTTTTCTCTCCAGGGACCAGCAGCATTTTAAAAAGCCTGTTTTTTCTTTGCAATCCGTCATGCCTATATATGTTTTTGTTTGGGCATTGCCACAGTTCCCCCCCATGGCAATTCAGTGGCAGTGAATAACACTTCATACACACGAGTTGCTTTCCCTGAGCCCTTGTTTGCTATCAGTTTCCTCCTTCACTTACCTACCTCTAGAACAGGCTCTTTTTAATATCCCTGTTGGTTGCTTTAATTTATAGGGCATGGGTTCAGCCTGACAAACTTCTGAGCCCGAAAGCCATATGCTGCACACCGACCATGCATCATGAACCATTAAAGGCTTTTTACTTTACTGAAAGGAAAACCAAAGGACAATATGATAGAAGTGTGTACCGTTAAGCAAACACGTGGTAGAGAAAGTGTATATTGAGAATTTTCTCTTTCTCCCATAATGTTGGAACTCGGGGGCATCTAGTGAAGCTGATGACCAATACATTCTAGCAGACATTTCTTCACTGAAAGAGAAACTAACTTGTAGAATTCCCTACCACAAGGGCCGCTAATTTCGCTGGAATTACACAAATTAATGGAGGGCAGATTTATCAATGGTTGTTAGCCACAATGATTAATTTTCTATGTTCTGAGGTAGCAACTATCTGAATATCAGCACAAGGAAAGCAAGTAGCATGCTGAGACTTTGGCTACTGTGCCCAGCCTCCTGGGGGCATCTGGTTGGCTACTATGTGGAACAGAATGCTGGACACTGGTCTGAGCCAGCGTGGAAGCTCTCGTTCTTTTGTTCTGCACAGGGGTGTCTGAATTATGCACTTGTATAGGTGTGTATGTGTGTTTATTGTGAGCATTCCTGCATCTCATGTCTTCAGCTATTCGAGATTAAAAATGTTGCCGATCAGTTACTAGTGGTATTTCAAATGGGCTCGACCTCAGGGAGATTATTCAACAATGTAATTGTCTTTGCACATTTGCTTGAATGGAAATGGGTTTGTTTGATCAGCCTATAATGTGATCTTACATATTCGTGGTTACGGAGGTTTCTAAGATGTATTTTTGTTCCATATGTGTTCATTTTGCCTTGACAGAATCCTGCAACAGCAGTGAATATGCAGCTTTTCAATATTTGACAAAGCCGATTAAGTTCCTTCCTGAGAACAGGGAACAATTTCCCTTTGCATTTAAGTAACTCATCGACTGCAGATAGTAGACACTTCCTATTAATTTTTGGTAAGATCTTATTTTGCTATCCATATAGCTGATCTTAAATTAGGACCTCATGTAATAATGGTAACTGGCTCTTCATTTGTAGAATGGGTGGCTGTGATTGGTTTGTTTTTTTTTAAAATCTGCTCATTGAGTGGCATTCAAACTGGTCTAGACAAGGGTCTTTCACCAAAGACAAACAATTCATTGTCTAAAAAAAAAAAAAAAAGCCCTGGGATGGATTGGGACTTGGCTCTTAATAGGAAATTGGTTTTGCTGGTATATGTTTCATATAATCATAGAGTTGGAAGGGGCCATAAAGACCATCTAGTCCAACCCCCTGCCCAATTCTTGCATGTGGTCCATTTTAAACACTCCTGAACCTCCTGAACCTGTGCCTGTCATTTCCCCAGAAAGCACATTCCTGGGGGCACTTTTGGGGGGAGCAGTTGCTCGGACCCTGTAAATCTAATCCTCACCAGACTTGGAGGCCAGGCAGGGGAGAGTCAGCCAGAGATCCCCTGCAAGATTGGTGTCTCTAGCATGCCAGGCGGCATTCTACCGCATCATGAGCCTCACAAACTGAACTGGTTCATTTGGTGCCTGAAAGTTGGTGACAGTTTGCGATGCCCGCCGCAGCTGAGGCGATCCATGGGAAGGTCCTGGCGCACGTCCAGAGTCTCCCCAGACCCAGGCACACCATGAACTGAATGAAACTGCATTTTCCTGGCTTGTGCTCATCCCTTATTATTTTATTTAAGGAATACTTGCCTATTTTGACTCATAATTGTAGTGCCCCATATGTTACTGAAGCCTTACATTACCACTGGTCACATGTGGAAGAAAGGCAGAGGAGAAAGTGGGGAAGATCCTACTACTTGGCTAGCAGCAGATGAAGAAGATCAGACTGAGTTTCTTTTTCCTTTGTCCACAGGTACCCGGGGCTATTTTGGGTCAGGAATGCACAGGAACCGAGTTCTGGCTGGCTTCCGAGTTGGCCACACTTACAGCCTCCCCCCCACTCAGGTTCCCCAGATGCCTCACAAGCTGCAGGGTGCCTGGGGAAGCCAAGCTGATTGAGGGAGGGAAGGCAATCTAAACTGCCTCCCCTCCTCGGGTTCCCCAGGTGCCCCGCAGCTGTGGGGCACCTGGGAAAGCCAATCCAGAAACTACCTTCCTTCCCTCGGGTTCCCCAGGTGCCCCGCAAGCTGCAGGGCACCTGGGGAAGCCAATCCTGGGAGGGAGCTATGCTGCCAGGGGTGTGACCTAACATGCTAATGAGTTTCTGCTGTTGGGTGTGGCCTATTATGCTGTTGGGTGTGGCCTATTTTCTACAAAAAAAAGTCCTGCAGGTACCTAAAGCCTAGCTGTGGCCAGGGGGAGGAGCAAACAGGCTAGAACCAAAGGGCTGTTAGCCTTTTGCTCTTAAGTGGAACATTGTAGCCTAGAGCTGGTGGGTCCATTCAAAGAGAAGACCTGTCCTGCATTTATAAGCCTTCCCCCCACTTCCCCTATTTTAGACTGCTTCTGTTACATCTGTATACTTTATTTTTGTATTCTCAGATTTAGAATAATGGAACCTCCCCCGCCCCCAGGCTGAATAAGGACATAGGTTCTTATCTCACCACAGATGCTAATTTTACAGTGATGGTTTACATTATGGCTGGCACCCTACCTGGATCCCTGTTCCTTGTGGAGTTTACTCCCTCTCCGTGCTTACAAAGCTCCCACAGACCTGATATGGAAGAGAACCACAACATTTTTTGCCACTTGATTTAATTATTGTATAACATGCGGGATATGGTTTTATGTTAAAATTTGTACATCACCTAGAGCCCCACAATCGCAGGGATTAGGCGAATAATAAATGTAATGTAATAAAAATAAATAAATAAATACAATATCTCGAAGCATTTCTCCCCAGCCTTAATCAAGCTAAATACATTTGACATTGTTCCTCTACATGCTGACTTCTTTCTTTAAAATGCCCCTCCTACATTCAGACAGGGATATAAGGAGTCAGGGATCGCCCTTCTCTCTCTTTCTTTCTTTCTTTCTTTCTTTCTTTCTTTCTTTCTTTCTTTCTTTCTTTCTTTCTTTCTTTCTTATTTATAGCCTACCATCCCTGCAAGCGGGCTCAGGGCAGGTAACAACATTTCAACCTTACAAGAAATATAATATAATAAAAGATTTAAAACACAGTAATATACATGAAACTGGTGGTCACAGCCCAAGTATAGAATTGGCTGGTTGTGAGAGATCCCTGAGTATTTTTAATGACGGGTGAATAATAGGCAACTGTTGATAGATGAGTGACAAGAACCTCAGGGAAGCCATACATGGACACCTGCCGCCTCAGCTGAAGACCTGGTGGAACAGCTCCATCTTGCAGGCCCTGCAGAATTGAAGAAGATCCCACAGGGCTCTGATCTCGACAGGGAGCATGTTCCTCCAGGCAGGGGCCAGGGCAGAAAAAGCCCTGGCCCTGGTAGATGTCTTTTGGGACAGGGACCGCCAGGAGATGTTTCCTACTTCTCTCTCTGAGGAGAGAAGTACCTCTTCTCTCGGATGAACAGAGCTTTGACTCTTGAGAGCCCATGCCCAAGAAACCTTGATGGTCTCTAAGGTGCTGCTGGACCAGAATCTAGCTATTTTTGTATTGTAACCCACTTTGGGTATGCATTGGGGTGAATAGTAGGTGTGAGGGAGCTGGCAGTCCTATGGGGGACTTGTTACCAGCCTGGGTGAAAGGGAAAAGGCACAGTCCAGGAGCAAGCAACAGCTGCTGGTGGATGGACCCATACTGGCCCATGACAGGATTTAAAGCCCAACCAGCTGGGGATCAGGGAGGCAAGCAGGGAAGGCACATGAAGGGCAGAAATTCTGGAGATCAGGAGAAGGAAGGCGACAGAGCAGGGAGGCTGGGGTGGGGAGATTTGGCTGGTGGTGGATGACTAAAGTGAGCCCAGGGAGGCAGCAGCCCAGAAGAAGGACCAGAAGGAAGAAGAACCAGCAATAGTTGGGCTTTCGTTCCCTGAAGACATGGGAGCTGCTAAGGCTGGAGGGAAGCCAGATGGACCCACAGCCTCCCTACTGGAGCCCAGGAGAGGCATCACTTGCAAGCCAGAAGTTACTGGCAAAGGTGAAAGAGATAGATTCAGGTGGGCAGCAGTGTTGGTCTGAAACAATAGAATGAAGCTGGAGTCCAGTGGCACCTTTAAAACCAACAAAGGTGAAGGAGGGGAGAGTCGTAGAGTCATAGAGATGAGCTAAACCAGTTGCTATCGGCAACCCCTCTTCCCTTAGTGGACTGAACTACCAAAAGGCTGGACTTATTATGGAGAGGACGCTGTGATTGGTGGACTGTTGCCAGGTGGTTGTGGGGACAGACGTAGCATGGGGCTTTGGGGAAGAGTGGGGATCAGATTTAGGAGTGCTGGCTGTATTAGTCAGTGTGGGGCTGGGTCTTAGGCCAAAGAGGTTACAGGGAGAGGAAGTCCAGGCGGAAAAGCCAGAGGACCCCTTGGTCTGAAGTCAGTTCAACCCATGACATGATGAGATAAGTAAATAAACAAGTAAATGCTGTCAAGATGTTCTGTAGTGTTTAAGAGTTGTTTGTAAAAAGGTGAGATACGTTCAGCATTTCCAGTCCCAAATGAATAGATCAAACCCCTCTAACTGGAGTACCCTTTTTTTAACACCAAGTTCTTAACACCTTCCGAATACAATAGAGTAGCGGAATAGTGTCAGATTACCAACATTTGAACGGTTTAAATAACCTCTGTTGACTGGATTTCCCCCAAGATCATTTGAATGGCTTGCGACAGGCAGTCAATGGATTGTGGAATATAATTAGCGAAGTAAATAGTGTTGTTGGGGCTATTCGGATAGGTAATGCCTGAGCCACTGACCCTAACCTTTATCCAACGACTCCTTCGTAGTAGCTTTAGCCTGACGCCCTAGCCATCTTCAGATATTTTAAAACAGTACACAAGCAGGTAAACATTTACTGGTGTACTTTGCTGTCTTAAATGTGGTTTTGCTCGGAAGCAATGAGACGTTCTTTATTTAACCTATTTTTGGCTAAGACTTGCATTCAGGAGCCCTCACAGCTCTGATGAATGTGTTTAATCATTCATTGTGTCCAGAGAAAATATGATCCTTCAGGGAGAGAGCAAAAGGAGAACAGTTGCCTTTAATTATTGCCATTTCCACTTTGAAAGTAATTTGATCCAGTAATAAAGACATGCCCCAGGCTCTGATAACATCAGGCTGATTTAAGTATAGGGGGGAGATTTTGAATCCAGCTTGCTCTTTGCTCCTGATATTTACTTGATTTTTTTCTTAAAAAGTGGATTCTCTTTTATTGAAATTTTAGAATTAAGTCCTTGGCAGTTGTATACTTGCCTGGGGGAAGTTTGCCCAAATGAGGTAAACCTAATGAATACCCACTTGCACAAAGGAAATGCAAGCAGACAATTGGGGATGCAAAGAGGGATTTTGAAGAACGTATTGCTAAAAGCATAAAGATCAAGTCTAAAGAATTCTTTAAATACACCAGGAGCAGGAAACCAGCTGATAATTTTATGGTGGACCGGAAGGGCGTGGGTCATCCGGTGGATCTGAAGATCCCCAACTGTGCCTTGTCAAGGTTCTGGGCCTGTATTTGGAGGCAAAGGACATTGACCCTGGGGCGCTTGTTTTAGCAAGGCAATGGCAGGCTGCTGATGCAGTATCAGTTTTGGGTAGTCCTCTGAAGAATCTTAATGGAAGCGGGATTGCTGGCACATGAGTTTTGGACACACTCATTCTTAGGGTTGCCAGGTCTTCCCTGGCTGCTGGTGGGGGATCCCTCTCCATGCCCTGGAGTTTTTGGCATGCTTACCACCATGACATTACCCGGAAGTGATGTCATCACACAGGGCAGGTTGCAGGGAGATGCTCTAACATTTGAGGAAAAACTCTATGGTAACCACAGATTCCCCCCCCCCTCAAATGCTAGAGTCCCCCCCACAATGGCATCATCTCCGGGTGACATTATTGTGTCAGGCACATTGGTGCAGACAGGGCTCTTTGGGGGATGGGGTGGCAGTGGATTGGGGCCCCTGAAAGCGGGTAAACCCCCACCCCTATTGGCAGCATGGCAATCCTACTCATTCTGCATTGCGGCTTTTTCAGCAGCAGTTGGTTTGGGCCGGTCAGGCCACAACATACAGTGGATCAGACACCGGAGCTCCAGTACCTTTTGAGGCTATAATTTAGTTTGATCTCTTTCTTCCCATTCAGGGTCCTCATCCTGAGCCATTCCACGATGTTCTGGGTGAAGAGGAAGGGACTCAGTGCTGAAGGGACTGAGTTGGGCCTTCCCCCTCTTGCAAGCGTCCAATGGTGGGGGATGTTACAAGGAGAGCCCTTTCCCCATCTGGTCCTGAGAGAGGGATGATGTCCTGCAGTCTTAGTATTGCATTTAGGAGAGAATGATTTGGTGCAGACCAAAGGTGCTGCACTGGTAATAACCGATATTAGGGATTTAAAGAGGATTGAAGAAGCCTGCCCTGGAGTATTGCTGGTCTGGTTGGAATTCCTCCAGAGGTGAGTCTCAAGGGGTGCTTTCAAGCCCAAGGCCACCGAGAAAGCTCAGTGTAATGCCAATATGGCCATTAGAAAGATGGCATTAGAGGGGGGGGGGGGGCTGGTGTCTCCCATTTGTCCATCCGCCACGATATGCTGCACCTGTTACTTCTGTCTGCATACCAAAGGCGTCATGATTAAGCATAGGATGCTGAAATGAAATGTGAAATGATTTTGGAGATTTGTTCTCAAGCTTAACACCTGAAGAATTTCTAGGGAACCAAAATTAATTTTGATCAAGTGAGCATAAACAGACTATCACCCATCCCTAATTTTGGATCTGTACCTTCAATGCAAAGCTGTGGGCTCTTGCATAGATGGAATGGAGAACAGAATCCTATCGCCTGACAAGAAGCGTGTACAGGTTTTTCTCCCCTCCATGGAATCACTGATGAAAGCATGTCGAGGGTTGGGTTGTAAGGAAAAAGTATTTCCAATTACATGTATTTAATTATAAATCAAATTATAATTTATATATTTAATATATAATATTGAATATGTTTTAATCTTATTTTCTTTTTCCAAAAATGCAAATTTAATATTTCTTATTCTTATAGTGCCATAGGGGTGCAAAGAATGTAGGATGCCTATGTGTTACTAAGTATTCTCAGGGCTTTTTTTGTGGAAAAAGCCCAGCAGGAACTCATTAGCATAATAGGCCACACCCAACAGCAGGAACACATTAGCATATTAGACCACACCCCTGACAGTGCAACTCTTTCCCCTCCTTGGGTTCCCCTGGTGCCCCGTGGCTTGCGGGGTGCATGGGGAACCCGAGGGAAGGAAGGCAGTTTCTGGATCGCCTTCCCCAGGCGCCCTGCAGCTGTTTAAACTGCCTTCCCTTCTTGGATTGGTTTGGCTTCCCCAGGTATCCCGCAGCTTGTGAGGTGCCTGGGGAACCTGAGAGGGGGGAGGCTGTAGACGTGGCCAACTCAGAAGCCAGCCGGAACTCCATTCCTGCCCAAAAATAGCCCTGAGTATTCTCTATGCATGTCAGAAAGGGGAGAAAAGGATCATTCACTGTATGGTCCATGGCTCTTAATTAAACATTTTTATTCTAGCTTTTTTAAAAAAAAAAAAAAATCCAGTTTTTGAAATTGCCAGCCTGGATTTATAGTCCCCTCATACCTCCCCAACTCCTACACAAACCGTCCAATTAGCTTTAATGAGGCTCTTCAAAGAAATTTGAAAAAGGGGAAGGATCATTTCCTGTGTTCAATATATACAATCACATTAAGGATCCCATTTATGCAGAACTTATCATGCACAATGGGCCTGTAATGTGCAAGGATGCAACTTCTGTATGTGGTTCTAAAAAGGTTCTTCTCCCGAACCCAGAAGAAAACAGGTTAAACAATGGCAGCCATGCCTGGGGTGAGACCGGGTGTAATTCATTCAGGGAGGATGGAGTTCGTAATTAGATAATTTTATAGTATGTGAGAGCTATGAATATAAATAGAGGCCCCAAACTGTTTTCTGGGGAAGTCATAAAGGGATATTCCATTTATTCATCAATAATTCCCTCTAACAATTACTTTGAAGGTTGAATCACTGAAAGATGGAATAGCCATTTCCTCCATTGTGATAAATTGGAAAAGATGACATTGATAAAAGGTGTTCTTTTTCTGAATAAGGAGTTCTACGATAAGATTAGTTCCAGCTTCAGTCTTCTAAAAAGATGATATACCTGACTATGAACTACCAGGACTTTTGATTCTAGTCACATAGATGTATTGAACATACTGGGTTGGATCTGGCCAGTTTTTGCATTGGTGAAAAGGGGAGGGTGGGATCCCGAAAGGCTGGGTTTGGGATGATTGGACCTCCATGGACAAAAGCCACACGGAACAGGGTTTCTAATGGAGAGGGGAATTGAGAGATTGAGTGCAAAAATAAAGGCAGGATCCAACCCATAGTTTAATAGTTCACAGGGCTTGGGATGGGGGTAAGGTTTCCAGGTCCCTCTGGCCAGTGGTGGGGGTGGGAAGTAGGGTTGCCATATCCAGGTTGGGAATCACCTGGCAATTTGAGGATGGAGCCTGGAGAAGACGGAGACCTCAGTGAGGTACAATTCCATAGAGTCCACCCTCTAAAATATCAATTTTCTCCAGGGGAATTGATCTCTGTAGCCTGGAGATGAGCTGTAATTCTGGGGGATCCCCAGGCCCCACCTGGAGGCTGGCATTCCCTAGGTGGGGAACCCATGCCAAGTATTAGCAGTTGTCCTACACTGCACAGGCAGCATGTAAGGCCTGATTCACATTCCTTACGAGCATGTGGCTCCTTTCCCACATTGCTCCAGTATTATCTGTATCTTGGGGCGTGATCATACGCACCCATTTGCGACACAAGAAGGACGATTCCCCGCCGGCTCAAAGTGGCGTGATCACACAAGCACATCTGGGAAGCATCCTGCAACTGGTGTCAAAGTGTCACAAACCACTTTGAGCCGGTGGGGAATCGACTTATTTAGCTACCAGTGAAAGGGCAGTCTCAAATGGTTTGCGACGGCCCAGAACTGACCTTTCCTGGTGTGATCACACCAGAGCAAACAAGTGGCATTGGGGAGCAGGCTTTTTGGGGGGTTTTCCCCCTCCCATCCCAGTATGCACATCATTGGATGATCCCAAGGGTGGACAGGCAAGTCATCGATCCCTTGTAGAAGCAGATAAGCGCACTGAAAACAGCCGGAAAAAAAAAACCAACTCGCCCACGGCTGCGTGTGATCACGCAGCGACAGTTCGCCCTCACAGGTCCATGGACCTGTGTGATCCTGCAAAAGCGGCGCAAATTGCACCGGCTCAAATTTGAGTCACTTCCCGTCTGGCT
Source organism: Lepidodactylus listeri (assembly GCA_029233225.1). NCBI lineage: Eukaryota > Metazoa > Chordata > Lepidosauria > Squamata > Gekkonidae > Lepidodactylus > Lepidodactylus listeri. Next base: position 112,989,646 of record JARCFY010000006.1, read on the forward strand.
TATCTTGCTCGTGTGGACGGGGCCCTGGAATTACATGGGCAGGGCTATTCATGTGATTCTTTCCCACCCAAGTAATGCACCACTGGAAGAGATGGACGGAACTGTAATATTGGCTTTACCCATACTCCTGGAGGGACAGACATTACCAGGAGATTGTGGTTGGGAAGCAGTCACAGGAAAATGGTTTGTGTCATAAAGGGTGAGTTGAGCCTATGATATCACTAGCAAACTCAGCTTTCCCTTGCTCCATCTCTAAAAGGCCTTTGATCACATTCATGAGACAGGAAGATTGAACTGTGACGGAGTCCTGCAGAAAGCAATGGGAGGGGACTCACTCGAGATGCTAGGGGACAGTATTTAGGGGGCTCTTTTTGCCCTAGTTTGAAAGCAAGAAATTGCAAGTAGATGAACAGATACTGCTTCAGTGGGAAGGTAACAACATTCTGTGTGACTTGGCGTTTAGTCATGCTGGCCACATGACCATGGAGACGTCTTCGGACAGCGCTGGCTCTTCGGCTTGGAAACAGAGATGAGCACTGCCCCCTAGAGTTAACTGGCTTTCAAGCAAGGGAAACCTTGGCCTTTACCTTTTTCACCCTCGTGGCCCATAGAGCCACACAAGTCACACAGGGTTGCCAGGTCCCCTCTGGCCACCAGTGGGAAATGGAGTAGGTAGAGTTGTCAAATCCAGGCTGGGAAACTCCTGGAGATTTGGGAGTGCAGCCTGGCAAGGACAGGGACCTCAGATGGGTACCATGCCATAGAGTTCACCCTCCAAAGCAGCCATTTTTCTACAGGGGAAGTCATCTCTGTAGTCTGTAGATAAACTGTAATTCTGGAAGATCCCTAGGTCCCACCTGGAGGCTGGCATCCCAACTATGCTTAGCCAGTTTGGTGTAGTGATTAGGGATGAGGACTCTAATCTGGGAGAACCGGGTTTGATTCCCCACTCCTCCACATGCAGCCAGCTGGGTGACCTTGGGTCAGTCACAGTTTTCTCAGAGCTGTTCTCTCAAAAGCAGTTCTCTCAGAGCTCTCTCAGCCCCACCTACCTCACAGAGTGTCTGTTGTGGGGAAAGGAAGGGAAGGTGATTGTAAACCGCTCTGAGACTCCGAGTAAAGGGCAGGGTATAAATCCAATCTCTTCTCTTCTTCTTCTTCTTCTTCCTTCTTTGTGATGGTTGCATTGGGTCTGAATGCGGGGGGTTGGGACAGAGGGAATTTTTGATTGGAGGGCTGCAGTGGCTGTCAAAATCCCTGGACTTAATTAGGGTAAGTCCCACTGTCTCTTTTTAATGATTTTTTATTGATTTTATAACTACAACAACTAAAACCACTACCATAACTAAAATACTAAACTACTCTAAGGTATACAGAAGTCTTAAAAAAAAGCTATTTAATATCTTGCTTCTATCTATTTGAGGAAAACTTATAATCAACAAGGCTTTAAACTGATATCATTACTGATTTAAAAGCTTACAAATACATGAGTTGCTGATATTCCGAACGAACAATAAAAAACACATAAGACCTTCAACCAATACAACTTATTTTCTTTTACTGGTTCCCTTTTTCTTCTTTCCTCTCTGGGGTTTCGATGCAGCTGTCCCCAAAACTGAGTCTGACTCTTCATCTTCTGAGCTTTTACTTCCCGATGTGTCTGAACCTTCCAGACCGTAAATGTTCTCTTGTAAGTCCAAAGAATCCTCTGATGGCGCTTTGTCTTTTCCTTCTTTGCAAAAGTCCAAAAATTTCTTGGCCTTTGCAGCTAAATCAATTCTTTGCTTCTTGTCTTTGTAGGTAAAACCCACACCTTCCAGAATGAGCCAGCAATAGATGATGTTTTCTGTTTGGAGAAATGCAGTCAAATTTTTATAGGGTTTCCTCTTCTTCCTCACCTCAAATGGAATGTCCTTTAACACTTTAATATCTTCTTCTTGAATTTTCAGGGCATTTTTATTGATGGCCTTGAGCACCACATCTCTGGTTGGCCTTTTGGAGAACCTCACCATAACTTCTCCAGGCAGATTTTTTTTCCTTTACAAATTCAGGATAGGTCCTATAGACCATATCCAAATCGCTTTGTATTTCATCCGCTTGCAAATCCATCATTGGAGCTATAGCATCACTGAGTATCTTTTTGAGATTCTCACCCTTTTGTTCAGTTATGCCCCAGAATCTCAAATAAAAGGAAGACCTCTCCATCTGAAGTTTCAGCAAATTATCTTTATCAGAAATCCTTTCTTTTTCCATCATGATCAGCTTTAAATCTGTCTTTTCAACTTTGGTTTTAACCTCTGCCAACCCTTTAGCAGTCTGATCCAACCTCTTATTTGCCTCTGACACCTGTAGTTGCAGAGAATCCAGCTTAGTATTAACAGCGTTCAGCTGGTCCATCAGAGGGCATAGTGCTATTGCCAAAGCTGTAATCAGGTCTGTGCTGGACTCAGACTTTGTGCCCAGAAGAGTAATTTGAGCTTTAGGAGAAGGCTTTGATTTCCCCGCCATCTTTTCTCCCCGTCCAGTCATGGTTTTTTGTTTACATTCACAGTAAAGTCCCACAAGTTATTCAAAAGTCTTCCTTTTTTCTTTTAAATCACTTAAAATAGTCTCATTTAGTCTTCAGCCACTCTCCCAGCACATAGATTATCTGTAGTTCTGTAGCTTTAAGAGGAGTTGGGGAAGATTTAAGCTTTAAAGCCCCCCCCTTCACTTTGAGCAATTAAGCTCACATCAGAGAATCTTCCCGCATAACAAAAGAAGGAGTCCCTTCACTCACATCCCCCCATGCATCTCAGGTAAGTAATCTTTTTCCTTAGAGCAATCAGACTTCTGCAGCTGTCCCAGAGTGCTCTCGATCATGCCTGGAGGCTGCTGCAGTGGCTGAGCCTATAGAGGCAGGGGGGGTTCCTCGATCTTGGGATCGCCATCCCAGAGAGAGGCCACCCCCAAGCGCCTCAGGCAGGGTCCCCCTACAAGGGTCCCTGGGAGTTTCAGAACCCCCTCAAACCGCTGAGTCCGGGTCACCTCTCCCAGAGCTATGGGAAGAGGCGCCCGCCATTGAGTCACCGAAAACCGGAAAATCAAGTCCCACTGTCTCTTGTGTGCCTTAAGCATGGGTAACTTTTCCTTGAATTGAAGACAGTTCATTTCCTTAGGAATACCAAGCAGTATACATGCAGTTTGCTTTTCCCCTTGCCATGACGTTTCCTTGAAAAGGAATAACAATTAACCACTTACTACCAATTGCTGCTTGAAAGGTGCCTTTGTTACTTTTTCATTTAGTTGGGTTTGCCTTTCGAAAAGGTATATATCATTTAACACTCCTTTAAAAAAAAAAAAAAGATGACTTGCTGAAATGATGCAGCCCTTCCCAGGCACATCCAGCAGTCCCTCTTTCACCTATGGGGATAATAGAAATGATAATGACGGCTGAGTTACTGTATATGCAGTCCAATAGCTGGAGTAAAAATAATTCCTTCCGGAGGGTGACAGTGCTACTTTGAAATATAGCTTTTGTTTCAGTGCTGTTTGGCTGATAGACCTGGGAAGATGGGGTGAAAATGAGCTCCAAAGGTAAAATAGAAATGACCCAGAGGGCTGAAAATGAGCTCCAAAGGTAAAATAGAAATGACCCAGAGCAAACTTGCAATTGATTTCTGCTATCCAGGGGGGAGAGGTTTCAGCTGGTTTAAGGTCAAAATGAAGATAAGGAAAGTTATAATGCTGTCGATGTTTTTGTTGTTGTTGTTTCTGAGATCTCCTCCAAGTTTTCTTTTGCCAGAAATGCTGAGATTCTCACTCTCCCCCCCTCCAATGCATGTATGTGCCATCAAGTCACAACCATTGTTCCCTCTAAACTGAGTTACTGTGAGCTAGCTCACCATTTTTTAGCCTCCGGCTCACACAGTTTTGTCTTCACTCAGGAAATTATGCAGCAGCCCAATCTCTCACTCACAGTTCTAATGCCAGTGGCTCACAAAGTAGAATTTCTGCTCCCAAGACTCCACAGCTTAGAGGGAGCATTGGCCACCGCGTAAATTAGTTTGCTTGGGAGCCTTCCTGAGCTGAGACAAAAATGTGTGAGCTTAGAGGGAACACTGGTTGCAAGCAACTTATGGCAACCGCATCAAGGGACTTGCAAGGCAAGTGAGGAGCCGAGGTGGTTGGCCATGGTCTTCCTCTGCAGAGTCTTCCTTGGGGGTCTCCCATCCGGGCACCAACGCTGCTCAGCTTCTGAGATATGACACGATCAAGTGTTATCATATCATACCACAATTGTTGTTGTGTGCGAAGTGCTGTCAAGTCGCAGCCAACATACACTGCCCCCCGTAAGCTTTTAAAGGTAAGCGACTAACAGAGGCAGTTTACCATTGCCTTCCTCTGCAGTGTGGCTCGGAATTCCTTGGAGGCCTCCCATCCAAATACTAGCCAGGGCCTTCCCTGCTTAGCTTCCGAGATCTGATGAGCTCAGGCTAGCCCGGGCCATCCAGGTCAGGGCATGCCATATCATTACGCATCCCCTGTTCCAAAAACAGCACCAGGTGCAAGCCAGTCTCTGGGTTCCATCTCTTTGTCACAGGCTGTGGTCACACGGGCCTTAAATGCGGGAGGAAGGGCTATTTCCTCCCGCATTTAAAGGGGCCAACCACATGGCCCGGCCCAAGTCCCGTGCCAAAGCAGGCTCAAATGCGGGTTCCTCCTGCATTTTCCGACCCTGGGAAAAATCAAGTGTTTTCCCAGGTGTTGCGGGAGGAACCCGCATTTGAGGTATCTGGACAGCCCTCTCTCGCAAGCATTGCGAGAGCAGGGCTGTCCAGATGGCCCCCCTGCCATTTTCTCCCCTTTTTACACTTGGGCGCATGAGTGTAAAAGGGGGAAAAAAACCCCCAACTCACCAGGCCACCGCCGCTTCTGCCGCTGCTGCAGCCGCCTCCGCCGCCGTTCCCGGCAGCCTTTCCCGCCGCTGCGGCCGCCTCTTCAGTGGCAGCCACTGCAGCAGCCATTTCCGCTGCTGCGGCCGTCATTCCCACTGTGGCCACCTCTTCAGCGGCCGCGGCTGACGTTCCCGCGGCTGCCGCCGCCGCCGCCGCTGGGCAACCCGCAGGAAGAAAAATGCAGCCCCTTTACATCCAGGATCCCTCCCGGATTAAAGGGGCCATGTGGCCGCGGCCACACTCTGCGGTGGCCAAGGAACAGGACCTGCGGCACAGCAATGCAGGGGGAAGCAGATTCAGTATGTCAGTGTTTCTACCTGAGCTGTATGAAAAGGAGTGGAGAAGGAGCAAAAGCTGTTCCAGGCACCAGACGCCACTGCCAGGGAATCCTATTTGAATCCCTTCAAATGCATTGGTTCCAGATCAACTGCTTGATGCACGATTCTGAAGGACATCGGGAATGTTCCTACATCCAGAATAGCACGTCAGGTCACTATTTGTCTCTCTTAGATGCCGCAATGGATAAACAAAGAGACTTTTTCGGTAGCTGATGCATAAGCAAAGAGATTTTCCATAGACTTTATGCGCCTGCAGAATGACATGTAAGATTGTATATGACTCTGATGTTATTCATGTTATTGGAATGTTGGACGTTTCCAGAAGCATTTTTGTGCATATGGAACTTTAAGAAGGATTGAATATCACAGCAAAAATGTTTTTGGAAGGACGTTAGTAAATTGTTATATATTATAGTTTTCAGAGTGATTTTTTTTTTTTTTTTGCTGGTCGTAACACTGTCTTCCAATTCTGTTTTACCGGGCAACCCCATAGGAGCGGCAGCACATTTATCAGACATGTTCTACTTTTTGCACAAACCAATTAACGCCAAAAAAAGAAGCAGGTTGTTAGCTAACATCCATATCGCTGTAGCAGCCCTGGGGTAATGGTAATAGGCTGCATTTTGGCAAGATCCATACGACATCAGATGTTGTGCTATTGTCATCAGTACCAGTCCAATTGGTTTGGGCTGCCCTCATCAAACTATTATAGTAAAAGAGCTCAGTAGCACCTTTAAGGCTAACAAACTTTATCATACCATAAGCTTTCAAGAAACACAGCTCTCTTTGTCAGATGCACAGAGTGCCGTGTTTCTCTAACGCTTATGCTACAATAAAGTTTGCTAGTCTTAAAGGTGCTACTGGGCTTTTTACTATTTTTCAGCAGCAGACTAACACGGCTAACTCCTCTGGATCTAATCAAACTATGACATTGATGTACGATTCTACAAGCATAATGGGTGGGACCAGGGGTCATTTCGTAGAAAAAGAGGTGCAGGAGCTCATTAGCATAACTCATTTGCATAACTCATTTGCATATGCCACACCCTCTAACATACCAGAAGTGTGTCAAAAGGCAACACCCACCCACTCAGGCTCCACTCCACAGGGGAGTGAAACTGACCTGCTCTTCCTCCATTCCCTTCCCCATCCAATACTTTGTGCAATAAAAATAAGCGTAAAGAACACACCCTCATTCTCTTCCTGCTCCCCTGAAACCACCAGGTTTCAAGTAGACTTGAGATACCCAGGACATGTGCACCACCCATCCCTTCCCCTTCCCCTCCCCACAACAAGATGCCCTGTGAAGTAGGTGGGGCTGAGAGAGGTCTTTTGAGAACTGCTCATGAGAGAACAGCTCTGAGAGAACTTGTGACTGGCCCAAGGTCACACCAGCAGTTGCATGTGGAGGAGTGGGGAATCAAACCCGGTTCTCCCAGATTAGAGTCCAGCTCCTGACCACTACACCAAACTGATGGGGTGGAAGCTGCTGAAGGGTTGGTGAAATTTCTCCAGTACTTATGTGCCATGTGCCCAGATAGAAAATGGTCTACTTAGAAAATGTATATGCCACCTTGAGCAAGTCTCTGGAAAAGCAGCACACAGTCATAAAAGGAACAATGATAAAATTATCAATATTAAAACAAAACATTAAAAACAAGAAAGACCCTAGCAGGGCTTTCCCCGGGGCGTTGCGCCTCTGCACTGCTCGGGGGAGCCGAGGAGGGGGCGGGGCTTGGTCATGTGCCTGTCCCCTGGGCTCCTCACTCCCGGAGCTGCACTCCTGTGCGCTCCCGCTCCAACGGACCCCTGGGTGGGACCCAGCTAGCTTCCCACCTCCATTGCAGCTAACCTCCCCTCCTTAATAATTCCCCATCCCACATGGCTTTTGTCCATGCAGTTCCCATGATTCCCACCATAGCCTTTTTGTTGGTCAAATGGGACCCCCCTCCGCCCTTTTTTGCACTAGCAGAAAGCTGATTGGTGGTGCCAACTCATTATCTGATACTTTCATTTACCAGATGTAAGATAAGAACAATGTTTGAGTCCGGTGGCACCTTTAAGACAACAAAGGTTTATTCAAGGTATAAGCTTTTGTGTGCACACACACTTCTTCAGATACATTGAAATGGAAGTTACTTATAGGCAGAGGGTAACAGCAAATTAGCATACAAGAGGTAAGATAGTGGTTGCAGTCACATGCACAAGAAAAAAAATGGGGCTGGGGGGAAGCAACGCTATTTCCTCCAGAGGAATTTGACCTGCAGTTGCATGATTACCCCTCCCTTTGAAACTGTGGACACAGTCCGTCAGTGTGTGATCAGACACAACTGTGGGTGAGTAAGGGTTTTTTGGTCCTGTTTCCCCCCCCCCATGCGCTTAAATGAGGGATCAATGAATTGCACCTCCATACTGAGGGTTCCCTATGGAGTTATGATGCACATACTGTGAGGGGCGGGACACAATGGCACGGAGTTGGGATGGCCTGATCAAACCATCCTGATGCCATGAGAGTGCGCTGGAGTGATCAGACATGGGAAAGTCGGTCCGTGGCCCATCGCAACTTATTTACTACTGGATTTCCCCCGGTGTATTTTAACTCCGCTTCTGCAGCAGAGCAGAACGGGTTGCAGACGGCTGCGGGGCACTTCCCAGATGTTGTTGTCTGATTGCGGCCTTTAAATCCACCCAGCATTCTCACCTATGTTGGGTCTAATTGTGCATACGATCGCAGCCAGTAATATGTTTATTCTGAAACAGAGAATTGAAATACACTTCCATCTGATCTGGCACACTTCAAAGGCTGGTGCCTCAGGTGACCACCTCGTTCCCTAGTTCATTTACACGAATGGGCTGCCCTTGCTTGTCATGGCATTATATTCATTCAGCCCCTGGATTTTCCTGTGTGACCAAGACCATAAGGAGATGAATAATTATGCTATTGCCACAATTATGCAATATCCAACTATGTGTGGAGCCAGCTTACGGTTTAGTTGTTGGCACCCTTAGAACTGGTTGGTGCAAAACAGATTGCAGTTATTTATCCCTTTTTTAGAATTATGAAAAGATCCATTTTTGACTCTTTAGTATTCCTGGCCCTTTCCTTCACACCAAAGCAATGCTATTGCATTCATTGGTAGCGGCTGAAAGGAACTTTTCTGGACTATCTATAATTATGAGCTTTCCAAAGCTGCATAGTTTTTGTGTGTGTGTTCTTCTTTTTCTTCTTCCTTTTGGGAACTTGCGTGTTTTGATTACTCCTAGATTAGCCAAGATTCATTAAAATATCCTTGTATTGGCATTCACTAATCTTTTCATTAGCATTTTTAAACCCTTACATTTGGAATTAAACATGCATGAAGTCAAGCCTCTCTGTAGTACTAATTAGAATCATTAGTGTTTATTCAATTAAATGTGTTTTATGGTAATTATGGACAGGTATTGTTCTGAGATTTTCTTCTCCAGAGATGTTTCACAGCAAAGTAGCTGAGTCTGTAAAGATGTATCACGAAACCCAAAATGGGCATGCCCTTGTTATGTAATTAAGAAAATGCTAATTCACTCCCCCCACCCAAGACAAGTTTTAGACTCTCAAGCTCAGTATTGTAACTTTCTCAGTTTGGGGGAGGGGGAAATGCCATTGGACGATGACCAGGGCTCCCAGAAGTAGGGCTGCCAGCCTCCAGGTGGGACCTGGGGATCCCCTGGAATAAGAGCTCATCTCCAGACTACAGAGATCAGTTCCCCTGGAGAAAACAGATGCTTTGGAGGGTGGACTCTAGGGCATTGTACCTCTTTGATATCCCTGTCCTCCCCAGGCTCCGTCCCCAAATCTCCAGGAATTTCTCACCCTGGATCTGGCAGCCCTACCGCCCCATCCTCTCCTGGTGGCCAACCCTAGTTGGAAGGGGAAAGGCTAGGATAATAAAATAGTTTCAGTGGGCTGTGTTAGGTCTGCAGTAAAACAGTTAGGCCGATTTCGCACTAGTGTTTGCCCCAGGTTTGCCCTCATGCTTGCACCAGAGCTTCTGGTTGATTTCACACCAGTTGCTCCGGGCTCACGTTTTGCTCTGGAGTATCGCCCTGCTGCACCGGTGTTTCCCTGGAGCAAACAAATCCTGTTTTTAGAGGATTTTCCTGTTTGCTCCGGGGGAGAACCCAAAATGAAAACACGCCCACTTTCATCAGGGCCGCCCCATTGTGGGAGTTTCTAATTTTTTGGGGAGAAAACCCTTTGTCACGCTATATCAAAAGGGCTGATCCAAGTGGGAAAATGAAGAAAATACTCCGGAGGAAACTGGGAGGGGAAATTCCGGAGAGAACAAGAGGCAACTGGCCAGTGCAAAATTGGCCTTAGATTTGAGTCCAGTAGCAGCTTGGAGACCAGCAAGAGTGATAAAATAGGCCATGAAAGGACAACAGCCAGGTTGGCTTAGGTCTTCATTCTCCCAACCATTTGGTTGGTTGGTTTCTTGGGCAAATTCCATCTTAGAGTATTGTTTTTCTCTTTGTCCATACAAAAAAAAATGTCAGTCTCATATTCAGATCCATCCTTATTCAAAAGCTCTTAAAGAGCCCGTTTGCTGTAGTGGTTAAGAGCAGTGGACTGTAATCTGGAGAGCTGGGTCTGATTCCCCACTTCTCCACATAAAGCCAGCTGGGTGACCTTGGGTCAGTCACGGTTCTCTCAGAGCTCTCTCAGCCCCATCTACCTCCCAGGGTGTCTGTTGTGGGGAGAGGACAGGAAGGAGATTGTGAGCCATTCTGAGACTCTGAGTGAAGTGTGGGGTATAAATCCAACTCTTCTTCTTCCTCCTCCTCCTCTATGAGTTCAAAGAGTTTTTACCCAAGCTTCTTTTTAGAAGTTTACTCAGGTTCCAAGGCAACTGACATTCCAAAGAGAGATGCATTTTTTTTCTATGTACATACCAGTTTGGTACACATATCAACACATACCCTGAAAAGCTGAGAGTTCAGTTTGCATGTATCAAAGTTGGAAAGTACACATCTGAAGAAGTGTGCATGCACATGCAAACTTAAGCCTTGAATAAAACTTTGTTGGCCATAAAGATGCCACTGGACTCAAAGTGTGTTCAATTATTCTGATAGACATTGAAATGACGTGGTTTAAATCCTGTTCTCAGTACACCCCAAAATGTATGTTAATTGAAGCCAACATAAACTGATACCTATTTATATTGTTCGTAGCTGTCACAGAGCCCTCAGCTCGCTCAAACCAGGAACTCAGAAGCCTGTTATAGGGCAAATATACACTCCTCCACTCTGGCCTAAGATGCAGAGCTTTCTAGTAAAATCCACTTATGCCTACGCAAGGTAGATGTATCTTTTGACCCAAGGAAGACTTTAATCTTCCTTGATTAACCTTGATATTTTAACTATAAGGTAATAAGCCAAGAGATCATTGTTTCATGCAGGGGTCGTTTCGTAGAAAAAGAGGTGCAGGAGCTCCTTAGCATAACTCATTAGCATAACTTATTTGCATATGCTACACTACCTGACATCACTGGAAGTATGTCAGAAGGAAGGAAGGAAGGAAGGAAGGAAGAGCTGGCAGAGATGGGACAAATCCAAGCCTCAGAAATCCCACTATTCTGGGAGGATAGCTTCAGTGGTCTGCATTCCAGAGTGGTACAAAAAAGTTCATCCAGACATGAAATACTATTGTTTCCTGTTTCATTTTGGTCGGTGTTGGTCTCAACCTTTCTTAATCGAATTGTGGACCATGTTTAGCATTCTAATCAGCCACAGAGGGACAATGCCTTTCATTTTATAAGAGCCAACATTATAAAAGAAATTATAGTGGAAGGTTTATTATCACTTTTTATCACTCATGCACCCCTCGTGAACATAATGCAAAATAAACATGCATGGGTTTCCAGTTTAGTCTTAGGACATGTGCTACTTTAAAGCTGTTTTCTTCTTCTTTGGTGTAGTGGTTAGGAGTGCGGTTTGATTCCCCACTCCTCCACATGCAGCTGCTGGTGTGACTTTGGGTCAGTTACAAGTTCTCTCAGAGCTGTTCTCTCAAGAGTAGTTCTCGAAAGAGCTCTCTCAGCCCCACCTAGCTCACAGGGTGTCTGTTGCGGGGAGGGGAAGAGAAAGGAGATTGTAAGCCGCTCTGAGACTCTTTCGAGTAGTGAAGGACAGGGTACTCTTTTGAGTAGTGAAGGACAGGGCATAAATCCAATTTCTTCTCTTCTTCTCTTCTTCTCTCTCCTTCAGTTTTGTTTATTGGAATTCACTGAAGTGACATTTTTGGATGTCATGAATGGAATGCGCCTCCCAGGTGGCTGAGGAAGTTATTAAGAGAACTGTTGTATTCCTACTGGGAAGTCGACCATGCGGTCGAAACAGACACGTGGCTGGGCAAGGTGCCCGAGCTTCATGCAAATGACAGCGTGGATCCAGACCGAGACCAATCAGGGGGACTGGATCCTGAAAGGGACCTATGGAAAAGGTTCCTACTGTAAACAGCCTATCACGGAAGTGGGGTGTGACATGAGTGTGGTTCAGGATGGGAATATAAGCGGACCCTCGGGTCCAGCTCGGTATCTTATTTCGACCTCTCAATAAACTGTGAGTTTTAATCACTCAACGCATCTCAGAACCCAGTACTTTACAAGAGCAAAACCTCTGGAGATTCGGAGACAGAAAGTTGGGAGACAGAGTAGGTTTTCCGACATATAAAACGGACATCAAAAACTTGGACTAAACTGGTGCTTGTTTTTTTTGCCCCCCCCCCTCCCCCTGAAAATGGCTTGAAACGTCTGTGCATCACAGTTTCAGGCAAACAGATGAAAGAGAACGCCTACAGAGGTCCATCTACATTCATAATGCTTGACGGAGCCCTGGTGATCTTGATGGTTGCAACCGTTGATTGATATGGATAAGCCGACACAACCCTACCCAGGGTCACCAGTTGTATGTTCAGAGAGATTGCTCCTGCTGTGTTAGAATGAGTCAGCGCTGAAACTGTTGTGGCAAGCACCTGCCAAACTACTGCTGTCAGAGAATCACATCTCTAATTTTCTCTTCAAAGAGAGCAGAATATTAAATGATTAAACAGCACAGCAGCTTAGATAGACTCAAATCAGAGCTATTCTCAAGTCAATGTAAGCAATATTGTATGAACAGTAATATGTAAAGACAAACTTAATAGTGCAGTCTTTTTTCATTGGCAATATCTGTGTGTAACTTTGCTGACTGGAAAATGTCCCTGTCACTTATCTGTTGAGTGATGTCCACCTTGCTCTACTCACAGTCAATTAGATGCCAAAATAATGGCCAGTAGGTACGTGCATCAATGAAAATCATAATCCTTTCATATCCGGGTTCAGGAGTGGGTGGTTTTGTAATTGCTTGTGTTCATGTAGGATGTTGCTGGTTCGGGATTCAAAACAGTGTGGTTTTTTGGGTTCTGGGGCTCCAGGACCATTACTTTCAACCCTGGCGATCAATGGGGTGACAGATGTCGCAGCCAGATCACCCCATTACTTTCAATGGGAAATCTATTGGATGCTCTGGAGCAGCTGTTTTTAAAACATAATGGCATCAAATTTGCACAGAATATAGTCCTCCTCTAATCTAAAGACTCCCCCCCCCACCCCAAGTTTCAAGTGAATTGGACCAAGGGGTCTGATTTTACAAAACCCTGGAATAGATGCCTCTCAGGACAGGTACAATTCCCTTCACTGATTCATGTGGGGGGGGGGGGTGTCAGCTCCTGGCATTAAAAAAAAACCCAACACCTGTCTATATTCATTTCATTTTCATACTCTTACAGTGACTGACTGACAAAAAATATTTATCTTTTTGCTAAAAATTCTGGATTTGCCATACTTTCTCATTGTGGTCTGTTGTTTTATTTCACAAAATGAAAAAGGAGAATATGAGTTCTTCCGTTATTCCCTGTGGAGGATGTGAAGAAATGCATTTTCCCCCCCTTTGGAGGTTTGGACTGAGTAAGATCTTCACCATGAGTTTTAAAAGTTTTTATCTCTGGGCAGAGAACAGACTGGGGGGGGGGGGTGTTCAATTGCTGTCCAGCCTCGCCTCAGCATCCTCTTAAGAAATGCCAGTAGGTCTAGAGACAATGGGGTGGTCCAGTCCTTCCTCTTCAAGCAGGGAACAGATATTTGGAGGTATTAAATACTAGAAAGTCTTCAGGAAGAAACTTCTGGAGACTTCAGAAAAAGCTTCTTTGATGCAACCTGACCTGGTCAGTGGGAGGAGAAAGAGGAATAATATAACTCCTAAGAGCAAAGAGGAAGGGTCTTTTTTGGTGCTGTTTCCATCAAGGCAGACATAATTCTTAACTGAGGTCTGGAGGAGGCAGCCATTGCCATGAGCTAGCCTATCTGCCTGAAAGAGGTATGAAGATAATGAAAACCCTGTAGACATTTATAAATTTCTAAGCTGAGGAGCCTGCCTTATATTTAACACCCGTTAGGGCATGTATAAAAAGAAGGACAGGGGAACTGCCTTTTACCCTTTTCTTTTGAATCCCTTGCTCAATCTGGTGCTGTGCTAAGAGTATGCATGTGAACATTTTCTTTTAAATAAATACTTTTGATCTTGGTAGTGGTTCTCTGTACCACATAGACCTCCACCATCTTGGACACTCTATATTAAAAGGAGGACCAGGAGGAAGGAGAACACAGTCAGTTTATTTATTTATTTATTTGTTTGTTTGTTTTAATTTTTATATCCCGCCCTCCCCGCAAGCGGGCTCAGGGCGGCTAACAAGGGCTTAAAAGCCAGACACATCATAACAATTTAAAATCATTTAAAACACTACAATAAAACTTCGTTACTCGGCAGCATAGACTGCTTCAGTAAAACTACAGTACCCACTAAAATGCTTCCAATCTCTTTAAGATGGCATCCTCTCTAGTGAGGGACCCTCCAACCATACCCATCGATCTGGGCTGCGTTGGACCGGTTTCCATTGTAGATGTTCTTACAGTGCTGTTACGGGGCTGGTGGCGGCTCCTAGCCAAAGGCCTGGTGGAAGAGCTCTGTCTTACAGGCCCTGCGGAACTGCATCAGGTCCCGCAGGGCCCTGGTCTCCTCCGGGAGCTCGTTCCACCAGGTTGGAGCCGCCACCGAAAACGCTCTGGTCCTAGTCCCAGTGAGCCTGGCCTCTCTAGGGCCCGGGACACGAAGTCGATGATGCAACCCTGACCGAAGTACTCGCTGGGGTATATGCGGAGAAAGGCGGTCCCTCAGGTATGTTGGCAAATAGCAACTCTCCCAGTGGTGCACAAGGCAGTAAGCTGTCCCTGTGGTAACCAGACCCTGGGTAGCCAGAGACACTGAGGCAAGGCCTCGGGACTTGGAAAGGAAGCTAGGAGTCCTGACCCTCCCAGTGGGTGATTCCTTACAAAGGTCAGGTGGTGGCATCAGCTGATTAGAGAAAGAGAAATGCCCATCCAGGTGTTGGGTCTACAGGTCAGAGCAGGACTGTTCCACCACAGGGGAACTGGGGGGAGGGAGGAGTTGGAGTGGCTGTTTTTTCAGCCAAATGATTCCAAAATTGTGTGTGAGAGTACTGCTTGTCCATGAAAGATCACCTAAATTTCAAGCAAATTAAACCAAGCGTTCCCATTTTATAGGCCACTGAACAAGGTTCTCCCAGGCTTTCTACTTTCAGAGAACCCCACAAAGGAGGGTGGAGAGAATGAGTCACTTCTAGTGGCAGTTCTGCTATTATTCCTCGAGGAGGACTTTTTCACGGAGGCTGAAGTGGCTGTTTTTCAGCCAAATGACACCAAAATTCCCCGGAAGTTTGTGCTGCCTATCTATGGAAGGTTAGCCAAGTTTCAGATGAATTGGACCAAGGGTTCCACTTCTACAGGCCCCTGAACAAGATTCCCATGACATTCTACTTTCAAAGAGGGAAAAAAGGCTTTGCCCCCACAGTGGAGGGAATGAAGGAGAATGGCAGCTGTCTGCAGCTTGTCTTTAAATGTGATTGGCTGGGAGTGCTCTGTGCTTGTCCCTTGCAAGGATCCGATTGGAAGGGTGGAAATGCCATTGCTCAGGAAATCAGTAGAATCTAAGAAACAAACATGTTATGTCCGCTGACCACCATGGGGCATAAGCAACATACAACCAGAGCTTGACTCCTGGAAACAATAGGAGTCAAGGATCCTAGACCACCAATAGCCCTCCAATAAGAACTCTGGTGGGAAGTTCAAACCTGCCAATAGAACTCTTAAGTGTGTCCTAGGAACTGTATATAGTTGGACATCTTGGCTGGTATTGTATGCTAGTTTTGTACTCAATAAAATGATGCTTATCGCCACGCCATAGTCCGGGCTTCAGTGCAGCAAACCCAGTACACAATAGTGGCAATGAGGATGGGATCCCGCTGAGTGAGCCGGGCTGCCATGAGCCCAAGGAAGACAAGGACCTCCACAGCTGCTTCATCCATGAACACTGAAGGCAACCGAGGAAACAATGGCAGTCACTCTGGGAGCAGGACTGGTCCCTCTGTTTGACCCAGCACAACCCCAGCACTGGGAAGCCTGGGTCGAGGGACTCAAGTCCATCCTGGTATTCTACCAGGTGATGGAGGAGGATCGCAAGAGGGGTCTCCTCACTGGTTTGTGCGGCACCGCCACCATCAAGCTGGCCCAAAATCTACTTGTGCCCACCAAGCTCTCTGAGGCCACGTTCAACGGGATCATCAAGGCACTCCAGGACCCCTTCATCTCACAGCCCTCAGAGATTGTTTGCCACATGGACTTCCAGTACAGGCCGTAGCAACCCCAGGAGTCTGTCACCGCTTACCTGGCAGAGCTCTGAAGGCTCGCCGCCGAGTGCGAGTTCAGGGCATTTCTGGAGAAGGCCCTCTGGAACCAGCTCCTCTGCAGCCTCCAGGATGAAAAGCTCCAGAGGCACATCATAGAGGAGGAGAAATGCATTCTCGCCTCCATCCTTGCCACAGCTACCACATGGGAGAGGTCACATCCAACAATGCCCGGGTCCTTGTCCAGCCACTGGGTGGCCAGTGCACACCAGACAGGCTCCGATCTCATTGAACAGGACGGAGAAGAGGTCCACTGGACACAGCAACACACCAGGTGGAGAGAGCCAGGGACCACTGCCCACACCAAACCCGCAACGGAGTTGCCCTGACTGGAGTGCACCAGCACGACCGGAAAACATGCAGATTCCAGGACACCACCTGCAGAAGCTGTGGCCGCTCAGGCCACATTGCACAGGCTTGCCACTCCAGGGGGTCCCGAGCCCCAACAACTCAACCACCCCAGCGCCACTGATCCACAACACACCATGAGGAGGACATGGCCTCCGAAGACCGCTACCTGCTAGTGACAGAGTAGGTACTGAGGCTTCCCAGTCAAACCTCTGCCCCAAAAATCCAGGTCTGGGTTAAAATAGAAAGGTCCCATTGCACCATGGAATTGGTCTCTGGGTCTGCCTTCTCCATAATATCCATAATAAGGAGGAGACTCTTAAAAGACTGTGTCCACACGGGGGCCCCTGCCTGTGTCCTTCACCTGTTACCCTGATGGACTTTCAGTGCAACTGGGTGCTGATAAGGGCCATGGGTAGTTAACGGGTCCAGCACAAAGGCTTTAATGACTGCCTGGACTTATTGGTGGTTGAGGGCAACTTATGCAGCCTGCTGGGTTGCACCTGGTTCGGCCCCTTGGGGATCTCAGTCAAGGGGATCCGCAGCTGCATGGGGCGGGACTTTAGCAAGGTTTGCAGTGAGTTCCCATCCATTTTTGACGGCACCCTGGGCCGGTATATGCCCCTCCCCCCCCCCCGGTGTCCCTGCAACTCGACCCCAAGGTGGCACCCATTTGCATGCATTCCCAGAAGGTTCCCTTCACCATGCAACACAAAATTGACACGGAACTGGACCACCTCATGGCCCAAAGTGTCCTGGAACCTGTCTGTCACACTGCCTGGAAAACCCCCAGCGTCACCCCTGTGAAGCCCAACACAGACGTCCGCATCTGCGTGGACTACAAATGTATGCTAAACAAGGCTCCATGCCTACCCTTTCCCAGGACCATGCCTACCCTTTCCCATTCATGAGCCACGTGTTAGCTACATTGGCAGGGGCAAAGATCTTTGAAAAATTAGATCTTGCCCAAGCATGCCAGCAGCTCCCCGTTGACAAGGCACCGCAGCCGCTCAGACAACCGTCATGCACCGGGGAGCCTTTAGAGTCAATAGGTTGCAGTTTGGGTTGTCAGTTGCTCCTGGCCTCTTCCAAAATCGGATGGATTCTCTTTTAAAAGGGATCCCGGGCATCACGCCATTCTCTGACAATGTGCTGATTGCCACGGCCATGCCAGACAACTTCGCCTCCCACTTGCAAACCATCCTCCACTGCTTCAGCAAGGCCGGCCTCGAGGTGAAGTGGGAGAAGTTGCTCCTTGGAGTTCCATCCATCAACTTCTTGGGCTTCACAGTCAACACAGACAGCCTCCGTCCAGCCCGGGACATGATCAAGGCCATCGTTGAGGCCTCTCCACCCAAGTCCAAGGCAGAGCTGCAGGCATTCCTCAGCCTTTTGAACATCTACCATGCCTTCCTCCCCCACAAGGTGGCAGTAGCCGAGCCCCTGCACCACCTGCTCAACAAACAAGCCCCCTGGACTTGGGGCCCTCGCCAGGCCACTGCGTTCAAAGGGGTCAAGGTGCTACTCATCTCCAATGATGTGTTAGCACACTTTGATGAGACTCTGCCAGTGGTTCTGGCCTGCGGTGCTTCCCCCTATGGCGTGGGCACCATCCTAGCTCACCAACTCCCGGATGGGCAGGAGGTGCTGGTGGCTTATTATTCTAGGACACTGTCTGCAGTGGAACACAACTACTCTCAGATCGACTGGGAGGGATTGGCGATCATGGCCGGGGTGAAGAAGTTTCACAACTTCATCTACAGCCGCCCCTTCACCATTGTCACGGACTATCACCTCCTCTCAGCCTCTTCGTGGCAGACCGGGAGATGCCACAGGTACTCTCCCCATGGGTCTTCTGATGGTCGATATTCAATTGCAGGTTATGACTACACCCTGCTCCACTGTCCAGGGAAGGCCATGGGCCATGCTGACACCCTCAGCCGCCTCTCATTGCCCTCCATTGAAGTGGACCTGGCTCCAGCACACCACGTGCTCCAGGTGGAGGAGCTTCCATACACTCCTTTCCAGGCAGCCAATGTCACTCACCACTCAGCCTGGAACCCCGTCCTTTCCCATGTCCTGGGCTTGGTGGTGAGGGGTTGGCCTGCGGACACAGTGGGCCTGGAATTTATGCTGTTCATGGCCTGCAGAGATGAGCTGTCTGCCCACAAGGGGTGCATACTGTGGGGAGATAGGGTAGTGGTTCCCAGTGCCCTATGTCAGGGCATCCTCAAGGCCTTGCATGAGGCTTACCCAGGGATCATCCGCATGAAGGCCCTAACCTGGAGCTATGTGTGGTGGCCAGGGATAGATGAGGAGATCGAAGCGTGGGTCAAGTGCTGCCATATATGCCAGGAGCCCTGACCGAATCCACCTAGTGCACCCACCCAAGCTTGGGAGTCTACCTGCAAGCCATTGTCTAGATTGCACATAGACTTTGCGGGCACATTCCATGGACTGATCTTTCCAGTCACGGTGGACTCCTACTCCAAATGGCTGGAGATAAGCCCCATCTCAGCCACGTCCTCCAAGGCCACCATCCAGGCACTGTGCCATATTTTCACTGATCACAGTTGCCAGACATGATAGTCTCGGATAATGGGACAGCCTTCACATCCAAAGAATTCTGGGGGTTCCTCAGCAGCAACCTGATCCAGCATGTGAGGTCTGCCCCGTTCCACCCCGCTACCAATGGGCAAGCCAAGCAGATGGTGTGGACCGCCAAAGAAGCTCTCACTTGGCTCATGGAGGGCGACTGGGAATTCTGCATTGCCCGCTTCTTACTGGCGCAACACACCACCCCCAACCCAGTCAGCGGCCGCTGCCCAGCAGAGCTCCTAATGGGTCAGCAGCCCGCCATCTTGCTGGATAGGCTACATCCAGCCTGGGCCCCAGTGTCGTGTAGCCAGTCGGAGCAGAAGAAGGCACCCAGGGGGTTCTTCACCGAAGACCCCATATATGCCTGCAACTTTGGCAAGAGCTCTCCATGGCTCGCAGCTACAATCATTTGCCCCATGGGACTGGTGTCCTATGAGTGCTCAACAGTGAATGGCCAGGTCCTGTGGAGGCACCTCGACCAACTGAGAAGGTGCTTGCTTCCAGCCTCAGACAGCCCCAGAAACAGGTGACAGCAACCCTTGACCCAAAATACCAGATGTGACAGCTCCTGAGTTAGCCCCCATTCCCAAGGCCAATCTGACCACAGAACACTGGTCTCCAGCCCAGCACCAGACAAGGGCTTCCTGACCCAGCAGCCGGGTATCCAGGCGAGCCAGCCAGGGTCCCAGAGGCTGCTGTGGCACCCTCACCAAGATGTTCCCAGAGGGAGCGCAGATCCTCAACATACTTCCAGGACTTTGTCTCATAGGTGGGCTCGAACGATGGGGGGAGGGGTGTTATGTCTGCTGACCGCCACGGGGCATAAGTGACATACAACCAGAGCTTGACTCCTGGCAACAATAGGAGGCAGGAGTCCTAGACGACCAATAGCCCTCCAATAAGAACTCTGGTGGGAAATTCAAACTCACCAATAGGACTCTTGGGTGTATCCTAGGGACTGTATATAGATGGCCATCTTGGCTGGTATTGCATGCTAGTTTTGTACTCAATAAAATGATGCTTGTCACCACGTCGTAGTCCGGAGTTCAATGCGGCGAACCCAGTACACAATAAAACATGTACATGCTGCATCGCCGGCATGCACCCAAATGAACTAACAACAACAAACAAACCATACACACACCAAAAAATGGGCTGTTGGGGGCAGGGGGGGGTGCGGTTCATTATATCAACAGCCCTGGATTAGTATTGCCATTCCAGGAAATCACTATACCAAATCAAACCAGTGGTTTCTGTGTATACCTTTGTCATTTTGTTGTTGTTCAGTCACACAGTCGAGTCTGGCTCTTCATGATCCCATGGACCACACCATGCCAGCCCCCCCATCCTCCGCTACCCTCCAGAGCCCACTCAACCCCATGCCTGCTGCATCGATAACACTCTCTAACCATCTCATCCTTTGCTGTCCCCTTCTTCTTGTACCTTCAACCTTTCCCACCATCAGGGTCTTCTCCAGGGAGTGCTCCCTTCTCTTTGGTGGCCAAAGTACTTGAGCTTCAGCTTCAGTATCTGGCCTTCCAGGAAACAGCCAGGGTTGGTTTCCTTTAGGATTGACTGATCTGATCTCCTTGCAGTCCAAAAGACCTTCAAGAGTCTTCTCCAGCACCATAATTTGAACGCATCTATTCTTTGGCGCTTGGCCTTCCTTATGGTCCAGCTCTCGCAGCATACATTATTACTGGGAATACCATCACTTTGACTATACAGACTTTTGTTGGCAGGGTGATGTCCCTGCTTTTTATTATGCTGTCTAGGTTTGCCATAGCATTCCTCCCAAGGAGCAGGCGTCTTTTAATTTCACGGCTGCAGTCACCGTCAGCAGTGATTCTGGATCCCAGGAATGTGAATTCTGTCACTGCTTCCATAACTTCTCCTTTGATTTGCCAAGGAGTGATGTGGGCAGGTGCCATGATTTTAGTTTTTTTGATGTTGAGTTTCAAGCCAATTTTTGTGCTTTCTCTCATACCCCTAATGGCCTATCTGAAGATTTCTGTGTTATTACCAACTGGTCTTTTTAAAGCTGGATTAGTTATCACTATATATTAACTGGCTGACTTCCATGTGAATGATGAATGCAGCTAAACTTGACCATTCACAATCAAGATACAGGTCTCTCTCTGCTTAGATGGGAGATTCCCTAGCTATATATATATTAGGAATAAGGCCTGTTGTGGAAATAAATACAACAGGTTCTAGAAAGAGGCTCTGGGAGAGTGCCAAGGCCTTGGGCACTCAGCGTCAATTTGCTGTGGCAACCTCAGCAGGGTATAATGACACAGAGTCCACCATTTTCTCCAGGGGAACTGATTGATGCCATCTTTCAAGCAGTTGTAATTCTGAGTGATCTCCAGCTCTCACCAGGAGATTGGCAACAGTGCTTACCCAAGAGGGAATGGCTGGTTTGGAGGGCAGCGTCTATGGCATTGTTCCTGTCTGACGCCCCACTCCTCCTCAAACCTCACCTTCTCCAGGCTCCATCCCTCAGATCTCCAGGAATTTCCCATCTGGAGTTGACAACCCTATCTCCTTCCCAGCCAAACATCAACCTACCTTTATTTCCCCCTCACTGTTCAGCTTTCCATCTCTTCCCTGCCCCCACCTGCAGCCTCTACCGTGCTCTGAAGCCCTGACTGCCAAGTCACATTGGCTGTCATGGGGGGGGGGCTATCTCCGCAGGGTATAAGGACACAATGAGTTTTCTCCTGAAGGCAAAAATAGGTGTGGGAAGGACCTTTTACTGACAGAAACCACGCTTGGTTGATCAGCAGCAGGCACCAAGGGGAAAGTAGGGTTTCCAGCTCTGAGTAGGGAAATACCTGGAGATTTGGGGGGTGGATCCTATGGAGGGCAGGGTTGGGGGGGAGCGGAAGGACTCAGCAGTAATTTCCCAAACTGGGGCTAGCAGGACTGGCTCCAGTGAGTTCCTCGCAAAGGCGTAGAAAGGGTTTCATTCCTTTGTCTTTTTACTGACAAAACCAAGCTTGGTTCCCTACCAACAGTCACCAAGGGAAGAGTTAGTATGCTTTGGCCGGTGACCCCTCCCCAAATTCTGGCTTTCTTAAACTGGCTTCCTTACCTGGAGCTGGCAACCCCATGAGTTCCTCACAACAGCCACTGAGAGAAAACAGTCCCACACAGGAGCTCAGCAAGAGAAGTGTCTTCGTGGGAAGACACAGTGCTTCTGACAGAATAGTGGCTGAAAGGAGAGTGGGCAGGGAAGAGGAGCAGACCCAGCACACAGCTAATGGCATGCGAGTACTCACAGCCAATGGATTGTCATACAGTAGGAGCGACAGGTCAGGCAGCAAAAGGCGATCGGAGCATGTGGAATGTTGAGGCAAGAGGGACACAGAAACTCTTTTATTATATAGAGAGATACAACTTCCTAAATTAACCAGACTGGATGGGAAATTGACAGCAGCAGAGTGTCCATTAAAGAGAAAGTGTGGCAGGAGAAATCAGGTTTCTCAACCCTGCAATCCTGGAGGGAGAGATCTGGGGCTGGTAGGATGGATTTTAATCCCCCTCCCCAATTTTTCATGGAGCCCCTTCTTGTAACTTGTATGTGAATAGATTTTCAGCTCAGGTTTTGTTTAGGTAGTGTCTGCTGGTGCATCTATCACTCTCTCCTTCTCATTTTACTAAATAACAGGCACTTTCAGATTTGTGAGACCCACTTAAGGAAAAAAAAAATAAGGGTAAAATCAGCCAGTGCAATGGAAACAGAACCACCTTCCACTGTAACTTCCTGCCATCTCCCAAGCAATAATTAGTGCTTCAACGAATGTTTACTTCATCCAAACAAACTCATCTTGAATTGGTCTCCGTGGTGTCTTTCTTGGTTTGTAATGTTGCTTTAAAACCAGTGGGGGTATATGGTTAACTGTCTTGCTGTATTTCAAATGTACATGTTAATTTCAGCTGCTTGTACCACAGGTAGGTATAGGCAAGGTCAGAAGGAGTCACTGGGTATGAATGGCTTTTTTAAAAACTGATGTGCACAATTTTGCTGTCT
Source organism: Lepidodactylus listeri (assembly GCA_029233225.1). Taxonomy (NCBI): domain Eukaryota; kingdom Metazoa; phylum Chordata; class Lepidosauria; order Squamata; family Gekkonidae; genus Lepidodactylus; species Lepidodactylus listeri. Next base: position 113,012,737 of record JARCFY010000006.1, read on the forward strand.
TTGTCATGCTCTTTGGGGTGATGTAATTGGTCGTGAATATGTATGAACAGAAGAAAATGTATAACAACCTAGCAGAGCCAAAAGCAATAAAACCAGTTAATATGCCAAGAAGCAAAACAGAAACACATTAGTGCAACATTACATTCCATTTTTGTCACCTCTCAGCCTACCAATTGCCGGCTGGCAAGGGAACATAATAATATAAGAGAAGCCAATGTTGGATCAGGCCAGTGGCCCATCCAGTCCAACACCCTGTGTCACACAGTGGCCAAAAACACCAGGTGCCCTCAGGAGGTCCAGCAGCGGGGCCACGACACTAGAAGCTCTCCCACTGTTGCCAAGCACCAAGAATACAGTGCATCACTTGTCCCAGACCAAGAGCTTCTGTCCAGGGCTATTTTGGGGCAGGAACGCACAGGAACGGCGTTCCGGCTGGCTTCTGAGTTGGCCATGCCTACAACCAAAACCTCTGGCATGCCTGTCTACAGAACATGTGAATGTGAAAATGCCCTTTTTCCCTCTGGGGAACCCCTGGAAATTTCCTTGTCAATTTCACTCCCCGCCAGTCAGCTGAGAGGTCCACCAGTGGGGCCACAACACTAGAAGCCCTCCCACTGTTCCCCCCCCCCCCCCATCAAGCACCAAGAATACAGAGCATCACTTGCCCCAGACTGAGAGTTCCTATCTATACTTTGTGGCTAATAGCCACTGATGGACCTCTGCTCCACATGTTTCTCTAATTCCCTCTTGAAGCCGTCTATGCTTGTAGCCGCCACCACCTCCTGTGGCCTTCATAGAGCAGTTGTGAGGCTCTGGAAAGCATCTTCTTACCCAGTGTGTGGAACAGAATTTTGGACTCAGGACCTTGGTCTGATCCAGCAGGGCTATTTCCCCCCCTCATGAATATGGAAATATTTCTCCTGAACAGAATGTTACCAAAAAGGTACTGAATGTGTTGGACATCAGCATGGCCAAAGTAGTGTCATAGAAGAGAGCCAATGTGGTTTAATAGTTGGAGTGTTAGAGACCTGAGTTCTAATTCCTACCCTGTCATGAAGAGTAGGTTACCATGTCAGTCTTGCTCACCCTACCCTACCCTACTCCACAGGGTTGTTATGAAAATGAACCACATCTGCTGTTTTAAACTCCTTGGCAGAATGGAAGAATGTGGGGGGGGGGGAGTGTTAGATAGATAACTAAAGTTGTATTGGTTGCTTATATAATTTTCAGGGAGTTATTCAACAGTTTCTTATTTTTGAAACGGGTGGGGACTCCTAAGCAAGTTCATTTGATAAGTCAGTTTATACTGCATTATGAACATAAGAACAAAGAGAAGCCAATGTTGGATCAGGCCAGTGGCCCATCCAGTCCAACACTCTGTGTCACACAGTGGCCAAAAACATCAGGTGCCATCACCAGTGGGGCAAGGGCACTAGAAGCCCTCCCACTGTTGCCCCCCCCCCACAAGTACTAAGAATACAGAGCATCACTTGCTCCAGACTGAGAGTTCCTATCTATACTTTGTGGCTAATAGCCACTAATGGACTTCTGCTCCATATGTTTATCTAATTCCCTCTTTCATGGAGTGCCCATGAGTTCTTGTATTGTGAGAAAGGAAGAAAAAGGACTTCTTTCTCTACCTGCTCTATCCCATGCATAATCTTATAAACCTCGATCATGTCACCCCTCAGCTATTGTTTCTCCAAGCTAAAGAGCCCCAAGCGCTTCAACCTTTCTTCATAGGGAAAGTGTTCCAACCCTTTTATCATTCTAGTTGCCCTTTTCTGCACTTTTTCCAATGCTATAATATCTTTTTTGAGGTGTGGCGACCAAAACTGTACATAGTACTCCAAATGAGGTCGCACCATCAATTTATACAGGGGCATTATGATACCGGCCGATTTGTTTTTAATTCCCTTCCTAATAACCCCCAGCATAGCGTTGGCCTTTTTTCACTGCAGTCACACACTGTCTCTACATTTTCATTGAGTTATCTACCATGACTCCAAGATCTCTCTCTTTGTCAGTCTCCACCAGTTCGGACCCCATCAACGTGTATTTATAGTTAGGATTTTTGGCCCCAATGTGCATCACTTTGCACCCCATTTGTCATGTTGACGCCCACTCGCCCATCCTCGACAGATCCCTTTGGAGTGCCTCACAATCCTCTCTGGTTCTCACCACCCTGAACAACTTCATATCATCTGCAAATTTAGCCACTTCACTGTTTACTCCCAACTCCCAATTCATTATTAAACAAGTTAAAAAGCTTCGGACCCAGTACTGATCCATGTGGTACCCCACTGCTTACCCCCCTCCACTGAGAAAATTGCCCATTTATACTCACTCTCTGTTTCCTATTAATTAGCCAGTTTTTGATCCACAAAAGGACTTGTCCTTTTATCCCATGGCTATTGAGCTTGCTTAGGAACCTTTGATGAGGAACTTTATCAAAAGCTTTCTGGAAGTCAAGGTAAACAACATCTATTGGGTCCCCCTTGTCCACATGTTTGTTCACTCCCTCAAATAACACTAACAGGTTAGTGAGACAAGATCTTCCCTTACAGAACCCATGCTGAGTCTTCCTAACCTAAGTGTTAAAGCATGGGTTTAAGAAAGAAATGAAATGTGTCCCTCCTTCCCAAATAAATAAATTAGAGAGTGCTTGAGGTGCTATACCATCAAGTAAGGGGTCCCAAAGGACCCTGCAAGGAGGGAAAATGTCAAATGATTGTGGAAGAATTCATTGCTGATCATTCAGCTACCAATCTGCTGGCTAACTGTTTACTGAATCCATGTTCTAAGCCCAATATGTATTCACTTAATAAGGTAGCAGCAAGGGCTTTTCTTTTCCCTTCTGAAAATCAGGACTTTGAGCAACATTTGAAAAAGGAACCAAAGAGAATCTTTAATTTATTTTATCCCCAGTTGGGACCCAATGCAACTTACCACACTCTGCTCTCTTCATCTTTTTTGTACTCACAACAACAACAGCAGCAGCAACATTGTGAGGTAGGTTAAACTGAGAAAGAGTGACTGGCTCAAGTTCACCCAGAAAGCTACCTTGGCAGGGTGGGATGTGAACCTGGGTCTCTCACATCCTAGAGCAGCACTCTAACCATAGGATGTCACCACCCATTTTGTGGTTGGTTGAAAGAAAGGGGCTCCAAGAAACATTTTGGTGTGCACCATAGTGTCCATGGGGATAACTGTTATACAGAATCTGGAGCCGGCCATCATGTTCCCTGGAGCCCACTTCCTTCTCCCCCAAAATAGCTCTTCCTAAAAGGAATGAGCCATTCCTGGATTTCCTCCATCTCATTGGAGCAGGAGGTGTTTCAGAAGAGGTTCAAAACAACTGCCATTCAAAAACAACTGTCTATGTCATAAGATAACACTGGATGAGGAACATCTAGGGTTGCCAAGTCTTACCTTGCTGCTGGGGGCGGGGTCCAGTCTTCTTCCAGGAGTCTTCTGGCACACGTAGACCATGATGATGTCTCCCAGAGGTGACGTCATCACGCCAGGAATGTCAGGCGGGATGCTCTAGCATTTGGGCAAAAAACTCTATGGTCACCAAAGAGTTTTTGCCCAAATGCTAGAGCGTCCCCCACACAACGTGCCCAGTGCGATGACATCACCTATGGGTGTTGTCATCACACTGGACACATTGGCCAGGGTAGGGCTTTTCAGGGGTGGGGCTCCCCACCAGCCAGCTGGCTGGTGGCAGATTGGGTCCTCCAAAATTGGGGGGAAAGTCACCCCCCTTCAGGGGGATGGCAACTCTACAAACCTCCAAAATTGGGGGGAAAGTCACCCCCCTTCAGGGGGATGGCAACTCTACAAACCTTCCAACAATTTATTATCGATCCCAGCTTCTATGTTAGGCATTTTGTCTTGGTATCTACTATGTCCCAAAATTCTAGAAGCATCCACAGGCTCATCCAGGTTTGAAACCTCTGCTAAATTGTGTTAGATGCTGCCAGGAATGTGTTGGCTGCACATTGTTTCTTAATATACTTTTATTTTAATGTTATTTCCTTAATAAAGGGCTTCCTTTTTATATATATAAAGTTGCATTATCTATGGGAGAATTGATAGGAAAAGTTCCAGTCAGTGACACAGATAGCACTGGAGTTACATAGCTGGAAGAACAGTAGCATATAGAAGCAGCAGACTGACAAAGCAAGGGCATTTGTTGGCACAAAGAGGGTAAGGCATCTGGGCAGGCAAGCAGGAGGAAAAAAAACTTGAGGTAGGTTTGCAAGGAATAGTTAGGAGAGCAGCAAGCAAACAAGTGACTGCTGACTGCAGGAGAAATTTTGGCACAGTGGGGTAAGCATTTGGAGCAAACAGGAAGGCAAAAGCCTGCCCCATATCCTTCAGGATTGGAATTCCTCTCTCTCTCTCTCTCTCTCTCTCACACACACACACACACATATTTTAATTTTTTTGGGGGGGTTATATTTTATTTTCAATATGAACATATCATCATCTGTAACATAAACAGCATCTTCCAGTTACAGTGAAAAGCATAAAACAGATACAATATAATCATAACAAGTAATGAATGAATTGTTGAATAATGTATATCAATAACTAATTGCAACTAGCATAAAATAATTATCTAACTTTAGTTTATTTGTGTCATCTTGGTGTCTAAACTTCCATTTCATAAAAGGAGCCCATTTTTTCAACATATATAATTTAGTTACCTTAGAATCACTTTTTTGAATATCCTCTACTATCTTATCCATAATAAAATAGTCCCATATCTTCATATACCAAGAATGTACTGTAAGGGGATTAACATCTGTCCATTTTTTAGCTATAGTGCTTTTTGCTGCTGTTACCATTGTCATTAGTAAGTCTTGTTTTATTTTAGGGATTTTCAAATTATCCCAAAGACTAGGTAGAATTAATTCTGGTTTTGCTGGAATTGTGATCCCTGTTATTCATTCATTCATTTATTTATTTTTATTTTTATTTTACACACATATGTAAATCTAGTGGCTACAGCTTGCAGAGAGGGGAGTCAGAATGGCATAGCTCATGTTGCCAGCTCCAGGTATGTCCATCATATCTCCCTGCAAACTTAAACTTCAGGTTTTTATGCTGGATATCTAGCAATGGAATTTTGAAGCAACCACTAGAGGAGAAAAACATGTGCAGAAAATGGGGGGGGGGGATACAGCGCAATAGGGACACACCCGAGAGGAGAATAAGAATATGGAAGAGCCCTTTATCTCCTCTCAGAATTGCCCTGAAGTGGCAGCAGATAGTTCCCACCATAGAACCATACCACTAACCATTATTGGCTTTGTCACAGAGTTCTGGAGCAAGTTTCCCAAGTTGGAGTCTGGTCTCATCACCAGGCTGTGAGGATTTGTAATATAGAGTTTGATCCAGCCAGCTTTTCAATTGTTGAAAAAGATATGAGGAGTCCTTTCACTATCAAAAAATGCTATACTGAGGCCCATGGGACTAGCAGAGACAAAAATGGAGGGGGATTGGGCAGGCCTGCATGAAAATGCTGGCAGTATCCAACCCATGGATTAGTCATGGAACTCAGGCATTGCAATAACTGATGAAACAATGAAACAATACAAACTGTTTTGACTGTTGGTGCAGGAAGGGGGAAATGGTGCCTTTCCTCACTGGAAAACTCCCTTCGACCAAAGGTTACCTAGAAGGTACCCTGGTAACCAACTACCACCACCCAGGGCCTCATGAGAACATCTAGACTGACCCACTGAGAAGTAACTGGAGCAATAACAAAAATAACTTATAAGCAACCTAGCCAGTAAACAATACACCATTCTATCATCTGATTGTGCAACATCTTTCTTAAGAATGGCCTCTAAATAGACTGCCCGAATGTCATCATACAAACTACAGTAGAGGAATACGTGTTTGTTTGTTTCAATCTCATCTGAATCACAGTCACAAAGCCTAGCAGAGTAGAGGATTTTCTTAAATCTCCCTGCTAAAACCGCAGAGGGGAGCACGTTAAAGCGGGCCAACGTAAATGCTCTACGCAGCTGTGGGGAAGTCAGATCGAATAAGTATTGTGCTGGAGCGTTGATCGGAAAATGTACCCATCTGAAAGGGGAACAACTACCAGAGGCCCAGGCTCTAAGCTCTTGCATCTCAATATCAATTAATCTCTGTTTGAGCAGAGCAAAAATGTGTGTTTCAGATAAGGACATCACATCATTCAGGCATAAGCGTATTGAAGCAATGTTCTTTTCTATAACAGAGAACCACTCAGAACTTACTTACTGGCTTCACAAAACAGCGGTTATTGAAGCGGTTGCTAAATTTTGTAACTGCCTCATAATGAGGAAGATGTGTGTTAATCCCATGAATCGAATGGTCACTGTTTATGATTCTGATCTATGCCAATAAAGGGTTCTGTTGTTGTTGTTGTTGTTTGTTGTTATAAACAACCTAGTAGCACCTGTTTAGTCTAGCACATGGGGAAGAGATTAAGAGAAATATCCTGGGGGAATAGATATCCTGGGGAGCAGGGCCCAAACAAGCATCTGGTAATGACAATGAACTTCCATGACGAATAGATGGTCTGGTCCAAACCGGATTGTCCTTTGTCCTTTAAAAGTGATTTAAATCTGCCCCAATGGTCCAGTATGTAGTGGAAGCGAATAGCTCATTCTACTGAAATCTCTCTGGGTCCAGGATCCCAGGTGCCGGAGGCGGCACACTCGAGCCTGAGCAACTTATTTGCCTCTTCTCATTTCATTGTTAACCTGACAGCCTTTTTTTCTAGAAAGCAAGAAAAACAAGAAAATGGATTTTATACAAACAAAAGAATCTCTTTTGCATATGCCGTAAAGTCGTGTTAAGTGTGGGGAAAAAAATCAAAACTATCACAGTGATAGCAAACCAAGAGAGATGAATAATAAATTAACTAAATGGTGCAACCTTGAACACACCAAGGGCCATGGTTACAACTCGCTAGAAGCCTGAGGGCCTGGCCTGATTTGCATCTGCATTTATATTTCTTCAGTGAAGTGAGCTGCTTTAATTACTGATACGTTGCTCCAGGCGAGATCTCTCTTCCTGTTACAGCATTAAAGAAGTGTCATAATGCATCTTTATTCTCTTCAAGTAGTAAGCCAAAGGAGAACGCCATTGAAAAATTATATACTTGTCTACAGCAGGCTTCATACAATGCACCAGTTCAAATACCTTCTTCTGGACAGAAAAGTAAAGTCACCCTGACAATTAATGATCTCTTCAGTACCAAATCATACAAGTGATCTGTTAATTTATTGAAGAGGCTAAAGTTGTCCATTTTATTCCCCTTTGGTACAAGATACTTACAGTAATGACATACTTCTAGATTTTGCTTTGACTTTTTTTTTTATCCATGCCTGCTCTGTACAGCATAGTGAATCAGAATGGGGGAATGAGAGAAGGCCAAAATGGCAGACAGTTCTGGGTCACATGTAGTCCACCACTAAGTGTGACCAGACAACAAGAAACGAAGACGACATTGGATTTATACCCTGTCCTTCATGACCTGAAGGAGTCTCAGAGCAGTTTACAATCTCCTTTCCCTTCCCCTCCCCACAACAGAAACCCTGTGAGGTAGGTGGGGCTGAGAGAGCTCTTTCGAGAACTGCCCTTGGGAGAACAACTCTGAAAGAACTTATGATGGATCCAAAGTCACACCAGCAGCTGCATGTGGAGGCGTACGGAGTCAAACCTGGTTCTGCCAGATTTATTACATCACATACCCTTATTTGCATGAAGAACACAAATAATTACATGGTATATGGTGACAACCGCAAGAATGGTTTATGCACAAAACTGGAAGAATGAAAGAATTCCAGAACTTTGGGAATGGCTCAGAAAATTAGTATTTTTGGCTGAAATGGACAAATGGACTAAGAAACTGAACAATCAAGACTCCAAGACATTTTTAGAAGAATGGAAGGACCTGCAAGAATATACAGAAAAGTATACAGAATTAAAAGGAAACATATTTACATTTTCTAACTATTGAAAAATCTGTAGTAACTGTATATTTATCTAACATTTTTAGGAGTGGAATAATATATAAGAATATTAGAGGTATATATGTTATAGAAAAAGAGCTAAATACTTAATCTTTTTTAATTAGTAATTTACCTGTTAATCTAAGTTTAAGTACAGGTGTGAGGTCTGCTGGAAGCCTAAAAGGGGGAGGGAGGAGGAAAATAAAAAGAGGTTGGTAAAAAATAAGATGAATGTATTGTTTAATGAAAATTGTGACTTCAATAAAATCTTTTTTTTAAAAAAAAACAAATAATTACATACAATTGTCAGATTGTTTATTTATTTAATTGATTTGATTTATATCCCGCCCTCCCCACATAGCAGGGGCAGGTTCCATCAGACATACTAAATCATATATAGCATACAAATTTTTTAAAAACAGTTAAACCCAGTTCTCCCAGATTAGAGTTTGTGCTCCTAACCACTACTCCATGGGTAATGTCTTTAAAGGCAGTTTAAAGGCAGTCTCAGGCACACCCACTTTCATGCATTTATATTGGAAAATTGGGGGGGGGGGGGGGGCGCCAGAAGATAGTGTGCATAAAACCTGGGGCCGGCCCTGATCCCAGGATCGGGATGCCTCATCAGGGAAACACTGATCATGAGGTTCATTTTACCAGCTGGTGGCTTAAAATACACCCACGACATCTCTGCCATGGAAGTGACACACCCAAGGGGACAAATTCATTTTTTAATGGGCTGTATCCACAGTTTTTCAATTCTTGTTGTAAACCCATAACCACAAGGAGGGAGTTGAAACAGAGAAGTAAGGAGAACCCTGCCAGATCTGAACCCTGGGTTTTCAGAAAGAATGGCAGTTCTTTCTGTAACAAGGCATACAGAGGGATAGTTCTTTCTTAGGATGTCACAGCTGGAGAAAGATCCCTTCTTTTTGTATACCGATGATAAGAAATATTTGCTTAGCACCCAGGTGGGAGGGGGGAAATCCAAGCATGAAGAAATGGAAATGGCTGAAAAGTAAAATGACACATCGTCACACAGTCTGAGAGTATATTCATGCTGTAACTCTTTGCTACATTTGAATACAGTTGTATTCAACTGCATGCACATTAGAGTGTTTTTCCAGTATGATAACTCCAAATGCAGCCATTTTTATGTTTATGGATGGCTGTTTGAACATAAAATGAGAGAGCTTGTCAATGTGGCAGTTTGGCACAGTTGCTAACAAGCCATAAAGGTTTTCGTGGAAGGTTCTGAAGAGAATGCTTTTCCCCCTTAGCAAGGTCCTTCCTTCCTTCCTTTCCTTCCTTCCTTCCTTCCTTCCTTCCTTCCACCAGAGTTGCAACTTTTTTAATGCCACTGCTGTTCAATGAAATGAAAAGCTATACATTGTTTGTTACATTGTTTGTCTTCTTAACCCTTGTAGGACTCATTTTCTGCTGCTGGTAAGGAGACATAAGCATTACATTGTGAGTTTCAGCCTCTGGTTAGCTGATGGAAATCTAATTTTGTAACTAGAAGGCTGAGGGAATAGCATTTCTGTACTGATCTGAAACCAAAAACAGTTGCTCATCATTTTTGGAAAGAAACAAACAACTTTTGATGACCATGTAGAAAACTGGGTTTCCTGGCCCTGCATTGCCTTCAAAATATCATACACAAATGCCTTGGGAACTGAAGTTGTTTGCTATTCTGAAGCTTCAGAACCATGAAAGAGGTCTGCTGCCTACAGTCCTACAACCCCTAGACTAAGTTCTTCTGTTTGCAATCAATATCCTTCCACCAGTTACCTGCACCCCAAAGTTCTTCCCATGTGAAGCTCACAGTCCTCTGACACTTTCATTAAATTCAGCCTCTTCCTCAGTAATCCCAAATAGATTTCCTATCCTTCTACATCACAACTCTCTGTTCGAGATCTGAAAACTGCATATCCATTGCAGTCCAGTGTACAACTTGATAGAGAATGAACAACGTTTGGTCCAGTGGCACCTTTAAGTTTAATTGTAGGTATAAGCTTTCATGTGCATGCACCCAGAATTAAACTTTGTTCGTCATAAAGGTACTGCTGTACTCAAACTTTGTTCTGTAGCTTCAGACCAACACGTCTAACCATCTGGATAGAGACTGTTACTGTCAGATCCACTGAAAAACAAAGCAGGACATGGATGTGCTAGTTGTGTCACTAATAAGCCAGATGTAAGAACAATACACATGTGAAAATTACGGGTTGGATATAAAGTACCAACTGGGAAGTGGACTTTGCAGAACTAAACTTTCCCAACTTCCCCTCATTCTGCCTGATAGACTCTTCTGGGATATGTGTCATTATGTCAGTTGAAGAACACCTTGGGATCCACCCTGATGTTTAAGATCAGGAGCCCTTATGTCCATGTAAGGAAGCACTCTGAAATCTAGTCAACTGAAAACACAAGACTGCTGTCAATGCAAATCTCACAGGACTTACACTCCCCACAGTATATATGTAAGTTCTGCACGACTATAAGCTGTCACACATGACACCTTCCCCAAGAAGTAGCTCAAAAATAGGCCTCACCCTTTCAAGACTTTTGCCTCACAAGTTTCCTCCATGTCCTAATACAGATGTGAGCAAAGAAATAACTGGTAATGTTCAGCAGAGGATTTTCACTCGGTTCTTGTTGCTTTTCTTGAAGTTTTCTGAATGTTTCACTGAGGACAAATGAAAAGTATTGGAGTCAGGAGTCCATGGAACAGTGAAACAGCTAGATCTTTATTGCTGGTCCGGATGAAGCATACAACCCAGGGCTCGAAGCCCTCCTTTTATGCTGGTCAGGGACAATCCCCTGACCTCGCCCAACTGGCCTGATAGGCTATTATCAATCTATTTACATCTCATAGGTTCCCTGGGAGAAACCTAGGTACATGATTGGTGGCCGGTTCGAATCCACCTGGCCTTTGTTCTACCTGGCTGAAGCTCAGGTAGTTTCTTGGCCATGTGCTCTGGCCACATGGCAGTCGCCATTACTGGAGCACATGGCGACCACATGGTCAATACATAACAACAAACATCCTCAGTTGTCTTTCATTTTGCTGTAGGCAAAATGTGGTGACAACCTAGGCATGCGAAGAATGCCTTCCCTACTCCCCTCCCCCCCAAATCGCTGAACTTTTCAAAATTCTTTCCCGCAAAGATCTTCATCTATTGTAATGCAGGGAAGGGAGGCTGCTTGATTTGCTTTGACTTTTGCATTGGGCAGGATTGAAGCAACAGTGCCAGTTTGGACTTCTAGGCTTGCTGGCAAATGGAGAAAGGAATAACAAGCAGTGGGAGAGAAGAACCTCACTTCGAGAAAGAATGGGGATAGCTCTTTTGGTGGAGTTATAATGCTCTGCAATAGAAAGAACAGGCTCATCGATGATTTGGCAGAAGGTTAGACAAAGCAGATCCATCCAAAGCATGTAAAAATTCTGTAAGTTGACATTGCATATGTCTGTACTATGGCTTCATATGGACTAGAAAAGCCCCAAATTTAGGGTTGCCAGTTCCAGGTTGGGAAATACCTGGAGATTTGGGGGAGGTCCAGGTTGCCAGTTCCAGGTTGGGAAATACCTGGAGATTTGGGGGAGGGAGAGCCTGGAGAGGGAAGGGTTTAGGGAGAGAAGGCACATCAGCAGATCCACAGAGTCCACCCTCCAAAGCAGCCATTTGCAGCTCCAATTCTTATGTAGAATGGAGAGGTTTCGCCAGATGCCCATGACCCCACACAAAATGACCACACTAGCCACGGATTTGGAATTATGTGGGTTAAATTGACGACGACTTTATTGATTACAGCTGTAAGAAGCATTGGCACAGCATGGGTCCGCCAGATTCAACACATCGGCTGGCCCCCATCACCCAGCCAGCCGGCATGGGTGAAGGTTGTGGAATGGCAGGTTGCTAGAGATCACATAGATGACTGCCCCTTCATGTTCTTCCCCGCCATCTGGTCATGAGGACGAGCACTGGTAGTCCTTGAGCAGGCTTGCTCCCATCAGCCCTCACACCAAGACACTTTAAAGTGGTCCCCATATCTAGGAAATGGCACGCAGGCTGATTTCCGTAAACAGATCTGGCCCCATGGTGTTACCACCACAAGAGCCAGGTGGCTCCCCCCCCATCCTGTCCCGCTCCCACCAACGCTCCTACAGCTGTGGCCAACATAGAAGAGAATGTTACACTCCATGCAGCCCCAAGAAGACAGATGCACCCCATCAGGCTGGAAAAGAGGCTCTAACCTGTGTGAGATGTCTGGGTGACATATCCATACGCCCCCTGCGGCTTCCACAGCCCTGCCCAGCCTGCTGGACACCTTTCACCTTGTGACTTCCACCTTCCCGGGGTGAGCAGCTCCCCGCCACAAATGACGCTCCAGCCAGTTCGACCAAAAGATAAATGTATTGTCCAAGTCCACCCTCAAGGAAGCCAGGTTGGATAACGCCTGGTGTTCAAGGGATGCCCCAGTCTGTTCCGTCAAATCGTTCCCCCCAAGTTGTAACACTAGTGCAATGGGGGGGCTGATACTCTGCCCTGCAGTGGTATTATGTGGGCCTTAACGACCTCCACTGCGTATCCCTCTGCCCAGTCCAAGTAACTTGAATAAACTCCTCCAGTCCCACATCCTTGTCCCACCCTGATGATGTTGCGTACAATCCTGCCCAATGAACGATGCTGTGCCCACAAATCCAGACTCTCCTGTGCTGCTGCCCTGGAACTGAGGAAGACCACATTATTCCCTAATGACCGCCCTCCATGTGAGGTCTAATGTAAGTCATTTAAGCCCCAGAATGCCATTGCCAATGGCTTGGATACATGTAGGGGAAAACCCCAGGCCTACAGTGGTGGTCGCTGTCCCAATCCAAAAAGAGGGGAGCCTGAATTCTTGAGAAGGCAGGCCTACAGCTCCCACCGCTACCCTCAATACGCCAGCAAACTGATATCTGGTCAGCAGAGACCCATCTTGATGGATGAGAAGGGGACTGCCCCCATGGGGCCTTACTGCTATAAACACATTTGTGGCCTGCACTGGGCAACTCCCCTCCAGTAAAGGTTGTAGGTGTAAGCAGGTCCCCTGTCCCAATTGGTCAGTCTGTGATCTCTAAATGAACAGAGATAACCCATCTGACACAAGCGAGATGTCCCGAACCCTCAGGAGATGATTAGTGAAGGACCTCCTCGAGTTCGCCACCAACTCCCCTACCCTGAGGGCCCCAAAAAAGCCAAAATGAATGCAGCTTCAAACAACATTGTTTCATATGGGGACCAGCACAAGGCAGGGAGCAGGATCCGCACCAACATGTAGAAGGTCAGTTACCTGCACCGGTTGGGCAGCCGTGTGGCAAGCCTTGGCCACCCTTCAACCACCCTACAAGCTGAAAATGAGTTGCATGGGTCAGGGAACACCCTTGCCTTACTGAAAAATGTAATGGCAGCCATGTGACCATGAATAGTATCATGGGAGAACCTCCAGTCCTTGAGGTATGCCATGTAGTGGGGCACACAAGTGCCTGTTACAGGCCATGTCCCCAGGCCCCCATATTCTGTGGGAAAATTGAAGAAGGCCTCTACTGCCTAGGAATAAGTGTTAAAGGTGGATGGAGCAATGGACCTGTAGATACCTTGTATTATGATACCTTCCCGAGATCCCATAACTCCTCTGGAAATTGATCTGAAATGAGGTTGGCTTCTGGTGCCAATGCGCGGAACTGCTTCTCCTGTAATCGAGACGAAGCATCGGCTATGCTGTTATCCACATCAGGAATGTGATGTGCCGAAAAGGTGAGGTTCCCGTGAAAGTTGGATCCACCCCAGCTCTCCGGCCAAGCCCAAGTGCACCACCGGCCCTCATAGTAAACTCTGAACCCTGTGCCCCCTGCAGCATCAGACTGTGTTTGAATTGTAGCCTACGAGTCCATGGGCTGCTGCCATATGGTAACCTCGCTGTACTCTGACAAAAATTGTAGCCAAATCTTCAGACCCTCCCTCATCCCTCTGGTCACCCAGATGTGGTGATGAGGGGCGTGAACCCCTGCTGTGGCTCAGGTCAGACGGGCACAGAAGGCCCTACCAGGGGAGACCACCCAGCAAGTGAAATTCAGGTGCCCACCAGTGTCTGCAGCTCCTTCAACATTTATCTATTTATTTATTTATTTGATTTCTAGGCCACTCTCCCCACATTTCGCAGGCTCAGAGTGGCTTACAGGACCTGGTGTGCCAAGATTCACTAACATTATAAATAATTAAAACAGTATAAACAGGGGTCCGTTGGAGCGGGAGCGCACAGAAGTGCAGCTCCGGGAGTGAGGAGCCCAGGGGGTGGGCACATGACCAAGCCCCGCCCCCTCTTCGGCTTCCCTGAGCAGTGCAGAGGCGCAGCGCCCCGGGGGAAAGCCCTGCTAGGGTCTTTATTGTATTTAATGTTTTGTTTTAATATTGATAATTTTATCATTGTTCCATTTGTGACTGTGTGCTGCTTTTCCAGAGACTTGCTCAAGGTGGCATATAAATTTTCTAAGTATACCATTTTTTATCTGGGCACATGGCACATAAGTACTGGAGAAATTTCACCGACCCTTCAGCAGCTTCCACCTTATCAGTTTGGTGTAGTGGTCAGGAGTTGGACTCTAATCTGGGAGAACCGGGTTTGATTCCCCACTCCTCCACATGCAGCTGCTGGTGTGACCTTGGGCCACTCACAAGTTCTCTCAGAGCTGTTCTCTCGTGAGCAGTTCTCAAAAGACCTCCCTCAGCCCCACCTACCTCACAGGGTGTCTTGTTGTGGGGAGGGGAAGGGAAAGGGATGGGTGGTGCACATGTCCTGGGTATCTCAAGTCTACTTGAAACCTGGTGGTTTCAAGGGAGCAAGAAGAGAATGAGGGCGTGTTCTTTACGCTTATTTTTATGGCACCAAGTATTGGATGGGGAAGGGAATGGAGGAAGAGCAGGTCAGTTGCACTCACCTGTGGAGTGGAGCCTGAGGGGTGGGTGTTGCCTTCTGACACACTTCCGGTATGCTAGGGGGTGTGGCATATGCCCATGTCCTGGGTATCTCAAGTCTACTGGAAACCTGGTGGTTTCAAGGGAGCAGGAAGAGAATGCGGGAGTGTTCTTTATGCTTATTTTTATTGCACAAAGTATTGGATGGGGAAGGGAATGGAGGAAGAGCAGGTGGGTGTTGCCTTCTGACACACTTCCAGTATGTTAGGGGGCATGGCATATGCAAATGAGTTATGCAAATGAGTTATGCTAATGAGCTCCTGCACCTCTTTTTCTACGAAATGACCCCTGAGTATAAACATATATAGTTAAAAACAAACAACAATTTAAAGTGCTCAGCAATCAATATTCAGATGGCGTCTCTCTAATAACGCCGGTGCCATTTTCCCGGCGGCAGATGATGCAGTCGGCGGTTGAACATTGGTGGATGTACTAGGGGGGAGGGGGGGAGGCAAGGGTAGTGGCCCCTATTCATATGCCTGGTGGAAGAGCTCCATCTTGCAGGCCCTGCGGAACTGCACCAGGTCCCGCAGGGCCCTAATCTCCTCCAGGAGCTCATTCCACCAGGTTGGGGCCGCCACCGAAAAGGCCCTCCCGCTTGTGGTAGCGAACCTGGCTTCTCTGGGGCCAGGTGTAGTCAGTCGGCGTTGGGCCCCAGACCGTAGTGGTCTCCGCGGTACATACAGAGAAAGGTGGTCCCTCAGGTAGGTTGGACCCAGGCCATTTAGGGCTTTAAAGGTAAGCACCAGCACCTTGAAGCAAATTCGGTACGCTATTGGCAGCCAGTGCAGTGCCACCAGCGCAGGACAGATGTGCTCCCATCTTGGGAGGCCCATCAACAGCCTCACTGTGGCATTCTGCACCAGCTGCAGCCTCTGGATTTGTGACAAGGGCAGCCCCATGTAGAGAGCGTCTAGCCTCGAGGTGACCGTTGCATGGATCACTGTGGCCAGGTCAGTACAGTTCAGGAAGGGAACCAACTGCCTGTCAGAATCTGCTGATTCAGGCAATGTATCTTGCTACTTACAGCCATGTTTCTCTTTGTATTTGCTGCTTTGCTTTTTATAGCACTGTATGTATGCCTTCATGAACACCTGTCATGTACCCCTCATTCTGGCCAGTATGTATTAGCATGTATGTAGAATGTGTAACCCCAGGTTTATGACCCTGACCGGCCTGGTTTGTGTAACTGTCAAAGCGGGAGGATGTCAGCTTCAAAGCATGGGAACAATGGGCCTCTCACACTCCTACCTCCGCATTCCATTCATCTCGGCTGAGACTCTAAGGGAGGACAAGTCTCATCTCTTATCAATGTGCGAAAGCCTCGAGGCCAGGGATTGTTATGTGAACTGGTAACATCTGAAGGGTCTGGTTGAGAAGGGGAAATTTACAACTTGACACCTCACTTTCTTTCCTGTGGGAAGCAAACGGCCAGAGCCCCTTTTTGCCCGCCGTTTTTCCCTTGTAGTGATTGGCTACCTATGGGTAATTCAAACTGCTTAGAAAAGTATAATAGACCTGGTTTGGCCATCTGTGTCATCTCTGACAATAATCCGAGAAGCTGTACCAATGTAGAGATTGGAAATAAAGAACTGTGTTTCATCAACAAAGATCTGATCCTTGACTACTTTGAGCAGAAGTCTCACAGATTGTCAGAGATCTGTGACTGGGACTTGGCCGTTCCTGACCATGTCAGACGACGGTACTCTTCCCATCCCTACTACTCCGGAAGACACACCGACCACCCCTGGGGACCAGGGAGCCGGTGGTGGAGGCGGCGGAGGGGAGCCCGAAGTGCCAGTGACTACGATTCAAGGGGCTCACTACATCCCGTGCCCACCTCCTCTTCAGAGCGGGACCCCGAGGTACTCATGGAGCAATTTCGGTCGCGGGACCGTGGACTCCTGGGTGCACGATCAGAAAGGGGCCCAAGTCTCGGTCCAGGGAGATCACCTCGACCGCGGGAAGCCGAGTTTCCTGGGAGACGAACGCGACACTACCTACGCCGGAGATTCGCGTCTCCAGTCCCTGGACGGAGAGAGAATGGGACCCTATGGGCCCGATCCCTACCGAGAAGACCAGACTCAAGCCCTCGACCGGATGATGGGAGATTTGCGGTTCCAGCTTACCACCGAATTGCGAGAGATGGCCCTCGATCTCCAATATCAGTTCCGGGACGCCCTCACGGCTATGCAAGCGGCTCAGCTGGCGCCAGCCATGGTCGGAGTCCAGTAGCCGGTGGTGCCTCCCGGGGGAGTCCCCGCCCCGGTGCAGCCGCCCGCACAGCAGCCAGTGGCGCCGCAGGTCCCCCCTGCCGTTCCTCGCCCAGTGCCCGCACCTCCACCTGTGCCGGGTCCTGTGCCGGCAGGGCCAGTGGTTCGCCCGGCCCCCGCCGACCCGTTGACGACTACTTTCGATGGGGACCCCGAGAAGCTGCGCTTCTTCCTGCTGGAGATCGAGCGGTTCCTAGACACCTGGGGACATCTCTACCCCACCGAGAGGGACCGAATTGGCTACATCGGGTCCAAGCTGAAGGACACCGCCAGCGATTGGTATGTGAGCCTGCACAATGCCCCCGGGCCTGAGCTGCGTTCGCTGAACAACTTTATGTGGGCCCTCCGACACCACTCTGAGGACCCCTTGGGAGAAGAAAAAGCCCGGAACCAACTACGGAGGCTGACCCAAGGGCGGTCCTCGGTGAGGGACTACACCGACAAGTTCCGGCGCATCTCAGCCAAGATTCGCGGCTGGACGCAGGACCTGCTCATGGAAAAGTATCGAGAGGGGCTGAGTTACGAGGTGTACAAGGCGATCCTGCGAGCGGGGAGGCCAGGGTCGTTGGGCGCTTGGATGAGGGCAGCCACAGACATGGAAGAGCGCTTCACCCTCATCAAGATGGGAGCTTCATCGACGGCCCCCAGCAAGGCGACACAGAAGGCAAAGACCAAGCCCAACATGCAAGAAATCCGAGCCACCCGGTTCAAACAGGGGCTCTGCATGAGATGCGGGGAGAGTGGCCACTTCACCTCAGCGTGCCCGAAGGGAGGGGGAAAAATCCTGAAGACCTCCACCCCGGTAGCCGGGAGGACTCCCAGTCGAGGAAAGACCTCGTTCAAACCCCGGGCTTTGCAGCTGGAAGGGGCAGCGAGCGAGCAAGGAGAGCTGGAGCTGATGGAAGCACAGATGTCGGGAAACTCCAACGGCCTGCAGTGAGTGGCGCAGAACTGCAGGTCCCTCGCCATGACGCGCCATCTCTGGTGAGCATCCCCGGCCCCTTGTTGTATATGGTAGTGACTGTAATGACCCCCGGGACTGGGACCCATGTCCGAGTCCGCGCCCTAATTGACTCTGGGTGTGCTAGAGACTTGATTAGCCCACTAGTGGTGGAAGGGCTAGGACCCAAAGTCACCCCATTGGGGGAGCCACTCAAATTCACGCAAATGGATGGTTCAGAGATGAAGGAGGTGTGTGTGGCAGAGACTGAGGGACTTATTGTGGGCACGGGGGAGCATTGGGAGAAGAGAGCCTTTGTCATCACCCCAAACACCCAATTCCCTATGGTGCTGGGGAGCCCCTGGCTAAGCTCCCACGATCCCTATATTAAATGGAGTGAAGGGAAAATCTCCTGGGTGGACGACAAGTGCCAGGGCCATAAGTGGGATGCCGGGTGGGGACCAGGACCTCTGATGCCGCTCCGGCCAGCGGCCCTCACCCTAGTGCCCTCAACTGTCCCCCGGGAGTATCGTGACCTACTGGAAGTGTTCAGTGAGACCGAGGCGGACGAATTACCCCCCCACCGACTGTCGGATTGTGCTATAGAGCTGATCCCGGGCAAGAAACTCCCCAAAGGAAAGCTCTACTCGATGAGCCCCCCGGAGCGGGAGGAGCTACGGAAGTTCCTAGACAAGAACTTGGAGCGCGGGTTCATTCGCCCTGCTAAATCCCCCTTCGCGGCCCCCGTTCTGTTCCGGAAAAAGAAAGATGGGGGGTTGCGGTTGTGCACGGACTACAGAGGATTAAATGTGTCTGCTTCCAACGCCTACCCCCTCCCCCTTATTAAAGACTTGTTGATGGAGGCGGCAAAAGGAAAAGTGTTCACTAAACTAGATCTCAGAGACGCTTATTTCTGAGTGCGCATAAGGGAGGGGGATGAGTTCAAGACTGCCTTTAACACCCCGTTGGGACAGTTCGAATACCTGGTGATGCCGTTCGGTTTGAGTGGCGCGCCAGGGGTCTTTATGAGCTTGATAAACGAAGTGTTGCACAAGCATTTATTTAAGGGGGTGTTATGTTACTTAGATGATATCTTGATCTACTCCACTGATAAGAAAGAACACGTGAAATTGGTCCGGGAAGTCCTTTCCACCTTGTTAAAAAATCAGTTGTATGCGAAGCTGTCTAAATGCGAGTTCCATCGAGATTCTGTGGACTTTTTGGGGTACCGCATTTCGCAGAAGGGGCTAGAGATGGACCCAGCCAAGGTAGAGGCGGTGGTCCAATGGGAAGCCCCCAAAACGAGGAAACAGCTCCAGAGCCTATTGGGATTTTGCAACTTCTACCGCACCTTCATAAAAGACTTTGCCACCGTCACCCTCCCGTTGACTGAGTTGCTAAAAACTAAGGGGAGGGGCCCGGAAGTGGGGAAGCCCGGGGAGAGAATTGCCTGGAATGGGGAATGCCAGAAGGCGTTTGAGACTCTTAAAACTCTCTTTACCTCAGAACCCATTCTAGCCCATCCGGACGAAACTAAGGAATTCGTAATCCATGTAGATGCGTCTGATGTGACTATGGGGGGGGGCCATTTTGCAACAAGGTTCAGACGGGAAGTTGCACCCCCTCGCTTACATCTCGAAAAAATTTAATGAAACGGAAAGGAACTGGTCAGTATGGGATAAAGAAGCCGCAGCTATCCGGCTAGCCCTCACTACGTGGCGGCATTGGTTGGAGGGGGCACAAACCCCTTTTGAAATATGGACAGACCACAACAATCTAGAAGCGCTGCGCACCCAGAGGTCCCTGAATGCGAAGCAACTCCGTTGGGCGGATTTTTTCTCAAAATTTAATTTTGTGCTCAAGCACCTCCCTGGGAAAGCCAATTCGCTAGCCGACGCGCTCTCCCATTTGCCCCAGCATGAGAGTTTAAAGGAGGAGGTATTTGATTCTATGTTCTCCCCCCAGCAATTGGGAGGAGCAGTGATCACCCGGAGCCAAAGTAAACGAACAACAGTGGAATCGGAGGCGTGCGCTTGGGGGGGGGACTATTCGCCAGAAGAAATTGAGGAGTTGGAGGCACTGGCAGACTGCTCCCCCATGGAAAATAAGTGCTGGTATCATGGAGACAAATTGGTGGTGCCCCGCAGCAGGAGAAAGGACATATTACTAGCCTGCCACTCCTCTAAATTGGCAGGTCATTTTGGATTTCTAAAAACACTCAATTTAGTTCAGAGGCAATTCTGGTGGCCACGCATGCGCAGGGATGTTTCGGACTTTGTCTCTGCCTGCCAGACCTGCTTGATGTGCAAAAGGAGGGGGGGGAGTCCCGGGACTCCTGCACCCTCTACCCACTCCTTCTCGCCCTTGGGAGGCAATAGCTATGGACTTCATTACAAACCTGCCACCCTCAAAGGGAAAGACTGTAATTTGGGTGGTGGTGGACATGTTTTCTAAGCAAGCCCATTTCACTCCTTTCAAGCAGCTGCCTACAGCTAAAGGGATGGCCAAGGCTTTTTTCAACCACGTGATTAAATTACACGCTTTTCCCAAATGTGTGGTATCCGACAGGGGCAGTCAGTTCGTTGCCAACTTCTGGCGGGAGCTCCTGAAGTTTATGGACATAGAGCCTGCTCTAAGCTCTGGTTACCATCCAGAGACCGATGGGCAGTCCGAACAAACTAATCAAATTCTGGAACAGTTTTTGAGGTGTTATACTAACTACCACCAGGACAATTGGGTGGAGTTGCTGCCATTTGCGGAATATAGCTACAACAATGCAGTGCATTCGTCTACAGGCGTTTCCCCATTTATGGCGGTGGGGGGCTTTGAGGGAAAACCTTTGCCCACATTGGAAAATGCCTCGGATGCTTCCCCCACCGACTTTAAACGATGGTGGGCGACCCTGCAAGAGTCGTGGCCTCTAATAGCCAAAACGCTTGATCAAGCCAAAGAGGATTACAAAAAGTATGCAGATCGTGGTCGGGCTGAGGGCTGGGACCTCCAGCCTGGAGACTCTGTCTACCTTTCTACCAAGAACATACACGGACTGCAACCCAGCAGGAAACTGGGGTGGAAATTTGTGGGCCCTTACAAGGTGTTGCACAAAATCTCTGATGTGTCTTTTGAATTAGAATTGCCCAAATCACTGAGTTCTGTGCATCCTGTTTTTCATTTCAGCTTACTGAAGAAGAATCCTGGGCCGAATACATGGCATCCAGTTCCTCCGACACCTCCTCCACTGATGAAGGGGGAGGCACCCCATTTTGAAATTTCTGAGATTCTTGATTCTAAGCTGCGTAGGGGCCACTTATATTATTTAGTTAGATGGCTTGACTTTGGCCCAGAACAAAACGAGTGGGTTCGTTCTGAAAATGTGCATGCTCCTAGACTAGTTAAAGCTTTCCATAAAAGGTTCCCAGACAAGCCCAGATAGATGTATTTTTGGGGTGCCAGAGTGTCAGAATCTGCTGATTCAGACAATGTATCTTGCTACTTACAGCCATGTTTCTCTTTGTATTTGCTGCTTTGCTTTTTATAGCACTGTATGTATGCCTTCATGAACACCTGTCATGTACCCCTCATTCTGGCCAGTATGTATTAGCATGTATGTAGAATGTGTAACCCCAGGTTTATGACCCTGACCGGCCTGGTTTGTGTAACTGTCAAAGCGGGAGGATGTCAGCTTCAAAGCATGGGAACAATGGGCCTCTCACACTCCTACCTCCGCATTCCATTCATCTCGGCTGAGACTCTAAGGGAGGACAAGTCTCATCTCTTATCAACGTGCGAAAGCCTCGAGGCCAGGGATTGTTATGTGAACTGGTAACATCTGAAGGGTCTGGTTTGGAAGGGGAAATTTACAACTTGACACCTCACTTTCTTTCCTGTGGGAAGCAAACGGCCAGAGCCCCTTTTGCCCGCCGTTTTTCCCTTGTAGTGATTGGCTACCTATGGGTAATTCAAACTGCTTAGAAAGGTATAATAGACCCGCTTCTGTCATCTGTGTCATCTCTGACAATAATCCGAGAAGCTGTACCAATGTAGAGATTGGAAATAAAGAACTGTGTTTCATCAACAAAGATCTGATCCTTGACTACTTTGAGCAGAAGTCTCACACTGCCGCACCAGCCTCAGATGAAAAAAGGCCGACTTGGCAGCAGCTGCTACCTGGGCCTCCATCGTTAAGGAGGGATCCAGGAGCACTCCCAAACTCCTCACCAACGGCACAGGCACCAACGGCGCCCTGTCAAATGCCGGGAGTGAGAGCCCCGACCATGGGCTGCCTCTGCCCAGACACAGGACCTCCATCTTTACCGGGTTCAGCTTCAGCCTACTCAGCCTGAGCCATCCAGCCACAGCGTGCAATGCCTGGTCGAGATTGTCCAGTCCAGAGCCAGACTGGCCGCCCAACATCTAATAGAGCTGGGTGTCATCAGCGTACTGATGACATCCTAGCCCCTCCCTCCATACCAACTGGGCAAGGGGGCGCATATAGATGTTAAAAAGCATCGGGGACAAAACAGGCCCCTGAGGCACTCCACCTTCAAGCGGTTGCCTTCGGGACCGCTGATCCCCGAGCACCACCACATGCACTTAGGCTGTGCCTGAATTAAGGTGATGACAGCCTGCAGAGCCAGGAGTTTGTCCTCAGGCAGCCTAGAGGTCCCCGCTATGGCATCCAACTGAATACCCAGACAAGTCAACGGCATTGCTGGCCCCTCGGTCTTATCAGCTGCCAGAGGAATGCCGAGCTCCGTGGCCAGGGCTTAGAATGCCCGTATATGCTCTGCGCAAGCCGAGTTTTCCATGGGGCCAACGAAAAAGAAATCGTCGAAATAGTGGGTGATGCGTGAGATGCCTGTCCACAATTTTGCAGCCCGCTCCAGAAATGTACTAAAGTCTCGAAGGCTCTGCACAGCCCATGGGCATCGCCTTGTCCACGTACCAAACAGCTCGGCAGCAAGACAAAGGCTGGGGTGGGGAAGGCAAGCAGCCAGCCTCCTTCCTCGAAACTGCCCTCCCCCGGCTGCCCTGGCACCTTGCCATTGGTCCGAGGGAAGGGGGGAAGTCCCAGCTTTCCCACCACTCATCAACCCCACCCCAGCATCTGGCCACCTCTCCCTCCCTGCCCGGCCCTGCAAATAATGGGCTACGATGAGTCGAGCCCTTTTTGCTTTCTCCAGGGCAGGGGTGGGCAAACTGTGGCTCGGGAGCCGCATGCGGCTCTTTCACATATATTATGTGGCTCCCGGCAGGGCGGCTGGGGAAGCTAAATATCATTAGCAAACAAATATCATTGGACAAATTAATATCAGTATCAGTATCTGCTTTTACCCCTTTTGTTATTATTTTTGGCAGTCTCATTTAATGTTAATAAAAAGTAAATTTGCTTATTTTTTCAATTAAAGCAGGTAATATTTGTTCATGTCTTGTGGCTCTCAAATATCTTATGTTTATTCTATGCGGCTCTTACATTAAGCAAGTTTGGCCACCCCTGTTCTAGGTGGCTCTTACGCTGAGCAAGTTTGCCCACCCCTGCTCCAGGGGAACTGATCTTTGTTTTCTGGAGATCAATGGTAATAGCAGAGGATCTCCAGCTGCCACCTGGAAGATGGCAACCCTCCCATATTCCCTAAGCCGTGCTATCTAGTTCTCACAGGATTCTTGCAAGGCACAGCAGCAAAGTTGCAATGAGTGCATTTTAAGAAGACATCCATTTTTTTTTTCTGTCAGGAATTCCTGACTGACTATTAATTGAAAATAGCCTTTTGGGGTTAAAAAAGGGCCTATGATTCCCCGCCCCTTTTAAATTTCTTTCTGAGGGGCAAATTAACTTTGAATGAATATGATGTATAAGAACTGAAACAGGAAGTGGCCTGAAGCATACTGGGAATCAAAGGGGGGGGGGAGGAAATTCCCCGTCTTCAGCAGGATCACACAACCAAAGTCATAATGATCGGGGTCTAGCGAAATGGCTTCGATAACATTACAGCTGACCTAAGCTCTCCCCCTGAGGCAGGAAAAAGAGATCAATGAAACTCAAAACATTTGGGCCTGTCATTTTCCATGTCAAGATTCCCTGTCTTCCATCACTTGGGTTTTCAATCTCCCCCCCCCCCCCCCAAATAATGCTACTGGCTTGCAAAGCGTTCTTCCTTCTGCTGATTGACTTTCAGTTATCCAAAAGTCCAATTACTGGGAAATAATGGCTGCTTCCCACATGTGCTACTGGCCAAGAAGCATCTTGCAAGTACAACTGGGTTTATGGATTGGTTTGAAAGACAATGTATTGGGCATCTGGCTAAAAACCCTTGCGCTCTTGAGGCCTTTCCTTAATTGGTTTCAGGCAGTTGAATCCCCTTTCCAGGAAAAGGGTCTGTCACTGCAGTGTCTGAATGGATTTTATCTTTCAGTACTTCTTTGAAATGAATAAAAGCACAGAATGATTCCCTTTCTTCAAACGACCTGAAGGGATTTCTAAGGATCTTTCTTTCGTTAGAAGTGCAGATAAATTGGGGAGTTTGAAAATGCTATTTTGACCTGATTCACTTTTGTTGTTGTTGTTAGCTTCGAAGAGTCCCAAGACCACATATGAAGACTTTCCATTAGTTTTGAATGGGAAAGCATTTGCATGCATAGCTAGGGTAGCCAGCTCCAGACCGAGAAATTACTGGAGACTTTGGGGTGGAGCCAGGGAAGGGCTTGGGTGTCAGGATCCCTGATCCTAACAATGTTTCCTTTATGCCTTACATGAATTATGCCAGCATAGCTCAATCACAATTGTAACCGTTTGCCTTGTCTCTATGCATTCCCTTGCTATCTTGTACTAAGCTGTCTCAGGTTTCCTCCCTTTTCTTTATTACTGTGAGTTATATTGCTTTGTGAAGGTCTGGTCAATGTAACAGTTCTATCCGGGAGAGTGGCGTCCTCAAACGCTGACCCGTCACCCGAGACCAAATGGCCTCGTCCCCTCCGACATTCCTCCGCTCCCCCGCCCTCCGGAACACGGCACCTCTTATCGCTGTGAGAAGGCCTTGGAATGCCCTTTGGATTATGGATAGAGGGGGCACATCTGTGGCGCCTAATTCAAGAGAGGAAAATTTATAACTTTAACACCTCACCTTTTTCCTGTGGGAAGTGAAACGGCCGAAGACCTGTAACCGTGCTTTTTTCCTTTTATGTGATTGGTTGATTATTGGGGTTTCAAACTATACCGGAGGGTATATTAACCCTAGCTGTTTTGTATACGGTATCTCTAACAAACATTCGAGAACCTGTCATGCAGTAATAAGACAATAAAGAACTCTGTTTCAACAACAAAGGTCTGATCTTTGCCTGCTTAGGGCAGAAGCCTCACATTGAGGAGGGAAAGGGGCTCAGCAGAATATAATGCCATACCATCCACCCTCGAAAGCAGCCATTTTCTTCATGGGAACTGATCTCTGTAGTCTGGAAGTCAATTGTAATTCCAGCCAATCCCCGGGTCCCACCTTGAAATTGGCAACCAGACAGTCTGATGTGAAAAACTCTTTGGAGAAAAAGGTAGCTTTCAACCATTTTGTGCATAATCTGATTTCCTGCCTATCACTGGCTCAGGACAGACTGGTAATCTGCCCCGGAACCACAGCAGGGCCAAAAGCCGCAGGGGGAAACTGGCCCGAGGCTGGCCATTCACACTGGCTAGATTCCTGCGGGAGCATGCTGGAATGGAGCATTCAGACTGCTGCGGAGTGGCCCCAGGCGAGCTGACCTCCACAGCTCCTGGCAGGGCTGTTTTGGCAATATGTGCATGGGTGCCTATGCGCATAGGTGCATGGCCAGAGCACCAGTCTAAAAATTTAAAATCTTCCCACCTCCTGCATTGGGACTGCTTGTGCACATGGGCACTTGAGCACTCATGCACATCTCTCCAGGGCAGTGCATCCACACCGCCACCTCCACTTGAATCCCACCTCCTCCTGTCCACACAGCTGGGAAGTGGGATCCAAGCGCAGGAAGGACCCTGGACACCACTTTCTGCCGGTGTCCGTCTGAGGCGGCAGGGAGCCGCTTCACAAACGGGTGAGTATGGAAGGGAGATGGAGGACAGCTGTGGCTGTCTGAACTCCCTCCTTTCCCCCACTTCTGAAGCGGAGCTCTCCTGCCCCACGTTGCCAGTCTGTCCTCAGCCACTGTGATATCATTATGCTTGCAATGTAATCTGCAGTTTTGTGTGGTGGAAAGTGCTGTCAAGTCACAGCTGACTATGGCGACCCCATAGGGTTTTCAAGGCAAGGGATATTCAGAGGTGGTTTGTAGGGATGGGCACAAACAGTACAGTTTGTGGTATGCCCATTTGCAAACCACACACCGTCACAAACTTTTAGGAGCTAAACAAACTGGATGGGTTGGTGAAGTTTGTGACCAGGTAGAATGGATCATGTGCAAGTTAGAGACACCAACCTTGCACGGGATCTCCAGCTGACTCTTTTCTACCTGCCTTCCAAGTTTGGTGAGGACTGGATTTACAGGGTCTGAGTTACTACCCCCCAAAGTCCTTTCTGGGGAAATGGCCACCTGTCACCGTGCCCATCCCTAGTGGTTTGCCATTGCCTGCCTCCACATCACAACACTGGTATGCTTTGGAGGTCTCCAATCCAAACATGGGCCAGGGTCAACCCTGCTTCCCTTCTGAGATCTGACGAGATCAGGCTAGCCTGGAGGGGAGTATTATTCCCAATAGAAACACCCAACATTTTTTTTAAAATGACACTGAAGAAGCAACAGCAGACTGGGAAAAATTGTACTCAGTTAGTTAGTTAGTTATACAACAAACAAGCAGTGAACATGATGTGTGCGTGCATGTGTGGAGGGTATGTTACATTTATTTATTTACTCCATTTATAGTATACTTTTCTTGCTGAGACTCAAAATGTATTATCATTTTTAAAAAATCCAAAAAACCCCAATTTTATAGAACAGTACAATATATACAATAAAGAATGCAGGGAACCAGTGTTCCCTCTAAGCTGAGTTAGTGTGAGCTAGCTCACAGTTTTTTAGCCTCTGGCTCACACATTTTTGTCTTAGCTCAGGAAGGCTGGCTCCAGAGCAAACTAATCTATGCAGTGGCCAAATTTCTCGCTCACAACTTTAATGCCAGGAGCTCACAAAGTAGAACTTTTGCTCACAAGACTGCATAGCTTAGAGGGAGCATTGCAGGGAACCTGGATTACAAAATTAGATAACAATGCATTAAAAATGGCATCATTTAAGATAATATGCAAAGGTATGAAAACTATCTAAATTTTTGACAGCATACCTTCCACTTGGGGGGGCGGTCCTTTGGAGAAGAGGAGAGGAGAGGAGAGGAGAGGAGAGGAGAGAAGAGAAGAGAAGAGAAGAGAAGAGAAGAGAAGAGAAGAGAAGAGAAGAGAAGAGAAGAGAAGAGAAATTCATTTGGGATTCCTAGCCTGCATATGGAAAATTCAGGGCCAGTTCTCATTTGCCCACTGTTGTGTGGTTGTATCTTCTCTGTAGTGGAGGCCCGTGCAGTTCAACAAATATATAAAGAATGTGTGTACGAGAGAACCACATGGGTGAGGTTGTCAGCTAATGCTGACATCCTCTGGGCGGGAGGTGGTTCCTGATCCAGGTGGGCCTCATGTCTGTGGCAGGGGCGTAGACTTTTTAAATCCCCGGGGGGCGGGGGCTCTCTCGTGCGTGTGCTTGGGACCATGTCCCCGCTGCTCTCCCCCCCGCCCCAGGGAGCTGCCGCCGCTTCCCTCCCCCGGGCTGTGCCCGCCCGCCCGCCGCGCTTCCCGCCCCCCTCCCTCCCTCTCCCCGCTCACCTCGGGCGCCGGCGGCCTTGCAGACCCCCGGCTCCCGCTCCGCCTCGCGCTCGGGGCATGCGGGGGTGGCGCAGATGGAGCGCCCGGTGGCCAGTCAGCCGGCCGTCGCTGCCTCTCCTCCCCCCCGCCCCAGGGAGGCAGGAGGGCAGGCCAGGCGGGGGGAAGGAGAGGCGGCGACGGCCGGCTGACTGGCCACCGGGTGCTCCATTTTGCCAGGGGTGGCTGAGCCCCCCCGGGAAATTTGGGGGGGGGGCTCGAGCCCTCGAGCCCCCCCGTAGTTGACGCCCATGGTCTGTGGAATGTCTTACCCGCCCTGTTCTCAAGGCGCTTATCGCCTAGTCTGCTTCTCTGACCTTGGGAGACTGTAATGCCAGCTGCTGTTTCTTTTTAGGTCTGGCCATGTATCTTTCCCACTTTTACTTTGGGAACAAAGAGCCAGTATTTTTAGTGCCTTTTATTCTTTCCCTTGATTGGACGGGTTATCACAGGGAACCCTTTCGAAATCATCTATAATTTCCCTGGCCTCACACCTACTCACCATTACTAACTCAGAATGTGCAGATGACCATTAAGACCTTTCTTCAATTAAATTGCTTAACTAAGGACACTTGTTGTTGATTGACTCTGCGGGCTCTCACAGAGGTAATATCATATATTTTCTAATTTCCTTCCTAAATCAGTGTAATTGAGCAGGGCCCCATCCACACTGTCACTTTTGCTGCTCATTTCTCCCTATTGCTTTGGGTTCCTCCCCCTTTTCCACATGTGTTTTGCTCCCTCTGGGACTACTAGAGAGAACAAAACATATGGGGGATGGGGGAACCTGAAGCAATAGGGAGAAATGAGTGAGAAAAGTGACAGTGTGGACGGGGCCCAGGATACAGTCTGCATGTGACAGAAGTCCTTCACTAGCTCTTTCTGTGTGATTCCTTCATAGAAAATCTACCAGAGTGGTATCGGACCATACTTCCTGGAAGTGGCTCCGGCATTGCAGAGGGCATGGGTGAATTCCGCCCTTCAAGTTACAACAGTATGCTTTCGTGAAGCACCTATCTTGAACAAGAGGTGTGAAGACATATGAAGGCCCTCCCATGAGACCAACACCAGCATCCAAGATCCAGGGATCATTGCCCTTCCCCAGTGCCTTCATCTTCCATAAAAATAATCTTATTATATTTACTTCTCAGTTTCTTCTTCTTCTGGGGTGCTTTGGAGGCCTGCTGTTGGACAGAAAGGCAGCACACAAAGAAACAAATACCTACACAAAGAAACGAGCTACCTTCTACTACAAGCCAGCTTGGTTCAAAGGTTATAAAGCGGGAGACTGAGACCATTTCCATTTTTTTTGGAACTCGCTAAAATGAGGGCTCCGAAAAAGTGGGGTAAGAAGGAGAAAACTTCAGGTTTGCACCTGGTGAGGAAAAATCTACTGCAGAAAATATCACATAACACCAGGGGTCATTTCGTAGAAAAAGAGGTGCAGGAGCTCATTAGCAAAACTCATTTGCATAACTCATTTGCATATGCCACACCCCCTAACATACCGGAAGTGTGTCAGAAGGCAACACCCACCCCTCGGGCTCCACTCCACAGGTGAGTGAAACTGACCTGCTCTTCCTCCATTCCCTTCCCCATCCAATACTTTGTGCAATAAAAATAAATGTAAAGAACACACCCTCATTCTCTTCCTGCTCCCTTGAAACCACCAGGTTTCAAGTAGACTTGAGATACCCAGGACATGTGCACCACCCATCCCTTTCCCTTCCCTTCCCCTCCCCACAACAAGACACCCTGTGAGGTAGGTGGGGCTGAGAGAGGTCTTTTGAGAACTGCTCATGAGAGAACAGCTCTGAGACAACTTGTGACTGGCCCAAGGTCACACCAGCAGCTGCATGTGGAGGAGTGGGAAATCAATCCCGGTTCTCCCAGATTAGAGTCCAACTCCTGACCACTACACCAAACTGATGGGGTGGAAGCTGCTGAAGGGTTGGTGAAATTTCTCCAGTACTTATGTGCCATGTGCCCAGATAGAAAATGGTCTACTTAGAAAATGTATATACCACCTTGAGCAAGTCTCTGGAAAAGCAGCACACAGTCATAAAAGGAACAATGAAAATTATCAATATTAAAACAAAACATTAAAAACAATAAAGACCCTAGCAGGGCTTTCCCCGGGGCGCTGCGCTTCTGCACTGCTCGGGGAAGCTGAGGAGGGGGCGGGGCTTGGTCATGTGCCCACCCCCTGGGCTCCTCACTCCCGGAGCTGCACTCCTGTGCACTCCCGCTCCAACGGACCCCTGCATAACACAGTTTTAAAAACATCAGTATAGGGAATTTCACTACTGTGGAAATGGTCTAAGTTTCAGATCTGTTCTCTGCCATGACACTTGCTGAAGGGCTTTGGGCCAAGCACACTTTCTCAGAGTAGCTTCCCTCTCAGTCTAGGTTGCCAGCTCTGAGTTGGGAAATTCCTGGAGATTTTGGGGGCAGAACTCGAGAGGGGGCAGAGTTTGTGGAGGGGAGGGAGCTCAGCACGGATACGATGCTCTAGAATCCACCTTCTAAAACTGCATTTCCTCTAGGAGTACAAAAGGGCAAGAGTCCAGGAGCATCTTAAAGACTAACACAATTTGTGGCAGGGGATGAGTTTTCATGAGTCACCACTCACTTTTTCAGAAGACTAACACAATTTGTGGCAGGGTAGGACTTTTGTGAGTCACTGCTCACTTTCGTGACTCATGAAAGCTTATCCCTGCCACAAATTTTGTTGCCTTTAAAGTGCTACTGGACTCTTGCTCTTTTCTACTGCTATAGACAAGGATGGCTACCTATCTTGATCTATTTCCTCCAGGGTAACTAACTTCTTCACTCTGGAGATCGTTTGTAAATCCAGGACAATCCCCAGCCCCAGGTGAGGTTGGCAGTGCTACCTACAAGAGAGAGCCAGTTTGGTGTAGTGGTTAAGTGCGCGGACTCTAATCTGGGAGAACCGGGTTTGATTCTCCACTCCTCCACTTGCACCTGGCTGGATGACCTTGGGCAAGCCATAGCTCTGTATCAGCTGTTCTCTCAAGGACAGCTTGGGAAAGAGCTCTCTCAGCCCCACCTACCTCACAGGGTGTCTGTTGTGGGGAGGGGAAGGGAAAGGAGTTTGTAAGCCGCTCTGAGACTCCAAGTGAGTGAAGGGTGGGGTATAAATCCAATCTCTTCTTCTCTTCTTCTTCTACAAGTTATAGGGTTGTCAACTCTGGGCTGGGAAATAACTGTAGATTTGGGGGGGGGGGGGGAGAGACCTCAACAGGGTATAATGCCAGAGGGTCCGCCTTCCAAAGCAGCCATTTTCTCCAGGGGAACTTTTGGTTGGCTGGGGATCAATTGTAATAGTGGGAGATTTCTAGGTACTACCTGGAAGTTGGCAACTCTATGTCAGCAAAAAATGGGAAATGGGAACCCAGGCTGCCCTTAGTGAAATAAAGGAAGGATAAAAAGATACCATGTAACTATGAAGCTTAGACACACTTAAAATATGATTTATTACTGATATTCTCTGGGCCGGGAATGGCTTAGACATTTTGAATTCAAGTTAACCATTTTACATGGCAAGACTAGCATGTGATTTTTTTTTGTACACCAGACCTGATTTCAAATGTTATTCAGTCACTGTGTGCTTGCCATCAAGACTCATTCCAACCTTCAAAATTCCTCAAATGTGTAATCAAAATAGGGACTTCCAATTTTGCCTCTACATTTTCACAATAGGCAACCACAGCTAGCACTAATCTTATCTACCTTCCCTCTGCATGAAGTTCTTCACCAGTCTGAGATTCCCCACAGAAGAGCTATTGCTAGTGAGTTATTGTGAGAACATCGCTAATATGGTGGGTGTGGGTGTGGGCGTGTCCCAGCTTGGTCTGTATCTCTTCCTAGGAAATCTTCTCCATCTTTTCAGAGTTGTTTCCTCTTCACTTAACTCTTCTCCATGATCCATCTAAAAGAGACCTACACTTGCATCAATATTTCATTTTTGGTGGAAATGTGGTGGCTGTCAGTGCCACTATTTAAAACTGGTACAGCCAGAAAGTATCTCTCATGACATCAAAACACATCCTTCCATTTTATTCCTTCTGTTTGGGCACCTCAGGTATCCCGAAAATATGACTGTGTAGTTTAACCACGGGGAGGGACACACCCAAAATAGCCTGAGGAGGGCTAAATATGCACCAGAAAGGATGGGATGTTGAGGGCAGTTCAGCAGAAGTTAATGGAGAGGATGTGAGAGAAGAAACCAGCTGGCTCAGGTCTCTGACAGCTCAATAATATTTTGAGGGACAGAATTTGGAGAGCTCTGGGATTTGGAGGGAGACACACGTATCCGGGGGTCATTTCGTAGAAAAAGAGGTGCAGGAGCTCATTACCATAACTCATTTGCATCTCATTTGCATAACTCATTTGCATATGCCACACCCCCTAACATACCAGAAGTGTGTCAGAAGGCAACACCCACCCCCTCAGGCTCCACTCCACAGGAGAGTGAAACTGACCTGCTCTTCCTCCAGTCCCTTCCCCATCCAATACTTTGTGCCATAAAAATAAGCGTAAAAAACACACCCTCATTCTCTTCTTGCTCCCTTGAAACCACCAGGTTTCAAGTAGACTTGAGATACCCAGGACATGTGCACCACCCATCCCTTCCCCTTCCCCTCCCCACAACAAGACACCCTGTGAGGTAGGTGGGGCTGAGGGAGGTCTTTTGAGAACTGCTCATGAGAGAACAGCTCTGAGAGAAGTTGTGACTGGCCCAAGGTCACGCCAGCAGCTGCATGTGGAGGAGTGGGGAATCAAACCCGGTTCTCCCAGATTAGAGTCCAACTCCTGACCACTACACCAAACTGATAAGGTGGAAGCTGCTGAAGGGTTGGTGAAATTTCTCCAGTACTTATGTGCCATGTGCCCAGATAAAAAATGGTATACTTAGAAAATTTATATGCCACCTTGAGCAAGTCTCTAAAAAAGCAGCACACAGTCACAAATGGAACAATGATAAAATTATCAATATTAAAACAAAACATTAAAAACAATAAAGACCCTAGCAGGGCTTTCCCCAGGGCGCTGCGCCTCTGCACTGCTCGGGGAAGCTGAGGAGGGGCGGGGCTTGGTCATGTGCCCACCCCCTAGGCTCCTCACTCCCAGAGCTGCGCTCCTGTGCGCTCCCGCTCCAACGGACCCCTGCACGTATCATTCCCTTTCCTGCAATTTCTCATGACCCCCTCACTTGTAATAAAAAGTAAAGGTTTCCCTTGCTTGAAGGGTAGTTGAATCCGACTCTAGTGGGCGGTGCTCATCTCCGTTTCCAAGCTGAAGACTTTTCCGTGGACATGAGGCCGGCATAACTAAACACGGAGGTGAACAGAACACTGTTATCTTCCCTCCAAAGTGGCACCTATTTATCTACTTGCAATTTCTTGCTAGGTTGGCATGAGCTGGGCCAGAGACGGAAGCTCACTCCGTCATGCGGCACTCAGGTCTTGAACTGCCAAGCTATTGACCTTCTGGTCTGCAGCTCAGCATTTTAATCTCCGAGTGCTGCTAATTTGTTGATAACGTTGGAAATGGCAAACATCCTGTAGGAGAAAAAAAATGGAACCATAATATGAGGTGAAAATAAGGAATTGTAGGCTTGTTTCACACATTGGAGAAGCAAAATCAAAACAGGGGATTTGGGGTCAAAACAGAAGGGATCAGAGTGCCGACATCAGTTTTTCTGTAATAGACAAATGACCAGAGATACCTGAGGCAGAACTATCTCTTTGTCTCTTCTCCTCCTGCCAGCCTCTGTTGGAGCTGTGTAACTATGTTTCTTTTACGGAACACATGCTGCTCCAGTTGTTTACCTTGCCATTCAGAATGGCTGGGATTTTGTCTGCATTCACTCATCTGCAACACTTTCATTTAAGATAGTCAATATCGGCTATACACAAGTTGAGGCTAAGCTGGCCCAGGCTGAGCTTTTATTCATTGACAAGGTTTTTTTAAAGTAGGAATTTGTTACATGGTTCAGATTTTGCGGCAGACAAAGCATTCTCCATGTGTTTGGGGGTTTTGCCGTTTCATATTGAAAACTATACCTTTATCCAGAGCTTTTACCCTCCCCCCCATTTCAGATAGACTTCTGTGCTTTTCACAATCACCTTATACCACTCTAAAGAATCTGTTCTCATATATTTCCATTTCCTTTTCAACACGCATGCATGGTCACACAAGCCCTGAGCTCATCCAGATGGAAAAGGATAGACTACAAGAATGTTTATGGATACTCAAATGGTGTTTATTTGCCCTGTTTACTGGTTGACAATTTATTTTTAAAAAACATACAAAATGAGATGTAAATAGCTATATATTTGCTCTGTAACACATATCAAAGTGATTAACATCATAATGGTAAACACACTATGATTAATATTTGTTGACTTACAAATTCCCCATTGATAACAAGTACCTTATTTTCAGTACATACGTACATACTTACCTGTCTTCATTCACTCTAAGGCAGGGGTGGGCAAATTGCGGCCCACAGGCCACATGTGGCCCGCCACAGAGTTTTTTGCAGCCCACCGAGACAGTCAGCCACGTGGTTTCAGTCAGGCCTCCGTTGGGCCCGGAGCGCAGAGAAGCCCGGAGCAGAGAGAAGCATTGTTATTATTATAGATGTTCTTTGACAGACATTAACTTGCAGGCTGTGATGAGAATCTCAACAAGCAATCTCACTCCTGATTTAAAAAAAAAATTGTAGAAATTTGTCTCATTAAACTGATTCTAAAATTAAACGTGCTTGCAGCTATAGATGATATGAAATTAGCACAATACATAAATTGAATAAAACTACCACTATTTTATTTAATTTATATTTATTGATTTTTATGATACAATTTATACCTTTTCTGAAATGCAACGTTAACTAATGAATGCAATCATTTTAAAAGGTGCGGCCCTCCGCTAACCTCCACTCCCACAAAGTGGCCCCCGAGCCAAAACAATTGCCCACCCCTGCCCTAAGGCATCACTTTCAACATGGTAGCAATTTCATATTCTTAATAATGTAGTCCTAAGTAGAGTTATGTCCTTCTAAATTTGTCGATGGCAATGGGCTTTGAAGGGTGCAGCCCTGTCTAGGATTGCATTATTATTTTCCTGGTCATTTATGGGTAAGAAAACCATGTAGTGGTTAAGAGGACAGACTCTAATCTGGGAGAACCGGGTTTGATTCCCCACTCCTCCACATTCAGCTGCTGGTGTGACCATGGGTCAGTCATAAGTTCCTTCAGAGCTGTTCTCTCAAAGGCAGTTCTCGAGAGAGCTCTCTCAGCCCCATCTACCTCACAGGGTGTCTGTTGTGGGGAGGGGAAGGGAAAGGGATTGTAAACCACACTGAGATTCCTTTGGGTAGTGAAGGGTGGGGTATAGATCCAGTCTCCTCCTCCTCCTCCTAATACATGATTGTATCCTCCAGATTTTGTATATGTGGGTGATCAGTTAATAAGAATATAACAATATACCAGAACTATGCTGTATGAGATCTAGGATCTATCTAGTCCAGCATCCTGTTTTCTACGGGATGCTATTTTCTACAGCATCCTGTTTTCTACCACAGCATAAGGTTTTTTTGTATGTTGTGCATTCATGCAGGCACTTCTAATCCATATCTAGGACTTGTGAGTCCATGGCCCAATCTGTATCTAGCATTTGCTCCGTAGTTTTACCAAACCCACATGGAACAGAAAAAAGATGCTGCTCAAAACCACGTTCAAATACCCTGGGCCAACACCGTACTGATTCCAGTGTCACCCCTGAATGGCCATTAAATGACCATAAATCTATGCGGACAGTACCATAGTACCATGAAACCAAGAGATCAAATGAAGTGAAAGCGGCATGCAGTCTGGACACTGCCCCAAAAGGCTCTGACCATATTTCTAGGTATCAGCATTTTACAGTGAGTAGCCAATAAAAGAAACTAGCCCATCCTGAAAATATCATGAGCAATCATAAAAATAAATGGTCTGCTTGGAATCTTCTGGATTCAGGAGGCCGTCAAACACAATGGGTGAGACCCGGCATGTACAAAAGAAGGAAGAATCTGAGTGCGTTCAGATGGGCAGCTAATTCTGCCATTGGCCGGGCTCAAATTTGATCTAGATCTTTTTTATCCAGTGTTGCACAACCAGGCAGCTCCCCCGTGAATTGCTTTACCACGTGCAAACTCTGTGGTGGATTGTCTAGATGGCATCCACCTGAAGGAGCTGTGTGGTTAGGTTTAAAAAAAAAATCTGGTTTGCATATGTGCATATGTGCCTCACCATCTACTTGTGAGCTAGTTTGGTGTAGTGGTTAAGTGTGCGGACTCTAATCTGGGAGAACCGGGTTTGATTCCCCACTCCTCTACTTGCACCTGGCTGGATGACCTTGGGCAAGCCGTAGCTCTGTACCAGCTGTTCCCTCAAGGACAGCTTGGGAAAGAGTTCTCTCAGCCCCACCTACCTCACAGGGTGTCTGTTGTGGGGAGGGGAAGGGAAAGGAGTTTGTAAGCCGCTCTGAGACTCCAAGTGAGTGAAGGGCGGGGTATAAATCCAATCTCTTCTTCTTCTTCTTCTTGTTTTTCCACGCATACACAGACTTAAATGGTAAAAGCACCACCAGCGGTACCTTCCTCTAGGTACTATTTCAGTTAATAAAGTTGATAAAGTTCATGAGACCGTCAGAAACATAAAACTGTCCGGATCATTTCAGCAGAGATCTGCAGATGTCACATGTTTAAGTGGTTATCCGTGCATTGCTAAGACTTTTTTCAAATGGCAGCCGTTTGGGATGGTCTGAAGACCATCCCTATGGGCTGATTGCATGCTGGTGGAATGACCAGATGGGAAAGTCTGCCATTGGCCCATCAACAAGCTTTGGACTGGACTTTCACCACTATCTTTTAAATACGGCTCCCCGACAGGGATCGATGGGCTGATCACGGAAGCGGCACGTTCCCCAGATGTTGCTGTCTGGACGTGCCCTTTAAATCCACCAGACACGCAACCTCCCTTTATTAAGGAATACCAGGAGAGTATCTTCAGAAGTTTAGAAAGTGAAGTTGAGAAAGGGTCATCCCCATTGGTTAGAAGAGAAGGGACACCACGTGGGTTTGCTGGACAAAAGAATATTATTTATTTATTTATTTATTTATTTATTTATTGGATTTCCATCCTGCCCTCCCCGCCTTACGGCAGGCTCAGGGTGGCTACCAACAGGTTCATATACAATAAAATACAGTAAAACACATCCTATAAAAACATACCATACACAGTTTAAAATCACAATACAGGTTGGCGAAACCTCATCACCCTCATCTGAGCAGTGCCAGTGGGCACTTTAAACTTCCAATCGGTGCAGAGTGGTCAAAAATTGGCGGCTTCCAGTGGTTGGACCAGGGCCATAAGAATCGGGGTGGCCCCTACTTGAAAGCCTGATGGAAGAGCTCTGTCTTGCAGGCCCTATGGAACTGTGAGAGGTCTCACAGGGCCCTGATGTTATCCAGGAGCTCATTCCACCATTGTGGCGCCACCACCAAAAAGGCCCTGGCCCTTGTTCCCACCAATTGGGCCTCCTTTGGCCCTGGAAGCACCAGGCAGTTCTGGGAGCTTGATTGTAGTGCTCGCTGGGGTACATGTAGGGAGAGGTAGTCCCTCAGGTAGATAGGTCCCTAGCCATATAGGGTTTTGTAGATAAGCACCAGC
This sequence comes from Lepidodactylus listeri, assembly GCA_029233225.1. Classification (NCBI taxonomy): domain Eukaryota; kingdom Metazoa; phylum Chordata; class Lepidosauria; order Squamata; family Gekkonidae; genus Lepidodactylus; species Lepidodactylus listeri. The sequence goes on from JARCFY010000006.1 coordinate 113,050,593, forward strand.
AGCTTGAACCGTATCTGATATGCTATAGGTAGCCAGTACAGTGCTTTTAAGGTGGACTGGATGTGCTCTGCACCAGCTGCAGCTTCCGGATTTGGGACAAAAGCAGCACCATGTAGAAAGCATTACAGTAATCCAATCTCGGAGTGACCAACACATAGATCACTGCAGCCAGGTCATTGCGTTCAAGAAAGGGAACCAACTGCTTGATCAGCCATAGGTGATAAAAGGCCGACCTTGCAGTGGCTGCTACCTGGGCCTCCATCGTTAACCTCTACACTGGCACCAATGACGCCCCATCGAAGGTTGGGAGAGGGAGCCCATGCCTCCAGGCAATCTGGGTGAAAGGGTGCATATGGATGTTGAACAACATTGGGGAGAGTACTGGCCCCTGTGGCACACCGCATACTAGCGTGTGTCTTCAGGACAGTTGCTCGCCAACCACCACCCCCTGTCCCCGGTCTTGGAGAAATGAGGAAAGCTACTGTAAGGCCAACACCTGGATCCCAATGTTGGTGAGGCAGTGGGCCAGTAGTTGATGGTCAACCATGTTGAACACCGCGAACAGGTCTAACAACATCAACACCGCCATGCTGCCTTGATCCAGATGCCTCCGGAGGTCGTCTGTGAGGGTGACCAGGACTGTCTCTGTCCCGTGGCCTGGTCAAAAGCCAGACTGGAAAGGATCTCGTATGAAGGCGTCATCCAAAAAGCCCTGCAGTCTGTTTATCACCACCTTCTTGATTAATTTGCCCAGGTAGGGTAGATTAGATCCCAGCTGATAGTTGGCTAATTCAGCCAGATCGAGCCATGGCTTTTTCAAAAGGGGGTGCACAACTGCCTCCTTTAGGGCACTAGGGAACACCCCCTTTGTAAGGGATATGTTGATGATCTCCCTTAGTGTCCCTCGTAACCCAACCTGGATAGCCTTGATTAGCCACGATGGGCACAGATCAAGACTACAGGTGGTTGGGCAGACAGATAGGAACAATTTGTCAGCCTCCTCCAGGCAGTGGATCAAAATAATCCAGAATGTGACCAGAAGACATGCATGGAGCCTCAAGTTCCATTACTGTTTCAACTGTGGCAGGGAGATCCTAGTGGAGCAATAAGACCTCATCAGTGAAGTAGTTCCCAAAAGCCTCACAGCCAATGTCCAATTCCCTATTGTTTAATCTGCATTGTGGCAAAGTCGTCAAAGACCAAATTGTCCAAAATAATTGGTCTGGGTGGGAGCTCACAGACGCGATCATGGTTGCGTAAAAAGCTTTTTTCGCAGCCTTGACTGCCATCTCATAGGCTTTCATAAACATCCTATAAGTTGCTCTTGCTGCCTCATCAGGAGCATGACACCACTGTCTCTCTAGCCATCTGAGCTCTCGCTTCATTGCCCTCAACTCCCATGTGTACCATGGGGCAAGTCATGAGTGAGGGCACAGAGGGTGCCGGGGAGCGATCTCATTGATGGCCGCCAAGAGCCGATTTTGCCAATCTTCTACTTGCTTATCCAATGAGCTGCCAGGGGGCATTGGATCCTGCAGAGCCAACTGGAATCACATGGGATCCACTTGGCTTCGCGGGCGAACTAAAATATGCTAGCCACCCAAACAGGGTTGGAGCAGCGTATTTACCCTGGCCTTCAGAACATGGTGGTCCAACCATGGTACAATCATTGTTGTAATCCAGTCCACCGTGACCCCTACTGCAAAAATCAAGTTAAGCGTGTGGCCAGCTCTGTGTGTGGGAGCCGTGACAAATTGGGAGAGTCCTAGTGCCGCCATGGACGACATCAGGTCCATTGCCTGCGAGGAGGTCACGTCCTTGGCATGGATGTTGAAGTCTCCCAGGACTAATAGTTGAGGGTGCTCAAGCACTCAGCCTGATACAGCCTCCAGCAGGGATGACAGGCTGCTCACCAGTGCATTGGGTGGTTGGTACACCAGCCAGACAGCCAAACTCTCCCCAGCATCCCAGACAAAGCCAGCACACTCTATGCCCACAAGATTCAATGGTGGGTGTGTCCTGAAGGCGTAACTCTCCTGGATGAACAACGCTACTCCTCCCCCCTGCCCCCAAGTCCGGGATTGGTGAAGGACTGAGAACCCGGGGGGAGCCGATTGGGAGAGAGCCATAGTCTCCCCCTCTTGCACCCAGGTCTCAGTCACACACTCCAGGTCCACATCCTGCTCTAACAAAAAGTCATGCAGGGTTCTGGTGTTGTTATTTATGGACCTGGTGTTGCACAACACCAATGTCAGAGTGGGGTTTCAGTATGGGACACAGATGGGAAGGGGACTGAAATCATCCACGTCTCCCTTCCCTTCCCTTCCCTTCCCTTCCCTTCCCTTCCCTTCCCTTCCCTTCCCTTCCCTTCTACTTCTGACTGGTCCCACCACCATACCTCCCCATCCCCAGAAGCACTGGGATCCCTTGGCTGGTCATTCATCCATTGGTGGCCTTTGCACATAGGCCTCAGCCACCCTTGAACTCCTAACAAGTGTTGATGGAATTTCACTCCCTGGTTCCTCACACCTGTCCACTGGTGTGCTCATCCAAATTCTGCTGTTCCAATTTGGTGGTAGTCCAATCTAATATAACTACAGAGTATACAAAACAATATACAACCAACACTTCCCATCCTGACCTCCCTTCTGGCTACTCCCTCCCCACCCCGCAAGACTAAATCTACTTACTCTATTAGATTAAATGAAGGGTGGAAAATATCTACTATTTATAGAACTACCACTACACTAATCTAATCCAATATAATATAATCTACACTATCCTAGCCACACTACACTACAGCTACACTATCCTTACTCTATATAATATATACTATATAATATATACACTATCCTTACTCTATATAATATAATCTACACTATCCTAGCTACACTATCCTTACTCTTATCTCCTACCTCCTAACTCAACTGAGATTGCTCTTGATTGCTCCCAGCAAATGTAGATTATGATTCCCAAGGGTAGAGAGGGAGTCCAGACTTGGCCAAAGTTGTACAATTTGTAATTGTCCTACCAGGAGTTCCCCTTCTGCCACAGTTCCAGGGGCTGACTCTTGGCCAAAGTTGTGCAGTTGCAACTGTCCTACCAGGAGTTCCCCTTCCACAGCAGTTCCAGGGGCTGACTCCAACCAGTGATGTACCGACTGAATACTGCCAGTTCTTCCCCCCATGCCCCAAGATGCTGAGCACCACTCCAGTTGCCAGCAGGTCCCACAACGACTGTAGGAGCCCAGAAAGCGGAGAGCCCTAAAATGAATCCGGCTGTCGAAGCCTGGCACAGGACATTGCTGATGGCCCATAAAAGCCGAAGGGTGCTGAGAAGGCCAAAGCAAACTGAACAAGCCAGAGAGGCCCAAACACGGCTGGGCCTCAGGAGGGCCGAGGAGGCCGGAACGAGACTAAGCTGAGCCAAGCTGCGCAAAACCAGGGAGCTGAGAGAGGTCAAAGAAGCCTGAGCGGGGCCAGAGCAGGCCGAGTAGCGCCAAGCCGGGGCCTGCATGGGAGGGCGGACTCCTGATGGGAGCTGCATCCTCTCCCTGTGAGTTGGGACTGGCAGTGGCGGGGGTGGGGTGGAGGTCCCAGCCGGGTGGGGACAGGACAATCGAGATGCGGGAAACACTGGATCCCGGAGCGAGCCCAGCCACTGGGACTCAGACTCCACTGGCCCCGGCCCTGAGACTGTCAAACCGGGAGCACTGGCCACTGGCATACTTAAAGGACTACGTCCATAGGCACTGCAAGGACTACGGGGGGAGGGGTGTTGTGTCCACTGACCACCACTAGGCACCAGCACAAAGAGCTCAGAGCTTGGCTCCTAGGACAATAGGAGCCACAGATCCAGGAATCCCACTAATCCTCCAATAAGACCTAGGTGGGAAAATCAACCCCCCCAATAGGATCATAGGTGGGACCTGGGGTGTGTCCTGGGGGTGTATATATGTTGGCCCTGTGGCCGGTTAAGGCATGCTTGCTCTCTCTAAATAAACTTGAGCTAATCACTACACCAACTTTGCCCTCATCAATGCCGCCAAGAACTCAGTACTTTTCAGGTTGGCCAGTGTGTGAGACAGGATGCTGGAGTAGATGGACCACTGGTCTGATCCAGCAGGGCTCTTTTTATGTTCTTAATGCAGGCATCCCTCTGAGAGGCACCTGAGATTGGGCTGTTTTATGCACATACAGATGCAGGTACACATACAGTCAATAGAGTTCAGACAAATTTCTGAACTTTCGGATGTTAGTAGGCCTGACACAACTCTGGAGTGGCATTTTTTGCATTTTTTAAAAAAGCCATTCTGCTGTTGAATTCCTTCACACTTGGAGATAGCAATGGATACAAATATGAGAAAGCTGTAAAATTATAGATGTATTGCCTTCATAGGTTCAGGAGAAAGCAAATACATTCTTTCAGTCATCCAAACTGCAATTGATACCGTTCTGTATCCCATTCAGGAGAGACTGAAGTGGAATTATATTGAGAACTTATTTTGTTCCAGCGGAAATGTAGTGAATTAAGTATCACTGTGGGGCTAAGGTACATAATTTTAGAGATATGCTCCAGTGGGATAATGAAATATTCATCACCTCTTGAAAGGCAGCACTTGGCTGTGGGTAATTTTTTTTTTAAAAAAAATAATGAATTACTCATCTTGTAGGTAAAGGCATATTTTACACACCTGTCTATAACTTCCACTGACAAGCACAGTTGTCATTAGTATTCATTTTGTGATCGACAAGAATCTGAAAGCTTAATTGTCATGGATTTGTCAGTGAAGAGCCAGTAACCATTTAAACGGTGTTTCCATAGTTTCACTTTCACTCTCCAAAAGTATGATTCATTAATGCTCTATTTTTTGTCTTTTGAAACAATCACAAGAAGATTTCTGCACTGGCTTCAGATCTGCATCACATTTCAGACCTCATTTATAGAAATGCAGGCTCATCCAGTTATTTGGGCTGGTCGTTCAAATCTCTCTCACGGGTCCGACCTGCCTCCATTTTACAGGCCTTTTCCAGTGATGGCAGGACAGCTGCCATAAAACCGAGAGATCAAAGGAAGTGAAAGTAGCGTGCAGTCTGGACACTGCCATAGGCCCAATCTGCATCTAGCATAGGGCTGCCAAGTCGTACTTACGCACTGGCGGGGGGGGGGGGTGCCTGGTGACGTCACTTCCGGGTGACGTCACTACGCTGGGAAAGTCGTCCAGGCTGGACGACTTCGGGGGTGGGGTTCCCCCCGCCGGCCGAATGCCGGCCGGCGGATTGGGAACCCCTATAGTGGGGGATCCCCTGCCCCCCGGGCTGACTTGGCAGCCCTAATCTAGCATTCGCTCCACTGTCTTACCAAACCCACACTGGAACAGAAATTCCCCCCTGCATTGCATGCTACTTTCACTTTGACTGATTGTTGGATTTTATGGCAGTGTCCAGACTGCATGCCGCTTTCACTTTGTTTGATCTCTCAGTTTTATGGTGGCTGTCTGCATAGATGTGTGGCTGTTTTATGGCCGTTCAGGGGCGACTCTGCAGTCAGTATGGTGTTGGCCCAGGCTATTTGAATGTGGTTTTGAGCCGCATCTTTTTCTGTTCCAGTGGGGGTTTGGTAAAACAACAGAGCAAATGCTAGATGCAGACTGGGCCATAAAATTCAACAATCGATCAAAGTGAAAGTGGCCTGCAGTGCAGAGGGGGGTTTCTGTTCCATCGTGGATTTGGTAAAACAGTGGAGCAAATGCTAGGTGCAAAATGGGCCCTTGTGCTGTGGTGGTAGCTGCTGCCAAAGCTGCATTAAAAAAAAAAAAAACCTGCAATGCCAATCAAATCTCCAATGTCCAATAGCCCTGCCTGCTTTCTTTCTTTCTTCCTTTCTTCCTTTCTTTCTTTCTTTCTTTCTTTCTTTCTTTCTTTCTTTCTTTCTTTCTTTCTTTCTGATAAGTACTGGAGTCCATGGAACAGTGAAACAGCTAGATCTTTATTGCTGGTCCGGATGAAGCATACAACCCAGGGCTCGAAGCCCTCCTTTTATGCTGGTCAGGGATAATCCCCTGACCTCGCCCAACTGGCCTGATAGGCTATTATCAGTCTATTTACATCTCATAGGTTCCCTGGGAGAAACCTAGGTACGTGATTGGTGGCCGGTTTGAATCCACCTGGCCTTTGTTCTACCTGGCTGAAGCTCTGGCCACATGGTGGTCGCCATTACTGGAGCACATGGCGACCGCATGGTCAATACATAACACTTTCTTTCTTTCTTTCTTTCTTTCTTTCTTTCTTTCTTTCTTTCTTTCTTTCTTTCTTTCTTTCTTTCTTTCTTTCTTTATTAAATTCTTACCCCACCTTTAAATTCTTACCCCACCCCACTTTATTAAATTCTTACCCCACCCCACCTTTCCCGCCATAGCAGGCTCAGGGCGGCTTACGCAGACAGTACACAACGGAAACAAAACCAAGTAAAATCATGACAATATAAATATAAAACATTACAAAGTGCTAGTGTTGGGCACCAGGAAAGATGTCAGTGGGCACCATCTGGGGGACCTCTGCTCTGATCACTAGACCAATTCAGACAGCAGCAGCAGGAGATCAGATAGTTTGGCAGTTTGCAATTAAAACTGGGTGATCCCCGGCCTGAAGGATGTCCACCTAACCTCAACCAGAGCCAGAGCTTTTTCATCTCTGGCACCGGCCTGGTGGAACAGTCTCCCAAGTAAGACCCGGGCCCTGCGAGACTTAATGCAGTTCTGCAGGGCCTGCAAAATGGAGATGTTCCACCAATCCTATGGCTGAGGTGGTGCGCATTCACATTGCATTGGCCTCCCCCTGCTCTGCTGTTCTGTTGGTGTGTTCCATCTGCATTGCTTCCATCTTGCCCTGATTTTGTCTGCCCATCCCCCTAGTTACATTTTACTCTCTTTATATTTTAGAAAACAAAATGAACTATACAAGTTTCAGGAAATGAGGAGGTGGGAGAAGAGCCCAGTGGCATAGAAGAAGGTGGATTAGATCTCCGTGTGCAACTGAAGCCAGTTAGTTTCTAACATCACAGACAAGAAGGAAATGCTTCAACAGTGCTTTTGTATAGTAGGGGAGAAGAAACTGCAGGAAACGCTGTCTGATGTTTTAAATGTACTGTTTATTAGTCTGAGAATGCTTATAGCCTGCAATATTGCTTTTTAAAAAAAAATTACTCACTATATTGGCTAATAATGTTAATGAATTACAGTCACTGAAACACCATCATTAAATGAACCTCTGCCTTCCAAATCAGTCTACCTGTTAAATTATACCCATATTGTCAAATTTCAGGAAAACCAATTTTGCCTTTTTAGCTGATGTTAGTGTTTTTTGTAAAGAAAGTTAAGGGAAACATGACAAGACATTTAATAAACCAGGTCAGTAATTAAAGCTTGTTTGTTTGGGGAGGGGGAAGAATCAGAAAGATGCCATAAAGCTCTCTTCATGCTTCCTGTAGTTATTATATCTGAGCTGGAACTGGAAAAGTATTTCATATATTAAAGGTGTAGGGAGCCTCCAGAGCAGATGAATTATTGGTGTCATCAATAGTAGTTTGCTAATATTAATTGAGATATTGATTTTAAGCAGTTTATTATGTTTTAATTGCTTGTATTCAATGCGAGCAATTTGGCTACGGCATAAATTAGTTCACTCTGGAGCCATCCTTCCTGAGCTAAGACAAAAATGTGTGAGCTGGAGGCTAAAAAACTGTGAGCTAGCTCGCACTAACTCAGCTTGGAGGGAACACTGGTTGTATTACATTGTTCATATATTGTTGTGACCCGCCCTGAACCTGCTTGTGTGGAAGGGCGGGCTAGAAGCCAAACAAACAAACAAAGGAATATTCCCTTTACATATAAAAGTAGCAAATGGGGATATTTCCTAGCCCATCTTTCTCTGGACCCAGTGCTTCTGGACTCATTGGTCATGTCCTTAACCAACATGATGATTGGCTCTCAATAATATAGGGGGTTATTGAACTGAGACAGGTGGACGCTTTTGGCATTTCTGTTTTTCTCTTTTGCCAACAAGATAACAATTTGTACCTGCCAAAGCACTGCAGTTGTTTTGGGATGACGAATACATAGGTGCTTTACGAGACACTCTTGAAAATCAAAAAAGCAAACCCAAAGTATTCCGCAAAGGAGTGGGTTCTTTTTTCTTTCTTTCTTTTTTTTTTTGAGAACTGCTGGTCCCCAGCGGATCTTCTCAAGCCAAATCCACATCTGGCAATGGGAACCTGTCACAACAGATGATTTGCTAACTCCAGCATGAAATGATTCATACCCCGAAAAACCTGTAGCGAGAATTTCAACAGCGGTTTGCAAGACTCAGTAGGGAGAGTTGTCAGATCAAAAAAAGGAAGGGGAGAGTGGGAAGCCGCCAACAGCTCCATCAAGCTTGGCCGTTTTTAGAAACCCCACCTGGCTCAGAGGACTATGGAGGAAAAAGAGCAGAGACTGGCTGGTTTTTCAATCCATGCTTACAGAAACACTGGAAGCTCCAGAGACCTACTTAGCTTCTGAATAAAGAACTGTCTGTCACTGGAAATAGCGATGGGAAGCAGAGAAAAAACATCTTCCTTCCTTCCAAACCTTTGCCAGTGTAAAAACCCTTGAAGTGAAAGGGCCCTTGTGCTAGGGAAGCCCTCTGAAAACTGATGGCCAAAAGGTCCCAGTGGGAACCTGGTGTTAATTTTGAGGCTAGCATTGTACACGTGCCCTATATGTCAGGTATGGATTATACCCTCTGCACAGCACACCTTTTTGAAAAGGGCCTGTTCTTCTGATCTCTGAAGCACACTCCATTTCTGAATTATAATTGGATAAATGCTTCACTGTTACACTTGAAAAGGCAGAGATCAGAGGTTAATCCACATAATAATCCCAACACAAAAGGTAGGGGGAACCTTTTATTAGGATGAACCAACACATCCCAAAGCGGTGTGTGAGTGCTCAGGTTCTGCAGAACTCTTGGGTAAGGAGGAGATATTTCAGGCTATGAGATAAATGAGCACTTTTGGACAGAGAAAGAAGGGACATTCCCTGACCTCAAAGAAGTGCATCATAATTTGAACAACTAGATACTTTCTCTAGACCAATTTTCATAATAATATGCAATGGATGTTAATACAGTGTTAAAGAATAATACAAAACACAAATATATATATATATTTATTTTCAATACAATACAAAAATAAACATTTAGATAAAATGGGACAGATATTTGGTAATAAACTGGACAAGAATCAGGACAAATTGAAGCATACATATGTCTAATGGGAAAAGTGGAGGGTTGATGCTAATAACTTGGTGAGCTAATAACTTGGTGAGGCTAATAACTTGGTGAGCTATAATAAACTATTAGATAATAAGGGAATGATCAAAAAAGGAACACAATTAAAGGAAGAACTGGGGATGCGGTTGACCTGGTGGGAAACCGCACAACTTCAATCCAGATACCAAAAAGATGTAAAAACTGGTTTTAGTATTAAGCCTAATGAACTAGACGAAATTTGGCTGAAAAATAATGATAAATTAATTAACAAGCTATATAAATTTCTACTAAATTATGAAATGCAGGAGGAGGTAATAAAGCCGACAATGATTCACTGGATGAAGGACCTTGGCGGTAACATTGACATAGATAGATGGGCAAAGATTTGGAGATCAGTTAAATATCTGAAGGTAGTGAATTATAAGGAAAACATATATAAAATGTTTTATCACTGGCACTGGCCTCTGGAAAAGTTGCATAAGTGTTATAAGAGTGTACCTGATAAATGCTGGGCTTGTGGGAATGGTAGGGGAACGTATTTGCATATGTGGTGGACGTGTAAAAAAGTAAAACTATATTGGTTAATGGTTAAAAACATGTTGAATGAGATTATGGAAACAGATGTTCCCTTAGACCCTGCAATATTCCTGTTGAATTTGTTACTGGATGGACTAACTAGGGAAAATCAGAGATTGTTATCGTATATAGTAACTGCAGTACGCATTCTACGGGCGAAAGTTTGGAAATCAATGAGTATGCCAAAACAAGAAGAAATAATTAAAGCATTGTTGAACTGGGCAGAGATGGACAAGTTAGGATATCTCTTAAACCCACAAGCAAAACTGGACAAAGCGGAGGTCTGGGCTAAACTGTATGATTGGTTAGAGTAATCGTATGGCTCAATGTATATATGAAGTAACTTGATGTGATATTAAAAATATGTAAAACTTAATAAAATGTTTTTAAAAAAGGAAAAGTGGAGGGTTGAGGTGGCTCAGAGGTTAAGATGCTGAGCTGCCGACCAGAAGGTTGGTAGCTCAGCAGTTTGAGACCCTAGTGTCATGTGACGGAGTGAGCTCCTGTCTCTGGCCCCAGCTCCTGCCAACCTAGCAGTCTGAAAGCAAGAAACTGCAAGTAGATAAATAGGTACTGCTTCGGTGGGAAGGTAACAGCATTCTGTGCACCTCGGCATTTAGTCATGTTGGCCACGTGACCATGGAGAAGTCTTCAGACAGTGCTGGCTCTTCAGCTTGGAAATGGAGATGAGCACCACCCCCTAGAGTCAGATTCAACTGGTTTTCAAGCAAGGGAAACCTTTAGCTTTACCTAACGGGAAAATTGGGTACGAGAAAACGGAACATGGTGCAAAAATAAAGATGTCTGGGTTTGATTCACTCAAGAGAAAAGCAAAAACAGGGATGTTCAAGTTATTTTTATTTTAATTATTTTTATTTTAAAAAAAGGTCAACCTGAAACATATTATATTCAGAGAAATACAAGGACCATGCAAAGTGGAAGTTAAGTTGGGACTATACACTGAAACAACCTGAACATTATCAATAGAAGCAAAAGAAATTTTAAATATTGGATGGAGTAAGAATCACCTAAAGCGAGGTACTGAGATATAAACATATTTCGTTCTCCAGGGAATAGGGATGTTCAAGTTGAAACAGTGGGACTATGGAATTCAGAAACATCCCTGTAATTGATGTATGTGTAGCTGCTTTATTTTCAGCTTCTTCTATGATATGTTTCTATGAGCCAATTGCTGGGTTGCAATATGGCAACTTCCATAACAGCTAAGCTATTTCTTCCCACCCTTCAGTGTCTTAGAGCAGTATGTAGTACCAGGAAACGGTGGAGGAAAAAGCTGGTTCTATTTTCGTTTTCACACTCAACGAGTGATGAAATATCAATTATTTCTTCATTTCTCTACAGAGTCATTTCGCCCTGCTCTCAGTGCTTTCTTTAGATGCCTCTTAACAGGTGAATGGCTGGCACAACACAGTGCCACGTCCCAGCTGAGCCCGGGTCGAAGAAGGGCATGTTCGGTAACGGAGCACGAGACACAGAGAGGGAGGCTCCAAGCCGCCAAACACTTTGAGTTTCCCACCCGCTTGGGAAGAGCTTTGCACAGCACGGAACACTTTGAAAGTTCTGCTTGGATGGAATCCAATGAGCTCTCTGCAAGCTGCTTGAGGTATTTTGGGATTTTTAATTTGTGGGGATGTTGCAGTTCGTCTAAATACCAAATGAATCGTGATGTCACCCCTTGTGGGTGCCAAGTTGCATCCTGCCGTATGTACAGCAGCCAAGGACATACCAACAACACTGTTGGGAGGCAGAGTTTCACCATCTGGCTACTCTGAAACTGGACCATCCTTTCACAAGAGGGGGACTGTGCCTCTTGACTGTCTATAGTATTGGCAGATTGTGATGCTGAGTTGGCAGCTCAGGGGTCAGCAAGACACTGTCTTTGAATCTCATTGAACACAAGATGTGGCATGACAATGTCACACCAGACTGGGGTCCCCAAAACCATGCTTATGGGTACCATGGTGCTCACTGACACCTCTTCTGGTGCCCGCCAGGTATTTTTAGAAAGTGGGCAGGGGCAGGTGGGACTTTTGCCCAGCAGAGCTTCTGATTGGCCATGGGAGATTTGATTTGCTGTGCATAGTTATAAAAACATTGTTGTACCAGCTGCCACCGTAGCACAAGGATCTTCATTGGGGCAACCATTTCATTGCTCATTCAGCCTCCTGCAGCAGCCATTTATGGCAGCCATTTTGTGGCTTTACCCGCTACACTGTGTCAGAATTCCCAAGATGCCCACAGGCTCAGTAAGAATGAGGACCCCTGGCCTAGACCTTTTTCAGATGTTATATCCATTCAAACCATGAGCACACTAACCAGAGTGTGTGCTACCTACGGCTCTCCCAAAATGCATGGTTGCCATTTTGTGTGAAGAGGGTAAAATGTGGATTTTCTATGTGCATATAGCTTCAGTATATGACAGGTAACTGACACAGAAAAGTCATGTGTTGACCTTCTAATGCAGACTTGTGACCATACATTCCAGGAGCATTATGGGTAGCACATGATCTTGTTAGCGTGTGGCAGTAACATCTGAAAAGGGCTGTTGTACATCTCTCATTCCTGCCTCACAGGATTGTCTATTGGGTGTGAGGATGGGACAATGAGAAGAAGAAGAGTTGGTTTTATACCCTGCTTTTCCTCTACCTTAAGTAGTCTCAAAGTAGTTTGCAATCTTCTTCCCTTCCTCTCCCCACAGCAGTCACCCTTTGAGGTAGGTAGGGCTGAGAGAGTTCTGAGAGAACTATTACTGGCCCAAGGTCACCCAGCAGGCTTAATCTGGAGAATGGGGAATCAAACCCAATTTTCCAGATTAGAGTCCAGTTCTCTTAACCACTACACCATGCTGGCTTAACCACGGTGCTCAAAGTGATGTGGAGCTTTTCTGAATGCTCAATTTATTCTGGATTTTCTTGATAGTCAATCCACAAGCACTGGGATTGGTTTAGGGATAGTTCTTCTGCACATCTGTAGGCTTAGCAGGTTCTCTGAATTCCCAGCTTCCTTTTTTCTTTTTTTTTTCTAAAGGAAGTCTCTAGGCTTTTCCCTTGTGGAGATATGCCTTTTCCCTTACTTCTTTTATTTTTCAAAAATGTTGTTCATTGTTGTTGTTGTTGTTGTTTTAAAAAAAGAAAATGAAATCACTCATCTTCAGAGTGGGGCGGAGAAGGGGTGGTTTGAGCACAATGATCTAATCATCAAAAAAGTGGGCTGGAGGTAGGTGAGAGTGGGCAGGACAAAGAAAACCAGCAGAACATTACACATGAGGAAAAAGGTGATTTAAAATTGGTTTACAGGGGGGTGGGAACTGAAGTAAAAGAGATCTCAGAAGAACCAGGAAGAGGGGGAGGGAGACAAACAAATGAACAAGCAAAACAAAGTAAAAACTAAAGGCACAAAAATGCATGCAGAAATCAGGGGCTAAACCAAAGCAGTATTGGGACACAACGGATGAAAAAGCTCCATACAGAAAAGCCTGTTGTCTCAGCATGTTACACTGAACTGGACATTACAAGTAACAAGTGGGGGAAAGATATAGAGTGGGGGCAGTAGCTCTATGGCTCTCCTAATTTCTAGTTGCACCAGAGGTAGGCGATCCAGGGAATCTAAGGAGAAATAGCATCTTACTAGAGAATTTTGCATGGCATTCAGAGCTGGTTGTCTACCCAAGGAACTGAGGCTTACTTAGTTTTGCTCATGGTCTATCTGGCCAAGTATAGCTCTTATTCCCCCCTTCGTTTTCCAGCACACTGTTGTCTCAAGTAGAAGTTGCTGGTGTTTTAGCACTTGGACCTAACACTGCATTAGACCTAGGGCTGCCAAGTCCCCCGGTAGGGTGGGGGAAACACTGATTTTTAGTCCTTCCCTCCCGCTTTTCCAAAGTTGCCCACCGGGGGGACAAAATGGCTGCCTTAAAAGGGAAATGTCTGCAGAAAGCCTGCCCTGCAGTAAAAAGCCTCAACAGACATTTCCCCTTTAAGAAAGAGCAAGAGAGTCCCGCCCAGAGAGGCTCTTTCTGCTGAAAGGCCTGCTTTTGCATGTGGCCTGCTGCTGGAGTAAGCTGCTTGGGGTAAGCTGCTGGAGATTGCCTGCTCTTTTCCTTCTCTCTCTCTCCCCCTCCCCCTTTCTTTCTTTTTTCTGTCTGTCTGTCTGTCTGTCTGTCTCTCTCTCTCTGTCCCCATCCAGCAGAGGTCTATCAGTGGCTATTATAGCCACAAGGTCTAAATGGAGCCCTTTGTCTGGGGCAGTGAGGCTCTGCCTTCTTGGTGCTTGGGGGGCAACAGTGGGAGGGCTTCTGGAGTTCTGGCCCCGCTGCTGGACCTCCTGAGGGCACCTGGTATTTTTGGCCACTGTGTGACACAGAGTGTTGTACTGGATGGGCTGTTGGCCCGATCCACTGTGGCTTCTCTCCTGTTCTTATGATATGAAAATCATATTTAGCACTTGTGTAGCACTTAGTGCTTCATATTCTGCCGAGATGAGGAAGGATTCAGTAGGGCCGTTGCTCAGTGATAGAGCATCTGCTTGACATGCAGGAGGTATCAGCCTCTTCAGCTAAAAGAGGATCAGGTAATAGGTGACAGTAAAGATCTCAGCCTGAGACCCTGGAGAGCCACTACCAGTCTGAGTAGTCAATACTGACCTTGATGGACCAATGGCCTGATTCAGTATTAAATAAAATGATTCCATGGCACTGCAGGGTTTTGAGCCAGGCTCTCCCAGATCCCAGCCAAACAAACTGACTGCTACATAACACTGACTCTTGTTCAGCGACAAAAAACAGTGGCATAAAAGTCACAGTCTGGGTAATACTGCTTGCAAGCCTATAAAGCTCAAGGCAGCAGCAGAAGCTCAGTATTAGGAAACTTCATGAGTTCATGTGTCAGCATGTGGAAGCAACATCACAGGATGTGACATCACAAAATGATGTCACTTCCTTTCTCCTGGCTCCACCCCCAAAGTCTCCTGGCTCCACCCCCAAAGTCCTCAGATATTTCCCAAGTTGGACTTGGCAGCCCTAATTAGACCCTGATTTTAAAGATTTAAGATTGCAAGATAAAACAAAAGAACATAAGAACATAAGAAGAGCCCTGCTAGATCAGACCAACAAAAGTCTAAGATGGTACAGAGAACCACTCCCAGCATTAAAAGTTACAAATTATTTATTGAAAATGCCCACATCCATACTCTCAGCACAGCAGCAGATTGAATGAGAGAGCCAAAAGAAAATGATGAAACCCAGTTCCTGTTTCCCTCCCTCTATACATGCCTTGGATATTAAATGTAAGGCAAGCTTCTTAGCTTAGGAGGTTACAGTTGTTCTAAAGGTTTCCCATTACCCTAAAGTTTCTGCTCAAGTATACAGGCTAGCACATGGCAACAGCCACCTCTTACAGACCTCAGGTAAGAATTTTATCTGCCTCAATGGTATCAGCACAAAAGAGAATCCCCTCCTTGTTCCCAGACTTTTATCATTCCTCTTTCTTGGTCCACTAACCCAGTCACACCAAGTCAAAGAAACAATTCCTGAAGTCTCATAGAGATTTTTCTTGAAGTCTTTCTAGCTAGTTTGATGTAGTGGTTAGGACCTCTGACTCTAATCTGGGAGAACGGGGTTTGATTCCCCACTTCTCCGCATGCAGCCAGGTGGGTGACCTTGGGTCAGTCACAGTTCTCTCAGAGCTGTTTTCTCTAGAGCAGTTCTTAGTCAGAGGTCAGCCCCACCTACCTCACAGGGTGTCTGTTGTGGGGAAAGGAAGGGAAGGAGATTGTAAGAAGCTCTGAGTGAAACGCAGGGTATAAATCCAATCTTTTCTTCTCCTCTTCTCTTCTTCTTAAATTCTCACAATCTCTGTTCCCTGCTGAAGGAGGAGGAAGCTTGGCCATATTAACATTTCTAAAAGGGTGGCTGAGGTGATACTGGAAAGTAACTGAAAAGACTTTCCCCTCTTTCCTAGGCCCAATCTCCATCTAGCATTGGCTCCGCTGTTTTACCAAACCCACGTTGGAACAGAAATTCCCCTCTGCATTGCATGCCACTTTCACTTTGATTGATCGTTGGAATTTATGGCAGTGTCCAGACTGCATGCCACTTTCACTCTGTTTGATCTCTCAGTTTTATGGAACTGTGCATAGATTTATGGCCATTTTATGGCCGTTCAGTTGTGACTCTGCAGTCAGGACGGCTTTGGCCCCAGGGTATTTGAATGTGGTTTTGAGCCACATCTTTTTCTGTTCCAGTGTGTGTTTGGTAAAACAACAGAGCAAATGCTAGATGCGGATTGGGCCCTAGGCTCTTCCAAGACACAGAGAAAAAAACTTTGTAAAACTCAAGGTGAAAGTTTTGCTCAGTTCAAACCTCCAAAAAAGAAAATGAAAAAAGGAACTCTTCATAGCCCTCAGCAGTCTTATTTGCAGGTAATTGCTAGCAGGACTGGATCCTGAATACCTGTGTTATCCTCTAATTATGTGGGCATGAAAATGAGTGTAATGGAGAGAAGAAGAACCGTAAGACTAATACAGGAAGTCTTGCTCTTCAGAAAGGATACTTAAGAATGCTCAGCAGAAATGTGATCTGACTCATCGGCAAAAATAAAGCTGTTAGGAAGCAGCCTCAACTTTTTAATACAAGGTGATTCATTCTGAAATGAAAGTTGTATCCTCCCCCTTTCCATTCCACTGTGCTAAAATAGGTTTCCTTCCTGCTGTTTCATTCATTTGGCAGAATGCTGGATCTGAAGATATTTGCCTTTATTACCGCAGCTGTTCCATTTCACCAATATGTGTGTGCATAAAAACAAGTTCATAATGTGGTTGCAAAAGGGAAATAAGCACCACATATCTTGCAACATGGAACTGTTAGGGCAAAATTATACCAGAGACTCTGTCTTCAAGAGGTTCCTTCGCAAAAAAACAAAATTAGCAGATTTCAACTCAAATATGGGGTTGGACAAACCACTCTGACTTGTGAGAAAGCATGCCATGTCCATTTTCTGTATGCATGTATACAGCTATGTAAGAATTTGTAACTGACCCAAGGTCGCACCAGAAGCTGCATGTGGAAGAATGGGGAATCAAACCCGGTTCTCTGAGATTAGAGTCCGCACACCTAACTAAAAGAGCAGGGGACTTTAATCTGGAGAACTGGGTTTGATTCCCTATTCCTCCCTATGAAGCCTGCTGGGTGACCTTGGGCCAGTCACAGTTCTCTCAGAACTCTCTCAGCCCCACCTACTTCACAAGGTGCCTGTCATGGGGAGAGGGAGAGAAGGTGATTGTAAGCCACTTTGAGACGACTTAAGGTAGAGAAAAGCAGGGTTTCTCCTCCTCCTCCTCCTTATTGCTGTTTAGGCAAATTCCAGTGGGCGGGCCATCCTGCCAGGAAGAGGGAAATTGTTTGCCTTTCTCTCCCTTCCTTCCACTGGCCATTCCAGGAAGTGTTAGGGTTAGAGTAGTGACAATCTGGTAAGACAAAAGCTTTGCAAGCCTCACCAGCTTGTAGTTTGGGTCCCATGGAAACCAAGACTTAAGTCTTAAATAGGGTTAAAATACTGATAAACAAGGGCAAATCAAATCTATATGCCACTCGGTCCCTCATTAAGGGACAATTGCCAAGATGGTGTTCTAATAGTTACCCTCCCTCTTAAAATAAAAGGCCAGATGTCCCTACTCCTCCATCCCAGCCACTACTCTTCACATTCTTCCCTCTGGCTATCTGTGCTCGTTCTCCTGCCTTCTGCTAGCTGGTGAATCCTCCTTGCCTTCAGGCCAACTTTTGGAAAGCCTCAGCTGTAGCTTTCTTCAGTTGTTCTTTCAGAAGATCTTTGGCCTTCCAGCCACTTCTCTGCTGCCTCTCTCTCCCATCTTCTCTCTACTTCCACTTATATATCCTGTCAGGAAGGTTCCATCCAAATAACTGCTGACTCTTTGCCAAAAAAAAAAAAAAATCTAATTGATTCTGTTTCGAAGTCCCCTCAAAGCATCACTTCCTACTTGAAAGCCCATTCTGAGCTTGAAAGCACCTCTTCGTGATCTTTGAACCTCCCCTTGGCAACAGTCACCTGCCTCGGGGACTGAAAATGCATACAGAACCTCCGTACATAAGCACAGCAAAGATAACAACAACATATATTCTGTAAGTATTACAAACAGCCTTTTGTTCTCCTGTTAGAGAATTTATTTTTTTTTCCAGAAGAGCTGCTCAGGGTTATGGTTGCTCAGCCTAGCATTGCTGTTCTGGGAACCCCTGGGAGATGTGAGTTGGGGACACAGAGTTCTGATGATCAGTGCACAGACCTGGAAGTGATGTCTCTGTGTTGGGGCAATGCTCTAGGATACACCCAACATCCTGTGTTTTGTTTTTTTTACCACAGAGTTCCAGGTAAATCATAGAGCACCACCCTGACATGGTAGCATCACTTCTGGGTAGGGATACCCACCTCCAGGTGGGACCTGGGGAAACCCCAAAATTACAGGTAATCTCCAGACTACAAAGATCAGTTTCTCTGGAGAAAATAGATGCTTTGGGTGGTGGAGTCTGTGGCATTGTATCCCACTGAGGTCCATGCCCTCTCCAGGCTCCATCCCCAAATCTCCAGGAGTTCCCCAGCCGGGATCTGGCAACCGTACTCTCCATCCCCAGCTGCTGGTGGTGGTGGTGGAGAACTGGCAACCCTACTTTTGGGTTTGCACCAGAAGTGGCTCTATGGAGCAGCAGTGGAAACAGCAAAGCCCAGGGTGGGACATCTCCTTCTATAGCAGGAGACCTGGCCACACTAGGAAGTGTAGTTTGAAGGATAAATGATGTGTCCTAAGAACTGGAATTCCAAGAGTGCACTGGGGGAAGCAGACCATTCTTGCCTTCTTCTGGTCCATGTGCCAGCAGTAAGAATGCTAGATTGGAGGCTGGAGGCTTAGGGGCAGCATGGTACTTCAAATTCCCAGGAATGCCCTGGTCTCCTAAACATCCCAAGACATTGGAACTGGACTCTGAATAAACCAAGCTATTGGCCAATTTACACAAGCTTGATTTTGGGGTGAGCTGTTGAAGGCAGCTTGCCCATTTTTAGTTGTTGGAACAGCAGCTATAAAACCAGGGGTTGCACATTTTACATTTTCTTTTAAAAAAAAACAAAACTGGAAATTCAGTTATTTTGTATTATACTATCAAAATGCCTGTCATTGTGATGCATGGAGGGGTATGTGTAGAGGAAGGTCTTGTATAGTAAAAAATAAATAAATATGGGGATGTACTCCCTTTGGGGTCTCTGTTGGTAAGGACCAGGGCAAACAAATATGGAATGCAGGTATTGCTCTCATTAAAGTGCTGCTCTAATACCAGACTATGCTTGCAAAAAATCATTTCTGGAAGTAATCAAAGAGAAGTCAAATCATCACGGAGCTTACACATGGGATGCCTAGTGAGATCAGACAAGTTTGGTAAACAATTAGAGCGAACAGAGATAGTCTGTCTGGAAATGTATCTGTTCACAAACCACCACAAACAGCTTGAAAGTTCATGGAAAGTTCCTGCTGGCTGACCTGCCCTAAACTTCACTTTGCGAACCACAAACCATCCAAAATTCATCACAGTTCATGAGCCAGTTCATGGTCTTCCCTATTCAGTGGGGCTTCCTTTCTAGACACCATTTTAAGGATTTCACTGTAAGGATCCCATCTGCTCCCATCTGAACAGTTCTGTACTTGTGTTTGTTTCTTGGATGGAATATTAAAATGGAGCAATGACTACTGGAAACTAGAAGTTTTCTATATCCATACGTTGAATTGATCATATATTTGTATACCTTCTTTTGGAAAACAAAACTTTAAGGGTAGGCTCACAGTGGAATAAAAAATACAAAATTGGTATTGTTGTAAAATAAGAACCAAAAAATGAGCATTGTTACGAGAATCAATAACAGACCTATGGTTACCAAACTCCAGTTGGGTCCTGGAAACACAACTGATCTCCACACTCAAGATATTATTCCAATGGAGGTAACTGCAGTTTAGGAGGGTAGAATCTATGGCATCACATTCCCATGGAGCTCCCTTCCCTCCCAAAGCAGGCATGGGTGGCTTTAAAAGGGGATTAGACAGATTCATGGGGAATAGGTGGCTGCTAGCCATGGTGGATAACATAATGTCCAAATTCTGAGGCAGTAAACCTCTGAATACCAGTGCCAGGAAGAAACTTTTTCACCCAAAGAGGATTAATTCATTAGGTTAAAGGAGACAGAGCAAGAGGTGGGTAACTGGGATTTCCACCACTGTTTACGGGGATTTTTTCCTTAGCAAACTCTTGGAAATAAACCAGGCAGATGTTCACCCAGAAAGGTTTTTATTTAAAAAGAAATAGAAGAGCAAAACATACACACTGGGAACACACATGCTAACTAAGAAAGAATAAAGGGAGGAGCAGGGGTAAAGTGATTTCGGGAGAGGAGATATTTACCGATCTAGACAAAGAGGTCCACAGAGACAGCGAAACGACCAGCGTTTCATGGAGGGAAGGAGACCCACATGCAAGTGGGAATGTATGGAGGATCCAAGACACACACACACAGCACAGTGGCTAGGTGCATTTGATATAGGAAAAATGCTCCCATGGGCTATGGTGACGTGTGTGCCCCAGGAACAATAATTTGATTGGTTTTCTGTTGCTGGACCATACTTTGGAAGAACCTTGATGGGCTCTTTCCTGAGGTGGACTAAATATGTAAATGTTCCTTGATGGCACAGTGATTGCTGGATGGGAAACTACCAGGTTAGAAGAACAGGGCTCAGTGCTGTTAATTGGGGTAATTGGGTCAGGGGGAAGAGAGGTTGGAGTTGATGGGATTAAACTAAAATGAGGTCATTGCTTTTTGGGAAACCTTTTGTCCTTAATTATGCATCTCCTTAGGGTAGGGAGAATGTCTATAGCTAGCCAGCCACTGAGACTTCACCTTCCAAGAAAAGAACAGTTTTGCCCAGCCTTGTCCTTGGTTTGACTCTGACTGTCATCCATTTTGTGTGGCGTTTTGGGCCAGGCAGTGTCTTGTTTTTATGATTTTTGGAAGTGATATTAATATGATATTGATCTGAAGGGCATTTACTCCTGCAGGAGGAAGGGTCTGACTTCTATGAAGAAGAAGAAGAAGAAGAAGAGATTGGATTTATATCCCACCCTTCACTCACTTGGAGTCTCAGAGCAGATAGCAAACTCCTTTCGCTTCCCCTCCCCACAACAGACACCCTGTGAGGTAGGTGGGGCTGAGAGAGCTCTGAGACAACTGTCCTTGAGAGAACAGCTGATACCGAGCTATGGCTTGCCCAAGGTCATCCAGCAGGTGCAAGTGGAGGAGTGGGGAATCAAACCCAGTTGTCCCAGGTTAGAGTCCACACACTTAACCACTATACCAAATTGGCTCTCAGTTTTCTAACAACTTCAGGGTAATACCTCAGCCTTTATACCCTGTTGCTGGCCTTCCAGAGTAACTGGTTGGTCACAGTGTGATATCAGACATTGGACTAGATGGAAGATTGATCGGATCCAGCAGTGTTTTTCCCAGTGCAGGAAACAGAGTGGCATGGTGGTTAAGAGCAGCAGGTACTAATCTGGAGAACCAGGTTTGATTCCCCACTTTTCCACATGCAGCCTGCTGAATGACCTTGGGCCAGTCTCAGTTCTCTCAGAACTCTCTCAGCCCCACCTACCGCACAAGGTTCCTGCTGTGTGAAGAGCATTAGAAAGTGATTGTAAGCTGCTTCGAGACTCCTTAGCGCAGAGAAAAGTGGGGTGTAAAAAACCAACTCTTTTTCTTCCTCCTCCTCCTCCTCTTCTTCTTCTCTTATGTTCTGCAGACCTAACAAAAATTACATCCAGAATGATAGCATCCAATGCCTTCATCTGATGCTCAAAAGCCAGTAACAAAGGAGAAGAGCTGACTTCCTTGGAGGAGGTGTTCCATAATTTTGGTGCCACTGCTAAGAAGTCCCAGTCCTACATAACTAGTCACCACGTTCAAATGAAGGGGAACAGGGCTGGTACATTCACAAAGCAGAACAAGATAGCAGAAGTCAGATGAAGTCAAATGAACAGTACCACTACAAAGAAGAAGAAGAGATTGGATTTATACCCCGCCCTCCACTCCCCAAGGGAGTCTCAGAGTGGCTTACAAACTCCTTTAGCCTTCCCCTCCCCACAACAGACACCCTGTGAGGTAGGTGGGGCTGAGAGAGCTCTTTCCCAAGCTGTCCTTGAGGGAACAGCTGGTACAGAGCTATGGCTTGCCCAAGGTCATCCAGCCAGGTGCAAGTGGAGGAGTGGGGAATCAAACCTGGTTCTCCTAGATTAGAGTCCGTGCACTTAACCACTACACCAAAATGCTGGTGTGGTTGGGTGGTCATGTATGTAATGTTGCACCATGTGATTTTTTTTAAAAAAAAAAAACACCAGGAAGAAAGATTCTGATTATTACGTCATATGCTGTGCAAGTTTTCCAGGGACCTTTTCGCTTCCTCACTGTACACTGTTGGACAATCTATGCCACTATGCCACAGGATTCCAAAATAGGCTGCCAGCCAGAGGCTATTCTCTTTAACTCTTTCCCTCTTTTTATCCCCTACCATCTTCCACCCATAGCAGAAGACAGGTTTTCTCAACCTTAAGGCGTCTCAGAGTGGCTTGCAATCACATTCCCTTTCTCTCCACGCAACTGGCAACTTGCAAGCTAGGTGGGACTGTGAGAATTCTGAGAGAACAGTGACTGGCCCAAGGTCACTGTCAGGATCTGACAAAAGCTTGCTTGTTCCATGTTATGCTGAAAAGTTACTTTCTGTTTCTTTGTACCTTGCTATCACCTAAATGTTTTATTGCTTGCCTTGAAGTAGAAATCACTGTCCTGCTTAGTGTTACTTTTTCCCTGGGAGGATGGCCTCTTGCATTCCAGTGAGTCACACAATCAATGGCTATCTTGCCATTGCTTCCTCCCCCTCCTGCCAGAGACTCTCAGGGTGCTATCAGAGTGGGTATAGCCTTGAAAGTTATTTTATTGCCATTGCCCAAATGTTTTGCCTAGAAGTTAGCACATCTGGGTCACTCAGGGCAAGGAGGGAATTTTTATAACTTTCTCACCTTTGGTGGGAACAAACAGTCACCATTTCTTTTCCCGCATTTTGTGTGCATGCTGATTGGTGGGATTTGTTTAGGCAGCTATGCCTGTAGGTATATTAACCCAAAGCATCTTTGTCCTGCATCTCTAACAAACATCGAGACCCTGTTCCAGTATTTGAAATAAAGAACTCTGTTTAACTACAAAGGTCTGATCTCTTGCTGATAGTACAGAAGTCTCACAGTCACCCAGCAGGCTTCATATGGAGGAGTGGGGAATCCAAGCCAATTCTTCGCATTGGAGTCCTCCACACTTAACCACTACACCAATCTACACCATAGCAGGCTGATGCCCAATACCTCTGGTGAGAAGTGTCTGCCACTAGAAATAAACATTAGTCTGGGCCTCTGGGTAATTGCTCTCCAGCCACATAACTAGCAAGCACACCATTCCTCCACAATTAACACATTAACAAATAGGGTCTGGGTAATTAGAAATACATTATTATTTTTTTTAGTTTTGAAAAGGCTCTGCCATTGACCCAAGAGTTATGCTTCTCAAATAAATATTCAATTTGTCATTTTTGCATAGTGTTTAATATAGCCATAATTACTTTGCAAGCGACATCTAATTACATGTATGAATTAAATATGTGCAAGTAATGAAGCACTTTGTTATTCTTCATTCACAAGGCGGAATATCACTGGCTTCTCGGGGTCCTTGCATGCTCGAGTGCAAGAAATGCTCTCCATTCATCAGAATTGATTTCTTTGCAATCCCAGAGGATACTGGTGAGGCTTTGAGTGAAACAATTAATTTGACACACACACTCCTGTAGCTCTGAAGAATATAAAATGCCATCTTTCCTTAACCCCCACCTTTAAAAAGTATTCTTGTATGGAGTGATCAGACAGCTGAAAGCAAATCTTGCTGACTCTACAGTTGTAGTTATTAGACCCTCCAGAGGAAAGAAGTCTTCCAGCTGCAAGAAAGAAGAAACATATAAGGATCTCTAAGCTGAAGATGAGCAGAAATAAATGAAATAGATATAGATATAGATATATATAAATGAAATATATATTGATTAAAAAAAATGTGTGACAACATAAATATCACAGTGGTGGATGTGTGCATAACAGGGCTCCCCGGTGCCTGACTATGCCGATGGCACCTGGGAGGCCACTTTGCTGCCGCGCCGGGATGCGGGGCAGCAACAGCTGTGCCCTGGCACGGCACGGAGCTGCCGGGGGCGGGGCTAGCTGCCTTTTGAGGCTGAGCCCTGCCCCACTCCTTGCAGTTGCTCTGAGTGCTCGCCCACCCACCCACCCTGTTCTCAGTGTAGGCTCTTGCTGGTCGCCATTGGGGCCAGGTAGGAATTTTTCGCCTTTACCAGGATTGGTTACTTTGGTGGGGGGTGTTTTTGCCTACCTTACACTGGGGGCAGTGGGATAAGGGCATAGGTGGTGGATGAGTGTTAAATAGATCGGTCACTTGGCAGGTTTGTGCAAGCAAGAAAACGGAACTGGTGAGCGCCTTGCGGCATATCCCGTTTGGGAACAGGAGGTCATCAGGAACTGCCCTAGGGCCGTGCGGTCCGGGGTGGTGAATGGTGATCGCCTCTGGGAACCTCTCAGTCTAGGCTCCTCCCTGAAGGTCTGTGCAGCCTCAGGGGTAGGCGCCCCTGGGGGGCTACCAGTATGCTGGGCTGCCGGTTACGAGCCAGAATTTGGCTGGCTCAAGACCGGAGCTAGGTGTCCCGCCCATATCAAAAGCAAGGAGGTTGTGTCAGGGAGTGACGCCTACCTTGCCTGTTCCTGTGCTTGCTTAGTTTTGCCCGTTGCTGTTAAATAGTTTTGCCCGTTGCTGTTAAATAGTTAATAAAGTGGCCCTTGTTTAATTCCAAATTGTTGTCTGTCCCGTTATTCCGGCTGTGGTGGCAACAAAAAATCATCCAAAACAACTACAAACCAAATAATAGCACTGACATTGTATAAATAACAAATAAGGAAAAGAGAGAAGTATCAACATTTATACACAGCAAACAGTAATAGACGGTGACCAACAGCATTGTTTGAAGGGTGTGGATGCTGTTAGTTGTTTTGCAATTGTTTGGGATGGTTTCCTTACGCGCATATCCACCACTGTGAACTGGGAGCTCTGTGTTCAAAAGGGAATCCCTTTGAAGACATAACACCGGAGAAAAAACAATAGTCAGATTTCATCTGTCCATGCAAACATTTTAAACATATACCTTTGAGGGAGAGTGGACAAAATTCTCTAGGTATCCCTAGCTTCTCACATGTAACCCTTTATTCAACTGAATATATATATATATATATATATATATATATATATATATATATATATATATATATATGTATGTATGTATGTATGTATGTATGTATATATATATCAAATGCTGTCTTGCTCCAGGAGAGTACTCACTATCAGGGCTTTTTTTGTAGAAAAAGCTCAGCAGGAACTCGTTAGCATAATAGGCCACACCCAACAGCAGAAACTCATTAGCATATTAGGCCAGACCACTGGCAGAACAGCTTATTAGCATATTAGGCCACACACCCCTGTTACCAGAAGAGTGGTCATCCAGCCACACCCACCTTTTGCTTCTTATTCTGTTTATAGGGCTGCCAAGTCCCCCGGGAGGGCGGGGGAAACACCGATTTTTAAAGCTTACCCCCGCTTTTTCAAAATTGGCCACCGGGGGAGGCAATGGCTGCCAGCAGGAACGCAGCCTGAACTCTTAAAGGGGAAATGTCTGTTGAGGCTTTTTACTACAGGCTCTCTGCAGACATTTCCCTTTTAAGAGTTCAGGCATAGCGAGCAAGAGAGCCCTGCCCAGAGATTAAGGAGGGACAAGGCTCTTTCTACTGAAGGGCGTGCTTTTGCATGTGGCTTGCAAAGTTGCTGCTGGGGTAAGTGCTTGTGCCAGCTCTTTTCCTTCTCTCTCTCTCCCCCTCCCCCTTTCTGTCTTTCTTTTTTCTGTCTGTCTGTCTGTCTATCTCTCTCTCTCTCTCTCTCTGTCCCCATCCAACAGAGGTCTATCAGTGGCTATTATTAGCCACAAGGTCTAAATGGAACACTTTGTCTGGGGCAGTGATGCTCTGCATTCTTGGTGCTTGGGGGGCAACAGTGGGAGGGCTTCTGGAGTTCTGGCCCCGCTGCTGGACCTCCTGAGGGCACCTGGTATTTTTGGCCACTGTGTGACACAGAGTGTTGGACTGGAGGGGCTGTTGGCCCGATCCACTGTGGCTTCTCTCCTGTTCTTATGATATGAAAATCATATTTAGCACTTGTGTAGCACTTAGTGCTTCATATTCTGCCGAGATGAGGAAGGATTCAGTAGGGCCGTTGCTCAGTGATAGAGCCTCTGCTTGACATGCAGGAAGTATCAGCCTCTTCAGCTAAAAAAGGATCAGGTAATAGGTGACATTAAATATTTCAGCCTGAGATTCTGGAGAGCCACTACCAATCTGAGTAGTCAATACTGACTTGATGAACCAATGGCCTGATTCAGTATTAGGAAACTTCATGAGTTCATGTGACAGCATGTGGAAGCAACATCACAGGATGTGACATCACAAAATGATGTCACTTCCTTTCTCCTGGCTCCACCCCCAAAGTCTCCTGGCTCCACCCCCAAAGTCCTCAGATATTTCCCAAGTTGGACTTGGCAGCCCTATCTGTTTACTTTGTTTGTTGTCAAAACCCAGGGCTTTTTTTGTAGCAGGAATTACTTTGCATGTTAGGCCACATACCCCTAATGCAGCCAATCCTAATGAGTTTCTGCTGTTGGGTGTGGCCTATTATGCTAATGAGTTCCTGCTGGGTGTGGCCAGCTCAGGAGCCAGCCGGAACTCCGTTCCTGTGCATTCCTGCCCAAAAATAGCCCTGCTCACTATGATTCAAGTCAAACAGTGTGTTAAAATGAACAGGCTGAGATTCCCAGAGAGGCTTCGAGTTATTTCTTTTGTTGTTGTTGTTTTAGATGGGATTTTAATGGGCTTCTTAAAGCCAAAAACTCAGTACAGGAACTTCCTTATCCACTTCAAATACAATGTCAGTGGAATTATGTACGGGTCTTCCAGTTAAAAAAGGACAATATAAACAAACATTTTCAAGCATCAGAGTCCTCTATGTTTACTATACAGTAAAACAGACTTTATTATGATCAATGTGAACCATTTAACCCTTTCAGTAATACCAAAGTGGCTGGGCTTTGCCACCCTCCCTTGTGATGCTAAGAGCGGAACTCCGAAAAGTGTGCTGCCCTTTTTCAAAAGTAAATTTTGCTCAGCTTCCAGTTTACTGTAATGTGAAGGTTTAGGGCCCCATTTAAGTCAAGTTAAAAAAAAAAAAAACATCGGGCAAAAACAAATAAGGCCAGATTTCAAAAATGCTTGAAAAAAAGAAATTCTTGAGCAAACTCCAAACAGGCCACCTTGTAGCGGAAGCTTTCCGGCTGCATGTGACAGAAAGCTCTATAGGGGAAGATACAAGCAGGTAACTAAAGATTCAGTGACACTCCAAAAATCTTTATAAATATGGCCACTGGAAGGACAATCTTGATTCAGGAAGGATTTTTACTTGGTGTGAGCTTAGTCATAGTTGTCTCTGTAAGAGCCTCTGGGAGAGTAGTCATCATTGTAGCCTCCCTGACTTCTGGGAACCACCATAACCTCCACTTCTTTCGTCGTAGTGACCACCATAGTTTATATCTCCACCATCTCTGGAATGGCCACAGCCTTTCCCCCTTCCACATAAAGAATTCCCTGATATAGCACCCATCTACAGACTCTCCATTCATGGTTCTCATGGCATCTGACACATGCTCAGGATTGGCAAAGGTGATAAAACCAAACCCTCTCCATTTCTTTGTCCTTGATCAGTACAACTTCAGAAATAGGACCAAAAGAGCTAAAATGCCACTCCAGACTTTGCTCATCAGTGTAAAAATACAGCCCCCCCCCCCAAAGAATAGATTTTTTTTCTTCAGAAGACATGACAATGAAGAGGTGTCAAAACACTTTTCCCGGGCTGGAGCGGCTGAAAATGTGCCCAGGGGGGAGGGGCTTCTAGTTATTTCTGCAACCCCAAAAGATTGGGCTCAGTGCTCAGTGGCTGAGGTATGTAATCAGGAATGTAATCTTCCTGGCTTCTCAAGTCCCTCAGATAGGGTTGCCAGGTCTGAGTTGGGAAATACCAGGAAGTTTTTTTTTTTGGGGGGGGGGGTGAAGCCTGGAGGGGGGCAGGGTTTGAGGAGGGGAGTGACCTCAGCAGAGTACAATGCCATAGAGTCCACCCTCCATAATAGCCATTTTCTCCAGGGAAACAGTCTTAGTTCTCTGGAGATCGATTATAACAGTAGGAGATCTCCAGATGCCACCTGGAAGTTAGTGACCCACCCTCAGAGCAATCCAGGACTGGGGAATACTGTAACCCCTGAAGCCCATTTCTCATCTATATGATCCTAACGAATGCAGGGGTGTGGAGTTCCTGCCCGGCTTCTAGGGCTACCAGAGGCACCCGGCTTGCTGTTGCCGGTGATGGGAATGGGACGCCGACCTACCCTGACATTTGGCCTGATCCAGCATTCTCCCCCCCCCCCCCCCCCGGTTGGTTCTCCTGTTCTTAATCCCAAATTGTCTGCCAGTGAGTCCAGTGCATTGTTTCGAGCTGACACTCCAGACAAATGACTTGCTATTCGCAGGAATCTCTGAAAGTAACTGGAGGCTTTGCTATGTCATTGAATTGATAATTTTTTTTTTTCCTAAGGAGATGCCGTTTTATTCTTTAAAAGCCTCATTATTTTCAAATAGGCAGGCAGACAAACATGCCTTGAGAAGAGCCGAGTTCATGACTGTCACAAAACACTGGGAGCCTGCATGATAATGAGCCAATTTCAGGGGAAACGATCTCATTAATGCAAACTTTTTTTTTGCTGACTCCCAACTGATTCATGGATACTTTAAACAAATGAAAAAGAAGAAAGGGTGAGGGGAAAGACAAAGGCAGGCGCTAAGAGGAAGCATTCAGAACAAATAAGAATCCTCACACAGGTTCCAGTGATGTGCCTGTTGCGACGCCAAAAAAAACACGCTTGTCAGCAAAACTTATGTTTCTCCCCCTCAAAAGAAACCCAACTTACAAATAACATTAAACAAAACTGAAAGCCAAGGTTTTTTCTTGTGGCCTATGACAGCCCCTGCTTCACTGGGGACAAACAAATAATGTCTTAGCCCATTTCTGAGGACTGCCTGATTCCAGGCGGCACCTCGAGATCTCCTGCTATTACAGTTGATCTCCAGATGACCGAGATCAGTTCCCCTGGAGAAAATGGCTGCTTGGGAGGATGGATTCTATAGCATGAGGCCCTGCTGAGGCTCCTCCTCTCTCCAAACCCCACCCTCCCCAGGCTCCACCCCCCAAATCTTAAGGTATTTTCCAACCCGGAGCTGGGAATCCTAATAATTAAAGATCGGGGATGGATCAGGGATGTCCATCTCTACACATTTTAGTATTGAACACAGGGAGCTGTCTTGTCCATTAAAGTCCATGAGGGTTCTTTCCACACTAGACCTTAAATACTGGTTCAACCCCGTCCCCGGACTTACATTCCACACTACGCTTGAGTTCACCCCTGTAATTATCTTGGGGTATTTTTTTGTTTCCACATTACATTGAGGTTACCCCGGTTTTGCCCCACACTTGTCCCTGGATAAACTGATGCTGTCATAACCAGGGATAAATGCAAGGTATTGTGTCCGAGTTGAACTCTGATAAACCCAGGGATGAGATCCAAGTGCGGAAAGGACCGCTGACTGAGAGCAGCTCTGCGGCAGAGGTCTTTTGTATCAGCTACTACCTGATCCTATTCACTGGATATGCCGGGAATTGAACCTTAGGGCCTTCTGCATTCAAGGCAGATGCTCTACCACTAGGGCTGCCAGCCTCCAGGTGGGGCCTGGGGATCTCCAGCTTTTACAACTCATCTCCAGCTGACAGAGATCAGCTCCCCTGAGAAAATGGCTGCTTTGAAGGGTGAACTCTATGGCATTGTACTATGCTGAGGCCCCTCCCCTGGAGTTCTGAGAGACTCAGGAGGAGGGGATCCTGTCCTCTTACCTTCTCCTTCCCTCCAGCAAAACACCTCCCCAATGGCCTTCCCTTGCTTCTCCTGCCTCTCAAAGGGACTTTCCCTCGCTTTCGATCCCCCTTCTTTCACTTTCCCACCTCCCTGTTTTGCCCCCTCTTCATTCATATGTGCTCTCCACCTCAGGCTCCTCCTCAGATCTCCTGGCTATGTTGCTTTTCTCACCTCCCCCCCCCCACCCTCTTGCTTGCTCACTGGCCCTCCCACTTGAAGAAGAGGAGATTGGATTTATACCCCACCCTTCACTACCTGAAGGAGTCTCAGAGTGGCTTACAATCTCCTTTCCCTTCCTCTCCTGACAACAGATACCCTGTGGGGTAGGTGGGGCTGAGAGAGCTCTCCTGAGAACTGCCCTTGAGAGAACAGCTCTGAGAGAACTTATGACTAACCCAAGGTCACACCATGTGGAGCTGCATGTGGAGAAGTGGGGAATCAAACCCAGTTCTCCCAGATTAGTGTCCATGCTCCAAACCACTACAGCAAACTGGCTGGCCAGCCTGCTGACACCAACACTGCTTACCTGGCTCACATGACAACAGGCAGCTCTTCTTCCCCTCCCTGACACCTCTTTCCTATTTTGCATTACCTCCTGGCAGCAGGGTTTCACAGTTGCTTCCTGGCTGTCTTATTCTCCTCCCTGGTTGCCTCCATTCCACCTAGGGATGCCAGCCTCCGGGTGGGTCCCCGGGATCCCCTGGAATTACAGCTTATCTCAAGGCTACAGAGATCAGTTTCCCTGGAGGAAATGGATTCTCTGGAGGGTGGACTCTATGGCCCCACTGAGGTCCCTGTCCAGCCCCAAATCTCTAGGAGTCCCTAACCCGGATCTGGCAACCCTACCTCCCTCACTGGGGACCAGGGGGCTCTGGCAACCCTACTTCCACCAACCACTACTATCCTTCTCTTTCCTTTTGCATCGTCTTCACTTCTGCAGATAATTCTCCTCCATTTAGGGAGGGGAATGTAAGAAAAGTTAGCCTCCTTGTTTTCTTCTTGCTGAGCTGTAAAGACAGTACTGCCTAGGCAATTGTTTGAATAATTTAATCAGCCCTTATATATTTCCACAAGGATTTATTTGTGTGCTTCCAATCTTGAGGACCCATTGGTCTGGGGAATAGTTCAGGGGTTCACCGCAGAGGACCAGGACCAATAATCTGGTGGGACCTGAGCTCGGGTGGTTTATGTGGTTCTCCCCTCTTCTGATTTATCCTCCAAACAACTCTACTGAGGCTGGGAGAAAGGGAGTGGCTTAAAGTCAGTTTCATGGCAGAGTATGGATGCAAGCCATGTTCTAGTCCAACACTAGATACTAGTCCAACACTGTAACCACTACACCACACTGACTTGCTGACATGTTTATGTGAGAGACATTCCAAGTAGGGTTGCCAACCTCCAGGTGGTTCACGCCAAAAATGGACCACAGTGACTAGCCCAAGGTTGCACCCCACCAATGTTCACTGTGAAAAAACTGAATCTGTTCCAATTACAGTCCACAAGCATGCTTCTTCTTTTGGTTCTTTATTTTACATCGTGCAGTGCTGCTGCTGCTTCCAGACAATTGCCATGCAACTAAAGATTTCCTAAGTAAATATTCCTCTTATTCATTCTAAGTGCGAGTCTTAGAGCATTGGGTAAGCATGTCCTTGATTGCTCACACTTGAAAAAGAATGAATGAATAAGAGTTGTAATTTATTTGTAAACCAGCTCCATGTATAAAAAAGCAACCTGAGGAAGAATTGGGGGAAACAAAATATTTACTTAGGAAATCTGTAGTTGCAGGGGTCCGTTGGAGTGGGAGCGCACAGGAGCGCAGCTCCGGGAGTGAGGAGCCCAGGGGGCGGGCACATGACCAAGCCCCACCCCCTTTTTCGGCTTCCCTGAGCAGTGCAGAGGCGCAGCGCCCCGGGGAAAGCCCTGCTAGGGTCTTTGTTGTTTTTAATGTTTTGTTTTAATATTGATAATTTTATCATTGTTCCTTTTATGACTGTGTGCTGCTTTTCCAGAGACTTGCTCAAGGTGGCATATAAATTTTCTAAGTATACTATTTTTTATCTGGGCACATGGCACATAAGTACTGGAGAAATTTCACCAACCCTTCAGCAGCTTCCACCCCATCAGTTTGGTGTAGTGGTCAGGAGTTGGACTCTAATCTGGGAGAACCAGGTTTGATTCCCCACTCCTCCACATGCAGCTGCTGGTGTGACCTTGGGCCAGTCACAAGTTCTCTCAGAGCTGTTCTCTCATGAGCAGTTCTCAAAAGACCTCTCTCAGCCCCACCTACCTCACAGGGTGTCTTGTTGTGGGGAGGGGAAGGGAAAGGGATGGGTGGTGCACATGTCCTGGGTATCTCAAGTCTACTTGAAACCTCGTGGTTTCAAGGGAGCAGGAAGAGAATGAGGGTGTGTTCTTTACACTTATTTTTATTGCACCAAGTATTGGATGGGGAAGGGACTGGAGGAAGAGCAGGTCAGTTTCACTCACCTGTGGAGTGGAGCCTGAGGGGTGGGTGTTGCCTTCTGACACACTTCCGGTATGTTAGAGGGTGTGGCAAATGCAAATGAGTTATGCTAATGAGCTCCTGCACCACTTTTTCTATGAAATGACCCCTGTGTAGTTGCATGGCAATTGTCTAGAAGCAGCAGCAGCACTGCACAATGTAAAATAAAGAACCAAAAGAAAAAGCAAGCTTGTGGAGTGTAATTGGAATAGAATAGAATTGGACTGTAATTGGAATAGAATAGAATAGAATAAAAACATGAAATAAAATAAATCAATTTTTCCACAGTGAACACTGGTGAGGTGCAACCTCCAGGTGGGGGCTGGGGATCTCCTGGGATCATAATTGATCTCCAGGAGACAGAGATCACTACACTTGGAGAAAATGGCCACTTTGGAAGGCGTTATACCCCACTGAAGTCCCTCCCCTCCCCAAACCCTGCCCTCCTCATGCCCCCAAACTCCAGGTACTTCCCAACGCAAAGTTGGCAACTCTAATCCTGAGCCATGTAAATAAAATTGATCATCATCTGTGCTCTGAAAGGAAGCCCTTTGTTACCTGTTCACGGCATGCTTAGTTTGTCTTCTACACAGCATGAAGGAAGGTATTTGTTTATTCTGCCAATAGCTCTCATCTACTCATTTTATTAGTCCTACCTGCAATTTTCATCCTTGTTAATCTTAAATGCCACCATCATTCGTCCTCCCGCTAGTCACTCTGTACTATTAATACTCTCGATAAAACATGTTTGGCATGGAGACGCTTATCTAAAAATAAATGGCATAACTCTTCCACGTCCAAGGTGTGTGATAAATCCATCAGAGGTTCTTGTGAGCTTGGAAGAAAGTGTGCCTTGTACAGTGCGAGGCTGAGATTTGCCTAGATGTAGGGACCCCACCCTTCCTCCAACTGAAACCTTCTTGGTTAGTGGGGTTCTCCTTTTATTTTGGACTTTGTTGTTTTAATAGGCACCTCCTCCCCCCTTAGAGCCTCAGTGCCAAGGAGATCGGAAACTCAGGGAGTCTCACAAAGGCACCTGGGTACAGCCATGGCACTGAGAAATCCCAAGAAAAGAGGAAGGGTGTGCTGGAATTGTGCAGTCTCCCCCAACTCAAGAGGACTATTTGTTCTTAAATATATATATATATATTTCAGACGCACTCTGGAGGTTATGGTATTCGCTGCCCGCACTGCAATTGCTTCCTACTGGAAAAATCCAAATCCCCCATCTTTAATGTTATGGGACGAAAAATTATGGGACCAGTACCTAATGGAGAACATCACTAACAGATTGAATGAAGCCTCCATGAATCTGATAAAGACAAACTTCAAGGAGAAATGGAAACCAATCCTAGATTTTCTTTCTCATGAAAAGGCTATCCCGAAATGCTGGGAAGACCTACAGAAATGGTTGTGAGTACTCAACTTATTAAAAGTAACTCCCACCACCACATTATCCGTGGAAAGGTGTACACAAACCGTTTGCCTGGTATATAACTCTCAATAAAATAGTACATTTATCTGACAGATTGTAAACCAAAAACGGAAGGCTCTACTTGCTTCTCCACTGTTTACCCATGTAGTTGTTCATATCTATTTTCACATGTAATATGATATGTACTTTGTTCAACGGTTGTATTGATTCAGAAATAATTTCCACAAACCGGTAAATACTGTAAGGACGCTAACTGTTTCATGCTAAACCTAACCTATTCTACTGACACTGCAACTTCTGTTCGGACAAGATTTTCTCATAATTCAGTTTTTATATGGTTACAGCTTGTACTTGCTTCATGAAAATAAAATAAAATATTAATTAAAAAAAAATCTTTCAAAGCTAAGCTCTAAGGTATGTCTGATACAATCTTATCAATTTACTCCAAGGGTTACTTCATTAAGGTAATGCCAACCATTTCCAGCTATAGACAGTTGAAAATGAGAAGCTTTATGTATTGCTAATCCAATCCAGCCACTGATAAAGGCAACTTAACATCTGATTCACCCAGGATGACAAATCAATTTGTCAAATACTCCACCTTGGAATGGCAGGTATTTCCCTTCTAATCTTCTGGCTAAATTTTGGTGGCAGTTACCTACAAACTGCCCAGTCATTCAAATTTCATATCTTGGACCAATCATGTTCCTGGGAAAGTGGTTTTCCATGTCTAGCTATGTGACTCTTCCCCATAAAAAGGCCATTCCAACTCACTGAAAGGTGTGCCATGTTTTCCCACTATCTGAACACCCCTGCAACTGCACTGAAGGCTCCTTTCCCCCCCCCTCCTCGATCTGCTCCTTGGACCTCAGCCACATTTGCCCCTGGATCTCTCCAGGCCTCAAGCCCAGGATTTCAGCTTGTATGTCTCTTCCCTAAAATTGCCCAATTTCCTCCCTCCTACCTGTTATAACTATGCCTTCTTGTTGAAGTGTGTATGTGCATTTGTGGTTACTTAGGGAATTAGTTCTCAGGTACCTTAGGTTCTTTACATTTTTCTTCTTTTTATTTTATTTTATATACAATAATACTGCTTTTTTGTGTTTCCAATTACTCTCTCTCACTCCCTTTCTTCATAATTTTATTTTGGGGTACCACTACTGAAATGAAGAAGAGGAAAAAGAAAAGATTGGATTTATACCCCACCCTTCACTATCTGAAGGAGTCTCAGAGCGGCATACAATCTCCTTTCCCTCCCCACAACAGACACCCTGGCTGTGAGGTAGGTAGGTGGCAGTGAGAGAGCTCTGAGGGAACTTCTCATGAAAGAACAGCTCTGAAAAAACTTGTAACTGACTCAAGGAGTGGAGGAGTGAGGAATCAAATCCAGTTCTCCCAGATTAGAGTCCGTGCTCTTAACCACTACACCAAACTAGCTAGATCCACCCTGGTATACCGAGACTATGAAACTGTTACATTATTCCTCTCTGGAACCCTTTTAAAGCTAATTTTCTCTTCTTTGGGTCCAGTTTGTGTAACATAGAAGGTATCAAGGGGTGTGTTTGCAAGTGTGGTTTTTCTGGAGCTAGACATCACACTAAACAGCAGGCCATAAGAATTTCTTGCCTAGCCAATGTTATAGGGTTCTTAGGCCGTTTTTACATCTGACTTTCCCGCTGGAATCATTCTAGTTCCAAAAAAAACCTGCCCATACTTCTGTGCGGTGTGAAACCATGCTGCTACTGAAATGTCCACATCTACTAATTGCCCTCCTGTGGTCAAGCTAGTATTCAACCGGCTTCATTCTGCTTTAAACAATTGCTGTTGATTAGTGCACTTAGACCCCCTGGAGTGAAATTTCACACCACTGTGAAATCAGCACAGGAAAAGACAGCAGTCAAACTACTTTAGAGGGGAGGTGTAAAATGACCCTTAGTGGGATTTCAAAAAGGTTTGAGAGGATAGACTCTGGGCCTGGACATAAACCTGTATTGATAACCAAGGCGCCTTCTACACATTACAAAGTCCTCTTCAGGGGTGTGCCAAATTTTTTTTTTTTTTGCCCAAATCGGATTTGGCCAAGGTAGGCATATCTGGGAGCTTTGTGCACGTGCATAGCACACCATGCAACGACATCACACAAAAGTGATGCCATCATGCCTGTCCCACTGCGGGGCTCCCGGGAGTCCCAGGATCCGCCATTCCCGCTGCAGCGGGAACTCTCCAGACTTACCTGGGGCCTCGGATGGGGCCGGCAGCCCCTCTGGAAGGAGCGGAGAGGGGTCGGGAGTAGAAGGAACCCCGGGGGGGGGGGCTGCACAGACTCAGGCTGAGTTTGGGGCAGCCAGGATGCGCCCAGTCGCAGCCGCGGGAGCTGCGAGGACCCGGGGCTGGCCCCAGCGTGCCTGTGAAGGAGGGCGAGCTAGGACCCCCGAGAGGTGCAGAGAGACCGGCAGGAGCCAGGCAGCCACAGGAACAGGCAGCAGACAGACACCTCGGGAGGGCCCCGGACTCGCCGCCACCGCTGGAGCCGGGTGGGGCCAGGTGGGATGCCCGGAGCTGCAGGAGGGGCAGGGATGAGCCGAGCCGGGAGGAACTTGAGAAGCCAATGGGAGGGGGAGAGGAGCTGAGTGGCAGGGAGCCGCACATATGGGGAGGGTGGAAGGGAAGAGAGGGAGGGGCGCCGAGGGGGTGAGGGAAAGGGATAAAAAGGAGGAGATACGGGATGGCCGGGGAGGAAGTGGCATGCGCAGAGGGACCACGGAGAGCTGCGAAGAGGCTGAGACGCGGAGCAAGAGAGAGAGAGCAAGTGACCCGGCCGAGCACTCTCTTAAGTCACTGACCACGCGGGGCTGCGCCTGGCGGTGTTAACCAGGTGCCACCCATTCTGAGGCCACGCCCATCCTCCCGCTTGCCCAGCCCCCGCCCCTCGGGGCTCCAACAGGAGGGTGACAGACCGCCCATCACCGCCAGGGGGGCACGCGTGAGCATGACAATGCGAGGCATCCCCCGATGACATGCCGGACGCAATGACATCATCTCCGGGTGATGTCATTATGTTGGGCACCTTAGCCTGATTCCAACACTTTGGGGGGTGGGATTTTCCCCAGTGGCCAGATCTGGGTCAGTGGGTTGGAGGCCTCTAGAGCGGGCAACCCCCCTCCAGGGTACCTGGTACCCCTACTGTCAACTGTATTGATTACTCTTGTGTAATCCACCGGGTGCTCCAGCGAGAAAGACGGACACTCTCTCTCTCTTTCTCTCCCTCCTTCTCTCCCTCCCTCCCGCCCTCCCTCTCTCTTTATATATATATATATATATATATATATATATATATATAAATATATATAAAGAGGTGCATTTTTTTAAAAAAAAGATTGATTTATATTTTTATAGTACAAAATTTTAACCATAATCAACATGTCAAACCTTGACACTTTTCTTAAAGTTTCATTTCACCTAGTTGTCAAGCGGAAGCTGTGGCCTTTTGAACACCTGAGTGAAATCTGACCTTGGTCATTACTGTCTAGACACGGAGCCATGCTTTCTGTCTGCAGTATGGGGGGAAGTATGCTGGCCTCCCTGGCAGGGTTGTTGTAATTCTGCTTGGCTACAGGAAGAATATAGAACACTCCAAAGTGTTATATAAAGGTTAATATATGCATCAGTAATTCTAGCCAGCATCCTGTATATTATTATTCCAAAATTGCAGATGGGGGGGGTGCATTTATTGTAGGGTGGCCTACAACAGAGTGGGACAATAAATAACCTAGATTAAGTTAAAACCAGTAATAAAATACAGTTTAGAGTCAATAAATTAAACAGGCTATTCCAAGGTGTCAAAGAATTTCAAAACACAATACATTTTCAGTGGAGTCCACTGATACGCTGTCTTTTTTATTATTAATTTTTATTTTATTAATTTTGTTACAGTACATGAAAAGAGTTAACCTGTAATTCAATAAAATACAATACCATACAGGATTCGATGAATTGAAACGTGGTGTACTTAACATGTGTTACAAAATACTTTAAACATTTGTGTTTCTTGCTGTTAAACCTCAGAACTCCCTTGTTTTAGTACTATTATAGTCTGTAACTTCCTATCTGTCTTACATGCATTCTTCCCTTGTATCTAATTTCTCCTATTGCTTAACATAGTTTTAATAAAACAGTAACAATGTAGATTGATCTATCCAGCTAGATCAGGGGTGTCAAACATGTGGCCCGAGGGCCGGATGAGGCCCCTGGAGGGCTTCTATCAGGCCCACACTGGAACTGACCATCTCCTGCTTCCAGTTCTGTTGCTGCTGCTGCTGCATCACAGCTTGCTTTGCTAGACTCTCTCAATTGCTCAGCCATTTCATGTTTCCCCCTGGGTCCTAGATTCAGAACTCTGAGCATGATATTTCTGTGGTGAATGTCAATAAATCAAAAGTAGGTTTTGCAGCTTACAGATGCACATCTGAACAGCACACTCAAGACTGCAACAGCTCAGACATTTTGATTCAATAATTCAGAGCAAGAGGTGTCAGTTATCAGATACTGTTAAATAAACAAAATATTGCAAGAGTGCTAATGTTTTAAGCATGTTTTTATTTTAAGGTTTTCTTTAAAACAAAAAAAAAACCTTTGTGTTTGTGCCCTTTATAAAGTTTATATCTCCACTACCTGGCATTACATTTTATGACATACATGGCCCGGCCCCCAAAGGTCTCATCTATGTCAGATCCGGCCCTCATAACAAATGAGTTCAACACCCCTGAGCTAGATTGTTTAGTTTAATTGTTTGGTTCATTTTGTGATTCAATTAAACAATCCCATTTCAACATTGCATTCTTGTGGTCAGTTATGGTCTCATTGTGCACAACCCAATCTGTATCTTTAAGATAAGAAATAGTCCCAAACCTTTTTTGTACCATTGTTCAATTGTAGGTGTAGTTTTATCCTTCCATTTCATTGCAATGACACATTTGGCAGTAGTAATTAAAACTGAGATTAGTCCTAATCTCTTGTTAATCTGGGAATTGGGCCAAAGATTCAATAGGAATAGAGCAGGGTCTTTCTGAAGAGTAAACCCCACAACCTTTTGGATTTCTAGGAGAACCTCTGACCAGAAGTTACTGATATGGGCTCATAGCCACCAGCAGTGGAAGAATGTTCCATGGTTTCTACATAGCTTCCAGCATAGAGGAAGTTGTGATGAGATCATATGTACCAATTTCTTTGGTGTTAAGTACCACCTAAGTAGAATTTTCTTGCTTGCATTTGAATAGGGGTCTATCTTGAATTATAAATTGGTGAACTCCAGATTTTCTCCCATTGTTTTTCCGTGAGAGTTCTATTTAAGTCTTTGTGCCAGGCTTTTTGTGTTGAGGTAACTGTGTGTACTGGATCGGATAGTAGTGCTTTATGTATTTGTGAAATTGTGCCCTTTACTGAAATGAATTTGGTAGTCATGATTTTTCCGAAGAAGTTTAATGGCCTGTCAAGATTTGTTATTTTTCTGAAACTGGAACAAGTGTGATATCTGTAAGTATTCGAACCAGGGTAGGGTGATGTGTTTATTATGTTTCACCTTAGCTTTTTCTAAAATTAAACCTCATTTGGAGATGTCAATAAATCTAGTAAGGTTAACTGACCTCCATTTGGGGAATGGTTCAGAGCTATATCCTGGAGTGAACCAGCTCTGTCAATTGTGTCAGTTGCCCATTTTGATTGGGCTGCATGAACAGGGGGTTCTGACATAAAATATTATTTTAGTGGGGGGGGGGGGGGGTTGGGTGTCTTGCCTCAGTTATTGTGGTCCCCCCCCCCCCAATTTCCCCATAACCTTTTCATGAATTAGGTGCAGTATAGTGTATTTCTGCCAGGGTGAGGGAAAGCAGAAATGGGAGAGAAAGCAGAAATGGCATCCATCATCATCCCCGCTGATGCCCCGCCTCCCTACTCCACCCTACTGATACACTGTCTTCTTTCCAAGCCACTATGTTATGATCTGTGCCATTTTGTCTTGGATCTTTACTCATTATTTTTTTAAATTGTAGTTTCCCCCCTTAATCTGCCCTGAGCCTGCTTCAGTGGGGAGGGTGGGGTAGAGGAAGAGGAGGAGGAGGAGATTAAATTTATACCCCACCCTTCACTATCCGAAAGAGTCTCAGAGCAGCTTACAATTGCCTTTCCCTTCCCCTCCCCACCAAAAAAGACATCCTGTGATGTAGGTGGGGCTGAGAGAGCTCTTTCCAGAACTGTCCTTGAGAGAACAACTCTGACAGAACTATGGCTTGCCCAAGGTCATCTAGCCAGGTTCAAGTGGAGGAGTGGGGAATCAAACCCAGTTCTCCCAGATTAGAGTCTGTGCACTTAACCACTACACCAAACTGGGTATAAATTGAATAAATAAATAAATATAATAAATAATAAATAAAAATCATTGTAATCAGATAATGCATGGGACAGCTGGTTTTTTGGCGGCTTAATGGCTGGTGCACTCCAGCGGATCTCCACATGAAGCGGCCTGCAACCTCGGTGAACAGGAGGGGTAATGGCTGGATTCCGGTCCCCCCCCCCAGAGCCCTTGTAGGGGGCTCCCAGCCTGGGGCACAAGAGGTGCATCTCCCAAAGTGACAGCCAAAGAACTGAGACACCTCTTTGTCCAGTAAGGTCCTGTTGCTGTGGAGCCTCTGGCATCTAAAACAGCACACTGGTTTGTTGAGCAAAGAATGCAGCAAAGAAATGAAAATACCTCTACCTATGGTGCAGCCTTGAATGAAATGTGAGTCAGTGGGTCCATTCAATAGGACTAAGAGGCATCCTGTAGCCCCAAAACAAAGTGGTGAGGGTGGAGGGAAAGTTAAGAACATAAGAACATAATAAAAGCCAATGTTGGATTAGGCCAATGGCCCATCCAGTCCAACACTCTGTCACACACTGGCCCAAAACACCAGGTGCCCTCAGAAGGTCCAGCAGTGGGAGCAGGAAGCCTTCTCACTGTTGCTCCCCCCCAATGGTTATTGCCCCTCCCATCCTTTCTTTTTAAAAGACTGAAAAGTGGAGGGCTGGGACCACTGGTGCTGTGTATGGGGTTCAAGTAGCGTGGAATTCTTCTTAAAATGGCATTAAAAAAACTTTCTGTGGAACTTCTCTAAGAAGTAAACAATGGCTGGAGGAGGAGAAAAAAATGGTGTCTAGAGGGAAACCCTCACCAAAAGCTACAGCTCCTTCTCTTCCTGTTCTTAAA
Organism: Lepidodactylus listeri; assembly: GCA_029233225.1. Lineage (NCBI taxonomy): Eukaryota > Metazoa > Chordata > Lepidosauria > Squamata > Gekkonidae > Lepidodactylus > Lepidodactylus listeri. The sequence goes on from JARCFY010000006.1 coordinate 113,091,935, forward strand.
CAGGAAGCTGCCATAGACTTTCCAAACATGTTGTTGGTAGCATGGCATCCTCTACTGGATCAGATGACTACAATGAACCAAAGTATTGATGCACTCCAGAAAGAGATTAAAGAATCTAATGTTAAAATAGAAGAAGTGGTTAAATCAGCAAAACCAGCTGAAACCAAAACAAAAATAATGAATCAAAAACTACAAGTGGTGGAGAAAGAAAGAGCAACTGACAGGGACCAACTTTTGAGGCTGCAAATGGAAAAAAAAATCTTATATTCTATGATTTCAAGGTGTTCCAGAACAAAAGCTGGAGAATATGAAAGAAATCCTAAGTGAAGCTTTAGCTCTAAAACCAGGTTTACAAATGGATTATTTGCAAAGTGAAGCGGATATTGTCTACAGGACATATCCTGATTTTGTGAAGAACAAAAACCTGCCTTGAGAAATTGTGGAGAAATTCTCTAAGAGAACAATGAGAGATTTGGTGCTCAGGGCCACTAATGGGACAATCCTAAAAATCAAAGACGTGGAAATCAGAGTCTTGAAAGATATTCCATTTGAGATGAGAAAAAGAAGGAAGCAATATAAAAACTTGACAAAATTCTTGCAAAAGAACTCTACCCCTTATAGATGGATTTTTCCGGAGGGTTTGGTATTCAACTATAAGGAGAAAAAAGAAAAGATCACCTCCTCCAAAAGTGCAGAGACTTTTCTGGATCTGTAACAAGGACTAACAAAAGAAAATAAGACAGCAGAGGAGGAAGAAGGTATTATACATGACTTGGAAAGCTCAGCAAGTTCATCGAGTAGCTCTTCAGAGGGCTCCATCTCAGCAAAGGGGGCAGCTGCCCCTAAGCAACTGGCAGTCCAAAGGGAACCTGCTAAACCTAAGAGAAGAGGGAGAAGGGGGAAATAGCTTTGTAAACAACTTTATATTTAAGAAATTTATTTAAAATTAAGAAATTTATTTTGCTACATGCTTGAAGCTACATCTGCATAGCCAGTATTATTTGAAACCTATTATCATGTTTCAGTATTTTGTACTTTGTTATATGGGGAACTTCATTCATATATATTTTAAAAACGATTTGTATTCTTTGCTTTAATTAGGGATAGTTTTGTAACTGTAGGGATAGTTTTTTATAGTTTGTAGAATATATATATATATATATATATATATATATATATATTAAAAAAGATAATGCATGAGAGGCAGTGAGCTGGGTAAACGAGAAAAAGAAGAATGAAAAGTGCTTCTTTCTACAATCTGCAGGGGTAAATTTACTTTTCAGAACAGCAGGCTATAAGCATTTCCTATGCTTTAATCCAAAACTAAGGCCTCCCTATGATTCCAGCAATTTAGGAGTTGAAACTTTTACTGAAATGCTTAATTAAATAATTTGGCCACCTCCCTGCATGGCCACTCGGTGATCCTTTACTAGTCAAAGTAAAATCCCTTCCTTGCCTTTCTTCTAGATAATTAAAAATTAGCCTGTTTAATTTTGAGTGGTGAAGCTTATTAGGTTCACCAGTCTGCTAAGGTAATGAACAATTATGCCAACCCACTGCTGTTTCAATTCCGTGAACTTAGCGGGGTGTTCCACGGCATTTCTAAGCGCCTCCTTCAAATCCACATTTGGGATTCTATTTGCATAATTTTCTTCTTCTTAAATCTTAGACGTAGATGAGCTTTCAGAAACTTCGTTTATAGGTTCCCCTCCTCATTTCAAACTAGAGTTCCCAGCTCTGGGTTGGGAAATACCTGGAAACTTGGGGGGGGTGGAGCCTGAGGAGGGTGGGGTTTGGGAAGGGGAGGGACTTCTTATGGAGTATAATGCCACTGAGTCAACCTTCCAAAGTGGTCCTTTTCTCCAGGTAAATTGATTATTGTTGCCTGGAGATCAGGTGTAATCCCAGGAGATCTCCAGCCAGCACCTGGAGGCTGGTAACCCTATTTCAAACCATGAATGTGCATGCACACAAAAGCTCATACCTTGAATAAACCTTTGTTGGTCTTAAAGGTGCCACTGGAATCAAAATTTGTTCTACAGCTTCAGACCAACACAGCTGCCTACCTGGATCTATTTCAAACCAATCACTGATGTTATTTAGGATTCTCATCAAAGGTTCTCTGCATTTCCCTTTACCTGCTACTGCTTGCTCTATCTAAGATGGATGTGGGTGTATTGTGGCTGCCAAAAGAAAAAAAAAAGTGGAGGGGAGAAGGCACAGAGAAACTGCTGAACTGCAACTGATAATGAAGCTCAAGACAATGCATCCACCTGGACTTAATCAAGACCTTGGTTTCCTGTTTCATTACCAGTGCTGAGTTCTCCACACTTACTACCCCTCTGCATATCTCACCTAATCCAAATATACCTGCTGTTGTTCAGCTGCTATAGTTATTTGCCTGCTAATGTCATTCAGCATCTGAAGTCACTCCACTTTCCAATAAATAGGACAGATGGACTCCCATTCTAGCTGTATCTGAAGAAGTGAGCAGTGGCTCACGGAAGCTCATACCCTGCCACAAATTTTGTTAGTCTTTAAGGTACTACTGGACTCCTGCTCTTTTCTACTGGGAAGAAGAAACACAGAATATTAAATCAGGATGGATACTTTGGGATGAAGGCCTTTGATTTTATTTTATTTTTTGCAATATATTAGAAAATCATTTGTGACTTTGTAGTCATGAGGAATACACAGACTGAGAATTACTGAGATTTACTTAGTGCCAAACTAGATTTGATGGCTTCCCCAAGTCACTTGTCAAGACTCGCTACCATTCTGGTGCTTATCTTTCATAGCTCTTGGTGGGAGCAGCAACTGGCACCTGCTACCATAGTGCCAGGCATAGGCGTCAACTACGGGGGGGCTCGAGGGCTTGAGCCTCCCCGAAATTTCCCGGGGGGGGGGCTCAGCCACCCCCGGCAAAATGGAGCGCCGCCAGTGGCCAGTCAGCCGGCCAGCTGGCTGCCGTCGCCGCCTCTCCTTCCCCTCCACCCCCGGCCTGCCCTCCTGCCTCCCTGGGGTGGGGGGGGAGAGAGGCGGCGGGGACATTGTCCCGTGCTTCGCGCGTGGCAGTCAGCCGGCCAGCTGGCTGTTGTCACCGCCTCTCCTTCCCCTCCATCCCCGGCCTGCCCTCCTGCCTCTAGTCTGGTGTAGTGGTTAAGTGCCAGTCTGGTGTAGTGGTTAAGTGCGCGGACTCTAATCTGGGAGAACCGGGTTTGATTCCCCACTCCTCCACTTGCACCTGGCTGGATGACCTTGGGCAAGCCATAGCTCTGTACCAGCTGTTCCCTCAAGGACAGCTCTCCTTCCCCTCCACCCCCGGCCTGCCCTCCTGCCTCCAGTCTGGTGTAGTGGTTAAGAGCCAGTCTGGTGTAGTGGTTAAGTGCGTGGACTCTAATCTGGGAGAACTGGGTTTGATTCCCCACTCCTCCACTTGCACCTGGCTGGATGACCTTGGGCAAGCCATAGCTCTGTACCAGTTGTTCCCTCAAGGACAGCTTGGGAAAGAGTTCTCTTAGCCCCACCTACCTCACAGGGTGTCTGTTGTGGGGAGGGGAGGGGAAAGGAGTTTGTAAGCCGCTCTGAGACTCTTAAGTGAATGAAGGGCGGGATATAAATCCAATCTCTTCTCTTCTTCTTCTTCTTCTCCCTGGGGCTGGGGGGGGGGGAGAGAAGCAGCGGGGACTTAAAGAGCCCCCGCTCCCCCCGGGGATTTAAAAAGTCTACGCCCCTGGTGCCAGGTGGAGAGTTCCAGCCAGCAAGTGGGCACCAGATGGTCTGTTGGCGATGCCTGCACAAGATGATCCCTGGGCCTGAGGATCAGCCGTGGGCAGGGCAGAGGCAATGAGGCACTGCAGCAGGTAGAGGACGGCTGGCTGGCTGGCTGTGGAGGAGGCAGACCTACGCCGAGGAGCTCCAAAATGGCAAGTTCTTGCAGGAGAGGCCGGGATGCCGTCACTTCTAGTTTGGCTCATACTTTCAGAAGCATGCCAGGTGCTTGATACATCCCTGAAGGTTTACTATGCACTGTGCAACGGTCGACTGAGTTCCGTTAAAGTGCCACGAGCAATTACCCAAGAACGAACAATCAGGGTGATTCTTCCTGTTTTCAAACAGACCTGCCATCTCGGCTGTCTCCAAGTACGACTATGTTGGGAGCCTCTGTTCCTAAAGTCTACCTGACATTAATGATATTCAATTTTCTCAGGGACGAAATGCATATCTTTGCTTTGATTCATTGTCTGTATTTGGCTCATTCGTCCAATTCCCTCTGCGACTGATGGGGGGGGGGGGCCTCTGTGAGTTTCATGCCAGTAGCGCTTAGGGGATTTCTCTCTTTATTTCCCGTTACTGCATTTACTGTCTGCTTTTGTTACGAATGCAAGGCAGCGGGATCTCAGAGCAGGCAAAACTGAGATGGGTGGGGGAGCTGTATTCATACTTGGACTCAAAGACATCCAAATCGGATAGAGGTGACTTTAATGAAAAAAAAATACAGTGGGACAGTGATGCTCTTGGGAGTTCCACAGAAGCGATACGGTTCTTGGAGGCAAATCTCTCCTCAGAGTTGGCGGCACACATAGCTTCAAACACAGTGGAATTCCAAGAAAATTTAGGCTTAGATCCCCTGGAGTATTGTGGCGGGTGGAAGGATATGTATTCATGCCCTGCATCTTTCTCATGTCTGGCATATCCTATTTTAGGCATCATTTTTCAAAACCTTAAAAAAAAAAAACCAGACTTTTTAGTTTTTCCATATGGAGAAGTTGCTCCAAGCCCTTAATCATCTCTGGTCCAATCTGCATTGTTTTCTTCCCCACTGTCGTGCCAACCATCTCACATCGTCTCACAAATTTCTGTCTCCATCTCATGCCATGTCCACTCTCAGCATCGACTGTCTGCATCATTTTATTGCCATTTAGTGGTGACTCTGAGGTCACTATGGTGTTTCACCGCCTTGTCTGGATTTAGTCTTAAGGGGCTGCAATTGCTCCTCCCCACCCTCATGCCACTCTGAGCAAAAAGCAGACAACTGGAGCTGAATTCCCCTCCCCCCATTTTTTCTAAGGAGATATGCAAACTGCCACAAAGGAAACAACTTACCTGAAAATCCAGTCATCTGAGTTTTAAAGCAGCCAGGGAACATTTTTCTGTGATCATATTTGGGGGGGGGGGTTGGAACCACACCCACCCCTGAACCATTTGTTATTTCCCACGGCAGTCCCCAGCATGCTTTGCCTGACAACCGCCAGGTATTTCATGTTTTTTTTACCCAGCTTGTTCCATCTCTCCTGCCCCCCTCCGCCTCACCCTCCACCAGGTCACCCCTTTACTTTTTGTGTGTGTGTGTGGGGGTCATGGGTGCCATTTTCTCCCCACAGCACAGAGCCATGCCGGTGCCTCTGGGAGGCCGTTCCTCCCCCCCCCTTGTGTGCTCTCCCTAAACAACTTGCGTCCTGATGCAGACAGATGAGAGCTTTATACTGAGCCAAATGGGAAGCCAGTGCCACAGCAGCATGGAACAGCTTTACGTAGCAGATGCAAATCAGGCCTTTGTTGCTTTCTTCTGCACTTTACCCAGCTCTGAAATATCCTTTTTGAGATATGGTGACTAGTCCGGCACACGGTATTCCAAATGAGGTTGCAGCAGATCTCTGCAGGGCCATTACAATATTGCCAATTTTATTTTCAGTCCCTTTCCTAGTAGTTCCTAGTACAGGCTTTGCTTTTTTCACCACTGCCTCACACTGAGTTGACCTTTTTGTTGAGCTGTCCACTACAACCCCAAGATCTCTTTCCCTCTCATGCTAAGCAAATTCAGACCTCGTCAGAATATATTTTAAAAAATGTTTATTTATTTTTCAAATTTATATTCTGCCCTCCCTGTGAACAGTCTTGGGGTGGATCACAACAGATAATTAGGCCATTTGGCGACAACCCCCCCCCCCCAACAATAATAAATAGTTAATTAAAACATTAAAACAAGGAATTTAAAACAGATTGCACCGGTACAGTCTCTGATACTGGTGCCATTGGACTTGAAAAGTACTGGAGTCGAGAGACCAGTGGGAATGATTTCATATTCAGCTCTTTATTAGGTGGTCAGATGAAGCATGCCAACCTGGGCTCGAGGGCCCTCTTTTATTCTGGTCTGAGCCACAGCTCCGACCTTGCCCAAATGTCCCGATAGGACCTTATGTTTCAGGTTACATATCATAGGTCCCCTCGAGGATCCTAAGCACTAGATTGGTGGCAAGTTACAATCCGGCCAGCTACTGTTATTCCTGACCCAAGCTCAGGTAGCTGGCCTGTCCATCAGTGTTCCCTCTAAGCTGAGTTAGTGTGAGCTAGCTCAGAGTTTTTTTAGCCTCCAGCTCATACATTTTTGTCTTTGCTCAGGAAGGAGGGCTCCAGAGCAAGCTAACTGATGCAGTGGCCGAACTGTTCGCTCACCCCTTTAATGCCAGGAGCTCACAAAGTAGAATTTTTGCTCACAAGACTCCACCGCTTAGCGGGAGCATTGCTGTCCATGTGTGTTGGCCACGTGGCAGTTGCCATTACCTGAGCACATGGTGAGCGCCATTACATGCAAACCGCATGGTACATTACAGGACTCTAGGTTTGTTTAATCCAGTGAGGATTTTGTTCCAAATGTGCATCACCTTGCATTTACTCACACAGAGTATACACCACATTGTGACCTACTAATCTGCTTTGGGAAGATCTTCACAGTCTGCCCTGGCTTCCACAAGCCTGAATAATTTGGTATCCACTTGATATTTAAAAATGATTTGAGCACAGCTTATCAGCCATAGATCTTGGCACACCAGGGGCTTGCTAAGACAGGCCACGCTACCCAGCTAGTGAATGGCATTTGGTTTGTGGTATCAGAAATTCTGCCTGCCTCTGTAATGGGTCACGAAGGACCAGTTCCAGGTTTTACAGGGTGGAGGGTAGGCAAAGAGTTCCCAGGAGCCCCCATGCCCACCACTAATCCCCTCTTCTTGCCCATTCATCTGCCTGCCACCTGCCTGTGCATCCGTCCTCAGCCCACTCACAAGCTCTCTAACCACCTGCAGTCACCGCTGCCCACATTGTCTGCATGTCCTTTTACCAATGGAGCTGGGTGGTGGGTAGGAATAAGCATGAGCCAAGAAAATTCAGTTCAATTTGGTTTGTGGTTCAAGGTCGAACCATGAACAGAACCAGGAGGTTTGTTCACAAACCAAACCGATTCATGGTTTGGTTTGCTCACAAACCAAACTGATTCATGGTTTGTGGCCCCACAAACCCATTGAAAGAGATCACAGTCCCTTTCAGTGGGGTTTGCAAAAAGCCTGAAAAACAGCTGAGCGACAGGGAGCATCTTTCTCTCCTCTGCTCAGCTGTTTCAGGCTGTCTTGAGCAGTCCCTTTAAACTTTAAAGGGACTTTAAAGTCCCTTTAAACTTTAAAGGGACTGCAGAAGACAGCCCAAAAAACAGCTGCACACCAGGAAGCAAGCCACAAACTGCTTTAGAAGTTTTTGGAAGTTTGTGATGATAGACCCTTCATGAACTTCTGTTCAGAAACCATGAACAGGGCAAAATGTGTGATGAATTTTGCTTCTTGGTTTGGTTTGTGCACATCCCTAGTGGTGGGCGCAGCAAGGAGTGCCGCTGCCATGGCCACTAGGTACGCTGATGCTCTGTGCTGGAAGCACAGGTGACAAAGTGCTCACAAGCAGGCATCAGAGATGAGTGAGTAGGGAGTCAGAGGCAGTGGGCCCCACCACAAACCAGAGGTCGTGGCAGTTGCCTTGCCTCCAGGCCCATAGCCAGAATTTTGTGGCTTGTTGGCCATTTTTTTTTCCTGGTGGGGCTGAAGTTCTCAGTCAACTACTTTAGACATCAGTTCTCAGCTGCAGCAAGTTAATCACTTCTTCCAGCTACAATTTTGATGATGGGCCAACAGGTATGGGTGATGACTTCTATAGTCAAGAAAGCTAACACTTGGGCAGAAAAAAAAACTCTCTAAAAGGATAATGGTTTCTTGACACAAAGTTAGAAAGGATCCTAGAGGTCACCTACTCCAACCCCCCTTGCTCAGAATGGGAATTAGTTAACTACAGCACACCACTCTGCTTAAAGGAGCACACACCTTTAAAAAAGGTTTTAAAGTGATTGAAAAAAGCATTTATGGGAGAAATTCTTGTGGGGCTACACCTTTAAGAAAGAGGGTGGACCCCCCCCCCCAAAGCCTCACCATAGCTACAGACCTGCTCGCCTCAGGATATGCCATTGCCAGCCATGGATGCACAATAGGGAAGACAGTCCACATTCAGCATACAGGCATGTGTGGCCCACTTTGTATTTGGGGGGTGGGAGGACCTGAAATCGGGGTACAACCTTCTTCTCTCCCAACTTGCAAGTTATTGGTTCTTTCAGTACAGATAATCCTGCCCACCTATTCAGAAATAAGGGAGGGATTCTGCCACAAGTTGGGGTATTAGCCTTCAGGTGGGGCCTGGAGACCCCCTTCCTGAATTATAATTGATCTCCAAGATTGCAGAGAGGAAGTAGCAGCTGGAGGGGATGGAACTCTGTGGCATCACACCCTCGCTGTGCTCTCTCTCCTCCCCAGTCACCAGAGCCCACAAATCTTCAGCAATTTCCCAAGCCAGAGTGAGGAGCCTTACTAGGATTGCCAGGTCCCCCCTGGCCACTGGCGGGGTTTGGGGAGTAGGACTCCCGCATCCTGGCTGGGAAACTTCTGGAGATTTGGGGATGGAGCCTGGGGGTGACAGGGGGCTGATGCCATAGAGTCCATCCTCCAAAGCATCATTCTTTCTCCAGGGGACTTGATCTCTGTAGTCTGGAGATGAGCTGTAAATCTGGGGGATCCCCAGGCCCCACCTGGAGGCTGGCAGCCCTAACCTTTACCCACAAACCGTAGACTTTTTGGATCTCAGCCATTGTATTTACTTTAGAACTGAGTTGCTTCCTGTCCAAGAACATGATTGATATGGGGATTGATAGGTATTGGAGTCGGGAGTCCATGGAATAGTGAAACAGCTAGATCTTTATTGCTGGTCCGGATGAAGCATACAACCCAGGGCTCCAAGCCCTCCTTTTATGCTGGTCAGGGACAATCCCCTGACCTCACCCAACTGGCCTGATAGGCTATTAGAAGTCTATTTACATTTCATAGGTTCCCTGGGAGAAACCTAGGTACAGGATTGGTGGCCGGTTTGAATCCACCTGGCCTTTGTTCTACCTGGCTGAAGCTCAGGTAGTTTCTTGGCCATGTGCTCTGGCCATGCTCTGGCCATGTGCTCTGGCCATGCGGTCGCAATGAAGAGAGCACATGGCGACCGCATGGTCAATACATAACACCCCTCCCCCCATAGTCCAGAACCCCTCTGCACACATAGTCTTTGAGATAGTCCGGGCGTCTGCGCTCACGTCCAGAGCGCCGGGGGGTTGTAAGGCGGGGCGTGTTGCTAGTGTCGGCAGGTTGCGGTGTGGGTAGTTGTTCTGCTGGCGGGGCCTGTCTGCTCGGGGGTTGTTCAGGTGTGGATGGTGCGACTGCTTCGTCCGCGGGCAGGAGCGGCATCTCCGCAGTCTCTGGATCAGGGTCTGGCGCTGCTTCTGGAGTCGTGTCGATGTCACGGTCTGTTGGTGCAGGGAGTTCGGGGGCCTGGGTATCATCGTGGTTCTGGGTACGGCGTCGAATCTGGTCAATGTGCCGTTTCCAGACTACGCCATCTTCCGTAAGGACCTCATAGGAATAAGGCCCTGTGACTCGGACGATCCTCGCGGGGAGCCATGTTGGACCCCGCGCGAAGTTCTTTGCGTATACGGGGTCTTCGGGAGCAAATCCTCGGGCAGCTGGCCGGTCCTCCATTGTCGGGTTCCCCTCGATTGCTCGGTCGGGATGTAGGCGGTCCAAGACGGTTCCCAGTCGTCTTCCCATCAGAAGTTCGGCTGGCCGGCGCCCGGTCCCTGAGTGGGGTGTGTTCCGTTGGCAGAACAGGAACTTGTACAGCTGCTCTTCCCAGTCGCCATGCTCCATCTTCTTTAACGCGTCCTTCGTTGTCCTCACCATGCGCTCGGCCTGGCCATTGGTTGCGGGGTGGAACGGAGCGGAGCGGATGTGGCGCAGACCGCAGGCTTCCACAAACCGTTGAAACTCGCCGGAGGTGAAGGCGGTCCCGTTGTCGGTCACGAGAGTTTCTGGCATTCCGTGTGTCGCGAAGATTGGCCAGAGACTTCTTAAGGCAGCGTTGGTGGAGGTCGAAGCTACCGGCACTACCTCAAGCCACTTGCTGTAGCTGTCAACAACGATAAGAAACAACCGGCCCTGGACCGGTCCCGCGAAGTCTAGGTGCAGGCGGGACCAGGGCTTGTTAGTAGATTCCCAGGATCGGACAGGAGCGTGTGGCGGATCTGGCCGTGACTCCTGGCATTTGGTACACTTCTGGACCCGCCCCTCAATGTCTTTGTCCAGGCCTGGCCACCATACGTAACTCCGGGCCAGAGCTTTCATGCGCACAATTCCCGGGTGAGCCTCGTGGAGGGCCTCTAGCACTCGGGGCCGCAGGGGCCCGGGGATCACCACTCGAGATCCCCATAGCAGGCATCCCTTGTGGGCCGATAGTTCGTGCCTGCGTGCCGTGAAAGCGGCAAAATCTGGTCCCGGTTTTTCCGGCCACCCCCTTCCCACCCAGTCTGAGACACGGGAAAGGATGCGGTCCCGCCGCGTGCGACGGGCCACATCTGATACCTGTACGGGGCGCTCCGGTAGATCCTCTAGGAGCGCGACGTGGAAAGCGGGAGCCGGATCAGGGTCGCAGGACGGGAGGGGAAGACGGCTGAGGGCGTCTGCATGACCCATCGCCTTCCCCGGGCGATGTACCAATTCGTAGGAGTAGCCTGACAAAAAAATTGACCACCGCAGGACCCGCGGGGACAGCATGTGAGGGGTCTGCCTGTGGGGGGCAAGGAGACCCAGCAGCGGCTTGTGATCTGTGGCCACGGTGAATGACCGTCCGTAGAGATAGTCGTGAAATTTCCTGACGCCAGCTACGATTGCTAGGGCCTCCTTGTCGATCTGGGCGTAGTTCCGTTCTGCCGACGACAGGGTCCTGGAGTAGTAGGCAACTGGTACCTCCTTTCCGTTGGGTAGCCGGTGTCCCAAGACCGCCCCAACGCCGTAGGGGGATGCGTCGCAGGCCAGGATGACAGGGAGCCTCTCATCGAAATGCGCTAAGACCGCATTTGAAATTAATAAGTCTTTGACGGCCCGGAAGGCTGCATCATGCTTGGGACCCCAGGCCCAAGCCGCTCCCTTGTCCAGGAGACGATGCAGGGGTTCAGCGACCGCCGCCTTGTGCGGAAGGAAGGCGTGGTAGAAGTTCACAAGTCCCAAGAACGCCTGGAGTTCCGCCTTTGAGGACGGGCGGGGTGCACCTGTAATTGCCACTACCTTCTCCTTTGTAGGGTGAATGCCGTCTGCGGTGACTTGGAACCCCAAGAAGGTCACCGAGGAGACTCCCAGGGTGCACTTGTCTTTTCGAACCTTGAGACCCGCGTCCTGGAACCTTTGCAGCACCATCCGGAGGCGAGCTGCGAACGTGTCGGCGTCCGGGGCGGCGATGAGGACGTCGTCGAAGAACGGCTTCACTCCTGGAACATCTTTTAGGAGAGAATCCATTAGATTTTGAAAGATTCCAGGTGCTACGCTGACCCCAAATTGGAGGCGTTTTACCTTGAACGCTCCCTTGTGAGTCACAATCGTTTGTGCCTCGGCCGTTGCTTCGTCTACGGGAAGCTGCTGATAGGCTTGGGCCAAGTCTAATTTTCCAAATATTTTGGCACCCGCGAGGGAGGCCAGAACATGGCTGACCACCGGTACCGGGTACGCGTGGTCCTGTAATGCCTTATTAATTGTACATTTGTAATCCGCGCAGATGCGGACTTCCCCGTTAGCTTTGAGGGGGGTCACAATGGGAGTCTCCCACTTGGCGTGGGAGACCGGCTCGAGCACCCCTTGTGCCACGAGCTTTTCCAACTCTGCCTCTACTTTGGGCTGGAAGGCGAGTGGTGGCCGGCGGACGGCCACGCGGATGGGCCGGACTGCCGGGTCCAGGTCGAAGGAAACCGGGGGTCCTTTGTAGCAGCCCAATGAGCCATCGAAAACGGCGGGAAATTCCTCGCAGATGGATGAGAAGTCAGTAGAGCCCATGCGGTGTATTCCGGTCCACTGCACTCCGAGCGGCTTGAACCAGGCGCGACCTAGGAGACTGGTTAGATTGCGCTCCACCACGAGAAGGTCCAGCAGGCCATTAAAGGCATGGTACTGGACCCGGACCCTGGCTAGCCCCTTAATAGCCACTGGGTTTTTCTGGAAGTCCCGGAGGACCAACCCAGCCGGCAGCCGCAGCCAGCGTGCCCCCTTCGGGCAGAGGCGGCGGAACGTAGCTGCGGACACAATTGAATATGCTGACCCTGAGTCCAGTTCCATGGAGCAAGGAACTCCCTCTATTCGGAGAGACACGGAAATTGCGCCCGGGATGGGCTGAGGCAAGTTCATTACCGTGGCCGTGGGAACGACACTACCCACTTCTTCGAAGTTCGCTGCTGGGGCACGGTGGCTGTTCCTCAGGCGGCAGGCCCGGGCGAGATGTCCTGCTTTCCCGCAGGCGCGGCAGATGGCATCACGGAAGCGGCATGTCCGTCTGTCGTGGGGGTCCCCACAGCTGGCGCACGTTGGGGCCTGCCTGTTGAGGGAAGCAGGAGAGGGAACAGAGACAGATGCTGGGCGCCGGCCCTTGGGCCTGGGGACGCCGGGCTCACCCTTCTTCGAGCGTGGTTGCATCCGGTGGACGTCCTCTTCTTCGCTTGAGTCGGGTTTGGGAGGAGCCGCCTGGTGGACTTTGGTGGCTGCCTTGTCCTTTTGTGTTGTCTCGAAGGCTGCCGCAGTTTCGAGCATCTTCTCCAAGGTTGGCTCCGGCATTGCAATGAGGCGCCGGCGGAGCTTGGCTTCCCGGACCCCTCCCATGAAGGCGGTCTCCACGTGGTCATCCATGTGGCGGAATTCGCAGCCCACGGCTAGTCGACGGAGTTCAGCCAGGAAAGTGGCGGCTGACTCCCCCGGCTGCTGCTGGCGCTGTATGAACTCCCAGCGCCTGGCCAGTTTTGATGGCTTCGGGGCGAAGTAATCGCCGAGGGTCTTGGTGAGCACGTCGTAAGACACCTCGGTGGGGTCTTGCGGGGCTAGTAGGTTCTGGGCCACCCGCATGACCTCCACCCCTCCGGAACTCAAGAGCCAGGCACTCTTCAGGTCCGCATCTGTGATTCCGCGGACCTTAAAGGCACAACCCAGCGTCTTGAGCCAGGACTCCCACGTCTCGGGGCGAGACGTATTGAAGGGGTAATTGGTCCCGGAGCGTTTGCCATATTTACCAGAGCAGGAGCGGCGGCGGCTGTTTGAGCGATGTCCTCGTGTCTTGCGGCGGTGCCGGGGAGCGCTGAGGCTTGGCGCTGGCTAGTGCCGGAGGATTGGGCTCAGAGCGGCTTGCGGCGAGGCGTTGGAGCGCTGGAGCTCGGAGATGCCTGCGGCCGGCGGGACGGAGCTCGCTGTGCTGCTGTGGTCTGCTGGAGAGTCGCTCATCGGGATCCCATCCTCGTCGCCACTGATAGGTATTGGAGTCGGGAGTCCATGGAATAGTGAAACAGCTAGATCTTTATTGCTGGTCCGGATGAAGCATACAACCCAGGGCTCCAAGCCCTCCTTTTATGCTGGTCAGGGACAATCCCCTGACCTCACCCAACTGGCCTGATAGGCTATTAGAAGTCTATTTACATTTCATAGGTTCCCTGGGAGAAACCTAGGTACAGGATTGGTGGCCGGTTTGAATCCACCTGGCCTTTGTTCTACCTGGCTGAAGCTCAGGTAGTTTCTTGGCCATGTGCTCTGGCCATGCTCTGGCCATGTGCTCTGGCCATGCGGTCGCAATGAAGAGAGCACATGGCGACCGCATGGTCAATACATAACAGGGATGAAAGCTGGCAAACAGAAATACTGTTGTTCCTTTCAAAGGGGTTATATATCTTAATAGCTTGAGTATATCTTCACCAGCAATGGTTGCTGTAAGAATTCTCGGTAAAAAAGACCCCCCTTATGAAATGAACAGTCAAAAGCCTTGACTGCACTGCCTGCCCTTTTGACCTAATCCATCAGTTTTACTTTATCCAGCCGTGATTTGTGACCAGGTCAATGGCACAGCAAGCACAGAAGGGGGAAACCAAATGTTATTCCAGCTCCTGAATGCATATGTAGATCCAAGGTACGGGCCAGGAGGTCCTTTGACTGTTCTTGAAATATTAATCTCCATTCCTTGTGTTGAACATAAATCGTAGCTGTTTGATAAGGTGTTGCTTTTTTCCTGGTGGTTTTAGATGGTTTGCAATGGCATTCTCTCGTGGGAGATATGGTTGCCAGCCAAATGCTGACAATCTGCAAGAAATTTAGAGGGACCTGCAAATAGCAGGCAGTGCTATGTGCCTATGTTGATTTTTAAAAGTCAGAAATGGTCTTGGGTCCAGACTAACTGAATGAATGCTTCCCTCTGTGTATACTACCCCACGTGTTTCAGATGATCCCATGAGGCTAAGGTAGCCAAATTGGGGAATTCCTGGAAATTGTGGGGGTGGGGGTGGAGCCTGAGTTAGGCAGTGTTTGGGAGGAAAGGGTCCTCAGAGGAATGTAAGGCCACACAGTCCACCCTCCAAAGCTGCCTTTTTTATCCAGAGGAGCTGATCTCTGTCATTGGTTGTAATCAGGGGCGTAGCCAGAAAATTTTGGCTGGTGGGGCATTGGGAAATTTGGGGGGGGGGGGGGGAGAGAGAAATTCCATTGGCAAGCAGGCAGGCAAAGAAGAGAAGGGTCTTTCCTTACCAGTTAGTGTAGTGGTTAGGAGTATGAACTCTAATCTGGGAGAACTGGGTTTGATTCCCCACTCCACCACATACACCTGCTGGAGTGACATTGGGTCAGTCATACATTCTTTCAGAGCTGTTCTCTCAAGGACAGTTCTTGGGAGAACTCCCTCAGCCCCACCTACCTCAGAGGGTGTCTGTTGTGAGGAGAGGAAGGGAAGGCAATTGTAAACTGCTCTGAGACACCTTTGGGTAGGATCTCCATTTCCTCCTCCTCCACCTCCTCCTCTTTTTCTTCTCTGTTGGCTGTACTTGTTCATCTTGGCCACTACAGGAGAAGGAGAGCTGGCTGGCCAATGTGATAAATACCTGGTGAGGGGGGCATAACGTCAGTCTCTGAGAAGATGGATGCCTAAAGGGTGAGCTCCGTCCCTCCCTTTTCTCACAGACTCACACATTTCTCACATTTCCTCACAGACTCACACATTTCCTCACATCAACATTTCTACCCATTCTTTTGGCATTCATAGTATGGGCAAAAAGGAATCTAACAAGAAGCTGACATACAGATCCCTCAATATGCAACATATAAGCCATTTCTTAAAGAAATCTACAACAGAACGAGCCACAGAAATGATTAACAAAATGGCGGCTGAAGCAGGCTCCCCCCCCCCCCCCGGACAAAGGACCACCGAATGATTCTTTTCTGTTCCATGGAGCATAAACTTTTAGACAGTATGGCTGCACTTATTAAACCACTCTCGTACCAATTTGCTGATCTTAAAATGACACTAGAAAAAACTAGTCAAACGGCTGAGAGTGCTAGGGAACTGGGGATGAAGTCTAAAGAAGACTGCCGAGTACTACATAAAGAAAATATACGCCTGCAGGAAAGAGTTTCAAGCCTTGAAATTACCGCACAACAAAATAATCTTAAATTTCAAAAAACTTTGAAAATTGAAAAAGTTTGAAATTTGAAAAAGTTGAAAAATTACAACTAGAGGCTGACTTAGCCTCCTTCATAATGCGATGGCTAGCCGGAGAACCGGGGCTTGAAGACGAAATCACTCCGCTGATTTCTAGGGCACACAGACTGGGACCACCCATTAACACACATTGAAAGGGACCTAGGGACATTCTGGCTATTTTCCCTGATGCCAGGACCAGAAGGAAGATACTAGACGTTGCCAGATCCTGTGGTTCCCTCTCCTTCAATGGAGAATGAATTCTAGTGTTTCTTGACCTGCAGTCAGAAGTTCTAAATAAAAGGAGAGAATTGAAACCTATTACTGACTCTTTACAACAAGTGTGAATCGAATATAGATGGACTGATTTGACTAAACAACGAGTGCTTTATGAAGGGAAAGCTTCCTTTGCTGACAACCTTGACTCCGGCCAGACCTTGCTTAGAAATGTACATATACCTCAGCCTATAGACACTAGTAAAGGGTCACAAAAAAGGAAGTCTGAACAACCCCCTTCACCAGGAAAAAATAATAATATCCCGATCCACAGAGTTTAAATCATCACACACAGCACTTTTTTGTCATGTTATTGAATTGCTAAGTGCCTTTTCCCCTACAGCATCTCATATTAGCTGTGGTGGGTTTAAATGTTGTTTCAGAAATGCGTAGTTATTCTCAACACACAAATGGGGGGGGGGGGGCTTGTTCTTTTTTTTGCCTCTCCCTTTTCAAGTGTTCTTTTATAAGTATTCTCCTATTAACCCAGTCTTTCATTTTTTCTTTTTTCCACTGCTATTTCAATTCGGGCTTGTAACAGTCTTGCCCCGAATTGCTAAAGTTTGTAGTCTTAACTACTTTTCCCCCCTTTACTTTCCCATGTTATTAGCCCTTTCACTCAAATAGTGCATTTCAGATACAAGCCACTAGAGGCATGGAAACCTTTGTAAAAGTTATAGTCTAGCAGTCAACCAGAGTTAGACACTGTCTTTTCCTTGATTTGGAAGTGAGCTGCTGTGTTTATTAAAATCTGGTTTTTAACAGTTCTTTTAAGCTTGACACGTTTTACATTTAAAGACAAAGTACATTAATTTCTTGGCTCATCCAGTCCAACACTCTGTCATACAGTGGCCAATAATACCAGGTGCCCTCAGGAGGTCCACCAGTGGGGCCAGGACACTAGAAGCCCTCCCACTGTTGCCCCACCCCCCAAGCACCAAGAATACAGAGCATCACTTGCCCCAGACTGAGAGATCCAATCTATACCTTGTGGCTAAGAGCCACTGATGGACCTCTGCTCCATATGTTTATCCAATTCCCTCTTGGATCTTGACTCTTAACAGAGTCAAGGCATCTCATTGGTGCTGCTATAGCACTCAGCTTAGAACTTTTTTGGGGGGGATGTAGATTGCATGGCAAAAAAAAAGGGTGTGAGGGAAGCAGCATTGTAGAAAGTGCTATGGACATTTTAAATGGCACCCCACAATGATTCAGAAGCACAATGAAGAGGTGAAAATGGAAGGAAGCAGTTTCCCTCAAAAACAGCCCAGCCCCGCTTTGCCAGCAGGACGCAAGTGGCTTTGTATGAACAGGTAAATAAAAGCCATTAGCAGCTGGTTGCTAAAACGTCTGAATGGACACAAAAAATCAATTAGCTACCTGCTACTAAAATGGATTACAAAGGCTGTCTGACAGGGGCCAAAATATAATCCATCTGGTGATACCCACCTGCTAAGGAAGAAAAGCAGAATTGGACTCTTAGGTTAAGCAGTTTGGCTCCCAGAGACTGAAAGGAAGGGATTGCTTACTCCAGTTTTCTAAAACAAACAAACAGAAATTAATAATAGTAATGGTCTGAGGTTGTTTCAATACAAAAGTATGCTTTGAAATATTGTTCTGTTTCCAGAGTTGTTTATTAAGTGTAGTTTAGCAGGTTTCTTTCATGTTCCTGATGGTTTACAATGATGATACCTATTACATTATGGATACCCTTCGCTTAAGGGCTCTTATGTATATTCACCATTTTCTTTGATCTTTTGTTTCAGATAGATAGTTCTTTTAAAGTCATTCAGTATTCAAAGAGCCATGCAAACACAGAGCAAATCCTAGTGGTGTAGGTTTATTTTCCTTGTTCAAGTGATTGCTAGCAGCGCCTCAACCCCCGCCCTGCACGGGGTAAGAACACAGAGTAATACATAAACCTCTCTTGTAAAACAGGCTTTTAGTTTATTTTATGCATGTTATAACCTTCCTTTTTGCCTTAATAAGACACTCTAGGTAATTTACACAGTACTCCTAACTACTCACAATCCTTCTGAAGTCTACACAGTTCATCTCACTCCTAGGAAAGTGTCCTCAGGATTGCACCATTTACAGCAGGGGTTCCCAGACAGATTTCCTGATGCCCACCAAGTGCTTTTAGAAAGTGGGGTCAGGTAAGGCTTTTGTGGCGGCCATTTTATGCCTGGCTCTGCCTCTTGTGGCAGCCATTTCGTGGCTGTGCTCACTGTACAGTGTCAGAATTCCAGTGGTGCCCACAGGCCCAAAAGGGTTGGGGACTCCTGATTTACAGTTATGGAAAAGTAGGCCATAACACAAGGGAAAAACAACAACAAGTCATGTAAGACATATCACTCCAATTTTGTTCAACCTACACTGGCTTCCAATTTGTTTTCAGACTCAATTCACTTAAAGTACCTTTAAAGCCCTGCATACCCAGCATGGTATAGTGGTTAAGAGTGGCAGACTCTCATCTGGAAAACTGAGTTTGATTCCCCATTCCTCCACATGAAGCCTGCTGGGCAATGCTCCCTCTAAGCTGTGCATTCCTGTGTGCAAAAATTCTACTTTGTGAGCTGCTAGCATTAAAGCAGAGCCCTTGACACATTCACTGCTCCTTGATAGGGTCTTTTCCTCTGGGCTGGGCTGTCTTCTGGGGAGCCCCCGGGGTTTTAGGGTACACCCATGGGGCAAACACCTTAATCATCTGCGGGTGATTCTCTGCATTTTCTGCCTCCTGCATCCAAGCGGCCAGTTGCACATTATGCAGAACCATGTCCAGGATCTGGAACTGTTCCACTAGCATGGGTTCAGGCCACCCCTGGATCTTTGCCACTATCATTTTAAACTCTTCTGAGTACTCATGCACTATATGGTTGCCTTGCTTCAGAGTGCGGAGGTGTGCCTTCCCTCGCCTTTTCTCCTGCCAGCAGTTCTCCATACTGCCGCCACATCACCCACATGAAAGCTTGCACATCTCTCAGTTTGGGGCCCTGGATCTCATGTAGACCCACTTACCAATCCGCTGCCTGGTCTCTCAGCTTGTCGCTGATGTAGTCAACTCGTTGCTCATCATCAGGGAACAGGTGCCCCAATCCCGTAGAAACCTTTGTACTTGTATCAGGAAAAAGGCCAATTTCTCAGGGGTCCCATCAAATGTGGCCTCAAGTAACTCCTTGGGCTGTTGCAGTCCCAGGCCCCTCAGGCCCTGGGGTTGTACGGGCTGCCCTGGGCCAGCTGGTGCTATGGGCACTCCTTAATCAGCTGGAACCACTGGTGGACCTGTGGGTGGCACTGCTGGGGCCCTCACTGGAGCTGCAGGCACTCCCAGCCTGGGAAGTACCTACTGCTTCAGTTCATCCCGCACTATGGTAGCTATCATCTGGGGCAGTCCAATCATCAGCTCGAAAACCTCTTGCTGCACTTGTTCTGACAAGCGTTCTCCCATGCACTCAACCAGTGCCTCAACCTTGTTATCCCCCCCATGGGGTGCAGGTTCCAGCCACTGAGGGGCTGCTAGTAGCAGCTTGTCATAGTTGCCTGAGGAGTCAGCATCCACGACTCCCTCGGGGTGGTGGAAAAAATGCACCCAGGAATACTGGTCCCTTCCATGGGGCCACACACCCCAATTGGCTCCATGCCCAGAGCAGGGGTAGTTACCACCATCACTGGGGCCTCTCCACCAATCCCCACACTCATGGTGAAGTTCAGGGGCTGGAGCTCCATCCAGGAAAATGGGAGTCTTAACACTCTGTCAGAGTCCCCAGATATCAGAAACCAACAACGTTTCTGAAATGGAAGAATTTTGGCTATTTCAATTTGGAAAAACAACAGAATAATGTTGATAGTAAATATATATGTACTGAACCAGAACCAAGACCCTTTTTTAAAGCAATTACACCAACAGTTGATACCTTATGCCACTGAAGAATTGTGCATAGTGGACAATTTTAATGCAGTATTAGACCTGGCTAGCGATAGAAGAGGCTACTATAAAGCTAAAATGACCACAGGGAACAAGTTATCAAAATCCTTCCTTAGTATGGCAGAGGAACTTAATATAATAGATGCCTGGAGAGTGAGAAATAGCAATAGGAAGAATTATATGTTCTATTCTGCAAGACATAATACATGGTCTAGAATAGATATGATATGGACCTTGATGTCATCACTAGTCAATATTGAAGAGGTGGAAATTTTACCAAGCATGTTTGCAGACCACAGCCCGGTAATGATATCCTTTCAATCGGTACATAAAAGATCTAGATGGACTATGAATCTAAATCTGTTAAAAAATCAGGTAATCAAGGGAAAGACAGAAATAGAAATCAGAGACTTTTTCAAAAATAATATTCAACCTGAGACCTCGATTGAAATAGTTTGGGATGCCTTCAAGGCATTTATATGAGGCTGGTTTATTAGTCAAGAGGCTTGGAGAAGAAAACAAGAAAGAAGAAAAATATGATGAGTTAAGGAAAAAGATTCTGGAACAAGAGGCAAAAATGAAAGAAACTCTTGATGTGGAAAAATTAAGATTTAGATTAGTAACACTTCAGCATCAATTAAATTTACTATTAACTCAAGAGATGACAACTAAATTAGCATATACCAAGCAATGTTATTTTGAAAATGTGAATAAGCCAACCAGGTGGCTTGCATACAAGCTTAGGAAAAGCTGGTTCGCTGGCAAGGCAAGATAAAAATATAATAAATAAATAAAAAATAGAGAAAAAAGAGTAATTAGATCTATAAAGAATGCGAGAAAGGAGGAAAAATTTCATCTTCAGGACTTAAAATTAATAGTGGAAAATTCTATAAAAACTGTATGAACAAACAAGCAATAATCAGCAGGAGATTGAAGGGTATTTAGCTAAAGAGAAAGGCAAAAAAAATTAACAGAACACAAACTTCACAACTAAATGAACCATTCTCAACCTTTGAAACTGTGGAAGTCATTAAAAAGGCAAAGAAAAATAAATCCCTGGGTCCAGGCAGTTTACCATCAGAACTTTATCAAAACTTTGAAGACCAAGTAACCCCTCCTTTTAAAGAAGTACTACAAAAGATTAGAACATCAGGAAAACAAATGGACACTTGGAATGATGCATTAATAATGTTAATTCAGAAACCTAATATGGACGCTACAGAAATCCGGAACTACAGGCCTATTTCATTATTAAACATCAACTATAAGATATTCGCAAATATACTAGTAACAAGATTTAAAAGAGTACTTAATCAAATTATACATCAAGACCAAGAGGGTTTCTCCCTAAAAGGCCAATTCAAAGTAATATTAGAACAATAATTAATTTAATAGAATACTATGAAATGCATCCTAGTATACAATCAGTATTGATGTTCCTTGATGCGGAAAAAGCCTTCAACAATGTTAGTTGGTCCTTTATAGTAAAGAAATTGGCTGCTTGGAACTGTGGTGAAAACTTCTTAACAATGATTAGTGCCGTATACATGGCACAAAATGCTAGAATTCTTATAAATGGAGATATCACACAGAATATTCCAGTACAGAAAGGTACCAGGCAAGGGTGTCCCCTTTCTCCACTCTTATTTATCTTTGTTCTAAAATCTTTGAATGAGCGAATAAGAGAGAATGAGGAAATAAAAGGCTTGAGGACTCATGGGGAGATGTATAAACTTCAAGCCTTTGTGGATGACTTGGTGTTCATAATTGAAGAGCCCCCAAAAACGCTGCCAATCTTACTGAAGGAAATTACAGACTATGGTGGAAGAGCGGGATTTAAAATTAATATACAAAAAACTAAGATCTTGACTAAAAATTGTACGTTGGAACTGATTCAAGAAATTGCAGAAATGACTAATATGGAGGTAGTTCAAAAAGTCTGTTATCTAGGCATAACTTTAACCAACAAAACAGAAACCTTGTATCAAGATAATTATAAAATCTTACTAGAGAAAGTTAAAAAGGATTTGGAAAAGTGGAAAGATATACAACTTTCTTTAATAGGAAAGATTTCCACAATAAAGATGAATACACTGCCTAGATTTCTATTTTTGGCCCAGAACCTACCAATTATTAAGATGGGACAATTCTTTTCAGAGTTTGATAAAGTTGTTAAAAAAAATTGTTTGGTCTCAGAAAGGAGCAAGAATTAAGTAGAAAATATTGCAGGATAGAAAGGAGAGAGGAGGTTTAGCACTTCCTAACTGGCAGTTATATTACACAGCGGCAGCACTCACCTGGATAAGAGATTGGATACACTTTGAGAATACTGGGGTCATGAAATTAGAAAGATTTGACCTTAGGATGGGATGGCATGCATATCTATGGTATGGGAAAGAGAAAATGCATGCAAATTTCCATACTCATATTATTAGAGGTGCCCTTATTAAAACATGGTTGCAGGCTAAAAAAAAACAATTCTATAATCTAACCCCAAAATGGGTATCACTGCTAGAAGCTTTTGTCAGACCGACTCTGTTTACAAAAGAAAACAAAGGTACTTACGAAAAATGGTTAGATAAGAATAATGAACTGAAAACAGAGGAACTCTTGGGTTTTGAAAAAAAACTGGAGACCGATTGATAAACTATGGTTATTTGAGAAAGATAAATTAATTAAAAAACTTTACACTTGGTTGCTAGATGACTTTTTACAAGATGAGGTAATTAAAACATCAATGATTACATGGATGAAAGATATAGAACACCGAATAGATATAGACAATTGGGCTAAAATATGGAAATCAGCAAAATTTATGAGAGTCATAGCATATGAAGAAAATATTTTCAAGATGTTCCATAGTTGGCACTGGTCTCTGGACAGGATTGTGAAATGTTTCCCTAATACGTCTAATAACTGTTGGAAATGTAAGTCTAATGTTGGAACCTTCTTTCATCTATGGTGGAGATGTACAAAAACCCAAAAATGTTGGAACATGGTGCATAAGATGATTGTAGAAATATTTGAAGTGAACTTACCTTTGTCACCTGAAGTATTTTTACTAAATATGAGACCAGAAAATATTGGTCCAGATAGATATGTAATCACTTATATTATTATGTCAACTAGATTGCTTATTGCAAAAGTGTGGAAATTGGTAAAACTTCCCTCTAGAGAAGAAATAAGAGATAAACTGCTTGAGTTAGTGGAAATGGACGTTGAATATGAGATTGTTAAACCGAAATGAAGAGCTATTTTATCAACGATGGAATAGAGTTTATAAATGGATGGAATTGGAAATGTAAAATAAGACTCAAATTAGGAAAGTTAATAATATGATTTTTTGTGAAGGATTTTGAAACTGTTTGTTATAGTGTTGTCAATGAAGAAATAACTGTAGATGTTAAGTTGAAAAGCTTAATAAAATATAATACAAAAAAAAGGAAACCAACAACGTTCCTTAAACAGGATCAGTTTATTGATCACAGTATTCTGTATTGCTCCAACACTACTCGTGGTAAGACTGCCGGTACGAAGGAGGGAAGGGTTAGATATACCAGGTTCAAACAAGGGTCATCTGGTAGATACAAGCCAATAAGCAACAGGTTACATTTGTGCTAAAACTAAAAGCTTTTAGTTCCCAGCAGGAAAGCAGTGGACGTCTCTAAAGTCTCCAAGGTCAAGCCTTGTGAGTGTAGAAGATAAAGAGTCTAGGAGAATCAAAACTTAAAATACCAGAGGCCAGACTGAGTGACCCCCCACATCCTCTATGACATCATAGCTGACACTATGTTAAGGTAAAAAGTAATTTCGCTAAAATAGGGGCAATTCAAAACTCATGACAGAAATTATAATAAAGACATTCCAGTATCATGTGGGGTAAGGAGTTAACCCTTTTCTGGCCACATTGGCAAAGCCTGTCAAAATAAGACAGATTGTAATATCTCCCATATAGAACAACTGGAAGGGCAGAGTGAGCATAAATGCTCTATGGTAACACAGGCTGGAATGGTTAGGGATGGAGAAATGCCTCCCCCCCCCCAAAAAAACCTGGGTTCATATAACTGAATTAAGAGATCTAGATGTTTTATACATTTCTTAATAGTTAGTAAAGATTTGCTTTTCCTAGGTCTCAATATATTGTCCTTTGCTAGGCAAGGACTAAATGATTTCTTGTCTATTTCTTGCATCCAGTGGGAATGGAATTGGTCTTGATTAAGCTCATACTGCAGACCATCCTCCACTGAGGAGAAAATGATCTTTAGCCTGTGTTTAAAAGCATGCAGCCATGCTGGGGCTTCAATAGAGCCCTGGCCCAATTCTAATCATACAGCTACATTAGCTAAACATCTTGGGGTTCCTATGATACGTTACAAAAAATGGCAAAGAAAATGTTCTAAATTCTCACCAACTTGAGGTTCCATAGAGGAGCTGTGGAATAATTTTCAAATTGAACACATGCAACCCCCCCTGGGATATATTTACTTCCCTTACAAAAAAAGTTTTCCATCACTGCCACAGAGGGTTTAATTTTTTTTGTTACAATTTTAAGATGGGATTGCCAGTTAAGATTAGATTCAAAAACCACACCCAGGTATGGGAATTTGGGAACTTGTTCTAATTCAGCACCGTCAATTCTCCAGACCAAAGGAATAGTTTTCCTGGCTTCAGGAAAGGAAAACCCTTGTCTTTGAATGACTGCTCTGAAATTCTTTAGATTTGCAATATTTTGAGAAATAACTTTAAAGTCTTCTCAGTCCAACCTGAGTGTGCAACATACAAATAGCATCATCAGCATAAAGGAGTAGAATTAGTGCCTTTGAAGATAAGTACGGAGGATAGAATTGTGCTGAAGAAAGACCTACTGCAAGATCATTCACATATAAATTAAAAAGTAATCCTCTTATCAAAACGGAAGCAATATGCAAGTTCTCCCTTTTCTGCATAGCAAACTTGAGCCACACAAGAGGTATAGTGATTTTTTTTTTATTAGCCAAAGCAATCTTTAGATAGATAGATAAGTTTTATTGATGGTCATTGACCAACTCATAAAATGATGACATTTTGTAAAAGATATCACATTAAAATAGGAACAGAATTTTAAAACTGGTTATAAAAACATTGTAAAACCCATTATGGTTAAAATTAATAAAACATAGTCTTAATTCTCTTCTTTTCAAGCTACTATAGATCTTCTAATTCTTATGGCAAGCCATCCAAACCTAGCCACCCAATAAGTAACTTCTGCCTGGCTATCCAATAACAAATTTCTTAAAAGGCAGATTCTTTGCCTGTGTGAGAGAGGGAGTGTCTTAGGGAAAGGAAGAGACTCACAGATGTTATTATATGCTTTACAATAAAAAAGTACATGTTCTACAGACAAAATCATCTGCACAACAGGGGCATGTCCTTTCTTCATAAGGAGTCTTGTTGAATTTTCCTTCCAGGACTGCAGATGGGAGTGCATCCCAACACATCAGTGTAAATATTCTTATGTAGTCCTGATTTAATAGACAGGAAAGGTAAGGCATAGGGATTACTCTGTTATCTGGGGCCAGGAGGACTCACCATTTCTCTATCATATTTAAATCATATTGTCTTGAAATATCCAGTATTCTCTGTTCTGCCATAGACTTGGACTTTTCATAACCTATAGAGCACAAATATTGTTTAGACAAACTGTAAGAGGCTAATTTCTTTTAAGCAATCTTTTATCACTCAAGATACGTTCCAGTTTTTCCCATAATCTACTCCTGGGTATGGTGTTAAAAGCTCTCTTGAGATCTATGAATGTGATGTAGAGTTTACCTGTAGGTGGAGAGAATTTTTCTATATGTATTTTTATAATAGGAGGTTTATGAGAATATTAAAACAACTTCTATTGTTATTGACATGTTGAACTTTGCAGCCTCTCTGGCCGAGTTCTGACTGGCAGGCCCACTTTGCAAGCAGATTAAGAGAGCCCATTCACACAGCCACAACTGCCTGGCATTGCCATGCACACCCACCCTGCCCTGAAGCACTTTCATCCCACTTTAAATAGGTACCTGGTGAAACCGGTGTCAAGCCATCTGGGTGTGTGTTGATCCCGCTTCCTGGCAGTGTGGATGCAAATAAGCTGCACATCAAGCGGCACCAGTAATGTGAACCCGTAATCCAGCTTCTGTGCCCATGCACCTACATGCAGGTCAACAAAATGGACCAAAGCCGCCAGAGGCCGCCCCAGAGTGTGAACACTCTGTTCCACCTCCTTTCTGGTATGGTCCTGCATCAGTCTATGCAGTGCAAATGGAAAGCCCCGCAACAACTCGGCCCAGGTCTTTTTGCCCCACTTCCCTTGAGCTTCATTTTGCCAGTCTGTCCTCAGCCTGTAAACGTCTCATTTAGTCTAGTGTTGGTCTTTCTTTGTTTGCTTTTGACTAGCATTTGTACATATTGTTTTTTACTGTGTGATGGTTCTGACCACTTAGAGGCAGGGGTCATTTTGTAGGAGCTCATTAGCATAACTCATTTACATAACTCATTTGCATATGCCACACCTTCTAACATACCAGAAGTGTGTCAGAAGGCAACACCCACCCCTCAGGCTCCACTCCACAGGTGAGTGAAACTGACCTGCTCTTCCTCCATTCCCTTCCCCATCCAATACTTTGTGCAATAAAAATAAGCATAAAGAACACACCCTCATTCTCTTCCTGCTCCCTTGAAACCACCAGATTTCAAGTAGACTTGAGATACCCAGGACGTGTGCACCACCCATCCCTTCCCCTTCCCCTCCCCACAACAAGACACCCTGTGAGGTAGGTGGGGCTGAGAGAGGCCTTTTGAGAACTGCTCACGAGAGAACAGCTCTGAGAGAACTTGTGACTCGCCCAAGGTCATGTGGAGGAGTGGGGAATCAAACCCGGTTCTCCCAGATTAGAGTCCAACTCCTGACCACTACACCAAACTGATGGGGTGGAAGCTGCTGAAGGGTTGGTGAAATTTCTCCAGTACTTATGTGCCATGTGCCCAGATAAA
Source organism: Lepidodactylus listeri (assembly GCA_029233225.1). Taxonomy (NCBI): domain Eukaryota; kingdom Metazoa; phylum Chordata; class Lepidosauria; order Squamata; family Gekkonidae; genus Lepidodactylus; species Lepidodactylus listeri. The sequence continues at coordinate 113,119,044 of JARCFY010000006.1, forward strand.
AAATGGTATACTTAGAAAATGTATATGCCACCTTGAGCAAGTCTCTGGAAAAGCAGCACACAGTCATAAAAGGGACAATGATAAAATTATCAACATTAAAACAAAACATTAAAAACAATAAAGACCCTAGCAGGGCTTTCCCCGGGGCGCTGCGCCTCTGCACTGCTCGGGGAAGCCGAGGAGGGGGCAGGGCTTGGTCATGTGCCCACCCCCTGGGCTCCTCACTCCCGGAGCTGCGCTCCTGTGCGCTCCCGCTCCAACGGACCCCTGCTTAGAGGACATTTACAAAGTATCACAAAAGAATAAGACTCTTAAGTACTGTGTGTACATGGAACAGGATTTAAGCATGACGGGTTGATAACTAATAGATTCTCAATCTGCTTCTATCAGGGACATGAAAATAAAGAACAGGAATTAAATTATTAAAGAACAAAATGAATCCAAAACTGACAAGAAAGACAGATTCCCATCAAATAGATTAGAATTCTATCTTGAATTCTGATTTTTTTAAAAAAAACAAAACCATTGCTATTTCTATAGTTTACAGGATGTTGGTGTTCCCATTCTGAGTTTATTCTTAATGACAATTAGAGCCGTTTCTAGTGGAAATCGTACTGAAACACCATGAGCAACTTAATAAACTCTTTGCTGGCACCTGTTTAAAGTTCACCTGCTGTCTTCATTTTCCAGTGTCGACGTTTTTTGCTGCATGCTGCAGTGACCAAAATACCATTCCACAGTTCCACAGGGCCATTAACAGAGCACCTAGTAATATAAGTGTGTCTCTCCACAGTGAAATTCTGGCATGTCATTGGTTTCTGAGAAGCTCCTCCCAATGAAGGCCACTGAAAAGATGTTGGTTCTTACATGTAGTATGACATTCACTTAGCGCATGAGTTGGTCCAATCATATCAAGAGTTTCCCTGCAGGTTTTAAAGTGGATAATAACATTCCTCGTGCTTGGACTAAATGCACAAATCATGATCCTCAGCATTGGCTGAGGAGGTGGTGAGCTTTGGTACCGTTTCCCCTCCAGTAGTGTTCTCTTCCCACATGAAAACATGAAGCTGCCTTATACGCGTCAAGGCCATTGGTCAATTGTTACAGAACTGAGTGTGAGACTTCTGAATCAAATCAATAAGCCAGACCTTTGATGAAGCAAAGAGTTCTTTTATTCTTAGTGATGGTTCAGGTACTTCATGTTTGTTAGAGATACTTGGTTACAGGCATGAAGGCTTAATATACCCTCCACATTCAGGTAAGAGCAGGCATAGGGCCAATCAGAATAAACATAGAAAAAGCGCGAAAACCCCTGACCGTTTGGTTCCCACCAAAAAGGCGATAAAGCACTAAAAATTCCCCCCCATGCCCCGTAGTGACCCCTACTTGCAATTTGCAGGCCAGACACCTGGCTTAGAAAATAGTTCAACAGTTCTCCAAGGTTACAACAAGAGATAAAACACTCGAGTCTCTGGAGAAAAACAGGGAGGTGACGAGAAGAGATAAACAGGCTGGTTATATGACGCGATGGAATGCAGCAAGCCACCCTCCCGGGGAGAAAAAGTTACACTAAGCAGGACATGCAATAAAACCCAAGGCTAAACATAATTAGGCATAAATTATAGACACAGATAGCAGAGGCAAAAGAAACAAATGGCAGAGACAGGAACTGGCTCTGACATCGAGGCTGCAACTGAACCTCAGTCCCTTGCAGACCCATTTTGTATTAAATTCTATGGCTGAATCTTTGGTTCTTTCTCATAAAGCTTTGTGGTTAGCTGCTCCCAAGCAAGCTCTGCCAGAGACAATGTACTCTGTCCTAGAAAGAATGGTTTACATTTTCAGAGACCAGGGTAACAGTCTAAACATCTAGATACGGGGTATGCGTCTCCATGGTTCCTCCACAACACAGATAAGTCACCCAGAGTAATCCTGACCCACTGATAATATACAGATTGTCACATGAAGAGATGCCAGTATAGGCGGGGCTTCTTGCCCTCACAGGAATCGTTTGAACTATAGGCAAAGTTCATACCTTAATGTGTGAAAGGGGCTGGGATTTGTCAAGTATGTCAGATGGTCATCACAGACCTGACTGAGAGTTACATTAGATCCTATGGTTGGAAAAGGGTACTTGATATTTAGATTTACTCTTGTTCCTTGTTGTTTTGCCAACCACCCTCTTTATGGATCTTGACAGAACAACCAAGGATATCCTGTATAGAACTACTCTGCACAATATTTATGTGCTGAATTAATGTTGCATGTATGTAACGTACTAGATTCTTAAGATGTTTGTCAGGCTTTACGTTTTGGTTTTGTACTTTGGAAACACTTTTCTCTCCCTCTCCCTCTCTCTCTCCCTCTGAAACTTCAGGGTCCCTGCCAGCTTCATCCTTCTCCCTTATCAAGCTGGGTGGAATTGAGAATCTTCTTTTCCCCCAACAAAATCAAGGGAAGTATCCAGGGGTCCTTTGGAGCGGGAGTGCACAGGAGCGCAGCTCCGGGAGTGAGAAGCCCAGGGGGTGGGCACATGACTAAGCTCCACCCCCTCCTCGGCTTCCCCGAGCAGTGCAGAGGTGCAGCGCCCCGGGGAAAGCCCTGCTAGGGTCTTTATTGTTTTTAATGTTTTGTTTTAATATTGATACCATTTTTTATCTGGGCACATGGCACATAAGTACTGGAGAAATTTCACCAACCCTTCAGCAGCTTCCACCCCATCAGTTTGGTGTAGTGGTCAGGAGTTGGACTCTAATCTGGGAGAACCGGGTTTGATTCCCCACTCCTCCACATGCAGCTGCTGGTGTGACCTTGGGCCAGTCACAAGTTCTCTCAGAGCTGTTCTCTCATGAGCAGTTCTCAAAAGACCTCTCTCAGCCCCACCTACCTCACAGGGTGTCTTGTTGTGGGGAGGGGAAGGGGAAGGGATGGGCGGTGCACATGTCCTGGGTATCGCAAGTCTACTTGAAACCTGGTGGTTTTAAGGGAGCAGGAAGAGAATGAGGGTGTGTTCTTGACGCTTATTTTTATTGCACAAAGTATTGGATAGGGAAGGGAATGGAGGAAGAGCAGGTCAGTTTCACTCACCTGTGGAGTGGAGCCTGAGGGGTGGGTGTTGTCTTCTGACACACTTCCGGTATGTTATGGGGTGTGGCATATGCAAATGAGTTATGCTAATGAGCTCCTGCACCTCTTTTTCTACAAAAGGACCCCTGGAAGTATCATCTACTATAAGTGGCAGTGACTCAAGTGTTTTTTTTTTCTTGTTTTTTTTTAACCTGATTAATTTAACTGGGGATCCTCGGGATTGAACTAGAGACCTTCTGCATGCAAAGCAGATGCTCTGCCCCCCCCCCCCCCCATGGGCTAGCTTGGACGATTGAAACACCTGGTCAGAGAAGAGATAGGGTTTGCCCCCGAAGAGCTCTCATCTGCTCTTTCCAGTTTGAAGCCAATTCCTCCTCAGAAGTACCATCAGGGCCCAGTAGCAGTGCTGGAAGGAAATAGCAGAGTGTTTCTTCCCTCGGGCATATCCCTCATGTGTAAAATTTTAACAGCAGTGGAGTATGACACTCTCAGTCAGAGCGGTTTGTTTTGGATGTTTTTCTTGCATGATTGTTGTATTTTTTTTTTTGGTTAGGAGGAGTGATGTGGTTTTTAGTAGGGTTGTTAGCTGAATTTCTAGTGTGTTAGGCTGTCTTTGTGAGTGATTTCACAGCATGGTGGACTCTGATGTTCAGACACAGCACAGATAAGGAGGCATAATGGTGAGCAGAGTGGTTAATGTTTAAGAGGCAAGAACTGAGACAAGTTGTTTCCTTTGAAATGTGGCATTGGAAGAGAGTTTTAGGAATACTGTGAAAAAGACAAATCAGTGGCTTCTAGATCGCATCAAGCCTGAACTCTCCTCCAAAAGCTGAATTTACCAAATGGAAGATATCATATTTGGGCAACGTTATGAGAAGACAAGAGTCACTGGGAAAGACAAGAATGCTAGGAAAAACTGAAGGCAGCAGGAAAAGAGGAAGACCCAACCGGAGATGCATGGGGTGGAGAGAGTTGGCAAAGAGAAAATTCTCGGGATGTCCCAAAATTCTCTCCCAAAATTCTAGAACTTTAGGGCATCCAATGAAGCTGATGGACAGTAGGTTCAGGATGGACAAAAGGAAGTGCTACTTTACACAGAGAGTGATTAAAATGTGGGATTCGTTGCCAGAGGGTGTAGTGAGGGCCACAGGAATAAACAGCTTTCAAAGGGGATTAGATAGATTCATGGAGGAGACCTATCAATGGCTACTAGCCATGGCGACTGAGAGGAACCTCCACATTCAGAGGCACTAATCCTCTGAATCCCAGAGCCAAGAGGCAACATCAGGGGAAGGCCTCAGCTTTTCTGCCTGACTGCCTGTTGTTGTGTCTTCAGAGGAACTAGTTGGACACTGTGTGAGACAGGGTGCTGGACCTGATAGGCTCTTGGTCTGATCCAACAGGGCTCTTCTTATGTTCTTATGACTCAGTCAGGGAAGCCATGGCACTCAGTTTGCAAGACCTGAGAATGGCTGTTAACAACAGAACATTTTGGAGAACATTAATTCATAGGGTCACCACAAGTTGGAAGTGACTTGGTTAAAGTATGAAACTTTAACCACTTAACACACATACACTGAGGCAACCTTGAAGGGGGAGAAGAGGAGGATGGATTGGATTTATACCCCGTCCTTCACTACCCAAAGGAGTCTTAGAGCGGTTTATAAACCCCTTCCCTTTCCCTCCCCACAACAAACACTCTGTGAGGTCGGTGGGGCTGAGTGAGCTCTCTCAAGAACTGTCCTTGAGAGAACAGCTCTGAAAGGACTTATGACTGACCCAAGGTTACCTAGTTGGCTGCATTTGGAGGAGTGGGGAATCAAACCCAGTTCTCCCAGATTAGAGTCTGTGCTTCTAACCACTACACCAAACTGGCTCTCATAATGGAACCTCCAATAAGCCACATCATATTTGTCCCAGCAGCCTCCTCCACCTGAATAATGGCACAAGACAACCAATTACAGGTTCAACTCATTTATTTATTTCAATTAATTAAATGGCTGATCTACATCATTCCTTAGTCAAATAAGCTGATATTTTGAGGGAAAGTGGCACTCTCAGCATCCACCTAGTCTGCCTTTCAGGCAGGTCCACCCAGTTGCCGAGCTTCTGCCAGCCTTGCTTATCACAGCCTGCACAACCAGAGTGTGCTGTGAGGCACCAAGCTACATCTCTCTCCCTTCGGGTTGCCAGCTCTGGGCTGGGGCATTCTTGGAGATTTGGGGGGTGGAGCCTGGGAGGGCAGGGTTTGGGGAGGGGAGGGACTTTTTGCAGGATATGATGCCATAGAATCCATTTTCCAAAGCAGCCATTTGGTCCAGGGGAACTGATCTTGGTTGTCTGGAGATCGATTGTGGTAGAGGGAGATCTCCAGGTGCGACCTGCACGTTGGAAAACCCATTCTCCTCTAAGGCTCCTCCCAGGTTCAAGAAATGCCACTCAGTACTGAGGGCACTTCCCAGCGAACCCAGTTCCAAGGCCCATGAAGCTCCAGATACCCACCCACCACACCAGATGCCTCAGGGTGTTTCTGATGAGCCTGAACTACCCTGAGCACCCCACCCTTACACCTGCTGAACAAGTTGTTCCAACCAGGCCTATTTAAAGATGATGCCCTGCCTCGATTGACAGCATGGAGCAGATGAAAAAAGGCTTTGCCCCAAATCAATCTGGAACTCCCTCCCCCAATTCCAGCTTGGCCCTGCAATAGTGAACAGCTAATCTCCTGCTGTCCTGGGTAGGGCTGCCAAGCCCCCCGGGAGGGCGGGGGAAACACCAATTTTTAATGCTTACCCCCGCTTTTTCAAAATTGGCCACCGGGGGAGGCAATGGCTGCCAGCAGGAACGCAGGGGAATGTCAGAGCCTGCCCTGCCCTCTCCCTGCCAGGCCTGAACTGTCTTAAAAGGGAAATGTCTGCAGAGAGCCTGCCCTGCAGTAAAAAGCCTCACCAGACATTTCCCCTTTAAGAGCAGAGGCAGCAAGAGAGCCCCGCCCAGAGATTAAGGAGGGACTAGGCCAGGGGTGGCCAACCTGTGGCTCGGGAGCCACATGCGGCTCTTTCACACATATTGTGTGGCTCCTGGCAGGGCGGCTGGGGAAGCAAAGGGGAGGCATGCTTTTTCTCTCTTTCTCCCTTCCTTCCTTCCTTCCTTCCTTCCCTCCTCCCTCCCATCTATTTGCTGTCCTAGTTTCTCTCTCTCTCTTTCTTATAACTGGTTTTCCTCGTTTGTTTTTATTTTTGGCAGTCCCATTTAACGTTAATAAAAAGCAAATTTGCATATTTTTAAAAATAAAAACGTGTGTGTGATATTTGTTCCTGTCTTGCGGCTCTCAGACATCTCTATGTGGCTCTTACATTTATTCTATGTGGCTCTTATGTTAAGCAAGGTTGGCCACCCCTGGACTAGGCTCTTTGTACTGGAGGGCCTGCTTTTGCATGTGGCTTGCAAGGTTGCTGGGGTAAGTGCCTCTGCCAGCTCCTTTCCTTCTCTCTCTCTCTCCCCCTCCCCCTTTCTTTCTTTTTTCTGTCTGTCTGTCTCTCTCTCTCTCTCTGTCCCCATCCAGCAGAGGTCTATCAGTGGCTATTATTAGCCACAAGGTCTAAATGGAACACTTTGTCTGGGGCAGTGATGCTCTGCATTCTTGGTGCTTGGGGGGCAACAGTGGGAGGGCTTCTGGAGTTCTGGCCCCGCTGCTGGACCTCCTGAGGGCACCTGGTATTTTTGGCCACTGTGTGACATAGTTTTGTACTGGATGGGCTGTTGGCCCGATCCACTGTGGCTTCTCCCCTGTTCTTATGATATGAAAATCATATTTAGCACTTGTGTAGCACGTAGTGCTTCATATTCTGCCAAGATGAGGAAGGATTCAGTAGGGCCGTTGCTCAGTGATAGAGCATCTGCTTGACATGCAGGAGGTATCAGCCTCTTCAGCTAAAAAAGGATCAGGTAATAGGTGACATTAAAGATCTCAGCCTGAGACCCTGGAGAGCCACTACCAGTCTGAGTAGTCAATACTGACCTTGATGGACCAATGGCCTGATTCAATATTAGGAAACTTCATGAGTTCATGTGTCAGCATGTGGAAGCAACATCACAGGATGTGACATCACAAAATGATGTCACTTCCTTTCTCCTGGCTCCACCCCCAAAGTCTCCTGGCTCCACCCCCAAAGTCCTCAGATATCTCCCAAGTTGGACTTGGCAGCCCTAGTCCTGGGGAAGGTGGGTGGGTCAGCCTCAGGTGAGAGAATGTAGCGGCTAAGCAGGCTGCTGCCCACTCCTGATTGGCTGACCACTCCGCTTGTGAACCAATAGTGCCCTCGGCGCTTCTGAAATTAATGGGGCTGGAGCAAACAACTCTACTGCATTATGCGCCATGAATGTCAAGGGTTGCCAGCTCTGGGTTGAGAAATGCCTGGAGATTTTTTTTTTGGGGGGGTGGAGCCTAGGGAGGGCAAGGTGTGGGGATGGAAGGGAACTCAGCAGGGTATAATGCCCTAAAACCCACCCTCCCAAGCAGCCATTTTCTTCAGGGGAACTGATCTTGTTCATCTGGAAATCAGTTGTAGTAGCAGAAGATCTCCAGATCCCCACCTGGGGGTTGGCATCTCGATGAATGTCTCATTTCTGAACTCCCCCAAATGCCTGGAACACAGAAAAGGGCAGGGCTATTGCCTTCATCCCCTGCTTCTGAGCTTCCCACAGGTTAGAAGGCTGATAGATACTAAAAACAGGATGCTGATCCAGACAGAACTTGGTCAGAACCAGCATATCAGCTTTTAGGTTGTTATGTTTCCAAGCAGCTTGATCATAAGAACCTAAGAGAAGCCATGTTGAATCAGGCCAGTGGCCCATCTAGTCCAACACTTTGTGTCATGCGATGGTCAAAACCCAGGTGCCATCAGGAGGTCCCCCAGTGGGGCCAGAACTCCAGAAGCCCTCCCACTCTTGTCCCCAAGCACCAAGAACACAGAGCATCACTGCCCCAGACAGAGTGTTGTCCCTCAGAGCCCCTATGACCTGCAGGGTTTCACATTAGTGCCATACAGAAGCTGCCATGCTCCAGGTTGATAATCATGACCAGAGGGTCAACGTTCAACTTCTTGCAGGATTTCTGGTTCTGTGGGATTCTTCTTTAGGAAACATCAGTGTCGCCATGCCTTCAGCCCTTTCTGGTGCCGCTGAAGTCCCTTGCCCGTGGGCCAAGAAAAGGAATGGCTGCTACTGGCACCGTTTGATCTCAGGGAGACCCCCTGGCTTTGCGAGCTCCTTTTCCTTATAACTGGATGCAAGCAATCATGAAGTGAGTCTTGGCAGTCTGAGCAAAGACATGTTCCGCTTGTTTTCAGAGGAGCCTTTCCATTCCCAGTTTTCGAGAGATCTAATTGTGATAGATGAACTGAATCGCTTCTCCAGAAGTTCTCCTTTCCCAGCGCCGGACTGCCGTTGTCTTCAAGCATGTCACTGTGGCAACAAAATGACAGCTCTTTCTTGACATCTAATTACATTTCTGCCTGCTGACAAAAGGCAATGCCAAAAAAACAAAACAAAAAAACCCCCTGCTGTGTTCCAGAAGAACCTCCCCCCCCCCCCCCAGCTTTCATTGAACCACACTACGATTAAGACCCCGTTACCCTAATTCTTGGTGATCCGGTTTGTTTGTTTTTAAAATATTTAAATCATGTTGTTTTTGTGAAGTCCCAACACAGAGACTGCCTTCTCCCTGAGGGGAAATCTACACAAAGACCAAACCCGGATGTATGTGTGTGTGTGGGGGGGGGGGGGGCGTACACACCTCAGAGATACACCAAATATTGTTTATAATTCATGCTTGGTTTACAATTAAGATAGTTCAGGGACCCAGAGTACCCCCCCCCCCATTTCTCTGTCCAGCAGTGCTGTTTTAGTTTTGAACAGAGCTCCATTTCATTCTTGCCACTATGTGCTGTGGGCTGGCAAGCTACATCGCCATCAGCAGAAGTCTTCCTCTAGAATTTATGTACTTTCTTTCTTTCTTTTCTTTTTTTTTTTGAAAATAATTTTTATTGAAAAAAACAGCTTCCAAAAAAAGTTACTCAAATATCAGCATTGTCAATGTGAGGATGCAATACCAACGAATAAACAATTTATCGTAACAAGTAAGCTTGACTAATACATTAATAATACGTGTCCTGAATCTGGTAAATCTACACAACCCTAAGTAAATAAAAAGGAAAAGAAAAGAAAAGAAAATCTCCCATAATACCTTTGCTTTGTAGGATATGAAGTAGTAATAACTAGAGGAGAGTGTGACAGAGAAGCGGTAAGTAGATAGATTCAGAAATGAAGCCAAGAGGAATAGCTAGGGTCTCGGGGAAGTACTTATTCTTTATATCTCGCCTTTCAACCCCCAACGGAGACCCAAAGCAGCTTACGTTGTTCTCCTCTCCTCTGTTTTATCCTCACCACAATTTTGGGAGGTACGTTAGACAGAGAGTATGTGACTGGCCCAAGGTCACCCAGCAAGCTTCCATGGCACCTAGCCTCCAGGTGGGACCTGGGGACCCCCTGGAATTACAGCTCATCTCCAGACTACAGAGATTAGTTCCCCTGGAGAAAATGGATGCCTCAGAGGGTGGACTCTGTGGCACTGTATCCCACTGAGGTCCCTGTCTTCTCCAGGCTCCATCCCCAAATCTTCAGGGATAACCAGTGCTCCCTCTAAGCTGTGGAGTATTGTGAGCAAAAATTCTACTTTGTGAGCTACTGGCATTAAAGTTGTGAGTGAGCAACTTGGCTACTGCACAAATCACTTTGCCCTGGAGCCATCCTTCCTGAGCTAAGACAAAAATGTGTGAGCTGGAGGCTAAAAACCTGTGAGCTGGCTCACACTCACTCAGCTTAGAGGGAACACTGCGTCCTAACCTGGATCTGGTGACCCTACTCCCCCATCCCCTATTGGTGGCCAAGGAGGGACCTGGCAACCCTGGGCCCAAGTGGGGATTCAGACTTGGATTTCCCAGAGCCTAGTCTGAAGCTTAAACTGCTACACCCTATTGGAAAGGAAAGCCAGCTCCGTTGGTGTCAGAAGCTTCACTTAGCAGAAGGGAGACACGCTGGCCCAATCTGCATCTGCTATGTAAAGCTGTTCTGTGCTGCTGTGGCGCTGGCTCCCCATTAGGCTCAGTATAAAGCTCTCCTCTGTCCGCATCAGGACGTGTTTAGGGAGAGCGCATGGGAGAGGGGGGAGGAGTGGCCTCCCAGGGGCGCCAGCAGGTTGCTGCACTGTGGCGAGAAAATGACACTTACGACCCACCCCCCCGGAAAGTAAAAAGGGGTGACCTGGCGGGGGGGGGGGAGGAAGAAGGGGGTCAGGAAAGACAGAACGAGCTGGGTAAAAAACACAAAACACTCAGCAGTTGCCCAGCAGGGTGTTCGGGAGACTGGCCCTGAAAATAACAAAAGGTTCAGGGATGGGTGTGCTTCCAGCCTCCCCCCCCCCCCCCCATATGATAGCAGAAAAAAAATGTTCCCTGGCTGCTTTTAAACGCAGATGACTGGATTTTCAGCTAGCTTGTTTCCTTTGTGACAATTTGCATATCTCCTTAGAAAAGATGGGGAAGGGAGAATTCAGCTCCAGTTGTCTGCTTTTTGCTCATAGTGGCTCGAGGGTGGGGAGGAGCAATAGTAGCACCTTAAAAGTACATGCAGATAAGGCAGTGAGACACTGTAGGGACACTGGAGTCATTACTAAATGGCCATAAAATGATGCAGAACCTGAAAAGGTTAGTCAAGTAGAATAGAGGACCAACAATAAAAGGTTAATATATAGTGTATAAAAAGATACATCTTTTTATTAACAACGAATTTAAAAAATATATAGTTTTAGGTTCAGTCCCCCCCCCTTTGTCCATAAAATGGTGCAGCGAGCTGATCCTGAGATGAAACAATAGGAGAGTGAATGCGGCATCAGATGTAGGCAGAAATTTGTGAGATGATGTGAGATCGTTTGCACAGTGGTGAGAAATACCAATGCAGATTGGACCCCTGTGTCTGCTCTGTTTTGCTCATGAATACACGTGGCATCAGCATGTCAAGCAGTTGTCAACTAAACATCCCATGGGTGTCGCTCTGTTTTCTGTGGCACTGCAAATGACGCTGAGTGCAGATTTAAAAAGTGCAATAATACAGGCAAGAACCTGAAGCCCCCAATTGCACAAAGGAATCAAATAGCATAGAAGAGGTTCAAGCAAATATGAATATATTGAGAATAGTTGAAAAGATGTCCAAGAAATGAAAAGGAAAGAAGATATTGATTCAGCTCTGCTGTGTGGTTGGGACATGCACCACAAATGTCCATTTTATACAAACATACATGTGTTAACTTCCTAAATCATGTGCATTCATTTAAATGTCTTAATGAGCCAGTTTGGTGTAGTGGTTAAGAGCATGGATTTTAATCTGGGAGAACGGGGTTTGATTCCCCACTCCTCCACATGCAGCCAGCTGGGTGACCTTGGGTCAGTCACAGTTCCCTCAGAGCTGTTCTCTCAGAGCTCTCTCAGCCCCACCTCCCTTACAGGGTATCTGTTGTGGGAGGGGAAGGGAAAAAGACTGTAAGCTGCTCTGCGGCTCTGAGTGAAGGGTGAAGTATAAATCCAATCTCCTCCTCCTCTTTCTCATTTATAACCCCCCTTTCTCTTCAGTAAGGATCCAAAGAAGCTTACATCGTTCTCATGTCCTCCCTTTTATCCTCACAACAACCCTGCAAGGCAGGTTATATTGTGAGTGCAAGGCCACCCAGTAAGATACCTTGGCAGACTGGGGACTGGAATTTTGGCCTTGATGGTCCTGGGCCAACCCTTATAACACCACACACATAACAAAGTAAAATAAGAAGCATTGCTTTATATAATAAAAGAGCTGAAATGCTTTGTTTCTGGAACTTGTCACAAACATGCAATAGCATTTGATAGCTGACATGAACTGGCACTCCCCCATTTTATTTTAAGAGTATTTGGAGGCTGTTGTGGAATCAGATTGACAATATACGAAGCTTGACAGCTAATGAAAATTCAGTGTTTGAAACTGAATGAAACAAGGGGAAGAAAGAAATGAGGGCACTAAGAAGTTTAAAGGACTATAGTCTTCCTTGTAAAGATGAAGAAACTCCCCCCCCCTTTTTTTTTTATAGAGTGGATCCCCAACCTTATTAAGTTCATGGGCACTTTTGGAGTTTGGGGAAAAGACAGTGGGCACCACCAGAAAATGGCTTCCCTGGGAAGTGGGACCAGTCGCAAAATGGGTGCCATCGGGGACAAGTCCAAAAGTTAGGGAGATTCAAAGCCAAGCATCCTCCTATCTGGATACAAAGAATTTCAAAATAGGTGCTCCCGAAATGTCAAAGGCAATGCCTCCTGGTAGCTTTTGAAACACTTCCTGCCCCGATGAGATGGAGGCAAGCTAGGAATGGCTGTTTGTTTCTGTGAAGAAGTATTTGGGGGAAGAAGAGAACATTTTTTATACACCCTGTTTTTCTCTACCTTACGGAGTCTCAAAGTGGCTTACAATCTCTTTCCTCTCCACACAACTGGCACTTTGTGAGGTAGGTGGGGTTGAGAGAGCTGTGAGAGAATGGTGACTGGCCCAGGGTCACCCAGCAGGTTTCATGTGAAGGAGAGGGGAAGTAAACCCGGTTCTGGTTCTCCAGATAAGAGGCTGCCACTCTTAACCACTATACCGTGCTGGCTCTCGAGTGGACACCAGGAAGCACATTGATGGCCACCAGGGTGCCACACTGAAGATCACTGTTGTACAGCAAATAGACACAATATTAAAGCTGAAAGTTTAATTTTTACATTTTTTTGATGCCAGCTACCTGGAGTAGACTGAAAGAACATAGGAATATTTTAACGGCTTTTACCATGCTCAGAAAAGGCCCATTGGGCCTGGATGTAGATGTACATTCTACAATAGATGACTTACCTCAAACCACATACTTTGCTGAGAAATTCAGGTGTCCATTTTGATCAGTGAGATGATAAATTCATTTGGCATTTAGCTGTTACCGAATGAGCCTCAGTGAAATCCCAACCAATGACTGCCATCTTATTAAGGAGACATAGTGATGACTCACTTTTACCACAGAGTTTTTTGATCATATCTTTCTGCTATTGTGGAGAGCAGGGGTCCTTTGGGGCCGGAGTGAGGCAGAGCAAAGCTCCGCCAGCTCAGGAGTGGCCACTAGGGCAGCCACGGGCCGAATCAGATTCTCTGATCTGATTCGGCCCACCGCCGAATTGCCGCCGAAATTCGGCGGCAAATTTAAAAGCCACTGGAGGGGAGGGGGTTTGAGGGAGAGGCTCCAAACTTGCAGGGTAGCTGCTGGGGCCTCTCCTCGAAATACCCACCATGTTTCAAGAAGATTAGACCAGGGGGTCCAATTCTACGGGCCCCCAAACAGGTAGCCCACATTCCCTCCATTGTTCTCTATGGTAGGAAAAAAGTTAACATTTTTCCCCACCATAGAGAACAATGGAGGGGATGGGACAATCTGTTTGGGGGCCCATCGAATTGGACCCCGTGGTCCAATCTTCTTGAAACTTGATGGGTATTTCGAGGAGAGGCCCCAGCAGCTACCCTGCAAGTTTGGAGCCTCTCCCTCAAACTCCCTTTCCTCCAGCCCCTCATATATCCTATGAGTTTTTGCCATTGATTTCAATGGCCCCTAGGGTATAATGGGGCTTAAACTGACATTCCCTTTCTGACACACTTCTGGTGATGTCAGGGGGCGTGGCATATGCTAATGAGGTATGCTAATGAGCTATGCTAATGAGCTCCTGCACCTCTTTTTCTACGAAAGGACCCCTGGTGGAGAGTAAGCATTGCTGTTCAGTCGCACAGTCGCGTCTGACTCTTTGCGACCCCATGGGCCACATCACGCCAGGCCCTCCTGTCCTCCATTGTCCTCTGGAGTTTGCTCAACTTCATGTTCATTGCATCAATAACACTGTCTGACCATCTCATCCTTTGCTATCCCCTTCTCCTTTGACCTTCACTCTTTCTCAGCGTCAGGGTCTTCTCCAGTGAATGCTCCCTTCTCACTGGGTGGCCAAAGTATTTGAGCTTCAGCTTCAGGATCCGGCCTTCCAGGGAACAGTCAGGGTTGATTTCTTTTAGGATTGACTAATTTGATCTCCTTGCAGTCCAAGGGACTCTCAAGAGTCTTCTCCAGCACCATAATTCAAAAGCATCTCTTCTTCAGCACTCGGCCTTCCTTATAGTCCAACTCTCGCAGCCATACATTACTACTGGGAACACCATTGCTTTGACCATATGGACTTTTGTTGGCAAGGTGATGTCTCTACTTTTTATTATTCTGTCTAGGTTTGCCATCACTTTCCTCCCAAGGAGCAGGCATCTTTTAATTTCATGGCTGCAGTCACTGTCGGCAGTGATCTTGGATCCCAGAAACATGAAGTCTGTCACTGCTTCGATGACTTCTGACTTCTCCTTCGATTTGCCAAGGAGTGATGGGGCCAGACACCATGATCTTAGTTTTTTTGATGTTGCGTTTCAAGCCAACTTTTGTGCTCTCCTCTTTCACCTTAGTAAGAGGCTCTTCAGGTCCTCTTCACTTTCTGCCATTAGAGTGGTATCGTCTGCATATCTGAGGTTATTGATGTTTTTCCCTGAAATCTTAATTCTGGCTTGTGATTAATCCAGGCCGGCATTTTGCATGGCGTACTCTGCATATAAATTAAATAAGCAAGGTGACAACATACATCCTTGTCGTACTCCTTTTCCTATGCTAAACCAATCAGTTGTTCCATATCCAGTTCTAACTGTCGCTTCTTGACCCTTATACAGGTTTCTCAAGAGACATGTGAGGTAGTCTGGTATTCCCATCTCTTTAAAGACTTGCCATAGTTTGTTGTGCTCCACACTATCAAAGGCTTTAGCACAGTCAATGAAGCATAAGTAGACATTTTTCTGGTACTCCCTTGCTTTCTCTATAATCAGCAAATGTTGGCAATTTGAGCTCTAGTTCCTCTACCTCTTCAAAACCCAGCTTGTACTTCTGGCAGTTCTCTATCCATGTACTGCTGAAGCCTAGCTTGTAGGTTCTTGAACATGACCTTGCTAGCATGTGAAATGAGAGCAATTGTGTGATAGTTTGAACATTCCTTGGCATTGCTCTTCTTTGGGATTTGAATGTAAACTGACCTTTTCCAATCCTGTGGCCAAATTTTCCAAATTTGCTAGCATATGGAGTGCAGCACTTTAACAGCATCAACTTTTAAGACTTTGAATAGCTCAGCTGGGATACCATCATCTCCACTAGCTTTGTTGTTAGTAATGCTTTCTAAGCCCCATTTGACTTCACACTCCAAGATGTCTGGCTTGAGGTCAGTGATTACACCGTCGTGGTTGTCAAGGACATTGAGGTCCTGCTTGTATCGTTCTTCTGTGTATTCTTGCCATCTCT
This sequence comes from Lepidodactylus listeri, assembly GCA_029233225.1. NCBI lineage: Eukaryota > Metazoa > Chordata > Lepidosauria > Squamata > Gekkonidae > Lepidodactylus > Lepidodactylus listeri. The sequence continues at coordinate 113,134,600 of JARCFY010000006.1, forward strand.
TCCTAATTTCTTCTGCTTCTGTTAGGTCCCTACCATTTTTGTCCTTTATCATGGCCAGCTTTGCACGAAACATTCCCTTGATTTCTCCAATTTTCTTGAAAAGATCTCTAGTCCTTCCCATTCTATTGTTTTCCTCTTTGCATTGTTCATTTAGGAAAGCCTCCTTATCTCTCCTTGCTGGAAATTTGCATTCAGTTGGGTAAATCTTTCCTTTTTACCTTTGCCTTTCACTTTCCTTCTTTCCTCTGCTACTTCCTCATCAGACAGCCACTTTGCTTTCTTGCATTTCTTTTTCTTTGGGATGGTGCTGATTGCTGCCTCCTGTAAAATGTCTCGAACTTCCATCCATAGTTGTTCAGGCACTCTGTCTATCAAATCTAGTCCCTTTAACCTATTCTTCACCTCCACTGTATATTCATCATGGATGAATAAGGGATCTAGGTCAAACCTGAATGGCCTAGTGGTTGTCCCAACTTTGTTCAGTTTAAGTCTGAATTTTGCAATGAGTAGTTCATGATCTGAGCCACAGTAAGCTCCAGGTCTTGTTTTTCCTGACGGTATAGAACTTCTCCATCTTGATACAATTAGTCTGATTTTGGTGTTGCCTATCTGGTGATGTCCATGTGTAGAGTCGTCTCTGAGGTTGTTGGAAAAGGGGTTCACTATGACCAGCATGTTCTCTTGACTAAACTGTTAGCCTTTGCCCAGTCATTGAAGTCCCTCCCCTCTGCAATCCCCACTCTCCTCAGGCTCCACCCCAAAATCTCCACGTATGTCTCAACCTGGAGCTGGCAAACCTAGTGTCCTCTTTGGTAGGAGAGGGGTACTCTCAGGCCACATGCTTCTGTTGGGGTGCCACTGTTGTGGGGTCTTTCCCCCCCATCTGCTGGCTCTCCATGGGGGATGGGAGTGGTTTCAGGGAGTAGTGGCTGGCTTGGTAGCTGGTGATTGGCTGCACTCATGTGTGCCACAGGGGCATCGCTGGCTGCCGTTGTGGTGGGAGGTTCCAGGGTTTCTATGGACTCCAGGATGTTCTGTGCCTGACAGAAAGCTACATGTTTCCACCTGTGGTATGTCCATAGGGAGTGGCCTAGTGGCACCATGGTTACGCCACTCTGGTGCGGGGAGGCCCTTCATATGGCACTGCCCAACATCCATATAAACAGTCTGGTCCCACAGTTATTCAGTGGTGTTTGGGGGGATTCATTCACCTGTAACTGAAAAAGAACTACTGAAATCATGTGTGCGTGTTGTCTTCATAAAAAATCTAAAATGGCAACTCTATACCTCATCTTTAGGGATGAGACAAAACAAAATTGGAAGTACAGACTTGATTTCCCACCCCCCTGTAATGCAGATATTTGTCATAGTATATTTTTGAATGCTGGCTGTTTGTCTATTGTAGTCTTTCAGCCGGGATTGGTATGTTTATCACTACTCCTTCTAACCTACCCTGAAAATCTTGGTGTGTGATTTATTCATAACAAAGTGAGTCTATTAAAGTGCCAGAGACTGAGAAATGACTTCTACTTGTAAGTGTTTTTACTTACACCACATTGTGTTACATTTAAAGGGAGATTAATTGGGAGGAATTATTTATAGTCAGTGTCTTCAGATGGTCTAATTGTGATTTAACTCGCTTGTTTAAAGTGCTTTTGGGGATGGGTAGGTGGAAAGCTGATTAATTAGGACTGCATCTGTCCCTGTGTTACCATGAGCGGTTCATTTGGAATGAACTTACAGTAGTCTGTTTATTTTTGGTACGCCTGGCAATTGGCAGGAATTGGGGGTGGGAGAGAGAAATCTGTCACAACTATGACAAAATCAAAACTGATATTTTTCTGAAGAAGAAGAGATTGGATTTATACCCTGCCCTTCATGCAGAGTCTCAAGAGCAGTTTACAAACTCCTTTCCCTTTCCCTCCCCACAACAGACACCCTGTGAGGGAGGTGGGCTGAGAGAGCTCTTTCCAGGACTGCTCTTGAGAGAACAGCTCTGACAGACCTATGGCTTGTCCAAGGTCATCCAGCAGGTGCAATTGGAGGAGTGGGGAATCAAACCCGGTTCTCCCAGATTAGAGTCTGTGGCTCCTAACCACTGCACCAAACTGGCTCTAGTGTAGTTTAGTGCCGTTTATTAGCAGATTTTTGTTTTAGGTTGGAAGAAGGCTCCTTGGAGGAGGATGCTTGGATTCAACTTGGTGAACTGACACTGCGCAGGGATATTCCTGCTGAACTTCACTTGACTTCACAGCCATAGAAGTGTACTCTCCCTTATTGCTGTAGGTCAGAGAAGAGCTAGAAGGCTTCCTTTGTAGAAGGAAGCCTCATAAACTTTATTGAGTATAGAAAAAATCAAGTCATATGCATGCATGTGTGAACCTGGCCTAAGAACATCAGAAGAGTCGTGCTGGATCAGACCAATGGTCCATCTAGTCCAGCATCCTGTCTCACACAGTGGCCAACCAGCTCCTCTGGAGGGCCAGCTACAGGGCATAGAGGCCAAGATCTTCCCCTGATGTTTCCTCCTGGCACTGGGATTCAGCGGCTGACTGCCTTTGAACATGGATGTTCCCCTTAGTCACCGTGGCTAGCAGAAGAAAAAGAAGAGAAGAGATTGGATTTATACCCCGCCCTTCACTCGGAGTCTTACAAACTCCTTTCCCTTCCCCTCCCCACAACAGACACCCTGTGAGGTAGGTGGGGCTGAGAGAGCTCTTCCAAGGACTGCTCTTGAGAGAACAGCTCTGAGAGAACTTGTGACTGACCCAAAGTCACACCAGCAACCGCATGTGGAGGAGTGGGGGGGATCAAACCCGGTTGCCCCAGATTAGAGTCAGCGCACTTAACCAATGCACCAGACTAGAAGCCACTGATAGACTTATTCTCTATAAATCTGCCTGAGATCACTCAACTTAAAATAGATCCCTTTAAAAGCTATTTATTCCTATGGCCATCACTATACCCTCTGGCAGTGAATTCCACATGGTAATTACTCCCTGCATAAAGAAGTATTTCCTTTGGTCAAGGCTTATAAACCTTCCAGTCTTGTGACTCCAGAATGCATTTTAAAGATGACTGATTAGTCTATGTAGTACTGTAAAATGATCAATATGACAGAAAGGTAACGGTGAGTTCTTGAGTTCCTTATTTTATCCTGGCTTTCAGGGTATAATTTACCTACTTACCAATGATTCTAAGAGATCTAGGGGTGTATAGCGCAGTTGTGACGTATCTGCTGTCGAATCCTCATTTTCTAAACTCCATTTCTGCATTCGTTAAAGGACAGGATAAAATCCATTCTTATTTACCATGTCTGCACTTTTGTCATAAGGAAGCCGGGAGCAAGGGAAACTTTAAATTGCTGTGGGAATTTAAATTGCAATTTTTTTGGTCTCCAGGTTCAGAATATGAAGTGTTGTCAGATCCGCCCCTGCCCCCTTCTTGTAGATAAAGGATTTACTGCCATGAGAAGCTTCACAAAATTGACTGCCAAGTTAATGAGAAAAGAGTTGCTGTGACTCTTGGCCTTTATTTCATTAGTAGTTGCCGTCGAGAGCAATAAGTGCCCTTCCGCTTTGCAGCCACGTGAAATAGGGATTATTTTTCTCCCTATCATGATGCAGATCACACGGTCTAGTTCCTAAGTGGGCAACTAATGAACTTAAGAGAAAAGAAGTGTTGGTTTCTTCCTGTTTTATTATTTACTAGGCATAAGGTCCGTTGTGGAAACAAATACAATGGGCTCTAGAAAAAGGCTCTGCGAGAGTGCCCCAGCCTTGGGAACTCAGCGTCAATTTGCTGTGGTATAATGACACAGAGTCCACCATTTTCTCCAGAGGAACTGATCTCTGCTACCTGAAGAGCAGTTGTAATTTTGAGTGATCTCCAGCCCTCACCTGGAGATTGGCAACAATTGTTACCCAAGAGGAAATGGCTGGTTTGGAGGGTGGAGTCTATGGCACTGTACCTGTCTGAGGTCCCACCCCTCCTCAAGCCCCACCCTCTCCAGGCTCCACCCCTCAAATCTCCAGGAATTTCCCAACCTGGAGTTGGCAACCCTATCTGCTTCCCAGCCAAGCATCAACCTGCCATTATCTGCCCCTCTAATTTCAGCTTTCCATCTCCTCCCTGCTTCCTCCTGGAGATCAGTTGTAATTCTGAGTGATCTCCACTCCTCACCTGGAGATTTTATTTGGATTTTTTGGATTTTTTTGGAGATAGGTAACAGTGGTTTCCCAGGAGGGAATGACTGGTTGAGAGGGTGGAGTCTATGGCACTGTATCTGTCTGAGGCCCCACCTCTTCTCAAACCTCACCCTCTCCAGGCTCCACCCCTCAAATCTCCAGGAATTCCCCACCTGAAATTGACAACCCTTTCTCCTTCCAGGCCAAGCATCAACCTACCTTTATTTTCCCCTCACTCTTCAGCTTTCCATCTCCCCTCCCCACCTGCAGCCTCTACTGTGCTCTGAAGCCCTGACTGCCACGTCACATTGGGTGTCATGGGGGGGGGCATCTCAGCAGGGTATAAGGACACAGAGTTCACCGTTTTCTCCATGGGAACTGATCAATGTCATCTGGAGAGCAGTTGTAATTCTGAGTGATCTCCAGCCCTCACTTGGAGATTGGCAACAATGGTTTTTTTGGCCGGGAGAGTGGGGTAGAAATTTAAATAAATAAATTTCCCAGGAGGAAAAGTGGTCTTTCTCTGCAATGAGGACCAAAGCAGCTTACATCATTCTCCTCTCCCCCTTTTAAATTGCACAGCAATCCTGTGAGGTAGGTTAGGCTGTGACTGGTTCAAAATCACCCACTCAGTTTCAACAGCAAGAACTTGGATCTAGCAGACCCTGCTCTGAAGTACTGATTATGATGCCTAGGGTACCCAACCTCCAGGTAGAGCCTGAAGATCACCAGGGATTACAACTGAACTCCAGACAACAGATCTCTCCTGTCCAGAGAAAACAACTGCTTTGGAAGGTAGACTTTATGGCATTCTGTTCAGCTGAGGCCTCTCTCCTCCCCAAACCCTGGCTTTCATAGATACCAGAACATCTCCTGGAATCTCCCTACCTGGAGCTGGCAACACTAGTCACAACTGGTCCCAATGAGTTCTTCACAAAGGCCTGTGAAGGGTTTCCTTTCTTTGTCTCAACCAAGCTTGGTTGCCTACTGTGTGTTTACAACTCAGCTGTTCGCCTCCCACCCTTGTCCCATGGGTGTATCTCACTCCTTAAGTTCCCTGCCACCAGTCACTGAATTGTCACTGCCTTTTTGGAGGGACAGTGAGACCCCTGTGGCCAAATCTCCCTATTTGGAGATGGAATGCCCAATCTTTGGGGGATCCCTGGAAAGCTGGCAACCCAAGGGTCTGGCCTTTCCTTGCTTCCCTGGGCTACCCCCTCCCTTTGGTATTGGGCAGAGCGGGGGAGACCATGGGGTCAGAGCACAAAACAGATTATTGGTCCAAATAGAAGAATTTCTTTTAGTATTTAGTATTTACACAATTATGGAGCACACACACACACTAAATGAATAGGGCACAACTGTAGGAGTAAGCACACACTATGAACCAACAGGGCATAAATCAACAGCTTGCCTGGAAAGGTGGAATATAAATGTGAATAATAAATAAATAAATAAAACGGGTTAAACACAATCCTTCCTGGATGGGCTGAAGCCTGTATTGATGGTGCCCCGCCCCTTGGGAGGATCCCTCTTTTCCTGCACTTTTTGGCCTTGGGGCTGCTGGGAACTGTAGTTCAACAGATGAGGAAGCCTCATTCAACCCAATTAGTGATACCCCTGCAGGCCCCTCTCCAGAACTACAGCTCAATTGAACCTTATGGGGGAACATTTTAAACAAACCAGAGACAGCAGCCATCTTATAAGCCATTTTGTTTCACCTACAACTCATTAGCATATGCCACGTCCCCTGTCATCACCAGAAGTGTGTCAGAAAGGGAATGTCAGTTTCAGCCCCATTATATCCTAGGGGCCATTGAAATCAATGGCAAAAACTCATAGTGTTACTTTTTTCCTGCCATAGACAACAATGGAGGGAATGGGAGCAACCTGTTTGGGGGCCTGTAGAATTGGACCCCCTGGTCTTATCTTCTTGAAACATGGTGGGTATTTCGAAGAGAGGCCCCAGCAGCTACCCTGCAAGTTTGGAGCCTCTCCTTCAAACCCCCTCTCCTCCAGTCAGCGGCAATTCGGCAGCGGGCCGAATCAGATCAGAGAATCTGATTCAGCCCGTGGCTGTCCTAGTGGCCACTCCTGAGCTGGCGGAGCTTTGCTCCACCTCGCTCTGGCCCCAAAGGACCCCTGCTGCCAGCCATTTTAAAAAAATAGTTTTTCCCTCGAGCATGCCCACAAGCGCTGCTATGCCTCCTGGGATATGTAGTTCATGGGGCTGCAGGCCATTTTTAAAAAGTTTACTCTCTAGGCATGCACTCAAGCACTCATCAGCCTGCTGGGACATGTAGTCTCCCTCTCTAAATTTTTCAATATACCCCTTCCCCAAAGCACAGGAAAAAGCTGAACTACAGGGGTGTTTTTATTTGAAAGTCTCTATGCAGAAAACAATGTTTAGAGCAGCCCCTGTGGGAGAGGGGGTGTGAATAAGTAGTGGAGCGCACTTCACTAACTACTAAAAAAAAATGGCGGCTGAAAAACAAGAGACCTGTCAGAGCTCCCTCATGGATTGGGGGATCAGACAACAGGAAATCCGGTTTGAAACCAGCTCAGTCCAAAAAGACCAGACTTTAACAGGTATCAAAGAAACACACGGGTGGGGGGGGGGGAGGACACAGACGACAGGGGCACGACAGACAGATGTTGCTGTCTGATTGTGCACTTTAAATCCAGAAGGGAACAGCAACGGAAGCAGATAAAACTGCGCATCTGAACTAGGGTTGCCAAGTCTGGGTTGGAAAATACCTGGGGATTTTGGGGGCGGAACCTGAGGAGGACAGGGTTTAAAAAGCGGAGGGACTTCAGTGGGATATAATGTCATTGAGTCAACTTTTCAAAAATGGCTATTTTCCCCTCCAGGTGAGCTGATCTCTGTCCTGGGAGTTCTCCAATCACCACCTGAAGGTTGACAACCCTACTATAGAGACTGGATGTTCTAGGACTTCCATTTTTTCTATGGTATACCATAGAGACTAGGCGAAACAAACTGATAGTTTGTAAAGACCATAAAGGCTAGAAACTGGTTGGGGGTTGACAGAGTGAAACAACTGCTGTTTCCAGGAGAAGGTGGGGTTTGGGGAGGGGAGGGGCCTCAGCATGGTACAATGCCATAGAGCCCACCCTCCAAAGCAGCCATTTTCTCCAGTGGAGCTGATCTCTGTAAGCTGGGGATCAGTTGTAAAAGCGGGAGATCCTCAGGCCCTACCAGGAGGCTGGTAACCCTAGTCTGAACGCAGCCTAGGACTTTAGTTTCTTCTACGGCTTCTCCAGGGAAAGTGACCTGTACAATTCTGGGTAGGGTTCCAAATATGCTGGGGGAAGTGTGTTGCCATAGAAACCATGCTTTGAAGCTGCCATTTCCTTAAGGTGAACTCACCGATCTCTGTAGGCTGGAGGGCAGTTGTAATTCCAGTAGAATAGCAGGCCCCACCTGGAGGCTGGCAACTCAAGGAGAAAAACCTTGACCTGTGCCAGTCAGAAAAAAAACCCCTCCGGGCATGCATTACGAAAGCATACCATTTGGGGCCTATCAGTATTCTTTATGTAACAGCTTGAGCCATTGAAACTTTCTGCAGAATTTGCCCAATATTCCATTGTGACGGTGCTCTGGCTTTTATAATGGTGAAATCTTGTTGCATTGGCATTGTTGAAGGTTGCAGTTTTTGATGCTTACACCTTGAAATGAAGGCTCAAGTGGGGCTAAACTAATGTTTATTGAATTGGTAAGCAAAGTAGGCAATTTATTAAATCTTCCCTTCCCTCTAGGGCAGGTTCCCTAAAAGGCTGCCCAAACTGGTTGCCAGCATTTGAGTCCACCCTCCAAAGCATCCATTTTCTCCAGGGGAACTGATTTCTGTTGTATCTGGAGGTGTGCTATAATTCTAGGAGATCCCCAGGTCCTACCTGGAGGCTGGCATCCCTAATTTCCTGTCATGGTTCCAAACTCAGAACATCAATGATTCTCCTCACTTTTCCTTTCTTGCATATAAACCTGTGCCATGAGATGCCAATCATCAACACCTTCGCTCTATGACTAACAACATACGGATTCAAATGTTGATCCCCAACATCACTAGTATCGTTTGGGGGAGTGCAAGTCTTCCCCCCCCCCGAAATTTCCTTTTTAGTCTGAAATTTTAGTTAGAATTTCCTAATTCTTCTTACTGCCTTTCGAAAGAGGATCTTCCCTTTAATTTCTCTTAGTCGTTTTTTCCTTGTACCACACACTGGTGCTCTACACACTCTTATGAATTCATGAATTGCACATTTTTTGTTGTTGTTGTCATTATAGACACAGGGTAGTGCTCTAACTGGAGGACAGGAAGGTTGGTGAAGACATTGCCTGCCTGTGAGTGTTTGCAGAGTGAAATTCTGACATTTGGCACAACCTGGCTTCCTGCCTCTCCTTTTATTGAATGTCTCTTTTGATCAAAATGGAATTGATTTGAAACAGACTCGACATTCTAAAAAAAGAAAGAAAGAAAAGATTTCAAGGAGAAAAGGGATTTGGATTTCAAGGAGAAGATGGATAATAAGGAATTTAAAGTATTTCTCTGAACAAGGCCAGTTCTCTCCTCATCCTACGTTCTGTCAGCTAGGTTGGGCACTTCTCGCCATCCTTCGAGGCTTCAGGGTGCTCCTCAGTCGAACTTCAGACACAGAATCTGCACTAATGCTTGTGAGACCCTAGGTAGGGCCTAACCAGTTTTTCATTCCATCAAGAACAATGTGAAGCAGGGAAAACAACAACAACTCTCCCTGAGCCAACTGGAGAAGGGAACTCAAACATTCCTCCTCAGCCACAGGTTGCCAGCCTCCAACTGGCGGCTGGAGATTTCCCAGAATTAAAACTAATCTCCAGGTAAAAGAGTTCAGTTCTCTTGGAGAAATTGGCTGCTTTGGAAGGTGGACTCTATGGCATTATACCCCACTGGGGTCTCTGTCTTCCCCAAACCCCACCCTCTCAAGACTCCACCGCCCAAATCTCTAGGAATTTCACAATCCAGAGCTGCCAACCCTACTTCAGACCTGTAGCTAGTCTTGCTTCTATGAAGCTGGAGAAGAGTGGGAGAGGCTTCTCTGGCAAAAGCATGGTGTTGAGGGACTTCCGCCTTCCTTTCCTCGGTTCCCTGACTGCCTACGCTGCATGAGACTAGGGATGCCAGCCTCCGGGTGGGACCTGGGAACCTCCAGACTGCAGAGATCGGTTCCCTTGGAGAAAAGGGATGCTTTGGAGAGTGGAGTCTATGGCATTGTATCCCACTGAGGTCCCTGTCCTCCACCCACCCACAGCTCTCTAGGACTTTCCCAAAGTGGAGCTGGCAACCTTACCCCCATGCCCCTCCGATTGCCTGGGAGGGGACCCGGGGACCCGACATGAGACAATAGGTCATTCTTCTGCTGACAACGGTCCTGCATGCTCCATCTGCAGTGGGAGGCTGCAGTGAAAATGGCCCCTGCTCCAAGCAGGGGTGAAACAAATCCTGTTCTCGTTCTTGCCCCTTTGTTACTCATGAGCTTCTGCCAGTTGAATATAGTAAAGGGGTAATTGTGTCTGTCTCAGAAATATGCACAGAAATTTTGTTCATTTTAGTTTTCAGTTCATCACATACGACATTGTTTTGTTTTTAATTATTGCTTTTCATTATTTTAGCTATTGTTGTGACTGTGCAACCCGCCCTGAGCGCGTCCACGGGGAGGGTGGGATAAAAATCGAAACAAACAAACAAATAACCTAATGATTCAGATATTCGTTTTGTTATGACACCCGGGTTCCTTTCCTCATGTTTTCAGTGTGAAACACATGCGGATGTAGTACTTCTTAAATTATTTCCCGCTCAATTGCAGTCAAATTCTCACCAACTATATTCCTCATCTATGATCCTGCCAGGAAAATTTCAGACCGATAGGTAGGCCTGTAGCCATTGGGGGGGGGGGAGCCTTTGGAGGACAGTGCCTCCATGGAGGACATTTTGTCAGCTACGCTACCATCTCTCGCCCGGGAGTTGGGACTCGACCTGTGACCCCACCCGCTGGAATGTGCTCATGTGCTGTTTAGCTGTCTGGCTTCCTTATCACACCCTGCTTTTGTCTGCTATGCTCCCAGCTTGCTTGCTTCGCTCCCAGCTTGCTCAAGGTCTGGGATAAATCCTCCTCTACCTTGTTATTCTTTTTGCAGCTGCTCTTGAAAACATTTAGTAGAAGTTCCTTGGGAACAAAAAGCACAATAACCTGTTTGCCGCCATTTCTGTGTGAAACCTGTTCCGGGGGCTGGAACAACTTTTTACATTTTATGATTGGTGTAGATGCAGTGAGGGGGATTCCGGTTGCTTAGTATAATACTGTTTGTTTACAATAAAGTCATTACTAACAGGAAAAGTGTAACCATTCCAATAAGAACCTCTTTGCAAATAAAGGACTTTCTGGTTAAAAAGACCTGTTGCAGACTGCATCTTTTGAGACAATCTCACACCTTTAGGCTGAGGACCCCCAGCACTCAACCATAGCAAGAAGCCGCAGGAAGAGCCAGCATGACAGCTGTGCTGGCTGGCAGAGGTGCATTGAGGTGCTGGGGCAGACCACTGTAGAATGTCCTGCCCTGCCACCTCACTGCACCTCTGCCAGCCAGCCCAGCCACCTCTCTACTGCTGGGAGAACTGAGGGGGGCAGCAGGCAGGACAGCGGGCAGCCATCAGAAAGAGGTGTCACGACGCCTCTTTCTGCTCCCTGCTCTGCCACCTGCCTGCCTCCTCCTCAGCTCTCCTGATGGAGAGGAAAAAGAAGAATCGCTGCTTTGGTCCCTGGGCAAAAAATTCCTGGTTACAGGGCTGCAGGTAGGAGAAAGAACCCCCATTTTATCGGTACTTAAAATCTTCATTTGCAGACCTGGCAGGGAGAGGCAAGAGACACTGACGTGAAAGTGGTTTCTGTTATGTCCTGGATGCAATTCCACAGACAACCAGGCTGCGATTCTCTATGGATACACTTGTATTTTTATTTATTTATTTATCTTTATTTTTATACCCCGCCCTCCCCGCGAGCGGGCTCAGGGCGGCTTACAAGGGCACAAGTGCCAAGCAACATCATAAAACAATTTAAAATCAATTTAAAATCAACAACGGCAATAAAACTCCTGTACATAACAAAAATAGAACTATAATTCCCAATAAAGTGCTTGCAGTCTTATTAATCAGATGGCTTCCTATCGAGCTGGAGTCCTACCAACCATAACCATCGGGCCTGGGCTGCATTCAGGGCCAGCTCTCGATGTAGATGTTATTACAATGCTGGTGGCGGCTCCTAGCCAAAGGCCTGGCGGAAGAGCTTCGTCTTACAGGCCCTGCGGAACTGCATCAGGTCCCGCAGGGCCCTGATCTCCTCCGGGAGCTCATTCCACCAGGTTGGAGCCACCACTGAAAAGGCTCTGGCCCTGGTCCCAGTGAGCCTGGCTTCCCTGGGGCCCAGGACAAGAAGTCGATGATACAACCCCGACCGAAGTGCTCGCTGGGGTATATGCGGGGAGAGGCGGTCCCTCAGGTATGTTGGACCCTGGCCATATAGGGCTTTAAAGGTAAGAACCAGCACCTTGAAGCGAACTCGGTATGCTATAGGCAGCCAGTGCAGCTCCGCTAGCACAGGTCGGATGTGGTCCCGTCTTGAGAGACCCATCAGTAACCTGGCCGCGGCATTCTGCACCAGCTGCAGCTTCTGGGTTTGCACCAAGGGCAGCCCCATGTAGAGGGTGTTACAGTATGATTCTTTGATGTGACCAAACATGTAATGGTGCTGGCCATGCGGTCTGACCGCATGGCCTGGAAAAGGTACAAGCTTGAGGTAAAAGAACAATAGAACCCAGGCTCCTAAAGATCCACCTATCAGGGGCTTAGCATATTCAAATGAACCAATGTAATCTCTGGTGGGAAGATTAACCTATCCCACAAAGTGGGTGTGGACAGGGGCAAGGCTTTTCTGTGCATATAAACTGACCCCCGGGCCACCTCAGGTATGCTTGTTCCTAACTACAATAAACTTGATCATGTGGCAACTCACTCCACTGGCCTCCAGACTCCAGTACTTTTCAGTTTCCCTCCTTTTCTGATACTTTCAGTAGGAGGACTGACAGCTACATCCTGTTTAGTTTAGTTTTTTATTCTGCAACTTTCCAATGAAATGAAAGAGGTCAAGATAAATTTGCTTCTTCCTCCTCCCTCACATAGAAAAACCTCAGATCCTTTCTTTTGACTGATTTCTGGCCTATCTCTTGGCTTTCACCTGCTCTGGTATGGGGCAGAAACATTTGTCCCATTGATTTGCCTTTCAGCGATTATAAGTAACATGGCCGCTTCACTCCCTTGTAACCAAACTGAAGAGCTGCCAACCTCCAGGTGGGGCCTGGAGACTTCTCACTCTTACAACTGATCTCCAATCTCCAGATGACAGAGATCAGTTTCCCTGGAGAAAATGGCTACTTTAGAAGGTGGACACTATGGCATTGTACCCTGCCAAGACCCCTCCCCTCCCCAAACCTTTCACTCCCCAGGCTCCTCCCCCAAAATCTATCCATGCTGAGCTGGCAACCCTAGCATGCTGCCTTTCATGGGAAGGGGCTCTAGCCCAGAGGCTACCCTCTTTGCTTGGTTCTCAGTCTGTAGCACCTGCCTTCAAACAGAATACCTGAAATGTTCTCAGTACCACTGCAGAGAATAGAGTACCAAGAAAATAGGCCACCCTGCTACTTCCATCATTTCAGAAAATCCTTTTGGAGCCACTAGGATTGTGCTATGATTGGCAGAAAGGGGAAACAGGCAGAGAAATAGCTTCGTGGACACCAGTGGGAACATCTAACAATTCCTCTGGTTGGAAATACCTCTGTCAGTTCATGCCAAGTCACTCTCTTCTTTCGCTGACTGCTCCCTGGAAGGCCAGATAGTGAAGCTGAAGCTCAAATACTTTGGCCACCCAATGAGAAGGGAGCACTCACTGGAGAGGACCCTGATGCTGGGAAAGACGGAAGGTCAAAGAAGAAGGGGATGGCAAAGGATGAGATGGTCAGACAGTGTTATGGATGTGATGAGCATGGAGTTGAGCGGGCTCCGGTGGGCAGTGGAGGACAGGAAGGCCTGGTGTGATGGGGTTCATGGGGTCGCGAAGAGCTGGACTCGACTGTGCGACTGAACAACAACAAAAAATGAGCATAAGTGTTCAAATGATGCCTAACTCATAGAGTTCCTTCCCCGCTCCTGGATGCATTGAGCTGTGTATCATTATCAGCAAAATGTCTGGTGGTGGAAAATGCCACTGCAACTGACTTGTGGCGACTGCAACTGACTTGTGGTGACCCATTGGGTTTTCAAGGCAGGCGATGTACATATGTGATTTGCCATTCCCTGCCTCCTCATGGCAAACCTTGTCTTGCTTGGTGGTGTCCCATCCAAGTACAATCCAGGACCAATCCTGCTCAGCTTCCAAGAGTTGATGACACTGGGCAGTCTGTCTCTACACCTGTACTGTCATTTTGGTGACATGCATTTGAAGAGGCATGTCCAACAGAAGTGACAAGTGATAAAATTTTAAAGCTAAAAAAAATAAATAACCTGTCAGTAGAGCCGAATGGCATTTACCCAAGAGTTCTCAAGTACTCCAATATAAACTTGTTAATCTTTTAACAGAAACATATAATTCATTCCTATATTCTTCCACTTTACCGGCTTCCCATATGAACAACTTTTTCAGTGATTTAGTGCTTAAGGAAGTACCCTGTTCAATCAGACACATTATCCATCAAGTCCAGTGTCCTGTTTTCTTTAGTCACCATGTTTAGTAACCATCTATTCCTCATGAATGTGTTTAATCATCTTTTGAAGCCATGGTGAGTAAAGGGAATCTCCATATATAAAGTCAGAAGACCCCTGAATACCAATGTGTGAGGCAGTGTCAGGGAAAGACATCAGGAACAGGTTGGAAACTGTGTGGAACAGCATGCTGGACAAGATGGACTGCTAGTCTGATCCAGCAGGCTGTACTTATGTTCTTATGTTCACAGCCATCACTACATACAAATCTGCCAACAGACTTCTGTTCTAGTCAAATTGATGGAAAGCATTATGAAGGCTAGAACTGGCCTTTTGCATATGTGATTTCAATAAATGGAAGGGGGAATGGAATCACATCTCCTTACATTGATTTGCATATTTGAATAGAGTCTAGGAGTCGCTCTCTTCATCTGTTCAGACACCTTAATCTTTTCAGGAAGTCAGGAACAGATGTGTGGAGGTCATGAGTTGGGGGGCATTGCATGTAACCTCCCCCCATCCACCCACTGAAATGATACTGAGTCACGCTCTTGAAGAACAAACCTTGCTGAGGAATTCAGCATCGCTGCAATCCTACTGACTAGCAAGGAAGTCCTATTGAATTGTCTTGAATGTATTTCTGAATTATCACGCCCAGTGGCATGCTGTTCATATGAGTGTATGGGGGTCTTTCACACTTACATTTGTTGATTCTGATAGTCAGGTGGTCACTATTTTCAATTAATTTGAGAATACTTGAATCTGAGGCTGCGGTCACACGGCCCTTAAATGTGGGAGGAAGGACTATTTCCTCCCGCATTTAAAGGGGCCGTCTACAAGGGCCGCAGAAAGTCCCGCGCTGAAGCGGGCTCAAATGCGGGTTCCTCCCGCATTTTCTGACCCTGGGAAAATCGACAGTTTTCCTGGGAGTCGCGGGAGGAACCCGCATTTGAGGTATCTGGACAGCCCTCTCTCGCAATCATTGTGAGAGCGGGGCTGTCCATATGGTCCTGTCGGCCATCCCCTCCCTTTTACACTTGGACGCTTGGGCAGTCAAGCGCCCAAGTGTAAAAGGGGGGGGACCCCAAATTTACCAGGCGGCGGTCGGATCCTTTGCCACCGCTTCCGCGACCGCCACCGCCTCTGCTGCAGCCGCCGCTTCTGCTGCCTCAGGGGTTGGGATGTGTAGACATCCCAACCCGCGGTAGAAAAATGCGGCCCCTTTAAATCCAGGAGGGCTCCCGGATTTAAAGGGCCCGTGTGACCGCAGCCTTACATGAGATCTTGGGCATTTCAGATTAAAAGCAAGGGTGCTGTTCCTCTTCTTGAATCTAGGACTACCTAAGCTAAATGTATAATTATTTATTTTATTTAAACATTAATCTTGCATTAATCTTGAAGCTGAAATCAACATCTGTTCTAAAACTCATGCAACGTTCCCTCAAACCATGCAAGGACTTGAAATGGTTACCCTGTCTCTTGGCCTTCCTGGAGGACTATCAGATTATTTCACACATGGATCAGACAGTGAAGGCTAAACTGCTTCACTGCAGCAAATTCTTCTTGTAATTTTCAAAGGGCATTCATGTTTCACAGAACACTTCAATCTTTCTGTCTCCTGTCAGTCCTGTTTAATTTACAGAGCTGTCAAACTGCTATAGGTATTTATTGGATACCATCAGCGTGAGAAACCACTGTCTTATTGTCTCCTTAAAATCATGTCGCTGGAGGGGAAAGCCACACACACGGTGAAAATCCCACTTTTGTCCTCTGCTAGGGTGCTGCTTGCTTTCACTCAAGTAACTGAGGATCAAATTCTTGTTCACAAATGGGAAATTCTCCATACCATCATCTCAGTGGTGTTCCAGGCCCAAAGATGAACTGGATGGATGTGAAGGCACCATTTGTGTGACTGAGAACATCTATACATATAGCAGGGGTGGGCAGAAAGTCGCTACAGAGTGACCTGTCACTCTGTATCTCTCCACCCCTCCTTCCATGCTGCTGCAATCAATTTCTTGTCCTTCCCTCTTCTTCCTCCTTCATATACATACCCTTGCTCTGGATACGAAGGAAACATGATGCTACTGACCTTTCCCCCAGCATCACAATGGCTGTTTCCTCTTCTGGGGAAAACACAGAAATAACAAGGCAAGTTACTAGCTAGGGAGCTAATGGTGGTGGTTTGTTTTGGGGAAACAGCAGAGGAAAGCTTGACACAAGGTTCAAATGAATCCTAAAGTGATGGAGTGATGGGCTTTGAGGAGAGGGAAGCTTCTCCGTCTGAAGAACCAAAGCAATGAAATACCTAGACCATACATGATGCCCATAAGGAACTCATTGGTGCTGGAGGAGACCCTAGGAGGCATTGCTTTTTGGGTCTGCAGGGAGCATCCATTTAGGAATTGTGAACACAGGAGGACAACTGTTTTTAACTTCCCCAAATTTTGCAATGGCTCATCCCATGATGGCCATTTATTGGTTGAGTTTGATGTGTGCATTAAGTGCCATCAAGTCGCTTCTGACTTATGGATGGTGAGCCTATGAATTAATGTCCTCCAAAACATCCTATTTTTAACAGCCTTGCTCAGGTCTTGCAAACGGAGGGCCTTTGTGGCTTCCTTGATTGAATCAATCCACCTTATGTTGGGTCTTCCTCTTTTCCTGTTGCCTTCAACTTTTCCTAGCATTCTTGTCTTTTGCAGTGAGTCTTGTCTTCTCATAATGGGACCAAAGTACAATAGCCTCTGTTTGGTCTTTTTAGCTTCTAAGGAGAAACCAGGCTCGATGTGATCTAGAAGCTACTTGTTTGTCTTGTTGGTGGTCCACGGGATCCTACCCTTTCTAAAAATTCCAAAAGTTCCCAATGGCTCAAACAGGTGGAGGACCTCTGATCGAGATAATTATGAACATTGTAATAATTATTCTGAAGTGGCAGAATAAGAGTTTTCCCATAGTCATTGCTTATATAAGTAAAGATAAAGGTTTCCCTTGCTTGAAAGCCAGTCGAATCCAACTCTAGGGGGCGGTGCTCATCTTCGATTCCAAGCTGGAGAGCCAACGCTGTCTGAAGACTTTTCTGTGATCATGTGGCTGGCATGACTAAATGCTGAGGCACACAGAACGCTGTTAACTTCACACCAAAGTGGTGCCTATTTATCTACTTGCAATTTCTTGCTTTCGAACTGCTGGATTGGCAGGAGCATTGCTTATATACAGTGTTTTAAATAAAGCTATGATCCGTTGTGTTCAAGATCTAGCAAATCAATGAATGAAAGCCCAACATATGGTCTCAGAGCTTCAAATGCTGTAATGTCTTTGAAGCTAAAGAGGTACACACTTCATCAGTGCCAGGGATGGGAGATGCCCATGCATGATGCTCTAAGCGTTCAAAAAGAATGAAATCAGTAATTGTGGAATGAATTAATGAAACAATGGATTATGGATTTCCCCTTGTAGAGCTCAACATTTGTAGGACCCACCAAGTTCTATCTGTGTGACAATGTCCCAATAGATATAGTCCACAACAGGTCTCCTTAAGTAGTAAGTCTTTTATTTGTAGAAAAGATCTTTGTAGTCACTTTTCCTGTTAGTAATACTGTGTTTAGGGATTACATGTATTGATATACTGGATATGAAATATGGCTTAAGAGATGTCTACCAATCACTATACAGCATTTTAGGCACTCAAATATACTGGCCTGAAGTTCCCATAGAAAACGCGGGAAAAGGAGTTCTCAGAAAATAATGATGTTGAACATTTCTAAAAGCTAAGTTCCCAAGACATAAAGAAAAGGAACACATAACACCGGTGAGTTTGGCTCACACAAAATAGGAGACACTCCTGTTTAAGGATGGGACACAAGAGATAACACCAGAGAAGCAAGCAATTGAGTCAGGGCATGTGCAAGCGAGGCAGGCAAGCAAGCAGGCAAGCAAGCGGAGCATGCATTCCAGAGGAGGGAGTCATGACTCCCGGGTGGGACCTGTCACCAAACTTCGGAGAAAAATATATGTAAGCCCGTGACCTTTTCAGAGACCATGTAAATACACCTTGTAGCAGTCATGGAGTTATTGAAAAGAATTCATGGCAGTTAACTGACAATCTGCCACTGTTGATCCTAAACAGGCAACCTCGTGCTAACAGAAAAAAAAAATTGCTGGGATTGCTAGTATACTGTTGGAGCCAGTGCTGTGTAGCATCTAGGCAGAGTCAGAGCATTTCACTAGGCCTTGGAGGCACAGGTTCAAGTTCCTGATTGCTATAAAACTTGGTAGGTGACCTTCAATCAATAATTCTCAGTCTAACCTACCTCCCATAAAGATAGATCCAGGTGGTCAGCCGTGTTGGTCTGAAGCAGTAGAACAATTTCAGGGTCCAGTGGCACCTTTAAGACCAACAAAGTTTCATTCTGGGTATTTCATGTGCACACAAAAGCTCATACCTTGAATAAAACTTTATTGGTCTTAAAGGTGCCACAGGACTCTAAATTTGTCCCATAGTTATTGTAAAAATCAAATGGAGGAGAGGAGAGCCATGCATGCTACTCTGAGGTCATTGAGGAAGGACTGGATGAAAGGTGCCAGATAAAGATTTTGTTTCAATATTCAATATCAAGCTGGCTTTTTATCACTCTGTGTCACATAACACCCCGTCTTACTACAACCCCTATTCCACATGGCTTTTGTCCATGCAGGTAAAAGTGGTCCCTCTCCTACCCTTTCATTAGTGAAGAGCTGGTTGGATCCAGCACATGAATACTGTGGAACTAAATGTGCTTATGACTGTGACATAAGATCATGTGTTATTTACTAAATGCAGAGACCTTCATGTAGCCATTTAAGAAGAAGAAGAAGAAGAGAAGAAGAGATTGGACTTATACTCGCCCTCCACTCCCCAAGGGAGTCTCAGAGAGGCTTACAAACTCCTTTTCCCTTCCCCTCCCCACAACAGACACCCTGTGAGGTAGGTGGGGCTATGAGAGCTCTTTCCCAAGCTGTCCTTGAGGGAACAGCTGGTACAGAGTTATGGCTTGCCCAAGGTCATCCAGCCAGGTGCAAGTGGAGGAGTGGGGAATCAAACCCGGTTCTCCCAGATTAGAGTCTGCGCACTTAACCACTACACCAAACTGGCTCTCTGTAACAGTTTTTTTTTTTTTTAATCTCAAACCTAACTGAAGTTTCTTTTACAAATATCAAAATAAACAATGCAATTCAGGAGCAAACCACCTGAAGTGTCCATGCTGTGGCCAAGTATGTCCAACCATCCGAATTACGGACTAAACGGCTTTTTAATTTGCCTTCAATATAGAAAACAAAACAACAAGGATTGCTTTCCCCACAACTCCACCTAACCTATCATTTCAGAGATGTGTTCACTGATAATGAAAGAAAAATCCCTTTGGTACAGATCCAGAATTACATTCCACTTGGTCTTTCGGCGGTGACTTTTCTCATAACATTTCTTTTTCTTTCCCGAAACCAGTGCTGTCAGATATCAAAAAGTAATTGTGCAATTCAAATGTCATCCTGTCAAACCATATAATGTGATGGCACCTGTTACACTCTGATTGCTTCGCTCCTCCATGCCTTTCTGGCATTCTCCAAGTCCCTAAAGGCTACTCCCCTGAACAGAGCCCCCCCCCCTCCTCTCCTTACCAGTGACATGTAACTAGTTGGTAGGTCTTGCTGTTTCTCCATAACACTGACAGGATGACAGAAGTAACAATCTCTCTGAAAGTACCCTACTCCCTTTCCACAAAACCCATTAACTGGCACCACAGGTTTTACTTTTCTTGAACATACTAGGATTCCAAATCTCATTTGGTTTCTCAAGCAAAAAAATGTAAATGTAAAATAAATAAAACAGCAAAACTAAGGAATGGCACCGAGGCACCATGATGTTAGGAAATGCCTTCAAGTGGAGAAGCAAGTGGCTTGAATTTTCAGCTGCTGGAGCTTCCATAGGGAAAACTGTGAATGTGCATATTTTACATGGGAGTGGCCTCTGTGCCACAGATGGGAGATGGGGGGTAGGGTTGCCAGATCCATGTCGGGAAACTCCTGGAGATATCAGAATAGAGCCTGGAGAGGACAGATGTGATGGACAGCCCTTAAAATAGGCTTCAAAATGTTGCACTATTAGAGTACCAGGAGGTGAAAAGTTAAATCGCCTTAAGAATGGAGAGCTTTGAGTGACAGGCTACTCCAAGCACTCTGATTGGCCAACTCATCTAAGGGCAGCATTTTTAATTAGCTGGGTGCTGAGAGGGAAGGGGCACTATTCGGACAGATTTCTGATTGGAGAGAAGAGAGACAATTATGTACCTTAACTTATGCAATTACAGGGTTGCCAACTCTGGGTTGGGAAATACCTGTAGATTTGAGGGGTAGAGCTGGGGGAGGGTGGGGTTTGGGGTGTGGAGGGACTTCAGCAGGGTATAGTGCCAGAGTCCACTGTCCAAAGCAGCCATTCTCTCCAGGAGAACTGATCTTGGTCATCTGGAAATCAGTTGTAATAGCTGAGAAATTTGTCTGTCCCACCCTATCACAGAGATATACTTTGGCTTTTAGGCCAGCCCTGGAACCTGAGGGAAGAATAAGGAGCCCTCTGGGGTTAAACTTCTTCAAATGGCACTTGAGACGAGGTAAAAGTCAAACAGAACAAAATATTTATTTAAAAGACGGGAAAGGTCAGGTGTAATCAGGAGCTGTTAACTTTGAGGCAAAAATCAGTGGTTATACAGATTGTAATATCTCCTTATATATAATTGTGTTTTGGACATGGACTCTCCTGAACATTCCACATGCTCCCAAATCAGTTGGCTCCCTGATGTGTCACTCAAGCTGTCCCTATCCACTGGCTGTGTGACCTGAGTCTTGCCTCCTGCATTCTGAACAATTTGCTGTTCCTCTCCCCCCATAGCCAGTCAGAACACAGAGGTCATTTGCATATGCAACCTGATTGGCCTTTGCCTCTAACATTCTTCTTGGCCGGCTCCCCCCATAGCACCCCAGCACAGTGGGGGCAGAGCCTAGGCTGCCCCTTATTGGCTCTACCTAGTGGACCAGCTCTGCCAGGGCAGCCAACCAGGCCATCACTGCTGCTGTTTTTACCTTCTGGCTTCAGGGTTCCCATGGCCTCCACTACTCTCTCTTGGTAAGAGCCGCTCTGCGTAGTGGTGGCAGCAGTGGGCTTCTTCAGATGAGGGAGCACTGCAAATTTGAGGGGGGGAGCTGTGTGTGTTGACCATATGACAACTGAGAATCATGAAAAGGATTTTGGGCTGTTTTTACTGAGGCTACAATGAAACTTAAAGCAAATGAAGATTGTTCATCAATATCAAGAGATTCATCAATAAATCCAGCTGGAATTTCAACTCCCAATAATTCAGGTTTGGAACTTCAAAAAGCAACAAGTGACTCAGGGAGTTCTACTTCAGTCTCTGAAGTTAATGAAAGCCCAGTTGTTGGACGGTAGAGCAGAAGAATGTGATTTGTGAAAAGAAAGATTGGTTAAAGAGTAGGGAGGGAGTTGTTGTTGGAGAAATGAGCATGTAATGCAAGGCCTGAGAAATTCAGTCATTATAGGGTTAACTATGCAACTTGTTTGTTTACCTATGTTAGCCTGGAAGTAATACCTGGCAGCTGGCCAATTGACTGTAGACCCGGGAAAACTAAAGGTGTACTGTCTTGCTAATTGGTCAATGATATCAGGTGTTTCCTTTTAGGGGTCAAGAAGAAGGAGAGATCCTCCATTGCAATCTCTCACTCTCTATCAGCATGTCTTAGTGTGAAGACGGAGCACAATGCAGCTCCTTAGAAAGCATGTTTTGTTTATTTGTAGCTAATCCCGTTTACCTTTTCCCTTTAGTAATAAACTTCTTTTAAACTAAAAGAAGCAATCTCTTCTTTCCAGAAAAGCAAGATTCATTACTCTGATTTTTCTGATTATTGGACAAAAGTCCTAACAAATGGTAGCAGAGGATAATTCTTAAAAGATGGTTCTTCTCTTAAAAAAAAAAAAAAAAAGCTTTCTGGATTGATTGAGAAAGAGAAATAGGGAATAAGAGCTAGAGGCTTGGATTTTTAAAACGACCACTTTTTTCCTTCCTGCTCTCAGAGCAATCTTGCAGCCAGAAAGGCCCAACCCTGTTTCCTTGCTGATCAGGGGAAAACCTATGCTGGATTGTAGTTTGCCAGGAGCAAAGGATCTTTTTTGACTGGATTAATTTTTGCCTGCTGTAAGTGGAGCTGAGCCTTGGAGCACTGAAGAGACGCTGCTGCCGGGAGAACAAAGGAAGGCGAGGCAAAGGAGCTTTTGAACTTCCCGCTGCTGCTGCTGCTGCAGAGAAAGGAAAGATTAACCCTGCCAGCTCCTGGAGAAGTAGATGACTGAGCCAGAACCTGTGCTTCTACCTCAAATCCAAAGGGACGTGAGTAAAAAAAAAAGAAAATGGCTTTTAATGCCCCATCCCAAGAAATGCCAAACCTCAGACTTACAAAGGCTAACTATCAGTGGTGGGAGGAGTATTTGAAGAGTCGCCTGCAGACTCACAATGCCCTTCAAGTATTAACAACTGAAAATCCTCCAGAAACTGACCCTGATAAGACACAATTCCTTATGATGGATGGTTTTGCTAAAGCCCTGATTTTAGGGAGTATTTCCTACACAGAGGTACCAGGATTAAGAGGGCTAGCCACGTCCAGATTGATGCTTCAAAAGCTAAAAGACAAATTTGATAAACACAGCAAGAGTAAAATCTATTCCCTCAAGGGAAAGATTTTTGATTTCAGGATGAAGGAGGGAGACTGCCTTCCCAAAGAGATGGACAAATTAATGGGCATTTACACACAGCTTAAAGACCTGAATGAAGCACCCTCTGATACAGATATGATTTCTTCAATTCTTAAGGGTCTGCCTAGCTCCTATAAGTCTGTAACCAGTATGATTAGACTGAAAGATGATCTGACTTTAGAAGGTCTTTTGTCTGCACTAACTGAGGAATATGATTCTAGAAATTTGAAAGAAAGTTTGTCTGATGAGATGTCTGTTTTGAGTCTAAAGCATGGACAGAGATTTAAAAGGAAAATAGAGTGTTTTATATGTGGGAAAAATCATCTTGCAAAGTACTGCTCTTCTAAGTATGCACCTAATGATGAGCCCCAAGAACAAAGAGCCACAGGAGCACATGGTTCCAGTAACAAAGAACCAGCCAGTGGAAGGGGAAGCCATTATGGGAGGAGCAGAGGTCACGTTTCACACACACAGCACAGAGGAAAGAAGTTTGCAGCACAGACACAGAGCAAAGGCAATGCTTTTAGGATCACTGATGATTTTAACACAGATGATAAGAAAATATTTTTAATCGATTCTGGCGCTTGTACACACGTGTGTAGAGAAAAAGCCTGGTTTAGTAACATAGATGTTGAAAACAAACCAAGAATTTACCAAGCTAACAGGCAATTATTGAATGTACAAGGTGTTGGGACTGTAAAATTACAATTGTATACTACAGATTATCAATTAATTGAAGTTGAATTGCAAAATACAGCTTATGTGCCTGAAGCTGTTGAGAACTTAATTTCAACAAAAAGCCTTATGAATACTGGCCATATTGTAGTGCTCAAACCAGAGCAAGGAAGCAAGGTCTCTACCATGGATGGAGAGCTTGAATTTAAAGTGGAAGAGAAAAATGGCTTTCATTACTTTGTAGCTTGTGATGATGAGGAGACAGAAACTTTTGATGTTGATCCTGATGAGGAAATTGAGACTGTTGATAAGGAGCAGATTTGCCAAACTACCAGTGATGCTAAATGTAAACATGAAAAATGTATGTTTTCGTGGCATATTAAAATGGGACATAGAAATTTGAAATCTGTTGAGCAGTTGTTAAAGCAATGTGGAATACCTGTTGTGCATTGTGAAAAGAGTGAAACTAGATGTGAGACATGCCTCAGAGCAAAGGGAGATGCCCCAAGTTATTCTGGGAAAACTCCAGCGCAAAATCAAGAATTTTTGGAAACTGTATACAGTGATCTTGTTGGGCCTTTACCTGCATCCCTAGGTGGGAACAAATATTTTGTGACTTTCACAGAGAATAAAACAAAATACACTTATGTGTATATGCTGAGAAGTAAGGATGAAACACTGCGTAGATTTAAAAATTATGTGGCTATTGTTAAAAATAAATTTGGCAAAGCACCTCAAAGCTTACTCACAGATGGAGGTGGTGAATATTGTAATGCTGAATTCAAACAATTTCTACAAGAGCAAGGAATTCAACATAAAGTATCCATTGCCTATTCACCCCAACAAAATGGAGCTTCTGAGAGATTAAATAGAACACTGCAAGGGATGTGCAGAGCTATGCTGATGCATTCTGGACTGCCAAATGGTTTAGGGGCAGAAGCCCTGAACACAGCAGTGTACTTACACAACAGATTGCCCTCAAAGATTATTGGAACCTCCCCTTTTCAGGCTTGGTTTGGAAGACAGCCTGGTTTAAGGCATATCAAAGCTTTTGGCGCAAAAGGGTATGCACACATACCAAAGGAAAAGAGGGGAAAGCTTGATTCCAGAACTGAAACTGGACTTATTGTAGGCTATCCTGTTGGTGGGAAAGGGTACAGGATATACAATCCCCAAACCCACACAGTAGAAGAACGCAATGTTGTTTTTATTGATGAGACTGTATTGCCTAGTGTTTCCACTGCAACTGATCCAAAGATGCCTGGGACTGCACCTGATGAGTTCGTTGCTTGGCTACCTGTAGTGACTGCTGGTGAACTGGCTGGGGAACTGGCAAGTGAAGCAGCAGGTCCACCTTCTGAGGAAACTACTGAAACAGAAGGGGAAGTAGGGGCCACACCAGAGGAAGCGGCTCAACCCACGGCAGAACCCACAGCAGAACCCACACCCGGTGTGAGGCGATCAGAAAGGAGCACTAAGGGACAACCTCCAATGAAGTATGGATTTTGTGAACTTGTGCAACCTGCAAAGGAACCCAAGAACTGGAAGGAAGTTTGCAACTTACCTGCGAGTGAAAGAGGCAGATGGCTTGAAGCAATGGAACAAGAGCTGCTATCCATTAGCGAAAAAGAGGCCTGGACTCTCACTCAACTACCTCAAGGCAGAAACCCTGTTGGATGTAAATGGGTCTTCAAAATAAAGCACAAGGAAGATGGAACTGTGGAGCTATACAAAGCACGCCTAGTAGCTAAAGGCTACTCACAGCAATATGGGACTGACTATTTTGAAACTTTTGCTCCAGTTACTGACCAAGCAACATTCAGAACACTTCTAAGTGTTGCAGCATCTAGGAACATGATAGTAGAGCATCTTGATGTAAAGACTGCTTTTCTCAATGGAGAACTATCTGAGGAGATCTACATGGAACAACCTGAAGGTTTCAAGGTCAAAGGTCAAGAAAACTACGTCTACAAACTTAATAAAGGACTCTATGGCCTAAAGCAAGGAGCAAAGGCCTGGTATGACAAACTTACTGAACTTTTAAAGAAGCAAGGCTTCAAGCAAGGGAAAGCTGAACCTTGTCTGTACACTAGAATCAGAAATGGACAATACCAGTATGTTCTTGTTTACGTTGACGACTTGATCGTGGCTTGTCAAAACAGAGGAGACATCAAAGCAATAGCTGATGGACTGAATAAGGAAGTGGAAGTCAAACAGCTAGGAGATGTTCAACAATACCTCGGAATGCAAATTGAGAGACTCGAGGATGGGACTTTTCTTTTATGCCAGAAAAGAAAGATTATGGACTTTATAGAATCTGTTGGCATGAAGAACTGCAAAGCTTCAACAATCCCACTTGAACCTGGATATCTGAAGGAGAAGGACGGCACACCACTAAAGG
This sequence comes from Lepidodactylus listeri, assembly GCA_029233225.1. NCBI lineage: Eukaryota > Metazoa > Chordata > Lepidosauria > Squamata > Gekkonidae > Lepidodactylus > Lepidodactylus listeri. Next base: position 113,160,463 of record JARCFY010000006.1, read on the forward strand.
ACATAGGAGGATACAGAGAGGCTGTTGGAAAGCTCTTGTACCTGAGCAAATCAACGCGTCCAGATATTACAGCGGCAGTTGGATTTCTAAGCAGAAAAGTAAGTTCGCCAAATCATCATGATTGGAGCGCAATAAAGAAGATGGCACGTTACCTAAGAGGAACAATGGACTTAAAACTGAAAATTGCACCAACTGAACAACCAAGACTAGTCGGCTACATGGATGCCAGTTGGGGAGAAGAGATGAACAACTACAAGTCTACCAGTGGATACCTATTCTTTTATGGAGATGGACTGATAGACTGGACTAGTAGAAAACAGACTGTTGTAGCGCAATCCACAGCAGAAGCTGAGTGCATTTCAGCAGCAAGTGCCTGCAGCAGACTTGAATGGATCTTTGAGATGTTGAAAGATTTTGGAATAATTGAACCTGTACCTATACTTATGTTAGAGGATAATCAAGCTTGTATAACTATATGTAAGGAAGAGAGCACGACTGCTAGAAGTAGATCTATTGGTATTAAATGTGCATTAGTTAAAGATTTGTACCAGAAAAAGCTGATAGAGATTAAGCATTGTCGTACAGAAGAGATGGTGGCTGATATTCTGACTAAGCCACTGACCAAAGACAAGTTTGAAAGACTTCGTGAAATGTTGAATATGCTTGATGCTAATGTTCAATAATGTTTTGTGTATGCATGTATAATGACTTGCATTTCAGGTCTTGAGAAGGGGTGTTGGAGAAATGAGCATGTAATGCAAAGCCTGAGAAATTCAGTCATTATAGGGTTAACTATGCAACTTGTTTGTTTACCTATGTTAGCCTGGAAGTAATACCTGGCAGCTGGCCAATTGACTGTAGACCCGGGAAAACTAAAGGTGTACTGTCTTGCTAATTGGTCAATGATATCAGGTGTTTCCTTTTAGGGGTCAAGAAGAAGGAGAGATCCTCCATTGCAATCTCTCACTCTCTATCAGCATGTCTTAGTGTGAAGACGGAGCACAATGCAGCTCCTTAGAAAGCATGTTTTGTTTATTTGTAGCTAATCCCGTTTACCTTTTCCCTTTAGTAATAAACTTCTTTTAAACTAAAAGAAGCAATCTCTTCTTTCCAGAAAAGCAAGATTCATTACTCTGATTTTTCTGATTATTGGACAAAAGTCCTAACAGTTGTTTGGTGATGAGCACCACTGGTGGCAACTTTTTCTTTCAATACATCAGCTGCATTTCTGTGTGCACCAATCATCTCCAGGGCTGGCCTGTGACCTGCGTGGGCAGTGTGAAGGCTGCCAGTGAAGAGGACAATGGGACTGGGGATACCAGTGCTTCTGGGGCAGGGGAAATATAGTGGTGGGTGCAGTCAGGGATGTAAGAGAAGGAGGTGGAGAAATAGAGAAGCTCGGCTCCCTTCCAGCCTGCATCCCATCCCAAGAGTGACAGGCAGTGAGGCTGGGAGGGACCCCCCTCCATCATTGGTACTGTGTAATGCCAGGTCCATTAACAACAAAGCCACAACTCTGCGGGATTTCCTATCAGAGCAAGGTGCGGACCTGGCGTGTGTAACTGAGACCTGGGTGTGAAAGGGGGAGACAGTGGCTCTCTCCCAAGTAGCTCCACCCAGGTTTGTGGTCCTCTACCAATCATGGAGTGAGGGGCAGGGAGGAGGAGTGGCATTGTTCATTCGGGAGGCTTACTCCTACAGGGCGCTCCTGCCACTGAGGCTTGCGGGCATTGAGTGATCTGGCCTGGTGTGGGAAGCCGGGGAGAGTTTGGCAGTCTGGTTGGTGTACCGGCCACCCAACACACCAGCCGGCAGCCTGCCATCGCTGGTTGAGGCCGTGTCTGGCTGGGCATTGGAGCACCCTAGGCTGATAGTCTTGGGTGACTTCAGTGTCCATGCCGATGATGCGGCCTCTGCGCTGGCGATGGACCTGGTGTCATCCATGGCAGCACTAGGACTCACCCAGTTTGTAGCAGCTCCCACTCACCAGGATGAGCGCAAGCTCGACCTGATTGTCGCGGCGGGTGTTACAGTGGATCAGATCACTGCCATGGCAGTGCCATGGTCCAACCACTGTGCCCTGAAGGCCCGCCTGGTGGTGTTACCCTGACTCTGTTTGGGCAGTGAGCGTATTTTGGCTCACCCGCGAAGCCTGATGGACCCTCAGCGGTTTCAGATGGCACTGCGGGATCCCATGCCCCCTGGTGGCTCATTAGCTGAACTTGTTGAGGACTGGCAGGCCCGGCTCTCAGTGGCCATTGCTGAGATTGCCCCCTGACACCCTTGCGCCTTCACTCTAAGCTGGCTCCCTGGTTTACTGAGGAGCTGAGGCTGATGAAGCGAGGACTTAGACGGTTAGAGGGACGGTGGTGGTGAGCCTGCGATGGAGCATCAAGAGCATCCTATAGGATGTTTATGAGATCCGATGAGGTGGCAGTCAAAGCCGCGAAGAGACAATTCTATGTGGCTGAGGTTGCGTCTGCTAGCTCTCGCCCAGCACAATTATTTAGGACTATTCGGTCATTAACTGAGCTGCCACATCTTTCCATCTGACCCACCATCTCCACAACCTGAGATTCCTTGCAAGGTCAAGAATGCTCTCGTGAGTACAATGTTTAAATGATTCTGAGGGAACAACACACACACCCCATTAACTTTTCTGACTTTAAGCAGAGGACTAGTGGTGATCCCCTGTGTGGACCTATGCATCAGCTGTGCTAGGTCCAGCTAGGATTGCCAGACCTCCGATAGAGACAGGGGTCCCCCGCTACCAGGCCCTAGCCCCAGCCAATCAGCTGGCTGGTTGGGGGGACTTACCAGAAGAAAGAGGAAGTCCTAGGCCTTGTTGCTAGCATTGCCCAAGAAGTGACATCATAATGCCAGTGATGTCCAGGTGATGCTCTGGTATTTGGGCAAAAAATTCAATGGCAGCAGCCAGTTTTACCATAGAATTTTTGCGCAAGCACCGGAGCGTCATCCAGATGTCACTGGTGTGATGACATCCCTTCCTGTTCAACACCAGCGATGAGGCCTAGGCTTTTCTCTTTCTCCTCATAAGTCCTCCCTATCTCGCACCGGTTGCCAGGAGGGACTTGGCAACCCTAAGTCCAGCAGTATTTTCTCACGGTGTGTTCAAGGAGGGCAATCGGTACTGCCAATGTTGATTCAATAGCCAGGCCCGTAGCTACACTGGGGCATTTTGGGGCCTGCCCCCCATATTTCCTGCCAAGCCCCTCTGACTCTCCAGCCCCCAGGCCCCCTGACTCTCTGGGCCATCTGGAGGACTCCCCACTGCCAGCCCTTTCACAAGCGTGGCTTGCTTCCCTGCGTAGGCAGGCAGAGTGTGAATGCCACAAAAGTGAGATTTTTTAAACAAATATATTTTTACTTTATTTTTTTATTTTGTGACATCAGTGCTCCCCAGCTTATTTAAAGGCCCCCCAAATTACAAAATCTTGGCTACAGGCATGTCAATAGCCTCTTTCTTTGCTACTCGCACCCCCTGAAATAGACTTCCAAAGGATGTTTGTGGGACCTTACCCCCCTCTATCCATTCAGAAAGTCTGTAATACAATGTTATTGAAAAGGATTTTCTCTGAGGGCATGATTTACGGGGTTGAAATTCATCTGTCTAGAATGTTTTATTGATGGTTATGTATTGTAGTCTGTGTATTATAGACTAATATATTTGCTCTTTTTATATTGAGGGTTGTTTGCTGTGCAAATTGGATTTTATTGTGTGTGTGTTTTTTTACTATTATTCTATATCTCCCTAGAGCCTTGAAAGGGTGGGTCAAAAAACATTAAATAAATACAAACAGGTAGAAGTTCTGGAACTGAAAAGTGACATACCTATCTTATTTACCTTATTTTTTTCTGATGCTATCAATCCATGGACACTAAAGATGGTGTTAGACTTCTAGAACTTCCTCTTGCTTATGACAAAACTACTGATTTCACATTCATGTCTTTGAAGCCCTAAAGAGAGACAGGTCCTTTCTAGGGTCTATAGTCCTGCTTGTGCCTCTTTTCAGTCTATCTCATCTCTGGGAAGCTGGGTAGCTCTAGGAATCACTGGAAATTCTATGGTAAAATCAGAGTTTCTGGCAGTTCCTAGAGCTATCCATTGTCACTTCTGGGTTTTACCCAGATGTGATGTACCAGTTCAGAGGCCAGCAGTGATTTTTTTTTATTGAAGATGATTGGTAGGAAGCCTCAGGGGTCCGTTGGGGCCGGAGCGAGGCGGAGCGAAGCTCCACCAGCTCAGGAGTGGCCACTAGGGCAGCCATGGGCCGAATCAGATTCTCTAATCTGATTCAGCCCGCAGCCGAATTGCTGCCGAAATTCGGCGGCAACTTTAAAAGCCACTGAAGGGGAGGGGGTTTGAGGGAGAGGCTCCAAACTTGCAGGGTAGCTGCTGGGGCCTCTCCTCGAAATACCCACCAAGTTTCAAGAAGATTGGACCAGGGGGTCCAATTCTACAGGCCCACAAACAGGTTGCTCCCATTCCCTCCATTGTTCTCTATGGTAGGAAAAAAGGTAACATTTTTTCCCACCATAGAGAACAATGGAGGGGATGGGACAACCTGTTTGGGGGCCCATGGAATTGGACCCCCTGGTCCAATCTTCTTGAAACTTGGTGAGTATTTCGAGGACAGGCCCCAGCAGCTACCCTGCAAGTTTGGAGCATCTCCCTCAAACCCCCTTTCCTCCAGCCCCTCATATACCCTATGAGTTTTTGCCATTGATTTCAATGGCCCCTAGGGGATAATGGGGCTGAAACTGACATTCCCTTTCTGACACACTTCTGGTGATGTCAGGGGACGTGGCATATGCTAATGAGTTATGCTAATGAGCTCCTGCACCTCTTTTCCTATGAAAGGACCCCTGGGAAGCCTTCTTGCTGTATCAGGAGACTGCACAACCTGTTTGGTGTAGTGGTTAAGTGCGCGGACACTAATCTGGGAGAACCGGGTTTGATTCCCCACTCCTCCACTTGCACCTGGCTGGATGACCTTGGGCAAGCCATAGCTCTGTACCAGCTGTTCTCTCAAGGACAGCTTGGGAAAGAGCTCTCTCAGCCCCACCTACCTCACAGAGTGTCTGTTGTGGGGAGGGGAAGGGAAAGGAGTTTGTAAACCGCTCTGAGATTACAAGTGAGTGAAGAGCGGGATATAAATCCAATCTTTTCTTCTTCTGTTTGACACAACTGTGACTTAAGGGCTAAAATGGGCATTAGGATCTTTCTGATTCAGGTATTAATTGATTTTTAAGTTGTGAGATTCTACCAGGAGTAAACTAAAAACCTAGGTTTGCCAGCATTGGATTGTGAAATTCCTAGAAATTTGGGAGGGTGGATCCTGGGGAGGGTGGGGTTGGGGGAGGGGAGAGACCTCAGTGCAGTATAATGCCACAGAGTCCACCTTCCAAAGCAGACATTCTTTCCAGGAGAACTGATCTCTTTTACCTGGAGATTAATTGTAAGGGAGAAATTCTGTGGGGAAAACTTGGTATTTATGAGAGGGAGGTTAAAATGAGATTTTCTTTGTAGGCTAGGGCTGCCAAGCTCAAGGTGGTGGCTGGAGATCTCGTGCTATTTGTGCGACTGTCCCAATAGATATAGTCCACAACAGGTCTCTTTAAACAGTTTTTTATTTGTAGAAAAGATCATGTTGGTCAGACGCTTCTTCTGTTAGTAATGCTTAAGCTTTGAATTACAATTATAATTATACTGGATATGAAATATGGCCCAACTACCCTCTACCAATCAATACAGAGAATTCTTGGCGCCCAATTATACTGGCCCAATGTTCCCGAGGAAAGCACGGCAAAATGAGTTCTCAGGGAGAAATACTGTTGAACATTTTGGGAGGATAGTTCCCAGAGAAATTAAGAAAATAGAATACATAACACCTGTGGTTCTTGTAACACAGAACAGGAGGCACTTCCTTTCAAGGTCGCTAGCTGAGGAGGCTAGAGATAAAAGCAAATGAGTAATAAGTATGCACAAAGCAAAGCAAAGCGAGCGAGGCGAAGCGAGGTGTGCATTCCAGTGGTGGGGGTCAGGCCCCCGATGTTATCTCCCGGCCGGGACCTATAAGTATGGAGTAAAACATTCAGACCCTAAACAATGCAAGTGAAACAGAAAGGCTTAACCGGATGTAACATTGTAATATTGGTGCAGTCACCCCAGTCTATGGCAGTTCACTGACACTATTACAGCGGATCTCCACGTGACAGAGATCAGTTCACCTAGAAGAAATGGCCGCTTTGGAAGTTGCTCTATGGCATTATACCCCACTGAAGTAGTTCCCCTCCCCAAAACCTGCCCTCCTCAGGCTCCACCCCCAAAAAATGTCCAGGTATTTCCTAACCCAGAGCTGACAACTCTGTTGTAGGCCCAAAGTTTGATAAGCTGGTTCTGTCCAGTTTATATCTTCCTCACACGAGCTGCAGTGCTTGATTACCCATTGTTTCATAGTTAGAAAGCAAAAGCAGGAGAGTTATCAAGTGGTTAGTGTTTAACTTGGAGAGGTATTATTTGTGCAGAGCCGCCCTATACCCCTGCCAGAGATTTTTGCTTTCGGGTTTCAGGCATTTTCTCTGGGTCTTGCCTCACCACAAAAGAAATGTTCAGGCTCAAACATACAGACACTTCATATTAAACTCTGCTTTTACTCTTTTTTTAAAGGACTATTTTTAAAACTGTCACAGTGGTATAAATGGACTGAGGGGTATCTGAGACTGATTTCCTTCACAACAGAATGTCAGCTCTCTTTGATGAATTCGGATAGGTCTCATAACAAATGCCTCTGTCACAGAAATAGAAACTATTTTATGCAAAAAAGGGGGGAGAGATTAATAAATGAATGAACCTAAGTAACAGATTTATTTCTGGCAGTGGAAAGATTAGGCCAGACAAAAGAAGTTAACATGTTTTGTTGAAAGAGCAAGAACAGAAGAAGAAGAAGAGATTGGATTTATACCCTGCCCTTCACTACCCAAAGGAGTCTCAGAACGGTTTACAAACTCCTTTCCCTTCCCTTCCCCACAACAGGCACCCTGTGAGGTAGGTAGGGCTGAGAGAGCTCTTTTGAGAACTGCTTGTGAGAGAACAGCTCTGAAAGAACTTGTAACTGACCCAAGGTCACACCAGCAGCTGCATGGGGAGGAGTAGGGAAATCAAACCCGGTTCTCCCAGATTAGAGTCCGCACTCCTAACCACTACACCAAGCTGGCTCTCACTACACCAAACTGGCTCTCAGACCAGTTTGGTCCAGAGCTCAGGTTTCCAATATGTAAACAGGAAAGGCCAAAAGGTAAATGTTTGGATACAGTCAAAAACTGGTAGCAGAGGATGGTGGGAAGGAGAGGGAAAAAGAGGATCCCCCACAGCCTCTTTTCATTTTTTAGCTGATGCCACCTCTTGGATGTCTGCTAAAAACCCAGTCCATTTGGAAACCATCTTCATGATGTAGTTTTTCAGTGCCCCACAATGCAGCTTTCCTGCTTCCAGAACAGGGGTCATTTTGAGCAGGAGCTCAGGGGAGCACAGCTCCGGGAGTTGGTGCTAGCCCCCCTCAGTGGGGGAATGCCTGCTTGTGTCATGGCTGCAGCAAAATGACCCCGTCCCATCCCATGGAAAGGTCCTTGTTCCTCCGACCAGCCTTCTGAAGGCTTCAGCCACCACTGAAGCTGTCCTCCCAGAATAGTGGTATTTCTGAGGCTTGGATTTGTAGCTGTCCCCTCTCTGCCAGCTCTCTCTCTTCTCTCTCTTCTTTCTTTCTTGCTTTCTGACATACTCCCAGTGATGTCAGGTGGTGTAGCATATGCAAATAAGTTATGCTAATGAGTTATGCTAATGAGCTCCTGCACCTCTTTTTCTATGAAATGACCCCTGTTCCAGAATATCCAGAAGTAGCATTATTTCCACATGTGTATCCCACACCTCCCCCCAAGAGGTCTGGATGGTGTCATCTGTGGTCGGTGAGATAGACTGGTGCATACTGGCATGCCCACTGAGTTTCCTAGAGTTGCCAGCTTCTTAATTCTCCTGGGGTTTCAGGAGCTCTCCAGGCTACAGAGATCAGTTCCCCTGGAGGAAATAGAAACTTCAGGGGGTTGCACACCATCCCTGATAAGGTCCCTCCTCTGCTCATACTCTACCTTTCACACATACCAGCCCGAAAGCTCCAGGAATTTCCTAAACTGGAATCAGCAACCATATTCATAGATGAATGAAGTTTTGAATTAACTTCTCCCCAATCCATGCTTGACATTGTACCCTGTATGTTAGATTAGTGTTGTCAGGCAGGCTTCCAACGCCCCCATCCCTAAACAGCTGTAGTTTAGGTGTGCTATTATTTATGTTTTTAATCCTGAGATATGAAGGGCCACATAGTAAGACATGGAGATGTTTGACTTGTGTACCAGATCTGAAATCACTGCTCCATCTAGCTCACTCTTCTGACTGGCCAATGCTCTCAAAGCAGAGAAGGGACCTTCTGCTCCTACAAGAGCTCCGTGAAAAGGAAATGCTCGGGACTGAACCTGGGACCTTCTGCATGGAGCTCAAGTACTCCCCCTAGGGAGACACCCAGAAAAGCTCACAGTTGGAATGAGGTCTTTAAAACTGGATGTCTTGACATTTTAAAATAAGAAGATACAAAATTACAATATGTGCCTCTGATTCTGTTTTCACTCTGAGTCCCAACTGAACTTTTTTTTTCTTTTAATGTGGTATGTGCCAAGCCATAAGTGGGCCCTTGTCTATAACTAGACATCTGCAATTTAAGTTGTTAAGACTCAAAGCTCAAGAGAGCTATTAAACCCAATGAAGTTAATAACATCCCAGGAACTAGTGAAAAATGAATTCAGCTTTTGGTGACTCTAGCAAATATGTACTTTTTGAGCAGTGTATGGCAAAAGAGAGAGAGAGAGAGAGAGAGAAGGAAAGGTCTTTTGAGAAAAAAAAACCCAACTAGCTCAGAAGTACTGCCCCCAAAGAAAAACTCCCAGTATCTTTTTCAATAAAATGACAGTACATTTGATTCTCAGCATGGGCCAGACACCGCATGCCTGATTAACAAATGCTGCAATTGGATTATTAGCTAGCACAAGAGACTCTAGCAGAGAGGTTATGTACTGATCTTGCATTCCTCTCTAAAAATTAATGATATGGGGAAAATCCAGCTCTGCAGAATACATAAGGAGGAATCTACTGTTCTGAAATGTACATAAGAACATAAGAGAAGCCAATGTTGGACCAGGCCAGTGGCCCATCCAGTCCAACACTCTGTCACACAGTGGCCAAAAACACCAGGTGCCCTCAGAAGGTCCAGCAGTGGGACCACAACACTAGAAGCTCCCCCACTGTTGCCAAGCACCAAGAATATAGGGCATCATTTGCCCCAGACCGAGAGCTCCTATCCAGGGCTATTGTTTGGGCAGGAACGCACAGGAATGGAGTTCTGGCTGGCTTCTGAGTTGGCCATGCCTACAGCCAAAACCTCTGGCTACAGAAAATGCGAATGTGAAAATGCCCTTTTTCCCTCTGGGAAGCCCCTGGAAATTTCCTTGTCAATTTCACTCCCCGCCAGTCAGCTGAGAGTGAAATTGACAAAGAAAAGCCTCTCTCTGCCTTCCCTTCTCTAGCTGACATGTCACAGCTGGAAAAGGGCAGGCAGGGAACCCAGGCACGTTGAAAATGCCTTTCTTCCCCTTCCCGAACTCTTCCTCCCTCAGTTCGGGGAGGATGAGAGAAAGGCATTTAACCATGCCCCCCCTCTGCACTTCCCTGAGTCTCTCTGCAATAGCAGAGAGGCTCAGGGAAGAAAGGGACATGCCTGCATGCCTGCCTTCCTTTCCCCAGCCCATCTGCCACAGAGAAGCTCAGGGGGAGACAGAGGCAAGCTTCCATGCCTGCCCTGTGCTTTCCCAGCCCCCTGTCTAATATGCTAGTGAGCTGCGCTGTCAGGGGTGTGGCCTAATATGCTAATGAGTTTCTGCAGTTGGGTGTGGCCTATTATGCTAATGAGTTCCTGCTGGGCTTTTTCTACAAAAAAAGCCCTGCTCCTATCTATACCTTGTGGCTAATGTAAAATACAAGGAGGGTGGGAGCTTGTTTGAATAAAGGTAGACTATGGCATTGTGCCCCATTGAGGTTTCTGCCCCCCCCCCCCGGCTCCATCCTCAAATCGTCAGGACTTTCCCAACCTAGACTGGGCAACCCTCACTGTAACTCCCCATCCCCCACCAGTGGCCAGGGAGGACCTGGCAACCCTATTTCCTAAATCGTCTTAGATGTTGTTTAGACGCATTAATTAAAGAAATCATTTGAGCAGACATAAGAAATCATATTAAATGCCTCTAGGTTTCCCAGATGCTTATGGAAAAAAGACTTACTCATTTTTTAAAAAGAGAGACAAAGTGGAATTAAGCTATGCCACAGTTGCTCAGAGGTTAAGACGCTGAGCTGCTGACCGGAAGGTCGGTAGTTCAGCAGTTCGAGACCCAAGTGCTGCATACTAGAGTGAGCTCCCATCTCTGGCTCCAGCTCCTGCCAACCTAGCAGTTCAAAAGCAAGAAATCGCAAGCGGATAAACAGGAAGGTAACAGTGTTCCATGTGCCTCGGCGTTTAGTCATGCCAGCCTCATGTCCGCGGGAAAAGTCTTCGGACAGTGCTGGCTCTTCGGCTTGGAAATGAAGATGAGCACCACCCCCTAGAGTCGGATTCGACTGGCTTTCGAGCAAGGGAAACCTTTACCTTTAACTTTAAGTCCTAACTATGTTGAGATTATTCTGTCCCACTGTGGTCAGTAGCAGGATCAGTTGGACATTTTTTGCTTCTAGGAATGCATGGTGGGATCCATAACAGGAGGCTGTAGTTACCCTCCGAAGAATATGAGTGAGGAAAACAAACCCAGGTAATTATTTGGGGCACTGTAAAGTACTGCCAAGTACTGTTCTCACTGGAAGGATTCACCTCAATGCCTTGTTGCTCTTTGGGTTTATTCTGTCATTACTTTTACATCATTTTTTTTTAAGTACAGAAGAGACTGTGTCTTTAATCCCACCTGTGAGATTACACAGCCAAACAGCATTTGTTAGATATTTTTGGTTCTTTTTATAACATTTGTTAAAATAATTGTTGAAGCAGTGAGACTCTCCAGCTGCCTTGTGTTGAAGGACAGTAGTAAACAACGTTAAGTGTTGTCTAGAGATCCCCAAATGGATTTTTTTGTATAAACAAAAACTTGACTGAGGTAAAAAAGAGAGTTCTTTTTTTTTTTTTTTAAGTATCTCTTTTTCCAAGAACCGGATGCCCACAGATGGAAAGTAAGAGGAGCCCAAGGCAATTTTGAAGAACATCAAATCTAGGAAATAATAAGAACTTTTAATATTAAGGCTTGATGTTATCACACATACGCACACTCACACACACGGCTTCCACTGAAAAAGCAGCAGTCCTTCATCTCTTCCTTCTCCCATAACACCTGGAATATAAAATGATAAGTCACCATCACATTCCAAATTCCCTTCTTTGCAGTCCATGTCAGTAGTTGCTGCTTATGGGATGGGAAAGTCACAGCATATGGTAAAAGAGTGATTAACCCATGGAATTCACTGCCACAGGAGGCGGTGGCGGCTACAAGCATTGATGGCTTCAAGAGGGAATTAGATAAACATATGGAGCAGAGGTCCATCAGTGGCTATTAGCTAAAAGGTATGGATAGGAACTCTCAGTCTAGGGCAAGTGATGTTCTGTATTCTTGGTGCTTGGGGGGGGGGGGAACAGTGGGAGGGCTTCTAGTGTCCTGGCCCCACTGATGGACCTCCTGAGGGCACCTGGTGTTTTTGGCCACTGTGTGACAAAGTGTTGGACTGGATGGGCCACTGGCCTGATCCAACATTGGCTTCCCTTGTGTTCTAATGTTCTTATGTACTGTGGCTTAGTTCCACTCATGTGTGTGGGGACTTTTGCTGATTTCCCCCATCCCACCACAGCCCCCCAGTTTCCCTCTCAGGCTGCTCCTGTGGGGTCCCCTGACCTTCCATGCACAGTATTTTTTCTAGTGGGGTCCAACCCTATATGTTTTTTATGACTTAAATGTTAGCAGGAGAGAAGGATGAACAATAGGGCTGTTGTAATGCCCAATTCCAGCTAAAACAGTAGGTCAGTAAGCAAGGTATTCAGCACACTATCAGTGTGATCCTGTGAAGAGTCACACCAGTTTGAGACCATTGATTTCAGTGGCCTCAGACTGGGGTATCTCTGCATAGGATTGCACTGTAAATATATGCTCTATGGCTGGAAAGAAGAGAGCTACTTAAAACACGCTTAGTACCAACAGGAAACTGGGGGGGGGGGAGCAGAGGCATGGGGGGCAGTCTGCAACAGTGTGATGGCCCTTCCAGTTTTACCATAGAGTTCCCAAAAATTCCTAGATGTCCCCAGAAGCAGAATCACACCATTGGGCCAACCTCTATTTTTGCCTCTCACCGCTGCTCCAAGCGGCAGCAGGAGACGAGATGGGGGCAGGGGGATGGGGGACTGGCATCTCTGAGCATGTCCATGCTTGGTATGTGTCTAAATGGGGTTATGACTTATTTTCGATACACATCAGTGAATCAGCTTCAGGGGCAACATGAGCATTTCCGGGACTCTGCATGCTGTGAGTCAAATCACTAGCCTATACAGAGTATTTTTAATATGCTGGAGAGAAGTAGAATTTTCCCTTTATGAGTACTTATTGCCAGGGGTCCTTTGGGGCTGGAGCGAGGCAGAGTGAAGCTCCGCCAGCTCAGGAGTGGCCACTAGGGCAGCCACAGGCCAAATCAGATTCTCTGATCTGATTCGGCCAGCTGCCGAATAGGGACTGGAGGAGAGGGGGTTTGAGGGAGAGGCTCCAAACTTGCAGGGTAGCTGCTGGGGCTTCTCCTCGAAATACCCACCAAGTTTCAAGAAGATTGGACCAGGGGGTCCAATTCTACAGGCCCCCAAACAGGTTGCCCCCATTCCCTCCATTGTTCTCTATGGTAGGAAAAAAGTTAACATTTTCCCCCACCATAGAGAACAATGGAGGGGATGAGACAACCTGTTTGGGGGCCCATAGAATTGGACCCCGTGGTTCAATCTTCTTGAAACTTGGTGGGTATTTCAAGAAGAGGCTCCAGCAGCTACCCTGCAAGTTTGGAGCCTCTCCCTCAAACTCCCTTTCCTCCAGCCCCTCATATACCCTATGAGTTTTTGCCATTGATTTCAATGGCACATAGGGTATAATGGGGCTAAAACTGACATTCCCTTTCTGACACACTTCTGGTGATGTCAGGGGACGTGGCATATGCTAATGAGGTATGCTAATGAGTTCCTGCACCTCTTTTTCTATGAAAGGACCCCTGCTTATTGCCCTGCTGTGACAAATTTAATGAAAGAGGGAAGTTGAGGAAAATTGAGATTTGCAGAATTTGCTGAGTGGTTGGTACCTTCCAAACACTGCTCTGGAGGACTTTGGATTGACACATGACTTTTTTTTTTTTGAGAGGCAGCATGTCATAGTAATTAGAGTGTCAGCCTCGGGTCTGAGAGACCCAGGTTCAAATCCCCACTCTGCCATGAAAGCTTACTGGGTGACTTTGGGACAGTTACTCTGTCTCAGCATAACCTACCACATTCAGCTGTGATTAAGATAAAATGGGGACGGTGAGAATTATGTTTTAAGCTGCTTTGGGTTCCCACAGTGGGGCCGGGGGTGGGGGGGTATAAATAAATGAAGCAGAATGGCTGCTGCTTTGCTTCTCTGAAGTACCAGGACACTTAGGTGGGAAGCAGATCATTCTTCCTTGCTGTAGTGGTGGCTCTCTGTCCCTCGCATATGGAACAAGACAATGCCTTCTTCAACCGTCTCATTTTCATTGCTTCTGGGTCCCTATTGCTTTGCCCCCCCCCACTTTTTCTGCAGATTTTCTCCCTCTAGTGGTTGATTCTATATTTACTATATATCAGCCACATTTTCCTGCAGTTAGGAGTTTCTGCATTACAGGATCACATGGTGGGAAAGTGACACATAATGGATTGAGAGCCAGTGCCTATCTTTTTATTCCATAGCAGTTATATCCAGGGGTCATTTCACAGAAAAAGAGGTGCAGGAGCTCATTAGCATAACTCATTAGCATAACTCATTTGCATATGCCACACCCCCAAACATACCGGAAGTGTGTCAGAAGGCAACACCCACCCCTCAGGCTCCACTCCACAGGTGAGTGAAACTGACCTGCTCTTCCTCCATTCCCTTCCCCATCCAATACTTCGTGCAATAAAAATAAGCGTAAAGAACACACCCTCATTCTCTTCCTGCTCCCCTGAAACCACCAGGTTTCAAGTAGACTTGAGATACCCAGGACATGTGCACCACCCATCCCTTTCCCTTCCCCTCCCCACAACAAGACAACCTGTGAGGTAGGTGGGGCTGAGAGAGGTCTTTTGAGAACTGCTCATGAGAGAACAGCTCTGAGAGAACTTGTGACTGGCCCAAGGTCACACCAGCAGTTGCATGTGGAGGAGTGGGGAATCAAACCCGGTTCTCCCAGATTAGAGTCCAACTCCTGACCACTACACCAAACTGATAAGGTGGAAGCTGCTGAAGGGTTGGTGAAATTTCTCCAGTACTTATGTGCCATGTGCCCAGATAAAAAATGGTATACTTAGAAAATTTATATGCCACCTTGAGCAAGTCTCTGGAAAAGCAGCACACAGTCATAAAAGGAACAATGATAAAATTATCAATATTAAAAACAAAACATTAAAATCAATAAAGACCCTAGCAGGGCTTTCCCCGGGGCGCTGCACCTCTGCACTGCTCGGAGAAGCTGAGGAGGGGGTGGGGCTTGGTCATGTGCCCATCCCCTGGGCTCCTCACTCCCGGAGCTGCGCTCCTGTGCGCTCCCGCTCCAACGGACCCCTGGTTATATCCAATATACACATTCAAAGGATTTAACTTGAAATGTTGGGTACAAAGCCCAAGCTGAAATATATAACCCAACTGTGTAAAGAGTGAAAAAGCACTTCCCTTTGTTTATTTCAGTTATTTAAGACAGCTACCTCTCAGGGTTGGGTTTAAGCATGTGAGACATATGTAGGGAATGATAACGCCAACGGAGAAATCACCTCAGGCTCCTCCTAGGGAGACTAAGAAAGAGGAGACTGCCAACTAAAAAAAAAAGATTTAAAGCAGGGGTCATTTCGTAGAAAAAGAGGTGCAGGAGCTCATTGGCATAACTCATTAGCACAACTTATTTGCATATGCTACACCACCTGACATCACCGGAAGTCTGTCAGAAGGGGGGGAGGGAGGGGGAGGGAGAAAGAGGGAGAGAGAGCTGGCAGAGAGGGGACCGGTACTAATCCAAGCCTCAGAAATACCACTGTTCTGGGAGGATAGCTTCAGTGGTGGCTGAAGCCTTCAGAAGGCTGGTCAGAGGAACAAGGACCTTTCCAGGGGGCGGGGTCATTTTGCTGCAGCCATGACACAAGCAGGCATTCCCCCGCCGGGGGGGGGGGGGCTGGCACCAACTCCCGGAGCTCGAAATGACCCCTGATTTAAAGAAATCCCAGAATTTTTTGTACCACTTGTTACTGTGCCTCTCAAGTGTTAAATATCAAAGCTTTACATATGCAAGGTTTCTTCTGCATCACTCAGGCAAATAGCAGGACAGACCTGGGAAGAGACAGTGCCTTCTTCCAAATGGGATTGCTCCCATTTTGATGCAATGTGGCTTCCTCATGAGTTCCAGTCTCTCAAACACAGAGACGCTAGTCGTTATCCAATAGAATAGATTTCCTCATTGAGCCCCAGCCAGCACAAGCCTCTGTGGATTTTGCTTATAGGCATAGTTGTGTGAGATTGATCTACAGAAACTGCTAAAATCAAAGGAGTGGATAGTGTCTGGTTTGACCCTTTGTATTTGATTTGGTCGTAGTTCTAACAGGCAAAAGAAGAAAGCGAAAATGTGGCAGGCAAGTATGGTATTAAAACATGGGAAGTCTCTAGCCATTTTGATCGAAGCCACCATGTTCCCCCTTATATTTCCACAACTAAAAGGGCTAGAGACTATTGGGGAAGGGGGAGAGAATGAAAGCTGGAAACTAGTACATTATTGCAATACAGTGCTGTAATTTGGAGGGGGGGGGTGGTATTTTTGCATTTTGTGTGCATGTGTGTGTGTTCCCGTGCTTGGAAGTCATGGCAACCTCTGGTGACTCTTACTGGGCCATGAAGGACATTCAGAGAATTGTCTTGATAGCCTGGCTCTGGCCTCCAGACCCTGGTATTCTCTGGAGGTCTCCCATCCAAATACTTGCCAGGGTTGGCCCTGCTTAGCTTCAGAGATCTGATGAAACCGGGTTTGCCTGCGCTTTCCAAGTCAGGGCAAATGTTGTGATGTTATCACACTATAGCAATATTTTATTAATATTGTTTTAAGTCTGAGAAAGCCCACTAGTGGCTGGGGTAGACATGGCAGTCACTGAGGTAAAGAAAGTGCAGGGGAAACTTCTGGTTGGGTGCCACCAAAAATCCCTCTGTATTTGAAGAAGTAATTAACCTGTAGAATTCACTGCCACAGGAGGTGGTAGTGGCTACAAGCATGGATGGCTTCAAGAGGTGATTGGATGTACATATGGAGCAGAGGTCCATCAGTGGCTGTTAGCCAAATGATATAGATGGAACACTATGTCTGGGGCTGTAATGCTCTGTATTCTTGGTGCTTGGGGGGGGGGGGACAGTGGGAGGGCTGCTAGAGTTCTGGCCGCACTGGTGGATTTCCTGATGGCACCTGGGTTTTGGCCACTCTGTGACACAGAGTGTTGGACTGGATGGACCATTGGCCTGACCCAACATGACTTATCTTATGTTATTTAGCAGCAATGAGAGGTTCTTGTGGACAAAATGTATTCTTCTAGAGCAGGGAGGACTAGGGTTGCCAGCTCTGAGTTGGGAAGTACCTGGAGATATGGGGGAGTGCAGCCTGGAGAGGGTGGGGTTTGGGGAGGGGAGGGACCCCAGCTGGCCACAGAGTCCATCCTCCAAAGCAGGCATTTTCTCCAGGGGAACATCTCTGTCGTCTGGAGATCAGATGTAAAAGCAGGAGATCTCCAGGCCCTACCTGGAGGCTGGCAGCCCTAGGGAGGACAGGTCTCCTGATTCAGCAGCAGACCTCCTCGCCTCTGTTGGTGCTGGGAAAAATGTGTTAGGAAAACATAGAGTGCATTGGGAAACCATGGAGTTTTGGAGAAATGCTACAGCATTGCCAGCAACATGATAATGTCACCTCTGGGTGGTGCCAGAAGAGACAGTGTGATGTCATGACATTGCCAGCAAGGTTCCCCATACCAAGAAGTCATCCCAGTTGCCAGCCTCAGCCTGGGGACCCTAATGTAGAGCAAGAACTCTTGCAGCAGAGGAAGGTTCCTTGAATAAGAACACCAGAAGAGCCCTGCTGGATCAGACCAGTGAGGGTCCATCTAGTCCGGCACACAGTGGCCAGTTAGTTCCTCTGGAGGGCCAACAACAGGACAGAGAGGCTGAGGCCTTCCCCTGGTGTTGCCTCCTGGCTCTGGGATTCAGAGGTTCCCCTTAGTCACCAGCTGGAAGAAGGGTCTGCCATTAGCAGAAAAGATTATTAGGATTCATCCTACTGTATCTTGATTATACATACCAGCTGTCTGGGCAGTCTGGAGAAAAAAACATGCACATTTTGGGGTCATGATAGTTCTTCAGACACATTACATGCTTAGCGATCAGTGTGTCTCACGTGGATGAGCTAGCAACATGATGGTACAGCTTGGGAATGGGCAAAGTGTCACAATGGAAGAAAGCTAACTCTCTCTCTCTTTTTTTAAGCATGAAATGCTTCATGGAAAGCCTATCATTGCATGCACAGGGCCTTCTATATGTTCCAGTGTAGCTACACAAGAAATGCCCCAGGAAATGTTGCTAATTACATCAGAACCCTTTTTAGCTGTCCGCCAAGTGCGCTGGATGTCTTGCCTGTGCAAACTTTCCAATTTTAATCAAATCCTTTCCCCAGGCCGAACACTGTGGCAGTTTCTACACTCGTAAAAAAAGTTGCTTGTCATTTGGCAGCAGTGGCTTTCGGAAAGAAGACAGCCTGATCAGTCCTGGTGCACAGAAAATATTAGACGTGATATTGCTCACATGCAAGTGGACCTGCAAATGGACCAGGGCCATTTTCTTTATGGAGATGTCATTAGGGAGGGCTCTATTCCGGATTATTTATTTTACATGTGCCTGCCATACCCCTCCCATCCTGCAGTGAAGACTCCAGGCATGGAAGTTTGGTTAAATTGGGTTTGTTTAATAACAGCTGATCGGTTCTCTTAAAGCAGGTTATCCTTTCCACTGGGCTGCCTAAAGGGAGCAAGCAATATAGACGATCCTACTTGGCTCGAAATTCAGGTTGGCTTACCTGCCACTTTTTGATATCCATAGCCTTCCCATCAAATGGCACGCCAAGAAGAGCAAAGCTCTGATTGGGCTATCCAACCGGGCAGTGTTGGAGTTCAGCCAGTGGTCAGGGTTGCCAGCTCTCCCAACCATCATTTTCCTGATAAGTTCATGTATCATCGTTATTCATCAGTTATCCAGACAGAGTGACCTGACACAGAAATAGTCGGGCAATAGTGCCTTTGCTTTGCAAGGATTCCCCTGGTTCCAACTCTTGTGTGACCTCGAGCCAGTATGGTGTAGTGAGAGCCAGCTTGGTGTAGTGGTTAAGTGCGCGGACTCTAATCTGGGAGAACCGGTTTGATTCCCCACTCCTCCACTTGCAGCTGCTGGATGACCTTGGGCAAGCCGTAGTTCTGTCAGAGCTGTTCTTGAAAAGAGCAGTTTCTGTCAGATCTCTCTCAGTCCCACCTACCTCCCAGGGTGCCTGTTGTGGGGAGGGGAAGGGAAAGGAGTTTGTAAACTGCTCTGAGACTCCAAGTGAAGGGCAGGGTATAATCTCTCCTCCTCCTTCTCTGTTCCTCAGGGGGTGGCCACCATCAGCTGTTCTCTCTTTGGGACTGTCTCCTGACCTGAGGGTCTGGTGCAGCTTTCTTCCCACTGGTCAGATTCACCGCTGGGTCTTGAGGTGGTCTGGAGGCCAAGCAGATGATCCACCGTGCTGTGGATACGTTATGTTTGTGGTAGCTTAATACCCATCCCAATATATTTGTCACCTTTTTGTTTTGTTTTCTTGAATAACTATTGGGGACTGTAATTCCTCCGATTTTAATAAGATCTTCAAAATTAATTAGCGTACCATTTACTTCTCCATCTTAGCCATTAATGTAGAAATTAAATATAACTTGATCCATCGATGTTGGCGATATACCACAGCGGCTTCCTCCCAGCTCCATATTCTCCCATTCGTAATTTCCTTTTTGTAATCCTTCACTGGCATTAATTCCAAATGACAGTTTTTATATTGAAGCCAATTTAAATTAATATTGGATGTGTGATTTTTATAGCGTGCTGTATCAACTACTTCACTACATTAATTGCAAATGTGCATTACATATAACGCTCTCCCATCATCACTAATTTTATAATTCTATGAAAAAGCAATCACATTTTGCTGGCTTCTTTTATGTTTTTTTTTTTAATAACAGCTATCCCTGTTTATTACTCACAGTTTGATTATGGTAGAAAAGTTGAGGGTTTGATGCTGAAAGCATCGGTCACATTCTTTAAAAATAAAAATATTTAATTTTTAATACAATAAAATCTGTGAAAGCCTCTGGCTGACTTTCACCTAATAATGCCATGGATAGGGCAATCCTGTACAGAATTACACCTGTCTATACCCACTGATTTCAATAGGCTTACAAGGGCTTAATTCTGGCCACCAAGATTAATTTAATTTTTGCCATAGAATTCCTCCTTATTACTTATGGGTGTGAAAGTTGGACAATGGAGAAAACTGATTCATTTGAAATGTGTTGGAGGAAAGTTTTATGGATACCGTGGACCACCAAAAAGACAAAGTGGGTTCTTGATCAAATCAAGCCTAAACTCTCCCTAGAAGTAAAAATGACTAAACTGAGGCTGTCATACTTTGGTTACATCATGAGAAGACAAGGCTCACTGGAAAAGGCAAAAACGCTCTGAAAAGTTGAAAAAGGAAGAGGAAGACCCAGGAATGAGATGGATTGATTCAAACAAGGAAGCCACAGCCCTTAGTTTGCAAGATCTCAGCAAGGCTAACAATAAGAAATTTTGGAGGACATTAATTTGTAGGGTCATCATAAGTCGGAAGCGACTTGGTGACACTTAACCTAAACAAACAATTCTGCATAGGATTGAGCTGAAAATGATGGACATAGTCCACCCCCAGAGCTACAGGTGCAACAGAGTATACTGATAAGGCTCCACTTTTCCTTTTCCTCTCCCTCTTCTTGGAGAGGCCTCAGGCACTGTGCCAGGGATAGGGCGATATGCCCAGCTGTTATCTACTAAGGGGAGGCCTGGACACACCTCCCATATGCCAGTTTGGACACACCTCCCAGAGAGCCAGTTTGGTGTAGTGGTTAAGTGCGCAGACTCTAATCTGGGAGAACCGGGTTTGATTCCCCACTCCTCCACTTGCACCTGGCTGGATGACCTTGGGCAAGCCATAGCTCTGTACCGGCTGTTCCCTCAAGGACAGCTTGGGAAAGAGCTCTCTCAGCCCCACCTACCTCACAGGGTGTCTGTTGTGGGGAGGGGAAGGAAAGGAGTTTGTAAGCCACTCTGAGACTCCCTTGGGGAGTGAAGGGCGGGCTATAAATCCAATCTCTTCTTCTTCTTCTTCTTCTTATGCCACTCTGGGGACTCAAGGCCCATGGGAGTGTATCTGGGCCCAGAGATCATGATTCCACTGTGGAGGTTGTCATTCCAGGCCTAGAACAGGTTTCTCAAAACCCATTCGGCATTTTCTTTGCAACTTCTGTGTGCAGCAATGTATTTCAAAGGAGCCCATGAAAGTCAGTTTGGTGTCGTGGTTAAGTGCGGGGACTCTAATCTGGGAGAACCGGGTTTGATTCCCCACTCCTCCACTTGCACCTGGCTGGATGACCTTGGGCAAGCCATAGCTCTGGACCAGCTGTTCCCTCAAGGACAGCTTGGGAAAGAGCTCTCTCAGCCCCACCTACCTCACAGGGTGTCTGTTGTGGGGAGGGGGAGGGAAAGGAGTTTGTAAGCCGCTCTGAGACTCCAAGTGAGTGAAGGGCGGGATATAAATCCAATCTCTTCTCTTCTTCTTCTTCCTCATATGTAGATGCCCTCTTCTGTACTTGCCCCATGAGCTGCACTTATGCTATACTCTCTCAAAGGGCAGAGCTGCTGAAATGGGCTGCAAAGGTATGTTATTCCTCCAAGAAATACTATACCATGTGTCCCCCCCAAATATTATTGATGCCCTCGCTTAGTGTTAATTCTGAGGTGTCATGAGTTTTAACTTACCATTTCTCCACTTCTGATTCCCCATTTGCCAGTTTTAGGGATCCCCTGGAATTACAGTTCATCTCGGGACTATAAAGATCAGTTTGCCTGGAGAAAATGGATGCTTTGGAGGGTTGATTCTATGGCATTGTATCCCACTAAGATCCCTGTCTTCCATCCCCAAATCTCCAGGAGTTCCCCATCCTGGATCTGGCAATCCTACCCCCCACCCCCTGCTGGTGACCAGGGGTGACGTGGCAACCCAAGCCTCTTTTGGTCAGACAACCCCCTCCACCATGGCCTGCAGGGAGAGACAGGGGATGCCTTTCATTAGCTGTGTCCTGAAGGTTAGAAGTGCTGCTGGGTGCCTTCACTCCGTTTATGCTTTTTGCCAAGTGAGAAACCACTGAAGAACAGAACCCAGCCTCTCTGTCAGCTGGGAAGGAGGCTGGAAGCAGTGGAATTGTCAGATCCAGTAGCCTCATGTATGTAGTGGCCTTACTAAAGTTGCTAGCCTCCAAGTAGTGGCTGGAAATCTCCTGAGATTATGACTGAGGTGGCAGAGACCAGTTCACCTGGAGAAAATGACCACTTTGAAAGGAGGACTCTGGCATTATACCCCATTTAAGTCCTTCCCCACCCAAACCTCCACCCTCCTCAGGCTCCACTCCCAAAAATATTCAGGTATTTCACAACCCTGAGCTGGGAACCCTAGGCTTTGCTCAGACTAGGAGGGTGGGAAGGAAGGAGGGAGGTAAAGAAGATGGCTGACCTGTGAGGGAAAGCCTGCAAGGGCTCCAGGCACAGAGGGAGTAGGCAAGGTGACGAGCAAAATGGGTCAACCTTATAGCCAACCCAGCAACCCCTGGGGTAATGCCATGAGCATCAGTAGCACCCAAGAAGTGCTGAGTGCCACAAAGGCTGCCAGATCAGCCATTGTATGGCAGTCAGATGAGGAGGCAAACTCATGGTGTCAGAATCATGGACTCATAGGGTGCGATCACACGGACGTTTATTGCGAAGCCGCCCCCCCCCCCCCCGCACTCGAGCCTGCTTTTCCAAACGGAAGGTACTTGTTTTTCCTGGTGGTTGGAAAAGCGGGCTCGAGTGCGGGGGGGGGGGGGGCGGCTTCGAGACGGGAGACAGATGCGGCCCGTCTAGTCAGCCCCTTTAGTTGCGATGGGGAACAGCCGCGAGGCCCGCAATAAACGTCCATGTGATCGCACCCATAGAGTTAGAAGGCCCCTCCAGGCTCATCTAGACACACCCCTGAACAATGAAGGAAATTCACAAATACCTGCCCCCCAAACCCCCAGTGACCCCTGCTCCATGCCCAGAAGATGACAAAAAAAAAAAAAAACAACCCTCCAGGATCCCTGGCTAAACTGGCCTGGAGAAAAAATGCTTCCTGGGCATGTAAGAAAGGGCCACAAGAACTAAGTCCTGATGCAACCTTTCTTGCCCTCCTTTTCTCTAGGCTGCACTTTGAATTCCGAAGGGTGAGAGGTGCAGATGGACCTGGAAGGGGAAGTTAGAGGCTCATAGAAGGAGGACTGAGAAGAAGTTGTCTATGGTTCTGGTCCCTTAAAAAATAACAACATGGATTTCAGTTTCAGATGGGTAGCCATGTTGTTTTGTGGTAGAAGAAAGAGATCCAGGACCAGTAGCTCCTTAAAAGACCAAGATGTCCATGGTACAAGCTTTCAAGAGTCAAAGCTCCCTTTTTCAGATACCTGATATTTGACAAAGTTGGCTTTGTCTCTCGGAAGTTTGTAGCCTGGAAATCGTGTTGGTCTTTAAAGTGCTACTGGACTCTATCAACAATTTCAGTTGGAGCCCAGTGGCACCCTTAAGACCAACAAAGTTTTATTTGAGGTATAAGCTTTTGTGTGCATGCACACTTCTTCAGATACCTGCATGCACATGAAAGCTTATGCCTTGAATAAAACTTCGTTGGTCTTACAGGCGTCACCTGACTCAAACTTGGTTCTGCTTCTTCAGACCCGCACGGTGAAATGATTTCAGTATGAGTTTTCTTATGTCCCAAGTCACTTCTCCAGATATCTGGAGCTGTGTTAGTATTTTAAGGTGCCACTGGGCTTTTGTTTTCCTTTATTGAGAGGAGGCCACTGTAGGGTTACCAGTCTTCAGGTGGTAGCTGGAGATCTCCCAGAATTACAACTGGTCTCCAGATGACAGAGACTAGTTCCCCTGAAGAAAATGGCTGCCTTGGAAGGTGGACTCTATGACCTTATACCCTGCTGAGGACCCTCCCCCTCCTCAAACCCTCCTCTCCCCAGGCTCCACCCCCCAAATCTCCAGGTATTTCCCAACCCAGACCTAATAACCTTACTCCTCAAGCTGGTTGGCTCAACTCTTTTTTGGAAGGGTCACCTTAAATTCAGGGTCATCTGCTTTTATGTACTGGCTTCTTTTGAAGGGGGGGTTTGTCTTACATTCATACTCACCTCCCTTTTGAGAAAATGCAGTACTTGAAATTCTTTTGTGTTCTAGCTGACTAACTGCAAGAAGCCACCAAAGTTCTGGGGTTAGGTCACTCAAGGTCATGTGTTATGACTTCAAGGCAGGTCTGAGCCCCAGAACCATTTTAGAACTTAAGCTCAGGAGGCAATGTTTGATTAATTTCATTGTATGAATGTAGTATTCACTTCACTGGCATTACTTGGGATTTATACCAATATAACTGAGCTGTAAAATTCTCCAAGTGCCTGTTTCTTCACAGAAGATGAGAGAGGAACTCCCCCCCCCCCCGTCTTTAACAGATTCCTTATTACAGGTAGTTGGAGGTTACCTCTCATGTAATGAACTTTGGTACTGTTGTTGCAGTAGACAAAGTTATTGCTGTCCTTGGCATAATCTTTTTATTGTTGTTGTTTGTTTTAAATTGCATACAAATAGGAAGTTTTCTGTTTGGCTTCTACCTGAAATTAATCAGACAACCGCAACAAAATGGCCATCTTTTCAAACAGTTTTCCATTTCTGTGGAAAAAACGGAAAACCACATTTTGGGGGAAATAATCTTGGGTGTTTACTTGGGCCTACAATCTGAACACTTTAAAAAAACTTATACAGAAGACACAAAAAAGAGCCATGCGCCTTCCTCTTCCTATTGGCAACGTGACAGATATTATCAGGGGGTGCGGACCAAGTTCATCATGTCAGTTTGTCATTGACATTTCATCTGTGGGTCAACGTGTAGGGTAGCAGTGAGTAGGGATGGGCATGAACCACATTTTTGTGGTTTGGTTTGTGGCTGAACCATGAACTGAACCATGCACCAATACACCACTTTGCAAACCAAACCAGTTTGTATTGGTTCATATTGGTCTTTCAGATCCCAGGCACTTCAGCAGCGCCTTTCCCCAGCCGTCTGGTTCGGGGTGGGGGGTGGGGTTAGACTAGAAAGGTGATGCTGAAATGGGGCGGAGAAGCTCAGGGGGGTAAAGAGGCAAGCTTCCATGCCTGCCCTGTGCTTTCCCAGCCCCTTGCCTAATATGCTAATAAGCTGCAGTGTCAGGGGTGTGGCCTAATATGCTAATGAGTTTCTGCTGTTGGGTGTGGCCTATTATGCTAATGAGTTCTTGCCGGGCTTTTTCTACCAAAAAAAAAAGCCCCGTGCATGTCACACAACATCCCCACCGACTCCCGGAATGCCCCCTCCATCCCCCGCTGGCACCATGGTCAGACCTGGCAACTCTAGCTATAGCACAACAACAGCACAGTATCCGATATGTAGATGCAGCCCAAAGTTCAAATCCCCAATCAGACGTGAATCACAGGGCCTATCTACCAGCTACATTTGTCCTAAGTACGGTCTTCAGTTGGGTCAACATAAATTGCTCAGGTAGTCTGTTTTTCCCAAGTGCCTGCCAACCCGGTTCAGATCAGGACCACGGTGCATAGGGGTAGGAGTCTCAAGCCTTCCTCCTGTCCCATTTTCCCAACCTGATTAGCTCCATACACCTCTTTTTGGAGAATGTGTAGTGATGGGCTACCTGCCCATCAACTCGACCTGGGAACAGTGGTAGCAAGTGGCGTCAAGTCATCGCTGACTTACGGTGACCCTGTGGGGTTCTCAAGACAAGACCTGGTAATACAGCTGGGGAAAATGTAATATGACATTGGGTCAGCCGTTCTCATTCAGCCTAACCTACCATACAGGGCTGTGATCAAAAGTGGGAAAAGAGGATAATGTGTGTTGTCCTGAGCTCCTTGGTACTGTGCTGAATATTGTTTTGGTGGGACAGGTCTCAAGTGAATTGGAGAGGGAGCAACTGAACCATGGAATGATTAATTCAGAGTGCTGACTCTTCAGAGCTGTGCTAGATGCTATGCTAGGGATAGGGATCTCCATTTTGGGAGTGAGTTTATCACCCTTCAGCCATCTTCTTTAGAGAAAGATCACTTCTATGTCCTGACACTGGGCATAATATATTTATTTAGTACATTTTAACCCCCCCCTTCCTCCAATGAGCTCAGGGTGATGTTGTTCTCCCCTCCTCTACTTTAGCATCACAACTGCCCTTTGAGGCACAGGTGAGAGATAGCAAGTAGCCCAAAGTTGCCCAGCAAGCTTCATGGCAGACTGAAGATATGAATATGAACATCAGAAGAGCCCTGCTCGATCAGACCAGTGGTCCATCTAGTCCAGCATCCTGTCTCAGACAGTGGCCAACCAGTCTCTCTGGAGGGCCAACAACAGGGTAGAGAGGCCGAGGCCTTCCCCTGACGTTGCCTCCTGGCTCTGGGATTCAGAGGGTTAGTGCCTCTGAATGTGGATGTTCCCCTCAGTCACCATGGCATTTCAGCAAAAAAACTCCATGGTAACCCAAATGCTAGATAATCTCCCATGCAATGTGCCCAGTGCGATGACATCACCTCCGGGAGATATCATTGTTCTGGGCACATTATTTATTTATTATTTATTGGGCATGACGGGGCTTTATTTGCTTCCCCCACTGGCCAGCTGGCTGTCAGCAGATTGGGTCCCCCCAAAATGGGGGAAACTCCGCCCCCATCGGGGGGATGACAACCCTACTTAATATGGGTGCCGTTTTGGTGGCTTGGGAAATCATCCTCCTTTACTCCAGTTGTTCCTCACAGTGAAATCGGTTGGGCTGGGAGAGAGTGACTGGCCCAAGGACACCCAGCAAGCATCCATGGCAGAACGGGGATTTTCAAAATCCTGTTATAACCTCCTCTTTTCCTGAGATCTATCTGGGAGAGAAAAAGGTTCTTGCAAGGCTTTAGGCTATCAGAGCATGCAGTTTTAATAGAATGATCATTCTAACGCTAGCAAGAGAGCAAGCTGGCATACTGAACAAAATTCAAAAGGTCAGGTTCTAGAATTCCAAAAGAAAGCCCACCGATTCCGTCCTTAAACACAACCCACTTTTATCCTCCTTTCAGAGTACATCTTGCATTCTTTCTTGGGAGAAAAGGAAAACAAGCTCTTTACACTTTTTCATGGGAGATAAGGATGGAACAGAACCTTGAGTGAGATAAGGTTGCTTAGAGATCAGCAGGTCGAAGAACAGTTTTTTGAGCAAGGATGGGAGGAAGGAAGAAGCATCTTCAGGCTCACAAATCAAAAGTGATTGTAAGAACCTTAGATCTTTGCTTAACTCTTTGCAATGTAATACAATACTTGTATCTGTCAGATCTTGGTCTAGCACTCAAGGGCGGATTAAGGCGCACTGGTGCCCTAAGCACTGACCAGTCTTGGTCCCCCCACTCCTTTCCACACTGACCCGGTCCATTTTAGTTGTTGACCTGTCTGACCAGATATACAATGCAGGTTGTAGCAATAGAAAAAATTATTCATATGATAACACAATATACTGTACAAACTAAGCCAAGCTTGGGCTACCTAAAGTTCTACAAAAATGCAATACAACATGTAGTTTAATATTTCACAAGTTAAATGTATCAAAGTTCCAATACTCATGACTTGAAAGGATTTTTTCTACATTTCATTTTCACAAAATCACTGATCACATCCTCAAAATTAATACTTCTCAGAATGTCTGTTTCAATTGTTAATATACACAGTGAGTTGAGTCTTTCTTGAAGCATCTACATATCTAATAGCCAAGTGCCCCCTGTACTTATTTCTGCAAATCAGGGGCACATGGAGGGTAAAGTGATTATCCTGCACACGTGGGCCACTCCCCAGGGGTGCAGAAAAATCTAAAAACTATAAAAAAAAATATACGGGGAAGTTATAATTGGCCAAAAAGTAAATCAGCGTCCACTGTATGTGCGCAGGAAACGGGCTTACGGAGGCAGATTCTCTCTCCCTCCCTCCCTCCCTCCCTCCCTCCCTCCCATAGTTCTGATTGCACTGAGTCCTCTCTCATGGCCACGCCCCCTCCACCAAACAAACGTTCAAGCTTCCAGCAGCATCTACCTTGTGATTTTCACTCTGCTCAGGCAGTTCCTTCCGCTTGCAAGAAGAAAGCACACACTTACTCAAAATTTAAAAAAAAAACGGGGGGGGGGAGCAGAAAATAAACATGTCTGAGTCTGGCCTTCGAGCAGGTGAGAGAAGTTCCTAGTGCCTTGGCTCTTCCCTCTTTCTCATCCTCCTCCCAGGGAATTGGTTTTATGGTTTACTGTTACAGGGGAAAGAAAAAACAGGGTGGGCGGAGAGAAAAATATTTTCTTCTTCAGAGACTGCAGGAGCATGAAGGTAGGTTGGCTGTTGGGTGGGAAGGAAATAGGGTTGCCAACACCAGGCTGGGAAATTTGTGGACATTTGAGGGGTGGAGCCTGGGGAGGGCGGGATTTGAGGAGGGACTACAGACCAATATAATGCCATAGACTCCACCCTCCAAACCAGCCATTTCCTTCACTTCAACTACCATTGCCAGCCTCCAGACAAGGACTGGAGAGCACCCAGAATTATAACTGTTGTCCAGGTGACAGAGACCAGTTCTCCTGGATAAAATGTCTGCTTCAGAGGGTTGCTGAGGCTGCTTGCCTCCCCAAGCCTCACTGTCCCAAGGCTCCACCCCCAAATCTCCAGGAATTTCCCAACCTGGAGCAGGCAGCCCTAAGGTGACTTGATCTCTGTAGCTGGAAGATCCGTTGTGATTCCCAGTGTGCTGCCACTGCTGCTATGGGGGGGAGAGGCAGGAGGCGGGGAGAGTGATGGGGCAGAAAAAGAGAGAAAGAGTGATGAAGGGGGGGGGAGGCAGAAAAACAAAGAGAATGAAGATGGGTCAGAAAGAGAGAGGAAGTAAAATACATGGAGGAGAGAGAGAGAGTAAGAAAGGGGGCAGAAGGGAGAAAGAGTGTGAGAGAGGTAGGGGGAAGAAGGGAGGAAGCAGGGGTCCGTTGGGGCCGGAGCGAGGTGGAGCAAAGCTCCGCCAGCTCAGAAGTGGCCACTAGGGCAGCCACAGGCTGAATCAGATTCTCTGATCTGATTCAGCCCGCTGCCGAATTGCCGCTGAAATTCGGCAGCAACTTTAAAAGCAACTTTTTTCCTGCCATAGAGAACAATGGAGGGGATGGGACAACCTGTTTGGGGGCCTGTAGAATTGGACCCCCTGGTCCAATCTTCTTGAAACTTGGTGGGTATTTTGAGGACAGGCCCCAGCAGCTACCCTGCAAGTTTGGAGCTTCTCCCTCAAACCCCCTTTCCTCCATCCCCTCATATACCCTATGAGTTTTTGCCATTGATTTCAATGGCCCATAGGGTATAATGGGGCTGAAACTGACATTCCCTTTCTGACACACTTCTGGTGATGACAGGGGATGTGGCATGTGCTAATGAGTTATGCTAATGAGCTCCTGCACCTCTTTTTCTATGAAAGGACCCCTGGGAGGAAGCAAAGGTGTGGGGAATGGGATAACCATCCCACAAGTTTCTTGCGGGTCTCCACTTGTAACTGATCTATTTGGGTTTTTTACATGTTTCAGTTGTGAGAGACCTCTCTGTTGTGCAGTTGGTGACCATTAATGTTAAAAATATTCTTAAGGCAATCTCAACATTTGGAAAAGCACTCTCTAGTTTGTCTTCTGTAATTGTGCTGTAAGGTTCCATGCGAGTGAAACATGTTTTCTTGATTGTTTTAAACTTATGAAGAACATATGAATGGAACAGCTGAATCTCTGTAGATAAAGTGTTGTTCATGTCATCTGGATAAGCATCAATGAGTGTCTGACAAGTCTTTGAGTACCTTTCACTTTCTGATAATTGGGAATTAGCACCTTGTTGGGTGGCATTAGGAACATCTGTCAGACAAGAGAATCTGTCTGCTATTTCAGTGTACAACTTTTGTCTGCTCCACATTTCCGTTTCTAACTTTTCAACAATTACATAAAAAGTGGAGATACGGAATTTGTCTCTGGCACTGAGAATGACCTCTGGTGCATTTTCATCACTGGGCATTCTCTTTCTTATATGCTTACACATTTGAGTTGCTTTGTATCAACATCAAGGAGCATGTCCTTTGCAAGTGATTCAAATCTCTCAAACTCATCTCTTGATGTGTGCAACTGGTCTGCCAATGATGAATAGAAATCTGCACATGTTTACAAGATCACATTTTCACTTTGAAGAAGTTGACTTGTTCTATGAACCTTTTCTAAAGTTTCATTCCAAAAATTCAGCATGAACACAAATTCCAGTTTTTGCATCTTGTTTGCAATATTATTTGCCTCCCTTCTAGTGTCACCTTTTTGCAACTGGTCATCTGATAAATCTTCCAAAGCTTCCAGAATCTTGAAGAAAGAGTTGATAATTGCTGCAGTTGCCACAGCATGTACTTCCCATCTGGTGTCTGAGGCTTCGGCCACATGAGCAAGATAATCTGGGGGGGAAGCAAGGCTATTTTGCCTTGGAGCAATTTGACCTGCAGTTGCACAATCACACAAGTTGGTGAAGCTGCTGGCACAACTAGCCACTTCGTGATCAGACACAACCATGGGTGTTTTTGTCATTGGTTTCTGATTTGCTTAAATGGGGGATCGATGAATCGCTTCTCCACCAAGGGCTTCCAATGGCAGTATGTGATGTTGCACATACTGAGAAGGGGGAAATAAAACAATGGCATGGCATTGGAATAGCCTGATCAGACTATCCCCGACACCAGCAGTTTGCACTGGAGTGATCACACGGGGAAAGTCTGGCTGTGGCCCGCAGCAAACCGTTTGCTACTGCATTTTCCCTAGTAGTTTTTTATTCTGCTTATCTGGCAGATCAAAATGGCTTGCGATGGCTTGCTGATGGTTGCAGGATGCCTCCCAGATGTGCTGGTGTGATTGCACCACTTTGATCCATCAGTGAGTTGTCCCTCTTGTGTGGCTAATGGGTGCATATGATTGTGCCCTGAAAGTGATTTCAGCATTTTTTTTTTCATTTCCAATGCAATTTTTGAGAATTCTCCACTGAGCAGTTGAGGATGAAAAGAATGTGTAGAGCAGTTGTACAGTAGAAAAGAAATCTACCGCAACTTTACAGCAATCCACAGCACTTCATCCAACTAAATTTAGTGAATGAGCTGCACGGGGTACATAAATGGCAAAATGATTTGCATCCAAAAGTTTTTGCTGCATGCCATTGTAATGTCCAGACATGCTGGCAGCATTGTCGTATGACTGCCCTCTACATTTAGCAAAATCCAATTTACAATCATCACATAAGTACTTCAACACCTGCTGTGCCATAGCTTCACCAGTGTGGTTTTGTAATTCCAAAAATGTGATAAATCGTTCACCTGGCTGTCCATCTTGCAAGTATCTGAGCACTATGCTCAGTTGGTCAACATGTGAAAGATCAGGCATTGAGTCCACAGACAAACTGAAGTACCCAGAAACGTTAATTTCATCAATGATGACAGAGTGCACTTTCTTCGCCATTAACTCAATAAGTTCCTCACATATCATTTTGGACAGGTACGAAGGGTTGCCTTTTCTAGCATTGCCATACCGTGATATGTGAGCAACCAAGAATGGGTCAAACCGACTTTTCAATTCGAGTAGCCCCAAATAATTCCTATTATTGAGAGACCCAAATTTTTCCACTTTTCCTCGGAATGCCGATCCTCGTTCAACCAGTGTGCAAATAACTGCTACAACATGCCGAAGTATATTCTCCCAATAATTGTACTCCTCTTCAATTTGCTTATCCAGTGGCTGTGTCAAGCCTAAGCTTTGTTTCCAAGTTAAATATGTCAACATGGCATCTCGGTGAGTTGTACTTTTTTCATGGTTGTCAATTATAGCGGTGTTTCACCAGTCACTGAATTCCTCATTTCTAGCAAAATGTGTTGACCCTTTGGGCACAAATAGTTTACAAACAAAACAGTAAACTGATCCTTTTGAAGGAGAGTACAACAGCCATTCTCTCTTGTAGTGTTCACCATTGGCTTTTATTTCAAAAAATATCTTCTGTGAACAGTATCTCTTTGGATTCCCACTGATGAAATTGTGACACAATTTGTCAAATGGCCCATTGGGGTGCTGACATTCACTGGGTTCACAAGCAACCCAATAAGTCACATCATCACCATAACATTCATCCCACAAGCCCTGGGTCCTTAGCTTTGTTCATTTCATCCTTGGTCAGGTCTCTAAACTCCTTGGACAGTTCAAAAACATTTACACATCTTGTCATGAAAGTAGGTCCAGGTTGTGCCAATTCATCATGTGCAACGTCACCATGAAAATCTGGCCTTGCACCAGCACTGCCTGTTTCTGATGAAGGACATAGATTTGATTCACTTCCTGTCTCTGAAGACTGACACTGGTTTTGATCTGGATCATCTTTCTCTGCAGTTTGTAAGAAGAAATCTGTCAGCTTTCCTGTCTTGGCTACAACAGGCAGATTCTTTTCCTCATTCTCTTTTGAACGTTTTCTCTTTTGCACACCACTCAACTGAACATGCTTCATTTTTGATGCTTACATGGGGCTGAAATTAAAAGGGGGCAGAGAGGGTCATTGAAATGACTGTTATGACAACCGAATTTGGCTGACACACATTGGCAACACATGCATTTTACTTTTAAACATAGCCTATAACACTGCACCTCGCCAACAAAAAATAGAAGATAACTCTAGGGTGCACCGTAATCAATTTGCACTAGTTTTATCTTTTCTTTTTTAACAAATCTTCATTTTTTTTCTTTTCTCCTTTTTCTAAACTTTGTGGTGCCCCCTTTGGCCCTGGTGCCCTAAGCATGTGCTTAGTCTGCTTAATGGTTAATCTGCCCCTGCCAACACTCTAATCACTATTCCACACTAGCTCTCATACGTATGGCATAAAAATAACCAAATTTATTCACAGCCTTCAAGCTCATGCTATATTTCCAATATGTTGAAGAGTGTTTTGACACATCAGGTCCCTGTTGCCTTTATTATGAGAAGTCTTAAAAAAAATTAGAACTCATGTCATGTGCAACAAAGAGCCTGTTTATTTTACAGATGATTTTCTATTGTTGCCAGATTAGAAATGAGCTTTTAATTTAATCAGATTTAATTGGCCCATGCCATCACAGAATGTATCTGTTCAGCAGTAAGTCAGTGCCCATGAGGTTTGTCAGTACAACTAAAATGCAGAGATAAAAGAGTGCTTATAGAACAAATGCATGCCAATATTCTCATGGTGGAAAATTAGACTGCAGAGTCATCAGGCAAAAAGTCTCTCTACCCTCAAGTTGAAATGTTGGCTTTCTAATTATTTCAGACAAAGCTAGCAGGAGAGAAAGAGCAATTAGTGTAATTTACCAGTCCTAAAATGAAAATAAAGGCTTATCATATCCTGGCTGAGCAAACAATGTTGGGTGAACTCATGTTTAAAGGCATTATAGCACTTGGAAGGGGAAGAACTGGATTTATCTTAAGCAAGTTGCATGATTTTGGAAGAGGGAGCAATAAGGAAGCAGTGTATAGAAGGCATATAGAGTGTCATGCAAGTAAATGTGAGAGGACCCTACTGTGGCAATTAAACAACAGTAAGCATAAACAATGTAGAGCCATAGTTATTCAGTGGTTGGGAGTGAACATACCCCAAAAGG
The DNA here is from genome assembly GCA_029233225.1 of Lepidodactylus listeri. Taxonomy (NCBI): domain Eukaryota; kingdom Metazoa; phylum Chordata; class Lepidosauria; order Squamata; family Gekkonidae; genus Lepidodactylus; species Lepidodactylus listeri. The sequence continues at coordinate 113,193,988 of JARCFY010000006.1, forward strand.
CTCTTGCATCAGGCTCTATGAAGACCAGTGTGGTGTAGTGATTAGAGGGTTGGGCTGAGATCTGGGAGCCCAAGTCTCCTTTCCTTTCCTTCCTTTCCTTTTCTCCAATAAAAATCTCCATGATACATCGATCTTGAGCAGTGGATAGTTATTATTAATCACTTATCACCCAATAGAAAAAAAGGAGGAAAAATTGTTGCAACTGCTAGAGTTCTTTTTGGATCCCTGTCAGAAAGAAAAAAAAAGGTAACTTGTCAGAGGAATATACACACAAATGAACTTGCAAACATGGTAACGTATAATGCCTCCTGAGATTAGCATACAAAGGACACTTCAGAAGGCTATGTACTATCGTGTCAATCTTACCTAAGGGACAGGGGCAGGTTTGTTCTGAATAAGGTAAACACATGAACCTGCCCCTCATAACTGCCCGGGGTGAGCACTTAGGCTGAGGACAGACTGGCAATCTGGAGCGGGATGAATGCGGAGGCAACTGCTGCGGGGGAAAAACTCCCTGGGGCTGGCCGTTCACACTGGCCAGTGTATTGCGCAAGGATGCCATTACGGAGCATTCAGACTGCTGCGGAGTGGCCCCAGGTGGGCTGGCCTCCGCAGCTCGTATGCCATGTTTGCACTGCCGCCTCCGCTTGCCTCCCGCCTTCTTCCAGTTCACACTGCCTGGAAGCGGGAGGCAAGTGCAAGACGGCCTCCGGACACTGGTTTCTCCCGGTGTCCTTCTAAAGTGCAAGAAACCTGGCTTCAAAGCGAGTAAGTGCGGAAGGGAGCCGAGGGACAGCTGCGCATGTCTGAATGGGTTCCCTTCCCCCATTTCCCAAGCGGAACTGTCCCAGGTCAGATTGTCAGTCTGTCCTCAGCCTTAGTCTGGCCAGAATGATTGCCCTTAACAGGCTTTGGGAAGACAACAGAGGTGGAATACCAAAAAAAAAAAAAACTGAGACAAACAGGTACAGCATGCTCTAAAGACAGAGCTTTGGTGATCAATTGATTTTACACAGTTTCTCACCAAAGCAAAGGCTGCATGAAAACCCAGGCCTTGGATAGTGTCCAGGTTAACATCAAGAGCCAGCAGTTTCTCGAAGATAGTCTTAAACCACATTGGCCTATAACAGTCTTCTTTCAGGAGTGCTTAAAAAAAAGGTATGATTTGATGAACGATCTAAACGCTTGTAACCGAGCCCTTGCCTCGGGGGAGGGTTGGCTGAGTTCTGAACGGAGAGCCACATGAGCCACACAGCAAAGGATGTTTAATATTTTTCCCCAAAAAAATGTTAAAAAGATGGTCAATGTTTTCATTTATCGAGATGAGACAATTCATGTGGCTACTCTGGAAAGGATAATAGGAATGACTTTTAGGTTAAAGATCTGAACAGCACCTGGAACATAGTTCCCACTGCCATTTTTTTGGGGGGGGGTGGGAGTTTAGTATGCTGTCATAAGAACATAAAAGAAGCCAATGTTAGATCAGGCCAATGGCCCATCCAGTCCAACACTCTGTCTTACCCAGTGGAGCCTTTTGTCAATGGAAGATGCTTCCAACTTGTCCCACAACTTAGCTCTAGAAATAGAGTCAAATGTGGCCTTGAGGCCGCATATAAGGAAGAAGACCCTTTATTACCATATTTTTCAATAAGGTGCTGAAGGATTAGACAGTGATCTGAAGTAGATCTACCCTCCATGAAGCCTGCGTGCTTTAACACAATGATGTCCTCATCGGCAAGCCAAAGTAAGAATTTGTCTAATAGGTATCTAGTATACACTTTACTGATGACACTTAATAAACGAATAGGCCTATAGTTAGAGGCATTCCTACCTTTCTTATAGTTAGGAGCCACCATCGCTGTTTCCCAACTTTTGGGAATGCGGCCAGAGGCATAGATCTACGTAAACAATGATGAAAGAACAATCAACATTTTCCTTCAAGAGCTCCAGAGAAATATCAAATCATCTGTAAATGAGAATGGACTGTTCTCACTTAGAGGTTAAAGAGGAGACAGTTCAACTGTATCACCTTCCTTCCCAGTAAATAATAAAGGCTCCATAACTGTAAAGGGAAGTTCTGAAGGGATCATGGGGTCCCGGCCCTCTAAAGTCTTCCTTTCCACTGTGGGCAGGAGCCTTTGGGGAAACACACTTGGTTGAAAAAAAGTGGTGTTCAAATCAGTGAGTTCTTGATGGAAGAGTCTGTTCCAAGAGTATTTGTAAAACATCCCCCCCCCCCCCCCCCGGTGCACCTTCTGATCCTGGAGAGGATGATAGTGCTCACTTTGGCAGCACGTGCACTAAAACTGGAATAGTACAGAAAAGATTAATGTGGTCCCTGCACAAGGATGCAATAAACATCCAAGCAAAGTCCGGTGCTTTTTTCAGATGAAGTTTGAAGTTTCTAAATATAAAATTTCTGTTTGGTAGAATACTGATGTTAATTAGAAACATACTTACTGATGTTAATTAGATCTCTTATCAGATTGCACACTACGCTTTGATTAGATTTTATATTTATCTCCCCCTGCCCTTCTTCATTAGGCATGGTCCTCACCAATGCACCCTCTAAGCTGTGGAGTCTTGTGAGCAGAAATTCTACTTCGTGAGCTGTTGGCATGAAAGTTGTGAACGAGGGATTGGGCTACTACATAAATTAGTTTGCTCTGGAGCCATCCTTCCTGAGCGAAGACAAAAATGTGTGAGCCAGAAGCTAAAAAACTGTGAGCTAGCTTGCACTAACTCAGCTTAGAGGGAACACTGGCTTACCCATTCCGTTATGGATTGACTGATCTTGTACTGGACATTGTTTTAAACTGGCCCTCTTTTTGGAACATCTCCCCACACCCATCCATTAGTTCCTTGTAGCTCTAAGTATAAGCATAGACTGGTTTAGATGGGAACTCTGTTAGGGTTTCTGGGCAGTGGGTGGAGACCAGCTGGAGTCTGGGGCACGGGGAGTGGAAGCATGGAGGGACATTGTTGGGGTGAACAGCATCACATCATTTCTGAGGAAAATGAGGATGTGACACCAGTTGACTCTAGGAATCACCAGGCGATTCTCAGAGAGGACAGACATCACTCCCAGGTTTCCGCCAGAAGTGACATAATGCTGTCACGCCCAAAGTGATTTCAAAACAATTATTCTGCCAGCCACCGGGCACATCTGAGAAAGTGAGCTATCTCTCATGAAAGTATATAAAGGAATAAATCTTGTTAGGTATTGAAGTGCCACTGGACTTCTGTTTTGGTTGGTACACTTACCCTCCAATAAGCCTGCAATCCTATGCATGTTTCTCCAGGAGCATGCCCCACTGCATTAAGTGAGTTTTACTTCTAGATGAATGTGTATTGTTGCACTGTGTGTTATTTTAACTTCACCAGAGGTGGGGAAGATGCTGCTGCCTAAAATGTTTGTGTACACTTGTCAGGTTCTGACAAAGCCATGCCTGTATTCTGAACTATATTGTAGCCATTTGTTAGTTTCTGTTTCTGTGATCTCTAGTGTAGCAACTGTTGGTTTATTGCTTGCCTTGAAGTAGATTACTTGCTCTGTTCAATGTAACTGTCTGGGCCCGGGAGGGTGGTGAGCCGCATTCCTACACGTCACATAAACAACGGGGACTTTCACACCAACCTACTCCCCCTGGCCTTTGAGGTTCACAGAATGTTATCTTGTTGTTATAACCTTGAGAGTCTTGAATTGTTGCTAGCTATATGTTTCGCCTATCAGTTACACATTTGGGTCATTCAGGGCAGGAAGGGAATTTTTATAGCTTTCCCACCTCTCCTGTGAGAAACAAACGGTTGCCATCCTTTCCCGCTTTTTGGTACCTTTTCTGATTGGTCCAAGGCTTGTATTCAATTGGGACTGGGGGTATATTAATCCCTGTAACCTGCTGTCATGTATCTCTAACAAACATCGAGAACCTGCATCATTATTGGAATAAAAGAAGTTTGCTTGAATCAAAGGTCTGGTCTGATAGTGTCAGAAGCCTCACAACACTGCAAGTTAATTTAAGAGACTCATAGTAAAACTGACAAAGTTTCTCAGGACACTTTTCATGCTTCTGGTTGATAAGCTATGGGTCCTGTTATCAGGTACAAAGAAGAGCATGCAATCAAGGTTTGATTCAAACCAGATGTTTTACTGAGTTTTACAGATCTAGGGTTTCTTCTCATGTAAGTGTTTTGCTAAAATCTCTCCTTCCAGCAAACAGTGTTCAGCAATCAATATGCATGGAGCAAATGCAGCCAGTGCCGAACAATCAACATAATGTTAATAAACAATTGCATTGCCAGATGTGTTGCATTTTAAACAATGGAGCACATCAGAAGGAGAAGCCTGTGACAGGAATATAACAAATTTAGATAATGTGGCTATTAAAACACAGCAGAGCTACGAAGGGCCTCTTTGTCGAAATTATTCATGCGTTAAGAGTAAATAAATAAGTGCAACTTTACATAAATTGCATTCAATCGTTAACATTTTTACACACATAATTAATTACAGGTGCCAACTTTTAGAACAGAGGGGTCTAATTACCTGCATCTCTGTGCAAATCAGGTAATTGGATAATTAGACTCCTCTTTCCTTCCATTTACAGGCATAACTGTTATTAATTGCCATTATATATTTATTAAGCATTGGAATAGGATTGAACCTGAAGCTGTCGCTCCGGAAATTGTCTCAGATCTGCTTCTGACTAAGAGTTGCTCATGCATCTGCGCTATGTGAACGTTACACAGTTCAGTTTATAGTTTAAATCAGTTTTAAATATGGCAGTCATTTGCATCTTCCCACCTTTATGGTGGCTTGTTCTTTGGTCAATATGTTAGATGAGCAGAACGTTTGAAATTAGAGGAGGCAGGGCTGCTTTTCACATTCTTCTTATCTGAATTCCTCCCTGCATTTTGGAGCTCATTTTCCAAAGTAAAACCAATACATTAGGAATCTTCCATTCTTCTTTTTCTTCTTCTGATTTTCACATTATGTATTTAATGTTGCTTTTGGGGAAAGAGGAGCCAGACAGTCACAGGAAGGGCTTCACTCTCTCTGAATAAAAGAGATTTATAGTGTGTGTGTGTGTGTGGGGGGGTACTGTTGGGTTCAAGCTTATGGTGAGATACCTGGTAATCTGGGAGGGGGGGAGCTTGGGTAGGACAGGGTTTGGGGAGGAGAGGTACCTTAGTGGGGGTATAAAGCCATAGAGTCCACCCTCCAAAGCAGCCATTTTCTCCAGAGGAAATGATCTCTGTAGTCTGGAGATCAGTTCTAATACTGGGAGATCTTCAGACCCCACCTGGAGGTTGGCAATTCTATCTATGGTATGTACTATGCCATGGCTGCCTCTTGAAGGGTGTGATTTGGCTAGAATGATTTGTGCTTTAATGACATCCAGTCTAAATTACTGCAATGTACTTTACAAAAGGCTAGTTTGGAGACTAACTGGAAACTTCAAGAAGTTCAAAATGCAGCAGACAAGTCGCTGCCAGGGGCGGTGACAGAGACTGTAGCACCCGCCATGTTGAAAGATCAAGATGAGCTGCCCATGTCTTTCTAAGCACAGCTCAGGGGTTGCCGACATCCAAGTGAGGCCTGGAAATCTCCCACAATTGCAACTAATTTCTAAATGATAGAGATTAGCTCTATGGTGTGGCCTGCTGTGGTTGCCCCACTACCCAAACCCCTCCCTCCCCAGGCTCCACCCCCAAATCTCCAGGAATTTCTCAACCCACAGTAGGCACCCCTGATTTTTACTAAATATTCCCTCCAGTATTTTACAGAAGCACTTGTGCACTAAAGTAAAATGCCACAAATGAAAGGAAGCTTGGCACAACTGTAGGAGACATTTGAAAGGTTCAAGTGATTTTCTATTGATTATTGTAGATTTTTAGGAAATTTTTGGGAAAAATCTTTGGAAATTTCCTGGAGGGTTGACAGCCTGTTTGTAAACCACTATGTACTGTCTGTACTGTAGAACACCAGGTGTTTTCAATCTTTTTAAATTGACAAGTTATTCTTGTGTCAACTTTTTAATTGTAAGTTAGCTGCAGGTGCTTTTCTCTCTTGACTACAGCTTTTCATTCTGACAAGATTTATTATGGAATCCTTTTGCTTCAGAAAGGTAGAAATTAGAGAAACAGAGGTGGAAAGTTTATAGCAGCTTTGAATGGGAGAAACCTATATCATGTATATATATATCTTTAAGTCTGGGAATATTCTAACATATCAATATTGATCTATTAGTAGTTTTGAGTAAGTGCTTTTAACATATCAGTAAGCAAAACCTGTAGCTTTATGCAGCTTATTATTATTCTCAATAGAAAAGACTCTGTTGCTTTGTATAGAAAGTTACATGAACTTGATTGGTATAATGCCAGAAGTAATAAGAATAACTGAAAAAGCACCATGATAATTGATTGTCAAGTTAGATGGATGATTCTTCCTTTACTGCAAAAGGACCTAGTAAATAATTGGTCAAGCTGTTTTTATATCCTTAAAATTAGTCTGTCAAAAATCAAGCTTCTTAGAAGATGCCAAAACTAATAAGGTTAAATAAAGTGCAATTCTATTTTCTATAAACAATAAGCTGGGTAAATATCCGAATGTCTGTAGCTGAGGATAAAAGCTTATGTTTATTATAGTGGGTTGTGAGCTTTAGGGAAATCCAGACTCTGCCTGTACTCTTTAGGTTTGGATCTGTTGCAACTTAAAGAAGAAAAGACTATGGTTGCATTTCTAACTGGAATAATAGAACAAATTGAATAGGTGTAATGCTAATTGGGGAAGCTTGCACCACTGCCAATTGTTCTATCTTGTACTTCAAAAGGAAGAGCCTAACTGAGTGAAAAAGGACAGCTATATACTGCAGTAGAGAGAATTCCTTCTCTTGATCTGACTGTGTGTTTTAAAAGAGTAATCATTAAGGTGTTTGTAAAAGCAACAGCTTTAGCAATTTTAAGCTCTGCAATAGAAAGTTAGGGCAAAAGGGCTGTTTGCCTAAAGAAAAATCACTCAGAACTGACCGGGTATCTAGAGAATCCAGCAAACAATAGAAGTCAATTGCAGGCCAGCAAAATAAATTAATTGCTGCTTTGGCGTTTGTTAAGGAGTACCAAGCTACTAATGACCAGATGATGTCACAGAAATGGATCATGCACATTTGCTCATTAAAAAGGTGCAGGTGGATCTTAAATCATGACACTTGGCATCAATTAAAAGGAACAATTAAGAATACAGAATTTGTATTGTAGACTGGTGTCTCCTGCTGGTTAAAGTAAGCTAGTATGTTTTGCAAATTAAACACTTCAATAAGCTTTTAAAATTACCAAAAATATTTTGTAAAATTCCCTGATGAACCAAAAATGAAGAATAATGGGTAATTCAGAATATCTATAAAAGCTTTATGATATAGACCACTTTGCAATATTGAAAGGTGCTTATAGAAAGGTAAAAATGTTATAAATGCTATGTTTCATAATCAAATGCATCAGATATGTATTTTAATAGAAATAATCTGTATTGTGAATACTGTTATGCTTCTATATATGCTGTATTGATGTAAGAGCTAATGTTGTAACAGAGCTGATAGGCTGAGGATGAACTCAGCCTGAAAAGTTCATTCAAAGGTGAAAGGAGTCTGGGACTAAAGCCAAAAGAAGTAAACAAAATTGTAAATCTAATAAAATGCTATCTGTGCTATATGACATTGGAGCCTGAAAATGTTGGGGTATATGATATACCATCTGACTTTACTGAGCACTTTATTCAAACTGTTACTGTTTAATTGAGAATGTTTTATAATGTTTTTAACTGTTTTAAACTGTTTTAATTGTTAATGTATTTATGCCTCTTGGCTCTGCCAAGTCCTGTAAGCCGCTCTGGGCCTGCAAAAGCAGGGAGTGCAGCCTATAAATCAAACAAATAATTAAAATAAATAAATAAATAATGAGCAGGATGAGCCACGCACCTGTGTTATAAAGAAGCCAAATAACAACCTGTTTGCCAAAAATGTGATTGAAGGACTATTAAACAAAAGGATCTGAACTGAGCATGCCTGAATGATGACAGTGATGATGTAAGTTAAGGAAGAGCCAGAAGAGTATATAAGTCTGCTTTCTGTATGTGCTCATTGAACACCCACACTGAATTCTAGCTCTGAGGTGCTCTTTATTCGAATAAAATACTTTTGTTGCCCTTTACTGCCTGGATAATCATTTTCACTGTGTGGTTTATCGGCTAGTCACTCAAGTCAAAGAACCTCAGTGCCCTTAGAGCATTGCTAACACAACTATATGTACGTCCATATTTTTTTTAAAAATCCCAGTGTTAATGTATGTGTGGGGAAAAATCCCAGTGTTAATGCATGCGTGAGGAAAACAAACTGCTCATTCCAGTTCCAAGTCTATCAATGACTACTAGCCATTTTTAATATTATCAATACAACTTCTTAATTAAAAATAATGGCTACTAGCCATGGTGACTGAGGGGAACCTCCACATTCAGAGGCACTAAACAGGCAGAGCTGGAAAAAGTACAGAGGAAGGCAACCAAGATGGTTAGTGGGTCGGAGCACCTTCCCTATGAGGAAAAGTTGAAGAGTCTGGGGCTTTTCAGTTTAGAAAAGAGATGACTAAGGGAGGACATGATAGCGGTTTATAAAATTATGCCGGGAGTGGAGAGAGATGAGAAAGAGAACTTTTGCTCCCTCTCCCAAAAGACTAGCATTTGAGGGCATCCAATGAAACTGATGGGCAGTAGGTTCAGGACGGATAAAAGGAAATACTACCTTGCACAGAGAGTGATTACAATGTGGAATTTGCTGCCAGAGAATGTAGTAATGGCCACAAGAATAAACAGCTTGAAAAGGGGATTAGATAGATTCACAGAGAATAGGTCTATCAATGGCTAATAGCCATGGTGACTTAGGGGAACCTCCACATTCAGAGGCACTAAACCTCTGAATCCCAGAGCCAGAAGGCGACATCAGGGGAAGGTCTCAGCCTCTATGCCCTGTTGATGGTTGGCCCCTGTGTGAGACAGGATCCTGTATTAGATGGACTATTGGTCTGATCCAGCAGAGCTCCTCTTATATTCTTATATTAATTCCATAATTAAGCTGGTGGGAGAGTGTGAGAGTGACCGGAATGGCTGGGGAGAAGGAGCCTGGAGCAGCGGAGGACCTGAGAGGCAGCGCCGCTGATAGCTGGAGCAGAGCGGATTTAACTTGCACTGTGCTGGGTGGCCAGAGAATGTTTTAACAGTCGCTTTTGTCAGGTAACCGGCTGGGGACCCCGCGGGGGATCGGAGGACGCCGGGTGGTGACGTCACCGAGTGACGGCTCTTAATGGTCGACTGGCATGCCCACTAGACGCCCTCGGCTCCCTGACTCGGCGGAGGCTCGGAAAGTATAGAGACCATTGGCAGTCTGGAGGTCCGGTTTCGGTGGCCCTGGGAAGTGGGTGCTTGACTCCTGTGCCCCCCGGCTCGGCTCTAGCCTGAAATTTGGCGCTTGACTTCGGACTCCTGGCATCCCGATGCACAGTCGCTCCGGAGTAAGTTCTCAAAGGCCCCGGAGGAAGCTAGACGTTGGGCTCCTCTCCCCCCCCAGTGAGAAGTTGGTTACTTTCCCCCTGACGCTGAAAGCCTGAAACCCTTGGTGACATTCTCCCCAGCACCTTATTTAAGCCCCCACTATTGGGAGCTGAGCCTACCAGCCTTTATTAATATAGACTGAGGCTGGAAGTTGACGACAAGCTAGCTGTAGCGGGTTGCAGCCGGCTAAAGGGTTCTTGGGAGCCCTATCATCAGTCTAGCCTCACAGTGTCTCTGCTCGGGTGGACTGTGACTCCATCTGTCGACCCGGATGGTGACCTTTGAGGATCCAACCTGCCTTCACCTGCCATGAAGTCCGGCTCCCACTGAATGGGAGGACAGACCCGGCCACGGGGACTTAGAGCTGCCGTGCATCCTTGGCGTTGGACCAAGAGTACAGCTGTGGCGGGTTGGACTGGACCCGAAAGTGAACGGGATTGGCTATGCAATAGTGGAGAGCTTCGGAACATCAACGAGGAACCGGGAGGGGTGGATGGGGGGGGGCAGCTAGTCAGGATGGTGGGACTAAGGAGATAGGAATTAGTTAATAGGGTAGTTAGTTAGTTAGTTAGGTAAGTGTTAGTTGTCCTTCTTTCCCCACCCTTAATTAGTTGTATTAGTTTAGATTGTAGTGTTAGGTCTGCGGGGACTGCAGGCTAAGTGGTTGAGTTGGGGAGTCAGTCAGATAGAAACAATCCTTTTTCAGTTAGGTAGGGTAGGAAACTCCGACCTAAATTAGAGTTAGGACGCTAACGGAGGCAGGGAAAGCTGACGCTGGGCCATAAAGATCTGAGACCAACGTGTAAAAGATCTGGCATGGCTGGGTCACAAATCCCGGTGCTCCTGGGGAGGAGAAAGAACGGTGGGCCCAGGCTCATGAAAAAGGGAAGGGCACAGAGAAATAGTAAAGCTCGGCGCCCTTCCAGCCTGCGTCCCATCCCGACGGTTGTTGGCAGTGGGGCTAGGAATAAACCCTCTCTGTCATTGGTGTTGTGCAATGCCAGGTCAATTAACAACAAGGCTGCGATCCTCCGGGATTTCCTGGGGGACCAAAAGGCCGACCTGGCATGCGTGACCGAGACCTGGGTCTGGGAAGGAGAGAAGGTAGCACTCTCCCAAATGCCCCCCCCAGGTTTTGCGGTCCTCCACCAATCACGGACTATGGGGCGGGGAGGTGGGGTCGCGATTTTCATTCGGGAGGCTTACTCCTTCAGGGTGCTCCCATCGGTAGAGATCACGGGCATTGAATGTGTTGGCCTGGTGTGGGAGGCTGAAGAGAGTTTGGCTGTGTGGCTGGTGTACCGACCGCCTAATGCACCAGCCAGCAGCCTGCCATCCCTGCTGGAGGCTGTGTCGGGCTGGGCGTTGGAGCACCCTAACCTTATGGTTTTGGGTGACTTCAACGTCCATGCTGATGATGCGGCCTCCGGTCAGGGGGTGGACCTGGTGTCATCCATGGCGGCACTAGGACTCTCTCAGTACATCTCGGCCCCTACACACCGGGCAGGACACATGCTCGATTTGGTCTTTTGCCATGGGGGTTGCAGTGGACCGAATTACCACTTCGGTAGTGCCTTGGTCGGACCACTTCGCCCTGGGGGCCCGTCTGAATTTTCTGCCCCAGCTCCAAGGCGGTGAGCCTATTTTGGCTCGCCCGCAGAGCCAAATGGACCCAGAGCGGTTCCAGATGGCCCTGCGGGAACCGAAGCCCCCTGGCGGCTCGTTGGATGAGCTGGTTGAAGATTGGTACAACCGGCTCACTACAGCTATCGACGAGATCGCTCCCAGGTGCCCTCTCCGCCCCCACAATAGACTGGCCCCTTGGTATACCCAGGAGCTGCGCCAGATGAAGCGGGAGCTGAGACGACTAGAGAGACGGTGGCGTCGTGCTCACGACGAAGCGTCAAGAGCATCTTATAGGACGCTTATGAAAGCCTATAAGATGGCAACTAAAGCAGCAAAGAAAGAGTTTTTTGCTGCCGAGATTGCATCCGCTAGCTCACGCCCAGCCCAATTATTTAGGACAATTCGGTCATTAACTGTACTGCCAGATGGCAGAGCAAATGCTAGGGAATTGGAAATTGGCTGTGAGGCATTTGCGAGCTACTTTGTGGAGAAAGTCTTGTCGCTCCGCTGGGACCTCCCCGCCACAAATGATACAGTGAGTGAACTCGAGGCCCCTTGCATGTCTTCGTTTCTGGGCTTAGATGGGTTCGACCAGCTGGATCTTGAGGAAGTTGACAGACTGCTCTTAACTGTTCGCCCAACCACATGCAGCCTTGATCCGTGCCCGTCCTGGCTTATAAGATCCGGCCACGAGGGGTTGCGAGGTACCGCCCGGGAAATAATTAACACCTCCCTTGCTGAAGGGAAATTCCCGGGGGCTCTCAAGGAAGCTATGGTCCGCCCACTCCTAAAAAAGTCACATCTGGACCCGGCTGAATTGGCTAATTATAGGCCGGTGTCCAATTTGCCCTATTTGGGCAAATTAATAGAGAGGGCGGTGGCGTTACAGTTACAGAGGTATCTGGATGACACTTCGGTTCTTGACCCCTTTCAGTCTGGCTTTCGCCCGGGCTATGGGACAGAGACCACTCTGGTCGCTCTAACGGACGACCTCCGACGACATCTGGATCAGGGCGGTGGGGTGGTACTGCTGTTGCTTGACTTGACGGTAGTGTTCAACACAGTAGATCATCGGCTGCTGTCCCGCCGCCTTGCCGACGTGGGAATCGGGGGGTGGGCCTTGCAATGGCTCGTCTCATTTCTCCAGGGTCGGGGACAAAGGGTGGTGCTAGGGGAGCAGCAGTCCTTGAGGCACCCGCTCAAATGCAGTGTGCCGCAAGGGGCAGTGCTCTCCCCGATGCTCTTTAATATCTATATGCGCCCCCTTGCCCAGATTGTCCGGAGGTTTGGGCTGGGATGTCATCAGTACGCGGATGACACCCAGCTCTATCTGATGTTGGGCGGCCGGTCGGACTCCGGCCCAGACGATCTTGACCGGGCATTGCACGCCGTGGCTGACTGGCTCAGATCTAGCAGGTTGAAATTGAACCCGGCGAAGACGGAGGTCCTGTGCCTGGGTCGCTGCGGTCCGGAGTGGGGGGTCCCGCTCCCGATCTTCGACGGGGCGCCGTTGGTGCCAGCGCCGAGGGCGAGGAGTCTGGGAGTGCTCCTGGAGCCTTCCTTGTCAATGGAGGCCCAGGTAGCAGCCACTGCCAAGTCAGCCTTTTATCATCTATGGCTGGCGAGGCAGCTGGTTCCCTACCTGGACCGCGATGGCCTCGCCACAGTGATCCATGCGACGGTCACCTCGAGGCTAGACTACTGTAACGCTCTCTACATGGGGCTGCCTTTGGTGCAAACCCGGAAGCTGCAGCTGGTGCAGAATGCCGTGGCCAGGCTACTGATGGGACTCGCAAGGCGGGACCACATCGGGCCTGTGCTGGTGGCGCTGCACTGGCTGCCGATAGCATACCGAGTTCGCTTCAAAGTGCTGGTTCTTACCTATAAAGCCCTATATGGCCAGGGTCCAACATACCTTAGGGACCGCCTTTCTCCATACAACCCCAGAGAGCACTACGGTCGGGGTCTGAACACAGGCTATGTGTTCCTGGCCCCAGAGACGCCAGGCTGGCCAGAACAAGAACCAGGGCTTCCTCGGTGGCGGCTCCTATCTGGTGGAACGAGCTCCCAGAGGAGATCAGGGCCCTGCGGGACCTGATGCAGTTCCGCAGGGCCTGCAAGACGGAACTCTTCCGCCAGGCTTTTGAATAGGAGCCGCCACCGACGATACTAGGATACCAGCTGACATCACAACCATCTTGATGTGCCCTGGTCCAACATGGTCTCAGCGGTGGCCGAGGGGGGGGGGTAGACCTGCCACTTGGTCGCCATCGAACGCTGTTTTATGGAAGCTTTTATGCGTATTTATCTGTGGAATGGTATTTATTGTTATTTATTGTAATGTTTTTAATTGATTTTATAGGTCAATGTACCGACCAGGCCTTTGGCCCATGTAAGCCGCCCTGAGCTCGCTTGCGGGGAGGGCGGGATATAAATACGAAAAATAAGTAAATAAATAAATAAATAAATGCTTCAGACGCAAATCAAAATTAAGGAGCAGTGGAATTGACAGTTCTGAACAGGACAGAAGGCCTGTGTCACCCAGAAGTCATGTCGACACATTGCGGGTGACACTTTCAGATCTTGGAGCATCCCCCCACCGGTGAATTAAAGGGACCGGGCAGTGGTAGCCCTGTGTTAGTTGCAGGACGAACAAAGATGATCCTAGCGACCTGTGTCGATTGCTGAGGCCCTCTCGTGCAGAGGAATTCACTGGGACATTTTCAAAAACTGCTTTGACTGTGGGTAATTAGTTGTTTTGAAACGTGAGACTCAAGCTTGGACAGTTCTGTTCTTGTTCGGTATTTGCTGCAACATCATCTCATTCTCATTGTTCCTTTGCATACAACCTTGTGTTCTTCCTTGCACAGATTTAGATGTCTCCCCCCACCACTTCGTTTATGATCTTGTTACCTTGTACTGATAAATGTCATTTGGTTTATCCCTCTCTGCTTGTTTTTTTCACTACGGATGCAATGAAAAGCAGACTGTTTCAAACGTCTGCTTGGAACTCACCTAGTTTGGGAGAAAAAAAATGCCTGAGCCAATGTTCGTGAGAGGATTTACGCAGGCAGTCAAGCTCCTGGATACAATGGGAAATGGGTGGGGGGTAGGGTTTCTGGATCCCAGTTGGAAAACACCTAAAGATTTGGGGGTGGAGCCTGTGGAGGACAGGGACCTCAGTGGGGTACAATGCCATAGAGTCCACCCTCCAAAGCATGCAGTTTCTCCAGGCGAAGTGATCTGTGTAACCTGGAGATGAACTGTAATTCAGGGGGATCCCCAGGCCCCACCTGGAGGCTGGCATCCCTAGGCCTCAGTAGGTGGAGTCACATCACTGGTGGGGCTCATATCTGCTGGAAGCTTTCTATCAGAAAAGTTCCCTTTCTTCAATTCATCACTGGACCAAGTTTACAAAACATTACAAATTACATCCCACTACTTTAAAGGGATATGCTTGAGGGCTACCCTTTCATAATGTTTAGAGATACGCGCCTTAGATGTGAGGTTCCTGCCTGGCTGGTTTCTTGAAAATGGGTCTCCGTGCTTAAAGAACAGACTCTCTTGGATTCGGGTTTCTCAGCAAGGGTAGGCCTCTCAAGATGCAAGGCTACACTCCCAGGTTTGAGTTTCTTCTTGAGCATGTTGCTTAAGGTCCCCTCTGGTTTCCCATCTAATGTTTTGCCCAGCTCTCCTCTGAGGGCCCAATCAGAATAATCTTTTCTCCTTGTTTCTGTCCCTGGAGTACCAGCATCATTTCTGGATTGCACCAGTTTACATCTGGCTGCAGCATGGGACCACCCAATGCTGCCTCTCATCTTGTGGAAAGTCCTTCATTCAAATTTTGCCTTGGCCACGCCCTCAGCAGGTGGCCTCATGCAAGCCACTGGAGTTGGAACTATGCCTTATGAGAAATGCAGGGCAGCTGATGAAAACAGTATTCCAGTGTTGATTTCCCCTTCTATCATGTATCAATTGATGGGTCAAGTTCTCTTTCAAGTCTTGTGACTGTTATAACATACATTGTCTACAGTAGCCAATGATGTGCCTAAATAATGCCAGGGTAAATAGTACAAGGTGCATAGATGTGTAAATTGGATACAAAGCTGCTTTTTTGGCAATGTCATGCTCATTGTAATGCTTAGCTCTGCACCAAAGATGCTTAAGTTTGATTGGAGGTTTTCCAGTGTGCATTGAGCTGCAAGATGGTAATCCAGCTTTGTCAAATGCAAACCATCGGCTGAATCCACTCAAACACCATTCTCAACATGCAATCTTAGCTATGTATATTGGTCCTAAATGGTTTTATGTATGGCTGGTATACATGGATTGATGTAGTAAAAAGACAACTAGATTCTGCCTTCAGCAATTTATGGAGCTAATCTCTAAAAGTTATAGAACACAGTCAGAAGTAGGTGTGTGCAAAAAAAAAAAAAGGTATTTTTTGGGTTCAGGTATATTGAACCTAAAAATTATCACTGTTTCCCAATATTCCTGAACCTCAATATCACTATGGTATTCGGATTCACTATGGTCAAATCTACACCTCCCCTCTGAAGTAGTTTGACTGATATCTTTTCCTACACTCGTTTCACACTGGTGTCAAATTTCACTTTGTTTGTTTTTTCCCCTAGGTCTGAAGAGCAGTAAGCAACAGGATCTGTTAAAGCAGTGTAACGCTAGCTTGACCACAGGAGGGCAATTAACAAATGTAGACAGTAATTTTTAAACTAGAACAAGTATGGTTTGAAACTAGAAACAGGTATAGACTTAAAAAAAAAAAAAAACTAGAATGATTCCAGAGGGAAAGTCAGATGTAGATTTGACCTAAATATTCAGGATTGCAGAAATTTTTTTGGCTCCAGAATTGATATGAGGGTATCTGGGACTCGGGGGGGGGGGGCTGTTTTTTTAGGTAGAGGTACCAAATTTACAGCATAGCTGCTGATGTTTCTCCTCAACCCCCCCCCCCCCCAAAAAAAACGTTTCAAAATATTGAACCAGGCAGTCCAGTTTTATGGGCCTCAGAAGAAGGTGCCCCCATCCTCCATTGTTTCCGATGAAGGGGGGAAAGGCTTTTAAAGGGATTGCGGTCCCTTTAAATGCCTTCTCCAAGCTGTGCAACTGTGTGTCAAGAGTCTGAAAGTGTTTAAAGGGCTCAGAGTTCCTTTAAACACCTTCTCCAAGTGGCAAGGCATTTAAAGATATTGAGAGTTCTTCAATGACCTCTAACTGCAATTATCCAGCAGTCCCAAAAAATACCAAATATTTCTGGGATTTTACAAGGTGGCCATTTTTGGGTAGCTGAATCAGTAGCCCACGATAATCAGCTGAAGAAGTACCTGAAAAATACTGATAAGGCTCAGCTTATACCGAGTGCACACCTCTAGTCATAAGAGTCTTACTAATGAGGCTACGGGTGGAACTTAATATATGACCATGGATCAGCAATGAGTTCTTTTGCATTCCCTCAGTCATGCTTTGGAAAGTAACTTTAACCACCCCACTGCATGGGTAATCAAACAGTAGCTGCTAAAACTTTCTTCTTATGAATTTTGTATTAATTTTTAATTAATGTCATACATTACTTGGGCTTTTATGCAATTACATGATAAATTATTCAATTTTGATGTTAGGTTTTAGACAGATGTTAAATCAAAAATGAGAATGATTAAACACATTTAAATAGATTTCCCACTATGACTTTATTCGCTAAATACAAATGAATTCTGCTGTTCATGTAAGTATGGGTCCAAGGACTATACTTTTTTTTTTTAACAAAAAGGAACCTTTATCTGGCATTAAAAAATTCTGTTCACCGTAAACAGTCATGCTGTGGTTAACATTTCTCAAACAAAAGCTTCTTTGGAAAGAGAGAAAGACTAATTATGCAGATTACCTTCCCAAAATAACTTCTGAAAATGTGAGGAAGAATGCTAAGTCACAGAACACTTCCTAAACTTAGCCCAACATCCTTGCTTTTCCAGTCTATAGCAAGTGCCACATCTTGACAAGTAAGAAGGCCATCTTGCTCCATTAAAAGCAAGCCATGCCTTCGGCTGAAGACAGACTCGATTTCTGCCGCGCCTCCCCAGCGTGGCAGAATGGGGCGGGGGAATTTCCCCCACCCCACGGCGTTCCCACACCGCCGGAAGGAAGCCACCCGCAGCGTTCAGACTGGGGGCGGCTTCCTGGAGCGGCGGGCGAATGCCGCGCGGGCACCCCTGCCCTTGCGCGTTCACACCTGCTTCGGCGGGTGGAACACGCACGCGGGGTGCGCCACACCAGCCGAGCACCACTTTAAAGTGGTGCTCAGCTGGTGCGAAAGGAGCGCGGCGCCGGACGCGAGGCATCCGGGCCGCCTCCTGGGGGCAGAGTGGCCGAGACGGCCAATCTGTCCTGAGCCTTCGTTCTGCCTTATGTGGGCTTTCTTGGGGTGCCTCACCCTTAACTCACCCGTTTGTGTGTGCCAAGGGTAAGGGTCTCTTCCATTGCAGCTCCAACCTGGTGGAATTTTCTTTCTGAGGAGACTCATGCCTTATGGGTCCTGTCTGTGTTCTGCGGGGCATGTAAGATGGAGTTATTCCACCAGGTGTTCCAATAATGTGATTTCAATGGGCTCTCCCATAGCACTGTTGATTTTTTATGCCCAAAGCCCTTGTTTCTAATTGGATTTTATTGAAATTATGGTTTTATTATTGTTATTGTACTGCTATGTTGCTAGCCACCCCGAGCTCCATTCTGGAGCTTTCCCTTCAGGCACAATTTCAGTGAATTTGAGGAGAAGCACCAAGAGTTTCCTTCAATGAAATTTCTCATATCTATAACAAGTAATGTTGTGTAGAATAACCGGTCTCTAAATCATTTGCTAAAATGTTGGTGCTCAAATAAAATAGCATCATGGGAGGTTAAGATGATTTCATATTTTTTTCATGTGCTAGAGTGGAAGAAAAATTAGACCACCCACTGGGATTGTATGTACAACTTGATTTATATAGCTGATTGTTACAAAGCACAGTGAAAGTACAATGATTTAGCGTTATCAGTCCCCACTTCCCATGACATCAGTTCATTGTAAGAAGAGGCAAAAAGGGGGCTTGTCTTGATGAAGTTCAGAACCAGTTTGATGATGGAGTAGCAATTCTGTTTGTCAACTGTTTTACATGTATGCATTCTTTGTGTCTTTTTCCAGGATCCCATACTTCAGCCATGAAGCTCCCTGACCAGTTCTCAGCCTAATCTATCACAGGGTTTTGAGGATAAAAAGAAGTAGGGGTGAACTGGGTACACTACCCTGAACTCTTAGGACTTCCAAAGAGTTCAGGAAAGGATTAAAAACATGGTAGATAATCTGAGTTATCTTTGCAATGTTTATGTAAGAGCCAGTGTGATTGAAAGGGCAGGGGTGTTGGAATAAGACTCTCTTTCTCTCTCTCTCTCTCTCTCTCTGTCATCTATCTATCTATCCTTTTCCCCAAAAAACATTAGAATAGTTATACCAACAATATAACTTGAGATAGCTTGTTGATTTTGTGATTACTTACAACAGACAGATACATAATTTCAGCTATTATCTTATAATCACAATGTGCTTAAAATGTAACAGATTCTGGTATTGTTTATTTCTTGGGATAACTCCTCCCTTTTGTAAGATCAGGAGTTACTGGGTTCCAAATTGCTTGATATGTTTCTTGGTAGCTTCCGATGTTTGTTATTAATCCTTGTGCAATTATTCACTCATAAACAAAGTGTTCCCAAATTTTGTTTTGCCAGCATGCCAAAGTGGGACCTGTTTTTTCTTTCTAATTTTGTGTGATAGTTATTCTGGCTATTGCAATTAATGTAGATATTCATATTATTTTGGCTTTATTTCCAGAAGGATCACACCATGTATCTAGCAGAACTGTCTCCGATTTATCAGGTAAGTTTTTTCCAGGGATGGGTGTTGGAATAAGACTTGAGGGACTTGAGTTCAACCACACACCCTTAGTTATAAATCTCATTGTAACCCATCTCAGTGGGTTGTTGTGAGGATAAAATGGAAGAAAAGAGAAGCATGCTTACTGAACTCTGTGGACAAAGGACTCACTAAAAATCTCAAGTAACTTATATGGTAAACCTTATTATCTAAATAATTCTGAACTAGGGCTAGAGTTGCCAGCCTCCAGATGGGGCCTAGGGATCTTCCGCTTTTACAACTGATCTCCAGCTGACAGAGATCAGCTCCCCTGGAGAAAATGACTGCTTTGAAGGGTGGACTCTATGGCATTGTACTATGCTGAGGCCCCTCCCCTCCCCAAACCCCACCCTTTCCTGGCTCCACCCCCAAAGACTCCAGGTATTTTCCAACCCAGATCTGGCAACCCTAACTAGGGCCCAGTGTGAGGATCACAAGGTCTGTACAATTGGATCAGGTACAGAAAGAACAGATTTTTCTACAAATATGGGGAGAACTCCAGGTTTGCCAAAATATCAACTTTTTAAAAAAAGAAATAAAATAAAAGAGTTAAAGGCTGCGATCACACACCCTAAATAATCCACTTTCAATCCACTTTCCAACTGGATTTTGCCAGTTCATACAGTAAAACCCAGTTGGTAAAATGCATTGAAAATGGATTGAAAGTGGATTATTTAAGATGTATGAACTCAGCCAAAGTTTTAAAATATTGAGATCCTGGAAGGTTACTTCATGAGGCCTTGGCAGCCATTTTGGATCACCTAGGCAACCACAACCAACAGGTAATCCAAAATGGATGCTGCAATTTCATTTTGAGAACTGAGGTTAGTTGGAAGGAGAAAGAAAGAACAGGCAGACAGGAAAGATAATATATCTTGGGAGAGGAAGTATAAGTTAAAGTGGAGGGAGGAAAAAAAGAAAAATGGAGCAAAAGGAGGAGAGAACATGAGGGAAAAAAGCAAGAATGAGGAGAAGCTGTAAAGGCTACAAAGAGGAAGAAAGGAAGAGATAGCATGGGGAAATCTCTCACTCTGTGAGCTCTCATGGATACCCTGGTTGTTATCCTTAGACTACAAAGAAATATTGGAATAGAGTTGAAACTGAAGCTGAAAGAATGCTGGCATGGCTCAAACTATTAGGATCCCTATAATCAGTAGCTGATATATAATTACTGTCAGGTTCTCTAGTAAATCAGCACTCAACAACTGTCCTTAAGTAGGTTCAGTTTATTGGAGTCAGTATTTCTAAGACATTCCCTAAGCACTTCTGTGTTAAGACGAAAGCAGGGAAGCAGGAACTGAGGTGTTAGCTGGCTACGAGCCAATGAGTGCCCTGGTACCCTCGTGCTGAGAATAACGGCTTCAACATTCAGATGGGAGACTCACCAGAGAAAGCCGAGATCTTGTGTAAACAGGGGCAAAAGTTAGGAGAGCATCATAGGCGACATTCCAGAGTTTACGACATCAATTACAACCTTCTCCCCCCTCTTTTTCCTCAAAGCAGCATCTCCCTCTCTCCCCTCCTTTTAGTTATGACAGCCTAGCTGACAATTACAAGGGATGATGAAGTTGCCCCTTGAACTGAACCTGAAATTTCTGTGATTGGGGTGGGACTTTTTGGGGAGGTTTTCTAACTTTTTGTTCACAGTGGAACCTACTTTAGTACAGAGCTGCCTCCCCAAAAAGTCCCACCCCAAAAAGTCCCTCCCCAAAAAGTCCCACCTACTTTAGAACTGAGCTGCCTCCATGAAAAAGTAACAGAAA
The DNA here is from genome assembly GCA_029233225.1 of Lepidodactylus listeri. NCBI lineage: Eukaryota > Metazoa > Chordata > Lepidosauria > Squamata > Gekkonidae > Lepidodactylus > Lepidodactylus listeri. The sequence continues at coordinate 113,214,932 of JARCFY010000006.1, forward strand.
TGCTGGCAAAGGTTACCGGGGGGGGGGGGGGGGATGAACATGACTGCAAAAGAATTAGATCATTAAACAAAAAAAACCCTAACACTTCATTTCTGAAGAAAGGACAAGAGATGCCAGCAGTCCTTATTATCAAGCTTCTAGCATCTTTCCCAGTGGCTGAAAGTTTTGTTTACTCCCCCCCTCCAAAAAAAAAAATATTTTCAAATCACTATGGGTCTTGGCAGGAAGCCTGGCCAGTATTTCAAGAAGAAGAAGAAGAAGAGATTGGATTTATATCCCGCCCTTCACTCACTTGGAGTCTCAGAGCGGCTTACAAACTCCTTTCCCTTCCCCTCCCCACAACAGACACCCTGTGAGGTAGGTGGGGCTGAGAGAGCTTTTTCAAGCCTTCAGATCTGTGCCAAGGAGTGAACAGTGTTTCAACAGGATCTAAAAAGGCATCTATTAAAGAAATCATTAGTATCATTAAGGGAAGCATTGATGAATACCTGGAAAGAAAAGCAAATAATACATTTGCACCCATAGCCAGAGTGAAAACATGAGAGAGTGAGCATTTATTTAAAACTAGGTTTTATTTCATGGCTGATCTAGATCAACAAAAAAAATGATCTAGCTTTTCAGAGTGGGTTGCTGCCAATGCTCCCTCTAAGCTGTGGAGTCTTGTGAGCAAAAATTCTACCTTGTGAGCTACTGGCATTAAATTTGTGATTGAGTGATTTGGCTACTGCATAAATTACTTTGCTCTGGAGCCATCCTTCCTGAGCTAAGACAAAAATGTGTGAGCCAGAAGCCAAAAAAGTGTGAGCTAGCCCACACTCTCAGCTTAGAGGGAACACTGGTTGCTGCCTGCAAGAAGCCTCATTGAAAAGTACTGGAAGCGGAGTCCGGTTGCAGTGAAATCAGCATACATTTTATTGAGCAGGATCAGATGAGGCAAGTGGGGCAGAGGTCAGGGGGCATACTTATATGCACAGGTAAACCACACTCCTGACCTCGCCCAAACAAGGTAATTGGATAAGTTTCCAGCCAGAGGCTATCATAGGACTATATGAATATCCTAAGCCTCTGATAGGGGGACATTTATTATACCTCACTGAAGCCCCTCTCCTCCCCAAACTGTACCTTCCTCAGGCTCTACCCCCAAATCTCCAGGTAATTCCCAACCTCGGGCTGGCAACCCTATCACCAACCCATCCAGCTGCTCAAGTGAATCATGGGATAGTTTGGGAATGGAAATCTTCTCCATGGATGCTTCAGGATACTGGGCACTTAGACATACCTATATATTAGTAGCCCATGTTTTTCCTGCTCTCTGTAGTCCCGCTTTACCAGTCCTGAGACCAGGCCTATTAATATGGCTCCTCCTCCAAAGAATGGTGTAGAACAATAAAAAACAAAACAAAGTTCCCCTTTTCAGCCAATTTAAAGATAGCACGTGTGCACACGCACACGCACACAAATCCTTCTTGGCCTCAAAAGGTAGCCAGTGAATCTGAAATTATTCAGGGGAGGGGGAGGGCAGCTTGCAGCAAGGACTGCAGTAATGGGGGCAATTCCAGCTTGAATCACTGCTCTGACCCTGTCCCCAATTGACTTGACCACATGAGGAATAACAGTCCTCTCAGGTCCAATAGGAGATGTGTGCCCCATTCAAAATATGGGCTGAGATAAACGTTGAGGTTACACATGCTAAATAATCCACTTTCAATCCACTTTCAGTGCAATTTCCAACTGGGTTTTTACTGTGTCAACTGGCAAAATCCAGTTGGAAAGTGCCTTTGAAAGTGCCTTGAAAATGGATTATTTAGGCCCAATTTACACCTCCCCTCTGAAGTAGTTTGACTGCTGTCTTTTCCTGCGCTCATTTCATACTGGTTTCAAATTTTACTCCCTGGGTCTGAAGAGTACAAAGCAACAGGATCTGTTTAAAGCAATAAAATGCTAGCTTGACCACAGGAGGGCAATTAACGAATGTAAACGGTAATGTTTAAGCTAGAACAAATATGGTTTGAAACTATAAACAGGTATAGATGGGGTTTTTTTGAAACTAGAATGATTCCAGCGGGAAAGTCAGATGTAGATTTGACCTTAGTTTGTGTGACCTCAGCCAGAGACCCATCCCTTGCTGTAAAACAAAACAAAACAGAGAACAAACTTCTCATCCTCCCATTTAGTTTTAAATGCAATCCAAAGTGTGCTATGCTTTTTGTTCTGAATCTTATAACAATATCCTAAGTCAAAACTGATAATTCTAGTTGATCCATTGCTAGTGCAGTATTAGCCCAAACTGGAAAATGCGAGTTCCCCTGCCTCTATTCTGCTAATATGTTGCTGATTATTCACATTCTAGGCATTTTGTTCTTTAGAATAAATTTGCATATGTATTCCACTGCTTTGCTTTGGTGTTTCTCTGGATTAACACAATAAAACTGAGATCCAGTGACATCTTAAAGACATAAAAAAGTTTTTTCCAAACTAAGTCAGATCTATTAATGCAGAATCAGCACTGCAGTCATAAGAACACTCCCCCCCCCCAATTCTGTCTCTCTGTGAGACTTCTGAATCTAATCAATAAACCAGACCTTTGATGAAGCAAAGTTCCTTTATTCTTAATGATGGTTCAGGTACTTCATGTTTGTTAGAGATACTTGGTTACACACAACAAGGATTAATATACCCCCCACCTTCAGGTACAAGCAAGCAGAGGGCCAATAGAAATGGTTACAAAAAAGTGCGAAATTCTGAGCCATTTGGTTCCCACCAAAAGGGTGGTAAGGCACTAAAATTCCCCCAGTGACCTTTAAGTGTAGATTGCAGGCCAGACACCTGGTTAGAATAACAGTTCCACAGTTCTCCAAGGTTACAAAAGCAGATAAAACACTCAAGCATCCGGAGAGGGAAAAGGGAGGTGACAATACAAGATAGCTGGGCTGGTTTATGACACGATGGAATGCAGCAAGCCACCCTCCCGGGGAGAGAAAGATACATTAAGCGAGACAGAGTATAAACCTCAAGGCAAACCGTTAATTGCAGATGGAGACTTCAGATAACAACGACAAATGGCAGAGGCTGAATGAACAGACTCTGACACTCTCCTAATTTCTCTTCTTACCACAGCCTTCGTCCCACATAGCATTTGTCCATGCAGGTCCCATGACTGCCAGTATAGGGGATTTTTGGTGGTCAAAGGGAACCCCCCCCGCCCTCTTTGCTGTTGGAAAAGCTGGATCCAACCCCATTCACTGTCTCCCCAATGTTTAGTGTGTACTTATAGAATACTTTAACCTTGCAGAGATGAAAAGCAGAAAAGGGGGGCTTTGAAATTATTGGCTGTGCAAGACACAGGCTTCTATGCCTTGTGGGTCTGCACTGAGAGATACATAGCTGGTGAAATGGAAAGAGTACTAAAGAAAAAAGTGCAATCCATTCCCTTTTGATGTGGGGTTCCTGGTTTAGAGACAAAAACAGTGTTGTTGCTGTGTTTCATTTTTTAAATCTTCTGTTTACATTCTTTTATTTAATTCATGTTATCTTTTTGTGTGTGAGAGAGAGACAAGCATTTGGGGTTAATGTTTCTTTCTACCTTGAGTCTTTTGGCTTGCTGACAAGGCTGTGCCTTCTGGTTTTCTGATTAGGCTTTAGTTTGTTGATAAAGCTGAGCTCCACCTGCAGAGTTAGGGATCAGGGCTGAGAAGCTAAGAAGCCTGCCTCGAGAGTCCTTGTTTGCTCACAGAGATTCAACGGGGATATTTAGACATTCTACCATATGCTTTTTTTCTAGACTTTAGACTCCTTTCCCCCCTTTCTTTTTCTTATTTCCTTTTTTTCCCCCTTCTGCCTTGTTTGTAGAGTTTTATTCTATTTTATACCAGTTCACATTTTCTAGTTATTTCTCCGGGTGTTGGTTTTAGTATTTTTAGTATGTTAATAGTGCTTAAATGTATTTTAGTATTGTACAGTGTTTAAATGTTGGTGTACCTGGCTCTTTAAATAGAACCAGGTTGCATTGCAGAATAGAAGCTAGCTGAAGCCCCTCGGGCTATTATAGCATTGGGAGTGTGGAATTGCTAAAACCTTCTACATTGTACTATTTTGTATATTTTGTTTTATTTTACTTATTTTTTTTAATTTGCTTTGCTAGAGTTACTCCTGTTCAAGCATATCTTCCTGGCTGCTTTGGAACTGCTGTGTGAAGGGTTGGTCTCTTTTTTCATCAACTTGTTCTCCTGATTTACTGCAGGTTTTCGCTCCGCAGACTTCTAACTGCTGAAATCTTGCAGAAGATCTACAGCAAATTAGAACTGGTGATGAATAAATCTTGTTCATGTAGCACTAATCAGGTTAAACATCATAGTATCAGGACTAACATGAAATGGCTAACTGCGATGAAGAGTTTACTCTTCAAGAGGATTATCCAAAGCATTTTTATTTGGTCCCATCATGTTGTCCCACTTTCTGTTTTCCTTGAAATTCTACCTTATCAAGGAAGAACAATAATTTGGTCAGCCAAGGGGCAGGTTAAGCACCACTTGTCTTTTCCATCGGAGATAGCTCCTTCTAGAGTTAATACAAAGAAGTTCAGAATAATCCCCAGTACCTGTTACACCCAAATGCTCGTGCTGTCTTCCCCCCCCCCCCAAAAAAAGTCAATTCCTCATGTTCTCTTAGATAAGAGAGATTATTTGGGTAATTTTAATATTTCTGTTAAGCAGGGTTTTGTTTTGTTTTATTTTTGAAAAAGAGGTGCCAGAACTCTCAAGAGGGAAACGAAGTTTTCAATCTATATACTGAAAACTCATGAGCTTTTAAACATTTTTAGAAGGATTTTGTTGAAGAGGTTCTGAAACTCCGTTCTGGTGAGTTCCCCCAGAAAAAAACCCTGCTGTTTAGAGATATTTTGTTAATTCTGATGTCTTTTGTTTCCTTTTTGATGCGTTGTGCCAGATTTCACAGAGACATCCAGAGGTAGAGAATTTCATGAGCAAAATGGCTCACAAGCACAACCTTTACTAAAGTGAAAGGGAGTTCCATCATTCTTATAAACAATTCAGCACCTTTATTGAGAAATGCGTACATGGAATGCAGGCCAGACTCAACTCTGCTGGACTTTTCCACCAACAAGTGTTCAGCGGGGGGGGAGGAAATAATTCATTGTGTCAAGACTCCTAACTGTTACCAGCAGGTGAAGCAAACAGTAGCTTCAAACAGATATTTATTAAATGCTCTGGAGAGATTTATGTAGTGCTTTTGTAGGCTTCTTATTAAAAGCCAAAAATCGAGAAAGCACTACAAAGGAATTGCTCATTACAATCTCATTAGGAGTTTACACAGGTGACTTTTTCTTGCTTGGTGTCTGTTGATGGGAAGGTGAAAAAACAGAACCAGTGGAATCTATTGAAGATCATGTAGTGTGAATTTGTTTGTAGGGTACTGAAGGAAATTGGCACTGCCATATGGAAGGATTCCACAGCCTCACATCTGTCTTTCTTTTGGCATGTAGTTGTAAGGGCTTCCAATAATAATCTGTTAAAAAAATAAATAATAGCAGTAATGATAAATAAATTTTATTTTTCACTTGCATATCTTGAGTGAGAAGCCTCATTCCTTCTGTTCGTTCTCAGTTGTGTGTATACCACCTCACTACTTCTGGTTTGTGTATGTGTCTGCATTTCTAGATCTCCAGAGCAATTCATATGGTTTGTAATGGATGCTTTTGCGAAGATATGGACTAATTTTATTCTTTTCTTACTCCTTTCTTTGTGCCTCTGCCCATGGAAATGATGCAGATGACAATGGAAGGGCTTTTTCAGTGGTGGGACCTCATCATTGGAGCAGCCTTCTTCTAGAGGTTCACCTGGCACCAAATCTGTTTATATTCAGGTACAGGTTGAAAACGCAATTTTGGCCAGCCTTTTAGCTTTATTGCCATTTTATTAGTATATTTTTATGGATCTTATGACTCGTATTCCACCTGTTTTATGCTGATTTTAGCTTGTTTTTATGTTGTTCTCATTGTTGATCTGTCAGTTGTTTTACATTTGCTAGTGTTGTCAGCTGAACACTAGCAACCAAAGGTGAACTTTGATGAGCAGGGAGTGATGTTGTGACATCTCTTCCAGTTTGTACCTGGACGTGAGATTATGATGCTCTAGGAATTCGCTAGCATCTATGTTTTCTTTTGTTTCTACCATAGAGATGTACAATTCCTAAAACATTCTGGTATTGCTTAGAGATGGGCACAAACCAGGAAAATGCAGTTTGATTTGTGGTTTGCGGCATGTCCAGTTTGTGAACCACAAACTGTCTCAAACCTTTAGGGGCTTAATGAACTGATTCATGCAGTATAACAATCCCCTGGCAAACTAGAGACACCAAATTCCAAACAATTCTCCAGCTGACTCTCTTCTACCTGCCCTACAAATTTGGTGAGGATTGGACTTACGAGGTCCAAGTTATGGCTCCCCCAAAAAGATACCCCCAGGAAAGTGTTTTCTGGGGAAATGACAGATTCAGGTACCAAATGTCCCATTTGTCAGGATGTGTGTCACTTCCATCAAGGGTAATAGTCAAGTCACAAACTACTGACATTACATTCTTTTATAGTGGACCCAGGAATGATGCAGTCACCCACATGCATTGCACAATGCTATTGCCAAGAAAGGGATTACAAGTTGGAAGGGGGTGAAGAGGAGAGAAAGAACTAGAAGGGGGGGGGGGGAGAGAAGAAGAAGAGGAGGGGGAGGAGGAGGGGAGGAGGGGGAGGAGGGGGGAGGAGGAGGAGGAGGAGGAGGAGGAGGAGAACAAGGTCAGCATTATCAAAAACAGAATGACAGGTATACAAATTTTCAAAGGCAGTAGGTCCACTCCACTTCTTCATTAAGTCTGTGAGGAGTTAATGTCTTTGGAGAAGTTTGAGCATGTTTGAATTTGTAGTCTGAATTGTTTCTATAATCCAGAACTTCAGCTGTTTTTCAGTGTGTCCCAAGGCCAGGTAGTGATTGACAGGTGAAGCATTCCTTTTCTTTAATCTGACACAACTCCTGTGTTCACCAATTCTTACTTTCACTAGTCTTGATGTTAACCCCTCATACATTTTTTTTTTCACAAGGACGTTGGGTACAGTAAATTGCTCCTCTGCTGTTACGGTTACAGAATGAATTAACAAAAAAAGTTCTAGTCCTGACAAAATTGTAAAAGGATACATACAGGATACATACAGAACAGCTCCCACAGGGAAAAAAAAATCCTTTAGGTAAAATACTCCCCCTCATGCAGCTGGTGTCTTTCAGTTCTGGAAGCCTGCTTCTAACCAGTACATCTCTGAGATTTTTAGCACTCTTGGATGTGAACAAGGGAGGATTTTGGCATCTAGGGATGTTAGATAGAAGGTGCCAATATTTATTTATAATAGTCTGTACTGGTTTGAATGTGCTGTTATAGGTTAAAGGTATAATCATCCTATCTACCCTCTGATTATGAGCCTTATGGGTAAGTAGAGATGTTCTAGATGTGTTATAGGCTCTATGAAAAGCTCTTTTCAAAATTCTGGATGAATATCCCCTGTTAGCAAGTCGATCCTTTAAAACGCCTGCTTGCCTCTTAAAGTCACTGTCCTCACTGCAATTGTGTCTCAGTCTTAATAACTGGGAGCAAGGTAAATTTCTTTTGATGTGTCCTGGGTGGAAGCTATCCATTGCTAAGTAAGAGTTGGTATCAGTGGGTTTTCTGCAAACCTCTATCTGTATATGGTTACCTATCCTTCTAATTTCCACATCTAGGAAATGTACTGTATAATCGTCATATGTTAATTCAAATTTAATTGTGTTATGTATCTAATTTTTATATTGGTCAAATTCAATCAAAGGTGCCATCGAACCATTCCAAATCAAAAAGATATCATCCAGGAATCTTTTGTAGAAAATAACATGCTTCTTATAAAGATTATTATTTTGGGAAATGAATTTATTTTCAAGCCTATCCATAAACAGTTTACCGTATTCTTCGCTCCATAAGACGCACTTTTCCTCCCCAAAAAGGGGGGGGGGAAGTGTGTGCGTCTTATGGAGCGAATATGGAGCTTTTCTTACCTGTAACAGGGCTCTTTCTTCAGCAGGAACGCAGGGGAACGCCATTCAGGCTGGCATCCCAGGCTTCCCCACCCCTCCCTGCTGGGCCTGAGCTGTTAAGACTTAAAAGGGAAACGGCAGGAAAACCCCCACCAGACTAAGTACTCTTTCCCTTTAAGTGCTTTTCCCCTTTAAGACAGCCAGCAGCAGAAAGCCCCGCCCACAGATTAAGCTCCGTGGCTACTTTGCACAGAAAGGCCTGGCTTTGCATGGCATGCCAACGTCTCTCTTCTTTCCTTTCTCTATCTTCCTTCCTTCCTTCCTTCCTTCCTTTCCTTTTTTCTGTCTGTCTGTCTGTCTCTCTCTCTGTCCCCACCTTTCTTTCTTCCTTTCTCTTTCTCTCTCTCTCTCTCCTCCTCCTTCCTTCCTTCATCTCTCTCTCTCTCTCTCTATCTTTCTTTCTGTTTCATTTTTTCCTGTCTTCCTCCTCTAAAAACAAGGTGCGTCTTATGATCAGGTGCGTCTTATGGAGCGAAAAATACGGTAGCTAATTCAGGTGCAAATTTACATCCAATTACAGTTCCTGAAATTTGCCAGAAAAATTCCCCTTGGAACTGAAAAAAAGTGTTTTTTTTTTCTTTAAACATAGTTCAGCAGTGTGGCAGAGGAATGGTGTAGGGGTGGGTGGGCTGCTCCATTCCTCTTTTATCTAATACCTCCCGTAGAACATCCAAGGCCTCATCTTGAGGGATTTTTTTAAAAAATCTAGAATAAATTGGAGAATTTGCACAGCTACCACAGGCTCATTATACAAATTTGTAGCAACTGCATAGCATTTCAGGTAACCCCAGTAAAAAAATTCTTATTTTTAAAAAATTATTATTACATATATTTACTATATACAGTTGATATATAATGATTTGGCCTTTTTTCTTCCCCCCTTCCTCCCCCCAACAATTTTAGAAAGCAACACCTGGTCTATACACACACACACGCACACACACAAAATTCTTTATGTATGTATTTCTAGATATGTGTCATTGTGTAATAAGAAATATTGACCACTGAGGAAGGCCCATAGGGGTCGAAATGCGTATGGTCCTTAGGTCAAAAGTTTTATTCATCAATTTGATATGTATAACAATCAGTTCCTAGTGAAACAAGCTTAAAAAGTCTGAAATTTACACTGTTTCTTTTAACCTCATTATGTATTATTTATGTGTACACCCTAATCAATATTTGTATTCTTACATTAATTTATTTGTTAGCAGTTTGCAGCTATTTTTGTGTTGAGTCCCGCCCCCCTTTTCACTTTTTGACAGGTTCAGGAGGTTCAGAAATATATAGAATGGATCCTGTACAACCTAGAGACATAAAACTCATCAGGAATCTTTGGATGACTCTCCTCTCCCTGCTGTCCAAGTTTGGTTGTGAGAATTGGACATGAGGTTTGAGTTAGAGCCCCCCAAAGAAGGTGCCCCATCCTCCATTGTTTTCATTGGAGGGGGGAAAGAGGAGGAGGAGGAGAGGCAGCAGTGAGGGCAATAGAAGCCCAGCAGAACAGAATCAAAGTCCCAGAGAATCTTTGCAGTAGAAACTGATGGTGGGGGTATTTTTGAAAGCCCAGCAGAAGCAGTGCAATATGCCCAGCAGAACCAGTGCCACTATGACAGTGCAAAGATTGTCTGCCTTGACTTTAGTCCTAAATACTTTAGACTTTAGGACTAAAGTCAAGCCAGACAATCTCTGCTGTAGAAATTGAAACTGATGGGGGGGGGGGGATTTTTGCAAACCCAACAGAACCAGGGCAATATAAAGATGGCACAGCAGTACCAGTACAATCAAAGAGCGCCCAACATAACCCAGTGCCATTATGGCAATGCCAGCTCAACAGGACTGATTTGAAATACAGAGTCATGATCCAACCGGGGGGGGGGGGGGGGTGCAATCCCAGAACAATCTGTTACAATGTGCAGAATGCCCAGTAGAACCCAGTGACAATGTGGCACTGCAAACCTAAAATGACTGCTCTCAAAGCACAGTGACAAGAAACCCAAGCAGGGCTGGGGATTGTTCAAGAAAATGAGAACACAAAGGAAGCTGGGGAAAAAGGGGGGGAAGCATTTTTGAAAATGACAAGAGTAGTTTGAAACTGACCCCCTGTTGCTTTGAAGGTTGGTAGACATGTAGATTGATGAGTGGAGACATTCTGTCTGGAAATGTACCATTCACAAACCAGCACAAACCTCAATGAACAGCTTGAACCTGCCACAAACTTCACGTCACTTTGCAAACCATGGACCAGCCAAATTCATCACAAACTTATGTTCTTCAGCCCATTCATGCCCAGTCCCTAGTATTGTTTCCAGGTACAAACTGGAACTGACATCAGGTCACTCCCTGCCCCTGCTCGTTGCTCTTGTTGGAGTGAAGGGGCTCTGTGGTGCTTGGAGCCCAGAGGTGGAAGCTTATCCACTACTACTAGAAGGATGGCAAGCTTAATATCTGCTGTACTGAGACACTTTTTTGGTGACTGAATTGATTTTATTATGGCTGGTTGTGTTGATTTGAATCTGAATTGCTTTGTTTTATGTGGCAAGCCGAGCAGTTTCTCTTAAGAGTCAGCATATAATTCACCTGAATAAAATAAATATTTTTATATCTCACTCCACATCTTGGGGAGGGGGTTAAGGGGTTCTTTGTGAATCCTGATACCCTAATTTGACTCCCCATTCAGAATACAGTGACTTGGTTGGACTCTTCCCCTCTTTGTTGCTTAATGACTCTTTGAGGGAAATACAACTGAAATGTACTGTTCAAGAAAAATCAAAAGTGAAAGAGGAGGCAGAGTAGCACTGTATGTGAGGAAAGGGTTTGCTTGTCAGGAAAGCATCTGGATGAAGCTAAAGGAAGGAGGGACAAACGGTATTGTCACTGCAATCTGCTTTGGACCATCTGATCAAGGTGAGGAAGTGGACACTGCCCTCCTTGAACAACTTGACAGTGTATCCAAGCAACCTTGTAGCTATGGGTAACTTCAGCATCCCTGATGTGTGCTGAGAGACAAACTCTGCTAAGCATCCAGAGTCACACAACATCCTGACCTGCCTAGGTGATAACTTTTTTTTTCAAATGTTGAAGAAAGTTGTAAAGGGACAAGAGTTTATTAACCAGAAGACAAGAGTTAGTAGATGGGGAGAAGGTGGTGGGTACCTTAGGGGAAAGGGACTATGTCCTCCTAGAATTCCTGTTGTGGGGGGGCTGAGGAAGTTCATACCCAGATGTGTATGTTAGAGTTTAGTAGGGCAGACTTTAATGAACTCGGAGGCATGATGAGAGTCATTCCATGAGCAAGAATGCTGGAAGGAAAGGGAGCGAGTGAATGGTGGGCTCTTTTAAAATGAGAGCTCTTGCAAGCTCAAGCGATCACTATTCCAACAAGACAGAAACATGGTAGGGGAACCAAGAAGCCAATGTGGATGAACAGAGAACACCATGATGAGCTGGGGGAGAGGAAATGTTCAAGAAATGGAGGGAAGGATATACCTCTAAAGAAGAGTCTCTGAGGATTGCTAGGCACCATAGGTCAGCCATCAGAGAGGCCAAAGCTCAGACTGAGATGAGGTTGGCCAGGGAGGCTTGCTACTACAAGAAAACTTCTCCAGATACATGAGGAGCAAACACAAGGTAAAAGAGCCAGTAGGCAAACTGTTGGGTGAAAATGGGGGGGGGGAACCCCCACAAAAAGGTTCAGTGCCTATTTTGCCTCAGGTTCCCCCACCACCACCACCAAAAAAAAGAATCTGGAGGTGGTGGCCTTATCAATTAATCAATGGAATTTGTTGTATTAGCCATAGGCCATAACAAAGTTACATAGCATTAAAATACAGAAAATACATAAGGAATAAAACCTAAAATTGCATGTGCAAGCTATAAAATTATACAGTAAAATGAGTTAAAAATGGCCAGCAGGTTATAAGAATGACCCCTATGGTGCCGCCTTGGCTCTAATCTTTTTGGCCGCACGGGCAAAAAGGGAAACTCTATAGGATACAAACTCAGTGGTATCTGATAACAGAAATACAATCTTCTCTTTTTCTGAATACGCATTTACGGTAAATAAAATTCCTGACAGGAATTTGTCTCTGGGTGCATTATACAATGGGCAAGCTAGTATACAGTGTAGAAGGTTCGCAATGGCATGCGAGCCGCAGATACATATACTATGTTCTGTTGGAATTTGAAAGTATCGACCCTCCCGCAATGCTATGTACATTGTTTGGAAGCACAAGGCAGCGAAGGACACCCTGAGGTTATAATTGTAGATATTGGATAGGTAGGGTGATCTTTTATGGTCAGATTTAAAGACTTTGTACCAAGGAGCAGAGCTCATTTCGTAGCAGGAGCTCCTTTGCATATTAGGCCACACACCCCTAATGTAGCCAATCCTTCAAGAGCTTACAGAGCTCTTCTTACAGGGGCTACTGTAAGCTCTTGGAGGATTGGCTACATTAGGGGTGTGTGGCCTAATATGCAGAGGAGCTTCTGCTACGAAATGAGCCCGGCCAAAGAGCTACCTTAGACATTGTGATAGCGGAGTGATCGATCACAGCATCTGATTTAAATATCTATTCCCAAAATTGGGCGTTCTCACCTGAGGCCCAGGAGGTCATCAGGTATGGTGTATCTACAAAGGATATTGCTAAGACAACCAGAGTGTATAGGGTCTTCTGTTAGTAACAATCTAATAGGTGGTTTAAAGAGTTAGATCTTGACAGATTTGTCTTCTTCCAATATTTTATAATTGCGAGGTGTACCCTTGCCCTAAGAGAAGGAAGTCCTGTTTCTGCTCGCATCAGGGCCACAGGAGATCCCCTAGGGAGAACTAAGATTCATTTTAGAAAATAATCTTGGATTACCTCAAGGGTAGATATATTGTCCTCTTTCCAGCCCCACACTTCCACGCCGTATAATAAGTGGGGCACAACTTTGCACTTGAACAATTTCAGTGCTGGGTCAATTAATTGCCCACCCTTTGTGTGGAAGAAGTGTACAATAGACCCAACAATCCTTAGTGCTGATGATTTGATCCCTGCCACATGGGTTTTCCAATTCAGTGTTTCCTTGAAATCACTCCTAGGTATTTAAATGAACTGCACTGATCGATTGAATTATCAGAGATACTCCAACAAGAGATTCTGGGCTTTCTTCTGAAGACCATTACTTTGGTCTTTGCATAATTGATGTTGAGGGCTACTTCGATGCAGTCTTGCCCTAGCTGGTGTAAAAGCCTTCTCTCTCTCTCTCTTTTTTTTTTTGATCAAATATTTTTTTAATTTTAACAAGTAAACAGATAATTTTTAACATCTTACAAAGTTGAATTTGCTATTTCATTTATAGTACATCCTTTTTTTTGAGAAAAACAAGAGTGAAACAACACTAGTGCATTACAGCATTAACAGTAACTTGTAAATATATTATGATGTACATTTGAGCAGTAGCTAAAAGATATTTCTTGGTCGTGATCTTTCTGAAAGTGAAATGTGTGTGTGTTATGTGTGACATGTGCTGAATAATGAGGGTTAGCATTGTAATAGGGCTTGATAAGTGTCATTCTGTGGTTGAGTGTCTGATGCGTAAAAGCCTTCTCAAACCAATTTTGGTCAGTGAGATTAAGACTATATCATCTGCGTATAAGAGAACTGAAATTTTCTGTTGTCCCAAAGAGGGTGGAAAAAATGCAGACCTGGCAGACACTCTGTTTTGTCATTTATGTACAAGTTGAACAAACTGGGGGCCCACACACATCCCTGCTTCATTCCTTTACTGATGGGGATACTATTAGTTAGGGAACCAGAGGTTCCCGCCCTTACTTGGGCAAGAGTGTCCCTATGGAGCTCCTGAAGTAGGAATAATAACCGCTTGTCAATTTTCAGTTTGGCAAGCTTTGACCATAGATGAGATCTGTTAATTGAGTCAAATGCAGCAGCCAAGTCAACAAATGTGACATAAAGTGCCTTTGCTGGTCCATATATACTGGCATGCGCTAACTGGTAAAGGGTTTGGCAGTGGTCTATAGTTCCACACCCTTTTTGAAATCCTGCTTGTGCTGGGTGAATAATTTGTTCCTCTGCCACCCAGTCTTCCAATTTTAATGGTAGGTATTTGCTGTACAGTTTAGCTGCTATGTCCAGAAGGGTTATAGGCCTATAATTTTGTGGGTCAGCTTTGTCTCCTTTGTTTATGTATCAGTACAACTATCCTTAACTTCCAGACCATGGGAATCATGCCTGAAATGTTAATTTGTGTAAACACTCTATCCAAAAATGGGGGCCTACCACTCGGGGAAGGCTTTGTATAATTCTGGTGGTAACATATCCTCCCCTGGGGATTTTCCAGAGGGTAATGAGGCAATTAGTCCTCTGATTTCTGAATCAGAGACTAGCACCCATTCTGGTAAACCTATGAGATCTGGGTAATCTTTCAGCTGGTTTTTACCTGACCCCTCAGATGAGTGATACTAGGACCCAAAAACATTCTTAAAGTGTGAAGCCAGACATGTCCTGGTATATATGCATCTACCTGACAAAAAGGGGTACTACTTTTGGTTGAAACTAGTTCCCAAAAACGAGAGTCATTTTTTCTCTGCTACAGCTTGATCTAGCTCTTTCCAAAGAAATTTGGCATGTTCTGATTTCTTTTGTTTAATTAAGGCTTTGTATTGAGATCTGAGTTTTAAGTAGATACTCAGTTGTGTTCCTTCCCTGCTACGCCTGGTCTGTCTCATAGTGTGGAGTAACTCTTTTTTTTAGCTCTCTGCATTCGTGGTCATACCAACCGTTATGGACACATTGAATCACCCTTATGGGCCTCTTGTTTGTAAGCATGGGTTTAAGTAAGTTGTTAATCTCAATAAAAGATTTTATAGGGTCAGAGTTGTGTTGCAAAAGAGAATCTCTCAGACTACCCAATTCCGGGCTTGTTAAAGTATGAGACATGACACTGAACAGTTTTTCAGACCATTTAAGTCTCCTTAGGTTGGAATTGACATCTTTTGCAAAGTCTGGAATTGGTTTCATTAATGTGTTTGCATCAATGGTAAGAGACAATTGCAGGGGGCAGTGGTCACTCACAGTAAGATCCAAAACCTCAAACTTCGTTACAAAATTCATTAGAAGAGGTGATATAGCTATGTAGTCTATTACACTGGTCCTACATGCTGCCACATATGTAAAGGCCCGCCAGATGTATCAAAAGCAGTGCCATGCAACATATGTAGGTTGGACACTGTATATGTAGGTTGGTAATTCCAGTAATTTTAGACCGAACTTATTAGCAACTGGGTTCCTTGAAGTACACTCTAAAGAGTGAGAATGCATAGCCCACTGGCCATTCCTACTGCTTCTGACCTCTAAGTTGCCTGGCCCTGTTCTGGTATTAAAGTCCCTGCATAGTATATCATAAGCATATGGGAATCGGGGTAGTTAGTGTGTCCATCATATCAGCTAAAAAGGTCCCAGATGCACCCCCTGTCCTGCTGCTGTAAGCCTCTTGGTGGTATGTAGACGTTGACACATAAAAGGGGTCTAAAGTGTGTTCCTTTATATAATAGTGTCTGAAAGTTATTGGGACAATTGTTTTCTAAAACTTGTACATCAGCATTTAGATCCACTGAAATCATAGTTACCATATCCCCGCTTCCCTATCCCTTTAAATGCTTTTTAATTGCAGGTACAGCATAAGCCCTATAGCCTTGGATGGCTGGGAAGTCAGGGCTCTGAAACCAGGTTTCTTGTGGACAGAGTATATCATGGGCATGTAAAAATGTTAGGAAGTCTGAGTCATAAAACTTATTGCACCATCCCCCCAAGTTCCAGGATAAAAACTTTAGCTTTCAATCAGCAGATGATATCTTATTTAGATAGCCATCAGTGTCCAAGAAAGCAGATCTATTCTTGGGCGGGAGGGCTTCTACCAGGTGATTCTGCTCATCCTCATCAGAGGCCACCATTTTGGAATGTTCTTGTGAAGGGGTAGTAAGATTGCTTCCAGATTTTCTTGAGGCTACCACCCCAGGAGTTAGGGGGATCGGGAGGGATGACATATGTGAGCAGCTCTCAAACACCTTTGGGTTTTTGTTGGACAGAGTCACTTTTTGCTCTCAGAAGTTTGTCTTTTAATGTTCCCAATCTAGTGGTGATCACATGTTGTTCAGTAGATGAGAGAGCCATGAAAGAGTTGGATAAGTTCTCTTTGATAGAGTTCTCAAAGGGGGAACAGATACTGGGTTCAAATGGGAAGATGAAATAGAACCCTGAACTCCATCTCTCTGGGCCATATCTGTCAAAAGGTCTTCGGTGGAGTTATCGATCTCCATCAGAAAATCATCTTTTTGCCTGCGTGGAAACAGAGGTTTTATACTTAGATTAACAAAAGTCCTGGTTGGGAAAATCCCTTTGGTTTGCAAGAGTTCTTTCTGACTTAACATTAGATTGGGAATTCTGGAGCTGCCAAAGTAAGAAGAACTCACTGTGCCTGATTTAACTTCTTGTTTAAAAGCTCAGCTGAGATTAAGTCTGTTGATAATGCCTGTTCTCCTAAAAGATCTCTTAAATGTTGGGAGGCCCATTGGACTGAGTTCCAAAGTAATGTTCGGCCTTTATATGTACACACTTTACAAGGCTGTAATTTTAACTGGAATTGGCCCTCCTCCACTTGTGACCACCTCACCCTACCCTTTTTTTTTATAGTAACAATTTTTTTAAAAAAATAAGTACATAATAATTCAATAAACAACAACTGTCCCAACAACCGGGACAACCAATATAACATAAAAACAGAATAACAATATTTTAAGAAACTAAGGTTATAACATGAAATATTAACAGATTTTCTTTTCTTCCTATCGTTGTATTAATTATAAAATAACCAGCCTCTACGCATAAATTGATAAAAATGTGTTGTTTGTTTCTCGCTAATTCTTTCTAATATGTATTCCAATTTTTCTAGGACAGTGTACCAATGTGTATAATAAGAATGATTGGACGTCAAAAGATCTCGTTGTGACAATTTGTCAGAGATCTTGTCCATGATTATGTGGTCCCACACCTTAGAGTACCAAACATTTATTGATAGAGGGGCTGAGCTCTTCCAGTGGGCAGCAATCGTAGATTTGGCTGCCGATATAAGGAGAGTCAACAATTCTATGTCACCCTACCCTTTTTGAGATTACCCTCCTGGTTTAGAGGCAGTGTGTTTCTGAGGAATGGCCTGTCCGAGACTGTTCCTGCTTTAAATAATGATGCAAGCTGCTGGGAGAGTAAATCAATTTTATCTTCAATTTTCTTTATTCCGTTAAAAGTAGAGTTGACTGGTTTAGCCATTAATTGCATGGAGTCACTTAACATGCTGTTGGCATTTCTAATACTGAGAAATCCCAAGTCGTTTTCAACTTCTTGCTGCTGAGGAGGTATATCACCCCTCTCCTCCACACAATTAGTGTCCTCTTAAAGGTTCGCAAGGGGAGTGAAACAATTAGAAGTTTGGAAATCCAAAGACAGTCTAGGTAAGCTTGGCACAAAAAAAAAATTATCTATTTTAATCTCTTTGCAAGCCGCTGGAGAAAGTAGTTCATCTATGCTATGAGTTCTTTTGCCCATGCCTATTGCCAAGGACCAAAAAATAAGACTCCTAGAGTCAAATTAGCTTAAAATAAGCAAGAACCCCAATCCAGACACAAATTTATAATTCCTTAAAAGCAGTGTCCTTCAAAGTTCCCAGCTGTGCGTGCTTAGACTGGGCTCCCCCGCAACCGGCAAGCCAAGGAGATAAAGTGATAAAAAGAGCCCTCTGTAAAATCCTCCAGGAGCAGAAAAGTTCAACTTGGCTAAAGCTTGTCAAATTCAGAGCTTGTGTCTTAAAACCAGAGTCTAAGCAGGAGCAGCAAGCCATTATATCTGCTCAGGATGCCATCTTCTCGGCAACTCGGAGATGGTAGTAGGCAAGCATGGTGCTGCTGGTTGACATAGG
This sequence comes from Lepidodactylus listeri, assembly GCA_029233225.1. Classification (NCBI taxonomy): domain Eukaryota; kingdom Metazoa; phylum Chordata; class Lepidosauria; order Squamata; family Gekkonidae; genus Lepidodactylus; species Lepidodactylus listeri. The sequence goes on from JARCFY010000006.1 coordinate 113,233,027, forward strand.
TCCAATCTGCATTGGTATTTCATACCGCTGTGCCAATGATCTCACATCACCTCACAAATTTCTATCTGCATTTCATGTCACATCCACTCTCCTATTGTTTCATCTTAGCATCGGCTGTCTGCATCATTTTATTGACATTTAGTGGTGACTCTGAAGTGGTGACTACAGTGTCTTATCACCATATCTGGATTTGGTTTTAAGGTGCTACAATTGCTCCTCCCCACCCTTGAGCTGCTGTGAGCAAAAAGCAGACAACTGGAGCTGAATCCCCCCCCCCCCAAACCTTTTCTAAGGAGAGACACAAATTGTCACAAACGAAACAAGTTAGCTGAAAATCCAGTTGTCAGAGTTTGAAAGCAGCCAGGGAACATTTTTCTGTGATCATATTTTAGGAGGGGGGGTTGGAAGCATGCCCACCCCGAACCATTTGTTGTTTCCTGGGGCAGTCCCCAGCGCACCTTGCTTGGCAACTGCCAGGTGTTTCATGTTTTTTACCCAGCTCATTCCATCTCTCCTGCCCCCCCACCTCCCCCTCCACCAGGTCACCCCCTTTACTTTCTGCAGGGGGGTTATGGGTGCCATTTCCTCACCGCAGCACAGTGCCATGCCAGCACGCCCAAGAGGCTGCTCCTCCCCCCCTTGCATGCTCTCCCTAAACAACTTGCATCCTGATGCAGACAGAGGAGAGCTTTATACTGAGCCAAATGGGAAGCCAGCACCACAGCAGCACGGAACAGCTTTACATAGCAAATGCATATTGGGCGATAGAGAGGTTGTTGAGAGGCATCTGGCAGCATTGGATGAGTACAAATCCCCTGGGCCAGATGGAATGCACCAAAGAGAACTCCCTAGAGCACTTGCAGAGCCTTTGTCCATCATCTTCCAGACCTCTTGGAGAATGGGAGACATGCCACAAGACTGGAGGAGGGCAGATGTTATCTTGATCTTCAACAAGGGGAGGAAGGATGATGCAGGAAACTACAGGCCAGTCAGTCTGACTTCTGTCCCAGGGAAGATACTGGGGCAGATTTTAGAGGGGTCAATCTGCAAGCATCAGAAAAGCAAATTGGTGATATGAGAAAGTCAGCACAGATTGGTTCCCAACAGATCCTGCCAGACCAACTTCATTTCCTTCTTTGATCACAAGACAAACTTAATGGATCATGGGAACATTATTGATGTTGTTTACCCGGATTTCAATCAAACTTTTGACAGGGTTCCCCAGGATGTTCTGATGGGGAAACTGGAGGACTGTGGATTGGACTCTAGAATATTTAAGTGGATAGGGAACTTGTTGGAGAACTGCTCCCAAAAAGTAGTTGCCAATGGCATTTCTTCTGCTTGGAGGAAGGTATCCAGTGGGATGCCACAGGGTTGAGTTTTGGGCCTGGTACTTTTCAATATTTTTATGAATGATTTGGATGAGGGGGTGGAGGGACTACTCTTTAAATCTGCAGATGATGCCAAATTGGGGGGGAGTAGCAAACACACTGGAAGATAGAGGTAGAACTCTGTGAGATCTGAACACACTGGAAAATTAGGTGAATGTGAATAAGATGCAGTTCAACAAGGATAAGTGCAGAATTCTGTATCTGGGTAACAAAAACAAGAAGCAAGCATACCGGATGGGGGGCACACTTCTGGACAGTAGTGTGTGAGTGTGAGATCTTGGGGTACAGGTCGACGGTGAGTCCGCTCACAGGGAGGGTGGGGTAAAAGTGTGAAAAATAAATAAATATGAGCAGTGTGATGTGGCTAATGTGGTCTTGGGGCTAATGTGGTCTTGGGGTGTATCAGCAGAGGCATAACATCCAAATCACTAGATATCATAGTCCCACTGTACACCACATTGGTCAGGCCACATCTAGAGCACTGGGCATAGGACTGGGGACCTCACTTCTAAGAGGATGTGGACTGAAGGGAGCAGGTGCAGAAGAAAGCGACAAGGGTGATCGGGGGCCTGGAGACCAAGCCCTACAAGGAAAGGCTGAGGGACCTGGGGATGTTCAGACTAGAGAGGAAGATGTTGAGGGGGAACATGATTGCTCTCTTTATGTATTAGAAAAGCTGTCGCCTAGAAAAGGGCAGGGAGCTATTCCTGTTGACAGCAGAGGCTAGGACTCACAGTAGTGGGTTTAAATTATGGGCTGGCTCAATCTGCTCTTGAGCCATGCCATTAATTGTGGACAACCCTTCTTCAGTTGCCTCTCTCTTCACATACAGGTGGGTTTGACAGTGAGAACTCAGGTAGGGAGAAGGTACTGTGCCCTAGAACAAACACATGACAACACTGGATCATCACCTATGAAAATAACTAAACAGTCTCACTAAACAAAAAGTAAAGTGTGTTGCCTCTCATCTCCAGTGCTACTATTTTCTCTCTCTAATTACTTGAATGATGTGATGAAGCCATAGTTCAGGATGTGAGGGTCCCAGTCTCTCTCCTTTCTCTACCACACGAAATGTTAAATGGGTTTATGTGTATTTGAGCCGACTTAACACCCAGCATTTCCTCTAACAACACAGCGTGATCCACCTTCGTGTAATATCTTTACAGTATAAGTTATAAATGAATCACCTGTCAGATTTCATAATTCTGTTTTGGAAACAACAAATATTACACATGGCACTTATATTAATTTTAATAATGGGGCTGAACTGAGACCTTTTCTAAACAGTTTCACCTCATCACTCTGTTTAGAACCACACTTTTTTTTTACAACAATTGAATAGGAATGATATTTTAGAGCAGCACATTCTAAAGTGAATGCTAATGTGTCTGAGTGCTGGAACAAAATAATAATGTTATCTTATGGGTCTAAAAAAAACCCCATGTGCCTCAAGTTGCCTAGCTATAAAATTCAGCTCTTCGAAGCATTTTTTATCACAGGGAATTACAAGATACATTCTAGGGATATGGGGTATCTGAAAATGCTGATCACCTTGAGAATAGCCATCAAAATATTGCCTAATATTGAAGTCTGAAGAACATTTATGGGGTTCTTCCTGAGAATTTTGAGGAAAACTGAGAGAAGATCTATTGCAAAAAAAATAAATAAAATAAATGCTTTCAGGGGGAAAAATGATCAGAAATGTTAATTTTGTGAGTTTCAGTTTTACAGTCATGAACAATTCCATTCCAAATCCAAATACCTCTTCCAGTCTAGGACTAAGACAGTATTTAAACATGACACTGGAAGAACAGAAGACTTAGTCTTTATGACTTTGAACACACCAAGTATCTCATCTAAACTGGGTCCTTAGCAGCTACACATGCAATATAAGCTAGGAATGCACAAATTCCTAAGGGTTTGAATTACCTCATAGTTGCCAGCCATGAATATGTTACCTATTTCTTGATGATTGATTAATTAACCACCAAACCTTTATTAGGAGTTCACTGCACAATAGGACACACACATTACGGCTGCCAAGCCCCAAGATTTTTTTCTAAAAAATGACCATCAGCCTATAGGTGTGACATTACATCCAGTTTTTCCCCCAGAAGTGACATTATGCCAACACTGATACAGCCCCTCCCATGTCCCAGACCCCCATCTCCTACTGGTAAACAGGCATAACTTCAGGATATAAAAGTCTTGAATAGCTCCAGGAATTCCTGGATGAGACATCTGCCCTAGATCTCTCCCAACCTGGCTTCTGGACAGGGTTTGCGACTGAGACAGTTCTGGTTGCTCTGGTTGACCATCTCCGGTTACACCTTGATGCAGGTGGAACAGTGCTACTGATCCTGTTGGATCTGTCAGCTGCCTTTGACACAGTACACCATTTGGTCCTGGTCAACTGCCTAGCCTTCTTGGGTGTAAGGGGTATGACCTTAAGCTGCTTCTTTTCATTTCTCCAGGAGTCAGTCCCAGAGGGTAATCGTGGGCAGAGAGAGGTCATCAGTGTGGGTCTTAACCTGTGGAGTTCCACAGAGGTCGAGTCTTTCTTCAATGATATTTAAAATGTGTATGTACCCTCTGTCTTAGATTGTCAGGAGGTATTTATTTAGAAGAAAAAGAAGAAGAGAAGAGATGGGATTTATACCCGACCCTCCACTCCCCAAGGGAGTCTCAGAGCGGCTTACAAACTCCTTTTCCCTTCCCCTCCCCACAACAAGACACCCTGTGAGGTGGGTGGGGCTGAGAGAGCTCTTTCCCAAGCTGTCCTTGAGGGAACAGCTGGTACAGAGCTATGGCTTGCCCAAGGTCATCCAGCCAGGTGCAAGTGGAGGAGTAGGGAATCAAACCCGGTTCACCCAGATTAGAGTTTGCACACTTAACCACTACACCAAACTGGTAATTGTTGTATTTGTACCCCACCCTCCCCGCAAAGCAGGCACAGGGTGGCTCACATTCTTAAAACACCTTTACAAAGTATATAAATAGTTAACACAGTTTAAAACCAATAAAACATCATAAAAACCCAAACATATTAATAATAATAGTGCTGTTGATGTTCTTGTTTCAAGATGGTCCAAAGTTTCACTGATCTCTGCAATCAAGCTAGCCGTCTGGCCACAGTTCAGTGATGGTACAGTGGGGGCAGCTCCTAATCAAAGGCCTGGTGGAAGAGTTCCACCTTGCAGGCCCTGCGGAACTGTGATAGGTCCCGCAGGGCCCTGATCTCCTCTGGGAGCTCATTCCATTAGTATGGAGCCGCCACTGAGAATGCCCTGGCAGCAGTGAGCCTGGTGTCCTTAGGACCCGGGAGGGTCAACTGGTTACAAGACCCAGACAATAGTGCTCTCTGGGGTATATGTGGGGAAAGGCATGCCAGACCCTGGCCATATAGGGCTTTAAAGGTAAGCACCAGCACCTTGAAGTGAATTCAGTATGCTATTGGCAGCCAGTGCAGTGTCCTCAGCGCAGGGCAGATGTGTTCCCTTTTAGGGAGACTCATCAGCAGCCTGGCCACGGCATTCTGCACTAGCTGCAGCTTCCGGATTTGCGACAGTAGTCTAGTCTCGAGGTGACCATCACATGGTTACAGTAGTCTAGTCTTGAGGTGACCATCACATGGATCACTGTGGCCAAGTTGTTGCAGTCCAGGTAGGGAGCCAACTGCCTGACCAACTACAGATGGTAGAAGGCTGACCTGGCAGTGGTTGCTACCTGGGCCTCCATTGTAAGGGAGGTATCCAGGAGCACTCCCAAACTCCTAACCTCCAGCACCGGCACTGATGGTGCCCTGATGAAGGTTGGGAGTAGGATCCCCATCTTCAGGCTGCCCCGGCTCAAGCACAGGATCTCAGTCTTTGTTGGATTTAGTTTCAGCCGGTTCAGCCTAAGCCAACCAGCCATGGCTTTTAATGCCCAGTCCAAGTCCTCTGGGGTGGAGTCTGACCAGCCGCCCAACATCAGATAGAGCTGGGTGTCATCAGTGTACTGGTGGCACCCCAGCCCATACCTCTGGATAATCTGGGCAAGGGGGTGCATATAGATATTAAACAACATTGGGGAGAGCACTGCCCCTTGAGCGACCCCACACACCAGTGGGTGTCTGTTGGACTGCTGCTCTCCTAGTGCCACCCTTTGTCCCCAACCATGGAGAAAGGAAATGAGCCATTCTAAGGCAAGTCCCTGAATTCCCATGTTGGTGAGGCAGTGAGCAAGTAACTGATGGTCGACCGTATCGAATGTGGCTGACAGATCTAACAACAGCAGCACTACCTAACCACCCCAATCCAGGTGTCTCTGGAGGTCATCTGTGAGGGCAACCAATGCCGTCTCCATCCCATGTCCAGGGCAAAAGCTGGACTGGAAGGGATCTAATATGGAAATGTCATCCAGGAAGCCCTGCAGCTGTGTCGCCACCGCCCTCTCAATTAATTTGCCCAGATAGGGCAAATTGGAGACCGGCCAGTAATTAGCCAATTTGGCTGGGTCCAGTAATGGTTTCTTTAGGAGGGGGCAGACCATTGCTTCCTTGAGTGCCCCAGGGAACAGTCCCTCAGAGAGGAACATGTTGACAATATCTGAGAGCACCTCAAAACCCCTCATGGCCAGCTTTAATCAGCCAGGATGGGCACAGATCAAGGGTGCAAGTGGTTGGGTGCACAGACACAAGCAACCTGTCGACTTCCCCTAGGCTGAGTGGGTCGAACCAATCCAATATCATATTCAAAGACATACATGGAGCCTTGAGCTCAATGTTTCAACTGTGGTGGGAAGGTCATGGCGGAGTGCCAAGACTATCCGCAAAATAGCTCGCAAATGCCTCACAGTCTATGTCCAGTTCCCTAATGTTTGTTTTGCCCTGTGACAAATTCCCTAATGTTTGTTTTGCCCTGTGTTTGCCCATTATGGACCAAATTGTTCTAAGTAATTGGGCTGGGCTGAGTAATTGGTACTCTCTCTTCGTGCCTTTGACTGCCATCTCATAGGATCTCATAAACATCCTATATGATGTTCTTGTGGCTTCATCTTGAGCATGGCGCCACCGTCTCTCAAGCCGCCTTAGCTCTCGCTTCATAAGCCGCAGCTCCTGGGTAAACCAGGGAGTGAGCCTGGAGCGAGGGTGCAGAGGGTGCCTGGGAGCAATCTCATTGATGGCCACAGAGGGTTGGCTATGCAAGTCCACCATGAGCTCATCCAATGAGTCTCCAGGGGGCATCAGTTCCCACAGGGCCATCTGGAACTGCTCTGGGTCCATTTGGCTCCACAAGGAAACCAAAATATGCTCGCCACCTAAACAGGGTTGGGGTGGGACATTCATGCAAGCCCTCAGGGCAAGGTGCTCTGACCATGGGGCTGCCAAAGCAGTAACCCGGTCCACTATCACCCCTGCCACAAAGATCAGATCGAGTGTGTGCCCAGCTCGGTGAGTGGGGGTCATTACATATTGAGAGAGTCCCAGTGCTGCCATGGACGACACCAAGAGGTTGCGTCACCAAGGACTATTAGTTGGGAATGTTCCAATGCCCAGCCTGATATGGTTTCCATCAGGGATGGCAGGCTATCGGCCGGTGCATTAGGTGGTCCATGGTCTTATTATTTATAGACCTGGCGTTACACAACACCAATGATGGAGGGGGGTTCATCCTCCTCGCCCCACTGCCGACATCCTTCGGGATGTGATGCAGGCTGGAAGAGGGTTGAGCTTTACCATTTCTCCACCGCCTTCCCTTGTTATGGAGTGGGATGCCAACAGTCTGCAGATGACACTCAGCTCTGTCTCTTATTTGAGGAGGGACCAGTGGCTGGAATTCTGGTCTTGGCCTCCTGCCTGGAGGCAGTGGCAGAATGGCTAGGGGAGAGCTGGTTAAAGTTAAATCCATCTAAAACAGAGATTGTGTGGCTGGGGAAGCCCAGACTGCTGGTGTGGCTTCTTCTACTGCTCCTTCATGGGGTCCAATTTTCTATGGTCAACTTTTTCAGGAGTCTGGGGGTGTGGCTCGATTCTTTGCTCTCTATGGACAAACATGTGCCCTTGGTGACAAAGACTGCATTCTACCATCTATGCCAGGCCCACTCACTGGTTCCTCTCCTGTCTGGGGAGGACCTTGCCACCGTAATTCATGCAACAGTCACCTCAGGACTGGACTACTGTAACACACTCTACACAGGGCTATCCTTGAAGATGCTTTGAAAACTGCAAGTGGTCCAGAATTCAGTTGCCAGATTGCTGACAGGAGCATCCTGGTCAGTGCATATAACACCTATCCTATGGCAGCTGCACTGGCTCCCAGTTAGCTTCTGGTGCCAATTCAAAGGCCGAGTTCAGACTGGCAGTTTAGCCCGATATAGGCCCACTTTGCAAGCAGATTAAGAGAGACCATTCACACAGCTACAGCTGCCTGGCGTGGCCGTGCCACACTCACCCCGTCCTGAAGTGCTTTCATCCCGCTTTAAAAAGGTACCTGGTGAAACTGGTGTCAAGCCGTCTGGCTGCACATTCATCCCGCTTCCTGGCAGTGTGGACACAAGTAAGCCGCACATCAAGCGGTGCCAGTAATGTGAATCCACTGATCTGGCTGCTGCGCCCATACGCCTATGCACCTATGTACCCATGTGCCTACGTACAGGTCGGCAAAATGGACCAAAGCCACGCACCACCACACCATCGATGCCAGGGGCCACCCCACAGTGCAAACGGTCCATTCCTCCTCCTCCCTGGCATGGTCCCACATCAGTCTACGCAGTGCAAATGGAAAGCCCCATGACAACTCGGCCCGGGTCTTTTTGCCCCACTTTCCTTGTGCTTCATTTTGCCAGTCTGTCCTCAGCCAAAGTGTTGGTACTTACTTTTAATGCCTTAAAAGGTCTGGGATCTTCATACCTTTGGGACCGCCTCTCCCAGCATAATCCTTTCTATCTACTCTGATCTTCATCTTGGCATTTATTGAAGGTCCCTTGTCCACAACCTGTCTGCCATGTGTCAATGAGTGCAAGGGCCTTCTCAGTAGTGGCCCCCATCCTGTGGAACCAACTGCCTGAAGAGGTGTGTGTCTTGCAGGACCTCCCTAGGTTCTGCAGGGCATGCAAGGCTGCTCTTTTTCAGGTGGCCCCAGCTTGATAGTGGATATATATTTAACTGGGATAGATTTTTAATCATTCTATATGTTTAAAGTCTATTTATTTTAATTTTGTACTGTTTTTATTGTGTATTTTATATGCTTTTTGCCACCCGAGTCCCATTCAGGGGAGAGGGAGCGGGATATAACTTTAATAAAAGAAAGAAAGAAAATAATTGAGAAAGAAATGGTGAGGATATTTTAGCTGAATTTACCATAGTAACGTGTTTTCATCCCTTTATCTCATTTATTTATTTGTTTGTTACTCACTTAGATAATTTATGTACCGCCTCTCTGGAGACCTGCCCATTGTAGCTCACAAGGTTAAACACTATTCCAAAAACACACACAGAAGGACATACATTGTTAAGAACTTTATCCAAAAAACCACTGTGCTTTCAAAATTCTTCTGAAGTTCCTGCCAGATGGGATGCTTATCAGACCATAACACAGTTGATGGGTCTTCTATGCTGAGCAGTTTAATCATGTTCACCTCCCTCCTCCAAGTTTCTCCACTGAAGGTATAATTTCAAGTATTATGAGAGCGCACTTCCAGGAACCTGAATCTGAGATCATTGGAAAAGTGCATCAAGGTGTTTATTGAGTTCATCAGCATCCACCTCGTATGGACACCGGTGGGGAGGGGAATCTGAAGTCCCTAAGTAGTTATTGGGAAAGTACACCCATGGCATATTTCTCCAGTGAAATGAGGAAAACAAATTAATAGAGAGGGAGGAACATATATGCTCTCTTTACTCCTTGAACTCTGCTCCACACAATTCCATAACATTTTTTTAACGTTCCATAACATTTGATAGATTATCGTCAGAGCAAAACCATGAGAGTAGAGGGCTCATATCTCAAACATCATGGAGCTGAGCAAATCTGCTTATCCAGCTGCTGTGTTTTTATTGTGTGAATATCAAGGACACATGACAGTTGGATAAGCAGATCCCCTCAGCTCTATAATGAGAGAGCGCGAGAGAGAGAGCACAAGTAACATTTTATGGACTCCATAATAATAGTCCAAGACGATATATGCCAGAATAATCCAGATAATATATTCCAGAATCATAGATTCAGCAGTACATCTGCACTATGGTTTATATGCACAGCTTGTCTGAAAGCCATTTCGGAACTGATTCTGTGCCATAATCCAGTTGAGTCTGGAATTACCAGAAAATATATTATAGCATTGGAAAAAGTGCAGAAAAGGGCAACTAAAATGATAAAAGGGTTGAAACACTTTTCCTATGAAGAAAGGTTGAAGTGCTTGGGGCTCTTTAGCTTGGAGAAACGACGGCTGAGGGATGACTTGATCGAGGTTTATAAGATTATGCATGGGATAGAGCAGGTAGAGAAAGAAGTCCTTTTCTCCCTTTCTCACAATACAAGAACTCGTGGGCACTCCACGAAATTGCTGAGCAGTCGGGTTAGAACAGATAAAAGGTATAATTTCTTCAACCAACAAGTGATTAACACGTGGAATTCATTGCCACAGGAGGTGGTGGCAGCTACAAAAATAGACAGCTTCAAGAGGGAATTAGATAAACATATGGAGCAGAAGTCCATCAGTGGCTATTAGCTACAAAGTATAGATAGGAACTCTCAGTCTAGAGCAAGTGATGCTCTGTAATCTTGGTGTTTGGGGGGGCAACAGTGGGAGGGCTTCCTGCCCCCACTGCTGGACCTTCTGAGGGCACCTGGTGTTTTTGGCCACTGTGTGACAGAGTGTTGGACTGGATGGGCTACTGGTCGGATCCAACATTGGCTTCTCTTATGTTCTTATGTACCAAATTCTCCTGCTTCCTACAAGGATCTTTAGTGAGGTGGCTTAATAAACTGATGAACTTTATGCCATACTAGGAATAAGGCCCATTGTGGAAATAAATACAACAGGCTCTAGAAAGAGGCTCTATAGACATAGACCCCCGGCCTTGGGCACTCAATGCCAATCTGCTGTGGCGACCTCAGCAGGTATAATGACACAGAGTCCATCATTTTCTCGAGGGGAAGATCTCTGCCATCTGAAGTGCAGTTGTAATTCAGCGTGATCTCCATTCCTCCCCTGGAGATTGACAACAATGGTTTCCCATGAGGGAACGGGTGGTTTGAAAGGTGGAGTTGATGGCACTGAACCAGTCTGAGGTCCCACCCCTGCTGAAACCACACCATCTCCAGGGTCCACCCCTCAAATCTCCAGGAATGTCCCCACCTAGTGTTGGCAACCCTACCTCCCAGCCAACTGTCAATGTATCGTTATCTGCCCCCTGGCTTCAGCTTTCCATCTCCTCCCCCCTCCCCCGTAGAGAGCAGTTGTAATTCTGAGTGATCTCCAGCCCCCACCTGGAGATTGGCAATAATGGGTCCCCATGAGGGACTCGCTGGCTTGGAGGGTGGAGTCTATGGCATTGTACCTGTCTGAGGTCCCACTCCTCCTCAAACTTCACTGTCTCCAGGCTCCATCCCTCAATTATCCAGGAATTTTCAACCTGGAGTTGGCAGCCCTATCTCCCTCCCAGCCAATCATCAACCTCACTCTTCAAGTTTCCATCCCCCCCCCCTGCAGCCTCCACCATGCTCTGAAGCCCTGACTACTATGTCACATTGGCTGTCATAAAGGGTCCATCTCAGCAGAAGAAGAAGAAGAGATTGGATTTATACCCCGCCCTCCACTCCCCAGGGGAGTCTCAGAGCAGCTTACAAACTCCTTTTCCCTTCCCCTCCCCACAACAGACACCCTGTGAGGTAGGTGGGGCTGAGAGAGCTCTTTCCCAAGCTGTCCTTGAGGGAACAGCTGGCACAGAGCTATGGCTTGCCCAAGGTCATCCAGCCAGGTGCAAGTGGAGGAGTGGGGAATCAAACCCGGTTCTCCCAGATTAGAGTCCGCGCACTTCACCACTACACCAAACTGGCTCTCAAGGGTATAAGGAAGTAGAGTCCACCATTTTCTCCAGGGGAACTGATCTCTGCCATCTGGAGAGCACTTGTAATTCTGAGTGATTTCCAGCCCTCGCCTGCAGATTGGCAACTATACTTCCCCTGGAGGAAAAGTAGTCTTTCCCTGCAATGGGGACCGAAGCAGCTGACATCATTCTCCTCTCCCCCTTTTTGACTTCCACAACAACCCTGTGAGGTAGGTTAGGCTTAAAGTCTGTGACTGACCTGAAATCACCCACTCAGCAAGAACCTGGGTCTAGCAGATCCTGCTCTGAAGCACTGACTACTACGCCTAGGGTAACCAACTTCCAGGTGGAGCCTGAAGATTGCCAGGTATTACAGTTGAACTCCAGATAACAGATCTTCCCTGCTCCCTTGGAGAAAATGACTGCTTTGGAGGGTGGCCTCTGTGGCATTCTGTTCATCTGCCCCCAATGAGTTTTCTCCCAAAGGCCAATATAGGTGTGGAAAGGGGCTTTCAGAGAAGCAAGCTTGGTTGCCTAGCAACGGGCACTGAGGGGAAAGTTGTCGCCTCTGATGATGGAATAGGGTTTCCAACCTCCAGGTGGGGCCTGGTGATCTCCCGCTTTTACAACTGATCTCCAGCTGACAGAGATCAGCTCTTCTGGAGAAAATGGCTGCTTTGGAGGGTGGACTCTATGGCATTGTACCATGCTGAGGCCCCTCCCCTTCCCAAACCCCACCCTCTCCTGGATCCACCCCCAAAGTCTCCAGGGATTTTCCAACCCAGACCTGACAACCCTGTGATGGAAATACCTGAAGATTTGGGGGATGGATCCTGTGGAGGGCAGCATTTTTTTTGGGGGGGTGGAAGGACTCAGCAAGCTATAATGCCATAAGGTCTACCCTCCAAAGCAGCCATTTTCTCCAGGGGAACTGATCTCTGTCATCTGGAGATCAACTGTAGCAGTGGGAGGTCTTCAGGTCCCACCTGGAGATTGGCAACCCTGGGGGAAAGTCAGCCACACAGCAGGGGGTTGGAGGGAATGGTTTGATGGTTGCTGGCCCACCTCATTAGTCAGCCAGCCATGGTGGAGCTAAGCAGGTGAAAGAGCCTGAGGAATTTCTCACAGCCAATATGTTCCGTTTCAGGAACTCTTCAGTAACTGTTTCTGTCAAGCATTTTACACAGAACCGTATTAGTACCGGTTCCCTAATGAAACATATTGGCCCTTTCACACAGAAACGTGCCTCTCCTGTTGGCAAAGCGTTCCTGAGCTGGTTTACCTTGAAACCTCCTCCCAAGCATTCTTCAGTTCTTGTACCGGTCCTGAAGTGCTATGGGGTGATGTGTGAAATGCCCCCTGTTTCTGACAGTTTATTCTGGGCACGCTAGCAGTGTGCGGGGAAGGGGGTTATGCTGAAAGTCCATTGTCTTTTCACTGACAGAAGCAGGCCACTGAGGGGACAGTTAGACCCACCTGGCAGTGGGCAGAGGAGAAGAATGGACCCATCACTGGCTCCCTCTGGACTGAGGCAGAGACGCTGGCCAGTGGCTCTGTGGGCGGGACCGAGGCAAAGCAGGGAGAGAATGCAGCCAGTGGCCAGGGACCCCCTTTTGAGTGGCAGTCTATCCAGCCAACTGATTTTGGCGCCCAATGGAATCTTGCCCCATGGAATCTTGAAAACGGCTTTATATAATAGGAAAGATGTCTCAACAAGTTTCTGTAGTGATTAATCCAATTCAAACAACATGCATATATCACATCTACAAGGGTCTTTTCAACTAGCTATTCCTGGAAGATGTTTGGCTTTTAACAACTCACTGTTCTGCAGCATCTAAAGATTACTTTTTGACTATCACAACAAGGGCAGCTGCCTGACTCTATAACATCGCAGAACTATGGTGGTTCTTATTTCATTAAATGTGAGACTCCTGGCCTTTCTACCCAATTTCACGGCTGTGTCATAACACCCTTTAGTGAATTGTTTTGTAATTGAATATTGAATATTTATTTTATTTACATCCTGCCTTTCACTCCAATGGGGACCCAAAGCGACTCACATCATTCTCTTCTCCTCCATTTTATCCTCACGACAATCCTGTGAGGTAGGTTAGGCTAAGAGTGTGCAATTGGCTCAAGGTCAACCTGCAAGACTCTATGGCATGAATGGGAATTTTAACCTGGATTTCCCAGATCCTAGTCCAACATTTTAACCACTACACCACACTGATATCAAATATCAAAGAACTTACAGTGTATGACTACTGATACTTTATTGGGGAAATATAGTAGATGGAACAAATCAAGATACTGAGGGTTGTTGTCTTCATGCACTGCTTGTGAGCTCTCAGAAACATTTTTCCAGTAGGGATGATTACACATTTCTCCTCTAATTGCTGTTGTTTCAGTCTCAAAATCTCAATTTTGATTTTGCGGGTACCAAACCCATAATCATTTCTTTTTGTGCCACTTTATCTTTCCTTACACTGTCCCCCCCACCCCGAAAGGTAAGCATTTTTTCAACCTTATGTGTGTGTGTCAATAAATCAACATTAGAAGTGTGTGTGTGTGTGTGTATATATATATATATCAGCTATAGCCGATGTACATTGCATGTGTACATAGATGATGTACATTTTAAGTATGTATACATAAATTGTGTATTAAAACCATATAAGATGTATGTAGAATAGGAAGGGGAAAAATGTCAAAAATAACAACTACTACAATCTTGTCTCAAAGAAACCTGAAACAGAAAAAAAAAAAAATCCCCCCCACCCCATTGTCCAGCCACTGTTGGGAACAGAGTATTAGACTGGAGCATCTTGTCTGTTCCAGCGAGACAGTTCCCCATGTCTGCTTTTAATAAAATGTGTGAAAAAGAGGAGGCTGCATGTTTCCTGCAGGAAGTAAGAGGGAAGGGGGGGAATCCTCCCATGAAATTTTAGGGGGGAAAGTTGTTTAAAATGTGCATAAAAACAAGGTTTTCTGCTTACTTTAGAGTCCCTACTGTTATCAGCATGTTTCCTAAACCCAGAGGTTGTCAGCTCATCCATGCTTAATATAAAGTCTTTGCTGGCACACAGATCAATGGGAAAGAGATAATGGTTACAGCTGTCACACAACACATTTTAAAATGTGAAATCTGGACTACCTTTTGTTTAGTGCCCCGGATGTGAAGAATCCGATTGTTCATGCAATCAAGGACACATTGATGGACGGCACCTGCTTAAAACAAGGGCTTCTTAAAGGCACCTTTATACATAACAGTTACTGAACTAGCGATGGACAAGTTGTTCATTTCCTATCTCTGTGATGTTGTGCTGAATTTTTAAAACCATAACAAGGATATTGTGGCGTATGACTATTAACTAATGGAAGCAGTGTTTGGCTCAGGATCTAGCTGTCCATCTCATTTTGGAAGTATTCCCAGAATTCAATGCTTGCCTTTCAATCATAGCTATTTTTCTTCAAAGCAACATTGCTCAAGAGCAGCAGTTTTCTATTGTAATAGCTATCCTGATGCTTAATGCTTTTCATCTAATGATAAAACTGTTAGTCCACCTTAGGTTCCTTACAGCCATTGTGCCTTACGATGTATCTTTTTAAAAATGGACACATTTTTTTAAAAAAATGAACTAGAACCCAAGACAAGTAGGGGGCAATTTAATGACCACTTAGACTGACAGCATTCCACCTCACTGACTGGTGGTTGCATACTTCCTAAGGAGTAAAATAAAATATGTGTGATTAAGGCACAATTATAGATTTTTCAAAGCTTTGAGCACAGTGCAAAACAGGGTCTTAAACTGGATGGGAATAAAGAAATTGGGAAGAATTTGCAATTGCTTCCCCAGTGGGAGCATTACTTTTCTCCAGCCACTGGGATTTTGATCCAAAAATGAGAACATTTACTGATATTTTGCTTCCTCAGAAGGTCCTCATGAACTAAGGTTGCCAGGTCTGGGTTGAGAAATACCTGGAGATTGAGAAATACTTGGAAGTGGAGCCTGGGGAAGTTGGGATTTAGGGAGGGGAAGGACCTCAGCTGGATACAATAACATAGAGTCCACCCTCCAAAGCAGCCATTTTCTCCATAGGAACTGACTTTGATCTTCTGGGGATCAACTGTAATAGCAGGAGATCTCCAGATGCGACCTGGAGGGTGGCAACTCTATCACCATCTCGGAGATTCAGTGGCTTGATTGTGGTGATGGTCTCTGAACCAATCCCAAACCCTGCCCATGGATTCATGTTTCCTGGGGGTCTGTAGATATTTGAAAGACTGATGAACCGGAGCCCCAGACACTTCCCATACCTAGTGTGTGGACAGTGAACTAAGAATTGCAGGGCTAAGTGAACAGCACTTTCTTGCTGGAAAAGGGGGCGAATACCTTGTCTGAGTAACAAGGCTTTGTAGCAATTTGTCTTACTGGGGTCCCCCAGAAACCAGAAGCCACTTCGCACCCTTTAAGGGTCATTTCCAAGATCAAATGTGATGACCTGTTGTCCTGGAATGAGCTTTCATTAGCTGAATTTTAAAATTTGGTCAACTAACATGTCTAGCTCAAATTCCCTCTACAGGTCAAAATGTCCTCCGTCCCAAGCAGCCTGCCTTTTGAGAAATGTACATATGCATATTTAAGGCTGACCTTAATTTATATCTGGTCTCAAAATGCAATTGGAATGCTTATCCTGATGGGCAGACTCTAACACTTTCTCTCTTAGGCTACAGGGAAAGCTGTCCTTGCAACAGGAACTGACTAGTTTTCAGTTCCCTGAAAGATGATGGCAGTGATGCTCAGCATGGCTTGATTGTCACCATTTTGAAATGACTTGAATAAAGAAAAAACTGTGGGTTTGAAGGGACTCTGTCTGGCCTAACATCCTAGCAAGACTGTGAAGCAGAATCCTTGTGAGTTTATGCTTCCTCCAGTTGTATACCTTTTGGCATTGTTAGAAGTTTTCTGGATTTTTTTTTTACATATGTGTTATGTACATTTTTATTTCTTGTGTAATTAGATCTCTTTTTAACTTTGTTATCCTAATGCCGTGCCAGTGGAATTTTCCATCCTTCGCTTACCTATGTCATGGTTCACTCATATTATCCAGTTTGTTCCTCAGGTCGTATTGGGGTTCAGTGGCTCTTTGGATAAGGAGATCAATGGTGTTCTTAGCAGCCTCACGGACAACTGAAGTGGTGGCAGAGGTTTCTATAGATTTGGAGTCTTGATTGACTCAGGACTGAACAGGGGCGTAGACTTTTGGAAATCCGGGGGGGGGGGGGGGCGGGGGTTCCTTAGGGTGCGTGCTTTGCGTGCATGCTTGCTGGAGCAATGTTCTCCCTCCCCCCCAGAAACCGCCCCGCCTCCCTGGGCCCTTCCGAGGCCAGCCGCTGCTGCCGGTGCCTCTCTCCCCCCCGCCGCCAGCCTCTCCCTCTCCAGCAGCGGCGGCCGGCCTCGGAAGGACCCATGGAGGCGCAGTGGCAGGCGCTCTGTTTTCCTGGGGGTGGCTGAGCCCCCCCCCAGGAAATTTCGGGGGTGGCTCAAGCCCTCGAGCCCCCCCGTACTCTACGCCTATGGGACTGAAGATGGACTGGGGGATCATGGCAGGAGTTCAAGCAGGGGAAAAAAAACAACATCTCCAGGAGTCTTTTCACACATCCACCCATTTGTGGAATCCAGTACCACAAGATGTGGAGATGCCTATTAGCCAGTTTAACAAGGATTAGACAGATTCATGGAACATACCTCTAGCAATGGATAATCACATGGGACCTCCATGTAAAGAAGCAGTATAACTCTGAATCAAAGATGCTAGTACACGAACGTGCTCTCCTAGAGAGCTTCTGATTGATTGATTCAATTTATAAACCACTCTCCACTGGAATGCTCAGGGTGGTGCACAACATATACCATCATATCAATAAAGAAACAGTTTAAACAATCTCAAATGAAAGCAATTTAAACAATACAGTACAACAATATACTCCTCTAAAGGTATCTAATGACATTTTGTAACTTCCCCATGGGGGAAGGGGGAGAGCGAGAGATGGAGGACAGGCTGACCTCAACCATAGGCCTGGCAGAACATCTCTGTCTTGGCAGGCCCTGCAGAGCTGTACCAGGTCCCGCAGGGCATGGATGTCACCTGTCACAGTTTGAAAGCAGTATTCTGGTCTAATCCAGCAAAGCAATTTGAATGGTTTTGGGGCTTCCTCCCAAATGAACTGCTACTCCTCCAGTTAACCCTGCATATTTAACACACACACATTTAAATGCTTTATTATTTTTTTTAAAGAAACCATTTGACTTCTGCTTTTTTTTAAAAAAAACCCTCTTTTGATAACACCAGGGCTAACAGCTAGAACAGTCTCTCTGCTTCAGGTTCCCTTCTCGCTTAGCAGCCCTTCTGTTTGGCAATTTAAATTATCTCACTATATACTCCCAAATTGTCATTTATTCCAACATCACAACAACAACTTATAACTTGAAAATGATCTTTACTGACTCCTGGTTGAAGGTCAGCTCCAGACTAATGAGAGATCCTATACTCTCATGGTATTTCTTTGCCTCCACATAGCTAATGATATCGACAGCAGCAAACTGTTAGAAAAACCAATTCAGAATTTTATTTGGTTCTCTGGAGAGAAAGAAAAACAAACTATTGTCACAACTGGGACTCTTACTATTTGGTGGTGACGACAGTCCTACAAAATGAGCACAAGAAGGATCTTCCAGTTGGCTTTTTTACAAGGGTTTTCAATGGATTGGATCCAGCAGGATTTCCCCCTCAATCTCACCTAATTTGCTTTCTTAATGTAGCCCCAGTAACATAAGACTTCTTGTCATGCAGGTCCCATGGTCCTCTGCATAGCAGTTTTGATGGTGAAAGTGGACCTTCACCTCCCTTTTTCACCAACAGACAATTGGGTTGGAACCAACCCAATATCCTTAAGCACTACCAGGGCTCTTTTTGTAGCAGGAACTCCTTTGCATATTAGGCCACACACCCCTAATGTAGCCAATCCTCCAAGAGCATTTGGCCGGCGGGGGAACCCCGCCCCAGAAGTCGTTTGGTGAGGACGACTTCCCCCGTGTAATGACGTCACCCAGAGGTGACGTCATTACGTTGGGGGCGCTGCCAGGGTGACGCTCTGGCAATCGCCCCAAAACTCTATGGTTTGGGGGCGATTGCCAGATCGTTGCCCTGGCAATGCCCCCAACGTGATTATGTCACCTCCGGGTGATGTCATCACGTCGCCGTGGCACGCGCGCAAAGTGCACGCACCAGAAGAGCTCCCGGGGGAGAGCAACTCCCCCCCCACCGGTAAGTAGACCCTACTTGGCAACTCTAGACTGGGAAGAGGCCTTCTAATATGCTCCGTGGCATCAGCTGGAATGAGTTGGGGGGGGGGGTTGCTTCTCTTCCAGAAGACTTTGGGGACTTCAAGGTGATTAGTTGAAGGAGGTCAGGAGACCCATGGCCCATGTTTTCTATAAAATGTAGTCCATCTTGCTAGGCCTTACTCCTTGCACTACCTAAACTTCCTTCCCCATCCCTTGTACCTCTGTTTGCCATATGCTACATCTATTTTTGGCCTTCGCTGCTTGCTTTGGATTGAATTCAACAGGGATTTAAGAAGTTAAGACCTGTGCGGCAGAAACCCTATTCAGTTAATTCATTTAGGAAGTCAGCTTTGTTATTTTTCATGTGCTTGTATTCTACACTGGAACTATATATTTTTTTCTGAATTCTTTATTTTCTTTCTAATAAAGCTTTATTTTGCTTCATGGTGTGTTGTTGTGAGTTCACTAGTCCAAACCCAGGTTAAGCTTGGCTACATTATCTCCAAGGTCTCAGGTTCAATACACGGGAACAAAGCTCTCAGACTAAGATAGATGGGTCATCCTTGACAGGGTGTTAATTTTATATTTCTCTCCTATTTTGTTCTAGTTTCCTTACAAAGCTTAGCACGTTATTTATTATAAAGATCTAGTGTGGCAAAACACGTGAAACTTCCTTATGCTGAGTGAGATCCTTGGTCTGTCGAGGTTGATATTGTCTCCCCTGACTGGCAACAGCTCCCCACGATCTGAGCCCAAGGTCTTTCACATCACCTGATATTGGACCTTTTCAACTGGAGATGCCAGGTATTGAACATGGGACCTTCTGCCTACAAAGCAGTGGTTTCACCACTGAGCTACAGCCCCTCAACAGAGTGCTGTACTAGGAATGGACAGACTTTGGCATAAATCCTTTTTCAGCCACAAACCACACAAGGTGATACCAGGCCACTTACTTCCTATCCCTCAGCCTCCTCTACCTGACAGGGTAATTGCTGGACTCTGGACTTCCTTGGTAGTCTCCCACCCAAATACTAATCAGGGCCAAACCCGATTAGCTTTTGAGATCTAACAACACTGGACTAGCCTGGGCCATCTAGCTCAGGGGAACAAAAAGAGAATACATATACATATAGAATCCTAAAGCCTATTTTAGGCTGTGGTCAGATGTGCCTTTAGCTCTGACATAGCTGCAAATGCCTGATTGATCTAAAGGGTATGGTCAGACAACAACATCTGAGAAAGGTCCTGGAGTCATCGGCACCCCATGCTGCCCCGCCACAGAAACAGAGTTAAAAGACACCGGGAAAGTCCGGTCCTAATACTTGCCAGTGGGCCACCGACAGATTTTCCCTAGTCTGATCACTCAAACACACACTCAAGCCATCAGGATGGTCTGCTCATTCCATCCCAACTCAGTGCCTTCCCCCCTTACATTTAACAGTATGTTCATAACCATATACTCCATGGGGAACCCTCCATGTGGAGGTTCGATTCCGCAATTGTGCACTTGGGAAACAAAAGGCAAAAAAAATTCCACTTGCTCAAAGTGGCATCTGATCACACAGTGATGGGCTGAGCCTGCAGTAAAAAGGGATGTGTGATTGCGTGAATGTGAGTCAAATTTCGCCAGAAGAAATGGGGGCACTTCGTGCCAAATAGCGTGTCTGACCACAGCCTTAGTCTAAATTCTGCATTAGATAGCATTAGATTCCAAATAGCATTAGAATCATATAATGGGAAGTAGCCTTATAATTCATCTGTTCCCACCCCCTGCTTAATGCATGAAATTCAAAATGAAAACACTTTCAACAGATGGCTGCCCAGGTATTGGTTCAAGAATTCCAGCAAGAGAACCCTCCCCCCCATCAGTTCCACTGTCAAACTACTCTAATTTTAACAAGATTCTTCTAATGGTCATCTGATTTCTGCTATCCCAGTTATTCTTCCAAGTTTTGTGTCATCTACAGCTTTGATAAGGATTCTCACCACCAGTTAATCAGTTGATAAAAATGCTGATGGGGCAGGATAGGACACCACTTGAGACTGCACGCAGCTCGGATGAAGTACTATTGATTGATGTGCTCATGGTTTCCCAACAAAAAAGTGAATCTACCAGACTGTGCCATCATCTAGCCCATATTTAACTAGCTTTCTAACCAAAATATGATGGGGTACTTTGCGAAATATCTTTCGGAAATCAAGGCATAGTCTATCTACACTGGATGATTGGCTCACATCTCACTGACACCTTCAACCATGGTAACTTTGACAATTGACGTATTTGTGGCTAAATATGCAGCTTCCTTAATTATGTCCACAGCGTCCCCTCAAGTGATAAAGTTCAGAGGGATTTGTTCTCAACATGGTCGGAAAGCATAAACAATCAAATCATCCCTGGTGCAAAAGTGCATTTCGATATTACAAGGCTGACACAATTACTCAGGAAATCAGAAAGCACCTCCTGAAACCCTTTTGCCTTCCAATCTGAAATGCTGACTTTTCCTTCTTTCAGAGTTTTTTTTTGCCTATCTGCTTCAATAAGAATTCTAAGAGCCTGAAGAGTGATTGCCATTCTAGTGCTCACTGGAAAATATTGCAGCAATACCTTACATATTGTATGCTTGCTTTTACCTTTCCTTAACTTGCTCCTGCTCTGCCATGAGAATGCTGACACGGTTGTTTGGATGCAAAATTCATATCAAGAAAGAAGGAAAAATTCTGCTGAACTCAAGTGTGGGTGCAAAACCAGTGATTTGCAGAGAGGCGAGGTCCTTAGCTATCCTTGACTTGTCTTTGGTGGGGGATTGTCTTCCACCAGTTTCAGCGGACTGCTTACTCACTCGGTGTACAGTTTTTGAAACTGCATATTTTGTGTCTGGTTTGCACATTTTGGGGGGGAGGAAGTGCTGCTGCTAAAAAAAAGTGCTGCCTCCCCCATGTATTTTCTGTTGGTACTTGTGTTATAAATAACACTTTTTTAATCTGCTGCCCGAGTTAATTAGAGACACCTTTTTTCTTAGATGCAGACCCACTCGTAGCTGGGAGATGAGGACAACCATGTAAGCTGCTTTGGGTTCCCATTGGGAAGAAAGGTTATAAATGATTTTTTTAAAAAAAGATATTCATACAAAATATACAATAGACCAGCCTTGAGGCTACTGTCCTGTGGATGATTGTATCCAGATACATGAGCCTGAGGCCGAGGACAGATTGGCAGTCTCGGCCGCTCTGCCTCCGCTTCAGAAGCGGAGGCAGAGCGGCCGTTCAGACGGCCACATCTGCCCCCAGGAGGCGGCCCGGACGCATCGTGTCCGGCGCCGCGCTCCTCCTGCACCAGCTGAGCACCACTTCAAAGTGGTGCTCGGCTGCTGCGGCGTGCCACGTGCGCACGTGCCACCTGCCGGAGCGGGTGTGAACACGTGCGGGCAGGGGCAGCCGTGCGGCGTCTGCCCGCTGCTGCAGGAAGCTGCCCGCAGTCTGAATGCTGCGGGCGGCTTCCTTCCGGCAGCGTGCGAATGCCGCACTGTGGGGGAAATTCCCCTCGCCCCAGTCTGCCGCGCTGCGGAGGCGCGGCAGACTGGCAGTCTGTCTTCAGCCTGAGTATGGGGCCAAATTCCCTAATAGGTGGAAATGGAAAAAGGCTCAGTGGCAGAGCTCTGCTTGGCATGCAGAATGTCCCAGGTTCAACCTCTGGCATCTCCAGTTCCAAGGAACAGGCAGTAGGTGATGGGAAGGACTTTGCCTGAAACCCTGGAGAACCACTGCCAGTCTGAGTAGCAGCGGTCATTTCGTAGAAAAAGCAGTGCAGGAGCTCATTAGCTTAACTCATTATCATAACTTATTTGCATATGCCACACCACCTGACATCATTAGAAGTATGTCAGAAGGCAAGAAAGAAAGGAGAGAGAGAGAGAGAGAGAGAGAGAAAGGAAGAGCTGGCAGAGAGGGGACAGCTACTAATCCAAGCCTCAGAAATGCCACTATTCTGGGAGGATAGCTTCAGTGGTGGCTGAAGCCTTCAGAAGGCTGGTCGGAGGAACAAGGACCTTTCCAGGGAACGGGGTCATTTTGTTGCAGCCATGACACAAGCAGGCATTCCCCCACGTGGTGGGGGGGGTGGGGCTGGCACCAACTCCCGGAGCTGCGCTCTCCCGAGCTCTTGCTCGAAATGACCCCTGCGGAGTAGACAATACTAACCTTGATGGACCGAGGGTCTGATTCAGTATAAGGCAGCTTTGCATGTGTGTGTGTGTGTTCAGTTTTTGGCCATCAGGTTGATCTGTTTTTTTCTAACAGCAAAGTGTGATTCACCATCACTCCTAAACTCCTGGAGAGGCACAGGCGCATCTCATCAAATATGGGGAGAATATTAACCTTACCAGCTAGCATGACATCCATCTTGTCTGGATTCACCTTCAAATCATTTGCTCTCCCACCATTGGTCTGGCGGAGAATCTTCTCCTTGTGCCCTTACAGCATTGTGACTTCACCATCCGTTACTCTTGGGCAGAAGGTAACTCGGGAGAGACCACTGACTCTCCAAGCATTAAAAGCAGCCCCTCCACCAGTGCTACTATAATCTGTTTCTTATCCTTCCCTTTAAAGCTACTGCAGCAGCTTCTGTTCTCCTTTCTCTCCCAGTTGTATGTTTAGCTCACTTTAGGTCCCTCCATTACCATGACAGAGGAGCACTTGTTACATGCAGTGCAAAAGAGCTTTCTTGAACTTTCATGATTTTTAAGATCTATCTGTAGGCTTTCTTGAATAAACTTTTGAGAGACACGTGGGGCAAGGCTTTCTCAGTCATTATCTTATTGCAGTCACAGACATTTATTTGTGTGGTCTGTCTCTCTTGGAACCATGGGCTTAACAGTGATATTAGGTTCTTATCTCACTGCATATGCTAAGGCAGTCAGTTCTAGCTTATACCCAGATTTAAACTTTCTTGGTATTAAAGGTGCCACACAAGTCAAACTTATGTCTCATATCTGTTTGTTAATTATTTTATTATCTGGATGCTAATTTATTGCTATTCACAGGTCTTACTGACTGTTTTAATCCAATCTTAGCTATACTTATCACTCAGTTACTTATGCATCTTGACTCTTAACTAGCCCTTCCTGGCAACTACCCCCCTCTGCTCTCTCTCTCCCTATATGTAAGGCTTGAGGAAACCTGTCTCAATGTATCTGAAGAAGTGTGCATGCACATGAAAGCTTGTACTCAAGAGTTAAACTTTGTTGGTCTTAAAGGTGCCACTGGACTCAAATTTTGTTCTGTTGCTTCAGACCAACACGGCTATCTACCTGAATCTATCTGCATTGTTTTAACATTATAGTTACATAGCCTTGTGTAGTCTGTAACGTAAAATTAGCAACGAAATGTTCTAATTTATTTCTGCTTATAAAACAAAATGGGTAGTGCATGTATATGTAAGTTTCTGGTCCAGATGGTGGCATGCAGAAGTGGCCCGGGAGACACCAGAGCCTGAGGCAAAATAATTAATTAATTAATATTCCTCCCATAATGATGAAAATGACAGGCAAACGAATTCCTTTTATTAATATTTAAGGCATGAGATGAGTCACTCCTTACCCCATCTCCCAGCCTGGTCGGACTGAGCTTAATGGTAAGATATCAATATGTACCTTCCCATGCAAGGTTTTTCAAAGATTTTGATTAAAAACATCATGGCAGACTTCACTTATCTCTGTAATAGCCTTCACAGATTTATGCACAAAGACTGGTGTGATTTCAAGGTACAGTAGGTCGCTCTAGCACTAACACAAATCTTGTTTGCCTTATGAACCAGAGACATTAGACATAAAATATTTGATGGGGAATAAATAACGTGGAATGCTTCAATGACATTTTTTATAGGGTCACTTTTCTGGTCCATAAGTATAATAGCGATTGCATGCCATTTTCCTTTTTAAAAAGCATTAAAGGTAATATTTACAGACCAGCTGCTCCCATACTTATACAGTATATCTTTGTGCATGAAAAGAACCTTGTATGGAGAACTCCTTGTATGGAGTTCATTCTTATGCCATATTGGTGTTCCGGATCACCCTTAATGTTTTCATTCCTTTTTAAATAATAAATTGACAAAGATTCCCAGGAAAAAAACTATTATTTCTGCTTTCCACTTGGATGCATAAAGCAGGACTTGGCATTTGAGTTATTTCTTCATTGGAATGAATACCTTGAAGTAAAGTTCCCACCAATGATTGACATATTGTGACATGTGAAGGCAACCGGGGGGAGTGTCTTCTGATGGAATGTCTAAGAAATTTCAGCAAAAGCCAAAACACACTTATTTATTTATTTCATTAAATGTATAACCCTCTCTCCCTGAA
This sequence comes from Lepidodactylus listeri, assembly GCA_029233225.1. Taxonomy (NCBI): domain Eukaryota; kingdom Metazoa; phylum Chordata; class Lepidosauria; order Squamata; family Gekkonidae; genus Lepidodactylus; species Lepidodactylus listeri. The sequence continues at coordinate 113,258,159 of JARCFY010000006.1, forward strand.
ACCAGCCCAGAGCAGGTGACAACATTTATGAATCATACAATCTAAAACATTACAATCATTACAATAAGTATACTACCAATTACAATAAATATAACAAATCAATAAAATAGAACTACTATACAACCAAAATGACATAAATGTGTATGGAGGGGCAATATATAGTCATCTGATAAGAAGGAAAGGGGGGCAAGGGAAGAGGGAAAGAGAAGAAGGGAGGCCAATCCTAGATGAACCTATCAGAAGGTTGCCCATCGCCGCACTCAACAACTCTGTTTTGCAGGCCCTGCGGAACTGAACCAGGTCGCGCAGGGCCCTGATCTCTCCCGGGAGAGTGTTCCACCAGGCTGGAGCCAGGGCGGAAAAGGCCCTGGCTCTGGTTGAAGACAGCTGGATGTTCTTTGGGCTGGTGACCACTTGATAAGAGTAACACGGTTTCTAATAATTGTAACATCATTCTGTATCAGTTTATGAGTCTCTGTCAGGGTCCTCAATTCAGTGCCCATGAGTGCAGAGGCACCTGCCAACACCTTTGATGGTGTCTGCCAAGTGTTTTTAGAAAGGGGGTTGGGCCAGGTGGGGCATCTGCCTGGCAATTCTGAATGGCTATTGGAGATTTCATCGGCTGTGCAGATTTTTTTTTTTTAAAAAAAAAATGTTGCTTTGGCAGCAGCTGCCGCCACAGCACAAAGAACTTCATTGTGGGACTGAAGTTATGCTGAGGCAATCATTTTGTGGCTGTGCCCACCGCACTGTGTCAGAATTCCAAAGGCACCCACAGGCTGAAAATGTTGGGGCCCCCGGTCTATACCACCGAGAGTAATGGTGGCTATACAGCCTATGCAATTTGCAACCAGCAAGCTAAATGTGGTTCATCAACGAACAATGGTGGCCCTGATATAAAACAGGCACGTGGCTTTACTACCTGTCCAGGAGCCCACAAAAAGATGAGGTAGGGTAAGTGGACTACTGGTGGTTTGTTCTGGAGGTTCATAGGTCTGAAATTGTGCAGGCCTGGTTTAAGCTGTGTTACACCTTTCTAAGCCCGTTGAAGTCTGTGGATTTAGAGGGGTATAATTCTGCTTAAGATGGCACTATTGTTGGAGAAATGAGCATGTAATGCAAGGCCTGAGAAATTCAGTCATTATAGGGTTAACTATGCAACTTGTTTGTTTACCTATGTTAGCCTGGAAGTGATACCTGGCAGCTGGCCAATTGACTGTAGACCCGGGAAAACTAAAGGTGTACTGTCTTGCTAATTGGTCAATGATATCAGGTGTTTCCTTTCAGGGGTCAAGAAGAAGGAGAGATCCTCCATTACAATCCCTCACTCTCTATCAGTATGTCTTAGTGTGAAGACGGAGCACAATGCAGCTCCTTAGAAAGCATGTTTTGTTTATTTGTAGCTAATCCCGTTTACCTTTTCCCTTTAGTAATAAACTTCTTTTAAACTAAAAGAAGCAATCTCTTCTTTCCAGAAAAGCAAGATTCATTACTCTGATTTTTCTGATTATTGGACAAAAGTCCTAACAAATGGTAGCAGAGGATGGTTCTTAACAGATGGTTCTTCTCTTAAAAAAAAGCTTTCTGGATTGATTGAGAAAGAGAAATAGGGAATAAGAGCTAGAGGCTTGGATTTTTAAAACGACCACTTTTTTTCCTTCCTGCTCTCAGAGCAATCTTGCAGCCAGAAAGGCCCAACCCTGTTTCCTTGCTGATCAGGGGAAAACCTATGCTGGATTGTAGTTTGCCAGGAGCAAAGGATCTTTTTTGACTGGATTAATTTTTGCCTGCTGTAAGTGGAGCTGAGCCTTGGAGCACTGAAGAGACGCTGCTGCCGGGAGAACAAAGGAAGGCGAGGCAAAGGAACTTTTGAACTTCGAGCTGCTGCTGCTGCTGCAGAGAAAGGAAAGATTAACCCTGCCAGCTCCTGGAGAAGTAGATGACTGAGCCAGAACCTGTGCTTCTACCTCAAATCCAAAGGGACGTGAGTAAAAAAAAAGAAAATGGCTTTTAATGCCCCATCCCAAGAAATGCCAAACCTCAGACTTACAAAGGCTAACTATCAGTGGTGGGAGGAGTATTTGAAGAGTCGCCTGCAGACTCACAATGCCCTTCAAGTATTAACAACTGAAAATCCTCCAGAAACTGACCCTGATAAGACACAATTCCTTATGATGGATGGTTTTGCTAAAGCCCTGATTTTAGGGAGTATTCCCTACACAGAGGTACCAGGATTAAGAGGGCTAGCCACGTCCAGATTGATGCTTCAAAAGTTAAAGGATAAATTTGATAAGCACAGCAAGAGTAAAATCTATTCCCTCAAGGGAAAGATTTTTGATTTCAGGATGAAGGAGGGAGACTGCCTTCCCAAAGAGATGGACAAATTAATGGGCATTTACACACAGCTTAAAGACCTGAATGAAGCACCCTCTGATACAGATATGATTTCTTCAATTCTCAAGGGTCTGCCTAGCTCCTATAAGTCTGTAACCAGTATGATTAGACTGAAAGATGATCTGACTCTAGAAGGTCTTTTGTCTGCACTAACTGAGGAATATGATTCTAGAAATTTGAAAGAAAGTTTGTCTGATGAGATGTCTGTTTTGAGCCTAAAGCATGGACAGAGATTTAAAAGGAAAATAGAGTGTTTTATATGTGGGAAAAATCATCTTGCAAAGTACTGCTCTTCTATGAATGCACCTAATGATGAGCCCCAAGAACAAAGAGCCACAGGAGCACATGGTTCCAGTAACAAAGAACCAGCCAGTGGAAGGGGAAGCCATTATGGGAGGAGCAGAGGTCACGTTTCACACACACAGCACAGAGGAAAGAAGTTTGCAGCACAGACACAGAGCAAAGGCAATGCTTTTAGGATCACTGATGATTTTAACACAGATGATAAGAAAATATTTTTAATCGATTCTGGCGCTTGTACACATGTGTGTAGAGAAAAAGCCTGGTTTAGTAACATAGATGTTGAGAACAAACCAAGAATTTACCAAGCTAACAGGGAATTATTGAATGTACAAGGCGTTGGGACTGTAAAATTACAATTGTATACTACAGATTATCAATTAATTGAAGTTGAATTGCAAAATACAGCTTATGTGCCTGAAGCTGTTGAGAACTTAATTTCAACAAAAAGCCTTATGAATACTGGCCATATTGTAGTGCTCAAACCAGAGCAAGGAAGCAAGGTCTCTACCAAGGATGGAGAGCTTGAATTTAAAGTGGAAGAGAAAAATGGCTTTCATTACTTTGTAGCTTGTGATGATGAGGAGACAGAAACTTTTGATGTTGATCCTGATGAGGAAATAGAGACTGTTGATGATAAGGAACAGATTTGCCAGACTAAGGATGCTTGTGATGATGCTTGTAAACATGAAAAATGTTTATTTTTGTGGCATATTAAAATGGGACATAGAAATTTGAAATCTGTTGAGCAATTGTTAAAGCAATATGGAATACCTGTTGTGCATTGTGAAAAGAGTGAAACTAGATGTGAGACATGCCTCAGAGCAAAGGGAGATGCCCCAAGTTATTCTGGGAAAACTCCAGTGCAAAATCAAGAATTTTTGGAAACTGTATACAGTGATCTTGTTGGGCCTTTACCTGCATCCCTAGGTGGGAACAAATATTTTGTGACTTTCACAGAGAATAAAACAAAATACACTTATGTGTATATGCTGAGAAGTAAGGATGAAACACTGCGTAGATTTAAAAATTATGTGGCTATTGTTAAAAATAAATTTGGCAAAGCACCTCAAAGCTTACTCACAGATGGAGGTGGTGAATATTGTAATGCTGAATTCAAACAATTTCTACAAGAGCAAGGAATTCAACATAAAGTATCCATTGCTTATTCACCCCAGCAAAATGGAGCTTCTGAGAGATTAAATAGAACACTGCAGGGGATGTGCAGAGCTATACTGATGCATTCTGGACTGCCAAATGGTTTATGGGCAGAAGCCCTGAACACAGCAGTGTACTTACACAACAGATTACCCTCAAAGATTATTGGAACCTCCCCTTTTCAGGCTTGGTTTGGAAGACAGCCTGGTCTAAGACATATCAAAGCTTTTGGTGCAAAAGGGTATGCACACATACCAAAGGAAAAGAGGGGAAAGCTTGATTCCAGATCTGAAACTGGACTTATTGTAGGCTATCCTGTTGGTGGGAAAGGGTACAGGATATACAATCCCCAAACCCACACAGTAGAAGAACGCAATGTTGTTTTTATTGATGAGACTGTATTGCCTAGTGTTTCCACTGCAGCTGATCCAAAGATGCCTGGGACTGCACATGATGAGTTCGTTGCTTGGCTACCTGTAGTGACTGCTGGTAAACTGGCTGGGGAACTGGCAAGTGAAGCAGCAGGTCCACCTTCTGAGGAAACTACTGAAACAGAAGGGGAAGCAGGGGCCACACCAGAGGAAGCGGCTGAACCCACGGCAGAACCCACAGCAGAACCCACACCTGGTGTGAGGCGATCAGAAAGGAGCACTAAGGGACAACCTCCAATGAAGTATGGATTTTGTGAACTTGTGCAACCTGCAAAGGAACCCAAGAACTGGAAGGAAGTTTGCAACTTACCTGCGAGTGAAAGAGGCAGATGGCTTGAAGCAATGGAACAGGAGCTGCTATCCATTAGCGAAAAAGAGGCCTGGACTCTCACTCAACTACCTCAAGGCAGAAACCCTGTTGGATGTAAATGGGTCTTCAAAATAAAGCACAAGGAAGATGGAACTGTGGAGCTATACAAAGCACGCCTAGTAGCTAAAGGCTACTCGCAGCAATATGGGACTGACTATTTTGAAACTTTTGCTCCAGTTACTGACCAAGCAACATTCAGAACACTTCTAAGTGTTGCAGCATCTAGGAACATGATAGTAGAGCATCTTGATGTAAAGACTGCTTTTCTCAATGGAGAACTATCTGAGGAAATCTACATGGAACAACCTGAAGGTTTCAAGGTCAAAGGTCAAGAAAACTTAGTCTACAAACTTAATAAAGGACTCTATGGCCTAAAGCAAGGCGCAAAGGCCTGGTATGACAAACTTACTGAACTTTTAAAGAAGCAAGGCTTCAAGCAAGGGAAAGCTGAACCTTGTCTGTACACTAGAATCAGAAATGGACAATACCAGTATGTTCTTGTTTACGTTGACGACTTGATCGTGGCTTGTCAAAACAGAGGAGACATCAAAGCAATAGCTGATGGACTGAATAAGGAAGTGGAAGTCAAACAGCTAGGAGATGTTCAACAATACCTCGGAATGCAAATTGAGAGACTCAAGGATGGAACTTTTCTTTTATGCCAGAAAAGAAAGATTATGGACTTTATAGAATCTGTTGGCATGAAGAACTGCAAAGCTTCAACAATCCCACTTGAACCTGGATATCTGAAGAAGGACGGCACACCACTAAAGGACATAGGAGGATACAGAGAGGCTGTCGGAAAGCTCTTGTACCTGAGTAAATCAACGCGTCCAGATATTACAGCAGCAGTTGGATTTCTAAGTAGAAAAGTAAGTTCGCCAAATCATCATGATTGGAGCGCAATAAAGAAGATGGCACGTTACCTAAGAGGAACAATGGACTTAAAACTAAAAATTGCACCAACTGAACAACCAAGACTAGTTGGCTACATGGATGCCAGTTGGGGAGAAGAGATGAACAACTACAAGTCTACCAGTGGATACCTATTCTTTTATGGAGATGGACTGATAGACTGGACTAGTAGAAAGCAGACTGTTGTAGCGCAATCCACAGCAGAAGCTGAGTGCATTTCAGCAGCAAGTGCCTGCAGCAGACTTGAATGGATCTTTGAGATGTTGAAAGATTTTGGAATAATTGAACCTGTACCTATACTTATGTTAGAGGATAATCAAGCTTGTATAACTATATGTAAGGAAGAGAGCACGACTGCTAGAAGTAGATCTATTGGTATTAAATGTGCATTAGTTAAAGATTTGTACCAGAAAAGGTTGATAGAGATTAAGCATTGTCGTACAGAAGAGATGGTGGCTGATATTCTGACTAAGCCACTGACCAAAGACAAGTTTGAAAGACTTCGTGAAATGTTGAATATGTTTGATGCTAATGCTGGATAATGTTTTGTGTATGCATGTATAATGACTTGCATTTCAGGTCTTGAGAAGGGGTGTTGGAGAAATGAGCATGTAATGCAAGGCCTGAGAAATTCAGTCATTATAGCGTTAACTATGCAACTTGTTTGTTTACCTATGTTAGCCTGGAAGTAATACCTGGCAGCTGGCCAATTGACTGTAGACCCGGGAAAACTAAAGGTCTACTGTCTTGCTAATTGGTCAATGATATCAGGTGTTTCCTTTCAGGGGTCAAGAAGAAGGAGAGATCCTCCATTACAATCCCTCACTCTCTATCAGTATGTCTTAGTGTGAAGACGGAGCACAATGCAGCTCCTTAGAAAGCATGTTTTGTTTATTTGTAGCTAATCCCGTTTACCTTTTCCCTTTAGTAATAAACTTCTTTTAAACTAAAAGAAGCAATCTCTTCTTTCCAGAAAAGCAAGATTCATTACTCTGATTTTTCTGATTATTGGACAAAAGTCCTAACAACTATAAGAGAAGGCCTGTTGCTGGAAAAGGGGACTGGAAGTCAGGACCAGCTATGAGGATGGGTTAGTTCCAAATAGGGTTGCCGGGGGGGGGGGGTGATGTGGGGTGGGCTTATGGAGAGCAGGAAGTTTCATCCAGTGATTCAGTGGTCTGCCCACTTCCAACATGACCCGGAAATGATATAGGTATGTCAGGGATGTTGGGGCAATCTGCTGGTTTGGGGGCAAAAACTCTATGGCAGAATTAGCTTCTGCCACAGACTTAAGGCAGATTACACACAGTGAGCCAATACGATCACAAAACAGTGGGACATCCACTAACCAGTACTTTAGGGTTTTGGAAGTCTGGAACCACCAGACAGAACTGAAGATTAGCAGAAGTATTCACATGACACATGAAGCGGTACAGAAATTACATAGATGGGATCCTGCTTACAATAAGCTAAACACAGCAGTGCGAAGGCCAGTCCTTAACCCTTTATCCAAGCAATTCCACGAAACCATTTTGTGTGTGCAGCGCAACCCTATTACCTGTGTGTGTGTGCAGCGCAACCCTATTACCTGTGCAGAAAAGCCTTCTGAAATAGGTCAGCTTTGTTGTCTAGTCTGCAGAAGGCCAGGAGAGTGGGTTCCTTCCTGACCTCCTCAGGCATGCCATGGAGAGAGCAGGCGCATGGGCAGTTGCTGATTTTGCCCATTTGCACATCAGCACCTGCAGAAGTCCCTGCTGACACAAGCGGAGTTGCTGTGGTCTAGGCTTCAGGTATCACCGGAGACTCCTGCCATAGCCGGAAAGGCCTGGAGACCCTAGGGCCAGGTCAGTTTTGATTGTTTTTTTCCAGTTAGTTGGCATCTCTCCTTGCCTCTCAGAACTCAGGTGCTAGTCTTACTATAAAATCAGGAGTCAGCCTTTTCTTTGCTTTAATTCCAGCCCACTTCCCTTAGGCCCAGGCTGTCTGTATAATCCATGCTTATCGCTTAAAACAATTCTACCAAACCAGCCAAGAAATCCAGACGAGCGCCAATGCTTGGGTAGACAAGGGGACCCTTACTCACCTTGTTGAGAGACCTGTAACTGAGGAGCAAAGGCAAACAGTTACTATTTCCGTAACACCATAATTAGAAGGACACATAAGGGGCCTGTTTAAAAGTCATTTGTCGTACCCAAAAATCAATAATTCAGAGCTTAGGAGGCCAAAAGCATTGGTAGGCAAGCCCATAGAGCCAGGTGAAGGTAATGAAAGAACTCTGTCTTGAGTTAATTAAAATAATAATGCAATCCAAGTGTGCTGAATCAAGGATTTTGAACACATAAGCAGAACTCATTTATCTTCCTTTTTCCATTTGGAATTCCCATTACAACAGACAGTACCATTCTATTATGTTCTCTTCCACTTGTTGTAGATCATCTGATTATAATTAAGTATTAAACATTCCCTAAAGTGGGAAAATGCACGATGAGCTTCCTCTAACACATCACTTTTGGATTACTAAATTCAGTAACTAATTAAAGGAAAATTATAAGCAATGCCATGATATTTCGTTGTTTTTTTTGTTTTTTTGTTTTTGCTAATGGAACAGGTGGGAGAATTTCTAGCAATTTCCCCTTCCTGTTGCAAAAAAAAGCCCCCCAGTTTGCCTCCTATGCTGTTCCTTTGGGTCTCCTGTCCCCCCCGGGGAGCTTTTGGAACAGAGGGGAGGGAGGCAGGTACAGTTGCCAGATCTGGGTTGGGAAATACCTGCAGATATTAGGGCTGGAGCCTGAAGAGGGCAGGGTTTAGGGAGGGGAGGGACTTTAACAAAGTAGTATGCCATATAGTCTACCTTCCAAAGCAGCCATTTTCTCCAGGTGAACTGATGTCTGTCGCCTGGAGATCAGTTGTAATCCCAGGAGAGTTCCGTTCCACTGATGAAAGTGCCTTGCAAGAGTGGAAAATTTAGTTTGGATCCAACCCTACATATACACCTGGCTTGGAAATATTACATAAATAATGGCACATTTTTGCTATGAAAGAAGGACGTAAAGATTTGTACATTATTTATGAGTGAATAAAATGGTTGTTCTTATAAGAGAGAAGGGGTTTGACCCCATTCTACCCTATATCCTTGTTATGTCCACTGATGGGCACATGGCAGTAGCGACTTAATACTTGAGCATGGCTCCAGAAAACAATAGAAGCCAAGGATCCTAGACCCACACCAGCCCTTCAATAAGAACTCTAGCGGAAAATTCAAACCCACCAATAGGACTTTGGGTGCGGTCTAGGGACTGTATATAGTTGGCCCTTGTGGCCAATATTGCATGCTTAGTAGTGTACTAATAAAAGAGCTGTTCACTACATCGTTGTCTGCCTCTTCAATGCTTAGAACCCAGTACACAATACTGGCGATGAGGATGGGATCCTGTTGAGTGAGCCTGTTGCTGTGACCTTGAGGAAGCTGATGTCCACTGTCGCTGCTCCCTTCGTGAGCAACCAAGACACTCAAGGAAACACTTCCACATTGCCCCATGCAGCAATAGCCACCGCTCTGGAGCAGGACTCGTCCCGCTGTTCAACCCGGCAAAGCCCCAGCACTGGGAAGCCTGGGTCAAGGGACTCCGCTTGATCCTGGTCTTTTACTAGGTGACTGAGGAAGAATGTAAGAGGGTCCTCCTCATCGGTGCCTGTAGCACTGTGATGGTCAAGCTGGCCTAGAAACTCCTCGCACCAACCAAGCTTTCCAAGGTGACTTTTGATGAGATGGTCAAGGCGCTACAGGACCATTTCATTCCACAGTCCTCCGAGATCGCTTGCCACATGGCCTTCCAGCACCGGCTACAGCACCACTGGGAGTCTGTCACTGTATATCTGGCAGAGCTCCAATGTCTGGCAGTGGAATGTGAGTTCAGGATGTTCCTCGAGAAGGCCCTTAGGAACAAACTCATCTGTGGCCTCTGGGATGAGAAGCTGAGATGGAGGACAAAAAATGTACACTCACCGGCTCCGATCAGAGTGATGGGAAAGAAGTCCACTGGACACAGCAGACAAGATGGTATGATCTGGGGACTGTGACTCACTCCAGTCCAGCCCGGGAGCCGCCCCAACAGGAGTGCGCTAGTTGCAGGGACAAGCATGACTGAAAAACATGCTGGTTCCAGGATGCTACCTGCAGGAGCTGCGGCTGCTCCGGACACATTGTGAGGGTTTGCTGGTTGAAGGGATCCCAAGCCCGATCGACGCAGATGCCCAGATGCACCAAGAGGATGACACGGCTCTAGAGGAGTTCTACCTGCTCACAATGGACCAGGTACTGCAGCTACAGAGCCAAACATCCGCCCCTAAAATCCAGGTCAAGGTTAAGACTAAAGGGTCCCCTTGCACCATGGAATTGGACTCTGAGTCTGCCTTTTCCATAATACCCTGAAAAGACTGTGTCTGCATGGGGCCTCCCACCTATGCTCTGCATAACTTCCAGCATAACCAAGTGCTTAATCTGGGCGTAGGTAGCTTTAAAGTCCAGCACAAGGGCTTTACAGGCCGCCCAGACTTGCTAGTCATTGCAGGCAATCTTTGCAGCCTGCTGGGCCGCACATGGTTCAGCCCCTTGGGGATCTCGGTCGAGGGGATCCACAGCTGCACACAGGACTTTAGTGAGGTGTGCAGCGAGTTCCCGTTCATCTTTGATGGAAGCCTGGGACAGTATGTGGGCCCACCGGTGTCCCTGCAACTCGACCCACAGGTGGGGCCCATCCACATGCGGTTAAGAAAGGTCCCCTTCACCATGCGGCACAAAATAGATAAGGAACTGGACTGCCTCATGGCCCAAGGGGTCCTGGAACCCATCTCCCACGCCCCCTGGGAGACCCCTATTGTCACCCCCATAAAGCCCAATGGGGAGGTCTGCATCTGCGTGGACTACAAATGTACTCTGAACTGGGCCCTCAAGGATCACGTTTATTCCAGGATCCCAGTAGTAAGCCACATTTTGGCTACGTTGGCAGGGGCAAAGATCTTTGGAAAACTGGATCTCACCCAAGCCTACCAGCAGCCCTTGGATGAGGCCACCATGCTGGTTCAGACCATCGTCACCCACTGGGGAGCCTTTAAGGTTAGGAGGCTGCAGTTTGGGGTGAAAGTCGCACCTGGGCTTTCCCAAAACTTAATGGAGTCCCTTCTTAAGGGGATTCCTGGCATCATACCGTTTTTTGACGATGTGCTAATAGCTGCCACAATCCCGGACGACTTTGCCTCCTGCCTCCCGCTTACGCTGGCCTTAAAGTGAAGTGGGAGAAATGCTTCCTGGAGGTTCTGTCCATCGACTTTCTGGGCTTCACAGTCGATGTGGACGGCCTCCATCCAGCCCAGGACAAAATCAAGGCCATTGTTGAGGCCTCGCCACCCAATTCCAAGGTGGAACTGCAGGTGTTCCTTGGACTATTGAACTTTTATTATGCCTTTCTTCCCCACAAGTGAGTGGTAGCTGAGCCCCTGCATCACCTGCTTGACAAGCAGGCCTCCTGGACATGGGGCCCACACCGGGCAGCGGCATTCAAAGGAGTAAAGATGCTCATTTCGAACAAGGTTCTCGCACTTTTGATGAGACTCTGCCCATAGTCCTGGCCTGCGACGTGTCCCCCTAGGGGGTGGGCACCATACTTGCGCACCAGCTCCCAGATGGACGAGAGGTCCCAGTGGCCTATTACTCATGGACATTATCATCACAGAGTGCAAGTACATGCAAATCGACAGAGAGGGATTGGCGATCATGGCCAGAGTGAAGAAGTTCCACTACTTCATCTACGGCCACCCTTTCACCATTGTGATGGACCATCATCCCCTCCTCAGCCTCTTCACAGTGGATCGACAGACGCCGCAAGTACTCTTCCTGCAGGTCCTCCACTGGTCCATATTCCTTTCGGGATATGACTACACCCTACAACACTGTTCGGGGAAGGCAATGGGCCACGCAGATGCCCTTAGTCGCCTTCCGTTGGCCTCCATCAAGGCAGATCCTGTGCCCACACACCACATCCTCCAGGTGAAGGAACTCCTGGACACCCCTCTTCATGCTGCAGATGTTGTGCGCTGCTCGGCCCGGGACTCTGTCCTCTCCTGGGTGCTGGGCTGGGTGTTGAGGGGGTGGCCCGCAGCCGCAGTGGCCCAGAATTGGGCCTTTCTTGGCCCAAAGAGACAAACTCTCCACCCATGAGGGGTGTGTACTCTGGGGAGACAGGGTAGTGGTCCCTAGACCCCTACAGAAGCGTGTCCTCAAAGCCTTGCATGAGGCTCATCTGGGGTTAGTCCGAATGAAAGCCCTCGCCTGGAGCTACGTGTGGTGGCTGGAAACTGACGCTGAAATTGAAGCATGGGTCAAATGATGCAGCCAGTGCCAGGAGACTCAGCCAAATCCACCAAACATGCCAACTCAAGCATGGGAGTCCACCCACAAGCCATGGTCGAGATTACCTATAGATTTTTCAGGCCCATTTCATGAACTGCTCTTTCTCATAACTGTGGACTCTTACTCCAAATGGTTAGAGATCAGCCCCGTCTCGACCACTTCTTCCAAGGCCACAGTCTGGGTGCTATGCCAGATTGTTGCGACTCACAGTCTGCCAGACACGACCATCTCAGACAATGGGACAGCTTTCACCTCTGAAGAATTCCGGGAATTTTTAAGTGGGAACCTGATCCGACTCATAAGGTCTGCCCCTATCTAGCCCGCCACCAACAGACAAGCAGAGCAAATGGTGAGGTCCAGCAAGGAAGCTTTAATGTGACTCACGGAGGGCGACTGGGAAGCCCACATTGCCTGCTTCCTCTTGGTGCAACACAACACTCCCAACCCAGTCAGCGGATGCTGCCCAGCTGAGCTCCTGATGGGCAGGCGGCCCACCATATTGCTAGACAGACTACACCCAGACTGAGCCCCGGAGTCGCACAACCAAGAGGAGCAACAGAATGCACCCAGGGGGTTCTTACCTGATGACCCAGTATATGCCTGCAACTTTGTCAGGGGCTCTCTGGGGCTCACAGGTCCTGCAAAGACACCTCAACCAAATAAGATGGCACCTACTTCCCACAGCAGCTGACAATCTAGGCCCCAAACTCTGCAACAGCGACCCCAGACCTGAAGTACCAGAAGTGCTAGCCCCAGGGCCCAAAGTCGACCCACCTGCAGAAGCACTGGTCTCCAGTCCTGCACCAGCCGAGGACCTCCCAACTCCACAGGCGGAGGGTCCAACAGGTCCGCCGGACAGAGTCATGGAGGCAGCTGCTGTGCCTGCACCAAGGTGCTCCCAAAGGAAGCGCAGACCCTCACCCTACTTGCAGGACTACGTTTCATAGGTGGGCATGAACTATGGGGAGAGGGGTGTTATGTCCGCTGATGGCCACATGGCAGCAGTGACTTAATGCTTGAGCTTGGCTCCAGAAAACAATAGGAGCCAAGGATCCTAGACCCACACTAGCCCTCCAATAAGAACTCTGGTGGGAAATTCAAACCTGCCAATAAGACTTTGGGTGTGGCCTAGGGACTGTATATAGTTGGCCCTCGCAGCCGGTATTGCATGCTTAGTTGTGTACTAATAAACAAGCTGTTCACTACATCATTGTCCGCCTCTTCAGTGCTTAGAACCCAGAACACAATAATCCTGATCCATGGCCTATTTACATAATAGTTCATATCCTACGAGCTGTTTCCAAAGCTGAAAGGACACTTCCATTGGCAGAAGAGGGGGCCAGTTTCTGCTGATTGCTCATCCCATTGCAGACTCTCCAGTCCCCCCCCCCCCACAAGTTCTGTTCATGACCATAGGAAAAACAGTTTCGGGGGTCTCAACATGCTACAACAGGAGGCAGAAATGGGAAGGTCCTGTTCCTCAAACTCCACTGTACTTATGCATCTCGTAAAAGATGGGATGCATCTTCAGTGACTTCTAAGATCACGAAGAAACATGAATGGACCTGTTCTGTGAATTCCAAGTGCTTCCACAGGGAAGATCTCCTCTGATGAACAAGTCACCTTGTTTCCAGATCATGACTCATGACTGGAGATCAGCTGTAATTCTTGGAGAACTCCAAGCCCCAGTTGGAGACTGGTGGCCTTTGTTCTGTTAGTGGAGAGTCTTTCCTCTATAGGAATGAGCCTTCCCCTGATGCAATATGCTTCTGAGGGTCTTGGGTTAGGGGAAGGCTTATTCCACTAGAAGGAAGTCCTTCTGCTAGTGGAACAGATCCATGGTGTCCAGTCAAATGTAATCAACCCATGTTGATGTCAACATACTGCATCCCACCAAATTCTTCTCCTTACCACAGACCTCATCTTACAGGACTTTTGTCCAGGCAGATCCCATGATCCCTACCACAGCTAATTTGATGGTCCAGAGGGAACTTTTCCTCTCCTTTCACCCTTGGGGAAAAAAAAACTTGTTGGAGCCAACCCATTATGAAATGTCCATACAAGCGGATCTTCATTCTTTTCCTGTTTGCAAACCTAAATGAGACAAGGTGCAAGCTGTCAGGGGCAAGGTGAAGCCGGGTCTACGAATGAGAGAATATTTGCTATTTTGCTTCTTTTTATGATTGTATTACTGCCAATAGTTTTCGTTCTCTGTGTTTTTGCTCTCAGTTCTGTAGGTTTGTATACTACTGTAAAAAACATACACTTCTTGTAAAATGTGTGAGAGCCAGTTTGGTGTAGTGGTTAAGTGCGTGGACTCTAATCTGGGAGAACCGGGTTTGATTCCCCACTCCTCCACTTGCACCTGGCTGGATGACCTTGGGCAAGCCATAGCTCTGTACCAGCTGTTCCCTCAAGGACAGCTTGGGAAAGAACTCTCTCAGCCCCACCTACCTCACAGGGTGTCTGTTGTGGGGAGGGGAAGGGAAAAGGAGTTTGTAAGCCGCTTTGAGACTCCCTTGGGGAGTGGAGGGCGGGGTATAAATCCAATCTCTTCTTCTTCTTCTTTTAAAAACATCAACTGTGTCAATAAATTAGTATGATTCTCTCTCTCTCAGATATATATATATATATGTTGGATCAGGCCAATGGCCCATCCAGTCTAACACTCTGTGTCACGCAGTGGCCAAAATCCAGGTATGATCAGCAGGTCCACCAGCAGGGCCAAAACTCTAGAAGTCCTCCCACTGTTGCCCCCCAGTACCACAAATACAGAGCACCACTGCCCTAGACAGAGTGCTCCATCTATACCTTGCGGCTAATAACCACTGATGGACCTCTGCTCCATATGTTTATCCAATCCTCTCCTGAAGCTATCTATGCTTGTAGCCACCACCACTTCCTGCGGCAGCAGAAGGAAGCTTTGACTCTTAAAAGCTTATAGCCCCAAAAAACTTGTTGGTTTCTAACACATTACGGGGCTCAAGTCTAACAAGTTTCATCATGATATGATGAAATTAAAACCTGGTACTGCTAAAAAAAAAAAATAGCTAACAATCTCAGGCCAGCTGCACCCCAGATTCAAGCAGGGCTGCATCAAGCAAGGGGAGGCAAGATGGAACCAAGTCTCCTGGAGTCTCAGCCACCACTGAGGTGTTCATGCCAACTCATTCCCTCTAAGCTGAGTTAGTGTGAGCTAGCTCACAGTTTTTTACCCTTTGGCTCACACATTTTTGTCTCAGCTCAGGAAGGATGGCTCCAGAGCAAACTAATTTTATGCAGCAGCCAAATTGCTCGCTCACAACTTTAATGCCAGTAGCTCACAAAGTGAATTTTTGCTCACAAGACACCACAGCTTAGAGGGAGCGCAGGCTGGGAAAAGTGAGTGGAGGGGGAGGCTTTCCTCCAGCTCTGCACCTAAGTGCAGGGTGGGGAAAGTGAGCCGGGGGAGGCTTTCCTCCGGCTCCACGCCTAAGCGCGGGCCTGGGAAAGTGAGCGGGGGGGTGCCCAGCCTTGGCAGGCCTCTCTGAGGCCTGGCACTGGGTCCGAGAGAGGCAGCGGAAACTTACCTTCCTTCCTTCTGCCTTCTCGTGGCTCATTGAGGGCTGCTGGTAGCAGGAGGTGGGGCTTGGTTATGTGCCCGCCCCCCCGGGTTCCTCTGTCCTGGAGTGGTGCCCTGGCCTGCCCCGGCCCCAACGGACCGCTGTATATATATAATATTGATTTACTGACACATAATTAATGCTGGAAAAGGCAGACATTCTTTTACATTTTACAGGAAATTTTCGGAGCAAGGAAACAAAAATAGTATGCTCTTTGTTCTCACAAAAATCCACAGGTTCAATTTCTATTTAGGAGAAGTAGAACTGAAATGGGGATTTTCATGTTGAAATGGAAAGAATGAAAAACTGAAATCATCCCTCTTCTGAATCTAGACCTTGAGGACGTAATCAAGATCGTTTGTATGAGCACCCAGTATGAATATTTTCTCCTGGATCTTCCCAGAAAGGGTTTTTTTGGGGGGGAGGGGGCAACCCACAATGTCCTGTTTAACCATAAGAGTATCTCAGAACTTTTATTGCTGTCACAATATAACATTCTCTTTCCCCTTGTAGCTCAAAATACATCATATATATATATATATCCCATCTTTCTCAGAGCAATATTGCCAATGTGATAGAAGCTGCTGTATAATTTAGCTAGTTCTTGCAGTGGTTTTTGTGCTATTAATTAGACCAAGTCCAATTTTCACAGAGACTCTGACAGTTATGTTAACAGTTTGTCATCTTTGAGGGCCCCTTTGGAACCACTCTAGGTTGTACGTGCAAGTTTTCTTCCTCCCTTAAAAGCTCATCATTATGTAAACTGTGCGCTCAGTTTTCATGGCATTATCTTGGAGAGGCTCACTGCAAATGTTCGCATACCTTCCTATGTTGCAGTGACCGTTACTGGGAAGTTGGTCTTTAAAGTTCCTTCGTGCAACTTTACCACAGAATTCATTGTTGTTGTTTTTTTAAAAAGAATCCCTTAACAGTGCTTTAAGAAAATGAGGAGCCTAAAATATAGTGGGCTTCAGAAGGGGGACTCCCTGCAGGAGCTGTATCCATTTAGCAAGAAAGAGGGATCGGAGCAACTGGTTTCAAGGCAAGGGAGGTTATGCAGTCTACAGTTCTAACTTATAAGAAGAACAAATGTACATCTTGTATATATTATAATGGAACAGTATATGCCCCCTCACATATTAGTGTGTCTTTGTTTAGTCTCACAGGATGAAGTCCCTGTTCATTTGTCTGGCTGACTCTGTGTTCATTCACGTCCAGAATGCAGGTACTTTAAGAGTACACATTCTTGCATTACTTTGTCTGCCGTGGCCCTGAGGCACATGGTATCCAAGCAAGCTGAGAAATTGAGAACATGTATAAGCGGTGGCTGGTCTGCCCTTCCAAATGCTACTACTGTGCAAGTTCTAGGGTTGCCAGCCTCCAGGTGGGACCTGGGGATCCCACAGAAGTACAGCTCATCTCCAGACGACAAAGATCAGTTCCCCTGGAGAAAATGGATGCTTTGGAGGGTGGGGTCTATTTGGCATTGTACCCCATTGAGATCCGTGTTCTCGGTAGGCTCCATCCCCAAATCTCCAGGAGCTTCCCAACCTGGATCTGGCAACCTTACCCCCCATCTCCCACCTGTGGCCAGGGTGGACCTGGCAACCCTAGTGCAGATACAAAACTCTTTGGAATTATGTTCATTTAGAATTGCAAGCAGATCTTCCAGGCCAAGATAAGAGGTGCTGAACTCAATACAAAAGGGCATTGTGAACAGGATAAGCTTGAAATTTGAATACTTGTTTTGTAGACAATGAATCATTCCTAGTGAGTGGATATAACCCAACAGAACCCAGGCTACATAGATTCCTCTTCTAAATTAACTTTTCCAGTTGGATAGTTGTGGGGGATTGGAATTCAGTCAATAAATGACAGCACCCTTGTGGGTTAGCAAACAATTTCAAAATTGCTTCAGAAGGAAAACATTCAAGGTGCTACAGTTTTCAAGGTAACAGTCATTTATCATAAACCCAACTAATCTACAACTACTGATAAAACTGAATTATAATGGCTATGAACATAGCAACATTTGCAGAGACAAGCTATTCAGTGCCCTTCAGAAAGGGCAGTCTGTACAAAGTTAAGTCCTCCCAAATGGTGCCGGGTAACACAAAGACGACAGCAAGTCCAAAATGAAAATGAAGCAGCTGAGCCATGGGAGCAGATGTCCCTGCAGCTCCGCTGTTTCCAGTCTTTTGACAGCTTCGTGGATAGGAGGCTCTTGCTCCCTACAAACCCACGAACCACCACAAACAGCCTTAAAAGTCTGTGGGGATTTGTGGCCAGGCTGCAGTTCACAAACTACAAACAGCCCCAAATCTAGGGCTCTGTTGGGGCCGGGTGCGCCGGGGTGCCACTCCGGGAGAAAGGAGGCTGCGGGGCAGGCACATAACAAAGCCCTGCCCCCTGCTCACCCTTCCCGGCCATGGCAGGCTGCCGCCGGCCTGGGGAGAACCCCTTTCCCTCCCCCCCACTCACCCTTCCTGGGCCGTGGCAAGCGCTGCCGGCCTGGGAAGAAGCCCCCTTCCTCCCCTCCCTCACTGCTCCCAGGGCCGCGGGAGGGGGGCACAAGGGAGGGAGAAGCCGGGCCGAGTGGCGTGAAGCCACTCGGGCCCAAGCAAGAGCAGGGGGGAGGGAGGGAAACGCCGGCCCCAGTGGGGGGGAGAAGCGCCCCTTTCTTCCTTCTCTCTCTCTCTCCCCCCACCTACCTACCTACCTTCCTGTTCCTTCCTTTCCCCCTTCCTTCCCCTCGCCCTCCCTCCCTCCCTTCCTTTCTTCTCTCTCTCTCCCCCCACCTACCTACCTACCTTCCTGTTCCTTCCTTTCCCCCTTCCTTCCCCTCTCCCTTCCTTCCTTCCTTCCTTTCTCCCTCTCCCCCCACCTACCTACCTACCTTACTGTTCCTTTCTTTCTTTCTTCCTTCCCCCCTTCTCCCTCCTTCCTTCCTCCCTTCTTCCTTCCTTTCTTTCTTCTCTCTCCCCCACCTACCTACCTACCTTCCTTCCTGTTCCTTTCCTTCCTTCCTTCCTTCCCCCTCCCTCCCTCCCTTCTTGCCTTCTGACACACTGCCGATGACGTCAGAGATGTGTGGCCTTTTGACACTTCCGGTGATGTCAGGGGATGTGGCATATGCAAATAAGTTATGCTAATGAACTCCTGCACCTCTTTTTTTATGAAAGGACCCCTGCCCAAATCCATCATGAACAAAGGTTCATGAGTCGGTTCATGTCCATCCCTCGTTAGGTCTGCCAGCCTCCAGGTGGTGCCTGGTGATCCCCTGGGATTACAATTGATCCCCAGACTATAGAAATCAGTTTCTCTGGAGAAAATGGCTGCTTTGGAGGGTGGACTCTATGGCGTTGTACCCAACCAAGGTCCCTGTCCTCCCAAAACCCTCCCCTCCCCAGACTCCACCCTCAAGATCTCCAGGTATTTTCCAACCCAGAGCTGGGAATCCTACCTATGGTTGCAGCAATATGTAGTTCTTGCCTCTAAGAGTTAGGAGTGTGGTTATTTCATGATGCTCCCCTTTGTATTTTCACTGGATTTTATTGTACACTTGGCACTTCCTCATTATTTGTATAAGCCTGGGGTGATTTCAAATTTATCTGCCTGCTTCTTCCATCTGAACCCCCTGTTTTGATTTTCCATCTCCCTTGTGTGAATCAAAACCATGATTCTTTTAAGTTTTCAGTTTCCTGACATGGGCCTTCTCATAAAATCATGTGCTTTCCCTAACATTATTTCAGTGCACCCACAAATCATCATAATTTATGTGTCACCTGTATAAATGGCTTACATTGTAATATAAATTTGGTATCTTTTGCATCTAAAAAACTATATAGTAGGTATACACAACAAAAAATGGCTCTACAAACCCAGTTGTGAATAACAGAAAACTAAAATGGTCACCAAAACAGATACAAAAAGATACTAATTCCTAACTTCCTTCCTTGCTGGTTATCCGTTCCTGTGATCGCTTAATAGATTTTTTTTTTTTTAAATTAGTCTCAATTTGCCCCTGGCTTAATTGAATACTACATGATAGGCCTTTCACTTCCTTAGTGTCAAAGACTTAGAGAATATCATTTGCTTGTAAATGCTTCTGCTTTCTTGAGCCTCTCATGTTAGGGACTCTCTCTATTGCGATTCTGACTACATCTTCAGACCATATGTTCTGAGGCTCTTGTTCAAATCTCTCTCTCTCTTCCTCCCTCTTCCCCCTCCTTATACGTTTATGGGCAAATCTCATTACTTTCCTCTTTTCATTTATTCCTCTCTTTCCATTTCCTCCAGAAACTCGTTTTTGCTGACAATTACCTCAGACCTCAAAGGCAAACAAGTGAAAACTTGTGAAACATGCTAAGAAGGTTTGTTATACCTAGAGGATAGGGGAATGGCGTCGGGGTGAGGGGAGCTCGTTTTTACAGTTTTACTTATCTTCTTTAATAGAGAGTTCAACTTTTATATATTCAAAAGAACTTTTTTTTTCATAAACTACAAAACTACCAAAAAAGTCTCTCACCATGTGCTTCCTTAGATCACCCCTGGTTTCTATTCTGATGATCCTTTTTTAGTTCACTCATCCACATCTTAAAATCAAATCAGGCAAAACCACAGTGTTTCTGGCAATTCCTAGAGCTCTTCTGTGCCACTGCTGGGTTGGAAGTGATGTAGTGGCTGTGAAGGCTGGGGTCATAAATATGACATGGAAATAGAGGTAGCGTGATGTACAGTTTGACCAGTGTGATCTTTACCCCAGCCCTCCTCCTGTAATGGCAGAACCACTGATTTGCCCCTGTCACAATAAGGCTTAAGCATACTTGCAGGATAATTCTTTTTTCCATAGCCTTCTGCTTGCCCTGCATATGTTGCACATTCTTTCCAGCTTTGGCAAGAGTCTCTTTGAGGATGCTTTGCAGTTTTTCTGCGTAGCTAATGACAGCCTCTGGATTTTGAGGCACTGCATCCTCCCTGTCCTCTTTTACAACGTTTAGAGGTCCTTTTGCTCTCCTTCCATACAAAAATGCAAATGGACAGAAGCTGGTGCTGTCTTTTATTTTCTGGTGAGTATTTGTGTGTGTGTGTGTGTGTGTGTGTGTGTGCCTGGAAGTCATGCTTGACTTCTGGTGACCCCAGTAGGGCTTGGACATTTCAGAGAGGTGGCTTGCTATTGCCTGCCTCTACATCCCGGCTGAGGTATTCCTCGGTGGTCTCCCATCCAAGTACTTGCTAGGGTCAGCCCTGCTTAGCTGATGAGATTGGGTTATCCAGGTCTGGGCAAAACAATGCTTTCTTGAAGCCCCTCATTGATAGAAGAACCGAAGGTACTGAAGATGCATGTTCCAATCACTGGGGTGCACCGCCACATAGGTTCTCACCAATGTTCCCTCTAAGCTGTGGAATCTTGTGAGAAAAATTCTACTTTGTGAGCTACTGGCATTAAAGTCATGAGTGAGCAATTTGACTGCTGCCTAAATTAGTTTGCTCTGGAGCCATCCTTCCTGAGTGAAGACAAAAATCTGTGAGCTGGAGGCTAAAAAACTGTGAGCTAGCTCCCACTAACTCAGCTTAGAGGGAACACTGGTTCTCACCATTCTCCAGAGCATAGCATTGAATCTTTCAGTGAGGCCATTTGTCTCTGGATGAAATTGAATTGGTATGGAGTGGTTGTCAGATTTATTTTATTTATTTATTTATTTATTTATTTATATTTTATTTATTTATTAGGCTTATATGCCGCTCTCCCCACCAAGCGGGCTCTGAGCGGCTCAAATATAAATACATTAAAACATTTAAAACAGATAAAATCCAACACAGAATTCACAGTTACAAAAGTTTAAGTGCTCAAAAAAGATGGTGTAGTATAATTCCCAGCATTCTCTGCTTACAAGTGCTGATGGTACTCGCAATCGTCCAGGTCCTAGGCTGGGATCATGATGGTCAAATAGGGGTAAAGGGGAAGGCAAAAGAGGAGGTGGCCCCTATTTGTAAGCCTGGCAGAAGAGCTCCGTCTTGCAGGCCCTGTGGAACTGCACAAGGTCCCACAGGGCTCTGATCTCCTCTGGGAGCTCATTCCACCAGTAAGGGGCCACCACTGAAAAGGCCCTTCCCTTAGTGGCAGTGAGCCTGGATTCCCTGGGGCCTGGTATAACCAGCTGATGTTGGGCCCCAGACCGTAGTGCTTTCTGGGGTACATACGGGAAAAGATGGTCCTGCAGATAGGTCGGACTCAGGCCATTTAGGGCTTTAAAGGTAAGTACCAGCACCTTGAATCAAATCCAGTATGCCATAGGTAGCCAGTGCAGTGCCTCTAGCACCGGCCTGATATTCTTCCATCTAGGGAGACAAATCAGTAGCCTCGCTGCGGCATTCTGCACCAGCTGTAGCCTCCGGATTAGCAACAAGGGCAGCCCTGTGTAGAGACTGTTACAATAGTCTAGCCTCGAGGTGACCGTCACATGGATCACTGTGGCCAGGTCAGTGTGGTCCAGAAAGGGGACCAACTGCCACGCCAGCCTTGACTGCCATTTCGTAGGCTTTCATAAACTTCCTATAAGATGTTCTTGTTGCTTTGTCGCGAGCCCGTCACCACCATCTCTTTAACTGTCTGAGCTCCCTCTTCAACAGCCACAGCTCCTGGGTAAACCAAGAAGCGAGCCTAGTGCGGAAGTGCAGAGGGCGCCTAGGAGCGATCTCGTTGATGGGTGCAGAGAGTCGGTTATTCCAGTCCTCCACTAGATCATCCAACGAGCCGCCAGGGGGGTTCAGATCCCGCAGGGCCATCTGGAACCTCTCTGGGTCCATCAGTCTCCGCGGGCGAACTAAAATCCGCTCGCCACCTAAACAGGGTTGGAGTGGAATGTCCAGACAGGCCTTCAGAGCAGAATGGTCCGACCATGGTACTGCCAAGGCAGTAATCTGGTCCACTCCTACTCCTGCCACGAACACCAAATCGAGTGTGTGCCCAGCCCGGTGAGTGGGGGTCATAACAAACTGGGAGAATCCCAGCGACGCCATGGACGACGTCAGGTCCGCCACCTGAGTGGAAGCTGCGTCATCAGCATGGACGTTGAAATCACCCAGGATGATCAGCCTTGGATGTTCCAGCATCCAGTTCCAGATGATTCACACCACATAGTCTCTCCATCAGAGCTGACGTGAAGCCACTTCTCAAATCTGTCAAAATTTCTGAGGGGATACCCACTCTGGCAAAGGTGCTTAAGGCAGTGTCTGCAACTGTCTGTGGATATCTCAGAGCCAAGTTCACCAGAGTCAGGATATATTAATTTTGCTTCTCATTGCTCTGGGGAGGCATCCAATGGTGTCCACTCCCACTCTGGAGAATGACCCACAAAAAGACTCTCAAGTGCAAACATCAGGAGTTGCTGTCTGTATTTTGTGGGAACTACAAATTGTTGTCCTTTCTCCCAAACATCACCATAAATTAACTCAACACTTCCCCTGCAGCAGCGCCTAGTGTTTCTCTGTCTTCTCGCTCTCTTAAAGGTTTTAGCTGCTTTCTGTGCAAGTCCAAACTACCCGGAGTTAACAAATCAGGGTTGCTAAGCTATGCCCCCAATGACGTGATAGAGGTTTACAAAATTATGCTTGGGATAGAGAAGGTAGAGAAAGAAGTAATTTTCTCCCTTTCTCACAATACAAGAATTCATGGACACTCAATAAAATTAAGGAGCAATAAGCTTAGAACAGATAAAAGGAAATACTTCTTTACCCAAAGAGTAATTAACACATGGAGTTGCAAGAAGTGAACATAGCTTCAAGAGGGGATTGAATAAACATAGGGAGCAGAGGTCCATCAGTGGCTCTTAGTCACAAGGTACAGAGGGAACACTATGTCTGGGGCAGTGATACTCTGTATTCTTGGTGCTTAGGGGGTAATAATAGGAGGGCTTCTGGAATTCTGGCCCAGCTGATAGACCTCCTGATGGCACCTGGGGTTTGGCCACTGTGTGACACAGTGTTGGACTGGATGGGCTACTGGCCTGGTCCAACATAGATTATCTTATGTTTTTGTGTTCTGTATTACTGACAATGATTTCAGTGGAGCTGGTATTCTCTCTTCCCCCACTGTCTGTCACTGTTTCTTTCATGGCTACTTTCTGCCACTGGGTTAACACATTTATATGGTAGACCCTCTGGACCAAGTCATTGCCTATTAACACTGGGGCAGGCAGTTCATGGTATAGTCCTACTTCACAGCCCCTACTACTATCCTTATCCCAGACCATTCAGTCTGATTTGCTTCCAGTTTGGTGTAGTGGTTAAGTGCGCGGACTCTAATCTGGGAGAACCAGGTTTGATTCCCCACTCCTCCACTTGCACCTGGCTGGATGACCTTGGGCAAGCCATAGCTCTGTACCAGCTGTTCTCTCAAGGACAACTTGGGAAAGAGCTCTCTCAGCCCCTCCTACCTCATAGGGTGTCTGTTGTGGGGAGGGGAAGGGAAAGGAGTTTGTAAGCCGCTCTGAGACTCCAAGTGAGTGAAGGGCGGGGTATAAATCTAATCTCTTCTTCTTCTTCTTCTTCTTCCTTGAAATTCTTTGTTCGAACTGTATAAGCTTTGGTTTCATTAGAAGCACTTGAGAACCCAAGTTTCTCAGACCAAGGACCTTTTGGTGGTTCACCTCCCGTATCTCCATATGTTCATTGTTTAATCCTTTTGATGTTTTCTACACATACAGCACTGAGGTACTGGGAACTGGGATGGGCATGAAGTGGAACAATGTGGTTTGTATCAATTTGTGGCTCATGGCCGAACCATGAACCAAACCAAACTGGGAGGTTTGTTTGTGAACTGAAACAGGGTTTGCAGAAAGTGCAAAAACAGCTGAGCAGTGGGGAGCAGGCAGTTTTTCACGCTTTCTTGTGAAGTCCCTTTAAACTTTAAAAAGTGATGGAAAGCTCCCCAGCTGGCTTTTGCTCTCTCTGCTGCAGCTCCTTTAGTTTAAAGGGACTGCACAAGAAAATGCAAAACAGCTGAGTGGTGAAGAGCAGGTTGCTCCTGTTTTTGCAGTTTTTGCACGGAACAGAATACAGGGGTTTAAAGGG
Source organism: Lepidodactylus listeri (assembly GCA_029233225.1). Classification (NCBI taxonomy): domain Eukaryota; kingdom Metazoa; phylum Chordata; class Lepidosauria; order Squamata; family Gekkonidae; genus Lepidodactylus; species Lepidodactylus listeri. The sequence goes on from JARCFY010000006.1 coordinate 113,282,813, forward strand.
ACTCAGAGGCCCTTTAAACCCCTGGTTTCTGCTCTATCCCCATACTTCCATGAACCACCATGAATAGCTTTAAAAGTTTGTGGAAGTTCATAAACTAAAGACCCATAATTAACTCTGGTTTGCAAACCACAAACAGGGTAGAATTTTGCTTTGGGGTTCAGTTCATGCCCATCCCTAACTGGGAAAACTTTGCTCATGTATGCTCAATATTGGTGTGATTTGTGTGACTACATGACACTTTTTTTTTTCCTGTCTCTGAGGAGCTTTTTCTCCCAGTTCAGGTAAGTAAAAGCAAATATGTCTTTTTTCTGTGGCAATTATGACACACTTTACCCTCACTGGTTCCTGACTTGGGTTGTGGTTTGTCAGTGGTGCCTTTCAAAGGGACTGCCTTCCAAGAACTTTTCTCATGTTTGCTGAGGGAAAATGGTAACACCTGGAGATGCCAGCTCTGTGTTGGGAAATACCAAGGGTTTGTGGGTGAAGCCTGAGAAGGGTGGAGTTTAGGGAGGGCAGGGACTTCAATGGGGTATAATGCCATAGAGTCCATTTTCCAAAGTGGCTAGTTTCTCCAAATGAAGGGATCTCTGTCACATGGAGATCAGTTGTAATAGCTGAAGACCCCCAGCCACCACCTGGAGGCTGGCAGCCCTATTGACACCACAGTTCTTACTCTAATGAGTCCATTACTTCAGCAGCCTCATCTCATTTTTGTTTTTGTTTTTATCTTTAATGAACCATCTGCATTTTTTAAGGATAATCCTATAAAACTGCTCCAGGGCCATCAAGGCAATAAGACATAGTTTCCACTTTTCTGCTTTCCAGACGGGGAGTTAGGAGTCTGTCCAGCATGCACCCTAATTCACAATAGGTCTCCTCGAACTTCTTTAGATTTCTCAATTCCCTTCTGCTGCATTCAGCTGTAAAACCAAACCTTTGTCTAGCTCTTTCTTTAAACAAATCATAATTCAGAGACTCCTCTAACCTCATTTCAGAATAAATGTCTCCCAAACCACCACAAATCTGAGTCCTCATAATACCCATTCTTTCTCCATCTGCTGCTCCAAAGTCTTTGCAGGCTTTCTTAAAACTAATAAAGAAACTTTATATATTATCTTCCCTCTGATACTTCGGAAATTTGTGGATGTCTCTATGAGGTGAATCCCTACCAACTTGTCACAACTCTGCCCTAATGTGGAGTTGCTCCATTTGTACCTTATGGAGCTATAACTTGTGAGTTATTTGAGCTTCCAGCCTTTTCTCTATCCATTTCTTTTTCTTTTAATTTTTTTTCTCTCTCTCCTTTTTTTCCCTTTTATCTCACAGTCTTGAATTATCTTTATCTATATTTCTTTCTTTCCTGTGCTAATTTAGCCATCTCAACCTCTCACTTGATTTTCCAAATTTCTAACTGCTATGCCTTTCCAGATTTCTCTTACGTTTCCTTAGCCTCAGTCCTGTCACCTTCAGCCTGTTTCTTGATCTTTTTTGGAGACATTATGTAAACATTTTACCTCACAAACTTAGGGTAACTGCTTCAGAATATTATACTCAGCCACTTCAGTCTCTTATGGGGGGGGGGGGGTTCTCTTTGCAGGATCCTAGAGGCAAACAGGATCCCAGAGGTAAACAGAGGTAGCCATGGAACCAATGTGGTCTCTGTCCAACCTTCCACCTGACAGGCTTAACTTAAGCGGCTTCTGAAGAGAATTTCAGCACCCATGAGGGAAACAGAAGAACAGTAAGGGCTTTTTCCCACTCACATTGTGCTGGCGTTCTGCCTCCGTTTGTCCCGGCGCTGGGTGTCAATTTCACACCCTTTGCTGCGGTGCGTGTGTTAATATGGGGCTTCGCGTCATTTTCTCCGCACCTTCAGTAAACCTTTTTTTTTTAGGTTTACCATAGGTGCGGAGAAAATGGCGCAAAGCCCCGTATTAACACACGCGCCGCAGCAAAGGGTGTGAAATTGTCAGAATCTACTGATTCTAACAAAGGTTTGTGGGGTTCAAATGCTGTACACATTCTCCCCCCCCTCCTCCCATGTATTTGCTATGCAACCTGTCCCTGTATTTGCTATGCAACCTATGTTTGATGCTTGCCTGTTTTAACCTGTAACCTGCCCCTCAATTCACTATGTAATGTTCTCCTTTGATTTTCTTTATGACCCTGGGTTTATGGCTCAGTCTGGGTCTGGTCAATGTAACCATTTGTCCGGGAGGGTGGCGACTTCAGAGCATGAGAACAATCGGCCTCTCACCTCCGCGCCTCCGCATTCCTTTCCTCCCTGCCGGGGAAGACAGGGGCCAGTTTCTTATCAACGTGTGAAGACCTTGGCAAAAGTTATTTGTTATGCGGAGGATGGATACATCTAAGGGGTCTGGTTTAAGAAGGGAAATTTACAGCTTCACACCTAACCTTTTTCCTGTGGGAAGCAAACGGTCAAAGGACCTTTTAGCCCGCGGTTCTTCCCTCCTTGTGATTGGTTACCTATGGGTAATTCAAATTGTACTAGAGGGTATATTAGTCCTGCTTCTATTGTATGCTTTATCTCTGACAATAATCCGAGGACCTGTAGTAATGTAGTGATTGGAAATAAAGAACTGTGTTTCATCAACAAAGATCTGATCCTTGACTACGTTGAGCAGAAGCCTCACAGATTGTCAGAGATCTGTGACTGGGACTTGGCCGTTCCTGACCATGTCGGACGACGGTACTATTCCCATCCCTACAACCGAAGATCAACCGGTGACCCCGGACGACCAGGGTGCTGGAGCTGGAGGCGGCGGTGGGGGGTCCAAAGTGCCAGCGACTACGGCACAAGGGGCTTACTACATCCCGCGACCATCCCCTCACCAGAGCGTGACCCCGAGGTACTCATGGAGCAATTTCGGCCGTGGGACAGTCGACTCGTGGGTCCACGATCGGAAGGGAGCACGGGTCTCGGTCCAGGGGGACCGCACCGAGTACGGGTGGCCGAGCTTCCTGGGAGACGAGCACGAGACGGGCTATGGGGGAGACTGGCGACCTCCGCCATTGGACGAGGAGAGAGGCGTGACCTATGGTCCTGATCTCTACGGAGAGGACCCGACCCAAGCCCTAGATCGCATGATGGGGGATTTGTGGATGCAACTCACCACGGAGCTACGAGAAGTAGCCCTAGATCTGCAGTTCCAGTTCCGCGACGCCCTGACCGCTATTCAGGCAGCCCGGGCAGCCCCAGGAGGGGCAACCGGCTCCCCTCAGGGGAGCTCCCGCGGGAGTCATCCCGCAACCGGCACCACCACAGGTTCCGCCACCCATCTCCTGTCTGGCTCCCGCACCTGCCCCAGCCCCAGTGCCCGCAGGGCAGATGATCCGCCAGGCGCCCAATGACCTGTTGACGGCTACTTTCGATGGGGACCCCGAGAAGCTATGGTTCTTCCTAATAGAAATTGAGAGGTTCCTAGACACCTGGGGACACCTGTACCCCACTGAGAGGGATCGGATTGGCTACATCGGGTCCAAGCTGAGGGACACCGCCAGCGACTGGTATGTGAGCCTGCACAACACCCCCGGGCCTGAACTGCGCTCAGTGCACAATTTCATGTGGGCCCTCCGACAACACTACGAGGACCTCTTGGGAGAGGAGAAGGCTCAGAACCAATTGCGGAAGTTGACCCAGGGGCGGTCCTCAGTGAGGGAATACACCAACAAGTTCCGGCGTATAGCAGCAAAGATCCGCGGCTGGACCCAAGATCTCTTCATCAAGAAATATCGAGAGGGCCTCAACCCCGAAGTGTATGAGACAGTGCTGCGAGGAGGAAGACCCGGCTCCTTAGCCACGTGGATGAGAGCGGCGGCTGACATGGAAGAGCGGTTCACCCTCATTAAGATGGGGACCTCGGCAACAGCCCAAGCTAAAGCTACCCAGAAGACGAAGCCCAAGCCCAGCGTCCAGGAAATCCGAGACAGCCGGTTTCGGCAGGGGCTCTGCATGAGATGCGGTGAGAGCGGTCACTATGCCTCGGCGTGCCCCCGCGGGAGTGGGAACGTTCCCAAGACCTCCACCCCAGTGGCGGGGAGCACCCCCAGCAAGGGAAAGACCTCGTTCAAACCCCGGGCATTACAGCTGGAAGGGGCTGCGAGCGAGCAAGGGGAGCTGGAGCTGACGGAGGCTCAGATGCTGGGAAACTCCAACGGCCTGCAGTGAACGGCGCAGAACTGCATGTCCCCAACCCCAATGCACCATCTCCGGTGAGCATCCCTGGCCCTTTACTGTACATGGTAGTGACTGTAATAGCCCCCGGGACTGGGATTCATGTCCGGGTGCGTGCCCTAATTGACTCAGGGTGCACCAGAGACTTAATAAGCCCATTAGTAGTGGATGGGCTAGCCCCAAAAGTCACCCCGCTGGGGGAGCCACTCACGTTCACGCAGATGGACGGCTCGGAAATGAAGGAGGCGTGTGTGGCTGAGACTGAGAGATTGATAGTGGGGACAGGGGAGCACTGGGAAAAGAGGGCTTTTGTCATCACCCCCAACACCCAGTTTCCCATGGTATTGGGAAGCCCTTGGTTGAGTTCCCATGACCCATACATCAGGTGGAGTGAAGGGAAAATCTCGTGGGTGGATGAGAAATGCCACCATCATAAATGGGACCCGGGGTGGGGATCGGGTCCCCCGGCCCCTTTGTTAGCGGTGGCTCTCACCTTGGTGCCCTCCGCTGTACCCAAGGAGTATCGGGATTTGATGGGAGTGTTCAGTGAAACCGAGGCGGACGAGCTACCCCCTCACTGACTGTCAGACTGTGCTATAGAGTTGCTCCCAGGAGAAAAACTACCGAAGGGAAAACTCTACTCCATGAGCCCCTCAGAGAGGGAGGAACTGAGAAAGTTTTTAGACAAGAACTTGGAGCGAGGTTTCATCCGCCCTGCCAAGTCACCCTTCGCAGCGCCCGTTTTGTTCAGGAAAAAGAAGGATGGGGGGCTGCGACTGTGCACGGACTATAGGGGTCTGAACGCAGTGTCGGCTTCCAACGCTTACCCCCTCCCCCTCATAAAAGACTTGCTAACGGAGGCAGCTAAGGGGAAGGTGTTTACCAAGCTGGACCTTCGGGACGCTTATTTTCGCATGTGCATTTGGGAGGGGGATGAATTTGAGACTGCTTTTAACACACCACTGGGACAGTTCGAATACCTGGTGATGCCATTCGGCTTAAGTGGCGCGCCGGGAGTTTTTATGAGCCTGATAAATGAGGTGTTGCACAAGCATTTATTCAAGGGGGTGTTATGTTACTTAGATGATATCTTGATCTATTCTACTGATAAGGGGGAGCATGTAAAATTGGTCCGGGAGGTGCTTTCTATGCTGTTAAAAAATCAATTGTTTGCTAAGCTATCCAAATGTGAGTTCAATCGAGACTCGGTGGACTTTCTGGGGTATCGCATCTCCCAAAAGGGGTTGGAAATGGACCCTGCCAAAGTAGAGGCGGTGGTGCAGTGGGAGGCGCCCTGAACTAGGAAGCAACTGCAGAGTCTGTTGGGGTTTTGCAACTTCTACCGCACCTTCTTAAAAGATTTCGCCACTATCACCCTCCCGCTAACAGAACTCCTGAAAACCAAGGGGAGGGGTCCAGACGCAGGGAAGCCAGGAGAGAGAATAGCATGGTCCGAGAACTGTCAAAGAGCGTTCGAAACTTTGAAAAAACTGTTCACCTCAGAACCTATCCTTGCCCATCCAAATGAGACTAAAGAATTAGTGATTCATGTAGATGCATCTGATGTGGCCATGGGGGGAGCCATCCTTCAGAAGGGGCCTGATAATAAGTTACACCCTCTGGCTTACATTTCAAAAAAGTTTAATGAGACAGAGAGGAACTGGTCGGTATGGGATAAGGAAGCTGCAGCCATACGTTTAGCCCTAACCACTTGGAGGCACTGGCTGGAGGGAGCGCAAACCCCTTTTGAGATTTGGACGGACCACAAAAACTTAGAGGCACTGCGCACCCAAAGGTCTCTGAATGCCAAGCAACTCCGGTGGGCTGATTTTTTCTCGAAGTTTAACTTGGTGCTCAAACATTTTCCTGGGAAGGCCAATTCGTTAGCAGACGCTCTGTCCAGGTTACCCCAACATGAGAGTCAAAAGGAGGAGGTGTTTGACTCCATGTTCTCTCCCCAGCAGTTGGGAGGAGCCGTCACTACCCGAAGCCAAAACAAGCAAGCAGTGGTAGAATCCTGGGAAGACAAGTGGGGGGGGGACTACTCCCCAGAAGAAGCAGAAGAGTTAGAGAGCTTAGAGGAATGCTCCCTTCGGGCCAACAAATGCTGGTACCATGGAGACAAGCTCGTGGTGCCTCGGGCTCGGAGGAAAGACATTTTGCTGACTTGCCACTCATCAAAGTTAGCGGGACATTTTGGTTTCCTAAAGACTCTTAACTTAGTCCAGCGACAGTTCTGGTGGCTGCGCATGCACAAGGATATATCGGACTTTGTCACTGCTTGCCAAACCTGTCTGATGTGCAAAAGGAGGGGGGGGCAAAGTCCCAGGACTGCTGCACCCATTGCCCACCCCCTCTTGTCCATGGGAAGCGATAGCCATGGACTTTATCACCAACCTGCCACCCTCGAAAGGAAAGACTGTCATTTGGGTGGTGGTTGACATGTTCTCGAAGCAAGCCCATTTTACCCCATTCAAACAGTTGCCTACCGCAAAGGGACTGGCTAAAGCATTCTTTAACCACGTGATTAAACTACACGCCTTCCCCAAACGTGTGGTATCCGATAGGGGCAGCCAGTTCATTGCCAACTTCTGGCGGGAGCTTTTGAAAATGATGGACATTGAACTGGCTATGAGTTTCGGTTACCATCCGGAAACCGATGGCCAATCCGAACGAACTAATCAAATACTGGAACAGTTCTTAAGGTGTTACACTAATTACCATCAAGACAACTGGGTAGAGTTGCTGCCGTTTGCTGAGTATAGTTATAATAATGCTATTCATTCCTCCACGGGAGTGTCCCCTTTCATGGCAGTGGGAGGCTTCGAAGGGAAACCCCTGCCCACTTTGGAGGAGACGTCGGATGGGCCGCCTTCAGACTTTAAACAATGGTGGGCTAGCCTGCAAGATACGTGGCCATTGATTGCTAAGACTCTAGATCAAGCCAAAGAGGACTACAAAAAATATGCAGACCGGGGAAGGGCGGAAGGTTGGAACCTTCAGCCAGGGGACTCTGTCTATCTGTCCACCAAGAATATACACGGTCTACAACCCAGCAGGAAGCTGGGATGGAAATATGTGGGCCCTTACAAGGTGTTGCGCAAAATTTCTGATGTGTCCTTTGAACTGGAGCTGCCTAAATCACTGAGTTCTGTGCACCCTGTTTTTCATTTCAGCTTGTTGAAGAAGAATCCTGGGCCGAATGCATGGCATCCAACTCCTCCGACTCCTCCTCCACTGATGAAGGAGGGGGCGCCACATTTTGAGATTTCTGAAATCCTGGATTCAAAAATGCATAGGGGCGGCTTGCTATATCTAGTCAAGTGGGTAGATTTTGGTCCTGAACTAAATGAGTGGGTTCTTTCTGACAACGTTCACGCTCCTAAATTAGTTAAAGCTTTTCACAAACGTTTTCCTGATAAGCCGGGGTAGATTAGATTTTTCAGGTGGCAGTGTGTCAGAATCTACTGATTCTAACAAAGGTTTGTGGGGTTCAAATGCTGTACACATTCTCTCCCCCCCCCTCCCATGTAACCTGTCCCTGTATTTGCTATGCAACCTATGTTTGATGCTTGCCTGTTTTAACCTGTAACCTGCCCCTCAATTCACTATGTAATGTTCTCCTTTGATTTTCTTTATGACCCTGGGTTTATGGTCTGGTCAATGTAACCATTTGTCCGGGAGGGTGGCGACTTCAGAGCATGAGAACAATCGGCCTCTCACCTCCGCGCCTTCGCATTCCTTTCCTCCCTGCCGGGGAAGACGGGAACCAGTTTCTTATCAATTGGCAAAAGTTATTTGTTATGCGGAAGATGGATACATCTAAGGGTTCTGGTTTAAGAAGGGAAATTTACAGCTTCACACCTAACCTTTTTCCTGTGGGAAGCAAACGGTCAAAGGACCTTTTAGCCCGCGGTTCTTCCCTCCTTGTGATTGGTTACCTATGGGTAATTCAAATTGTACTAGAGGGTATATTAGTCCTGCTTCTATTGTATGCTTTATCTCTGACAATAATCCGAGGACCTGTAGTAATGTAGTGATTGGAAATAAAGAACTGTGTTTCATCAACAAAGATCTGATCCTTGACTACGTTGAACAGAAGCCTCACAGAAATTGACACCCAGCGCTGGGACAAACGGAAGCAGAACGCCGGCACAATGTGAGTGGGAAAAAGCCCTCACTTTTATTTACTTGCAAGATTAAAGGAATAAGGTGGTTTAGGGGAAAAAAAAACTATTTACAGGTGTAACACAGTCCTGCTAGATCCATTCCTTTGTAAGGCTACAGCTGATTTTAGGAGAGTACAGAAGAGTTAGCAGCCACGTCTGTATCCTTGAGCTGAATACTGAGGATTCTCACAGTGTAAATGTGAGCTCTTCTCAGAAAGACAAATCTTTCACTAGTTTGCCCTCAGAAGCTGGGGCTTAGAGACAGATACAGTCTCTTCTAGGGACAGGCGACAAACCAGAAAATTGTAATTCATGTTGATTCATGGCCAGACCTAGGGTTGCCAAGTCCGGGTTGGAAAATATCTGGGGACTTTGGGGGTGGAGCTGGGAGAGGGCGGGGTTTGGGGAGGGTCCGGGCCTCAGCATGGTACAATGCCATAGAGGCCACCCTTCAAAGCAGCCATTTTCTCCAGGGGAACTGATCTCTGTCAGCTGGAGATCAGTTGTAAAAGCAGGGGATCCCCAGGCCCCACTTGGAGGTTGGCAACCCTAGCCAAACCACAAGCCAAATTGAACCAGGAGGTTTATTTGTGAAAAAAAAATGGTTTGTGGTTCATGGCCCTGCTAAAACCATTGAAATGGACTGCAGTCCCTTTAAATGGGGTTTGCAGAAAGCCCCCAAAAACAGCTTTGTGGTGGGGAGTGAGTGCACAAGAAAGCATGGAAAACAGCTCAGCGACATGGAGCAGGCTGCTCCTTACCACTCAGCTGTTGTTGCGGCTTTCACTGGGAACAGAAAGCAGGGAACTAATGGGACACAGAGTCCCTTTAAATCCTTGTTTTCTGTTGTATCCACGAACCGCCCCAAACTGTTTTAAGAGTTTGTGGAAGTTCATGATGGTAGACTTTGGTTCGCAAGCCATGAACAGAGCAAAATCCATGACAAATGTTACTTCATGGTTCGGTTCATGTCCATCCCTAGTCTCTTCCTCAAGTTAGCTTGCTTCATCATCAAAGACAGGTTCTGAGACTTCGGAAGTCTCCTGAGACAGGCTTTCTCTCAGCTAACACTCTGGATTCGCAAACCTTATCTTCACACATTCACTAGTTGAGCCTGTTTACACACAAGGCAAACCACGAGCCAGGATCCCTGCAATCTCTCGTTCTCTGAAACTCTTTGCCCGTCTGTCACAATGATGCAAAAGATGGTGCCTTTTTCTGTTTTTTCCCAGTGCTGCTCAGAGTGGCGGTGGGCAACTAGGACTCCTGGTGGGAGGCCTTCTGCCATAGCAGGAGACTTGCAGCCGCTGCCCCTGGCCAGACTGTTTGTCATGAACCCAAAGAAGGTAAAGACCAAAGCCAGCAGAATGGGGGTCACAAAAGATTAGGAAAGCTGCCATCTTTCTCGCTTCCCTCACCCCCATCTATGGCATGGAAATTTTAATAAACTTCCTTCCAGAGTTTTCATAAGGATTGCTAAGGTAATAGAATGGCTCCAACACAGACCTTTCAGTGAAAGAAGGAGTCACACATTCACGGAAGAGGTACTTATGTGAACAGATGATTCTTCCTCACTGGATCCAACCTGCACTATGGCCGAGGACAGATTAGAGTTCTGCCATGCTACAGAAGCGTGGCAGAACAAGCTGCCCACAGCGTCCACACTGCGGGTTGCTTCCGGTGGTGGCGGCAGAACGCCGTGCGGCTCCGCCTGCCTGCGCATGTTCACACCCGCCGGAAGTGGGTGGAATGTGCGCGCAGCTGCCGAGACACCACTTGGAAGTGGTGCCCGGCTGCTGCAAGAGGAGCGCACCGCCGGACGAGGTGAGTCTGGGGTGCCTCCGCGGGGCAGATTTGGCAGTCTGGATGCCCGCTCTGCCTCCGCTTTTAAAGCGGAGGCAGAGCGGGCCAGACTGCCAGTCTGTCCTCAGCCTATGTAAAAACTTCCAGCCTAATTTCCTCTGCACAGTTCTTCTGACATGGCAGTTGTTCCTTGACCGGGCTTTCCCCACTCCCAATATCTACCCAGGACAGGAAGTCCCTCAGCTGACTCCCTCCCTTGTGAACTTCAGGAACTGTGCTGAACACACCATAGGGGTTTACACAGGATCAGACAATCTTCCACATCCAAACCACTTTGATTTTTCACTTGCAGATTTTGCTAAATGGGAACTGAACATCCCTAATCACAATGATGCTTTTCTCTGCAGTTACTGCCAACATTTGTAGACGAAGACTGACAATCATTAATATAGCAACACTCAATTTATAGACCGCCAAGCGTGGCTCCTTTTTTTTTTAAAAAAGACATAAATTGCAATGCTATTGTAAAGGTATTAGGAGGGAAGGGGGTAATTTGACCATTAAAAATAGTATTCCAAAAGGCAGGAAACCTAAAGGATGCTGCTTACCTGTAATTTGGTAAATTGACAGAATGTAATTTGATAAAGGCGACTTGAAAGATAATAGAAGACTTGACCAAAAAAATTATTGGCTTCTTATAGTTAAATTACTTAGGAGATATGGCCAGGGGATATGGTTTTCGCTGAGTTTTTTTTTTTTTTTAACATAACACACACATATTTTTAATACCTCAAAATGACAATAGCTTTTGGGGGGAGGCGAGATTTCTAAGGGCAGTTATAAAGACACAGAGAGAGAGAGAGATGCTTGAGGTTACAAAGAAAGCCAGGCCCAGAAAACTCTTGCAGGCCTGTAGCCAGAATCTCTCTCTCTCTCTCTCTCTCTCTCTCTCTCTCTCTCTCTCTCTCTCTCTCTGTTTTGTTAGAGGGAGGGCAAGTGAATGAGTACAGTGAGGGCAAGTGAGTAGAGTGGTGGGTTGCCTATAATTTATTTATTTACTGGGGGGTGCCAACCACTCTCTCTGTTTGCCAACAACATAACTTGCGATTTGACAGTAGCATAAATTCTGAATGAACCGTTCTGCCTTCTGCCAAAAAAGTATCAGCAATAGAGGATGAAGCAACAAAAGCAGTCTTCCTTCCTCCCCCCCCCCCACCCTTTTGGTGTAATGGTTAAGTGTGTGGACTCTAATCTGGGACAACTGGGTTTGATTCCCCACTCCTCCACTTGCAGCTGCTGGATGATCTTGGGCAAGTCATAGTTCTGTCAGAGCTGTTCTCTCAAAGACAGTTCTGGAAAGAGCTTTCTCAGCCCCACCTACTTCACAGGCTGTCTGTTGTGGGGAAGGGAAGGGAAAGGAGTTTGTAAGCCAGTTTGAGACTCCTTCAGGTAGTGAAAGGCGGGGTATAAATCCAATCTCCTTCTCCTCCTCTTCTTCTCTGTAGCCAATGTTAGATTTATAACAAAGAACACACCCCACCTTGCTCTCCTCTGCTCCACTTTATCCTGACAACAACCCTGTGAAGTAGGTAAGGTTGAGAGTGTGTGACTGGCCCAAAGTCACCCCAAGTGAATTTCCATGGTTGGCTGGGAACTGGAGCCTAGTTAAACATTCCAACCCCAGGACCCCAGGGGCTCTAATAGCTTTCCGTTTTAAAGGAGGGGATATGTTCCACCCTCCATGACTGTGCGGCCTGTCAGCCTAACGTGGACACAAAGCAGCTCACATTGTTTTCCTATTTTCCATTTTCCCCTCACAACAACAGCGTTGTGAAGTACCTTAGAGAGAAAGACTGTGACTGGCCCAAGGTCACCCAGCAGGCTCTGTGGCAGATTGGAAATTCAAACTTGGGTCTCTTGGATCCGGGTCAGCACTCTCTAATCATGCTACTTCACAGGATATGTTAGTTCAGGGAAGCTGTTAAACTTTCCTTGTTTTATAAACAGGATTTTTTTTTTCACCTTCCCTGTCGGCTCTGCCTGTACCTCCCTGGCTTTTCATGAGTAAACTTTGACTCCCATTGCACATAGCAAAAGGATAGTTTGGAGCAGATGAGCTAGGATGTTCTCATTCCCTTAATTTTGAGCACTGCAACGCCCATGAACATCCTAGCAGTGGCACCAGTGGCCAATTTTGAAATAGCTAGCTTCCTTTTCTGATGAGTTATGCCTGTCACAGATGGATGGATGGACGGACAATACCCTCCTTTTATTATTATAGGTTTCAAATGTGCCTGTGGCATATGGGGGCGGGGGGGAGAAAGAGACAGAGAGACAGAGACTCTTTTTATAGGTAATGAACACAAACATATGGTCCCTCGGAAGAAATCTGTTCCCAGAAGTGAAAGTTGATAGAAGACAGGGAGAAATAATGAATCAAAATACATCATCTGAAGTTAGAAACTGTGATGCTAAACTTGAGTTCTCCTCAAGGTAATTAAGAACTTTAGCATAGTTAAAATCTTAAGAAATGTCAAGAAACTGTGCTCAAGTACGGAAATATGAATTTAAGAGTAATAGTAGCATGATACCTTTTTTATATTATACCTTTTATTACAACCATATCTAAGTAGTGAGCAGCCTAAACCAATCCCCTTCCTTTTCTTCAGGACATGTGTTAAAATTACCGAGTGCAGGGGAAGGGAGAGAAAGATGTTTCAGGCCATGACAAAAAAGCTGCCTCCTCATTTTGTTTATTTGTTAAAAAGCAGCTCTCACACACACAAACACACATTTGCACACAAACACCAAGATGTGGTATAAGCAGGGGTCCTTTCGAGCAGGAGATCAGGGGAGCGCAGCTCCGAGAGTTGGTGCCAGCCCCCCCTCCGCGGGGGAATGCCTGCTTGTGTCATGGCTGCAGCAAAATGACCCCATCCCCTGGAAAGGTCCTTGTTCCTCCGACCAGCCTTCTGAAGGCTTCAGCCAACCACTGAAGCTATCCTCCCAGAATAGTGGTATTTCTGAGGCTTGGATTAGTAGCTGTCCCCTTTCTTTCTTTCTCTCCCTCTCTCTCTCTCTCTCTCTCTCTTCTTTCTTGCCTTCTGACATACTTCCGGTGATGTCAGGTGGTGTAGCATATGCAAATAAGTTATGCTAATGAGTTATGCTAATGAGCTCCTGCACCTCTTTTTCTACGAAATGACCCCTGGGTATAAGGGATACTATGCAAGTTCAATTGGGTTAAACCATGTTAAATAGATTTCATATTTTGCAGGAGGAGGAAGAGGAAGAAGAAGAGGATAAGGAGGAGGAGATTGGATTTATACCCCACCCTTCACTACCTGAAGGAGTCTCAGAGCAGTTTACAATCTCCTTTCCCTTCCTGTCCCCACAAAAGACACCCTGTGAGCAATGCTCCCTCTAAGCTGTGGAGTCTTGTGAGCAAAAATTCTACTTTGTGAGCTACTAGCATTAAAATTGCGAGCAAGTGAATTGGCTACTGCATAAATTAGTTTGTTCTGGAACCATCCTTCCTGAGCTAAGGCAGAAATGTGTGAGCTGGAGGTACAAAACTGTGAGCTAGCTCACACTAACTCAGCTTAGAGGGAAAACTGCCTGTGAGGTAGGTGGGGCTGAGAGAGCACTTTTTATAACTACCCTAGAGAGAACAGCTCTGCGAGAACTTGTGACTGACTCAAGGTCACACCAGCAGCTGCATGTAGAGGAGTGGGGAATCAGACCTGGTTCTCCCAGATTAGAAATTGTGCTTCTAACCACTACAACACACTGGCTAAGAGCCACTGGGACAGAAATGGTGATGTTGGCTATTCTTCCAGCCAGCATGTGTGCAACTAGAATATGGAAGAACCTGCTTAGGATCTCTACTCTGCTTTTTCGCAGCCTGGCCTAGTCACAGGATGGTGATTGTAACCAGGGCTTTTTTTGGTAGAAAAAGCCCAGCAGGAACTCATTAGCGTAATAGGCCACACCCCTGACAATGCAGCTCCCTCCCAGGATTGGCTTCCCCAGGTGCCCAGCAGAGGGGGGGGAGGCTGTGGGCGTGGCCAACTCAGAAGCCAGCCGGAACTCCGTTCCTGTGCGTTCCTGCCCCAAAATAGCTGGTTTTAACCCAGTGGCCCTTGGTGCCTAGGCATGGAAGCAACCTCTGGGTGACTGGATACCACCTGACCGGCACGACTGAACTAGGCCTGGCTGCTTGCTACTGTTTAACAGCAGCCACCCTTTGAAAGCTAGTATGGTGTCATGGGGGTTAGAGCTTCCTGGTAGGGCCTGGGATACCCAGGTTCAAATCCCCATCTTGCTGTGGAAGCTCGCTGGGTGATTTTGGACCAGTCACATACTTTCAGCCTAACCTACCTCCCGAGGTTGTCATGTGGATAAAAAGGAGAAGAGAAGAATGTGAGCTGGTTTGGTCCCCACTGTGGGGAAAGGTGGGGTATAAGTGAAGCAAATAAAGAATAATATAGCTGAAGGTAGGAGGCAGATAAAAGGTAGGTTCGTGAATGGCTGAGGAGAGAATGAGGCAGGGAAAGGATAAGGAGAGGGAAAGAAGTTAGGAAATTCCTAGAAATTGAGGAGGGTGGGGTTTGAGGAGGGGAGGGACCTCAAAAGAACATAATGCCATAGACTCCACCCTCCAAAGTAGCCATTTCCTCCAGGGCAACTAGGGTTGCCAACTTCCAGGTAGGGGCTAGAGGTCACCTGGAAATACAGCTACTCTCCAGATGATGCAGATCTGTTCCCCTGGAGAAAATAGCTGCTTTGGAAGGTGGACTTTATGGAATTATACCCTCCTGAGGCTGCTTCTCTCCCCAAACCCCGCCCTCCCAAGGCTCAACCCCCAAAACTCCAGAGACTTCCCATCCTTAACCTGGCAACCCTAAGGGGACTTGATCTCTGCATTTGGGAGATCTGTTGTGATTGCAGGAGATTGGGGTTTCCAGGTCCCCTCGGTTTGCCGGTGAGGGAATTTGGGGAGTGTTCTGGGGGTAAGCAGGGATGTCAGGCAACACCCTGATGCAATGACTTGATGCGGAAGTGACATCATCACGTCGGGGGCATTGCACAGAATTGCTTTGCCTTTGGGGCAAAACTCTGTGGTTTTTGGCCTAAAACCATAAAGCTTTGCCCAAAAAGCAGAGTGTCACTGTGTGATGTCCCTGTTTGGGGATGGTGCTTCCCCTGCCAGCCAGTTGGCTGGCAGTGGGCAGAAGCCAAAATAAATGGGGAAACCCCTGCCTGGTCCCAGGGTCTGGGAACCCTATAGAAGATTTCTGCCCCCCACCTGGAGGCTGGCAACTCTAGAAGGAGGCAATGAAACAGGAAAAGGTGAGAGACTGTGGTGGCTTTCTGGAAAGGTGTGAGGCATCTGTACTAACAGCAATAGATCAGACCTTTAGGTTTAATCAAAACTCTTTATTTCTAATACTGGAACAGGTTCTCGAATGTTTGTTAGAGATACATGATAGAAAGCTGTCATGGTTAATATACCTTCAAGTCACAATTGAACCCAGACATGTAACCAATCAGAGTCAGTGTATTAACGCGGGAAAGATGGATGGCGACCGTTGAGGTTCCCACAGCAAGGTGAAAAAGTTATAAAAATTCCCTTCCTGATCCTGGTGACCCGCATGTGTGAAAGTTAGGCTAAACATTCCGGATTGCAACAATACACTAGCTTCAAGGCTGTCACAACAAGATAACATTCTCAGAGCCTCAAAGGGAGGAGGAGGAGAGAATGGCTGGAAAGGCCATCTGTTAAAATGACGTGCAGGAATGCGAGTCACCATCCTCCCGCCTAGAGAAAAGTAACATTAAACAGAGCAGGCAATATACTTCAAAGGGAGATATACAGCTGCAAAAGGAGGATTTTGATAGCGGTTTCAAGGCAAGCAATTCATGGTAACTCTGAAAACGAAAGCAAACTACAGAGCTGCTATTGTCAGATTCTGACAAAAGGGAAAGAGGAAATAGTGGGAGAGGAGGAAGTGAGATGCCTCCTGCAAGTCCTTGCGGGTTCCCACTTGTCTCTAAACCTAAAAGCGATGTGTGGCTCCCATCTGCAGATATCTAAATTTGTGCTCCACAGAAACTAGAAAAACCTGAAATTTTAAAAGAAATTAAACCCTCCGCAAAATAAAGGAGCATTGTCTGTGCACACACAACGTCTTTACCTTGCTCCTGCAGAGGAGGCAGTGGCAGCCTCCAGGAGCCCCTCAGGGCCTTGCTGTGGCAGTGGCGGCCTCCAGGGCTCATTTCGTAGCAGGAGCTCCTTTGCATATTAGGCCACACACCCCTAATGTAGCCAATCCTCCAAGAGCTTACAGAGCTCTTTTTACAGGGGCTATTGTAAGCTCTTGGAGGATTGGCAACATCAGGGGTGTGTGGCCTAATATGCAGAGGAACTCCTGCTACGAAATGAGCCCCGGCGGCCTCACACATGAACCCCTGAAGCTGCCGTATACTGAATCAGACCCTTGGTCCATCAAAGTCAGTATTGTCTGCTCAGACTGGCCACAGCTCTCCAGGATCCCAGGCAGAGAGGTCATTTACCTCATCTACTTCTTGGTCTTTTTTCACCTGGAGATGCTGGGGATTGAACCTGGGACCTTCTGCATGCCAAATGG
Source organism: Lepidodactylus listeri (assembly GCA_029233225.1). Classification (NCBI taxonomy): domain Eukaryota; kingdom Metazoa; phylum Chordata; class Lepidosauria; order Squamata; family Gekkonidae; genus Lepidodactylus; species Lepidodactylus listeri. The sequence continues at coordinate 113,299,630 of JARCFY010000006.1, forward strand.
ATGCACTACCAACTGAGCCACGACCCCTCCCCATGGAAGTGCCCCAGTCCCAGCCATGGTGGTGGCCTCCAGAAGCTTCTCCAGGCCTTATTATCAGAGTTGTCGTGATCTCACAACATGAGAGGAGTCATGTGATTGCATGAAGCTACTTTATACAGAGTCACAATTGATCTACCAAGGTCAATGTTGCCTGCTGACTGGCTGCAGCTGTCCAGGGCTTCCAGAAGAGTTAGGTCCTTTCTGCACTTGGATCTCATCCCTGGTTTTATCAGACTTGCCACACAATACCTTGCATTTATCCCTGGTTATAACAGCATCCATTTATCCTGGGACAAGTGTGGGGTGAAACCGGGGTGACCTCAGTGTAATGTGGAAACAAAAAATACCTCGATTACAGGGGTGAGCTCAAGTGTAGTGCAGAATGTAAAAATACCCCGAGATAATTACAGAGGTGAACTCGCATCTAGTGTAGAATGTAAGTTCGGGGACAGGGCTGAACCAAGATTTAAGGTCTACTGCGGAAAGGACCTTAGTTGACCGTCTGTGACCTACTGGTGCAAGGAGATTTCCACAGCTGATTTGATAGTCTTTCTGCAGTTTGTATCTAAGTGTGCGTGCACACGAAAGCTCATACCTTGAATAAAACTTTGTTGTTCTTAAAGGTGCCACTGGACTCAAACTTTGTTCTGCAGTTTCACTGTTTGCCCTGAGCAGGATGGGAGCATGCTCAATGTCGAGAGCCAGTTTGGTGTAGTGGTTAAGTGTGCGGACTCTAATCTGGGAGAACCGGGTTTGATTCCCCACTCCTCCACTTGCACCTGGCTGGATGACCTTGGGCAAGCCATAGCTCTGTACCAGCTGTTCCCTCAAGGACAGCTTGGGAAAGAGCTCTCTTAGCCCCACCTACCTCACAGGGTGTCGGTTGTGGGGAGGGGAAGGGAAAAGGAGTTTGTAAGCCGCTCTGAGACTCCCTTGGGGATTGGAGGGTGGGGTATAAATCCAATCTGTTCTTCTTCTTCTTCTTCTGAAATTACCCATTTAAGACTGGTTTAGGATGAAGTTCAAATGCCTTTGATCAATCTCCTCAAGGTATAACGCTCTGCCAACCATGCAAAGAGAATGGGAAACGGAGATATGCCCGTGAAGCTCTTTCATCATTGAGACTCACAACCTCAGTGGTAGAGCAGCTGCTTGGCATGCAGAAGGTCCCAGGTTCAATCCCAAACATCTCCAGTTGAAACGACCAGGTAGGTGAGGATGGGAAAGATTTCTGCCTGAGATGCTGGAGAGATACTGCCAGTCTGAGTAGACAACGCTGGCCTTGATAGACCGATGGTCTGATCCAGTAGAACACAGCTTCATGAGTCCAAACGGCCATGAGCTGTTAGTTAGTGAATTCTATTCTAAATAACTCTGCATAGACGAATCAAAGCCCGAATCAAGTTTTCTTGTCTGATTCAGGGTAACACAATTCTTCCCCACCACAGATAATTCCTCCCGGCTGTAAAATAATATGTATTCTCCTCTGGCAATTGTTATTTCAATAAAGCCTTTGCTGTATCAGCTAATGATAATAGCCCTGAGTATATCTTCTATAGATAAATCTTTACAGATCTTATGCTAGTCCGTGTATTTTCTTCTTTTGGCACTATTTCAATTAACGTTCTTTGGACTCTACAAGGAACCAGAAAGGTTAGTTAATGAACACAGCATAAATACATGATACAGTAACCGTGGGCAGTGCCTAGTTATTTTTTTCTGTGCATTTATGAAAACCTGTGTCTCGGCATTTGTTGTCTCTGAATAGAATGCATCTCCTGTACAACATTCAAAGTGATTATTAGGTCTCTTTCAGTGAAAGAGATTTGCATGTGATAGAATATTCTCCTTCTGCCTTTTCTTTCTCTTCTGCAATGTTTATTTTCTTTTCTTTCCTGTCTTTTCAAATAAGCATTCCCCCTCTCCTCGGCATTTATCATTTCTAAATATAAATCTCACTCGGTTGTCTCTTTTATTCTTTTGGTCTATGTACAAAAGGCTGAGCTGCTAGGGGTGCATCCAGCCGGTTTGTCTGCTAATAAAGAGGAGACGAAGGGTTTCCGTTTGACTATACAGAAAGGTTATGTTGAGGGGCCTGGGATCTGTGTGGACAAAAGCCATGAGAGAGAGAGAGAGAGCCTGTAGTAAGGAGGAGACCTGGGCAAGATCGAGTGCAAAAACTGGTTAGATTCACCCCAGTATTCTACTAATAGATGACTTGGAGGCTTCTGTGCCTTGGTATGTCCCAAGTGGAATACTGGCAACAGTGGAATGCACCCATGATTCGGTTTCCCTGGAAACAGTGTAGAGTCCACTGACAATTGCCCTTATATGAAGGAATATTCATATGATGCTATACTATTTCCAAAAGGCTTCCTGTATAAGTTGGCTTGGTTATGTAAAAGGTCTCCATGTCAACAATGTACCTTTCTACGGTCACGTAGGGTGTGTGGATGTGTGTAGTTGCATCAGTAGAACAAGCTCAATAGAAAAGAGAGACAAAATTTAAAGTGGGGGATACAGTATTTATCAGAGAATTGTAATTCAGAGTGGTATTCTCACTAGAACGGTGGTCCTCAGTTTGGTGCCTGGTTGATGTGGTGCCTATCAGTGGTTCTTCCTGAAATCCACACCCTTCTTCCCCATCTTTTCTCCAAAACCAAGAACCAGTTCTGGCTTTCCAGTATCTCATTGGAGCAGGAGGTATTTCAGAAGAGACCAAGAAGTATCCCCTTCCTGTCTACCTGGAGCACTAATTAAAACAGAAACACCCAACTTCCTCCATCCTGAGGGCACTTGATTTTGAACCTGCCAACATTCCATGTTTCACACCAGCCCCCATGGCAGCCATTTTGTGTTTGGCCATGGTAGCCATTTTTTTTTGGGGGGGGGGGGTGCCCAATACCAGTTTTCAAAATTCCAAAAAATGCTTACAGGTCCACCAAGCCTGGAGAGTCCTGCAGTAGAATACATTTGTCTGAGAGCATGTGGAAGACATGGAAACATTCATATGGGCACATTTTGAGTAATAAGCTTTCCACATGATTGGGCTGAATGAGACAGGAAGCCATCTTCAGTTCATCCCCACACAGGAACAGCGGCACACACAGATAAAGACTGAGGTAGAGGTTGGTGGATTCCGGTTTCCTCCCTCTTTCCACCTGCTGTATGTTGTTAGTTCATACTTTTGACAGTAGACTGGAGCGGGGGGGGGGGGGGGGGGAGAGACATCTTGCATATACTCATCCACCAGTTCTCTTCTACATGAAATAAAGAGGAGGAAAACGGCTGGATTTGTACATGGACATACCTTGGCCTTTTTTAAAAAGTAGCGTTGGTTTGCTGTAGTATGAACGTCAGGATCCACACAGTAATCACAGACACCCCCCCTTGCTTTCTCTCCCTGTCAGCAATTCCTTCTATGCCTAGGGATGTAGGTTCCCAGAGTTTCAGGACCTACAAAGAATAGCAGCCATAATGGATTAGGATTTTAAGGCCTGGGTTTAAAACCCCACAACAATGCTCCTTCTAAGCTGGAGTCCTGTGAGCAAAAATTCTACTTTGTGAGCTACTGGCATTAAAGTTGTGAGTGAGGGATTGGGCTACTACATAAATCGGTTTGCTCTGGAGCCACCCTTCCTGAACTAAGACAAAAATGTGTGAGCCGGAGGCTAAAAAACTGCGAGCTAGCTCACACTAACTCAGCTTAGTGGGAACACTGCCCCACAATGCCATAAAGCTTAATGGGTAGCCCCAGTTATGAAGATAAAATAGGAGAGTGATGGTCGGAGCTCCTTGAAGGAAGGGTAGGACATAAATGCACTAGAGAGATGAATCTACAGGCACCAAAAGGCTTGCCAGGTGGGAAAGGATGCCGATGCCGATCTATCTAAGGAAGGACTGAACCTTAAGACTGATATTATTTTTGAATTACACAGAGCTCACTGAACAGTCAATAGTGCTGCTGTATTCTTTATTAACATTGTAACAGAGCTGTGTGTTGTCAGATTCTGACAATGCCATGCCTGTGTTCCTGTGATCTATATTGTAGCCATGTGTTAGTTTCTGTTTCTGTGATCTATATTGTAGCCATTTATTAGTTTACTGCTTGCCTTGAAGTAGATTACCTGCTCTGTGCAATGTAACTGTCTTGTCCCGGGAGGATGGCGAGCCACATTCCTGAACGTCACATAAACAACAGAGACTATCACACCCGCACACTCCCACCAGCCTTTGAGGTTCACAGAATGTTATCTTGCTGTTATAACCTTGGAGCTCTTGAATTGTTGCTAGCGAAATGTTTCGCCTATCAGTTACACATTTGAGTCACCCAGGGCAGGAAGGGAATTTTTATTACTTTCCCACCTTTTCTGTGAGAACCAAACGTTTGCCATTCTTTCCCGCTTTTTGGTATCCCTTCTGATTGGCTCAATGGTTGTATTCAACTGGGGCAGAGGGTATATTGATCCTTGTAACCTGCTGTCATGTATCTCTAACAAACATCGAGAACCTGAACCATTATTGGAATAAAAGAACTTTGCATTCTACCAAAGGTCTGGTCTGATAGTGTGCTCAGAAGCCTCGCATGTGTCTGTTAAGTGCCACCAAGTTCCTTCCAATGTATGGCAATCCTATGAATTAATGTCCTCCAAAATGTCCTGTTGTTAACAGCCTTGCTCAGGTCTTGCAAACTGAGGGCCCTTGTGGGTTCCTTGATTGGGCCAGTCCATTTCATGTTGGGTCTTCCTCTTTCTCTACTATCTTCAACTTTTCTTAGCATTATTTTCTTCTCCAGTGGCTCTTGTCTTCTCACAATCTGACCAAAGTATGATAGCCTCAGTTTAGTCATTTTAGCTTCTGGGGAGAGTTCAGGCTAGATTTGATCTAGAACCCTCTGATCTGTCTTTTTGACAGTCCACAATATCCATAAAACCATCCTCCAGAACCACATTTTCAAATGAATCAACTTACTATTCCTCCCAGTTTCAATTCTCCTTCTAATTGCTTGGTTGCAGTCTCCCTTTTGGTTGATCATGGGACCAAGGCATCGACATTTCATATGAAGCCCTTTTAGTTTGTGATGGTTCGTGGGTCCATTCGTGGGTCCATCATGAACCACAAACTATCACAAATTGCACTTTTCCAGTTTGTGCCCATCCCTGTTAGAAAATCGTGAACAATTTCAATTTCTTCATTGTCACCCTTAGAGTTCTGTAATTCTCCAGCAGTCCTTACTTTTGTCTTCTTGGTGCTTGGCTGTAATCCTGCTTTGGCACTTTCTGTTTTAACCAGTGTCGGACTCGACTGTGTGACTGAACAACAAAAGGGAAAAATAAAATTGCCAGCGTAAAGTTTGATCAGGAATTCAACACCCACTGTAGTGTGCTTCCCAGCACATTCCCAATGCTTTTCAATTTCTTGCCTCCACTCTCAACTGCAAGCTTTGCAAGCAGGAGCCAGAATGTGAGTCAAGTTATCACTGAACAGCCTTTTCAAAGGATTTCTTTATTATACTTGCAAAAGACGTAAAAGCCTCTTTGGTGGCTACTATGGTTGCTTTTTGTATCTCAGGCCATTAGGGATCTCTCTTCATGCTGTGTTTTTGACCTTGCTTTCATCAGACGCTTCTCCAAAGCACACCTGACTTTCTGTAGGGAGGTAGTGTTCCTCATGCCATTAGCTGTGCAAAATTCCAGTCTGTTGGTAAGTATTGACCTTTGCCCTTTCTATTTAGTGGCAGATCTATATATCTAATTCCCAAGTGCCCCCCCCGTCCGGATACCTAAATCCGTGTGGGGGGCACTTGGGGGGCAGAGGGGGGGTTCTGCAGGTGGGGGGTAACCCCCCCGCTTGCAGAAAAATCCTAAATCTTTTTTTAAAAACTTACATCCCCTCAAAAGTTAAAAAAAATACCCGCACATGTGCAGGACTTACCTGCCCGGCAGCGGCGGCCGAGCTGCTGGCAGCTGGGTGGCTGCAGCCCAGGGGCCTGCTGAAGGACGGGGGGAGGGGGCCGGGGGAGGCGGCACGGCGGGCCTCAGCCCTAATCGTACCGCCGGCTAAGGAATGCATCGGTAGGCCTCGGCCCTAATCGCGCCACCGGGAAGAAACGAGGCAGGGATGGGGGGCGGTGGCGGCGAGGCCCAGCCCAGCCAGGCCTCGCCGGGAAGAAATGGGGGAGGGATGCGGGGGCGGCGGTGGCAAGGCCCGGCCCAGCTAGGCCTTGCCGGGAAGAAGCAGGGCGGGGGGGGGCAGCGGCAGCGAGGCCCGGCCCAGCCAGGTCTCGTCGGGAAGAAACGGGGGAGGGACGGGGGGCAGCGAGGCCCGGCCCAGCCAGGTCACACCGGGAAGAAGCGGAGCAGGGACGGGGGCGTGAGGTGGGGGGGTGGATTGCCACCTTCTCCTCTCCCCCGCGGATTCCGTGGGTCCCATCTCTTGTACTTCACTAATCTACCCACCCATTACTACCCTTCACTACTTCATTGTATGTGTCTGCACATGAAAGCTTACGCCTTGAATAAAACTGTTGGTCTTAAAGGTGCTACTGGACTCAAACTTTGTTCTACACTTCACCACGTAATGCAACCTGAGCACTTACAGACATGAAGGTTAGCATTCCCCAAAGCAAAATCCAAAATTGAGAAAGAAGGGGATTCAATAGCAGAACTGAGATGGCTGCTTCCTACCAACCTGTTTTGGACTACATCTCACACGACGTTCCAGTCCAAAATGGACTTAGATCAGGTCCACTGGAGATCACCAGACTTGTTCTACAGAGTTTTTAACATTGTCTCGCTCTGAAACTTCTGAGCTGAGGCCCTGTTGCAGAATTCAGCCCGTGAATGAGGTCCTCCCTGCCTCCTCCCCTTCATTTTACTCACCAGAGTGAGATAGTGGGGTTGAGCTCAGGGACTTCAATATGTTCTTATGCTCTGGACACAGCTCCACGTCCATGGAAACTGTAAAAGATCATCTCCTTGTGTGGATTAAGGTTCTGATTGGTCATAAAAGACTAAACTGGAGTGGCATGAAGCACAGAGCCAATTTCTGGGGGGGGAATCCCAAATTAACAGAAAGGTGATTTTTTTTTTTTTGTATCCCTAACATCTCAGAATCACTTCATGCATGCCTCATGTACTCAGTGCATACACCTGGCAGGGTGAAAGAGTAACTTGGGCTTGTGCACCTTCCACTCCTTTCACCTCTGCAGATTTAAATGATATTGGGCTCTGTGCCTGTGTGTGCAGCTCCCATGTTTTCAATGGGAGCCAGTTTGGTGTGGTGGTTAAGTGCGCGGACTCTAATCTGGGAGAACCGGGTTTGATTCCCCACTCCTCCACTTGCACCTGGCTGGATGACCTTGGGCAAGCCATAGCTCTGTACCAGCTGTTCCCTCAAGGACAGCTTGGGAAAGAGTTCTCTCAGCCCCACCTACCTCACAGGGTGTCTGTTGTGGGGAGGGGAAGGGAAAAGGAGTTTGTAAGCCGCTCTGAGACTCCAAGTGAGTGAAGGGCGGGGTATAAATCTAATCTCTTCTTCTTCTTCTTCTTCTTCTTCAATCTCTCTTCAAGACAAATGCAGAAGTTCCTTCTGGGAGCAGTTTTGAGGGAGCCTAAAGGGGATCTGGTAGGGCCAGCACATTTCTCAGGCTGAGATGAAGTCTGGAGCATTCCTGAATGGAATGGTGCCAGTGTGTTGGAGCAGTGTTTCATACCGGACCCCACCCCCAATTTTTCATTTTTTTCCCCTTTACCTTGATGGAGATGACAAAAACAGTAGGGCCAAAACGAGCAAACATTGTATTTGGAGAGGGGAGGGAAAAACTTGATGTAACATTCTAGGGCATCTAAATTAACTCCATTCAGGGGATAAAAACAGGAGTCTGGTTTCTATGCAGCTTATGTTCTAAATAAACCTGTTAAAAAAGGATTTGAAGGCTTAGCTGTCAGCTTCATGATCTAATAGGTCCCCTTGTGCCATATCTACCTTGGGTTGATTGCGTCTCTTTTCATTGCTCCGTGGGTTGTCAGCAGGCCAAAGAGATTCTAAATATATATATTTAGGAGAGAACAGAGGATGCCGATTTAGCTTTTTTTAATTAAAGATTTAAGCTCTCTTTTCAAGGAAGTCAAATTCATAAGCTGTGCCACAATCTAAAAGCAGCTTCCAAACCTCCCATGATTAAATGCGATATTAACGAGTTTCTGCCCATGTCCCCGTCCTGGCCAGAGGACCGTTCATTTTCTCACCATCTTTTAATCGACATTTCAGTTAATAGCTTTTAAAACTTCAGTGGTTATTTCTGTGAGATAAAGCATCATTTTTATAACCCCTAATCTTGGCCAACCTGCATACAATAACTGTGATTTAAAGTACAATGAACTGATGCTTTAGCAGGCAGAGTTCCTTCATTAAGTGCTCATTTAAAATTTCCTTTTGATTAGAGTAGCCAATGTCCAGCTCCATGTGACATATCAAAGGCCTCATTATTCACTTTACCCATAGATTTGTGCGTCATCTGGTAAAATTACAGTCATGAGATGTGTATGCATTGCTCAAAAGAGCTTTTTTTTTTTGCACTCTCATCTTTTTTTTTTTTGAGCAATATAAAAATTTAACTTGGCTGAACTGAATTATAGAACCACCACAGGAATGTTAACTCATTTGAAATATGGAGTTGGAGGAGAGTTTTACAGATACCGTGGACTGCCAAAAAGATAAATCAGTGGGTTCTAGATCAAATCAAGCCTGAACTTTCCCTAGAACCTAAGATAACTGAGACTATGGTCATTTGGTCACATTACGAGAAGACAAGAGTCACTGGAAAATATAACCATGCTAGGAAAAGTTGAAGACAGCAGGAAAAGAGGAAGACCCAGCATGAGATGGATTGACCTAGCTGTTTTCTGCAGTGTCAGGTTTCCCCACGCTTGTGCTTGCATTCCTCTGCTGCTTTCCCTCATTTCCGCAGATGTTTTTGCAGTCCCAGGCACAAAAACACAGTTTGTCCCCATCTGCTCCACAGCATCAGACTCCCGTGTTTCCAGAAATTCCTATGCTGCACTGCAAGAGGGGGGCAAATGACATTTTTGCTCCTGGAAAATATCTGTGGAAATAGGGAAAGTCATGTATTAAGTATTGATCAGGAGGCGATGAATCATCAAAACAGGCTTTTACTCAAGACAACACTCAGTTCAACACAAGACAGCTCCTGTGGGAGCAGCACTGAATTTATACCTTGTTCCAACCATAATAACAACAAAGTAACAATAAACATGCAATTCTATTGGACCCAAGCCGGGCCCTCTGGTTGGGTAACCAGAGTGGCTTAAGGTCCAATGAGAAATCTCTAACTCCCAACCAATGAGACGTTGAGTATCAGGATACCCAAGTCTGCATCAAGCAACTGCAGTATAACGAAAACACAACATCATGCATGAATAGAAGAGCAGGCAGAGGGAAACCTGACACTGCAGAAAATGTCACAGTCAAGGAAACTGCAGCCCTGTTTGCAAGAGCAATAGGATGTTTTGGAGGACATTAATTCAGACGGTTGCCAGAAGTTGGAAGCGGCTTGATAGCACTTAACACATACACAAAAGAAATGTCCAAGTGATAGGTAAAGCTTTTTGGGGGGAAATAAAGGCACAAACCTTCTTTCTCAACACATGAGCACCCTGGATGAGGAGGTGGTGGGAACAAATCCCCACAGGCAGGGCAGGTTGGCTATTAGACCAGGAAAGTCCTCGTGGGTCAATGGCCCTGGCCACTTCAGCTTTAGCCAGTGTTGGGAGGAGGAGGAGGAGGAGGAGGGGTGTGGCTTGGCCAGGCCTCTGCCAGGTGAGGAGAAGGCATGTGCTCTGGCCCAGTTTTGTGCTAGGCAAGGAAGAAGGTGCGTGGCCCATTGCCATGCCTGTGTCTTTGGTTGCTGTAAGGCACTTTACCTCAGTATGGCTCTGAAATCTTTTGCATATAGTGATCTAGTAATCTTCTTGGTATTGGGCCCCAAGTGTGTGGATCACATACGGCAATTGAATTGACTGGGGGACATGAAGCTCGCTGTTTTTGCCTTGTTTTTGTAAGTTGGTTTGTTTATAAGATAGGAGCCTGTTAGGGTTGCCCCAGGTCCCCCGGCCATCACCAGGGGATGGGGGGTAGGGTTGCCAGATACAGGTTGAGAAACACCTAAAGATTTGGGGATGGACCTCAGGGAGGACAGGGACCTAAATGGGGTGTAATGCCAGACAGTCCACCCTCCAAAGCATCTGTTTTCTCCAAGGGAACTGATCTCTGTAGTCTGGAGAGGAGCTGTAATTCCAGGGGATCCCCAGGTCCCACCTGGAGGCTGACATCCCGAAAGCCTGTGGGGTGGGAAACATTGAGGAGGAACTCCACCACTACACGGTAGGGTGTTGTTGTTTTTTTTAAAAAAAATGCAACATTTGTAGCCTGCCTTTCCTTCGTGAGCACAGTTCAATTCAACTCTCAACATATTCAGCAGTGCAAACACTGGAAACCTAAACAGAGTTATGCCCTTCTGAGTCCATTGCTGTCAGTGGGCTCAGGAGCATGTAACTTTGCTGAGGACTGCAGTACACAGAGCAACAGTCCAGACAGAAGCAGATGTATAAAATTCATACAGACCCCTGCCAAGTGAGGCTGGAACAGTCAGTGCAGGAGGAGGGCAGATTCGGCTACCACTGCAGTAATGTCCTCAAAGGGCAACACTGAGTGAATGGACAGCACTCCCTTATGTGGGAAAAACTGTGAGGCTTCTGTATTAACAGCAAAAGATCAGACCTTTGTTGATGAAGCAAAGTTCTTTATTAGTCTTAATACTGCTTAACAGGTTCTCGGATGTTTGTTAGAGATACCAGATAGAAAACAGTCAGAGTTAATATACCCTCCCTTTAGTTTGAACCCCAACATGAAACCAATCAGATTTAGAATAGAAAATGCGGGAGAGGGGATCGGGCCGTTTGGATTCCCACAGGAAGGTTAAGTGCGAAAGTTATAAAAATTCCCTTCTTGATCTGGGTGACCCAGATGTGTGAAGTCTATGCATAACAACCGGCTCTGTACCAGGTACTGAAGCTGAAGCTCAAATACAATAACAGACCTTCAAGGTTTTCACAATAAGATAAGACATTCTCTGGCCCGGGAAAAGGGAGGAGGGATGCATGAGAGGAAAGGCCATTTGTTTCTTGGTGACGTGCAAGAATGCAGGGTCGCCATTCTCCTGACGAAAATGGTTACATTGTCCAGGACTCATAGAAGCAATACATCTCAAGATGAGGGGGGAGTAGAGGGAGACAAGCAACAAAGTACATAGTCACAGAAAATGAAAGCAATTACAATGAAGCCTTTGTCAGGCCACCTGACAAAAACCAGCAGAGGACCTTTGGGAGCAACACAAAGGTGGAGGCCAAATCTGCCCCCTTTCCACTGCTAGATCCAGCATTTGAGGTGAGGGACAGATGTTGTGAGCCCAGGGGAACAGAGGGAACACAGTTGAGGAACAGAAATAGACTACAGTGATTTTTGGAGAAGGAAGGGAGGGGGAGGAGGAGGAGATTGGATCTATACCCCACCCTTCACTTGGAGTCTCAGGGTGGCTTACAATCTCTTTCCCTTCCTCTCCCCACAACGGACACCCTGTGAGGTAGGTGAGGCTGAGAGAGCTCTAAGAGACCTGCTCTTGAGAAAACAGCTCTGAGAGAACTGTGAGTGACCCAAGGTCGCCCAGCTGGCTGCATGTGCAGGAGTGGGGAATCAAGCCCAGTTTTGCAGATTAGAGTTTGCCATTCTTAACTATGACACCAAGCAGCCACAACCTTTATTGATCCCACTGCAGAAGTATTGGCACAGCATAGGGATTGGTCTTGAACTGGGCAACCCGCCTGCTGTCCGATGAACCCCATGCCTCAAGCCCGCCTGCTGGGGTGCTACCAAGGAGTGAAAAAAAACCAGGGAGCTGTGTGGGCATGGGGCGCTGCACGGTTCCCTTGCCACCTGGTGTTGAGAGCTTTGTTGACAGCCCCCAGGTTAGGCATGGCCCCTTTCCCCTGCTAGATCCAGCAGTTGAGGTGACTGGCAGACATTGTCTCATTTCAACTCTGTCCTGAAATCCGGCTCATTTGAATTTGGTCCTCCTTATTTTCCACAGTAGGGATGTATGGCTGTGAGAGTTGGATTATAAGGAAGGCCGAGTGCTGAAGAAGAGATGCTTTTGAATTATGGTGCTGGAGAAGACTCTTGAGAATCCCTTGGACTGCAAGGAGATCAAATCAGTCTATTCGAAAGGAAATCAACCCTGACTGTTCCCTGGAAGGCCAGGTACTGAAGCTGAAGCTCAAATACTTTGGCCACCAGATGAGAAGGGAGCACTCACTGGAGAAGACCCTGATGCCAGGAAAGACTGGAGGTCAAAGAAGAAGAGGACGGCAAAGGATGACATGGCTAGACTGATGCAACGAACTCCGGAGCATGATGGAAGACAGAAAGGCCTGGCGTGATGTGGTCCATGCGGTCACAAAGAATCGGACCCTGCTGTGTGACTGAACAACCAACACAAATTTTCCACAAGGCAAAGAGAACAGAGCTTGCTTGTGTTTGTAGAGCCAACCCCTCCATTGGTATATACAGACCCATTTCCTGGGCCTGATTTGAAGACAGCACTGGAAAGTCAAGGGCAACCTACCTGTGTGGCATACCATGCCCTCATCTGCCCTTCAGTGGTTACAGATGCAGTGACAGGAACAGCACAGTGGCGTGCCCAGGCTGTGGATCCTTGTCATTTCAACACTGCACAGGTGAAGCAAACCCTTTAAATAAGGCACTGAGTGCAGGGAATTCCCCCCCCCAAAAAAAACACACATCTTCCCTGTCTGCTGAGCCTCCTGTTTCAAGCAGGCCCAGCTGTGACAGGACACTGTGATTGTGCGGTATGACAGAAGCCGTGGAAATGGCTTTTAATATATGTTGATGGCTAGGTAAATGCCTACAACATTTAAGCACTTCAAACATGCCTCCGTTAATTCATGAGGCTGGATGATTTTTATGGTGGGAATTTACAAGCTGACATCCAACAAAATGTTTTACCAGAGGGGAAAAAAACAAAACAGGAAATGCCTAATGAAACATTCAAAGCTTTTCACGCTGGTGTCTACAGTCACAAATATATGTTAGGGCTTCATCTTATTATCAAAGCCTGTTCTATACAAGAAGGAGACTTCTGGTTTTTCCCCCCTCTAAAACCCCCTACAAAAATACAGATCTACATCAGAACATGACAAGCCTCTTTTAAGAGATGTAGATATTCTTGGGAAATGGATGCAAATGTATGACAGACATGTCTGAAATGGAGGGTGGGGATTAGGTAAACCTTAGGCTGTTCTTCTGGCCCAATGACAGTTCAAGAATGTGGGCTGTGAAGCCATCCAAGGGAGCAAAGGATCCCCCACCTCCAGGTTCCGTTGCCTGCTGTTGCTCTGAGTAGTGGGCAGCAGAAGAAGAAAAAAGCAGCATCAAGTACAACACAATGTCACTTCTGGTAAAAACTTGGAAGTGAAATAGGGTAGCTCTAGTAATCACCAGAAACTCTATGAGTTTACAATAGAGTTTCCAGAGATTTCTAGAGCTACCCATTGTCGCTTCCAGGTTTCCCCTGGAAGTGAATTCATCATGCTCATGCCACCACTATTCATGTCCCCACCTCAAGTCTCTTGTGGTTGCCAGGTTCGGCTTTTAACATGGCAAATCCTCATAACAAAAGTGATGCAGTGAGTATCCTAGTCATTTTGTTTTATAGCGAATTACTAAGCTACCATCCCCATCGCAACAATGCGGGCACCTCTTCCGATTTCAGCAGGGCAGGAAAAATGCTCACCAAGGTTTAACAGTCACACTCAAATATACTCAAGAATAAACTGCAAAAAGAGCATCATTTAAATAGTCTTTGGGAGATTCTGCATTGGCTTTTCCCTCTGTTGTTTTACCAAATATGCGGCTCAAAACCACATTCAAATATCCTAAGACCATGGGTCCTTTCGTAGAAAAAGAGGTGCAGGAGCTCATTAGCATAACTCATTAGCATAACTCATTAGCATATGCCACGCCCCCTGACATCACCAGAAGTGTGTCAGGAATGTCAGTTTCAGCCCCATTATATCCTAGGGGCCATTGAAATCAATGACAAAAACTCACAGGGTATATGAGGGGCTGGAGGAAAAGGGGTTTGAGGGAGAGGCTCCAAACTTGCAGGGTAGCTGCTGGGGCCTCTCCTCGAAATGCCCACTAAGTTTCAAGAAGATTGGAACACGGGGTCCAATTCTATGGGCCCCCAAACAGATTGTCCCATCCCCTCCATTGTTCTCTATGGAGTTAACTTTTTTTCCCTACCATAGAGAACAATGGAGGGAATGGGGGCAACCTGTTTGGGGGCCTGTAGAATTGGACCCCCTGGTCCAATCTTCTTGAAACTTGGTGGGCATTTTGAGGAGAGGCCCCAGCAGCTACCCTGCAGGTTTGGAGCCTCTCCCTCAAACCGCCTCCCCTCCAGTGGCTTTTAGAGAATCTGATTCAGCCCGTGGCTGCCCTACTGGCCTGTCCTGAGCTGGCGGAGCTTTGCTCCGCCTCGCTCCGGCCCCAGTGGACCCCTGCCTAAGACAATGCCGTACTGATTGTGAAGTCACCCCTGAACACCAATAATTCTATGCAGAAGGTAGCATAAAACCCAATGATCAAAGAAAGCGAAAGCAGCATGCAGTGTAGAGGGTACCATAAAATCCGGTGATCAAAGACAATGAAAGCGACATGCAGTGCAGAGGTGAATTTATGTTCCAACGTGGGTTTGTTAAAGCAATGGAGGGAAAAGCCAATGCAGAATCACCTTTCATTGTGATTACTATTTTTTTAACATCATAACACCTGTAGCAATATTGTCAACATAGCAAAAATAAATAACTTCGGTTGGGAGTGAAAGGAGGCATGGCTTTCACAGGCAAACTTAGGAAATGGGGCATGGCAAAGCTGTTAACGATAGGACCTTTTGGAGGTCATTAAATCATAGAGCCGCCATAAGTTTGAAGTGACTTGACAGCACCTAATGTATACACAACCTTTTAGCACCCTGACCTGGATGGCTCAGGGTAGCCTGATCTTGTCAGATCCTGGAAACTAAGCAGGGCCAGCTTGGAGGGGAGACCACCAAAGAAGCCCAAGGTTGCTATGCAGAGGCAGGGAATGGCAAACCACATATCTCGCCCTGAAAACCCAGTGGGGTCACCATAAGTTAGCTGCAACTTGATGGTACTTTCCACCACCAACTATTTAAAACAATTGTCTCTCAGTCTGTTGAACCAGCTTGTTGGCCAGAGATACAGGTACACCTGAGGAATAATTATGTGCCATATGAAAAAAGGAGGACATATTCTACCCCTGAAGTCTGGAAGAGAATTGGTTGCAGCAAAACCTGGTGTTTAAAGAAGAGGCGCTCCAAATTCTCATCTGAGGATCTTTGTGGCAGTCATGTGCCCACACGATCTCTTGCCCTCAGGGCTAAGAATATTTTTGTTACATCTCAAAAGGGTATTCCACTGCCCCCTCTCAGTGCTTGGAGAAAGGGACTTTCCTCTTAAAGCACCTTCCTCGCACCGCCCTTGGCCCTCCAAACCTGGGGCAAAAAGCAGAAGACCCAACTCTAGAAAACTATGTCAGAACTAAATGTCTAAAGAACAGCAGGAAAGGGTCCAAGCTCAAAGGAGTGTGTGATTGTGTCAAGGGCCATCAAGTCACAGCCAACTTACAGCATCCTTAGCGAGGGGCTTTCAAGGCAAGTGAGAAGCAGAGATGGTTTCCCATTGCCTTCCTCTGCAGAACAGTGTTCCCTCTAAGCTGAGTTAGTGTGAGCTAGCTCACAGTTTTTTAGCCTCTGACTCAATCATTTTTGTCTCCGCTCAGGAAGGACGGCTCCAGAGCAAACTAATTTACACAGCAGCCAAACTGCCCGCTCACAACTTTAATGCCAGTGGCGCCCAAAGTGGAATGTTTGCTCACAGGACTCCACTGCTTAGAGGGAGCATTGCTGCAGAGCCTTCCTTGGTGGTCTCCCATCCAAGTACTAACCAGGGCTGACCCTGCTTAGCTTCTGAGATCGGATGTCATCAGAGTATACCAGGCCACCTTCCCTCCAATGGAGATGCTAGAGAGGGATTTAAACATGGTGGTGAGAGGTTTTAACCATTCCTTGCCCACCACCTCTACCATGCATTTCTCTTCTTCTTTGTTTCCCTAGCCATATTTGCATTGCTTCGGGGAAAGACCGCAGTGGCAAAGAGAAAAACCGGAAATGTTAAGCATACCACCCATGCCTGTCACATTATTGCTCCGGACTGGGGTTGCCATGTCTCTTTATGCTGGTGGGGGGATGCTCCAGGAGCCAGGAGTGTCACCCCTGACATACTGATGTCAACCAGAAGTGATGCAGCACACCATGCCTACGTCACCCAAAAGCGATGTGCCCACACCAGGGGTGACGCTGTGGTTTTGGGGCAAAACTCTACGGTAAAGTCACCCTCAAACCATTGAGTTTTGCCCCAAAACCAGAGCGTCACCCCCATACATACATCATCAACGTACCTGTGCCAGTTCTGGGTGATGTAGGCACATCACTCCAAGTTGTTGTTGTGGGGGGGGGGATCCCCTGCCCTCAACTGGTGACTGGCGACCCTACTCCAGAGTGTCACCACCCCTCTGCCTTTTAGATTCCACCTGTCTTGCATTACAGGATTAAAGGCAGTTTATATGGGACTTCCAGGTGGGACAGCAGCATAGCATAGCCCAGTCTCATCAGATCTTGGAAGCTAAGCAGAGTCAGTATTTGAAAGGGAGACCACCAAGGAAAAATCTGCAGATAAAGGCAGTGGGAAGCCACCTTTGCTTCTCGCTTGCCTTGGAATCCCCTTGCTGTGATCATCAGAAGTTGGCTGCGAACTGACGATACTTTACACGCACAAATGGTATTTCCAGGAGTTCTCCTTTCTGGGTACTCACCACACCTAGAGCCACTTAGCTTCTGCAAAGTTACTGTTTCGTGCCCTTCAACCATTTCCAGAGAGATGGCAGAAAGCCTCAGACTCCTAAAACCTGATTTATTTTGTCCTCACAAATGCCACAATGCCCTCTGCCCAATGTTAGTTTTAAAAATGCACCTATCATATTGGTGTACACATTAGGAAGCCAGAACTGGCAGCCGTTCTTTGAAGAAAAAACACACTGTTACAAACCAGAGTGTGATTGTTTGAAAAAGCTCATTTGTTTATTAAAAAAAAAAAAACTGTTGGAAGAAACTCGTAACAAACTGGGGGTGAAGAATGAGTTTTGCATAAATGTTCCGTCTTCAACAAATCTCTAAGAAAGTTTGCTTCGCAAGATTGCAGGGCGCTGCCAGCCATAATTCCCTCTCATCTTTGGATCAAGGCATTCTTTGAATCGCTGTCTCCTGCACAACTGGCAGGACGTTGGTGCAAATGCTAAACTGAAAGGCACAATAATAAGGCTAATGAATAATAGCTTCGTGACTGCGTTGCTGGGAATTCAGTAGCAGGAGCATCATACCTGAGCCCCTAATTTGAGCAAAAAATAAAATGCTTTGATGTCAAAAACTCCATTTCCTTATTACTGTAAAGAAACCGAGCAATCTGAAGTATAATTTATCTCGTAGATCAAAATGTTAAGTTGGCATATCTTTTTTACTAAAACATCTGTGGCCTTTCTTTGGAAAGGCACAATTGATATAAAGAAAAGCTGCCGCAATCATTATACACAGACACACAGACATGTACCCACAAAGAAAGAGGTAAACAGGAAATCGAGTCCGAATTCCTCCCCCCTTCTTGCCCCTTAGCAGCTGCTATTCAAAGATATACAGCTTCTGAACATAAAAGTTTCCAGTTGGTAATCAAACTTAACACATGTTGTTATTGTAAGCTAGGGTGTCCCAATGTAGTGCCCACTGATAACTTTCCTGGTGCCCAACATGTGTTTCTTTTAAAAAAAAAAACAACGAGTGGGGTCAGGGGGCGGCACTTGCCCAGCAGGGTTTCTGATTGGCCACTGGAGATCTGATTGGCTGGGCAGATTAGAATGACACAAGCCAGTGGACCTGCGATACTCGCCCGGGGGGGGGAGGTGAGCCTCTCTCCCCTCCCTCCCCCCGTTCCCCCCTGAAAATCGGCGGCGGCGGCAAGAACCACCACTCGCTGAGGCACTCCCCCCTGGCCCGCTCTAGCTCGGGCCCAAGTGGCGTTAAGCCACTCTGCCCCGGTGTTTCCCTCCCACCTGCCCCCTCCCCTGGCCCACTCACCCCCGGGTCCCAAGCCCGAGCGGCCAAGCTCTGCTTGGGCTGCCGCTTCACCCCCCATTCACCCCTCCCCCCTCCCTGCCCCTCCCCCCTTCCAGAGTCGGTGGCGCAGCTAGACCTGAGGCCTGCTGTGCTGCCTCCCCCTCCCCCGTTTCTGAGCCGGCGGCTTGGCCGCAGACTCCCGCCACCACCGCCCGGCCGCTTGTCCATTGCCGCCGCCACCACCACGCAGGTAAGTCCGTTCCCTGCACATGCGCAGGGAACAAGGTTTTTTACTTTTGGGGGGATTTGAGTATCCCCCCGAAATTTTTCTTAAGTTTTTAGATTTTTCTGCAGATGTGGGGACCGCCCCACATCTGCAGAACAACCTCCTTGCCCCCCAGGTCCCCCCCGGCGTGGATTTAGGTATCCGCACGAGGGGGGGCACTTGGGAATTAGATATATAGATTGTTTCAGGAGTAGGTGGCACCCCAGTGTTGCTTTTGTTTTATTTATTTACTTGTTTGTTTGTTTCAATTTGTACTCTGCCCTCCCCACAAGCGGGCTCAGGGCGGATCACAGAGCAAAGTCTAAAACCTATCATTAAAAAATCCACACATGCTAATATAATGGACAGCACAATTAAAACAGTTGTAACCGACATAGACTGAAAAACAGGTCACACTCTTCATATACATAGATTTCCGCTGGGGATCATTTGGTCTCCAGAATCTTCCTGATCTCAGCCATGTAGGGATGGTCAACTTCAGTGCGGCGGGGGCCAGGGGTGAGATTTTAGTGGACGTCCACCGGCTCAGCCAAAGGCCTGGTGGAACAGCTCCGTTTAACAGGCCCTGTGGAACAGTGGTAAGTCCCGCAGGGCCCTGATCTCAGACTGGAGCATGTTCCACCTGGCTGGGGCCAGGGCAGAAACAGGCCTGCCCCCGGTCAAGGCTCAGTGTTCATCTCTTGGTCCAGGAGATACTCCATGTCACTCCTTTTCCCCGCTGTATTTTTTCAAATTACGCCCCCTTCTCCCTTGCACTTGGGCTTCGTCTGTATGTAAGGCCCGGTCTCCCATGGCACTCATCTTGTGGTTGGCTCCATCTCCTGCGGCAGCTTTTTTGGGTTGTGTGCCCTCCCCCTTGTGTCAGAACCCCAATGGTGCCCCAGGCTCAGAAAGGTTGGGGACCCCTGCTGTAAGCCAGCTTGAACCACAGGGAAGGTTGTGGTATAAAAGTTTTAATAAATACATAAATGCGCCCTCCATGAATCTGTCTCCTTTTAAACTACCGATCATCACTCAGTCCTGGGGCAGGGAGTTCTTTTACTTATGCACAAGGCGAATACAAACTCTTGGCGCTACTGAATCTACTGCTGATTTCACTGGGTGACTTCCTCCCCCAGACACAAATAAGCAGGGGTCCTTTCGTAGAAAAAGAGCTGCAGGAACTCATTAGCATAACTCATTAGCATATGCCATGTCCCTTCACATCACTGGAAGTGTATCAGAAAGGGAATGTCAGTTTCAGCCCATGGCTGCCCTAGTGGCCACTTCTGAGCTGCCGCAGCTTCGCTCCACCTCGCTCCGGCCCCAACGAACCCCTGCAAATAAGGCTGCCAGATCTGGGTTGGAAAATTCCTGGGGATTTTTAAAAATATTATTATTTCTTTCTTTTAAGAACAACAGAAAAGAAGAACAAGGAAGGTGGGCAGGACTCAAAATCCAACAACTAATAGAAGTGAAAAGGAAAAGAAGTATACGCAACGTTGAAGCAAATATATAACAGTAGGGGCAAATCTACACATAGATTTCCATAAAAGATTCCCAAATATCTAAAAATAACTCCATGTGCAATTGTTGTCTATATGTCATGTGTTCAAATCCTGATAAAGATGAAAAGTCCTCAGTCCATTGATTTACAGGAGGTGGGCATTTATCTTCCCAGTGCTGTAATTCAGGTATTTTAGCTGTCGGAAGGGCATGGAGAGTCCATTTACATGGACTGTCAGTTAGTCTCCAAAGGACAGGCACATAGTTTAAAAGTACATAGGCGCCTTCAAAGATCAATGAATATTCTAATGGAAAACTAATATGAGTAATAACTTCCTCACAGGAAAACTGAATGACTGGATAAGCCCAAACTATATATTTAAGGGACACGCTGTATGAATTACAGTGCCAACAATTAGACAGTTTACTCAGTCTTTTACTGAAGAGTTAAGGGAACATAAGAACATAAGAGAAGCCAATGTTGGATCAGGCCAGTGGCCCATCCAGTCCAACACTCTGTCACACAGTGGCCAAAAACACCCGGTGCCCTCAGAAGGTCCAGCAGTGGGGGCAGGAAGCCCTCCCACTGTTGCCCCCCCCAACACCAAGATTACAGAGCATCACTTGCCCCAGACTGAGAGTTCCTATCTATACTTTGTGGCTAATAGCCACTGATGGACTTCTGCTCCATATGTTTATCTAATTCCCTCTTGAAGCTGTCTATGCTTGTAGCCGCCACCACCTCCTGTGGCAGTGAATCCCACGTGTTAATCACTCTTTGGGTGAAGAAGTGCTTCCTTTTATCTGTTCTAACCCGGCTGCTCAGCAATTTCACGGAGTGCCCACGAGTTCTTGTATTGTGAGAAAGGGAGAAAAGGACTTCTTTCTCTACCTGCTCTATCCCATGCATAATCTTATAAACCTCGATCCTGTCACCCCTCAGCCGTCATTCCTCCAAGCTAAAGAGCCCCAAGCACTTCAGCCTTTCTTCAAAGGAAAAGTGTTCTAACACTTTTATCATTTTAATTGCCCTTTTCTTCCCTTTTTCCAATGCTATAATATCTTTTTTGAGGTGTGGTGACCAGAACTGTACACAGTACTCCAAATCAGGTTGCACCATCGATTTATACTGGGGCATTATGATACTGGCTGATTTGTTTTCTGTTCCCTTCCTAATAACCCCCAGCATAGCACTGGCCTTTTTCATTGCAGTCACACACTGTCTCGACATTTTCATTGAATTATCTACTACGACTCCAAGATCTCTCTCTTGGTCAGTCTCTGCCAGTTTGGACCCCATCAACATGTATTTATAGTTAGGATTTTTGGCTCCAATGTGCATCACTTTGCACTTGGCCACATTAAACCCCATTTGCCATGTTGATGCCCACTCGCCCATCCTCGACAGATCCCTTTGGAGTGCCTCACAATCTGCCCTGGTTCTCACCACCCTGAACAACTTTGTGTCATCTGCAAATTTAGCCATTTCACTGCTTACTCCCAACTCCAAATCATTAATAAACAAGTTAAAAAGCACTGGACCAAGTACTGATCCCTGCAGTACCCCACTGCTTACCTCCCTCCACTGATAAAATTGCCCATTTATACTCACTTTCTGTTTCCTTTTAATTAGCCAGTTTTTGATCCACAAAAGGATTTGTCCGTTTATCCCATCACTATCGAGCATACTTAGGAGCCTTTGATGAGGAACTTTATCAAAAGTTTTCTGGAAGTCAAGGTAAACAACATCTGTTGGGCCCCCCTTGTCCACATGTTTGTTTACTCCCTCAAAGAACACTAACAGGTTAGTGAGACAAGATCTTCCCTTACAGAACCCATGCTGTGTCTTCCTGAAGAGATTTTGTTCAGCAATGTGCCTACTAATTTTTTCCTTAATAACAGTTTCCACCAACTTACCCGGTATCGATGTCAGACTGACTGGCCTGTAATTTCCTGGTTCTCCTCTGGAACCCTTTTTAAAGATAGGAGTGACATTCGCTACCTTCTAGTCCTCAGGAATGGAGGCAGATTTTAAGGAAAGATTACATATTTTTGTCAGGAGATCCACAAGTTCACATTTGAGTTCTCTCAGAACTCTCGGATGTATGCCATCCAGGCCCGGTGATTTATTTTTTTGTTGATTTATTTATTTGTTTGTTGCTGTACACACACACACACACACACACACACACACACACATATACACAGGGGTCATTTTGAGCAGGAGCTCGGGGGAGCTCAGCTCCGGGAGTTGGTGCCAGCCCCCCCCCCCCCCGACAGGGGAATGCCTGCTTGAGTCATGGCTGACACAAAATGACCCCGTCCCCTGGAAAGGTCCTTGTTCCTCCGACCAGCCTTCTGAAGGCTTCAGCCACCACTGAAGCTATCCTCCCAGAAGAGTGGTATTTCTGAGGCTTGGATTAGTAGCGGTCCCCTCTCTGCCAGCTCTTTCTTTCTTTCTCTCTATCTCTCTCTATTTCTTTCTCTCTCTCTCTCTCTCTCTTGCCTTCTGACATACTTTCGGTGATACCAGGTGGTTTAGCATATGCAAATAAGTTATGCTAATGAGTTATGCCAATGGGCTCCTGCACCTCTTTTTCTACGAAATGACCCCTGTATATATCTATATCTATATATCTGAATAAACCATAACTTAAGATCCATAGAGAGAACAGGAATAGACTTTAAGGCCATACCCTGTTGCTTTGGCAAAACAGGGTTATGTAGCTCTTTATTACATTCATTTCTGACACTATTGTATTGATTAATCGACACCAAATATTTGTAATCAAGCACTGCTGGTTTCATTTTCTTCACTGATTGAATTAGAGTTTCCAGGAGCAAAGGGGATGCTGAGACAAATCTGTTAGGTCAATTTGCTGTGTCTCTCAAACCAGATATTTATCGGAAACTGCAAAAGGTTAAAATACTAACTAAATAATATACTACCAGTGAAAGCAGAATATGCTTTAACTTGTCTGTGTCAGTCATATTGGGAACACGGTGAGAGCGCAGGCTAAAAATGTAGCACGTTGTTTAAGGCAGCAAAAAGTAAGAACTATATTCCTTTGATCAAAGATAAGAACATAAGAAGAGCCCTGCTGGATCAGACCAGTAGTCCATCTAGTCTAGCATCCTGTCTCACACAGTGGCCAGCCAGTTCCCCTGGAGGGCCAACAACCGAGCATAGAGGCCAAGTCTTCTGGCTCTGGGAGTCAGAGGATTAGTGCCTCTAAATGTGGAAGTTCCCCTCAGTCACCATGGCTAGTAGCAATTGATAGACTTATCCTCCATGAATCTATCTAATCCCCTTTTAAAGCTATTTATTCCTGTGGCATCACTACATCCGCTGGCTGCAAATTCCACATTTTAATCACTCTCAGTGTAAAGTAGATTTTTTTTCCTTTTGTCTGTCCTGGACCTACTGCTTCATTGGATGCCCTTGAGTTCTAGTATTTTGAGAGAGGGAGAAAAAAATTGTTTTCGTCAACCCTCTCCATCCCATGCATAATGTTATAATCCTCTATCATGTCTGCCCTCAGTCATCTCTTTTCTAAAGTGAAAAGTCCCAGACTCCTCAGACTTTCTTCATAGGAAAGGTGCTCCAACCCCCTAATCATCTTGGTTGCCCTCCTCTGTACTTTTTGCAGCTTTGCAATGCCCTTTTTGAGATGTGGTGAATGACCAGAACTGTACACAGTATTACAAATGAGGCCACCCCATAGATCTACAGAGGGGTATTACAATATTGGCTGCTTTATTCTCAATCCCTTTCCTAATAATCCCTAACACAGAGTTTGCTTTTTTCACCACTGCAGCACACTGGGTTGACAGTTTCACTGGGCTATCCACTAGGACCCCAAGGTCTTTTCCCCACTCAGTCTCAGCAAGTTCAGACCCCATTAGCCTAGACTTGAAGTTGGGATTGCATCACCTTACACTTACCAACACTCTATTTCATTCGCCACACTGTTACCCACTCACCCAGTTTGTGGAGGTCCTGTCACAACATCGAGGTGTCCCAACTAGCTGAGAAATATTAAATAAAAGGAATTTAAATATGCCCAATTGGAAAAATATTCTTTTTGGTAGTATAATTTTAGCACTGGGATAAAATGAACTTGGGTTTTGGACTAGTAACTCACTCCAGTGTTTAAAAATAGAATATTAGACATTTATTTACAAAAGATAGACAAAACATAAAAACATACAAGTAGGGGAGAATAGTGTACAGTGGGACAAAGACAAAACAACAAACCTATCTAACTAGTCTCTAGATACTGAGCGTAAACTGCTTACAGCTACAAAGCAGACCTCTTGAGTAGCAGTCCTCCTAGCAGCAACAATGCAGGAAAGTGGAAGTCTCAAAGAGTGTGAAGGCTTTTCTTCCAGCTTCACTACTCTTCACCAGTCTGCGTCCACCAGCATGATGATGATGTCTTCATAATCTTTGGCTTCCCTATATGCTAGCCTGGCTGTCACTTGTTAATTAAGTGACCAGTCAGCATGATCAATCACTGAATCTAGCAGATCTGAGATGAGATCTAGATCACTAGCTGTCAAAACTGACACTTGAGCTGTAGATGACCAACTGTCAAACAATTACCTGGACAGTTCCCAGCTGCTGGCTATTACATTATAAACTAGCTACACAGAAGTGCTTGGTAGGTAAAACACTTCAATGTCTTGAATAACAATCCTCAAAACATTTACGCACAGGGGGTTCTGCTTTTCATGAGGTGACAATTCAAAGATACAGGTCTCCTTGGAGCTCTTCACAGTCACCCTTGGTTTTCACCAACTAAAATCATTTTGTGCCACCTGCAAATTTGGCCACTACACTACTCAGCCCTAGTTCCAGATCACTGATGAGTAAATTAAAAAGTACCAGCCCCAATACCAAGCCTTGTGGGACCCCACTCCTTCCTTCCTTCCATTGTGAGAACTGTTCATGTATTCCTACTCTGTGCTTCCTGCCATTTAACCAGTTTTTAATACATATGAGAACTCGTCCTCTTATTCCGTGACTGCTAAGTTTACTCAGGAGATGAGAACAGTACATACTGCCTCTACTGAAATATTCACAGTTTTGAAAGCTTTATTCTAAATTGTATAGTAAAGTCAAAGAAATCTTTTAAAAAGTGTAGTGGTTAAGTATGCGGACTCTAATCTGGGAGAATTGAGTTTGATTCCCCACTTCTCCACATGGAGCCTGCTGGGTGACCTTGGGCAAGCCATAGTTCTGGCACAGCTGTTCTTGAAAAAGAGCAGTTTCTGCCAGAGCTCTCTCAGCCCCACCTACCTCACAGGGTGTCTGTTGTGGGTAGGGGAAGGGAAAGGAGTTTGTAAGCTCCTCTGAGACTCCTTTGGGTAGTAAAGGGTGGGGTATAAATCCAATCTCCTCCTTTTCCTCCTCCTCCTCTTCTTCTTCCTCTGAACAGTTGGACCATCCATCTTGGACTCTTTTTGGAGGCTTCTTGCCTGGTGCCCCCTCTGTGGAATGCATTAGGGTCTACTTAAGCTAGAGTGGATCCCACTCCT
The DNA here is from genome assembly GCA_029233225.1 of Lepidodactylus listeri. NCBI lineage: Eukaryota > Metazoa > Chordata > Lepidosauria > Squamata > Gekkonidae > Lepidodactylus > Lepidodactylus listeri. The sequence continues at coordinate 113,325,324 of JARCFY010000006.1, forward strand.
CCAGGTAGATTACTACAACACATAAAGTCATAACAATATCAATTTGATCCATTTCCACATGCAAAATTAAGATTATGGGCCAATGTAGACATACAATTGAGAATCATTTTTTTTAATAGAAAGCTTGTTCCAGAAGGGGATTTTTAATATTGAAATTTTGTCATTTTTTCAGCTGAGGTCTAGCTATGACTTGTCAACTACTCTTGAACGGCAATATCTGCAATTACAACATCTGTTGGTAACTAAATATGGCCCTATGTGAAATTCCTGGAGATTTGGGGGTGGAGTCTTGGAAGGGCAGGGTTTGCAGAGGAGAGAAGCATCAGCTAGTTATAATGCCATAGAATTCACTCTTCAAAACAGTCATTTTTTTAACCAGGGGAACAGATCTCTGTAGTCTGGACATCTGGACACCTCTCTGAAGCCATCGATGAGGTTGCTTCCCAATGTCCTCTTTTCCCCATCATTGAATGTCCCTCTGGTATATGGAGGAACTCAGGGGAATGAAGCGGGAACTCAGGTGACTTGAGCGAGTTTGACAGCGAGTTTGCGACAAAACTACAGAACAACTTTTAGGATGTTTATGAGATCCTATGAGATGGTGGTGAAGGTTGCAAAGAAGGAGTTCTACTCAGCCTCCATTGCATCTGCAAGCTCACACCCAGCACCATTGCTTAGGGTAGTTCAGCACTTGATGTCCCTCTCAGGAGGGATCCAAAAGACTAGTAATTCAGCTATTAGCTGTGAGGCTTTTGTAAGCTTTTTTGTGGACAAAGTCCGGTCACTTCGCTGTGGCTTTCCTGCCAATATTGATACAGTAATTGAACTGGAGGCTCCTTGGCTGTCTTTGGATTCAGTTTTACACACCTTCAGCCTGCTGTCCTCTGCAGATGTTGACAGGCTCCTGGGTGCTGTTCGACTGACCACATGCCCCCTAAATCCATGTCCCTTATGGCTGGTGAAAGCTGCTGATGAGAGGATACAGGGCCCATTGGAGGATATCATCAATCTATCCCTGGAAACAGGGGTCTTTCGGGAGGGTCTTAAGGAGGCAGTGGTTGTACCGCTCTTAAAGAAACCATCACTGGATCCATATGATCCAGCCAATTACCACCCAGTTTCAAACTTACTGTTCCTGGGTAAGGTGATTGGAGAGTGGTAGCTGAGCAGCTCCAGAGTTTCCTGGATGACACATCAGCACTTGATCCATTTCAGTCTGGCTTCCGCCCAGGTCACGGGATAGGGATGGTGTCGCCCTAACAAACAATCTCCATAGGCAGCTGGATCGGGGCAGGTTGGTGCTGCTGTTGTTACTCAACCTTACAGCAGTGTTCAACACAGGGATTCGTGGGGTAGCCTTGCAATGGCTTTCCTAATTTCTCCATGGTTGGGGACAGAAGGACATGCTAGAGGGGGGAGAAATATCCTCTAGTTTCCCACTATTATGTGGAGTTCCTCAGGAGGCAGTTATCTCTCTGATGTTGTTTAACATCTGGCCCTTGCCCAGCTGGCCCAGAGTTTTGGGCTTGGGTGTCATCAATGTGCAGATGAAATCCAGCTATATATGCTCTTGGATGACCACCTGGCTACTGCTCCACAACATCTGGCCAAGGGTTTGGAGGCCATGGTGGGATGGTTAAGAAAGAGCAGGCTGAGACTGAATCCGGGGAAGATGGAGGTTCTCTGGCTGTGGGGAGGGCTCTGGGGTTGGGGTTTCAGCTTCCAGCCTTTGACGGGCTGCCATTGACACCAGAGCACTCTGTCAGGAACTTGGGTGTGGCACTGGATGCTTCCCTGCCTATGGAGGCATAGGTCACCAATACTTACCACCTATACCAGGCACAGCTGCTGGCCACTTTCCTGTCACCCCCTGATCTGTTTTTTTAACAAGTAATTTTTTTATTGAAGATTACAAACACAACAGATAATAAAAACAGCAATAAAATAGCTAAGAAAGAACCACTAGGTCTATAAGACTAAGTATACAAAAGTTTCCCATAACGCTATATGTTCAAGCCATATTAAATGTTAAAAAAAGCCAATTGTTGATAAAGGTTATTGGGAGGAACAATATTTTGAGCAGTCCAATATTGCAGAACAAAAAAAAACATACAGCAACAAACCTATTTTGGTACTGGGAACTATCTACAGGGTACAAAGAGTACATAAGTTTGGACATTACAAACTCGTCCCACACCTTTTCATGCCAATGACAGATCAGAGGTTGTGTAAGGTTTTTCCATCTAGATGCAATAACCAAAGCAGCAGACAACAACAAAATTGCAATCAACTCTTTTTCTGAGTTAGAGACATTTAAGTTGGGCCAGTGGCTTCAGGCGAAAAAGGAACCTCAATTTGAGTGATAAGTTTAATTTGTGCAAGAACTTCTTTCCAAAATGTTTGGATATAAACACAGTCCCACCAGCAATGCCTATAGGAAGCAACTTCACGGCATTGTTTCCAACACAGTGGGGAACAAGATTTAAACATATGTGAAAGGCGTTTTGGAGTAAGGTACCAAAATGATAACAGTTTTTAAAAATGAAATTTAACATTAAGAATATTGGAGGTGTTACTTGGTGATGCCCAGATTGTCTTCCATTGTTGTTCACCTAAATTAATATTAAATTCGCTTTGCCATTGTTGTTGGTATTTAAGTGTTCGAGAGGTATCAGATGCAGAGAGCCGCATGTACACTTTAGACAGTAGGTTTTTAGCTGTATAATTAGAGGCCTTGCAGAAAAGCTCAAAATCTGTAAGGGCTCTCTGAGCAGCTCCTTGACAAAACCATTACTTGAGAATATGACATATTTGAAAATACTGAAACCAAGGTATCGAGGAGTCTATAACAATTTCTATTTGGGCGCGATCATACACACCCATTTGTGACACAAGAAGGATGATTCTCTGCCGGCTCAAAGTAGCGTGATCACACAAGCACATCTGGGAAGCGTCCTGCAGCCGGTGTCAAAGTGTCACAAACCACTTTGAGCCGGTGGGGAATCAGCTTATTTAGCTACCAGTGAAAAGGCAGTCTCAAATGGTTTGCAATGGCCCAGAACTGACCTTTCCTGGTGTGATCGCGCCAGCGCAAACAAGTGGCATTGGGGAGTGGGCGTTTTGGTTTTTTTCCCCCCCTCCCATCCTGGTATGCACATCATCGGATGATCCCGAGGGTGGAGAGGCAAGTCATTGATCCCTTGTAGAAGCAGATAAGGGCACTAAAAACGGCCGGGAAAAAACCCCAACTCACCTGCGGCTGTGTGTGATCACGCAGCGGCGGTTCACCCTCACAGGTCCATGGACCTGTGTGATCCCGCAAAAGCGGCGCAAGTTGTGCCGGCACAAATTTGTGTCACTTCCCATCCAGCTTATCTTGCTCGTGTGGACGGAGCCATTTGAGTCTTATCTAGCATGTTTCCGTTTTTTATGTAAATCTAAAATACACAAAGACCGGCTGACTATCCCCTTTTTGGCATTACGCCTTGCACATGATGAAGAAGAGAGCTTTCCATAAGAAGCATAAAGCTCTCTTCCCCTGGCAGTGCAGGATTGGAGTTCAAAGCACGTGGACCGGAAGACTCGAGTGTGCAGTCCCCATCTGTCTGGGGAACTCAAGTCTGGGCCCCTGCTCAACCCAGATGTCTGCCTGTAGGCTGCAGTGTAGCAGCAGCCCACAGACCCACGGACTCTACAGTCACTAGACTGTCACTTGAGATATGGTGACCAGGTCAGCTGACATCCCAGCACACCACATGAACCCTATGTATAAAGATATGCTGTACTGCCTTGCTTTAATGTGTTTATCTGTGTGTTTATCTGTTATTCATTATTTTGTGAATTGTTACTGATGCTTTTAGACACGGTGATTTGCATATTCGGTGCTTCCTGACCCGTAAAATCCATATCTTCATTTTTGAAACCTGCCCCCTCTTCTCAGTCAGGAGAGACCATTGGCACCCATGCCAGAGGAGACTTTTCAGGGTTAGTGTGTGATTCTGTTCTTTTCACTGTATGGAGTGAGGGCCCCCCTCCCTTTTGCAGGGAGCCCTCGGGTTAAAATGGGGTGTCCATGGCTATGGTCCCCCTCGGAGCCATCATGGCTCCAGCTAAAAAGAGGGTCATCCTCTGATCTACTGCCTTGAACTCAAACCGTGCACTGCCTTTGGTTTGCAGCCGCCCGGAGTTCGAAGTGCAGCTCAGAGGGTGCAATGACACCTCCTTCCTCCCCCAACAGGGGGAGAATATGCTTTGCTTCCCATAAAAACCAAAGACCGGCTGAATTTTGACTTCATTTTATATCATGGTTGCTGCTTTTTCCTGGAACTGCGCTTAACATGGGCTCTCACTGAGTTCTGCTTTGCCTTGTAGCAAAAGTTTTGCATTCTATTTAAGCCGATTACGGCTGTTTAAAACCGGCTTTACTTGTTTTAAAACCTTTCCCAGGGTTCCCCAGGGACACCGGGGGGGGGGGGGGGAGTCCTCCCTTTATGTAAACTACCTCCTTCCCCCTCGACCGAGCCCGATCGTGCTCCAGCAGAAGAGGGACGAAACTTGTTGAGGCTCGCCGAGGTTTGCCGAAGCAGAGATTTGCAAGTACGAAGGGCACAACAAATCTGGGGGCTCCAGCCCCCCGCATCCATGCCTTGTTTTCCAACTTGCATTATATCTTAATGCCTCCCTTCCGCTTGCATTCCGGTCCTGCTGTCCCAAGGCAACCCGAATTACGAAGAAGATGGAGAAGTCCTAAAGTTATCTTATGTAAAATGTAACTTCTATTTCTGTTTGCCTCTTATTCGTTGAAATTGTTATTCATGTAGCTAGTGATTGATATTATTGTGCATTTTGTGTGATCGCTTCACTGCTACGTTATTTAGACACTGACCAAGTTGCTCCCAGACCCCAGGTCATATTTGCCTCCATAAGTTGATGGCGTTCCGCTCTGGTAATTTGGAGTATTTTTGCTAAGTCCAGGTTAGTTTTTTTATCGATCTGTTCTAGCTAGGATGGTCAGGGAAGCGTCGCAGACCGTCCTGAGGGAGAAGTACTTCAACAACGAGGATTCCACCGTTCCAGCCATTTTTCTTTTGTGTTGTGTGCATGACCATTTGCCTCCCATCTCAAGTCACGTGGGGGGGGAATTGTAAGCCAGAGCAACATCATTTTGGGCTTTTTTGGTGTTCTATGAGAGCAGTGAATGGACTATGCTGCCAGTTATGTGAGGTAAAATAGTGCACAAGGTGACCAGTGGGAAAATGATAGCAGATGCTTCCAACTAAGGTTTAAAGTGCCATTTTCTGAGGTTACCACCTCCAGCCTGGAGGTTGTCACAGAACACAAAGACACTCTCTTACACACAAAGCCATGTGAAGCTCTTTGGCTAGAGACACATGCCACTAACTCAATGAAGGTACAAACTCCATACACGTATACAGGCTTGGACCCCCTCCTGCAACTTCCCCTTCCATTTGGCACATCAATGGACTTCACACAAGGGTGCGAAAGCAGCGGGATGCTTCCTGATGGACCAGTTCTGCCACCTGGAACCCACTTTCATCTAGAAGACCATGCCAGATGCAGCTGATGTCAACATCCTGTCCTGACCATCAGGTAGATCTAAATATTGACCACTCCCATAGAACCCTTGAAGTGTCTAGGGACAGAGTACAGACCATAGGCTTTCCTGGGAAGGTCTCATACCTTGCCAACCTCCTGGGAACACCCCCCCCAATAAATACTGCTCCCCAAGAGTCACAAGTCAGATTTTTCCTCCTCTCCCTTGTTTGTCTCTCCATCCTCCCTCCCGGACCCTTGGGTGCACCACTTGGGCCCACCACGTGGCTTCTGCAGGTTCAGAACCATGATCCTTTGTCCGAAGACATCTTCCCCACCTTTTCCAGACGGACTTTGCTAGCTCTCTATAGAGGTAAATATCACCCTCGACGGACACCATCAATTCTCCTGCTCATGCAAACGTCTCTGTAATCTTACCTAATTTCTTAGATCTGTGCATCTGTGTGTATGATTGTGTAATATTGCCTATGAATCTCTTATCCTTTTTATAGTAAACAATTTATCTTTATAACTCTTAACACGAGTCTCGTGTCAGTTCCTGGGAAGCCTCCATGAAGTGCAGCCTCTGTAGACACAGGTGGAGATCCGCAATGCCTGCTGCACATTGTTAAGAGCTGATATTCCCCCAAATATTAAAAACATAAAAGAGCAGTCAGGCTAACAGACCTGCCCTTGAGACTGACCCGGAAGCTCCAACTGGTCCAGAATGGGGTGGTGCAAGTCCTGGCAGGAATGCCATGAACAGGACATATACAACCTGTGCTGCGCCAGCTACACTGGTTACCGGTGGAGTACCGAGTCAGGTTCAAGGTATTAGTGTTGACTTTTAAGGCCAGTTAACTTTTAAGGCCAATAAACCAGTTAACCCTATAATGACTCTTCTGGGGACATACTGGAGGAGGCAGTCCTGAAGGTATGTGGGTCCCTGACTTGAGCAGTCAGGGACCCACATACTTCAAGGACTGCCTCCTCCAGTATGTCCCCAGAAGAGTCATTATAGGGTTAACTGGTTTATCTTCAGTGCTATTGTTTAGACTGACCTGGAAGGGAAACCTGGCAGACAGCCAATGTAAGAAAAGCCCATGAATGTAAAGGAGTATTGCTATATTGATTGGTTACTGTTTTCAGGTGACTTCCTTCTAGGGGTCAAGAAGAAGGAGGAATCTCCATTGTTGTCTGACCATGCTTTGTAAAGAGTAGGATGCAAAATGTAGCTCCTAGATATGTTGTTATTTTGTAGGTATCCTGTGAACCCTTACCCTTAGAAATAAAGCATTTTTAAACAGAAAGAAATGCCTCCTCTCCAGTGAAGCAAAGATCCATTGAAACCTCTGAATATTTAAGCAATCACTGCTGAAGATGGCAAGAATAAATAATTAGCAAAGAATCCAGACATTTCGTCAAAATGGACAGTGGGGTTGGTTTGTATGAATGCATGAGGGGAAAAGAATCATGCAAGAGGTCCATCCTTCTCTGTCCACCCCAAAGCCTTACCCTGAAATCTTTCTGCTGAATGTTGGAGGACTCTGGTGAACAAAGTGCCAAGCAGAACAAAAATGCCCCCCCTTCCTTTTGTGAGTACAGAAAGCTCAGCTCTAGGCTTGCTGACACTGGCATGAGAGAGGTTGGAAGTTCCAGATGTGATGGCCCCTGTCTCAGACCTCCAGAGTAAGTGGCAAGAGAGGCTAGATAGCTAGAGAGGCACAACAACCTTTCTTTCTTTATCTACTCTTCTGCCACTGTCCCCTTGGAAATGCAGATTGTATTCTCAGGGACCATTTCCCCATCCTTCTCTCTTACTCTGTTGAAGTCAAGCTCTCTTCCTGCATGCACCAAGAGAGAGAGAGATGTCGCCCTCTCTTGGCTCCATGAGACAGATGGCCCTCTCACCATCTACCTCCATCCTTTAGCTAGCAAGTTAGTACTCTATCATATCCCTGCTCTTTCCTATCCAAAGTGTATTTCTCAAATAAAGAGGGAAGTATTTCTCTTCTAAACTTGCAACCTGGCTCCAAGGGCGTAGACTTTCCAACATCGCTCTGGTCCTGTTGGTCGCACCCCTTGCTGTTTCTGTTCGCCATGAGAACTCTGAAGTCGCCATCTGTTCTGTGTAGGATGTGGTGTCAATTTTAATTGTTTATTTTATATTGTAAACTTTTGATGGTATTTTATGCTTGTTAGCCGCCTTGAGCCGGTTCGCTGGCAAGGCGGGATATAAATATAATAAATAAATAAATAAATATAAATAAATAAATAAATTTCCCAGGGGGGGAGGCTGTGGCTGGGCCAGAGACATTACAGGCCATTGTCTCCAGGGGAAGCTCAGCATGTCCTGGAAAAGTTTTTTTTGGGGGGGGGCTCCAGCCCCCCAGCCCCCCTGAAGTTGACATCTATGCCTGGCTCTGCTCTGTGTAGCTTTGTAAGCTGAGTAACCTGGTCAAGTGACACCCCTGCGTTTGTAGCTGTATTTAAGCATTCTGCTAACTAGTGGTAACTGGACTAACCACACCAGTTAACCTCCATAAGAGGGGGGTGGTTTTGCCCAATTCCTTCTCCAGGAATATCAATGGGGAAAAAAAAAACCAGCAGTGATTTTAGGTAGGCTTTCGAACAGAATTAGGTTCCATTATGGAGGGAAGGTGAGCATTCTTTGCATGTATGCTTGGTAAAATATCAGAAAAGAAACTGAGCAAAAGAGGAGTATGGATTGTATGTTTTTGTGTGAGTGTGATGGATGGGTGAATGCAATCACCTCCAGTGCAGTACAAATGAGGGAAGCATCCCTAGGCATAAATAGCCAAAGTGTTCATTTCCCTGTGCAAAGAATAGCCCTAAAAGACCACACTGCTCATGGTATTGAGGCTGAATCCCTGAGTGTGACCTTAGCTGGGGGAGCTGATTGGGACAGGGATGCCAATCTCCAGTTGGCACCTGGCGATCTCCCGCTATTACAACTGATCTCCAAACAACCAAGATTAGTTCACCTAGAGAAAAATAATTGCAATGGAGGGTAGAGTTAATGGCATTATACCCTGCTGAGCTTCTGCCCCCTCCCTAACCCCCTCCCCAGGCTCCACCCACCCCCAAAGATCTCCAGATATTTCCCAACCCACTGCTGGAAACCCTAGTTCAGGATCAGGACCATAGCACTAGAAATGGGGGCTTAACTCTTCCCTGCCGTTCTGTTTCTCCAATTCAACATGGAGTCCCAAGGCTGTTTTGAACCCTGACCTGGGTGGCCTAGGCTAGCCCCAGTCTCATCAGATCTTGGAAGCTAAGCAGGGTCAGCCCTGGTTAGTAATTAGATGGAAGACCCCTGAGGAAGTCCTGCGTTGCTCTGCAAAGAAGAGAAGAGAAGAGATTGGATTTATATCCCGCCCTTCACTCACTTGGAGTCTCAGAGCGGCTTACAAACTCCTTTCCCTTCCCCTCCCCACAACAGACACCCTGTGAGGTAGGTGGGGCTGAGAGAGCTGTTTCCCAAGCTGTCCTTGAGGGAACAGCTGGTACAGAGCTATGGCTTGCCCAAGGTCATCCAGCCAGGTGCAAGTGGAAGAGTGGGGAATCAAACCCGGTCCTCCCAGATTAGAGTCCACGCACTTAACCACTACACCAAAAGGCAGGCAATGACAAACCACCCCTGTTCCTCTCTGCCCTGACCTAAATGACCCAGGCTAGCCTGATTTCATCAGAACCCAGAAGCTAAACAGATAAGCCCTGGTTAGTACTTGAATTGGGAGTCCACCAAGGAAGTCTAAGGAGACTATACAGAGGCAAACAATGGTAAGCCACCTATGTTTATAGCTCACCTTGAAAACCCTATGAGGTCACCATCAGTCAGCTGTGACCTGACCATACTTTCCACCACTTAAGGAAAAGAAGAGCACAACATAGGAACTTATCCCACCCCCCATCCCCTGCCAGAAATAGGGTTGCTGGTCCCCCCGGCCACTGGCAGGGGATGGTGGGTGGTAGGGTCACCAGATGCACGTTGGGAAACTCCTGGGCCGATTTTGCACTGGCCAGTTGTCTCTCATTCTCTCTGGAGTTTCCCCTCCCAGTTTCCTCCGGAGTATTTTCTTCATTTTCCCACTTGGAACCTCAGCCCTTTCAATATAGCGTGACAAAGGGTTTTCTCAAAAAAAATATTAGAAACTCCCACAATGGGGCGGCCCTGATGAAAGGCGGGCGAGTGGGCATGTTTTCATTTTGGGTTCTCCCCCGGAGCAAACAGGAAAATCCTCTGAAAACAGGATTTGTTTGCTCCAGGGAAACTCCGATGCAGCAGGGCGATACTCCAGAGCAAAACGTGAGCCCGGAGCAACTGGTGGGAAATCAACCAGGAGCTCCGGTGCAAGCATGAGGGTAAACCTGGGCAAACACTAGTGCGAAATTGGCCCTGGCAATTTGGGGGTGGAACCTGAGGAGGATAGTGAGGTACAATGCCATAGAGGCCACCCTCCCAAGCACCCATTTGCTCCAGGGAAACAGATCTCTGTAGTGTGGGGAGGAGCTGAAATTTCGGGGGATCCACAGGTCCCACCTGGAGGCGGCATCCCTAGCCAGAAATGTGAAGTCAGAATCCCAGACCAGTCATTTTTTAGTAGGAAAACAGAATTTCAGGACTGCATTCTGCAATGTCCTGACCCAGATAGCCACTGGGGTTGGTGGGGGGTGACCACTGGGATACTGACATGTCTCCCCATATTATCTAGTTTGAGCCTCAATATTCCAGCAACTTCCTTTCTCCTTCTTCTGCCAAACAAAACAAACCCACCCATTTCATTACCTTTTTAAAAGCCAGTGTTCACACACACTCATTATTATTGCTTGTTATCACTGGAGAAATATTATAACTTCCACTCACATCACAAGGCAATCAACTCCCCGGGGAACTTTCAAACCTGGCAAAATTTACAGTAAATAAGCAATTGTGATAAAAAGCGGTAGGGGTTTGCTTCATCTTTTCTCCCCGGCAGAATTACAGATTAATGTTGCACTTATCTCTAAATCTGCAGGTGAAGATTTATTTCTTGCCGAAGAAAGACTATCAGGAACAAACACATATGGATGAGCCGCTATTAATCTTATTAATAAGACAGCCAACTCTCCCATCCTTGCTCTGGTCAACCTGGCATTGTGATCAGCAGGAGCTTTGCTTTGAAAAAGAGCTGAGTCAAAATGGAGCAAAAATGTTTAGCTTTTTCTAATCACACTCATGATCTGGAAGGGTCCTCATGGAACGCAACGCGTGTGTGTCTCTTGTGTCCTGATGGCGGTCACTGTGCTTTTCAGTAGATGGACACTTGGGTTGGACCCAGCCAGCTTTTCTACTGTTTAAAAAGGGAGGTGGGGGTCACTTTTGGCTACCCAAATGTTATGCGAGGGATGGGGCTTGCTTGACAACAGTCATGTGGGAAAGAGGCTGTAGTAAGGAAGCAAATTAGGTGAGACTGAATGGGGGGGGGAACTAGGGCTGCCAAGTGCCGGCGACTTACCGGCGGGGGGGAGTTGTTCTCCCCCCGGGAGCTCTTCTGGCACGTGTGCTTTGTGCGTGCGCCACGGCGACATGATGACGTCACCCGGAGGTGACGTCATCACGTTGGGGGCATTGCCAGAGCGTTGCCCTGGCAACGCCCCCAACGTGATGACGTCACCTCTGGGTGACGTCATTACACGGGGGAAGTCGTCCTCACCGAACAACTTCTGGGGCTGGGTTCCCCCCACCAGCCGAATGCCAGCCGACGGATCGGGAACCCCTATAGTGGGGGATCCCCCGCCCCCCGGGCTGACTTGGCAGCCCTAGGAGGAACTGGCTGGATCCAGGCTGTGGAATTGTGCTTTCTTAAGCAAGCAAGCAAGAGGCACAGAAAGAGAACATTTCAGAAGGCTTTGGGGTCTGAAGAATATTTGTAGTACCTTGTTGCAAGGCTTTTTCTATTTTTTTAAGTATTACTTGATTTTATCATTGGGTAATAATTTCAAAAGAATGTAATTGGGGTGAGTTAGGAGTCTGGGGAGCTTTTATTATTCTTGTATATACCTGGGGTCGCCATAAGTCAGCTATGACTTGACAGCAAAAAAAAGAGAAGTAATTGCGGTGGCTTAGGGAGTTTTGGGAGCTTTGATTATTCTTTTAAATACCTGGTTTGCACAGAAGTTACCTTGGAGGATTTTTGGAGGCAGAATGAGAGGATGAGCAAACGATACAACCAGTTTAGTGTAGTGGTTAAGTGTGTGGACTCTAATCTGGGAGAACCGGGTTCGATTCCCCACTCCTCCACTTGCACCTGGCTGGATGACCTTGGGCAAGCCATAGCTCTGTACCAGCTGTTCCCTCAAGGACAGCTTGGGAAAGAGCTCTCTCAGCCCCACCTACCTCACAGGGTGTCTGTTGTGGAGAGGGGAAGGGAAAAGGAGTTTGTAAGCCGCTCTGAGACTCTAAGGCTGATCTTACACCTCCCCTCTAAAGTAGTTTGACTGCTGTCTTTTCCTGTGCTGATTTCACAGTGGTGTGAAATTTCACTCCAGGGGGTTTAAGTGCACTAAGAAACCACAATTGTTTAAAGCAGAATAAAGCGGTTTAATACTAGCTTGACCACAGGAGGGCAATTAGTAGATATGGACCTTTCAGTGGCAGCACGGTTTCACACCGCACAGAGGTGTGGGCAGGTTTTTTTGGAACTAGAATGATTCCAGCGGGAAAGTCAGATGTAAAATCAGCCTAAGAGAGTGAAGGGCGGGGTATAAATCCAGTCTCCTCTCCTCCTTCTCTTATACTAAGTAGTGATGTTGTCAGGACCAGCCTTAGACTTTGGCATGTCTAGGTTAAGCTGCCCAGTAGATGACACTTTTTGGTACTTCCAAGGGAGACCACTGAGGAAAACTCTGCAGAAGAAAGCAATGGCAAACCAGCTCTGCTCTCACTTGCCCTCGAAGCCCCTTGCTGAGGCCAGCATAAATCAGCTGCGACACAGCGATGACACTTTTAAGGTTTTAACCATTCAGACTTGTAAAGACATTTCTGATGAGCTGCATTTCAAGTCACAATGGTCTTCCTTACACACATTTTTTTTTCTGGGTGGGTGGGGGATACAAAAATCTTTATTCCTTGACACTAAATGAAGCCTCTATTTGAGCTGTAATCCCCGCCCCCCACTTTTTTGCACGGGCTATCAATTTAGACCTTTGCTTTGGGGGGATTTTACTTTTGCAGACTGGACAATATGTTGTCTGAGACAAAGTGCTGAGGCTATTTTGCGTTCTATCGAGATGATGGCCCATCCAAGGAGTCCCTCTTGCAGCGTGGAAGAATGAAGGCATATCTTGATCGACTCAGACTTTTGAAAACTTATGCTCTCCACCAGCAACAGCAACATAATGTCCAGGAAGATGCTTTAATAAAAGGAAAGGACCTGTAGACTATACTACGGTGTACAGTATGTACTACATGTGCCTGTATGTATTATCCGGCTGTGAAATTTCTGCATTGTTTAGCATGCCATGTTGAGATTTGTGTTTGGTTTCAGCTTCTTTTCAGATTCCTGCTTGGTTTCAGATTCCTATAGTCCCAATCCTATTACATTACTAATTAGACACCCCATCCTGTTGATTGCATGGACTTACACTCCGGAATCCGCCTTGAGTCTCCGTTAAAAAGGAGGACTAGAAGTAAAATAACGAAATAAAATTCACTTTCATCATATCGTTGAGTTCTTCTCTGGTTCAGGAAGAAGCTACCAACAACAACTGGCTGTGTAAGTTTAATACCTTCTTCAACAATATCCTGTGATCGTTAAAGCCTAGCACAGTAGGTGACCACCACATTCACCTATATGCCAGGGCCAGCCTGGCTGGGACCACTGGAATGTAAAGAAGAAGAAGAAGAAGAGAAGAGATTGGATTTATACCCCGCCCTCCACTCCCCAAGGGTCTCAGAGCGGCTTACAAACTCCTTTTCCCTTCCCCTCCCCACAACAGACACCCTGTGAGGTAGGTAGGGCTGAGAGAGCTCTTTCCAGAGCTGTCCTTGAGGGAACAGCTGGTACAGAGCTATGGCTTGCCCAAGGTCATCCAGCCAGGTGCAAGTGGAGGAGTGGGGAATCAAACCCGGTTCTCCCAGATTAGAGACCGTGCACTTAACCACTACACCAGAATGGCTCTACCATTGAGCTATAAAGCTGCATCCCAAGGGGTAGGTCAAAGTGTATACTGTAACCTCCCAATAGCAGCTATGGCTGCCTCCTCAGCACCTGCACCAGTGATTCACTGATGCTGCTGTCACACCTACCCAGAAGTGGGGTTGCGGTGAAGAAAAATGTGCTTTCTGAGTGGTTCCTTACCTCATATCCATTCAGGGTGAGGGCAATACATCCTGCCTTTGCTCTCAATGGGATAATTCTGATGGGCTATGGGATGTAATAACACACACCTTGTGATTCCTAATTGGGAGGGAACCCAGAATGAGAAGAGAGAGGAACAATCGGAAATGGTTCCAAATGACCAACAGAAAAGAGGAACCGAGTGGCTACAAATAGCCACAAAACACTGGTGGAAAAGACACCTTTTAATTTTTTTTTTTTTTAAAGACAATTTGTGTCTCCTGAAAATGCTATTTTGTCCCAAAATAGTCACAGTGCATTTGGGACAACTAGATATTAACAAGCAATGGGATGAATTAATATTTTCCATGTAGTGAAATAGAACTGCCAACATTATTTTTTAATGGGCTAAGTTTAATTAAAATGCAATCATATTGTGAAACAAGATTTGTGAAAGAGTGAAATGAAAAAGGTGTATTCAAGTTTACTAAATGAACCGGTAATCTTATTTATAATATGTTTAATAACTTTAACTCAGTCAGAACTCTGCTGTAATTCCCTATAAATTAATATTATTATAGAGCTCAAAGGTGGTTTTTAAAAGCCAATTAGCAAGAGTTTCTGTTAATAAGAAGAAGAAGAAGAAGAGATTGGATTTATACCCCGCCCTCCACTCTTCAAGGGAGTCTCAGAGCGGCTTACAAACTCCTTTTCCCTTCCCCTCCCCACAACAGACACCCTGGGAGGTAGGTGGGGCTGAGAGAGCTCTTTCCCAAGCTGTCCTTGAGGGAACAGCTGGTACAGAGCTATGGCTTGCCCAAGGTCATCCAGCCAGGTGCAAGTGGAGGAGTGGAGAATCAAACCCGGTTCTCCCAGATTAGAGTCCGCACACTTAACCACTACACCAAACTGGCTCTAATAGTCACTGTCATTCCTCGTGTTCTGCCCATTTTAAATTGCTGTTTCAGAAGCAAAATATAGAAACAAATGCCGTGCTTAAGATCTGTTTCCAGAAGTATCATTTTGTGAACTCTCATTCTGATGAGCAATCCAGTGTTAAAGCACCCAAGAGACCAAACAAGTTAATGCCAATAAGAGATGGAAAAAAGAAAGCTGTCAGATGTAGGATGGCCTCAAAGGATGAGCAAAGATTGTGGGAACTGTTAGCCAAATTGCTTAATGTATTAATAACTATGGGGAATTAGGATGTTTAAGAGCAATTGGAAACTAAGGGGACACAAGCCTATGTATACAGAAATCCCACCTTTTCCAGTAAAACCAAGAATAAATGCAGAAACCAATTCTTTAAAGAAACTGGTTCTTTACTGAAGAGTATTTCAAACATACAATAAAAACACAAGCACACATACACTTATTCAGACCTAGGAAAATTAGAGAGAAAGGGATAGTGACATTCGCATGAGCAAGTACAAATGTTGATTGGGTTAATTGGATTTTCATATAGTAGTGTTCTTTTGTATCTTTCCAGATTTATATTAGAGCTCCTCTTAACGTATGCTGTTGGAAGTTTGTGTGTATTCTATCCTTCCCATGCCTTACACAGGCGTGCCTTCCCATGCTTAGATCATGTCCTTCTAGGCCAGGGGTGGCCAACCTGTGGCTCGGGAGCCACATGCGGCTCTTTCACACATATTGTGCGGCTCCTGGCAGGGCGGCTGGGAAAGCAAAGGGGAGGCATGCTTTTTCTCTCTTTCTCCCTTCCTTCCTTCCTTCCCTCCTCCCTCCCATCTATTTGCTTTCTAGTTTCTCTCTCTCTCTTTCTTTCCACTTCTTTAATTCTTTCTTTCCATCTCTCTCTTTTTCTCTCTCTCTCTCAATATCATTAGCAAACAAGTAATATCATTATCAATAACCGGTTTTCCTCATTTGTTTTTATTTTTGGCAGTCCCATTTAACATTAATAAAAAGCAAATTTGCATATTTTTAAAAATAAAAACGTGTGTATGATATTTGTTCCTGTCTTGCGGCTCTCAGACATCTCTATGTGGCTCTTACGTTTATTCTATGTGGCTCTTATGTTAAGCAAGGTTGGCCACCCCTGTTCTAGGCTCAAACCTCTTATGTTTTCTAGTTATCCAGTCTTTTATCCATCCTAGAGAAGCCGCTTTATAATATACATTCCAATTTGGGAGACCGAACCCTCCTCTTTTCCTTTTATCTTGTAAAACCTTACCTTTGATCCTCGGTCTCTTAAAGTGCCAGATAAATTGACTAGTAATTCTATCAAGCTCTTTAAAGTATTGCATCTTTTTGATGATTGGTAAATTTTGATGATTGGTAAATTTGGGAGTACATCTATTTTTATCATTGCTATTTTCCCCATAAATGACGAAGATCTTTCCATTTCAGTGGGTCTTTTTTTTTTATTTCTGTCAGAAGTCTGTTAAAATTGTCTTTGAATAACGTGCTGGTTCTATTGGACAAAACTATACCTAAATATTTAACTTTTTTCAACACTTCCATTAAGGAAATTTCTTATAATTGGTGTATTTGGCTTTGCGTGCAATTTTTAGTCATTATATTTGTCTTTTGAAGTTGATTTTTAATCCTGCCACCTGTCTGTACTCTTTGGCAAACCCCCCCCCCCCCCCCCCCGTTTCGTCTTGATGTATAGTTTGGACTAAGACTTTTTTTT
This sequence comes from Lepidodactylus listeri, assembly GCA_029233225.1. Taxonomy (NCBI): domain Eukaryota; kingdom Metazoa; phylum Chordata; class Lepidosauria; order Squamata; family Gekkonidae; genus Lepidodactylus; species Lepidodactylus listeri. Next base: position 113,341,875 of record JARCFY010000006.1, read on the forward strand.
AATGTAGCAGCCAAAATGTTAGCAAATATTTTCTAATCTGCATTTAACAATGATATGGGTCTATAATATTTAATCTCTTTTCGTCTGTATGTGGTTTATGAATTAGAGTTATCAAAGCTTGGTTCCATGAATCAGGGAGTTTTTCTGATCGTATTACATTTTGAAGCACTCCTTTCAAAGGTATTATTTGATCATCAAATTTCTGGTATTTTTCCGTTGGGAGACCATCTGGGCCCAGTGTTTTCTTCTCTTTTTTTAGAGTTCTTGATTGATTCTGTAATCTCACAGATTGAGATTGGTTCATGTAATATTGCTTTCTGTTTATCAACAAACTACTTTATATCTCATTTTAGAAGGTAATCTCTTACAGCTTGACTATTTTGGGTATTTTGTTGGTATAATTTTTTTATAAAAGTCTTCCACAATATTCTTTAGATCATGTAAGTTGTATTTTTCTTCATCTTTTTCATTGTTAATGTTTTGATTATTTGTTTGTCATGACCCTTGTGGGTTGCCACCTTCTGCCGCCACCACCCTGGACTTAGGGTCTCTTGAGAAGGCCCAGGGTACCCTCCAAAGCCCAACCAAATGCCCTTTTTAAACCAAGAAAACAGGTGTGATGACCAGGCAGAGAACAATTAAACAAAAGGGTTTATTTATACAATACTGGGGCAGGGAAGTCCCAGCCCGGACTCTTCCCTCAGCTTGACTCTGTGTGAGGAAAGGCTGCAGAAGAGACAAGAAAACCGATCCACATTCACAAAAGCTTAAATTCAGTCTCCTCACACATTCTCCGAATTCCCGTTGACTACCACTGCTGCCAAGCATCATGGGAATTGTAGGCTGTCAGCCTTCTAAACCCTCCCCCCCCCGGTCTCTCCTGTGCCTAGGCTGCACTAGGCTTGTCTTCCAGCCCAGCACAGATCATGACACCCCCCCACCAGACCAAATCATGGGGTCCAGCCTTCAGGAACCCCATTGATGAGGGCTGCATAACAGTGATCAGTGCTGGCTCTGTCATTTACATAAAAACAAATGATAATAAACAGTAAACACTACTCTGATCAACATTAAAAGAATACAATATCAGGTTAATTCATTGCAGGTCCTCCTCGGTAAAAGTTCTTCTCTAATGGTTCATCCTTAGTAGCAGCAAGGCTGTTGCTGAGAGTAAGTTCTGAACTGGATCTTAGCCATGTCGCTGAGTTCAGAGGTTTTGGACATTCTGCTTTTGACCCACAGCTTCACCCGAATTCCCCCACAGCTTCAGTGATCCTGTTTTTGAGGATCATTGAAGGTGCAGGGGAATTTGGGTGAAGCTGCGGGTCAAAATGTGGTGCGGGGCAAATAGTGGAAAATTCACATACACAATCGGGGCAAAGGGAAGAATGACACTGGAGCAGCACGTCATGGGAAATTGGTCTCTGTTTGCAGTGACTCATGAGAGGATTATGATTCATGCGGCCAGAGTCATTGTCATGAACAGTAGAGCTGGTCTGTGTCAGTTGCTTCATTAACTTATGAATGTAAAGTCCTTTTTTGGTAAGGCTGTGGGGGGAGGCTGCCTGTGTGACAAGGAAGGTGTAACCCATGGAGTTTAGAGTCCAGGTTTTTGGTACTTTTTGCCTTGGAATGGCGACCATTTAAACAGCAGCAGTAGCTGGCTTTGGGGGTGCTCCATGTGGCTAGGGAGCTGGTCCATCTCACTATGGGTAAGAGGGCAGGTAATCTCAGGAACCATTGGCATATCATCTCAGGAGAAGGGGTTTTTTTTTTCCTGCTGGCATGTGTCTGCATCTGGTATTACATTTGGTTACCCCACAGTTCAGTTCCTTTTTGCACACTACTTGCACAGTCCATTTTCACACTTATGGATTATAAATCTGTAAGAGTGTGGTAGGCGCCTTGCAGGGCAACAGAACATGGCTGCTAGCCATATACAGGCTCATAGCTAATGCAGGGCCCCTTGTGGCCTGCCCCCCCAGTGTCTCTTTTGGGGCCCCTCCCTCCCAGGCTGGCCCCCAAACTGAATTAATGTAATTAATTTTGATTTAATTAGCCCCCCCCCCAAATCCCTAGCTACAGGGCTGTCTGTATAAGACCAAAGATAAGCCTTTGTCTCCCTCCCTGGTTCAGGCATTAAAGTCTGAACATGCCCAGAAATGCAAGACTTTTGGTGGGAGTCAGTGGGCTGTTGGCCTGTGCCTCTTAGCCTGTGGCTTGTACCTGATGGCTTTCAGTGGGCTTGCCCAATGGTGGGCCATCAGTCATGGACCCCCCCCCCCCCCATTGGTGTTTTTATGTATGTTGCTTTGGGCCCCTGGATGGCAGAATGGTGGCATTTAAATATTCAAATAAACACAATGAAAATAATTATAGAGAGGGGCTGGGAAGTAATTATCAAATGATGCACATTATTTTCTTTTAAATGGAGGAATGTAATTTTATTTAAGAGAAAGAGATCCTACACAGTTTCTAAATTACCTGTAAGGTTTAGGATTTAGCTAACCAAAGAAGTGAAGGAGACTTAACAGCCCGATCCACATCTCATCTCCAAAGATATATGTTACTCCTCTGCATCCTTGGTCACTGTCCTTAGGTCCTTTCCACACTTGGATCTCATCCCTGATTTTATCAGCGTTCAACTCGAGGCACAATATCTTGCATTTATCCCTGATTATAACAGCATCTGTTTATCCCTGGACAAGTGTGGGGTGAAATCGGGATGACCTCAATGTAATGTGGAAACAAAAAGTACCCCAAGATAATTACAGGGGTGAACTCGTGTGTAGTGTAGAATCTAAATTCAGGGATGGGATTGAACCAGGATTTAAGGTTTAGTGCGGAAAGAAGCTTACACTACCCTGCTGTGGGAAGCAGTGTGAGAATGCACGCACGTGAACAACACATTTGTGATACATTCCACACTTCTGGGAAAGCAGTCTTTTTGCTGTTGTTGTTGCAAGTGTCTGAGGGCCCTGTTTGCCATTTACAATCAGTTGGGACACAGGGGAGGTCAAGCATTTCTGATAATAATAGGCCATTTCAATAAGGTAGCTTAAAAGGCTGAAGGGCAGTTGCCTCCTTAAATGGCATCTGGAGAGTGGGACAGCTCCTGAGAAAGATGGGACTGGGTCCTTAAAGAAAAACTTTCTGAGAAGAAGCAGGAGAATGAGGTCTTGGGGAAAGAGAGCACGCTGATTTTGCCATGTTTGGCTGAAGTCATCTGAGGCTGTAGCAGTGCAATGCTGAATTCAGTTATTCCTGTTTTAGCCCACTGACTTCATTGGACTTAGAAGGGTGTGATGCTGCATACGATTGCACTGTAAGAGAGCTAGACAAGAGAACCTAGGGTAAAGCAAGTGCTAGAAGAGATTGGTGTTGTGGTTAGGAGCATGGACTCTAATCTGGGAGAACCAGGTTTGATTCCCCACTTCTCCACATGTAGCTGCTGGGTGACCTTGGGCAAGCCATTGTTTTTTCAGAGCTGTTTTCTTAAGGACAGTTATCAAGAGAGCTCTCTCAGCCCCACCTACCTCACAGGGTGTCTGTTGTGGGAAGAAGAAGGGAAGGAGATTGTAAATTGCTTTGAGACTCCAAGTGAAGGGCGGGGTATAAATCCAATCTCCTCCTTCTCCTCCTCTTCTTCCTCCTCTTCCTCATGCCCTGCAAACAAAATGCTATGTAGAGCATTCACCTTCATGCACCTGAGACCAGGCCATTCAAGCATGGTCTAGGTAAAGCAGAGAGCAAACAAACAAAATTCTGAAACAAAACAAACACCTTTCCGGCCCAGGGGAACAACTGGCAGAATCTGATATAGAAACAGGCTCCATTTCCTTATAGTTGTTGATTAAACTGAAATAGAATTTGGAGAGATATAAATAAACAACTCAATCAATTACCTATGTTGATTCTCTCTTTTGGTCTTTCCTTGTAAATCCTGTTTGTTGCAGGGGGGGAATTCCAAGAAGGCTTAACACTCTGCTGAAATCAGTAGTTTAAATTTAATAAACATTATAGAAGCTCCCTCAAATAATGGCCATATGAATCTAACAATTTCTCTCTGGGGAGATTAATGTGATAACCAATATGGATCTGTAAATTAGCATATATTATATGGTACTTGAGCATTCATAATGAGATGATTTTTATATGCTTTGATAATTATAACACGGTAGAATTTCACAGCATCTTGATTTGGCTAAGATGCATATTTAAATCTTCCAAAGGGAATTTTAGGAGTCATCGGAATAACTAATGCAGGCCCAGGTTTTCTAACAGCCTGTTGTTTGTTTTGCTAAGTTACTGAACTGTTCCTTGTTGCTCAGAAGTAGTGGCAGACTGTAGGTTTCCATTTTCTGAGAAACATCCATGCAAAAATATTATATTCCAGGCTGTAAGTAGAGAGTTGTGCAGCTGTTATGTCTATGATAACTGAACACATATAGGATAGCTTTGGTCATGCTTTATCACCTGTTCTGCTTACATACCACTCACTGAGTGGGAAGTTAGTTGTTCAGTTAACAGTTCAGATGCAGATTTACATGCTGCTGCTGTTTTTTTAAAACAGTATTAGATTGCTTCTTTGCAGCTGCTATTGCCCAACCTATACCTCCCAACAGTAAAATAGTTAACAAGAAAGTCTATTCTTAGTTGAGACTTTCTACTTGCATGCTTCTATATGCATATGGAGCCTGTCCATACACCTAGATAGTCCTGAAATGTATGTCAGATCAGCCCAGTAGCACTTAATGTCACAAACAGATTAACTCTTTTTTTTAACTAACTCTAATAGAAGAGCTAAAAGTCAATCACTGACCATTTCCACAGTACTGAAATTCCCCGTATTGAAGTTTTAAAAACTGTATGATATGTGAAATTTTCCGCAGTAGATTTTTTCTCACCAGGTGCAAACCTGAAGTTTTCTCCTTACCCTGCATTTTTTTTAAACTTGCTAAAACTGGGGATTCTAAAAAATGTGGGGTAAGAAGGAGAAAACTTCGGGTTTGTGCCTGGTGAGGAAATATCTCCTGAGAAAAATTTGATGTAACATGCAGTTTTAAAAAAAACATCAGTGTAGGGAATTTCACTACTGCAGAAATGGTCATACACATTTTCACACACAGCTAAAGTATACAGTAGCAATTCTAGTAGTGAGCATAGCAACACTGTGCACCTGTAAGTACATAAGATTAGATCCAGCAATCTGCTCACACATGGATCATAGATCTTCCTCACATTCCTCTCTCCCAGCAACCATTTGCGATCCTGGGAAAGTTGATTCCCAGAGTTGTGTGACTCAGGTCCAATCTGCATTGGAATTTCCCACCATTGTGCAAATGATCTCATATCATCTCATAAATTTCTGTCTACATCCGCTCTCCTATTTTTTTTCATCTCAGCATCAGCTGTCTGCACCACTTTATGGTCATTTAGTGGTGACTCCAATGTGAATGTAGTTTTAAGGTAGTACAACTGCTCCTTCTCACCATTGAGCCACTCTGAGCAAAAAACAGACAACTGGAGCTGAATCCCGCCCCCCATCTTTTCTTAGGAGATATGCAGATTGCCACCCCAGCAGGAATAACGAGACAGACAACAGTCTTGGAATTAAACCAGGGCCACTTTATTAATTTACAAAACATTGCAGCAACGGGATAACCAGAACTAAGCAAGCCTGGAACAGGCAAGGCAGGCGTCATTCCCTGACCTGCCTCCTTGCCCTTGTAGGGCGGGTCACCCCCAGCTCCGGCCTTGAGCCATCGATCTAGCTCGTGCCCGGCAGCCTGGCAAGCTGGTTGCCACCTAGGAGCGCCTACCCCTGAAGCCTTAAAACGTGCAGGGAGGCGCCGACCTAAGAGGTTCCCAGAGGCGATCATCATTCCCTACCCTGGGCCTTAAAAAACCCGAAGGCAGTTCCTGATGACCTCCTGTTCCCTAACGGGATATGCCATAAGGTGCTCACCAGTTCCGTTTACTTGCTTGCACAACCTGCCATAGCCAAGGCCAAGCCTCTGCTTTGGCCTTTGCTCCCCATTCAGTGACCAAGCACTAACCGAATCCCGTGCTGCAAATCCCGTAAAAATATTTCATTGCCCTTCTCAGACAAATGCACCCCGTCCGGCCTGTACAGATCGGACAATTCAACCCGTATCTCGGGGTGCTGTAGAAAGATACCCAGCCCGGATTCCATGGCCTTCCGTATTTGCCTGTTGAACTTTCGCCTGGCACGGTCAATACACCTGGGGTCGCCCAAGTTCCTCCACGCCTTGCGGGGTAGGATGGCTGACCAAACAATCTGCACGCCTGGCCACCTTGCTCTTATCCTCGCAAGGTCAGCCTCCGCCTGCACCACAAGCGCCTTCCCCTTCATCAGCCCCAAATCATTACCCCCCAAGTGTATCACCAAGACCTGAGGCGGAAGCCCTCTGTGTTCATCGAATAGCAGGGGAAGGAGCGCCGGCCACCCCATGCCTCTCCGCCCCAGCCACTCGACCACTGCCCGGTCACTAAGGCCCAGTTGAGACCCAATGGGTGTCCTTCGGGCCTGATGAGCCGCCCAAAAGATCATGCTATGGCCGCAGACCAGAACACGCCGTCTTGTCCCACCATCAGCAGCCTCTGAAAAAGGGAACTGGATTAAGTTGGCAATGCCATCTACCTATCCCTACCTATCCCCAACGTTAATCAACCTACGTCTTGCAAGCCCGAACATAACCTTTATAACAGCGGGACCTCCATCGCCCAATCCTCTGAACCTCACCGTTGGGGTACCCCATAGCCGCTGCTGTGGACGCCGCCCCAATCCGAAAGGAGTGGGTTCCAAACCTCACTCCCCCCAATCCCAACCGCTCCAGTGCCTTCCTTGTCACACTCCAAAATTGGAATCTGGTGAGAGGGGTACCATCCCCGTGCCGGAATAGGTACCCGTGGCCGTTCCCCCGCAGAGACACATAGTGGCGTAAAGCCAGCACTGGGCATAATTCTGCCTCAGAACAGTGGTCCAACTCGAACTCGGAACCCCTACCGCGCTGATCGGTTTTGGATCGGCGCAGCCTAATTCTAACTTTCGAGTCCGGGAACGAGATGTCCCGCCTCTCCAGGGCAGTGCCAGAGGCGTCTCCTCGAGAGCCGGCCACCAGCTCACTGACTCGCAGCGCCCCAAAAAAGGCAACCAGAGATGCCGCCTGAAACAGGGCAGCCTCATAGGCATCACTGCAGCAGTGAACCCATTGTGCCCCGAGCCCCCGCAGCACATCTGGGGTCAGGGGCATCCTGGTGTCCGCAACCCTGCCATGTTCCCGTGACCAGCCCTCCAGCATCTGCCGAATTCGGAAATCGCCCGTTGGATCTTCAAACCCAGCCGCCTTACTGGCATAGGCCAGTGCAGACAGCTTGCCCCTGATGGTGTGTGCTGCCAGGCCTTCCCTTCTCATAGCTACACAAAACTGCATCAAATGCGCCACTGGTATGGGCCAGATTTGCTGCAGACCGACCCCCTCCCGGAAGGACAGGAACTGCTTACCCGCCCTCATGTAAGCTCTTCGTGTGGCCGGGGCAAGGGCCAAATGCATGGCCCTGTTGGCCTCAGCCCTCCAATCCTCCATACCTCCTCTGGCAGCCGTACTGGGAACTGGTCGGCTTCCGGAGCTAGCTGGCGGAATCTCGTCATCTGTTTGCGAGAGAGAGCATCCGCAACCCCATTACTGACCCCCGGCACGTGCCTGGCCCTAAACACGATGTTATGACGCAAACACTGCAGCGTAAAAGCCCGCACCAGAGCCATGACCCTGGGTGACCTTGATGTCAGGGAGTTGATCACATGTACTGTGGACATGTTGTCGCACCAGAAGTGGACCGTTCGATTCGAAAGCTCCCTTGCCCAAACCCACACAGCTGCTACAATTGGGAAAAATTCCAGGAATGTCAGGTCCCTGACCCATCCTGCCTGGACCCAGTCCTGCGGCCAGTCACCCGCGCACCAATGGCCCCTAAAATATACACCAAACCCAGAGGAACCTGCGGCATCTGAAGTGACCTGCAGCTCAGCCTCCAGTAGGAGCTCCTCGCGCCAGAAGGAAACCCCGTTGTATGACCGCAAGAATTGCTGTCATACAAGGAGGTCCTCCCGCATCCCCTTGGTTACCCTAGCTCTATGGTGTGGTAGGCGAAGGCCCCTCATCGACTCACACAGTCTCCTGACGAAGGCCCTACCGGGTGCCACGACTCTACAAGCAAAGTTGAGATGGCCAACCAACCGCTGCAGCTCCAGCAATGTTACCTTTGACTGTGCCATCGCCGTGTCCACCAAACTCCGTAATGCCTCTAGTTTGTCCCTAGGCAACCTGCAGCACTGTCCTATCGTATCAATTTCTATTCCTAAGTAGGTCAAGGTGGATGTGGGGCCCTCTGTTTTGTCATGAGCCAGAGGAACACCAAGTTCCCCCGCCATAGCGATAAAACTTGCCATCAGGTACCCACACTGTCCTGTCCCCATCCCACCTACCAACAAGAAATCATCCAGATAGTGGGCTGTAGTGCCGAGGCCGGTCCTGTACCGCAAAGCCCATTCCAAAAAGGAACTAAACCGTTCAAAGGCGGCACAAGACACCGAGCATCCCATGGGAAGTGCCCCATCCATGTAAAATTTACCCTCGAAGGCAAACCCCAAGAGCTCGAAATCTGCTGGGTGAACAGGAAGGAGGCGGAAGGCCGATTTGATGTCGCACTTCGCCAGCTCCGCCCCCTTGCCGCACCGGCGCACTATACGCAGTGCTTGATCAAAGGACGTGTATCTAACTGAACATAAATGGTCTGGTATCGCGTCGTTCACCGATTCCCCCCATGGGTAGGATAAGTGGTGAATGAGGCGATACTCTCCAGGTGCTTTCTTAGGCACCACTCCTAATGGGGAAACCCTCAAATTTGGAACAGGAGGAGTAGAAAAGGGGCCGAGTACTCTACCTTCCCTACATTCTTTAGCGATCTTTTCTCGAACTATATGCTCCATTCCGACAACAGATTTTAAATTTGGAGCCATATATGCCTCCCTAGGTCCTTGGTAAGGTATTCTGAAGCCCCCCCGAAACCCTTCCAATAGGTAAACCCGGTCGCAGACTTGGGGGTAATCCCGCAACCAGTCCTCCAAAACTAATAACTTAATTGGGCTGGGGCCCTTTTTCAAGCGGGGGGTTGTGACCGCTCCCTCCCCCTCCGCGTTTACCACCTCTACCACCCCCCTTACCCTTTGGCTTGGGGCAGTTTGCAAAGGCATGGGGCCCTGCGCATAGTGGACACTCGTGTCGAAAGGAGCATGCCTTGCGGCCACAGGTCCCATGGGAGGTGAACTCCCAGCAAAGCGGGCGTCGCTGAACCGCCTGCCCCGCCTGGGCGCGGGGACCCGGCTGCACTGCAGCCCTCCTCACCGAATGACCGCTATGCGTCCTCTCTCCCCCAGACAGCTTGGCTGAGGACATCACCTGTAACCACAATTGAGGTTGAATCTGATCCCACCTTATAGCAGGATTCATGGCCGCACGCATGCGAAATTCTTCGTCATACTGGGACCATGCTGGGCTTGGGAAATCGGTAAATGCTTTATAAACGATGTCCATGTACTGGAGCATCGCCAAGGCCCTCCAAGGTTGGTGCCTCACTATTACCGCTGCATAGATTAAAAACCCTGGATGCCAATTTGCCCAGGTTCTGTCCACCACCCTCCTTTTTAACCGTTCCTTTTCCCGGTCATCAAGGTCCTCCTTGTCCTTTTTCTCTAATTCCCTGTACAATAAAGAGAAAATGTCTACAAACTCTCCCCTAAGAATCTTCTCCTTAGTGGAAGTGGACAAGTGATCCCCTAGGGGGAGAGCTGCATCCCCACTTGGTACAGCACCTGCATGTACCGAGTCATAGGAGGCAGCACTGGGAGAACCCCACCCCGACCAATATCCCTGGTGTGGAGGCGGAGCCACCAGCGTACCTGGTGGGCCATTAACTGGTGATGGCTGCGTGATGGATCCCATAGCCCCTTGAGGGTAAGGGCCCCAAGGCCAGTGTGATCCCGGTGTACCCCAGTCGCCGGCCTTACCTTCCTGCCGCCATGGCCCCTTGAACACCCCAACCTGTTGATCCTCTGGGCCAAGATTGCGTGAGCCGGACTGCAGTCCCTCCACGTCGTCCACCGGTGCAGGCCCCCCGCCGTCCTCCAAGAACGCCAAGCGTGCCAACACCTGCGCTTGAAAGGAAGGATTAGAATCCATCCTAGGCCTCTTAGCCTCCACCTCTTCCCGTGATACACCCCTGCTCCTTTCTAAGACCTCCAGCCGACGTAGAATAGCTGCATTGACTGGGTCGTCCTCTTCTCCGTCCGATGGCGGTGGAGCCGGACGTGCAGGGGGGCGTCGTGGAGCTGGCTGTGTTCCCCTAGGTTTGGGAGCAGGCTGCTTGCCCTTCGACTTGCCCTGCCCCTTCCTTGAAGCCATGGCACCTATGCGATGAAACTGGCCACAAACCGTTAAATGAAACCCAAATAACCAGCACCAACCCGGCTTCCAGTAAAGGGGAAAGAAGACCAGACAGGACTATGGCCAGCCGAAGCCAACCCAGCAGCCTCAAATGGAGGAGTGTGGAACCAAACCTAACCCTCCCAGACCACAGCCCGCGCACTAGTGAATGGCAGCAGGCTGTGCGATGGATGAAGGAGGAGGGCCTAACAATGAAACAAGTAACAAACCCAACCGGACTGGCAGTGAAGAGAAAGATATCTGACCGAACTATGGCCAGCCAAAACCAACCCCAGCAGCAACAAATGGAGGCGTGAGAAACCAACCTGACCCTCCCAGATCCCAACTGTACTGCTGAATGGCCGTAGGCTTGTAACCCGGAGGCTGGGCAACCAGTATGGGTGGGCAAGCCAAACCCCCGATAAGGCCGGCCGAGCTCACCAGCGGACTGCTGAAGGAGTAGGGCTTATGAATTGAAGGAGTAGGGCGTAAAGGAAGCACACACACCTCCAGATCAGGCCTCTGCCGGCTAGCAGCCCCCCCCCCCTTTCTGGAGCTGGCCTCAGCTGACTAGGAACACCCGTGCCCCCAACAAACCCTGCGGCGTAAAAGCACCGCCGCTGCTCTGTCCCCCGGAGAGCCGCTCGAGTCCCGCTGCGCCGCTCCTCTGGGTCGCCTGAACCTTGCCGCCGCCGCTATGCCGTCTTAGGGGCCTGCTGCCGCCGTCGCTCCTCCGCCCCTCGGTCCCTCTGCTGCTAGGAGGCCCGCCGCCGAGTCGCTCCTTGCTGCCGTGGGGTGCTGCCGCTGAGGCCCGCTCTCAGTACCCCCTGGGGTGCCGCCGCTGAGGCCCGCCGCCGCCGCCGAGTCGTTCCCCGCGCGTCCCCCACAGCCTCCGGCCGTCCAGCCGCTGCTCACTGACCCGCCGCCGCCGCGTGTCCCCTGCAGCCGCCTCTGGATCCCTCGCCGCAGATGAGTCACGCCGCCGCCGCGCGTCCCCCCGCAGCCGCCTCTGGCCGTCCAGCCGCTGCTCACCGACCCGCCGCCGCCGTGCGTCCCGTGCAGCCGCCTCTGGCTCCCTCGCCGCGGATGAGTCCCGCCGCCGCCGCGCGTCTCCCCGCAGCCGCCTCCGTCCGTCCAGCCGCCGCTCGCTGGGCCGCCGCCGCCGTGCGTTCCTTGTAGCCGCCTCTTGGTCCCTCGCCGCTGATGAGTCCCGCCGCGCGTCCCCTGCAGCCGCCTCTCCGCGTCGTCCCGTCGCCGCTCGCCCGAACTTCCGCCGCCGATCTAACGCCGCCGCCGAGGCCTGTTGCCGCCGATGTTGCTCCTCCGGGGAAACGCCGAGAGAGCACGTGGATCCAAGAGGACGAGGGGGCGCGGGGCTTGGCCTTTTAAACAGGCCAGCCCCGCCCCCTGGCTGCAGGACGCTGCACGTCCTCCCCGTTGCTGCCCCGCCCTCCTGCGGCGTGGCAAAGCTGCCCCCGGGCGCCATCGGCGTGGCCGGGCGTCCGGGAGCCCAATTGTCTCAAAGGAAACAAGTTAGCTGACAATCCAGTCATCTGCGTTTAAAAGCAGCCAGGGAACATTTTTCTGCAATCATATTGATGGGGGGTGGGGCCCCTGGAAGCACGCCTACCCCTGAACCATTTTGTTATTTCCTGGGGCAGTCTCCAGAACGACCCGCCTGGCGACTGCTGGGTGTGTTATGCTTTTTACCCAGTAAGTAAAGACTTGAATTAGGAGCAATAAGTAAGTATTAGGAGCAGTAAGTAAAGCAAAGACTTGAATTAGGAGCAATCTGCCATAGAAGTAATTTCAGAAGTCTTCCATTGCTGTAGTTTTTGTGTGCGAGGAGTCTTTGATGAAGACAAAGGAACAGGCTGAAAAGTAAACCAGGACCCTGTCAGAATCTTTCACAAGATGCATTGTGCAGTAGAACATGCGGTTTGTGTCAACTGCTTATTGTAAGAAGTAGACTTTTTCTTTTCTTTTCTAATACTTCTATCAATACAAATAACAAGGATTGTATGTAATATAAATTCTACTGAACACCGTTAAGCAAATCAAAAAGAGAGTCCATGCATATTTGTAGCCATCTCATGGTATGTATTTTGTTCACATTAGTTGCTTAAAGATGCCGTCCTTGTTCTGACTTGGCGTGTGACTGCCAAGGGCGGCTCCTCGTGGCCCCCTGGAATTGGGGAACCCTGGCGTCCCTCAGTTCCTTCACAATGGCTTTCCAGAATGTAGATTACTATTCCACCTCTTCCGTTCTCAAAAAATGATCTATTTCTTTTTCACTGAGCAGTTTTGTAGGGTCAGTCTTTAAGCATATAAATATTATTGTATGAGAGTGGAGGGGCTTCACCATGCCTTTAAAGACAGCACCAAAACAGCGCCAGTATAACTCATTGGAGACCAAATTATGGAGGAAATCTGTGTTTGATTAATACATAAGAGCAGGGGCGTAGACTTTGTAGATCCCCGGGGGGGCGGGGGCTCTCTCGTGTGCGCGTGCAAAGCATGCGCGCGCGCACAGGACCATGTCCCCTCCGCTCCTCCCCCCCGCCCCAGGGAGGCAGACCCGCGCTAGGGGCACAGTCGCAGCGGCGGTGGCGGCAGCCAGCTGGCCGGCTGACTGCCGCGTGCGGGAGCATGTCCCCGCCGCCTCTCTCTCCCCCCCCCGGCCCAGGGAGGCAGGAGGGCAGGCCGGGGGTGGGGGGGAAGGAGAGGCGGCGACGGCCAGCTGGCTGGCTGACTGGCCACCTGCGGGCGCTCCCTTTTGCCGGGGGTGGCTGAGCTCCCCCTGGGAAATTTCGGGGGAGGCTCGAGCCCTCGAGCCCCCCCGTAGTTGACGCCCATGCGTAAGAGGAATGCTTACAACAGTCCCAGCCTTGAGCCCATGGGGGAAAGCAGGCTATAAATATTTTAATAAATTAATGAATTACAATTGACGGGAGGGTTTGCAACCATCTAGGCGGAATATGTGAATGCTATTGACAGAGCAGGTGAAACATATTTATATTTACACCTGCATTAATCTAACCACACTGAAATCAATGTGACTTCAGAGCACTTCCCATTGCCTGGATTATGCCTGATATATACTGTATCACTTTTTTTTTTACAATAAGATTACTACTTGCATTTTATTTATTATCTTCATTTTCAGAAGGCATGATATTATTCTGCAGATATTACAAAGGTGTTTCGAGCCAGTGCAACGTTCATTTAATTGCCCAAATGACCTGTTTCACACCAATTTTCTTCTGCCTTTCCTGGGAAAATTTTATTGACTGTATTTCAGAGGTGATTCTTAAAAAGGGGCCGAGAATGAAAAGCACATTGGGCCCTTCACCAAAAAGAGTTAATCTTGATAGAATACAAATGTCTGGGGAGGGAAGCTAACCAGGGCTTTCAAATATGTACTTCAAACTGAAATCTCAAAGTCATGCTTTAAATCTATGATTATTTTATTTTTAAAAAATCAATAAATAACTTGGATGACCAAGTCTCTGCCTCCTGTAGCAGCCATTTTGTGGCTGTGACCACCACACTGGGTCAGAATTTCAAATCATGCAGTCTCGAAAAGGTTGGGGACTCCTGCTCTAGGATCAACCTCAGGGGATCAGGGCTTGGTTGTGACATTCGGAGGGTAGAACTGGAAATGGCCTATCACAAGCTGCCGCTCGAATTTTGTTAGCAGTGTTTCTGGGGCATCCTGTGCAGGCAAAACATAAGGAGTTTTGAAGAAGATGAGAAAAGAGTTTTGACAAAGCCAGTCAGGATGGTATAGTGATTAGAGTGTTAGACTGCAGCCCTGGAGACCTGGGCACAAACCCCAGGCCTGCTGTAACTCATTAAGAGACCCTTGTCCCAGGCCTGCTCTCTCATCAGAAGAAACATCCTGTCAGTTCTGTAATGTGGGCATGAGGTTGTCACTATTCTTGAGAAAATTTTGACCCAGCATAACTGTGACAACTTTTACAACGTTTTACTTGTTGTTGTGTATAGGGATGGGCACGAACCACATTTTCATGGATCAGTTCGGTTCATGGTTCATAGCTGAACCACAAACTTATACACAAATTAATACATCGGTTCACAAACAGAAGTGATTTGTATTGGTTTGTGACCCTTATTTCTGCTCCCTGCTGCTTTTGCTGTGAAAAGTGGTAGTGAGAGGAAAGCAGAGGGTGAAATGTCTCAGAGCCATTTCATCCCCCACTTTCTGCTTGCCACTGATTTTGGTGGTGAGCAGAAAGCAGGGGGTGAAACATCTCAGAGCCATTTCACCCCCTGCTTTCTGCCACTTTTCATGGGGAGCACAAATCGGGGTTAAATGGATCTAAGCCATTTAAACCAAACAGCTGAGTGGAGGGAGCAGAAAGCAAGGATTTATCATATTTTTCGGACCATAAGATGCACTTTTTCTCCCCCAAAAAGTGGGGAGAAAAGTATGTGCGCCTTATGGTGCGAATACTGGGCACAAGGCTCACCTTGCTGCCGCGAGGTCACCGCTGCCCGCTCGTGGAAGGCCGCCGCAGCCAGGCTGCTGCCGCCACCAGCTCGCACGAGGCCGCTGCTGGGCCGCCGCCGCCGCTGCCATTGCTGCCACGAGGCCGCCGCTGGCAGCTCGCGCGAGGCCGCCACTGGGCCGCCACTGTTGCTGTTGTCGTTGCTGCCGCAAGGCTGCCACTACCGGCTCGTGGCTCACGCGAGGCTGCTGTTGCCGGCTCGCGCGAGGCTGCTGTGAGGTCGTTGCTGGGCCACCGCTGCTGCCTCACACGAGGCTGCCGTTGCCACCGCAAGGTCGCCACTGGGCCGCCGCCACTGCTGGCGGCTCGCGCGAGGCTGCCGTTGCCGGCGCTGATGTTGCTGATGTGAGGTCGCCGCCGCCAGGCCGCCACTGGCGGCTCGCGCGAGGCCGCCGCTGCTGTTGCCAACGCGCGAGGCCGCCACTACTGCGCCGCCGCTGCCGGCTGAGGCCTCCTGACCAGCGCAGAGGGTGCGATCCTCCCCCTGCGTCTTATGGTCAGGTGCGTGCTATAGTGCGAAAAATATGGTAAATGGTTTAAACCCCTGCTTTCTGCTCCCCACTACTCAGCTGATTTTGTGAAGAGCAGAAAGCAGGGGATTAAATGGCTCAGAGGCATTTAAACCCCTGATCTCTGCTCTTCATGAACCACCACAAAATGCCTTAAAATTCATGGAAGTTTGTGGTGGCTCTTTAGTTTGCGAGCATTGCTTTGTGAACCATGAACTGGACAAAGTTTGTTATGTACTTTAGTCCATGTGCCAGTTCATGTCCATCTCTAATTGTTGTATGTCTGAGGGTACTGTGCCTTTTAGTCAGGGATGTTTGGATCTCTTCAGCTCCTGTAGTTTTGGTAGGGTTGCCAACTCCAGATTGAGAAATTACTGGAAATTTTCAGGTGGATCCTGGGGAGGACGGGGTTTGAGGGAATGGAAGGACTTCAGTCTGCCCTTCGGTGATGTCTGCCTATCCCGACAGGGGGTGACACTGAAATAACCACCTAAGCAACGTGCTAAAGGCCCTGGCCAGGGATGCAGCTGCATGGAGTACAATGAGGCGTTCCCCCGCTGGGCATCTCAAAGTGAGAAGGCCAGTTGGAACTCGTTGCATAATAAAAAGTGGCTGGTGGCGGTTGGCCCCAACACCAAGGAAAAATCTGAATCAGCCAAATGGGCCTCTTGGTGGGACCCGGCCTGCATGGTGTGTTGGGAGTTTAATCAGGGGTGTTGTCAGAGGTCGTGGTGTAAATTTTGTCCATAACTGTGGGCTCTGTCCGGGTTACCACTCCAGGGCATCCTGCTCATGTTCAGCCAATGCTCAGCAGCCCATTCAAAGCAGCGGACCCTCCTCTAATGGTGCCACTCGCAAAGGGGGGGGGGTCCATCGGCATCTCTTATTCTGGCAGCTCAACCAAAAAAATGAGCAGCCGGCAGAGGGTTCAGGCTTGGATGTTACTCCAGTCAACCTAAAAGCCCTTCACCCCCTTCTGGATGCTGATAACTGGTGGTCTGCTGCAGCTTATCTTAAAGACGGCCTTTACAGTCAGGTTCCCCATCCCTTTCACCAACCAGCATACTGTGACAGATGCGAACAACCTGAAATCAGCCAGGCAGAAGCCCAAGGCCATAGCCACACGGAATGCTCTGCAGGCCACATTGCAGGCCCTTTCGATGCCCCTCCATTATCCAATCTGTGGGTCTCCCCTTTGGGGGTCGTCCCCAAGGAAATTCCAGATGAGTTCAGGCTTATCCATACTTTAAAGGGTGCTCAGATAATGATGCCGTTCCCCCTGAATTCTGGTGTGAAAAATAGGCATCTTTTGATCATACAGTGGGATTAATCAGAGCCTGCAGTCCCAGAACACTCATGGCCAAATGTGACATACAGTCAGCTTTTTGCCTCTTCCCAATGCACCTGAGCGATTTCTGTTTGTTGGTTTTATGTTCCTGGGTTCTTGGTACATAAACAAGGCCATGCCCATGGGCTGCTCTGTGGCATTTAGCACCTTCCTGGAGTGGGCAGCTAGAGCCAGGGCTAACACTCCACATATCATGCACTATTTGGGCTATTTCCTTTTTGTCGGCCCCATGGGTAGTCCTGCTTGCGGGGAGCACATGGCTGCATTTCAGGCCCTGGCTAGGAAACTGAGAGTACCACTGGCCCATGATAAGACTGAGGGTCCCACAATACAGTTAACTTACTTGGCACTCAATTAGATTCTGTGGAAGGAACATCATGCCTGCTGGAAGATTATCTTCTAGCAATGCAGGCCCTTATTACTCTGGCGTTAGCCCATGCTAAAATGTACATTGAGGGAGCTGCAATCCCTTGTGGGGCATCTTAACTTTGCCTGCTGGGTGGTCCCATCAGGCAGGGCCTTCTGTGCGTGCCTGGTATGGGCCACAGTGGGGACCTCCGCTCTACATCACTACATACAAAATAACCAAGAGCATGAAGGAGGACCTCAGAGTATGGCCAGTCTTTCTTTCTGAGTACAATGGGGTCACCTCTTGATTTGATGGCAGCAACCTCTTGATTTGGCCAACAGCATCCGAATACAGTCTGACACAATGGGTAGCACTGAATTTGGGGGGTATTGCAACGGTCACCAATGTCCCCAAGGGCAGTCAACCACCTGGGCCAGGGCAGGTATACAGTGGGACCTCACCTTTTTAGAATTGTTTCCCATCCTCATGGCAGCAGTTATCTGGTAGGAGCCGTTTTGGAACAGGAGAGTCAAGTTCTGGTGTGGTAATCAGCCTGTGATGAGAGTGGTGAATAAGCAAACTTCACGATTGGATTGGGTTACACAACTGGTATGTAGGTTTGTCCTTGTGTGTTTGTCCACTAATAGAACATTTTCAGCTTACCACATAGCAGGCACCGTGAACAGCATCATGGATGCCTTATCTCACCTCCAGGAGGATAGGTTTCACAGCCTGGCATTGGAGGCCAATCACTACCTGTACCCATCTCCCAAGGAGCTCTGGGAACTCGGGAATATACCATAATGCAGGGGTATTCCGCTCAGTTGCCCCTTCTACCTTTTGCTCCTATTCCTTTGCAGCTGTGGCCTTTTTGGCTTTCTCCACTGGCAATGGGGGTCTGGATGCCTGTCCAGTGGTGGAGGAGTTGGTCCTCTGGTACATAACCCACATGTGGGAGTGGGGCTTCATGCCCAGAACCATAAAGAGGCACATGGCTGCCATCTCATTCTTTAGCAAGGCCCATGGCTTCTCTGACCTATGCAACAGCTTCATGGCTTGCAAGGTAGTTGAAGGGTAAAGGAGTAGGGTTGCCAAGTCCTCAGTACTCACCGGCGGGGGGGAGTCCTCCTCCGGCCGGGAGTTTCCCCGGCATGCGCGCAAAGCACACGCGCCCGGCGACGTCACCGGAAGTGACGTCAGCATGTTGGGGGCATTGCCAGGGCGACGCTCTGGCAATCGCCCCAAAACTCTATGGTATCATAGAGTTTTGGGGTGATTGCCAGAGCGTCGCCCTGGCAACGCCCCCAACGTGCTGATGTCACTTCCGGGTGATGTCATTACGTCATCCTGGCTGGACGACTTCGGGGGTGGGGTTCCCCCCACCGGCCGAATGCTGGGTGGCGGATCGGGAACCCATTTAGCGGGGGATCCCCCGCCCCCCGGGCTGACTTGGCAGTCCTATAAAGGAGGCTTCCCCCCAGAGCACTCAACCCACATAGGCCCCTGACATTCGATACCCTGGCATGTCTTGAGCGAAAACTCCCAATCCTGTGCTTCTGTCTTAAGAGGCCACCCAATTTGAAGCAGCATTTACTTTGGCCTTTTGGGAGGGCATGGAGGGTCAGAGAACTAGTGGCAAATTCTAGAAGGGACAGAACTAATTGTCCCCTATGGGTGCAAGACATCTCAGTCAGCACAGTGGGGGCCTAGTTGACCATTAGGAGGTCTAAGACCAACCAGCAGGCATGGGAGACTCACTGGAAGGTGGGTCCTTTGGTGGGGGGAGGCCTGAGCCCAGTACAGGCTACAAAGGCTTTTCTGGCAGTGCGGCCCTACAGGCCAGGCCCCCTCCTCATTCATAAGGATGGCTTTCCACTTATGAGATATCATTTTGTCAGTATCCTGTGGTCTGGCATAGTGACTCTGGGCTTCCCTCCAGAGAGTTTGGGCCCCATTCCTTTCTAATTTGGGCAGCAACCACAGCCGCCAGATTGGGGCTGTGGCTGTCACGCATGCAAGCCACTAGGAGATGGCACTCCAAGGCATGCAGGACTTACATCTGGCCACAGCTGATTTTTAATGGCAACATTCAGTTTCAGGGTGACAGCACAATTCAGTGTGGATCTGAGGGCACAGTATTGGGCACTGGGCAGGAACTGACATGGCCTCGTCTGGATGAGGCAAGAACTTCAGCCTGGAGGAGGCCCTGCAGATCACCTGGACTGGTCCAGGGGAATGAGATGGGATGCCCTGATGTCGACTGTCTGACATCACATGCAGCATCACATGCAGTGGTGATACAAGTGGGTGAGAATGACCGGGGGGGGGGGCATGGATATTGACTTTGCACACTGGGTCAAGGCTAATTTGCAAGCACTATGGGAAGAGCTCCCAACCACAACTTTCTGGTCCGATTGGCTGGAGTGGAGCTCTTGGCGTGAGGTCAACTGCCTAGAAAGGTCAATGTCACAAGGAGGAAGATGACCAACAGGCTGGGCAAGATCATAGAGGTCACGGGACCCCCAGAATTCAGCATCCAGACATCTCACACTAGTTGGAAGACTTATTTCATGCTGACACCATCCACCTGTCTCAATGGGGGATGGACATCTGGCTACATTGGGTTCGGTATGGCCTACAGGCTTGGCTACAGCTATAGGAGCTTTGGCAGGAGCTGGGCATGTGCCAAACTCTTCCCTCATTTGCCAGGCATTTGTTAAGTGTCTGCCTTTGGTATCTGTAACCCAATGCTCTGTTTCTTTCCTGCTGGGAATTGGGGGGGGGGGGGAGTGCATGAGTGAGTGCATGGAGCTGCTTTGCTGAGAGTCGCACTGGCTTGTAACTGTGTCTACGTGGGGCCTCCCCATGGTGGGAAGTATGTGTACTTGACCTTGAGTACCAGACTCTGCTAGGTAATGAAACCATAGGCTTGCAGGTGCTGGAGGAGGGCTACCAGGGCACTGTAGATTTTGGCAGACTGGATGTATGGGTATGATTGGATGGGACATGGGGGGGGGAGCCTGTTTGAACTATGTATAAGATGAGGACTGGCACCAAGGCAGCCAGTTCGGACACAGATTTGTCTATGCTTGAAACCTCCTTACCTCTCACTAAACAAATCACTGCCAAAAGAGTGCTGCTGGGAGCGAGTTCCTTCATGACCTGACTGCAGGGTGGTATCACCATATGGGGACCCCCTTAAGGAATCTTGGGGTGAGGGCCTTCAAGGGGCATGTCCAGGTTAGGGGGGGAGATTCTGCCATGAGTTACCCCCACACTGAAGTGGCAGGGGAGACCACTTAGTGCTAATCATCCTGTTATCCCATAGTTCCCCCACCCCAGCAGGTGAGCTAGAGTGGGCCAGGGGTTCACTGACTGGCAGGTGGGTCAGTCAGCATAAGCGTAGACTGCGGGGGGGCTCGAGGGCTTGAGCCACCCCCAAAATTTCCCGGGGGAGACTGAGCCCCCCGGGAAAACGTAGTGCCTGCCGCCACGCCTTGCCATGGTGCCTCGCTGTGGCGCCTCCCCGGGCCCTTCCAAGGCCCGGCAGCCACTGCTGTCGGTGCCTCTCCCCCCCCCCCGGCCTGGCCACTCCTCTGTCCTTCCCTCTCCCTCCCTTTTTTCCAGGCGAATTGCCCAGCATGGTGGCATCACCCAGAAGTGACGCCATCACGCTGGGCACATTGCTAGGCGACGCTCTAGCAATCGCCCTGAAACTCTGTGGCACCATAGAGTTTCAGGGCGATTGCCAGAGCGTCGTTCTAGCAATGGGCCCAGCGTGATGGCGTCACTTCCGGGTAACGTCACCACGCTGGGCATTTTGCCCAGAAAAGAGGGAGGGAGAGGGAAGGAATGGCCAGGGCAGGGGGGGAGAGAGAGAGGTACCAGCAGCAGCGGCTAAAGAGCTCCTGCCCCCTCCCCTCAGAATTTACAAAACTCTATGCCCCTGTCAGTCAGTACCAGGATCTGGTTCTCCTATGCTGTGTCAAGGCATCTTACACCTGTAACCAATAAAGCTGTGGTCAATTTTATTCCAAAAGCTGTGTGTAATTGAGTCTATTGGGGTATTGCTATAGAAGGGATCCTTCACCTTCTTTGCCCTCTCCCCTTCCCTAGGTGCTGCAACCACAAGACATTCAGCTCTAAATGAAACATTGGGAGTGCCTGAAATGAAACCGACAACATATTGTCTGAATGGACCCTAAATTCAGACTCTAGTTCCATTGTCTCTTAGTTCTGCTGGTGGAAGAACACAGTAGAAAAGAAGGCATGTAGTTTATCTTATCAGCTGATTTTTGTTTATTTTCTCAGAAAACTCGACTGTACACTCAACAGCAAATAATGCTGGCAAGTAATAACATGTGAGTCTGTAGACGGTACTGTAAAGTATGCCGATCACCATGTAATAAGGACATAATTCCACTGAAGAGAGGTTTGATGAGACAATAAAAACAGAGAAATACCAGACTTCCTTAATGTCATCAGAAGGCTGACATGGAATTACGACTATGCAGCTTTGGTTTTGCTCTGCTGTATCTTTTAATAATATATGGAGAATGCTGTTAGAAGCAAATAACTTTTAAAGAGAGACAGGCTTTTGGAGCTCTTCATTATTTTCTGAATTTTTTTTTTTTTTTTTAGTAAATGACATTTGATGATCAAGGTATTGAAACTGTGGGCTTAAAATTATCACTTGATTATTTAAAGCCTGCACTTTCCCCCCAAAAAACATAGTTCCTTTTTATTATATCAAAAATAGCTTATTGCATTTAAAAAATAGGCTATTCAGCCACACTCAAAAATGTCCTTCTGAGTTTGATCACAGATCGACTGTTCAAACAATTGGATTTCACATAAAATCTGTATTTCGTATGGTAATGAGGTGAGGCAATAGAATGGCTAAGAACAGGGGTCATTTTGAGCTGGAACAAGCCAAAATGGTGTTCCGGCAGTAACAAGCCCTCAAGCCCCACCCCCAGCAGCCCTCAGTTGGGCCAGGAGGAGTAGGAAGCAGCACATGCTGCCTCTGCTTGCCCCCACCAGCCAGAAGGCAGGGTACATTAATGGGGGTGTAGGGGACAGGGACTTGTTTCAGATGGGAGCAGAGGGCATCCAGGCTGCGGGCAGCTTGGGCACTCTGGTCTGGGGGGGTGGCGGGGGCTGCTTTTTGGGTGGGGGAGGGGTGAGACCAGTGGGTTGGTGGGGGCATGGTGAAGAGCCTTTGCAAATGGCCACCTGAACTTCAAGCTCCCACACATCCCTCTCCCTGAAGCAAGGTGCAGCCTGCAAATTTGACTCAAACCAGCTATCAGGCATGGGAAGATCATCCGGACACAAGGCAGGGCCTAACAAGATTAAAACGAGGTCAGTCTCTACCTTTTTCCTGCCCTAACACAAATCTTCTTCTCCGAGGCCCAATTCCTGCCTGCAACCTAAAATGGCGGACGGAACAGAGGAGGCCCCTAATGAGGGCTTAGCAATATCTCAGGAGAAGTTTTTCACCACTCTCCAGACTCTTGAGAAAAATATGGCTGCAGTCACTGCTGAACTCATTCAGCTAATTGCAGAGCAAATCTCGGACTTTCAAAAGTCCCTCGACAAGGTCGCTCAGACTGCTGACTCAGCCTTAGAGACTGCTTTCAGTGTTAAGGAAGACACCCAATACTTACTCAAAAGAGACAAATGGGCCACTGAAAGAATTCTTGTCCTCGACAACCAACTTCGCGCCCATAGTCTTAAGTTTCGCAGCTTTCCCAAGAAGGCTGAAGAAAATACTGAATTACCTATCTTTATCGCATCATGATTGGCTACTACATTGCAGTTAGAAGACGGGTTAGCACCCTTGCTGGACTATGCTTATAGAATTGGACCACTTAAGCCCCGACAACAACACACCTTGCCCAGAGATATTGTAGTCAGGTTCACCAGCCTGCATAGCAAGAATGCTGTAATGTCTCAATCTCGGAAGAAGGGCTCACGGACTTTTATGACTTCTGATATTCAAGTCCTACAGGACCTTTCATCTGAAATCTTATTTAAAAGATGCCAGTTAGAACCTATCACTCTGGCACTATCCAAAGCAAACAATAAATATAAATGGATAATGTTCTGCAGATTCCAAGTCATCCATCAAGATGGTATATGGCACGCATCAGACTTAGACTCGGGCCTGTCCCTATTGAAAGCCCTGCATCTGAAACCTCAAGGTCCCATTGAATCAGATGAAGCACTACCTGACAAGGCACGAGACAAATTTTGTTGGCAGAGAGCTGGGAACAGATGCTTTAAATTACAGACTTTGTAACTACCTTTTTATGTCATTTCCACTTAAAAGGTCTTAACTTAGTATAATGATGAGCACCTAGTCTTGGTAACTATTGACGGCTGCACCTAGAATAATTTTGTTTGAATTAAATGTTTGTAAGGGGAAAGGAGAGGGAGTTTTAAAATATTCTTGCCCAGTAGTTAGTTTAAATTTTAAACTTAGAAATATAGACAAGAAGAAGAAGAAGAAGAGGTTGGATTTATATCCCGCCCTTCACTCACTTGGAGTCTCAGAGAGGCTTACAAACTCCTTTCCCTTCCCATCCCCACAACAGGCACCCTGTGAGGTAGGTGGGGCTGAGAGAACTCTTTCCCAAGCTGTCCTTGAGAGAACAGCTGGTACAGAGCTATGGCTTCCCCAAGGCCATCCAAGCCAGGTGCAAGTGGAGGAGTGGGGAATCAAACCCGGTTCTCCCAGATTAGAGTCCGCGCACTTAACCACTACACCAAACTGGCTCTTAAGATTTATAGTCTGTTTTTGATCTACCAATATGGTACCACTATCCCTGAGAGCAAGGGAATCTAGGACTGAAGTCAGTCCATTTTGTTTCGTTGGTTGTTATGTGTTCACTGTTTAACCCCTTTCTTCTGTTAAGCAGCTCCATGATGCTTGCTCTCAAACCCTCTAGCTGTTTGATGGTCCCACTCTTAGCCCACAGTATTTGCTCCATCACAAATAAGAACATCCTTTTGGTCCCTGGAACGCAGTGAGTTTTATGATATTATGCTGCTATCATCAAACTCTGTTAAGGCTAAGATAACAAAAAATACAGCACACTGATCTCTGCTCAACTTGCTGATACATACAGTGATTTAATCAATTCTGTCATCATGCCCCAAACATGGAGCCCAGCTAAAATAATAGTAATAAATAAAAAAGGCAAAGACCTGCACCATCCAAGTTCCTACCACCCTATGTCTTTGTTAAACACTGATTACAAAATATTCACAGCAACCTTAGCTGCTAGACATAACAAAATAATCGGGTCTTACATCGCCCCAGACCAGACAGCGTTTATCCCTGGTCGTGACATACCAGATAACACCATAAAAATCATTGATATCATCTGATTTTGCCAAAATAACCATGTCAACTCATCATTTGTTTTATCAGATGACATGGAAAAAGCATTTGATAGTGTGGAACCCAAATACTTAGGGACAAACCTTGAATGAAATGAATTTTGGCCCCTTCTTTCGGGCGGCCATTAAAGCTATGTATCAGGCTCCCAAAGCCTATATACATTTAAATAATTCTGACACAGATATCTTTCAACTTGCGAGAGGGACAAGGCAAGGATGCCTAATATCTCCCTTATTGTTCGCCATAGCCATGGAACCCTTTGCACAGGCAGTAAGAGAAAACCCTCACATTCATGGAGTGCAGATAGGCTCTAAAGACATGAAACTCAGCTTATTTCCTGATGACTTAGCATTAACTCTAACTCATCCAGAGACCTTGTTACCTGAATTGTACCACCTGTTGACTGAATTTGGGACAATTTCTGGTTTTAGGGCTAATCCTTCTAAAACTATGTTTTATCCCATTAATTTATCATCAGCACAGAAAGAACAGGTCACATCACAATATAACTTTATGTGGGTGTCAAAGTATTGGCAATGCCTAGGCATTAAAATATCTCTTAAAATTAATGATCTACTGGAAATAAATCACTTACCTCTTAAATCTTTAACTGAAGATCTTCCCTTAAAACAAGCTTCATCACTATCTTCCTGGATGGGAAAAAATACAAATAATTAAAACCTTTATTTTCCCCACATTTTTATATTTATTTCGCACAATCCCTATGGAATCCTGAAAAACTATTTCAAATCCTGGCAATCAGCCATAACCAAATTTATTAGGAATACAAAGACACCACGGATCAGTTTAAACACTCTGAAAAGACTAATCCAAAAGGGAGGTTTAGCCTCGCCAGATTTGGCACTCTACCACAAGGCGGTCACATTACTGGGACTTTTGAAATTCTACTCTGATAATTCTAAAACTGACTGGATAAGAACTGAAAATACATACTTAGGCAGCTATAATTTAAATTCTATTATTTGGGAAACTCCCACACAGAGGCCGAACTCTATTTCCTTAAATTTATTTCTTAACAATATGCTTAGAACATGGGACAAAGTCAAAGCTTCATTAGCACCAGCACCGTCTCCGCTAACTACATTTGCGGGTCAGTCATAGTTTGCACCAGCCCCAAAATCAGGCTCTTTCAAGGTCTGGAAAGATAGGAATCTCACTTGCTTTATTGATATAGTCCAAGGCAATGACCTGGCAAAAAAAAAAAAAAAAAAGATTTCTTAGAACACAAGCACTCTTGCCACATACCTTGGTTTGAATATTCTCAGCTATGGTCACCGAGTAAGTCCAGCTACTACAAGGGTGGTTTATTCTGCCGACGTACAACTTTTGAAAGGCTACTACAAAACACACAGTCAGCTTCCAAGCAAAGAATTGTGACAATTTTTAAATTATTAACAGAAGTTCTTGAATTCCGCACTCTTAACTATCAAAATAGCTGGCAAACTGATTGCAATATAACCCTGGGAGATGCAGACTGGCAGAAAATTGGGACTTCTCCAACTCTTTTATTGAAAACAATCAATATACGTCTCCAAGGTTATAAATTATTGATGAGATGGTATACCACACCCAACAAAATCAGCCATATAGACCCGACCTATTCATCATTATGTTGGAGGAAATGTGGAGTTAGAGGATTGTTTTTACATTGCTGGTGGGAATTCACTTTTGTTAAAGACTTCTGGGGAAAAAATCTTTGTCGTTATTGAAAACATTACTGGATACGCCATAAATCAAAGGAGTTAATTTTGCTAGACCTATGGAAAAATAATAATATACCCAAACTCTTTCAAGAACTTATATCTACATTACTAAATGCTGTCAAGATGGTTATTGCAGCAACCTGGAAGGACTCCATTCATATTTCTATTTCCATGTGGTTCACTAAGATTTGGGATATACCAGTAATGGACAAGTTGGCTGACTCGATTGCAATGGCCGATGGAATGAGCTTCAAATCTGATTTGATGGCAAAATGTTTCCCTTTCATAGAATACGTCCACATCCAACACCTCAGTCAATATAGCCAAGTGCCTAAAATATATAAGGAAGTACTTGCCTGTATTGTGTAATTGATGTTTTCACCTGTATTTCTGACCCTGCACTCTTTGTTGGGCAACTAGCTCTAAGTCACTCTTCAGAACTGAGTAATTGAAACCTCTATACTTGTAATATTAGGGTTAACCAATAGTTGTTATATGTTAATGTAGTTTCTGTTGTTCACTTTAGTATTGTTAATCTTTGAATTTCATATTTATTTACACTGTCTGTTTTTCTACAAGTTGTTTTTTTGTCCCACTATAATAAAACCAAATAAATATTTCTTAAAAAAAAAAAGACCAGCGGGTTGGCAGAGAATGCTTTCAGGGTGGTGGGTGGTGGTATGCCGCCTTCTCCTCCCCCCTTCCCTATCTGAGCTTCTCCCCTACTGTGGAGAAACTCAGAGAGGGGAGGGAAAGTGTGTGTGTGTGGATTTTTCAGTGCCTTTCAATGCCGGATTGGGGAGGGAAAGAAAGGCATTTTAAACATGCTTGGGTTTCCTGCCTGATCTTCTCCAGGTGCCCTGCAGCTGTGGGGCACCTGGAGAAGATCAGGCAGGAAACCCAGGCATGCTTGCATGCTTGCATGCCTGCCATTTGCTTCCCCAGCCAGCCCGCCATTGGCTGGGGAAGGGAAGGGCAGGCCTCTCAGCTTTTGCAGAGAAACGTGGGAGGGGAGGGTTGAATGTTGTTTTCTGACACATTTCCAGTGATGTCAGGCTGTGTGGCATATGCAGTTATGATAATGAGTTATGCTAATGAGCTCCTGCACCTCTTTTTCTACAAAATGACCCCTCACTTAGAACATGATGACTGAGCAACATAACAAATGTGCACGGTGTAGGGGTTAAGAGTGGCAGACTCTAAACTGGAGAACTAGGTTTGATCCTGCACTCTTCCAGATGAAGCCTGATCAGTGACCTTGGGCCAGTCACAATTCTCTCAGAGCAGTTCTTTCAGAACTCTCTCAGTCCCATCAGGTGACTGTTGTGGGGAGGGAAAGGCAATTGTAAGTCACTTTGAGACTTCTTAGGGGAGAGAAAAGCAGGGTATAAAAACATTTTCACAATATCTGAATAATACCTCATGAGCACAAAGGGCTGTATAATGAGAACTGCAGCTTTCATCCAAATGAATGTATTTGTTTATTTAGATATTTATGCCCCATTGTCTTCCTCCAATAGGGACCCAATGTGGCTTACAACACCATTCTCCCTGACTCCATTCTCCTCACATTCTTTTTCTTATTCCATGAGGTAAGTGAGGCTGAGAAAGAGTGGCTGGACCAAGATCATCCAGCGACCTTCCATGGCAGAGTGGAAATTTGAACCGGGATCTCCCAAATTGTACTCAGACACTCTAGCCACTACACCACACTGAGAGCTAGGGCTGCCAAGTCAGCCCAGGGGGCGGGGGATCCCCCGCTACAGGGGTTCTTGATCCACTGGCCAGCATTTGGCCAGCGGGGGAACCCCACCCCCGAAGTCGTCCAGCCAGGACGACTTTCTCCAATGTAATGACGTCACCCAGAAGTGACATCAGCATGTTGGGGGGCATTGCCAGGGCAATGCTCTGGAAATCGCCCCAAAACTCTATGATACCATAGAGTTTTGGGGCGATTGCCAGAGCGTCACCCTGGCAACGCCCCCAACGTGCTGATGTCACTTCTGGTGACGTCACCGGGTGTGCGCACAAAGTGCGCGTACCAGGGAAGCTTCCAGCCGGAGGAGGACTCCCCCCCCCCCCGCCGGTGAGTACTAAAGACTTGGCAACCCTACTGAGAGCCAGTTTGGTGTAGTGGTTAGGAGCACAGACTCTAATCTTGGAAGACCATGTTTGATTCCTCCACATGCAGCTGCTGATGTGACCTTGGGTCAGTCATAAGTTCTTTCAGAGCTCTTCTCTCAAGGGCATTTCTCAAAAGAGCTCTCTCAGCCCCACCTACCTCACAGAGTGTCTGCTGTGGGGAAGGGAAAGGAGATTGTCCCTATGGGGAAGGGAAAGGAGATTCTAAGACTCCTTCAGGTAGTGAAGAGCGGAGTGTAAATTCAATATCTTCTTCTTCTTCTTCTTCTTCCGCTCATACACTATCAAGTTCTCTTCACAGCAATGCTTTTTTGTGTTTGTCTGTGTTAGACCATGTTATGGCCATTATACAAGGATTCAGCCTTTTAGTAGGCTTTTAGCTAGTTTCCTCACAGGGAATTTAAGGCAAAGAGATGTACCAGTCACCATACAAATACGGGGTGGGGGGGGGGGAGATACAGCTTTGTCGAGCATTTGCAAATTGGATCAGCTGATAAAGAGCACAGGCATTGTCTGTTTGATCAACAGCTTTTCTATAATGTATAAGGCTAATAACTCTATATGAAATTCATATAGAATTTCAAGATAAACATGACCCAGAAATGGCAGCTCTACCCTCTAATAAATGCCATATTAAAAAAAAAAAGATAAACCCTATGCTTTTCTTTTTTTTTAAAAAAGGAACAGAAGGATGTGTATAATAATTAAATGTGAATTTTGATGGGGATAGTCCATCAATACTTAGGTAGACTTTTTAATAAGGCAGTTTAATAACGTTCTGGTGTTGATAAGGTGCTGTTTTTTTTTTTAATTTTATTAACAATAAGGTACTGGTGTTTTGTTTTTTTTAAACTTTTAAATAAGGTTTTGGTGTTAACCTTTAAGGCCCTATGTGGCCAGGGACCAACATACCTGCGAGACTGCCTCTCCCCATATGGGTCCCGAAGAGCCTTGCACTCAGTAGATCAACATCTACTGGTAATCCCTGGTCCAAAAGATATCCATCTTAACTCAACCAGGGCAAGGGCATTTATGACCCTGGCCCCCAGCTGGTGGAACAAGCTTTCAATAAAGATCAGGGCCCAGTTGGATCGATTACAATTCCACAGGGCCTGTAAAACAGAGCTGTTCCTCCAGGCTTTTGGTTGAGGTGGCGGACATCCTGCTCACACTGCCCTTAATCTTGATGGCAGCAAATCTACCAGTCTGAGAACCCAAACCAAGGCTGCGGCCGCACGGGCCTTAAATGTGGGAGGAAGGGCTATTTCCTCCCGCATTTAAAGGGGCCAACCAGAAAGCCCGCCCCAAGTCCCATGCCGAAGCGGGCTCCAATGTGGGTTCCTCCCGCATTTTCCGACCCCAGGAAAATCAAGTATTTTCCCGGGTGTTGCGGGAGGAACCCGCATTGGAGGTATCTGGACAGCCCTCTCTTGCAAGCATTGTGAGAGCAGGGCTGTCCAGATAGCCCCACCGGCCATTTCCCCCCCCCCCCTTTTTACACTTGGGCGCATGGCCACTCATGCGCCCAAGTGTAAAGGGGGGGGGAAACCCAACTCACCCAGGCAGCTGGCGGGTCCTCGGCCGCCACTGCCGCTTCTCCCGCTGCTGGGGCCGCCAACGCCTCTGTTCTCGCTGCTTCCGCCGTGGCTGCGGCCGCCGTTCCCGCCGCGGCCGCCTCTTCAGCAGCCGCGGCCGTCGATCCCACCTCCGATGCGGCCGCCGACGCTGCCACCGACGCTGCTGCAGGGGTTGGGATGTATAGACATCCCAACCCGCGGTTGAAAAATGTGGCCCCTTTAAATCCGGGAGCCCTCCCGGATTTAAAGGGGCCGTGTGACCGCAGCCCAAATTAGGTTCCATATCCTCTCTGATGGAAACAGGCCCAGGACACCACAAGTTTTTGGAATGCCATCTTGTTTATTAGGGATTTTGTAATGGTTTCCTTAGAAGGTTTTTTTTAAAAAAAAAAAAAATGAATGACCAATGTTGGGATTTGGTGTGCTGTGACACACCCTGAGCCCACCTGCGGAGAGAAATCAAATCAAATAAATAAATACAAAAGTCCTCAATGCCCCCAACTTCATGGTGTGCATTTTTGTGATTGATAATCTTTCTTGATTTCTTTAAAATTCCACTTGGTAAGCTGCATTTTACAATATGTATTACATAAACTCAGGATGAAGCATGGAGATAAACAAGGTATATAACTGTTTAAAAAACAAAGGGGAAAACATTTCTGAGAAAAAAACAGCTATGCTCTGTGAGTTATTAAAGATATTTGGAGCTGGCCATGACCCCTGTAAAGAGCTTAGACAGTTACATTTATTCATGATGTAAGAAGCAACATGAAAAACAGCAAGACAGAGGTGATAGGGTTATCCAGTAACTCATTGATATGCAGTAAACAACCCATTAGAGGAACTCCAGCTGAAATCCACTTAATTTGATACTCATTTGTACTATAGCCTTTTCATATATCTTCTATGGCATAATGGAATTTAAATCAGATTTGTATAATGCTATTTTAGTCTGGAGCTCCTTCTCAAGGAAAACAAACTGGTATGAAATTGTCAACTGCACCTTCTGTGACAGAAGAGGCCTGCTCTGACTTGCAGGCCACGTCTCACCATGTCTGGGCCTCAGTGGCTGCCCACCTGGCTTTGTCAACGCCTGGAGGGGCTTTTCTCTCTCTCTGGTCAACTGTTCCCGCCAGCTGAACTTTGTAGGAAATGCCTACTGAGAGGACTAGGACTCCCAGCTTCACTTCCCAGTTCTGAGGCCTCACTACTGTATCTTCTGCCATCCAGCTTCTGGTTACCACAAGGACAGCACACTGCCTTGTGTGCCGCTGGGGGAGTAGCCCCTTGCCTACTGACTGCTCCTACCCTTTCTCCTGGTGCTCCTTTTTAAAATAGCATGCCTATAGCAAGAGAGGTCCAAGGTGATACAGGGAACCACTGCCAGCATTAAAAGTTATAAAACATTTATTTAGAAGGAGAATATCCACATGCATACTCTCAGCACAGTACCAGACTGAGCAAGGGATTCAAAAGAAAAGGGTAAAATGCAATTGTTCAGTCCCTCCCTTAGTACATGCCCTAGTGGACCTCAGAATAAAACAAGACTCTTAGCTTTAAAAAGTTACATTTGTTCTAAAAGTTTTCCATTACCTTGAAGTTTCTGCTCAGATGTGTGGGCCCACACATGGCAATGGCCACCTCCTACAGACCTCAGGTAAGAATTCTTTCTGTCTTATTTATTTATTTCCAGGGCTCATTACGTAGCAGGAGCTCCTCTGCATATCAGGCCACACACCCCTGATGTAGCCAATCCTCCAAGAGCTTACAGTAGCCCCTGTAAGAAGAGCTCTGTAAGCTCTTGGAGGATTGGCTACATTAGGGGTGTGTGGCCTAATATGCAATGGAGCTCCTGCTATGAAATGAGCCCTGTTTATTTCATTGAACTTTTATACCACCACAATAGAAACCATCATCCTTGCTACCAGTTGTTTTATCATCTCTCTTTCTCCTCCCACTGACCTGGTAAGGCCAGGTCAACCAGACTGTAACAGAGCCCTTCCACTTCCCTCCCTCAGAGGCTAAATTTTCCCTCAGTTTCTCTGTGCCTTCACTGACTGAGCAACCCTGGTAATATGCTTTCTTCTCCCCTGAAGAAACTTTGGCTGTCCCAAAGTTTTGCTCAGTCCAGGACCCTGAGAGAAGGGACAGGATCAACCTTTAACTTAAACTCTTATAAATGGCACTTGAGACACTTTTAAGAATCAAAAATAACAAAAGGTTTTATTTAACATTAAGGGGTTGAAGTAAAACTAGCACATGCACAGACTTTTGACCTTATATATCAGGCTAATGAGAAGTTCTTAATTCATTCTCAGTTACTTTGATCTTTATACTGAGAGGCTTTTGTTCCAGTGTTTCCCCAAACACTCTAGTTCACTTTATCTGAGTAATTGCTGACTCTTGTGGTACCTAGATAGCTGGTATCCTTTTTCCTGTACCCAAACTCCTTCTCTTGGTATACCAGTACTCTTCTTGAGTTGTTCACCAACTATTTATTTTATTTTATTTTATTTATTCATTTTGTACCCCGTTCTCCCTGCGAACAGGCTGAGGGTGGCTTACATAATTGGTATAGATTAAAATACATAAAACACATAAATGAATGAATTCAGTACATTAAAATCATACAATTATAAAATCATAAGGTGCTAATGCTGTTGATGTCCTTTGAGATGGTGTTAGGTTACTTAAGATGGTATTCTGTAACCATGGCAGACTATTAATGTCTTTACAGGCAATTTCTAATCACACCAGACCAGGGATCTCTGTATTCCTTAGAGATAACTCTCCCTGTTTGACTGGGTAGGGAATAATCTTCTCTTTCTAGAGGATCTATTGCCTTTCATTTAGTCTGAATGGGAGTTTTCTCTATTACCCAAACTTCTTTGACAAATTTTCCCCCAATTCTCTGTCTATGTTCAAGCTGCTCTCAGCTACTGCTGAATTCAGACGGATTCAGTCAAGGTTGAAATCTGACTCTCTCAGCACTAAACCCCTTTTCTGTCAGGGCTATTCACAGATGGTCTCGGTATACTTCTCTTTTCAGTTAAGGCAGGAATCTGACTGACACTCCTGAGCATTCAGCTCTCTCAATAATCAGATTGCTTAGAGCAGCCTGTCACGCAAGACTTAGCCATTCACAGTGCTTTAGTTGTTGGTACAGTACTTCTAGGCCTCTTTAAAAGTACAGTCCATCACAGAAGCTTTTCCTGCAGTCTCCAGGCTTTTTCCCTGAAGTCATTCTAGCCCTTTAAATATTCCAAATCTCTGCTTCCTTCCAGATATTACTTGTCTAGCTGGAGGGGGAGGAGGCTTGGCCACCCCATGGTCTCTCACTAGACCTAGTAACATTTCTAAAAGGGTGCTTCGGGGTGAGGCTGGAAAGCAATTGAATGAACCACTCCCCACCTATTCTCTGCTGAGAGAGATAATTTTTAAAAAACCCTCAAGGTGAAGGTTTTGCTCAGTTCAAACCTCCAAAGAAAAATGCATTTCTTCACAGCTTCATTCTCACATTATTGGATATTATACTGTTGTTGAGTGATAGTAATCATTCTCCTCCTGGATTGTCTTGTCTGAATAAGAAAATTCAACTATGAATGAACTGTAAACTAGAGAGCCAGTTTGGTGTAGTGGTTAATGTGAGAACCCTTACAGAGCCAATAAGCCAGGCCTTCTGGAATTAAAAGTCCTTTTTTATTCTTAATGGTCCATAGTAGGTAACACATTTTGTGTTAGTGATTCAGAGCAAAGGGCTGTAGGTAAGTTATACATTATCCAAAAGTGAAGGGGGAGGAGGGGCACCAATCAGGTTAGTCAGAAAGGGCGCCACATTACATGTCCATTTAGCTTCCCAAGGAAAGTGCGCTCAAATGTGCAATTGCTCATCCCACATTCCTTCCCACCTCCCACCGAAACCTCCCCAGCAATTCCCAGGCCGCAGTTAGAGAGGCACCTGGAGAGCAGAGATAGCAAGCCAAGGTCATATTCATCAGTAAAGCAGATAACAGTTTCAACAGCAGTTATGAGCCCTCTGTGGAAGCGGGTGACGTAGACTGGGTCAGGGAAACCAACTCCCTCTCGGGAAATGTCAGATTCTGACAGTTAAGTGCACAGACTCTAATATGGGAGAACTGGGTTTGATTCCCCACTCCGCCACTTGCACCTGCTAGATGACCTTGGACAAGCCATAGTTCTGGCACAGCTGTCCTTGAAAAAGAGCAGTTACTGTCAGAGCTCTCTCAGCTCCACCTATCTCACAGGGTGTCTGTTGTGGGGAGGGGAAGGGAGAGAAGTTTGTAAGCTGCTCTGAGACTCCCTTGGGTAGTGAAGAGTGGGGTATAAATCCAATCGCCTCCTCCTTCTCCTCCTCCTTCTTCTCCTTCTCCTTCTTCGCATCAATTGCCCCAGTATCCAGCAATGCATGGATGCAGTCTTTGTTGTCCTGCAGCTGGACTGGAACAGGACTTGAGTCACTGTGATCATTAGCAACATTTATCTTTGTATCCTCAGTATACTCCAAAACATCATGT
The DNA here is from genome assembly GCA_029233225.1 of Lepidodactylus listeri. NCBI lineage: Eukaryota > Metazoa > Chordata > Lepidosauria > Squamata > Gekkonidae > Lepidodactylus > Lepidodactylus listeri. The sequence goes on from JARCFY010000006.1 coordinate 113,376,504, forward strand.
ACCGTGTACACTGTAAAGAGCAGATCTTTAGACACAGAAAGCTACCCGGGAACCAGCATGATGTAGTGGCTCCAGGGCAGAACAGGACTGACAGGAGACTCAGATTTAAATCCCCAACTGCAGCTAAAAGAGGAGATAGTTGGGAACACCATGACTGATCAGGGATCACCGTTCTAGCAATTGCATTTTTAGCCAGCTCTGCCTCCAAGGAGCTCAGAGGAATATACACTTCTGATTCCCCCTTCTCCCAATTTTATCCTCACAGCAAATCTCAACCTCAAGCTGGGGCTTGGATTTCTCCCAGGGTTTTAACTAATCTCCAGACTACAGAAGTCAGGAAATGACAGTTTAAGAGGGAAGACACGATGGTGTACCATAAAGTCTAGGAGTAACAGGAGTCCTAGAGTGGCATCACATCCCCACTGAGTTTTCGCCTTCTCCCGGAACTTACCCTGTCAAGAATTTCCTAAGCCATAGCTGACAACTCTGACTGCAAGCCAGAATAACACTGATTCAGATTGGAATTGTAAAACGGAGGGGAGAGTAAGTTTAATTGTTCATTCATCCAATGGCTTTTCTGTTTGAAAGGTTCTATCTTTATTTAAAATGTTTTCTTAAAGGACAAATTATTTTCTTTACCCCCCTCAATAACAGTAAGGTGTGCGTCATTTCAATTTGTGAATTCATGTGGGGGTTACAAAATTAAAATCACTCTCTGTGTAGTCTAGAGGTGTGTGCTTGGTATACATTGAGCTGAATAAATACCCCCAAAATACCTTATTGGTACTTTTGGGGGTATTTATTCAGCCAAATCAGGTTTTCTAATGGTTTTTGCAAAGCCAAGTGTCATGGAGCCACATAGCAGCCAGGGCATGACTCTATAGGGGAGGGGCTTTTAAAATGCCTTGCCTTCCCAAGTTGCCCTACAGCCGTGGCATGCCTTCACAAGTGAAGGGAAGGCAATTTGCTTTCCCTTCACTCATGGAGGCATGCAACCAGAGGGGAGAGTGAAAGGGAGGGGCTTAAAGGCTTCCTCCCAGTTAAACCTATCAGCTGACAGGCAGTGCTGTTCAGTTTAAATGGGAGGAAGCCTCATGGCTTGGGGATCCAGTACCCATTATACACTATAGGGAATGGTCAAATAATGTTGACAATACTGATTATTTCCAGAATCCCAATATAATACTGATATGGGGGGTTGGGAATATTGGTATATACCAACATTTTCTGGGTTGGGTAGACCCAAACCCGAAAAATACTGATCTCTTTTGTGCATACCTCTAGTGTAGTCCAAATATGAACTGGAGCTGTGTTCAGTTATAATTTTGCATTTCACAGATGAAGAGTTGAAGATCACTTGGGCCAGTGAATCTCTCTCTGTCTCTTTCAGCCTAATGATCACACAAGGATGTTGGGAGGACAAAATGGAGGTCAGAAGAATTATATACCCTGTCCTGAGCTGTGTAGATAAACTGGCAGGATCACTATATGATAGAGATCTTGACATCCCCTTTAGGGGTTGCTGCTGTTTTGTTGTTGCTGTTTTTATGTCAACAATATTACTCTGAAACATAGGGGATGCGTGAGCAGCAATTAGAGAGTTCATACTAGCTCTTGTATCCAAGGCACCTGATCCAATTCTGGCGTTGAAGTCACCGCCTAGTATAAAATGGGAATTGGGAAACTGAGACGTTAAAACTTCAATGGAGGCTCCCAGAGAATCCCAGGGACTTCCATATGGCTTATACTTGGCGTTGTTTGGAGGTATATACACATTAATGCATATAAGATTGCCAAAATTAAGGCCTTTGATTAGTAAGATTTGAAAATTACTTGGACAACTGTTTTCCAATACTTGTAATTCAACGTCCAGATCTACTGTTATAAAAATTGCCAAACCTCCAGAACCCTGACCTTTTAAATGGGATTTAACTGCGGGGACTTGTAAGGTCCTATAACCCTTAATGAAGAGCTGTTCTAGGTCCTGGCTCCAGGTCTCCTGGAGAAAAATGATATGATAACCTTGCAGGAAATCTAAAAAATCAGAGTCATGGAGCTTATTTTGCCACCCCCCAATATTCCAAGACAAAAACTTTAGTTGTCAGGCTTCATGTTCTATCTTATTTAGATTATCCTCGGGATCTAAACATATGCAGCCATTTTTAGGTGGCCCACCCAATACCCTTTGACCCCCTGTTGGCTTGCTGGGATGCTGCCCATGGCTGCCTCTAAGGTTTCCCTCAAATTGTCCAATTATAGGGGTTCCAACTGCAGGACTCTGAAGCATAGATAGAAAGGATTAAGAGTAAGCATGACTAGACATACAGGGGCAAACCTTACATCTTCCCTTAGCATTCATTATTATGTATACAGGAAGGAAGAACCTCTATAAAATCCAGAGGCAGAAATACAACAGATGTCAAGAGGAATGATTATATGCAGGGAATAGTCAACTTGGCCCCCCCACTAAGCAAAATGATAGAGTCAGCAACAGACAAGCCATTGAGGTTGTGATTGCACACAATTTTCGGGAGACACAGAGCCAAACAGAATGAGCTTTGTTGAATTTATTGATCTCGATTCACTCTTGTAGTAGTTTTATGGCATGTAAATTGTGTCACTTTTTGCATTTCTTTGTCAATCAAAGCACTTACATAGTACAGTGAAACATAGAATGCCTGGGTCTGTACCCCCAACCAGAGGAACTTCCTCATCAGTTTACACTCACCTATTCAGAAGTAAAAATTTTAAAAGAAATTTCAGGAAGGCCTCAGGATATAGAACTTTGAGGGACACAATAGAACCTGTCTCACCCACTGGGACACTCAGATGGCATACACGATTCTCCTTGCTTCCATTTTATTCTTGCAAGAAGGCCTGGTTCATGCTATTAAACTGTCCCAAGCATGCTCTTCCCATGCGACTTCGGGAAGATCGAAGACAGGCTGCACAGGGAGCTCTTTTATGGATCATCTGGATGTCAGGTGGCAATGACACAGGACATGAACAGAGGCACATACTACACATATATATCTTCCCACATGACCACCCTCACTGCTTGGTACCTCAAGAGGCCACTGTTTTGACCTGTACAAAAGTTAAATGACCAGGAATGTTGGTGTCACCTAATCATCTTTACAAGCCATGACATGTTTACCTAGTCAATGCGAGGGAAGTTGAAGTCTTCCATTATAACAACATTTCCTGCTTTAGTGACCTCCTCCTTCCTGGGGTGAACAGCAAGAGTGTCTTTGGCAGAGTCTTCTTTGGTTTACATGTCAGCCACTTGTGAGTGCACAGGTGCACGAGTGGAGGACTGGGCTGTTCACACTGGGGGAGGGAGTGAAAGAACCCTTTGACTGTCTTGGCTCATGCTGAAAAAGGTGGCCAAGGCATCTGCTAAAGAACTGAGTAAAGATGATACTGAGGTTACATTTGGAGGGTAGATAGACAAACGTGGGGTGCCAGATCAGGCCTGTGGACTACCAGTTTCTTAATATGGATTGTGCATAAATGTACTTCATGTTCCAGTGAGTTTAAACTATAAAACTGGATGGCTGAGTTTGTCATGATGAATCATCAGATGCAGATCATCACTTGAAGTCTTGTTTAATTCTCATGTTTAAATTCTTACACATACATACACACAGACACACACATCTCTTTACTCCAGCTCTATGCTCTTTCTCGTTGGCTCCCTTTCATAATGTCCACTTGTCCTCCTTGTTATTAGAAGTACTGTCACTGGGCAGCTTCACCCTGATAAGCTCTTGTTTGAAGCCATGGTCCGTGGGGCACCTCATTCACGTCCTCTCTAAATACAAATCTGCCACTCAGTAATTATCCCATCACTGTAAAAAAAAAAGTTTCCTTCCTTTCTCATTTGATTGCTATCTAATTATCTTTGAATATGTGTTTTTTCCTTCAAGCCCATCTTGAGAAAGTTATGGTTTCATCTGAAGTTTTCAGTGCCCGTTTTGCTTGTCACACTTCCAAATGAAAAGCCTGACAACAAATCTTAAAGCATTCTAATGAGTTTAAGATTATTCTTCCAGTGCTAATGGTGATTTAACATTATTGTGGGACTTCAAAAGCTGGAGGTACTTCGGGATAGGCTATAAAGCACCCTCATCATTTTAAAGCGTTCTGAAATGCACAAAGCAATTCAGATTTATGGGAAATAAAGTTGGGAAAGTGAATGCGGTTCTCAGCATCATGCCACCTACAGGTTTTGAACAACTAGAATGTGCCCCCCCCCCCCCAGCATTTAATTAAAAGATTATTGGGGTTCGTAAGAAGTATTGCACCATTGCAAGGATTTTTTTTTTTTAAAAAGAACGTTGGCATTTCATTCTTACTGGGAAAATTAAGATCTGCAAATTAATCTTGCATTGCCTAAACAATGTTTTTGTTATCTATGCTTTTGTGATCCTATGCAGAGTCTCTCCACTTTAAGCCCATTAAAATCAGTGGGTTTAGTAAGCCTCCATAGGATCAGTCAGTTATTCTTGTTGTAATAGCAAGATCAGCTGCCTAGTTTCTCGATGGAATTTCTCTTCTACGCCAAAAGGAATACGCATAGCACCACGTTTTTATGTTCTGTTTATCAATATGATGCAAGCAGTTACCAAAAACCCTTATAATACACCTACAAAAAGACCACTATAGGCTGTAAATGCCACCCACAGTGCCATCCTAACTTAGCAGAGGTCCAACCTTCCAAGTTCACTGAAGAGATGGAAGTGTGTAACTCTGCATAGGATGGCATTCAGAGCATCCTTTCCACTAGGTCAGCTCTCCCCTTCTTCATTTTGATTTCAGATCTGTACGTCCAACCCCATCTTTAATGGGGAGCCAGTTTAGTGTAGTGGTTAGGAGTGCAGATTCTAATCTGGGACAACCAGGTTTGATTCCCCACTCCTCCACGTGCAGCTGGTGATGTGACCTTGGGTCAGTTCATAAGTTCTTTCAGAGCTGTTCTCTCAAGGACAGTTCACGAGGGAGCTCTCTCAGCCCTACCTCACTCACAGGGTGTCTGTTGTGTGGAGGAGGAGAAGGGAATGGGATTGTAAACTGCTCTGAGACTCCTTCAGGTAGTGAAGAGTGGGGTATAAATCCAGACTCTTCTCCTTCTTCTTCTAGTGGCATTTGCTGGCTGGTTCTTGTATCACAGTGACTTTACAGACAAGTTATTGTACTTTTGGCCACTACTGGCTTAATGATCTGATGTCAGGGAAGAGTTGGACATCCAAGGCTGGGCAGTGGAGTTCTTAGAAAGGTACTGGAGATCTCAAAATGTGAATCCCAAGGTTCTTCAGAAACTTTTTTTATACCTTAAAACCACTTCTTTACTGACAGTATGCCATGGCCATTCATACACCACTGAGATATTGAGATGTTCAGCCATTTTATCATATTTCAGAAAATAGAGAACTGGCAGTGGGTGCATGAACAGATGTCTGGGGTTTGCTGTGGGGTGAGATCTATTTATCTCCATTTTTACTCCTCTACCAACCAGCTTTCTTTCTTCTTTCTTTTTAAGGTAAGTCTCAAGCTTCTTCCCACGTGGACAGGGCTCATTTCGTAGCAGGAGCTCCTTTACATGTTAGGCCACACACCCCTAATGTAGCCAATCCTCCAAGAGCTTACAGAGCTCTTCATACAGGGACTACTGTAAGCTCTTGGAGGATTGGCTACATCAGGGGTTTGTGGCCTAATATGCAGAGGAGCTCCTGCTACGAAATGAGCCCTGCATGTGGAGATATACAGGGAAAGGCATATCTCTGCAAGGAATGAGGCTCAAGACGTAGATTTTTTTTAAAAAAAATGAAAAAAAATGAAAGCTGGAAATTCACTTGACCTATCATTACAGCAGTACATTGATGTATCAATACTCTGGTGTCATTAAAATAAAAAATAAAAATGAAACAATTAATTTTTAAGGAGGAGGAGTATTTTGGCAATGATGAAAGTCCAGTCATCAAAAAGTGGGCCAGAGGTGGGTGGGAATAGAATGGAGGTGAATGGCAGTGGGTGGGACAAAGAAAACCAGCAGAAACATTATGCACAAGAAAAAAGGCAATTCAAAATCAGCTTCCAAAAAAAAGAATAGGGTAAAAGTAGTCTCACAAGGAAAAAAGGGGGAAAACAGGTAAAAACCAAACAAACAAAACCCAAAGTGAAAACTAAAGGCACAAAAATGTGTGCGGAAATCAGAGATAAACCAAAGCAGTATGAGGCCAGAACCGAGAAGGGGGAGGAGATTGTAGGAAAGCAGAGACTGCACCTTTCTTCCCTATAGGATCCAAAGATGCTTATATTGTTCTCCTCCTTCTTTTTATCCTCACAACAACCCTGTGCAGTCGAGATTAGGGTAAGAGAGTGTAACTTGCTCAAGGTCACCTAGCAACCTTTCATGACAAAGCTGGGATTCAGACCTGGATTTTCCAGGTCATAATCTGACACTCTAGCTCACTGGCTCACAAGCTGTTCCTTTTATTTGAATTGTGAGACGTAATTCCTAATTCCTTAATTCTGATAGGTGGCTGCTTCTTGATATGATGGCAACAATGGTAAACATTGTAGAAACAATTCAGTTACAAAGCTGATTGGGTAAGAACATGGCAACAGCCCTAGACTGTAGAACTGCCCAGTGCATTTATGGGATATGTGAGACCTCTGCTCAAAGTAGTCAAGGATCAGATCTTTGTTGGTGAAACACAGTTCTTTATTTCCAATCTCTACATTGGTACAGCTTCTCGGATTATTGTCAGAGATAACGCATACAATAGAAGCAGGTCTATTATACCTTTCTAGGCAGTTTGAATTACCCATAGGTAGCCAATCACTACAGGGGAAAAACGGCGGGCAAAAAGGGCTCTGGCCGTTTGCTTCCCACAGGAAAGAAAGTGAGGTGTCAAGTTGTAAATTTCCCTTCCCAAACCAGACCCTTCAGATGTTACCATTTCACATAACAATCAATGGCCTCGAGGCTTTCGCACGTTGATAAGAGATGAGACTTGTCCTCCCTTGGAGTCCCAGCCGGGACGAATGGAATGCGGAGGCAGGAGTGTGAGAGGCCCATTGTTCCCATACTTTGAAGTTGTCATCCTCCCGCTCTGACAGTTACACAAACCAGGCCTGGTCAGGGTCATAAAACCTGGGGTCACATATTCTACATACATACTGGCCAAAGTGAGGGTTCACCTAAGGAAGGGGTGATTACATGGCAGGTGTTAGGGAAGCATCTAGCATACATACATGGCAATATGAATATAGCAGGGCATACAGACATGGCAGGGGGAAGCATAGCAATAAAACAGAGTACATGGATAGAAGCAATAGAAAATACTTTGTCTGAATTAGCAGATTCTGACAGATATCCCCTCAGTGCTGTTATCAAAGGTCATGTTACAAACTTTGTCATGGCTTTTGGAACAATGAGGAAAGGTAATGATCCAGAATCTCTGGTAAATGGTATGAGTTTTAATACTTCAGATTGCAGAGGTGAGACTACAAAACAAAATGTGAAATGAACATTACTACCAGCTGAAATTATCTTGAATGAATTATTTTGAATCAGATCACCTTGACTTTTTTTTTTTTGGCCCAAGTCCATCTTAAGGTTTAAGGTCCAAGTCCATCTTAACTTTAACAAATAAACTTCACCAAATTTTTACTGTCCTTGTGATAGAAGAGGCACATAACTCCCAGGATTATGGTCAGGTTTAGGGATGTGCATGTACCGGATTTTTGTGGCTTGTGGCTAAACCATGAACTGAACCACTAAGTGATAACATCAATTTGTGAACCAAACTGGTTTGTACCAGTTCATGAGCCATTTAAAATTTAAACCCCTGCTTTCTGTTCCCTGTGGCTTTTCATGGGGAGCAGAAAGCAGGGGTTTAAATAGCTCTGAACAATTACACAACTGAGCAGTGGGGAGCTCCCAGCCACTGAGCTGTTTTTCATAAAGAGCAGAAAGCAGAGGTTTAAACCCCTGCTTTCTACTCTACACGAACCACCATGAACTGACACAAACTGCATTGAAATTCATGAAAGTTCATGGTGGTACTTTAGTTCATGAAAATTGCTTTGTGAACCATGAACTGACCAAAATTTGTGATGAATTTTAGTTCCGCAGCCAGTTTGTGCCCATCCCTAGTCAGGTCATTGACCTACTTGCTGCCAAATAGCACTGCTTGCATTTTGTCCCCTTTTTGTCTGTGCCATTTGATGCCTGACATTAGACACAGTGAAAACTACTCTTCCTGTTTGTTGTTTTGGGTAAACTAATTGAGAAGGTGGTCGCGGATCGGTTGCAGGGCTTTTTGGATGATGCCTCCATATTAGATGCCTTCCAGTCCGGCTTCTGACCAGGCCATGGGACAGAGACGGTCCTGGTCACCTTACAGATGACCTCTGGAGGCACCTGGATCAAGGCGGTATGGTGGTGTTGATGTTAGACCTGCCAGCTGTGTTCAGCATGGACAACCATCAACTACTGGCCCACCGCCTCACCGACATTGGGATCCAGGGGTTAGCCTTATAGTGGCTTTCCTTGTTTCTCCAAGATCAGGGACAGAGGGTGGCTGTTGGGAAGCAACTGTCCCAAAGACACCCACTGTTATGCAGTGTGCCACAGGGTGCACTCTCCCCAATGCTATTTAATATCTACATGTGCCCCCTTGCCCAGATTGCCCAGAGGCATGGGTTGGGTTGTCATCAATATGCTGATGTTACCCAGCTCTATCTGTTGTTGGACAGCCAGTCAGACTCTAGTCTGGGAGATCTGGACCTGCCGTTGAAAGTCATGGCTGGTTGGCTTAGGCAGAGTCAATTGAAATTGAATCCGACAAAGACGGAGGTCCTATGTCTAAGTTGGAGTGGTCCAAGGTTAGGGATCCCTCTCCCAACCTTCGATGGGGCACTGTTGATGCAAGCGCCAGAGGTTAGGAGTTTGGGAGTGCTCCTGGACACCTCATTAATGATAGAAGCCCAGGTAGCAGCCACTGCAAGATCGGCCTTTTATCACCTGTGGCTGATCAAGCAGTTGGTTCCCTTTCTTGAACGCAATGACCTGGCTATGGTGATCCACACATTGGTTACCTCAAGATTGGATTACTGTAATGCTCTCTACATGGGGCTGCCCTTGTCCCAAATCTGGAAGCAGCAGCTGGTGCAGAATGCAGCGGCGAGGCTGATGTTGTGTCTTCCCATGTGGGAGCACATCCAGCCGGCCCTAGAAGCACTGCACTGGCTGCCTATAGCATACCGGATACGGTTCAAGGTGCTGGTGCTTACTTATAAAGCCCTATATGGCCAGGGACTTACTTACCTAAGGGACAGCCTCTCCCCATATGTACCCCAGCGAGCACTATGATTGGGCTCCTAGAACCACCTAGTTCTCCCAGGGCCTAAGGAGGCCCGATTGGTGGCAACGAGGATCAGGGCCTTTTTGGTGGCAGCCTCACACTGGTGGAATGAGCTCCCGGATAACATCAGGGCCCTGTGGAACCTTTTACAGTTCCACAGGGCCTGTAAGATGGAGCTCTTCCGCCAGGCTTTCAAGTAGGGGCCGCCTCGACCCGATAGCCCTGGCCCAACCACTGAAGACCGCCAATGGACCATCAGCACCACGTTCTGTTGACACCGCCCGGGCAAAGAGGCTGAAGTTTTCACCATCATGTATTGTATTTTAAAGTCTGTATAGTATGTTTTACTCTATGGTTGTTTTATGGAATTTTATAGGAATCGTGTTGTTAGCCGCCCTGAGCCTGCCCAGAGGCGGGGAGGGTGGGATAGACATTTAAATAAATAAATTGTTGTGGCTCTACACTACAGTCAGTTCCTTGGCAGAACTAGTGTGGTATTGTGTTAGAGTGTCAGACTAGGATCTGGGAGACCCAGGTCCAAATCCCCACTCTGCCATGGAAGCTCACTGGGTGACCTTGTGCCAGTCACACACTCTCAGCCTAATGTACCTCAAAGTGTAGCTGTTGTGAGGACAGGAGAATGTTGTTATTTGTCACTTTGGGTTTTCTAAAGATCTAAATAAAGAAATATGGAAACTATTGACATCCTATACATTTTCTATAGACCTCCTGTATGCTAGAGAAATCTGTATATTCAAAGAACCTGATTTCCTTTTGAAGTAAACCCTGAAGCATTTGGATCAAGCATCTCAAGAGGTACAAATAAATGGATTCAAACCATATGATGCATATACTTTGCTGATAAAAAGGACATCACCCCACTAGCTATCCCAAAATTCTGTGGGAGTTTGACTCCTGGTAACTGAGTCTTCACTGTCTACTAGGCATCTTGGTAAATGAATCCAGCAGTGCTGTTCACAGCAATTTGCCTCCAGTGCCATTCATCCTAATTGAATTGTAAATGAAGTAGTCTTGGTGTAAACAGGCTGGAGATTTTTTCCCCCATTGCTGGAAGGCACAGGAAGGAGAGGAAAGAATGAGACTGGGTGGAGGAACCCATAAATACCCTTTTTTATTATTTAGATGACTTTGACTGGAAGGATATATGTTTCCCCTAAGGTCGCTTTCCAATTTTTGATTGCTGGTCAAAGAGTAAAATGATAAATTATATGAGAGTAATACAAGGCTGGGGCCCTGACTTCGATGGCCAGGCTGGCCCAATCTCATCAGATCGTAGAAGCTATGGAGGATCAGTCCTGGTTAGTACTTGGATGGGAGACCACCAAGCAAGTCCAGGATTACGATATAGAGACAGGCAATGGAAAACCACCTCTGTTAGTCTCTTGCTTGGAAAAGTGCCATAAATTGGCTATGACTTAATAGCAGTTTCCACCACAAGGTAGCCTGGTCATGTAATAGAAAGGGGTTTAATCCATTGGTCAATTATAGATAGATATAAAAAACAGCTTGGTTGGCTTTCACTAAATAGATATGCCAATAATCATATCTGTCTATACATTTTTATCCCACCCTTAATTCAAGAAGCTGAAGGATGGCATACGTAGTTCTTCATTTTATTATCACAATATCCCTGTGAGATAGTTTAGGCTGAGAGAGTGCAGCTGGCCCAAGGTCACCTGTGGGGTTCCTGGTTCATGTGAGCATTTTGGATGACTCTAGGCATGCACTTAAGAAACCCCAGGCATCTAGTTAGCTTTCCAATAGAAGATCATGTAACTCTTAGCTAGAGGTACAGCCCAGCAGGGGTCCGTTGGGGCCGGAGCGAGGCGGAGCAAAGCTCCGCCAGCTCAGGAGTGGCCACTAGGGCAGCCACGGGCCGAATCAGATTCTCTAATCTGATTCAGTCTGCTGCCGAATTGCCGCCGAAATTCGGCTGCAATTTTAAAAGCGACTGGAGGGGAGGGGGTTTGAGGGAGAGGCTCCAAACTTGCAGGGTAGCTGCTGGGGCCTCTTCTTGAAATACCCACCAAGTTTCAAGAAGATTGGACCAAGGGGTCCAATTCTACGGGCCCCCAAACAGGTTGCCCCCATTCCCTCCATTATTCTCTATGGGAGGAAAAAAGTTAACATTTTTTCCCACCATAGAGAACAATGGAGGGGATGAGACAAGCTGTTTGGGGGCCCATAGAATTGGACCCCCTGGTCCAATCTTCTTGAAACGTGGTGGATATTTCGAGGAGAGGCCCCAGCAGCTACCCTGCAAGTTTGGAGCCTCTCCCTCAAACCCCCTTTCCTCCAGCCCCTCATATCCCCTATGAATTTTTGCCATTGATTTCAAGGGGTATAATGGGGCTGAAACTGACATTCCCTTTCTGACACACTTCCAGTGATATCAAGGGATGTGGCATATGCTAATGAGATATGCTAATGAGTTATGCTAATGAGCTCCTGCAGCTCTTTTTCTACGAAAGGACCCCTGCAGCCCAGTAACACTATGGATTTTTTTTCTGGGTATAGTAAACAGGTAAATATTATTAGAGAATCTCTGCTTCCATTCTAAGCTTTTTATTAACATGTAACTATTGCATTCTTAAAACAGATTAAATCCATAAAATATTATACCATCCATCCATCATTGTTACATATATAATTAAAGGAGAGTAATTATATGAGTCCATAAAAGTTTCTTGCCCCTCAAATAAGCAGGTCACAGACAGAGCAGCTCCATCTAAAAAGAAGTTCTTGATTGATATAACTTCCCATATTTATAGGATTTTAAAATAATCTCCTAACAAGACCTAACTATCTCACTTGATTAGGGCACACATTCTTGGCACTATCTTAAAACTTTAAACACCACACACACACACACACATTTGAAATATCTTCTTGGAATATATAGAAACTAGGAGCAAGGCTCATTGTGAGAAGAAATACAGTGGGCTCTAGAAGGAATCTGCAGGTGAGTGCCCCGGGTGTGGCTGGTGGGGCGACAGAGGGAAGGGGAAAATAGAGAGAGAAAAGGGGAAAATGGAGGCAAGCCATGTTTATTTCCTTCTGCTTAGCTATAAGGCAGGGCTGTCTCAAGTCCTTTTGCTGCCCCAAGTGGGTCGTGTGGGAGGACAGCCTCATGGTAACAGGTATGGTTCCCTCCACCCATGACTTACGTTGATTTGGGGTTATGCAGTGGCAGGTAAGGTAGAAAATCATCTCCTCCTATGCAATGTCTTCTGAGTTCCAAGGGTCTGGAAAGTGGTTCCATAGTCAGTTACATGGTTGCCAACTCTGAGTTAGGAAATACCTGTAGATTTGAGGGGTGGAGCCTGGGGAGGGAAGGATTTGGGGTGTGGAGGGACCTCAGCAGGGTATAATGCCACAGAGTTCATTGCCCAAAGCAGCCATTCTTTCCAGGAGAACTGATCTTGGAGATCTCCAGGTGTGCCTGGAGGCTGGCAATACTAAGGAGAGGGACAGACCTGTAGATTTGAGGGGTAGAGCCTGGGGAGGACAGGGTTTGGGGTGTGGAGGGATTCAGCAGGGTATAATGCCATAGAGTCCTCTATAACCGGGAAATTTTCTGTAGGAGAAATTATGTGCTGTGACTGAGGAACACGGTGATTTCTGAGAGATTTCCAAGCCCCACAGGGAGATTGGCAACTCCAGTGACCATTTAAGGGAAGATTGGGAGACCCCAGTACACATTCAATGACCCAACAGCAATAACAAACTGCTTAGACTGTTAGAGGCAAAGGCCAATTAGGCCGCATATGCAAATGAGCTTTGTGTTCCAACTGGCTATTGGGGGGAGAGGAACAGCAAACTGTTTAGAATGTTGGAGGTGTGGCAACACAGCCACTGGATAGGGACAGCTTGAGTGACACATCAGGCATCCAACTGATTTTGGCAAGCATAGAATGTTGCCACCCGGAAATGCAATCTCTATATATAATAACTGTGTTTTGGTCATAAACTCTCCTGAACATTCCACTTGCTCCTAAATCATAGTAACAGGTATGGTTCCCTCCACCCCTGACTTATGTTGATTTGGGGCTATGCAGTGGCAACTATGGCAGAAAACCACCTCCTCCTATACCATGTCTTCTGGTTTCAAGGGTCTGGAAAGCAGATCCATAGCCAGTTACAGGGTTGCCAACTCTGGGTTAGGAAATACCTGTAGATTTGAGAGGTAGAGCCTGGGGAGGACACCATTTGGGGTGTGGAGGGACTTTAGCAGGGTATACTGCCCAAAGGCACTCAGAACCCAATACTACACTGGCTGTCAGGGATGGGAAACAACAGAGCATGCTCAGCAAATCCACCTTGCACATATCAACATATGTTAAGTAACGTATCTATGGGACTGTTTCCTCCAGTAGGTCCCTGGGAGAGCCTTGCACTCTACTGATGCCAATCTGCTGGTGATCTCCGGCCCTAGGGATGTCCAGCTGTCCTCAACCTGGGCCTTTTGGGTCCTGGTCCAGACCTGGTAGAACTCTTTGCTAAATGACATCAGGGCCCTGTGAGATCTTATTCCACAAAGCCTGGAAGGCAGAAATATTCCACCAGCAGGGGTGGCTCTATCACTAGGCCAACTAGGCGGCCAACTAGGGGCACAGCTCGCAAATGAGGAGGCGGAGAGACTGAGAGCGAGAGAGAGACTCGGCGAGACAGCAAGAGAGCCCAGCTCGCTTTACAGATAGTGGTGGCAGCATTCCTCAGCCATGCTGGGTGAGCGGGCAGAGCCAAGGCACAGCCCGGGTGACCAGCAGCCACCACTCCAACAAGTCCACCCCTGCCTCCTCTGCCCCGTGCTGCCTTCGAGGACTGGACCAGCTTTGGGGGAGGGCGGGGGGAGATGCCGGCATGGGGCGAGGGAAAGGAGGGCACCCACGAGCAATGCTCCCTCTAAACTGTGGAGTCCTGTGAGCAAAAATCCTATTTTGTGAGCTGCTGGCGTTAAAGTTGTGAGCCAGCGATCTGGCTGTTGCATCAATTAGTTTGCTCTGAGGCCATCCTTCCTGAGCTAAGCTAAAAATGTGTGAGCTGGAGGCTAAAAAACTGTGAGCTAGCTCACACTAACTCAGCTTAGAGGGAACACTGCCCACGAGCCCTGCGCACCGGTGTCGATTGGCGACGTGGCGTGATGCACCGCTAAACCCCCCTTACACACACAGCCCCCCCGACACAAACACCCTTCAGAATGACTGGGGAGGTGGCATTGGGGTCTGCACAGGCAAGAGGCTGGTCTGGCAAGGCTCTGTCGTGTCCATGTGGTTTGTTTCCTAAAGATCGGGACCCTTCCCACCATCGCTGGCTGGCGCTTTTCTCCCACCTCTTGATGTCCCCGGAGGCAGAGCTGGGGAGAAGAATTTTTTTTGGGGGGGGAGATCAGGGGAGGTTTGGCCAGTTGAGAAGACGGTGGGGTCACATTGTGGGGGGGTACTTAGCCAGTAACCAAGTGACAGAGAGGAAGCAGGAACGGATTCTGCGCACGGAGGGGGTGGGGTGGGGGGATGTCTGGCTGGCTTAGGCTGGAAGACTTCATGCTCTGGGCCCCAGAAGAAACACTGCCCAGTGTAAACCTTCCCAGCCTGTTTATATTTTGGGTCCCAGGAGAGTTTAAAGGTGGCAGGGAGACTGGGAAGGATGCTGCTCAAGGGACCCCGAGGGTGCCTTCCCTGCGGGGAAGGGGGTTCAAACGGCGCTGGGGGGTTGTTTTAATTGTGAAAGGGGGCTGTGATGGGCAGCGGAGGGCGGGTCATCATGTAGACAAGGAAACCAACATAAAGTTAAAAAAACAAAACAAGAAGGCAACTAGCAGCAGGGTTTCTTTACAGGGGGCTGGCAAGGGAGAAGACCACATGTGCTGCATTTGCATTAACCATGTGTGTGTGTGAGTGAGTGTGAAAAGCCTTCAAGTTGCTGCCAACTTTGCAGTCTTCCTAAAATGCATTTATGTTTGAAAATTGGTGGGCGCACGGGCGTGGGGAGCACCAGAAGGGATCCTCGCCTAGTGTTCAAAAAAACCTGGGGCCGGCCCTGTCCGCCAGGATTTTGGTTGAGGGCAGTAGTGGTTTTTCCTTGGCTGGCACCCTCCCCCCCTCTGAATTGCTGTTATGAGTTCCCTTTCCCCCTACCCAGACACTGGCTCAGTCATCCAGAACTGGGGTTAGAAATTTTCAGACACCATCATCACGGACTCTATTTGGGTCTTAATTGTATTAAACTGATTAGTGGAATTTTAATGTGTTTTTTTTAATGTTTTTATGGCACTATGCCTCTACATAAATCACCCAGCACCTGGTGGAAGCTGGGATAGGGTGATTAACAAATTCAATCATTCAATCAATCAATCAATCAATCAATGATGTCATTTATTTTAGCCAGCTGGTAATCAGTTTTACTTCCACCATTTTTCAGCATGGGGAGTATGTCTGTTCTATGGAGAGAAACCCTCTGCTCCTTGACCTGATGACTGTTCATACACAAAGGAATCTCATTTGGAAACAAAATAATTTGCAGCAGCCTGAATAGCCTAGCTTGGACCTAGCTTTCCACAGCTTGGGAGCTAAGCAGGATTGGCCACGATCAGTACTTGTATGGGAGACCACCAAGGAAAATGGGGGTTGCTATGCTGAGGAAGGCAATGGAAAGCCACCTCTGCTCATATCTTGCCTTGAACAACCCTTGATAAGGTTGTCTTGAGTTGGCTGTGACTCGGCAGGACTTTCTTCTTCAAACAAATAGTATAGGCCACTTCCTCACTGTCATTTTTGTCACTCGTTTTTCAGGGTTTCCCTCTTCCAATGTGTTTTGCTCTTTCTAAGTAGTCAAAGAGGGAGCAATACACATGTGGAAAAGGGGGGTGGGGGGAACCCAAAGCAATAGGGACGAACGAGTGACAAAACTTTCATGACCCTTTGTATTTTGTACTTTGTACACTTTAAATATCTTTATCAATCCCATGTTTCTTGATCTCCTAGAGCTAATTTGGCTTTTATCGCGAAATACTAATAAATGTGGGTAAATTTCTAAGAAAAGCTTTTAGGTTATAGCAAAATGGCTGCCACAGGAGACAGAACCAATCACAACTCAGGTAGAAGCTCTGTTTAATAGGACACCTTATGATCTACACAGCCAATCAGAAGCCCTGATGTGCAAAAGCCCCAGCTAGCCCCGCCCCCTTTCTAAAAGCACTTGGTGGGTGCCAGGAAAGGTCTTGGAAGCCACATGACCGGGCAATCACATAGAGACAGGGCCAGTACACTCATGCCTGCTCCCCCCCACACCGCACGCCGTGTGCTCAGTGAACATATGGGGCTGTCATCTGCACTCAGCTATAGTCATTACAGTGCAAAGCTAGTAATTATCAGTATTATGGATTTCACCCTATCACAGTGCATAACACAGAGGGAAATCGTATTAATTTCATGCATATCATACCATATAATGAGCACTTCCTAAATGCACTACTTCAAGATACACTCTTCTTCTTTAAATGTTACGTATTGCTCATTATTAAACTCTTCCTCCCATGAAATAAAGCAAATCGGTGTCCTTTAGTCTGATTTTATTGCAGAGGGTATTGCACTTGCGCTGCTGTTAAAACAACAAAGCGGTAAAGGAGAACATAATGGTTCATTCCTTCTCGATAAGGATAATTCTGTTTTCTGAGCTCAGTGAGTTTTGGCACCCGATATATCCATATGAAGCGAGATACGTTCTTGAGCTCAGATAGCTCAGTCCTGTAACATGGATGTTGGTGACTCATTGTTAGTCAACACCCTATGTTCTCTCAGAAAATAAATGCCTAACGCGAAGAATCTGAAAACATAGCTGCAGGCTTGTCGTTGAAGATAGAGACTCTCCAGACTGTTGCGGGGCAGGGGGTAGTGAAAACCAAATGGTAATGAAACCTGTAACTGATGTGAGAAATATTTAATTGAAACCAAAATAGGCATTCGTGACCAGTGATGAGAAACAAAGGCATCCCATCAGAAAATGTCACATAAGGTGTCTTGTAATTGCCTATATTTAGGAAAGGTCTATGCCAAGTAATAATTGAAATGCAAACTACCTTTTAAGACTTGAGCAGAGGAATTATTTAAATGCATAGTTAATATTAGACTACTACTGAGACATAAATATCTTGTTTCCTTGAATGTCCTGTTGAGATAATACATGGTGGGAACAAGAGGAATATTTATATACATTACAGTATAAGCCCAAAGAAACTGAGCCATGGATATTGTCATTATACCATCAGTGTATGGGTTTTGTTTGTTTTTTGCAAAGGAACATAAAGCTAACATTCTCTCTCTCTCTCTCTCTCTCTCTCTCCCCCCCCCCCCAGGAGATTATCATCTAAATTTTGAGAATGCAGAAACAATGGGGGGGGCGGGGTTTGGAGGCAAGGTAAAAGAGTGGTAAGGATAACAGAAGACAAATATGCTCAAATGTAATTGCACCTACTTATGGCCTTTTTCAACTGGAAGTCAGGATAACCTTAGGCCCAATTTACACCTCCCCTCTGAAGTAGTTTGACTGCTGTCTTTTCCCAAGCTCATTTCACACTGGTTTCAAATTTCACTCCAGGGGGTCTGAAGAGTACTAAGCAACGGCATTTGTTTAAAGCGGTATAATGCTAGCTTGACCACAGGAGGGCAATTAACGAATGTAAACAGTAATTTATAAACTAGAACCAGTATGGTTTGAAACTATAAACAGGTATAGACAGGGCTTTTTGAAACTAGAATGATTCTAGCGGGAAAGTCAGATGCAAATTTGACCGTAGAGAGCCACTGCCAAACAGATAGAGAGTACTGAGCTACAAGGACCAGCCAAGGAATCCGGCCAAACTCTTCACAGAAGAGACGCACAACTGAAGTGCTTTCATTCTGCTCAAAACTTTCTCTATGTCCTTCACTGTGAAATCCAGAGCTGGCTTTAAACATTTTTGCACCTGAACACATACATCAGAATTTAAGCACATTTTCAGTGTCTCCATTTTTTACAAATGAAAACACTTTTAATGAGGACACTAGTTTGAGGCTGCAGTTCGAAGATTACCTGGAAGTAAATACCATGGAATAAAATTAGACTTCCTTCAGAGTAAAAATACATAGGATGGCAATGATAGTGGAGGGTCAGAAGGAGATACTGGTAACTCCCTTTCCTCTTTGGCAGACTGGAACTGAAAGCCACTGAGACTAGTAATTAAGATGGCAGCAATTATGACTGGAAGTCTTTAGAGGGTTCTCTTTCTGAACCATCTACCTTGGTAGGAGAGAAACGTTCTGGTTCTAGAAGGGGCTGACTCTCTTTAGAAGAAAACAGGAATTCCAGCTTTCATTCTGATAGATCTTTTCTTTTTTTTTAAAGAACTCATTGGGAAAGGAGATTTGGAAAAAGGCAAAAGTCTCAGGATCTTCGGAAAGGTCACAAAAAGAAGATCTTAAAAAATTCAGTGGTAGTCAACCTTTTTAAGGTAGTGTTCACTGATTAGGAACTTGCAGTTCTTCAGGAGGGGCTTTATTTTATTCCTACTCCCAAACATGATCTGTTCAATCTTATAGTGGAAATCCAGCAAATGTTTTAAAAGATTAAATTGGCTGATTTTTTTTTTTTTTTAAGGAGGAAGAAGCACCTTTGGAAAATTGTAGAAATAAATGTAGACCCAAATCTGCTTTCTGTCCCACTTCCTGTAATCCAAGAGTACAGATTTTTGTAGTAATCAAGGATATTTCTGCTCTGGAAGG
This sequence comes from Lepidodactylus listeri, assembly GCA_029233225.1. Taxonomy (NCBI): domain Eukaryota; kingdom Metazoa; phylum Chordata; class Lepidosauria; order Squamata; family Gekkonidae; genus Lepidodactylus; species Lepidodactylus listeri. The sequence continues at coordinate 113,395,657 of JARCFY010000006.1, forward strand.
ACAGCAGAAACCTGTTTGGCACAATTTAACAGGCAGGAAAATTTGGCTCTCAAATGTCTTTATGAACGGAATGACGTTAGTTTCAAACCTGCTGTTAAAGAAGGTACAATTAATCTTAGATAAAGAGGGCTATTTGAAGGAGGTTTATAAGCAACTGAGAAATACATCACATTATTCCAGGTGTACATCCAGCCCCACTCAATTAAGAGAGATATTGTTAACATCCTAGAGGAGGCATTATTGGAAGGATACATTTATAAACCCATATATTTCAGAATCTGAGGGAAAGATACTTCACTTTTATTTGCTGCCAGAAATTCATAAAGAAGTAACCCCTGCACCAGATAGACCTATTGTTCTGGGGTGTGGCCCTATTCTTGAGCCTTTAGATTCCTATGTGGACCATTTTTGAAGCCTTTTGTCCCTTTAACTGGATAATATCTGAAGGGCACTATGGATTTTTTGAACATGGTGAATCAGATAGAGTTAGATATGGAAGATGCCTAATTTGCAACTATAGATGTAGTTTCATTATATACCAGTATTCCTTAAACAGAAGCAGTGGGTGTTATTAAAATGGTTCTTAATAAAAGAGAGGACAATTTGAATCCTTCTACCAGTTTTCTTTGCTTCTTGGTGAAATTAGTCTTGGGAAAAAAACCATTTTTTTTTAATTCAAAAAGGAATTTTTGGCGGGATAAGTTTCAGGAATGGCCATGGGATACAAATTTGCCACTGAGTTAGCCAATTTGTTCATCAACCATTTCGAACACAGTCATATCTTTCATTAAAATAATGTCTTTGGCAAGTATATTAAAATGTATAAAGGATTTTGGGTGATATTTTCATGATTTGGAAGGGCCCTAAGGAGGTATTAATTCAGTCTGGGGAGTATATTAATTCAGTCCCTGAATCTTTCAAATTTGTATTTAAATTTGATTGCCATGAAATTTGTTCTTTGGATGTTCAAATCACTTGAGATGGTTCCTTTATTCATACTAATGTGTACAAGAAGCCTACGGATATTAACTCTTCATTAACTTTTGATAGTTTTCAACCTCAGCATCTAAAATGGAATTTACCTCATTCTCAGATGTTGAGGCTACACAGAAACTGTAGTACTGTGACAGATTTTTAGACACGCTGATATGCTAATGGATGAGTTCAAAATGAGGGGTTATTCGTTTAGAATTTTGAAGCAGGCCCTACTTAAGGCTAGAAATGTTGATAGGTCACTTTTATTAACATCTAAATGTAGATATAAGGAAACAAAGAGACTAGTTATTCCTCTCACCTTCGATGGCCTGTCTAGGGCTGCCAAGTCAGCCTGGGGGGCGGGGGATCCCCCGCTATAGGGGTTCCTGATCCGCCGGACGGCATTCGGCCGGCGGGGGGAACCCCACCCCCAAAGTCGTCCAGGCTGGACAACTTCCCAACGTAGTGACATCACCCGGAAGTGACGTCACCACGTTGGAGACATTGCCAGAGCATCGCCCTGGGAGGCTCCTGGGTGGCTCCCGGACAGCGAAGGACTCCCCCCCGCCAGTCCGTGAGTATGACTTGGCAGCCCTAGGCCTGTCCAATAAGGTGAAGTACTGGCATCTTTATTATCATTATCTTCTTCTTTTTCTGAATCTCCCATACCTGCTACCACAGGACTTTGGGCGATATACAACAATGAATAAAAACATCACTATGAAAAAAAAAAAAAACTTTAATACCAGTAGATAGATTAAAACTCCAGATGGCAAACTAATCCCCCCCCCCATTCCAAACTGACCGGCCACCTCATGGGCAGAGGGGGGACACAAAATGATCTGGAGAGCATAAAAGGGTGCCAGCTACAGTGGAAACTGTTGCTGTCCTCAACCCAAAGCCTGGTGGAAGATCTCTGGCTGAGGACAGACTGGCAATCTGGAGCGAGATGAATGCGGAGGAAACTGCTGCGGGGGAAAAACTCCCCGGGGCTGGCCGTTCACACCGGCCGGTGTATTGCGCAACGGTGCCGATATGGAGTGTTCAGACTGCTGTGGAGTGGCCCCACGTGGGCCGACCTCCGCAGCTCGAGATAGGGCTGTTTCGGCAATTTGTGCATGTGCGCACGTGCGCTCATGCGCAAACTGGCAAAACACCGCGTTCACACTGCCGCCTCCGCTTGCCTCCCGCCTTCTTCCGGTTCACACTGCCTGGAAGCGGGAGGCAAGCGCAAGATGGCCCCTGGACACCGGTTTCTCCCAGTGTCCTGTTAAAGCGGATGGAAAGCGAGTGGGAGACGGGTAAGTGCGAAACGGAGCCGACGGACAGATGCACATGTCTGAACATGCTCCCTTCTTCCACTTCCAACGTGGGGCTGTCCTGCTTTACATTGCCAGTCTGTCCTCAGCCTCTGCCTTACAGGCCCTGTGGAATCGCATAAGATCCTGCAGGGCCCTGGTGGTATTTGGCAGAGAGTTCCACCAGGTCAGAGCCAGGACTGAGAAAGCCCTGGCCCTGGTCGAGGACAGCCGGACATCTTTGGGGCTGGGGACCACCAGTAGATTGCTTTCTAGAGAGTGTAGTGCTCTCCCAGAAGCGTACCAGAGGAGATGGTCCCACAGATACGTTGGTCCCTGACTGCTCAAAGCCTTAAAGGTCAGCGACAAAACCATGAAGTTGGCTTGGGATTCTACTGGAAGCTAGTGCAGCTGGTGCAGCACAGGTTGTATGTGTGTTCATCTGTGATGTTCCCATGAGGACCCGCACCATCGCATCCTTGATCAGCTGAAGTGTCTAGGTCAGCCTCAAGGGCAGGTCAGGGTACAGTGAGTTGCATTCCTCATCCAATATTCAGTGAGTTGCAGTAATCCAGCCTGGAGGTGACCATTGCATAGATTACAATGGCTAGGTCAGGGCATGGGAAGAAAGGGGCCAGTTGCTGGGGCTGGCATTTTTGTGGTCCTTAATTGGGGTTTTTATCACTGTTTGCCATTATATAATTATGAGACTTTCAGGTTTTAGTTATGGAGCAGACTCCTTAGCTGATGTGACTTCATGATTATCTATAGTTACTGCAGGAGTTTTCACTGAGGTCATTTATACTTTTTTATCAACTCATTGGGTGCTAATGTTTTGGCCATATTTGTTATTTGGAAGGAGAGGCATATGGCTGCATGTTCTTTGGCGCCTGGACTAGTTTGTATACATACTTAACATACTTACATTTTTTGGCGTCTCATGGATATGTGTGTATTCATGTGTGGTTAATTTTATATTCTTAATTATTTTAATTGAAACATGTTTTAATTTATTTACAGCATAATATATTAGAAGAAGAAGAAGAAGAAGAAGAGATTGGATTTATACCCCGCCCTCCACTCCCCAAGGGAGTCTCAGAGCGGCTTACAAACTCCTTTTCCCTTCCCCTCCCCACAACAGACACCCTGTGAGGTAGGTGGGGCTGAGAGAGCTCTTTCCCAAGCTGTCCTTGAGGGAACAGCTGGTCCAGAGCTATGGCTTGCCCAAGGTCATCCAGCCAGGTGCAAGTGGAGGAGTGGGGAATCAAACCCGGTTCTCCCAGATTAGAGTCCGCGCACTTAACCACTACACCAAACTGGGTGCCTTTGGTGTGTGTTTTTTCTGCTCAGGAAATCTGCTGCACTAATAGGGCATACAGGACAAGGTAATATATTCTTTTTTATTATTTTTTTAAGCTTTTGAATTTGGTAATTTATTGATTTTGTATTTTACCCCCCAAAATGTATTTGATGTTTCGACAGCCTCATACAAAGCAACTCTGACTTTCTGCTCAGTATACATTCCTTGCATTTTTGTAATGTCCCAATGCTGTGTATTGTTTTATATTCCATGACCACTAAAGAATACTTTTTCAAAATGTGTTTGGTCTTTTATCTTTGATGTGTATGAGACAGTAATGTGTGACATTAAAAGGGGTATTTCATACTCATTTTTTGAAACTATACACCTTTGTTATTTTTGGTTTTGACAGACAGAGACTTTTTTTGTTCATTCTAGTGTATTTTGCATTTTAGTTCAATAACTTTTTAACTAAACTCGTGTAGATATTGTTTTTCTTCAGCTTCTAATTTTCTGGCTATAATTATTTTTGCACCATTTTCTTTTTCTTGCACCCAATACCTCCCATAAAATGTGGATTTCCCTACCAACCTAGCAGTTTGAAAGCAAGAAACTGCAAGTAGATAAATAGGTACCACTTCAGTGGGAAGGGAACAGCGTTCTGTGTGCCTCAGTATTTAGTCATGCCAGCCACATGCTCATGGGAAGAAAGTCTTCAGACAGCACTGGCTCTTCGGCTCAGAAACGGAGATGAGTACCACCCCCTAGAGTCCGATTCAACTGGCTTTTGAGCAAGGGAAATCTTTACCTTTACATTTAAGTTAGACATTAATCATTATGGTTTGGCTCCTAGACCTTGTTTCCATTTGTGTCCATCTTTGTCCATTGTGGAGGTGGTCCACCTCTGCAGAGCACTTTTCTCTGCTACTAGATGGTTTTTGAACCATTTTATCTATATACTAATAGTGACATGTGGCTCTCATCTGCGGATACCTAATTCTGTCACACCAAGGCTAAACAGATTTTTCTGCAAAATTGAGGGACTCCCCAAGTTGGCAGAAAAATCTGAAATCACGAATAAAATATATAGAGGGGTGCTGCTGCTGTGGGCCCGAATACAGAAGCTACCGTGGGCCTGGGTGGAGCAGACATCGGCAGCTATTGTGGGTCCAGGTGCAGAGGAGGATGCCAACAGCTGCTGTGGGCCTGAATGTGGCAGAGGAGGATGCTGGCAGCTGGTCCCAGTAGGTAGCTGATGGGGCAATGAGGGGTGGGATTTGGGGGGCCACTGGCCACCCAGCCTGGGTCTTGGGCCCTTGCCTAGGGGGAAGGCAAGAGGCCACATCTTTTTAGAGCCCGTTGTAATGTTCCTACAACAGCCTTTGCTGCTAGTATTATTATATATGTAAAGGCTGAATACATTGCACATAAAAACTATACAACATGTAGACAATACAAAGCAGTCTATAAAACCAACAGCAAAAAGCAAAGAACAACAACAACGCATTATGAACAATAACAACATTCGGAATATTTATGCATCTCTAGGGTATACACAACTGAGCTGATATCCATGTGTAAAGTTTTGCCATCTGTAAAGCAGAAGCAGGGTGAAGACTTCTGTTTTTCACCAGTCCCCCTTTCTCTAAATATTAACAAATAGTTACGTGGGGGACAACAATGAGAAACACTCCAGTATGACAGTCTTGCTTTAAAAAAAGAAAAGAAAAGACAATACCTTGTTGATAGCACAACATTTGAGGGGGAGGGGAATCTAAATCCACAAACCTTTGGCTAAACCTTGGAGGATGTACAATTGAAATTAATTAGACATATTTTTGAATATGCTTGTTTAGAACTAGAGTGTTAATTTTATTAATTTCTTTTCTAATTTTTTTTTTAAAAAAGAGGCTGTAAATCAGGGCTGGTTGTAAGGTACTGTCCTGCTCTGCTTTTACCATCTGTTCACATACCATTACAGTGAGGTGGAGAAAATAAACGAGAGATAGAGTCAGAGGAAACTGTCAGCACCTTGAAATTCATTTCTTTTCCTTAAGCAATATATGGTGTGAATATTCAACAACCAACAATCTGGGATTGGGAGTCCTAGATCCACATCTCCTCTCCTTCTCAAATCTCTTTACATCTATTTAATTTATTACCGGGAGCATTTATGTTCAAGGTTATAAAAAGTAATGCAAAAGCCTTCAAATATGTATTTGAATAATTGCTTGATATGTTTCCTCTCCCAACAGTCTATAGAATTCAGTCTACTACGTGAATATTGGATGAGGAATTTTCTCAAAAGACAAGATATATACATGACAGTGTGTTTGATAAATAATTAACTCTTGTTTCTTCTGTTCAGTCATCTACCAGTTCGGCTAATGTCCTGTTCACCAGTTGGGATGAGAGAGGCAGTCATCTACTGAGATGTTCAAATGTGACCAAATGAAATTCAGATGCATCCTGTTTGCACAATTACACTGTGGTCAATGCTCCCTCTAAGCTGTGGAATCTTGTGAGCAAAAACTCTACTTTGTGAGTTACTGGCATTAAAGTTGTGAGCAAGCGATTTGGCTACTGCATAAATTAGTTTACTCTGGAGCCGTCCATCCTGAGCTGCAACAAAAATGTGTGAGCTGGAGGCTAAAAAACTGTGAGCTAGCTCACACTAACTCAGCTTAGAGGGAACACTGACTGTGGTCAAACACAATTACTGCTTTCTGGGAGCAGCAGCCCCTGCCACCAAACTGCTATCATCACCCATTTTTAAATAGGACATAGTAAAGGGGGGGTGGGGTACAGTTGGCATTTTTCTGCTGAGACTTATTACTTAGCTGTCTCTGTGTTTCTTTTGTATCTGTTTTCCTATGAACCTAGCTAATCTTGCCGTCAGTTCTTGCAATCCCTAATTGAATAGATGAGGCTGATGGTGCCGGTGCAAAAAGCAGTCCTGCATCCAACTGTGTATGCATGAAGAGGGGACAAATGGCAAGTGATTCCATGCTTTACCACAAGTCCATCAATTTGACGACCTTATCACAAGTCCCGAGGATACTGTTTCTTTTCTACTACATTAAATAATTGCATTCCTGGATGGGATAAAAGAAGCTGAAAGCTGTGCTGAACTAGATTACCACAAATGACTTCCACAAACTCACAAAGCTGCTCAGCATGCTGCTATGCTCGAGACAATCTTCACCATGCATCATTGAGCCTATCTAGTACGGAACTTACTGTGCATGTAAATGAGCGAGTTCAAGCAAAGTTAATACGCTTGGTGAGTGGGTTTGTGTCAAAGTTCTCAGCACACCTAACTCTTGATAAGGCAGGATTTGAAGGGGTTTTTTGCACAACCCAAGGTCTTTATATGGTATGGTGATGGGGCGGGGAATGTTTCGTTATTGCAATGATTCAGAATCAATCATACCCACACAGCTTGTAATTGTCAAGGTTCCAGTTTGGCCATTGTCTCTTTTTCTTAACTTTAGTTTCTTCTAGCTGATTTACTGCCCACCTTTCCATGCTTGGGGGGGGGATTCCTGAGGGGGGTGCATGTGGGGATGTGTTATGTATTGACCATGCAGTTGCCATGTGCTCCCGTAATGGCGACCGCCATGTGGCCAGAGCACATGGCCAAGAAACTACCTGAGCTTCAGCCAGGTAGAACAAAGGCCAGGTGGATTCAAACCGGCCACCAATCATGTACCTAGGTTCCTCCCAGGGAACCTATGAGATGTAAATAGCCTGATAATAGCCTATCAGGCCAGTTGGGTGAGGTCAGGGGATGGTCCCTGACCAGCATAAAAGGAGGGCTCGGAGCCCTGGGTTGTATGCTTCATCCGGACCAGCAATAAAGATCTAGCTGTTTCCCTGTTCCATGGACTCCCGACTCCAATACTTCTCAGGATGCTTGCTTGTAACTTGTAGCCATAGATACTCCTCCTAAGATGTGCCCCTTGGCTTCTCACGAGAATGACCTTAGAGACCCTTTTGCTGGGTCCTATAGATAGCAGCTGTATATCTGTCAGGGTTGGCATAGTAACACTAGGTGGCTAGGTTGTGACGGGTATGAGTGGGGTGTGGGGTGCTTTGAACCTTTTCTATAACTTTGGGGTTTTGTGTGCTTTTTATGTTCCTGACAAAACACCAGTCCTGAGTAAGCATATCTCTTAATAAATCTTTGAATGAAGAAACTGTGGAGAGTGTCTTAACTGGGGATCTGACAGTAATCCACCATGCTGGATGCAGGCCAACATATATGTATACTGGTCCACAAATGTATTTGTGATTCCTGAGAGCACAAAATTAAAACTAGGAGAAAAGGGGAGCTCCTGGCAAGTAGGGTTGCCAAGTCTTCTTTACTTACTGGCGGGGGGGAGTTGTCCATCCTCTGGGAGCTTCCGCTGACATCACCCGGAAGTGATGTCAGCATGTTGGGGGCATTGCCAGGGTGACGCTCTGGCAATCGCCCCAAAACTCTATGGTATCATAGAGTTTTGGGGCGATTGCCAGAACGTCGCCCTGGCAATGCCCCCAACGTGATGATGTCACTTCCGGGTGATGTCATTATGTTGGGGAAGTCATCCTGGCTGGACGACTTCGGGGGTGGGGTTCCCCCCGCCAGCCGAATGCTGGCCGGCGGATCAGGAACCCTTGTAGCGGGGGATCCCCAGGCTGACTTGGCAGCCCTACTGGCAAGTCATAGTACATGCTTGCCTACGGGCCTAACCTGTGTTTGACAGGTGGCAGATCACAAGTTGCCCAGTTTATTTTACTGCCTGACTCCCCAGTGAGGGCCCAAAGTGGCTTACATCATTCTTCTCTCTTCCCTTTTATCATCATGACAAGGTAGGTGAGGCAGGTTGGGTTTAGAGGCCCAAGGTCACCCAGAAAGTTTCCATGGCAGAGTGGAGATTAAAACTTGGCTCTCCCAGATCCTAGTCCAGCATTCTAGCCACTGCTCCACAGGAAACCACACATATACTAGGCACATTGTTATGGCGCCATCTAAAATTTCTCACTCTTCTGTACTGTATGGGAATGGCCTCCTGATCAGTATTGTTTTATAGGCAATCATGTCAATAATGTTGCACATTTAAACAGCTCCTTATATGGGGCATGTTCCGCAGGGAATGTGAAAGCTTTGTTGACATTAATGGGAGCTGTGACACAACATGTGTCTTTGGGATAATCAAGGTTTTCTTCCAAAAAAAGATATCCTAAATGGCGGGGGTTAATATTGCCAGGTCCGATCTTATCTCCAGTGGGAGACTTTGGGGGCATTCCTGAAGGGGTGGGACATCCCCAATGCGAAGATGTCACATTGAGGACATCCTCACCCCAAGCCCCACCCCCCAAGAGCAATCCCCAGTGACCACCCCTCTCCTTAAACTCCTGCAAGATTTAAAGGACCTGCTGATCAGGTGGAGGGCCCTTTAAATCTTGCAAAAGTGGAGGGAGAGGGCCGGCCACTGGCCACGTGCCTTAACTCCAAGCAGCAATGCAGGGCCAGTCCCTGTCAGCTGGAAACATATGCTGGAGATGTAGAAGAAGAAGAAGATGATATTGGATTTATACCCCGCCCTCCACTCCCCAAGGGAGTCTCAGAGCGGCTTACAAACTCCTTTTCCCTTCCCCTCCCCACAACAGACACCCTGTGAGGTAGGTGGGGCTGAGAGAGCTCTTTCCCAAGCTGTCCTTGAGGGAACAGCTGGTACAGAGCTATGGCTTGCCCAAGGTCATCCAGCCAGGTGCATGTGGAGGAGTGGGGAATCAAACCCGGTTCTCCTAGAGTAGAGTCCGCGCACTTAACCACTACACCAAACTGGCTACACCAAACTGTAAAAGAGGTATGGGGTCATTCATTCCTATCTGGTGGCAGTGCCCAATTATAAAAATTCTTTGGAATAAGCTATTTAAGTTAATGAGAGAAATTATGCATATAGAAATATGAAAAGATCCTACTGTAGATCTTTTGAACATTATTCCCAAAGAGATTTCAGTTAACAAGATGTGGTTAATAAGAAATTCACTCACCACAGCCAGAATGTTAATAGCTGTGGCATGAAGACAAGAGAAAAGCACCAGATATTGAAAAACGGCTAAGAAAAGTATGACCCATCATGTTAATGGGGAAAATATCTGCATATAGGAAGTTCTGGGATGGAGGCAGATATGCACAGGAGAAGTTTGTACAAGTCTGGTCTCCCTTTCTTACTTTCTGGAACAGAATCAAACCTAAAGATTTTGTCCAAAAAGAGATATTGAACCTTGTTTTCATTGTCAAATCATCTCACGGACACTGTATTATATGGTAGTCTCATGTACTGAATATTATGATTTAAAAAAAAAAGTAAGGCAAGGATATGGTTGAACATTTTATAGCCACAATGTTTTTAAGGCTGATTTTACATCTGACTTTCCCGCTGGAATCATTCTAGTTCCAAAAAAACCTGCCCACACCTCTGTGCGGTGTGAAACCGTGCTGCTACTGAAACGTCCATATCTACTAATTGCCCTCCTGTGGTCAAGCTAGTATTATACCGCTTTATTCTGCTTTAAACAATTGTGGTTTCTTAGTGCACTTAGACCCCCTGGAGTGAAATTTCACACCACTGTGAAATCAGCACAGGAAAAGACAGCAGTCAAACGACTTTAGAGGGGAGGTGTAAAATCAGCCTTAAAAAATCTGGTTTGGTTCTTAAAGGAGGGGAGAGTGAAATATAACTATGGGAGATTAATTTATTATGGAAACACTTTGAACATTGTTCTCTCTCTTTCAACAGCAGTTCTGTGTGTGGCCAAGCAGATGGAAGTCCAATTAAAATAATAATAATTTTAAAACCCCAAGAGGAATCCAGCATGTTTTATTTCCATTCTCTCACACTTCTAGTTTCACAGACATGCTCCCTGCCTAAAATGAACTTGTTCTGGTTTCTCTTGAAACCAGCGAATCCCCTGTCCTCATTCATATAAGTGGAACAGAAACCTCCCACTGTTCCTTTGAACAATGGTGTTTGGGGGCCTTTAGTGACCCAAGAATCACTGCCAAACAAAAACCCAACAATAGACGACTTCTGTATAAAAAAAGTTAATTTTAGTACTCTCAACTCTCTGTGTGCCGCTTCTCTCTTACACTTGAAATCATATAGTAGCCATTCATTGTTCTAAAAACAACAACAACAGCTATAAGAGATGTATGCACCCACTGAGAATAAATACTGATGTACAATCTTATTTCCTGCATCCTTGGATGTTTGCAGCAGTGATTCATGAATTCATGGATAACTGTATCATGATTTACCAAAACTAGCTAAGGAAAGGGCCTATGATTTGGTCAAACACCCCACCCCCCGGTCTTTGTCATGTGTTGCACCCTTGCGACAGTGTTTCCTTGCAAGGAATCATGTCTCCATACAGAATGTGCAACGTATCATCTTTGGTCCATTACGAACACTCCCCATCTTTGAGGATGTCAGTGCTGGGCTATGGGTACGGAGGATTTGAACTGGAGGTTGACAGAACATTGAGAAACATCTACAAGAATATTAATCTGAGTTTGTATGGCAGAAAAAATAACCGAGACTGAAGGCATTTCTGTATAACAGCCGGGATTAGCAGAGGCCTCTCTGTTCGGTTCCTCTCCCATAAGACTTTGCAGGTTTAGCTATTGTCACCTCTCAAGTCTTTCTCTGGCCCGACAATGCACTCTGCTCTAAAAAAGAATAGTTTGCGTTTCTCGAGGTTTATCATTTTACCCACAAATGGTGTCCAAGACTCTTAGGGAGAAGGTTTGTAGCTTCTGACCTACAACATACTTGCTGAAGCAGGTGTCTGTGCTTCCAATAAGGTCACAATAAAGTTTGCACATGACATCCCTGACTGTCGAACTAGGGTATGAGTTCAGGGTGAAAATTGTTCTCTTTATTTTGATATCTATATATCTAATTCCGAAGGCGCCCCCTGTGTGCGGATATCTAAATCCATGTGGGGGGGCACCTGGGGGGCAGGGGGGTTTTTCTACACATGGGAGGAACTCCCCCCATTTGCAGAAAAATCTAAAAAGTTTACCAAAATATTTGGGGGATATTTAAATCCCCCCCAAAGTTAAAGAGCGTCCCCTGCGCACGCACAAAGGATGCTCTCAGAACTCTGAGCCGCCTGGCAGTTGGGAGGCTTCCAAGCCTTGCCGTGGTGGGGGGGAATTGGCAGGCTCACCCATGGTGGCAGCATGTCTTGGGGTGATGAAACCTTCCCGCTTCTCCCCCTCCCCGGCCTGCATGCTTTCGCGGCGCCCCGCCGTCCCATCCCTGCCCAGCCAGTTTCTTACTTTGTCAGCGTGTCCCCTGCCCGTCACTCAGTGTGCCCCACCGCCACCACCACAGCTATTGTCCGGGTGGGAAGGGGGAGGGAAGGGAGAAGGCTCGCCGGGCCAGTGAGCCGCACAGCCTCGCGGGAGGGGGGAGGAAGTAGGCTTACTTAGTGCCACTTCTTCCTCCTGTGGAGCTCCTCCTGCTTCTGCAGGCTGGGAGCTGTGGGGAATACCTCCCCCCACGAGTATCGCGGGTCCCCCTTCTTGTTCATCTTCTAAAAGTGTGTTAATGTGGGCTGAACCTATGGATACTGAGGGTATAAATTGCTCTGGGCTGGTCATCAATCAGCTCTTTGTGAGCTCTTGTTGACTAGACCAGGGCTCTCTGTATTTCATACTAGTGCACTATGTTTGTCTTGAAGTATTCTATGCTGAATATGAAAATGTTATGTTTTTGATCCTAAAAGATTTGTAAGTGCTAAAGTGTTTTCTATCCTTAAGAAGATTATATTATAATAAACTGGTTTTGTTTAAGGACCATGGTCTCTCTCTATTGATTCAGTCCCTTGTCAGTCTCCAACCAACCAGTAAAAGAACTAAAAGGAAATGGGAGGGTCCCAGGGAAGTAGTCCTGGGGTCCCAGAATCCTGCAACAGTCTGAGATGGGAAGTCACCCCAGTGGGAACTGGAATTAATGGGACCAGTGGCCTGATAGGATGCTGGAAGACTGGGATGGGGAAAATATAGGCAGAGATACTGGAAGAAAATGGAAACAAATATAAATTCAGGCCTTGCCTGGATGTGCTTATAATGGATTTCTGGGGGATGGTAGAGAGATGACGGTACGCAGGAAGACATTGTTCTTTCTTCAGTTCTTCAGCCTTGGTGGTGGCAAAGGGCTTACAACAGAGGACACAAGTGTACAGACCAGGATGAACCTGCTTGATGCCTTGTTAATCCACCAACATTGGCACAGTTCTAGAGGGGGGGGAAATAATGGAGTCAAAATTGGAAATTAAACAAAAAATGATAAAGACAAACCCGTCTTGAAACTTGGGCTCACTCAGGGCCAGTTTCCCTTGTCAATGGAAGGAAAGGGGCATGGTTCAATGGTAGAGCTTCTGTTTGGCATGCAGAAGATCCCAGTTTCAAACCCCAGCATCTCTAATTGAACAGTCTGGCAGGAGGTGATGTGAAAGACCTCTGCCTGAGACCCTAGAGAGCTGCTGCCAGACTTAGACAATAATGTCAGTATGAGATAGCTTCATGAGTTTATGTGTGTTTGATGTCATATAGTACCATCAATAAGCAACAGCAGAATAATTCACATCCTACAAGACATTACTGTAGATAATTTATTCAGGTCTAAATACTGAAATGCCTCAAAGTTTCAAGCCTTCCATAGGAACATCAGCCCTGATTTGGATAGCGTGGGCTACCCTGATCTCATCAGGTCTCAGAAGATAATCCAGGTTGGCCCTGGTTATTATTAGGATGGGAGACCACCAAGGAAATCTACAGTTGCAACGCACAGGCAGGCAATGGCAGACCACCTCTGAACATCTCTTGCCTCGAAAACCCCATGGGGTTGCCATAAATCAGCTGAAAGGAACATCTGGATCAGAATATCTAACCCAAAACTGTAAAAAACTGATTCCAATTCTAAAAAAAAAAAAAAGAAATGCCCAGGTCATATTAATATTTTGAACTACATACCTTTCCAAATCTAACTAGATTTTAAGAAGATCCCAAGAAGTAATTACCAGATGTGTAAAAAAGGTCACCCAGAAGATGTGATAAGCAGGGTTCTTCACGGAATAGCCAAGAAGTTCTAAGCAGAGCAGACAGAACTGGGGCTTGCCATGACTGGAAGAGGGAAGGCTTTATACCTTTACAAGCAGAGAACAACATATCTATGGCCCTGTATATGCAATGCAGACATACACATGGAGCACTGGAACAGGGGTAGAATATAGCCAGTTCTTCCCAGGGGCCCTTCTCTGCCTATCCACCTTGATGTTCTGCTTCTGGTGTTCCAGGGATCTGCATGGAACCGAAGGAAAGTCATCACCTCCATACCTGAAGAAGCTTTCAAAGGTCCCTACAGTTGCAGTCAGGAGGACGCTGGGTGTATGAACTACTGATCCATTACAGCAGGACTCTTCTTAGGTTCTTATACAAGGTGCTTTTAACTCATTAAGATTTGGGATGAATTTGAACTGAAGATCTCCAGGGCTGAACCATTTTCCCACCACCCCCTGCAATAATAAGTTTTGGGGAAAGGTGCTGGGGAGGGGCTGTGGCTCAAACTAGAACATGAAGGTCCCTGGTTAAATCCCCAGCATCTCCAGTTAAAGGATCTGGGAGTAGATGATGTGAAAGACCTCGGCCAGATATCCTGGAGAGACACTGCCAGTCTGAGTGGACAATACTGACACTGATGGACGAGCCCATAAAAGGATTGTTGGGAAAAGCTGAGCCTTTCCCCAGAACTCTGCAAGAAAGCTTAGAAAGACAGTCACCATTCCACACCAATCCTTTGTCCCATCCATTAGAAAATCTTTGACTTGTGTTTTGCAAATCAGGGCTTACTCTGGAACTGAAGGATGTATACATTATGAACTTAGCTAGACCAGAGTCTTCTCTGACCGATTTCCCACAGCCGCTGCTCCGCCCCCTGCTTTTCCCTTTCCCCCGATCATAAGTGTCAATTTCCCAGTATTTGCTGTGTGGCTACATTTTGCCCTGCAGCTTTGCCCAGTTTCCCGCGCATCTACGGGATTGAGTAGACACAGGGGAAATTGGACAAAGCTGCGGGGCAAAATGTGGCCACACAGCAAATAGTGGGAAATTGACACTTATGACTGGGGCAAAGGGAAGAGCAGGGATGGAGCAGTGGCTGTGGGAAATTGGTCTAAGTTAGATCATTAAAAAAAAAGACAATTTGCCATGCATCCTAAAGTCACAGGACTTAGACGGGTGTGACTCTGTGTAGGATGCACATGAATATACATGAAGCTGCCTTATACGAAGTCAGACCATCAGTCCATCAAGGTCAGTATGATCTACTCAGACTGGCAGAAGCTCCCTACGGTCTCAGGCTGAGGTCTTTCATATCACCTACTGCCTGGTCCTTTCAAGTGGAGATGCCAGGGATCAAACCTACACCCTTCTGCATGCCAGGCAGATGCAACATGGCCCCTATCCAACTGGATGTCGTTTAGAATCCTAATCCCAGAAACCATCTCTTCGTCAAAGCCACATGCTCCCACTCCAAATCATCCTTGTCCACTATTTTAATAATAATAATAAGAAGAAGAAGAAGAGATTGGATTTATACCCCGTCCTCCACTCCCCAAGGGAGTCTTAGAGCAGTTTACAACTCCTTTTCCCTTCCCCTCCCCACAACAGACACCCTGTGAGGTAGGTGGGGCTGAGAGAGCTCTTTCCCAAGCTGTCCTTGAGGGAACAGCTGGTCCAGAGCTATGGCTTGCCCAAGGCCATCCAGCCAGGTGCAAGTGGAGGAGTGGGGAATCAAACCCGGTTCTCCCAGATTAGAGTCCGCGCACTTAACCACTACACCAAACTGGCTCCCAGTGAAGCAAATTCTCTATCAGTTGCATCCATTAATTGTTTCTTTTGCATAGAACCAAGATGTACTTATGTAAAACCTCCTCATTCAGTAATGTGCAGTTGCAAAGGATACAATTCAGATTTTAAGTTCCTGAGTACAAACAGATGTTCATAATTCCAAGTGGGGGGGGGGGGACCCTGCCTGCCTAATTTGCATCCTCAATTACTCCCATTGAATATAGAATGGGAAACTGTATGCCCAAATGGCTCCCCCCCCCCTCCATGAAATGTGCATTAACAAAGCAAGACAAATCTGGGATTCAAATATTACAGAAGTTCTACCCCTTGCATCCATAAGCAGACAAGGCAGGTGGAAAGAAACAGTGCCAGCTCCTTTTGGAAAATGTATCTGTGCCTTACACAATGTGAAAGTCTGTGCATCCCTGAGCAGTGTGTTGTTTCAAGACATTAATACATACACTGCATACACAAGAGGGCTGGGGTGAACTCCTGCCCTGCTCATTGGTTGATTGTGAACAAATTTTGATCAGCCCCCCAGAATACTCAAAAAGGAATGCAGCCCACTGTGCAGGTATAAAAAGATAAAATAAGAAGAGACTTCATTTATACCCCGCCCTTCACTCGGAGTCTCAGAATGGCTTACAATCACCTTCCCTTCCTCTCCCCACAGCAGACACCCTGTGAGGTAGGTGGGGCTGAAAGAGCTCTGAGAGAACTGCTTGACTCTTGAGAGAACAGCTCTGAGAGGACAGTGACTGACCCAAGGTCACCCAGCTGGCTGCATGTGGAGGAGTGAGACATCAAACCTGCCTCTCCAGATTAGAGTCCACCGCTCTTAACCACTACACCCAGGGCTTTTTTTTTTCCCTAGAAAAAGCCCAGCAGGAACTCATTAGCATAACAGGCCACATTCAACAGCAGAAACACATTAGCATATTAAGCTGCACCCCTGACAGAGCAGTTCCCTCCCAGGATTGGCTTCCCCAGGGGCCCTGTGGCTTGTAAGGTGCCTGGGAACCCCCCCCCCCGGGAGGGAGGCTGTAGGCGTGGCCAGGGGTCATTTCGTAGAAAAAGAGGTGCAGGAGCTCATTAGCATAACTCATTTGCATATGCCACACCCCCTATACATACCGGAAGTGTGTCAGAAGGCAACACCCACCCCTCAGGCTCCACTCCACAGGTGAGTGAAACTGACCTGCTCTTCCTCCATTCCCTTCCTCATCCAATACTTTGTGCAATAAAAATAAGCATAAAGAACACACCCTCATTCTCTTCCTGCTCCCTTGAAACCACCAGGTTTCAAGTAGACTTGAGATACCCAGGACGTGTGCACCACCCATCCCTTTCCCTTCCCCTCCCCACAACAAGACACCCTGTGAGGTAGGTGGGGCTGAGCGAGGTCTTTTGAGAACTGCTCATGAGAGAACAGCTCTGAGAGAACTTGTGACTGGCCCAAGATCACACCAGCAGCTGCATGTGGAGGAGTGGGGAATCAAACCCGGTTCTCCCAGATTAGAGTCCAACTCCTGACCACTACACCAAACTGATGGGGTGAATGCTGCTGAAGGGTTGGTGAAATTTCTCCAGGACTTATGTGCCATGTGCCCAGATAAAAAATGGTATACTTAGAAAAATTATATGCCACCTTGAGCAAGTCTCTGGAAAAGCAGCACACAGTCATAAAAGGAACAATGATAAAATTATCAATATTAAAACAAAACATTAAAATCAATAAAGACCCTAGCAGGGCTTTCCCCGGGGCGCTGCGCCTCTGCACTGCTCGGGGAAGCCGAGGAGGGGGCGGGGCTTGGTCATGTGCCCGCCCCCTGGGCTCCTCACTCCTGGAGCTGCGCTCCTGTGCGCTCCCGCTCCAACAGACCCCTGGGCGTGGCCAAAGAAGCCAGCCAAAACTCTGTTCCTGTGCATTCCTGCCCAAAAATAGCCCTGAACCAAAAGCAGCATTTGGTTTACTTTTGAAAGAACCATCCCACGATGACCCATGGGAGAGGTCCCCAGGGTGGTGCTGTTAGGATTTGCAAGTTCTCTCTCTGTAGTCATGAAATAATTTACTGTTTGTTTATTCATGATGATGTCTTAGCTAATTTAAAATTAGAGACTCAGTGGGGAAGTCTGCCCATATTTGCTGCCAGAGCAAGGGGACAAAATACATAATTAGTTAGCACTGGGATTCTCCAGTTGGGTAATCAATACTTTGGGGGTGGACTAGAGAGTAAGAATTGAGTTTCAGATTTATTGCTCTTTGTCCTTCTTCTCTAGGTCGTCCTTGCACAAGGTATAGAAGTCTTTAAGAAAAGACTGAAGTTAGAGAGTAGCTATCTATCTTCCTGTATTGTTTTATTATTTTCAACTCCCATTTTACCCTCCCTCATTAGTAAAGTTTCTTTGTTTAAAAGTTAATACAAGTGTTCTGCTGTGTTTATTAACTCTGCATTTACATATAAATCCTTAACAGTTCCCCATGACCACCATGGCATCTGTCAATACCTTTTTTGGGGTGCTTTTAGGAAGTGGGTGGGGCCAGGTAGGGGTTTTGCCCAGCAAGGCTTCTGATTGATCGTTAGAGGTTTAATTGGCAGTGCACATTTTTTTTTTAAAAAAAAAATCTTTCTTTGTCAGCAGCTGCCACCACAGCCCAGGATTTACACTGTGTTACTGAAGTTAAGCTTTGGCGGTCATTCTGTGGCTGGCTCCACCTCCTGTGACAGCCATTTTTTGTGGCAGCCATTTTGTTGCTGCGTGCACCATGCTGTGTAAGAATTCCAAGCGTGCCCCCAGGCTCAAAAAGGTTGGGGACGACTGATCCGTGGCACTGTAATGCAGCACCTGTGATCAGCACTCCCCCTGCCAGTCACCAGACTAAATGCTGCTGCTGTCGCAACTGTGTAAAATCGGTTGCATTGTGACTTATTTGGAATCTATATGAGATAACATATAGGTTGCCATCCTAAGAACACTTTTCTGGGCCTAAGTGTCAGGAACTGACAATAGCATCTCTGTACTTCGCTTTCGTTTTCTTTGTTCTTGTGGTTTCTTTGCCTTTACCCCTTATCTGTCTCAACCCCCTTCCCCTATGCAGCTGTAAATGTCACTTTGAAGTATATTGGTTGCTCTGGTTTATGTTACAGTTTCTAGGCGGGAGAATGGTGACCCAAATTCCTGCACGTCACCGAAAACAAATGGTCTTCACTCCCATGCATCCCTCCTCCCTCTTTCCGGGCCAGCGTATGTTATCTTGTTGTGAAGACCTTGGGGGGCTTCTTTATGGCTGCTCGCCTGGAATTGGTGTGCCTAGCTTCACACATGTGGGTCACTCAGATCAACAAGGGAATTTTATTGACTTTCTCACCTTGCTGTGGGAACCTCAATGGTCCCCTCTCTTTTCCCGCGTTCACCCTCTGATCCTGACTGGCCTAAGGCTGGGGTTCAATTGTGACTGGAGAGTATATTAACACTGACTGTCTTTCATTAAGCATCTCTAACAAACATTGAGAACCTGTTCGCAGTATTAGACAATAAAGAACTTTGATTCAACAAAGGTCTGATCTCTTGCTGTCTATTCAGAAGCCTCACGCTAAGCCCCACTAGATAAAAAGGGGACTAATGTAGATCTGCTTCGGATTGCTCCCAAACTGTATAGCATGGATTTACTGATGGGCAAATAATGTTGAAATATGTATACATTGTATGGGGGAAAGCCTGGAATCAGACCATTCAACGTGGCATGAAATTAAAAGAATTACGGGTTCAATCAACACAAGGGAAAGCAAAATTAAAATAGGGATTTTCAGATTGATATACCAGGGATGAGAAATGTGAACTCACCCCTAGCTCGATGGGCTGTGAAATTTCAGTTTTGTTGTTTGATCTGCGACGGTCCTGCAATCCTGAACGTGCTCTGTTAGGTTTCCCCACTTTATTCTCTGGGATAGACCCCTCCACACCAAGTACAGTAGAAATACACTTGGGGGAAAAACCGCTGAGGTACCAACAACAATGGGAACGAGACTGCGAAACTAAAATCACAAACCAGCAATGGTCAAAAATATGGACATCCAAACTAATGTCTTCTCCTGTAAGAACAACGAAACTACAAACACACAAGATCATCTCCAGATGGTATCTCACACCGGAACGAATATCGAAAGCAACTTCTGCGCACTCGCCAACATGTTGGAAGAACTGTGGCGAAATAGGATCATATGCCCACTGGTGGAAGTGTAATTACATCAAGAAATTTTGGTTAGAAGTACTGTCCCAAATAAAACTCAGCACTGGTATCCCTCTTGACCCCTCTTGATCCCTCTTGACCCCACACTAATATTTTTAGACATGTGGAACATTAAAAACATACAACCTCTTCAAAGAGAACTTATAACCAGCTTACTGGTTGCTGCCAAAACCTCAATGGCATCTAAGTGGAAAGCAGACAAGGCACCTATCACTAATGACTGGCTCAACAAAGTCTGGGACCATCTGGTTTTAGAAAAAATCGCGGACTACATCAAACAAGCAGACATTTATCCAAAACCCTCTAATTTTGTAGGGAAATGGTCTCCATTCCTGGAATATTTATATGCATCAGATATTCAACCATATAAACCTGTATATCACATTCTACTTCAATGAACATTCATGTAATCACCTGAATACACAAACACCCAAACAAGCAAGCAAACAAAAATATTTATACCTAAACAAAACCAAAACCCTCTGGAAATCACAAGCTCACTCTAAAAAACAATAATTACTACCTTCTAGCTCTGACTTACATCAGTACTATCAGCATTGTTAACTATTAGTTATTGATAAGTATAGCTCATATTTTG
Source organism: Lepidodactylus listeri (assembly GCA_029233225.1). Taxonomy (NCBI): domain Eukaryota; kingdom Metazoa; phylum Chordata; class Lepidosauria; order Squamata; family Gekkonidae; genus Lepidodactylus; species Lepidodactylus listeri. Next base: position 113,415,988 of record JARCFY010000006.1, read on the forward strand.
TTTTTTTTTGTGACATTTCCCTAACACCGCAATGTTAATAACTTTGTGCAACTTGTTATTTAATCAGTTCTATGTATCTGTATTACTGAAAAACCAATAAAAAGAATTTTAAAACAAGAAAAAAAGAAATGCACTTTATATTGTCTAATAAATCCTAAGTATATTTACTACTGTTGTCATTTTTTTTTACACCCGTTTTGTAAAAATAAGGCAGAACACAAAAAAACCTGCCTATTCATGCCTGTATTTTGGGGGGGGGGGGGGAGTCAAGTCACCGCTGACTCCTGGAAATCCCATGAGGTTTTCAAGGCAAGAGAGGATCAGAGGGGAGTTGCTATTAGCTACCTCTGTGTCGTGATCCTGGGCTTCCTTGGAGGTCTCCCATCCAAACACTAACCAGGGCCGGCCCTGTGTAGCTTCTGTGATCTGATGAGATCAGCTAGGTTAGTTTACGACATGATTGACTTTTACATGGGGAGGGGAGAGCAAATACACTGCTAGATGTGGGGAGCTCTTCAGTCAAAATACATAACTCTGTCAATGGATCATCCAGGCCTTTGCCCTGACCTGGATGGTGAAGGCGAGCCCTATCTCATCAGCTCTCAACAGAGGGAAAGGAAGTCCGGGATTGCTATGTGGAGGCAAGCAATGGCAAACCATCTCTGTTTAACTCTTGTCTTGAAAACCCCTACTGGGTCACCATAACTGGGCTATGTTCTGATGGCACTTTCCACCTCCAAATGGATCTTTTGCTGCTATAAAGCAAGCCGCTCTCTCATTGACCTCATACTTAACTATGATCCTCCAAACATGCGGTGAGAAGTGTGGTTCTCTCATTCATGCCTATGGAAAGAACATCAAACTCTTGTGAATCCCATCTCTTAGAGCAGGGACCTCCATATTCTGCAGCTTATAAGAAGAGACCATTTTGTTCTCTTCTCTCCAACGCTCCCGTATTATTCTGGTATCGGTGTGGTTTCATCCTCCTGCTTCTTTATCCTTGGCTGTTGTTTATTTTCCCTCATATGGGTTTAGATTTCCCATCTGTTAACAACACAAAGTGGGATTTTTTTTTCATATATTATTTCAGCAGCAGCAGCTGTGCTCTCAGAGAGTCCAAACCTACTATCAAATTTATTGCAGATGATGAAAAGACAGCCGCTCCTTGTATTCAGCAATTTCTAAACTTAATTTATTGCAGACAGCTTTATCGACAGCTATGGAGAACTGAAAACGGCGATGGTGACTCAGGGAGCGCAGTGAGGAGGAATGCAGGTACACGAATCAGGCAGGTGGCACGGACCCTCTCTAGACATTCATCATTTCCGAGGACTATATGACTATCAGCGGCTTTCTATTTTTGACCTAAGTTTTTAAATTAAAAAGATAGAATTCTTATTCAGACACACACGAACCCATGAAACTGCCTTATACTGAATTGGACTCTTGGTCCATCAAGGTCAGTATTGTCTCCTTAGAGTGGCAGCAGCTCTCCAGGGTCTGAGGCAGAGGTTTTCACATCTCCTACTGCCAGATCTTTTAACTGGTGATATTAGGGTTTGAACCTGGGACCTTTGGCATGTCAAGCCGATGCTCTACCACTGAGCCACAGCCCCTCCCACTTTATAAAGTTGTAAGAAAACACCATCTACTGTAAAAACCAGTGTTGCTGTCCCCCATTTTTCATGTTACCTGCATTTCATTACAAAAAAAAAGTATTCCTTAGGACTTCACAGTTCTAGGGATGTTTATTTGTGTACACATTTGTAACGCATTTGTAACAGCTGGTTTTCTACAACAAGGGACCTGAAGGGGCTGTTGAAAACAACAACTTAAAATGAGAAAACAAATGTAGCTATGAAATGCCAAAGACAGGCATAGTTAAACAGAAGCTGTTGCTGGAGCTTGACCCTCATAAACAGCTCCCTCGCTGAAAGCCAAAAGGGTGACAGACTTCTGAACAATTTCAGGGAAGCTGTTCCACAGGAAAAACCTGGGTCTGAGCTGGGGCTGCTCTTACTTTCCTGAGAGAGGCAATCAAAAGGAAAAAGAAGAAGAAGAAGAAGAGGGGGAGGAGGAGGAGGAGGATTTAAACCCTGCCCTTCACTACCCAAAGGAGTCTCAGAGTGGCTTACAGTTGCCTTCCCTTCCTCTCCCCTAACAAACACCCTACGAGGTAAGTGGGGCTGAGAGAGCTCTGAGAGAACTGTGACTGACCCAAGGTCACCCAGCTGGTTTCATGTGGAGGAGGAGTGAGGCATCAAAACCTGGTTCTCCAGAATAGAGTCTGTCGTGGGACTCAGACAACGCAGCCAGGGGCTAGGGACACCCTCTTCTGAGTGACACACCAGGGAACCAAATGATTTGTGGGTGTGGGGAATGTTCAGGAGAGTCCATGACCAAATCAAAATTATTATATTGAGAGATATCCCACTTTTCTCCCCAGTTGGGACTGAAAGCAGCTTTTAGAACATTGTTCTCCCCAATGACCCTGCAAGGTAGGCCAGGCTGAGAGTTTGTGATGGGCCCAAGGTCACACAGCAAGCCTCCATGGCAGAAGTGGTGATTAGAACCCTGGTCCTCCAGCATCCTAGTCTGCCACTCTAGCCACTACACCACACTGGCTCCCTAGGGCAGAAATACTGACAACTGGGATGGGAGGAAAATGAAAGATTTTCAGAAGGTGTCTCTGGTGCTTACGTTGAAGTAATGCACCCCCTCTTCCTGAACCTCCTAAAATAGGATGGAGCATATGCCAGCAGCTATAAGAGTCCGAAGCACTTGATAAAACAATTAGGCTCTGTGGCACACACACAGTGCAGTCTTGAGCAGAGTTATACCCAGAAGGGTCCTGAACTGGATAGCCCAGGCTAGCCTGATCCCCTCAGATCTCGGAAGCGAAGCAGGGTCGGCCTTGGCTAGTATTTGGATGGGAGACCTCCAAGGAATACCAGGGTCCTGCTGCAGAGGCAGGCAATGGCAAACCACTTCTAAAACATCTCATGCCTTAAAAACAAGTCTAGCTTGCCACCTAGCTGACCGATGATCTTAGGATCTCCTAGCTATTCTACACCCAATGCCATACAGTAATTAATTAATTACCCAGGAGGATATAACCTTAATGGGCTTAGAAGAGTGCAACTGCTTTAGTATTGTGCATTGGTCACTGGCTGATTCTCCCTCACAATTCCATATGCAGATGGAAAGGATGGAAATTCTGTTGATTTTAGGGGGGAGGGGAGGCATGTAGACATTTGAAATAAATATCCACCAAAGCCTTAGAGGAGGGCAAAACAATTTGCTTGGAGTACATAATATTCAGACAAAGTTTGAGCCCAGTGGCACCTTTAAGATCAGCAAAGTTTAATCCTGGGAATAAGCTTCTGTGTGCATGTACAAGTCTTCGGACAGTGCTGGCTTTTCGGCTTGGAAACGAAGATGAGCACCGCCCCCTAGATTCGGATTCAACGGGCTTTCAAGCAAGGGAAACCTTTACCTTTACCTTTTACAATTCTTCAGATACATGTACACTTCTTCAGATGCATGCACATGAAACCTTGTACTCCGAATTAAACTTTGTTGGTCTTAAAGGTGCCACTGGACAAACTCCATGCTGTTGCATCAGACCAACAGGGCTACCTATCTGAATCCACATAACATTTGATCAGAGATCAAAATATTCCTCAAGCACACCAGAGAGCCAGTTTGGTGTAGTGGTTAAGTGCGCGGACTCTAACCTGAGAGAACCGGGTTTGATTCCCCACTCCTCCACTTGCACCTGGCTGGGTGACCTTGGGCAAGCCATAGCTCTGTACCAGCTGTTTTCTCAAGGACAGCTTGGGAAAGAGTTCTCTCAGCCCCACCTACCTCACAGGGTGTCTGTTGTGGGGAGGGGAAGGGAAAAGGAGTTTGTAAACTGCTCTGAGACTTAAGTGAGTGAAGGACGGGATATAAATCCAATCTCTCCTCTTCTCTTCTTCTTCGACAATTCTTTCCAGCGTATGGGGATATCTGTGAAATAGATCCCCAAGGTCTGTTGATTTAACACAAATGCTGTTCACTGCCCTGAGCCCTCTCGGGAGGAGGACAGAATAACAACAACAACAACAACAACAACAACAACAACAACAACACACTCTTTTTTAAAGTTTAAATGAACATGAAGGCAATGCCTGCTTTGTTTCACCTTTAAATATATATATATATATAACCCATAAAAGCATTCCTTAATCTTCCAGCCTTCGGGTGCATTGGAAGGTATTTGTTGTCACAGAACTGCAAATATCAGAAGATTAAAGAATGCATTTACCCCCAGAGTATTTCCATTGACTCCAGAAGACTTGCGCCAAGGAGTGTGCTTACTATTTATTAATCCATTTGCTAATGCCCTTTCAATGTAGACAGAATGCAGTGTGGAATCAAAGCAAATGTATTCATTTGATTAGAGCATCCCTTGGTGTGAGCACGATAAATAGACACTCATCCTAGCTGGAAGATTGCTACAGGGGTTTTTTTTTGGGGGGGGGGTCCTATTATGCATTGCCAATCTAATGGCTAAAAGGATAATAGTTATTGAAAGCTACTGTGACAACGCTGTACAAGATGCTGTTGAAGTTAATGGAAACTTGATGCCAGGAATAGGTGATCATTTCCTTAAATTGATGCGAGTAATGCTATAATTTCCTTCTACATCTAAAAAGAGAAATTGCATCAGCCATTGTTCCTTTGATTTCCATTCATCCTTGTTCCAAAAAAAGGGCTAGGCTTTGTCTACCCTGGGGCCATTGCACACGGAGGGGGGGACACCAATACAGAATCAAAGCAGAGGAGAGAAAAAATGCTTCTCTGCTTGTACTCTGGAGCCATTAACATGTTACCCAGAGTTGTTTGCTAGAATACTTGGGAGAGCACAGAGTATCACAGGAACTTAGCTTCAGATCAAGACAACATGTCCCATTGATTAGTGGTAGCATGCAACCCTTATGCAAAGATTAAAGGGAAAATTAGGGAGAACTAATGTGGACAAAAGGCTGATTTTCCTTGTCTGTGCTCTACATGCTGATTCCACCCTACAAGTGAGATACAGTCTGTTGGGACTTCTCACAGAACCCATTAAAATTTTCAGAGGAATAAGACAGGGCTGTCCTTTAGCCCCTACTTTATCCAGTCTTTATCTGAGTGATGTGGTTAAGCCTATGACAAATTCTGATTTTCATCCCCCAAAACTAAGTGTGTGCCACGTATCGATTGTATTGTATATAGATGACATGCTTCTTCTATCAAGGACACCACTAGAACTCCTTGGGGCTCTTGATAGCTCTGCCACACATTGCGACAAAGAACATCTTACCATTAATTGTGGTATTATGATATTTGGTAGGCAGCCCCCCCCCCAAAAAAAAAGTATGGTCAGTGAGAGGAGTATCACAGTAGCATAGCTTCAGATCAAGACAACACACCCAATTGCTTAATGGTAGCATGCATCCCTTTTGCATAGGGCTGCCAAGTCAGCCCAGGGGGTGGGGGATCCCCCGCTACAGGGGTTCCCGATCCCCCGGCCAGCATTCGGCCGGTGGGGGGAACCCCACCCCCGAAGTCGTCCTGTCAGGACGACGTCCCCATCGTAATTACGTCACTCAGAAGTGACATCATCACGTTGGGGACATTGCTGGGATGACACTCTAGCAATCGCCCCAAAACTCTATGATATGATAGAGTTTTGGGGCGATTGCCAGAGCGTCGCCCTGGCAATGCCCCCAACGTGATGATGTCACTTCCGGTGACATTGTCATGGCGCGCACGCAAGCGCGCGCACCGGGGAAGCTCCCGACGCCATGAGGACTCCCCCCCGCCGGTAAGTTTTTAGGACTTGGCAACCCTACTTTTGCACCCAGAAGATTCTGGGTTCAGGACCCCCAGTGAAACAATCTCAGGTAGTCTTTCTCTGCCTGAGACCCTGCAGAGGTCTCAGAGACAAATCAGAGGATACAATAATGGTCTATGTGGATCAAAGGTGCCAGGTGGTGCAAGGCAACTATATATGTTCAGTTTGTGGAAGGCAGAGCTTTTATCTATTGTCTTTACTGTTTTTTGCAGCTGGAGTCATAAATAGCAATGGAGGACAGAGTTGTGGTGGGCTTCCACTGGGCTCAGGTGCTAGTATCCCCGACTCGGTGACTGTCTGTCCACATGGACTGCCATGTCTCGTTTCATCCACAGTATTCAGATCCCCTCTTTGCCTCCCAAGTTCCTTTTCACATGTTTGGATTGTCTCACCATAGGTAAGAATTGGTCAGAAGTGTCTTATCGTTGCCGCCTTCTGTGCAGTACTAACCAGGATTAGCTGACGTGGCACTGCTGTTGTCTGTGATAGAATCTCTGCCAGTGTCACCTTCGACTACTGTTGCTGCCCAGTAGATACCCTTTAATGGTTCCTCCACTGCCATCACCATTGCAACTGTCTGTTCTCCTCAGCTGATATGGCTGTTGATCCCTGAAGAGGGCAGGTGCATTTTAGTCTGGTGTCTCGGTTGTGACCAATCCACTGTCAGCAACTTTGTTAGGAATTTAGACCCCTTCCAGTATTGTTCTCAGCTTCAGCAACACATACAAACCCCCTCACCATGTTAATGTGTGTGTCCAAGAGTGGCTCCTTTTAGTGGCTCCTAATACAGTGGAAAGATTGTGTTGCTGCTGCGGCATGGCTCCAGAGAGAAGGGGTTTAAAGTTTAAAACCCTTTTCTCTTGAGTCATGCCGAAGAATCAGCACAATCTCCTATTGTATCATATGGAGCCATATAATAATAATGGAAAGATCGTGCCACTGCCACAGCACGACTCCAAAGAGAAGGGGTTTAAAATTTAAAACCCTTCTCTCTGGAGTCGCACTGAAGAAGTGGCACAATCTCCTCTTGTATCCTATGGCCCTATAGACTGCAATAGGAAATTGTGCTGCTGCTGCGGCATGACTCCAGAGAGAAGGGGTCTAAACTTTAAACCCCTTCTCTCTCACGTTGTGTTTCACAGGCCATTGGGGGAGAAAGTGGATGGGTGAGGGGGGCCTGTGTGCGAGCACCCTGAGAGACAGCCAATACATTTGTTCCACCTCCCATCTTTCTAGAGCCCATTGTATTGATTTTACAACAGGCCTTGCTACTAGTAAGTAAATAAATAGATATACAGATGTGATTGCCCAAACAGAAAGCACAGAAGTGTCTTTTACTATTATAAATCTAACACGAGCGTTGCATTCCATCCTGAAACATAAAGCTATTGTAACCCTCTTACGAAGCTTGGCAATGTCAAGGATAAAGTCTTGTAATATGCTCTGTGTAAAGCTGTTTTGAAAGACTTACAATACACATTGAGAGGTTGTTGTTATCGTTGTTGTTTTGGTGAGACACTGTTGGAAAGGTCAAGCTAGCTGACACATCAGCTAAGGCCTGAGCATATCCTGTTCTTCTCCTCTTCCCTACACAATGTACATTGTTCTCTTGGGGTTTCACTACTGATAAGGCTGTTTGCCAGGAGAGAGCTCTAGGAGACATCTACCTGTGCTGATGTGATTATGTGGATTGAACGCTGACGTTGCTGACTGGCTGGGCTTAAAATAAATGACCACTGCCGAGTTGAAGCAGACTGGGTTCTACTCCTTACCTGTGTCTCATGTGCAAAGTCCTTCAAGACACTTTGGGTTCTTATGAAGGAGAAAAGCCGGCTACTGAATTACCTAAATAATAAAATAGATGGTTGACTTCTCTGCAAATCTTTCAGATGGTGACTGAAAGGGATGCTCTAAATTCCCCCTGGATTTCATTCTAATCAGAATTTCTGTGGGAACTTTAATTGGTTCAGAAGCTTCAGTAAGTGAAGAATGCCACTACTTATTTCATACCTACAGCAGGGAAACAGGGATATGTTCTATTTATATTGCAGAAATTCTACAGTTAATTTCCAGAATGAATTCAAATGGCTGGTTTTAACCCTGAGAGCCCTTCATTGTTTGGGTCCTGCTACCTTCCTCTCTATCAACCTCGGCCCCTTTCACATTACCATTCTAAATCAGATGTTTTCTGTTGTTGACCCAGTTCTGAGTAAAGCAATTCAAGGACAGGGGTTTCATACAGCAAACTTCATCCTGTTAATGATAATGAACCATCTCTGAGGCTCTACAGCCAGTTCAATCTTTGCTGCTTCCCCCCATCCTTTTTTGCCATGCAATCTTCCTCTCCTTTCCCCCCCTCCTCACCTTTCCACCCCAAATGTTCTAAGTTGAGCACTATAGAGCTAAACCAATATAATCTCTCAATGGGGTTGGGGGGGGGGTGGAAGGATGAGGAAGATCACATGAAAAAGGGTGGTGGGAAAACAACGCTGTAGGAAATGCTAAGGACATTTTAAACAGCACACGGCAGCGATTCAGAAGCACAATGAAGAGGTGAGAACGGAAGAAAGATGTTTCCCTAAAAAATGGCTTAGTCCCACTTTGCCAATGGGACACAAGCAGCTGTGTATGAAAAGGTAAATAACATCCGTTAGCAGCCAGTTACTAAAATGTTTTTTTCTGACCTGACACACACAAAAATCTATTAGCAACCTGCAACTAAAACAGATTACAAAGGCTGTCGAAAGGGCCCTCATAGCAAATGGTACTACTGATTGATAAGTGTGGCAAGTTGTGGAACAGAAGGGGGTGTGAAGTATGAGCCTCCAGCCCAGTTAGAAATTATCTGTCTTATACATCTTCATGCTGCTCTTCTTCCAATGAGCTCAGAGTGGTGTACATGCCCCATTTTATTCTGATAACATCGTGAGATAGATTAGGCCAAGAGCATGTAATTGGCCCAAGATCACCAGCCGACCTTCATGGCAGTGTAGCAACTGGAATCTACGTCCACCAGATCCTAGTCTGTCACTCTAATCATTAAGCTGCACTGCTTCTAATATTAACATTACTAACTTAACATTACTTATTGAACTCAAATCCTTCTAAATTTTAGTCCAATTTGTTTTTTAAAGAATAATTCTTTATTAATTATTAACTTCACAAAAAAAAAGAGTGATCCAAAAGTAAAACTATTATAACACTATCAACCAGTAGATACTCCCAGCCCATTCAGTCAAAGTGGGCACTTTCTCTAGACCCAAGACTCAGTTCGAAAGCATCATAATTAAACTCTCTGATCAAAGGAAGGGCCTGATGTCTCTTATCTACAAAATCTTAGCCTCCTCTGAAAAAGAACAAAACACAAATAACAAAGTGGCTTGGCACAAAGACCTTCAAAAGGAACTAACAGCAGAACAATGGGCGAATATATGGAACTCTCATGCTTGCAAAACAAGAATCTTCCCCATCTGTTTGCAATTCTTCAAAATACAAACAAGGTGGTATCTATCTCCAAAGCATCTTCAACATATGTATAAAAATCATAGTCCTCAGTGCTGGAAAAAATGTGGCGAACCCAGTGATTTCTTTCACTGCTGGTGGAAGTGCACAGCAATCCAAACCTTCTGGAGACAAGTACTATCAGAAATTGAAAACATTACATCTCAACAACTACCGCTAGACCCAGCAGTACTGCTTCTCAGTTTGGAAGAAGAAACTGACCCGGAATATGAAATAAACAAATTAACTGCCACTCTTCTAGCAGCTGCTAGACTGACTATTGCAGCTTCTTGGAAGGCACCTACCACACCAAGCACATCAGATTGGAAAAATAAATGCTGGGATCACTTCATCATGGACAAAATAGCAGACATAGTTGAAGACCAAACGTCTACATCTACAAAAAGACATTCTTCTTTTGTCAACAAATGGTTCCCCTTTGTCACATATATGGCAGAACACAATGAGATACCATCCAATCCTAATTATATTAAGTGGCTTCGTTTTTAAATACCTCTGATTACATTTAAACACTGCAAAATATGCTTAAATCTTATCGACCTCACTAATTAAATACTTACCTTAATCATATTTTAAGGTATAATGGTAATAGCATAATTACAGAGCACCACTAGGCAAAAACAAAACAAAAACAAAAACAAAACAAAGGCTAAACAGACAAATAAATAACATGAACAATAGTTACAGGTTTATCAACTATTAAATATATATAGTATTTCTTATTGTTGATACTGAATTTCTGTATTCAAAAACGAAAAAAAAATATTATGTATTTTGTTGGAAATATTCTATTTTGTAATAAAAATTTTACAATTGAAACCAGTAGATACTCCCACAAAACCTGGCTAAACCTATGTTTCCATACAATTTTCATATACCCACATAGCAACTCATATTGGCACGTTTCCAATAACCTTTCAACACAGAAGAAGTTCATTGTGTCTCAGAAACCCAATAACTGGCTTCCAGATTTCATCAAAATCACAGGGTGAAAAACATTTGAGAACCAACAAAGAAACAACATACAGCCTGGAAAAGCTACAACTAATGAACTCTGGCCTTGAAAGCCTTCGATAACACAAAGAAATAATTGCTATTTCCCCCATGATATAAACATCACAAAGTTTGTCAGACCAGGTATCTATGGAAGGCCCGTTTGGGTTTTTCCAACTGACTGCAATCACCTGTTGTGCAACTGTAATCAATGTTGAGACCAAGGAATGTTGACTCTTTCTCCACTGAATAAATTTCAGTCCAATTTGTAATGCACTATTCAACCCTGCCAGCCAGCTGTCTTGTGCTGGTTCTCCTCCTCCTAAGCAAATTTACTCTAAGAAAGGTGGCAGACAGACAGCTGCAATGAGGACTTGCCTTAGAAATAGATAGGAATGGCAAAGTGAGCCTCTTCCTTAGTTGAGCTCAGGGGCGTAGACTTTGTAAATCCCAGGGGGGGCAGGGGCTCTTTCGTGCGCACGTGCAAAGCGCGCACGTGCATGGGACCATGTCCCCGCCGCTTCTCCCCCCCCCCGGGCCCCAGGGAGGTAGACTCGGTTTCGGCAGCCAGCTGGCCGACTGACTGCCATGCGCGCAAAGCGCTGGACCATGTCCCCGCCGCCTCTCTCCCCCCCCCCGCCCCAGGGAGGCAGGAGGGCAGGCCGGGGTGGAGGAGAAGGACAGGTGGCGATGGCAGCCAGCTGGCCGGCTGACTGGCCAGCGGTGGGCGTTCCATTTTGCCGGGGGGGGCTGAGCCCCCCCCGGGAAATTTCGGGGGAGGCTCGAGCCCTCGAGCCCCCCTGTAGTTGACGCCTATGGCTGAGCTGGGATAGTTTTGAGCATGCACAGGAACATCATTTCCTGATGGACCGTAGGGGATCTGTAGCTACCAGGTAAGGGTAGGGAACTTCCTGTCGATGCGCCTCATCCCCGTGCTCACTCAACAGAGCAGCACGGGGGAAATCAGGGAGGGTACATGGCATTGTACAATGCATCAATGTTACTTCTCGGAGAAAACCTGACTCAAGCAGCTCTGTAAGACTTCCTCCAGCTGTCAAGGCTAACCCTGCCTTGATGCAGTAACATAACCAAGATTTACCTGGGTAACACACCATAAAGCAAAAGAAAGCTTGATTGGAGAAATTCAAAAAAGGGTATTAAAAGCAAGGCATATAGTTCAGTGGCATTCTAAATGCCCAAAAACAATGCTTACTTACTCAGGTCTTGGCACCTTTAAGACCAACAAAGTTTTATTCAAAGTCTAAGCTTTCGTGTGCAAAGCACACTTCTTCAGGTAAACTGGAATAAAAATACCTAGGTCCTGCAACGGCATCATTGGTTCTTGGAGCGTAATGTTCCAGAGCATAACACAAATATCTTCTTGGCAGCAAGGAGAGGTGAGGAGGAAAGGGTAAGGATTCTTCTCTCTAACGCACACTAATGCTTCAAGAGGGAATTAGGTGAACACAAGAGGCAGGGACCTGCGATACTCGCGGGGGGGGGGAATTCCTAAAGGCTGCAGCCCCAGGTAAGTCCTCCCCCCACCCCTGGCAATTCCCTCCCGGCTCCAAGGCCCGAGTGGCTGATGGCTGCTTGGGCCAGCGATCCCCCCAATCCCCCCCCCCCGGCTCCAAGGCCTGAGCGCCTTTCAAATGGCAGCAGCGAGGCCCGAGGCCCGCTGAGCAGTCTCCGCCCCCCCAACAGTGGCCAAAGTGTTCTCTGCACATGTGCAGGGAATGCTGTTTTATTTTTACTTTTCAGATTTTTCTGCACACGAGGGGAGTCCCCCAAGCCCTCCCCCCCCCCCACAAATTTAGATATCCACACGGGGATGGCCACTTGGCTATTAGAGATATAGATGGGAAGAGCTGGTGGGGGGAGAGAAATCAGGGCCCCCCGCACCTCTGAGATGTGTGGGCCTCACCAGGACAACCGGGGGGCGGGGGGGAGAGAAATTGACAGGCCCAGAGCTCGCCGTCATTGACTGGGGGAGGGGAGGAAGCCTTACCTTTGGCTGCTCCTCCAGGTGGAGCTCATTCTCCCCCCAAAGGCCAGGTCTACCAATATAATAGCAAGGGCTGGGTAGACCTGTTCTCTGGAGGCCAGGTCTACCAATATAGTGGCAAGGACTGGGTAGACCTGTTCTCCGGAGGCCAGGTCCACCAATAGAGTGGCAAGGGCTGGGTAGACCTGTTCTCCAGAGGCCAGGTCTACCAATATAGTGGACTGGGGCAAGTAGACCTGTTCTCCAGCGGCCAGGTCTACCAATAGAGTGGAAAGGGGTGGGTAGACTTGTCCTTTGGAAAACAGGTTTATCTATATAGTGGAAAGGGCTGGGTAGTCCTGTTCTCTGGAGGCCATCCCCCATCTTTGTTTCCCTCTCCCACCTTGGTTGTCAAAGTTCCTTTCTCTGTCTTTCTGTATGCACCCTTTATCTACCAATCTTCCCTCCCCTCCCCTTCTCCTCTCACCCCTTCTATGTCAGCTTTCTCCCGACCCCTGTCTCTATCAATCCTTTCTTACCTCCTTTCTCCTCTCACCCCTTGTATGTCTCACCTCCTCTTACCCCTGCCCTTCTCAGACACTGTCCTCTTTCTCCCACCCCATCTGCCCCCTCGTTCTCTCCACTATTTCTTTACCCCCCACAATCTTTTCCTCTTTCTCTCCCCCTCCCTTAGGCAACCCTCACATAGTCTCCTGTTCTTTTTCTTTCTCTCCCTGCAACAGACAATCCCCTATTCTTTCTCTCTCTCTCCCTTCTCAAAGAACTCCACTTCTTTCTGTTTCTGGCGAGGGAGAGGGGTTGATGCAGGCTTCACCTCCTCAGACTTCAGCTGACCAGAGGTACAGCCAGCTTCCCAGTGGCAGTGTGGATGGTTCTTGCTGCTGCAGTCCTAGCAGCGGCAGGGACAGTTATTGCTATGGCAACTTCCCTTGCAGCCCCAGCAGCTTTTCCCGCACCAGCTGAAAGTCCCTTCTCTGCACATGTGCAGAGCTGCTGCCAGTAAAAACCCTGCCTTTTACTGACAGAAACAGTTAGAAGCCTGCCCCTCCCCCGAACATTCTAATCTCCTCACAGTTGACGTCTGGAACTGATGCCATTTCAAAAGGTATTGGGGGGCATTCAACGGTCCCTGAAGTTTTCTGGTTTTTTTTTAAACTTTTCAGATTTTTCTGCAGACTGAGGAAGGGGCCTGACTATGTAGGAAAAGCTGTTGGGGGAGAGTGATCTCCCTTCTGGCAGAAATAAGCATCCACACAGGAAAAAAAAACTTACAGAATTAGAATATAGACAAGGGGGGGCATGATACTTGCAGGGGGGAAAAGGAGCTGAGGCTTACAATCTCTCCTTCCCCCTGGGCCCATTCCCCCCCACTCCTTCCCTCCCCCCATCTCCAGCGGGCCTTGGGTCTGTGAGTGTTGCCACTTCTCCCCTCCCCCCCCACAGTCTTCGGCATGCCATGGTGGTGGTCGCCGGGCCCGCTGCTTCCCCCCGACCCCCCAAGCTCTGGACAGTGGCATAGCGAGGCCTAGGCCTGCCGTGCCACCTTACACCCCCCTGACCCCTCCCCTGAGCTTCAAATGGTGGCACGGCGAGGTCTAGGCCTGCCATGCTGCCTCCCACCCCCCGACCCCCTCTGAAGCTCTGGACGATGGCATAGCGAGGCCTAGGCCCACTGTGCTGCCTCCCACCCCCCAACCCCCTCCCAAGCTCTGGACGGTGGCATAGCGAGGCCTAGGCCTACCATGCTGCCTCCCACCCCCCGACCCCCTCCCAAGCTCTGGAGGGTGGCATAGCGAGGCCTAGGCCCACTGTGCTGCCTCCCACCCCAATCCCCTCCCCCAAGCTCCAGATGGTGGTGTGGCAAGGCCTAGGACCTTGCCACACCACCCCTCCAAGCATTCTCTGCACATACGCAGAGAACGCTTTTCACTTTTGGGGGGATTTAAATATCCCAACATTGGCTTCTCTTATGTTCTTAATAGAAAAACGCTGGCCATAACCTCCTGACCTCCTCAACCAATCACTGGGCAGTAGCCATGGAACTTTCTAGGCTGAGAATGAGCCCCCCCTTCCCAAAACAGTTTCACAGCTGAACTGTGTGAGCTAATTAATAGGCCTCAGTTGATGACCTTGATGACTAACTGCCAGTATGGGGAGTGGGGGTGGCGGCTAATACTTGCAAAGAATCAGAGAACATTGAACTTAGATGGAACTAGGTGGGGAATGCTTTTAAGATGGCATCTCTCTTGACACCATCTCCATGTTCTTTACCTGGAGGTGACATCACATGTCACTCCCCCCCCCCCCCCAATGCCTCATCCCAAAAGCTCCTGGGGTTCTCAGCAAAGACCTGACAACCCTGTATAGTTCCCTGTGTTCCTTGGACAACAGAAACTGCACATGCATGTACCTTGTCAGGAAATCCCTCTGCTGAACATGCTGAGAGGCATCCAACTGATTCAAAGAGGAGGTCTACAAGGTTTCACCTGTCTTTTGTGAGCCCTTCTGGCCACCATTTGCCCCCTTTTTGCCGGGGAGAGAGGGAAGGGGAGGGAAGCTGGCTGGGAGGACCGGAAGAGATGGATTTTCTCCAGTTGTTTTCTTCTGAACTTTCTTGGTGGGGAAAGATTGAATAGAAAATGTTCCTATTCTGGGAAACATTAGGAGAATCTGAAAATATGTCATTATTTTACTGACAGTATTTGAATGTCTATTGGAACGCCCAACACTGTTGCACCAAAGCAGGGCCCTTTCAAGTTGTCTTAGATTTTACCTTAGGGGGAAACAGTCGAACTGCCAGTTCCTGTTAAAATGCTGAGCTGAACAGGCTAAGATCACAACAATTGACTCAAGGTTTCAATGCAATGCAAATCAAGATAAACCACAACGATATTTCAAAGCATTGCTATCTGACCTATTTTACCTTCCACAAGGGAGACAGAAATAGCAATCTGTTCATCATGGACATTGTATCCACTAAATGCCATCGTGTAAGATAAATTGTCACCTAATTATTATACTTTAGAGCTGAATTTGTAGTTAGTATCAGTCACATAATGGAGGGAAATTATTATCTGCTCAGCGATAACCTTTCGAGGCCGGTGTCATAACAGCTATCTCTGATGCTCTAATTTAAGTGTAATCTAGGGGCTGGAGATCGAATGACATTTTCTTCTTATTGAACACTCTGTCCAAACTTAATTATTCTCGGAATGCTAATGAAATTCAGAAAACTGGAAGATGAAGAGTAGAGACAGATGAGTGGTAGGCGCTTGGTAATTTGGTTTGAAACAAAGCAGCGATAACAGTAATGGAGGAGTAGGTCCAGCCCCACATTCAACCTGTCATCATTGCAAAAAGCTCTCACTTCTCGGGATGTTTAACTAGCTTGAGAGGATGAATGGACTTGAACTTGCATGGTGTCAAATTTACACAATGTTCCATTTTCAACATGAAAGGACCTTGCTGGAAGCAGTTAACATTTTAGTGATTGTCCGACATTCCCTAACAAAAACTGGGTTTTCTTTTGTCTATGTTCAAAACTAATGTTCTCAAGAACACACAGGGTCCAGGGTCAGGGTCTATGGGCACAAAGGTGTTTTTTTTTTAAAAAAAAAAATTAACTTATTTAGAAAATGTGTATGCCTAGGGTTGCTACCCTCAAGATAGCACCTGGAGATCTGCTAATATAATGGATCTCTAGACAACCAAGATCAGTTTCCCTGGAGAAAATGGCTGCTTCGGAGGGTGGACTCCATGGCATTATACCCTGCTGAGGTCCCTCCCCTCCCTTCTCCAAACCACGTCCTCCTGAGGTTCCACCTCCAAAATCTCTAGGAATTTCCCAATCCAGAGCTGGCAACCCTATATATGTATACTGCCTTTCCAGAGACCTGCTCAAGGCAGTTTACAAGTAAAATAATAAAACTAAACCATTAAAATGCAGACTTTTACAGAACAAAGCAAGCTGAACCATTGAAAGAAACCATTAAACCAAACAAACTGAGGAAACAAACCATGATGAGACTTGCATAATGCTATGGATTCAGATGTAGTCACTTACCTCCCCTATAACTCAGGAAAACTCAGTTTATTTTGAGCCCTACCCCAGCATGGCATGGAAAGGCATTTTGTATCCTGCTTTCCCCCACCTCTAACCTCTCCTTTTTTCCTCATCTCATTCTTAATTCTGAACTTCCCCAAATTTTAGGCAGTAAACGGAAACCTATCCGCACGATCCTTTCTGATGGCTACACATTCCCATATCACGCCGGTTGGTTAACATGACTGTCACATCACGTACTGACTCCACTCTGTCCCACATCTGCCTATATACTCCTCAAACTGAAACATCAGTGGGGCATCAGAATCCCACTAATTAACAGTATTCCCGGATTATAAGTCAACAATGTTCAGATTTAATGTAATGCTGTATCAATGGTGTTATCTATTTCAAATTCTGACTCGTTATTCTGCGACAGCACATCGCTAATGGTCACTTTCACATTGAAGCTCAGAGCTTTCTCCATTGTGGAATGGCCTGCCCGAGGAGGTCAGGAAAGCTCTCCCTCACCTGGCTTTCCACAAATTATACAACACTGAACTATTCAAGAAGGCTTTAACTGGGCTGCACTGCATGAAACGGTTTTGCAAGCTTGCTTGGATAAATGAGTCTGTGGGCATATTTGGAATTCAGACACAAGGCAGTGGGTGCAACCAGAGCATGGCCGTCCTGAGAGGGGGAGCCAACCACAAAATGGCTGCCATGAGTGGCAGAGCCACACACAAAAAAAGCTCAAGTACAGGGCAGAAGAGGATAATTTTTAAAAAATGCAGGGAAAGAGCAGCGAGAAAGAAAATAAAACCAGATTTAAGAACATAAGAGAAGCCAATGTTGGATCAGGCCAATAGCCCATCCAGTCCAACACTCTGTCGCACAGTGGCCAAAAATACCAGGTGCCATCAGGAGGTCCAGCAGTGGGGCCAGGACACTAGAAGCCCTCCCACTGTTGCCCCCCCCCCAGCACCAAAAATACAGATCATCACTTGCCCCAGACTGAGAGTTCCTACCTATGCCTTGTGGCTAATAGTCACTGATGGACCTGATTGTACTGCCAATCAGAGCTCCAGTGGCCAATCAGGAAAGGTGTCTGTGGGTGCCGGGGTGCCCATGGGCATGACATTGGAAACCGCTGGGTTAGAGTCAGTGGTCTATACTGCTGTGTATAGCTTATTGTAAGCAGGATCCTATTTATGTCATTTCTGTACCACTTCAGCTGTCATGTGAAAACTTATGCTATGCTTCAGGTCTTTCTGGTGGGTCCAGACTTCTAAAACCCTAACACATTGGTTATTGAATGTCCATTTTTGGTGTGGTTGTACCTGCTCACCATGCGTAATCTGTTTTGAGTCCCTGTGACTCAAATAATATAAGACTATAAATAATATAAATCAATAAATATGTCCTAGTTGGGAAGTACACGGTTAGCTGGCATCAGTGGCCATCGTAGAAGACACTCCTTCTATATATATATATATATATATATACAAATTGCATTTCAACTAGAGCTTACTTTGTGGCCATGCATACACAAAATCATTGTGGTGTATAATGGAATTGGGGGAATGATTAGCCCCCCCCCCACACACACACACACTTTGCATCTGATGGGCACTGCAGTCTGCCTATAATCTATGACATTCATAGTCCCCAGGACATTATATAAGCAGGCAATGGAAGAGCTCTGGGGTTACTCAGTAGAAGACAGATGCTCAAAGATATCCATTACTGGAGATACTGAGGAAGGCTTCAAACATGGCTGAATGGTATGGAAGGATGTAGATCGATATAAACAAAAGAATGACCTTGAAAATGTTCTAAAGGGACTTTCTGTATATAACTTTCTGAAAATAAGCAATTCTGGACTAGTTCAGTGGCAAAAGGAGAAGGAGGTCTGCAGTTCAGTGGTGAACCCTCTGCTTGGTTCAGTCCTCCAAATCTCCATTTTCAATGACCAGTAGTGGCTGATACAAAAGACTTCACTTGAGGACCTAGAGAACTCTTACCAGTCAGTAGGCAATACTGACTTAATAGATAAATGGTGGGCATATAAAAGGCATCCTTCCATTAGCCTTTTATAGTGAGTAGTTTCTTGTTTAAAATGCCACACATTCTAATTTATTTTATGCCGATCCTTATTGATAGTAGATCCTTTGACTTCCAAAGACTTGCCACACCCATTCTGGCCACAGCTAATAGAGACATACTGTATTTACTTCAAAGAAAGGTAAGATTTCCCTCCCCATGTTTTAAATTCACATACAAGGTACAATTATGTACAGTAATTTAAAAACAAACAAACACCATTTTGCATATAACTTTGGGGAGGGTGGGGATCGTCTTACAAATTCCCTGGAAGGCAGCAGACAAGTTTGCTAAACAAAAATTTGCCTTTATTCTGAAAAAGAGTCAATAAATTTGTCCTACTCATCCTTTCAGTGGTGACCTCTTGAAAAGTATCGGAGTCAGGAGCCCAGTGGAAGTGATTTCATAGCAAGCTCTTTATTGGTGGTCAGATGAGGCATGCTAACCCGGGCTCAGGGGCCCTCTTTTATTCCAGTCAGAGCCACACCTCCGACCTTGCCCAAATGTGCCTATAGGATCTTAGGATTGCGGTTACATGTCATAGGTCCCCTTGGGGATCCTAGGCACTCGATTGGTGGCAAGTTACAATCTGACCAGCTATTGTTCTTCATGACCCAAGCTCAGGTAGCTGGCCTGGCCATGTGCGTTTGGCCATGTGGCGGTTGCCATTACATGGAGCACATGGCGATCGCCATGACATATATTACACCTCTGTAACTCTGTCTGGTGTTACAGTTTTTTGCTATATATTGTGCTATAATTCTCAATTGAAAATGCAGGAAATAAGGGTTGATGTTATCCATTCATCTTACCTATAACCTCCTCAAAGGATCTAATTACACCCTCCTACGAACCACCACAAATCATAATGAGTTTGTATCGGTACAAACAGGCCAGTTCCCCAGATGTGGTTTATTTTCAAATGTCCAGATGTTTCATCTGAGAATGAACTTGCACATTTTTTCTCAAAAGGGGAAAACTGATAGCAAGCAACTCTTATTTAACAAGTCAAGATGGCTGATGTATGTTCCTGTTGTTCAGTCGCACATTCGAGTCCGACTCTTCGTGACCCCGTGGACCACATCACGCCAGGCCCTCCTGTCCTCCACCACTCTCCGGAGCCTGCTCAACTCCATGCTCATCGCATCACTAACACTGTCTACCCATCTCATCCTTTGCTGTCCCCTTCTTCTTTGACCTTCAATCTTTCCCAGCATCAGGGTCTTCTCCAGGGAGTGCTCCCTTCAGCTACATATATCAATTGTTGTCTGAATCTATCAAGTCCAAATGGACTGCCTGCATAGAGCAGAAAATAATCACAATGGTTATATCCAGGGGTCATTTTGTAGAAAAAGAGGTGCAGGAGTTCATTTGCATAACTCATTTGCATAACTCATTTGCATATGCCACACCCCCTAACATACCGGAAGTGTGTCAGAAGGCAACACCCACCCCTCAGGCTCCACTCCACAGGTGAGTGAAACTGACCTGCTCTTCCTCCCTTCCCTTCCCCATCCAATACTTTGTGCAATAAAAATAAGCGTAAAGAACACACCCTCATTCTCTTCCTGTTCCCTTGAAACCACCAGGTTTCAAGTAGTATTGAGATACCCAGGACATGTGCACCACCCATCCCTTTCCCTTCCCCTCCCCACAACAAGACACCCTGTGAGGTAGGTGGGGCTGAGAGAGGTCTTTTGAGAACTGCTCATGAGAGAACAGCTCTGAGAGAACTTGTGACTGGCCCAAGATCACACCAGCAGCTGCATGTGGAGGAGTGGGGAATCAAACCCGGTTCTCCCAGATTAGAGTCCAACTCCTGACCACTACACCAAACTGATGGGGTGGAAGCTGCTGAAGGGTTGGTAAAATTTCTCCAGTACTTATGTGCCATGTGCCCAGATAAAAAAAATGGTATACTTAGAAAATTTATATGCCACCTTGAGCAAGTCTCTGGAAAAGCAGCACACAGTCATAAAAGGGACAATGATAAAATTATCAATATTAAAACAAAACATTAAAAACAATAAAGACCCTAGCAGGGCTTTCCCCGGGGTGCTGCGCCTCTGCACTGCTTGTGGAAGCCGAGGAGGGGGCGGGGCTTGGTCATGTGCCCACCCCCTGGGCTTCTCACTCCCGGAGCTGCCCTCCTGTGCGCTCCCGCTCCAACGGACCCCTGGGAATATCCATGGATTCTCTGTATATGCTACCTCTTACAAATGCATATCAGCTAATTAGACGCAGAATCCTGGACAATGAAATGCAGAAACTAGCTAGTGATGCAAACAAATCCTGCTCCCCCCTGAACTTTGGGATTCTCCCACATACTGGCCATCTGCCTTCTTAACTATCGGCCCTCCATGCCCCTCACCTGCACCGAACATTTGCACTTGCTAGATGTAACGCCATTCCATCGGCTGTCACTCATGGTAGATATAAAGGGGTTCCATACTCAGCAAGACTCTGTGTGTGTAGTCTAAATCAGGTCAATTCAATTCTCCATATTCTCCTATACTGTCCCTGGTATGACGATATACGTCTTACTCTTTTAGACCCAATTCTATCTAACATGATAGGTTGCCCAAATGTTTTGAAGGTGTGCGGTCTCTTGAACGACCTGTCACCCGAACTAACTGAAAAGGTTGCTCTATTTTTAAGTTTGGTAATTAAGGATCGTTTGCACAACGCATAGCTACATAAGATTAACTTATTTTTCCTTGTTACCTTTCTTTCCGATTATGTCTCCTTCTGTAACCTGTTTTATGCCAATAAAGGTATACGTATGTATGCATGAGTGCTCCCTTCTCATTTGGTGGCCAAAGTATTTGAGCTTCAGCTTCAGTATCTGGCCTTCCAGGGGACAGTCAGGTTTTATTTCCTTTAGAATTGACTGATTTGATCTCCTTGCAGTCCAAGGGACTCTCAAGAGTCTTCTCCAGCACCATAATTCAAATGCATCTATTCTTCAGTGCTTGGCCTTTCTCATGATCCAACTCTCGCAGCCATACATTACTACTGGGATCTCTCTCTCTCGATCTCTCTCATCTTTCTAAATAAGAGGCACAGAATAATACCACATCATATTGAGTGTGTGTGTTAAGTATGATCCTATGGATTGATGTTCACCCATCATTAACAGACTTGCTCAAGTCTTGCAAACTGATGGCCACAGCTTCCTTTAGAGTCAATCCATCTCATGCTGAATCTTCCTCTTTTCCTGCTGCTTTCAACTTTCCCTAGCATTATTGTCTTTTCCAGTGACTCTTGTCTTGTTATAATGTTACCAAAGTACAATAGCCTCAATTTCGGTATTTGAGCTTCTAGGGAGAGTTCAGGACTGCTTTGATCTATAATATATTATATTAAGAACAGAGGAAGAGCCCTGCTGGATCAGAAGAGCAGTCCATCTAGTCCAGCATCCTGTGTCAAACACAGTGGCCAACCAGTTCCTCTACAGGGCCAACTACAGGGCATGGAGGCTGAGACTTTCCCCTGATGTTGCCTCCTGGCTCTTGGATTCAGAGGCTGAGTCCCTCTGAATGTAGAGGTTCCTCCCAGTCACCATTTTAATATTATATTTTTATTATATTTTGCATTCAGCTGAGTCCGCTTTTATTACATGGTTTAATATTGTTAGTTTCACCGTGTTTGTTTTTACTATGTGGACTTCTGGAGGGGTGGCATACCATCGAAATAAATAAGGAATACACCCCAAAATGCACATGAACACATGAAACTACCCTTTACTGAATGTCCATCGATGTCAGTATGATCTACTCAGACTGGCAGTGGCTCTCCAGGGTCTCATATGGAAGTCTTTCACATCACCTACTGCTTGCTCCTTTTGACTGGAGATGCCAGGGATTGAACCTGGGACCTTCTGCATGCCAGGCAGAGGCTCTTCCACTGAGCCACAGCCCCTCCCCAATAAAGGACATACACACGCATATATTCAAGGGGGAGGGGTAATCAGAAAAGGCAGGAGAAATTTCTGGTAATTTAGCTGGTATATTGGCAGTTCCATGTTCAGTGGGGTCTTCTGTTAATTTCAGTAGAGAAATATTTATCTAGATTAATAGTTTACTGCTACTTTTTCACCTTTCAAAATCCTTTCCTTCACTGAGGCAAAGCAAGCTTACGTGATTCCGTCTACATAACTTCCTCATATATCCTTTACCCTTTGGTATATTGTAGCATTTTTTAAACAAGGTAGTGCTTCTACAAATATCGCAAAGAAAGTTAATTACTAGATGAAGAGCTTTTTTAAAAAAGTGACGGGGGAATTTCAGAATCCTTTCCTTTCCCCCCTTCCAAAACTGTTGCGTGTCAGAAGAATTGTGTCTCTAATGTGTATACGTCTAATCTCTTCCCTTGTTTGCTTTTGCCAGTTTGACAGACATGGTCCATGTTTGCCAGCCAAAGGATGTGGTTTCCCTAGCAACAGGAAGCATGTAAAACTGCTCTGAACACCTGCTTTCTTCCCTCTCATTTCTTCAGCTCAGCACTGAACACTTGGAAAATTGGGGGGGGGGGGGAATCCTACTTCAAGAGGTTGCTCAAAGAATTCAGCTGAAATGGCTTTGCTGAGCGGCCTGTGTCAGCCACGAAGGCTCCCCCACCTTCTATCTGTTCCTTCTCAAGGGTGATGATGAGTCTATAATTCTACCAAGGAGGCTTGGTGCTTTACTGCTTATCTGACCGAATTCTTTGGAATCAGGGACACCATTTGTGTTTGAGAAATCCAGCAAGGAACAGCGGGCATTTTCAGAGGAGGAGATGGCAATGTATTGGTGCCGATGCCACTCGGCTGCCACCCTTGGCTTTTCCACACACAAAAGCGATAATCACAGTAACAGATAACAAAAATTCAAAAGCACTGTTATGATGCAGAGAAACAATTTGTATCAATACATGCAAAGAAAATGTCTATTACAGTATTGCAACAGGATACATAGCTCACAGTATAAGTATGTATTTAACATTCAAAGCATAAAGCTCACAATATCTTCAAGAACATGTCTTCAAGAAATTTTTTTTTTCCAGAGCACAGTATCCATTGAAGGAGACGAAGATGCCAGCTTTTTCTCTTCGTTTCACTAATGCTTCCTCAATAAACTCAATTTTTAATGCATGAAGCACAAAAGTGCTAGACTCAACTTCCAACTGGATCAAATTCCCCAAAGAGTTCAGCGTCCAGAACTTACTACCATAACCTTTTGGTTCAAGACAAACGGGCTACCGCTCATTCCCCACTTCAAAAGTCGGTGCTGCCACACACACACACACACACACACACAATTCATCTGAGTGTTCAAGAAAAGGACAACCATGTTTTAGTGTGTGTGTGTGTGTGTGTTTGTATTAGTGTAAGGTCCAAGACAGCTCTACTCCTGTTCCCAGGCACTGCAACCACAGCCACCTGGGCCAGCCAGGAACCTCAGGGGTTCTAGACCTTCTAACAGAGGCTTTCAGCCTCCCAGTTTCTCCTCTGACGTTGTCTGTATGTACTCAGTCAGTAACTCCAGACACTCGAAGGTAGGAAAATATTCCAGTTTGAGTAAACTGCTCAAGTTACAAAGAGTGTATGCTGGGCAGGAGCAAGGGCGTAGACTTTCCAATTTCCGGGGGGGGGGGGGGCTGGGCCAGAGACATCACAGTTCATTGTCTCCGGTGGAGGCTCAGCACCTCCTGGAAAAGTTCGGGGGGGGGGCTCCAGCTCCCCAGCCCCCCTAAAGTTGATGCCCATGGGCAGGATCCACTCTTAAGGCACAAGCAATGGCAGACAAAAGAAAGGATAATACTGAACTGCATCTGGCTAAGAGAGCCATCTTACTATGCATTAAAAGCTTCCTGGCTACTAGTCAGATGCAGGCCCATTGCATGGTTCCTGCTTGCAGGCTCAAGAGAGAAAGGTCATCCCATGCCAGACAGTCCATGTCGTGGGGGGATAGAAGATGTAGCCTC
Organism: Lepidodactylus listeri; assembly: GCA_029233225.1. Classification (NCBI taxonomy): domain Eukaryota; kingdom Metazoa; phylum Chordata; class Lepidosauria; order Squamata; family Gekkonidae; genus Lepidodactylus; species Lepidodactylus listeri. The sequence goes on from JARCFY010000006.1 coordinate 113,440,501, forward strand.
TTCTTCACCTGTCGATCAAATAGCTGGCCTCCTGCCGCATGTTTTCAGACGTCCTTGCCTCAGCCCATGAAGCTATTAGCTAATCAAGACATGCTTCACTACTTGGCACTGGTAGGTTGAAACAACTTAGGGAGACTCCCGAGGATGGTTTTGTTAAATGGATGTAGTTTAAACAAGCCCATTGCTTTTAGCCTGCTGGGCCTGGGGCCTGCCAAAACCTACAGCCTGAGAAAAGCCATAAGCACAAACCACACAAAGGCTTAACAGTGGCTATTCCTTACAATTAGATTCTTCATCTTTAATTGTTTTTTTTAAAACAAACCCATTCAGTGGTTTGCCACTGTGGGCATACACACATAATTCCATACATTTTGGCACCCACTATCACAGAGGTCTTCAATGCTTTGAGACACAGGGCCCATTCAGAGCCAGTTTGGTGTAGTGGTTAGGAGTGCAGACTCTGAGAGAACTGGGTTTGATTCCCCACTCCTCCTCATGCAGCTGCTGCTGTGACCTCCACATGCAGTTGCTGGTGTGACCTTGGGTCCAGTGTTCCCTCTAAGCTGAGTTAGTGTGAGCTAGCTCACAGTTTTTTTCACCTCCAGCTCAGCCATTTTTGTCTTAGCTCAGGAAGGATGACTCCAGAGCAAACTAATTTATGCAGTAACCAAATTACTTGCTCACAGCTTTAATGCCAGTAGCTCACAAAATAGAAGCTTTGCTCACAAGATTCTACAGCTTAGAGGGAGCATTGCTTGGGTCAGTCATAATTTCTTTCAGAGCTGTTCTCTCAAAGACAGTTCTCAAAGACCTCTCTCTGCCCCACCTACCTCACAGGGTATCTGTTGTGGGAAGGGGAAGGGAAAGGGATTGTAAGCCACCTCGAGACTCCTTCTGGTAGTGAAGGGCGGGGTATAAATCCAACCTCTTCTTCTTCAAACACATGCCAGGAAGCTACATAACAGGAAGATGTGGAACCAATACTATGACCTCAGGGCCAGAGTTGGTGGCAGACCAAGAGACCCAGGGCAGGAAACATAAGGTAAACATGAGATGTCCTGTAGTGAAGAGCAAGCCAAGAATCAGAATGATGGAGGAATCCTCTCAGTCACTGAGTGTCCTCCCTTCACTGTTCCATTGATCCTTTTAGCATGCTACAAACTGAAGCTGGTGGACCCATGTCCCCTGCTGGGCACCTTTCCCCAGCTGTATCTATTGAGCCAGCTGTAGCCATTCTAGATTTGATTACTGCAATGTGCTCTACGTGGGGCTGCCCTTGAAGGCTTTATGGAAGCTAGGGGTGTACGTTAAGAAAAAAAGTTGTTATAGAGAGGACCACCTCTCCCTGTGCACCCCTCAGAGGGCATTACACTCATCTATTAACAACTTCCTGGTAGTCCTTGGCCCCAAAACAGTTTGGCTGTCTTCAACCAGGGCCAGGGTCTTTTCAGCCCTGGCCCCAACCTGGTGGAATTCTCTTATCTAGTGAAACTTGAGCCCTGCAGGACTTGACTCGATTCTGCAGGTTTTGTAAGATGGAGATGTTCCACCGGGCATATGGTTGAGGACAGTGGCGATTCGAAAGATCACCTGGCCTCCCCATTGTTAGCCCGTGAATTTTGCTATACTGGCTGCCCCTTTAGTTATCCACCTTTGAAGGTTTGTTGAGGTGCCACCTGATATGATATGATAGATTCACTGTAAGGTTTGGTTTTAAATTATGGTGCTGATTTATTGTATCATATTGTATTTGATTGTTGGAAGCCACCTTGAGCTCTACCTAGTGTGGAAAAGGAGAAGAAGAGAAGAAGAAGAGATTAGATTTATACCCCGCCCTTCACTCTCTTGGAGTCTCAGAGCGGCTTACAAACTCCTTTCCCTTCCCCTCCCCACAACAGACACCCTGTGAGGTAGGTGGGGCTGAGAGAGCTCTTTCCCAAGGGGTCCTTGAGGGAACAGCTGGTACAGAGCTATGGCTTGCCCAAGGTCATCCAGCCAGGTGCAAGTGGAGGAGTGGGGAAACAAACCCGGTTCTCCCAGATTAGATTCTGCACACTTAACCACTACACCAAACTGGCGGGATAGGAATTGACTAAACAACAATAAAGGGTCTTTTTGCAAGTGGGGTGGGGGCCACAACCTCCCCATCCCTCCCGCCTGCTGGATTTAAAGGGCTGTCCAGCTGGTCAGTGGGCCACATGGTCCCTACTGACCAGCTGAAGCCCTTTAAATTGGGCAGGAGGGGAGGGAGAGGGTGGCTGGGTGGGTGGTCTCTGGGTGGCCAGTCTTGGGGGGCAGGGTTGGGGGTGGGGCTTTCCCTGCCCACCAGCTCAGCAGAGGTGGATTGAAGCCCCCAGAAGCAGGGGAACCCCTGCCCAGAGCTGGGGACTGGCAACCAATGCTCCCTCTTAGCTGTGGAGTCTTGTGAGCAAAAATTGTACTTTGTGAGCTACTGGCATTAAAGTTATGAGTGAGCAATTTGGCTACTGCATCAATTAGTTTGCTCTGGAGCCATCCTTCCTGAGCTAAGACAAAAATGCATTAGTCAAAGGCTAAAAAACGGTGAGCTAGCTCACACTAACTCAGCTTAGAGGGAACACTCTGGCAACCCTAGTACAGATATGTCCATTACTTCCTAAAATGGCAGCCAAGCAGCAGCCAAGCAGGAGAGTTTGTGCTAGTCATGGCATTAAAAATTTGCCTCCTTAGTCCTACTCTTTCAGAGACTGTCTGACAATATAATATTCTTACCTCCCCACTGAAAACTCTGGATTTGCTACCCTTCATTTTTGTGGCCTGTTTGTTTCCTTTCACTTAGCAAAAGTGGCTTCCTTTGAAACCTCCCTGTCCCTTTCAGTCGGTCTCCCATTTTGGGGATACACTAAAATAAATTATAGGAATGCCTGTTGGGAAGAATGGGAGAGGCCCAAAGGCCTATTGGATTTAATGGGAGCCAGGGACGCGCATTGACATGCACAGGCTCCTCTAGGATATGTCACAGCACACAAAACTCGCAATGAACATGAGGAACAGATCAGAAGAACCTGCCCTGGGCCTGGAATGACAGCCTCCGAAGAGGAACAGCAATCCCTGGGAGTAGAATGACAGTCCCTGGGCCCAGATGAAATTCTCTGGGATTGTAATGATGGGCTCCAGAGTGGAATGGCAGCCCCTGGGGTTCTTTCAGACTACTGAGTCCAGTCCCAAGGGCTGTCATTCCACTCTGGGGCCTGTCATTCCACTCTCAAGGCAGATCTCTCTAAATCGGTTCCACATTTTCTTTAATGCAACTTTTGTGTGCTGTAATATATTTCAATGGAGGCCAGGCAAGTCAGTTGGCATTCCTGTCTCCCATCATACCCAATGGTCCTTCAGGCACCTTCCATTGTTCCCAGTGGGCTTTCTTCTAATGTATTTTAGTATTTCCTGGGCAAACTTAAATGGAGTATACAAAACATTTACAAGTGTTCTGCTATTAAGAAATTCTGAGAGTACAACATTCATTGCAAATTTACATGGTTAATGTACATGATGCCTATGTATACATCCAATATATTTCCTCAATAGTCTGCAGAATTATATTTCCTTTCCCCCCACATACATAATAGAAATATTTCTGAGATCTCTTTTTGAGAAAGGAGCACTCTTCATTTGTCTTTTCTTTTTCCGAACTTTGTTTTCCACTCAGCAACTCTAGTCTGAGTAGCATCTGACAAAGGAAACACTCCGACATATGCATTACCATCTTTTAAAAGTACTTAATGCATTTTACCATGCACTTCATTGTGATTTGCTGTGAATGTTGCTAATGTGAGCTGAATTCCTGTCAGTGTGAAACATGAAACCTTCCTGTTCCTTTCTTTGACCTGGAGATACATTATAGTTGAACATTAAGCTGAAGTCTAGTGGCAGCTCAAGGACTGACCAAAATTATTCTAGACTGTTTGGTTGGTTGTCAGGATGCCACTGGACTTCAATATAATTTCACTGTATTACCACATGTGGTGGACATGTAAAAATGCCTCTAAGTATTGGCACCTTATCCAAAGAGTACTTCAAGAAATAACACAACTATCTATTCCCTGGAAACCCTGGAAACCAGAATTGTTTTTGTTAAATGTGATCCCTCCAGAATGGGAGAAAGATGTGAGCAAACTGATTTTACATGGTATTACAGCAGCAAGAATGCTTTACGCCAAATGGTGGAAGATGGAAAGAATTCCAAGAATAGAAGAATATGTGGAAAAGCTACTCGAAATTGCAGAGATGGATAATCTTACTATGAAACTCAAAAATGAACACGGACACAAACTGAGTTATGTGTTAAATCCAGAGAAAAGTAAAGATCCTGAACATGTATGGTCCAAATTCTATGTATGGTTAAAGATGTACAAAGGCTCGAAATGAGTATATATTGGAAGTCGTCTTGGTTGTATAGTTTTAGTTTATTTGTTGAAAACTTAATAAAATTTAAAATAAATAAAAAAAATAAAATAAACACGGACACAATTTTCTCTCAGTATGGGACAAACTTTATTACTGGCATGAAACTTCATTTTTGAAAAGCCTGGATCATCTTTTAGGCTAGTTCGACATAAATGTTATTTGTTTCGGTTAATTTTCCTTTGTAATGTGTCGAGACACTGATTTAGGTTGTTGAATTTGTATAAAATGAATAAATGAAATAAATATAAATATATATATATATATATATATATATATATATATATATATATATATATATATATATATATATAATTTCACTGCAATAGACTAACATGGCTACCCTTCTGCTAACATGGCTACCCCTCTGGATAGGATTGCCAACTCCGGGTTAGGTAATATGTGTAGATTTGGGGGTAGAGCCTGCAGGGGGCAAGGTTTGGGGAGGGGAGGGGCATCAACAGGGTATAATGCCATATAGTCCAGCTTCCAAAGCAGCCATTTTCTCCAGGGGAACTGATCTGTGTTGCGATCCCAGGAGATTTTCGACCACCACCTGCTTTTATGTGGACGTGGACATCTTAGCTGAGTTTACTGTTTTATTATTTATCCTGTCTTTTAGTCCCAGTGGGGATCTGCCCCCAAAGGTGGCTCACGAAGCATGAATAATAAAATAGATCAAACATACATCTGAACAGTATGTCTCTATTAGCGGTAAAATGGAAATGGTTAGCAGTCAATACACTGGTATAACATCACAGCTTTTAAAGATGTGACAGCATTGTAAAAAAAAAAAAACTTCGCATGCCATGCAAGGGAAGATATACAAGTCAGGACTACTGTTCTTGGACAGCTTCACAGGGTCCCCAAGAGAGGGTGACTGGGGGTAAAAAAAGTTCCCAGGGTTGGGTTGATTCTGGACTCCTCAGGAAGCCTGCCTGTCCACCTGCCTCATCTGGCTTTCATCTGATGCAATATAATCTTGAGGCTTTAACAGCAGCTAGAAGTCACTCTAGATTGTTGGTTTTAATGCTTTGCTTAACTGGAAATAAGCAAGGCATCACTTGCTATGTTTTTGAGTTAATCAAAGGATTGAAATGAGCAATGATAGATTCCTAGCTTGGATTTTCCCACCTCAGTTCCATGTAGGACTGGCAAGATCCCTCCCTTGTATATGCATCTGCCCTTCTTCTTCTTCTTCTTCTTCATCATCATCATCATCATCATCAAGTGCTGTCAAGTCACAGCCAACTTATGACAACTCCAGCAAGAGGCTTTGAAGGCAAGTAGGCAAGTGAGAAGTTGGGGTGGTTTGTCGTTGCCTTCCTCTGCAGTCTTTCTTGGAGCTCTCCCACCCAAGTACTAACCAGGGTGGACCCTGCTTAGCTTCCAAGATCTGACTATACCACAGGGCTATACCATGCCCCCCTTCTTCCCTAAAGGGGATTAGGGACTAGGAAATCATTTCCAGGGTCCTGTGGTGACTCTGGGAAACCCTGCAAACCCAATATTTGGTGACTAAACGATGAAATGGAATAGCGATGAGGCACAATATGAATGTAAATACTTATGTTCCACCACATTGGCTATTCCAGCTGCTAGAAGGCCAGTGAAAATTGATACTCTATCTCCAGTGAGTTGTGACCAAGGCACTGCACAGCAAGTCGGACATGTGCCACAGTCTTCACAATGGATGTTGTTGTAGGTGTGTCAACTACGAACATCATTTTCTTTTTCTGTACACCACTCTCTACTTACAGTTTTAACCAAGGCAGGTAGAGCTCTGACAGGATGTAATGACTGTGCTGTGAATGACAGCACACAGCCGTCGAAGATCCTCGGATGCCACAGCTTCACATTATTTCCATCTAAATGTCACATGGCCTCTCACAATTTCCCAGCCTTGGTCCCTGTGCTCATATGCCATAGTTTTTTTGTTTTTTTTGGGGGGGGGGGGAATCTATCAAACGGAGACAGTCGATGTTGTTAGGTAATAATTCTGTACAGGGTTCCTCACACCATCAAAATCGATGAGATTTCCTCATGCGTGTGACGCGCTTTGGCGGTGATGCTCATTTTTTTATGAACAATTTAATGTGTAAATAAAACACAAAGAGGCCAGTCCTATAATTTGAGAATAGCCTTTCTTTCACTGTAGCTCTTAACATATGGGTGGATTTCTATGCTGTGAAAAGAAAAGTGAAATGGAGGACGGATTTTTTTGTGTGTGAAAACTCTTTGTAGAAGAAATGTCTTTTAGATTTGTGTATATGTATTTGAACATAAAGCAGCATGATAAGTTACTTTCAAGTAAATTATGTTTTTTTAAGAAAAAAAATATTATAAACTAGGACAGACACTTCTCACACAATGTCACAACATGTTTGCAATATTCATTCCCAATAGCGGTTATGTTTTTTTTTTCCCTTTAACAATGCAGATTTTAAATTATTGTGCTTGCGTGATATGCCTATTATCTCCAGTTAGCTTAATTGTGCATTATGTTCCCCGTTCAAACACACTCACCTCTTTTCACAGAGGGTGGTATAATGTAGATCTGAAATAACTCAGCACAAAGAAACTGATTTATTGCACAACAACTTGTGCACTGATTTACAAGATCATTGTCGTTGCGAATTTTTGTGTGTGCAGATAACTGTTTTGCAGAGCCAGTATTCCTGTCTAGTGAGTCTACTTATCCACAACAGACAACATGCTCTTTCCTCAGAATGCCTACAAAATGGTTTTTATGTGTAATATCTCTAATATTAGTTCAGTTGCATGGTATCAGTAATGAATGGTGCAATACTCTAGAGATGCTTATACAATTTTCATCTGAACTTCTTCCCAGAATTTACATTTCCAAATGACCTGGTGTTGCTTCTGAAATAGAGCCAATAAAGAAGTAATGCTCCAGTGTTCTAGTTTTTCTTTCTGAAATTTGGACAGAGAGCATTGCACTGTTCCAGATTACAGTTCTGGGATCTAAAAAGTCAAATAAACTGCTGTCCCTTACCCCTTGTTCTCCCCTCCCACCACCTAGTGGTGTGGCCTTCTTTCCTTCCTGATTCAGATACAGGCATGAATGTAATGATCAGTCACTTACTTAGTTATTGACTGTGAAAACTTATAAAAATGGGGATCTGTATTCATTATCAATTCCTTCTTGGAAAGCGCTCATTGCTTGTGACCTCCTTATTTTTGGTCGGGAATAATTAATGGAATCATGTAATGGCTTTCCCTTATCAATGCAAAATCAACAGACGGTATCATCATATTCTTTTAAATTAGTTAGCATTAACAATGTCAAAAGTATGTTTTAATAAAAAGAAAATGGAAGGAAGGATTCTCTAGTAAAGTTTTTACTTGAAAAAAATGAATAAAAAAGTACTGTTGAGGTGTACTTCTTGCCCGGTGATTAATGATCTAATACAAGAGAACCAAGTAAGTGACTGGCTGAGGACAGACTGGCAATCTAAAGTGGGGCAGGCACACTTCGCAAACGGAGGAAAGGAGCACATTCAGACATGCGCATCTGTCCGTCGGCTCCGTTGTGTACTTACCCGTCTCCCAGTCGCTTTCCTTCCGCTGTACCCGGACACCGGTTTTTCCCGGTGTTCAGGGGCCTTCCTCCGCATGCCTCCCGCTTCCAAACAGTGTGAACTGGAAGAAGTGGGAGGCATCCGGAGGAAGTGTGAACGCACCGGCAAAAAGTTATGTGCATATGCGCATGTGCGCATGTGTGCACATGCGAAAAACATCAAAGGAAAACAAAAAAAAAAGTGTAGCGGCGCGCGCAAGTCACGCGCGCTGGCTATGCGGCAGTCTGAACGCTCCGTGGCAGTCTGAACGCTCCGTATCGCCGCTGATCCGCATTGCTCTGGCCAGTGTGAACGGCCAGCTCCGTGGGTTTTTTCCCCCGCTCCAGTTCCCTCCGCTTTGCCTCCGCTTCAGTTTGCCAGTCTGTCCTCAGCCACTGATCATTACATTCATGGGGGGAGGCCCACTGATCCTTCTCCCACCCACCCCTCACCAGTGACAGCAGTGGCGGGGAGGCCCACTGATCCTCCCCACAACCTCCCCCCCCCCGACAGCAATAGTTTCTCTGTAGATCTGCCTACAGGGACTAATGTTCTTCGGTGTAACAACTCCTCATCAAAACATGCTACTTTGTGCACAAGGACAACTGTACTAATTGTGGCCAGTATGTTCTGAACACCACTACCCACTGCTTAGGCATACCTTTACTGCCTCTACCTCCTGGCCCACAACAAACGCCAACAACACACTGCCACTATGCCTTCTGTTGGGTGCCAATTAACAACTCCCACTGTTTTTAGCACAAATACTCATAGGGCCACATTCCTCTTCTACCTTCACGTCACTTCTGTCCTGACTTCTATGACTACCTCTGACCTTGCCTCCCCCCACTCCCCTCAACACTTGTTCTCTCACAGGGCATGCGTGATGACCACTTGCTCAGATGTGCAAAAGAGACGCCAGATGACTCTGCAAGATGCACAGATGCAGAACTTACTGAATGTTACACCTGTCACACATCCCAAAATCCATTCACCAACACTGTGATTATGGGTGCTGAAACCTCACATCACATGACCACGGACAACCATTACTCTCTACTACCATAAGGTATGTTGTTCTTCACTCCCACATTAATTCTTTACACTGCAAAACACCACTCTGTGTTTACTCTGCCTGCAAGATACAAAAACATTGACCCCACCCTCTTTCTAGAGCCTGTTGTATTCCCCCCCCCCACACACAACGGGCTTATTCCTAATCATCCATAATCTTTTTAGTCAAGACCAGCTACTGTTCACCTATTTTCCTGGACATATCTGTAACAATGTATGTAGAAGAAGAAGAAGAGATTGGAGTTATACCCCGCCCTTCACTCACTTAAGAGTCTCAGAGCGGCTTACAAATTCCTTTCCCTTCCCCTCCCCACAACAGACACCCTGTGAGGTGGGTGGGGATGAGAGAGCTCTTTCCCAAGCTATCCTTGAGAGAACAGCTGGGACAGAGCTATGGCTTGCCCAAGGTCATCCAGCCAGGTGCAAGTGGAGGGGTGGGGAATCAAACCCGGTTCTCCCAGATTAGAGTCCGCACACTTAACCACTACACCAAACTGGTTCTCAGTCTGGCACAGTTCCTTCTGTTTGGCACAGTTCCTTCATAACTCCCCACTATCTCCATTACTGAAGCACATGAGGACATGGATAAATAATGTCAACAAGTCTTGATGCAGTCATATGTATGGAGGTTGCCCACAACCTAAACCAGGCTAGCTTTTAGGGATCTCCTTGTGCTTCCCTCCCTGAGCAAGGTGGGGAGAAACACCTGAACTTTCAGCTTCACCGAACAGATACAGCCTCATTTCTAGATTGTTTCCTTGAAACACAGAATACATGGAGAAAGAAGAACGTACATTTAAAACATGACTGGTCTAAAGCTTCATACTCATAAGTTCAGAGAAGAAACAACTATTTTTGATCAAGGCAGGTGAACTCTTTGGAGGGTACAACAATTCCACTTGATATAAAGTGAAAAGGACCGAAGCAATGGGAGCTGGTCAGGACCCATGCTCAGTCAGCTTCCATAGGATAGGGAGAGAGTCAGCCTCCTGGATTGGAATGCCCAACAGAAGGTTGTGCCCTTTTTGGAGGAGGGGTTAAACTGAATCAACTTCAGAACATATAGAAGACCGGTGTTTGCCTGTGGCTCTCAGGTGGGCAGCAGCATCTTCACACCTTGAAGTGATTCTAGAAGGAGGGATGTAAATGCTTCTCTGCTTGAAGAAAAATCTCTGAGATTTTATGACTTACAGGAATAGTTCCCCGATCTCAGCAAGGAGCTAGTTTCAGCATGAAGCATTAGGGTCAGTGGCAGAGCAGGCAGAAAGCTGATGACACAAGGGAAGTGAAACCAGCCACACAAGTTTAAATCATTTGCAGCAGTTGGAAGACAGAAATCAAAATGGCAATGAAAAGCAACATTGCAAACAATCAGAATCTATAGTCGAAGAACATGTTTTCACCAAGACAAAACCATTGGAGGGTATGAAGCAGCGGAGGGTGTGAGCAACAGAGTTGGAAGCAGGAAATACCTTCTAAAAGATTACACAGAGCAGGGTGCCCTTTGGAACCCACTCACATGGAGACCCGCTGCATCTGTACCCCAAGATCTGCTTGCCCAAGATGTCAAAAGTTCAGAAATAAAATACATCTGGTTTGATATGAAAACTGGGTCTTTCCATTAAGGCAGAAATTCCCTTCAGGCACTCCTAAAAGGAGATGAACCGACCAAGAGCATTCAAGATCCCTTTGTTTAGTATTTATTTATTTATTTATTTATTTATTTAGACTTAATATCCCGCCTAGCCAGCACAAGCCTTCAGAACCCCCTCATGCTCATGACCACAAGCAATGGCTCTGGTTTGTAGGAGAGTAACCTAATGCCCCAAAGCTTCCTTCACAATACAATCTTCTCCAGCAATTCAATCATATGCCCAGGGAAGGCCGTTGAGTCTGCTCAGCCTTTGTTGAGCTGACCCTAGCCAGTCCACCACTCAGGTAACTCACTCATCCCCTCTAGATCATTCTGATGTCCCTTGTCACCTCACCTGATATGACTTCCATGTCCTCCTAGGTACACATCATTCTCCACTCGCCCCAAAATCCAAACCCACCATTGAGAAACATAAGAACATAAGAGAAGCCAATGTGGGATCAGGCCAATGGCCCATCCAGTCCTACCCTCTGTCACACAGTGGCCAAAAACAACAGGTGCCCTCCGGAGGTTCACCAGTGAGGCCAGGACACTAGAAGCATCAAGAATACAGTGCCTCACTTGCCCCAGACTGAGAGATCATAATAGCCAAACAAGACACTGCGCTCTTGATCCAAGCCCACTGCAGATCCCAACTCTACACATCATTTAGCCAATAACAGAAATCTCCATCACTGGACTCCAGGTAACCGCAAATCACAAAATGGAAAATCTCAACACCCTCTTCCCCTATCCTTCATAGTATGTTCTATGCTTAGATCTTCTTCTCTCACCACAAGCATGAAATCACTGGACCCTTCTTTCCAGCTAGACAGGCAGTGTTTGTGTGTTTTTCTCCCATTTTATTCTTCTCAAATCCAATCCTCAATATCTATCTACCTGCTTCCTGTCTCTTAGCTCTCCTATTCTTGGCTGGTCCACCCTACAGCCAGCCAGTCTTCCCGTAGAAGAAGACAAAGAGTAGGCTTTTATACCCCATTTTTCGCTAGGCTAAGAAGTATCAAATCACATTCCCTTCCTCTCCCAATAACAAGTACCTTGTGAAGTAGGTGGGGCTGAGAGAGCTCTGAGAGAACAGCTCTGAGAAAACTGTGACTGACCCTAAGGTCACCCAGCAGGCTTCAGGTGGAAGAGTGGGAAATCAGACCTGGTTCTCCAGATTAGAGTCTGCTGCTGTATATCACACTGGCTCCCATAGCTTTCCTACCTGGTCAGAAACTCTATTCTCTCCTATCCAAATGTCCTTCTCTGTTTATCCTACCATAACATTTAGTCCTTTCAGGTCAGCCCTTCACATATCTTCATCCTCTGGGACTAGCCATGTGTGAGGAACATGGTTTGGGCATTATTACCTTTTACCGAGCATTTAGCTTAAAGGCAACACATCAACAGACTGGAACTGGGCATATTTGGATCTTGTAAACTGCAATTGCTGTTGGGTTGCTTTGTATAAAGGGGGGAATGCAAAAAAACCCCCTGGAAATTAGCAGTTGGGAGATTCTTGCAGTGAAACCTTATTATCATCCATCTTCTTGCAGGAAGATAAGTGGGTTGCTAACAAAACAGCAAAGAGAGAAACTGAAGCAAACAACAGAGAATCTGGGATCGTGCCTTTTGCAGATGAACCGACATAGAATCTTATACCGAGCTGTTCTCTTATACCAGAACTGTGATGAGCCCCAACGAGTTGGTCGTTAGGATGACTTATCTGGCCACCAGGCTTGAATGTAAAATACAGCTGAGAGGCGTATCATCCCCTTGTGATGTCAATTAAATTGTACAGCCAAAGGAAAACAGAATCAAAGCCAGAACACGCTTACTTTATCCAAGACCCTGGACCCCTCCTCCTAACAATGTCACGGTTCAAGATGTAATTGCTGAAAATCAGAACTTGAAAAGAAAAACATAGACCCAGGGGAATTCAAGGTGATGTCAGCAATGGCATCAAGAATAAGAAAAGTAAGTTTGTATGCCCCACTTTTCCCTGCCTTAAGGAGTCTCCAAGTGGCATACAATCTCCTTCCCTTCATCTCCCCACAACAGGCGCCTTGTGAGATTGGTGGGGGCTGTGAGAGCTCTAAAAGAACTGTGACTGGCCCAAGGTCACCCTGCAGGCTTCATGTGGAGGAGTTGGGAATCAAACCTGGCTATCCAGAGGAGGAGGAGGAGGAGGAGTTTTTTATATCCCATTTTACCTTAAGGAGTCTCCAAGCAGCTAACAATCACCTTTCCCTTCCTCTCCCCACAGTCAGGCACCTTGTGAGGCAGGTGGGGCTGAGAGAGTCTGAGAGAATGGTGACTGGCCCAAGGTCACCCAACTTAATTTGGTGGAGTGAGGAATCAAACCCAGTTCTTCAGATTAGAGTCTGCCACTCTAGCCGCTACACCACTCTGGCCACATGTCCGCTCCACAGTACTTCAAGAGAAGAAACTGACATGATGGCCTTACTACTTTTGTGATACACCAGATCACATAGACCCAGTGGAATTCAGATCCTGATCATCTGGAGCAACTTTGTGGAGATCCAGGAAGCAAGAACCCATCACAAAATGTGCAGTCATTTAGTCAGGACAAACACTGTCATCCTAATCAGAGCCGTATCCTTCTACGCTGATTGATTTCAATAGGCTTAGAAAGGTATGTCTCTGTTTGGATGGCATTAATTGTGTATGATGTTGTATGTGTTTGTTCTTGCCCCGTATTGTGAGAGAACTTATGGACAATGTTGAGCTTGCTGAAGAGATTCAGACAGACTCTCAAGCCATCAGAAATGACATTATCCTTTGTTTCTGCATGTTAGGGGATACCACTGAATCAATACATTTTTCTACCAGCCACCACTCATAGCAATGTGTTCACAAACATTGCCTGGGGCAACACAGATTAGCCTGAATAGACAAACAGAGGGACAACTCACAGGTTGAATGGGATTGCAAAACAGAGGATAAGTGACAGACCCTTTCTATCCACAGCTGCTCTACCATCCATGATAAAATATGGGCAATGAACTGATTCTTCTGAAGATGAAGAACTTCCACCATAGGCTACTGGTGAATGAGTTGGACCACACCTTTAGTAGCTAAAGGTACCCTGGAGGAGATCTTGAAAGCACCAGAAGGTTGCTTGGAAAAAGAACCCACCTGAAATACAGGTAAAAATGAAGAACCAGAAAATCCCACACTGGACAGGGTTGAATATAGTTATTTGGTTGGGGTTTTGTTTGTTTGTTTAAAATGTTTTTATGCCACTTTTTGCACCCAATCTGGTTCCACAAGGGAGTGAGATGATTAAAATACAGTTAAAATTACACAATTTGATTAAATATACATAAGCATCACAACCAGAAGGAGAGCCAATAATTGTTATTGGGGGTATGCCAGATGACACAAAGAAATCTTTACCTGCTAGCTAAAAACACTGATAGTCAGACAGATGCATCCCCCTGGAGAGGGAGTTCCAGAGTTTTGGTGCCATGACAGACAAGGCCCTTTCTTGGGTCCACCTGTCTAGCCTCTGAGGGCCTCTGAGGATGACTGGTGTGAGCAGGTAGGTTCATATCAGAGAAGGTGAGTCTGTTAGCGACTCAGAAGAGGTCACTGGTTACATCTCCACCACCCATATGGCAGCCAGCCACTGTCCACCAAGAGACATTCTGTCACAGCTGATCTGAAGACACCAAAGACTGGAAAATATTGTGGAAGTCTTAAACCAAGCTTTGCAGACAAAAGAAATCAGTATATGAACATTGTCCTATGAATTGGGGTATTGCATACCATCTAAAATGCCATACCTAAGTTAAGTAAACACCTTCCTTGTGTTGGTTTCACAAATGTATGAACAATTCAAATGAGATATCATCGTGGAATGTTCTGTGAGCCAGGACCTTGATGACAAGATGTACAATGGTGGTGTTAGGAGTGCAACGCAATACAAAAAGAATCCAAACAATAAAGGAAAGGGGAGGAGAAACCCTTCCTTCAATACACTGCACCCTTGGTGACACGTTATGAGGCCATTAGCACTCACAGTGCTCTCTAAATGGAAGGTGATATTGCGAGCAAGTAAATAAATAAAAGCGGCAGGGTTGCTCATACACCTACACAGAGACAGACACCATTAAGTTTTAGTAGGCAAAAAAGGAAACTGAACGTCTCCTTTTCAAAACAAGCGATCCTGAGATCCTCACAAGGAATTGGTTCAGAAATCCAATGTATCCTGCTTATTTTTGTTCCCCAGTTGATCAACCATACTTTCAAACAGGTAATATGGTGCATTTTGAGCATCATGTCCTGCTTTTGTGTAGATAGTAGTCAGTGATGGTCATCATTCTATCTGGCAGCTGGATTGCCAGCAAACAGGGGTGAACCAGCCATTATAGCACTTCGGAATTTCCCAGTAGGATAGTGGCCCATCCCTCAATTTAGGCTTGTCTAGCCCAGGCTAAAATGAACAGCAGCATGAGCAACACATGGATATGCCCAGAAGAGCTGGATGCAGCATGTACACCGATGTGCCTGGGTCTGGCAGAACCATGGGAGGCACCCGGCCAAATCATGTGATGGGCGGGACTGACTGGTTCTTTCATCCTCCCTCCTTCCATATTTTTTTTGGGGGGGGCTGCTGGGGGTGGAGCCCTTTCCCAGGCATGTTCTCAGGGCGGTGCATGCATAATTTACAAATCAGATGTATTTTTGAATTTATCTGCTATTTTTTGCATCTGTACAGCTGTAGGGTTGCCAGACCCCCAGTCTGGGTGGGGGTTCCTCCAATTTTTTGGGCTTCTGCCCACCGACTGCTAGCTGGTCAGTGAGGGAAGCCCTGACTCCAAACAGGGTCATTGCATGGTGACACTAGGCTTTTTGAGCAAAACTCTATGGCTTTAGGCTATATATATATATAGTTTTGTCCAAAATGCAGAGCATTGCTGCACAATGTCCCCAATGTATGACATCACTTCTGTGTGACCCCATCACATAAGGGACGTCTCATGACATCCCCACCCACCCCTGGAATGCCCCCAAATCCCCCCACGCTGAGGGGTCCTGGCTACCCTATACAGCTGGCAGCATTAGCATTCACAATCAGAGCAGGAAGCTGGCAGGGAGCTGATGCTGACCGGTGCTTGGGACCATGGGACAATGGTCCATAGGGCATGATGTGCACCAGGGGTCCCCAACCTTTTCAAGCCTGCAGGCACATTTGGAATTTTGACATGGCACGGTGGACACAGCAACAACAGGGCTGCCAGAAAATGGCTGCCACAGCTGAACTTCACTAACACATTATAGATCCTTGTGCTGTGGCGGCAGCTGCTGCCAAATCAACGGTTTAAGAAAATCTTCACAGCCAATCAAATCTTGGGTAGTGAGGGACAGAGTATAAATCCAATCTCCTCCTTCTCCTCCTCCTCCTCCTCCTTGTCAGTCAGAAGCCCTCCTTGGCAAAAGCCCTTCCAGCCCCCCTGGTCCTTCCTAAAAACACATGACAGGTGCCAGAAAAGGTGTCAGCAGGTGCCTTGGCATCTATGGGACCACACTAGGGACCCCTGATGTACACAGATAATTCCCCCTGTTAAGTATGCAGTGCAACCTGTGCCTGCCACTTAGGAATGACTGCTCTCCATATGACCCACAGTCCCCAAGTGAATGCTCAGTTCCCCCATTTTACATGGATCGAGATAAACTCAAAGCAGGAGTGGAGTGGAGTGGCTGGCAAAAATAGCACTGAGAAGTGTCCTGTCCCCCCAGCAGCAGGGAGGGAGGGAGGGAGGGAGGAAGGAAGGAGCAAGATTACCATGGCTACCTTCCAGTTCAAGCTTGATCACATTGTGTCTGGTGGGGCTGCCAGACTGCAGAAGCTCCCACTCACTCCATGCCTATCTTCCTGATATGTTGGGTTGCCAGGTCCCCTGGCCACTGGTGGGGTGGGGGCTGGGGTGGTAGGGTTGCCAGATCCAGGATAGGAAACTCCTGGAGATTTGGGGATGAGGAGATTTGGGGAGAGGAGGGGTGTCAGTGGAGTACAATGCCATAGAGCCCACCCTCCAATGCATCCATTTTCCCCAGGGGAACTGACCTCTGTAACCTGGAGATGAGCTGTAATTCTGGGGGATCACCAGGTCCCACCTGGAGGCTAGCATCCCTGAAGCTTAGTGGGGTACAATGCCATAGAGTCCCCCCGCCAAAGCATCCTGTTTCTCCAGGGAAACTGACCTTTGGAGATGAGCTGTAATTCCGGGAGATCCCCAAGTCTCACCTGGAGGTTGGAGTCCCTACTTTTGTTATGCAAGGACTGCAGGCTTGCTGCAGTAGCAGCTCTCACCTATCTTGCAGGGGTGCCTGGCTTGTTGCAATGGTAGGTCCCACCCACTTCATGCAGGGCTGTCCTGGTGGTTGGTGGCTCCCCAAGGTCATCAGCCCACTGGAACTTTCCCCAGCGACCTTACTGGCCAACCCACCCCTGGCTAAAATGATAAGCCAGACCAAAAAAAAAAATAGTATACTAAGGTTCTTTGCCTGTCCTGTGGTGTGATCTGTACTCAGGCTGACCAGACAACATGCTGACAAACCAAAAGAAAGGAGAGAAGTGCCTCTTCTCTCAGTACACCTCCCCCCAAATTCCTCTGAGTAACTTAGATGGAGGCAGGGATCTCTGTGGCTTGGCTCTGAACTCCCTATGCAAACCACACTTTCCAGGTTGCAGTCCAAGAATATGGGTGCACTATATTCAAGACCGAATGTAGAATATTCAGTTTGTTTTTTTAAAGCAAGTATTTGGGGGGCAGTGTGCTTCAGGAGTGCTCAAACCGTGCAACCAAATTACGATGCACATTACAATTAATATTGATACAACATTAAAAAAAAATACACTTGAGCAGCCAAGATAAACTTTGATCATGGATGCAGTACTGGACCAGCCATGAGTAATACCAGCACACAAGGCATGTGCTGCATATCACCTGCATTTTCCATTAGGGTAAAGCCATTCTGCTGACACAAGATGTCCTTGTGTTTCATACAAGAGCATCTTTCATCTGCAGAAAGTCCCTTGCACCATCATAGGGATACCCATGGAATGAAATGGTTGGGCCCAACTCCAATTCTTTATCTGATAGAACTGATGAATAATTGTCTTTCACCATTATTTAAAATCGGTCAGTAGTTCTCTGAACTGACGACAAAAATGTGTAATCTCTGTCTAATTCTACGCTGGCTACAATTTTCCCAACAGTGACATTTCCCTTTCCTTCTCTTGCAATATACCAAAATCATCCGGGAAAAAGGTTTCCGCTAATGTAGATTTTATGAGTAGCTTGTCTAATGATGAAATTGAAATTTATAGATCACTTTTCTACACGCTGTTCCAGCACTAAAGCATCTTGACACATTTATATGGCTACTGAACATTAGTGTTATCCAGCAGGTACTCCTTTAATGCCATCCTAAACTGTGCCCCAGCCTTCTAAACCCATCGAAGTCAAATGTAATTGCTTAGGATAAGAACATGCAGACTTTCAAGGCTGTTGTAAGGATTGCTTTGATAGGAAAACACTCTGGCCATTAAAAGTGCACATATACATATGCTAAGTTTGATTGTTTAAAAAAACCCACAGAGACAACTCTGAAGGAACAAAAAGAAGGGGGGGAAGTAATTCACCACCATTGCTCTTCAGTTTGGTGTAGTGGTTTGGTGTAGTGGTTAAGTGCGCGGTTTGGTGTAGTGGTTAAGTGCGCGGACTCTAATCTGGGAGAACCGGGTTTGATTCCCCACTCCTCCACTTGCACCTGGCTGGATGACCTTGGGCAAGCGATAGCTCTGTACCAGCTGTTCCCTCAAGGACAGCTTGGGAAAAAGCTCTCTCAGCCCCACCTACCTCACAGGGTGTCTGTTGTGGGGAGGGGAAGGGAAAAGGAGTTTGTAAGCCGCTCTGAGACTCCAAGTGAGTGGAGGGCGGGGTATAAATCCAATATCTTCTTCTTCTTCAATCTTTGGCACAAAATTACATGGGTGGCGGTGTCCCAGACCAACATAAGGAATAACTGGCATTAAAGATGCAGAATGCTGGGCTGAAAACATTCATTGATTTATTGGTGTGATTAAACAACTAATTCATTCATCAGAGTTGAAAAATGTGGCTTGATAATTGGTTTTTAATTGGAGCCCTCTGCAAGGGGTATGAAGTGCTGGCGGATCTGCCGTAAGGAATTTATTCATATCTCATGACTGAGAGTGCATTTGAGATGGTTTTCCACAGCGTGATTCATCTGTGTCGCTGCCCAGTTCAATACACTAAAGCAGCACAGTCCCACTATGACCGACAGCAGGTTATGCAGAGAGACAGAAGCTGCCTTTTCGTCTTCTACTGATGCTTCATTGCCAAACAGGACAGGTGAGGCATGGTCCCAACCACAGCAAATCCGAGGGCCCAGGAGAGGCAGTCACCCTGGTCCTCAAGCTCAAACGGGACCTCAGATATTGATTGTTCTTTGTTGTTATTGGCATTTGATCAACTTTTTTTTTTTTTTATGCACATCATTTTTAATTTTTTTTATCGTGGCTACAAGCCAAAAAAAGCTGAAAGTGTTCCAGGCCTCTTTAGACCTCTGACAAGGCTCAATCTTAACCATATTACCCTGTTTTCTAGAAATTCAGTCTAACAGTGCACGGGACAAGTTATCCTGGTCAGTGGCACATGGAAGGGTTACACAAGTTATTCTGAACAAATTTTGAGTCCGGTGGCAACTTCAAGACCAACCAAAATCCATTTTGCCCTATATGAATCTGAGGAAGGTTGTTTCCCTGTATCCAGCAGTGAGTCCCTCCCACTGCTGGAGCCACCTCTGGACTTAAACAGTGTCAGAGTCCCCAGAGATCGGAAACCAACAATGTTCCTTAAGCAGGATTGGTTTATTGGTTACAGTATTCTGTATTGCTCCAAACACTTCTTGTGTTAAGACTGCCACTACACCGGAGGGAAGGGTTAGATATACCAAGTTTAAACCAGGGTCATCTAGTGGATACAACCCAATAAGCAACAGGTTACATTCATGCCTAAACTAACAGCTTTTAGTTCCCAGTGGGAAAGCAGTGAGCATCTCCAGAGTTTCCAAGGTCAAGCCTTGTCAGTGTAGAAGATAAAGAGTCCAGAAGAATTGAAACTTAGAATACCAGAGGCCAAGGCTTTGCACTCCCCCCCCACTCTCTATGGCAGCATAGCTGACATTCTGCCCCCCTAAAGGGGCCCTCCCCCCGGTTTCAAAGGGTGCAGAGCATGGGAAGCACACAACAGGTTGGGGGCATTGACATGACAATCTTGAACTCATTCATTTTCCTCAAGACTGAAGTCCTTCCATTTAACCAAATAGAAAAGGTGGCCACACCGTAGTTTTGAGTCCAAGATCTGCTCCACCTCATGGTGTGGTTCATCATTCAGAATCAGAGGTGGGGGAGTAGGAGGATGAGGACGACATGCATTCAGCCCAGGATCTTGTTTCAGGAGACTGAAATAAAAAATCGGATGAATCCCCTTAAGAGACTTAGGCAGGGCCAGTTCTACAGTCACCTCATTGATTTTGTGCACCACAGGAAATGGCCCCACATATCTCCAACCAAGCTTTCTGCTGGGTTGCAGCCCCCTCAAGTTTTTTGTGGATAGATATACAAAATCTCTTGGTTTAACATCCCAGGGCTCAGCCCTGTGTTTGTCAGCCTGAGCCTTGTAAGTGGCCTTAGCCTTAGTCAGCGCTTTTTGAATCAAAGGCCATTGGTTTTGTAACCACTGCCACTAACCCTGTAAGTCCCCTCCATGACCAGGGGCAGAGGTTGATATGGTTGGGAGAGGGGCCCCCTCATATCCATATAGAGCCATGAAAGGGGACACCCCAGTCGAGGAATTGCCAGAGTTATCGTAGCTATACTCCGCATAGGGTAGTAAGTCCACCCAGTCATCTTGCTGGTAATTAGCGAAACATCTGAAAAATTGTTCCAAGACTTGATTGACTTGTTCCATTTGGCCATCAGTCATTGGGTGGTAGGTACTACTGAGCCCCTGCTCAATGTCCAAAAGCTGCAAAAGTTCCTTCCAAAAAACGTGCAACAATTGGGACCCTCTGTCAGATATTATCTTCCTTGGAAAAGAGTGGAGCCTCACAATGTGGTGCATAAACATCTTAGCCAAAGTCTTTGCTGTGGGAAGTTGCTTGAAAGGGATGAAATGGGCCTGTTTCGAGAATAGGTCCACCCCACCCCCAATTACCATTTTCCCTTTGCTTGGTGGCAAGTCAGTAATAAAGTCCATGGAGATCACCTCCCAGGGTCTGGCCGGGGACTCTAAAGGTTTCAGGAGTCCCAGAGTTTCCCCACCCCAGTGCTTGTTCATAAGACAGGTGGGACAGGAAGTAACATACAAGGAAATGTCAGCCTGCATTTGTGGCCACCAAAATTGGTGCTGTAACAAGTGCAGAGTCTTAAAAAAACCGAAGTGTCCAGCTAGTTTTGATTTGTATCCCCATTTCATTACTTCCCCCACATAGATTTAGGCACAAAAACCTTGGACCCTTTAATTCAACAGCCATTCCCAGTTTGTTCCAACCCCTGAGTGGAAGTGATCTCTTTCTTGTCTGCTTCTGAAACTACTGCACAGAACTTGGCAGCTCACGGGTCCCCTTCCTTTCCCCCCACTGCTTTTGCCTGGCTATGAGTGGTGGCTACCCCTCCCAGTTGTGAGGGCATGAACATAGAGTCAATCACCTCCTCCTGCTGACTAGCATGTCGGGGTAGGCGGGACAAGGCATCAGCCAAAGAGTTTGCTTTCCCAAGAAGGTGGTGGAGGGAGAATCGAAAGAGAAAAACTCAGCCCAACATAGTTGCTTGACATTAAGACTTCTCGGGGTGCACAATGCCTCCAGGTTCTTATGATCAGTCCAAACCTCAAAAGCCACCCACACCCCCTCTAGCCAATGATGCCATGTCGATAATGCTAACTTGATAGCTGCAGCTTCTTTGTCCCACAAAGCCCAATTCCGCTCAGTGGCATTGAATTTCTTAGAGATGTAAGCAAGGGGGTGGAGCTGCCCATCCAACCCCTCCTGCAAGATAGCCCCTCCCATGGCTATGTCTGAGGCATCCACTTGGATAATGATTTTTTTTATTCTCATCTGGGTGAGCCAATACAGGCTCCAAAGTAAACAATTATTTTTTTTTTTTTAGTGTGTCAAACACCTTCTGGCATTCCAATTTAGCCCCAGGTTTTGCACTGTCCAAACCCTTCCCTGTCGTCTTTAGCAAGTCAGTGAGGGAAAGGGTGGCCTGGGCAAAGTTGTGCTGAAGGCATTGCACTGGCTGCCAATAGTATACCAGATTCGCTTCAAGATGCTTGTTTTGACCTTTAAAGCCCTATATGGCTATAATGAGGGATTGGTTAAAATTATGCATTTGTTAAGATTGGTTATATAATATTTAAAATGATATCTGATGCTTATAAATTGAGTGGTAAGTGGACTTATATAAGAGTCAATAATTTACAAACACTTTGATAGGGATTGGTGAAGATGATATTGAAAATTATATAACAAATAGTATACATTCAAAATGAAATAGGCTTTCTGTATTTTTGCATTATGCTTAGACTGATCATGGACATTTTAATTTGATGTAAAGATTCTTGAAGTAGGAGAATGATATTCAAATTATTGTAAAATGCTTAGATGAGAAAACAATTACTAGAAAATATGTTAATCTATGGAGTTGCAAAAGTCAAAGATAGATCTATAGAAAAACAGCACAGTATTGCTTAGAGGATGCTTAGATAGTAAATATACCAGCAAAAATGGCAGTTAGATTTGTAGTTTAAAGGATATATTACCAGTATAACTATTATATTTGTATGCATGTGTTATTTGTTATGTTTGTCTGAAAATATTAATTTTTTTTAAAGCCCTATATGGTCAGGGGCCTGCCTACCTGAGGGACCACCTTTCCCCATATGTTCCCCAAAGAGCACTGAGGTCAGGGTCGCAAAATTGCCTGACTCCCTGTTCCGAAAGATGCCAGACTGGCCACTACCAGAGGTAGGGCCTTCTCAGTGGTGGCTCCACACTGGTGGAATGAGCTTCCGGAAGACATCAGGGCCTTGCGGGACCTTTTACAGTTCCTCAGGGCCTGTAAAATGGAGCTCTTTCACCAGGCCTATGATTAGGAGCCGTCACTGAGGAAATGAGCTATTAAAAACTGGACTGCTATGGCCTTTGTGCTATTGGCACCAAGAACAACTATGGATACTGGTTTAGCTATATTGGAGCATCACACAGCAATCACCACCTGCACTTAATTGCACTTTTTATGTATACTGTTGTTATTTTTATAGTATTTTATAGTATCATCTTTATGTATTCACGTTTTATTGTATTTTAACTTGTTGTGCGCCACCTTGAGCCTGCCTGTGCAGGAAAGGTGGGTTTACAACCGAACCTTTTATTGGCATAGATCAGAATCATAAACAGTCACCATTCAATTCATGGGATTAACACACATCTTCCTCATTATGAGGCAATTACAAAACTTAGCAACCCCTTCAATAACCGCTATGTTTTGTGAAACCAGTAAACGATACATCTTTGTGACCAACCTACTTATGGCCCCACCAAGTGCCCAGCTTGATTCCCTGAGTTCACTGCAAGGTAGGCAAAAACACCCTCCACCACAGGCCAATCCAGTGGAGGGTGAAAAATTCCTACCTGGCCCACAAGGCGACCAGCAAAAGCCTACACCGAACAACAGGGCGGGCGGGTGGGCCGAGCATGAGGAGCGACTGCGGGGGTGGGGCCAAGCCTATAAGGCCAGCGACAGCCCCCGCCGTTGTGATGCAAAGCTGCCTGCCCCGCCTTCATTTTGAGCGGCAAAACAGCCCCCGAGCCCAACGGCTCTTGCTGAGGGCATGGGAACCTCGTTCTGTCACCGGATTGCACAGCATCTTTCTTAAGAATGGCTTCTAAATAGACTGCCCGAATGTCATCATACAAACTGCAGTAGAGGAATACGTGTTCGATGGTTTCAGTCTCATCTGAATCACAGTCACAAAGCCTAGCAGAGTAGGGGATTTTCTTATATCTCCCTGCTAAAACCGCAGAGAGGAGCATGTTAAAGCGGGCCAACGTAAATGCTCTACGCAGCTGTGAGGAAGTCAGATCGAATAAGTATTGTGCTGGAGTGTTGATCGGAGAACATACCCATCTTAAAGGGGAACATCTACCAGAGGCCAAGGCTCTAAGCTCTTGCATCTCAATATCAATTAATCTCTGTTTGAGCAGAGCAAAAATGTGTGTTTCAGATAAGGACATCACATCATTCAGGCATAAGTGTATTGAAGCAATTTTCTTTTCTATAACAGCGAACCACTCAGAACAATGAGATTCTTTCAGCAAATATGTAATAAGGCTATTGGGTTATAAATTGAAAATAATAAATAAATAAATAATCAACATTTGAATGCATGGCATATAGATGGCAATTGTATATGGACTTGTTTTCAGATATTTGGAAACCATTTATAGAAACCTATGTGTATATCCACCTACTGTTGTTATAGTTTTGTCTTGTCTTTATATCTTTCTCCTCCTCCTCCTCCTCCACTGTATTTTAAGTTCCCCCCTTGTCTTCCCCCCTATTTTTAAAAAGAAATGAATTAAAAAATAGCGACAGTGTGTTCTCAGAGACTCAGAGATATCACTATTTCTGCCAGACTGAGAACTTTCCCTCTCATTGTTGATTTTAAGAGAAAAAAAAAAGATTTCTGTTTAAGAGTTATGTTTTACTGTTGCCTTCTTATTAAGGTATTTATTCTTTTTCTGATTTCAGTTTTTGATATCTCGCACACCATCTTGAGAATGTGGTCAAACTGATACAGTCAGAAAGAATATTATCACTCAATATTCCTTTATATTGGAGAAACTTTGGGAGCAATGGCTTCTTGATAGGAGTTTCTATTTTAGCTTCGCTAATCATAACTTCCTAGAGTCTAGCACTGCTTTGATTTCATTTATTGGTTTGATTTCTAGCTCGCCCTCTCCTGCACAGCAGGGCTCAGGGAAGGTAACAACAATGGTTAAAACAATAAATACAATCTCAATTAAAATCCATTCCAATACAGTTAATAATCAATCAGATGGCACATAAGGCACAATTTCCAAGCTCTCAGGGGAAGGATTGTGCATCATGCGTGTCGGTAGATATTACAGCTCATATTAAGACCGAGTCATTGGTTGGAAAGAAGGACGGGGGCAATCTAGAAATAATTGTTGCCGAAGCCATATGCCTGGTGGAACATTTCGGTTTTACAAGCCCTGCGGAATTGCACTAGGTCCCGCAGGGCCTGGATCTCATCTAGAAGAGCATTCCACAAGCTGGGGCTAAAGCTGAGAAGGCCCTAGATCGAGTTGAAGCCAGATTAATACATTTCGGGCCGGGAACCACAAGGAGATTATTATTCGTTGAATGCAATGCTTTTTGGGGAACATACCAGGAGAGATGGCTCCAAAGATATGGTCCTGATAGACTGCAGTGCTAAAGAAAGTTAGGAGGAAGTAAATCACACAATTGGAATTGGGCTGCATGCCACAGCTAACTTCAACTGGACCATGTGCACGTGTCTCATGTTATATAAACAATCATAATAAATGGGAGTGCAATTTAAACATGGCAAGGAGCAAGTATGGATACAAGATACAGCAGAATTTAAGAACTCCAAGAACTGGATAATGGTGATTCTGTTCTAAATTTCCATTCCAGAAGAAACTCAAGCACTCATAAAAAGGACTGTGTTCACATGTCATTTTTATCTCCCTCTGTTCTCCCTCCTCCTCTCTAATTTATTGCTGTTCAAAAAGCCTGTTTGGTAATTGAGACCATTTATATTCTTAAGGCAATCCTTGATCATACGAAAGGCTATGTACTTAATCTAATTGATTTCTCGGCTGCATTTTTTTGGGGGGGGGGGGCATCTAACACTAGGCAACAAACGCTGGCTAAGGATTGGAAACAAAGATAAATTGGAGACTCAATTCAATAGGCTGGGTAGTATTGGTTCTTAAATTTCATTTAATTTTGTACACTACATTCCCTTTAGGAACTAAGCCTGTGATCCACAAATAAGTCACTTCAATTAGATTCGCCTTTGAGAATTCTGCCCATATATCAACAGAACTGGGTTCTTTCCTCCTTTGGATGGAGCCATCACTTTAAAGTAGACCATCTGCTGATTAAAGCCTTTTCTTAATTGATTTATCATCTAGTATTTATCCAATTAATCAGTAAAGTAATCAATTCAATGTAAATAAGCTTGGATAATACCAAAGCTATACTATACTGTATTTTTTGCTCCATAAGACTCACTTTTTCTCCCAAAAAAATTGGGGGGGAAGTGTGTGCATCTTAAACCCCCCTCACCTTTCCCAAGCCACGGCACCGAGCAGAGCTAGGTGTGTCTTATGGTCAGGTGCGTCTTATGGAGCGAAAAATATGGGTAGGTGTTCTTTGAGGCACGTTCTTAGAAGAACACTTCTGACATGACCTTCTCATTCAGCCTTGGCTCTCTAGCCCTCAGCAAACTTGAAGAAACAGAATTTCACTTTCCAATGGCAGGGCATTGCTGGTTCCAGGATTTGTGGGGTCCTCTGGTTTCACAGCCTCAAAAGGTTCATCTTGACCTTAAGAAGTAAGGCATGCCAACTGAAAATTCTCTCATGATTGCACTGGAATTCTTGATTTCACTGTACAAAGTGAGGGTGGAAGTACTATGGAGGTGATTTGCTGGCTTTGAGATCCTAGAAAGTGCCTGACCTTGTCACTTTCTGGAGCTGGCTCAGAGGCAGACATGAAGACAGTTGTCTAGTCCAAAAGTACACCACTTCTAATAAAATCAGGACAAGGTTGATTCCTGTTGAATAGGGCAGGCACCAGTGTTTGCCTACTCCCCCTCGTCATTGAATGAAACACATGGGGAGGGGAATCCACTAATGGCTCGCTACATTGGTGTCAGATAATGTGGGATTAGCTGGTCATCTATTAGGGGGATGAGCATGAATTTTGTGGTCTCTCACTCAAATTGGCTCTGAGGGGGGCCTTTTTTTTTGTCTGCTCCACATGGTCTGAAGTGGAGAGGTATAAATAGGCCTGGTTAATCTGGTTAGGCCCTGTCTGGGATGACAGGAAAAGCATGGGTTAAGGGGAATTCAAGTTGGTAAGCACCCCAAGATATCAGTGATAGGGGGGTTCTCAGTCTGCGTTCCTATTGGCTACATAGTCTGGATGGCTCAGTGAGGGCCTCTTCGGGGTTGGGGGAGACATACAACAAGCCTTCAGGCTTAGCAGTCATGGGCAGGGACTATGCCCCTCCATCCCCTCTATGCACACATGTGCAAGCCATGAGGAGAAAGGTTTAGAGGGATTCTGGACCTGTCTCTGAGCTGGGGTAGTTTTGCCCAGCCACAACCCTTGCTTTATGGAGTTAACTAAGTTAAGCAAATAAGCTTGTTATAAATAAAGTTTCCAGTTTAACCCATGATTCGTGTTGTGTTTTCATTCAAGGGGTGGGCAGGCAATCAACAGAGACCTGTTTTCAAACACTAACCCAAACTATCAGATTTACTTCACTACTTCCAGGAAGGGACTTGGTTATGAGGGATGATAAAGCCTCTAGTTATCTGTGAGGAACATTTGAATGTGATTAATTTTGTGCCACTAGATGTCAGCATATAAATATTCCTGAAAGATTAATCTGGCAGCAAAACTCTTGTGGGTGGGGGGATGAGGGGAAACAAATAGAATGTCCTTTCAGTGCATCTTCCAAGCCTCACAACGCAACTGGACTGCTTTTTGGGGGATTGAAAATTAATCAGACTCATCACCTACCATTGAAGTGATGATAAATATCTTCTTCCCACAAACAAAATGAAACTGAGATTTATAGCTCTCTTTTGAGCATACTTTTAAGTGATAAACTTTCTTCATGTGCCCTTTCTTGCAAAAGCCTATAGCAATAAACCTTATAAAAGAAACATTTCTGCTACCAAATATTTTGTTAGTTCACAGTGGGTTCCGTATGAAGTAATATTCTTGAACAGCAGAGAATATTAATCTGTATGTATTTAGTTAATCACTGTGTAGCCATAACTCAGTTTATTTAGGAAGAATTTTGAAGCGATTCAAGTGGAAGATTTATTGTTATATAAAATCCAGCTGGCTCCTATGTTGGTGAAATGTCTACAAAGTTCTCACTGGGCAAATTATTCGTTTTTTAAAAAGGTACAGAGCTCATTATTTTCCATCTGTTACATCCATATAATTACAAAGACACGGTGGCGTTAGTCTATCATAACAAAATGAAACAAATGTCTACCATCACCTTAAAGACAGACATTTATTTCTATATGAGTTTCATGTGTTGCAGGGAAATCATGTTGTTACATGACAGAGAAATCATACTGATAATTCTTAAGGGAAAGATTAAAACAGGGGTGGAAGAAGCTAAGGAAGACAGGTTTGGTCTGAATTCTTCCATGAATTTTTCAAGTGTAAATTCTCAACTCCTCCATTTTCCGTACATTAAGAATTTACAGTTGAAGTGAGCTGTGACTCGTAATAACCCATGTTAGAATGAATGTTAGTCTTTAATGTGCCATTTGAGTTTTGTTTTATATTCATTTCAGTTATATTAGTATTCATCTCTGAATTCAGTTCTACCTTTCTGTCCCTCATGCTCTATGACAAAAAGGTCTATCATATGCTTTTTTTGCCCTGAATCTGGATTACGACAGTTGCTACCTTAGTCTTAATAAAGCTCCAGGCGATATATACATGCCAACATGCTCCCACATAAGAGTTCCTAGTTAGAAGAACTGCATGTAAAACCAACAATGGGTGTAATGCCAGTAGTGTCAAAATGTCACCATTTGGAATGGAAAACTAGGAAATGAATTCATCCCAATTCTACACAAACCAAGTGATAAAACATAATCTTAGTTGTTGTTTTTTAAAGGGTCTCACAACACATACCTCTGGCTATTGCGTGTTGTACTAGAGTCCCCCTTTCTCTTCTGAGCTTTCCCAAGAGAAATATCTTGGTCACAAACCCTTGCAATGCTGGGTGAAGACACTAACTGAATTTTTAGTACACTTACTTCTGTTTTCTGGAACATTCTTAGAGTTTTAAGAATGGTATCCACTTCACTCCTGGTATGGATAGGCAACCTAACTCAGCCAATCTGTAATGAGGATTCCTTTATCTCAACGTAAAATTGAGAAGAGTTTGCTATAGAAATTATCATCTCATAAGAGGGGGACCTTCGAAGACTTGTTGGGAAAGCATCTAATTTTCCCACCCCCCACTATTTCTTCTTTCCCTTTCCTGAAAACCCTTGTTGCCTTCCCCCTTGTCCCACTTCCCTCTGTTTCCCACCCACCAACCAAACCACCTGTCCCCCTCTTCAGTTTTGCCTCCTTCCCTATCCCTGGCAATCTCTCCCTAGGAAAAGCCTGGCTGATTTATGCAGTACCCAGCACTGAGCCAGGCCCAGCTGTGTAGTTTAGAGTCCAGAAGGACTTCATTGGGCACCTCCATTTCCCCTGTATCCTCATCCCCACACTATTTCCTCTTTCCCTCCTATTTGCAGTCCTCAGATCTCACCATTCTCTGCTTCCTTCTCTCCTTCCCACCCAGCCACCTACATTTTATCTGCCCCCCAACTTCAGCTATATTTTAACGATATTTATACACCAACTTTTTTCTACAATGTGGACCAAAGCAGCTTGCTTATATTAATCTCTTCCATTTTATCTTGATAACCCTGTGAGATAAGTTAGGCTGAGAGTGTGCGACTGACCAAAGGTCACTCAGCAAGATTCCATGGCAGAGTGGGGATGTGAACTTAGGTCTCCCAAGTCTGAAGTTCTAACTACTATAGCACACTGGCTGTAGCTGATGCTACTATTATTTTGGGGCTTTAAACTCCCCTCCCCCCATGTATTTTCAAGGGTTCAGATTTTTTTTTTCTAGAAACCTGGAAAGTTTTTCAGGTTGTTAGAAAAATCTATCTTATCTGTTATCACTTCTTGGTCTTTTGGCTAAGAAGTGTGAACTTTATCTTATCTGTTCATGGCTCCAGTCTCTGGATTTAAGTATCCTCAGATTTGGCTGAATTGAGGATTATATATATTTTGTCGGAGACTTTCACAGCTGGAGTTAATTCGTTGTTGTAGATTTTCTGGGCTGTATGGCCGTGGTCTTGGCATTGTAGTACCTGACGTTTTGCCAGCAGCTGTGACTGACATCCTCAGAGGTATATACAACAACAACTATATCTACAACAACTAATTAGCTATATTGATTGAGGGAGCGTCCAATACAATATGTGTCATTTTGGGTGGCCAAAACACTGTGACAACTGTTATTTGATGATTTCATGACTAACCATTATAACTACAGAGGGGAACCATTCATCATCATGCTAGCATTGGTCATATCTCCATGGTAACAATAACAGGTACCATGACTCTTGAGCATTAAATGAACACATTCATTCTTCATTGAACTTCAGAGGACTCTGGTGATGGTTCCCACAAAGGATGTGGTATGACTCCTCCACTCTTAAGGAAATCCATCTGAAGATGACAGAAGAGTTCCAGTTGGCTCAGGGTATCCACTGCCCTCTTCAATCATACATGCTTCTCACAATAACTTCTGTCTAATTTGGCAGGATGGTTAGGAGCTACAACAAGGGGTGTGTGCAGATTCTTGGCAACTGTACATATGGCATATTGCTCTAAAGCAATTTACCATCCATGCTGAAGACAGAGTAAAAGTTTAAAAGACTTTTAAAAGTAAAATTCTGACACTACCTCTAGTTGATGAGTTTGCACCCCCAAATTATTCAGAAGTCTTATTTAATGCCCTGATTTGGATAGCCCAGGCAAGTTCGGTCTCATTAGGTCTTGGAAGCTAAGCAGGGCCAACTCTGGCAAATATTTGGATATGAGACCTCCCTGGAATACCAGAGGTGGGGGCAGACTTTATTCAATCACCTCTCTGAATATCCTCCAGGCCCCCAGTAGGGGTCAATCACTAGAGGTCACCATGAGTTCCAGGTTCACACACACTGACATGCACACATTTTTTTTTTAAAAAAAGGTCTTGTCTAAT
The DNA here is from genome assembly GCA_029233225.1 of Lepidodactylus listeri. Lineage (NCBI taxonomy): Eukaryota > Metazoa > Chordata > Lepidosauria > Squamata > Gekkonidae > Lepidodactylus > Lepidodactylus listeri. The sequence goes on from JARCFY010000006.1 coordinate 113,471,445, forward strand.
CTTGCTCACAAGTGTCAGAATGTCACCCTAAAATAGTTCTGAGGATGAAATCTACAACAATAACAACAAAACCTTGTTCAGTGGCCAACATTTCATCTAACGAATTCTGGGGATGTTAATACCCATGGCCTCATGTCTGTTTGAATCATGGTTTAATGTTGAAAAGGGACTGTGTTCCCATAGGATTAGTGAACAGTAATTTTTTTGACTAATTTATCAATGGGTTGTCCACTGATGCATTGTAAATCCTCAAAATACAAGTCCTCAAAAGATTAAGACAAAAACCAAATGTGAACAAAAAGAATTCTTGAGTACCAAAATTCATTACTATGGCTCATCAACTCATAATCTAGTCAATATTAATGTCCTTAACTTGTCAGTAGCATATCCATTGCCTGTAATTATATATTAGAAATTATCAAATGAGAAGAATGTGAACAGATCATATATAACCAGATTGTCTCTTAAAGCCATTAGTTTAAAGTCTTTGCACATCAATATCATCCTAACGTTCACCACCGTTTCCCGGAATGTACTGATAGCTGATTGGATATGCCCGTAAATATCTACTAGAAACCACAGATGCCCCCACAGAGAGTCCGAATAACATCTAAAGGCCTCTGATAGCTACCTAATGTTGAATAATGAAATGTCTAATTGATCCACAAGTATGGAAAATTACACAACCATTGGATGCAATGTCCAGTGTACCATCACAGATTATTCTTTAAATAGCATACCTTCGTTTAAGCATCTGTACCACTTTTTCTATGCAACAATCTAGTAATGGCATTTTCCAAACTGCCTTAACGTCCCATTTTCATTCCTTGATGTTACCTGTGTTTTTTTTCTTGTGTCCAGACAACTTCGTTAACATCCCAGTGCTGTCCCAGTTTTCCCTCCCCTCATTCTTTTTAACACTTGTTTTTCTGCTACTTTTTTCATTCTCATGATAGGCTCTTCCTAGAATCTGAGCATTTTTTCCTGCCTCAAGGTCTGCATTTTTTAAAAAAAAAAATTGCATGCCAGCACTGAAACTTTTCTGAGCTGAAACAAATAACCATTCTTATTGGGAGGCCCAACACCAGTAGCCAATCATTGCCTTCCTTACCATTTTTTTTCATTCAAACTCAACAGCAAATTCTAACATGTCCCTGGTGCCATTTTCAAATACATTTTAGTATCAAGCACACTCTGTAGTCTTTGTCTTGGAGAGTACTGGCAAATCTGATGGAGGATACATAGCACAGATGGTTTGGGAAGTACAGGGTCAGATTAAAAGGCATGTCTGGCAGAAACCCCTGATATTAATTTCACAGATCCTCAAAGTTTGTTTGTTTTTTAAATATTTTATTTATTTGTTTTAACTTATATAACATAGCTGGCATATATATATATATATGAGAGAAGCGTTCTAAATAATAATAAAATATATATATAACAAAAGTAAAGAAACCATGACCTCTTTAAAACAACAGAATCATTATACAATCCATATAATCATCATTTAAGCCCTTAGTTTTAACCACACATACAGCTGTATTAAACATGTCATCTTCTTTACCCTTTAACATTTTTGTTAGTTTATCCATCTCTGCGACCTCAAGTAATTTTTGTACAAATTCCTGTCTATCCAGAGTTTTGTCAGCCTTCCAATATTTCGCATACAAAATTCTGGTGGCTGTAATGCCATGTAAAATCAACTGTCTGTCCAATTTCTTGTATGCATCAGGTATTATGTTGAGGAGAAATAGCTCTGGCTTAAATGGTATCTTTGAGGTGATTATTTCTTGAAGTATCTTCTGTATCATTGTCCAATACCTATTTGCCTTTCCGCAAAGCCACCACATGTGGAAATATGTACAGTTCTGTTTACATTTCCAACAAACATTACTTATAGATTGAGAATATTTTGATAACTTGTCTGGGGTTAAGTGCCATTTATAAAACATTTTGTAAATGTTTTCTTCGTACGCCGTCGCTTTGGTTATTTTTATATTAGTCTTCCAAACCCTGTGCCAGCTTTCCAACTCTATATTGTGGCCCAGATCTCATGCCCGGGATATCATTACTGGTTTAACTGTTTCCTCCAACATCTTAAAGTCTAATAAGAAGCTATAGAGTTTCTTTATGGTTTTCACGTCAGAGCTCAGCCATAACTTATCCAAACCTGTATATTCCCTATCAAACCCTTTTACCTTATAGTTCACTAGCCTAGAAAAAAACCCTCAGAGCCATTTTCATCATTTATGCAGAACTTAGAGCTAGCAGGATGGGAAGGCTTTCAATACAGCTCATTTTTATAAATATCAGCAGGCCAGGGAAGGGGAGCAGAATACCTTCAGATGTGCAGAGGGAAATGGAAACCACTCCAAGAGGAAGGGGGAACCCAGAGCTTTCTGAAGTACAATAGAAGGACACAGAGTCTGTGGGACCTCCTTGAGCTGCTGCAGTGCTGCAACACTTCAGTGCATGTGCAACCCCCCCTCCCAAAACAAGCAGGGGGGATCCTCAAATGTAAATCCAAGCAGATGGAAGATTGCAAGGGAAACCACCATGATGCTGATGAAAGCCCAGAAGGCAGCTGCAGTCTGGGAAATGTCTATGTTGCAAATATGACCAACGACATACAGATATTTCTGTTTTTGAGACCTAGGGTGAGAAGTTGAGTGAGTGTCATTGTCTCTTACAAATGGTGTGGCATCTTGTTTTAAGTTGTCCAACAATGAAAGGTACATCAGAATTTGCCTCAAAGCCTTGAACATGGCTGGGGGGATTGAGGTGGCAGAAGTGAGGCAGAAGTGAGCTACTGCATATTTGTGTCTACCTATTTCAAGCAAAACATTTTGTCTCGACACAAGCAAAGCTGACAATTTCAGCGTATAAATCCAAGGGACAAAAGTAACACAAGAACCCAGACATCTTGGATATAACTAACACGGCAGTTCTCAGGACAGTGATCACACTTCTTCCTACACTTAGGGAGACTCCATTGTGCTAGAAAATAATATTTCTGTCTTGACCATTTCAGTATTTGTCAAATTCTAGATAATTACAGAAAGAAAATACACTTTTAGAGCTAACTAGCCTTGCTTAAAGATCCCCTGAGCCTCGGGTCTTTACTGCTTTGCAGCTGGCCTTGATCTACTAAGCTATCCATTTCAGTGGACAGCCCCCCCTTCCTTGCTGCTTAAAACACAAACAGATATGAAGGCTTTACAAAACCTTCCTTTCTTTCAAGGTAAAAATGGAGAGCTCCTTTAACATCCATCTTGAGAATGACAGGTGAGCAAGAATTATGAACGCTGGAGAACAGCACTGCTGTGACAATAAATTGACTTAGATAAAATTCCATGAGCACAGCAGGGAACAAACCAAAATGTAAAATAAGCTCAACCTTCTGAAAGTGGGTTACAAGAAGAATATACCATAAGGGCTTCAAGACTGCTGAGTGGTTAGACTGAAGCGATCTTTACTAGTTTACACCCTCGTAAGATCAGGAGCAGGGGGAGCCCTAGTAATGGGTGATTCTTCATCTGGCATTCACTCCACATTTTCTCAACACTGAGGGAAAGGTGTTGCTCAAAACCACATTCAGATACCCCAGGGCAACACCATGCTGACTGCGAAGTCACCCCTGGATGGCCATACATCTATGCAGAAGGTACCATAAAACCCAATGATCAAAGAAAGTGAAAGCAGCATGCACTGCAGAGGGTACCATAAAATCTGATGAATTTATGTTCCAGTGTGGGTTTGGTAAAAGAATGGAGGGAAAAGCCAGTGCAGATTTGCCCCATGCTGGTTCAGGGTTGTTGTTGTTGTTCTTTTTAAGGCAGCCATTTTGAACTCCTTCAACAAAAGCTTGTATTCAACCTTGATATGATGAGGAAGATAAAAAGTCAGAGATCAGCTGTACAGCCACTGCTGGTTCTTTGTTTCTTTCTTTAAAAAAATAGTTACAAATCTCAAACAAAAAAAGAAAGAAAGAAGAACATAAGAGAAGCCAATGTTGGATCAGGCCAATGGCCCATCCAGCCCAACACTCTATCTCACCCAGTGGCCAAAAACACCAGGTGCCATCAGGAGGTCCACCAGTGGGGCCAGGACACTAGAAACATATAACAACAGTAAGCATCTATGAAATATTTCAAAATAACTAAGAGTATTCCATATGTAATTGTCATCCATATGACATATGTACAAATGCTGATAAGGTTTTAAGATTCTCAATCTATTGGATAATAGGAGATGGGAGTTTATCTCTCCGGTGTTTCAATATTAATCTTTTAACAACAGTAGGGGAACGAAGGGGTCATTTTAGATGACCATCAGTTAGCCTCTAGGAGACAGGTAAATCATTGAAAAGTACATAAACATCTTCAAAGATCAGTGAATATTCTAAAAGAAAATAAATGTGAGTAATTACTTCCTCCCCAAAGACCAAGTAACTGGACACGCCCGAGGCACATATTTAAGAGATGCATCCTGTAAGTTACAATGCCAGAAATTACACACTTTACTTACCCTTTACTATAAAAGGTGCTTTGGTGTTCACTAACTATATATCTAATAGCGAAGCCCCCCCCGTGCGGATATCTAAATCCGAGCTAGGGGGCCCTGGGGGGGGGGGAGAGAGGTTTTCCTACACACAGGGGGCACTCCCACCATGTGCAGAAAAATTTGAAAAGTTAAAAAAACCCTTCAGGGACCATAAAATCCCCCCAAATACCTTTTGAAATGGCCTCAGCTCCAGGCGTCAACTGTGAGGAGATTAGAATGTTCGGGGGAGAGGGGGAGGTTCCAACTGTTTCTGTCAGTCAAAGGCAGGGATTTTACTGGCAGCAGTCTAGGGTTGCCAAGTATCCCCCCAGCCACCAGCAGCGGATCCAGATCCAGGCTGGGAAACTCCTGGAGATTTGGGGGTGGAGCCTGGGGAGGACAGGGACCTCAGTGAGGTACAATGCCATAAACTCCCCCCTCCAAAGCATCTATTTTCTCCATGGAAAGTTATCTCTGTAGTCTGGAGATGAGCAGTAACTCCAGGGGATCCCCAGGTCCCATCTGGAAGCTGGCATCCCTAGGCAGCACCCTCTGTGTGACTTGATACCACCTGATTTGCATGACTTAATTAGGCCCAGCTGTTTTGCTACAGTTCATCAGCAGCCACCATATGAAAGCCATTGTGGTGCAACAGTTCAAGCTTCAGACTGGGATCTGCGAGACCCAGGTTTAGATCCCCATCTTGCAGTGGAAGCTGACTGGGAGATTTTGGACCAGTCACATACTTTCAGCCTAACCAACCTCACAGGGTTGTTGTGCAGATAACAAAGAGGAAATAGTAATGTAAGCTGCTTTAGTCCCCATTGTGGAGAAAGACTGTAATTTTCCTAGGTAGAGGCTGCAGGGGAGGGGGGTGGAGATAGAAAGCTGAAGACAGATAAAGGTAGGTTGGCTGTTGGGTGGGAAGGAAATAGGGTTGCCAACTCCAGGTTGGGAAATTCCCAGACATTTGAGAGGTGGAGCCTGGGGAGGGTGGGATTTGAGGTGGGAGGCAGAAAGAGAGAGAAAGAGTGATGAGGTGGGGAGGCAGAAAAACAAAGGGAATGATGACAGGTCAGAAAGAGAGAGGAAGTAACATACATGGAGGAGAGCGAGAGAGTAAGAAAGGGGGGGCAGAAGGGAGAAAGAGTGTGAGAGAGGTAGGGGGAGAAGGGAGGAAGCAAAGGTGTGAGGAATGGGATAACTATCCTGCAAGTTTTTTGCAGGTCTCCACTTGTATCCCAAAATAATATTTTTGTTGAATAAAAAAGGTTGAAAAGTCATCTCTAGATTTCAACTGAGAAAATGACAAAAAACTTCTCAACATAACCTACTGATTGCTCCAAAGTTAAAAAAAAAACTACTTTTCTGCCCAAGCCTTCCATAAAAATGATTTCTTATTAATGTTTAGATCTGGATTGGCCCATAATGTTAATTTAGTATGTGAAAATGGGTTAAATTGACATGGTCATGACATTATGTGCCATCATCTATGTATCTAATAGTGAAGTCTGGCCCCATCTAGCATCAGATTTTTCTGCAAATGCGCGGGACCCCCCAGATCTGCAGAAAAATCTTAAACCCACAAAAAATTGTTGAGGATTAATTTCCCCCCAAATTAATAAAAGCGAGCACACCCAGTGCTCTCACCTGTACAGCTGGTGGCAGCTGCTGCAGGGAGCTGCTCTGGACCCCTGACTCAAAATGGAGTTCACCCCCCCCACACACACACATACTAACCATTTTCCCAAGCAATACAAGTTTCTGTTTGTCAAGAGGGAAAGGGTAATTGATGACAGGAAGGCTCTTTAGGCCCAAGAGAGGCTCTGTGTGGGCCCTCACTAATTTGCAGAGGCAAGTTCCAGCTTTCCTTAAGTAGCGTTTCCTGCCCCCCCCCCCCACAAAAAATGTGAGTTTGCCATTTCTTCTTCCTCTTAATTCAATTCAGGAGTGACAAAATAAACACAAAAACAAAACAAAACCCAAAATGGGGGGGGGACCCTTCCTGCAAATTGCATGCATGGGATGAAAGGAATTTCCAGCTGGTAAGGAACTGAGATTCACCACTGCAAGTTAAGGAGAGATGTGCAAGGCATCTCGTATGGGCCTACCAAGCACTCCCATAAGGCTGCTAATTCCAGGTTGGAAAATTCCTGGAGATACGGGGATGGAGTCTAGGGAAGGCACAGTTTGGGGCGGAGCCTCAGCAGGATATAATGGCATAGAGCCCACTCTCCAAAGTAGCCATTTTCTGCAGGGGAACTGATCTGTCATCTGGAGATCAGGTGCAATTTCTGGAGATTTCCAGGTTCAACCTGGAGGTTGGCAACCCAACAGTATAGGTGCCCCTGCCTGGTAATAAAATTATAATTTTGTTCTGTTGATTTGAAAAGGGAAAATGGGGGGGGGGGGGGGGAGTACCAGTCTGGTATTTTTTTTTGACAAGTTTTTTGGTTGAAAAATCCCCAAAATCTCTCAAGGTTTTGTGAGCCCCCATACAACTGTTAGCAAGAAATGAATGTTGTTGTTTTTTAAGGGGAGCTGGAAGGAAGGGCATGCCACACATGCCACTAATTGCCTCTAATTATTATTCAGTGCTTCAGTACCAATTTCACAAGAATTCCAGAGAATTCCTTGAAAATATCGCTAAAGAGTAACCGGAATGTTGGGAAAGTCATCAAAAAGGTGTAGGAGCAACATCTATGAATGGCTTGTAGAAGATATCTCTGAGAAGCACTTTGACCACCTCATAGATTTTTACCTCCTGACTATTGTAATATATGATCAAATGAAGCTATGTACGAGGGCTGCTTTCCAAAGGCGGAAACACCTTTGATCTCTCAATTGATATATTTTAACAGAAAGAGGATCTCTGTATTGATTTCTGTATCATACTGTTTTGGTTATTATGAGACATTTCCATTTTTTAAAAAAAATAAATAAATCACAAAATATATTCTTCTAATATAGTACTTTAAAAAAAATCTAACTGAGGCCATGGTCAGGGGCCTGCCTACTTGAGGGACTGCCTTTCCCCATATAGGCCCCAGAGGCTACTGAGGTCAGGCACTCAAAATCGTCTGACTTGCCCCGGTCCGAAAGATGCCCGGTTGGCTTGTACCAGGGCCAGGGCTTTCTCGGTGGCGGCTCCCCACTGGTGGAATGAGCTCCTGGATGACATCAGGGCCCTGCGGAATCTATTGCAATTCCGCAGGGCCTGTAAGACGGAGCTCTTCTGCCAGGCTTTCAATTAGGAGCCGCCACCGAGGGGAGAACTGATTTTGTAACATCGCCCTGGTCTTGTTGATTGCACCCCTGCAGCCGCTGTTCGCCATGGGAACTCTGAAGTCGCCATCTGTTGGATTTGTAAGCATGTGGATCTGTAAGCATGTATGTAGCATGTGTGCTAATTTTAACTGTTTTATATTGTAAACCTTGAAGGTATTTTATGTTGTTAGCCGCCTTGAGCCGGTTTGCTGGCAAGGCGGGATAGAAATGGAATAGATAGATAGATAGATAGATAGATAGATAGATAGATAGATAGATAGATAGATAGATAGATAGATTCTGCATCTAGCATTAACTCCATTGTTTTACCAAACCCACACTGGAACAGAAAAAAAAAAAGTGGTTCAAAACCACATTCAAATACCCCCGGGCAATGCTCCCTCTAAGCTGTGGAGTCTTGTGAGCAAAAATTCTACTTTGTGAGCTACTGGCATTAAAGTTGTGAGCTGGCAATTTGGCTGCTGCATAAATTAGTTTGCTCTACAGCCATCCTTCCTGAGCGAAGACAAAAATGTGTGAGCCAGAGGCTAAAAAACAGTGAGCTAGCTCACACTAACTCAGCTTAGAGGGAACACTGCCCCCGGGGCCATTGCCTACTGACTGCAGAGTTACCCCCGAATGGCCATAAAACAGCCATAATTCTTTGCAGACAGTACCATAATACCAAGAAAGATCAGACACAGTGAAAGCAGCATGCAGTCTGGACGCTACCATAAAATCCAGCAATCAATCAAATTGAAAGTGGCATGCAGTGTAGAGGGGAATTTCTGTTCCAACATGGGTTTGGTAGAACAGCAGAGCAAATGCTAGACACAGCATGGGCCTGAGCCTTTGTGTCTGGCTAACAGTACAAACCTAAACCGATCTACACCCTAAGGACTGATACGGGTCTAATGTTTTTCAGGACTGCATTGTAAGTCTTGTCCATCGCACTAAAATCTGTGCATCCCCACTAGGACTGCCAATCTTTAGGTGGCGGCTACAGATTTCCTAGAATTACAACTGATCTCCAGGTTACAGAGATCAGTTCCCTTGGAGAAAATGGCTGCTTGGGGAGGTGGACTCTATGGTCTTATACCCCACTGAAGTCCCTCCTCTTCCCAAACCCCGCCCTCAAAAGGTTCCGAATCGCCACTAATTTCCCAACCCAGAGCTGGCAACCAAATCCCCATGCAAATAAAACCTGGAGCCACATCATAGAAACAAAGACCTCAGGTGTTAGCATTATATAATTTAAAAGACCCCTTAAAAGTTCTAGTATACATTGTTTCTGTGGTAGCTTAATCTTACCCCTCCCCCCCAAAAAAGGCTCTTGGACCTTGCTGAATCTCTGAACTTTGCACAAACGCTTCTAAAATTTCTGCGCCTCACAATGAAATGCAAAATATGAAACTGACCCCAGTGATGCTGACTTTGAGAGAATATTTTTATTCCTCAGCATTTGGTTTTGTCTCTCCAGTATGTGAACTGGATGGCCCACTGTGTAAGAAACACCTTCAGCTTATATATATCTCATGTTTTCCAAGGCAGCTGAGAAAATTGACCCATTCTGGTGTAATGTCATTCCCAATTCTATGCAATCAAGGTAGGCAGTACCAAGCAAGTGCATGTATGTGTTCGGGAACAAGTGCAAGTGACAGAGCTTGCTGGCAGCTTGGCTCAGAGAAGATTACATTAATCAGCATTTGTGGTCAAGAGGACAGATGCTGCCATTATGCGAGCCCACCATAAACAAGGGTGAGAAAGGCACACTAGAAGAAATGAAAGAAAAAGACCCCTGATTCTTCCTTAGTATACTGTGCTGTACTGAACAGTTGCCAGCTTAAGAACATAAGAAGAGCCCAGCTGGATCAGACCAATAATCCATCTAGTCCAGCACAGCACCAGATGGAGCAAGGGATTCAAAAGAAATGGGTAAAATTCAATTTCTCTGTCCCTCTCTCTATACAAGACAGGGTCCTAAAGCTTAAGAAGCCACCAATCTCTACAGAGTACCTTGAAGCCTTCTGTAGCTCTCTGGGCAGTTCATAGTCAAATGGCTGCCTCCTCCAGTCCTCACTGAAGAGTTATGTCTGCCCTGATGGACCCAGCACAAAAGAGAGCTTCCTCCTTGCTCCCCTGAGTTTTATCACCTCTCTTTTCCCCACCCACTAACCAGATTAGGCCAGGTAAAAGAAGCTTTTCCTGCAGTCTCTAGAATTTTCTTTCCTGAAACCTCTCTAATATTTAACACCTCCAAATCTCTGTTCCCTGCTTGAAAGGGGGAGCTTGACCCCCCCCCCCATTATCTCTCCTGCTAGATCTATTAGCATTTGTATGAAGGTGGGCTGAGATACATCTGGAAAGCAACTGAACTGACTTCCTCCTCCCTGCCTGTTCTCTGTCCAGAAAGAGAAAGAGAGAGAGAGAGAGAGAGAGACTTTTAAAATTCAGAGTGAAGATTTTGCTCATTTCAAACCTCCAAAGGAAAAATACATTTCTTCACAGTCTCCCATTCATGTACTAACCATGGCTGACTCTGCTTCACTTCTGAGATCTGATGAGATCAGACTAGGCTGGGCCATCTAGGTCAGGGTCTTCACAGTCTGGTCCATGGCCTGTTCATGTATCACTCACAATTGGCACAACTGAACATTCAACAAACTGTTCACGTGTGTTCAAACGATTAGAAAGAATTTGATTGTACTATAAAAGCAACTGCGCATATGCAATCTTACTGCTTTCCCTAGCCATTGGTGCTGCTATGTCCCCCCCCCCCCCACCATCTTCCTGTTAGCAGTTTTATTTAGAAGAAGAAGAAGAAGAGATTGGATTTATATCCCGCCCTTCACTCACTTAAGAGTCTCAGAGCGGCTTACAAACTCCTTTCCCCTCCCCTCCCCACAACAGACACCCTGTGAGGTAGGTGGGGCTAAGAGAACTCTTTCCCAAGCTGTCCTTGAGGGAACAGCTGGTACAGAGCTATGGCTTGCCCAAGGTCATCCAGCAGGTGCAAGTGGAGGAGTGGGGAATCAAACCCGGTTCTCCCAGATTAGAGTCCGCGCACTTAACCACTACACCAGACTGGCTCTCAATTTATATTTATTTTATTTCGTCTGTTACGCAGTACCAAACAAATGCAGGGATTCACAACTCCGCTTGCCAATAGCCAGCACACTGTTTCATCTCTAAAGAGCACCCAACAGATTGTGCTGCTTTCTAGGTGTTTTTAATGCCTTGATGTCTGATGGCTGGAAAGCTGGCACAACAGGCTCCTAGTCTGCCCTCAGAGTTGTGAAGGGGTACTCACCCCACCACCCAAAGTCAAGTCCCGGCGTCCATCTTTGTTGTCCACATGTCAAGATGCCTGGTATGTGGACTCCTGAGGTACTTCTATGGGGTCCATTGCTGGTTGAAGCAATTTGGAAGAGCCACTTAAATCAGAGGCAGTTTCCTTAGATTGGTAGAAAGTTTCAGACCTGAGCCAAAAAGAAATGCAGGGTATATCTATTTTTTTTCTAAAAAAAAAATAAATGCATTTAAAATGAATAAACTTTGCACAGTGGAGTGGATGGATAGGGGTAGGAACCACCCCATCATGTCATGGCTGGAACTCTGCCTCTCCCTCCTTCTGCCTCTAGAGAGCATGGTTTGGAGTAGTGGTTAAGTGCGCGGACTCTAATCTGGGAGAACCGGGTTTGATTCCCCACTCCTCCACTTGCACCTGACTGGATGACCTTGGGCAAGCCATAGCTCTGTACCAGCTGTTCCCTCAAGGACAGCTTGGGAAAGAGCTCTCTCAGCCCCACCTACCTCACAGGGTGTCTGTTGTGGGGAGGGGAAGGGAAAAGGAGTTTGTAAGCCGCTCTGAGACTCCCTTGGGGAGTGGAGGGCGGGGTATAAATCCAATCTCTTCTTCTTCTTCTTCAAATTCACTACTGAGACCTAGAGCTTTATTTGTTTTATGATGTCCATAACTTTATGGGGAAAGGGAAGGGAAAGGAGATTGTAAGCCGCTCTGAGACTCTTAAGTGAGTGAAGGGCGGGATATAAATCCAATCTCTTCTTCTTCTTCTTCTTCTTCTTCTTCTTCTTCTTCTTCTTCTTGGTTACCAAGGCCAGACAAAACTGGAATTATACCATGTGTGGTTCTGCATGTGCCATGCAAGTTAGAAAGAACTATGTTTGGCAAAATTCTCTCACCTACACTTCCACTGAAGTAAGAAGAGCTCTCATTTAGAAAGACTGACTACCTCTATTATAACCAAAGATCTTTAGTCATTCAAGGCCCATTGAAATGAAAATAACGTTTTTTTCCCCTCCTTTGAAAAAAGAAACAAAACAGCTCTATTTTGTATAGCTGCATTATTCACAGATTACAACTATAGGGGAAATAATTCAGACCAAATACCCCCAACACAGCTGTTGAATGTAATACATTCATTCCCCACTATTCTCAGAGAAGAAAGGCCTAGCAGGTGGCTATGAAGAAGTTTGAATCATGAAGCAAAAACACATTTATCAAATTATATAATTGGCCTTTCTACATATTTTGAGATGGTGAGCACAAAGATGCTATTAATGATTGGGTTAAATGGATTTTCTTACTCAGTTATAGTAATTATTTGCTAATTAGTCTGGATTAACAACACATAAAGAAAGCAGGAATTGGGAAAGAATTGTCTACCATCTCTGCTTTGCTGTTGCAAGTGACATAAATCATAACATTTGAAGAAGAGGGAGAAATTGCTAGGCTGAGCTGGCTGAAATTGAACCCGGCGAAGACAGAGGTCCTGTGCCTGGGTCAGGGGGGTCTGGGGTGGGGGGTCCCACTCCCAAGCTTCGATGGGGTGCCATTGGTGCCAGCGTCGGGGGTAAGGAGTTTGGGAATGCTCCTGGATCCCTCTTTGACAATGGAGGCCCAGGTAGCAGCCACTGCCAAGTCAGCCTTTTACCATCTTCGGCTGGCTCGGCAGTTGATTCCCTTCCTCGACCGCGGCGACCTAGCTACAGTGATCCACACGACGGTCACCTTGAGGCTGGACTACTGTAACACTCTCTATATGCACAGGGGATCTCCAGCTAAATGAAATGGTTCCGTTTATGTGGTTTGTGACCTGGTAGAACAGAGTCTGTGAAAGTTAGAGACAATAATCACACAGGAAATCTCCAGCTGACTCTTCTCGGTGCAAGCTAGGGACACCAAAGTTTGAGAGCATGTAGAGGAGCGTCTGCGAAAGGATCTGTTTGAGATTGGTGTCTCTAGCTTGCACAAGAACCTCCTGAACCTACACTTATCAAAATGACTGCCTGTCATTGCAGGCTGTCATTTTGACGGGCACAGGTTCAGAAGGTTCAAAAGTGTATAGAATGGATCCTGTACAAGCTAGAGGTCTCAAAATTGCAGGGAGCCTCCCCCGGAAGCTCCTCTACACAGCCCCCAATCTCCCCCCCCATTGCTTTGAAGTTTTATAAAGATTTAGACTGAGCAAAGACAATCTGTCTGGAAAGGTATCTGTTCATGGATTGTCACCAACCTCCATGAACAGTTTGTGGAAAGTTCATCTGGTTGACCTGCTATGAATTTGACTTCACAAACCACAAACTGGCCAAAATTCTTCACAGACTTCAGTTTGTGAGTCAGTTTGTGCCCATCCCTAAACATGTTATTAGCCTCTGAAAGGGAAAGAAGTCAGGCAACCAGTCTTTTTCCCTTAATGGTGCCTGAGAGTTTATACAGGGAATGGTGTATGAGGAAAAGGGCTAAATTCATTCTGTTCAGGCATCATGGCCCTTTCCTAAATTGGTTGCCTTTAAAGGATTTAAAAAAAAATATCTGGAGATCTAACTACTGATCTCCAGGACCAGGGAGGGGACCATGGCTCAGTAGTAGACCAGAAGGTTTCAGGTTCAATCTCAGACATCTCCAGTTAAAAAAAGAAAAAGGATCAGACAGTATGCAACGTGTCACAGTATATAATACTCGTCTTAATGAGACAATGGGCCAACTCAGGATAAGGAAGCTTGTGGGGAAGGGAAGGAAAAGGAGTTTTTAAGCTGCTCTGAGACGCCGAGTGAAGGGTGGGGTATAAATCCAATCTCCTCCTCCTCCCCCTCCCCCTCCTTGTCTTCTTCTTCTTCTTCTTTTCATACAATCTCAGCTAGTTGGCTCTTTAGCAATGAACTTGAGGATTTTTTAGGGAAGGTAGGAGACCTCTCATAATATAAGACAAAAGCTTGGGGCTGTTTTTTAGGGATGCCAGATCCAGGTTGGGAAACTCCTAGAGATTTGGGGATGGAGCCTGAAGAGGACAGGGACCTCAGTAGGGTGCAGTGCCATATAGTCCACCCTCCAAAGCATCTCTGTAGTCTGGGAATTAGCTGTAATTCTGGGGGATCCCCAAGTCCCAACTGGAGGCTGGCCTCCCTACTAGTATTGTATCTCAGCAACTGTCACCAGATCCTCTCCTTCACTGTATGCTCTTTAAAAAAAAAATCTGTCTTTTTTTTGTCAACTGCAACAAAAAAAACCCCTGATATCCTTACTCACAACTAGCTTTCTAATGTATTGAATCATTGGCTTCTCTCCAGTATTTGGCACCAATTGCCAAGTGAAACAGAAATAGGAATTAGTACATTCACGTAGGCATTTTTTGTTTGCCATATTATTAACAGAAATTAAGGGTAACCACCAACTACAAACATATAATAAAGCTATTGACTTTATGACCACTGTAACGGCAACATCCAAACAGCAATGCAGGGCATGGAATATAGCTATTTACCACCCAGCCTCGAGTTATCATAGGAAACAAATCAAAACAAAACCCATGAAACAACAGCGTGCAATGCCAGTGTCCCATTAGAGCCGCTGGATCAATATCAGAAATGAAAAGACTCTCCGACTCCATTCCACCAGAAGAGACTTAAAGCTGACCTGCTGAGGATTGATTGGTTATATAATGGAGACTTTCCAGTCCTCGTCGCTCTCTTTAAAAGTGGGGGGAGAGAAAGAAAAGAATAACACCCAGAAACTATGTGTACTGTTCACGAAATTACTACTTCTCCTGCACCAACAAATAAAATGTATTAGAGGGTGTTTTTAGATCAATTGATTGATAGGTAGATGCAACAATGAGAGAGACCATTTGAAAGTAGGATGCGCCAGCAGAATGACAGTGCAATCCTACGCAGAGACTCTCCAGTCTAAGTTCATTGAAATCAATCCCCTTAGACTGGAGTAATTCCAGGGGTCCGTTGGGGCCAGAGCGAGGCAGAGCAAGGCGGAGCAAAGCTCCACCAGCTCAGGACTGGCCAGTAGGGCAGCCACGGGCTGAATCAGATTCTCTTAAGCTAACATTTTTTCCCACCATAGAGAACAATGGAGGGGATGGGACAAGCTGTTTGGGGGCCCATAGAATTGGACCCCGTGGTCCAATCTTCTTGAAACTTGGTGGGTATTTTGAGGAGAGGCCCCAGCAGCTACCCTGAAAGTTTGGAGCCTCTCCCTCAAACCCCCTTTCCTCCAGCCCCTCATATACTCTATGAGTTTTTGCCATTGATTTCAATGGCCCATAGGATATAATGGGGCTGGAACTGACATTCCCTTTCTGACACACTTCTGGTGATGTCAGGGGATGTGGCATATGCTAATGGGTTATGCTAATGAGTTATGCTAATGAGCTCCTGCATCTTTTTTTCTACGAAAGGACCCCTGAGTAATTCTACTGTTAGTCTATTCTCTTTACTATAACAGTGAGTATACACATGCAGTTCTTACGTAAGGGGGGCTGGGATCACAACAGCCTGCTGTGTACCTTCCACCCCACCATCTTTTCTACATTAGACTTCAAGTTTCACATGGGGAGTTAAACACAGAGGCCCAAATGGTGTGGTCTATGCCCCAAAGAATCAAGGTGTAAAGACTGCACAGATAAGGACTATATGTTTGTTTGTGTGCATGTAGACCTTATGCTGGGATATGGAATGATATGATATAGTCCAATCTCAACAGGTCTTGGAAGCTAAGCAGGGCTGCTATTTTGATGGTAGACCATCAAGTAGGACTATGCTAAGGAAGGTACTGGCAAGCCACCTCTGCTTTTCACTTGCCTTGAAAGCCCTTTGCTGGGGCGGCCATATGTTGGTTGTAATTTGATGCCACATTCATACATAGATCTTACACTAATGTGACGTCTATCTGATAAGGATTGTTCGGAATGAGAAAAGCAGAGTGGGCCAGTGCAATCTGGATCCCTTATTTTCTGTAGGTGTCAAATAACTATATAGGGTTGATAGCATTTATTTAGTATACTTTTAATCTGCCATTCGTTTAAGGAGCTCGGGGTAGCATGCATGTTTCTCCATTCTTCATTTAATTCTCACTACACTATGAGGTAGGCTAGCCTCAGAGAGAGAAAGAGAGAGAGAGAGAGAGAGAGAGAGAGACTCGGGGCACTTCATGGCCAGCAGAGATCAAGACCAAGGTCTTTTAGAATCTAGTCCAACACTAACTGCTACACCATAGTGGATCGTATTATTATTATTATTATTATTATTATTATTATTATTATTCCCGTCAAGTCACATCTGACTTACAGCAACCCACAGAGTTTTCAAGACAAGGGGTGTTCAGAGATGGTTTGCCATTGCCTGCCTCCATATCACAGTCCTGGTATTCCTTGGGTATCTCCCATCCATATACTAGCCAAGGCCAACCCTGCTAGGGTTGCTAAGTCCAGGTTGGAAAATACCTGGGGACTTTGGGGGTGGAGCCAGGAGAGGGTGGGGTTTGGGGAGGGGAGGGGCCTCAGCATGGTACAATGCCATAGAGACCACTCTTCAAAGCAGCCATTTTCTCCAGGGGAGCTGATCTCTGTCAGCTGGAGATCAGTTGTAAAAGCGGGAGATCCCCAGGCCCCACCTGGAGAATGGCAACCCTAAACCCTGCTTAGGTCCTGAGATCTGGCCACATCAGGCTAAACTGTCAAGGTAAGCTCACACTGGCTCTTACTAGTATAATTTCCACCTGCTAACTATTCTAAAAGTCTAACATGTTCATTTATACACTTGTTTCTTAAAACCACACATAGGTTGCGACTACATGCACATTTAGCCCCGACATAGGTGTGAATGCCGGGCAGATTACAGGAGTGCAATTACACAACTACATCTGGGAAGTGCCCTGCAGCCGTCAACAACCCATTTTGCTCTGCCACACAAGTGAATTTAAAAGACACCTCAGAAAGTCCAGTAGCAATTGGGCTGCTACAGGCCACGGATAGACTTTCCCCTGTCTAATCGCTCCAGCGCGCTCTCATGGCATTGGGATGGTTCAGGCCATCCCGACTTTGTGCAGTTGTTTTTTTTGCCCTTTTCAGTATGCACATCATCGCACACTCCATAGGGAGCCCTCAGGGCTGAGGTGCAAATCATCGATCCCTTGTTTAAGCGCATCAGAAGCAAATGGCAAAAAAACCCAAATGACTCACCTGCGGTTGTGTCTGATCACACAGTGGCAGGCTGTGCCCGCAGCTTCAAAAGACCGTGTGATTGTGCGACTGCAGGTCAACTTCCACTGGAGGAAATAGCCTCTCTTCCCCCTCCCCGCTTAATCTCACATGTGTGACCGCAACCAGATATACATACCACTTCCACACGAAGGTGCCTTCCACATGAGCAAGATAATCTGAAGGGGAATTGAGGCTTTTTTTTTTTTTTTTTTTTTTGCTCTGGAGCAATTTGCCCTGCAGTTGCGTGATCACACAGCTCCGTGAAGCTGCCAGCGCGAATCACCACTGTGTGATCACATGCAACCGCGGGTGAGTTGATTTTTTGTGGTGGGTTTCTGAGGTGCTTAAACAGGGGATTGATGAATCATTTTCCCACCCTTAAGGGCTTTCAATGATGTGCACACGGAGAAGGGGGGGAAATAGCATCATGTCGGGATAGCGTCTGATCATGATATCTGTGATGCCACACTTCCGTACTGGTGCGATCACACAGGGAAACTCTGGCTGTGAGCCACAGCAAACTGTTTGATACTGGAGTTTCACTAGTAGTTTTTTACTACGATTCCCCATTGGATCAAAATGGTTTGCAATGGCTTGACGACGGTTGCGGGACGCTTCCCAGATGTGCTGGTGTGATTGCGCCAGTTTGATCCGTCGGTGAATCGTCCCTCTCACGTGGCTCATGGGTGCGTATGATCGTGCCCCAACAGTGTATGAGGCAGTATAAAACCAATAAAACAATATACCACGTCATAAAGCCAATATAAACATTAATATAAGCCAACCAGCATTCATTAAAACTTTAGTCAAAGCCATGGCTGAAATGACGCTTAGACCAACACTGTCCATCTAGCATAATTTGGGGTGGGTAGTAGAAAAGAGCAAGAGTCCGTTAGCACCTTAGAGACTAACAAAATTTGTGGCAGGGTAGGAGCTTTTGTGAGTCACTGCTCACTGAGATAAAGTCAGCAGTGGTTCACTAAAAGCTTGTCCCCTGCTGCAAATTTTGTCAGTTTGGTGTAGTGGTTAAGTGTGCGGACTCTAATCTGGGAGAACCGGGTTTGATTCCCCACTCCTCCACTTGCACCTGGCTGGATGACCTTGGGCAAGCCATAGCTCTGGACCAGCTGTTCCCTCAAGGACAGCTTGGGAAAGAGCTCTCTCAGCCCCACCTACCTCACAGGGTGTCTGTTGTGGGGAGGGGAAGGGAAAAGGAGTTTGTAAACCACTCTGAGACTCCAAGTGAGTGAAGGGCGGGGTATAAATCCAATCTCTTCTTCTTCTTCTTCTTCTTCTTAAGGTGCTAATGGACTCTTGCTCTTTTCTACTGTTACAGACAGACTAACACAGCTATCCATCTTGATCTGTCTTTGGGTGGATAGCCAACTGTGGTCACACACACTAAATAATCTACTTTCAATCCACTTCCAGTGTGCTTTCCAACTGGATTTTGCCAGTACACACAGTAAAAACCAGTTGGAAACTGCACTTAAAGTGGATTGAAAGTGGATTATTTAGTGTGTGTGACTGCAGGCTTAGTCTGTTGTAGAAGGACAAAATTCAGATCCACTGGCACCTTACAGACCAACAAAATTCCCCAGGGTACAAGCTTTTGTGAGGCAAAGCTCACTTGGTCAGATCTATGTCTGTAATACAACTTTATTCAGAAGGAAGTCCCACCAAAGTCAATGGAGCTTGCATGGAAATAAGTGCATAGGATTTCAGTCTTTGGGTAAGGCATTATGCAACACTGGAATATGATTTTAAGAAAGTACTGGAGATAGTTTCAATGGCCAAAAATGCTTTCATTCTGGAATAAAAAAAAAGAATCACAGTGCTTTGTGTGTGTGTGTGTGTGTGTGTGTGTGTGTGTGAAAGTTGTACACAGACTCTTGCCATGCATCATCAAAAATGAATGCTTCCATTTACCATTGCTAATATTTGAGGACATTTCCCCCTTAGACAATTATTCAGAGCTTAAAGTGATGTAGAACACTGGGAACTATCAAAATAAGATGCCGATCAGTATTCAGATGGCACTATATATTAATTTCTGCATAAATTAATCCTGAATATTGTCTAAAAGTATGACAGTGTACATGTTTCACCTGTTAGCTACAGATCATTGAGGAGAGATGGTGTTCATTCACTAAAGAGGAATACACAAGGCAAAATCCATAATCTCTTTACAAATAATAAAGGATGATCTTTGCCATGATGGCTAAACGAAACCACCTTGTTCAGAGACTTTATGCCACTGATTGGGAATTTCTGAGAGGCAACTCCAGTGAAGGTCTCTGGCCTTTGTGTCCTTACTGTAGGCTTCCCAAGTTCACACTGTTGGCCACTGTGGGAGGATGACTGCTGGACAAGAGGGATCTTTAATGAGATCACACTAAAGGTCCATCTTGTCCAGCATGATGGATAGATCAAAATAGAGTTTAGAATGCTATGAAGAGGTCCTAGGATGGCTGTACCAAATGCCCAGTTTACAGTTACAACTCAGCCTGCATTGATTATTGAGATGCCTTGCCCAGTTCTGTGCTCAGTGGACAGTCACTGATTTCGCTCTTGCAGCTCATAAAGGAATAATAAAAAAAGAAATAATTTTTTTTTAAAGGATGCCAAGAGTACTGGTGAGATCCAGTGTGGTGTAGTGGTCAAGTGTGCGGACTCTAATCTGGGAGAACCAGGTTTGATTCCCCACTCCTCCACTTGCAGCTGCTGGTGTGAACTTGGGCAACCTGAATAAACCAAAGCAGGGATCACAGTTACAGGAAATATATCAAACAAACAAACAAGCCCTGTGATAAAATGACAATAACATTTAATCACTCTTATAAATATCAATTATTTTGTAAGAAAAGTCCAACATCCTCTTAAAATGACACTAACATTTAATAACTCTTATAAATATCAATTATTTTGTAAGAAAAGTACAACATCCTCAATGAGCACCCGGTTATACACTCATTTTATCAGTCTTCCTCAGGAGTAGTCCTATATTGAGTAAAAGGTGTCAGCCTCTGGAATCTTCAAATTTTTAGAGCTTAAGTTCTTTTTAGCTTTCTTTTCTTCTGAATCCAATTTCAAATTACCTTCTTTTCAGCTTTCACTAGTAGGCAATTCAATAAAACCTAGCTCATTTAAAGACTAAATATAAATTTAAAGTGTAGCATTATAGAATAGTTCAGCCTTTAGAGACCTTGTCAATGTTTTACACCTTTAAGAAAGGGAAATTCAACATGCAGCTGTATGGAATCAATTAGAATACTTTTTAGAAAGTTTAAGTTCCATTTTGAAAGGTGGAAAGCATTTATAAGTCTATTTAATAAGAAGGCCTCTAGCCGGGAGAAAAAAGGACTGATATATGCTTCTACCATGTTCAACTAAAGAGCAACTGAGCCAGCAACTTGAAACAGAGAGCTTTTACCAGCCTTATATAAAGAAGAAGGCTTTCAGCCAGATATTAAAGAAAGGACTGGTTGCTACTTTCAGAAATAAATGAAATGGCTTGCTCCTATTTAAGTACTTCAAATGGAACTAAAAATAAGTTAAAAGTTAAAAATTATTAATTATTTTAAAAATTATAACATAATAACATTCCATTCAGCTACATGTCCCTCTTAATTCTAAATAACCATGTTTGTTTTAGGATAATTTGATGAGGATGTTGGACTTTTCTTACAAAATAATTGATATTTATAAGAGTGATTAAATGTTATTGTCATTTTATCACAGGGCTTGTTTGTTTGTGTGACCTTGGGCAAGCCATAGTTCTGTCAGAGCTGTTCTTGAAAGAGCAGTTCTCAAAAGAGCTCTCTCAACCCTACCTTCCTCACGGGGTGTCTGTTGTGGGGAGGGGAGGGGAGGGGAAGAGAAAAAGAATTTGTAAGCCACTCTGAGACGCCAAGTGAAGGGTGGGGTATAAACCCAGTCTCCTCCTCCTCTTCTTCTTCTATTATGACTTGCATTTTCCCTGAACAATATATGGGTAAAAGCACTTCTAAACTGCGAAGAGTCCTGCTAGATGAGGCCAGTGGCCTGTGTATTCCAGCATCTGTCTCACACAGTGGCCAGTCAGTTTTTCTGGACAGCCAACAACAGGGCAGACAGGTCAAGACCTTCTCCCGATGTTGCTTCTTGGCTCTGGGATTCAGAGGATTAGTGCCTCTGAATGTTAAGGTTCCCCTCAGTCACCATGGCTGGTACCCACTGGTAGACATCTCCTCCATGGATCTATCTGATCCTCATTTAAAGCTGTTCTCCCAAATGGAGTGATTAGTAGGGGTGTGTGCACAAAAAAAGTATTAATATTTTTGGGTTTGGGTATATTGAATCCCCCAAAAAATCAGTATTTCCTGATATACCTGAATCCCAATTATCAATATGATATTAGGATTTGGGAAATATTTGGGATTGCCATTTTTTTTTGTTCTGTTATACCTTATAGGGACCATTTCAGTCAATGGTCCCCGTAGGCCAGATGGAGAATTGATCTGGTGGTATCTAGGTCTCTGGGGGGCTGTTTTTTTAGGTAGAGAAACCAAATTTGCAGCATAGCTGCTGGTGCCTCTCCTCAACCCCCCCCCCCCAAGTTTCAAAAAGATTGGAGTAAGGGTTCCAATTCTAGGGGCCCCAGAAGATGGTGCCCCCATCCTGCATTGTTTCCAATGGAGGGGGAGAAAGCTGTTTAAAGGGACATGGGCCATTTAAATGCCTTCTCTGTGCCACAGCATGACTCCGTGCAGAGGCAAGTGAACTACAAAGGCATTTAAAGGCACCACAGTCCATTTAAATGCCTGAGAGTTCACTCCAAGCCCATGTCCTATAACTGCAGCTATCCGGTGGTCTCCAAAAATCCCAAATATTTTCAGGGCAGCCATTTTCAGACAGTCAAATCACCATCCCCCTCAGGTATTTTTCCAGCTTGGTTCACATTGAGCACGCCCCCCCCCCCCAGTGATTAGTATTCCTCAATGAAGCCAGGGAAGTCCTTGAGCCCTTGTGACGACATTTAAAGAACTGTTTTCAATTCGTAAAGCAAGACCTCACCAGCTGCCTCACATGCCGGACTCTGTTTCATACTGATGCATCTTCAAAGTGAATCTCTGATCAAAGAGAGGGGTTGAATACTCTGGAAATGACAAGAGAGGCACATCTACAAAATGTAGGACAGAGTGTACCGTGCCAAAGTCCATCTAGCCATTTCTCTGGGATGTGGGAAGCATTTTCTCTTCCTTTCAAGTCACAGCTGACTTACGGCAACCCTGCAGGACTGCCAAAGGAAGAGACATTCAAAGGTGGTTTGCCATTGCCTGCCTCCATGTATTCCTTAGTATTCCCTGGAGGCCTGCCATCCAAATACTAGTCAAGGCTGACCTGCTAACCTTCCCAGATCTGACAAGAATGGGTTAGCAAGAAACATCCTGGTCAGGGTGTGGAAAACCTACTCAATACTGAGGCCGATTTCGCACTAGCATTTGCCCCAGGTTTGCCCTCATGCTTGCACCAGAGCTTCTGGTTGATTTCACACCAGTTGCTCCAGGCTCATGTTTTGCTCTGGAGTATCGCCCTGCTGCACCAGAGTTTCCCTGGAGCAAACAAATCCTGTTTTTAGAGGATTTTCCTGTTTGCTCCAGGGGAGAACCCAAAATGAAAACATGCCCACTCACCCGCCTTTCATCAGGGCCGCCCCATTGTGGAAGTTTTTAATTTTTTTCTGGAGAAAACCCTTTGTTACACTATATCAAAAGGGCTGAGGTTCCAAGTGGGAAAATGAAGAAAATACTCCAGAGGAAACTGGGAGGGGAAATTCCGGAGAGAACGAGAGGCAACTGGCCAGTGCGAAATCGGCCTGAGAGTTTTTGCTAAAATATTTAAGTCCCGTTGCGAAGGGAGAGAATTAAGGACCTGCTCCACTTTCCCACTGGGGATGGGTGCAGTTTTTCTGCACTTAACTCTAGTTGCACTATGCATATTGGGTTGCATCCAGACAGACTTACTTTTCCATAAGGACAGGGATTTCTGTCTGCAGAGTATAATTCCCCCACTTTCCCCAACATGCAGCAGCCAAAAATGAATTTTGGGGTGTATTTTGTGCTGCTGTATGAGTATTGGTGGGAAAATTGTGTTCCACAGGTGGAAGTCCTTGTGCCTGCAGACACATTAGCCTGGATCCTAGTCATTAGCCTAGCCACATACAGAGATGTACACTGATTCCATCCCATGCATACAATCTTATGCATCTTAAAAGAAAGAATTCTGTCCTAAATGTGACATGACCTAAATAGTAGGGATGGGCACGACCTGGGAAAATGTGGTTTGATTCATAGTTTGTGACTGAACCATGAACCAAACCATGAACTGAACCAAACCAGATGGCTTGTTCACGAACCAAACCAGTTTGTGTAGTCCGTGGCCCTGCAAACCCATTGAAAGGGACCATAGTCCCTTTACATGGGGTTTGCAGAAAGCCTGAAAAACAGCTGAGTGGAGGGGAGCAGCTTGCTGTTTTCAGATGTCTTCTGCAGTCCCTTTAAAGGGATTGCAAAAGACAGCCCAAAAAACAGATGCTCAGTGGACAGCCATGGACAGCTGAAAGGAGTGGATGATCTGCCCCCTTGGAAGGCACTTCAGCTTTTTCTTTCTTCTGGCTGCAGCGTTCCCCAGCCAAAGTGAGTCGAAAGCTGGGGCAGGGAGAGGCTTCTCCCCACAGGCTCAGCTGTATTGGGCTCCCTTGCACAACCCCATTAAATGGAGCTGCACTAGAGAGCCCGCAGCTGCTGTTACCTGGATAGCCCAGGCAAGCTGGATCTCATCAGATCTCAGAAGCTAAGCAGGATCAACTCCGGCAAGTAATTGGAAGGGAGACCTCCAAGGAATACCAGGGCTCGGGATGCAGAGGCAGGCAATCAAGCCACCTCTCTGAAATATCCAGACCCCACTAGGGGTCACCAGAAGTCACCATGACTTCCAGGCATGCACGCACATACATTCACACGCACACATACACACACAAACAACCCACAAAAATTGGAAGAAGAGGAGGAGGAGGAGGAGACCCTGCAGCTGGGCTGGCAAGGAGTTTTCCCTGCTGGCTCTGCTGTCTTGGGCTCCCTCCTGGTTCCAGGACTTCTTCTGGAATTGAAACTACTCTCCAGACTACAGAGATCAGACCCCATGGGGGCGGGGGACTGGGACAGTGGACTCCGTGGCATCACATCCCTGCTGAACTCTCTCCCCTCCCCAAACTCCCCCCTCTCCAGGCTCCAATCCCAAATCTCCAGGAACTCCCCAACCTCAAGCTGGCAGCCCTACTTACCTGGTATAAGAATCTTTGCTCCCATTCATTGCTTTACCCACCTTTACATTTCGGGGGGGGGGGGGGGAATGTCTATCAGCAGCCTTCCAGTGCATGCAGTCATGGCCGAAGTTCATGGATCTATATCTAATAGCCAAGGTGCCCCCTGCGTGCGGATATCTAAATCCACACATCGGGGACACCTCGGGGGCAAAGAGATTTTCCTGCACACTTGGGGGACTCCCCAAGTATGCAGAAAAATCTGAAAAGTAAAAAAAAAATAATATTCAGGGGATATTTAAATCCCCTCAGAAGTAAGAAGTGTCCCCTGCACATGTGCAGGGAATGTAGTCGGAACATTCCCTCGCCACCGTTGCAGGGGGGCGGGTGGGACAGAAGGCCTGGTGTGCCTTCATTGTCAGTGCCCGGGGGGTGGGGGAGAAAGGGAGAAGGCTTACCTGCGGTGGCTTTCTCCTCCACATGGAGCTTCCCCCCTCCATGAGTATCTTGGGTCCCTGCCTATTGTAAATATCTAATTCTGACAAGGCTATTAGTGTTTGTTATTATAGTATACAGGAAGGGGGGACCCACAATACTCCATGCAGAGGAGGAAGCTGCCGCAGGTCCAGCCACCGGGCCCACCAAGCTCTCCCCCCCCCCAGTGACAACGAGGGCCACCAAGACTTCTCCACCCACCACCCACCTCTGCCCCCGCTGCCAGCAGCCCCAGATCCCAGAGGTACGTGTCTTCCCTGCTCATGCACAGGGAATGCTTTTTTTTACTTTGGGGGGGATTTAAATATCCCCTGTATAGTTTTTTTAAAAAAACTTTTTAGATTTTTCTGCACATCTGGGGAGTCCCCCAAGTGTGCAGGAAATCTCTCTGTCCCCCAAGTGCCCCCGATGTGCAGATTTAGATATCCGCATGAAGGGGGCAACTTGGCTATTAGTATATAGACAAGAAGCGGGACCCGCAGTGCACGCGGGGGGGGGGGGGGGGAGAAGAAGCTCCACGTGGAGAAGCAGCCACTGGTAAGCCTTCCTCCCCTCCCCTGGGCAACAATGGCAAGCCCAGGGCCCGCCGATCTCTCCCCCAGTTCCAATGGCGAGGCCTGTGTGGCTCAGAACTGCTGGGCCCACTGATCTCCCCCCCCCGGCTCCAGTGGCTCCGGCTCCCCCCCGGCTCCCCTCTGGCTCCCACTGATTTCCCCCCCCCCTCGCTCTGGCAGTGAGGCTCAAGCGGCTGAGAGCTGCTCAGGCCGCTGATTTCCCCCACCCCCACTCAGCTCCGGCAGCAAGGCCTGAGAGGCTCTCAGCTGCCTGGCCGCCGGAGAGTTCCCAGAGCATTCCCTGTGCATGCACAGGGAACGCTCATTAACTTTTGGGGGGATTTATGTACTGTCTCTGGCACTAATGGCTCATGGCATACTGACTAGAACCAACTTTCTTGCATTTGCGTGATGGGCTAGGTTGACTTATGATGCTAGTGTGGCACTGCAGTGCATGATGTACTGGTGCAGAACTGTCATTGCTGATGCAGGCCTTACTCTGTATGTTGGTCTTAAGACTGTAATAAGGAACTAAACTGATGCAGGAATCCTGGCCACTTCTTTCTTGGCCCACTGGTCAAGGGTTAGGACTTGAGGCTGTGGCCTTGTTGAGGGGGGGGGGGGGCTGTCAAGAAATGGGCATGTCTTCTCTCACCGAACACATAACATAGGTGGAAATCTTTTGTGAAGGGGGGGGGGGCACTGGGCTCCTACTATTTTTCTCTTGCACTTCCTAGGGAGGCCAGCCTCCATTTGGGAAATTCCTGGAGATCGGAGGGTGGAGCCTGGGGAGGGCAGGGTTTGGGGAGTGGAGGGACGGGATATAATGCTATAGAGCCCACCCTCCAAAGTAACTGTTTTCTCCAAGGGAACTGGTTTTTGTAATCTGGAGATCAGTTGTAATTCCAGGACATCTCCAGGCACAACCTGGAGACTGGCATCCATAACTTCCTCCATGGAGCTCAAAGTCACTTATTCCCCAGATGAAGATAGATTCAGGTGGGTAGCCATGTTGCTCTGAAGCAACAGAACAATACTTGACTCCAGTGGCACCTTTAAGACCAACAGAGTCTTATTCAAGGTTCAGTGTATCTGGGGGAGTGTGCGTGTTCACACGAAAGCTTATACCTTGAATAAAACTTTGTTAATCTTAAAGGTGCCACTCAAACTGTATTCCCCACCTGTTTGTCTGCATTCTAACCTGACAGACAACAACAATCCTGTGCACGTTTTCTCAGAAGTGAAGGACTGCACACTCAGGGTCCTCCTCATGCTTTCTCAGACTACCAGTCCCTTTCCGCACAGCAAAGCTCAGTCCCTGAACAGTAAGAGTATATGCAGAGACTGTGTCGGTTCCTTTCATTTTACAAATTAAACACTGGGAGCGGGGGGGATACACCTGCTGACACATGACTCTTGAGTTTCTGATTAGTGCATGCTCTCTCCTTCTCCTGACTCTTGCAGTTCAACGGCTCGTTCATCGATTGATTGAGTCTGCTCCGCCTAATCTCGCCCTGTCCTTTGCAGGAGAGGCCTCTCCTGCTTTCCCCTCTCCACCAGTAGTCTCGTAGGAAGAGCCAACGCAAGGACAAACCCGTCTCAGCTACAGACGCTTGGTAACAGACGCTGCAGTCGTGCCTGGGAAAAGCGAAGCAGGGAGGGCATGTTAGGATGGTGTCGGAGTTTAGGCTGCTGATTCCAACCCCCCCCGGCTCAGCCCGAGCAGCTCTCAGCTGCTGGGCTGCCTCAGAGTTCCGAGAGTGTTCCCTGCGCATGTGCAGGGAACGCTCTTTAACATTTGGGATAATTTAAATCCCCCTGAAAGTTTTTTAAAGTTTTCAGATTTTTCTGCACATCTGGGGAAACCCCCCCCCCCAAGTGTGCAGAACAATCTCCCTGCCCCCCTGGTGCCCCCATGCAGGTTTAGATATCTGCACACAGGGGGCACCTTCGCTATTAGTATTTAGACAAGTGGAGACCCACAAGAAACTTTCAGGATAGTTATCCCATTCTCACATATTTGCTTCCTCCCTTCTCTCCCTCTCTCACACTCTTTCTCCCTTCTGCCCCCCTTTCTTACTCTCTCTCTCTCTCTCCTCCATGTATGTTACTTCCTCTCTCTTTTTGACCCATCATCATTCTCTTTGTTTTTCTGCCTCCCCAACTCATCACTCTTTCTCCCTCCCACCTCAAATCCCACCCTCCCCAGGCTCCACCTCTCAAATGTCTGGGAATTTCCCAACCTGGAGTTGGCAACCCTATTTCCTTCCCAACCAACAGCCAACCTACCTTTATCTGTCTTCAGCTTTCTATCTCCACCCCCCTCCCCTGCAGCCTCTACCTAGGAAAATTACAGTCTTTCTCCACAATGGGGACTAAAGCAGCTTACATTATTATTTCCTCTTTGTTATCTGCACAACAACCGTGTGAGGCTGGTTAGGCTGAAAGTATGTGACTGGTCCAAAATCTCCCAGTCAGCTTCCACCGCAAGATGGGGATCTGAACCTGGATCTCGCAGATCCCAGTCTGAAGCTCGAACTGTTGCACCACAATGGCTTTCATACGGTGGCTGCTGATGAACTGTAGCAAAACAGCTGGGCCTAATTAAGTCATGCAAATCAGGTGGTATCAGGTCACACAGAGGGTGCTGCCTAGGGATGCCAGCTTCCAGATGGGATCTGGGGATCCCCTGGAGTTACTGCTCATCTCCAGACTACAGAGATAACTTTCCATGGAGAAAATGGATGCTTTGGAGGGGGGAGTTTATGGCATTGTACCTCACTGAGGTCCCTGTCCTCCCCAGGCTCCACCCCCAAATTTCCAGGAGTTTCCCAGCCTGGATCTGGATCCGCTGCTGGTGGCCGGGGGGATACTTGGCAACCCTAGACTGCTGCCAGTAAAATCCCTGCCTTTGACTGACAGAAACAGTTGGAACCTCCCCCCCTCCTCCGAACACTCTAATCTCCTCACAGTTGACGCCTGGAGCTGAGGCCATTTCAAAAGGTATTTTGGGGGATTCTATGGTCCCTGTAGGGTTTTTTTTAACTTTTCGGATTTTTCTGCACATGGTGGGAGTGCCCCCTGTGTGTAGGAAAACCTCTCCCCCCCCCCAAGGGCCCCCTAGCTCGGATTTAGATATCCGCACAGGGGAGGCCCCCTTCACTATTAGATATATAGATAATTGTAATTGTGTTCAAAATAAGCATCCCCCCCCCCCCAATGTTTATCTGGTTGCACAATTTCTTTCTTAACATCACCCAGGGAAACTGTTCATCAGTGTGCTAGTTTTAAGAAAAGACTGAAAAGAACGCTTATGACAGTGTATAACCTTTTCCACACTATCGGAGTTCCTATGTATTGATCTGCCTTATTTAATCTCTACAGTGCATCTGCCTGTACCCAGCAAATAGCTTGTCAGGGTGATATTGCCCCGGGGGGGGGGGTTGAAGCTAGTTTACCGCACACCTATTAAAACAGTACTGAAAACTTGCTGCAGTTTCTTTCAATGCGAGGAGATGAACTCAATACATATGATCCAATTTTGGAGGGGGGGAAATCAATTAAGGTTGATTTGTTTTTCAGATGTACTGTGGTGATCTCCTGTTATTGGCAGCTGTAGATGCCCACATGAGATTATGAGGGAACTGTTCTCACTCCCTCAAATTGATTCCAAACAGTGTCCCTGTGTCATTACACACATGGTTAGTTTTAAAAGCTCATTCTTTGGTCCCTCCCAATCAATAAATACAACATGAGGTGACTGTGTGAGGTGATTTTGTTTTTTAATTATATGAACTGTACTTAAATATAGTGGGGGGGGGAGTTAAAAAAATCAAAATATCTGTGAATTGCTAGGATATGGAGATGGGTTTCATCACTGAAAGTAAACAGGTAGATATTTACATCCAAGCAAGTTCAGAGATTTCCTGTGTTTGTAGAATGCAAGGAGGAGAAGAGGTTTTTATAACCTGCTTTTCTCTATCTTAAGGAGCCTCAAAGCAGCTTACAATCACCTTTTCCTTCTTCTCTCCACAACAGGCACCTTGTGAGGTAGGTGGGGCTGAGAGAGTTCTGAGAGAACTGAGACTGGCCCAAGGTCACCCAGCAGGCTCCATGTGGAGGATTGGGGGAATCAAACCCGGTTCTCCAGGTTAACCATTATACTACACTGGTTCTCTGAGAAGTGGTGCCCATCTATAAAATGAAGCAAATGTGTCAGTCAGATCACTGAAAGGGGCACAAAGAATTTCAGAGCATGTGGTGGTTTAATTCCCCACATTTAAGCTCACTATTTATTCTACAGAAAGAAAACATAACCAGAAGGCATCTAAAACACTATTGATGAAAGGATTATTTATTTGCAATGAAACCTTGAACAAGATCTGTGCATATGTAGGCAAGAAAGGAAGCCTCTTAAGGTTATCTGCAAGCTGGGTCTTCTGGGGTTTGCCAGTGATTTACCAGCTTGACACTTCACAGTGCTAATGTTCAGAAAGACTTTCGAAAACACATCCCTCTTCTACTATTCTTGCTTCTACTTGTCTTTTTTCACACATCACCGCATTTCAATCAAGCAGTGGACATCAAGAATATAATTTCAACTTTTCCCATTTAAAGGGGTGGCCGTTAACCTTTCCAGACCCCAGGCTAACTGAGCATGGGACCACTGTTCCCTCTAAGCCAAGTTGGTGTGAGCTAGCTCACCGTTTTTTAGCCTCCAGCTCACACATTTTTGTCTCTGCTCAGGAAGGATGGCTCCAGAGCAAACTAATTTATGCAGTAGCCAAATCACTCACAGCTTTAATGCCAGTAGCTCACAAAGTAGAATTTTTGCTCACAAGACTCCACAGCTTAGAGGGAGCATTGCATGGGACCCACCAAGCTTCAAGTAAATGACAGGAAGAGGAAGAGCCGGAGTTAGAACCCCTATGGGATCAAGACCAGGAGCTATGGGCAACAAACCAAGAGCGCCAAGGACAACAACACAAGTAGAGTTGCCACTTATTCACTGGTAGTCTTCCATGTGGGTACTGGACGGCTAAATCAGCTTAACTACAGTTATGTTATCTTAAGATCAAGTGTTTTCTTCACATTCCCTTGATTCACCCTTGTCTTTCCTGGTCCTACCGAGCAATAACAATGGTTCAGAAGGGATACAAAGGGCTTCTAACCCTGGGACTTCTTTGATAACAGAAGGCACTTCTGCTCTGAGAAGGTGCGGGGGTCTTCACATTTTTTTGGATTGCCTTCTACAGGCCCCTCTATCATACCACACACAGTTTCCAAGTCTCCAGAACAGCTTTGCAGGAGATGTGAGTGGATTCCTCCCAATTTGTATCATTTATTTTTCTTGAAATTCGCTCTGCATTGTATTTAAGGTTGACAGATTCCCCAGTAAAGGTGGGGGTCCCCCTCTGCCAGGCCCCACCTCTTCACCGCCAATCAGTTGGCTGGCAGGGGGAGGGAACACACCCTGATAAATGGAGAGATCCATCCAAAGGGCAGTGATGTGTCTACATCACTGCCCATGTGACCCAGAAATGATGTCATCATATCTGGGATGTCAGGGCAATGCTCTGATATTTGGGCAAAAACTCCATGCTAGAAGCCAATTTACCATGGAGTTTTTGTCTAAATACCAGAGCACCACCCCAACGTTCTGGACATGATGACGTCTCTTCCGGGACACGGGGGCTATGGCATGGACACATTGCTGTACGATGGATGGGCCTCTCTGCAGCTCCCCGAAACCATCCCCCACCATGTCAGCTCCTTCCTGGCAACATGATCGCTGATTCCGATTTAACCAAGAGAAATTTTAAAAACAATTCTGGAACTTGAATAGATTCCTCTATCTTCCTTTTATTTGCATCTATCCCTACCGCCATATCCAAAGCAATCTTGATGTTGTTTGGTTTATATTTATTTATATTATTTATAGTCTATCTTGCTCACAGAGACTCGAGGTGGATTATACAGAGTGAGCCTGTACTATCAGCAGTTCCAGGGGCCATCGTTCCACTCTGAGGGCTGTCATTTCAGTTCCACAACACCGATTCCAGTTTCAGGGTCCCTCATTCCACTCCGCAGGCTGTCATTCCAGCCTCAGAGCAGTCTATCCGGGCCTGGAGACTGCCATTCTAAATCCATTCCACATTTTCATAGCAATTTGTGTGTGTACATGCTGTGATGCATTTCAATAGAGTCCATACAAGTCGATTGGCATTCCTGTGTCCCACTGCTACCAAAGGCATTCCATCACCTTCCACTGTTGCCAACAGGCAATCCTGTCATTCGTTTTAATACAGCCACCGATGGTGAAGCGGAGAATCCAATGCAAAGCAGCGTGAGCAAAGAACACAGAGTTGCGAGACCAACAGAACCAATTTCAAAGCACGGAGTCCAAGCCGAGCCAACCTGGCAAGCTGATACCAAGCCCCGGCAAGAAGACACTGACAGAGACACAGAGCAAAATTAAAGAAAAAACTGCCCCAGGAGCCTTGAAATGCCAACTCATGATGTTCCCAGTTACTCCCAGATATTTCTGGAAGATTTGGGACCCTTTGAATGGTATCCTGGAAAAGCCCAGATACCATCCTCCAGACACCTGAGTATATTCCAAAAATACCAATAAAGTGTGTGTGTATATGTGTGTGTGTGTGTAGACCAGGAATATCTGAACACATGTTCCCACAAGGGGCAGCATTCAATGCATGTGCAGTTCCCCAGTGGAGCATATAATACCCCAGACCTTTAAAATCACTGTGGCCAGTTTGAGCTGAAGTATGACTGAGTTCTACCGCATTACAGCTCTCCTAAAGTGGGTATAGCTATGGATATTATCCGGATATGCAAAAGCTGAATTTTCAAGCTTTGCAACTCTTTTTTTTTTTTTTTTGCTACAATCCACCCAGGGGCTGTAGATCTTGCGGTAATAACGCAGACATCCTTTATAACATCCAGAGTCATGTAAGACTACGACAATCGAAGGAAACACAGGATCCTAAGAGACCAAAACACTGGCAGAAAGTTTATACAGAAATGCAAGAAGGAAAGTGGACAGGATCTGTAATTGCAAAACTTTTCTTTCTAAGCAGCCCCCTTTTCCCTTTAATTTCATGGATGGCTGGGATTTTCCATCTGAAAATACATCCAGCCCTCCATGAAATTTACTTGTCTATAAAACGTCTACTCCTGTTAACTTGAACAAATAGGTCCTCACCAGGCTTGGTTACATATAATTAAACACAAAGTAATGTCGGTGCAATGAGAGTCACAAGGTTTGACCTCTACGAATACAGCCATATTAAATGTGCTCCTACTCATTTGAAAGGCCACTGTGTCACTTTATCCTTGTTGATGTTTGTTACACATGTCCTTCTTACCTTACTGTTCTTCTGACCCAAAGTTCTTGAACAGATCAAGATCCAACCCTCTTCCAGGCAATCACTGCAGCTAAATATTTAGTAATTGCTAAGGTAGTTTTCTGATCCTCATCTACAGGGGTCCGTTGGGACCGGAGCGAGGCGGAGCGAAGCTCCGCCAGCTCAGAAGTGGCCACTAGGGCAGCCATGGGCTGAATCAGATTCTCTGATCTGATTCAGCTCGCTGCCGAATTGCCGTCGAAATTTGGTGGCAACTTTAAAAGCGACTGGAGGGGAGGGGGTTTGAGGGAGAGGCTCCAAACTTGCAGGGTAGCTGCTGGGACCTCTTCTCGAAATGCCCACCATGTTTCAAGAAGATTGGACCAGGGGGTCCAATTCTACAGGCCCCCAAACAGGTTGCCCCCATTCACTCCATTGTTTTCTATGATAGGAAAAAAGGTAACTTTTTTCCCACCATAGAGAACAATGGAGGGGATGGGACAATCTGTTTGAGGGCCCATAGAATTGGACCCCGTGGTCCAATCTTCTTGAAACTTGGTGGGTATTTCGAGGAGAGGCCCCAGCAGCTACCCTGCAAGTTTGGAGCCTCTCCCTCAAATCCTCTTTCCTCCAGCCCCTCATATACCCTATGAGTTTTTGCCATTGATTTCAATGGCCCATAGGGTATAATGGGGCTGAAACTGACATTCCCTTTCTGACACACTTCCAGTGATGTCAGAGGACGTGGCATATGCTAATGAGCTCCTGTAGCTCTTTTTCTACGAAAGGACCCCTGCTCATCTACAAGGAAAAAACTGGGCTTTTTTTTTTTTTAGATGAATTCACAAAACCTATTAGGAGGGACATCCTGACTTGAATAGCGCAAACTAGCCTGATCTCTGCAGATTTAGGCCGCTATTCAGGGTTAGCCATGGCTCAAATTTGGATGGGAGACCTCCAAGAAATACCAGGGTCATGATGTGGAGGCAGGCGATGGCAAACCATCTTTGAACGTCTCTTGCATCGAAAAACCTCCAGGGTTGCTTAAGTCAGTTGATTGCACTTTCCACCGCCACATTAAGAGGGAAGACAAATACCGTTCTCTCAATTCAGACCATATTTCACGCTCCAATAAAATATGTTCTAAGGACTCAAGTTGACCAAAGCCACAAGAAGAAGAAGAGGAGGAGGGTATTGGATTTATACCCCACCTGTCACTACCTGAAGGACTCTCAGGCTGATTTCGCACTGGCCAGTTGCCTCTCGTTCTCTCCGGAATTTCCCCTCCCAGTTTCCTCTGGAGTATTTTGTTCATTTTCCCACTTGGAACCTCAGCCCTTTTGATATAGCGTAACGAAGGGTTTTCTCCAAAAAAAATTAGAAACTCCCACAATGGGGCAGCCCTGATGAAAGCCGGGCGAGTGGGTGTGTTTTCATTTTGGGTTCTCCCCTGGAGCAAACAGGAAAATCCTCTAAAAACAGGATTTGTTTGCTCCAGGGAAACTCCGGTGCAGCAGGGCAATACTCCAGAGCAAAACGTGAGCCCGGAGCAACTGGTGTGAAATCGACCAGAAGCTCCGGTGCAAGCATGAGGGCAAACTTGGGGCAAACACTAGTGCGAAATCGGCCTCAGAGTGGCTTACAATCCCTTTCCCTTCCCCTCGCCACAACAGACACCCTGTGAGGTAGGTGAGGCTGAGAGAGCTCTCCTGAGAACTGTCCTCGAGGGAACAGCTTGGAAAGAACTTATGACTGACCCAAGGTCACACCAGCAGCTGCATGTGGAGGAGTGAATATATGCCTGCGAATTGGCCTTCCAAGATGGCTGAAGGAAAAGAGCTTAACTGAGTGAGCATAAATGCTCTTCTATAATGAGGGATCATTAGGTCTTTTAAGTAGCTCAGAAAAGCACAAGAGAACCGTAAAGAATGTTGGTGAACATACACACTGTATTCTCAATAAAGTCCTTGTTCTATCAGAGCCAGTTTGGTGTAGTGGTTAAGTGCGTGGACTCTAATCTGGGAGAACCAGGTTTGATTCCCCACTCCTCCACTTGCACCTGGCTGGATGACCTTGGGCAAGCCATAGTTCTGTACCAGCTGTTCCCTCAAGGACAGCTTGGGAAAGAGTTCTCTCAGCCCCACCTACCTCACAGGGTGTCTGTTGTGGGGAGGGGAAGGGAAAAGGAGTTTGTAAGCCGCTCTGAGACTCCTTTGGGGAGTGGAGGGTGGGGTATAAATCCAATCTCTTCTTCTTCTTCTTCAAATTCACTACTGAGACCTAGAGCTTTATTTGTTTTATGATGTCCATAACTTTATCATCATATCCTAGCCACTGGAGTCTATTCTTAACGATCACTTTCTATGGCCCCATTTAAGGGTCTTTCTCAATAATGTTCAAAATCCCCTTCCTCCTCTTGGGATTTTTTTTTTTTGCTTTAAATGCCACAATCCACGCATGAGTTTCTAATGAATTCTGAGCCAATTCATCTCCAAGAGCAATACCTGAAACACAGCTTGATACGCAGAAAATCTTGTGGATAAACTAAAAGTTACATGGATCAAACGATTCATCTATCACCTCTATCAAGATCCCAATTCCATACAATGATCGGGATACTACCTTAGCACTGAAAACCTGATTAGCACCCGGTATGTCGTTGCCACCTTGGGTGAAGATTGATGTTTGTTTAAATGATCAGCTTTAAAAACAGAGTGCCGCCTTTCTAGTTTCATCAGAAGCAGGTATAAAACCCTGCATCGCATCAAGGGCACATCTGGAATGACCTGAGAAAAATGACTGAGATACCAATCAACCAGGCAGAGGCTGAGAGAAAATAGCTGGGGTCACTGAAAAAGGGTGCTCTAGCCGGTGTTATGGACTTTTTAATCCCAGTGATTTTAATGGAAGAGATTTGCGGTGCTGTCCTAAGGAGACGTACTCCTCTTTAAGTCCATTGACTTCAATGGATTTAGAAGAGTGTAACTCTGTTTAGGATTAAGCACAAGCTAACCCATTTATCTGTCTCTTTTGCACCCCTCTCCCCCAAAGCTCTGAACAGTGATCCTCCCCATCTTCCTCAGTCTTCATCTAGGCATTTATTGAAGGTCTCTGGTCCACAAACTGCCTTGTATCAACAAGGGTGAGGGCCTTCTCTGTAGTGGCTCCTGTCCTGTGGAACCAGCTACCAGAAGAAGTATGTGCTTTGGGGGACCTCACTAGGTTCTGCAGGGCATGCAAGGCTGCTCTTTCCAGGTGACCTTTGGGTGATTGTGTGATCCACCAGGCAGCTGGAATACTTCAGCTGTGCCTTCACCATCCACACATCCTACCCTGCTTGATAGTGGATTGATTTTAATGGGGATCAATGTGTGTGTGTGTATTGTAGCTTTTGTACTGTTTTTATCAGGTGCTTTTATAGGCTGTTAGCTGCCCCGAGTCTTATTGGTGGAAAAGGGAGTGAGATATAAATTTGAGAAATAAATAAATAAATATATTTTAAACCAGTTCATATACAGTGATTGTCTCATTTTATGCTCGAAACAACCCAGTCAGTTGGGCTACATGAAGACTACATAAGGATAGGAGCCCTAGCTAAGTCTAATTTTCTATTTTGTCATCAGATGCAAAGGATAGTGGTATGCATGCTTATTGAGAAATTCTGGAAAATGAAAGTGTGCACACATGCAAATAGAAACAAATTACTTAGGAGCATAGAAAATCCCGGTCACTGCAAAGTATATTATTATTATTATTATTATTATTATTATTATTATTATTATTATTATTATTATTTAAAAGATTTTTAAATTATTGAATCTAATTTTCCTGAAGAGATGAACACTTTCCAAAATGATTATTAACCTTACCTAAGCTACCAGAATTGTATCTCCTAACCCTGAACTTCCATTAAGTAACATTAGCAGATCATTCCTTGAAGCATGCCAGTATTTTAGACTGTCCTGGATACACCTATGGTCTGGAAGAATGAAAAAGGGAAGTTCTAGATTAGTTGTTTGTTTTAATTCTGTGCAGAGAAGGAACTTTTTATTTAAAGTCTGGATACCAGAAGCACAGAAAAGGACTGTTTAGCCAGCAGAGCTGCAGCTTATGAAAAAGCTACTTGTAACCCCTAAGGTACAAAAAAAGTGCCAACACAGGTGACTGTTCTTCTCTCAAAATTCATCTCAGTAAAACATGTTTGACAGCTCCAATCTGACCTGTGACCCACCAAAGTTTATGATGAACCAGGAAATCTTTGAAATTGTTCAGCATCCATAATTTGGTCTAGTTTGACCCATAAATGTGTCATCTCAGGGGGTACCTTAAATAAAGCAGTGGTTAAGAGAATGAGCTACAACTCACAAAGTCCCAGGTTTGTATCTTTCATCATCTCTTTCTAGGAGCCCTCATTCAAGTCACTATTCTCCCACCCACAGCCCACATTTGCAGAAAATGGGAAATGATATGCACCTTGCAGGATAGTTGTAAATTGTACAGCAAAACAATACCTATGAAATCCTTTGAAAACTCTAAAGGGCTCAAGACTTCCGGTTTTGGCACTCACTGGGTAGGTATGCTTTCATCGGAGCTCCGATGATAGCAGCCCATGCCCACAGCAGCTGGGAGGGGTACTGGCTGGACTCAGTCCCCACTTGAGCCCTTGTAGGGGGTTCTCAGTCTGAGGTGTAAGAGGTGCCTCTCCCAAGGCAAATGCTGAGGGATTGAGGCTCCTTTTTGCCCTGATAAGTCCTGCCGCCACGCAACCAGAAATGGCAACAGAGACACACACCGGGACAAGTGAACAGGTGGTCAAAAGTGTTTCTCTTACCTGGCAGAAGATATCTGATGAAGTGTGAATCTTTCGTATGTTAATCCAGAGGGCCAGATAAGTGTTTAAGACCCTGATCCTCAACTTTGAAGTGGCAGGGGGAGGGGGGAGTTAACTCCACCCCACAAAGATAAGAACTCTTAAAAATTCATCAGAGAGGAGGAGGGGTGCAACCGAAGCATTCTCGGCTGAAATAGGAGCCAGATAAGCCTAAAGCACTTTTTCTAACTGGCTCCAGAGACTTTTTAAGAACTTTCCCCAAATGTAAACAACCTGTCTCTGACTATGAAAATCATGGCACCTAAAGTTAGACCTTCTCCTGGAACTGCAAGCTCAAATACGTCATCATCTAAAGCAGAAGCAACCGTAGACTTTTCAAATATGTTAAATGCTGCATTGCGCCCTCTGCTGGACCAGATGACAACTCTTAACATGAAATTTGATACTTTTCAAAAACAGCTTGAAGAAACCAATTTGAGATAGAGGAAACTGCCAAATCAGTTAAAAAGTGGATGCCAAGACTAAAAAACTTAAGCAGTGACTGGAGGCAGTGGAAAAAAAGAGAACCTTGGATGAACATCAATTGCTACAACTGTGAATGGAAAGATCAGCTTATGTACTGAGATTCCAGGGAGTCCCAGAACATAATGGATAAGATCTGAAGAAGCTTTTAAGCAATGGAACTGATTGCAGATACTACAGTGGACCTTTTACAATTGGATATGGATATGATTTATCTGACCTATCCAGATTACATCAAGAAAAATAATGTTCCCGGAGAGGTTTTTGTGAGATTCTCCAAAAGATCAAGCAGAGATCAAGTTCTTAAACTGACTAATGGGATTACCCTAAAAATGGAAGGTACAGACATAAAAGTTTTAAAAGACATTCCATTTGAAATCAGGAAAAAGAGGAAACAATATAAAAATCTGGCAACCTTTCTACAGAAAAATTCCACGTCCTACAAATGGCTCTTTTCTGAAGGACTCGCTTTTAAATTTAAGGACAAAAAAGTGGACTCTTTTACAAAAGCCATAGCCTCCTTGGAGCAGTGTCAAACAATGGACAAACTGAAAGGAACAGCACAGGATGACAAAACATCAGCTCACAGCGACTATGATTTGGGAAGACATGGAGACACATCGAGCAGCTCCTCTGAGGAGGACTCTGAATCTGAGTTAGGAGCTGCTGCCCCTAAATTACTTAAAGTCAGATGGGACTTTGATAAAAAATAAGCCTACGGGGAAGAAACCGAAAAAATAAGAAACATGAATCCAGTTATATGTTTGGAACCATGAATTGCCTGGCGTACCTATTTCAGCCTTAAAAAAATCCTTCTGTATTACTAAATAGTATATAAACGTAACTCTTATGCTTCATCTTACTAAAATGTATTGTAAGTGAAATCTCAGCCAAGCTATGTAACACTGAAAATGACCCCTGTCATGGCTTTTAGCGGCCTTCTTTTCTTTCTCCCAAATTTGTAGTTCCCCCTTTCTATTTTCTATTTTTATAGAAAAGCAATATATATATTAAATATAAAGAAAGCTCTAAAGGGCTCTATATATGCTGACTAGGACTACATAACAAAATGTATTTTAAAAGAGATTGTCTAAAAAACTCCAAAAAAAATGTCCCGTTCTTGATTACAAGGAAGTGTTCACTTTTCTATCCCTTTTTTTTTTTTTTTTTTAATCTGTTTAGGAATGGAAGTATACAGGGGCAGGAACTATATTTAATAAACATTTCTTTGGAGCCAGATTTACATTTTCCATTGGGAAATACAGTAATTAAACCTGTCATAACAATATTTTTATGCCCTGCTTATGCACTGCAAGCCAAATTAGTTCTGTCAGTTTTTTTGGGGGGGGAGAGATATAAAATGTTTTCATGAATTAAGCCATTTTAAAATTACAAATGAGAGTTACTCTTTCCTGTTTATTCAGTAGCCAATGACAATATTGAAATGCAACATTTTGACCTTGAATTGACTAATTATTCATAAAATGAAACTAATGAGTGTGGTATCATCCTGGCTTTTCATCCTTTTGTCTCATTCATCAGCATTTCTAGTTCTCACGTGTCCACATTTTTGGCTGCTGTAAGATGCATAGCCGAGCACAGTGAAAGAAGCCTTTCTCATTGTTCACTTGGACTTCTTGACCCTTAGGCCAAACTAGACGTGATGGTGCCCTCATGGCTGCCACAAGAATGCCACTGCCATTTTAAAGTGATTTTAAAATGTTGTGAGTGCCTGAACTAGATTTGACCCACAGCACAGTGCTCTTGTGCCCCCAAGCCTTTTGAAGTGCTGAAACAGCCATTTGGGGGAGGGGGGTGTTGTGGCCTTTTCAAAAGATTTCTATAGATGCTCTGACCTTGGTAGCCCAGCCAAGCCCAGTTTCATCAGATCTCAGAAGCTAAGCAGGGCCAACTCTGGCAAGTAATTGGATGGGAGACCTCCTTGGAATACCAGCAGTTGGGAGGCGGGGACAGGCTTTACTCATCCACCTCTCTGAATATCCTCCAGGCCCCCAGTAGAGGTCAGTCATCAGAGGTCGCCATGTCTTCCATGTGCACACACTCACTCAAACGCACACACACACGCACATGTGCATATACACATGAAAAATTCAAAAAGGGAGGGGGAGATTTCTCAAGACCATCTATAGAAATCTTTTGAACCATTGGTCCCTGTAAGAAATTGGATTGGTGCCTTAATATTGAATGTTCTTGTGTGTCTTTTTGTGAATGGAGTTGATACTCCACCTTGAGGTTACACCCCCATTGCTCCTAACTGCTTTAAATCTTTTGAAAATGCTGAAGAGATTTGTTTATTTGAAACAATCCCAGGTTTGCTCTTCCTCAATCTTCCTTGGGACTGTATCCTTTGTGCATGTTCCCTAATCATGCTGGTGGTCAGCCAAAGCACATTTGTATTCCATTCTCCCCTACTGACCTAGCCACGATTTGGAAAAACCTCCCACCCATTCGTGAAGATCTCATTTTTTTCAAGGAGGAACTAAATCACTTGGTGGCTCCGTACTGACACTGACTGGCTGCTGAGAGGAGCCCTCTCACTCTCTGACTTTATCACACTCATGGCCAGGGCTATTTTGGGGCAGGAATGCACAGGAACGGAGTTCCGGCTGGCTTCTGAGTTGGCCACGCCTACAGCCTCCCCCCCTCGGGCATCCCCAGGCACCTCGCAAGCCGTGGGGTGCCTGGGGAAGCCAAGCCGATTCAAGGAGGGAAGGCAGTTTAAACTGCCTCCCCTCCTCAGGTGCCCCACAGCTGCGGGGTGCCTGGGGAAGCTGATCCAGAAACTGCCTTCCTTCCCATGGGTTCCCCTTGCACCCCACAAGCCACGGGCCACCTGGGGGAAACTGATCTTGGGAGGGTGCTGCACTGTCAGGGCTGTGGCCTAAAATGCTAATGAGTTTCTGCTGTTAGGTGTGGCCTATTATGCTAATGAGTTCCTACTGGGCTTTTTCTACAAAAAAAAAAGCCCTGCTCATGGCACAAGCTTGCAGAGGGGCAAATGACAATCCACCCCATATGGCCAATCAATGGCTGCACCCACTTGCTAAGCCTCTTATAACTCCTGACCAGTATACACATCTCCAAGAAGATATTAGGGGACTATCTAGTGCCATAACTGAAGCAAATGAAACAGGGCTAAGCCTAATGTCATTGGCCCAGGAACAACATGACATTAGACAGCTGACTCTCCAAGATCGCCTGTCACTTGACATCAGGGGCGTAGACTTTTTAAATCCGGGGGGGGCGCTCTCTTGAGCGCATGTGCGAAGCACATGTGCACGCTCGGGACCATGTCCCCGCTGCTATCCCCCCCCCCGCCCAAGGGAGCTGCTGCCGCCGCTGCCCTCCCCCAGGCTGTGCCCGCCCGGCCGCCCGTCGCGCTCCCCCCCCCCCTCCCTCCCTCTCCCCGCTCACCTCGGATTGCTGCTGCCTGCAGCCGGGGGCCGGCACGTCGCCCTTGCGGGCCCCCGGCTCCCGCTCCGCCTCACACACCGAAATTTCCTGGGGGGGGGCTCAGCCCCCCCCCGGCAAAATGGAGCGCCCGCCGGTGACCAGTCAGCCAGCCGTCGCCACCTTTCTCCCCCCCCCCCGCCCCAGGGAGGTAGGAGGGCAGGCCAGGGGTGGGGGGGAAGGAGAGGCGGCGACGGCCGGCTGACTGGCCACCAGCGGGCGCTCCATTTTGCCGGGGGTGGTGGAGCCCCCCCGGGAAATTTCAGGGGGGGGGCTCGAGCCCCCCCGTAGTTGACGCCCATGCTTGACATTATCCTAGCCTCAAAGGGGGGGAACTTGTGCCTTAACTGACCCAGCAAGTTGTGTTTTTATTAATGATTCATATTCTGAGAGGTTTGATCATGCAAATTGCCCACCCCATGGATTTCGGGGAGGATTTGGTTTGTTTGGGTGGCTAACTCATGCCTTTGGATCTCTGGGTGGGCTCTTGGGAGGGTGACTCAAAGCAGTTTTACAATTGCTTTTAGTAGAGCTGGTAGTATTTGTTGTTATATATGTATGCACCGTATGCTGCTGCCTATAATGGGCAGAAAACTGGCAGATCAAGTGTCTCCCTCACCTGGGACAATGGCTTTGTGTCAGATAAACTTAAGAGCAGATCAGAGATGGGACTGAGTCTGCCAGAGAGGACTTGGAAGTAGCCATTCCAAATGTGACAGTTTAAAGAAATGAAATGATCAGAGAAGGGGAAATGAAGGGGAAGGCCTCTGTAAGAGCTAAAACAAAGGGGAAGAGTGAACCAGAATGAACCCAACTTTGGAAGCCATAATGCTTGTGTCTGCATTTTGGCCATGATATTTACAATGTAACGATTGGAGCACAAGACTTGTATTTTTAGCTGTGTGAAAGCGGAACCAGCGCAGATGTTTCCCTCTGTTGCTCTGTGTTATCACAAATAAACTTTTTTTTCTTTGCATTTTACAATGCTGTCTCTGTGTCAATTTGCTGTCAACCCCCAGTTGCTGAACTATGCTCAGCCAGGAGGCCAAATTCCCCCAACACTAATAATGGGCTACAGCTGACACATTTATATACATTCTCTGGATTGGATCTGTGCATATGGGGGTGGAGTTTGCCCATTCCTTCCTCCCATAACAGCCCTGCAGCAGCCCCCAAACTATCCCGAGGGATCCCTCCCCTCAAGGAATGACATTTGGGGGAGAGGTCCTTCCGTACTTCAGCAAGACAGACCAGGGGAGGCAGGGAAGAGTTGCTTCTGTGGATGGAAATCCTTCTAACTGCAGAAAGTTTAGGTAGGCTCTAAGTCTTTTTTTTTTTTTTTTTGCATCTGTGTATTTTGTACAGCTGGTGAAAATGATGTCCATGCTCCTGATTCATACACAGCTGCGACAGCAATAGAAAAAAACTAGCAGATGCACAAAAACATCCTATCAGACAATAGTCTGTGGTCTTTAATATTTTAACGTCGCCTGCATGATTTGTATAGCCGTTGTACGGAAGGGCAGACAAATATCCCAATCAGGAATTGACATTCTGTTATGGAATGTGTTAGCAAGGGTAATGAAGAACATCTGCCAGCAAAATGAGCAAATCATAAGGCAGCCTCTGTCAACAGTATAATTAAAGGTCGATTTATTAGTAAAGTAGTAAACATGTGATACAGAAGACCGAAAGATGAACCTGCTTCTTGGTAGTCGTAGAAGATTCACACTGGCAGATCCAATAAAAATGACAGAAATCATAACATTGGGGAGGGAGAGAGATTATGGGCTAGATTATATATTGCATAAAATACAAGAGTGTAAAAAAATATATATATACAATATAAAGACTGTTTATTGCCCATAAAAAATCCTGACATGTGGTTGTATTCAATGGTTTCACAACAATCTGATGTTTCAGCCGACTGGGGCAGTCGGAACCAAGGGGAAGATCACATTGTTATTTGAGATAAATCAGAGTGGTGTGTGTTAAATAAAATATGTCCAGTACATTAGATGCTTGAATTTGGGAGGCGGGAAAGGTTCAGTCTTGGAAAGACAGAAAACTTCCTAGCAAAGACAGAAAACTTCCTAGCAAAGACAGAAAACTTCCGCAGCTGTATTAGTGGTGTCCCAGACTCATAGGTAAACATGTTCAGCAGGTGAACATCAAAAAACACCAAAAGCAATAATCACAGTAACAGATAACAAGAATACAAGAACACTGTTATGATGCAGAGAAACAATTTGTATCAATACATGCAAAGGAAATGTCTATTGATATTGGTATGGATACAAATTGTTTCTCTGCATCATAACAGTGCTCTTGTATTCTTGTTATCTGAGAAGGCAGCACCGACTTTTGAAGTGGGGAATGAGCGGTAGCCCGTTTGTCTTGAACCAAAAGGTTATGGTAGTAAATTCTGGACACTGAACTCTTTGGGGAATTTGATCCAGTTGGAAGTTGAGTCTAGCACTTTTGTGCTTCATGTATTGAGAATTGAGTTTACTGAGGAAGCATTAGTGAAACGAAGGGAAAAAGCTGGCATCTTCGTCTCCTTCACTGGATACTGTGCTCTGAAAAAAATTTTCTTGAAGACATGTTCT
Source organism: Lepidodactylus listeri (assembly GCA_029233225.1). NCBI lineage: Eukaryota > Metazoa > Chordata > Lepidosauria > Squamata > Gekkonidae > Lepidodactylus > Lepidodactylus listeri. The sequence continues at coordinate 113,515,915 of JARCFY010000006.1, forward strand.
TGAAGATATTGTGAGCTTTATGCTTTGAGTGTTAAAGACATACTTATACTGTGAGCTTTGTATCCTATTGCAATACTGTAATAGACATTTCCTTTGCATGTATTGATACAAATTGTTTCTCTGCATCATAACAGTGCTCTTGTAGTCCAGCAGGTGAACATGTCATGTTTGACAGCCATAATTGCCCAAACACATGAAGCTGCCTTATCCTGAGTCAGTTTTAGGGTGATTTTACGGCTGTTTTTACATCTGACTTTCCCACTGGAACCATTCTAGTTCCAAAAAAACCTGCCCATACTTCTGTGCGGTGTGAAACCGTGCTGCCACTGAAATGTCCACATCTACTAATTGCCCTCCTGTGGTCAAGCTAGTATTCAACCGGCTTCATTCTGCTTTAAACAATTGCTGTTGATTAGTGCACTTAGACCCCCTGGAGTGAAATTTCACACCACTGTGAAATCAGCACAGGAAAAGACAGCAGTCAAACTACACATTGGTGTCAAAGCTGTTGTAGGGGAATGCCCACATCTGACTGAACTGGAGTGAAAGGGGTCATTCTTTTGAAGGGCTGTTAAGAACAGGATTTGTTTACAGAGGTGTGAAGCCAGCTGGAGAGCTAGAGGGCAATTAGCAGATCTGGACAGTTGAGAAGGAATGCAGATTCACACTTGAAAGAGACGTGGGCGAGTTTTTTTGGAAGTAGAATGATTCCAGTAGGAAAGGCAAATGTAAAACCAGCCTTAGAGTCCAGTGACACCTTTAAGACCAACAAAGGTTTATTCAAGGTAGGAGCTTCCGTGTGCAAGGCACCCTTGTTCAAATACAATTGGAATGGAAGGTAGAGTTCAAACATATAGACAGGCTGAACAGCAAATTAACATGTAACATAATGAAGATGTTTTAAGACATGCAAAGACAAAATTAAGTAACAAGCTAAGGTTATAAGGTCAACAGTGGTTTTGATTTAATTAAGGGGGGAAAGGACAGCAAAGCAGTAAATATATCAAAATAGGGGATAAATGTATAAAGACATATTTTCTAATTGTGGGAAGTAAACTGCGGTTCCCCATTCATCTCCTCTCAGGCATGGAGGTCACTTAACAGAATTTTGTTTCTTTCTTTTTTTGAGGTGGGTGCAGTCCAATATTCTTTGCATTACATTCAGTATTCTAATATACTATTCTGTCTATAAATTTGAACTCTGTCTTCCATTCCAATGTATTTGAAAAAGTGTGCAGGCACACGAAAGCTCATACTTTGAATAACCCTTTGTTGGTCTTAAAGGTGCCACTGGACTCTAAATCTGTTCCACTGCTTCAGACCACCACGGCTGACCACCTGGAACTATAATGAGACCATTATTTCTATCCACGTCAGTACAGTCTGCTCTGACTGGAAGCTTCTCTCCAGGATCTCAGGTCAAGGTCTTTCAGATCCCCTACTCCCTGATCCTTTTTAAAGCTGGAGATGCCAGGGATTCAACCTGGGACCTTTTGGATGCAAAGCAGACGATTTACCACCATCACTTGTGAACTGAGCCTTGGACCTCCTTGCCTCACTGCCACTAGACTCAAGCAGTTTATTTATTTATTTATTTCATTTATATCCCGCCTTGCCAGTGGACCGGCTCAAGGCGGCTAACATACATAATTTACCATAAAGGTTTACAACATAAAACCGCTAAAACATTAAAATACAAATTACAATTTTACAAATTACAACAGATGGCGACTTTAGAGTTTCCCAGTGACTAGGCTGCAGGGGAGCACCAACAGGACCAGGGCGATGGTAAAGTCAGCTCTCCATCCGATGGCGGCTCCTATTTGAAAGCCTGGCGGAAGAGCTACGTCTTACAGGCCCTGTGGAACTGTAATAAGTCCCACAGGGCCCTGATGTTATTCGGGAGCTCGTTCCACCAGTAAGGAGCCACCACCGAGAAAGCCCTGGCCCTGGTACAAGTCAAGTGGGCGTCTTTCGGACCGGGGCAAGTCAGGCGATTTTGAGTGCCTGACCTCAGTGACCTCTGGGGCTGATATGGGGAAGCTCTGCCATGAAGCTCTGCAGCTGGGCAGTAGCTGTGGTGGTGGACTTTCAGTCCTTCTGCCTTGTGGCCATCTTTCCATTTGTGTCGTAGGTGAAATCAGTCCTCTTTCCGGGTCATGGATGGTCAGGTCAGTTTGAAACAGGGCAGAACCGCAGCTCTCATAAAAGCGTTAGAAAATTGACAGGTGAGAAATAACACCCTTATGGCATTAGAAAAATAACAGATGGTAAGACTCAAGAACAATACAGTATGGACTTCGATGCTCTCACCTGGATGGGCCAGGCTATCCTGATCTCTTTGGATTTTGGAAGCCAAGCAGGGTTGGCCCTGGCTAGTATTTGGATGGGAAACCTCCAAGGAATTCCAGGATCGCTGTGTAGAGGAAGTCTATGGCAAACCACCTCTGAATGTCTCCTGCCTTGAAAACCCTGCAGGGCTGCCATATATCGATTGTGACCAGATGGCACTTTCCACCACCATGGACTACAAGGAAGGACTAATATTTCTAAAAAAAAGCTTTTTTTTATTTAATCAAAAGAAAGAAAACCCACCACATTTGCAATCACCGTATTTGCAGTCATTCACTCTTGGCTGTTGGTCAAACACTTGGCTGTCGAGTGGCAACAACTGCTCTCTGTGAAAATCTGCACGCCTGAAAGGACTGCCAACCACACTGTATTGTGCCATTTGAATTCACAGACAGTAACCTGCACAACAGACCTGAGCTGCTCATAAACAGCCAAACTTTTAGAAAATGAAGACATCAGCTTCCTGCTTGGGACTGCAAACTAGAATGAGAGCCAGATTGATTGGAGTTCAGACCTCCCTAAGGTGGACTCCTTTATTCTACTCAGATCCACAGGTGCCATAGGATGCTGCTTGAGTTCAATGTATACATGAGTACAATGGCAAGTCTACGCAGCCTAATAGCTAGAAGATCTTTGGGCGGGGGGCACTGCCCTGATGTGACCACATCACTTCTGGGACGTGGGGACGTTGGGGGGGGGGAGGTTGGATCAGCTAAGCAAGTCATTTCAGAAGTAAGTCCCATGCTATCCCATGAGGCTTACTCCCAGGAATGTGTCCTCGGGCACTTTAGTGGTGAGATGGGACTCTGCACATTGACCCACAAGCCCCCACTGGAAGACAGGCTGAATGCCCCAGGCTGCCTCTCACAACCACGAGGCGTGCAGGCCAGCTGCCCCTCTCCCTCCCCTGCTGCTGGACTGCAGTAGCAGCTCCTTACCCCAGCAGGCAGTCATCACACTGGGTCTTCTTGCTTTCAGCTGTGGCTGAGCAGGAGGAGAGGGAGACACGCTTTGAGAGGCTGGCTGCAGAAGCAGGAAGCCTCCCTTCGCCCACTTCATCCTGCCTTTCCAGCCAGCCTCACCACTCAGCCTCGCAGGATGGCAGCAACTGAGAGAGGCTCACCTGGAACCAGCCCCAGAGCTCCCTCCACCTACCTGGGGAGGGAGTGGGACTGGGAGCGTTGGGGCAGGGCACATTTGTGAGAGGGCATTGCCCCCAGGGGCCCCCCGGTAGCTACAGGCCTGAGTCTACATCCAACATTTGAGGTTGTGCATCTTTTGCTAGGATTATCACATCATGCTTCAGGGGAGGGGCTGTCTGATGTAGGCCAAGTCCAGGTTAAGAAACTCCTGGAGAATTAGGGATGGAGCCTTGGGGAGGACAGGGACCTCAATGGGGTGAAATGCCTCAGAGTTCACCCTCCAAAGCTGCCATTTTCTCCAGGGGAACTGATCTCTGTAGTCTGGAGATGAGCTGTAATTCTAGGAGATCTCCAGTCTCTCCAGTTCTTAGAAACATTAAGCATATATAATTAGAATTGGATCTGTGAATTTACTAGGTAAATATTTGCTATCAAAAAACCATTTGTCCGCATCCTTTTGGTCCAGGGCAGGCTTAAGCTTCTCTGTGTTGCCTTCCCATCGGATAGCATCAACCTTAACCAAGACAGGGGGAAAGCTAATTCACTCATCTAGCTGCAGACTATACATCCTTTCTCAGCAGACCTTCAATATTCTTGCACAGCTATTATACAAGGAAGCCCATAAAGGCCATGCTTACTCGACATGAAAACCATAATGCTCATGATTGCCTTTCTAATCCAATTTCTCTTTCTTTATTTTCCCCTGCTGCCTTCCACTTCCATGAAGTGGCTACATTGTCTGATTTGTCAAAGCAGGGCAGTGACACCCTGGCGTTAAATCATCTGGCAAAAACGTATTGATACGTGTGCATTAAAACGTGTTTGATATCATGAGCTCCTCAAGGTGCCAGCCACAGATGTCATTTCTTATGTATTATCCATCTTTGACTGGGGATAGCTCTGTTAGGGATGCAATTGAATTTCCCGTCCTTGCTGGTTGAGCTGAAAAATCCCTAGTTCAGTTTGGCTTCCCCCTGACTTCAACTGAATATGTGTCATGGGTCCCGGCTCAGCCGAGGCTGACTATTCCTCAGGCGAGGAAGAGGCACGGAGCAACCCAGCCTCCTCCAGAGTCAGCCCAGAAGAGGAGCCTTTGCCATCACCTGAAGGAGAAGAGACTCCAGCATTGGTGCAGGAGGTGCAACAAGATGAAGAGCCTGAGGTGCAGTCGCAGGCAGAGTCTGGTTCAGAGCCTGGCCCAGCATCCCCAGTTGGAGACACCTCAAGGCCAGAGTCCCCACCTAGCTCACCTGAATGTCCCAGATACAGGGCACGCTAGCGTCTGGAGGTGCAGGACAGATGGAGGAGTGTCAGACTTCAGCTGTTGCAAAGGCAATGTGAGGGACCATGAGTCTTTGCAGGTCGCTTCCCAGGGAAGGCAGGATCCGGTCATAAGCAACCACGCTCACCTGCCTCACTGCAGATGTAACCATGCAATCTTGGACCTTGTCCTGGCTGCCAGCCTCCACTCATCTCTCCTGAGAACTCTGATTGACCTCCTGGCACTCCAACCCCTGGCACTGTTTCTTCTTCACATCTAGTTTAAGTGTAGAGTATTCCTGGTGACCAGCCAAAGCCGGTTCATGTCCTCCATGCTGAATACTCCTTGTAAAAGAATTATCACCTATACATGACATCACAGCAAATGGATTAGCAACACCAGCAATGAAGACAGGCACACAGCCAAAAGGCACACACCAACAGGCACACACCAATGAACAAATCGAGGGTGAGGGGGCAGAAAGTCACTGCAGTGAAGTGGTTGGAGTGCTGGACCAGGGAGGTCTGAGTCCAAATCCCCACCTGCCATGGAACTTACTAGCTAACCTTGGACCATTTATTCTTTCTGAGCCTATGCTACCTTATAGGGCTGTTGCTGTGTGTCCAGAGACAGAGTCGTCTCTGGAACTGATCATGGCACTAACCCACGGCCTGCCTGCCTTACCTCACCAGAAGCTGCCCATGAGGGAGCAGGAGCCAGCGGAGTGCCAGAAAGCAGCCCCACTCTCTCAACCCCACAACTGTTGTCATCAGAAGGACTGGCTGTCCTGGGCCCAGCACAGCCACTATGCTCAAGGAACAGGCCAGCAATGCAGGGTCTAGGACTCCTGCCACCCACAGCTCCAGAACCTCTGTGGGGGCTGGGATTGAGTGGGATCTTCACCTTCAGGTCCCAAAATGATTTATCACACCAGGAGGTAGAAGCAGCAGCAGCAGCAGCAGCAGCAGCTGGCACTTGCAACCCGGGGTCATTTCGCAGAAAAAACAGAGCAGGAGCTTATTAGCATACCTATTAGCATAACTCATTAGCATATGCCGCATCCCCTGAAATCACTGGAAGTGTGTCAGAAAGGGAAGCAAAAGGAGGGGGCATCTTCCAAAGGCCCCCCTTCCCTTCCTCAGCTGGCCTGCCAAGATGGGCGGTGGGGGGAGAGCGGAGCGAGAAGGGCCCCATAGAGTACAATGGAAAGACTGTGCTCCCACTGCCATGCGACTCTAAACAGAAGGGCTTTAAACTTTAGACCCCTGCTCACTTTGCTTCCTCCACAGGCCCGCTGGGAGCTGGGGGAGGGGCTTGCCACCACTGCCATTTGTGTCCACAAGGGGTGTGCAAATAATTTTTTGGAGGGGCCCGATTCAGATCAGGCCAAATCAGGCCACATCTGTTCCAGCTGCCGAATGACCCCCACATGTCAGTTTCGACAATACAAGCAGATTCCAAAGTCATTCCTCTGGCCGGATTTTAGTTTCAGCCCCATTATACCCTACGGGCCATTGAAGTCCATGGCAAAAACTCATAGGGTATATGAGGGGCTGGAGGAGAGGGGGTTTGAGGGAAAGACTCCAAACTTGCAGAGTAGCTGCTGGGGCCTCTCCCCGAAATACCCACGAAATTTCAAAAAATATTAGATCACAGGGTCCAATTCTACAGGCCCCCAAACAGGTTGCCCCGTCCCCTCCATTGTTCTCTATGGTGGGAAAAACATTAATTTTTTTTCCCATCAGAGAACAATGGAGGGAATGGGGGCAACCTGTTTTGGGGCCTGTAGAATTGGATCCCCTGGTCCAATCTTCTTGAAACTTGGTGGGTATATGGGGGAGAGGCTCCAGCAGCTACCCTGTAAGTTTAGAGCCTCTCCCTCAAACCCCCTCCCCTCCAGCCACTTTTTAAGTCACCACTGAATTTCAGCAGCAATTTGGCAGCAGACCCCATTTAAAATCCCTCCACTCCCATAATCCCACTCTCCTCAGGCTCCACTCAGAATTCCAGGTATTTCCCAACCTGAAGCTGGAAATGCTGTTGCTAACCCCCCAGGTTTGGTCTGGAGTTCTCCCAGAATTACAACTGTTCTCAGACTATAGAGATCAGTTCCACTGGAGCAAATGGCAGCTTGGGAGAGTAGACTCTATGGTTTCCCACAGGTGCCATTTCCCAAATTGCCAGAATTTTCCAAGCCAGAGCAAGCAACCCTAGCTGAAGTTCTGCTTTGCCTTCATCTGATGTTTTCCCCCCGTTTGTTCTATATACTAGAAGAGATGGGGTGGGGGAGGAATATTTGATGCAAACAGCCCCATGGTCTATTGGTATATTTCACGGAATCATAGTAGAACTTTTCTTGAGAATTCCAGAGTAACATTGGAAGGTAGCTTGTTTGCCTCTGTGATAATCTACCCATGGAAGTTATTTTCAGAATCCTGTAATGCAGCACTGTCAGACCTGTGAGAAAGCAAACGACAGATAGGATGGTTATCACCTCAACATACAACAGTGTATACACCCAAGTGAGAGGAATAATACAAAGATACTGGTACCTCCTGTTTGGGATTCCAAAATGTAGTTCTTCCCCTCTTTTTACCTTCAAAAGATCTAGAAATCTTAAGATCATGCTAGTGAGGAGTACATTAAGAGAACCCACTACCAGAAATGAAACAATTGATGGTAAAGGAATGCCAAAAGGAAATCGCCCTTGTGGATATTGTTCTCTGCGTGCCTATTCTGTTAAAAGGAAAACATTTCAGAATTCATCGCGTGACAGAATCTTTCATATTAATACCCTTGTCAATTGCAACTCTAGAAGCAAAATATATGTTGTACAGCAGGGGTGTCCAACATGTGGCCCGGGAGCTGGAACTGGCCCATCCAAGGCTCTTCTCTGGCCCACAAACAACTGGTGCAAGAGAGGGAAGGGAGAAGGCCACACGGTGTGTGTGTGTGGGGGGGAACGGGCCCACTGGCACATATAGGGAGCTGTGTGGGGTCAAAGCTGTCAAGAAATAAAAGGAAACGGCTAGGGGGCGGGTCTGGTATCCCTTGGGGAGAAAAACAAACTAGTCTTGCATAAAATTACATATATTTACTGGGGCTTCTGTTGGATTCTCCAGTATATCAACTGCCATCACTCCTAGGAATCAATTGCTTTTGTTTGTATTTTGTGTTAAAAATAATATTGGTAATTGGGTTTGCCTGTGTCCCTTAAAAGTTATATCTCTGGTATCTGGCATTTCATTTTATGGCAGACATGGCCCAGCCCGACAAAGTAACTGTTATGTCAGATCTGGCCCTCATAACAAAAAGAGTTTCACACCCTGTAATCTGATGTACGCAGGTATGTCAACAAGATATGTTTGTGAACATAGGAGCTGCATTAGAGTAAGAAAGGACGTGGTTTTTTTCCCTGCTTAAGGGTTGTATGCCTGTTTTTCCCTCCCCCTCTTTCTCCACAGTTTTTCCCCTTCTTTTCCCCCTCCTTTTTAAAATTATTCATTTGTCATATGGATTGCATCATCCCCCGTGCTATATATGAGGTTTGTGAATAGTAGAAAGTTGCTGTCAGTTAAAGGTTGATACATATATGCACACTCCAAGAGTTTCGATAGCCATGGTCAGGTATGTATGTGATAAGGTTGGTCTTATTTAATTGCATTTTTTGGGTCCTTAAGCAAACGTAATTTCTCAATTTGAATAGCTTTGTTATATAGATGATTTACAGAAAGAGCTATTAAACCTTCATTTCTTAGATGTGCGTGCTTAAAAGTTTAAGAAAACCTTCATTCCACCTAATTCTTTTGCCACACAGGATATTTGGAATGTAATTAATCCCCCCCCCAAAAAAAGTTTTTATAGTTAAATTGTTTATTTTTCATGTATAAATGACTGAATAATTATATTTTATTCATTTTCAGGCCTTATAATCAACCTGCCTTGGCATTAACATATGTTTATAAGTCACAGTGTACATATATATACAAAAAATTGACCACTGAGGAAGGCCTTGGAGGCCGAAATGTGTTTGGTTCGATTTGAATGTGGTTCAAGGTTATCAACTGAGATATATTGAATTATTGGTCCTGTTTTATTGGTTCAAGGCTGTTAACCTAGAAATATCAAAATGTATCAGGTTATACAGATTCCAGACTTTTCAGTTCAAATATTTGTCACTTCATGGGTGGAATTGTGCCAATGTTTTTAAAGCATATGTGGAATGAAACAAAATATTATTTTTATATTGATAGACTATCATTTCTTTTCTATTCATATAATCAATTCCCTCTCTTGTGCATGTGATATAATCATCTATAAGCAAGAAGCTCTCTCTCTCTCCCCGACATGTGCCTTAAACTTTGCATAGGAATTCCAAATCATAAATTGTTCTGGCCAAGGTCTGACAGGTTGCGCTGAGCTAAGGAAGATTTCCTTGTACAAAGAGACACGGACTCAGAGAGTTGGACTCTTTGTGACTTAGAAGTTGCTAGGGCAACCAGATAAGGAAAATTCTCCCTAACATTCTTTGGCCGTTACTAAAAAGGGGAGGTCACTTGAAATCCTAAACTTTGTATCTTATGCTATATGTGATGCTGTCCAATTACCTTGAAGAGAGCTATTTCTGACGCTGTTCACGTAATGTAGCATTATGTTTTTCATACTGTATAAAAGCGGGGGAACAAAAAAAAAAATAGGGGGCCAGCCAATTCTGATTTGAAAGTACAAGGCTGGCAAGGCGCGCCTTAAATAAACACTTTGTCTTCTGAAAGAAGCTGGCATTTCTGAGTGTTATTGGTTTCAGCTGCTACACATAGTTTTAGTGCACTTTTTAATAAATACATATATGCTTATTTTATTTCTCTTTTTCTCTCTCTCTCACCCAGTCTTTGTATACCAAACATCGTTGTTTTTTTAAGGTTGAGTGTCTCCCCCTCCCCTTCTTTTTTGGTTTACCACCATGTTTACTTTGTAATATCTGTTTCCACCTAACTTGGGCAGCCTCAGGCTGCTGATGCCCCTGACTTGCTGCTCTTGCAGAACCAGGGTGGTTAATCCATTGGGCCTCTTAACTCCCTCAGGCTTCTCGAAAACCAATGCAGTAAGTGCAATGCATTGTAGGGCCTTCTGAAGTCTATTTTTTTTTCTTTGTTCATGGGAGCCAGGCCACCATCGTGGGGAGAGGAGGAGGAGGAGGAGATGGAATTTATACCCCATCCTTCACTTGGAGTCTTAGGCTGTTTTTACATCTGACTTTCCCGCTGGAATCATTCTAGTTCCAAAAAAACCTGCCCACACCTCTGTGCGGTGTGAAACCGTGCTGCTACTGAAATGTCCACATCTACTAATTGCCCTCCTGTGGTCAAGCTAGTATTAAACCGCTTTATTCTGCTTTAAACAATTGCTGTTGATTAGTGAAATTTCACACCACTGTGAAATCAGCACAGGAAAAGACAGCAGTCAAACTACTTTAGAGGGGAGGTGTAAAATTACCCTTAGTGCAGCTTACAGTCTCCTTCCCTTCCTCTCCCCACAACAGACACCCTGTTTGGTAGGTGGGGCTGAGAGGGCTCTGAGAGAACTGTGGCTTGCCCAAGGTCACCCAGCAGCCGCAAGTGGAGGAGTGGGGAATCAAACCTGGTTCTCCCAGATTAAAGTCCACACTCCTAACCACAACAAACATGGCCATTGGCAGCATTGCCAAGGCTACCTAAATGATGGTGAAGGTCCTGCAAAAGGAAGAGATCTCAGAAAGGGGGTGGAAATATCTTACAGGGCATGATCAACTTGATATTCAGTTTTTGAGACACCCTAGCTGATGGGTGAGAGCACTGAGGTAGGGGCAACAGTGGCCTCCTGTGGTGGAATTGCCTTGAGATGCCAATGCTATAGGTCACTTTCCAACCAGGGACATGGGTAAAAACAGAACTCTTGAAGTAGGTGAGGTGAGTGGATGTATGCCTGGGCTGCCTGCCGCTTGAGATGAGATGCGATGAGAAGGGCCATTGCTGTGGATTCTGAAAGCTGAAGGGTTCCCCGGGATTTTGATGAGGTGACAGGCTGCTGCAGTGACAGAGGAGGGATGTAGATGGAGGCTATGGGTTGGATCCAGACAGTTTTTCCACCCTCATGGACATCTAGCATGGTGTAGTGGTCAAGAGCAGAAGACTCTAATCTAGAGAACCAGGTTGAAGTCTCTACTCCTCCACAGGAAGCTGCTGGCTGACCATGGGCCAGTTGCAGTTCTCTCAGGACTCTCTCAGGCCACCTGACTCACAAGGTGACTATTGAGGGGAGAGGAAGGGAAGGAGAGTGTAAGCCACTTTGAGACTTGGTATTAAAACCGTCTCTTCTTCATTTAATTCCCTTTGTTATTAAATCTCCTGCCCCATATGTGTGTCATCCATTCTGATCCCATGATTCCCCAACATAGCCTTGACCCCCTTTTTACCAGAAAAAAAGCTGTTTGGATCCAAACTAAGACTACAGGTTCTCTCCCCTGTCTGAAAATTCTGAACAAGTTCTGAACAAACACAGAGTTTGGAATCGCCAACGTGGATTCCAAACAGATAACTTCATAAAATGTCTGCCGTAATACTGTTTGGTACAAGCTGTGCCACTTGATTCAGACAAATGTATAATCTGAGATCACATGTCAGCTTCATAATATATATATATTTTCCTCAGGTATTACTTTAAAATAAAACCTGATTCAGAGCTGGCCAGGCTTTCAAAGCTTACGGTTGGCATTTGGGGATAGAATTTTTGATCCTTTTCTTCAACTGTCTCCTGCTCCATGGACTGAGGAGGTGATTTAAACATAAGAGGGTGTCAAATTAATATGTTTTTTTTTTTTTAAAGAAAGCACTCAAGTCAGCCGTAAGAACTACTTGGAGATTACATTTCAAATCCAAACGCAATAGGCATTTTCTGCCATTGTTCTTTCTAACAAAGGGAAATATTCACATTCTGATAATAAAGTGGCCACCCGTTGTGCTGAAAGTTTGCCCCAAGCAGACTTGATTGTTCTTTGAAAACTCTCTTATGAACAGCTGTGGGGGGGGGGGGGGATCTGACAGGCAGAATAGTGATATTTCTATAGCCAGAAATATAATTCTGTAACCCAACAAGGAGAAGCAATCTAGAAAGGTTCCAGGGATTTGCTTTGATTTTTTGGCAAGGTCTCTGGAGCAGATTGTAGACCTGCAGCCAGGGCTCTTTGAAGATGAAGGATCTGCATCCTGATCGTAGGATCTGCAGTAAGGCTGTCAGGTTCCCACTGGTCACCAATGAAGGGTGGGGGTAGGGTTGCCATCTCCAGGTTGGGGAACTCCTGGAGATGGTAACCGGAAAAAAGCCCACATGGAAAAATGCCCACTTGAAAAGAAGCCCAGACACCAAAAAGCCTGCACAGAAAAAAAAAAGCCCACATGGAAAGAAGCCCACATGGAAAAACGCCATGTAAAGCGCCATTATACTTATAACCATTCATCTCCATTTATGAGAATGAACAGGAATCACCTATATTTTATATTATTAATTTAGGATGAAAACATGTCATAGTCACATGCAACAGTTTGTGCTGTGATTTTATCAAGTATAAATATAATAATTGTCTTGACGTGTTGGCCATTTGCAGCTGTACAGTGGCTGTACATTGTGCTCCATCAGCTGTTGATCCATCAACCACCACTCAAGAGTACTTGTGTGCTGCTTCTCTCCCCTGCCCACTGTCAGCCTGGACACTATTCCCTCACAGAAAAAAAAAAACCTGTCAAAATGGCTGTCTGTCCTAATGAAGACACTTCTCCTGCTTGGCTCCTGTGGGACTAACTTTTCCCTCAGTGGCTGTTGCTAGGCAACCAAGCTTGGTTCTGTCAGTAAAAAGGCAAAAGCAGGAGTCTATTCTGTGGTGGAATCTACAGAAGCCAGAGTTTGGGGAGGGGAGAGGCCTCAACTGAATAGACAGAGCCCACCCTCCAAAGCAGTTTTTTTCTTGGGGGAGGGATCTGTTGTCTGGAGTTCAGTTGTGATATCTAGCGATCTTCAGGCTCCACCTGGAGGTTGGCTATCCTAGGCATAGCAGTTAGCGCTTCAGGGCAGGGTCTGCCAGACCCAGGTTTTTGCTGTGGAAGTTAAGTGGATGATTTCAGACCAGTCACAGACTTTCAGCCTAACCTACCTCACAGGGTTGTTGTGCAGATCAAAAGGGGGAGAGGAGAATGATGTAAGCTGCTTTGGTTTCCACTGTGGAGAAAGACTACTTTTCTCCTGGGGAACCATTGCTACCAGGTGAGGGCTGGAGATCACTCAGAGTTAAAACTACTCTCCAGATGGGAGAGATCAGGGGCAGATAAAAGTAGGTTGATGGTTGGCTAGGAAGGAGATAGGGTTGCCACCTCTGGGTTAGGAGAGGGTGAGGTTTGAGGAGGGGTGGGACCTCAGACTGGTACAATGTCATAGACTCCACACTCCAAACCAGCCATTCCCTCCTGGGGAACCACTGTTGCCAATCTCCAGGTGAGGGCTGGAAATCACTCAGAATTACAACTGCTCTCTTGGAGTGAGGGGGAGGAGATGGAAAGCTGAAGTCAGAGAGGCAGATAGCATTAGGTTGATAGTTGGCTGTGAAGGAGATAGGGTTGCGAACTCCAGGTTGGGAAATTCCTGGAGATTTGAGAAGTGGAGTCTGGGGAGGGTGACGTTTGACGAGGGGTGGGACCTCAGATAGGTACAATGTCATAGACTCCACACTCCAAACCAGCCATTTCATCCTGTTGAACCATTGTTGCCAGTCTCCAGGTGAGGACTGGAGATCACTCAAAATTACAACTGCTCTTCAGGTAGCATAGGTCAGTTCCTCTGGAGAAAATGGTGGACTCTGTGTCATTATACCCTGCTGAGGTCTCCACAGCAAATTGACACTGAGTGCCCAATGCCAGGGCACTCTTTCTAGAGCCCATTGCATTTATTTTCACAATGGGTCTTATTCCTAGTTTTTAAATAAAAGGAGAGAGGTAAATTGATATTGTTCATGTTTCACAGATAAGGGATAACCAAAGGACTTGTACTGATTTTCTGCTGGACCGGTTCCCCTAATATCATTGTTCTTTGCCCCTCAACCTATTATTGTGCAGACGCCATTGACTTTGGTACATTCAACATACCAGGATATGGATATAGTGAACTTAAGCATACAGGAACATGGTGAGGCTATGCTTGAGAGGCCGACGTGTTCAATAAAAGCTAATAATTATGTCCAAAGATTAATAATGATGCTTAATAGCGTGGCTTGGTACTTTCATTTAGAGACTTTCAGGTGACCCATGCATGGACCACAGCTGACGAAGTTATGAAGAACCTTTGGACACTTTGATTACCATCAGAGAGAGAAAGAGGGGGAGAAGTGAGAAGAAATGTACTATTCAGAATAAGTAACAACCCGGGGTGGGGGGGGGGGACAATGGATTTGGAAAAGCAATACTGGAGAGCAGAAGAGATGGAGATGCAGGCTGACAGAAAACGGAAGAAGTAAAAAACAAACACCCACATACGACATGCCAATCTTATTTGCTCTGCAGCTGCTCGTTTGTTTAGCCAGTTCCCTTCCCTCTCAAATGAGAAACATATTTGGATGATGTTTTCATCAAGCCAAAGCCATCAAAACTGACGGCGGATTTTTTTTTTTATTTTCTACATATGTAATTAGAACAGCTGGATAAGAATGGCTACACATCATCCCTGAAGTGGTACTTGTCAAAGAGCTACCCAGGAGAACACTTGAATAGTACAGGCACTCCGTTTTATTAGTCACAAAACACTACACAAATCTATAGAGTGAGTACACCAGGCACCATCCAGAGAAATTTAAGAATGCTTAGGTCCTATTGATAGCTATAGGATGACCATGCAGGAAAGCATTCTAAACCCTTGGGGATATATGTATATATATATTCAGTTCCCAGCCTAAATGTTTGGAGTCCTGCTTTGTGCCTGCCCCAGTTTTACATAAATAAGGCATAAGAATACTATTGCACTGGTTCTGCTACTAGCCTTGCAAAATTGCCCCCTCCCCACACTTCACTTTCTACTGCAGAGAGTCCCTTGGAGAATCTGCTGGGCTTGTTGTATGTCTGCCTTGCTTTCCCCCCACCATTGGAAACAATGGAGGATGGGGACACCATCTTTGAGTGCCCACAGATTTGGACCCTATGGTCCAATCCTTTTGAAACTTGGAAATTCTTTTGGGGAGAGGATCCAGCAGCTACACTGCAAATGTGGTACCTCAAAATTCTCTTCCCCAGCCTACTGAATATAGGAGATTTGTCATTGACTATAATGGCCCCCATAGGGTATCCAAAAAAAAATGGGATTCCAAAACTTTACCTGAATTCTAATACAAGACTGATATTAGAATTCAGGTATTCAGGATAATACTGAATTTTTAAGGGTCCAGAAACCCCAAATCTGAAAAATACTGAGGGGGGGGGGTTCTTGCACATCCCTATTTTTTCCCTCCCTGAAAGTTGCCCCACCCATCCTACCAGCAGATAATGGGTGATCAGATGTCAGTCTTTTTAGACATTGTAAGAATTTTTGGACCACATCCAAACAGGCCTGGGAGGGGACCTTTTATTTTATTTTTACCTGATCCACAGTGCCCTGGCAAATGGTGGTATTTTAGTGTTGTGAGGCTAGCAAAAGGTGGAGGCTTACTGCACAAGCTGGAAGTGATTCCAGCATGTACAAGTGGCACTCTAGCACATCCTCATAGAGCAGGGGTGGGCAATTGTTTTGGCTCGGGGGCCGCTTTGTGGGAGTATAGGTTAGTGGAGGGCCGCAGCTTTTAAAATGATTGCATTCATTAGTTAACTTTGCATTTCAGAAAAGGTATAAATTGTATCATAAAAATCAATAAATATAAATTAAATAAAATAGTGGCAGTTTTATTCAATTTATTTATTGTGCTAATTTCATATCATCTATAGCTACAAGCACATTTAATTTTAGAATCAGTTTAATGAGACAAATGTACCCTATCACACTTTTCTACAATTTTTTTGAAATCAGGAGTGAGATGGCTTGTTGAGATTCTCATCACAGCCTGCAAGTTAATGTCTGTCAAATGTTTGTTAATATCTATATTTACTCTTGTTGATCTTCATGCAAGAAAAACTTTGCTCAAAAATATATGTAGACCCAAATAAAGAGAACATTTTCCCAGCAAATTTCTTCATACATGGAAATTTTTCAGCGGACAAAGATTTGTAAAAGTGAACTAATGTCACAGCATTAAACATTTCTTTCACAGTGTGAGCGGACTGCATGTCAATAAGTTCAAGCTGCAGCTCCTCAGGTGCTGACAGTGGCCAACTGTCTTGGCGGGCCACAAAAAACTCTGTGGTGGGCCACATGTGGCCCCCCGGGCCGCAATTTGCCCACCCCTGTCATAGAGTTTTGGGTAAAAGCTAAAGTGTTGCCCAGTGCAATGATGTCACTTCCCAGTCATGACAGAAGTGGCACCACAATGATGCCAGCAAGGGCCCCCAACATGCTGTAAGTCTCTCCATTGCCAATTCCCCTAGAATTTCCCCCCACTGCGCAGATGAGGGGTGTTGGGCAAAGCCTGCAGAGGACTGAAGAGCCTCCCTATGGTACTCTCTAAGTAACTTGGTGAAGATTGCCAGTTCTGGGTGGGGAAATATCTAGAGATTGGGGGGGGGGGGGGAGCCTGGAGAGGACATGGTTTGTGGAGGGAAGGGACTTCAGTAGGATACAATGCCATAGAGTCCACCCTCCGAAGCAGCTATTTTCTCCAAAAGAACTGATCTCTGTTGGCTGGAGGTCAATCATAATAGTAGGAGATCTACAGGCCCTACCTGGAGTTTCAACAAACACACAGGAAACACAACAAAGTTGAGTAAATGTAGGAAAACACCATGTTAGAACAAAACACACAACAAGAATTGTTGACTTGGGCATTGCGGCATTGTGAGCTTTGGTTCCAGAAAAAAATAATTTTGCCTGAAGAGGAATCTCTCGAAACATGCAATTTTTGCCTGGGAGGCGTGTTGCTTTGATGCCTGCTGTATCTCTTTTCGGAAAGAATAACAGCCTACAACTTTGGCATTGATGACTGCTGCTTCTCTCATCCGTCTCTCATCAGAAAGCGAGATAGTCTACAGCACTGAAATCTGTTTCTGTAGCTGTGGACTTTTCTACTACATATATGTCATTCTTTAGATTTTGTACTATAATGAATAAGAGACACTAAGGTCTCTATTGTATTTAAATATATGATGTAAATCAATATATGAATACATAGTAGCATATTAGTATTGTGTGTTTTGTTCTACGCGGTGTTTTTCTACATTTGCCCCATCTGGAATTTGGCGACCCTAATCCTGGTCTTTTGACTGCTGAGGCCATAACAAGCTTGCGCAGGAACAGCAGCAAAATGTTGCTCTGAAAATAGTTCAATAAATGACACCACCGGTGCAACAGCAACTACTTGGGCTGCAAGCACTAATTGGCATTGCCAGTTGCGTTAATGAATTAATTTCATTTTATCGCTTTAGCTGTTTAATCAGTGGGGTGCATTTTAATCAGCGTGACTGAAGGGCATATATTTTAATTTTCTAAAACACCATCCTGGCTCTGATGAGTTATTATAATAGCGAATGAAGACAAAAATATTAAACATGACATCTCTTTCGAAGAATGAGTAGGAAGTCTTGTCTATTAAACTGTAAGTGATCTAATATTCAACAATGCAGATATACCTGCAAAAATGATAAGGACTGTTCTCGGGGGGGGGGGGGGGAGATAATACCTGCTTATGTTCGTGGATCCTATCCAGGGTCAACTGCCAAATATTACACATTATGTACCTCATGAGCTGAAAGAACAAAGCATGGGCATAATATCTAGACTAGCTCTATTTTGAGATGAAGGGGTGGTGGTGGTGGTATAGGGTTGCCAGCTCTGGGTTGGAAAATTCCTGGAGATTTTGGGGGTGGAGCCTGAGGAGGGGGTTGTGGAGAGGTGGGACCTCAGCAGGATACAATGGTAAAACAGCCATTTTCTCCAGGGGAACTGATTTCTATTGTCTGAATATCTATTGTTATAGCAGGAGGGGGAGGAGGGGGAGATTGGATTTATACCCCACTCTTCACTACCTGAAGGAGTCTCAGAGTGGCTTACAATCTCTTTTCCCTCCCCCTAGAATCATAGAGTTGGAAGGGACCTCCAGGGTCATCTAGTCTAACCCCCTGCACAATGCAGGAAATTCACAAATATATCCCCCTCCACACCCACCGTGACTGCTGTTCCATGCCCAGAAGATGACAAAAACCCTCTAGGATCCTGTACGTAACCAGTCTGGAGAAAAAATGCTTCCTGACCCCGAAGTGGCAATCAGCATTTCTCTAGGCATATAGGAAAGGGCCACAAGAACTAAGCACTGAGGCAACCCTTCCTGCCTTCCCTCTCATGATCTGCCTAAGTTCACACAATCAGCATTGCTGTCAGATGGCCATCTATTTGAAAACCTCCAAGAAGGAGAGCCCACTACCTTGCAAGGAAGCTTGTTCCACTGAGGAACCACTCTGTCAGGAAGTTTTTCCTAATGTTTAGTCGAAAACTCTTCAGTTTTAATTTCAACCTGTTGTTTCTGGTCCAACCATCTGGGCAACAGAAAACAACTCTGTACCGTCCTCTCTATGACAGCCCTTCAAGTACTTGAAGCTGGTTATCCTATCACCTCTTAGTCATCTCCTCTCCAGACTAAACATACTCAGCTTCTTCAACCTTTCCTCATAGGACTTGGTCTCCAGACCCATCGCCATCTTCATTGCTCTCCTCTGGACATGTTCCACCGGCTTGTCTACATCCTTTTAAAATTGTGGTGCCCAAAACTGAACATAATACTCTAGGTGAGGTCTAACCAGAGCAGAGTAAAGTGGCACCATTACTTCGCATGATCTGGACACTATACTTACATTCAGGGGTCATTTTGTAGAAAAAGAGGTGCAGGAGCTCATTAGCATAACTCATTAGCAAAACTTATTCACATACGCCACACCCCCTGACATCACCAGAAGTGTGTCAGAAGGCAACACCCACCGCTCAGGCTCCACCCCAAAAATCTCCAGGTATTTCCCAACTCAGAGCTGGTGAGCCATCTTTATACTTTGACTAAAGACACTTTAAGTTTTTTTTGCTGTTTGCCCTACAAGCATAAAAATACAGATCGAGTTAGTATGCTTTTGCTTTTTTCCACAGCATATCACCATATGTGCCTGTTCCTGGGCTTGTTACTCCCAGAATGGCGTTCCTGTTCGAAATGACCCCTGCTTATGTTGATACAGCCCAAAATCGCATTTGCCTTTTTAGCAACCACATCACACTGCTGACTCATGTTCAATGTATAGTCTACTAAGACCCCTAGATCCTTTTCACACATACTACTTCCAAGACAAGTCTCCCCCAACCTATAATTATGCATTTGATTTTTCCTACCTAAATGCAGAACTTTACATTTATCCCCATTGAAATTCATTAAATTGGTTTTAGCCCAGTTTTCTAGCCTGTCAAGATCACCCTGTATCCTGGCTCTGTCTTCTACCATATTTGCTACCCCTCCCAGTTTAGTATCATCTGCAAATTTAATAAACATCCCCTCCATCCCTTCATTCAAATCACTGATAAAGATGTTGAACAAAACACATCCCAGGACAGATCCTCGAGGCACTCCACTTGTCACTCCTCCCCAAGAAGATGAGGAACCATTCACAAGCATTCTTTGGGTGTGATCTGTCAACCAGTTACAGATCCAACTAACAATCATAGGATCCAAACCACATTTTTCCAATTTGTCAGCAAGAATATGATGTGGAACCTTATCAAAAGCCTTACTGAAATCAAGATAAACTATGTCTACATCATTTCCCTGATCCAGAAAGGTAGTAACTTTCTCAAAAAAGAGAGATAGGGTTAGTCTAACATGACTTGTTCTTGAGAAACCCATGCTGGCTCTTAGTAACTACAGCCATCCTGTCTAAATGCTCAAGGACTGTGTGTTTGATTATTTGTTCTAAAACATTCCCAGGCATAGACGTCAAGCTGACGGGTTGGTAGTTACCCGGATGCTCCTTTTTCCCCTTCTTGAAGATGGGGACACATTTCCCCACCTCCAATCTACTGGCACCTCACCTGTTCTCCAGGAATTCTCAAAAACAATGGACAGAGGCTCAGAAATTACATCCACAATTTCTTCTAGTACCCTTGGATGTAGCTCATCTGGCTCTGAGGATGGAGTTTCATTTAAAGAAACTAGGTGTTTATGTACTACCCCTATGTCAATCCTAGGCTGCAACTCCCTTCCCTCATCCTGTGTTCGGTTTTTGCCATATTGAGCACCGTTTTCCTTGCAAGAGAAGACTGAGGAAAAGTAGGAATTGAGCAGTTCTGCCCTCTCTTCATCACCTGTTACAATTTCACTTTCCTGTCCCCACAGTGGGCCTACCTGTCCTTGCCCTGTGAGGTAGATGTGGGTGAGAGAGCTCTTTTGAGGACTGTTCTTGAGAGAGCAGCACTGAGAGAACTTATGACTGAGGTCACACCAGCAACTGCATGTGGAGGAGTGGGGAATCAAACCTGGTTCTCCCAGATTAGAATCCGCGCTCCTAATAACTACACCAAACTGGCTCCAGGAGAACTGGTCTCTATTGCCTGGAGGTCAATTGTGATAGCAGGAGATCTCAAGGCCCTGCATGGAAGCTGGTAACTATCAAGGCCGCAACCCCCATCACCAAAGTGGCCTGCTCAGCAGACCCATTGCCCTCGTACCTCTTAGTTAGATCCAGTGAAAACGGTCAGGCTGAGGGACTTTCTGGTTACTATGCTTCTGAATCTACAGAGGAGCCAGCATTATGTGAATTTTTGATTAAATTATACATTTTTATTTATGCAGTGCATCGATTTTTCACATATGCATTTAATATCTGCATGAATTTTTGCACTTCTGAATCCCTACATTATCTGAACAGGTTCTTTTAAAAATCACAACCTCTGTTACTTTATGTGTACATATTGTTCAGTACATTTTATTGTACAACTGTTCTGGCACAGCCATTTTAAGCTTGTGATTCGATAACTCGTTCGGTGAGTGTGCCAGGCTACCAGGCTTCTGAGTTATTTGTTCTTCTCCCCACCACCAGGACGATGCCCAGATTTGGCCCAGAGACTACCAGGTGTTGATTCCCAGAGGGATGCAGGGTTGCCAGGTACCCCCTGGCCACCAGAGAGTGACGGGGGTACAGTTGCCAGCTCCAGGTTGGGGAACTCCTGGAGGTTTGGGGGTGGAGCCTGGGCAGGACAGGGGTCTCAGTGGGGTACAGTGCCACATAGTCCATCCTCCAAAGCATCCATTGTCTCCAGGGAAATGACCTCTGTAGTCTGTAGATGAGATGTAATTCCAGGGGATCCCCAGGTTCCACCTGGAGTCTGGCATCCCCAGTAACAACCCAAAATGAGTAGGAGGGTGGTAAGGATGGGAGGGTAGAGGGAGGGGGGAGCCAGTAAGCAGAGGAGCCTACTGGGGGAAAGGGACTCACAACTAGTGGTGAGACTTCATGTTGGCATCAAGTTGCTCCATCAATCAAAATTGATCTGCGTGGGTTAGGGTTGCTAGCCTCCAGGTGGGGCCTGGGGATCTCTCGTGTTTACAACTGATCTCCAGCTGACAGAAATCAGCTCCCCTGGAGAAAATGGCTGCCTTGAAGGGTGGACTGTATGGCATTGTACCATGCTGAGGCCCCTCCCCTCCCCAAACCCTGCCTTCTCCTGGATCCACCCCCAAAGTCCCCAGGTATTTTCCCATCCAGACCTGACAACCCTAGCGTCTCTTTCAGGCTCTTAGGCATTGGGCCTGAAAACTTGTTCATTTCTTAAAAGTGGAATACAGATCGCCTGCACTTTAAACATATTTCCACAACACTAACAAAGCTCTATATTATTACTCTGTCTCCTGCTTTATTGAATGCACCCTGCTTCTACTCTTTTCAAACTGCAATTGAGCCTTGCAGCGTTCAATTATTGTCTTTGACCTCCTGAGGATTACAACTAAAACTCCACTTGACAACAAAAGTGTCTTTTAACTTATGGGTATCCAGCAAAAAACCTTTGAGGAATGTCTCAGTCCAAATATCACTTGGAGGACTGAGTGTGAGAGTTCTGCTCAAAGTAGTCAAGGATCAGATCTTGGTTGGTTAACCACAGTTCTTTATTTCCAATCTCTACATTAGTACAGCGTCTCGGATTATTGTCAGAGATGAGACAGATTATACAAGCGGGTCTATTATACCATTCCAAGGAGTTTGAATTACCCATAGGTAGCCAATCCCCTTAAGGGAAAATTGGCGGGCAAAAAGGTGTCCTGACCGTTTGGTTCTCACAGGAAAAGAGTGAGGTGTTAAGCAGTAAATTTCCTCTCCCAAACCAGACCCCTCAGATGTTACCAGTTCACATAACAATCAATGGCCTCAAGGTTTTTGCATGTGATAAGAGATGAGAGGCATCCTCCCTTGAAGTTCCTGCCGGAGCAGCTGGAATGCGGAGGCAGGGATGTGAGGCCTCCTTGTTCACATAATTCATTGGTGTCACCCTCCCGGTCTGGACAAGCATCAGTACATTACAGTTACATGGATTCCCAATACATGACAGTTACATAGGAAAAATAAAGGCATACATATTGAGTAACATAATGGAAGCCTGACTAATATAATGTCTGAATTAGTAGATTCTGACACTGAGGCCTTGGACTTCATCTGATAGATGATGCAGCATAGTCAATCACTAGGTGATTTTAGGCAAGCCCTTATCAATCATCCCCCTTCTCCTGCAACTTAGGGTCAATAATGCAGAATAATTAATTGGGTCGGGGTTTGGACCTGTTGGAACTGGTGAGCTAATTCATGTGGAAGAGTGACGGCCATCTACCAAGAGCAGTTTCAGGTGGGTAGACATGCTGGTCTGCAGCGGAAGAGTAAGAACAGAGTCCAGGATTACCTTAAAGACCAACAAGCCTTCCAGGGTATAAGATTTCAAGATGGAATTCTGATGAAGGAAGCTTTGACTTTAAAATGCTTACATCTGGAAATCTTGTTGGTCTTTAAGGTGTTCCTGGAATTGAATTTTGCTCTACCCAGAATAAAAGGTAAAGAGAAGGTAAAGGTTTCCTTTGCTCAAAAGCCAGTTGAATCTAACTCTAGGGGGTGGTGCTCATCTCCGTTTTCAATCCAAAGAGCCAGCGCTGTCCAAAGATGTTTCCACAGTCATGTGGCCAAGATGACTAGACACCAAGGTGCACAGAACACTGTTACCTTCCCACTGAAGCAGTGCCTATTTATCTACTTGCAGTTTCTTGCTTTCAAACTGCTAGGTTGGCAGGAGCTGGGGCCAGAGACAGGAGCTCACTCTGTCATATGGCACTCAGGTCTCGAACTGCCAAACTACTGACTTTCTGGTCTGCAGTTCAGTGTCTTAACCTCTGAGCCACCAATTTCAGTTTGGGAAATTCCTGGGGATTTGGGGGCCATACCTGAGGAGGATAGAGTCAATGGGGTGGGAGCGTGTCAAGGCTGACCCTCCTTTGGTGTGGTAGCATCACCAAGCTTTACCTGGGTTTGGTCTCAGTAACTCCCTGAGTAACACACACCATAAAACAAAATAAAGCTTTCTTGAAGAAATTCAAGAAAGGTATTAAGATAAGGCACATAGTTCAGTGGCAGCATAAATGCACAAAAACAACACAACTGACCAGCCACCTATACCGAAGTCCGAACACAGCACAGTTGGAACCAAAGAGTCCCAGAACATAATACAAACATCTCCTTGGCAGCAAGGAGGAATAGAAGTGAAAAAGTAAAAGGGAAGGTAAATAATTCTTCTCACTAACCATATTTATAGAAAAATGCCAGCCATAACCACCTCACCTCCTCAACCAATCATTGGGCAGTAGACATGGAACTGTCCAGGATGAGAGCAAGTTCCCCCTCCTGTACCAGATCCACAGCTGAAGTGTGTGAGTCAATTAACAGCCCTGAGTAGATGGCCTTGAGGAGTAGATGGCCTTGAGGAGTAACCCACGGAGAATCAGAGAGCAGTGAACTTAGCTGGAGAGGACTGTAAAATTCCTCTAAGATGGCTTCTCTCTTGACAGGGACATCAAAGTCACAAAGACCTTCCCGAGATGCTCCTCTATATGCCTTCCCAAGTTGTTGCTCTGAAGTTCTTCATACATTTTGATTGAGTGGGGACAGCCTGCCTGGGAAAGTCTCCCCTAACGAACCAGCATGAACTTCCACAAACACCTTGAAAGTGCGTGGAAAGTTCGTGCCAGGAGACCTGCCACAAACTTAGCTTTGTGAAGCAGGAACTGTCCAAAATCCATCACGAACTTCAGTTCATGAGCTGGTTCGTGCCCATCCCTAATGGAGAAGAACAAAATTCATTTACTATTGGGAACTAAGCACATTGTGTATGTCACACCTAGAGCTGTCAATCTCCAGTTGTGGGCTGGAGACCCCCAGACTTGCCACTGATCTCCAGCCTACATCAATCACTTATTTATTACTTATTAATTTAAAATATTTTTTTCAACCCCTCCTGGAGAAAATGGCTATTTTGGATGGTGGACTGCATGGCATTATATCTTACTGAGGCCCCTCCCCTCCCTAAAACCCACTCTCATGGGCTCTAGCCTCAAATATCCAGGCATTTCTGAACCCAGAGACAGCAACCCTAGTTGCACCTCTTCTGTAGCTGGACCAACGGCTACCAATTAGTCTCCAGGTTCAATTCAAAGTGCTGGTTATTATCTATAAAGTCCTTCACGGCCTAGGACCCATATCACTGCTGCCTTTCCCAATAAGCTCTCCTATGACAGCTATGCTCATCTGAGCAAGACCTAATGAAGGGACCGCCTTATGAATTGGCAAGATCAACAGCTGCCTGTACCTGAGCCTTCTCTGTTGTGGTTCCCACCTGGTGAAATGATGAGCCTGTTGACATCAGGAAGCCACTCAGCAAGCAGTGCCTGAACATTCCTTGTATTTTGAATTTGTAAGCTCCATGGTAACAGGCGGACGCCCTGTCTTCATGTTGCAAGGGGTACATTTCCATTTGCTACCATGAACAACTGCCTGGGTTGCTTGCTTGTATAGTTGGGATAGATGCCACATGAACGCACATGAAGCTGTCTTATACTGAATCAAACCCTTGGTCCACCACAATCTGTATTGTCTGCTCAGACTGGCAGTGGCTCTCCAGGGTGTCAGGCTGAGGTCTTTCACATCATCAGCTGCCTGGTCCTTTTGACTGGGGATTCCGGGGACTGAACCTGGGACCTTCTGCATGCCAAGCAGTTGCTCTCAGCCCCACCTATCTCACAGGGTGTCTGTTATGGGGAGGGGAAGGGAAAAGGGGAGGGAAAAGATATTGTCAGCCACTCTGAGACTCCTTCAGGTATTGAAGAGTGGGGTATAAATCTAATCTCTTCCTCTTCTTCTTCATTGACACCATCTGTACCTGGAGATTTTCTTAGAAGCTACTTTATTGCTCTTCCCAATCCAATGTTTCTCTCTTTCTCCCACCAGCACACATTGACCCAATTGCCATCACTACTGCTGCAACGGGATTATTTTTACACAGAAATATCTATACACAAAAAAGCCATACTTCTGCAACTGCACCAACAATGGCAAGAAAAAGCCAGGCTGAAGGGAGTGTTAATTTTGTCGTTGACAAAGTCTACACAAAGTTGTCTTATACTAAGTCAGACTATTGGTTCATCAAGGTCAGTATTACCCACTCTAATTGACAATGGCTCTCCGTTTTCTCAGGCAGAGGTCTTTCACATTACCTACTGTGTGTATGGCAATGCCATGAATCGGTGTCCTCCCAAACATCCTATAATTAACAGCCTTGCTCAGGTCTTGCAAACTGAGGGCCTTGATTGAGTCAACCCATCTCCTGTTGGGTCTTCCTCATTTCCTACCGCCTTCCACTTTTCCTAGCCTTTATTGTCTTTTCCAGCTACTCTTGTATTTTACCTACTACTTTGTCCTTTTGACAAGAGGTGCTGGGGACTGAACCTAGGACCTTCTGTGTACTATTGAAGTGTGGCCCTTTTGCTATCTTGGCTACACATCGATATAAAGGGTTTCTAGAGAAGAAAGAATGCTCTTTGATGAAGATGGCCTCCAGTAGGAATACGTTTGTGACCTCCCCCAGGTGTGATAAAGGAGGAGCAGGGCTTACATAAGCCGACTGATCCATCATGAGATTTAGCCTTGTGTCCAGTGTTCCCTCTAAGCCGAGTTAGAGTGAGCTAGCTCATAGTTTCTTAGCCTCCGGCTCACACATTTTTGTCTTAGCTCAGGAAGGATGGCTCCAGAGCATACTAATTTATGCAGCAGTCAAATCACTCACTCACAACTTTAGCGCCAGTAGCTCACAAAGTAGAACTTTTGCTCACAAAGCTCCACAGCTTAGAGGGAGCATTGCTTGTGTCATCTGTAGTGCCCAGTCACAAGATATACACAAGTGCTCACTAGAACACCTGCAGAGGGTTACCTCATGTCCAAAGGTTTTTGACATAGTTGCAGTGGCCAGATGGTAATGGCTACCTCATCATTTCTGTTCTTTCTTCACTAAGAGTTGTTCATTAGAGATCTCTTCAGCTATGAATTTAGGTGCACAGCAGCCACTACAGTACGATATAGTGTGATGGTAACATTAGAACCCCCAGTCCATGTGGGAGGAGTTAATGACACAGATTTTTTTCCTGTATATGCATCTGTCTCCCATAAGCTTGGGCAATATTGGAGAGGGAAGGAGCCACATCATGGACTTCCCCCTGGGGGCTTCAGGTGTTGGTCAAGCAGCACACTAACACATTATGATGCTCTGTGGAAGTATTTAGGGTTCTGCTTGTTTTTGCTTTCAGCATTCATCCATTCTGCGTCAACCAGCCAGAACAATGACTGCATAAAGAACCAATATTCAGTGGAGGTTGTTCCACTGGGTTGAACAACACAGTGCCTCACCAACTCAAGCTGCTCCCAGCCCTCCTGCCTACATCAGTAGCATTGCCAACGTCCAGGTGGGGTTCTCTTAGAATTACACTCCAGACTACAGAGATCAGTCACCTAGGACAGTTTCAAAGGGTGGACTCTGTGGCACCACATGACTGCTGAGCTCTCCCCCCACACACACAAATTCCACCCTCCCTGGGGCACTGCCCCCAAATCTCCAGGAATTTTCCAACCTAGAGGTGGCAATCCTAGATAGCAGGACACTACTTCATTGGGCAGGAGACCTTCATATTTGGTCCCTGGATCCTTAAGACTCCACGGAGGAGAAGGAGGAGGAGGAGATTGGATTTACACCCCACCCTTCACTACCTAAAAGAGTCTCAGAGTGGCTTACAATCTCCTTTCCCTTCCCCTCCCCACAACAGACACCCTGTGAGGTAGGTGGGGCTGAGAGAGCTCTGAGAGAGCTGCTTGTGAGAGAACAGCTCTGAAAGAACTTGTGACTGACTCAAGGTCACACCAGCAGCTGCATGTGTAGGAGTGGGGAATCAAACCCAGTTCTCCCAGGTTAGAGTCCATGCTCCTAACCACTACACCAAACTGGCTCTCTAGGCTTGTTGGTCTTTCCTCTTTCGCAGAGAAGAGGAACAGGAGCCTCAGATATTTTAAACCCTAAGAAACTAGAGTATTGTTCCTTTCAATCTTCACTCCCTGCTCCCTTTCAGAATCAGGTCCTTTGACCCTGGTCCTTCCAAATGGCAGTCATTTCCTGATAGCAGAAAGGAAAGCTAGGCTATGAGATTCAAAGGTATGTCTTTTGTAATGAAATGTTGCTGCCGCAGCAACTTAAGTTGCGGGAAGGAGGGGAATTGTCCTTCAGCTTTTTCTTTGGCTGTGAGAATCTGAAAATGAGGGGTTATGTTAGGTAACTCAGAAAGCTGCAGCCCCCTCTCCACTCGCACAAACCTCTTTATACAAAGACCGGCGCACATCGCCTTCACTCTGCAAACCTATGCATCCTGCTGAATGTAGGACTTGCTTGTGATGAAACAAGCACTGGGTTGTGCTATTATCAGAAAAGCAAAGGCACTAGGCACATGCTTGTCAGTCATTTTGATACCATGACTTCTGAACAATGTTAATTCCTGAAAGTAAGGGTTCCGGGACTCCTGAAAGTCTCTTTGCTGAAACCCCAAGTTCAGCATATAGTGCAGGTTATTGCATTATCAAAGCTGATAGACACGATTACTTCCATATAGTTTAGTACATATCTATGTATCAACATCAGCCTCTCTTAGGTCCATCTTTATTGATTTTTGTTGCTGCTATATACTCTCTCTGCAAACTCAAAATCCTGTAAGTTCTTTCCCAATGTGTTTGGACTGCAATCCATGGAAAATTTCTTTTCTGACCATTCAGGTCAGTGGGCCGTCTCTCAAATAGCATTATTAGTGTCATTTCAGTATGAGTTGCTGATCTTCTGAATATGGCTGGATCAATAGCTTCTTCAACAGCTGCGTCAACCATAGTAGAACAGAATCCATCAACGAGTCTGACTTACTGCCTCAGTTTCCAGCCTCCAGAACTTCTTCGTGAATTGCATCCATAACAGAGTATGAAATGTAAAACTTTCCTCTTCTGAAACAGAACCACAAAATCCCTGAAGCGGATGATTGGATTGGATTGCTGGCCGAGTCTGCAAAGTGCCGAGCAGCGTGAGATGGAACCTAGAGCTACCACTAAATGTTAACATGCAGTGAAGTGTGGCTTGGATTGGGAGAATCAGGCCCAATCAGTACATTCGAGGCGTTTCAAGGGAAGCAAATCACAATTTTTGGTGAGATGAACAAAACTGGGGGAGGGGGAGGACACTTTCCTAATCTGTTACTGATTTTGGAGGTTCCGGTTTAGACAAAATGACTGAAGACCTAAACCTTGCCTCCGCTTTCACAGAAATACCTTTTCAGTGGCAGCTCCATACTGGTGGCCTGAGCTCCCAGAAGAGATCAGGGCCCTGCAGGACCTATCGCAGTTCCACAGGGCCTGCAAGACAGAGCTAGGGTTGTCGGGTCCCTCCTGGCAACTGGTGGGGGGACTTTCCTGGAGAAAGCAAAAGACCCAGGCCTTATTGCCAGCATTGCGCAGGAAGTGACATCATCACACCAGTGAGCGTCCAGGCAATGCTTTGATATTTGGGCAAAAACTCTACGGTAGAAGACAGTTTCACCCCAGAGGTTTCCCTCAAATGCCAGAGCATCCCCTGGACATTGCTGGTGTGATGCTGTCATTTCCTGTGTGATGCTGGCAACGAACCCTGGGCCTTTCTCCAGATAAGTCCCCTCGCCTGCCAGCTGTTAACAACCCTAGCCTTACAGCAGGGGTGGCCAACCTGTGGCTCGGGAGCCACATGCGGCTCTTTCACACATATTGTGCGGCTCCTGGCAGGGTGGCTGGGGAAGCAAAGGGGAGGCATGCTTTTTCTCTCTTTCTCCCTTCCTTCCTTCCTTCCTTCCCTCCTCCCTCCCATCTATTTACTTTCCTAGTTTCTCTCTCTCTCTTTCTTATAACCGGTTTTCCTCATTTGTTTTTATTTTTGGCAGTCCCATTTAATGTTAATAAAAAGCAAATTTGCATATTTTTAAAAATAAAAACGTGTGTCTGATATTTGTTTCTGTATTGCGGCTCTCAGACATCTCTATGTGGCTCTTACGTTTATTCTATGTGGCTCTTACGTTAAGCAAGGTTGGCCACCCCTGCCTTACAGCGTAAAATGACCTCTTTTGTGACTAATTTTTAGCTTCCTACGTTATGCTCATATCCTTTTACTCAAGAGGTGGTTCTCATGAAGATTGAGAAATCCACACAGTGGGGCCAGCCACTTGTTGCCATTTAGGTCTCTACAAATATCTGAACTTAACCAAATAAAAGAGGGAAATCCCAGGAGTTAGGACTGATCCCTGCATTCTTACATCCATGTATTTTTTTTTAAAATGTTTGGGCAGTGTTTGGTGTTTGTGTAGCAATCCAAAATGACATCTAGAGGAGGAGGAAGGCAAGTGTGTGAGGGTGGAGAAAGACGGAGCCAGTGAGGGGAAGAACCCACAGGAGGGAAGGGAATTACAACTACTGGTGTACTAGAGCTGAACTGGGGACGGTGGGGGGGGGCAGGGATGCCAGCCTCCAGGTGGGACCTGGGGATCTCCCTGGAATTATAGCTCATCTCCAGATTACAGAGCTGGCAACTCTACCCGCCATCCCCCACTGGTAGCCAAGGGGTCCTGGCAATCCTATGTTCTGTTAGAAGCTTTTGGTCCTTGCTGTTCAGCGACTGAAGGAAATGGTTAGTTGCAAACTGTAACTTTTCAGAATTGTATTAACTGCTTCAACCCCACCCCACCCCCAACACATACCCCAGTAAAAACATCTTTCAGGTCCAACACATTTGGACTGGATAAACATATGGAGCAGAGGTCCATCAGTGGCTGTTAGACACAAGGCATAGATGGGACACTCTGTCTGGAGCGCTTGGTGCTTGGGGGCAAGAGTGGGAGGGCTTCTGGAGTTCTGGCCCCACTGGTGGACCTCCTGGTGGCACCAGGGGTTTTGACCGCTGTGTGACACAGAGTGTTGGACTGGATGGGCCATTGGCCAGATCCGGCATGGCTTCTCTTATGTTCTTATTTGTATTTCACATGCTAGATATGAAATATATTGAAAAAAAACTGCCATCTATTTACTATATTCACCATTACATCCTTATTAGCTTTGACAAGAGTGTTCTGAAGCAATTGCTTTTGGAGCAGCAATTGTCTGTTCTGTTGTTAAAGAAATCATCCTAGGATCCGATCCAAATAGTTAATTGTGAACATCATATTTGCTTTCTATGCTCACAGAGGTTTTAATAACAGCTTGCCTGTCATTTGTTAAACATACACGCTTGTGGTGTTGTTTCCCATTTAGAATGGCTGCCAGAGGTCTCAGCCAGAAATACAGCAGAAGCATGTCTTTCACAACCTGCTGGTGTATTTATTTTGTGGAAAATATGACAAAGGGCCTGCTGGAACTGAACTGTAACAAAGGCACGGACATATGGGAGATTGTGCAATCTGTGAGAAGACAGTAGGAATGGTGATAGTGGAGGATTTTGGGATTGGTTACTTGCTCACCCCGGATAACAGTGCAAAGAGCCACAAGGAATTTGACAGGCTCTGTGATTGGTCAGCTCAACACTACAAGGACCTTTGCTGAAAATGACAGGGCTGTGACTGGATGATGGCAGGCGAGCTGAATCAGGGGTGTGGGGTGAAGTTAAGGATATGAAGGGAAATGGATCAAAACTGGGAAGGGCCATTGCTTTGAGTGTTCTCGAGCAACTCTGAGAATAGCTCTGAGAGAACTTGTGACTGACCCAAGGTCACACCATCAGCTGCATGTGGAGAAGCTGGGAATCAAACCCAGTTCTCCCAGATTAGAGTCCTCACTCCTAACCACTACACCCAACTGGCTCTCTTGGACATGAGCTCATACAGAAGACCCAATGAGCAGTTTAAATGTTTGTATAACAGCGATAGCTCCCAGCAGAAGTAAGGAGATGATGTTATTCTCTTATGTCTTCCCACTTAGGGATCCAGATATTCTGAGCTTTTTTTGTAGAACAAACCCAGCAGGAACTCATTAGCATAATAGGCCACACCCAACAGCAGAAACTCATTACCATATTAGCCCCCCGACAGCGCAGCTCCCTCTCAGGATCGGCTTGTGGCTTGTGGGGCGCATGGAGAATCTGAGGGAAGGAAGGCAGTTTCTGGATCAGCTTCCCCAGGGGCCTCACAGCTGCAGGGTGCCTGGGGAACCCGAGGGGGGGGGAGAGGCTGTAGGCATGGCCAACTCGGAAGCCAGCCAGAACTCCTTTCCTGTGCGTTCCTGCCCCAAAATAGCCCTGCAGATACTGAGCAAGAAACTGCCCAAGAGCTGCTGGGAAATTCCTGTAGGAAGTTCTGTACGTCCCTAATATACAAAATGATGCTTTTTGTGGTTTAATGCTCCAGCAAATTAAGTTTCTAAGCAGAATATGGCTTCTGGTCATCTCCTTCCATCCCTTGAGTTTAATGTGACTGAAATAACATGTCAAGAAGAACTAGAGGTGTATATTAGAATATGTCCAAGTGGGTGGATTCCCACACAATAGCCAATAACCATAGATAATATCTTATAGTTAATCTGAGTTTGGCTCCCTGTGTGTGGATTTTTTAAAAAAAATAGTATCTGCACACTAGAACCAGGGATGGGCAGAGGAAATGGTGAACTTGCAGGTTTAGAAAAATAAATAAATAAATAAAAATCCCGAAACAGTAAGAAAAAAATGACGGTGGTTTAAAATCTCCCAAAATCAAGAGTGCCAAGTGAGATCTCAGGTAACCTTGGGAGGCCACAGCATTCTGAGGTTGCCTAGCAACCATGGGCAGGGAGAAGGAAGAGAAAGCAGCCACAGAGGGGACCGCAGAAGTGAAAGAAAGCCAGCAAGAGGATGGGAAAGGAAGAAAAGGAGATGAAGGGTGGAGAGGAAATGGGAGTGAAAGCAGATAGGGCACTGAGAAATTGCAGTCAGTTTGAAGAGGATGGGATTCCCCTTGTCTATGAGACCCATTGGTTCCTGGTTGCTTTGTTCTGAATGTGACCACTGAGATTTCAGCTGTATTGTGTTCAGAAATGTTCCCCACCACCACCCTGGAGATGGAGTTCCACTCTTCCCTCTCAGAAATCCTGTTTAATTGTACATTGCTTACTCAGCTGTCCTTTGGTGTAACCATCATTCTTAATTTGCTTTAATTGATTGGTACTGACTATTCTAATAGATAATCACTCATGTGTAAGTGGGAGAAGTCTACTGTCATGAGCCAGGGCAGCAAGAGAACATGGAAGATGCAATAGAATGCTATAGAATATTTGCATTTGTCTGGGGAGGAGTCATAAGAACATAAGAGAAGCCAATGTTGGATCAGGCCAATGGCCCATCCAGTCCAACACTCTGTGTCACACAGTGGCCAAAACCCAGGTGCCATCAGGAGGTCCACCAGGGGGACCAGAGCTCCAGAAGCTCTCCCATTGTTGCCCCCCAAGCACCAAGAGATCCAGACAGAGTGTTCCATCCAGAGGGAATAGATGGCCCCAATTCTGCAGGAATCTCCCAGCCTCAATCACAAAGAACTGGAGCTTATTGAGGTTCCCATCAAAAGTAGCATCAAGGAACTCCTTGGGCATGGGTCGTTGGGATACTACAGGTCCTGGAACTGCCCGGCCCCACTGGAACTCCCTGCAGTTGTGGTGCTGGCTGCGGCGGGGCAGTCTCAGGCGCCCATTCCTCCTCTCCCTTGATTACTGCTGCAACCACCTGGGGGGGGGGGTCCATGATCATCTCTAGTATTTCCTTCTCCACCTTCTCTTGCAGAGCCTTGAATCTTCAGTCCATATGAGCCCACAGCTCACTCGAGGCCCCCATCGCCCCTTTTGATGGCCCCAGGACACTCGAGACCATTGGGAGGTCATACTGACTTATTCCAGACCCTTGTGTAGGCATCGACCACAATTCCAGGGGCATAGTTGAGAACTGAGTCCAGGAGTACTGGCCCCGTTTGAGTCTTTCATAGACCCACCGATTGGTGGTGGAAATTACTATCTCTTCCTGGGTAGTCACCGGCAGCTCTGATGGAGTGTTGGTTGTGGGTACTTTCTCCTCACCTTCCACGGTTGGGTGTGAGGCAGGATCGCAAGCAAGATTAGTGACATTCTGTGAGAGTCCTACAGAGTCAGTCACAACAAGTGGCTTCCAAGAAGCTGATCTTTATTGAGAAAGGTCTGCTATGGTTATCTACATGTTCTGTGTCAGTAATGGTTAGAACAATCCCCAGGCAGGGCAATTATACAGAAATCAAAGAGGGTCTCGCAAAGGAATGCAACCAATCATATAAATCACATAAAATGCACCCAAAATACTGACTTCTGGTTCTCAGGGAAAAAGTAGGAAGATACATAGCCAGGCACCAACAGTCCTCAAAGGTCAGAACCAGGCAGTGAGTGATAAGCAAGCTATGAGAAACAAAACATAACATTCCATGCACCTGACTTCACAGGGTGACTCATGCCACATCCCGGGCAGGGGATGGCAGCATTAGCTGACACCATCCCTATTAAAGACTAACAAAATTTGTGGCAGAGTATGAGCTTTTGTGAGTTACAGCTCATTGCTTCAGGTATCTAAAGTAGTGAGTTGTGACTCCTGAGTGTTCACACCTCACCACAAATTGTGTTAGTCTTTAAAGTGCCACTAATCTCCTGCTCTTTTCTACAAAGTCAGTTGGAAGCACATATTCATAGTAAAAAAGGGGGGCCCTAACAAATCTGTAGGGGAGGGGGCATGGCTATGCAAAAGTGCATAAGCTTTGCATGCAGAAGGTCCCAAATACAATCACTGGCCATCTCAAGTTGAAAGGAGCAATTAGTGGGAGATGTGAAAGCTCTCTACCTGAGTCCACCGATAGCCACTGCCAGTCAGAGAAGCCCATACTGCCCTTTATAGTCCAGTGGTCTGACTGAGTTTAAAGAAGCTTCATGTGTTCAGTAAAACCAAATCCATGTCTAATATCCAAAGAACTAGTTCTGAATGCTAACAAGAGTCTTTGACTTATATTACTTGAACAACACACCCCAGTTCTGCTTGGCAAAACATTTTTTGGAACCCAAGCTTTTTTTAGATGGTATGCCCACACTTACTGAGAGCCTGGCAACTCTGCCACCCACTATATGCTGCCACCATGTTGTCTGAGCAGAAGCAATGTGTATATTTTGCATGTACCTGCAGTTTAGTATGATAATGATATTACTAGTATGCCAGGTCTTCTACTCTGGTGGGACTCAAGAGACTTCCTGCCTAGCAGCTTTGGTCCCCCATCATCAGTTGGTAGGGTGGCAGGGTAAATAAGGGTGAGGATTGCTGATGCTATGGCATCGCTTCCCTTACAAACCTGGAAGTGATGTCAGAGTGCTGGGTGACAGTCTATGATTCCACCAAAATGTGCTCTCCCTAAACAACTGCATCCTGGATGTCTGGTTTTGGTGACCTGAATGGTGGATGTGTCCCTTCAGTGCTCTGAGGGACGCGCTCCATGACCTGGCAGAAGGAAGGGGGCTCAGATGATCCCAGTCCCCACGAAGCCTTTGCAGGGGGATCCAAGCCATGGAGCTCGAGGTGTGCCTCTCCCAAGGCTGATTGCCAAGGGATCGAGGCTCCTCTTTGCTCTGAAAGTCCCGCTGCCAAAGAAACAGTAATGGCACAAGGGGCACACACCGGGACAAGCAAGCAGCTGGTTGAGAGATTTCCTTTACTTGAGCGAAATATCTTCGATGAAGCGTGAGTTGTGATGAATCAGAAATGCAGATAAGTGGCCAGGTGAACAGCCCCTTAAACAAAAGTGAAGGGGGGAGCCCACCCCGTGAAACGTGGACAGAGAAAATCTCTTTAAAACTATCCATTAATTAAGGGGACTGAAAGCAAAGCGCTTTTTGATCCAAGTAAAGTGGAACCAAATGAAAATTCCCCAGCTTCACAGGCCATTGAACTTTTTGAAACTTTTCCTAAAGAGTAAACAAATGCACAGATGGCTGGGAGAAAAATGGCCCCCAAAACAAAACCTCCTTCAGGAAATGCCAGCCCAGCTGCTCCAATCACAAGGCTGGAAGCAGCTACAGACTTTCCCAGTGTGCTGGCAGCGGCATTGCACCCTCTGCTGGACCAGCTGACTTCACTGGACATCAACTTCAAATCACTACAAAAAGAGCTAAAAGAAACAAAGACTAGAACACAGCTAACATCAGAATTGCTTAAGAAGGTTGATGCCAAGACAACTAAACTTAAAAAACGACTGGAGAATGTGGAAAAACAGAACCTCAGGTGAATATCAGTTGTTGCAGCTACAAATGGAAAAATCAACTTATGTACTGAGATTTCAAGGTGCCCCAGAGCATGATGGAGAAAATCTTAAAAAAAAAAAAAAAAAAACTTTGAGCGATGCCTTGGGGCTGGTTGCAGATTTAAAAGCAGATTTTCTACAAAGCGAAATGGATATGGTTTATAGAACCTATCCAGAATATATAAAGAAAAACAATCTGCCTGGAAAAGTCTTTGTGAAATTCTCCAAAAGATACATGAGAGACCAGATACCTAAAGTGACTAATGGGACTACTCTAAGAATCGAGGACAAGGAAATAAAAGTTTTAAAGGACATTCCATTTGAGACTAGAAAGAGGAGGAGACAATACAGAAGCCTGGTTATAATTTTACAAAAAAAAAATCAACATCCTACAGATGGTTTATACCAGAAGGCCTCACCTTCAAATATAAAGATAAGAAAACTAGAATAGACTCTGTTGCAAAAGCTAAAGCATTTTTGGAGCAATTACAGGAAACTGAGAAGATGGAAGGCCCAGCAAAGGATGACAATGCAACAGACCATAGCGACACGGGAAGCAAAAAAGATTCAACATCTGAATCCAATGGAGAAGAATCAAAATCTGAACATGGGGCAGCTGCCCCAAAAACTCCCAAGACGACAAGAATATGATCTCAGAAATAAGAAAAACTAATTTTAAGCTAGTTATTGCTATGGCTTGATCTTTAGTTGAAACTGAATTCTTGGACACTTTCTTTGGTTAAAAGATCTGCTTTACTACAATATTAATACAACATAAGGTTTGCTTCATTGTATTTAGGCTAACGTAACTGAAACAATGGTTTAAGCAAAATCTTTATGTATATGACCACTGCTACTTGGGGTTTTAGTGGTTTTCTTTTCTTTCTCCCATAGATGTTAGTGTCCCTCCCTTTTTTATTTCGGTAGTTTTTAGAATAAAAGCAATAAAAAAAATTAAAAAACCAGCAACAACTGCATCCTGATGTAGCTTTATACCGAGCCAAAATCGGAGGCAAAGGAAGCTGGCGTTACAGCAGAATGAAACAGCATTACACAGCAGATGCAGACAGGGTGGATGTCACTTTCAGGTTCACACCAGTGACACTGTGGCATTGGAGTGATGTCATGTCCCCAGTCCAAAATCCTCTCACCGGGTGCCAGCATTGGGCAGCTAACTCTAGGTATTTCCATGGAATTATGCTTGCTAAAGGCAGGGCCTTAGTTTCCCCCAGAGCTCTTTTTGTAGAAAAAGCCCAGCAGGAACTCATTAGCATATTAGGCCACACCCATGACAGCATAACTCATTAGCATAGTAGGCCTCACCCCACGTTACCAGAAGTGTGGTCATCCAGCGACACCCACCTTTTGCTTCTTATTTTATTTACCTCGTTTATTGTGTTGTCAAAACCAATAAAAACATTATTTTTTGTTTTGACAAAACCAATAAAAACATTATTTTCTGTCCCATCTATACAAAACCTTGCCTGAACCAATATCTTATGTCCAGCCATTATTCCCACACTGGATTGGAATCGACTCCTAAAGGTTAGATTCCCATGGAAATCAGCTTGCCGTCCTGCAGAACTAGTACACTGAATATGATTTTTTAGGGTTGCCAACCTACAGGTGGGGTCTGGAGATCTCCTGGAATTATAACTGAGCTCCAAACTACAGAGATCAGGTCAATGACTGCTTTGGAAAGTGGAGTCCATGGCATTATGCCTTGCTTAGGTCCCTCCTTCCCCCAAACCCCACCTCAGGCTCCACTCCCAAATCTCCAGAGATTTCCTCAACCTGGAGTTAGCAACCCTACTTCACTGGCAGAAGAACCCTAGGTTTGTGGATGCACTCGAAAGGAGTAGTTTGTGGACTATTTTATTCAAGGTACAAACATTTATTCAAGGTATAAGATTTCATGTGCCACTTACACTTCTTCAGATGGAAGAAGTCTGCATGCACATAAAAGCTTATACCTTGGATGAAACTTTGGACTCCAACTTTATTCTACTACTTCAGACCACCATGGCTTCCCACCTGAATTATTACACTATAATATTTTTACAAGCAATTATGTACCAGTGGAGTGGTTACCATGCAGAGTCTGTCCCACAGGTAAAATTATCCTGTGAACAGGTGGTCTTTACCACATAAAATATCACTACCATCACAAGATCACCAATCGTTGGAAGTCAACTCCTCAGAAGCAGAAATCTCTATTAGGAGGTTTAAGAACGTCAACTTTGCTGGCCCATTAAAGGCAGATGTCAGCCCAGTGGCAAGAGAAGAGGGACAATCATCTTCTTCAGAAACTCTGCACACTTTTTAAATTTCACAAAACAGGCAATCTCCAAATTGCTGCTGACCATGCTCATTTTTAGTTATAACTCTGTTTCTCTGCAGATGTCCCCCAAAGTCCCCCAAGTAAGAGTCAAGTGTTCTGCCAACACATACAACAATGAAGCTACTTTTTCAGATGTTTTCTCTTGCATGGCAGTTAGCACCAAACCACTTTAATACAGACTTTAGACACACATATATTTACAAGCTATTCCCAACAAGACACAACAAATACTCAGGCTTCAAACTTACTTTTCTTAAACAGAAAATGCCATGAGAAAACAAAAGAGATTCTCAAAAATTAAAGATATCAAAACCAGCATTTCCTGGGCTCTCTGCTTTTTTACACCCCTCCCCTTTTCCAATAATATTTTTTTTTACAAAAACAGGTGCGTGTGTGTGGGAGAGAGAGAGTGGGAGGGAGGGAGGGGAGAGGGAGGGAGGGAGAGAGGTAGGGGGAGAGAGAAAGAGATAAAGGGAGGGAGAGAGAGGGGGTGGGGGGAGAGAGAGAGAGGAAGGTAGGTGGGGGAGAGGCTGTTGCAGGTAGGGAGAGAGAGTGGGGAGAGAGAGAGGAAGGAAGGAGCCCAGGGAAGGTGGCAGCGGGGGGGGGGAGTGGCTGTTGCTGCCTTTCCTGGGCTCTGTGCTTTGGCACAGAGCCCAGGAAAGGCAGCAGCAGAGTGCCCTAAAGGTGGCGGGGGGGGGGGAAGCCGCCATTGCCTTACCTGTCAGCTTTTTCCTCCTTGTGGCCCCACTGAGGGCTGCTGGAAGCAGGAGATGGGGCTCTGGCCCTAACTAACCCCTGCTCTTTGCCCTTAAAGGTATAGCTCCCTTTGAGGGCAAAGAGCTGGGAGGCCAGACCTCGCACTCACTCGAGTGTGGGGCTCTTTTCTGCTGGTAGCAAGGGGTGGGGTAGGCTCAGACACCAGATGGAACTCTGTTCCGGTGCCTTCTGGCCCAAAAAGAGCCCTGGGCTGGAGACAGACTGCCAGTCTGCCACGCCTCCGCGGCGTGGCAGACTGGGGCGGGGGGAATTTCCCCCGTGGTGCAGCATTCGCACGCCGCCGGAAGGAAGCCGACTGCAGCATTCAGACTGCGGGCGGTTTCCTGCAGCGGGGGGCGGACACCGCGCGGCTGCCCCTGCCCGCGTGCGTTCACACCCGCTCTGGCGGGTGGAACGCGCGCGCGGCGCGCAGCAGCAGCCAAGCACCACTTTGAAGTGGTGCTCGGCTGGTGCGGGAGGAGCGCGGCGCCGGACGCAATGTGTCCGGGCCACCTCCTGGGGGCAGATGCGGCCGTCTGAACGGCCGCTCTGCCTCCGCTTCTGAAGCGGAGGCAGAGCGGCCGAGACTACCAATCTGTCCTCGGCCCTGGTTTTCCCAGCTATCAAGAACAACCTAGGTAGTGCTAGTCCAATTTTTTTTTTTTTGTTCACACTCTCTTACTTGAACTGCCAAGAAGGTAGTTTGGTCTCTGGGCTACAATTATTTGCAAATCTCAGGCTGCTTAACTAGCAGGAACCCCACTGAAGTCATCTGCTCTTCATATTCTAGAACAGGAAGTTTCAGAACTGTGTCCTGGTCTCTCTGCTGTGACTCTTGACATGCATTGCCAATTAATTTCCATGACTGTGATAGATCTACTGACAAAGGCAGACCTTCTCATCAGATTTCAAGGTCTTACTGCTGGAGGTCAGGCTGCAAGCATCAATCATCTAATACATTTTTTTTGGAAGTTACAACAAAACCCTTCCGATGGTAGTGAAGAAATGCTTAAGGGTTATCATCGAGAAAAGAGAAAGATTTAATCCCCCCCCCCCCAAGAAACTATACCAACTAGATTTCCTTTTCAAGGTAAGATTTACATACTGCAACATACATTTCAGAAAACTAACAACTCCCCTGTGTGACAGAGATGGAAAACCCCATAAGAACATTGGTATGGACACACACACACCTCAAGTTACAAAATGTCCATTTCCTTGTATAGGACAGGGTACTTGCATTTTTAAAAAAAATGTAAAATGGGATTCAGCCCAGATTTTCTGTTTTTAGTTTTAAAAATAATGTATTATATTTCTGTTTTATAGGAAACCAAAGACTGGAGGCTTTTCTTTTTATAGCACGCACACACAGACATATGGGAACAGCCATTTACATTGCAAAGCTGTTGTGCAGAGGGATAAGATGAGAAGCAGCAAGAACTTTGCCCACCAAAAAGAGCTACTGAAATGCTTAATAATCATCCATATTTCTTGTCCACTGACCCATCTTCCAAGCTGCACTTAAAGGCCACCGATTGGCACTTACAATAAGAGTGGATTTTAATATATAAATTAACTCCCCTCCGAGAAATCACATCACTTCAAGCTCTTACTGTATTTGACCGCCGCCACCTATTTGTTCCGAAGACAATGTAGCCCTGAAGTGGGAATTTGAACATTAGCCTCCTTGTAACCTCAGTATTGCATTTGTGGTTCCTTGAAATATTTCAATTAAAGTAAAAAACAAGAGTTGCCGTTATTTACTCTTTAATTGCAGGTCTCATTATTTCTGTGGGGCTTCAGGGGCTTGAAATAATGAGCACTGGGAAGAAATAATAAGAACCTTAGCTTCCTCTTTCAAAAAGGGAAGGGTAATGTTCAATTCCTAAGTGAACTGAGAAACGATTAGAAAAGGTATTTCAATGTGAATGAAAAGGCTGGGGTGTTTGAAAAAAAATCCCCACTGATGTACAAATCACATGATCTGCAAGTCAGTCACATAATTTGAGCATGAAAATTTCTGTGAGTCTAGTTATGACATGTGTCTAGGGATGGGCACAAGCTGGCTGACAAACTAAAGTTTGTCATGAATTTTGGGTGGTTCGTGATTTGGGAAGTGATGTTTGTGAACTGAAGAAGAACTGCTGTGAACTTCCACAAATTTTGATGCTGTTTGTAGTGGTTTGTGATGAGCAGAAAGCAGGGGTGGAGAGCAGAAAGCTCAACTGTTTGGTTTAAATGGCTCAGAGCCATCTAAGCAACTGCTTTCTGCTCCCTGCGAAAAGCCATGGGTTTAAACTTTCCGTGGCTCACAAACTGATACAAACCAGTTCAGTTTACAAACCGGTGTATTGGTTCATGGTTTGGTTCGTGGTTCAGCCACAAACCACAAACAGAACTGCAAAAATGTGATATGGGCCCATTCCTATATTTGCCTACCATTTGGATATATGTATCCTCCCTAATCAGTGGTCTTAGACTGGAGTGGGATCCCTGACTTGTTGTTCTGGGAGGGGAAAAATGTTTGTTTTTAACCGGGTGAGAGATGGGTTTTGTGTATATTACTCAGACCAAGGTGAGAGATGGCTCTGGATTTGTGTTATTATTATGTTTTATGTTTCCAAGATCTAGCTAAGAGGTGGGTCACGACTTCTGTACAAGGGACATTAAGGGTGGGTGTGTCTTTTTTGGGGGGAAGGGGGTTATGCTTCCAAGACCTAGCTAAGAGGTGGGTCAGGACTTCTGTACAAGGGACATTAAGGGTGGGTGGGTCTTTTTTTTGGGGGGGGGGTGTTATGCTTCCAAGACCTAGCTAAGAGGTGGGTCAGGACTTCTGTACAGGGAACATTAAGGGTGGGTGTGTCTTTTTTTTGGTGTTTATTGGGGTTTTTTGCCTGCTGGTGGGGGAGATGTGCTTGGGGGGACAGAATGGGTGAAAGATGGTGCCCTGATTCTCAGGGTCTGGGGTAGGAGGAACTATGGTGGTGGGAGAAGAGCAGGCAAGGGAGGGGAAAGGACAGCAGAACCTGTGTGCGGTTTCCCCTCTTGGCTCTTCTTCGACCAAAGTGATATTGGTAACCAACAGCTTGTCAGGCTATAAAATCCTGCTGCTAAATGCCAGGTCAGTCACAGGAAAAATTCTGGATGAGAGGGCTGACCTGGCATGTATCAATGAGACTTGGCCAGGAGAGGAGGGAGGGGTTGATCTCTCACAATTGTGCCCCTCACAGGGTACTTCATGCTCAGCATAGGTCTCCTGGGTGGTACAACAGTTGCTGTAGTTATCCTCCCAGCATGGGATAATATTCTATTATCTTCTCTTCTCCCAGGAAATCACCAGTTTTGAGGCTGCATTAACTAATGTTGGGATTGAGAGACAGTGTACCACACACTCCACTGTCTAACAGTCTCCTTACCTGAGCTGACAGAGGTTGGCTCAGGAGTGGTGTTGAGGACCCCTGGACTGGTTGTCCGGGGGACTTCAACATTCATGCCAAAGTGGTCTTGTCAGGAGTAGCTCAGGATTTCATGATCTCCATGACAACCAGTGGCC
The DNA here is from genome assembly GCA_029233225.1 of Lepidodactylus listeri. Taxonomy (NCBI): domain Eukaryota; kingdom Metazoa; phylum Chordata; class Lepidosauria; order Squamata; family Gekkonidae; genus Lepidodactylus; species Lepidodactylus listeri. The sequence goes on from JARCFY010000006.1 coordinate 113,558,383, forward strand.
CATCTCAGGTAATAACTGGTCCTACACACTGTGCAGTCACTCTTGATCTGGATTTTTTTTTTCCTGGTTATACCATACTATTCAAAATCTGTGTTCCTGGATGCTATTCCTAGCTTTGAAATGCAATTTCATTAGGCTAGACCTTACACTTCTGTTCAAATCCTCTGGCACAGGAGCAAAGGCTGAAGTTGTAGCACCCTCTAGAGTTCCCTTCTTCCCTGGCAGAGCCTTAGGCGGGCCTCAAATGGGCCTAAAGGAGGGGTTCCACCCAGCTCTCTTTCTCTCAGTCCTGCTTGTCTCCTCCCCACATTACAGTCTAGGGAGTGGTCAAGCCCTTCCTTCTTGGCCCTTCCCGGACCTGCCTTTTGAAGGGTTCCCTGGGGGAGCCGCACCCCTGGCTTCTCCTCCTCTCTCCAGTCCAGGAGCCAGGCCCTGTGGATTGTAAGGAGCTATGGCCAACAGGGCTTCCCTTTGGGTATGGTCACACTCTGCCCCCCAGCCTCCTCTAAAGGAGCTTGCTTCCAGTCCCCACAGACTTTGTGAGGCTTGGACTGCTTGTCCCCCTTTTCCACCCTCCCCTGGTCCTGGCCTTGTTAATTTTGGCGAATTCATTAATAACATACATTGTGCAATTAAGTAACTATGATAAGTCTAAAGTGCATTTTTTGGACGTACAAATCAAAAGGGTTGGCATTACCCCACATACAGATGTTTATAGAAAGCCTACAGATGCCAATACATACTTAGCAGGAGATAGTTTCCACCCAAGTAGCTTAAAAAGAACCTTCCATATTCCCAGTTTATCCCAAGAGTTTAAAAAAAACACCAACCAAAGTTCTGATAGGATGATGAACATCAACCACACCATCTCAGGCTTAATTCACTTGCTCATCTTCTAACATTGTATATGACATTAAATGCCAACAATAGCAGAAACAGGTCAAACCCTACGTCAAAGGATAAATGGACACGAATCTGACATCAAGAATCACAAGACTGAGAAACCTGTAGGAGGACACTTCAGTCTTCAAGGACATTCAATGGGTGACCTCAAAGTAGCTGTTTTATTGCAAAGGAACTTCAGGAACAGACTAGACAGGGTACTGGTGAGTTGCAAGTTATTATAACACTCAGGACAATGGTATCCCCAGGACATAACTCACTACATAGGCTTATCTCATTACATATGCTAACCTCATTCAGCCCTTACATCTGTATTCTCACCAACCTCCCCCCCGCAAAGGGCCATACATTTCCTTTATTTTATTTTATTTCTTATTTGTAATAATAGATTAGAATAGTAGTTTGTAATGTAACAGTATGAATAGTAGAATGTAATGTGATTTGGAATGATAGACTGGAATGTATTTCTCTGGTCTGGGGACAGTGGAGATAACTCTACACAGCCAATGGTCCCACTTCAAATAAGAAGATGCTGCAAGGCCCCCTCCATGCTTGAGAGGAGATGGATGGAGCGTAATGGCAGAGTCTCAGTTAATTATTATCAGCATCCCACTGTAAAGGGTACATCTGCTCATCGGTCTTCAATTTCCTTCCCTATGTTTCCCCCCAGAATTAAACCCAAACAAATGGTAACCATCAGGGATCATTTCGTAGAAAAAGAGGTGCAGGAGCTCATTAGCATAACTCATTGGCATAACTCATTTGCATATGCCACACCCCCTAACATACCGGAAGTGTGTCAGAAGGCAACACCCACCCCTCAGGCTCCACTCCACAGGTGAGTGAAACTGACCTGCTCTTCCTCCATTCCCTTCCCCATCCAATACTTTGTGCAATAAAAATAAGCAAAAAAAAATTCTCTTCCTGCTCCCTTGAAACCACCAGGTTTCAAGTAGACTTGAGATACCCAGGACATGTGCACCACCCATCCCTTTCCCTTCCCCTCCCCACAACAAGACACCCTGTGAGGTAGGTGGGGCTGAGAGAGGTCTTTTGAGAACTGCTCATGAGAGAACAGCTCTGAGAGAACTTGTAAATGGTCCAAGGTCACACCAGCAGCTGCATGTGGAGGAGTGGGGAATCAAACCCGGTTCTCCCAGATTAGAGTCCAACTCCTGACCACTACACCAAACTGATGGGGTAGAAGCTGCTGAAGGGTTGGTGAAATTTCTCCAGTACTTATGTGCCATGTGCCCAGATAAAAAATGGTATACTTAGAAAATGTATATGCCACCTTGAGCAAGTCTCTGGAAAAGCAGCACACAGTCATAAAAGGAACAATGATAAAATTATCAATATTAAAACAAAACATTAAAAACAATAAAGACCCTAGCAGGGCTTTCCCCGGGGCGCTGCGCCTCTGCACTGCTTGGGGAAGCCAAGGAGGGGGCGGGGCTTGGTCATGTGCCCGCCCCCTGGGCTCCTCACTCCCGGAGCTGCGCTCCTGTGCACTCCTGCTCCAACGGACCCCTGGTAACCATATAAACTAAGCTTGTCATTCCTGTTTGGTCCTTGCTTCTGTTAAACATCTTCATTATCTAGTATGCTAATTTACTATGCTCATCTTCTGCCTATATGTATGGATTGGTAATTTCCATTTCATTGTATCGGAGGAAGTGTGCAAGCACACGGGGGCTTGTACCTTGGATAAAACTTTGTTGGTCTTAAAGGTGTCACTGGACTCAAACTTTGTTCTGCTGCAGCAGTCCAAGACGGCTAACCCCACCTGAATTAATTTTGAGTGGTTATTTCTGTGGCTTGGAGCCCACGCTTCTCTGATTAACAATGCTGATCCGGGAGATGATTTTTTCTTTCTTTTTTTTCTTTTCCTTTGGCTGTGGGAGGAGCAGAATTACATATCACATGGGAGGTATTGCATCATCCTTTTCCTCCATCGTATAGCTGACCAAATTACAACAAACATCCATTACAACAAATTACAACAAACATTATGACACATCCAGAAACACTTGAAACTGTATACCGCGTCTGTTTATGTCTGTTCTCCTGAGGGTTATGTGTTCATTTGCATATTTATAATATAACTCAGCTCATATATAATTTTATATATAGATTATAATATCAGTGGATGAATTATGTGTGTGGATGGTTACCATGTGAAAGTATCCACAGTCTGCTTTGTTAGAGAATATCAAATCACACAATATGAGGTTGAAATGGTTTTTTGTATCCCCCCCCCAGAATTTCCCCAAAGAATTAAATGCAACATTAATAATACTTAATTCTATTTTAACAAATTGGCTTTTATTCATTCATTTATTTATTTTACTTTTATTCCTCCCTCCCTACAAGCGGGCTCAGGGCAGTTCACAACACAACTATATAAAGATATAAAGCAAAATAAATAGTCTAAAGTATAGACTGAATTAAACTTAACCCCAACCATGACATGGCACCATAATGTAATTCTAGCCCCCAATTTGTAATTAAAAATTAACAGTTAACAATGGGGGGAGGGGAGTGGAAGCAGTTTGCAAGGCAGATAGTTGTTAATACTAGCCATTAAAACTGTTAAAAACTGTTGCTGTTCTCAACTGTATGCTTGGCGGAACGTATCTGCCTTGCATGCCCTGTGGAATTGTAATAGATCCCGCAAGGCCCTGATGTTAGTAGGCAAAGAGTTCCACCAAGTCCGAGCCAGGGCCGAAAAGTCCCTGGCTCTGGTTGAGGGTAGTGCCATGGGTGACAACAACCATGCTGGGCCCCTGCCCAAGTTAACAGCACAGCAGGAGTTGCCAGTATTACCAGAACTGGAAGCTTGCCGCTGCCAGCACCCGAACCAGTAATCCCCACACCTGGTCTGGCAGCAGCTGATGAGGTACAGGTGCAAACAGAAAGCCTGCCTGATTCACCTCCATGGGTGGCTTGGCTGAAGGACCAACTCCACAAGGATTTATCAACCCACCACAGAGATGCATGCTGGTAGGGAAGGCGGGTGCCGAGCTCTGACAGGAGCATCACTGCCACTAAGGGAAGCACTGCCAGAGGCCTATATAGCTCTTGCTCGGGGTTTGGCTCTCTGTGGAAGTGACGAGTTGCATCTGTGCTGACCTCATGCCCACAATTCGTGTTTCTGAACCTCACTCCTGTTTGGCTTCCTGACCTCCTGCTTCGGACATGTATTCTCTTGGACTCTCAACTTGGCTCCTGTTCTGTCTCTTTTGGTTATGACTCCTGGATCGAACCTGCCTCCTAGCCCAGCCCGTGACAGATAGCCAGACGCTCTTTGGGCCAGGGACTTCCAGTAGATGTTGGTCACTTGCACATAATGTTCTCCGAGGGACATACCAAGGTCCCCCGTTCCTCAGGTATGTTGGTTCCTGACCATTTATGGCTTTAAATGTCAAGACCAAAACCTTGAACCTGACCCGGTACTTGACATGGAGCCAGTGCAGCTGGTGGAGCACACGTTGTATATGTGCAGTTATCAGTGTCCCTGTGAGGACCTGCACTGCTGCATTCTGAACAAACTGTAACTCCTGGGTCAGCCTCAAGGACACCCCAGCATACAGCAAGTTACAGTAATCAAGCCTAGAGCTGACCGTTGCATGGATCACTGTGGCTAGTTCAGGGCAAAAGAGGTATGGGGCCAGCTGCCTGGCTTGGCATTAGGGCTGCCAAGTCAGCCCGGGGGGTGGGGGATCCCCTGCTACAGGGGTTCCCAATCCGCCGGCCAGCATTTGGCTGGCGGGGAGAACCCCACCCCCCTTCCCCAACGTAATGATGTCACCCGGAGGTGACATCATCACATTGGGGGCGTTGCCAGGGTGACGCTCTGGCAATCGCCCCAAAACTCTATGATACCATAGAGTTTTGGGGTGATTGCCAGAGCGTCGCCCTGGCAATGCCCCCAACATGATGACGTCACTTCCGGGCGACGTCGCTGGGCGCGCGCGCTTCACACACATGCCCGGGAAACTCCCGGATGATGGAGGACTCCCCCCCGCCGGTAAGTAAGGGACACTTGCCAACCCTACTTGGCATAGTTGGAAAAACACCAGCCTGGCCACATTTGGGACCTGGGCCTCCATTGACAGGGAGGCATCCAGGGCCACACCCGAGCTCTTGTCTGTCTGTGCTGGGAGCTGGCACCCCACACCCAAGTATCCCCAACCCAGCCAGAGCACCTCCATCTTTGACGGATTCAATCTCAACAGGCTCTGCTTCAGCCAACCAGATTCAGTCTCAACTGGCCCTGCTTCTCCCCTAATATATTTTCAGACAACATCACCTGGTCAGAATTTATTTATACTGTTTGTTTTCCAGGTGTGTGTTTAAAAATTATGTTATAGACTAAGAACCACTGAGGAAGCTTTTGATGCCGAAACGTGTATGGTCATGAGTTGATTATTTGATATTTTCATCAGTTTTGTATATGGAATTATAGCCGTGCATGTAAATCTTATTCCTCATGACTCTGATTGTAGTCTGTTAATCAGGCCCTTTGTTTTGATTATTTTATCGTGTACACCATTTATTAAACATTTCTTCTGGTACAATTTTTTTATTTACTGTAGCTTGCCTCTCCTGCCCTATATCGGGCCAGTTCCCACCCTGCTTCCTTTGCTGTCACCACACTCCCATGATCCTTCAGGCTTGGCTGAGGATTTGACACATTGCTGGGCCGCTCCCTTGGCTAGGCAGCCTCCAACAAACCTGGCTGCTGCCAACCCGTCCTTGTTCTTTCCACCTCTTCTGGTGGATTCGCAGCCACCTGTGTCACTCTGCTGCTGGGGCATGCTTTGACCTCCCTGACTGCATGGGACTCCCATAGGGCTCTTCTTGCTGTGGCTGGCCCTGGGACACCTCCTCCACCCATGTTGGTAAGTGCAGGGACACTGCCTCCAGGCAACTGGCTTTACTCTGATTTCCTGCAAGGTGACAATTGCCATACGTGGTGCTATACAGGTTCCTTCAACTTTTCCCAGTTTACTTCTTCATGACAGAGCTATGTCCAGATGGGGAGCCTTTTTTCTCCCACAGAAGTTCAACTCATAGGAATTCAGTTGCTGAGAAAAAAAGTCTTCCTTCTCCTGCAGCAACTCACAGAGCTAAAGTCCTTTTGGGCAGCCATTACACATCAAGGCCTACCAGCTCTACGTCAGAGAAACTCTAAGCAAAAAAGATATGTTGATAACACCTCTCTGAATCCTTCTCAAGACACTCCATTCTGTATTCCCCATAGCACTCCTGCTGAACTCATGAATAAAACTTAGGAACAAGTGTCGTAAACGAAGAGTTGCCAACTCTGGGTTGGGAAATTCCTGGAGATTTTGAAGGTGGATCCTGGGAAGTGTGGGGTTTGGATAGGGGGGAGACCTCAACAGGGTACAATGCCATAGAGTTTACCCTCCAATGCAGCCATTTTCTCCAGGGGAACTGATGTCTGTCATCTGGAGATCAGTTGTAACAGCATAGGGTTGCCAGACCCCCCAGTGGAGGCGGGAGTCTCCCACCATCAGGCCCTGCCCCCAGCTGCCAATCAGATGGCCAGCGGAGAGGAGGGGGCTTACCAGGAGAATGAGAAAGGCCCAGGCCTCATCACCAGCATTGTACAGGTAGTGATGTCATCACACCAACGATGCCTAGATATTTGATCAAAAACTCTATGGTAGAAGCCAGTTTTACTACAGAGTTTTTGCCCACATACCAGAGCATCACAGCGATGTCACCACTTGATGATGTCACTTCCTGCATGACGCCATCAACGAACCCTGGGCTTTTCTCTTTCTCCTGTTAAGTCCCTGGAGTTCTCCTGGAATTGCAACTGATCCCTAGACTACAGATATCAGTTTTCCTGGAGGAAACAGCAGCAGTACAGGGAGCCACTGTGGGATCACAACCCCACTGAACATCCTGTGCTCCCCAGGCACCCCCCCCCCCCCAACTCCCAGGGATTTCCCAAGCCAGACTTGGCAACCCAGAGTCGCAATCAGGCCTCATATAAAACAAAACACTGAGGCCAATTTGCAAGTTTCTGCTTGGGTAAAATACCTGTGTGATAGCACAGCATCCTTGCTGCTATATTCACGGGTGATAGGAGAACCCGTTCTTTCTGATCTGCAATGCAAAACCTCTCTGGAATTAGTCAGACGCTCAAGGCCCCATTGACAAGGCCCCATCGTTTTCCTGAGGAGCAGAACCTTTGTGAAGAGCGGAAACCAGTCGGGCTGAAGTCAGCGCTTTTTTTGAAAGCCCTGATTGATTCAGCAGTCATTTTGACCTCTTAAACCCAGCAGTGCCAGTCAGAGTCTGATCTGGTACAGACGTATGACTGCATTAATGTCATGGCTGATGCAGGCTGACATGTTTGCCTTTCAGAAGTGAAACCTAAGTGCAGCAAATCTGCTAAAGCAAAAATGACTGAAATTCAGAATAGGCTGGGGAAAATATATATATATATATATATATACACATATATATTGGGCCAGCATTGTTTGGTTAAAAAAGAAAGCTTTTGAGAAATGCTGAGTGCGGAGACGGAAAGCAAGATGGCACGCCGAGTGGGAGATGGTTCACATTTTCATTCTTTACAAGGTGAAAATTAACAGGAATTAATTTTCTAGTAGATTTTGTTATGTCCCCCTTTGGCCTTGAGAATGGACTAACAAATGCCCAGGCTGGTTTATAATGAGAATAGTTTCAATGTGAGTGCTGTAGCCACACTCAGAGGTCATTTCGCGAGGGAACGAGCAGGAACGGCATTCTGGGAGTAACAAACCAAGGAGTAGGGGATGTGGCATATGCAAATAAGTTATGCTAATAAGTTATGCTAATGAGCTCCTGCACCTCTTTTTCTATGAAATGACCCCTGGCCACACTTATGGCCACACATGAGTCATGTGGATGTACGGTTTGTCAGAACATAAGAAGAGCTCATCTGGATCAGACCAGGGGCTCAGCTAGTCCAGCACCCTGTCTCACACAGTGCCAGACCAGTTCCTCTGGGGAGTCAGCAACAGAGAACAGAGGCCAAGGCCTTCCCCTGATGTTGCCTCCTGGCACTGGGATTCAGAGACTGACTGCCTCTGAACATGGAGGTTACCCTCAGTCACTATGGCTAGTGGCCACCGACCCATCCTCCATGAATCAATCTAATCCCCTTTTAAAGCTGTCTATGTCTGTGGTCATCACTCCCTCCTCTGGCCACAAATCCCACATTTTAATCAATCGTCGTGCAAAGAAATATTTTCTTTTGTCCATCCTGAATCAATCTTTCAACTGGCAGCCCCTTAATGGTGGAGTTTGATGGTGGCCAGCATTTTCTAGTGAAGTGAACACTAGGGATCGGCACAAACCAGGAAAATGTGGTCCATGATGGTTTGTGGTTCATGGTGTGCCTGGTTCGTGAGCCACAAACCATCACAAACTTTTAGGAGCCAAATAAACTGTTTCAGTTCATGAGGATCATGATGTGGTAGAATCCCCCCCCCTGGTGTTCTAGAGACACCAATCTTGCTGAGGATCTCTGGCCAACACTCCTCTATCTGCCTTCTAAATTTGGTGAGGATTGAGTTTACAGGATCTGAGTTATCACCCCCAAGAACATGCCCCCCCAGGAAAGTGCTTTCTGCGGGAAACAACACGTGCAGGTTCAGGAGGTTCAAGAGTATGTAGAATGGACCAGGGCTTTTTTTGGTAGAAAAAGCCCAGCAAGAACTCATTAACATAATAGACCACACCCAACAACAGAAACTCATTAGCATATTAGGCCACACCCCAGAGAGGGCAGCTCATTAGCACATCAAGCGGGGGGGGGGGCTGGGAAAGCACACGGCAGGCATGGAAGCTTGCCTCTTTACCTCCCTGAGCTTCTCCGCCCCACTTTAGCATCGCCTTTCTAGTCTACCCCCCACCCAAACCAGATGGCTGGGGAAAGGAGCTGCTAAAATGCCTGGGATCTGAAAGATCCCAGGTACTTCAGCATCCCCTTTCTAGTCTCCTGCCCCCCCCCCCATCCAGAGAACCGGGTAAATGTGTTGCTGAAGTGCCTGGGATCTGAAATATCCCAGGTACTTCAGCATCGCCTTTCTATCCTACCCCCTCACTCCCATCCGGAACCAGACAACTGGGGAAATGCAGTGCTGAAGTGCCTGGGATCTGAAAGTTCCCAGGCACTTCAGTATCTCCTTTCTAGTCTCCAACCCCCTCCCCCCCTCGAAAGATTGGGAAGGTATGTTCACCTGGCTGCCCTCAGTCTCCCCAGCCAGCCTGCCAAGGCGCGCAGGCTGGGGAGACCAAGAACAGCCAGACAAACATGTCCCGTTCCTTCCCTGAGGCCTCTCCACTTTTGCAGAGAGACTCGAGGATGTATGGGGGGGGGGATGGGTAAATGCCTTTCTCTCCCTTCCCCAAATCAGGGAGGGAAAGAAAGGCATTTCCAATGTGCCTGGGTTCCCTGCCTGCCCTTTCCAGCTGGGACAGGTCAGCTAGAGAAGGGAAGGCAGAGAGAGGCTTTTCCTTCTCAATTTCACTCTCAGCTGACTGGAGGGGAGTCGAATTGACAAAGGAATCCTGAGGGGCTCCCCAGAGGGAAAGACATCATTTTAACATGCAGCCTTTCCCTCTTGTGTGTAACGTGGGGAGGGCAGCATGCTCTGTAGCCATGCATGCACAGAAGGTTTGGTTGTAGGCGTGGCCAACTCAGGAGCCAGCTGGAACTCTGTTCCTGTGTGTTCCTGCCAAAAAAAATAGCCCTGAAATGGACCCTGTGCAAGCTAGAGACATCAAACTTGCACTCATGGTTCTCTACATTTTCTCCAAGTTATGTGCAGATTGGACTTAGGGCGTCCAAGTTATGGCCCCCAAAAGATGCCCCCAGGAAAGTGCTTTTGGGGAAAATGTCAATCACAGGTTCAAAACTGGATAGAATGGACCCCCTGCAAGCTATACACACCAAACACACAAGTAACCCCAACCTGCCACCCGCTCCTCTACAATCTCTCCAAGTTGAGGGTGGCTTACATTTCTGGGTCCAGTTACAGACACCCCAAAAAGTTCTCCCCTGTGCACTCTCTGGAAAAGACAGCTGCAGTTGCAGGAGTCTATGTAATAGCTCTGGTACAAGCCAATGACAGCAAACTTACACAGAAATTTCATCTGGGCAGACCCATCCCCAGCCAGACACTAGAAGCAAGGCAAGCATCCCATTTATGCTTGTAGCCCCCCCCCCCCCAGTCTTCAAAGGCAGGTTCTGAAGGCAGATACCCTAGCCACACAACAAAAGCAAGGGAAGCATGCCCACAACTCTCACAATGCCCCCCCCCCCGACTGAAACACACAGGTCCATCAACCAGGGTGTCTTCTTCTATACAGCAAAGGAATGGAAATGAATGTTGAGCTGGCAGGGCTACCCCAAGTCTCCAAAAGCAGGTTCTGAAGGACAGAAAGGCAGACATCCCCAGAGGGTTTTTTTTAAAAAAAAATATTTATTAAGTTATTACATATCTTACAGTATTTTGTTGGGTGTGTATATATCAATATACATATTTCATTTAACAGTACAATTCTTGAAATAGTTGCTGTAAATTAAGATGCATATAATATTTTGCTAGTCACCTGTTACAATAATTATATACGAATTTATCTTAGCTGACCATGTTTAAGATTGTATTTTTATATTTTCTCTTCGTGCTTTATTGGATTTTTGTTGTTATTGTTACGTATTTGGGATGATTTTGTGATTATTTCTGAATGTTTTCTTTTCTTGTTTGTCTCAACCTGAAGAATGTTGTGTATATCTTGTGGTCCTCTATGTTTATAGTGTTTTATAAGTATAACCACCTGTGGTATGTCTTTTTTTGTGGGACTATGTCCTGTGTTGTCATATACTGGTGCCCATATGCATACAAATTTAGAGTAAATTGGGGCTGAAGGGTTATGTGTCCTGTGTACTGAGTCTGTAATCGTGGCCATTACAAATTGGTCCCATATTTTTTTTCTTGCCAAGCTGTTATTGTGGGTGGTGAGCTGGATTTCAAGGCTGTCGCTATCATAAGTCTTGCTGTTGCTAATAGTGTTGCTGTTAGGTCTTTGGTTTCGCCTGTTATTGAGTCATCCCATAAATTTAGTAAGGCTACTTCTGGTATGCAGGGAATTGTTAGATTTGTGATTGTGTTAATTTATGCTATCACTTTTTTCTAGAACTGAAGGATCACTGGGCAGTTCCACCAGCACTGTAGATATATACGGAGTTGACTACATTTATTCCAACATGTTGGATGGTTGGTGGGGTTTATTTTGTGTAGCTGATATAGAGTTAGGTACCATCTTGATATTAGCTTAAAAAATTGGAGACGGATGTTGTATGTTGAGTTGGAGGCCCATACGGTTTTCCAATCGGTGTCCTGTAAATTTGTGTTAAGCTCTTCTTCCCATCTGCATTGGTGTTTTAATTTGATGTTGATGTTGTCTTCTATCAGTATTATTTTGTAAATTTTTAACAGGGGGCCCTTTGGTGCATTGGCGTAGCTTAAGATGATTTTTTCCCATGTCTTTTAGATCTCTTTGAAATATATCTGTTGTTGCTATGTGTTCTATTAGGGTTTTCAGTTGTAAATATTGATACCAGGGTGTTGCTTGACCTACTTTTTAATCAAAGTAACTTTTTTCATGAATTTTACCTTTATGTACTAGATCGTACAGTTGCTCCAGGTCTGTGTCTATCCAGTTTTGAAATGCATTTGGAACTTTACCTGGTGGAAACCAGTCTTGTTGAATGTATGTTGCCATTTGTGATATGCCCGTGGGTAGTAGGTTTTTTTTTCCCCTTTGATCCCAAATTTTGAAGGCTGTGGTTAGGAAGATGTTGTCTCTTATAGTTTTAGGTCTTCAGTTTGTTGCTATCCAGAATAATTCATAGCGGCTGTATGGGTTAGAATATTTTTGTTCTATTGACATCCATGTGTGTTCCTTATTTATTGCTGGTAATGTTTGTGAGAGTATTGTTGCTTGGTAGTAGGATCATATGTGTGGGAAGTCCAAGCTGCCTAGTTTAGTGGGTCTGTGTAGTACATTCCAGTTAATTCTTGATTTTTTTTTTCCCATTCCATAGGAATTGGGTTATGGTGCTTTGCCATTCGTTCAAATCTTTTGCTGGTATGTGGATTGGTAAGGCGCAGAAGAGGAATAGTAGATTTGGAATACTGACGTTCTTTATCATGTGCAGTCTATCCAGTAGAGATGGGTTAAGTGATTCCCAATTACTGAGTTGCATTTTTATGTTCCGAAATGCTTTTGTGAAATTATGTTTAGCTAGATTTATCATATTTAGTGGTATTTGTACCCTGAGATGTCTCCAATCTTGTGTTATCCATTTATATGGGTAGGATCTTTGTAGTGATGCTGATGCTGTCTGGTTTATGTTGATTGGGAGGCATTTATAAATAGTCCTGAGATGTTTCCAAATTTTGTTAGAGTTTGTTGTATTGTTTATAGTGATTGTTTAGGATAAGAATGTATAGAGTCAAATCGTCAGCATATAGGCTAGTTTTATGCTCTTGTTCTCCAGTGACTATCCCACTGTATTGGGGGTTTGTTCTGAGGTCTTCTGCTAGTGGTTCCATTGCCATGGTAAAGATAAGTGGCAAGAGGGGACACCCCTTGTTCCTCTTTTTAGCTGGAAGAAGGTATAGTTATTGCGATTGATTCATATTTTGGCTTGGTTGTGGGTGTATAGAGTGTGTATAGCCCTTAAGGAGTTGTTACCAAAGCCCTGTTTTTTAAAAATAATGCTGACATGTATGGGACTTCAACCGAATCAAATGCTTTTTCAAAACCAATTGTTAGCATCAGTGATTCTCTTTTTGATCTTTTTTTCCCCCATGGGTGATGATATTTATGGTTCTACGGATATTGTCTGTTAGCTGTCAGTTTGGTCAGCACTTATGCATTTTGGTATAAAAGATTTGATCCTGTCGGCAAGTACTGATGTAAATATCTTATCATCATGGTTAAGTAAGGCCATAGGTCTATAGGATGATGGGTTGGTGGGGTCTTTATTTTCTTTATGTATCACAATTAAGGCTGATTCTGATCCCCAGAGTTTTGACAGGGGCTTCCCAAAGTAACTCCACAACAACTTGGCAGAGACCCTGGCAAGCACTAAAACCCAGTATGCCCACAATGCTCCCAGGCCCCCTCAGGCCCAAACATATAGATCATCTGGTTACAGCCCACCCCTAGGTGAAATGTTTGGTTCTTCACCATTAGCGGAACACATTGTACGGATAAGAGATCACTTGTTGTGAATTGTACAAATGCAGTGGAAGGGGTAGTCAAACAGGATCTTGCTTGTACAGGCAGATGTTTATTGGGGTAATTGCTGGGGTGAATGTTGTTCCATGAGATAGGTGTTGTATTATAAGGTAAATGGTCTTCCATGAGGTAGGTGTTGTGTTATGAGGTAGATGTTGTTCCATGAAGTCAGTGTTGGGTGAGGGAGATTTTCTTTGGAGGGTAAAAATGAAGGGGGGGGGGTAATCCAAGGGAAGGAGGTTCTGAGATTCTTAGTGTTGCCCTGCTAGGACTAGTGGGCAGGCAAGATGGGTTTGGTGCCCAGGGATGGAGGGCTATGGTATGCAGGGAGAGGAGAACTTCTTCCACACACAATGAGCACACTTTGCACCCACTTTCACACTTATAGCACACAGAGGTGTTCACAGTCAGGTGGTATGGGAGGGTATAAATCTGTGTCCTCAACTGAGGCACCCAGTAGCTAAGCCCCTCTTCTTGGTGTGAGCAGAAAGATAGTGTGGGTCAGAGCCTTGAATTCACCTAATACCCGAACCCCAACAGGGGAGAGGTGTTCACAATAAGGAGGGATGGGAGGGTATAAGATGTGGGTCCTCAGTCAAGGCACCCAGTAGCTAAACCCCTCTGCTTGGTGTGAGCAGAGAGATGGGGTGGCTCAGAGCCCTGAGTCCACCTAACACCTAAACCCCAACAGGGGAGAGGTGTTCACAATCAGGAATAAATGAAAGTCCTCTGTTTTTAGCAAGTTCTCTGCCTCTCTGTCTATTCTGTCACTGCCACTGCCACTCTGTCTACTCTGTCACTGCCAACTCCCAACAGAGGAGAGAGTGTGGAGCTGAGCTGAGTGTGTGTATATATATATATATATATATATATATATATATATATATATATATATAACATTCTAATCCCACAGAACAGAATGGGAACTGTGTTACTTGCAGCCAACACTGCCTATTATGTTTTGGAGGGCCCCTATTGGTGTTTCTGAGGCTGGAGAATGCCCCCCCCCCCATTGCTTTGAAGTCTGGAAAACATATTGATTGAGGAGATAGTCTGTCTGTGAAAGTATCCATTCACAAACCACAAGGAACCACTGGAAAGTTCATGGAAATTTTGTGCTGGTTGACCCGCCATGAACTTCAGTTCGTGAAATTAATCACAAATTTTAGTTTGTGAGCTGATTCATGCCCATCCCTAGGGAATACATAAAAACTGCTGTCATTGTGCCCCCAGACCAGATAACAACTCAATACTGTTTCAGGGGGGTTTTTTTTTGGGGGGGGGGTGTTCAAGGTATTTTGAAAATGTTCAGAAAATTCCCTTCAACTTAGCAAGTTCATTGAAAAGGTCAACTCCTGCAGACTTTGCCCTATTAAAAAATAATGTGTAAAGTGATCTCTTATACCTTAGTATGCCTGCTGGTCAGTTTTAGGTTAAAAAAAAACCCCAATACAAATAATTTCTTGATAGAAAACTCTGTTGTATCAAGAAAAAGTTGAACAAAGCCTATAATATCACACACTAAATAATCCACTTTCAATGCACTTTCCAACTGGATTTTACTGTGTGAACTGGTAAAATCCAATTTGAAAGTGCACATGGATTGAAAGTGGATTATTTAGTTTGTGTGATCACAGCCAAAGTTTACCCACATGCTCAGAGATAATTCCTACTCAAAATCTTGATGATTCAATATGGTTATGGATTTTAGTTCCAAGGCATGTCTTTCTAAAATCTTGTTATTGCTTTTAAAATGCCAGATAAAAAAATGGACCAAGTGGGAGAAATCTTTATTTACAGTCTAGAACAGGGGTGTCAAACATGCAGCCCAGGGGCCAGATCAGGCCCTCAGAGGGCTCCTATCAGGCCTGCAAGGGACTGGCTGTCTCCTGCTTCTTCCTCCAGTTCTGCTGCTGCTGTTGCATCATAGCTTGCTTCCCTAGACTCTCTCAATCGCTCAGGAGAGATAGATAGGCAAGCTTCTGCTCCCTGCATTGGGCTGAGTCTCCTCCCCCTCCCAGATTGCTACAGCACAGACATTATGATGCAATAATTCAAAGCAAGAAGTGTCAGTTATCAGAGACTGACAAAGAAAATATTTCAAGAATGCTAATGTTTCAGGCATGTTTTTTATTTTAAGTTAAAAAAAACCTTTGTGTTTGTGTCCCTTATAAAGTTTATATCTCCGCTACCTGGCATTACATTTTATGACACGCATGGCCTGGCCTGACAAAGTCCAATTTATGTCAAATCCAGCCCTCCATAAAAATGAGTTTGACACCCCTGGTCTAGAAGATGAATCATAAAGGTGCACTGCTAATTTGGGAAGAATTGTACTCTCCTATTACTACAAACATACTGGAAGTAATGATGTGTCTGTAGACAGAAGCCAGGGTAGATTCCATTTTATTAGAGCAGACAGTGTCAAAGAGACAGGGGCTAGCCAATATAGACCTTTTTTATTGGCTGGCAGTGATTACTGGAAATCTAATTCAAGAAAAGAAGAATTTATCAATGAATGGCTGAAGGGGGGAAATGAGTGTTATATCAAATCAATACATCTCATTTATTATGACAAGCAAAGTACCATGTGAATTATTTATAAAATACATTTCTAGGAAACATCCATTCATCTATATATAAAATGCACTCCCCTCTCCCTAGGTACATCTATGTATGAAAACACACACTCAGACTCAAATATTGTCTCGTGGTTACATTTAGATCCATTTTCATGTAATAAAACTTTTACTATTGTCACAGACCCCAAACATTCAGAACCTTGTCCTTTTAAAATGTTCTCTGAAAGGCCTTTATTTTATTTATTAATGTATCTTATAGCACCAGACATCAAGACACAGACCCCTCTTAGGAAATTCCACACATTCTGCCAAAATTAGTTTTGTTTCACTCAAAATCACTATATGTATGTCTTCCAAACTGAGCCCTCCAAGGTGAGCAGCAATTCTGCTTTAGTGATCTGTCAACTTCCCAGGGAAGTGATACAACCAGCCTTCTTGAGATTTTGTAAGGAAAAAGCTAGAATAGTATTTCTTGGAGACAAATCTAAAGAACCCCACTGGCGACGAATGAATTTGCTGACATCTGCTCCAGAATAGTCTGGGTACTTTCTGTACCTCTGCCTTTACGTATTTATTTACAATATCTGTACTTGTCACTTCTGCCCCATCAAGAGCACCACCAACTAAAAGAATGGACTCAAATTCTGTATTCAGTCTGCAATGCATTGTGCCTCTAGGCACTTGAGTCCCACCATTTTGTAACAATCATTGTTTCTTATAAACAATCAGAGGGAGTCAATCTTATAAACAATCAGAGGGCTTTTTTAGTGGTGGCCTCCCTCTGGTGGAATGAGCTCCCAGAGGAGATCAGGGCCCTGCAGAATCTTTTACAGTTCTGCAGGGCCTGTAAAACGGAGCTCTTCCACCAGGACTTTGGGGCTGCCACCACTACCACCACCACCACGATCATCAGGACCATCATCATCTGACATCCTATGGTAGTAGAGCCCCAATCTACTGGTCTCTTTAATCACTGCCCGAGCCAAACCCTCAAAATAACTGAAGCAGACCAATGGAGCTGACGTTAAAAGTGAAGAACTGGTGTGAGCACTTTAGTATTGTGTTTTGGCTTTAACATTGTATTTATATGTACGTTTTTATATGTATTTTTGGATTTTTAACCTTGTTCTGCAAGCCACCCTGAGCCAACCTTGGCTGGGAGGGTGGGATAAAAATCAAATCAATCAAATCATCTTGGGTTATATCAGGGATTCCGGGATCCCTAGTGGAGTTCATGGTAAATTTAATACTAGAATCAGATGCCCCCAGTAAAACAAAGGAATTAGCCCCTCACTATCCGCTACTGCATGTTCCAATACCAACATCTTCTCTTGAGTAGCACAGGGATGAACTCTAAGGAAAACGATTTGGTAGGCCGTGGTATGTGAAGGCATTGTATACGATCTTTGACCTGGGACATGGTTATTTAATAATGGATATCATAGTGAGTATTGATAGTTAAGGCATTCAAGGTGGAAAAACTATGGGTGTGGCCTGTGGGCATCTGCTAGGCAGGGGGGTTGGTCTTCTAGTCTAAATGACTTGTATCATCTTGTACTAGGAATTGGGTTACCCACTCTGGCATGGGAAATTCCGGGAGATTTGGAGGTGGTACCTGGGGGGAATGGAGTTTGGGGAGGGGAGGGAGCTCCATGGGGATATGACACCATAGAGTTCACCCTCTAAAACTGCCATTTCCTCAAGAAGACTTTATCTTCGTAGCCTGGAGATCAGCTGTAATTCTGGGAGAACTCCAGGTTCCACCTGAGGTTTGGCAGCCCTACAGAACTGGCAATTTTTGCTTAAGGCCGTCACAAAAATATATCCAAAAAATAAACTTGGTCAGCTTGTAAGAGTGAAGATAGTTGCAGAGCATAATGCAGAGCATTACGCAGAGCAGAAACTAACATAGGACTGAGTAAACCTCTTCAGCTCTCTATCTATGAAGTGTATGATCATAAGAGAAATCCCACAGGCCTTGTGTTCATTCTCTTAACCATCACTTCATTTAAGTGGGCAGGCTGGTTCTGCACAAGGCTGAAGGATAATCATTATCTGCCCCAGCTGAACATGTACAAAGTCAAACTCCTACAAACTGCATTTTGTGGTAAATCTGTTTGACATTGACATATCCATGAATGCCCTTGTGATTGTGAAATTTGCACCCGAAATCATCCTTTTCAAGAAGAACGAAAGGTGAGAATAATATTGTCCATCACTTTAAACATGCTTTACAATGATTCATAATAATAACATTATATATAATTGAGTAGTGGGGTGGCACTTTCTGAACATTCCACATGCTCCTAAATCAGGTGGCTCCATGATGTGTCAATCAGAAGCTGTCCCTATCCACTGGCTGTGTTTCCTGAGTCCCACCCACAGAAGCAGCACCCACCAAAACTTTCTTCAGAAGACGATTGCTTTGCTCCGGTGAACACAGCTACTGTCTTTGCTCTTTCCCTCATGGGACAAAACCCACTGTCTTCAGCCTCCAAGCCAAGTGTGCTGAGGCAACACTTTCCAGAAAGGGGGGGGGGGGGGGGAACGCCAAGTAAACAGCTGTCGGCATAGTGGAGGTGAGAGGGGGGAAACAGCCCAAATTATTTTTTAAAAAGCCAGTGGATACACACATAAGCAGAGATAGAGGATGGGGCCAGACACACAGAAAACAGGAACAGCTGACTTCCCCCTAAGGTTTCTAGTCTCCAGGTGGAGCCTGGAGATCTCCCGCTGTTACAATTGATCTGCAGATAACAGAGATCAATTCCCCTGGAGAAAATGGCTGCTTTGGAGGGTAGACCCTATGGCATTATACCCTGCTGAGTCCTTCTGCCCCCTCCCCCCAACACTGCCCTCCACAGACTCCACCCCCAAATCTCCAGGTATTTCCCTACTCAGAGCTGGCAACCCTATTTTCCCCTCACTACCTGTTGCTAGGCAACCAAGCTTGGTTCTGTCAGTAAAAGGCCCTTTCCACACCTATTTTGGCCTTTGGGAGAAAACTCATTGGGGCCAGTCCTGATAGAGTTGCCAACTCCAGATGGGACATTCCTGGATATTTGAGGGATGGAACCTGGTGATGTTTGAGGAGGGGTGAGACCTCAGACAGGTACAATGTCATAGATTCCATGCTCCAAACCAGCCATTTCATCCTGTGAAACCATTGTTGCCACTCTCCAGGTGAGGCCTGGAGATCACTCAGAATTACAACTGCTCTCTAGGAGGGAGGGAGGAGGAGATGGAAAACTGAAGTCAGAGAGGCAGATAAAGGTAGGTTGATAGTCGACTGGGAAGGAAATAGGGTTGCCAACTCCAGGTTGGGAAATTCCTGGAGATTTGAGAGGTGGAGCCTGGAGAGGGTAAGGTTTGAGGATGAGTGGGACCTCAGACAGGTACAATGCCATAGACTTCACCCTCCAAGTCAGCCATTTCCTCCTGGGGAACCATTGTTGCCAATCTCCAGGTGAGGGCTGATGATCACTCAAAAGTACAACTGCTTTCAAGGTAGCAGAGATCAGTTTTCCAGGAGAAACTGTTGGACTCTGTGTCATTATACCCTGCTGAGGCTGTCATAGCAAATTGACACTGAGTGCCCAAGGCCAGGGCACTCTTTCTAGAGCCTGTTGTACTTATTTCCACAACGGGCATTATTCCTAGTTTTTAAATAAAAAGAGAGAGGTAAATTGATATTGTTCCCATTTCATAGATAGGGGATGATAGACAATGGCATGACCAAAAGACTTGCACTGATTTCCTCCTGGACCAGTTCCCCTAATATCATTGTTCTTTGCCCCTCAGCCTATTATTGGGCAGAGGTCATTGACTTTGGTACATTCAGCATACCAGGATATTGATATAGTGAACTTAAGCATACAGGAATATGGTGAGGAATCTCTGATCTCTCATTGGCTCAGAGTTCTAGCCCTCCTAGTTCCCTGAACCCATTAAAAGGCCAACTAACATGAGTTAGTTTGTCCCTTTTTTCTTATATATAACAGAAGATTGCTGAACACAGTTTGAGTCCAGTGGCACCTTTAAGACCAACAAAGTTTTAATCAAAGTACAAGTTTGCTGACAGCATGGATATTTGGAGTCTGTGCCTGAGAAATTTGGAGAGGGTTATCAGAAAAGATGGGATGCCATGGAGTTATCCTTCTAAAGGTTCCATTTCTTCTAGGGAAACTGATCTCTATAACATATCTCTTTTCGTTCTGGGAGAACTCCGGGCCCCAACTGGAGGCTGTTAACCTTAATAACGGACCTGTCTAATGTGGCGAGACAGAATCCCTAGCCGAGGCCTTCTCTTTTCTCCTGTTTTTTTTTCTTCTCTCACTCCCCCCCCCTCCTCCTCGGCTCCCTCAGCCCTTCCAGGGATCCTGTTTGGCTGCTGGTTGTCGTGGTCTCACACCAAACAGGACTAAAGGGGATTGGTGTTTTCAGAAAGGGGTAAGATCTTTTCCTATATCTAAACCCCCCCCCCCAAAAAAAAACTTTTCAAGGCTTGTATGAAGCCTGGAGTTATTTTTGTCCAAGGTCATGACTATGTATAGGGTCTGAGCTTTAGCTTAAGTGCCTGCTAGACTGTACAGAGGTGCCGAAAATGGGCTGAGATGTCTCTGTGGCATAGAATGGAGACTGACTTTATCCTCTTCACTTAGTGCCTTACCTATGAAATAGCTTGAACTCAAGAGTGACTACTGACACAAAGGAGGCTGGTGTAACATGGTACTCTATTCGACACCCTGCCTTGAATGGCGTCTGGCAATCTTGGGGATTCTTTTTTAACTCCCAGAAAGGGAGGAGTGCATCAGTCTTGCAGTATGCTGACACACATATGTGGCTTGGTCCATCCTAAACTGTGTAGGCCTGAGCTAGAAGCATCAGGAATGGGACAGCTCCAACTCCATATGGTGCCTGTAGTACAAAACCTTGCTCTAGTTGGTTGGTAATTCATGCATCTTTTTCCTTCCCGTTTACCATGCTTAACTAGTTTTACTGCATTAAATATATGCAATCGACTGCAAAATCCAGCACCTGGAGTCCTCTCCTCTGGCTCTAACTTGGCCCTCCGTCTTAAACTCACCCCTCTGCATTACACATCTCCTGTACTTTCTCTGCTGTATGCTGAGGCACAGACAAAGGGCTACCATTTCTCCCACATGAATCAAGATATTAAGCAGGGGTCATTTCGTAGAAAAAGAGGTGCAGGAGCTCATTAACATAACTCATTAGCATAACTCATTTGCATATGCCACACCCCCTAACATACCGGAAGTGTGTCAGAAGGCAACATCCACCCCTCAGGCTCCACTCCACAGGTGAGTGAAACTGACCTGCTCTTCCTCCATTCCCTTCCCCATCCAATACTTTGTGCAATAAAAATAAGCGTCAAGAACACGCCCTCATTCTCTTCCTGCTCCCTTGGAACCACCAGGTTTCAAGTAGACTTGAGATACCCAGGACATGTGCACCACCCATCCCTTCCCCTTCCTCTCCCCACAAGACACCCTGTGAGGTAGGTGGGGCTGAGAGAGGTCTTTTGAGAACTGCTCATGAGAGAACAGCTCTGAGAGAACTTGTGACTGGCCCAAGGTTACACCAGCAGCTGCATGTGGAGGAGTGGGGAATCAAACCCGATTCTCCCAGATTAGAGTCCAACTCCTGACCACTACACCAAACTGATAAGGTGGAAGCTGCTGAAGGGTTGGTGAAATTTCTCCAGTACTTATGTGCCATGTGCCCAGATAAAAAATGGTATACTTAGAAAATTTATATGCCACCTTGAGCAAGTCTCTGGAAAAGCAGCATACAGTCATAAAAGGAACAATGAAACAATTATCAATATTAAAACAAAACATTAAAAACAATAAAGACCCTAGCAGGGCTTTCCCTGGGGCGCTGCACCTCTGCACTGCTCGGGGAAGCTGAGGAGGGGGCGGGGCTTGGTCATGTGCCTGCCCCCTGGGCTCCTCACTCCCGGAGCTGCGCTCCTGTGCACTCCCACTCCAACGGACCCCTGATATTAAGCCCCCCCCCCCCTTACGCTCCTGCTCTCTCCAATATGAAGAGCAGCAGAGTCTCATCACCATTTTATTTGCCGCAACAACCAATTTTTGTTTGCCTGGATCACACAGCAAACACCTCAGCTCCATTATGAATGGACAACACTATTGCTCCTCACATGAGGGACTCAAAGAGACCTTAGCCCATTTCTTTGCACAGACATAACCTCAGTTGAACATCAATACTTAAGCAGTGCATTACTTGCCATAACAGGATTTTATTTTCCATAGATGGTTTCCTTGAGATACAAACATTGCAAGAAAAGCTTTTTTTTTTTTTTAAATGCAAATGGTAGGAGTCTTTTCAGTTTTCAGTGCAGCTGCTAAACAAACCTTCAGATCTTGTAGAATTGATTTTCTGGAGTTCTTTATTATTATTTAGTTCTTAAGTTTGAATAGAATTTGCTAGATAAGCTTAGTGGAGATCCAGCTGGGTGCATTCGATGTGAAAAAACTGGACGAAGAAGTAACAGCTCAAAAAAGGCATGTACTGAGTTTTCCTTCCTTATCCTGGCTGCAAATATGGGGCCATTCACCTAACTCCTCCCAAAATCTTCTCCCTCAGATGTTTGCAAAGGAATGCAGGTGGTGGCTTCTATTCCTTCAATTTCCCTGTTCCTCCAAACAGCTAATCTACAGGATTTTACCAATGAATGAAAAACTCCATGCATACCATCCCATAGGTTCTGCATATACTCCTTTGGATCGGGGTGTATTTTTAGTAGATGCAACAGGACTGCAGGGAGGTGGTTCAACCTGCACATTTGCCTTTTTTTGGTCAAATTTGTACAGATGGTGCATTAGAAAAAATGCAGTTCTATTCGGTGAATTTTTATTAGGTCATATGTTGATGGACAACTGTATGGACTGCACTGATCTCTTGTCAGAGAGCCAGTTTGGTGTAGTGGTTAAGTGCGCGGACTCTAATCTGGGAGAACCGGGTTTGATTCCCCACTCCTCCACTTGCACCTGGCTGGATGACCTTGGGCAAGCCATAGCTCTGTACCAGCTGTTCCCTCAAGGACAGCTTGGGAAAGAGCTCTCTCTGCCCCACCTACCTCACAGGGTGTCTGTTGTGGGGAGGGGAAGGGAAAAGGAGTTTGTAAGCCGCTCTGAGACTCCCTTGGGGAGTGGAGGGCGGGGTATAAATCCAATCTCTTCTTCTTCTTCTTCTTCTTCTTCTTCTTCTTCAACAGATGGTGTTAGGGCTGCCAGTCCCCAGGTATAATTCTGGGTATCAGCTTTCGTGTGCCGGCATGCTTCTTAAAAGTGCCAGTGAACTCAGACTTTGCCCTAAACAAAGTTGGTTCACAGTCCTCAACTCACTACGAAGCAGCACCCAGAAAGCAACGGAACCACTTCAGAGTTAATCGAGTTACCTAGTCTCAAGACGCTTCCTCACATACCTATACTCTCACAGGTCGCTAAGGTAACAGCCTTCAGAACATTTTGATCCATGGCTTCCTGCTATTTTCCCTGTGACTCCTAGATCCTCAAGAAACAGGATTGAGAAGCTGCGGGGAGAATCGGGCAAAGCCACAGATCAAAATGCGGCCGCGCGGCAATTAGTGGGAAATCGTCCAATGGAACTGGGGGAAAGGGAGGAGCGACGGCGCCGCAGCTCCTTGTGAGAAATTGGTCTGAATGATTCCCCCTGACCATGCCATCCACCCCCACAGCTGGCACTAAGGGCCAGGGCTACCTTCCAGCATAAAGCTTCCACACAGTTCCGAGACCTCTTTTGTTAGAAATGGCCAGTGCCTGCCCATCTTCTCAAAGGAAGAAGGGGAAGAAATTGGATTTATATCCCGCCCTTCACTACCCAACAGAGTCTCAGAGCGGCTTACAAACTCCTTTCCCTTCCCCTCCCCACAACAGACACCCTGTGAGGTAGGTGGGGTTGAGAGAGCTCTGAGAGAACAGCTCTGAGAGAACTTGGGTCTGACCCACACCAGCAGCTGCATGTGGAGGCATGGGGGATCAAACCCAGATTAGAGTCTGCACTTCTAACTACTACATCAAACTGGCCCTCAGCACGAGGGTGGTGCAAGCCAATGGGGGGGTCAGCATGGGAGCGCTGGCCCATTGAGGACTGGCCATGACGAGTAAGGTCCAGAAGGGTCCTGGGCCTGGCTCTGAGCCGGGGTGGGTTTGCCTTGTTAGGAGGCGTGCATGGCGAGCCCTATGCAACCTGTGCTTTCATGTGTTCATGAGATGGTGCTGATCAGCTTATGTATAAATAAACCCCCCAGTTTAATCCATAACTTGTGTTGTGCTTCATTTGAGGGGTGGTCAGGCAAAAGTTCTCCCCTCTGTGAGTTTAGGTCAAAGTAATGTTTCCATTGGTTAAGCCCGCACTGGTAGTCTAGCGCCATCCGTGAAAGTGAACCCAATGCTCTGGGCCTGTCCACTTTTCTGCTCCACGTGGGCCCCTGCAAGCCCCTGTAAAGGGAATAATGTTACAGTGATCTCTGTATGCTAAAGGCTGCATTTAACAAAGCAGGAAGAGCGTTTGAAACGGCAGATGCTCATCAGGGGATTAGGAGCTCCGCTTTCCAGTGACTGTAATAAAGAATCATCTACCCAGCCTTCACACGGCAACTTACTCTCCTGCTCTGAAGGAGGATCTTTATTTTTTTAATTTAAAAAAGACACAGGTTACAAAAAAACCCACATCGCATGCTTGTGCAATCACTTCCTGTATTTAAAGTTGCCAGCCTCAAGGTGGGGACTGGAGATCTCCCGCTTTTACAACTGATCTCCAGCTGACAGAGATCAGCTCCCCTGGAGAAAATGGCTGCTTTGAAGGGTGGACTCTATGGCATTGTACCATGCTGAGGCCCCTCCCCTCCCCTCCCCAAACCCCACCCTCTCCTGGCTCCACCCCCAAAGTCTCCAGGTATTTTCCAACCCAGACCTGGCAACCCTAGCTGTATTGCCAGTTAGAAGTTATAGTCCTTATTTACGTGGGGATGCTGCTGTTTGGCAAAGCCCGGACCAGTCTTCTAGGTACAGCAAGGAAGAAAGCTGGGGTTTCTAGGGGAGAAATAAAATATTAACCTTGATTCAAACATTGTTCTTCCTGCTGAAGATTGCTTGGTTGAGCTGATAGAACTGATCTGTACAACATCTGTCAGGTTTCTTTTCCATGTTAGAGGTTTGACAGGACGCCTGCCTGAAACATACCCCACCAACAGACACACACACAAGAGGCAGAGATGATGAGAGGCTAATGGGACAGCAAATACCAAGCAGCTTTTGCCTAAAACTTCTAGCTTTCTGAGGAATGATTTTAAGGAGGCAGTTGCTGGTCTGATGCTTAGCTATGGATGCCAGCCTCCAGGTGGGACCTGGGGATCTCCTGGAATTATAGCTCATATCCAGATTACAGAGGTCAGTTCCCCTGGAGAAAATGGATGCTTTGGAGGGTGGACTCTATGGTGTTCTACTCCACTGAGGTCCCTGTCCTTCGCAGGCTCCACCCCCAAGTCTCCAGGGATTTCCCAATCTGAGCTGGCAACCCTGCCCCCACCACCCGCCACTGGTCAGGGGGAACCTGGTAACCCTAAGGCTATAATATTCCATGACAGTAACCAGAGCTGGTTGTTAGGGTTTGGGGTCAAGGTGATACATGCAAACCATTAACCATGCACACCTCCTCTCCCAACTGGTAAAAACAGAGGAGCACTAATCAATCCCAGCAGGCACAGACACCAACTAGATTTTTGTGGTATGCGCTTTCGAGAGTTGAAGCTCCCTTCTCTTGTCTCTGAAGCGCTACTGGCTCTAAATCTAGCTCTCCTACTGCAGATCAACATGGCTGCCCTCTGAAGCAAACATAGAATGTATCTTTCCTATAAAGGTAAAGGTTTCCCTTGCTCGAAAGCCAGTCAAATACGACTCTAGGGATGCGGTACTCATCTCTGTTTCCAAGCCGAAGAGCCGGTGCTGTCCAAAGACTTTCTCCGTGGTCATGTGGCCAGCATGACTAAATGCCGAGGCACACTGAACATGGTTACCTTCCCATTGAAGCAGTACCTATTTATCTATTTGCAGTTTCTTGCTTTCAAACTGCTAGATTGGCAGGAGCTGGGGCCAGAGACGGGAGCTCACTCCGTCATGCGGCCCTCGGGTCTCGAACTGCTGAGCTACTGACCTTCCAGTCTGCAGCTCAATGTCTTAACCTCTGAGCCACCCTTTAATGACTTCATTAGAAGCCGATATGACTAGAATAACAGAGCTGAGGATTTAGGAGACATGTTTTCTGATGAGGAACGACGAGAGGGAGATGGGGTCTACAAAATAAGAATTATCAAAATAAGTGTGCATAGAATATTTCCAAGGGCTGATACGAATTTCCTTGGGCGTGAATTATTATCTGAAGATTCCAAATTGCAAAGTTCCTGAAGCATAAAGAGTTGCAAATTCTTTTCCATGGCAAAAGGAATGTGACTGACAAATACCTGGCCACAGAGTTACCTGAGCTCTGATAGAGCTACTTCAGGTCACAATTGTTTGTGACCTGAGAAAGAGTCATACCACATCTGGGAAGAACTGAGTCTTACCAGATTGGGATTAGTTTGCCCCCAACCCCCCGGATGGAAGAAAGAGTCAGACAAGCATAGGTTGGGAAACTAAGGGCCACTTTATTCATTTTAACACCATAATGGCAAGGGCAAACAATAAACAGCGACATGGTCAAGGCCTGGGGTCCCATAGCCCCAACCTTGCTGTAGAATGGGCAAGCCAGCCTGCCCCTGGGTGGAGCCAATGAAAGTGTCTCGCATCCGGCCGGCACAGCAACAGGATACGCCTTGAAGACCCCTCCGACACATCTGCACAGCCTGAATGGAGGATCTGTCCTGGCAATCTGAAAGGCAGTCTGCCATCCTCATCCCTGGCCACGTAGCCGCAGGGATGGTCCTGTCAGACCCCTGTCCCCCCCCCCCCCCCCGGATTGCTGTTTGGCGCTTACCAAGCTGCATAAACTCCCCTCAAAGACATAACTGTGCCCCAAACTATAAAGTGACAAACTTATCATATGGCACCACCCCTGCAAATTCTACAGTCCACTAACCACAGTGCAGGGTAGGCGAAAAACACCCCTTCTCAGCAGCCAGTCAGAAAAGGCAAAAAATTCCTATCTGCCCCTCCCATCAAAAGGGGCAACCAGCCGAAAGCCTGCACTACAGCCTGGGTGGGTGGGTGGGTGGGTGGGCTGAGCACGAGGTGAAGACTGAGGAGGAGGAGCGCAGCCACCTATTAGAGAGGCGCCGGCTCTGCCCCCAGCAAGTACCTGGCTGCACTCTGCAGCCTCACGTCTTCTCCTCACGAGGAGGCAAAGGTGGCCCTGCTGCAGCATGACTTCATTGGCTACAGGTAAGGTTGGATTCCAGTGTTTAAGGGGGAAGCCCAGATTTGTTGTGAATTAAGTGATGTTATCAAGCCTGCTAGTGTAAATAGACTATAGGTGGCTGAGACAAGACGCTAAACGCAATAATATGCTAAGGCAACTTTAACAATCAATATAAGAAAGGAAATTACAATAATAGAATCTATATACCTAATAGCCAAGTGCCCCTGTGCATGTGGATACTTATTTCTGCAAATCAGGGACACATGGAAGGTAAAGTGATTATCCTGTGCATGTAAGCCACTCCCCAGGGGTGCGGAAAAATCTAAAAACTGTAAAAAAAAAATATATACAGGGAAGTTATAAATGGCCAAAAAGTAAATCAGCGTCCACTGTACATGTGCAGGAAATGGGCTTACGGAGGCAGATTCTCTCCCCCTCCCTCCCTCCCATAGTTCTGATTGCATTGAGTCCTCCCTCATGGCCACGTCCCCTCCACCAAACAAACGTTCAAGCTTCCAGCAGCATCTACTTGTGATTTTCACTCTGCTCAGGCCGTTCCTTCTGCTTGCAAGAAGAAAGCACACACTTTCGCCTAACTCAAAAAAAAGGAGTGGGGGTGGGGAGCCAGTAGAAAATAAACATGTCTGAGTCTGGCCTTTGAGCAGGCAAGAGAAGTTCCCAGTGCCTCAGCTCTTCCCTCTTTCTCATCCTCCTCCCAGGGAATTGGTTTTATGGTTTTATGGTTTACTGTTACAGGGGAAAGAAAAAACAGGGTGGGCGGGAGAAAAATCTTTTCTTCTTCAGAGATTGCAGGAGCATGAAGGTAGGTTGTCTGTTGGGTGGGAAAGAAATAGGGTTGCCAACTCCAGGCTGGGAAATTCCTGGACATTTGAGGGGTGGAGCCTGGAGAGAGTGGGATTTGAGGAGGGACTATGGAACAGTATAATGCCATAGACTCCATCCATTTCCTTCACTTCAACTACCATTGCCAGCCTCCAGACAAGGGCTGGAGAGCACCCAGAATTACAACTGTTGTCCAGGTGACCGTGATCAGTTCCTCTGGATAAAATATCTGCTTTGGAGGGTTGCTGAGACTGCTTGCTTCCCCAGGCCTCACTGTCCCAAGGCTCCACCCCCAAATCTCCAGGAATTTCCCAACCTGGAGCTGGCAGCCCTAAGGTGAATTGATCTATGTAGCTGGGAGAGCCATTGTGATTCCCAGTGTGCTGCCACTGCTGCTGTGAGGGGAGAGGAAGCAGGCAGGAGATTGGGAGAATGATGGGGGCAGAAAGAGGGATGGAGTGAGGGCAGAAAGAGAGAGAAAGAGTGATGAGGTGGGGAGGCAGAAAAACAAAAAAGAATGATGATGGGTTAGAAAGAGAAAGTAACATACATGGAGGAGAGGGAGAGAGTAAGAAAGGGGGCAGAAGGTAGAAAAAGTGTGAGAGAGGTAGGGGGAGAAGGGAGGAAGCAAAGGTGTGAGGAATGGGATAACCATCCCACAAGTTTCTTGTGGGTCTCCACTTGTATTATTATATTTAGCTTCATAGGCATCAACTACAGGGGGGCTTGAGGGCTCAGGCCACCCCCAAAATTTCCCAGGGGGGACTGAGTCCCCCCGGCAAAATGGAGCACCCTCCGCCACGACTCCCTGCCACACCTCCCTGCTTTCCAGGGCCCTTCCTAGGCTCGCCTGCCGCCGCCACTGCAAGAGCCTCTCTCTACCCCTGCTTGGCTCCCCTACACCCACTCCTCCCTCTCTCCCTCCCTCCCGGAGCCATCCAGGCACATGCCCAGTGTGATGGCTCTAGTGATTGCCCCAAAACTCTATGGCACCATAGAGTTTTAGGGCGATTGCCAGAGCATCACCCTGGCAACGTGCCCAGCATGATGATGTCACTTCTGGGTGACACCATCACGCTGGGCAGTCGCCTGGCTGGCCCCCGGAGGGAGGGAGGGAGGAGTGGCCAGGTGGGGAGCAGAGGAGGCGGAGCACAAGAGCTTCCCCCTGGAATTTGAAAACTTGACACCCCTGTTTAGCTTCCATTCTAAATCAGCCTATGAGTATGAGTACGGGTGGGGTAGAGGGAAATATGATTCATTAGGGATATATTGGCAGTTACTTGAAAATAATATGTTGGAGTGCCAGACTAGCATCTGGGAGACCTAGTTTCAAATCCCCACTGAGCCATGGAAAGCTGCTAGGCACCCTTGGGTCAGTCAGACATTTTCAGCTTGAACCCACCTCTCAGGGTGGTTATTGTGAGGACAGAATGGAGGAGATGGAAAAATTGTGAGCCCCTTGGGGTCCCCGTTGGAGAGAAATGTAAAATAGACTTGAGGTAAATAAATAACATTCTCTGCATCTGTATTTGTGGGACCAAACAGCTGCCAAACTGATGAGTATATTTTTTTTGGTGTTAATTGCTAAGGCTGTGAGCTAATGTCATAAAGCTTATGGCTGATTGATGAGTGTATTTGTAGGCTCCACCTAGAAGGAATGAGAGGCTATCTGTGATTGCTGGGGGGGGGGGGGGTTACCCTGTTGTGGTACTCAGGGTTGGTTCCCATCAAAAAAATTGAGACGTCATGGCAAGTAGAGGAGATCCATCAGACAGAGGAGAAGGTCCTTCAGGCAGTGGTGAGGCAAAAGAGAGAAAAAAAACACCTCAGAGTTTTTAAAGATGAATGGCTGAGCAAAAGCCAATTCAAAAGCTGGCTTCATTAAAAAAAAAAAAAAGACTTTGAAACAGTAGAACACATTTGGTGCCTCTGCAGTAAATTTTTGTGTTACGAGGGGAAAGGTGCCCTAATAAATCATGTGAAAGGTATGAAGCACAAAGAGGGGGAGAAACAGTATGATAGACACCACTGCTGACCACCTTCTTTGACAAACCAAATTCCTCGCATGCGAATCAGGTTACTGCAGCTAAAGTGGTTGAAGTGTACCACAGCGTTATGCACCGTCATAGTTACGCAAGCCAAGACTGCACAAATAAACTGCTGCCAAGAATGTTGCCTGATTCTGGCAGAGCAAAAAAGACGTTTTGTGGATGGACAAAAGCCACCAGCATTGTGGAGAACATTTTGGCACGGAAATCCATATAATTGTTGCTGGAGGACTTGGATGCTGCTCACTTTTTCTCAATAGGATGTGATTCTTTCCTGTGACTGTTCATTACTTTTTCTGCAAGGGAGGGAATTAAAAGAAGGATTGCTTGACTTCTATAATGACAGCAAGGAGACCAGTGAGGCAACGGCCGCACAGCTCTGCAGTGCGCTACAGGACAATGGTCTCAGTTTGGACAGAGTGCCCTCTTATGCTGCTCACAATGCTGCGGTGAACTTTGGGAAATACAAGTCAGTGTTTCAAAAACTTAACAAGTGACTGATAGATGTGGGCTGCAAATGTCATGTACTTCACAGTTGCCTGGAAATGGTGAAGAGAGCACTGAGTTTTAATGTAGAAATCATTGTCACACAAAAATACAGTGAGTTCTCAAGCTCAGCCAAAAGTGCAGACTCCCTGAGGTCCTTCTTTGAGTTTGTCTAGAGATCGGATTCAGGATGGTCCAACATAGTGGTTGTCACTTATGCCTGCTGTTGAACAGGCTCTTCAGTGCTGGCTCGCACTGACGGCACACTTCCTGTCATGTAGGGAAGAAGAATGTGAAAAAATTGTGTGGGAAGGATTCAGTCCAGAAGAGAAGTCATCTCTCCCTCTGTGTTACATCTACTTCCTACACAATTTGATGCCATTGTACAATCCTATTGTGAAAAAAAAACCCTGAAAAGTGCCAACATTAGCTACATAGAACTCCACGAAATCCTGGATGACCTTCGTGAAAAACTTAAGGAGAGGGGACCGAAACAGATCTGCTATGGCTATTCTGGTCAATGTCTCTGCATCTCAAAGGGCAAAATTCCAAAAAAAGAAGCAGACCAGACATTCTCAAGGTGCACTGACTACCTTGAGAAATGGCATAATTTTGATATGTCAGTTTTAAAAGACATGGCACTGCTCTTGCTTGACAGTTCGGTGATGCAGGATCCATCAGAGAGTCTTAGGGTTGCCAAGTCTTACCTTCATAACAGTGAGAGAGTCCCAGTCCCTCTCAGGGAGTCCTGTGCACTGCAGTGACATCACCCGGAAGTGACATCATTACGCTAGGCATGTTGCCGGGGCGATTACTAGAGCATGGCCCGCAACGTGCCCAGTGTGATGATGTTGCTTCCGGGTGACATCATCACGCCAGGCGTGTCGGTCTGATCGGGCCACTTTGGGAGTGGAGTTCCCCCCACTGGCTGGATCCTGAGCAGCGGATTGGGTACCCATTTAGCGGGGGAATCCCTGCCCCCCCCCCCGGGGGACTTAGCAGTCCTAGAGAGTCATGTCAAAAACCTTAATTTTGGACCTGATGTAATAGACACTGACAAGCTGTTCGATGATTTCTGCTCTGTGTCAAAATGCCAAAAAAGAGATTTCCTCACAGGAAGAGAAGATAGACCAGAGATGGGTAAAGATGTCCAGGGACATTCTAGACAGTGGTGACAGCCATCTGTTGAAGGGGGTCTCTGTTGCACTGTCTATCCCTCTATCCAGTGCCTACTGTGAGAGAGTCTTCAGCTTAATGATGCAGCTCTGGAGCAAGGAAAGAAACTGCTGCGTGACAGCCTTGTCAAAGCAGAACTCCAAGTGAAAGTGAATTTCAGGTTGCCCTGTGAAGAATTCTGCAAGTTTATTAAGTCAAGGACAGAGTTGCTGAAAGCAGTAAGAAGCCAAGATAAAAATCACTTTCCTTCCCGAAAGTTGTTTTCTTGATTTTTTTTTTTTTGGTTCTAATTGTTAAATATTTAAATCAAAGTATTTTATCTTAATGCTTTTTTTTTTGTTATTTTTGCACGGGAAGGAGGTCTAAAAGCCTTCACATAATGTAAACTGGGGGAAAGGTGGAGGTAGGAAGCGATATAAGGCAGTGTATTTAAATACTGAAAAAAGGAAGTACCTTTAGAGGAAGATGGGGGTTGGGTATCACAGGAAGGGGTGGGATTTTGGTGCAGTGCACTAGAAGTGACATCTTCAGGAGGGGGTTGGAGCTTGGGAAGTGACATCACTTGACCTTTAGCCTGGAAGTGACATCACAGAACATGACATCACAAAATGATGCCACATGCTTGCTAAGCACCACCCCCAAAGTTCCCAGGTATTTCCCGTGTCAGACCTGGCAACCCGAGGTGGTTGTTCTTCCAGGCTCAAAGCTTTTAAGACATTGTTTGTTTGTTTGTTTGCAAGGTGAGAAGTTACTATTATAAAGGGGACCTAAGAAGATCATCCAGGTTCCCCCAAAGAACTGATACCTAGCTGCTTGTGAAGGTACTCAACAAGTTAATTTACATATTTTACAACTTGGACCTAGAGACCCTAACTGCAACAACTCCATCAGCCATCTTAACAACCACATCTGTTTCTTCTTCCTAGACACCACCAGGAGGCAAATGGCTTATCCTCCGAACATTCTTAACTTACCTTCTTTAATAACTCTTTATCATACTCCTCCCCAACAAATTGTCTACTCAGCATGAACAATTCAAGCACTGTGGTCTCTTTGTACTCCACATGAACCAATATTTTTTTTTCTTGAAGTTGATGGTGAGGTAATTCCAAAAGAGAACAAGCTGACTTTGCTGGTGACATCTGATTTACATGTACCCCATGGGTTCTACTAAGCATATAACCAACTCTAGTTTCTGGATCACTCCGGAAGGGATCCATTTAAACTAATGAACTGGCCCATGGTTCATCACCACTTTTCTGTGATAGGACCAAACAGGAGTTTCTCCTTCTGGCTGTGAAACCACAGGTTTTCGGGGCTGATAGTTGACATCCATGCTGAGGTCATAACCTTGAAAGGGGTGTATGAAGCTCTCTACCCCAAAGACAAAAAAGTGGGGTGCTGGTATGCAGCAGGTCATGCTGTGGGGCATGGCTCTATAAAAAAAAAAGAATCAATTTTGCAGCAAGCTTGCCTTTAGCCTCTGCAGAATTAGTTTCTATCAACAGAGGGGACCCACACAGTCTCCTATGATTTTGGGGGAACCAGGTTTATTTACAACTATGAACCTTCCCCATAGTTACCAGGTGTTCTAAAGGTAGCACGTGTCTAGGCTTCGGGTTTGCTGCTGTGAGGTAAGTTTTGCAGTGTACAAATAGAATATGAAGGTCACTGAGGCAGGAATTTTACACTAACTACAAAGGAGATAGGATTGCCAGCATCCAGGTGGGGCCTGGGGATCTCCCACTTTTACAACTGATCTCCAGCTGACAGAGATCAGCTCCGAGAGCCAGTTTGGTGTAGTGGTTAAGTGCGCGGACTCTAATCTGGGAGAACCGGGTTTGATTCCCCACTCCTCCACTTGCACCTGGCTGGGTGACCTTGGGCAAGCCATAGCTCTGTACCAGCTGTTCCCTCAAGGACAGCTTGGGAAAGCGCTCTCTCAGCCCCACCTACCTCACAGGGTGTCTGTTGTGGGAAAGGAGTTTGTAAGCCGCTCTGAGACTCCAAGTGAGTGAAGGGCGGGGTATAAATCCAATCTCTTCTTCTTCTTCTTCCCCTGGAGAAAATGGCTGCTTTGAAGGGTGGACTCTATGGCACTGGACCATGCTGAAGCCCCTTCCCTCCCCAAACTCTGCCCTCTCCTGGCTCCACCCCCAAAGTCCCCAGGTACTTTCCAACCTGGACTTGGCAACCCTAAAAGGAGACGTGGTTTCCAGGAATAGAGATTGGTTCCCAGGAATGGATCAGAGAAGCACAGGACTCCAGACAGACAAAAGAGAAACTTGGCTGAGGCACATTAATTTAGAGAGTAGTTTAAATGTCTTTAATACTTCCCAGCATAGATAGGTGTTTACTCATTAGCCACTGGGACTGTGAGTATGCAGGCCAGCTGCAGAAAAGATTCTTAAAGCTTTCTAATAGGATAGGAGCATCCATCCTCCCTCAGGTGCTTTCCCGCCAAAATGATCATACAACCAGGAGGATGGACACTACTCCCTCAGTTCTCTCCATGCCACCAGCAGAGACCCCAAGACACTAAGGTCCCAGAGAGTTCACAGCAGGACAGGAGGGAGGGATATGCACCTACACCGAAGACCACTCAATGAACAACAGTTACAGGTAAGTGCAACCCTGTTTTCATCATTGTGGCTTCCGTGCAGTCCCGCATTGGGAGATTAACAAACTCGCTAAGTGAAGGGGGTGGATGTGAGGCTCTCAAAAGAAGAGATACTTACAGGACTCTCAAGAAAGTCACACAGGGTTCTTATTTGCCTTGTTGCATTGTGCTATAATGAAAGCACAGGAAGACCTCAAGGTTCCCCAGACCTGCTCATGAAAGAACTTGACAGGATTTTTACATGTAAACATGGCCTGAGAGACATAAATGGCAACAATTCCAGCAACCATCTTAACAACCACAGCCGTTTTCTTCTTCCCAGTCACTGCCACGAGGTACATGACTCCTCCTCAATACATTAACTCTTCTTTAACTGTATCACCCTTGGTAACTCTTTCTCACATTTACCTTTGCTGAGGGTAGGCTTATTCTACATTTCACATTCATCCCTATTTTACTTTGTGCTTTTGTATTTAATAAGGACATTGCTTCCAAGCCTACATCATAGCAACAAAAGGTAAGTGGTATATACAAAACCCTTTTTTTGTCAGTTCAATGATGGGGGAAAATGCTAAACAGCTCATGATGGTAATTGAAAAAAATACCACCTACTTTCTGCTATGGTCACATTCCCACAAAAGACCCTTTGGAAGCAACAACAGAATGTTATTTGCAACTTATTCTTTTATATGCTTTGTGGGGGAAACACACAGTGTCTTTACACTGATCATTTTCCAATGAAGCCATCTATGATTGAACACATTCAGACTAAGATAATCCATTAATTCATTTAAATTCTAAAAGGTACTTCAGATATACTCTACTGCCATGTATCTGTTTGCAAGGTCAATGCCAACTTTGGGTAATTTGTTAAAACACTTACTGTTGTAGGACAGCATGGGGGGGGGGGGGGAGAGAAAGAGAGAGAGAGCATGGTGACTTTAAGAAAGAATTAGATTTTCCAGTTAGATTTCCCACTCAATCTCACCTATTTTCCCTCCTTACTACAGCCCTTAGCCCACGTGACTTTGGATCCGGCACATCCTATGATATCTGGTGGAAAGTGCCATCAAGTGACAGCTGACTTATGGCTACCCCGTCGGGTTTTCAAAGCAAGAGATGTTTGGAAGTGGTTTGTCATTGCCTGCCTCTGCATCACATGACCCTGGTATTCCTTGCTGGCCTCCCATCCAAATACTATCCAGGGCCAACCCTGCTTAGCAGTCAAGCTCTTACAAGATAAGCTAGCTCGGGCAATCCAGACCAGGGTTCTCTTGATATATAGCTTTTATGATCGGGAGCAGGGGGGGGGTCTTCCTTTTTTACCAGTGAAAAAGCTGGTTGGATCCAACCACGTGATTTTGACAGTTTACTTCCTAAATCAGACAAGCTCAGCAAAAGAAGAAAACCAGAGGGGGTATTTAATGCTCTGTAGGCAGGCAGAGTTCTTGCTCCAGTATACTGAAATGATCCTCCCTAGCTGATTTATTAAATGTTGAAGTCTTACCTGCAGCCCAGCTGGAGAGTCACACTAGCCTTAGGAACCAATGGGACTGTTTCTGGAGAATGCATACTATCACAAATGGGAGTCAGCTGTTAAAAAAAATGGGACAAACACAGGAGATAATTATGAAGAAAAACTGTATCTAGAAAAGGAAAGCTGTAACACAAATACATCTTTGCCCCCCCAATCCAGAATGACGAGACAGACAACTGTGTTTGGTATCAAACAAGGCCACTTGATTAACTATTTAACTATCAACAGCAACAGCAAGGGAACTAACTGGGAGCAGAACAGGCCAGGCAGGTGTCAACCAGCAAACCTCCAGGGCCTTGGTATGGGCAAGTCACCAGCTCCAGTCTGTGGCCATTGCTCTGGCCCATGACTGGCAGCCCAGCACACAGGTCCCTTCCCCGGGGCGCCTACCCCCAAAGCCCTAAAACCCACAGGGGGCGCTTACCCGAGAGGTTCCCAGAGGAGATCACATTCCCAGCCCCGGGCCCTAAAACCCAAGGGCCGTTCCTGATGACCCCCTATCCCAAATGGGGATTGGCTGGAGGTGCTTACTAGTTCTGCTCTCCTTACCCTATAACTCTGCCAAAGTGACCAACCTAATTGGAAAGTATTGGAGTCGGGAGGCGAGTGGTAGTGATTTCATAGCAAAGCTCTTTATTGAGGGTCAGATGGAACATGAGAAACCCCGGGCTCAGAGCCTTCTTTTATGCCGGCCGGAGACAATGCCCCGACCTCGCCCCCCCTTAAGTCCATGGTTGCAGTTTATAGGTCCCGCAGCGGGAGACCTAGGCTCATAATTGGTGGTCGCTCAGGATCCAACTGGCTATTGTTCCACCTGGCCGAAGCTCAGGTAGATTCTGACCATGTGTGCTACCCATGCGGTGGTCACCATTACGAGAGACCAGGCGACCGTGGTCTTAGTACACAACACTAATTATAGCCCCCCAAACTGCCCAATCATTGCTCCCTGAGTTCAATGCAAGGTAGGCAAAAAAAAAACCCTCCACCACAGGCCAATCCGGTAGAGGGTGAAAAATTCCTACCTGGTCCCCATAGGCGACCAGCAGAAGCCTACACTGAACTACAGGGTGGGATGGTGGGCCGAGCACGAGGCGCGAACTGTGAAGGCAGGGGTGGGCCGGTGCCCACCCCCCTATAAGGCCGGTGCCCACCCCCACCATTGCGATGCAAAGCATTGCAACTAGTCGCCTGCCCCGCTCTCCTCCTGGGTGGAAAATTGGCTCCCGCGCCCATGGCCTTTAAACATTTTTGAGAGCTCAGATTCACGTATCTCCTTTTTTTTAAAAAAAAGTGTCTTCTCCTTGCTCCTCCCATTATTCTCCCCTAATGTTGCACTGATACATCATCTGGGAACATTAGCCTCGGCTGACAGGCCCTTGTGCAAGTCCTGCCCAGATCTAGGGACCACCAAGCAAAATTCGTAACAAGGATTTAGTAGAGCAACAGGATCTTCATTGTACCCACCATTTTCAATAAGAAAGAAATGGTATTAACTTTCACAGACAGGTTGAAAATAAAGATCCATCATGCACAGTTTATTTACACACAGTTATACTGGTAAAGATTTGAGATCTCAGCATGCCTCTAAGGACATAAGAAGCACCCTGCTAGATCAGACCAGGGGTCCATCTAGTGCAGCATCCTGAATCATATAATGGCTGGAAAGTTTCCCTGGAGGACCAACAAAGAGTCTAAGGACTTCTTCTAATGTTGCCTCCAAGCACCAGCGTTCAAAGGTTTTACTGCCTGAATTTCCTTTCAGTCATCATAGTTAGTAGCCATTGATGGACCTATTCTTCATGAACATGTTTAATACCACCTAGCTGTTCCACCTATAAAAAAAGAGGGGGGGACATTCAGATTAGAAGTAGAAATAGGTGGAGAAGGAATATGGTCAATTATTCTTCCTTTGGCCTTTATGCAAGAAATTTGTTTGAATTAGGCCAGAAGCAAAGTGTACATGAGACAGATTTTCAAAATCCAAATAAGAGAATGAAATTTTTGCTTTTGAATTGAGTTTGGTGTAGGTCTTTGCAGCACATCAGTTTTTCAGCATCGTTGTTCATTAAAATGTTGATCTATAGTTGGCCTTGGTTATTTTCAAGGCAAACATTCCAACGTCATGAAATGAACTGGAAACATCTCTGAAATGATATTAGAACAATCATATCAGAATGTTGCTTGAAGTTCACAGAATACTTAAAAGCAAAACAGGGTCAAGGTATCCATTTCAACTATCTTTGGCCAATCATCAACCAGCCCAGTTGATTATCTCAAAATAGATACTTTGGCCTTTTACATGAAAAATCAGTTTCTTGTCAGCAGGTGTTGAGGTACAGGGACAACAGCAATTGGCTGTCTCCATCCATCATAACTGCCTTTGGAAATTTCTTAAATGTGTTGTACTGGCCAGTAATGAATCCAGAATTTGTTGTAATGGATCTATGTCAATTATATTGATGGACAGAAACTTCAAGATAGAGGTACCATCCACAGTTAAGGAATTTACTGCCCCCTACCTTGGTGATGGAAAGTGGTGTCAAGTCACAGCTGACTTATGGTGACCCTGTAGGTTTTCAAGTCAAGAGACATTCAGAGGTGGTTTGCCATTGCCTGCTTCCACATCATGACCCTGGTATTCCTTGGAGGTCTCCAATCCAAATACTGGCCAAGGCCAACCCTACTTAGCTTCCAAGATCTAACAACCCTACTTAGCTTCCAAGATCTGGGCTATCCAGGGCAGGGCAGGCCCTAATTTAGACCACTTTTAAAGGGAATTAGGCAACTCCATGCAAATTAAATTTATTAGCAGCTGTTAGTCATGATAGCCAAAGGGAAACTCCCATGTTCTCATACAGTTAGCCTCGGCATACCAGTTGCTTGGGACAAACAAAAAAAGAAGGTGACCATTGTCATACTTTGCTCATCAGTTTCCTGAAGCGTCTGCCCAGCCACTGCCTGAAACAGAATTGGGCTCTTTATAGACTTTTTGATCTGATCCCTCAAAGCCCCTCTCCCCCTGTTCTTCTTCTGTTCCATCTGATCTCGCGAGTCCATTCTTCCCACACTAGTCAAAGTTGCCAACTTCATGCTGACAGTGGTTCTGAATAATGTATCCACCTGTGATCACCCATGCTGTCAAAACTCTGATTTGCATGGCATTTTTATTTTATTTTTATTTTACCCTGAGCTCTGATCCCGAAGTTCTTTGAAGGTAACCTCTCGCGGTGAAATATTTAGAGAAACCTGTTCGTTCGAAGACGAAAACTGTGGAGAGTCTGTATTTACATAACACAGCACTCCAAAAGCTCAGAAGGGAAATGTTCTTAATGTGTTTAAGATGTAAATATCTTTCTCGCTAAGTGGTTTAGTTATGCCCTCTCCCTCCATCACGGTTAATACCAGAAGATCAATTTGGC
Organism: Lepidodactylus listeri; assembly: GCA_029233225.1. Taxonomy (NCBI): domain Eukaryota; kingdom Metazoa; phylum Chordata; class Lepidosauria; order Squamata; family Gekkonidae; genus Lepidodactylus; species Lepidodactylus listeri. The sequence continues at coordinate 113,597,754 of JARCFY010000006.1, forward strand.
TTTCATCTTAAAACAGTAATGTCATTAGTGACATGGAAACAAGCTTGCTTTTCAGTTTGGATGCTGGGTGAGACTCATCTATATCAGCTGTCGAAAGAAGCAGGGGGAACTTTTAAATCCGAGGAAATGAATTCACTCTCAGGATGGTGCTATTAATCTACCCAGGAGAGATATCCAAGGTCCTGGGAAGTACCACTCAGAAAGCAGAACGGCAGGGCTGTCTAGTAAATTCTTGACAGGGTAGCTATAAATGTATTGACTCCCACCAGAGTATGTTCTGCTGGGCTTTCTGGATGCACAATTCACTCTGCATTGACAGCAAGGGGAAAAACCCATTCTGCACTTAGCAGAGTTGGATGAACACCAGGGTGACCCATGTAGAAGCCACTGCTTTCTTTTTAACCGTTGCGAGGATTACGCCGTTGGACATGCATTGCCAGAGAACTTTTAAAGGTATCTGGATATCCGATCAAATCAGTCGTATGACTAAATATAGACAAAGATGCGTAGCTGTGTTTGTCTGTAGCAGTAGAAAAGAGGAAGAGTTCGGTAGCACTTTAAAGACAGGGTAGGGCTTTGGGGAGTCACTGCTCGGGTATCTGAAGAACTGAGCAGTGACTCATGGAAGCTCATACCCTGCTGCAAATTTTGTTAGTCTTTGGCTGGTTCTGCATCTGGCATTTGCTCCACATTTCCTCAACACAGAGGAAAAAGTGCAGCTCAAAACCACATTCAAATACCCTGGGCAACACTGTACTGACTGCAAAGTCACCCCTGAATGGCCATAAAATTGATGCAGAAGGTACCATAAAACCTGATGATCAAAGAAAGTGAAAGCGGCATGCAATGCAGAAGGGAATTTCTGTTCCAATGCAGGTTTTGTAAAACAACGGAGGGAAAAGCCAATGCAGAATCACCCTTTAAGGTGCTACTGGACTATTGCTCTTTTCTATGACTAAACATGTTCATTGGGGTGAATGAGAAGAAGAAGAATGACCATCACACATACAAGATTAACAATATGCAGGAATCTCTATTAGACTGATTCTGGAATATGTCCCAGGAATGCCAGCCTCCAGGTGGGACCTGGGGATCCCCTGGATTAAAGCTCATCTTCAGACTACATAAATTGGTTCCCCTGGAGAAAATGGATGGTTTGGAGGGTGGACTCTGTGTCATTGTATCGCAGTTAGGTCCTCTCCAGGCTCCATCATCAAATCTCCAGGAGTTTCCCAGCCTTGATATGGCAACTCTATACTGTGCTCAGTGAGATATGGAAATGAGCCTCGGGTTCATGGACCTTTATCCTAGTGCATGTTTTGCCTTAATCTGTGCCTGTGCATTTATGGCCTTGTCCAGCATCTGAAGAACATATAAATTAAGGTGCTGTTGTGATGTCATCAAACCAACTCAATGACTCTGACTCAGTCCTCAGAGGAAGAGCCCAAGGAGCTGGGGTTGGAGCTTGAGGAGGGCTGGAGAGACCGGGGAGGGCTCAGCACTGCAGAGGCACCTGTGACAATGTACCACCCTCCCAGAGCCTACAAAGAAAGGAGACATTGCCACCGATCCCTGAGATAGCCACCAAACCTCCCCCATGAAGGACTCAAGACTGGGCCAAGGTGGCACAGAGAGAAGGTGAAGTACCAGATTGACTGCACCCAATCTAACAGTTTAGTTAGAACAGCGTACGAATGATGGTTTGTTATTGTTGTTAGCCATTCAGTCGTGTTCAACTCTTGGCGGTTCTATGGGCCAGCTAGGCTTGCCATTCCCCCAGAGGGGGGGTTGCCCACTTTAGGGCCCCCCAGTCCACCTGCCCAGATCCAGCCAGCAGGGGGAAACCCACTTTCAAAGTGTCAGGATCGTAGCAATGTGCCCACTATGATGATGTCACCCAGAGGTGATGGGGGATGCTCTAGCACTTGGCCTAAAAACTCTATAGCACTATAGAGTTTCTGTCTGGATGCTGGAGCATCCCCCTAGTGATGTGCCTAGTGTGATGATGTCACTTTCAGGTGATTTCATCACAGCGTGCACACTACACACATGTGCCAGAAGATCCCCTTGCTCAGTCCCCCACCGGCAGAAGGTAGGGACCTGGCCAGCTCTCTCCACATGTTTTGATCTTGTACTGTTTCTTTGAGTTGTTCCATGCTCAGGCTGGTGTTGACTTTTATGGTGTCTACCCATTGTGTGCTTTGGCAGCCAGGTTTCTTGGATTGCTAACCAATCCAAGCATAATTGCTTTTTCTAAGTTCTTCCATATGACATGGGTGAAATAAGTCAGTCACAGTTTTGTGATTTCCCCCCCTTCCAACAGCATGTCTGGTTTTATGCACTCCAATACTTGCTTGTTTGTCACCTTTGCTGTCCAAGGAATGCGCAGGAGCCTTCTCCAGCACCACAGCTCAAATGAGTCAATTTTCCTCCTGTCTTGCTTCTTCATGGTTCCATTTTCACAGCCATAGATTGCTATGGGCATGGCTTTTTTTTTTTTTTTAAAGAGCTGCCAAAACTTTATTGAGGTAAATGCACAGCTATTTTTGGAACACACAGGAACGGAGTTCTGACTGGCTTCTAAGTTGACCACGCCTACAGCCCCCCCCCCTCGAGTTCCCCAGGTGCCTTGCAAGCCGTGGGGCCCCTGAGGAAGCCAAGCCGATCTAGGGGAAGCCAAGCCAATCCTTGGGTTCCCCAGGTGTTCCTCAAGCCACAGGGAATCCAAGCTTTGCCTTCCCTCCCTGGATCGGCTTGGCTACCCCAGGTGCCCCACGGCTTACAAGGTGCCTGGGGAACCCGGGGGGGGGGGGGAGGCTGTAGGCATGGCCAACTTAGAAGCCAGCCAGAACTCCATTCCTGTGCATTCCTGCCCAAATATAGCCCTGGTTATACGTAAAGAGAACAAAGATCCATCCAAGCCAATCCAGGGAGGGAAGGCAGTTTAAACTGCCTCCCCTACTCGGGTTCCCCAGGCACCACGGGGCACCTGGGGAAGCCGATCCTGGGAGGGAGCTGTGCTGTCAGGGGTGTGGCCTAATATGCTAATGAGTTCCTGCTGGGCTTTTTCTACACAAAAAAAGCCCTGGGTAAATGACGTTTTCAATCTGTATACTGAAAACTCACAAACTTTTAAACATTTTAAAAAGAATTTTGTCAAAGAGGTTCTGGAACTCTGTTCCGGTCCCGTCCCCTCCAAGTCCTGGCTATGGGGAACACGATAGCACAGACTAACCTGCAATTGGTTGCTAGGCTGATGTCCTTGTCCTTCCATATTCGATTCATGGTATTCATGATGGTACTTCCTTGCAAGATCTTAGCTATAGCCCAGCACAGCCTCCGGAACTCCAGCACCTGCTGGCAGGGCCGCTGAGGTCAATTACCTCTCAGCCTCTTTAGGCTGAGGCCTGGGAAGACAGCCTTGTTGGATCAACTGGTCCACAAGGGGGAGGCCTTATGTTCCAAGCTGCAGCTCTAATTCCTAGCTCCAAGCTTCTGCTCAAGCTGCCATCCTCAGCCCCACGGGTAAGGTGCTCCTGCTGAAGAAAACTGACCATGCCTGATGGTAGAGTGCAGGACAGAGTGCAGAGCCAGATTGGTGTGGGGAGCCAGTTTGGTGTAGTGGTTAAGTGTGCGGACTCTAATCTGAGAGAACTGGGTTTGATTCCCCACTCCTCCACTTGCACCTGGCTGGATGACCTTGGGCAAGCCATAGCTCTGTACCAGCTGTTCCCTCAAGGACAGCTTGGGAAAGAGTTCTCTCAGCCCCACCTACATTACAGGGTGTCTGTTGTGGGGAGGGAAGGGGAAAGGAGTTTGTAAGCTGCTCTGAGACTCCAAGTGAGTGAAGGGCGGGGTATAAACCCAATCTCCTCTTCTTCTTCTTCTTATGTGCAGTCAGACTGTGGGTCTGAGAAGGCCACATGTCATCTGCTCGGATTCACTGTGACTCTTCAAAGTCTTTCCCAGCCTTGCCATGAGTGGAGTTTTTAACTGAATATGTAGGGATTTAGCCTAACCTGAATGATAGGGGGGAATCTTCTGAGTATAGAACACACATTGCACCTCTGAGCTACTGCCCCATGTGCAATAGTTGTGGCCACTCTACACATAAATGTTTTCTCTGTCACTGATCTATATATCCTCTCTGGGGTCAGGCTCAAGAATGGCCCATAGCTACTAATAAACTTTTTGTTAAAGAGGTGTACATAGGATAACAGTGCAACCAGAAACAGTTACATCTCCTTAATTGAAGTCCGTGGGCTCAGGAGAGTATAACTCTGCATAGGCTGCTACTTCAAATGCCAGATTTAAGCTTGAGATGTCATACATATGACATGTACATGCTCTGGTGAGCCTCTTCCCCGTTACAAAGAACTACTACTCTCTCTTTGAACACTCTACTATCTGTTGTGACACAGGCAACCAACCAACCAAGGAAACTGCAGACTCCAGTGCTCATATGAGGTTAAAGGCTTGGCCAACTTGACAGGGTACCTCTTGGTTGCGTTGTTTTTTTTTTTTTTCAGCCTTAGGCAAACTCTGAGAGGAACTTCCTAGTTCAAATATTTTAAAGAAAGCACCCCATGTAGCAAAGGCTCTGTGTGCTTCTATCAGTACTAAGAACTACTACAGTTGCCCGTGTTTGTAGATCCCGCTTCCAGCCCTTTCTTTGACATGCTCAAAGACCAACGTAAAGCACCACCAAGCTCACCCTGCCAAGTGGCTCTGGGCTGTTCTGTTCTGCTGTTCTCTCTGGTTTGGTTGCCCTCTCTGCCTCCTTCACAACTTCAAGGAAAGCAGCTGAGCTACAGTAAACAAAGGAGGGAAATGGAATGGCAGGATCCGTTTCATTTCCTCTCTGTCTCTGGCTGCTCAAAAACAGTGAGAAACGACATGGTGGGTATGTAAGTGGCGGCTTGTTCTTGCTGGAACAGTGCTTAGAGCTGATTGCTGCTACAGGTACACAAAAGCTTTTGTACATGCAGTGCCTGATTTAAGAGTGTTTGCACGTGTACCAGACACTAGGGGACTTGTGATCCTGAATCAGAGCAAAGGTGTTACCCAGTGCACTTTTCAGGTCCATTCTAGCGTTACAAGTTCATTGTCTGCAAGCCTGAAGCCCATTCTGTTATCCAGAAATAAACCCCACACATTTTGCTTTTCAATAATTGTGCTTAATTTTCCAATATACGTGGAGGGACATATGCACAAAGGAAGACCTGTACACATGCAACCAGAGCCTCACTGGGTGGGTTTTCTGTTTTTGTTTTTATTGTAGCAGCTCGACTGTGGAAGAGACAAGCAGCTTTTCAAACTCAAGGACATTTGTGTATGTGAAATTAAGAAGCAAACTGACTTCATGTGTACTAACTGGCAGCCCCTGCCAAGATATGCATTTCCAAAGGCAAATGGAGAGGGGTGGGGCCAGCTTTATTGCCTTCACTCCCATTAATCAAAGGATTTTGACTATATATCCTGCTGTGAACCTGTTCCTTTTTAAATTGTTCCACTAAACCACTACTGCATTTCTTTGTCTTAACATTTACAGTTGGAAGATGGCAATTGACACTGATACCTTCATAGCCTTTGGATGTAAAATTATCTGGGGGAAAATAACTTTCTAAAGTGACTTACTAATAGCAGCAGGTTCCCTGACCTGGATAGCCCAAGCTAGCCCCATCTCATCAGATCGTGGACGCTAAGCACCAGTCCCGGTTTGTATTTGGATGGGAGATCACCAAGGAAATCCAGGGTCATGATGCAGAGGCAGGAAATGGCAAATCACCTCTGAATGTTTCTTGCCTTGAAAACCACACAGGGGTCATCATGAGTCAGCTGCAACTTGACGGACAACCCCCCCCCCCAAAAAAAAAATAGTAGCTGATGATAATTCAAAACTAGTGGAGATAAATTTGTTTCAGGGCATTTTGTTTTGTCAAAAGGAAAGATGGGCATAACATCAAGCCTGCTTGGGCTCTCCAGCCAAAGTCTGTACAAGCCTTTGATGGTTACTAATTTCAGGAATTTTCTCATGAGAACATAAGAAGAGCTCCGCTGGGTGAGCCAAGTGGTCCATCTAGTCCAGCGTATTGTTTCAAACAGCAGCCAACCAGTTCTGCAGAGTCAACAGAGCACAAAAAAGAAAGTCTTCCCTGAAATTGTCTTCTAGCACCAATATTTAGAAATTTGCTACCTCTAAATGGGGAGTTCCCCTTTTGGTCACCATTTATTTATTTACTTTATTTATACCCTACCCGACTGGGACTAGGGATGGGCACAAATCACATTTTTTTTACAGTTTGTTTCTGAACCATGAACTGAACCATGAAATGAAACAAGCTGAGAGATTGGTTTGTATCAGTTTGTGAACTGGTTTGTATCAGTTTGTGAACCCTGTTTTCTGCTCCTTGCGAAAAACAGCTGAGTGGCAGGGAGCAGAAAGCAAGGGTTTAAATGTCTTGGAGCCACTTAAACCCCTGCCTCCTGCTCCCCACTGTTCAGCTTTTTTTTTTTTTTTTTGTGAAGAGCAGAATGCGGGGGGTTAAATGGCTCGGAGCTTTCTGCTTTTCATGAAGCACAGTGAACCACCACAAACTGTCTTTAAATTCGTGGAAGTTTCTGGTGGCTCTTCAGTTTGCAAACCACAAATCAGCCAAAATTCGTCATGAACATTCATTCAGGAGCTAGTGGATGTGAGGCCTTGCTGTGAGATACAACAACCCTATAAAGGGGATAAAGCAATAATCCAAAAGAGACATTATAATTTTATGGATCAACATGGGAAAGTTAGCAGAGTGCAAAAGGGTAACTGTGCACCATATGAAGATGGTAAAAAGCCCATCTGCTACCATCCCAATAACACTTCATCAAGAACTTCTAAGCTCTTTACATCATCTGAGTGTGTCCCTCTTCCTTCGTACTACAACAGAGCTTTCTCCCCAACTTTAAGAACATAAGAAGGTCCTTGCTGGATCAGACCCATAGTCCATCTAGTTCAGCCTCCTGTCTCACACAGTGCCAGCCAGTTCCTCTGGATGGCCAACAACAGAGCATAGAGGCTGAGATCTTTTCCTGATGTTGCCATCTGACTGGGATTCAGAGGTTCACTGCCTCTGAATGTGGAGGGAGCCCTCAGTCACCATGGCTAGTAGCCACTGGTAGACTTATTCTCCAGCTAGCCTTGAAAACTGGCCCAGATCAGTTCTGTGTGGTCCCTGTTCTGATCCAAAGCCTCAAGAGATCTTCTGGTCTTGGTGAGGTAGGACTGAGCATCATTTATCCTTACACCACTGCAGTATCATCGTTTGTCCCCCAGTGCGGGAAATTTGGGAAGCTCAAGAGTGGAGTCAGGATTGAACCTACCACTTTGTGCATAATGATTGGCAAATTCCTGAAGATGCTGGCTTTGTAGACCCAAATACTGGTTACCAGAAAGAATATGGTTTTATCAGTAGGATGAGTAAGATATTAGTTGCTTGGCAATCCGACTAATGCAAGAAGAGCTGGATGAAAACAATGGAAATAATAAACAATCCTTCATAGAGTTCATGCTAGGAAACCATCGTAACAACCTTTGTTGTACAAATGCTTCTGTCTCCAGAGGGGAAAAAAAAGAATACATAAACCGTCGGAGCCCATCCTATGGTTCAATAACACAGCAGCTTCGGGGGAGGGGGGGAATCAAGACAACTGGAAGCAAAAAGCATGAAGTACTGTCAAGCTTCTCAAAGCAGAAATTAGATATTAAATGGAAGGGAACTCAGAATTCCTACATGTTGTTTTCCCACTGCTTTTATTATTTATTCCTCCATCACTTTTGCTAATGCAGCTCATGTCTGCAATCCTACAGCACTATAGGTAGGTGCAAGTACCCAGTGCTGCTGTCATTGGGTTGGATCTCACCATCCACAACCCCAGGGACTGTAATACTTCACTTGTACAAGAGGCAAAAAGGGTGACCTCATACCCTTTCTGCTGTCTACCACTGGCCATTGCCACTATTAATACCAGCAAACACCTCAGTCCCAGGAAGAGCCAGTTTGGTGTAGTGGTTAAGTGTGCAGACTCTAATCTGGGAGAACCGGGTTTGATTCCCCACTCCTCCACTTGCACCTGCTGGATGACCTTGTGCAAGCCATAGCTCTGTACCAGCTGTTCTCTCAAGGACAGTTGTCTCAGAGCTCTCTCAGCCCCATCTACCTCACTGGGTGTCTGTTGTGGGGAGGGGAAGGGAAAGGAGTTTGTAAGCCGCTCTGAGACTACAAGTGAGTGAAGGGCGGGGTATAAATCCAATCTCTTCTCCTCTCTTCTCTCTTCTTCAGGAATAAACTTTCCCAGGATGAAAATGGTTTCAGGGGGGAGGGGAAGATATGGAACCATAAGTGCTTTTCAGTGACAGTTTGTGGGATTCAAGCCATTGATTCTGCTGGCTATAGCTACTAGGTGAAAAAAACAAACAACCCCCCCCCCCAAAAAAAACAGAAGACTTCATGACCCCCTCTTTCATCCAGGGATCACATGGGGATTATCCTATTTAATCTTCTGAATGAGCTTTGGAGGGATGGCTGGGAGACAGCAAGTGATTTCCCAAGACCATTCACATGACTGTGTGGGGAGATGAACTGAATTCCTCCCAGTCAAAGTCCAATATAATTGCTACTATGATAACTCCCTCTTTAGACATACATGTCCCAAACTCTGCTGGGGGGAAAAATGGGGGGAAGGGGGTGTATCTAGTAGAGTAAGGGGCTGCAGTGGCCGAAGTGGTTGAGATGCTGAGCTGCAGACCGGAAGGCCAGTAGTTCACCAGTTCGAGACCCGAGTGCTGCATGACGGAGTGAGCTCCCATCTCTGGCCCCAACTCCTGCCAACCTAGCAGTTTGAAAGCAAGAAATTGCAAGTAGATAAATAAGTACCACTTCGGTGGGAAGGTAACAGTGTTCCATTCACCTCGGCATCTAGTCATGCCAGCCACATGACCACAGAAATGTCTTTGGACAGCATTGGCTGTTTGGCTTGGAAACGGATATGAGCACTGCACCCCTAGAGTCGTATTCGACTGGCTTTTGAGCAAGGGAAACCTTTACCTATCTAGTAGAGTGCAGATTGCCAGCTCTGGGTTGAGAAATATTCCAAAGATTTTTGGGGTGGAGCCTGACTTTGGGGAGAGGAGGGACCTCAGCAAGTTATAATGCCATGAAGTCCACCGTCGAAAGCAGCCATTTTCTCCAGGGGAACTGACCTTTATTGTCTGGAGAGCAGGTGTGGCAGTGGGAGACCTTCAGGTGCATGGGGTATAGCGCTGTATGGATAGGGCTGCGCTATGACTTCTGTGGACCCTAGATATTTTTGCCTTTGTGGGCCCCTCCCACCATAATAACATAATAGCCGCCTGTGCTGGCTAGGCGGGATATAAATCCAAATAAATAAATAAAATAAATCAATTTTAAAATTATTTTTGATATCTTTAAATACGTCAACATTTTACTTTTTTTCTGTTTTAGGCAAAAATTAATAAATGTCCATGAGCCCTAAGCATTTCATTTTTTTTTTTTTCCTGATGTGAGGGGGGAAAAAATCAAATGATTTTCTTCAACCCTAAGAGTTCATTTTTTCCCCTGATTTTTTTAAAAAGAAATTCTAATATATTTGTGGGCCCCTAAAAGTATTGTGACCCCCCCCAAGGCACTGCGTCTACTGTGCTTAATAGATAAGTCAGCCCTAAGTATTGGGTGTAGATTCCTACACTTGTGGGTATCGTTTTATTTCAAATAAATTTACAGATTCCATTTTATTTTAAATCTATTTATTTTGTTCTTGGACGGGGTCATGATGAGTGGATGCTCGGACAGGTCAGATTGGGGTCTGCTCCAACGTGGTAATAGAGGAAGAGCACCCAGATCAGAGCTTGTTTTTTTCAAAAGGATTTGAGTCCCAGGATCTCTTTCTCTAGAAACTGAACACTCCACCGATTATTGTAAGAAAAAAAGACTCTGCTCCAAGAACTTTACAATCTAAATTTAGACAGAAAGGAAAGAAACAGAGGAAGGGGCAAAGAGAGCTCGGGATGAATATGTGCAGATGCAGTTATGCAAATGAAGGCCTTTTGGTGCTTATCGCTGCCAATTAAATGCAAAAAAAAAATAAAATCTGCTGGAAATGGTTCCCTGCGAAATCTGATTGTTCTGCTGGAATATTTTCCCGTTCACACACAAACATTGTGATTCTGTTTGCCTCTTTGCATAATGGTTGATATTTTTTTTTTATTTCCAGGAAGAAAGGATATGTGCAAATTAAGAACATGTGCAGCTAATTACCGGAATTTATTCATGTTCATTATTATTTGGAGTGGCAATTTGTTTTGAAATGCACAGCGTTGAATAGAAACACCTTGCTACATCGATGCTGCTTGAGCTTTGAATACCCTGTAGTACAATGACAATTGTGCTGCCCTGGAAATCAGCCTAATTCATTGCTAATTATTATCTCTCTTTTTTTTCAAAAAATGGATGTTTATTGTTCCTGATATGCCTGTATTCACGAGATACCTATTCCATCAGGGACACCGAAAGAAAAGCAATCAGACAATGCTGAGATATGCATGTAATTATGTCTGGCTTTTGAAATGTTCCATTGAAGAAGGTAATTTGCAGTTGTGAAGAAGCAAGAGGGCAATTACATGAGGAGGGGTCTAATCGGAGGACCTGACAACACAGTCCAAGTCAGAGTTACTCCCTTCTAAGTCACTTGAAATCAACTAGTTTAGAACAGTGTAACTTTGCTTAGGATGCTTCACATCAATGCATGAATGCCAGCCACGTCAGTAGCATCTGAAGTGCAAATCCATGGAATTTGGGTACTGCATATATTAGTTTGCTCTGGAGCCATCCTTCCTGAGCTAAGACAAAAATGTGTGAGCCGGAAGCTAAAAAAACTGTGAGCTAGCTCACACTAACTCAGCTTAGAGGGAACACTGGGCCTATGGCATGAGACAGCATTGTGCAGTGGTTACAGTGTCAGAGTTGGAGCTAGAAGACTCAGGTTCAAATCTCTGTTCTGTCACAGAAGCTTGCTGGGTGACCTTAGGCCAGTCAATCTCTCTTGATCTATCCTACTTCACAGGGTCATTGTGAGGATAAAACAGAGGAGAGGAGAATTATGTAAGGTCCTTTGGGTTCCCACTGGGAAGAAAATTGTGGTCTGCCTTCCTTTTCTTTTCAGAGGTCCTCTGATCAATAGATCTTGAGCAATGACTGGAAGAGTACTAAATTATTTTCAAAAAGCAAAATATGGTAGGAATTTAGCAGCTGTGGAGAAAACTGGTTTCTAAATGAAGTAAATAAACACTTTTCATGAAGAACTTAGAGGTGACTTATGAGAGCTAGAAGGCAAAAAAAAAAAGAAAGAAAATCAGGGGAGAATAAAATTAGTCAGGAAAATATACATAAATAAGGAACAAAATACACACAGCAATATGCTTACATTGAAGAACCCCAGACAAAGACTCCATTTCTGAAGGCAACCACAGTAAAGAACAAATGTGCTGTGGTAGGTCATAAGAACATAAGAGAAGCCATGTTGGATCAGGCCAGTGGCCCATCCAGTCCAACACTCTGTGTCACACAGTGGCCGAAAAACCAGGTGCCCTCAGGAGGTCCACCAGCAGGACGAGAGCCCCAGAAGCCCTCCCACTGTTGCCCCCCAAGCACCAAGAATACAGAGCATCACTGGAAGAGACAATAGAACGATATTGAGTATTCACATCTGTCTGGGCAGGAGACAGAAGATTTTAAGATATCACAGAGTGGGCAGAACCCAGGTGCCATCAGGAGGTCCACCAGCGGGGCCAGAAGCCCAGAAGACCTTACACTGTTACCCCCAAGCTTCAAGAATACAGAGCATCACTCTCGCAGACATAGGGTTCTATGACTTGTGGCTAAAAGCCACTGATGGATCTCTGCTCCATATGTTTCTACAGTTCCCTCTTGAAGTTGTCTGTGCTTGTAGCTGCCACCACTTCCTGCCACAGTGAATTCCACGTGTGAATTACTCTTTGGATGAAGAAGTACTTCCTTTTATCTGTTCTAAGTTTACTGCTCCTTAATTTCATTGAGTGCCCACGAGTTCTTGTATTTTGAGAAAGAGGGGAAAGTACTTCTTTCTCTGCCTTCTCTATCCCATGCATAATTTTGTAAACCTCAATCATTCCATCCCTCAGTCATGGTTGTCTATGCTTGAGCCCTAACCTTTAACCCAGGGGTGTTGAACTCATTTCTTATGAGGGCCAGATCTGACATAAATGAGACCTTGTCGGGCTGGGCCATGTGTGTCATAAAATGTAATGCCAGGTAGCGGAGATATAAACTTTATAAAGGACACAAACACAAAGTTGTTGTTTTTTTTTTACTTAAAATAAAAACAGGCTTAAAACATTAGCACTCTTGGAAATATTCTGTTTATTTAACAGTATATGATAACTGACACCTCTTGCTCTGAATTACTGCATCAAAATGTCTGTGCTGTTGCGATCTTGAATATGCTGTTCAGGTGTGTATCCTTAAGCTGCAAACCTATTTTTGATTTACTGACATTTACCACAGAAATCTCATGCTCAGAGTTCTGAGCCTAGGACCCAGGGGAAAACATGAAATGGCTGAGTGACTTGGAGAGTCTGGCGAAGCAAGCTATGATGCAGCAGCAACAACAGAACTGGAGGCAGAAGATGGCCAGTTCCAGTGTGGGCCTGATAGAAGCCTGATCTGCCCCCTGAGCTGCATATTTGACACCCCTGCTCTAACCTTTCTTCATAGGGAAGGTGTTCCATCCCTTTAATCATTTTAGTTGCCCTTTTCTGCACCTTTTCCAATACTATAATATGTTTTTTGAGGTGTGGAGACCAGATCCTGGCTGCATCTTAAGCATGGCTGCCTCACACTTGATGCTGCTGCCTTCTTAGCACCAGGTAAAAACTTTGTTAACTGAAATATTTGGTAAACTGGCTGATACCCTCAGCTGGGCTGCCCTCCAGAGGTACATACTGCTAGATAAATCACATTTTAAAGGCCTTCATTATCCAGTCTCTCAGCAATGTGTTTTAATAAGAAAAGCCCTCTGTCCTATCCTCTCTTGGTCACTCCCCCTTCTCCCCCACAATAGGACCACTTGCTCTTCTCAGTTGTATTATAGAACACAATTCCTCTGAAGGATAAAGTATATAATCTCAAAATCCCATCTGATAAGCTTCAAAGACTTGTCTTCAGTAGTATTCAGACCCACTAAGTGAGTGCTGTCATTATTTGGAGGCTGAGTTATACAGAACTATCAACAGTCAGAGCAAAACTTTTCGCTCCTCAGTTCAAACGTGAGCTCGGCAGGTGTTCCTGCTTATACACAGAGTCCCAAAGCTTCAAGGAAAGTACCAACAACAACAACAACAACAAATACCTTTTATTGGCATAAAATATTTAAAGCAATTCCCATTAAGATAAAACAGTCCCAACATTTTTAAAAAATAGTTCACCCTAAAACCATTACAGAGGTGTATCAAATTTATAAACTTAAATTATAACAAGATAAATTCAGCCATATCATAGGAATCTTTAAATTCTAAAAGCCTTAAAATTAAATTTTACAATTTTATTAAACTCAATTAAAATGATCTGGAAGATTCTTCCGTTTTATAAGACCATGAAGAAACTTAGCAGTCAGTTCAAAATCTCCGGATCTAGAGAAGTAAGGAGGTAATGTAGCTTGCTTCCGTCCGGTTGGGCTGCTACCTTACTAAGGGGGACTTCTAGAAATTTCGCTCGAATATCATTTAGCAAATTACAATGTAAGAGTGCATGCTCAACTGTTTCTAATTCTTTGCATCCGCAGTGCCTAAGTGCATAAGGAATTTTCTTATACCTCCCCTCAAGAATAGCAGATGGGAGAACTTTGAACCAAGCCAGCAGATAAGCTTTGCATCAAGGAAAGTACCACAGCTCAGCTGGGATAACTCCCTGCCCCCCCCCGCCCCCCAATGTTCAAAGTGCTTCTACATTCTTTCCTTTGTCCCCCTCCCCCATGTTCTGACATTTGAGATTCCTGTCATTCTGGAAGCAAACAGAAAAGGATGGAGAAGGTTTCTGTCCTGTTCAGCTTGGGCCCACCCAATCCATCTTGGGCCTATCCAGAATCATTAAGGTTTCTGCCCACAGATTCACCCTTCTACCGAAGCAAAATACTGCTAATTGGGTAGGGGAGTCTTCTTTCCTCCTCCATTCATCTTCAGAGGCATTGGGTTTGGTCTAATTGGCTTTATTTTTTGCCTTCTGACCTCAAGAGTCGGTATAGCTGAATGGCACAAAAGAAATTGGATGATGATTGTTCTCTTCCTTTCTGGAAAGCTGAGAGCTGGGCTTATATTGAGGAGTCTTTCAATCAGATGCTGATCTTGTCTACAATGCATTGCATGCTCTCAAAGCTGGATGGATGGATAGAAGGATAGATGGATAGCTAGACAGACGATAGATAGGTGATTGACAGACAGACAGATAGAGAATAGAAAGATAGATAGATAGATGATAGTCACCACGCTTCTATTATTTTGCCAAGTGCATGAAGGCAAATTGTTCAGGCGGGAATTCTTGTAGAGGGAGTAGAACTTGTAATGGACCACCTTGGGGGTGGTGATCTCAAGTCTTGGAGCAAAACATTATCACATTTTGTAACTGGCTGACTGATTGACTGAACAGTTCTATTCTCCCTGTAATTTGTCTTGAGTCCCAGTGAGAAAGGCAAACCATAAATACAAATAAATACACAGATAGAAAGAGACTGTATAAGTGGGCAGCTGTGTTCAAAAGGAAACACACTGCTGTTTAATCCCAACAGATCAGGGACTTGGACTACTGATATTCTTAGTTACAAGGTTTCAAAGAATGTTTCAGCTATTGCCAGTGGTGCAATACTGGACTGTACTTAATGTTAATATGATTCAGGCAACAAGTGAAGCTAGACAATATGACCAGTCTGTTGAGAGCTACCATAGGTCCCTGGACAAAGATGCCATCTGCTCCTCCCCATAATTTATTTATATATATATAATATATATTTATACCCTGCCTTGCCAGGAAGGCTGGCTAAGACCCTGATCCAAAACAAGTAACAAATTACTTGGCTGGCTGTAAAATGATCTGCATGTCCATCTGTCTGTCCATTTGTGGCAGGTGCAGCTCATTAGAAAATGAAATTAGGAATCTCAGAATTGGCCATTGGCTTCAAGATGATTGTGGGAGTTCCAGGTTATCTCCAGATACAAATCCACCCACCCCACCCCGCAAAATCTGGCTGTGTAGGAGCTGGGTGGAACTAAAGGAAGAGGGAAGCCACGGACAATGTCCTTTTTTTTAGGAGGCTGCATCCTGGAAATGATTGAAGCTTGTCCTGGCTGGTCTTGCCTTGATCCAATGCTTGACTCAGCTGAGGGATTTAGCAGGATCCAAGAAGCAAGAGTTTCCCCCCATAGACGGAAGAAAGAGTCAGACAAAGTAATTGGGATTTAATGGCCACTTTATTTATTAACAAACCATGGCAAGGGCTAACCTAAAAGTGGCATGGTCAAGGCCTGAGGTTGTCAACCCCACCCGTACCATATTACGGGCAATGCACCTGGCCCCCGGGGCATACCCTGCTATTAGCAGCTCGAACCCATGCAGCCCAGCCTTGGGCCATGCCGTGATGATCCCTCACACACATCTGCCAGGTCTGTGTTGAGTATCCCTCAATGGTACTCCCAAAGGGCAGCCTGTTCATCTCATCCCTGGCTGCAAGGCCGCAGTTATGATCCCAAAAGACCCCCTCACCCTCCGGGGTTGCTGCAGGTGCTTACCAAGCCATAACAGTTATTTAACAAAAAATCCACCCAAAATAAAGTGATGTGCCTAAGGCAAGCCCTACCTGAGCCAATTCCTCAATCCACTGCAATCCACTGCAAGGCAAAAAACTCCCCTTCTCAAAGCCAATCAGATCAGAGGTAAACGAAATTCCTACCCGCCCCCCCTTTAAACAGGACGACCAGCCAAAACCTACATTACAGACAGGGCGGGCGGGTGGGGCATGCACAAGGCAAGAATGAAGACAAAGGGGTCGAGGGCCAGCCTTGGTAGAGCTGGCCCCACCCCTTCCGGATCCAGCTGCAATGCAGCCCTTCTACCTTTCCGGATCCGGCTGCAATGCACCCCTTTCCACCTTTCTAGGAGGCCACTCCATCTCCCGGCAGCAGGCCTTCAGCTGCTGCGGGAAAATGGCCTTTCTGTCAGCCTCAAAGTATGTTTTGCAGAAATGCCAAGCCAGCGGTACCAACACTCCAGTGGCTGCAGTCAGAACTGCATTCGAAAAAAAAGGCCTTCTGTGAATACAGCATTAGGCTGACTTTGGGGGCCTTCCAATTGACATGGACCCCCAGAATTTTGTCCCCACTCTTCCTCTCTCAGCAGCCCTAAATGTGGATGAAAGATAGGATTAACATATTTCCAGGTCTTCAGTTACGGATTATCAAGCGATAATGTATTTGCATCCCAAGTCCACATGCTTCCCGACAATGTTCCCGTGCTCTTATGCTCCTCACCCTCTTCCTCATTCCCCTACAAATGTTGAACACTGACATCTTCTTAGCTAGATCCTTTAAAATGTCCAATCGTTAACACAACACAATGTACTTTTAACACCTTTTATACTGTATTTCCAATTCTCCAGCTTTATGAAAATCAATACAATTATACTTAGACGCAAAGGAAAACCTCTCTGAATCAATGCCGGTAACACAGAATTGAAAACTTCTGCCTCACAATATTTCCTCGCTCTCTTCTCCTGTTGAGCGTTAGCTGGGTTCAGTCTGATTTAGAATGTCAGGAGTCTCATAGCTCTTCAGTGGAGAAAGGAAAACAGTGTGTATTTCCAGAGCCCCAAAGCCCGGCTCGCTTCTCTGAGCTTGACATGAGCAATTCCTAATGTGAGCTCCCCCAAAGGTAAGAACATCAATCTGATACACAAGTAGTTCCTTTTTATCACAGCTACAGTTTGAAGTTCCCTTAGAAATTCTATAGTAGGCAAGCCGCTCTCTTTCTTAGTTGAAGATAATACTAAAACAAATTTCTCCAGTGCGGCCTCTCTTATTTGTATCTGTAAAACTATCTATATCTATTGGTATCTGAAAATTCTGTCCCCAGACATGCCTGATCAGGTTAGCGATGTCAGCCTCCAGCTGGGATCTGGGGACCCCCTGGAATTGCAACTCATCTCCAGAATATGGAGGGCACACTCTATGGCATTGTACCCCACTGAGGCCCTCTCCTCCCCAGGCTCCAACACCAAATCTCCAGGAGATTCCCAACCTGGATCTGGCCACCCTCTACCCCAGAGGTGTCGACTTTTAAAATCCGGGGGGGGGGGCGGGGGCTCTTGTGCACTGGGACCATGTCCCGCTGCCCCCCCCCCCCGACTGGCCTAGCCTGGCCACTCCTGCCTCTGTGGGGCCAGCTGGTCAGTCCCGGGGGGAGGCGGTGGCGGCAGCAGCCGGCAAGTGGGCAAACGAGGCGGCAGCCCACGCCTGCCCCGCCGCCTCCCCCCCTGTCTGCTCCTGCCTCCGTTCCTCCGTCCAGCATGCTGGGCATTTGCCCAGCTGGTTCCTGGATGGAGGGAGGGAGGAACAGAGCAGGGGGAGAGGCGGTGGCGGCGGCAGCCGGCCAGCCAGCCAGCCTGGGCGCTCCATTTCCCCGGGGGGGGGGGCTGAGCCCCCCTGGAAATTTCGGGGGTGGCTCGAGCCCTCCCCCCATAGTTTACGCCTATGCTCTACCCCAACAGTGGCTAGGGAGGACTGGCAACCCTAGATCAGGGATGTCCAGGAAAGGAAAAAACCAAACAGCTGGTTTAGATGTATAAGAGCCCTCACTATGCATGAATACAACATACCAAGCAAAGTCAACCTTTGATTAGCTTTGAATGTGCTGATTATCTCCAAATTGTGTGTGGGTACATGAAAAAAAGTGCATTGATTAGGTTCAGCATCCCATTCCCCCTTCAATAAGTGATTAGCACTATCCTATTGGTGCTCGAACTGTACTCATTTGCACTACTTCCATACAAATAGATCAAGATGGGTAGCCATGTTAGTCTGTCTAGAGCAGCAGAAAAGAGCAAGAGTCCAGCAGCACCGTAAAGACTAACAAAATTTGTGGCAGGGGAGGAGCGTTCATGAATCATGGGTTTCTGAAGAAGTGAGCAGTGTTTCAGGAAAACTCATCCCCTACCACAATTTTTTGCTAGTCTTTAAGGTCCTACTGGATTCTTGCTCTTTTCTACTCCCATCCAAATGTTCACTTTCCCTGTGCTGGAAACAAGGGACTGTAAAATAATAATAACAACAATAACAACAATAATAATAACAATAATAACAACAATAATAACAACAATAATAACAACAATAACAACAACAACAACAACAACTCTAAGTGCATGTCTTCATTCTTCTAGCTTGCAAGCCGTTTTTTCTCAACAGCTCTATCAAATGTTTGTAAGAAACAGGACCCAGCATCAGAGGCCTTTAAATCATTCACAGATGTACCCTTCAGTTCTGAGAATGGAGGGATCAGCTTCAATTCTCTTAACAATACTAATTTTCTTTCTATCTCCATCTCCATCCCTCCCTCTCTCTCTCTCTCTCTCTCTCTCTCTCTCTCTCTCTCTCTCTCTCTCTCTCTCTCACACACACACACACACACACACACACACACACACACGGGACATGGTTTGATCAAAAATATTTTTTTTTGCTCTCTAACTCTAATTCCTTTGTAACTCTGAGTCAGTCACCTGAGGGTGAATACTGTATAATCACATTCTACTAATTGCCTGTATGCCTCTTACTGGCAAGAACTATGTATTTATTTAATGCTGCATCTGTTCCATCAGAAACTATTATATTCTCTAGCACATCACCCCCCCCTTCATTTCTCATATGGGTGAACACTGAAAACAGGGTAAAAATGTCACTGCCTTAGCTCCTTTGGTGCAAAATACTGGCCCTGACATTTCAGCTTTTACCAATACACCTAGAAGTCAAATATGCAGGGGTCCTTTCATAGAAAAAGAGCTGCAGGAGCTCATTAGCATAACTCATTAGCATATGCCACGTCCCCTGACATCACCGGAAGTGTGTCAGAAAGGGAATGTCAGTTTCAGCCCCATTATACCCTATGGGCCATTGAAATCAATGGCAAAAACTCATAGGGTATATGAGGGGCTGGAGGAAAGGGGGTTTGAGGGAGAGGCTCCAAACTTGCAGGGTAGCTGCTGGGGCCTCTCCTCGAAATACCCACCAAGTTTCAAAAAGATTGGGCCACGGGGTCCAATTCTATGGGCCCCAAAACAGTTTGTCCCATCCCCTCCATTGTTCTCTATGGTGGGAAAAATGTTACTTTTTTCCTACCATAGAGAACAATGGAGGGAATGGGGGCAACCTGTTTGGGGGCCCGTAGAATCTTCTTGAAACTTGGTGGGTATTTGGGGGAGAAGTCCCAGCAGCTACCCTGCAAGTTTGGAGCCTCTCCCTCAAACCCCCTCCTCTTCAGTCGCTTTTAAAGTTGCAGCCGAATTTCGGCGGCAATTCGGCAGCAGGCTGAATTAGATCAGAGAATCTGATTCAGCCCGTGGCTGCCCTACTGGCCCCAACGGACCCCTGCAAATATGTACCCACACATATTACTCTAACACAGGGATCCCCAACATAGTGCTCCTGAGTGTCAGGTTTGCTGGTGCCCAGCAAACATTTTTAGAAAGTGGGGCATTTACCCAGCAAGGCTTCTGATTGGACACTGGAGATTTCATTGGCTGTGCAAGATTTTTTTAAATTGTTACTTTCGCAGCAATTGCTGCCATAACACAAGGTTCTTCATTGTATGAATGATGGGAAGCTGGAGCAGCCATTTTGTGAGTGGCTGCATCTCTGGCACAGCCATTTTGTGGCAGCCATTTTGTGGCTGCACCCATCCTATTGTGTCAGAATTCCAAAGATGCCCACAGGCTCAAAAAGTTTGGGGACCCCTCTTCCCACATATCTCTCCATTATTCTCTTTAGGTATATATGGCATCCTGCCGCCTTGTTATGCAAATAGAGAATGATGCTGCTGGCCACTTGTCTTGCATTAGATTATGAAACTGTTTGAATGTTGGCTGCGGTCACACACACTAAATAATCCCCTTTCAATCCATTTCCAATGCACTTTCCAACTGGATTTTGCCAGTTCACACAGTAGAAATCCAGCTAGAAAGTGCACTGAATTAACCACTGTAAGTTAACCTTTAACCACTGAACTACCACATCCAGACACTGGGATAGTGCTCAGAACCCTGCAACTGGCTATTTATCCAGCAGAAGGAAAATGAATTTTAATTTCATAATTTGATATTTTAATTTGATAATGTACACTGGGTATATATAACTAGTATGTGCAATTAGGCTTTCCAGCTCTGGGCTGGGAAATACTTGGAGATTTGGGGGAGAACAGAGGAGAGGAGGACAGAGTTTAGCTCAAGGGACAGATGTGAAGCCAGGGCTATAAGATGCAAGGAAGAGGAAATGGAAGGAGAGTGACTGGAGGAGAAGATGACAGGTTTTAATTTGATAATTAAATCTCCAATTTTAATTTGATAATGTACACTGGGTATATATAACTAGTATGTGCAATTAGGCTTTCCAGCTCTGGGCTGGGAAATACTTGGAGATTTGGGGGAGAACAGAGGAGAGGAGGACAGAGTTTAGCTCAAGGGACAGATGTGAAGCCAGGGCTATAAGATGCAAGGAAGAGGAAATGGAAGGAGAGAGACTGGAGGAGAAGATGACAGGTTGCTGTCCTCCTGTGTAACACAGTGTAACTCCAAGGTGGGTGATGCACTAAATAATCCACTTTCAATCCACTTTCAATGCACTTCCCAATGGGATTTTGCCAGTTCACATGGTAAAATCCAGTTGGAAAGTGCATTGAAAGTGGACTGAAAGTGGATTATTTAGTGTGTGTGATCACAGCCATAGATGACCTGTCGATTTTGCTTATTTATTTGCTATACAACATTTTTTGAACTGGCTGTCCACCCTCCCCCTTCTCTCCTAACTGACACCTGCACAAGGAAATAGCAACTGGACGGGTGATTTCCAGACCCCATGGACTCCAGGTATGATGTTCCCCTGTTCCCAGAGGGTGCTACACTGCCTACCTCTGAACAATTGGAAAACCAGATGCCCCAGGGATCTTCATACAGAGGGTTATTGTGGAGGTAGCCAGACTGATTGGTTCACCCCTAACATCTGCTAACTGGAAATACATCATCTCAAAATGGTATGGGGACAACTAATCAGATGGGTCTGTGAAATAACATGAGTAAAATCAGGTCAGGCCTTGTTCCCCGCATTCTTCATTCATAAACAAGGATTCCACATAGGGGCAATGACACTGCTGTCCAGGTTCAACACTCAATATCAGCGAGGTATTTCCAAGCCTTGCTTCATGAAGAGGTAGACAGACAGTGTTGTGGGGAGAGGAAGAGAAGGTGATTGTAAACTGCTTTGAGACTCCTTAAGATAGAGAGGATTGCAGTATTAAAAAAAACAAACAAACAAATCTTATCTTCAAAAAGGCATGCCTACATTTATTTCTTAAAAGCACTCTACATTTCCATGAACATGGCACATCAGCACCAAATGGACCTCATTCTCTTCTGTCCTTCACTAGGACTTAACGGACATGGACATGCCAATGTAGGAGCATTGTGGCTACTGCCAGGAAGACTCAGGGACTGAGTAACCTGTGAATCAAGGCCACAGGGAGTAATGTGATGGCTGGAGGAGAGCAAGAAAATATGCACAGGCTTCCCTGTCCTGGTGTGCACGCACTCACTAGGGATGGGCACGAACCAGGAAAATGTGGTTCATGGCTGAACCATGAACTGAACCAGGAGGTCTGCATGGCTCATGGCCCTGCAAACCTCATTGAAAGAGACCACAGTCCCTTTATACGGGGTTTGCAGATAGCTTGGAAAATAGCTAAGCGCCCCACCGCTCAGCTATTTCGGGCTGTCTTGTGCCCTTCCTTTACACTTTAGAGCCAGTTTGGTGTAGTGGTTAAGTGCACGGACTCTAATCTGGGAGAACCGGGTTTGATTCCCCACTCCTCCACTTGCACCTGGCTGGATGGCCTTGGGCAAGCCATAGCTCTGTACCAGCTGTTCTCTAAAGGACAGCTTGGGAAAGAGCTCTCTCAGCCCCACCTACCTCACAGGGTGCCTGTTGTGGGGAGGGAAATGGAAAAGGAGTTTGTAAGCCGCTCTGAGACTCCCTTGGGGAGTGGAGGGCAGGGTATAAATCCAATCTCTTCTTCTTCTTCTTTAAAGGGAGTGCACAAGACAACTTGAAACAGCTGCGTAGTGGGGAGTGCCTCCATGCCACTTAGCTCTTGTTGTGGTTTTCATGGAGGACAGAAAGATTGTGTTTCAAGAGACTCAGAGTTCCTTTAAAACCCCTGCTTTCTGCTTCATCCATGAACCAACACAAACTGCATGGACTGCTCCAAAAGTGTGTGGACATTCATGATGGTAGACCTGTCACAAAACTCTGTTCATGGATGAACATGGCAAAATTTGTGATGGATTTTGCTTCGTGGTTTGGTTCATACCCATCCCTAGCCCTCACATCCATCCCTGGATATTGGGGAAAGGGAGTGAAGAAACATGGCTCAACTGGGCTCTGTTTTATCTCTCATGAAGCCCAACATGCATAAGGCACTTTTCAGTTCACACAGTCCTCATGGCAGGACTTTGTACCAAAAATGCAGGCAACACAGGATTGTTTGGATCCGTCAGAGCTTTTCAGTGGGCAGAAGGATTTCCACCCATGGAGTGTGACTTGGTTACCTTTCCTCCCCTGCTGCAGCCTAAATTTGTCACTCTTGAAGCCCAGACAAAGGAGGAGGCAAGAAAGCCAGTACATTAAGGTAAAGTAAAATCACAACACAATGAAAAAAGGCAGATACAAAACCCAAAAGGCAACAGGAAAAACTAGCCACATTTACCTACTCATCCCCAATACATAAAAAGAGCTAATAATCATTGCCGTCAAATGATTCCCCATTATCAAATTAGGTGGTGAAAAGGATTTTTGCCCCCCTTTAGTATTACCTAAGTAAATGTGCTATTAAATTTGGGAGGTCAGGTGTCATGGAGGTAAATTGCCTAATGGAGAAGTAAACAATTAATTGCTAGATGCTGTAATTAAATTACAGGGATTCAGAGCCAATATGCTGCCACAGCTATTAGTAATGATGGCAGTTCTGTTCCGTCAGCAGGCAGGAAGTGTGAAAGGTGAAGAATGGTGGGGAATGATGTCGAAAACAACAGGGTGTATAGCCTTCCTATGGTTCCCAGTCCCTTTCGCATCACAGCATCAGAAATCACAGTTTCTGGAAGAAGCTGGTTCCAGTCAAGGCTGGTTCCAGGTTTTGAAGTTGAGGTGTCCACCACACTAGTCCTGGGCCTGGTGACCTGTGTCCACACAAACTAAGCATGCCACCCTCTCTTATTTGCATGTGCACATTGAGATTGATGGTTCAGAACCGGCACTCCCGAGGAGGAGGCAGAGTGTGGCTCTTTCACCCTTCTTGAAATCTCAACATCACTAATGAGGTTAAAAGGAGTCTGAAAAACCTACTGTACAGAGCCAGTTTGGTGTGGTGGCTGAGAGTGTAGACTGTAATCTGGGAGAACCAGGTTTGATTCTCCGCTCCTCCACATGTAGCAGTTGGGTAACTTTGGGCAAGCCACAGTTCTCTCAGAGCTGTTCTCTCAAGAGCAGTTCTCAAAGAGCTCTCTCAGCTGCACCTACCTTACAGGGTGTCTGCTGTGGGGAGGGGAAGGGAAAGGAGATTGTGAAGCATTCTGAGACTCCCTTGAGTAGTGAAGGGTGGAGTATAAATCCAATTTCCTCCTCCTCCTCCTTCCAAGGAGACCCTGCACCAAGAAATTGAAGGTAGCCTCAGAGATCTCTACAACATTAGTCTCAAGGGTCTATGTGTTGGACAATGAAGGGGAGGGGAACAGAGATGGTTAGGGATCTGGAAAGCAGGTCCTCCATGGAGGTAATTTATTTATTTATTTATTATTTCATATTTTTACCCTGCCCTCCCCGCAAGCGGGGACTGAAGCAACTTGGTACATTAAGACCAGAGATGAGGAGATACTTTATCATACTCTTCAAATACCGGAAGCGCTGTCATATGAAAGAGGACAGGGGAAAGAAAATGTTCTCTGCTGCTCCAGAGGACAAGACTAGATTTCATGAACTTCTATTGCAGGAGGCTAGGTTGGTTGGCTGAGACTCCAAGGGAGGACAAGTCTCATCTCTTATCAACGTGCGAAAGCCTCGAGGCCATGGATTGTTATGTGAAATGGTAACATCTGAAGGGTCTGGTTTGGAAGGGGAAATTTACAACTTGACACCTCACTTTCTTTCCTGTGGGAAGCAAACGGCCAGAGCCCCTTTTGCTCGCCGTTTTTCCCTTGTAGTGATTGGCTACCTATGGGTAATTCAAACTGCTTAGAAAGGTATAATAGACCCGCTTCTGTCATCTGTGTTATCTCTGACAATAATCCGAGAAGCTGTACCAATGTAGAGATTGGAAATAAAGAACTGTGTTTCATCAACAAAGATCTGATCCTTGACTACTTTGAGCAGAAGTCTCACACTAGGGCCCACAGAAGTCATAATGCAGCCTTGTCCATACAGCGCTATACCCCATGCACCTGAAGGTCTCCTGCTGCCACACCTGCTCTCCAGACAATAAAGGTCAGTTCCCCTGGAGAAAATGGCTGCTTTGGAAGGTGGACTTCATGGCATTATAGCTTGCTGAGGTCCCTCCTCTCCCCAAAGTCAAGCTCCACCCCAAAAATCTTTGGAATATTTCCCAACCCAGAGTTAGCAGCCTGCATTCTACTAGATAGGTAAAGGTAAAGGTTTCCTTTGCTTGAAAGCCAGTCGAATACGACTCTAGGGGTGCAGTGCTCATATCCATTTCCAAGCCAAACAGCCAATGCTGTCCAAAGACACTTCTGTGGTCATGTGGCTGGCATGACTAGACGCCGAGGTGCAAGGAACACTGTTACCTTCCCTATTTATCCACTTGCAATTTCTTACTTTCGAACTCTGTCATGCAGCACTCAGGTCTCGAACTGCTGAACTACCGGTCTGCAGTTCAGTGTCTTTTCCACTTGAGCCACTGCAGCCCCTATTACAGGAGGCTACTTTGTGTCAGGTTCCCTGTCATGTTTTGTTTCTTCATGTCTATCCCAGTTGCAGGTCCTGGCGGGGAATCGGCATTAGCTTCCGCTCCGACGGTTCCTCCCCCCCTCCCCCCTCCTTCACTAGAATGAGCTCAGATATTTTGCTAGACTCATGTTATCTCTGTTGCTGCACCTGTAACCTTGGGCAACTGGGCCTCCGCTTTTCCAGGTGTCTTTTGCGTGGGATTGCATGTAGAAAAACCACAGGGCCGGGGATGGGAAAGTAGCTCTGCTTACGCGCCTTTTCCCTGAGAAAGTAACGGTAGTACATTTTGGCGCTTGTTTGTTCTTTTTCCTTGGTACCCATGTTTTTACTCTACTTTGAATTTACTATATCGATTTCTCCTCTTCTGTATCTGGTATCACTCACAACACAAGTGATCCTGAAAGACCATTAAGAAATAAAGACTTTGTTTTGAACTACAAGGCCTGACTTATTGGATCTAATCAGAAGTCTCACACTTTGGGTTAAATGTTAAAAGACGTTTCCTAAGAATAAGATTGGTCCATCAATGGAACCACTTACTCGGGGGAGGGAGGTAGAAGAAGAAGAAGAAGAGAAGAGATTGGATTTATACCCCGCCCTCCACTCCCCAAGGGAGTCTCAGAGCGGCTGACAAACTCCTTTTCCCTTCCCCTCCCCACAACAGACACCCTGTGAGGTAGGTGGGGCTGAGAGAGCGCTTTCCCAAGCTGTCCTTGAGGGAACAGCTGGTACAGAGCTATGGCTTGCCCAAGGTCATCCAGCCAGGTGCAAGAGGAGGAGTGGGGAATCAAACCCGGTTCTCCCAGACTAGAGTCCGCACACTTAACCACTACACCAAACTGGCTCTCTTATATATAACTCCATTGCCAGAGGTTTTCAACTATAGCTGGAATCTATCAAGAATCGGGTGCTTTCATGCACACTAAATAACACACCTTCAATCCACTTTACTTTGCAACTGGATTTTACTGTGTGAAATGGCAAAATCCACTTGCAAATGATCACTGAAATGGGATGAAACAGCATTATTTAGCATGTGTGAAAGCACCCTAGAGTTCTCCCTTTGGATTCCCTGCACTGCTCTGTTGGTTAGACCACGTAGACTATGAGGCCTATCCCAACTTTGGGACATGTTGACCTTCTTGGAGCCCCTACTATTTCATGGTGCTAACCCCCGATGCTGGCCCGGGGACCACCTACTGATCAGCCATCCTAAACTAATCAAATGAAACTTCCACCGGGGCTGGCACTTCATGGCAGAGCATCTGCTTTGCATGCAGGAGGTTCCAGGTTCAATCCCCGGCATCTTTAGTTAAAAGGTTTGGGGAAAAAGTGATGTGAAAGACTCTGCTAGACTAAAGAGGCAAACCTGACTTAGATAAATCAATGATCTGACTCAATACAAGACAGCTTCATGTGTTCACAAATATTGCTGAAATCCAAGGGCACAATTCATATCACTCCTCTCTCTCTCTCTCTCTCTCTCTCCCCTAAAGTACCCTTAAACACTGAAGTGCAGCTACAAAGTGACATTTGTAGTTAATGATCTGGAGATTAAATTACGGGGGGGGGGGGGGAGTTGTTTAACCAGCTTAATAGCAACCCGCTCAATTGCACAGAGACAAGCTGAGATTTGGGATCACCCCCCTCCCCCGCGAAGCAATATTACAGCACCCTGCAGACAGTGAAGTATCTCTCGCTGTGACGAGTTATTGATCTCATTTTCCTCCGAGATCAAGTCAAACTCCGGCTTCCTAAAAACATAGAGCTACACTGAAGCACTGCGAGGGCTTGGAGCTAACGAGGAAATGTACTCTCCGCCTACCAAAAAGGAGAAACAAAAACCTATTAGTAGTCCAAATATGTGCCCTGCTCCCATCACTCTTCTATGATCTAAGGACAGCCTGTCTGGAGTCAACTTGATAAAGGGCTGAGTTTAGAAAAAAGGGGTGGGGGAGCCAAGATTTGTTAATCTGATCCAAGCCTTGAATGACTGAGAGCAGTTGGATCCAGGTTTTCGCTCCTGGAAGGGGGGCACACAATATGATAGCCATATTCAAGCACTTGAAAGGTTGATATATAGAGGAAGGAGTGGAGTTGTTTTCTGTTGCCCCAGAAGGTCTGACCAGAATCAATGGATTGAAAATAAGTCAGAAGAGTTTTTGGATAAGCGTTAGGGAGGGGCTGTGGTTCAGTGGCAGAGCATCCGCTTGGCATGCAGAAGATCCCAGGTCCAATCCCCAGCATCTCCCATTGAAACGACCAAGGGTGATTCCACACTAGACCTTAAATCTTGGTTCAACCCTGTCCCCGGACTTAGGCTGCGGCCACACGGGCCTTAAATGTGGGAGGAAGGGCAATTTCCTCCCGCATTTAAAGGGGCCGACCAGACGGCCGGCCCCTAGTCCCGTGCCGAAGCGGGATCCAATGCGGGTTCCTCCTGCATTTTCCGACCCCGGGAAAATCAAGTATTTTCCCGGGTGTTGCGGGAGGAACCCACATTGGAGGTATCTGGACAGCCCTCTCTCGCAAGCATTGCAAGAGCAGGGCTGTCCAGATAGCCCCGCCGGCCATTTTTTCCCCCTTTTACACTTGGGCGCATGGCTATCCATGCACCCAAGTGTAAAAGGGGGAGAAAAAAAACAAACCCCGACTTACCAAGGCGGATGGTTGGTCAGAGGCCGCCACCGCCACTTCCAGTCCTGGTGGGGCTGCCTCCGCCGCCTCCGCCGCCTGCGCCGCGGCCGCCACCACCGTTTCCACCACCTCTTCTGCTGCCGCGGCTGCCGCCTCTTCCCCGTGGCTGCCGCTGCTGTTCCCGCCGCAGCCGCCTCTTCAGTGGCCGCGGCCGCCGATCACAGTGCCGCAGGGGTTGGGATGTTTAGACATCCCAACCCGCTGTTGAAAAATGCGGCCCCTTTAAATCTGGGATCCCTCCCGTATTAAAGGGGCCGTGTGACCGCGGCCTTACATTCTACACTACACTCAAGTTCACCCGTTATTATCTCAGGGTATTTTTGTTTGTTTGTTTGTTTCCACATGACATTGAGGTCACCCCAGTTTCGCCCCACACTTGTCCCGGGATAAACGGATGCTGGATTAATGCAAGGTATTGTGTTGCAAGTTGAACTCTGATAAAACTAGGGAGAGGTGATGAGAAAGACCTCAGCCTAAGACTCCGGAGAGCCACTCAGCTGGTCTGAGTAGACAGTACTGACTTTGATGGGCCAAGGGTCTGATTCAGTATAAGGCAGCTTCAGGTGTTCAAGGACTTCCGGACATTTAGAGGAGTTCTTCAGTGGAACAGGCTTCCATGGGAGGCGG
Source organism: Lepidodactylus listeri (assembly GCA_029233225.1). Lineage (NCBI taxonomy): Eukaryota > Metazoa > Chordata > Lepidosauria > Squamata > Gekkonidae > Lepidodactylus > Lepidodactylus listeri. The sequence continues at coordinate 113,626,432 of JARCFY010000006.1, forward strand.
TGGGCTCTCCTTCTTTGGAGCCTTTTAAGCAGAGGCTAGACCGCAATATTGTCTAAGCACAATCTAAGCATCAGCCCCGTATCTAGGAAGGGTTTTGTTTTGTTTTTGTTTTGTTTTTTTGGGGGGGACACAGGCTATCACTACTTAGGGATAATCTAATTAAGACTGTGTGATTCCCCACAGCTTCCCTGGGGGCTGTTTTCACACAGCAAAGGAATCAGACCTGAGAGGAAATGGGTGGTTTGTCTGAAGAGCTCAAGAATTTTACCCCGATCCTGAAGGGACAGAGGGAGCCACATTCTCACACTGTCCAGTGATGTCGTTTGTCTCTCCAGGATCTCACTTTTGAGGCACCCACATCCCAGGCACACAATAACCGTCTTTTGTGGCTGCCCTCCACTCCTGTCCCCCCCAGCCACCACTGCCGCCTTTTACTCCCTCCTGGCTTCTCCTTCCTTCCTCTCACACTGGCTCTCCCTAATCCCTGCACCCCTGACAATGAAACCTGGTGAGCCTAGACTCCAGCTGAGGCCCCTGAGGAGGGCTGGGGAGATGGGGGACAGTGAAGACAAAGGCTCTTGCAGCCAGAAAGGAGGGGAAATAACTTGTCTGCTCCTCCATTGCAATGCATCAAGGGCACCACTCCACTTGGGGAGGTCTCCCCCTCCAAAGTCCTCTGCATGCCCGCATCTGTGAAGACATGACCGCATGGACCAGGCATGCCCTGCAGCAGGTGCTGGCCGGACCTCCCTGAGCAAATGCAAAGTGGCAGCCCTGCATTCTGAGATCCCAGCAGCCCCATTGTGATCCTGTTGCCATGGCAGAGGGAGGAGACCCCGAGGATGGGCAGCATTTGCCTGACAAGTACTTTCCCCTATCACAAATGGCCAACTTGTTCAGCATCATGTATGTGGGAGTATGAAGGTACTATATCTATAGGAGGGAGCTGCAGAAACACGGAAGGCCTTGTGATGAGAGTGATAGGCAGGGGTCGTTTCATAGAAAAAGAGGTGCAGGAGCTTATTACCATAACTCATTAGCATAACTTATTTGCATAAGCTACATCACCTGACATCACCAAAAGTATGTCAGAAGGCAAGAAAGAAGAGGGAGGGAGGGAGGGAGGGAGGGAGGGAGGGAGGGAGGGAGGGAGGGAGGGAGAGAGAGAAAGAGAGAGAGAAAGAAAGAAAGAAAGAAAGAAAGAAAGAAAGAAAGAAAGAAAGAAAGAAAGAAAGAAAGAAAGAAAGAAAGCTGGCAGAGAGGGGACTGCTACTATTCCAAGCCTCAGAAATACCACTATTCTGGGAGGATAGCTTCAGTGGTGGCTGAAGCCTTCAGAAGGCTGGTCAGAGAAACAAGGACCTTTCCAGGGGGCAGGGTCATTTTGCTGCAGCCATGACACAAGCAGGCATTCCCCTGCAGGGGGGGGCTGGCACCAACTCCTGGAGCTGCGCTCCCCTGAGCTCCTGCTTGAAATGACCCCTGGTGATATGACAGGAAGAGAGAGGAGAGGGAAGAGGGCAGCTCCCAGGTTAAGACAAAGAGAGGCATCCCATACACCCTTAGAGTGATGTAGCACCACCACTATTCCCCAATGTCCAGGCAGGCTGAGTCGCTCACTCCAACACCTTACAGGCTTGCTGTGAAGCTAAAAATGGACAAAGGGAGAGCCAGGTGAATTACTTTGAGGTCCTTGGAGGAAGGACAGAACAAAAAAGACACCACGCAAATTCATAAAACAAAAGTGGGCTTTCCACTATAATGTCTAGTTGGGCCTAGGAATTCAGGAATTAATATAGTTGAGGCATTTATAGGATTCACAGAAGAAAGCAGATTTTTCTTCAACAAGGAGCCCCTTCAAGGGACTGAGAACCTCTGAGGGCATATGAGGCACAGAGTGTGGCAAAACCAGTTTTGAGATCCTTTAGCAGTAAATAAAACCTGTTATATCTGCAGAGCTGTTGAAGGGCTTCATCCAACCCAAATTACGCCCCACTGGTTTTAATGGGAAAGACTGACACATCCGCTTACTTCTGAAATCAATGGGAAGTAACTTGGGCTGCATCCAGGCCAAGATGGCGTGGGTTGGTTTTCCACAGCGGCTCTGGATTTCCTCACATCATTGTGATTGCTGCCGTGCACATAGAGTGGCCAATGTAGACAGATACTAAAAATTCATGAAGTCTACTTTAACGCAGTTGTGTTAAAATTTTAATAGCTAATTAGAATTTAATTGTCTAATTAAAGCTGATTCAGTATTTGCGTGCTCCTTCATGAAAGACTGATTTATCTGCCTGATAAAGCTCCCAGTAGATGGCTAGCCAATACGGGGAAACGGAGTGTCTCATGTCTAAAATAATTGTCCCTTATTAAAAGTTTATTGTTGATGGGACTGGGAAATGGAGCACACACCAACAGGATCCATTGGTCAGTTTTGGAGCATTAGTAAGAAAATGTTAATGGAAGCATTTTGTTTAATCTGTTTATACCCCAATGTTCTCCCCAGTGGGACCCCGAAGTGGCTGGCGTCATTCTCCTCTCCTCCATTTTATCCTCACAAGATCCCTGTGAGGTAGGTTTGGCTCAGGGGGTGTGACTGGCTCAAGATCATCCAACAAGCTTCCATGGCAGAGTGGGGATTCCAACACAGGCCTCCGAGATCCTAGTGTGACACCTGAGCCACTACTCCATGCTGGCTCCTAAGATCATATCAAGGGACCATACTTATAGAGGCCTAGAACTGAACAGTGTTCCATACACTATAGTTTTTTTTAATAAATCCGATAGTATTTTGTCTATCTACACAATCTGTTAGGGAGATATTATTCATTCACACAACTTCCATCAATGTGTATGGCATACAGGAAGATGTTTCACTCCCCCAGGACACTTTATAGACAATGTTGTGTGCATTGAAAACGGTTGTCAGGGACACAAGCATGCTGGCTCTGCCCTCCATCAATGAATGCTCAGTGGCTCACGAGCATGAAATCTCTGTGTGAGAAGTGTACAAGTGTAAACTCCCTCCCTATGATCATGTATCTTAAAAAAAACAAAACAAAAACAAAATAGGATTCCAGATCATGGGGAAGAACCCGTGCACATGGAGTCAGTGCTCACAAGCTAGTGATCTATTAAATATTGAGTCAGGAGATGAAAAATCAAATGCAGGCTTTTATTCAAAACATCGTTCAGCTCAGGGACAGCTCTGGCAAGAGCGGCACTCAACTTATAGTGTTCCAACAAATAACTATATACAATGTAACTATGAAGACTCAGTTTCATTGGACCTAAGCAGGGCCCTGCTCTTGGTTCCCTGGATTGGCTTCAGGACCAATGAGAAATCTTTATTCGGCAGCCAATAAGAATAAAGGGACTGTAATACCAGAACCCCAACAAAGCAATGCATAACTCAGTAAGAAAACATAACACTCCTCCCCCCTTAGTTTAGATAACATAGTCTTTCAAGAACATGGGGGGGGGGGGCGCCTGGTCCAACAAGACTGGCATAGCAATGGCGGACTCAATTGAGAGTGTCCTCTTAAGTCTGGGGACCCTGAGCGGTCCGGTGTAAGTCCCACCTGCGGCAGGGGGCCTGCCAAGTCCCGAGCAGGTGGCAGCTCAGGAGACTGATCATGGGAGACAATCTGGGCAGGAATTGGCATAGGCACACTGTCCGCAGGGTGGCTCTCCCAGGCGCTGATGTCTGGCTGAACCGGGAGATCTCCCGGGCTGGCCCCAGGAACTGGGATGCGCTGCAAATCTCCTGTAGCTGGGGAATGCTGCACAGACTCTGGAATTGGGGCACATTGCAACTGCTTTTCTTGTGCTGGCCACCGGCATCTGAGTTGGGCTAAATGCCGGCAACAGACTTGTCCCCTGTCATCCTGCACCTCATAGGAGATGGGGCCCGTGGAACGAAGGACGACAGCCAGAACCTAGTATGGACCTGCCCTGTAGTTTCAGGCATAGACAGTGTCACCAGGTATGAAGGACTGCATGGAACCCAACACGATGGGGTCATGGTGGACATCCGGTGCTAGGTCAGGGTGGATGCGGCTCAGGATGGTTGACAGTTGACAGCCCATAAGGAGCTCAGCTGGTGACTTCCTGGTAGTGGCATGAGGTGAAGTGTGCTGCTGTAGCAGGAAACTGGCAGGGTTGGCAGGGAAATTCCCATCCCCCAGCCTGTGGAGTAAATCCTTCACAGTCCTTACCATCTGCTCTGCCTGGCCGTTTGTCTCGGGGTGGAACGGTGCCAATGTGACATGCTGGATGCCCCGTTCATCCATGAGCCTCTGGAACTCCGCGGATGTAAATTGAGTCCCATTGTCAGACACAAGGTGGTCTGTCAGGCTGAAGGTGACAAACAGGCAGTCCAGGCAGCAGGCAACGATGACCGGCATCATGGAGCCTCCATGCCCATGTCCAGACCTCCAGCCACTTTGAATAGGTGTCCATGACGATTAGGAGAGTTCGGCCTTGGAAAGGCCCAGCAAAGTCCACATGAATGCAAGACCATGGACCCCTTGGCTTCTCCTACGGGTGGACTGGAATGTCAGGGGCTGTGGCCTAGACTCTTGGCACGGCTGACAAGTCCGGACCCACTGCTTGATTTGCTGGTCCAGGCCAGGCCACCAGACATAACTCCGGGTGACAGCTTTCATTTTCACGATGTCCGGGTGGCCTACATGCAAAGAGTCCAGCACTCGTTGTTGAAGTGGGGGAGGAACGATGACTCGGTTTCCCCACAGCAGACAGCCCTCTCTCACTGACAGCTCTGATTACCATGACTGGAATGGCTGGAACTCGGCCTCGAGTGTCCCCGATGGCCATCCCCTCCACACATAGTGGTAGACTCGGCTGAGCATTTGGTCCCGGTTGGTGTGGAATGCTATGTCAGTGACGGAGAGCAGAGGCTGCAGCAGCTTTTCAATTAGTCGGGTCTCTTGGATTGGAACCTCAGGTGGCCCCGGCAATGGCAGTGGCAAGCGGCTGAGGGCATCAGTATGCCCGATGGTCTTGCCAGGCCTGTGGAGGAGGTGGAAAGAGTAGGCAGAGAGCAGGACTGCCCAACGCATCATCCGCAGTGACAAGATTTGAGGGGTTTGACGGTCGGCTGTGAAAATGCCGAGCAGCGGCTTGTGGTCAGTGACGATCTCAAACTCATGCCCATAGATGAAATCGTGGAATTTCTTCACAGCTGCAATGATCGCTAGTGCCTCTCAGTTTATCTGGGCGTAGTTTCTTTCTGCACCAGATAAAGTACTGGAATAGAAAGCAATAGGGGCCTCCCGGCCAGAGGACAATCAGTGGCTAAGTACAGCCCCGATTCCATAAGGTGACGCATTACAGGTTAAGACAAGGGGTTTCTTTTCATCATAATGAACAAGGACAACATCAGAGGTGAGGAGAGTTTGACAGCTTGAAAAGTAGTGTTTTCTCAGCGACCCCATGCCCACAGAGCCCATTTGTCTAGTAGACGATGGAGTGGTTCAGCAAGAGCTGCCTTGTTGGGCAAAAAGGCATGATAAAAGTTCAGAAGTCCTGAAAAGAACTGCAGCTCTTTCTTCGACTTCGGAGGGGGCGCATAGAGGATCGCAGCAACCTTGTCTGGAGCAGGATGGATGCTGTCTGCGTCTAGAAGGTAGCCCAGGAATTGAATGGCAGGGACGAAAAACTCACATTTCTCCTTCTTGAGCCATAGGCCGACCTTTTTTAGCTGATGAAGGACCTCTCGCACCCGGGTAGCTAGTTCAAGTTCAGAGACCCCTGCAATTAAGACGTCATCAAAGTAGGTCACAACACCGGGCAAACCTTGTAGAAGACACTCTATTGGTTCTTGGAAAATAGCGGGGGTGACACTTACTCCAAATTGTAGCCAGTTCACCTTAAAGGCACCTTGGTGTGTTACAATAGTCTGTGCTTCAGCCATGGCTGCATCTACCAGCAGCTGTTGATATGCCTGGGCTAGGTCAATCTTGACGAACACTTGGCCCCCGGAGAATGAGGCTAGAAGATGGCTTACCACAGGTGGCTGCAGGGCCTTGTTGAGGGTGCACTTGTAGTCAGCACACAGGTGGACGGAACCATCTGGTTTGAGAGGAGTGACAATGGGTGTCTCCCACTTGGCATTCGGAACTGACTCTAAGATGCCTTGGGCCAACAGCTTGTCGATCTGCTCATCGATCTTAGGCTTGAAAGCGACGGAGCAGCGTCTGGGATTGAGGTGTATGGGCTGTAGGGCAGGATTCATATTAAAAGAGACAGGTGGACCTTTGTAGCAGCCTAGCTCTGCTCTGAACACATCGGGAAACTTCCTCGAAGTTTATAAGGGGTTGCTGACCGACGTGATTCACGCCAACAACACTGATGCCCAGGGCGGCAAACCAGTCCAAACCAATAAGACTTGTGTGGTGACTTTCCACCATGAGCAGATTCAGATGGCCAGCGAACTTCTTGTATCTGACCTGGACTGTGGCAATGCCGACGACTGGAACTCAGTGCCCTTGGAAGTCAAACAGCTGTAGAGTGCACTTCTGAAGGCGGCGTGCAGAGAAACATGGGCAGACTTGTTGGAAGGTGCTGCACGAGACGATGGACAACATGGACCCGGAGTCTACTTCCATCTGGCACACCCAACCTTCGATGAAGATGGTGGCCTTGATTTTAGGACATGGATGCAATATTTGGTGAATGTATAGGTGGTTGGTGTAGTCTTCAGACATGCTTGCTTCATTACTGTACTTTGGTCTTTGTTCAAACAACCTTGATGATCTGGAATGATCCGATTGGCTGGAGGCATCAGCAGACCCTCACATATGCTGGGACTCTTCTGTAACATCACAACCTTGTGATGAATGGCAGACTTTGGTGAGGTGGCCCGCTTTACCACATGCATGACAGATGGCATTGCGAAATTGACAGTCTCTCCAGCATGCACACCACCACAACCAGCACAGCATTTCCTTCGCAGGCTTTTTTGAGAGCGGTGTGGGCTTTTTTGAGAGTGGTGCAGTTTCTGATTGGTCCTCACACTGTAGACTCCATCATCGGATGCACCGGATTGGTCGTCCTGGACATCATCGGAATCAGCGGTACTGCCATGGTGTACAGTGTCAGCATGGCGTGACGTGTGGCCTTGGGGAACCAATCGCAGCTCACAGAAGGACAGGTTGGTGACCTCTACTTGCAGGGCCTCTTTGAGGGCCAACTTGAATGTGAGAGTCTTTAATAAGAGTAGGGCCCTCTTAATGCTTTCATCTCTGAGGCCACAGAGCAGCCGATCTAAAAGGACTGACTTCAGATTGGGGAATTGACAGTCTCGAGCAGCCTGTCTGAGTGTGGTGAGGTACTCTGTGACAGACTCACCCTCTTTCTGGTTCCACTGGTGAAAAACACATCGGTGGGCAGCAGCCGACATCTTCGGTGTGAAATACTTGATCAGCCGAGCCTTGATGATGCTGAGAGGGGTCTCGAGTAACTTTGCTGGGGCTACTAAATCATGAGTGATGTCGAATACAGCCTGGCTGCATGTACTTAGAAAAGTGGCATGGCAGACATAATCTCTGTCAATACTATTTGCTACATGGTAGCATTCAAAACGATTGAGGTATGACTCCCAGTTCCCAACCTTCGGGTCGAATGGTTTGATATGGCCCTTGGATGCCATGGCCATAGTGATTTAGCTCTAGGCACCCTAGTGATTTCAGCTGGGCAGGCAAGAGTGATTTCAGCCATTTGGTTAGGACTGGGATCCCATCCTCATCGCCAGTATTAAGTATTGAGTCAGGAGACGATAAATCAAATGCAGGCTTTTATTCAAAACATTGTTCAGCTCAAGGACAGTTCTAGCAAGAGCGGCACCCAATTTATAGTATTCCAACAAATAACTATATACAATGTAACTATGAAGACTCAGTTTCATTGGACCTAAGCAGGGCCCTGCTCTTGGTTCCCCGGATTGGCTTCAGGACCAATGAGAAGTCTTTATTTGGCAGCCAATAAGAATGAGGGGATTGTAATACCAGAACCCTAACAAAGCAATGCATAACTTAATAAGAAAACATAACATGATCCCTCCAGGAAAGGCCACCACATTGGCTTTTGCACTCATGTTGATTTCAGGGTACATAGTGTCGTATGTGGGGGGGCACTACTCTACACATCTAAAGAAGGGAGACAAATGAATGATGGGGAGGAGGTGGAGATGGGAATAAATGGGGAGAAATTATGTGTTAGTTTTAAGTACAGATGTTTAGGCCTGATTTACCCATGTAGGCACATGAGGCAGGAAGATATTGCAGCATATGGTAGAATGGATTGCACTACTTTAGGTTGCAGATTTGTATCTTCGAATGCCCCCCTACCTTAAAAAAAATCCCTGCAAATAGAAAACCAGCAAAGCAAGCAAACAGAAGTGGTGTGAGCTTTATCCCTAAGAATTGTTTAATTGCTTTAGATTAGATTTTTAGAGCAGTCTATTTTGATTTTTCTGCACTGAATTCTGAAATCTGTTCCTCTTCCCTCTCTCTTGCCTTCTGTATTTACTGTTGTAGCTAGTAGAAATTGAATTAATTAATTAAAACTTCCCCTCTCTCTACTTGCATACCTGCTAAATATATGTTCCAAATATATCCGTGTGTGCACAGACTTAGGATCCTAAGTCAGGGTTAGAAACATGCACATGAAAGGACAAACACATGTAACCCCCATTCCAGGTAACAATAATTTACAAAACCAGATTATTTTAGCATGTTAGCAATTTAATCCCCAAAACCCAGTAAATCTCTGAAAATAACATAAGAACTGTTTTACAGGAAATGACCACATAGACATTTTAAAATCCATCCTTAAAGAGGGTTTAGTCTCTTGTAGGCCTTCTGGAGCTAGGGTCACTAGACCCTGTCCCCCAGCTGCTGATCAGCTGGCCAGCAGGGGACTTATCAGGAGAGAGAGGAAGGTCCAGGCCATGGTTCTGGCATTGCACAGGAAGTGACATCATCTCACCAGTAACATCCGGGCAACACTCTGGTATTTGGGCAAAAACTCCATGGTTGAAACCATGGGGGGGAGTTTTTTCCCCAAAATACCAGAGCATCATACAAATGCTGGTGTGATTGTGTCACTTCCTGTGTGATGCTGGTGATATGGCCAGGCCCTTTCTCTTTCTCCTGGTAAGTCCCCCCCCCCCATTTCCTGCTGGTTGCCAGGAAGAACCTAGCAACCCAATCTGGAGCAGATTTCCATAAACATGGCACACATTCAGATGTAGGGTTGCCATCCTCCAGATGGGGCCTGGGGATCTCCCGCTTTTACAACTGATCTCCAGCTGACAGAGATCAGCTCCCTTGGAGAAAATGGCTGCTTTGAAGGGTGGACTCTATTGCATTGTACCATGCTGAGGCCTCTCCCCTCCCCAAACCCCACCTTCTCCTGGCTCCACCCCCAAAGTCCCCAGGTATTTTCCAACCTGGACTTGGCAACCCTATTCAGATGCCCTTCAAGCTTTGGCCAGTCTTCTGGGAGCCTCTTCACATTTAGGCCTGTTTCTAAATTGGTGGTCCAAATATGTGGAGAATCAGTGTGGTGTAGTAGTTAGTGTTCGACTAGGTCAAGGAAGATCCAGGCTGAAATCCTCACTCACAATAAAACTCAGCGAGTGACCATGGGGCATTCACTTTCTCTCATTTTCCATTCTTCACCCAGTTGCTGTGCAGATAAAATGGAGATGGGGGAGGGGAGCATGCATACTGTCCTAAGCTCCTGGAGGGAATGCATGGCAAACATATTGTGAATGAATAAACAAACAGTGGGTCTTCCTCACTTCCCCTCACTTCCCTACTTCTCCTCACTTCCCCAGCAGAATCCTGCTGGGAGGAGGTTGCCAGCTCAGTGGGAAAGACTCATGTGATTGCTTCATTTAAACTTCTTTCAGCTGTTTGAAAGTTGCTCACTGTAAGGAAAGTTATAAACTTCAGTAGTAAGGAATTCTACAGAGGAGGTTGCCGCTAACTTATGGTGACCCTGTAAGACCTTCAAGGCAAGAGATGAACAAAGGTGGTTTGCCATTGCCTGCCTCTGCATAGCAACCCTGGACTTGCTTGGTGGTCTCCCATCCAACTACTAACCAGGGCTGACCCTGTTTAGCTTCCAAGATCTGATGAGATCGGACTGGAATGGACCATCCAGGTCCAGGGAAAGATGTGCCATCAAGTCACAACAGACTCGTGATGACCCACTAGGAAGCCCATGTGGTGGCGGGAAGTGCCATTAAATTGCAGCTGACTTATGGCAACCCAGTACGGCTTTCAAGGCAAGAGATGTTCAGCGGTGGATTGTCACTTGCCACCTTGGTGTGGCTCCTGTAGTATTTTTTGGTAGTCGCTCATCCAAATACTAACCAGGGCCAATCCTGTTTAATTTTCAAAATATCACGAGATTGGGCTAGCATGGGCCATACAGGTCAGGGCTTAGGAAGCCCATACTTTGATTTAATTTCTGACCGAATCAGACTCATAGCAAGGCTTCTGTTGACATCCTCAGGGGTTCTCTGTAAGAGGACTTTCCCAGAGATGTAGGAGAATTTCACACTACAACTTTAAAAATGGTACTGAAGCGGCTTGGAATAAACCTGTGCAGTGACGGCCGTTTCACACAGCCTTTCCCCTACCTTTTTGGAGCCGTCTTCGAAGCGGTTCATCATTTCAGATGGCCACTTTCTTTTCAGTTGGTTCAGTGGAGCCCAGGCATTCCAGTGGGGTTGCTATAGCACTATGGTGCTCTAAATCGGCTCTTTAAAAAAATCCACGGAGATCGCCCATACGGGCGAAAAGAAGTGCAAAAACACTTGTTGAATGAGGAAGCACTTCGGGGGCATTTCACACAGCACCCCCATAGCGCTTCAGGATTAGGAGAACAGAAAAATGCTTGGGAGGAGGTTTCAAGGTAAACAAGCTCAGAAACGCTTCCCCAACGAGAGAGGCATGTTTCTGTCTGAAAGGGCCAATATGTTCCATTGGGGAACTGGTACTAGTACGGTTCTGTGTGAAATGCCAGACAGAAACCGTTACAGTAGAGTTCCTGAAACAGAACATATTGGCTGTGTGAAATTCCTCACAGTGAAACCCCATGTCATACAGGGCTTTGTAGATTTTTTAGTACTGTGGCTATCCATCTGTTTACATCGATAGACCCAAAATATTTGTCCAAGCAATTATGTAAAATTTAACATCAGCTGTTCAAAAAAGCTGAGTCCAACATATGGCCCCCAAATTACTGTTGTGCATTAGAACGCAAGTAGAAAGAAGAAGGTTATTTTCATCTGAACTCTGAGGCTGCTTCCCCTGTAAGAGTTCATCTGTCAAGAGAAGGGGCAAAAATAGTGGAGTGAATACTGTAAAATAAACATTTTGCCTACAACAACAACAAAAGATGGAGTGCTAACTTAATAGTCACGGGTAGCAAATATTCCCTGAATTGTGAATTACTATAAAGTGACCTTTTACTGCAGGCAATACGACATGGAGCTTGTAACTTATTTTATTTGTACCAGGAGGTACGTGATCATTTTTATTTTAAAGATGATTCACAATTGTCTTGTCTACTAATTTTCCAGGGGAGGAGAGGTATAGTTCAATGTTGTCAGATATCAGAAGCTAAGCAGAGTCAGTACTTGGATGCATCAAGGAAAATTCTGCAGGAGAAGGTAACTGCAAACCGCCTCTTCCCTTGAAAGCCCCTTGCTGGGGTTGCCAGCAATTGGTTGCAACTTGACAGCACTTATGTACATAGGGTATTTTTCGGACCATAAGACACACTTTTTCTCCCAAAAAAAGTGTGGGGAAAAGTGTGTGTGTCTTATGGACCGAATACTGCAGGGTGGGACAGGGGGAGTGACTTGAAAAATTCCTCGCGAGGCTGCTGCCGTTGTGCGGCTCATGCGAGGCCGCTGCTGCCGCTTTCGGCTCGCGCAAGGCCTCGCTGACCAGTGTGGAAGGCGCGAGCCTCCCCCCGCGTCTTATGGTCAGGTACGTCGTATAGACCAAAAAATACGGTATTTATTTTTCACAGTTTAAGTTACTGTAAGTTGTTGTTTGAAAAATAAGGAACCTTTTAAATCACTTCATCTGCCCACCCCCAGTTTAGCAAGTCATATTCCCCCAATACCCAAAGGTCTTGCTCAGCAAGGCTTCTGATTGGCCACTAGAAAGCTGATTGGCTGTGCTTTGGCACCGTCTGACATACCACCATCACAAAGATCTTCACTGGACAATATATTCCAGCTGTCACTACTGTATGTAACAGCAAAGTGGGATCACCGTTTTTGTATGGAGCATCTTTGTGGGTCGAAGCTTGTGGCGAATCGATTGACTTTCTTCTGAATTATTTTCTCCGAAAAATGACTGGTGCGCCTAACTGTATTGCTAAAGTATCACTGAGTGCAGTGAAGCCCAGATCTGGGCCACAACCTTTAGATTCTGGATCAAGATTTCATTCTCCTTGCAGTCAAATGGATATTTACATATATTACAAGCTGATTCTTACCAAATTTGTGGAGCAAATTGGTTGAAAGTTGTATCTAGACCCTAGGAATCTCTCTCTCTTCAATCTTATGCTGTCTGGAAAAAAATGGATTCTAGAAGTACCATGATATGAGCATGCAGAGTATGGTCACCTTTATATTTAGATGTAATGTTACCACAATCTCTTCCAGCCTGTTTTGATTTCCTGACAGTTCCATGCTATAGACAATTATTTATGCTGGCCAGATTGAATGCTATTCCGTCAGGGGAGCTATTGGGACACTTAAATAAGGTGCCTTACTCTGAGCAACTGTGCCAGTGCAGTTCTGGCCAAATAGACACCCTTCGTCTGTTCAACTGTGATTTGCTTAATGAGACAGGAGATAGTTGAATAAAACCCTATATCCAGGATTCTAGGTGTGAACTGGATAATGAGGTTTCATTCTGAATAATGAAATTCAGGGGTGGAATTTCATATCACGTTGCCAGTTGCCAAGTTCTTTTCAGTCGATTAAGATTAAAAATCATTACATTTTTATATTGTATAGATATAGGTATTAAATAAATTTTCTTCTTCTTTTAGTCTTAGAGTGACACTGTTCAGAGCTGACTTGCCTGTAAGAGCAGTATCATTAAAGTAAAGATCTTCACTGTGTGACTGAAGGTAAGCTGCAGCAGCCATTCCGTGGGTGGTTCAGCTTCCTGTGGCAGCCATTTTATGGCAGCCATTTTGTGGCTATGCACACCATCCCATGTCAGAATTCCAAAGGTGCCCACAGACTCAAAAAGGTTGGGGACCCCTGGTTATAAACAGGTGGGTGTGGGTGAGTGTGTGGAAAGTGTCATCAAGTCACATCTGACTTATGGTGACTTTGTAGGGTTTTCAAAGCAAGAGACATTCAGAGGTCGTTTGCCATTGGCTGCCTCTGCATCATGACCCTGGTATTCCTTGGAGGTCTTCCGTCTAAATACTAGCCAGGGCCAGTCCTGCTTAGCTGATGAGATAGGGCTAGCCTGCTTATAGGCAGAGTCAGGGCAAATCACATATGTGTGTCTCACTCTGTCGACACCTTCTGTTCCTGTACTTTTGGATGGCAAAAATGATGCACAATTAAAACTGCTGCATGTGTGATAGGAAACAAGACGCATAATTAAGCACATGGCAAATGCATGCCTATTGCACAGGTGGCTGATTCCAGTCTATGCAGACTGGCACGGTGTACAAAGGCAGAAAACAATAGGCATACCATGAGCAGCAAAACTTTGGATCCCCTTTGCAAGAATGCTGTTTCCCTTTTGTGGATAAGTGCCCCAGTGCCAAGGTATGGGAAAACAAAATTACCTCTGAAAATAAAGAGACAGTTTTTTGCATATTTCATTTAACACTTTCTATAGTTATGTATTTATATACTTTACTGCATGCTGGAGAGCAGGAGAGAGCACAGTTTGTATCCGGCAAATAATAACTTGAAATACAGACTTGCAGATATTTTATGCTAACTGTCAAGGCCAATTACCTGATGAATTATGTGATCAGAGGAAAAGGCACATGGATCTTCTCTTTAAAAAAAAAGCCATACTCAAATAGCATAATGGAGGATGTATCTTGAGGATGTGTAGTAGTGAGCTAACAAGGCACAGCAAGAAGTAGTAATACCACTTAATATGATCCTACCTACAGTGCAGTGTAAGACATGGGGCTTTTAATGTTTCATTGCTATTATAAAGTGGATTCTTGAAACATGAAATAACACTTTGTTCAGTGGGATTAATACAAATCACTGCATTATTAGAACAAATGCATTAACCACAATCTCTGCTGCTAACTTTTGATCACTATTTATATCATTTCTTCTGGAAAAAGCCGCATTAGACGCATTCTCTTTATTTTGAAAATAGTCTGGTGGCTAAATAATATGAAGTTGCATCGTAACCAATGCTCCCTCTAAGCTGTGGAGTCTTGTGAGCAAAAATTCTACTTTGTGAGCTACTGGCATTAAAGCTGTGTACAAGCGCTTTGGCTACTGTATAAATTAGTTTGCTCCGGAGCCATCCTTCCTGAGCTAAGACAAAAATGAGTGAGCTGGAGACAAAAAAAACTGTGAGCTAGCTCACACTAACTCAGCTTAGAGGGAACACTGATCGTAACTATCTCCATAATGGTAGATAATGATTGACCTGTAGGGGAAATCATTCCTTCATAAGATTCAGGTTCTGAAGCATGAATATAGTGTGAGTCATGTTTTTGTGAAATAAATAATTCATTAAAAATAGAGAAATAGGAAATATATATCATTATCTATTATTATTTTATAAAATTTATTAATCACCCTATCCCTGCTGCTGCCGGGCACTGGGCATTGTGAAATGTGAATAAAAACATATGCTAGATAAAACAATTAAAAGCGAATGGCCTATTTTAAAACAACTTAATCCTATTTCAACTGCTGGCCACTTCGCAGGCTGGGGGAAAGAGTAAGGCAAATGTAGAGAGTGGAAGAGGGTACCAGCCAAGACGAAAACTGTTGCTGTCCTCAGCCAAAAGCCTGGTGGAAAATCTCAGGGCGATTTTGCACTAGCGTTTGCCCCAGGTTTGCCCGCATGCTTGCACCGGAGCTTCTGGTCAATTTCACACCAGTTGCTCCGGGCTCACGTTTTGCTCTGGAGTATCGCCCTGCTGCACCGGAGTTTCCCTGGAGCAAACAAATCCTGGTTTTAGAGGATTTTCCTGTTTGCTCCAGGGGAGAACCCAAAATGAAAACACGCCCACTCGCCCACCTTTCATCAGGGCCGCCCCATTGTGGGAGTTTCTAATTTTGGGGGGAGAAAGCCCTTCGTCACGCTATATCGAAAGGACTGAGGTTCCAAGTGGGAAAATGAAGAAAATGCACTGGAGGAAACTGAGAGGGGCAATTCCGAAGAGAACGAGAGGCAACTGGCCAGTGCGAAATCGGCCTCAGTCTTGCAGGCCCTGCGGAATTGCATGAGGTCCTGCAAGGTCCGGATGGTACTCAGCAAAGAGTTCCACCAGATGGGGTCCACCCACTCCTACGCACCTGCAGCACCTTTTTCAGTCCACTTTCAAGGCACATTACTGTGTGAAATGGCAAAATCCACTTGCAAACAGTCGCTGACGTGGATTAAAACAGCATTGTTTAGCATGTGTGAAAACACCTTTGTGTTTTGTAAATGAAAGCTGCACTCTTCTTAATGGACCGTAAGGCCCTGAGATGACAGGCCATCTTTCAGAGTCTGGACCTTTGGTATCAGAAGAGAAAGGAGGGGTTTTTTTTTTGTGTGTGATGAAGTGCCACATCCAACAGTGCAAACTGTATTTTGCTCTCTTGCAATCAACATAGCTGTTTTGCTTTAACCAAGGTATGTGAGAAGAAGAGGGAGGGGGTTTTAGAAAAGAGGCTCTAGGCCCTGAACTCTTCCTTGGTTCCAGTAGAGTGGTTACAGATGTACTCCTTCAGAACAGCCAATGCTGTCCTTAAAGTTCCCATGCCATTCATGAGATAGTCTGCATCATAGCAGGGTTGGAGAGTCCCTGTGGAAAAGCAGCTTATGTTGTGACGATATATCTGGACATTTATAACTTTTTGTAATTTCCTTGTTGCATTGCTCATGGCATAGAGCCCCCCCCCCCCCCCCCGCTGGTACTTGAAGTAAAATTTGGAGATGCCGCAAAAAATGTAGTGCATAAAATGCCACTTAAGCTATATGATCAAAGCAGTTTTAAAAAGGGAACCTTAGTGTTAATTAAACTGCTAATGTTTAAAATTGTTCCATATTTTTGCAATAACTTCTTTTGTTGTTCAGCTGTACAGTCAAGTCTGACTCTTCATGACCCCATGGACCACATCACGCCAGCCCCGCCCTGCCCCGCCCCCCATCTTCCACTGTCCTCCGGAGTCCACTCAAATTCATGTTTGCTGCATCAATAACACTGGCCGAGGACAGACTGGCAATGTAAAGCGGGGACAAAGTGGAGGGAACTGGTGCGGGGGAAAAACTCCACGGAGCTGGCCGTTCATACTGGCCAGAGCAATGCGCAGTGGTGCTGATACAAAGCGTTCAGACTGCTGCGGAGCCGGCGCGCGTGGCTCGCGCGCGCCGTTGCACTTTTTTTTGTTTTCCCTTTGATGTGTTTCTTTGTGCTGGTGCGTTCACACTGCCACCTCCGGATGCCTCCCGCTTCTTCCGGTTCACACTATTTGGAAGCGGGAGGCATGCGGAGGACAGCCCCTGAACACCGGTTTTACCCGGTGTCCTGTTAAAGCGGATGGAAAGTGACTGGGAGACGGGTAAGTGCGAAATGGAGCCGAGGGACAGATGCGCATGTCTGAACGGGCTCTTTTCTTCCACTTCCGACGCGGGGCTGCCCCGCTTTACATTGCCAGTCTGTCCTCGGCCACTGTCTGACCATCTCATCCTTTGCCGTCCCCTTCTTCTGTTACCTTCAATCTTTCCCAGCATCAGGGTCTTCTCCAGTGAGAATTACTTCTAACCCCCCCCCCCCCAATATATAAGCTATTTATTTCACTGGGTGTGAGGTTATTTAACACATGCCTTATTTGAAATGCCTGTTTTCTTTGTCTCTTTGCTTGTTTTTATTTTAAGTACTGTAATGTTTTGTGTGAAATTGTTCACACAATAAAAAAAAATCTTTAAAAAAGAAAGAAAAGCAGCTTGCTTTGCAGGTAAGACAACATTTAGATTAGACATTTGAGGAACAATGATGATAACTTTTAAAGGGATGCTGATAGTTCATTTATAGCTATTAAACGATTGCTGTATTTACTGTGGCAGATGGCTAAGTCAAAAAGGTGGATGTGGCTTGGTCGAGCTCAACGTGGACCACTTACAATGCCTCAGAGCATTTACACCATTGAGGGGTAAATCTGTGTGGTTAAGTTGGAAGACAACGGGCGATTCTGCATCGGCTTTTCCCTCCGTTATTTTACCAAAGGTGCAGCCCAAAACCACATTCAAATACCCCAGGGCCAATATCGTACTGACTACAAAGTCACCCCTGAATGGCTATAAATCTGTGCAGAAGGTACCATAAAACCTGATGAACAAAGAAAGTGAAAGCAGCATGCAGTGTGGAGGGTACCATAAAATCTGATGATCAAAGAAAGTGAAAATGGCATGCAATGAAGAGGGGAATTTCTGTTCCAATGTGGGTTTGATAAAACAACAAAGGGAAAAGCCAATGCAGAATCACTGAAAGGCTGCAGTCACACACACTAAATAAACCCCTTTCAATCCACTTTCAGTTCACTTTCCAGCTGGATTTTTACTGTGTGAACTGGAAAAATCCAGTTGGAAAGTGTATTGAAAGCGGATTGAAAGTGGATTAGTGTGTTTGACCACAGCCAAAGTAACCATGGTGGAAATCTAGAATCTACAGTGTTATTTCCATGACAGGATGGCTTGTGGAACAACCCCAAGTCAACAAAAGTCCAAATGGTTATATCACTAGGAAATGAGCATTTTTCAGGACACACCAACCAGAAAACACCAGAAAGATATCACAATACTATCTTACCATGAGAACACTGAGGGGGAAAGTACCTCTTGTTGGCTTTTGTGCCTCAAACTGACAGAAAGAAATGGTGCTCTACACCAGCAGGCCCACTGTGGTTTATCAAAAGGGTTAAATGAAGCAAGGTCTATGAAATGCTCCTGTAACAGCATGTATGCTGAAACATCTCAGCCATTCTTGTTGCCCCCACAATGAAAGACAGCACTTCAGTTTCCCCTTTTTCGTAGCGACACAGCTTCAAGCCCTGTTCCAAAGCAACTGTTAAGAGCTTGATCTCCTTCAACAGGTTGCAGGACTACAGCAGTCACACTGCTCTCAGTACATACTTGAAATCTCTGAATTCTCTTTCATGCTCCATCATCCACATCCATTGGGTATCACTGTGACACCATATTCTTAGGCAGATTCCTAAACAGAAGGTTCATGAAAGATGGCATTCATGAAGCATAACCTTTCCAAGCAATGCCTGCACTTGGTTGTTTTACTCCCCAGTGATTTCATTAAAAAAAAAAAAAGGTACAGACAAGGGATGATTAAAACAACAACAACAACCAACTTTCAGAAGTGGTTTTTTTTAAATGCAAACCTTTTGTCCCACAAAATGATGTTCATTCACCATATAGAGAAAACCGCTTGAAAAAGAAATACATCATGTTTAAGAAATGGATTTGAAGAAGATGAAAGGTCAGTGATTCCCCAGTGTGGTGCTCATGTGACCCCAACCAGCATGCACATGAAAGTCCTATAATGGTCAAAGGTGTCTTCTTGCTAGCTCAGAGTAAGCACATATTATGGGTACTTTAAATATATATTTGGGGTCTTAAACCTGTGTTTTCAGTGTCCAACTCTCAAAAGAACGAGGGGGAATAGGGTTGCCAGGTCTGGGTTGGAAAATACCTGGAGACTTTGGGGGTGAAGACTGGAGAGGGTTTAGGGAGGAGAGGGGCCTCAGCATGGAACAGTGTCAGAGTTCAAAGCAGCCATTTTCTCCAGGGGAACTTATCTCTGTCAGCTGGAGATGAGTTGTAAAAGTGGAAGATCCCCAGGCCCCAGCTGGAGGCTGGCAATCCTAGGGGGGAATAAGCTTCTTAAACAGAAAAGAGTTTTTATTTAACTAACAGAAAAGAGACCAAATTAGGCTGAATAATAATGTAGAGCGAATATAAGATTTTACAAGTATGAACAGATTACCTAACTGGAGAAAAGATTAAAAGGGGAGAAACAAGGCATACAAGGCTGATCTGGGAGAGAAAGTGGAAGAGTATTAAGGTACAAGTATGAACAGATTACCTAACTGGAGAAAAGATTAAAAGGGGAGAAACAAGGCATACAAGGCTGATCTGGGAGAGAAAGTGGAAGAGTTCCTTGAAAAAACTGGGGGAGGGGCAGAAAGCACAGCAAAGCAGGTCCATGGAGCAAAGAGGCAAGAGGGCAACCATGAAATCTACTTGATAATCCAAACTGGCTAAAAAAATGGGACTGGGGGTTAACTCTTTTGCTAAAGAGTGAGGAAGAGAAGGGGTATTGGCATCAGACTGTGAAAGTAATAACAATCCAGTCCTTTTGGAGATCAACAAGTTTGAAAAGAAACTCTTTGTATTTTGGAGGGGAGTTTTCCCCTTTTGCATTGAAAGTATCAAGAATGCTCCCTTGGAAGATCTGGCGGGGTACTTGTCATGGCTGGGTATTTCTCCTAAGAAGGGCAGGAACCTTCCTGTCTAAACATTAAGTTCTGAAAGAAATTGCTGGAATCAGACAGTTGCTTATTGTACTGGAGATCTGGGTCATTAGTTCATATCAAATGATCTGGAAGGAGACTCCGAGGACCTGCTTAGACTGAATCCCTCTTAGAGTAGGCTTTTGCACGAATGATAGAGAAGCTGCCCTGAATTCCTTTACACCCTTAGTGTGATTAACTGCCATTTGATATCAATTTAACACAGGCTCCATCTATCATGTCTAGGCACATGCTGAGGTGCACACATGTACATAATGGGGATCAAAATGTAACAAAATGGGGTTCCAATTTTGGCAGGCTCAATGACAGGCACGATCTCCCGAAGCTCCTGGAGACGTGACCCGGACTCGGTGGTTTGAAGAGGTTCCAAACTGGCTTCAGACCCCCAGGGACTCTTGTAGGGGGACCCTGCCTGAGGTGTGAGGGGCAGCTTCTCCCAAGATGGCAATTTCGGGATCGAGGCTCCCCTTTGCCTCTGTAGGTTTGGCCGCTGCAGCGCCTCTGGGCACACGCACAAGTGCACACCGGACAGCTGCAGGAATCGAGAGAGCTGAAAGAAAAGAATTTCCTACCAGGAACACATGGTGAAACTGTAAGTGACTGATTCCTGTGGTGAATTTGGAATATGAAGCGGTGTTGTATTAACAACTGAGAATCTTATGGCTAGCTAGATGACTGGAGCTCAACTGGGGAGCAATTTTAACTACCTGATTTTAAAGAAGCAACTTATTAACTAACAGTTGGAGACTTCTTGGAAATTGTAAAAAAAAAAAAAAAAATGACTGGCAAGGGGAGAAAAGATGGCGGGGAAACCTAGACCTTCTCCTAAAGCTGTATTTACGCTTCCAACAGACAAGCCTGAGCAGAGTACAGACCTAACTGCTCTTTTGGCAACTGCTTTGCGCCCTCTCATGGATCAACTAAATGTTGTTAAGTCTAAGCTGGATAGTTTGCATAAGCAGATGGCAGAAGCAAATGCAAAATCAGATCAATCTGCAAAAGAACTAGTAGAAGTCAAAACCCAACCAAAAAAGTCGGATCAAAGACTGGATATGATGGAAAAAGAAAGGTCCTCTGATAAGGACATTTTACTGAAGCTTCAGATGGAATAGTCATCTTTTTTTTTTTTAAGATTTCAGGGTGTTCCTGAACAAAAAGGCAAGAATCTCAAGCACAGGCTTTGGCTCCTGTGACAGGTTTGCAAGCTGACTTAATACAAAACGAGATGGATATGGTTTACCAAACCTATCCTGAATTTCTAAAGAAAAAAAAAAAAACTTGCCAGGAGAAATTATGGTGAGATTCTCACAGAGATCAACAAGAGATGTAGTACTAAGGACCACAAATAAAATCAACCTGAAGATCCAAGAAGCAGAAATTAATGTTTTAAAGGACATCCCATTTGAAATCAGGAAGAAGAGGAAATCCTATAAGAACTTAATCACTTTTTTGCAAGCAAAGAACGTCATGTACAGGTGGTTGATGTCTGAGGGCCTAGTGTTCAACTTCAAAGAGAAGAAACAAAAGATTGACTCAGTTGCAAAAGCTAAGAAATTTTTGGATTACTATAAAGAAGGAAAGGAGCAAGGATCCATAGATGACTCATTAGAACACCAAGAGAGCATTTATGGACTGGACAGCTCAGATACTTTGGGAAGTAAAGAATCAGAGGAAGAAGAGTCCGATGGAGACTTGGGAGCGGCAACACCAAAGCCCCCAAGGGGAGAGAAGAAGAAGAGAAGACAGAAGAAATAAGTTGTTTTGTTAGAAGTTTTTTTGTGTTTATTGCCCCTCATTCTGAATTGTAGTCATTTATGCAATATTTTTAAAAGCTGTTAGCAAGTGATATTTAGCAAGTTTAATTGCCTGAAGATTTTACTATTTTCTTGAGTGTATTGAAATAAGGGTTTGTTTGTTTTTTTAATGACGGTGATATTTGACTCCTGTATACCTTATGATAGTTAGTGGGGGGGGTTTTAGTTAGAGTAGTGGTTTTAGTTTGTATGTAGTTTGTAGAAAATTCAATAAAAAATATATTTTAAAAATGTAACAAAATGGGGGTCCCTGCAGGGTGAGGATCTTGGGGGCATCACACATGGGTGCCATGGTGCTGTCTGGCACCCACCTGCTTCTTCACCCAAGCATCTCTCCCTAAAGGGAGGGGTCAATTTTGACTCTTTTCCATCTCACAGGTGTATGAGGTGCTTTCCCAAAAATGTTTGGGCTTTAGGGTTGCCAGTCCCCCGGTCTGGGCAGGGGATTCTCTGCTTTTGCAGGCTCCTCCCCACCATCGGCCAGCTGGCCAGTGGAGGGAACCCTGCCCATAAATGCCCCCAAGCACAGCGTGATGACATCAACCCAAAGTGACATCATCACACCACCAACACTGTGTTGTGATGCTCTGGGTTTTACGCAAAACTCTATGGTAAATTTGGGCTCAAAACCATAGAATTTTCCCCCAAACCTAGAGCATTGCCATGCAATGCTAGTGATGTGATAACGTCACTTCCAGGTTTGTGCGCACTGCAGAAGGTCCCAGAGAGGAGCAAAGATCCCACCACCAGTAGTTAGGTAAGACCTGGCAACCCTATTGGGCTTACAGGAGCTTGCATTGGCTTCTGTCTGAGGTGGATGCTTGAATTGGAGCCTCTCAACATTTTGTGGTTGTTCACTTCCCCTCCCCACATACTCTAGTAGCCCCTTTGATGTGTCCAACCTGCAACATTAAACCAATCGAAATAAAATTCACTTATATGATTGTTGCTACCAAGGAGTTGCTTATTTCCAGTGGGAAACTACAGTGATCTGTTCTTTGCACTTCACTACCAACAAACCTCCAAGGTATGAGGAGGAGGCCCTGCCAGCATTACCTACTCATAACCTGAGTAAGGCCCATAAGGATCTCAGGTCAGCCATCCCTGCTGGCCTCTTCATATGGGTAATCTATGAGGCTGGCTTTAAAGAAGGCTTCTTTCACTACTCTGATGCTTCCAGGTGTTAACCACTGTCTCTTTTGTCTCTCCATTCCTACTAACTACACTGGCCCTACCAGTTGTGAAGCATTTAATTCTTTGGGATGGGAACTGGAGAAGCTAGAGTATTGAGGTGCACAAGCAGAAGGGAAAGCTCTCTTGATCAAACAAAGGCCAAGTTCCTGGGACAGATTGTTCCTGTAGCTTACCAGAAAGTTCCCAATGGGATACTAACCTGGAGTGTTGCTGAAGTCCAGGAACATGTTCAGCCGAACCCCACTGTCACTGTAAACAGTATGAGGGCTTCTTAACTCAGACCTGACAAGCACTGATGATAATGAATGTAGATTCACATGTTGCTTCTTCCACAAGTTGGTCATACCATTCTAGGAGGTAACAGCAGATCTTAAGTTCGTTGCTACAACCACCTTTCTCTTGGGCTTGCTCTTGGGCTATTTTAACTTCTCTGTTTAACCTTGCCAGCTTCGACCAGGAGGACGGGGTAGAAATATAATAAATCAAATCAAATCCCTCAAACTGAACCTGACTAGCTAATCCAGAATGTTCTTACTGTCTGCCAGTAACAAGACTTGATCTGGGATACTTCTGTTCATTTCTGTACATTCACAGGGTTCTGGTCGAAGTCAGTCCACAAGCTTAAGTCTCATTTTTGTGAGAAGCCTAAGTGCCCACATAAAGTCATTCAGTGACCTCAATTCAGGACCAGGAGGGTTGTGCAGGCTTACATACCAATCACTAGCAGTGTCCCTGCAACTTGGACCCGATGTAGCCTACTCTCTCATGCTCCATGGGGTAGAGATGTCCCCAAGTGTCCAGGAACCGCTCAATCTCAATGAGAAAGAACCATAGCTTGTTGGGGTCGCCATCAAATGTGGCTACCAGGGGATCTTTCGGGGGTTGGCGATAGATCCTCTCCCCCCCTGGGGTGCTGGTGGGACCGGACCCCCTGGCAGTAGAGGGGCCCCAGTGGGTGCTTGCTGCTGGTCTCCCACACCCCCAGGTACTGGTTGAATGGGTAGGAGGGGCACTCCCCCAGCACCATCCCCCATGCCTTGCCCATCTGCACCTTGCGCCGCCACTCCCTGCAGGACATTCTGCATCTCGAGTAGTGCCTCCCGCAGTTCCGTTGCCAGCCTGTCATGCATCTCATTGAATCTCCGATCCATCCACTGCCACACTTCATCAGGAACTGGCTCCGGATATTGGGATGGGGTTCTTTGACCCGGCTGAACACTCAGCCTCCAGTCACCTGGCCTCTCGTCCGTGAATCGCACCCTGGAGCCTTGCCAGTCATGGACCCAGGACTCCTCTGTGCTCATTCCGAATGCCGACCAGAAATATCTCGGCATCACTGACCGACCACCTGTAGCCCCACAGGTAGGTAGTGGGGCAAACAAATCATAGTCTGTAGTCACCGGCCCTACTGGAGCAGAGGTGGTTACCGGGGTATCAGGGGTAGAGATTGGAACGAGGTTCCCATTATCTGACATAGTCAGGTATAGGGTGCACTCCTTCCATTAGTGGAAAGATCACTAACACTCTGTGAGAAGCTGATAGATCCAATAAGCCAGGCCTTAATGTGAAACAAAGTCCTTTTTATTTCTTAATGGTCATTCAGTATGCACGTCCAGTGTTAGTGACACCTGTGAATGTGACCAGAGGCAATTATACACATTTCAAACAGCAGGATTAAAGCTTGTCACCAATCAGGGCAATTATGGCAAAGGCACGAAAGGTACTAGCAGTTGCATTCTCACCAAAAAGGCATGTAGCCTGTCATGATTAGACTTGGCGGGCAGCCTTCCTCTCCCACAACTCCTTCCCCGTTATTCCCACACATTCAGCCACCTGGAGTTTCTCCATTACATAAACAACCCAAGGCTAAACTTCACAGAGCCATAGCAAACGGAGCAAAGCAACAGGGAGGGGGGCGATAGAGAGCACTATGACGCAGAGGGAGCTGGGTCGCCATTCCCCAGCCAGGAGAAAACACCCAAATGACAGGGAACCTGACAATTTTAAGCATCGGAGTCTGTGCAGTCCTCCAGTTCTGATGAAAAAGTTCTTTGTCTTTAAAGTCTGTTTCATACTTTGACATAAATCCATATGGAGAACAAACAGACACTTCCACTGCAGTCCAAAAGAGTGTTATACCCAGTGTGGTATAGTAATTAAGAGCAGCAGACCCTAAACTGGAGATTGGGTTTGAATGCTGGGTGACTTTGGGCCAGCCAGAGTTCTCTCAGTCCCACCTACCTCACAAGGTGCCTGTTCTTAGAAGAGGAAGAAGATTGCAAGCCGCTTGGAGGCTTTTTAGGGTAGAGAAAAATGGGGTATAAAAACCAACTCCTCCTTCTCCTCCTCCTCCTCTTCTTCCTCCTCCTCCTCCACTGAAATCAATGTGCTTCAAAGAGCAAAACTCTGTTTACGATTCCTCTGACTTTTTTTCAAGCCCATGGCCAAAGCTTGACCGACAACTTACGCCTGAATTTGACCCCAACACAGTCTTGGTTTCATCAAAACCCAGTCACAATCCGTTGGGCGGGAAGGAATGACTCTTTTTTCAGCGAGACAGTTAGTTGCTGTAGCTCACCTTTTCTTCATGTTTATTTCCAGTTCTTTTTTTTTCTTTTTTTAAGAAAAAACATTCTAAGGAATAATACGCTTTAATTCAATATTCTCTATTATTTCACTTTTTAAAAATACCCAAATGCGGCTGGATAGAAAACCTCTGCTGAGCTTTGTGCCACAGAAATGAATGATGCTTTATGTCTCTCTCAGCAGGGTTCGACTTGCATATTGGGGCCACCTCAGGCTCTGCCCCCTGGGTGTTCTTTCACCATTGCCACAAAATATGTAGCTTTTAAAAATAACACAAAACGGCCGCATCAGCCGTATATTTATACAAAGGCCCTTGATATCCATCTATTTAAAAAGGGGAGCTGCAGGAGCTATTGTCCCCTCATCGTTCTTAATAGGGAAAAAGGCAGTTTGGGGAATTATTAACATGAAAAACACAATTGAACAAAGCTGAAGCTGACGCCCGGCAGGAGAACGAGGTTTTGTTTTGTCGTGAGAGGGGTAGGTGGAACTTTTGCAGAACACGGCTGCCATTATCCATGGAGGGATTTCATTTACAGGGTCCACGGGGAGCAATAATTTCCATTTATTTCAAGAGGGAAGGGGAGGACAGTGGGCCGGAGACACCACGGAAGGGGGGTGACTTGTTGAAGAATATGCAATGTTTAAGAAACCTCAGGGAAGAATGGGTTATAATTAAGGCTGTATGTTTGTTAGTCTTAAAGGGCACCACAAGATATGCTGTTGTTACAGATGAGTTAAAACCACTTGGTCAAAAAGGAGGGTTGCCGAGATTTCATCTGCCTCTGCTCCTATGCCTTCAACTGCAGTTTGATTCGCAAGCAGTGGAGGATGATAACATTTCTCTTCCTGCTATGATCAGCTGTGCTTTTGGATTGTGGTGAATCAAGGTGCTGTTAATCACAGAAATGTGGGTCATGCAGTGTTCTTTATGGTCTGCTGAGAACCCCAGATCTTTCTGGATTTTGCTGAAGGGTTAGGGAATCACCACCATCACTAGAGTAGATTAAAGGGACTAGAACTGGAGTACAATGGGACAGTTCAAGAGGACATGCTTAGGTTTGCAGCCTGCAAGTGAGCAGGGACTCTCAATAGCTCATACAATGCCACAAATTTTGTCAGTCAGTCAGTCAGTACCTTAATTGGCATAGGTTATAAGCATTATGAACAGAAAAATCAGCTTTTAACATACGGAAAGAGGATCTGATCACAAATTTTGTTAGTCTTGAAGGTGCTACTGGACTCCTGCTCTTTTCTACTGCTACAGACAGACTAAAATGGCTACCCATCTTGATGTATCGGAGGTATCATCTTAAGAACATAAGAACATAACAGAAGCCAATGTTGGATCAGGCCAATGGCCCATCCAGTCCAACACTCTGTCACACAGTGGCCAAAAATACCAGGTGCCCTCAGGAGGTCCAGCAGTGGGGCCAGGACACTAGAAGCCCTCCCACTGTTGCTCCCTCTCAAGCACCAAGAATACAGTGCATTACTTGCCCCAGACTGAGAGTTCCTATCTATACCTTGTGGCTAATTGCCACTGATGGACCTCAGCTCCAGATGTTTATCTAATTCCCTCTTGAAGCCGTCCATGCTTGTAACTGCCACCACTTCCTGTGGCAGTGAATTCCATGTGTTAATCACTCTTTGGGTGAAGAAGTATTTCCTTTTATCTGTTCTAAACCGGCTGCTCAGCAATTTCATGGAGTGCCCACGAGTTCTTGTACGGTGAGAAAGGGAGAAAAGGACTTCTTTCTCTTCCTGCTCTATCCTATGCATAATCTTGTAAACCTCAATTATGTCACCCCTCAGTCATCGTTTATCCAAGCTAAAGAGCCCCAAGCGCTCTTACATTTAGAGCATTGACTTCTACCTTTGTAGTTCCACTTCCTGCATTGTTTATAAGACAATTTGTTGTTTGCATAGATTTCTAACTCTAAAATTCTAGATTTATTGCATTGTTCATTGTTTGTCTTACGGTGTCTGATTGCATTGTTTCACATTCTTTAATCTGGTCTGACAGGTTATAGATACATATATTTTTTTAAAAAAATCATCTACATACCATTCTCCCATGTATAAACAGAACCACAGGGCGGCAGTACTCATTATGGGTTGGATCTAGCCAACTTTTCCACTGGTGAAAGGAAAGAGTGGGTCCCATCTGACCACCAAAAAGACAATGCTGGGGCTCATAGGACCTGCATGGACAAAAACCAGGAAGGGAATTGTGCAAGAAGACATGAGGAAGCCAGTCGATCTGACAGAAAAGGGTAAAATCCAAGGGTCTTTTTAATGGGGGGTGGGGAGAAGAATTTTACTAACAAGAAACCGTCAAGTAGGAGGCATTTTAGCACTTAACATATGGTATAAAATAAGCCTACGTACGACACATATGTGACAAAGCTGGATGATGGGATGCAATTTACTGACACCTGTTCCTTAAATAACATTTGTAGACACTGTGTTCCAGAACTCGTTCTGAAATTGTTTATTTTTTCGATTTCCTCTGTTGGCATCTTTTTGATTCTGCCTTTTGCTGCTAAAGCCTGGGCTACTGGTGAGTGAGATCAGACAGATGCAGTGCAACTGGTGATCTTGTCATGATGGCTTTTTCCCTTACAGGGACCAGATTCCTTCCCTCTGGGGCCCAAGAGCCTTGCTCCAAAGAAAAGTGCCACCAAAAGCAGCATGGATCCCCAGGTTTCAACCCAGGGTCTGCGACAAGCCCAAGAACGGCTCCATCGTCAGCTGTAATGGTCTCCAGTGAATGGAGCTTTCCTTTTTGAGGCAAGATGTACTGGGGCTCCTGAATATGCAGAGCCATTAATCTTGAGATCTAGAATTGTAGAATCACAGAACTGGAAGGAGCCATAGAGGTCATCTAGTCCAACGTGAGGCTTCTGTACTAACAGCAAAAGATCAGACCTTTGTTGATGAAGCAAAGTTCTTTATTATTCTTAATACTGTTTAACAGGTTCTCGGATGTTTGTTAGAGATGCCAGGTAGAAAACAGTCAGAGTTAATATACCCTCCCCATCGTTTGAACCCCAACATTAAACCAATCAGAACTTAGAATAGAAAACACGGGAGCAGGGATCGGGCCGTTTGGATTCCCACAGGAAGGTGAGGTGAGAAAGTTGTAAAAATTCCCTTCTTGATCTGGGTGACCCAGATGTGTGAAACTCACGGATAACAACCGGACTGGATGGCAATAACAGACCTTCAAGGTTTTCACAATAAGATAAGACATTCACTGGCCCGGAAAAAGGGAGGAGGGATACATGGGAGGAAAGGCCATTTGTTCTTGGTGACATGGAGGAATGCAGGGTCGCCACTCTCCCACCGAAGACAGTAACATTGTCCAGGACTTTCGATAGCAATATACTTCAAGGTGACAAGGAGGGAGGGGAGGGGGAGTAGACAGAGAGGGAGACAGGCTGCAATTCATCAGATCAGAGAAAATGAAAGCAAGCACAATGAAGCTTTTGTCAGGCCACCTGACATCCAACCCCCTGCTCAATGCATGATCAGCTGACAGCACCCCTGACAAGTGTTTACCCAGATTCTGCTTAAAGACTGCCAGTGAGGGAGAGCTCACCACCACCATAGGCAGCTGATTTCACTGTTCAACTACTCTTATTGCAATGTCCCCCCTGCCAATGTCCTCTTGTAATTTAAACCCATTATTGCCTGTCCTCTGCTGCCAACAGGAACAGCTCCCTGACAGCCCTTCAAATACTTAAAGCGAGCAATCACGTCCCCCCTCATCCTCCTCTTCTCCAGACTGAACATTCCCAAGTCCCTCAGCCTTTCCTTATAAGGCTTGGTCTCCAGGCCCCCGATCATCTTCATCACTATCTTCTGCACCTATTCCATTTTGTCCGCATCCTTTTTGAAGTGAGGCCTCCAGAACTGCACACAGTATTCCAGGTGTGGCCTGACCAATGTGGTGTACAATGGGACTATAACATCTTGAGTTATACTTAGAAGTATATCTTCAGTTCAGTATGCATCCTTCTCATTTTTGTTATCCAGATGTAGAACTCTGCACTTATCCTTGCTGAATTGCATCTTGTTCACATCCACCCACTTTTCCAGTGTGTTCATATCTCAGTGAATTCTATCTCTCTCCTGGGGTATTGTGAGACTTCTGAATCTAACCAATAAGCCAGACCTTTGATGAAGCAAAGTTCCTTTATTCTTAATGATGGTTCAGGTACTTCATGTTTGTTAGAGACACTTGGTTACATACAGCAAGGATTAATATACCCCCCACCTTCAGGTACAAGCAGGCAGAGGGCCAATAGAAATGGTTACAAAAAAGCGCAAAATTCTCAGAGCCGTTTGGTTCTCACCAAACGGGCGCGAAGGCACTAAAAATTCCCCCCATGTTCCCCAATGACCTCTAAGTATAGATTGCAGGCCAGACACCTGGGTAAAATAACAGTTCCACAGTTCTCCAAGGTTACAAAAGCAGATAAAACACTCAAGCATCCAGAGAGGAAAAAAGGGAGGTGACAGTACAAGATAGCTGGGCTGGTTTATGACGCGATGGAATGTAACAAGCCACCCTCCCGGGGAGAGAAAGATACATTAAACAAGGCAGACCAGAGACTTCAAGCAAACCATTAATTACAGGTGGAAGCTTCAGATAAAAATGACAAATGGCAGAGGCTGAATAAAGCAGACTCTGACAGGTATCTGATGTGACTTTGTCAAAAGTGAAAGGTGGGAATTTTCTTCATTGTTACAATTTATAGTGGAGATGTGGGCCTGAAGCAAAATTCTTGCTGTGTTTGTAACTCTGTAGTACCAATATTTAATCCTATTTTCAGAATTTGGGGATTATGTTATTTGCTTTTTTCTAACCTGCAGTTCTGCTGGCTGATCATTTGCTCATTCTGCTATGTCAAATGATTAACTTGTGTCTCCTGTGGATAATTAAGAAATCAGAAATTAAGAGTTAAGAACAATGCAAGGCTACTTTCCTTTGTGGGAATTTAATCCTTCACTATATTTATGCCATTTCCTTATTTGAAATCTCCCCCCAAGCATAGTTTAATGCTATTATTCAGTAAACCATTACTAGAGATTACCTATGTTATACACAAAGATAACAGACATTTTATGTATAAACTGTTGGGAGAATTGCTCAATATAGCAGGATTTGTCCAGTCATCGAAGTGTGATACTGAGGCTGCAGACAGACTGGCAGCTTGCTGCGATATAGTGCTGCATCTAATTGACCCAGTTTAAAATGTTGCAGAACATATCAGCCTCACAGCACACCCGACTGTGGGTTACCCATGGAGACATCCCGTGCGAAAGCATCCACACTATTGTAGTGCATCAGCCATGAGTGCACTGCAAAAATGGCCAAAATTCATGCGCGCACATGGGCATTTTTTTTTTTTAAAAAAAAAGCCCTTTTGTGCGTGTTCCCCCATGTTTAGACACCCGGCCATGCACAATTAATGCGCGAGGGGAAAAAAAACTCCACTTCAGAGGTGGTGGCTTTTTAACCCGGCTCCAAGTCATCCTCTGATGGGTGAGTGTGCCTGAGGAATGCCTGACAGCTGTGGCTGTGTGAATGGGCCCATTTAATCTATTTGTGAAAGGTGCCTATATTGGGCCAAACTGCCAGTCTGAACGCAGCCTGAGCATGGCAAATAAATATTCCAAGAGGATATTGCAAAAAAGGGAAACTTACATTCATTCAAGTATATCCAGTTCATATTCAGGTTGGCGTCGAAAGGAGACAAAGGAGCCTATCTACAGAGTCCTTTCCCTATCACTAATGGCTGGCTTGTCTGGAATCATGTGTGTGGGACTATGAGGGCATTGTCTCTAAAGGAGAGACCCAAAGAGACAAGTGTCTCCATGGAAGGCCATGTAAAGATAGTGAGAAGACAAAGGGAGAGCAGTTCCCAGGTTAAGACAAAAAGAGGCATCCCATCCAGGGAGATAACACCTATATAGAGAGTGATGTGGTCCCCCCCCCCACATGTCCAGGCATGCTGAATTGCTCACTCCAACAAAAAACAGCATATAGATTGCACATAAGAACTCTACCAATGCACATAATACAAATTACTGAGAGTGAAAATCAAAGAACTGATGCCATTCATGAAGTTATAAAGGGATATTAGGTAAAGGTGAAGGTTTCCCTTTCTTGAAAGCCGGTCGAATATGACTCTAGGGATGTGGTGCTCATCTCTGTTTCCAAGCCGAAGAGCCAGTGCTGTTCAAAGAAATTTCCGTGATCATATGACTGGCATGACTAGATGCCACGGCGCACGGAACGCTGTTCCCTTCCCACCAAAGCAGTACCTATTTATCTACTTGCAATTTCTTGCTTTCGAACTGCTAAGTTGGCAGGAGCTGGGGTCAGAGATGGGAGCTCACTCCGTCATGCAGCACTTGGGTCTTGAACCTTCTGGTCTACAGTTCAGCGTCTTAACCACTTGAGCCACTGCATATTACACATAATCAAAACAGGGAAGACTGTTTCATCGCTAACAAGTATATCTTGCCTGACAGCAGCAAGGAATATGTAGATAATATATGTAAGGGGTAAGCTGTGCTCCAATGCATCAGTAGCACCTAGTGCCCTTTATTGGGGTGGTTGGTGCCTCCAAAAAAGTGGCAGTCTCTGAGTCCCACCTACATTTCCAATTAACTCTCACTGTACCTTTCTTGGTCTCCACCCACCTTGCACCTGCTACACCCCAGTTCCACTTCTGGTGCCTGTAATATTTATTAATGATGATTGCCAAGTGGGACTCCATGAGTAGAGGCAGCTTATATCTAAAAGTGGGAATGAAAAAGTGGAAAGCGATCACTTTCATGTGGCGATTGTCAGCTGCTCAGTCCATCTCGTTTACCTAGATCTCCCCCAAATGTATCCCTCCGCCTACCCCTCCTTACCCATTCTGCTAACATACCCCGTTTCTTCACTCGCCATCAGCAATTCTCCCTTTACTTTCTTTAACCAATGTAGTCTGATATGCATTCAGGTCAGAATAATTTCCCAGGAAGAGCGCTTCCTTTACTCCTCTGCCAGGTGGGCAGTACAGTTCTTATGCAACTTTTCTTCTAGCTCTGCCTCAAAGTGAATGAGCGGAAAAATGGAATTTGAAGTGGGCTGATGCTGTCCAGTCAACAACCAGCCACATGGCATGCCATGGCTCAGGGGCGTAGACTTCTGTAAAATCTGGGGGTGGGGGCTCTTTAGCATGCGCGCGAAGCGCACGCGCTCACTGGGGCGATGTTTCCCCCCCTGCCGGGAAACCTCCGCGCGTCCCCGGGCCCTACCGAGGCCCACCAGCCGCTGCTGCCGGGGCCTCTCTCTCTCCCCCCCCACTTTTTCCCTCTCCCTTCGCCAGGAAAAGAGGGAGGGAGAGGGAAGGATGGAAGTGTGTGGGGGGGGAGAGGCACTGGCAGCAGCAGCTGCTGGCCTCGGAAGGGCCCCGGGAGGTGCAGCGGCAGGCGCTACGTTTTCCCGGGGAGGCTCAGTGCCCCCCGGGAAATTTTGGGGGAGGCTCGAGCCCCCCCGTAGTCTACGCCTATGCCATGGCTCAGGTGCCCATACAATTTTCATCACATGTCTACTGATGCAAGTTGGAGTGAACACTAGAAAGACTTCCCTTTAGTCTCCTACTATACCAAATGGGCAGTGGGTCGTGCTTGGGGCCACCATTAAAAATAAATTGTGCCAGTTTCCTTTTTTAATATATATGTCCATGTGAGTGTGTGTGCACCTGGAAGTCATGGCGACCTCTGGTGACTGACTGTGAGTGCACCTGGAAGTCATGGCAGCTTCTGGTGACTGACCCCTACTGGGGGCCTGGAGGATATTCAGAGAGGTGGCTGAATAAAGCCTGCCCCCTCCTCCCAACTGCTGGTATTCCAAGGAGGTCTCCCATCTAAGTACTTGCCGGAGTCGACCCTGATTAGCTTCGGAGACCTGAAGAGATCAAGCTTGCCTGAGCTATCCAGGCCACAGCATAAATTATGCCAGTTTCATGCCTGCACAGTGTTCTTTATGAATTCCGTTGCTCTTTTCCAAAATGGCAGGCGTCAGGGCAGTGTGCTTTGAGTAAGGGAGTTGGAACAGTCTATTATCACTTTTAATAAATAAGACCTCTTCCTGAGTACAGCTTCTGAGTTACATTTAAAGCAAAATGAAGGGGGGGGGGTGCTTAGCTTAACACACCTTTGCACAATGGAACATTCATTTTCTTTTGCAAATAAGGAAGTGGATCCTTAGGACTATTCTGAGATTTCATGATCTATGAAAGATCGTTGTTAATGAATAATTTCCATGTCCTTTACTGGCAGCTGATACATCTCCCTGCATTGTAGAGTTTTACCTTGCATTTTGTTCTCATGATCACTCTGGCTAGGTTAAAGCGTAAGACAGCAAGCTAGAGAGCTTCCCACATGGCATGCTTTCTAGCACCAATTAGTGTGGCACCAAATGGGGGTGGTTTAAGAAATATCTCCACCATAGGTGCAATGAGTCCCTTTGTCCCTCATGATCTATTTTTGTACCCCATTGTATAAGGGTACCAACCTTTTTACCATGTAAGTGTGCCAGCCGCAGATGGGACTTGGGGATCCCCCAGAATTACTGCTCATCTTCAGACTACCAAGATCAGTTCCCCTGGAGTAAATGGATGCTTTGGAAGGTGGACTCTGTGTCATTGCACCATACTGATGCACCAGTCCTCCACCCCCCAAATCACTTTGGCTTTCTCAAGCTGGATATGGCAACCCAATGTAGTCAGGGAAAACTTGGCTGTCAGCTAAGGCTGCCATCCCCTGCCTGGGAGGTGGCGGGAGTCACCCTGTGATGTCGGGTGCATGGAATGTTCTGTTTTGTTTCTCATAACTTGCTTATCGCTCACTGCCTGGCTCTGACCTTGGAGGACTGTTGGTGCCTGGCTATGTATCTTTCCACTTTTTCCTTGAGAACCTGAAGCCAGTATTTTGGGCACCTTTTCTGTGATTTATATGATTGGTTACATTCCTTTGCAAGACCCTTTTGGAATTCTGTCTAATTGCCCTGCCCAGGGATCATTCTAACCATTACTGACACAGAACATGTAAATGGATGCTTTGGAGTAAATGGATGCTTTGGAAGGTGGACTCTGTGTCATTGCACCATACTGATGCACCAGTCCTCCACCCCCCAAATCACTTTGGCTTTCTCAAGCTGGATATGGCAACCCAATGTAGTCAGGGAAAACTTGGCTGTCAGCTAAGGCTGCCATCCCCTGCCTGGGAGGTGGCGGGAGTCACCCTGTGATGTCGGGTGCATGGAATGTTCTGTTTTGTTTCTCATAACTTGCTTATCGCTCACTGCCTGGCTCTGACCTTGGAGGACTGTTGGTGCCTGGCTATGTATCTTTCCACTTTTTCCTTGAGAACCTGAAGCCAGTATTTTGGGCACCTTTTCTGTGATTTATATGATTGGTTACATTCCTTTGCAAGACCCTTTTGGAATTCTGTCTAATTGCCCTGCCCAGGGATCATTCTAACCATTACTGACACAGAACATGTAGATGACCATAGCAGACCTTTCTCAATAAAGATCAGCTTCTTGGAAGCCGCTTGTTGTGACTTGTGTTGTGTTGTGACTGACTCTGTTGGACTCTCACATTGGCAAACCCTATATTTGTGTTGGGTTGCCAAACTCCTGGTCCAGCCAGGGTTTCCCCCAATTGTCAGGGCTTCAATCCACCACCAGCCAACTAGCTGGCAGGGGAAGCCCCACCCCTGAACAGATGGAGTTGTCTTGGCAATGGGTAAGAGATCCTACTTCTCCCCTTCATCAGACAGAAGAAAATGAAGGGGAACCATGGTGGTGAAGCAGCACAAAAAAAAGGTGTTTTCCCTGTCTGATGAAAAACTACCCTCATGAAAATCTGGTGTGTAACCAGGGGTCCGTAGGAGCGGGAGCGCACAGGAGCACAGCTCTGGGAGTGAGGAGCCCAGGGGGTGGGCACATGACCAAGCCCAACCCCCTCCTCGGCTTCACCGAGTAGTGCAGAGGCATAGCGCTCCGGGGAAAGCCCTGCTAGGGTCCTTATTGTTTTTAATGTTTTGTTTTAATATTGATAATTTTATCATTGTTCCTTTTATGACTGTGGCTGCTTTTCCAGAGACTTGCTCAAGGTGGCATCTAAATTTTCTAAGTATACCATTTTTTATCTGGGCACATGGCACATAAGTACTGGAGAAATTTCACCACCCCTTCAGCAGCTTCCACCCCATCAGTTTGGTGTAGTGGTCAGGAGTTGGCCTCTAATCTGAGAGAACCGGGTTTGATTCCCCACTCCTCCACATGCAGCTGCTGGTGTGACCTTGGGCCCAGGGGCGTAGAGTTTTTAAATCTCTGGGGGGGCGCGCGCACACGCTCGGGACCATGTCCCCACCGCCTTCCCCCCCCAGGGAGCCACCGCCGCCGCTTCCCTCCCCCGGGCCGTGCCCGCCCGGCCGCCCACCGTGCTCCCCGCCCCCCTCCCTCCATCTCCCCGCTCACCTCGGGCGCCGGCGGCCGGCGCATCGCCCTTGCGGCCCCCCGGCTCCCGCTCCGCCTCGCGCTCGGGGTGTGCGGGGGTGGCGCAGATGCCTCCCCCCCGCCCTAGGGAGGCAGGAGGGAAGGCCGGGGGTGGGGGGGAAGGAGAGGCGGCGACGGCCGGCTGACTGGCCACCGGGCGCTCCATTTTCCCGGGGGTGGCTGAGCCCCCCCCTGGGAAATTTCGGGGGGGGGGCTCGAGCCCTCGAGCCCCCCCGTAGTTGACGCCCATGCTTGGGCCAGTCACAAGTTCTCTCAGAGCTGTTCTCTCATGAGCAGTTCTCAAAAGACCTCTCTCAGCCCCACCTACCTCACAGGGTGTCTTGTTGTGGGGAGGGGAAGGGGAAGGGATGGGTGTTGCACATGTCCTGGGTATCTCAAGTCTACTTGAAACCTGGTGGTTTCAAGGGAGCAGGAAGAGAATGAGGGTGTGTTCTTTTCACTTATTTTTATTGCACAAAGTATTGGATGGGGAAGGGAATGGAGGAAGAGCAGGTTAGTTTCACTCACCTGTGGAGTGGAGCCTGAGGGGTGGGTGTGGCCTTCTGACACACTTCCAGTGTGTTAGGGGGGGTGGCATATGCAAATGAGTTATGCAAATGAGTTATGGTAATGAGCTCCTGCACCTCTTTTTCTACGAAAGGACCCCTGTGTGTAACAGCCTAAGTAAAGTATGCCTAGGGCAGGCCAGTACAATTCATAAAGCCAAATTTATCTAATTATCCATGTGTGGTGGCTTGCCAGGACTGCCCCCCCCTTTAGATTGCACAGTGGGCAATGGTGAGGGGACACTTAATCAACGTTCCCCTTGGCTAATCTAGGATTGCCACCCACCAGGTGGGGCCTGGAGATCTCCTAGAATTATGACTCATCTCCAGATTACAGCAACCAGTTCCCCTGTGACATCCTAAACTCCCCCAGATCCTTGGACACTTGCAATCCTAAACTCCCCCAGATCACTTGGACACTTGGGATTTGTAGGGTTGCCAGCCCCACTGGTCTGGGTAGGGGTTTCCCCACTTTTCTGGGCTCCTCCCTGCTGCCAGCCAGCTGGTCGGTGGGAGGAAACCCCACCCACAAATGCCCCGGATGGGCTGTGATGGCATCACTTGAAAGTGACATCATCCCGTTGTTGATGTTGCACAGCGGCACTCTGGGTTTTGGGCAAAGTTCTATGGTACATTTGGGCTTAAACTGTAGAGTTTTGCCCCAAAACTACAGCATGACCATGTGACATTGGTGATGTGAAGATGGCATGATGATGTCAATACCAGCAGAAGATCCCAGCAAGGCCTGAAGATCCCCCTCACCAGGAAGAAGGGAGGACCTGGGGGGACCTGGCAACCTGAAGAAGGGAGAACCTGGCAACCTGAAGGATTTGTAAATGTTGCCACTGCATTTTATACTGTCTTTGATACACTGTTGCCACTGCTTAGAACTTTCCTTTTAAGAACTGCCTCCAAACTAGAACTACTTCTAAAATCACTTTTGCATTTACAGGGACTGGTGTTTTTTTTCCTGTTAGAGTGATAAAGATTTTTTTAAAAAACAAGTTAGCTGTCTGTCTCCCTTCTCTCTCTCTTCTGAAAAAAAATATGAAACCTAAACTGTGTCTAAATCAGGGGTGTCGAACTAATTTGTTATGAGGGCCAGATTTGGCATAAATGAGACCTTGTTGGGCTGGACCAGGTGTCATAAAATGTCATGCCAGGTAGTGGAGATATAAACTTTATAAAGGACACAGACACAGAGGTTTGGGGGGTTTTTTTTTACTTAAAATAAAAACATGCTTGCAATATTTTGTTAATTTAACAGTGTCTGATAACTGACACCTCTTGCTCTGAATTATTGCATCAAAATGTCTGTGCTGTCCAATCTTGAGTATGCTGTTCAGGTGTGTATCTGTAAGCTGCCAACCTACTTTTGATTTTTTGACATTCACCACAGAGATCTCATGCTTAGAGTTCTGTGTCTAGGACTCAGGGGAAAACATGAAATGGCTGGGCAATTGAGAGAGTCTGGCGAAGCAAGCTATGATGCAGCAGCAGCAGCAACAGAACTGGAAGCAGGAGATGGCCAGTTCCAGGGCGGCCCTGATAGAAGCCCTCTGGGGGCCTCATCCGGCCCCCGGGTCACATGTTTGACACCCCTGAACTAAATGATCTTTGTCGCCAGGGTCTGGCACATGTCAGAATGCCCATGTGGGCAGAGAAGAAACACAGGCCTCCTTCTCTGGTACCCTCCACTTCAGTCGCTGCTCTGCTGGGAGCCCTCAAAAAAATCTCCACATAAAAATGTCTTCCTAGATTATAGATCTCCGAATTAACTCCTTTTATCCCAAAGTGGGATTCCAGTTTTGAGCAGGATTTGCTGCATCTCTCAGTTTATTTGCTTCTTATTCCCACATTGTTGGTGAGCTCATGCAGACTGATAGATCATTATGGAATGGTACATATTTGTGGTGCATTTTTATCAAGCTCTTTCTTCTAGGACAGTGGTGGCGAACCTATGGCAAGTGTGCCAGAGGGGGCACTCAGAGCCCTCTCTGAGGGTACGCACGCAGTTTGGGCACTCGGTCTCTAAAAGGAAAAAGATGACACAGACTCGCAGCTGGGCTGCCACAGGTGCAAGACTGGAGCGGCACATGCACGCGAGCACATCCTCTGTCTCTCTCTTGCTGCTCCTGTGTGTGCAAGCCTGGAGTTTGCAAACTTTCCGCTCCTTTTTGCCCCCCCCCCTCGGTGGCGTCTCCCTTTACCTGGGCATTGGAGGGTCCCTGGGCGTTGGACGGTGGCGTGGCCCGCTCTCCTTGGGGGTTTTCAGCAATCATAAAGTGGAAAGAAGTACTTTTCTCCCCCCCACCACCATTGGATATTCTGCACTTATTGCAAAGGGATCAAGTGTCCAGCCTGGCTTTAG
This sequence comes from Lepidodactylus listeri, assembly GCA_029233225.1. Lineage (NCBI taxonomy): Eukaryota > Metazoa > Chordata > Lepidosauria > Squamata > Gekkonidae > Lepidodactylus > Lepidodactylus listeri. The sequence continues at coordinate 113,665,346 of JARCFY010000006.1, forward strand.
CCGCCTGGCAAAAAAGGTGGGGGAGGGAACGATTAATTGGGAGGGATAGCGATGGGATTGCCCAGAGAGGGCAGGAGCTTGAGAGAGCAGAGGGGAAGGGAAAGGAGCTGAGGAGATTAGGAGAGGGGAAACTGGAGGGAAGCTTTAAAAAGTAGGCGGAAGAGAGAAACTTAACAGCTAGGTCTAATCTAGGTGACCTGATTTGTTAGTTTACTTCCTAGTTCCAGTAGGGTTTACTTCCCACCAATGCGCCCTCTAAGCTCTGAGGAGTCTTGGGAGCAAAAATTCCACTTTGTGAGCTACTGGCATTAAAGCTGTGAGTGAGCAATTTGGCTACTGCATACATTAGTTTGGCACAGGAGAGGGCGGGGTTTGGGGAGGGGAGGGGCCTCAGCATGGTACAATGCCACAGAGTCCGTCCTTCAAAACAGCCATTTTCTCCAGGGGAGCTGATCTCTGTCAGCTGGAGATCAGCTGTAAAAGCGGGTGATCCCCAGGACCCACCTGGAGGCTGGCAACCCTATTCTATGGCCAAATAGGTGAGATGAAGGTCCAAGGTAGAGTGAATTAAAAACATTAATTTATTAAACAAATGCTGTAACTATACAGTATTTTTTAAAAAGGTTATACAGATAGGGTAGATTTCCATAGAGCAAAAACTTCCAGGGAAAGAAGCCAACTGGAAAACAATAAAGTACACTAACATAACTGCCTTTTCTAGACTCTAAGTAAACATCTGATTTCCTTCAGGGCAGACAGACTGACCTTGAGTTGAGGGATCAGCTCCCTCCAAAAGTACCCTTATTATCAATAGCGTTGCCAGACTCCAGCTGGTGGCTGGAGACCTCCTGGGATTACAACTGATCTCCAGGGGACAGAAGTCAGGTCCCCTGGAGAAAATGGCTGCTTTGGACTGTGGACTCTATGGCATTATACCCCACTGAAGTCCCTCCCTCCCCCAACCCCCCACCCTCCTCAGGCTCCACCCCAAATTCTCCAGGTATTTCCCAACCCAGAGCTAGCAGCCTTAACTAGCATGCAGCTTTAGGGACTGAACACTCTCTCTCTCCATGCAGGGTTACCAAGTTTCCTCTGGCCACTGGCAAGGGATGGGAGGGTAGGGTTATCAGATCCAGGATGGGGAACTCCTGGAGATATGGGGATGGAGCCTGGAGAGGACAAGGACCTCAGTGGAGTACAATGCCACATATTCCAGCCTCCAAAGCATCCATTTTCTCCAGAGGAACTGATCTCTGTAGTCTGCAGATGAGCTGCGATTCCAGGGGATCCCTAGGTCCCACCTGGAGGCTGGCGTCTTTTGTGCAGTGTGTTATATAGTCTTCTTCAAGGCTCCACCACCTTACGAGTGATTGGATCCTGTTTTTCCTTTCCACTTTCCCCAGTCCAATTCTGAGGCTCAGAAATGGAGGCCTATAGGAAAATTCCCAATAAGACCTGAGGTTAGGGTTGCCAGGTCTGGGTTGGAAAATACCTGGAGACTTTGGGGGTGGATCTGGGAGACAGTAGGGTTTGGGGAGGGGAGGGACCTCAGTATGGTACAATGCCATAGAGTCCACCCTTCAAAGCAGCCATTTTCTCTAGGGGAGCTGATCTCTGTCAGCTGGGGATCAGTTGTAAAAGCGGGGGATCCTCCAGGCCCCACCTAGAGGCTGGCAACCCTACCTGAGGTCTGTGAGTGAGGAACAGGTTATCATGAGGCCTACAGGCCACACTGTTCCTCAGCCTTAGGTGTCGGATCACAACAGTGAGGCTGAGAAAAAGCGGCTGGTAAGTAATGGACTTTGTTTAAAAAGTTGTGATGGATAACAAGTTGCGGTTCCTTTGATTTCCTCTCAGACTTTTCTGTGAAAGTGCTGGCAAGGAATACCCACGAAGGCTGTGCTGTGTTGAAAAATAGGTCACAGATGGTACCACCAATCTCCATGCTTAGCAGTCAGTTAGAGGAAGCAGGAAGGGAAGGACTGGGAAGGTTTCCTTTTAGGGATCTTCCAGATGTCTACTGCCCACGATCCCAGGCACGTGATTTTTAGATGGCACACAATTGGGAAAACAGGAAAGGGTCGCCGGAATAACGGTCCCTGCCTTTTCCCTGGCACATCACTGCAGAAAGCCAACATGATGGATGGTTGAAAATATCTCAGCATGAGTCGCAACAAGTTGAGTGAGAATGTAGGTCACCCATCAGCTGTGGACAGTACAATCTGCAATGGCCCTGAAACAATGACTTCAGCCATCTGGACAAACGATGGAAGAACATGGTCTGGAAGAATCCAGCATCAGCTTAACTTAAGTTGTCACTGCAAAAGAACACATCTGAGGACAGCCTCAGTTTAGCGAATAATCAGGGAAGAACTTTTGCTGCTTTGAAAGGCAAATCTTCATTATATTCCATACCTGTTTATTGCCAGTATGATTCTGAGGATGTCTAAAATTAACTCTGGGATTGGAACATAAATAATTTGGCAACAGCACAGAGTTCCTTCATTTCATCTGCATCCTTCTCCCATCTCCGCCACTGATATGTTCCTCCTTATGGACAAAACTCTGCAAAAAAAAAAAAAAATCGTTATGTGATCATTGGGGTTGCCATTTTTCCATTCCCAGCAGGGGATTCTCTTCTTTGAGCCCCTGATACCAATCAGCCCGGTGGAGTGAAAACAAGACAAAATTCGCCATTGTATCAATGGTATGACATCGTATTCGGGGAGAAACTAGATGTGGTGTCATATTGCTCTAGGATTTAACAGGGTTTTTTTTTGCCATAGAGTTTCCAGTGAATCCTAGAAAGGCATGGTGTCACTTCTGGGTTCATCCCGGAAATATGCTACTGGTGCAACAGCGGCCCCATGTCCCTGCCTCTCAGACTATAAGATCATCTAACATAGGAGTCCCCAACTTGGTGTCTGTGGGCAACATGGCTCCCACCAATGCCTTTCCTGTGCCCGCCAAGTGCCCGCCAGTTTGGTGTAGTGGTTAAGAATACTGACTCTAATCTGGGAGAACTGGGTTTGATTCCCCACTCCTCCACATGCAACTGCTGGTGTGACCTTCGGTTAGTCACAAGTTCTCTCAGAACTGTTCTCTCAGGAGCAGTGCTCAAAAGAGCTCTCTCATCCCCACCTGCCTCACAGGGTGTTTGTTGTGGGGAGGGGAGGGGAAAGGAGATTGTAAGCCACTCTGAGACTCCTTTGGGTAGTGAAGGGTGGGGTATAAATTCAATATCTTCCTCCTCCTGAAAGATGGTGGACCCTGGTGAGGCTTTTGACCAGCAGGGGTTCTGATTGCCCACTGGAAATCTGTTTGGCTATACAGATTTTTTTTAAAAAAATGTTGCTGTCATTGTGGCACAAGCAGGGGTCCTGTCATAAAAAAAGAGGTGCAGGAGCTCATTAGCATAACTTATTTGCATATGCCACTCATTAGCATAACTTATTTGCATATGCCCCTGACGTCACCGGAAGTGTCAAAAGGCCATACATCCCTGATGTCATCGGCAGTGTGTCAGAAGGCAAGAAGGGAGGGGGGGGAAGGAAGGAAAGGAACAGGAAGGAAGGTAGGTGGGGGAGAGAGAGAGAAGAAAGAAGAAGGAAGGAAGGAAGGAGGGAGGAAGAAAGGAGGGAGGGAGGGAGGGAGGGAGGGAGGGAGGGAGGGAGGGAGAAAGAAAGAAAGAAAGAAAGAAAGAAAGAGAAAGAAAGAAAGAAAGAAAGAAAGAAAGAAAGAAAGAAAGAAAGAAAGAAAGAAAGAAAGAAAGAAAGAAAGAAAGAAAGAAAGAAATGAACAGTAAGGTAGGTAAGTAGGTGGGGGGAGAGAGAGAAGGAAGGAAGGAAGGAAGGAAGGGGGGAGAGAGGGAGGAAGGAAGGAAGGGAGAGGGGAAGGATGGGGAAAGGAAGGAACAGGAAGGTAGGTAGGTAGGTGGGAGAGAGAGAGAGAAGAAAGGAAGTAAGGAAGGGAGAGGGGAAGGAAGGGAGAGGAGAAGGAACAGGAAGGTAGGTAGGTAGGTGGGGAGAGAGAGAGAGAAGGAAGGAAGGAAGGAAGGAAGGAAGGAAGGAAGGAAGGAAGGAAGGAAGGAAGGGGGAAAGGAAGGAACAGGAAGGTAGGTAGGTAGATGGGGGAGAGAGAGAGAGAAGGAAGGAAGGAAGGAAGGAAGGAAGGAAGGAAGGAAGGAAGGAAGGAAGGAAGGAAGGAAGGAAGGAAGGAAGGAAGGAAGGGACGCCTCTCACTCCACTGGGGCCGGCGTTTCCTCCCCCCCTTGCTTGGGCCCGAGTGGCTTCACACCACTGGGGCCCGGCTTCTTCACTGGGGGGGAGGGAGGGGGCTGCTTCTTCCCGGGGTCGGCAGCACTCTGTCGCAGCCCTGGGAACAGTGGGAGGGGGGGAGGGAGGGGGCTTCTTCTTCCGGGGGTCGGCGGCGCTCTACCGCGGCCCTGGGAACAGTGGGAGGGGGGAGGGAAGGGGCTTCCTGGGGCCGGTGGCGCTCTGCCGCAGCCTCGGGAGCAGTGGGAGGGGGAGGGAAGAGACTTCTCCTTCCCGGGGCCGGCAGAGCGCCGCCAGCCCCAGGAGCAGTGAGTGGGGGAGGAAGGGGGCTTCTTCCCGGGCTGGCGGCGGCCTGCCGCAGCCTGGGAAGAGTGAGCTGGGGGGGCGGGGCTTTGTTAAGTGCCCGCCCCCCTGCCTCCTCTCTCCCGGAGCGGCGCTCCGGCACGCCCCGGCCCCGACAGAGCCCTGGGCACAAGTATCTTCACCATGTGACTGAAGGTAAGCCACGACAGCCTTTATGTGGCTGGCTCTGCCTCCTGTAGCAGCCATTTTGTCGCTGGGCCCACCACACTGTGGCAGAATTCCAAAAATGCCCACAGGCTCAAAAAGTTTGGGGACCCCGATCTAACACAATCATGGGCATCTTTGCATGGAGAAGTGCCAATTAAATACTCTCATTAAAGTCAGGGGTCATTTTGAGCAGGGGATCGGGGAAGCTCAGCTCAGGGAGTTGGCGCCAGCCCCCCCCCCCATGGGGGAATGCCTGCTTGTGTCATGGCTGCAGCAAAACAACCCCATTCCCTGGAAAGGTCCTTGTTCGTCTAACCAGCCTTCTGAAGGCTTCAGCCACCACTGAAGCTATCGTCCTAGAATAGTGGTATTTCTGAGGCCTGGATTAGTAGCTGTCCCCTCTCTGCCAGTTCTTTCTTTCTTTCTTTTTCTTTCTTTCTTTCTTTCTTTCTTTCTTTCTTTCTTTCTTTCTTTCTTTCTTTCTTTCTTTCTTTCTTTCTTTCTTTCTTTCTTTCTTTCTTTCTTTCTTTCTTTTCTCTCTCTCTCCCTCCCTCCCTCCCTCCTTTCTTTCTTGCCTTCTGACATACTTCTGGTGATGTCAGGTGGTGTAGCATAGGCAAATAAGTTATGCTAATGAGTTATGGTAATGAGCCCCTGCACCTCTTTTTCTATGAAATGACCCCTGATTAAAGTTTATTTATTCCTATTGTGAGATGTAGAACAACTGGCAAGAGAGCCCACACATTCAAACACTCTTTGTTGTGGTGGTACAGAGATACACCATTTCTGCTCTGCACTTGACTCCACCCCTTCCTGCTTCCTTCCAGTTTCCCTTGATAACGGAGCCTAAATTTTGCTTACGGCAATATTATATTTCACAGGCTTCTGATGGCAGGCATCAAAGATGAAATTCAATGGGTGCTTCACTCGTTTGGGGAATTAAGTTTGGCTACGTCATGCTAAATTCCTTCTGAAGCTCCCTTTTGTCTAGCAGGGAGCAAGTGTTTTGATCTGTTTGTCACAGCTGCAAGGTTGCCCTAGCCGCAAAGGCTTGATAGAAGTGTGTTTGGTCGGCACACTAAAATATAAAGCTGGTTCCCGGCTGGTGCTGAATATCGTCGACATTGGACAGCACAGCTGGAGGCAGGCTTGTGTAACTGTAGTCAAGGTGGATGACAAAGAACGTTTGACATTGCTGTTTGCTCCCCTATATCTTTTCTAGGCTATCAGCCTTCTAAAGCTGTAAACCCCCATGACTACCTGGAAGAAAATATGACTGTGATCAATGGCTTATTTTCAAGCAAATGCCTGACTCAGAATGCCCTGGGCTCTGCTGGGCACCAGACTTGCTAGGCCACAGGAACTGTCCTTTCACTCTTTCTAATAGGCACACAAGTCATCAAGGGCTTTTTTGTTGTTGTTGATGATGATGAAAGGCAGTGCAAAGTTCTTCCCTCCAGATAAGTTTCCACATACTTGGAGGACTGTCTTGGAATGCAGAAAAAAATATATACGTTACTTGGCTTTTTTTAAAAAAAAGGAGGGTGAGGAAAAAAATGGAATGCTGAGGGCAGTTGAAGTCGGTTGAAGAGGGAGAGGGGAAAGAGCAGGGGGGGAGGAAGAAGAAGAGATTGGATTTATACTCCACCCTTCACTACCTGAAGGAGTCTCGGAGTGGCTTACAATCCCTTTCCGTTTCCCTCCCCACAACAGACACCCTGTGAGGTAGGTGGGGCTGAGAGAGCTTTCTCAAGAACTGCCCTTGAGAGAACAGCTCTGAAAGAACTTGTGACTGACCCAAGGTCACACCAGCAGCTGCATGTGAAGAAGTGGGGGATCAAACCTGGTTCTCCAAGATTAGAGTCTGTGTTCCTAACCACTACCCCAAACTGACCTGCTCAATCCCCATAATGCATCTAGCCAGTTTGGTGTAGTGGTTAAGTGTGAGGATGCTAATCTAGAAGAACCGGGTTTGATTCCTCACTCCTCCACTTGCAGCTGCTGGATGACCTTGGGCAAGCCATAGTTCTGACAAGAGCTGTTCTTGAAAGAGCAGTTCTTGAAAGAGCTCTCTCAGCCCCACCTACCTCACATGGTGTCTGTTGTGGGGAGGGGAAGGGGAAGGAGTAAGCCACTCTGGGACTTCTTTGGGTAGTGAAGGGTGGGGTATAAATTCAATCTCTTCTTCTTCTTCTTCTTCTGCATGAAGCACCCCTAAGGTTAACAATTCTGAGATGGAAAATTCCTGGATATTTTGGGGATGGAGCCTGAGGAGGGTGGGTTTGGGGAGGGGGGGACTCAGTGGGGTATAATTGTTGGAGTGAGCGACTCAGCACACCTGGACATTAGGGGATACTATATCACTCTTTATGCCAATAAAGGCTGACTTGACTTGACTATATCACTCAAAGAGCGTTTAGGTGTTATCCCCTTGAATAGGATGCTTCTCTCTGTCTTAACCTGGGAGCTGCTCTCTCACCCCTCTCACTTTGTCCTCTCAGTCTCTCAACATGGCCTTCCATGGAAACACACATCTCTACGGGTCTGTCCCATAGAGACAATGCCTTCATCCTGCCACACACATGATGCTGGACAAGCTGGCCAGTTGTGATGGGGAAAATACGCTTTAGATGAGGCTTCTCTCTCGTCTTTTGACTGCAACCTGAATGTGAACTGGATCTACTGGAATAAATGTAAGTCAGTCTCTCAGTCTCTCTCTCAGTCTCGCTCTCTCCAATATACTTCTTGGGAGTTTTATTTACTGCACTCAGTATCATGCTTCTATGACTGGGCAAGACTCTGCTATATTAACCAAATGTCCCAATAATAATGGCATAGAGTCTGTGTTCCAAAGCAGCCATTTTCTCCAGGGGAACTGCTCTCTGTAACTTTGTTCTACTGGAGACCAGCTGTATCTCTGGAAGATCTCCAGCCACTATCTGGAGACTGGCAACCCTAAGCACCCCTTCCCTAAACACACACAGCGTAGGCAGGAGAAGATTTAAAAAGACATCCCCAGGGAATGCCGAACATGCACACTGCACTCCTGGAGCTATGGAATGGTGGGGGCAGTCAAAGGGTGCAGAGCAAAAAGAGCTTGGGGGAAAGAAACTGCCCTGTTGAAGGTGTGAAACAGTCCCCCCAACCTGTACATGTTAAATGCCGCCAAGTCACTTCTGAGTTATAGCAATACCCCATGAACATTCTCCAAATGGTCCTATCTTTAACAGCCGTGCTCAGGTCTTGCAAACTGAGGGCCTTTGTGGCTTCCTTGATTGAGTCACTCCATCTCATGTTGGATCTTCCTCTTTCCCTCCTACCTTCGACACTAGTTTCTAGCATTATTGTATTTTCCAGTGACCACAGTATGGTAGCTTCAGTTTAGTCATTTCAGCATCTAGGGAGAGTTCAGGCTTGAGTTGATCTAGAACCCACTGATTTGTCTTTCTGGCGGTCCACAATAACTGTTAAACTCTCCGCCAACACCACAACTCAAAATAATCAACTTTCTTCCTTTTAGCTTTCTTCACTGTCCAGCTTTCACACCCATAAATAGTACTGGGGAATACCATGGCATGGATTAACTTGATCTTCGTCCTCAGAGATACATACCTACACTTAAGAATCTTTTCTAGCTCCTTCATGGCTGTCCTTCCAGCCTCAGTTCCCTGCTTTCTTGCTTGCAGTCTCCCCTTTGGTTGGTGATGGAGCCAAGGAACAGAAAATCTTGAAACAATTCCAATTTCTTCACTGTCAACCTTGACGTTGTATAATTCTCCTTACAGCCTACAGCACAGGCAGATGAAAATCAAATGGGCTTTTCTGCTCTGGTTTGCGGCTAGATGATCAGTTGCCTTCTTTGAAGTGGTGCTCAGCTGGTGCGGAAGGAGCACGGGGCCAGACGCGATGGGTCCGGGCCGCCTGAACGGAGGCGGAGCGGCCGAGATGGCCAATCTGTCCTCAGCCCTAGAGAGGTTCTCACTCCATCCTCACAAACTAAGCTACAACTTCCAGGGCCTCAGTAGGCCACCACCACAGGGGGTCACCAGTTCCTCCCAGGGCCACTGGCGAGGGATGGGGAGTAGGATTGCCACTTCCTGGCTGGGAAACTCCTGGAGATTTGTGGGGAGGACAGGGACCTCAGTGGAGCACAATGCCACAGAGTCCACCCTCCAAAGCATCCATTTTCTCCAGAGGAATTGCTCTCTGTAGCCCAGAGATGAGCTGTAAATCCGGGGGCTCTCCAGGTCTCACCCAAAGAGTGGCATCCCTACCACCATATCGGGCATGCTCAAGCAAATGAGCAGCCACAGTTCACTCTGCTACAAGCTCGCTATTTTTAGGCCAGTGAGGGTTAAGGGTTAACAGAGAGGAACACGGCCAACTTGCAGTTCTCTCAAAGTGAGTAAAATAAGCTTTTGTTTAAAACAGTGTTACTCGCAATTGGATGACACATGTTCAGCATCTCTGTCTATGTTTATGACAGACACTAGCTGGAGTCTTAACAACAAGCTGGAGTTTAACAACAACCGGATGTGTGTGCGCTAAGCTGCTTAACACAAAACACTGCCGGAACTAGACCAGAAGCTCACAACAGTTTGTGAAAATAGCACTCTTCAATGTGTTTCTTGGAACCCACTCACTTCTTCCTCCAGGCGCTCTTCCCAAAAGCAAAGCAGCAGCCCTGGCTTTCCTCCACCTCACTGGAGTGTGCACCTCACACCTGGGAGGGGTCTTCCAGTCTGTAGGGAGGACCCATTTTGAAACAGCTGCCTCCGTCACAGGAGGACAGCTGTGGAGCCTCCCAATGTTTTGTGATTGGATCAAGCCTTTGTAGCAGCCATTTTGTGCTAGGTCCCCATCCCAGCAGTCACTTTATCGTGGTGCCCACAATTCCAAACACTGTCCATAGATTTAACAAGTTTGGGGTCCCAGGATATAAAGCTTTCAAGGGCATTGCCGTTCAATACTTGGTGCCTGCCCCTCAGAAGATTCTGTAATCTGTAGGCTGCCACACTCAGCTTTGTGATTTACTGAGACCTGGCCAGTTTCTTTTCCTCTCACATTCCAGCTTTTACCTGAGCCAGAGGCCCCTTGGCCGTGGAGTCCCCAGCTCACCTACCCCCCTCCAGTATATCTGCCTGTATTTCTGGGTTTGTGTTTTTCTGCGGGTCTGGTAGAACTTGATCTGTCTGTAATGTCTGTTTTCTGTTGAGTCAAGCACCTCCCATGTTCACCGTGCCGAGATGCTCACCACTGAAAGTGAGCAGACTTTTGAGTAGTTTTGAATCTGCAGGGGTGCCTTCCGCAGGGCTGTCAGCCCTTCAGCTGCTGCTGAGGCATGCTCACGAGTGATTGGTTTGCTTGCCCAGAGTCATGGACAGGTCACGAATGAGAATCAGAATTGCCAAAAAGGCAATCAGCACTAGGATAGAAGCATTCCTTACCCACAATACATTGCAATTTCTTTCAAAGACTAAAAGAAAAATCCCTGCAGGAACCATATTGACCGAAAATAAGCTTTTCTGCAGTGGAATAGCTTATTTGAGGCTCTGGGAAAACAACATCTGAACCCCCCCCCCCCCCCACATTTAAATCCAGATTACCACATCATACGTCATGCAATTTAGTCCCACATTTAAAATGGAATCCAATCTGAAGTTAAGATTTTGGAAGAGCTACAGATTTCAAAGGAGTTGAAGCATGCACCATCTTGGGTGAGATTGCAATTTTTATTCTTTGAATGTGGTATAAAGATTCAATTAGGACTCAATTCGAATAATAGAATCACAGAGTTAGAAGAGGCCAGACAGGCCATCTAGTCCAACCCCCTGCTCAGTGCAGGATCAGCCTACAGTATCCCTGACCAGTGTTTGTCCAGATGCTGCTTAAAGACTGCCAGTGTGCTGAATTGTACTGGGAGTCTCCAGATTTCAGCCTAATATTAGCAATCTTCAATATCTGTTCTCATTTCAGGAAAATTTGAAGCCACAATACAGGAAGGTGCCTCAGACTCATTGCCGGGTGCATGCGTCTCCCGACTGAGTAACTTCAGAAGATGACAAGTCACTCCATATGATGACAGTGCTCAACCCTGGATTGGATGTGGCCAAAGGAGGGTTGGTCAAGATTTAGAAGCCACAGGAACATGGGGGCTGGGGGGGGGGGGGGTACCGATCCTGCCACTTTCTTGTTCGCCTTCCTGTTTTCCTTTCAGCCTGTCACACTGTCAGGTTCCCTGTCATGTTTTGCTTCCCTGTGGCTATCCCGGTTGCAGGTCCCGGCGGGAGATTGGCATCAGCTTCCGCTCTAACGGTTCCTTTCCCCCCCTCACCCCTCCCTCCTCTGGGTGAGCTCAGATGTTTTGCTAGACTCATGTTATCTCTGTTGCTGCACTTGTAACCTTGGGCAACTGGGCCTCCGCTTTTCCAGGTGTCTTTTGCATGGGAATGCATGTAGAAAAAACCACAGCGCCAGGGATGGGGAATTAGCTCTGCTTATGTGCCTTTTCCCTGAGAAAGTAACGATAGTACATTTTGGCGCTTGATTGTTCTTTTTTCATTGGTACCCGCGTTTTTACTCTGGTTTGAAATTGCTATATCTATTCCTTCTCTTCTGTATCTGGTATCACTAACAATGCAAGTGTTTCCTGAAAGACCATTAAGAAATAAAGACTTTGTTTTGAAATACAAGGACTGACTTATTGGATCTTATCAGAAGTCTCACACACACATCCAGTTGTCAAAGGTGCATGGGAGAAAGCAGGAGATTGACAAGCCACAGGTTGGGCAAGAGAAGAGTGCTTAATGGAGGCCCACATTTTGTGCCTTACCTCAGATTCCCGAGACAGCCCTGCTCTCTAGGTATGAACTTTTGTGGCAGTCCAGTCCTCCTTTCAGATCCTGACCTTCACCCCCTCTCTTTCTGAAAGGCAATTCCAATGCCATGTAGCTACTTATTCCAAGTCTGTGACATCACATGACTTTCTGATCCATCCTGCAGCTCAGTAAAGGCCATGCTACTGAATGGGAGCAAAAGGCGGGTCCCTTGTGTGGAAAGGCAGAAGACTATTGGCCTAGACACCACCCCATCCATTGTGGCTCACCCAGTGCAGGCTGGGGCCATAGTGGAGAGGACTTTTGCATCCCTGTGAATCATTGTTAGCCGAATTGCTTTAATTTATGTTTAGCAATCAGCAAAATACACGGGTTCTTGCCAACTATACCAGGGTCCCACCCCTCCCGGGAGTTCTCAAGGAAAGAGGCACGTGAGGCGGATTCCAAGTTCAATGTCGTTTACTGGATCATGTAGTCAAGCATACAAAAATCGTAATCACACACACAATCTTACAGGCCTAATAAACTAAAGAGAGAAAATAGCACTTTTGCATGAGCAGGTCTCGTTGGTGGGGAAAGCACGTTACCTTAGATGCGTTGTCCGATGTCAAGATGAGTTGGAGGGGGGAAGAAAGGTATAAAAGCTATGGGGCCACAAAGCTTGAACCAGCAAGACCACGTGGTTCTCCTGAATCGCGAGTCCAGAGATAGAAAAAGGGGTTCAAAGATGGAGGCAAGGATTGGGGACAGAGAGCTGGACTGAAGGGTCAATAGGTTAGATAGAGGGCGACGGCTCAAGAGGCCGAGTGACTCTCGGTTTGGACTTTTATTGGGGGTCTTGGGGCGGGCTTTGCAGACCACAACCCACTAACACTCCTACTAGGCGGTCCGTCCCTTTTGGACCTTGCTATAGGTTAAAGGTGAACAAAGGGAGGAGGTCCAGGGGATGTTCAGTGTTGCAAGAGCATGACCTCACCAGGAAACAGACACTGAGTCTGGGGTCCGATGACTCACCTGGCCATACCTATTGTTAGTTGATGGTTTTAGCCAAGTATCTGATGGCTGGCACATTAGTTGCTAGGCAGTCTAGTTAGCATAACTATCCAGATGTATAGTGGGGGTGTGGGGGTTAGCCAGCGGATGTCTGACAGAAGGAACCCTCATGGCAAGAGGAATCCTTTGTCTTAGGTGAACTGCTTAGGGTGTCAGCCTCCTGGCATGGGCTGGAGCTGGCTCCTATTCAAGAAGAAAGCGCAAGACCCTACCACTGTTGGTAACACAGAGTTCAAGCTTATGGATATGAAACTCCATAAGAGCACAAAAAGTGCCTTGCTGGCTAACATCATATCTTCATGAAATTGCCCACATGCTAGCAAATTCACTTCAGATGTGTTCTAAAATTAATCCAGGCATGAATCTGCATCTTTTTAGCTGATACATACATTCGAATATCATTTCTGGGGGTGCCATTTGCCCACTTTCAGTGGCAAAATTCTGTCAAAGTAACCCCATTCCCTTCTGGTGCTCAAATGAGTGGTGGGCAAAATGGGGGCGGGATCACTGATCCATTGACATCACTTCCAGCTAAAATTCAGAAGTGACATCCTCTATGCTCTAGAATTTGGCTAATCTCTATAATTTTACCATAGAGCCCATGGCTTTACACAGGTTTTACCACACTGATCAGTGAAATCCTTGTGTTGCTGATGCCAGTTCTGGGTTTGGGCCCTTTTCTTACTACCCCCACCCCAAATCTCCAAGGAGTTCTATGCATGCACTGGACAACCATTTCAAAAGTACAAAATAAACTGTCAAGAACAGAACTGCATACAGCAATAGAGGCTCCGTGCTCATTAAGATGGTGAACACGCACACATAAAGCTGCCTTGTACTGAACCAGAACCTTGGTCCATCAAGGTCAGTATTGTCTACTCCGACTGGCAGCAGCTCTCCAGGGTCTCAGGCTGAGGTCTTTCACATCTCCGACTGCCTGTTGCTTTTAAACTGGAGATGCTGGGGGTTGAACCTGGGAAAGCAGAGGCTCTTCCACTGTGCCGCCTCCCCAGTGTGCACCATTTGAAATCGCAAGTGGGAACTGAATATTACTCTATACTCTTCTCTCTGACATTTGGAGCTTTTAAAATATGGAGTGGACCTTTTTGTGTGGAGAAGCAATCAGGTATGTCTGACCCACCCATTCACAGTGAAATGTTAGAGCTCAGACACGGGTTTACCTTCTGAAAGACACCTAGGCCAGTATTTGGTTTACCTCCATTAACTGTCTGGCAACTGCCTCCATGTATATCCAATCCATATCTTTCATTTAGTAGCTTGATTTTCAGTCATCCATAACACCATCCTAAGCATAGGGTGATCCTCCTAAACTCCTTGACTTCAATTAGGGTTACCAGCTCTGCGTGGTGAAAAACCTGGAGATTTTTCAGGTGGAACTTGAGGAAGGCATGGTTTGAGGAGGGGAGGGACTTCAAGGGGATAGAATGCCATAGGGATAACCTTCCAAAGCAGCCATTTTTCTCCATGTGAATTGGTCTCTATCACCCGGAGATCAGTTGTAATCCCAGGAGATCTCCAGCCACAATCGGGAGCATGGCAACCCTAACTTCAATAGACTTAGAAGATCATAACTCTGTTTCGAATGTCACTGTCCATCTTTCATGGGCATCCGTTGTGTTTTGTAACTACCATGCACTCACTCCCCAAAGCCATTGTTCTAGGAACTGCTATTTTTAAGATCATCTCAACATGGAGGCAAATGGCTATGAACTTCAAAATTAATACTCTGTCCAGCTCTGGATTCTGCTTGCTGACAAAGCACACACACACACACACACACACACACACACACACACACACAAAAAGGCAGCAGATCTCCCCTGCCCGAATCACAGCCTAACACCCCTCTGGAGAGATAAAGGATCATCATGTCAAGAGAGTGCCTGCATTACAGACACAACCGACAGCACACATCAACTTGTTTCTAGGAATAAAGCTAAGTAAATACAAAAATCAATCCCACTTTTCATGTCACTGGTTAAACATAATTGATTTTAAAGAGAGAAACACACTGTTTGGGTAAAGCTGTCTGGCAAGGAAATATGGATGGTGTTCAAGGCCACACGTAAGCAGAAGCTGGGAGGAGACCTCAAGAACTTGTGTTTCGTGCTGTGTGGGACTGCAAAATTCAGCATGGGAAACGTGAGACCAGTATCTGCCAAGCCACGATATGTGTCTGATGTGCTAGGGAGTGAGTTGCAAGTAAGAAGAATGTGAGAACATAATAGAAGCAATGCTGGATCAGGCCAGTGGCCGATCCAGTTCACCAGTGGTGCCACACAGTGGCCAAAATCCAGGTGCCCTCAGGAGGTCCATCAGAGGAACCAGAGTAATGTACTCCTGCCCTCTGTTGTCAGTCCACGGTGGACATCTGACCACATTGTTCCCAAAGTTTCATAGTCCAACACCGGATATCATTTAGTTTAACTATGGTCTACTTTATCCTGATCTAGATTGCTCAAACTAGCCTGATCTCATCAGATCTTGGAAGCTAAGCAGGTTCGGCCCTGGCTAGTATTTGGATGGGAGACCTCCAAGAAATGGCAACTACCTCTGAACGTCCCTTGCCTCGAAAACCCCATGGGGTTTCTCCCTTTTACTTCACAGCCTTGTTTAGCATCCAGAAAGCTTCATCCCATCCATGCTGGGTGAGAAGAATCAAAACTGGTGAGGTTCCCCTGTTAGAAAGGAAGAAGAAAACGGGGGAGATCCTCTTCTCTTAGTGCTAATCTGCAGCCAGGCAGCTTGGAACAGGGAGTGACACAAGCACCCCTACCTGGTGTGGTCAGCTGGGCGATGCTTGCCTCTCTTCCAGTGCTGGGCCAAGAACATACAGTGACTGACCCTATTGCTTGTGCAATTTCATCCCCCTCCCCTTGGTTCCGGCATTCAGTGAGCCACATAAGTTCCTTTCTGCACTTGGATCTCATCCCTGGTTTTATCAGAGTTCAATTAGCAACACAATACCTTGCATTTATCCCTGGTTATAACAGCATCTGTTTATCCCGGGACAAATGTGGGGGCGAAACCAGGGTGACCTCAATGTAACGTGGAAACAAAAAATACCCCAAGATAATTACAGGGATGAACTCGAGTATAGTGTAGAATGTAAGTTCGGGGACAGAGTTGAACCAGGATTTAAAGGTCTAGAGGAGACAGAGAGCATCACTCTTTTACCTAGCAACAAAGAGACACTCTGTGTCCCCCGGCACTGTGCTACGGTTCACTTGTGCGATAGGGAGAGATGATGACACGATATTATTGCTCTCTCAGAAAGGCCAATAATACAATAGACTGAAGGATTCTTTTTTTTAAAAAAAATAGTAATAATGCTTCCTAAATCATAAATGAAAAAGCAGATTTGAAGAAATGTCAATCCAAATATATATATTTCATGCTGGAATTAAAACAGGAGTCCCTACCATGCCCTTTCCTATAGTTTACTTCTAACAACAGTCACTCAAACAATCTTTGCATTCCTATACAGACATCACCAAGAGACATTTTGCTCTACTATGAGAGACGTGTGTTCCTACCAAGGATCCCAGCCTTTCTAGAACTGTCATCTGTCAGCAATCCCTACACATGGGTTTCAATAATAGAGTGTACCAGCTCTATACCAGTTAGCAGGGGTCCGTTGGGGCCGGAGCGAGGCGGAGCAAAGCTCCGCCAGCTCAGGACTGGCCAGTAGGGCAGCCACGGGCTGAATCAGATTCTCTAATCTGATTCAGCTCGCCGCCGAACTGCCACCGAAATTCGGCGGCAACTTTAAAAGCCACTGGAGGGGAGGGGGTTTGAGGGAGAGGCTCCAAACTTGCAGGGTAGCTGCTGGGCCTCTCCCGAAATGCCCACTAAGTTTCAAGAAGATTGGACCAGGGAGTCCAATTCTACAGGCCCCCAAATAGGTTGCCCCCATTCCCTCCATTGTTCTCTATGGTAGGGAAAAAGTTAACATTTTTTCCCTCCGTAGAGAACAATGGAGGGGATGGGACAATCTGTTTGGGGGCCGATAGAATTGGACCCTGTAGTTCAATCTTTTTGAAACTTAGTGGGTATTTCGAGGAGAGGCCCCAGCAGCTACCCTGCAAGTTTGGAGCCTCTCCCTCAAACCTCCTTTCCTCCAGCCCTTCATATACCCTATGAGTTTTTGCCATTGATTTCAATGGCCCATAGGATATAATGGGGCTGAAACTGACATTCCCTTTCTGACACACTTCTGGTGATGTCAGGGGACGTGGCATATGCTAATGAGTTATGCTAATGAGGTATGCTAATGAGCTCCTGCACCTCTTTTTCTATGAAAGGACCCCTGCCAGTTAGTAGGGTTGCCAGCTCTGCTTTGGAAAATACCTGGTGATTTGGGGGGTGGAGCCTGGAGAGGATGGGTTTTGTGGAGGGAAGGACATCATCAGGGTACAATGTAATAGAGTCCATCCTTCAAAGCAGCCATGTTCTCCAGATGGACTAATCTTGGTCATCTAGGGATCAAGTGTAATGACAGGAGCTCTCCAGGTGCCACCTGGAGGTTGGCAATCCTATTTGTTAAGTAAACAACTTGAATTTTAACTAGAGGTTAAATGTTTATTTCCCTGACAGAGTGGAGCTGTTACTGCTTACTGGGTCAATAAGGCAGTCTACAAACACTTCCTGAATAGATATTTATCTAATCTGTATTTAGAGTGGCCATAGATAGGCAGAGACACAACATAATGGCTAGTTTAGAGCGGCGATAATCTGATTGTCTACTGCTTCATTCTAAAGGAGGAGAGGCAAAACTTAATTAGTACATACTTTGGAGGGGGGGGGGGGAAACAAATACAAGGAGAAGGATGATACTTGTTATTTTTAAAGCCCCGGGATCTAAAAGCTGTATGAAAAGTATATTAAATAAAAATAACCCCTGCCTGTTCAGAATGTAAACCTTAGGAAGTCAGGGGAAAGGGTTGTAAAAAAGAGCAGTGAGAAATGCAGACATTAAAGAGCAACATGGAGAAAAAGGCGTATTTTCATAGGTCATTTAAACATAAGATGGGAGATATGGTTGCCAGCTCCAGGTTGGGAAATACCTGGAGATTTTTTTGGGGGGGGGGGGGGGTGACATGATCGAGGTTTGCAAGATTATGCATGGGATAGAGCAAGTTGAGAAAGAAGTGCTTTTCTCCCTTTCTCACAATACAGGAACTTGTGGGCACTCAATTAAATTGCTGTTAGAACAGATAAAAGGAAGTACTTCTTCACCCAAAGAGTGATTCACTCATGGAATTCACTGCCACAGGAGGTGGTGGCAGCTACAAGCATGGACGGCTTCAAGAAGGAATTGGAGAAACACATGGAGCAGAGGTCCA
Source organism: Lepidodactylus listeri (assembly GCA_029233225.1). NCBI lineage: Eukaryota > Metazoa > Chordata > Lepidosauria > Squamata > Gekkonidae > Lepidodactylus > Lepidodactylus listeri. Next base: position 113,683,385 of record JARCFY010000006.1, read on the forward strand.
TCAGTGGCTATTAGCCACAAGGTATAGGGAGGAACTTTCAGTCTGGGGCAAGTGATGCTCTGTATTCTTGGTGCTTGGGGGGGGGGGCTTGGAGAGGGGCAACAGTGGGAGGGCTTCTAGTGTCCTGGCCCCACTGCTGGACCTCCTGATGGCACCTGGTATTTTGGATTGGCCTGATCCGACATTGGCTTCTCTTATGTTCTTACTAGCCTGAAATCCATGCTTTGCTATGGTATTTACATTCCATAAATCCAGTTATAATATTGATGATGTGAAGTTCGAAATGTAAGATTTCTTGTAGGAATTCTAATGGAGAAGATTGTAGTGTAAAGAATGAAGTGAGACATGCATACTTTTCCCCTCTCTGTAGACCACATTGGTGGTTCTGCCCTCAAATGCTAGGATCACCAGGCTGCTTGGTGAGTTCATAGAACTGCCCATTTAAGAAGCAGTCATCTTTTAAGTCAACTCCTGCCACCTTCCACAAAAGTGATGGCCTCTCTACTTGTGTTCCTGGATTGTTTTGCTGTAAGCACCCCACCTCCTCTCCTACACCTGACACGGAGATGCCTGTCCAGTATAAGAAGGGGAGTGGGAGGAGTATTAGAAGCCACTGTGGAGGTGGGGCCGGTAGTATCACTAAGGCATTACTGCTGGGCCGGGCCCCCTCATGGCTTTAAGCACCCTGCAACCACTGCTGCACCTGACAGACAGTCGCCTATTAGGCGTAGGAGGTGGGGGAGTGTGCTGGAAGCTGTCGGAGAGGTTGGGCCAGCAGCACTGCTAAGGTGGATTAAAGTACTCTGGATGGATTAAAGTACCCTGATGGATTAAAGTACTCTGGTCCTGCTCCTACACTTGACAGACACCAGCCTCTGTGGTTTTTTAGGGGGGGGATTTTATTTAAAGGCATCCGGGAGGGTGGGCCAGCAGCAGGGCTAAGGCAATCCTGCTGAGCAAACCTCCCCAGCGGCTGTAAGCATCCCACCTCCTCTCCTACACCTAACAGGCAGCTGCCTGTCCAGTGTAGGAGGGGGAGGGGGAGGAGTATTAGAAGCCACTGTGGGGGTGGGGCCTGAAGGATCACTAAGGTGTTACTGCTGGGGCAGACTCCCTCTTTGCTTTAGGCACCCTGCAACCAGCTGCCTGTCAGGTGTAGGAGGTGGTGGGAGTGTGTTGGAAGCCATCAGAGTGGCTGGGCCAGCAGCATCACTGCACCTCACAGGTGGTTGTTGGCCTTTCCTGATTTCCTCAACTGCCGTTAGCTCTCTGCAGTCTCCTGTAACTTTTTTTTAACCTCAGAACACTGAGCTCTGCAGCTGACCAATCAGAGAGTGGAGGGTGCAAGTAGGCAGCAGCCTGGCAGCCTTATAGAAATCAATGGGGGAGCACATTTCCCCCCTTTTGACCCACTTAGGGGGGCAAATTTCTAAAAAATCCCTTCTTAATGAGCACCTACACCATAGTAGGAGTGCTCTCCCCAAATTTGGTGTTTTTAGGTCCAGCAGTTTGGCCTGGGCACTGATTTTACAGTGAGGGGACTTTCTTTTATGTAGATAGATGTGGAGCCTGAAGAAGGAGGGATTTGGGGAGGGGAGGGACTTCAGTGGGGTATAATGCCATAGACTGCACCTTCCAAAGGGGCCGTTTTCAACAGTGAACTGATCTATATTGCCTGGAGCTCAGTTGTGATGCCAGATCTCCCACCACCACCTGGAGGTTGGCAACCCTAGCGGGAGGTGTGTGGCTATCAAGAAGGAGTGTTGGCATAGCCAAAAAAAATGGCGAGAAAGAATGGATGGAGGGTTCACAGAGAAACCATCTGAGGCTTTGCGAAGAGGAAGCTATCATTGGAGTTCACAGTATATGTAGAGATGTCACCACATTTCACAGCCCCGTTATTCTGATTTTAAAAATCCAGTTTCAGTTTTCTTCTCTTTTGCGTGAATGGAACCTGAGCCTTCATTTTTGCACCATTTCAGTCTTCTTGGGCCGGCCTTTTAATTGCGTATAAACGGAAGATAACTTGTAAGAGGTTTAAAATAGCACTGGAGTGCTTATAAAACTGCCGCAAAACAAACAAAGCAATCGGGTACCCCCAGCAACAGAAATGCTATACCAACATGTGAAAACTACAAAGGAAAAAGAAACAGAAGGACTTACTTTGGCAAGCCTTTATTGGCATAGGTAGATGCATACAATAGGAGATCAAATTGAATACAAATCAGAAAATACAAATCCATACAAAGTAAAATTGGAGCTACAACACAGAAAAATAGCATAAAAGCATAGAAACCTAGTGGTTAATATTCCTTATCAGGATGTACAGCCATAGCACTAAGAAGAAACCTTGCTACTATTTCAGTTATTTCCGTATCTGGGCTATCAAGCAAACAAAAAGAACCTTAAAATTGTCAGGAATCTCTGAAAATTGAGCTAATACAGGGTACAGAAGATCCTGACAAGGCACCGAATAAAAGGGACACTGAAGAAGAATGTGGGGGGCAGTTTCAACACAGTCCTTCATTCAAGGACAGCCCCTGCTGGAATAGGGGGTCCCCTGCAGTCTGCTAGAGAGAAGAGCAGAAGACCATTAAATCTGGCCAAGGTGATGGCTTTGTGCAAATCTGGAGGTATAAGTTGATAGAGATATACAGCTGGAAGATTTGCATTTGGAACAATCCCTAAATTTAAGGGGGGACAGGCTCTGTTAGCCAAGCTATAGAGAGTTTGCAACTCTGAGCCCAATAAACTAGATTTTATTTTTCGAAAGCAATAATAAAGATTCTAAGGGTAGATTCAAAGAGCATATTTGGGCTTCGATGTAAGATAGCCAACTAGAATTGGCAGATTCAAAAAGTAGTTAGTACATACAGCTAGAGGGGCGTCACTCGGAAGTGATGTAATCATGTCACCAACGTTGGGGTGACACTCTAGTTTTTGGGCAAGACTCTATGGTTTGAGCACAATCTGACCATACAGTTTTGCCCAAAAACTAGGGCATCACCCCCCATCATGGCATGATCACAGCTGGCCAGTGGCAGAAAGGGGCCCACAAAAGCACGAGAACCCCTGTCTGGACTGGGGGGGGGGCTGGCAACCCCACACCAGCCACAAAATGGCTGTTGCTGCTTCCTTCAGTCACACAGTGAAGATCCTTGTGCTGTGGTAGCAATTGCTGCCACAACGATTTTTTTTTTTAAATCTGGACAACCAATCAAATCTCCAGTGGTCAGTCAGAAGCTTTGCTGGGTAAAAGTTGCACCTGGCCCTACCCACTTGCTAGGCACCAGGAAAGGTTTCAGTGGGTTCCATGACACCAATGGGCACCATGTTGAGGACCGCTGATTTAGAGAACCTAGTAAACCTGGCATATTTCAGGTCACGTTCTAGAGTTCCCACCCCAGGCCTTAGGTTTCACTTAAGCTTTATGCTGGTGCCTGAAAAGGTGTCCCCTTTGGAAGGGCTTTTTGAGATGTGGACAAATCCAGGAAGCAAACGGTTCGCACCCATCTGATTGTCTAAGTTGTCATGCCTGACTGATATTCAGCCTTTCCCCCCTTGTAATGCTTATAGGTATTTTGGCAGAAGGCAACCTGCAACCGCGCTCTCGTTAAATAAACACATACACAAACAGTTCAAGGCTGTGACTCTCTGGGCTTCCATTCACTGAGTTGCCATTCTGGCAGGATGGAACCTGGCCATGTTTCACACAGCTGTCCAATTAGGACTTCCTCGGAGTGATAGGCAGTAATGAAATATAAAGGGAGGTTAATGCTGAGCTTGGCAGGGCTGCCCCTGACAGTAATAGATATGGGCAGCTCCATCACTCTGGAGGACAGATGTGATATTTGGTCCTTTCCCGATTTGCTCCGGGTACGTGAAGGGATGTGATGGTTTTCATCGACTATCTTAAGCAGCACATTTATGGGCTTGAAAGGGCTGAGTTGCACAGAATAACAAACCTCAAGGTGGAAGGCTGATGGAGCACGAACTAGCTGACTGTAAACCCCCCCCCCCACCACCACCAAAAAAAAAAAAAAAAAGGATTTGTGCACATGCACAAAACTTTTCTCTCTCGGAATAACTATTGCCAGTAAAATGGCAACAATCTGTTAGCTACTCTTTTATAAATAACAGCTCACAGAAATTGCCAGAGCTCAAAGATATCGTCCTTGCCAGATTGTAACACAGGGTTGGAGCCAACCAGTTTTTTCCACTGGTGAAAAAGAAAGAGGGGGGTACCCTTCAATCAACTAAAAGTCTGTGGTGGAGATCATGGGACCTGCATAGGGGGAACACATGAAAGAAGGGGATTAGGCAACATGGATTTCACCATCTTGCTTCAGCCCCCATCCCACACGGCTTTTGCTCACGCAGGACCCATGATTTCCAGCATGGCCTTTTAGGCAGTCAAAGCACCCCTTCCCCCCCTCCCCATAATGCAGCATATTAAGCCATGATTACTGGATGGTTGTTCCATTCCGTAAATATTATCATGAGTATTGCCTGTGTAGTCTGGAGAAAGAGATCCACACAGGTATTTGGTGTAAACGAAGGGCAGCTTTATTCAACTATTAATTCAACATGTGTAAACAGTAACTGGCAAGGGCCACAACTCTCATCAAGCAAAGGGATCCTCTGATCCCTTTCCCAAACTTAAATGGGGTGAACCACCGAGCCCCTGGCGCAAGCCAACCACAACACGGCTTTTGACAGGTGGCAGACATGCTAACACTCTGGCCGCGGTCATACGGCCCCTTTAATCCGGGAGGGATCCTGGATTTAAAGGGGCCGCATTTTTCAACAGCGGGTTGGGATGTCTAAACATCCCAACTCCTGCGGCACCATGATCAGCAGCGGCAGCCGCTGAAGAGGTGGCCGCAGCGGGAACAGCGGCCGCGGCGGAGACAGCGGCGGCAACGGGGAAAGAGGCGGCAGCCGCGGCGGCGGCAGAAGCAGCGGCGGCGGCGGCAGAAATGGTGGTGGCAGCCGTGGCGGCGGCTGCCGCTGAAGAAACATCGGCACAGGCTGTGGAGGTGGTGGAGGCGGCCCCAGCAGGACTCGAAGTGGCGGTGGCGGCCTCCGACCCGCCATCGGCCTTGGTAAGTCAGGGTTTGTTTGTTTGTTTCCCCTTTTACACTTGGGTGCATGGATAGCCATGCGCCCAAGTGTAAAAGGGGGAAAAATGGCCGGCGGGGCTATCTGGACAGCCCTGCTCTCACAATGCTTGCGAGAGAGGGCTGTCCAGATACCTCCAATGCGGGTTCCTCCCGCAACACCCGGGAAAATACTTGATTTTCCCGGGGTCAGAAAATGTAGGAGGAACCTGCATTGGATCCTGCTTCGGCACGGGAATAGGGGCCGGCCGTCTGGTCGGCCCCTTTAAATGCGGGAGGAAATTGCCCTTCCTCCCGCATTTAAGGCCCGTGTGTCCGCAGCCTCTGAAGCTAGTCCAGCACCTCTAGCCACGGAGCATGGGGGAGACACACCACGAGGTGTATAACAGGCCACCTGCAGTCCCCATCTGAGGCCCATGCCAAGGTATGGTTTGTCCTAAGTGTGCCAACCCCCCTCCAACAAGGGGGGGGGTCTGTCAATTGGTGTGCCCCCTCATAACCCAAACAGGCCAGATTTCCACCAACACTCTATTTAACAGCACTGCCACGGAGCCAGTTCCCCTGCCACAAAGACAGTGTGAGGTAGGATCTCAGTCAATTTGAAAAGAGGGTGAAAAATTTAGACCCGGCCCCAAACTGGCAACCAGCAAAAGCCCACATTGTCTAGGGAGGAAGGGAGGGTCGACTGCAAACAAACTGCCCTAATAAGGGGGAGCATTGCTCTATTAAGCACTAAGCTCTGCCCCTCTCCAGATACCTGTATGGGTGGGAATCGCCCAGGACAGGTCTCTCTCCTTCCATGCATGCAAAAGAGGCCCTCCATCCTTAACAGCCTCTTGAGTCGCCATCTGTTAGGGCCATATTTTAATAGTTGGCAACTATTTTGGAGATTTGTACCTATAAATAAAATTACTTTTAAAAAGAAGGACCCTCTACTCCATTTCTCAACAGTGGAAAGATAGCTGGATGTCACCCATAGCCAGATTGTTGTAGTGTTTAGGAATGCGGACTCTAATCTGGGAGAACCAGGTTTAATTCCCCACTTCTCCTCATGCAGCTGCTGATGTGACCTTGAGTCAGTCACAAGTTCACAAACTCTAGCTCTCTGGCTTCACTCTCTCTCTTGCCTCAAACATGCTCTGACCCTACCATGGCTCTTGGTGTAGCTGTGAGGAACTGATAGATCCAATAAGCCAGGCCTCAGTGTTAAACAAAGTCCTTTTTATTCTTAATGGTCTTGCAGTTTGCACCTTCAGTGTTAGAGATACTTGTGCTTAGGGTTACAGGTAATTTATACACCCTTCAAACAGCAGGAGAAATATTAGCACCAATCAGGGCACCTACAGTAAAGCAGGAAAATTACTAGTTGTTGCGTTCTCAGCAAAAAGGTGCACAGTTCATCATGATTAGGCTTGGTGGCCCAGCTCTCCCTCCCACAACTCCAACTTCAGATTCCCACACATTCAGCCATCTGGAGCTCTGCCATTACATAAACAAATCAAGGTTACACTTCACTGGGTCAGATTAAGAGAAGCGCAGGAGAAGGAGGGGGCGATAGAGAGCACTATGACATAGAGGGCACTGGGTCGCCATTCCCCAGCTGGGAGAAAGCAAAACATATCAGAAAGCATGTAAATGACAGGGAACCTGACAGTAGCTAACCAAGAGCCTTTTCATGTGTTCTGCTGGTTCAGTTCATGCCCCCCCCCAATTCCCTGTAAACCCCCCTTATTTTTCCAGCAGGACCACACCAGCTACAGGTAATTATTGCCTTCTACAGGATACCATGAACTTCCTGCTAATGCAACCGTTTCTTAATCTATCTAATTTCCTAGAATCTGTATAAATGCTTGCATGATTCTGTATTGTTTGAATGAGTAATTTTCTTAGTAAAGAAACACTGCTTTATCATTTACATCAGTCTCCTTGTCTATTCTCTGGTTTGTCTGGAAGAGGCTCAGCCTCTGTATAAATCGGTGTGATCCGTTTTTGCCTATTGCCAGTTATTAATATTCATAATTCCCCAATATTGATTAAGCAATCAAGGCAATTTGGCTAACAGTTCTCAAGAGAGTTCTCTCAGCCCCACCTGCCTCACAGGGTGTCTGTTGTGGGGAGGGGAAGGGAAAGGGATTTTAAGCTGCTCTGAGACTCCTTTGGGTAGTGAAGGGTGGGGTATAAATCCAGTCTCTTCTCCTCTCTTCTTTCTACATACTGAGTAATCAAAACAAACTAAAATTAGGGTGTGTTTTTTTAAAGGAATTTGGTGTTCCTAAACTTCTTCAAAGTCCATAATGAAATTGCTGGATTTTTTCCCTTCTCCTTCCAACTCAACATCTTTCATGATCCCCCCTCTCTCGAGATCTTTACTGCTATTGTTTTGTTCCTGATGCACTAAAATATTTTATATTAAATGACAGTTACACGATAAAAGCGCCTCCAGCACTTGAGTCCAGAGAGCTTCCCAAGAAGTGCCTGAGGTAGCAAAACAGACGCTACTTACAGATAATTGATCCAAATCTTATATTCTGCTACTCATGAAGAATTTGTGCTGAGTGCCCAAGGTCCAAACTCAACCCTACAATGTCATCTGATTTATTTTTTAGAGGCTGTCTTTCACATGTTCCTTACTTCAGTGTCTTCTTCAGTGACATCTCTCCCTTTGATGCATTGCCTTGTGTTCTGACCATCACCTTGATTTATGTCCAACCAGGGAAGAAGAAGAATTGAGCTCCCTGGATCACGGAATAAAAAGAAACCGAGAAACAGCCCGAGGTGAGATCTTTACCATAGTTCTGCAACAAATGTTAAAGAGTGATGCTACTGAATCCTATGGAGCAAAGAGTTTGCCTGGGAAATCTTACTTCCAAGCATGTTTTCATACTCACTGGACTGCTCAAGGTGTGAAATTATTTAAAAGAGTTGTGAAGAATGCCTAATGAGACCAAGACTATTTGACTGTGATGAGTCTTGGAGTAAGCGTTTTAATTGAATTTTATATGTTAACTGTCTTTTACTTGTTTGCTTTTAAATGTTCACTGCCTTGTGTATCTTGATTGGGTGGAAAGGTGGCTTAACAATGTTCTAAATCAATAAAGTGACCATATTGCATTATGAACAAAAGTAGGCTTTTATCTTTGCAATGAAGAAGCTGATAGGCCAAAGAGTTTGAATGACACACCCAAAGAGCTGCAAAGTAACCCGAGCCAGCAACAAATATAATGTCCAATGTATAGATTAGGGATGCTCAAACACCCGCCATCTTGGCTCATGGTCTGTTCACCAGTTGCCAGATCTGTCAGTTTGGCTGTTTGTGAGCAGTTTGAACTGGGTTACTTTTCACATACGGAAACAGCAAAATACACTATAATCGGCAGTATTTCATGTGTGCCCATCGCGTGTCCCCCACACACAGACTTTGTTGTTGCTGCACACCACTCAGCAGCCAATCACCAATCCTAAACAGGGAGCGAGTCAAGTGGCCAGCAATTATAATATTGCATTTTTAAAGACAAAGTCTTACCATTTGATGTTTAAAATACATTGTCAACATTTTTTGTGCATTAAAATTTTCACAGCCTTACGAGAAGCATCATGCCCCTCAAGTAATTTATTTACTTCATGCAACTTACCCACAATCCTGAGCAGAAACATCTAACCTTCTGCATATGCAACCCCCCCCCCCCCAGGACAAGAAAATCAAACTATCTCCACAACTACTGTGCAACTGAAAGCTATTTAGTACTGATTTATGATGGACAGCAGACAGATGTTCAGATCAGGGGTTATCAAAGCTGTTGTATGCAAACTTGTCAAACATGCTTATGATGAAGTTCATGGTATCCCTTGTATAGATTACCTAGATTCAGGATAATAATTCTCAATTAACAATATCTGTAACAGCATTAGTATGCCCCTAACTGAGAGAAGGAGAAGGAGAAAAAGGAGGAGGAGGAGGAGAGGAGGAGGAGGGGATAGGGGAAAGTCAGAACATATGTTGTTTATTACAGTATTGTTCTACTGCCATAAACTGATTGGACAAAACCCACTCTCTCTCTATTACCTTTTTATCCTTCTCTTCTTCAGTGGATCTCAGAGTGGTGTACACAGTTTCCTCCTGCTTTATCCACACACCAACCTTGCAGGAAAGCTTAGGCTGAAAGAGGGTCACTGGCCCAAGATCTTCTTAAATCTACATCTGGCTTTCCTGCTGGAATCATTCTAGTTTTTTTTTTAAAAACAACAACAACAACAACAACAACAACACATGTCTATACCTGTTTCTAGTTTCAAACCATTCTTGTTCTAGTTTAAAAATCACCGTCTACATTCATTAATTGCCCTCTTGTGGTCAAGCTAGCATTACACTGCTTTAAACAGATCCTGTTGCTTACTGCTCTTCAGACCCAGGAAAAAAAAAAAACCAAAGTGAAATTGAAACCAGTGTGAAATGAGTGTAGGAAAAGACAGCAGTCAAACTACTTCAGAGGAAAGGTGTAGATTTCCATTTAGGCAAACTTTAAACAAGCCAGAGAGAGCATAAGAAAAAATCAGTACTGTATTTTTTGCTCCATAAGACACACTTTTCCTCCCCCAAAAAGTGTGTGTGTGGGGGGGAAGTGCGTGCGTCTTATGGAGCGAATATGGAGCTTTTCTTACCTGTAACAGGGCTCTTTCTTCAGCAGGAACGCAGGGGAACGCCATTCAGGCTGGCATCCCAGCCTTCCCCGCCCCTCCCTGCTGGGCCTGAGCTGTTAAGACTTAAAAGGGAAACGGCAGGAAAAACCCCACCAGGCTAAGTACTCTTTCCCTTTAAGTGCTTTCCCCCTTTAAGACAGCCAGCAGCAGAAAGCCCCGCCCACAGATTAAGCTCCGTGGCTACTTTGCACAGAAAGGCCTGGCTTTGCATGGCATGCCGACGTCTCTCTTCTTTCCTTTCTCTATCTTCCTTCCTTCCTTCCTTCCTTTCCTTTTTTCTGTCTGTCTGTCTGTCTTTCTGTCTCTCTCTCTGTCCCCACCTTTCTTCCTTCCTTTCTCTTTCTCTCCCTCTCTCCTCCTCCTTCCTTCCTTTATCTCTCTCTCTCTTTCTCTTTCTGTTTCATTTTTTCCTGTCTTCCTCCTCTAAGAACAAGGTGCGTCTTATGATCAGGTGCGTCTTATGGAGTGAAAAATACGGTAACTATAACTGTAGCCTGAAACTCTAGCTACCACACTATAGTGCCTACTCAGTTAGTAATGACCTGGGATTGGATTCAACGATTCCCTCCTCTTCTGCTTTTTTTTTTTTTAAAGCCATCAAGTCACAGCTGACTTACGCCGACCCTGTGGGGTTTTGAAGGCAAGAGACATTCAGCGCTGGTTTGCCATTGCCTGGCTCTGCATAGTGTCCCTGGCATTTTTTGATGATCTCCCATCCCAATACTGACCAAGGCCAACCCAAGATCTGCTGAGATCAAGCTAGCCTGGTGTCAGAATCTGCAGATTCAGACAAGGATTTTGGGGATCTCCTGCTATATATTATAACCTGTGCCTGTACCCATTTTGTACTCATGCCTATTGCTATCAGTTGCTCCTATGCCCACTATGTAATCATGTCTATCGCCATTTGCTTGACCATTGTGAATGTATGCTATGTGACCCCAGGTTTATGGCTTTGACCAGGCCTGGTCTATGTATCTGTTTGCCCGGGAGAATGACAACTTCAAAGCATGGGAACAATGGGCCTCTCACACTCCGGCCTCCGCATTCCATTCATCCCGGCTGGGAAGACAAGGGGAGGACAGGGACCGTTTCTTATCAACGTGCGAAAGCCTTGAGGGAAGCATTTGTTATGTGAATATGGTTACATCTGAGGGGTCTGGTTTGGGAAGGGAGATTTACAGCTTCACACCTCGCTTTCTTTCCTGTGGGAAGCAAACGGCCAGAGACCCTTTTTGCCCGCGGTTTTTCCCCCTTGGTGATTGGTTACCTATGGGCAATTCAAATTGTACTGGAGAGTATATTAGACCTGCTTCTATTGTATGCGTTATCTCTGACAATAATCCGAGGACCTGTACCAATGTAGAGACTGGAAGTAAAGAACTGTGTTTCATCAACAAAGATCTGATCCTTGACTACTTTGAGCAGAAGCCTCACACCTGGACTATCCAGGTCAGGGTAGATGTGAAATGCCAGGCAATGACTCACATATTTTGTTGCAAATTTGGAAACTGTTTACCAGGCACATATATTTTTGCTGCATTTTCCTCATTTTGTTGTTGTTCAGTCACAGTCAAGTCTGACTGTGTGCAACCCCATGGACCACATCACACCAGGCCCTCCTGTCCTCCACTGCCCTCTGGAGTCTGCTCAACTCCATACTTGTTGCATCAACAGCACTGTCTAGCTGTCTCATCCTTTGCTGTCCCCTTCTTCTTTGACCTTCAATCTTTCCCAGCATTGGGGTCTTCTCCAGTGAGTGCGCCTTTCTCATTTGGTGGCCAAAGTATTTGAGCTTCAGCTTCAGTATCTGGCCTTCCAGGGAACAGTTGAGTTTGGTTTCCTTTAGGATTGACTGATTTGATCTCCTTGCAGTCCAAGGGACTCTCAAGCGTCTTCTCCAGCACCATAATTCAAAAGCCTCTGTTCTTTGGTGCTCAGACTTCCTTATGGTCCAACACTTGCAGCCATACATTACTACTGAGAATACCATCGCTTTGACCATATGGACTTTTGTTGACAGGGTGATGTCTCTGATTTTTGTCCTCATTAGCATGCCATAATTTTTGTTTGCAACTTGATCACTTTCTCTTTGGTCAGATTAATGCATACATGGTCCCCTGTACCAAGCCCAAGCCGATGATTTTGATACTTCATTGCTGAAGTATCAGGAAATATTTTCCCTCATGTTCTGGCAATCCAGCATTGAACAGCTTTTCCCTGGATGGCTAAGCATTCACAGTGGCATCACGGTAAGCCACAATTTTCGATGAATTTTGAAAATGCCAGTCAACTGAATATCTTGGCTGAAAGTTGTTGTTCCAGCCCTCATTTTCTTGAGATAGCGTAATCCATGAAAGGCTCACTGCAGAGAAGTAATGTGAATTTCAGAATCGTCAGTGCAGTGCTGGAAATGGTTTATTACTTGCTCAGGGATGTGTTGGGGGCACATGCAACAGGGAAGTTGGAAAGATAAAATACAGACTTTAATTCATGGCAAATAAACTTGACTACTTATGCAAAGATTAGAGATTCTCCATAGTTCATAGGCCGGTCTATTTTGAAAAGCATCTGAAGAAAAGGACCTTTAGGCTGTGGTCACATGTGCCAGTTGAAGCGGAGGGGAAGAGAGGCTATTTCCTCCAGAGGAATTTGACATGCAGATGTGAGATCACACAGCCCTTTGATGCTGCAGGTGCAGCCCGTCACTGTGTGATCAGACACAACTGTGGGTGAGTCATCCCTCTCTCTTTTTTGCTGTTTGTTTCCCTTGTGCAAAATGAGGAATTGAGGAATCACATGTCTGCACTGAGGGCCCCCTATGAAGTATGTGATGATGTACATACTGCGAAGGGGGGGGGCTTGGCACAGAGACAGGATGGCATGATCAGACCATCCCGATGACATGAAAGCATGTTTGAGTGATCAGACAGGGAAAGTCCATCTGTGGCCCATCAGCAAGCATTAGGACCAGACTTCCCCCAGTGTCTTTTAACTCCACTTCCGTGGTGGAGCAGCTCAGGTTGCTGATGACTGCGGGGTGCTTCCCAGATGTTGCTGTCTTATTGCTCCCTTTAGATCTGTCAGGCATTCACACCTAAGTCAGATCTAAAGGTGTGATCACAGCCTTATTTATTGTTTCTTATTTTCTGTGTACTCAGGTGTATTATCCTAGTTTCCAGCTCTGCCAATTAAAAAAAAAACTTTTTTTGGGGGGGGAGGGTATTCTAAGGACAAATTTCTATTCCAAATAATCAAAGTGGGGTTACAATATTTCTGTGAGGCTGGAAAGCTTCTCCCAATGAACAAGATATTGTATTTAGGGTTGCCAGCTTTTGGTTGGGAAATACCTGGTGATTTGGGGAGCAGAGACTGAGGAGGGCAATTTTTTTGGGGGGGGGGATTTCAGTGGGGTATGATGCCACAACATCAACCTTCCCAAGCAGATATTTTATCCTGGTGAACTGATCTCTGTTGTCTGGAAAACAGTTGTAAACCCAGGAGAGCTCCAGCTACTACCTGTAGGTTGGTGACCCTATCTTTAATGTACACTTGTCAGTGGGGAGATTTTTACAGATATATTTCAAAACGGAGAACTGAGATATATGATCAGCAAAGTTATGCAGGTCATGGGGGGGGCACTTCTTCACTCAGTGAGTGATTAGATCTTTTTCACCAGCAAATGCCATTATAACCACTTGCTTGGAAAGGATGTTAGTCAGGGGTCATTTCGTAGAGAAAGAGGTGCAGGAGCTCATTAGCATAACTCATTTGCATAATTCATTTGCATATGCCACACCCCCTAACATACCGGAAGTGTGTCAGAAGGCAACACCCACCCCTCAGGCTTCACTCCACAGGTGAGTGAAACTGACCTGCTCTTCCTCCATTCCCTTCCCCATCCAATACTTTGTGCAATAAAAATAAGCATAAAGAACACACCCTCATTCTCTTCCTGCTCCCTTGAAACCTGCACCAGGTTTCAAGTAGACTTGAGATACCCAGGACATGTGCACCACCCATCCCTTCCCCTTCCCCTCCCCACAACAAGACACCCTGTAAGGTAGGTGGGGCTGAGAGAGGTCTTTTGAGAACTGCTCATGAGAGAACAGCTCTGAGAGAACTTGTGACTGGCCCAAGGTCAAACCAGCAGCTGCATGGGGAGGAGTGGGGAATCAAACCCGGTTCTCCCAGATTAGAGTCCAACTCCAGACCACTACACCAAACTGATGGGGTGGAAGCTGCTGAAGGGTTGGTGAAATTTCTCCAGTACTTATGTGCCATGTGCCCAGATAAAAAATGGTATACTTAGAAAATGTATATGCCACCTTGAGCAAGTCTGTGGAAAAGCAGTGCACAGTCATAAAAGGAACAATGATAAAATTATCAATATTAAAACAAAACATTAAAAACAATAAAGACCCTAGCAGGGCTTTCTTTGGGGCGCTGCGCCTCTGCACTGCTTGGGGAAGCCAAGGAGGGGGCGGGGCTTGGTCATGTGCCTGCCCCCTGGGCTCCTCACTCCCGGAGCTGCGCTCCTGTGTGCTCCTGCTCCAATGGACCCCTGATGTTAGTCAAATTCACAGGAGAGAGGTTGCTCAGTGGCTAGCAGTCATGATGACCAAAGGGAGTGTTTACATCTGGAGGCAGTGAATCCTGGGATATCAGCGCTAGGAACACAACATCATGGGGAGGCTTTGGTGTTTGTGTACTGCTTGTTGGCTCTGCAGGCCAACTGGTTGGCCACTGTGTGAAACAAGGTGCTGGACTAGATGGATCAATGGTCTGATCCAGGAAGGCACCATTTATGCTCTCACACAGTTCATTGCTTGATCGACTACACCTAGGGATGGGCATAAACTGGAAAAAAAAATGTGGATTGTGTTGGCTTGTGGTTTGTGGCCAAACCACAAACTAAACCATGAACCAATCCTGGAGGTTCATTCGTAAACCGAACCAGTTCATAGTTTGTGGCCCCACAAACCCCATTGAAAGGGACTACAGAATGGGGTTTGCAGAATGTCATGCCCCCCCCCCTCCACACCCGGGGTCTTCCCATCGGTTGCCATCACTAGGGCAGACTCTTCTTCCCCCTTCCTGAGGCTGCTAGAGGTTTCAGAATGGCTGGGAGAGGAAGGTTACATCACCAGCCCTCATTCCCTGCCTGCTAGTACCCTTCTTTCCCTCTGTCTCTGGTCAGCAGAATGGACTACCAGCATTCTCCTCCTTGACCTGCTGTGAGGCTTCTGCCCTAAGCAGACAAAGATCAGACCTTTGTTGTTGAAACAGAGTTCTTTATTGTCTTATTACTGCATGACAGGTTCTCGAATGTTTGTTAGAGATACCGTATACAACACAGCTAGGGTTAATATACCCTCCAGTACAGTTTGAAACCCCGATAACCAACCAATCGCAAAAAAGGAAAAAAAGCGCGGTTACAGGTCTTCGGCCGTTTTACTTCCCACAGGAAAAAGGTGAGGTGTTAAAGTTGTAAATTTTCCTCTCTTGAATTAGGCGCCACAGATGTGCCCCCTCTATCCATAACAAAGGGCCTTCCAAGGCCTTCTCACAGCGATAAGAGGTGCCGTGTTCCGGAGGGCGGGGGAGCGGAGGAATGCAGGAGGGGACGAGGCCATTTGGTCTTGGGTGACGGGTCAGCGTTTGAGGACGCCACTCTCCCGGATGGAACTGTTACATTGACCAGACCTTCACAAAACAATATAACTCTCAGCAATAAAGAGAAGGGAGGAAACCTGAGACAGCTTGGTGCAAGATAGCAAGGGAATGCAGAGACAGAAGGCAAACAGTTACAATTTGTGATTGAGCTATGCTAGCATAATTCATGTAAGGCATAAGGAAACATTGTTAGGATCAGGGATTCTGACACCTGCCCAGATTGCCTCCTTTTATCTCTCCCCTCATTCCTTCCCCCACCCTCCTGGTCCATTCCCCCACTCTTTCCTGGCTGGCCCCCAAATACAAGCCTCAATGCCCTACACTGGGTTTGGGCAGGGCTGTCTTGTTGCTTCCATGCACAGCTGACTGCTTGCACGCTGTCAGGTCTCGCTGGTCTGCCTCAGCATCTCAGTGGGCTGCTGGCCTGGTGCTCCCTCAAGCTGCCAGCAGTCTTCGCCATGTTCCATCACCCCAGCAGGGTAGGGAGCCGTGCTTGCCACAGTCCTGCTGGCTACCATCTCTCTGTGTGGCCTGGGTCTTGCCCAGCCAGACCCATCGGCAGCATTTCCTCCTGCCCTTGCTGCTGGGGTGGCTGACTCTATGGTGTAGGAGGTGGTGAGCTGACAATGTTCCCTTTTGCTCCTGTTGTGAGGCAGGTGGTTTCTCTGTAGCGAAGGGGGTCTGGAGCTGGGGTCTTGGGGTATCAGAGGGAGTGGGATCTGCCAGGTGGACACGGAATCTGCCTGGACACGGAATGCCTGACAAAAAGCAGAGCGATGGGGAGCAGCCTGCTCCCCACCATTCAGCTGTTTATGGCTGTCTTGTGCATTCCCCTTAAAGTTAAAAGAAGCCAGTTTGGTGTGGTGGTTAAGAGTGGCAGACCCTAATCTGGAGAACCAGGTTTGTTTCCCCACTCCTCCTCCACATGCTGTCAGCTGGGTGATCTTGGGTCAGTCACAGTTCTCTCAGAGCTCTTCCCTCACGAGCAGTTCTCTCAGAGCTCTTTTCTGAAGAGCAGTTCTCCCAGAGCTCTCTCAGCCCCACCTACCTCAAAGGGTATCTGTTGAGGCTAGAGGAGGGGAAGGAGATTGTAAGCCACTCTGAGACTCCAAATGAAAGGTGGGGTATAAATCCAACTCTTTTCCTCCTGCTGCTCTTTCTCCTTCTCCTTCTAATGTTTTTGCGGCTTTTGCAGGGAACAGAAAACTGGGGTTTAAAGGGACTCGGAGTCCCTTCAACTCCCTGCTTTCCACTCTGTCCATGAACTGCCATGAACAACCATGAACTGCTTTATGAGCCAGTTTGGTGTAGTGGTTAAGTGCGAAGACTCTAATCTGGGAAAACCAGGTTTGATTCCCCACTCCTCCACTTGCACCTGGCTGGATGACCTTGGGCAAGCCATAGCTCTGGACCAGCTGTTCTTTCAAGGACATTTGTCTCAGAGCTCTCTCAGCCCTGCCTACCTCACAGGGTGTCTGTTGTGGGGAGGGGAAGGGAAAGGAGTTTGTAAGCCGCTCTGAGACTCCCTTGGGGAGTGGAGGGCGGGGTATAAATCCAATCTCTTCTTCTCTTCTTCTTCTTCTTCTTTAAAAGTTCATGAAAGTTCATGACAGTAGACCCGTCACGAATTTCAGTTCACAAACCACAAACCAACAGGGCAAAATTGGTGACAAAGTGTGCTTCGTGATTCAGTGCATGCCTATCCTTACCTACACCTCATCAGCTTGCAGGGAAGAAATCACACAATAGAACATTGCCTCCGTACCCCTGAATGAAGATGCAAGACGCAGGTATGGGTAAAGTCGGTTGCAGGAAAGACCAGTCTGTAAAACTGTTAATATCTATTTATCTGTTACATGTATATACCATAATGGAGGTCATGACACTGGGCTCTACCGGCTTTTCATGTATGGGCTCAAAACTCAGCCCAGTTGACATGGCCAAGCCTCATCTTCCATTGCCAGTTCTGAGAGATTCTCTGAGCCTGCTTCCTCCATGCCGTACAGCAGCTAGGATTCAGTTGATGGTGCCCAACAGCATCCCCAAACCCCACCAGCCATAAGAGCCAGTAAGCAGCTGTACTGGATGAGCTCCCATCATCATATGCTGAAGGACGCTCATTCCCTACCTATGGAAGAGTGACCTGCACAAACCTGATCAGCAAATATCAGCCTAACCAATCATAGGACCAGCTCTATTTAACCACCCGGCCATCCCTGTTAAGGCAATATGAAGCAAGGAAGCAAGCAGATGGTGAATCCCATACTGGTATTTCTGCAGGATGGTCAAGTATCAGACAAGAGCCTTCAACAGAAGACAGGAGTTATTTGACATAGAGGTGTCATTAGACCTTTCCCATTGGCCATGTCCAGACCTGGATAGGCTGATCTTGTCAGTTCCTGAAAGCTAAATAGGGTTGACCTTGATCAGTGCTTGGGTGGGAGACCACCAAGGAATACCAGGCTTGCAACACAGAGGCAGGCAATGACAAACTATCTCTGAATGTCTCTTGCCTTGAAAACCCCACCATGGCTTGACATAAGTCAGCTGTGACTTGATGCACACACACAGAAAAGGCCATAGTGGCCCAATCTCCATCTAGCATTCACTCCGCAGTTCTACCAAACTCACGTTGGAACAGAAATTCTCCTCTACATTGCATGCCATTTTCACTTTGATTGATTGTTGGATTTTATGGCAGTGTCCAGACTGCATACCGCTTTCACTTCGTTTGATCTCTTGGTTTTATGGAACTGTCTGCATAGATTTATGGCCGTTATACGGCCATTCAGGGGGGACTGCAGTCAGTATGGCATTAGCCCAGGGTACTTGAATGTGGTTTTGAGCGGCATCTTTTTGCTAAAACAACAGAGTGAATGCTAGATGCAGAATGGGCCAGTGTGAGAGGCATAAGCAGCCACACATGCCTCACCTTCATGCTTTTGGAAGCAGGTAGAGGTCCAAAGCCAACCCTAGCTCCCATTCTAGAGTGGAAATCAGGTGTTTCTCATCCCCCCCAAAAATATTACTCTGTGCAGAGAAAATGTGCATGCAAGGGGGGGGGGGAAGTGTTAGAGCCTATCATCTTTCTTAGCAGAATTCCCCCCCCCCCCCCCCCCGTGTGCAAACCAAGTGATTTCTGCCCGATGATGCAGCTTAGAATGCTTGTTAATGAGAATTCTACTATGAGGATGTATAACGAGATAGCTGAAAAGGTCTCGTCCCCAGTCGGCCACAGGTTGAAGTAAGCCTGCAGACTTTTCTGTATGTGATGTCAACCTTTTGCTATCCACAACAGACTTCGTAAATACGTACATAAAATAGGTTGTTTACAGACTCCGTATTCCATGTCCTGACAAACATTAGTTTTAATTTTTCCCCCTCTGTTTAAATTAGTGAACTGGGGATCTGTCATGCACTAACATGTGGAACATCATTTGCAGGGGGAGCTGGTGCTGTTTAATTTGTTCATATTTATTCTGGAACTAGGGGTGACTAATGTAGTGGCCAAGTTTGCCTGTGGCACAACATTATTCAGGATGAGGAAAACCAAGGCTGACTGCGAAGAGCTCCAAGAGGACTGCCACAAACTGGGTGAGTGGGCGACAATGTGGTAAATGAAGTTCCGAGTTGGTAAGTGCAAGGTGATGCACACTGGGACAAAAAAACAACAACCCAGTTTCAAGCATAAGCTAATGGGGTCTGAACTTGCTGAGACTGAGAGGGGAAAAGCTCTTGGGGTCGTAGTGGATAGCTTAATGAAAGTGTCAACCCAGTGTGCTGCAGTGGTTAAAAAAGGCAAACTCTGTGTTAGGGATTATTAGGAAAGGGAATGAGAATAAAATAACTGATATTGCAATGCTGCTGTATAGATATATGGTGCAGCCTCATCTGGAATACTGTGTACAGTTCTGGTCCCCATATCTTTAAAAAAGGACATTGCAGAACTGGAAAAAGGGAAGAGGAGGGCAAGCAAGATGATGAGAGGGTTGGAGCACCTTCCCTTTGAGGAAAGGCAGAAGAATCTGGGACTTTTCAGTTTAGAAAAGAAATGACTAAGGGGGAGACATGAGAGAGGTTTATAAAATGATGCATGAGGTGGAGATGGTTGACAATGAGAAATGTTTCTCCCGCTCCCAAAATATTAGAACTCAAGGGCATCCAATGAAGCTGATGGAAAGTAGGTTCAGGACGAACAAAAGGAAATACACAAAGAGTGATTAAAATGAGAAATTCACTGCCAGATTATGTGGTGATGGCCAGAGGAATAAACAGCTTTATAAAAGGACTAGGAATAAGGCCCATTGTGGAAATAAATACAACAGACTCTAGAAAGACGCTCTGGGAAAGTGCCAAGGCCTTGGACACTCAGAGTCAATTTGCTGTGGTGACCTCAGCAGAGTATAATGACACAGAGTTCACCAGTTTCTCCAGGGGAAGATCTCTGCCATCTGAAGAACAGTTGTAGTTCAGCGTGATCTTCATCCCTCCCCTGGAGATTGGCAACAGTGGTTCCCCATGAGGGAACAGGTGGTTTGGAGGGTGAAGTCTATGGCAATGAACCTGTCTGAGGTCCCACCCCTGCTGAAACCTCACCCTCTCCAGGGTCCACCCCTCAAATCTCCAGGAATTTCCCAACCTGGAGTTGGCAACCCTATCTCCTTCCCAGCCAATCATCAACTTCACTCTTCTATTTTCCATCTCTCCCTGGAGAGCACTTGTAATTCTCAGTGATCTCCAGCCCTTGCTGGCCACTGTGTGAGACAGGAGGTTGGACTAGATGGACTATTGGTCTAATATAGCAGGGCTCTTCTTATGTTCTTAAGGGACCTTCTTTCACTTACAAAAGCACCCATGAAATTTAGGGTTGTCAGGTACCCCCTGGCCAATGGTGGGGGCTGGGGGGGTCATACAGTTGCCAGATCCAGGTTGGGAAATTCCTGGAGATTTGGTGGTGGAGCATGGGGAATGGAGGGACCTCAGTGGAGTACAATGCCATACAGTCCTCCCTCCAAAGCCTCCATTGCTGATCTCTATAGTGCAGAAAAAGAGCTTTAATTCTGGGGAATCCCCAGGTTGTCAAGCTTGTGCCTCACTTGTCATGGGCTGTTACTCTCTGAAACTGCTATTCTCTCACATCAGGGGTTAACTCCTTTCTCCCTCCCTGACTTTTCCCCACTGCTTTCACTTATGTGCATTCTTTGAGAGCGTAGGTGTCAACTTCAGGGGGGGCTTGGGAGCTTGTGCCCCTCCCAAAATTTTTCAAGAGTGAATGACCCCCCCCCCCCCCGGGGCAATCAGTGCCAGCCTGCCTGGCCTGGGTGCAGGGCCAATGCATTTATAAAGTCGAGGTAAGGCAGTTGCCTTATGGCACCAATGGCGGGGTAGAAGGAC
The DNA here is from genome assembly GCA_029233225.1 of Lepidodactylus listeri. Lineage (NCBI taxonomy): Eukaryota > Metazoa > Chordata > Lepidosauria > Squamata > Gekkonidae > Lepidodactylus > Lepidodactylus listeri. The sequence continues at coordinate 113,704,273 of JARCFY010000006.1, forward strand.
GCAGTGCTGGCCTACCACCCCGCCCCATTCCCCCCATCGGCCCTTGGCCTTCCACCCCGCCAAGGCCATCGGTGCCCTTTCCTCACCTGGCACTGGTGGGAGGGGCAGCCAGCCATGTCCAGCCAGTGCATGAGGCGGGATGTGCACATGTGCAAGGGGGCACAGTGTGCGGGACTGGCGGGGGCCACCTAGTGAAGTGTAAGTCAGGGTTTCCTCCTTCCTCACTTTTTCCTTCCCTGGCAGGTGGGCATGCCATGAGTGGAGCGAGGCCAGGCCTCCGCCTCCTTCCCTCCTTGACCTGTGCTCCCTCCCCTGCCGGCCAGGCTGGAAAGAGCCGCACCTGCTACCCCCTGGACAGGCTCCACAGCTGCCTCCATGCCAACTCCCCCTCATGCAGCTGGTGTCCTTCAGTTCAGGAAGCCTGCTTCTAACCAGTATGCCTCTGAGATTTTTTGCCCTCCTGGCTGTGAACAAAGGAGGGGGAGTCATCTTCCTAAAGGGTTTTTTCCCCTGTGGCGTCTAGGGATGTTAAATAGAAGGTGCCAGTATTTATTTATAATAGTCTCCAATGGTTTGAATGTACTGTTATAAGTTAATATAAGTTATAATGTTATAAGTTAATATAATGTTATAAGTTAATATAAGTTATAATAAGTTATAATGTTATAAGTCAAATCAGGGGTCCGTTGGAGCGGGAGTGCACAGGAGCGCAGCTTCCACCCCATCAGTTTGGTGTAGTGGTCAGGAGTTGTACTTTAATCTGGGAGAACCGGGTTTGAGTCCCCACTCCTCCACATGCAGCTGCTGGTGTGACCTTGGACCAGTCACAAGTTCTCTCAGAGCTGTTCTCTCATGAGCAGTTCTCAAAAGACCTCTCTCAGCCCCACCTACCTCACAGGGTGTCTTGTTGTGGGGAGGGGAAGGGAAAGGGATGGGTGGTGCACATATCCTGGGTATCTCAAGTCTACTTGAAACCTGGTGGTTTCAAGGGAGCAGGAAGAGAATGAGGGTGTGTTCTTTACGCTTATTTTTATTGCACAAAGTATTGGATGGGGAAGGGAACGGAGGAAGAGCAGGTCAGTTTCACTCACCTGTGGAGCGGAGCCTGAGGGGTGGGTGTTGCCTTCTGACACACTTCTGGTACGTTAGGGGGTGTGGCATATGCAAATGAGTTATGCTAATGAGCTCCTGCACCTCTTTTTCTACGTAATGACCCCTGGGTATAATCATCCTTTCTACCCTTTGATTACGAGTCTTAGGGGTAAGCAAAAGATGCTGTAGATATGTTGTAGGCTCTGTGGAAAGCTCTTTTCAGAATTCTGGATGAATACCCCTGTTGGCAAGTTGATCCATTAAAATGCCTGCTTGCCTTTTGAAGTCACTGTCCTCGCTGCAATTGTGTCTCAGTCTTAATAACTGGGAGCAAGGTACATTTCTTTTGATATGTCCTGGGTGGAAGCTATCCATGACTAATTAAGAGTTGGCATCTGTGGGTTTTCTATAAACCTCTGTCTGTATGTTGTTACCTACCCTTCTAATGTCTACATCTAGAAAATGCACTTTATACTTGTCATATGTAAATTCAAATTTAATTGTTTTGTGTATCTGATTTATATATTGGTCAAATTCAAGCAAAGATTCCAGTGTACCATTCCAAATCACGAAGATATCATCCAGGAATCTTTTGTAGAAAATAATATGTTTCTTGTAAGGATTATTATTTTGGAAAATGAATTTGGAAAATGAATTTCAAGCCTACCCATAAATAGGTTAGCGAATTCAGGTGCACATTTACATCCCATGGCAGTTCCAGAAGTTTGCCAGAAAAATTCTCCTTGGAACTGGAAAAAGTTTTTCTTTAAACATAGTTCAGCAATGTGGCAGAGGAATGATGTGGAGGGGATGGACTGATCTATTCTATCATCCAATACCTCATCTTGTGGAACGTTAGTGTACAAAGACACTAGGGTGGCAAAAAAACAGCTCTTCTGCCTGTAGTTGTAACTTACTGATATGGTTAAGGAAAGCCATGGTGTCCCTTAAATATGAGTGTGTGGTTTAAACAAAGGGCTTGAGAAAAAGGTCCAGATATTGGGCCAAGGGTTCCAAAATAGACCCACAGCCAGAGACAATTGGTCTGCCTGGGACTGGGAGTGTGCCTTTGTGAATTTTAGGTAGAAGATAGAATCATGGCACCCTTTCCATTGATGTTAAGAGGAAATCATATGTGGTTCTATTGATATCACCTTCTGCTATTCCCTCCTCCAGGAGTACTTGTATCTCTTTTTTGATGGCATTGGATGGATTGTCTTTGCTCCTTCTATAGTGTTTTTCATTATTCAATTGTCTGTATTCTTCTGTAATGTACTCTTCTCTGCCCCACACCACTAATGCCCCACCTTTATCTGCTGGTTTGATAGCAATATCTTTCCTCTGTTCTATCTGTTTAACTGCTTGATGTTCCCCTTTGTTTAAATTATGCCAAACTGGTATAACCTCCTGTTCTAATTTCTGTATTTCTTCCAGCACCAATTCTTGAAAGGCTAATAACCTGGGATTTTTGGTAGCTGGATTAAATATAGACTTAATTAGGATATTATGATTAGAACCTGACTCTCTCTCCTCAGTATTGTTTTTTTTTTTAAACCAGCCAATCATATTTTTCTAAACAAGCTATGAATCGCCACCATAAGCTGAAATGAGTTACGTGGTGGCGTAGGGATAAAGGATAGGCCCTTCCTGAGTACTGAAAGTTCCAGCTCTGTTATTTGTGCTGTGGAGAGATTAACTACCTGTGGGTTGTATGGCCTCTCCTCTTATAGCTGGGGTACAAAGCTCCTTTTGTATTCTTGGGGTGTAAATCTCCTCCCTGACCTCAGTTCTCTGCTTTGCCCTAAAAAATTGTCATCTCTCTTCAGTATAGAATGGTCTGTGTTGTTCTGAGAGGTTGCATGTCCAGATCCCATCCCTGAGTGGTGGTTCCTATCCATGTCTGAACTGGTATTAAGGGTGGTATCGAAAGAAACAGACTTTTTGCTATTACCAGGAGCTCGCCTCTACGGCACGCAGAAGGTGCGCCCCAGCGCCACTGCCTCCATGCAGCCTGCCAGCCCATAGTTCAGCAGCTCCAGTGTTTGCTGCTCTTCCGGGCTGGACAGGCACTGCCAGAAGGCCACCAACCACACTGGGGTGCTCAGTGCTGCTGCCGCCAGTTCCATCACTGCCCACCAGTCCAGGGACCCATCTCAGGCCTCCCGCCGCTCAGCCCCAGCAGCAGGTGGGCCACTCGCCCCAGAGCACAGCAGCCGCGGCTTGGGCAGCACTCAATGGCTGCCCTGCCAGCGAGGGAGGAGGGAGAGGGAGGGAGCTGGCAGTCCATCCCCAGCCCCCCCCCCCCCCGGAAACTGGGAAGTCTACACCTTTGTTTGGGAGTGAATGCATGTGTGAATCTCTGCTTCACTGGCCTTTCACTTGTAGCTGTCTGCATGACCTGGTACAGCATAGATAATGTAACAGTTAGTTTGTAGGTGCTGGGGGCGACTACGGGATTGAGCTCTGTATAGGTTTTGCCCTACCCTGGGGCCGGCAGTTCCAACACAAGCTCTGTATATGCTTGGATGACCTGTAACTCTCAATAAACAAATCTTGCCATCACAAGAGTGTTGAGAGAGTACTTGCACACAAGACCTGACACAGGTCCCACCTGGAGGTGGCAACCCCCCTTCCCTTGTGAGAAGCCAATGCTTATGTAAACATAGAGTGTCACTGTTTCGAAAGGGGCTTTCTTCTATCCTGTTTCTGCTGAGATTACTTGTTACCTTCCCCCCCCCCCACGTTCTTGTTGCTGATCCTTTTCTGTCCCCCAAAGTGCTTTCATACTTGTTTTATGTTCATCTGGATTACGACCATAAAACAAATGGCACTTCCCCAAGCTTGCATCAGCAGCAATTTCCCTTATAGAAATGAAAAAGGGAAAAAGCTGTTGCAAAGAAAGACTTGGCTGGTTCTGGTTACTAGTTGGATTTAGGCTTTATGTCTTTGAGCATTTAATTTTTTAAAAAGTCACCTTGGTATACTTCTGCCCTCCCCCCCCCCACCCCCGCGGCCATAAAACTCACATATGCAAAGAGCTCCAAAGCAGTGCTGACGAGTGACCAAATATAAGAGCACTATAATCAGCATTGGGGGAGGCAGTTCGGGAGGAGTGTTTGGTCAAGACTGACCCAGTTCAGTGTTCCCTCTAAGCTGAGCTAGTCTGTGCCAACTCACAGTTTTTTAGCCTCCGGCTCACAGGTTTTCGTCTTAGCTCAGGAAGGATGACTCCAGAGCCAACTGATTTATGCAGGAGCCAAATCGCTCGCTCACAACTTTAATGCCAGTAGCTCACGAAGTAGAATTTTTGCTCACAAAACTCCACAGCTTAGAGGGAACATTGACCCAGTTATGTCTAGTTTGGGTTTTATATTATATTTCATAGTCTCACTTTGCTCATTGCTTTTCATTCCATTTCCCCAGCTTTTCTATCTTTTTCCCCACTCCAAAACAGTGATGATAAGGGTTGGAGAGATCCAGACTGTATTCAGTGTGCATTCCAAAGAATGGAACTGATTAGCCCAGGTGTGCCAAGCCACAGCTTGGTGCCAGCCAGATTTCTTTAACTCCCCCTTGCTAGGGATCTCTTTAAAAAAGGATTCAGTGACACCCCATATACTAGCAGAGAACAGTGGTTCCCAACTGTTTTGGAACTGTGACCCACAAGTCCAAATTTACTTTATATGGTGACCCGTCCAGGGCTGGCCCAAGATTTCTTTGGTCCCCTAGGCAAACTATAACCTTGGCATCCTTCTGTTCCAGCATTCCATTTTCTCTAGCGTCCAGGTGTTTTGAGAAACCAGCATCCCACAAAGGGTGCGGCTGCCCCCACTATGAACCCCCAAGCAAGCGAGAGTCAATCTCTAGGCAAGATGGCCACCATTAGGGAGGGCTGGCCTGCAACCCACATTTGGGTCCTGAGTGACCCACAGGTTGGGGGAAAAAACTGGCATAGAGAATACAAGTGTTTCAACCAAGACCCCATTTCTGAGTCTGTCCATATTGTGGTCTGTCTATATTGTGGTCATTCAGCTGTCTGTCTATATTGTGGTCATTCAGCTCTGTTCCCCTCTCCCCCCATCCAGACTGAGAATCCAGGAGGTGAATGATCAACAGGAGTGCAATTTGCAGCATATGTGTCCTGACACTATCTTTGTTACTTCCAGCCTCAGTTAGTTCTGCCATCAACCAGTTGCTTGCTTTTTCCAGTGATTCTTCCAGACATGTGAGCAGTGTGATGCTGGACCAATACACTTCTCTGATGCTGCCACTTTCCCTTTCATAAACTGGAAAAAAAAATTGCAGCTCCCCTCCCCCTTTCTTGGATCTAGCTTTTCAAGAATTTGCTTACCCCAAAATATGCATTGGCCATTTATTATTCCAACGTTATGCATACAGGTTTTTTTTTTAAAAAAAGTCTCCGCAGCGTAATTAATTGAAACATTTACATTTGGTTTATATATTAATACTGTCACCATCTATGCATGTGTGGGGGGGTGTTAATTTATGAGTTGGGTGTTAATTATGCTGGTGAATTTTCATCAGGGCCATGCCATGATAGCGAGAGTCCCTTGCTCCCTCCCCCTGTGAGTTTCGCTTGCAGGACTTTGCAACCTCTCGAGCCCCAGATGACCTCAAGCCCCAGGTGACGAGTGAGCCTTTCTGATAAGCGAGGCACAGAGGATGCTGTACTGTACAAATAGAGACAGTGCAGAAGTTTGAAGAGTCACTTTAATACTTTCCTGATGTCACATTCTGTGGCTCACTAGGTTCACCTTCCCTACGATTGCCTCGCCGTCTCTGCATGCTACAGAGACGTCCTTGGGTGTAGGGTGTGTAAACTCTCACTTGGCAAAGGACACCCCCCCCAAGGCACTCCCTCAAAACTTTCTGAGTGGTTCAAACAGGGGTCCATTGGAGCAGGAGCGCACAGGAGCGCAGCTCCGGAAGTGAGGAGCCCAGGGGGCGGGCACATGACCAAGCCCCGCCCCCTCCTCAGCTTCCGTGAACAGTGCAGAGGCGCAGCGCCCTGGGGAAAGCCCTGCTAGGGTCTTTACTGTTTTGTTTTAATATCGATAATTTTATCATTGTTCCTTTTATGACTGTGTGCTGCTTTTCCAGAGACTTGCTCAAAGTGGCATATAAATTTTCTAAGTATACCATTTTTTATCTGGGCACATGGCACATAAGTACTAGAGAAGTTTCACCAACCCTTCGGCAGCTTCCAGCCCATCAGTTTGGTGTAGTGGTCAGGAGTTGGACTCTAATCTGGGAGAACCGGGTTTGAGTCCCCACTCCTCCACATGCAGCTGCTAGTGTGACCTTGGGCCAGTCACAAGTTCCCTCAGAGTTGTTCTCTCATGAGCAGTTCTCAAAAGACCTCTCTCAGCCCCACCTACCTCACAGGGTGTCTTGTTGTGGGAAGGGGAAGGGAAAGGGATGGGTGGTGCACATGTCCTGGGTATCTCAAGTCTACTTGAAACCTGGTGGTTTCGGGAGCAGGAAGAGAATGAGGGCGTGTTCTTTATGCTTATTTTTATTGCACAAAGTATTGGATGGGGAAGGGAATGCAGGAAGAGCAGGTCAGTTTCACTCCCCTGTGGAGTGGAGCCTGAGGGGTGGGTGTTGCCTTCTGACACACTTCCAGTATGTTAGGGGGTGTGGCATATGCAAATGAGTTATGCAAATGAGTTATGCTAATGAGCTCCTGCACCTCTTTTTCTATGAAATGACCCCTGGGTTCAAGTATTGTGTAAGAGCAGAAGTCTCCAGTGTGGTGCGCAGGAGCGCCATGGCAGCCACCAACCCTTTTCCTGGTGCAAACCAAGTGGTTTTAGAAAATGGCCCGGTAGCGATTTTGCCCTGCAAGGCTTCTGATTGGCCCCTGGAGATTTGACTGTGCAGATTTTTTTAAAAAAACATTGCGTTGGCAGCAGTTGCCACCACAGCACAAAGATCTTCACTATGTGACTGAAGTGAAGCAGTGGCAGTCATGTTGTTGTTGACTCCGCCTCCTTCAGTAGCAATTTTGTGGCAGCCACTTTGTGACTGCACCCGCAACACTGTCAGAATCCCAAAGGTGCCTGCAGGCTCAATAAGGTTTGGGGACCCCTGTGTAAAAGTTTGCCGTGTTTTGGGAAAGCAATTTCTATAATACTACCAACAAGTCTTAGGAATTAACGTACCTTATACTCCAGAATTAGGTACCAGTGATTCCTAAACCATTTGCAGATAATTGTGCTTAATTTAATCACAGCTGCTCTTTGCTTAATTTAATCACAGCTAAACCCCCACCCCCCAAAAAAGTGGAAGCAAAAAGACTTACTTAAAAAAATGGGATCGGATACCTAAATGTTAGGGCTGCCAGATTCCCACCCCCCCACCCCCCGGGAGGGGGATTTGCGCACTTTCAGGCCCCAAATCTGCCAGCCCAGATCTGGCCGGTGGGGAGAGCCCACCACCAAAACTCCTGGTGTGTGGCAATGTGTCTGGCGCAATGAGATCACACAGAAGTGATGTCATTGCACAGGGCATGTTGTGGGGGGCATGGCGGTCAATCATTTAAGGGAAAACCATATATTTTTTTCCTTAAGTGGTAGAGCACCCCCTGCAACATGTTGTATGTGATGACATCACTTCTGCGCCGAAGAGATCCCAGAGAAGGACCGGACACCCACCCACCCCACCCACCTCGCCGGCATGACAGTAAGCCCCGGCTACCCTACTAAACATAGCAACATCTACACATTACAGAAACTTAACAGCTATGCCCTTAGGCCCATGATGGGGTGGAAAAGATTAAACCTGCTACAGTGTTCAGTAATCCAATGCACAGAAGCTGCCTTCAGAGACAGAAAATGATGTTTAACTTACTTTGTTATAACATGTAACTGTCTATGTCTGATTTAATTAATTGGACAGTGTTATAAATTGTTGTTTCTTCCTCATTTTTCCCCCTTTCCCTTGTAATTAAGCATCTTTGTTGTTCAGTTGCACAGTCGAGTCTGACTCTTCATGAATAACAAAACCTGAATTCCACAAAATATGGTCTCGTTCTTGGCGTGGGGGTCCTGGGGGTCCTGACCAACCTCTGGGCTTTGGCAAGCACTTCAACTTTTCAATAGCTAGCATCCCCCGTGCAGAAATCTAAAGAGAAACCTCACCCTAGCAACTCAAACGTGTTCCTTATTGCTCAAGTCTTCTAGTACAAAGAGCAGACTATCAGGTCCATTCTGTATCTGTAGGGTTGCCAACCTGCAGGTGGGGCCTGGAGATCTGCTGCTTTGAAACTGATCTCCAGACTACAGTGATGAGTTCCCCCGAAGAAAATGGCTGCTTTAGAGGGTAGACTCTGTGGCGTTATACCCCCACTGAGGCCTCTCCCCTTCCCAAACACTGCCCTCCCCAGGCTCCACCCCCAAAATCTCTGGGTATTTCCCAACCCAGAGCTGGAACCCTAATCTTTTTTTTTTTTTTTTGCATTTTTGCATTGTGTGTGTGGGGGCTTGCTCATGAGCATGTGTGTGTGTGTATGTGTGCCCATGCCTGGAAGTCATAGCAACCTCTGGCAACTCCTACTGGGGCATGGAGGCCATTTGGAGAAGTGGCTTGATAGCCTGCCTCTGCCTCCCAACCCTGGTATTCTTTGGAGTCTCCCATCCAGATACTTCAGCTGGCAGCCCTAATCCTGAGAAACAAACAGAAGCCTGACTCACAGAACTGCACTTCTGTCAGGTGGCCTGACAAAAGCTTCATTGTGCTTGCTTTCATTTTCTCTGATCTGATGAATTGCAGCCTGTCTCCCTCTCTGTCTACTCCCCCACCCCTCCTTGTCACCTTGAAGTATATTGCTTTCGAAAGTCCTGGACAATGTTACTGTCTTCGGCGGGAGAATGGTGACCCTGCATTCCTCCACGTCACCAAGAACAAATGGCCTCTCCTCCCATGCATCCCTCCTCCCTTTTTCCGGGCCAGTGAATGTCTTATCTTATTGTGAAAACCTTGAAGGTCTGTTATTGCCATCCAAGCCAGTTGTTATCCATGAGTTTCACACATCTGGGTCACCCAGATCAAGAAGGGAATTTTTACAACTTTCTCACCTCACCTTCCTGTGGGAATCCAAACGGCCCGATCCCTGCTCCCACGTTTTCTATTCTAATTTCTGATTGGTTTAATGTTGGGGTTCAAACGATGGGGAGGGTATATTAACTCTGACTGTTTTCTACCTGGTATCTCTAACAAACATTCGAGAACCTGTTAAACAGTATTAAGAATAATAAAGAACTTTGCTTCATCAACAAAGGTCTGATCTTTTGCTGTTAGTACAGAAGCCTCACAACCTCTCACTTTTACAGCTATGGTGAAGCCTGTTGCATGTAATAATAAATATACTTTTTCCCTTTAAAAATGTATTTACTTCACTTATACAATGTCTTTCTCCCCAATGGGGAGCCAAGGCAGCTGACATCCTCCTCCTCTTCTCTATTTTATCCTGCAAGGTAGGTTAGCCCGAGAGTGTGGGACTCGCCCAGTGTCACCCAGAAGGCTTCCATGGCAGAGTGAGGATTCGAACCTGGGTGTCCCAGACCCTAGTCTGACACGCTGATCACTTTTTCTGTATCAGAGCCAATGTTCCCTCTAAGCTGAGTTAGTGTGAGGCAGCTGACAATTTTTTAGCCTCTGGCTCACACATTTTTGTCCTAGCTTAGGAAGGATGGCTCCAGAGCAAGCTCATTTCTGCAACCCTGTCCACATGAGCGAGATAAGCTGGACGGGAAGTGACACAAATTTGTGCCGGCACAATTTGTGACGCTTTTGCGGGATCACACAGGTCCATGGATCTGTGAGGGCGAACTGCCGCTGCGTGACCACACGCAGCCGCAGGTGAGTTGGGTTTGTGTTTTATTGGCCATTTTTAGTGCTCTTATCTACTTCTACAAGGGATCGATGACTTGCCTCTCCACCCTCGGGATCATCTGATGATGCGCATACCGGGATGGGAGGGGAAAAACCCCCCAAAAAGCCCGCTCCCCAATGCCACTTGTTTGCGCTAGCGCGATCACACCAGGAAAGGTCAGTTCTGGGCCTTCGCAAACCATTTGAGACTGCCTTTTCACTGGTAGCTAAATAAGTCGATTCCCCACGGCTCAAAGTGGTTTGCGACACTTTGACACCGCCTGCAGGACGCTTCCCAGATGTGCTTGTGTGATCGCGCCACTTTGAGCCGGTGGGGAATCGTTCTTCTTGTGTTGCAAATGGGTGCGTATGATCGCACCCTGAAGTAGCCAAATCGCTCGTTCACAACTTTAATGCCAGTAGCTCACAAAGTAGAATTTCTGCTCACAAGACTCCACACCTTAGAGGGAGCATTGAAGAGCAAAGGTGACAAACAAGCAAGTACTGGAGCACATAAAACCAGACATGTCATTGGAAGGAAAAATGATAAAACCGTGACTGACGTATTTCGGCCATGCCATATGAAAGAACGCAGTAGAAAAAGGCAATTGTGCTTGAATTGGTTAGTGGCAAAAGCTAACTGGGCTACCCAAGAACATGGTGGCTAGACACCATAAATGTCGACACCAGCCCGAGCATGGAATGACTCAAAGAAACAGTACAAGATCAGAAAATGTGGAGAGAGCTGGCCCATAGAATCGCCAAGAGTCGGACACGACTGAGTAGCTAACAGCAACAATAACATCAAAACGAGGATCGCCAAGCTCCTGGTAGGTCTGGAGATCTCCACAATTGATCTCCAGACTACAGAAATAGAATCATAGTGTTAGAAGGAGCCATACAAGCCATCTAGTCCAACTCCTTGCTCAGTGAAGGAGATCAGTTGCCCTGGAGAAAATGGCTAATGGCTAATATGGAGGGTGGACTCTATGGCACTGTAGACTGTTGAGATCCCTCCCCAAACCCCACCCACCCCAGGCTCCACCTCCAACCCAGAATTGGCAACATTTGTGTAGCCTGCTGAGCCCTCTTTAAGTCTTCCTGTCTCATCCCTTTAAGTCTTCCTGTCTCATCCCTTGAGTGTTGTTAGTGTTGGAAATGTATGAGTTGCAAGGTCCAGCTTCCAGTCATTATAGAGTTAATCTGTTTACCTTCAGTGCTATTGTTTAGACTGACCTGGAAGGAAACCTGGCAGACAGCCAATGCAAGAAAAGCCAGTGAATGTAAAGGATTATTGATTGGTTAATGTATTCAGGTGATTTCCTTCTAGGGGTCAAGAAGAAGCAGATTCTCCATTGTTGTTGTGTGACCATGTGTCTCTAGCAGTGGCAAGCAAGATGTAGCTTAGATATGCTTGTTTGTTTGTAGGTTTCCCGTGTACCTTTTACCCTTAGAAATAAAGCATTTTAAACAGAAAGAAATGTCTCCTCTCCAGTGAAGCAAAGATCCGTTGCAAACTCTGAGCAGTTAAGTATTTTTGACTATTTTCCCCCAACAGTCAGTACCGTTCACAAACAGAATCTCTGTCGCTTTCCAAAACTGTTAAACAGGCTATAAGACCCTCCCCAAATCCGAAGCCAGTTCCTAAAGCCTTCCCCCTCTGTTCCTGAGCTCAGGAGAGGAGAGGAGCGGTAATCCCTTTTTAAACGATGCCGTCCAAGTTGCTGAGTCCCCAGAATGAGCTCTCGCCGGCGAGCTCTGTTTTAGTGAGCCATACATCATAGGAGTGATGGGGACCTGATGATGTATCACATTAATGCATCATGGGCATGACAGAACTCTAATGATGGATGAACACTACATCATCCACACAAAGCTCTCCAATCTGCTGTTCCTGTCAGGGGAAACCTTCTTTTCCTCCCTCCCCCAAATCACAATTTATTAATTGGAGATGTTTAGACATTTTTTTTTAAAAATGTAGCCTGAATTATCAGTATTGACAAACAGCACTCTCATACGTAGGCAGACACGTGAGATTTGTATTCCAAAAAAATTAATTCACATGTCACACCGTAACTTTGTTTTCGGTCAAGACCATGGCAAAGGAACAAGAATCCCCAAAACAAGGTAATAGGTACCATAAAGAAGTGCGTTTCTCCCCTTTTGACACTTCGTTGGCATCTTCGTGGAGGGCTTTACAGAACTCTGCATTGCTGAAAAGGAAGATTCGTGGCAAGTTATGCTGGGGGTTGATTTGCCCGGGCTCCTGAGCTTGATGGAAATGAGGCATGAGGCCCTATTGGCTGCGGAGAAAGCAGAGCAGCCAACCAGATGAGGGCAGTTGGCTTATTTTGCCCTATGGCACCCTCTCACCTTCAGCCTAGCATAACTTTGGGGGGGAGGGTCTTGGAAATTGGCCGAGACAAAAACCTCTTTTTTGTCTGTTCTGTGATGTTTCTGTGGGGTGTTATTCCCCCCATTAAATAGGACTGGTTGTTACAACTGGTTAGGCCCCAGCTAGATGTCAGGAATCGGTTGGGTTGCTTTGGATAGGTAGGGAGCCAGTTTGGTGTAATTGTTAAGAGGGTAGACTCTGATCTGGGAGAGCCGGCTTTGATTCCCCACTCCTCCACGTGCAGCTACTGGTGTGACCTTGAGTCAGTCACAAGTTCTTTCAGAGCTGTTCTCTCAAGAGCAGTTCTCGGAGAGCTCTGTCAACCCCACCTACCTCACAGGGTGTCAGCCGTGGGGAGAGGAAGCGAAAGGAGATTGTAAGCCACTCTGAGACTCCTTCGGGTAGTGAAGGGCTGGGTATAAATCCAATCTCTTCTCTTCTTCTTCTCGTCTAGGTTTAATTGGCAAGCACCCTGAAATCTGCATGACAGAGGGTATTTTTGGACTTGGCCATCATAGTCGAGTTGCCAGCTCCAGATTGGGAAATAACTGGAGATTTGGGGGGGGGGGGGGTGGAGCCTGTGGAGGGCAAGATTTGGGGAGGGAAGAGTCTTCAGTGGGGCATCATACCATAGACTCCGCTTCCAAAGCATCTCTTTTCTTCAGGTGAGCTGATTTCCGTCACCTGGAGATCAGTTGTGATCCCAGGAGCTCTCTAATGGTCACCTGGAGGCTGGCAACCCTAATTCATATGCCTTGTGGCTGGGTGCACCTTGAAGGAGGATGCTTGCGGCACATCAAGGGGCAGGGATGAGTTGGGCACTTCTCTGCACATAGGGATATGGGGATGGTGATAAGCAAGGCTGGAGGAAGCACCGGCTGAGTTTGGAGCTGGGGTAGATTGGCCCAGAAGGCACAGCCCGCCATCAAAATCATTGGTTTATTGAAACAAGCAGTGGCATAGACCCGCCCTTTACATCAGCTGAACACAGAGGAATAAATACAGTCGTTGGACCCATGCTTGGTGCCTTGTGTCTTCATTTGGGGGTGCTGGGTCAAACGTGAATTTGAGTTAATTCACTGGAAACGAAGGGGCTTACTGAAGTACCGATCAAAACATCCCTCATGCAGTGTTGGCGGAAATGAGATTATGGTTGGCATTTTCCAGATTGCCTTAATGTTCCCTTTTCATTCCCGAGGTCACCATGTCCCCCACTCCTTGTGTCCATATGACTCTGTTAACATTCCCATGTTGTCCTAGTCTTTCCTCAGTTTCCCCCCATTATTTCCTAGTTTTTACCCTTCCCCCCAGTACCGCCCCCCCTTGCGGAATGAATTCCCAAGTTAGCCTCTTGCTTGGAATCTAGAACTGAGCCAAATGCTCTTTGCCTGTTAGAGAATCTACCCTGAGCATCTGAGAGCATTTGACCGGCCCAAGTTCACCCAGCAAGCTCCCATAGCACAGTGGGGATTCCAGTCTAGATGTCCTAATTCCTAGTTCCAACACTCAAAACTCTGCTGCCCATCCACTCTCCTATTGATATACAGTGTGCTTTCTTGGTAATTGTATTACTTTAATGCAGGGGTCCTTTAGTAGAAAAGGAGGTGCAGGAGCTCATTAGCATAACTCATTAGCATAACTCATTAGCATATGCCACACCCCCTGACATCACCAGAAGTGTTTCAGAAAGGGAATGTCAGTTTCAGCCCCATTATACCCTATGGGCCATTGAAATCAATGGCAAAAACTCATAGGGTATATGAGGGGCTGGAAGAAAGGGGGTTTGAGGGAGAGGCTCCAAACTTGCAGGGTAGCTGCTGGGGCCTCTCCTCGAAATACCCACCAAGTTTCAAGAAGATTGGACCACGGGGTCCAATTCTATGGGCCCCAAAACAGGTTGTCCCATCCCCTCCATTGTTCTCTATGGTGGGAAAAAATGTTACTTTTTTCCTACCATAGAGAACAATGGAGGGAATGGGGGCAACCTGTTCGGGGGCCCGTAGAATTGGACCCCATGGTCCAATCTTCTTGAAACTTGGCGGGTATTTCATGGAGAGGCCCCAGCAGCTACCCTGCAAGTTTGGAGCCTCTCCCTTAAACCCCCTCCCCTCCAGTCACTTTTAAAGTTGCCACCAAATTTCGGCAGCAATTCAGCGGTGGGCCAAATCAGATCAGAGAATCTGATTTGGGCCATGGTTGCCCTAGTGGCTGCTCCTGAGCTGGCGGAGCTTCACTCTATCTCGCTCCGGCCCCAAAGGACCCCTGCTTTAATGTATAAAACAAATGCATTCTATTTATTTATATTAAATGGATGCCTATCTTTTTAGCCTGCTCATATCCCTTCTATTGTCTTTGCAGAGTCTACCCTGCCAAAGATAGATTACTTTCAGCTTCTCAAGGCTTGTGGCGTGAATTATGGCTTGTTCAAACCATGTGAGGCGGTGGGCTTTTTTCATCAGCTTCTGTTATTATAAAGGGCATTGCAACTCATTGCCTAAATGTTGTTGTGGCTGAATTTTATTCAGCATAGGCCACCTTGGTGTGAATGGATGAGGCCACAATAGCTTTGGGAGAGGAATGTCTATGGTTATTACAGGCTCAAAGAACTGACTGAATAGCTTGAGACTTTGAGGCGCCCTAGAAATGTTGCTCAGAACATGAACGGTTAACTCACAAAGTGAGACTGTGAGCAAAGTGGTAAAAGACGGTGATGCTGGATTGGGATTTTGAACTTCCAGGTGGCGGCTGGAAATCTCCTGGGATTACAACTGATCTCCAGGCAACATAGATCTGTTCACCTGGAGAAAATGGCCGCTGTGGAAAGTGAGTGATATGGCATTATACCCCACCGAAGTCCCTTCCCACCCCAAGCCCCACCCTCCTCTGGCTCCACCCTCCAAACCTCCAGGTATTCCCCAACCCAGAGCAGTGAATCCCCCACAGATACTTTGCAAACTTGCTTGGCATCAGTCAGGCCACAGACATACAGAGACACCAGTTGTGTGAACCGCCACCTCCAAGTGGTGTGATGCATGTGGTGGCGATGCCATTTTTATGGCCAAAGCGTCCCTCTTCCATTCTGTCAAAACTGCAACGAGTGTTCCCTCTAAGCTGAGTTAGTATGAGCTAGCTCACAGTTTTTTAGCCTCTGGCTCATACATTTTTATCTCAGATCAGGGAGGATGGCTCCAGAGCAAACTAATTTCTGCAGTAGCCGAATTGCTCCCTCACAACTTTAATGCCAGTAGCTCACAAAGTAGAATTTTTGCTCACAAGACTCCACACCTTAGAGGGAGCATTGACTGCAACCATCACAGCTTCAAGAGGCAAAGTTGTTTTATGCAAACACTGCTTCTACAGCATGCTATAGTGTTTAAGAGTAGTGGACTCTAGCCTGGAGAACAGGGTTTGATTCCCCACTCCTCCCCATGAAGCCTGCTGGGTGACCTTGGGCCAGTCCAAATTCTCTCAGGACTCTCTCAGCCCCACCTACCTCACAAGATGCCTGTTGTGGGGAGAGGAAGCGAAGGAGATTGTAAGCCACTTTGAGACTTCTTAAGATACACAAAGGTGGGATATAAAAACCCCCTTCTCCTCCTCCTCCTCCTTTTTTGACAAGGATGAACTTCAGTCCACTTGGTGGAACCACATACTCCTAGTCAGGGCTCGTTTCGTAGGAAAAGAGGTGCAGGATCTCATTAGCATAACTTATTTGCATATGCTACACCACCTGACATCACTGGAAGTATGTCAGAAGGCAAGAACGAAAGGAGAGAGAGAGAGAGAAGGAAGGAAAGAAAGAAGAAAAGAAGGAAGGAAGAAAGGGGATGGCTACTAATCCAAGGCTCAGAAATACCACTATTCTGGGAGGATAGCTTCAGTGGTGGCTGAAGCCTTCAGAGGGCTGGTTGGAGGAACAAGGACCTTTCCAGGGGATGGGATGGGGTCATTTTGCTGCAGCCATGACACAAGCAGGCATTCCCCCACCGTGGGGGGGGGGGGGCTGGCACCAACTCCCGGAGCTGAGCTTCCTCAAGCTCCTGCTCAAAATGACCCCTGCTCCTAGAAGAGCTGCCAGGAAATTCCTGGAGATTTGGGGGTGGACCTTGGAGAGGGTAGGGTTTGGGGAGTGGATTTAGTTTACCTTCCAAAGCAGCCATTTTCTCCAGCGGAACTAGTCTCAGTAACCTGGAGACCAGTCATAATTCTGGGAGGTTGACAACCGTAACTGAGGGTGCAAATGGATTGTGTGTAAATGAAAGCAGCCCCAAACTGACGCCTTCCTTTTGCACTCTGCATTTCCCCCATTCTTACTAATCCTGATGCCTATTTTCTTTCGTTCGCCTCCTCTTCATTAAACACCATGTCTGGGAAAACAGATGGTGTTTCAGTCTAATTCCGAGGCTCTCTGTTTTCATGTTCTCACATACTGGAAATTCTAATACCCAACAAATCTGTTTACGTTCATCAGTGTTTCTCCTAATGCTATTACCCTTTCCAAACCAATACTTTCTTTGTAAACTTCCCAGATGAGGAAAGTGAAACAATTCTGCAAATAACTTCAAAAAGAGAATTCTCGCTCCCACTTAGACAGCAACGAAACCTGTCATTCTCATGCCAAAAGACCTGAGTAATATTGTCTCCGTTTAATAGACTTTTTTCAACAAGAGAAAAAAAATGGGTCTTGCATTTTCAAGCAGATGGCACAGTTCTGAATCAGCTTTATATGTACTGGCATGTGTTTCTACATACATGCTTGTGCTTCCATTATCTCTCCCCCCCCCCCTTTTAATTAAAAGTTGGCACTACTGGGGAAAAAAATAAAAATATTTTCTCCTGCCTGTCGGCGCTTCTCAAAGAACATAAGAAGATGCTCTGCTGGATCAGACCAGTGGGGGTCCATCCGGTCCAGCATCCTTTCTCACACGGTGTCCAACCACTTGCCCCAGACTGCCAACAATTTATTTATTTTGAAGAAGAAGAAGAAGAGATTGGATTTACACCCCGCCCTCCACTCCCCAAGGGAGTCTCAGAGCAGTTTACAAACTCCTTTTCCCTTCCCCTCCCCACAACAGACACCCTGTGAGGTAGGTGGGGCTGAGAGAGCTCTTTCCCAAGCTGTCCTTGAGGGAACAGCTGGTACAGAGCTATGGCTTGCCCAAGGTCATCCAGCCAGGTGCAAATGGAGGAGTGGGGAATCAAACCCGGTTCTCCCAGATTAGAGTCTGCGCACTTAACCACTACACCAAACTGGCTCTCCTTGCCAGAAGGCTCTGCCTTTCCAGAGTCTTGTTCAAAGAATTAAAATAATACTTTATTAATATAAAAACAAGCAAGCCATTAAAACAGCCCCAGGAGTCACATAAAACCATCCATGTAGCAAACCTCCAACCAGCGGAAAATCATAAAAACAGCTGGAAGGATAAAACCCCTAAATGTAATCTCCTAGCACCAGTATTGAGATGTCTACAGTCTTTCAACACAGATGTTGACTTCAGTCCTCTTGGCTAGTAGCCACTAATGAACTATTTCTCCCAGAATCTATTTGCTCCCCGGTAGAGCCAGCCATGTTAGTGGCTATCCTGACATCTCTTGGCCATGAACTCTATAGTGGTTAATCACTCATTGAGTGAAGGACTTGCTGGTCATGGAAGCATCAATTCCCACAGTCTGTCTGAGACTTTTCAAGCTGGCACTGATGAATTGATCATCTTGATTGATCAACACAGTTTTTTGTCAACTTCGTATAGTTTTGCTTCTTGAAGAGACATGCTTTTTAGCAGTGCAGAAATGGAAAGATATACCTGGGTAGATATATACCTCTGGCTAATTATCTGAGTTAAAATCCATTGTATCTACAATTCCAGCTCCTCACTTCATTATGTATTATTATCCATCACTTCTTATTGAATTTGTACCCCTGCATAAGCTAGGATTATTTATGGGGAAATCGTACCTCATTTAGTCTAGTGATGACAATGAACATCTCTTTACCAAAACACAGAAATTAGTAGAAGAAATCTTAAAAAAAAAATCATGCATCATTTGAGAAATTATTTTTACTGCATAGATTGTAAAAGAACAATGTGCTTCCCCTGTGGAGTTAGCTTCATATTTAGGCTTTTTAAAATTGCACTAAAAGTTCAAGTAAACTGGAACTTAGGTTTTTGAAGGTTTACAGGAGGTATGTTTTAGGCAATCCAAGGGTTTGAACCATACATCCCTAGAATTTGTGATTTTCCTTTTCTCCAAATAGTAGACCCCCATTCCTGAACAAATTTCTGATCAACTTGCCGTTTGCAACACCACTAATGGTGCAATCCTGTGCATGTCTACTCAGAAGTAAACCCCACTGAGTTTAATGGGACATATTCCCCAGCAAGTATGCACAGGTCTGTAACCTAAGTGTTACATAAGAACATAAAAAGAGCCCTGAAAAATCTAAAACCTTTTTATAAAAAGTAAGATGTAATACAGCTGTGGAAGTTAAGAATATTCCTTACAAGCAGTTGCTGAAGTATGGAAACCTCCTGTCCTGGGATGATCTCATGCTGAGAAGTCTTCTATCTCTTCTGACTACCCACGGGACCTCTAAGGATGTGGATATACTGAGGCCCTCCTTCACAAGCCTGGGTCTCTTGAGGGTGGATTGCGGGGCGGTGGTGGGGGGGGGGGGTGTTGTGTCCTAATGGTGACCGCACATGCAG
Organism: Lepidodactylus listeri; assembly: GCA_029233225.1. Taxonomy (NCBI): domain Eukaryota; kingdom Metazoa; phylum Chordata; class Lepidosauria; order Squamata; family Gekkonidae; genus Lepidodactylus; species Lepidodactylus listeri. The sequence goes on from JARCFY010000006.1 coordinate 113,723,362, forward strand.
TCAGAGAAACACACGTGTTCGGGTTGGCTACCGGAGCTTTGCTTCAGGAGACAATAGCCCAGGCAGATTGTAAATCAGACCAGTCAGCCACCCAAGATCCGCCAGGGGACCTATGGTGTAGGCTTACCTGTAATTAACCCTATCAGGGAGATTGGGCATGGCTGGGGGTGCAGTTTAGACGGACATTTAAGCAGACCCACGAGCCCCATTCTCCAGTCATGTTTTGTACCATCAATAAACTTATGAGCTGATTTCACTTCAGTGCATCTCTGGACCCAGTACTTTATACTAGTGATGAGGATGGGATCCCGATGAGCGACATTGACTCCGACTCCAGCACTGCATCGAGCACCGATCCTCTGGCAACTGAGCAACGCCTGGCTCCAGCACCACCCGGCACCCCTGACCGCCCCACAGGACATCGCTCACCACATTGCTCCAGAGTCATAGCCGCCACTCTGGGACCGCTCATTGCTTTCGACCCTGCTCACCCCGAGCTCTGGGAAGCGAGGGTCAAACAATTAAAGTACTTTTTCCTGGTCCAGGAAGTGGCCAACACAGGAAAGAAGAAAGCCTGGCTCATCAATCTCAACGATCCACCTGGTGCAAAGCCTAATTGCATCCAAGATGCTGGACGGTTCCTCCTATGATGAGCTGATCACCACGAATTTTGCACCGAAACCATCCAAAAGGGCACTATGAATGGACTTCTGCACTCGATCCCAGAAGGCCAGAGAATCTGCAGTGGACTTCGTGGCCGACCTCCAGCATCTGGCAGTAGGATTTGAGTTCCCGTCCATCAAGGACACCCTCCTGACCCATTTTGTCTGGGAGGTCCACGAGCCGAAACTCTGCTGGAAGCTCATGGCCATCGAGGAACTGAAGCTCAACTCCACTTGCAAAGCAGCCACCATGTTTGAGAAGAAGCAAGAGGATTGCCAAGGATCCACAGTGCACCAACTCACAACCACTTCCAGCTCCACAACATCGGACGAGGAGGAGGATGTCCTGCAGATCCTCAGACCAGACCGCTGAAGACTGCCATGCCCAGCCACCACATCTGCACAGGCCAGCCTGTGCCCCAACGCAACCACATCATTTGCCAGCTGGGATGATCCCCACAAGTGCTGGACCTGCAGAGTCTGTGGCAAGATGGGGCACATCACCTGGGTTTGCCATTCCTGAACCTCCCAGCACACCCAAACCGCACAACTGGAGTCCTCTGACTGCACTCCATGACATCCTCCCACCACCAGGTACTGAACTTGCCCCAGGACACCCCCAACAAAATCCTTGTCTCCGTAATGGTAGAAGGGTCCCCCGGCAAGATGGAACTGGACACGGGGTCTGCGTTCTCAATAATTTCTGTTGACACCCTTCATAGACTCTGTCCACAGGTGGGGGAGTCTTTATGGAAGCCCAGGGGACTTAAGCTATGGGACTTCCAACAGAACCCAGTGGTGATCAGGGGGTGGGGCAAGTTCTGAGTCCAATACAAGGACTTTGAGGGACAATTGGACCTCCTGGTGATAAAGGGCAAGCTTTCCAGCTTACTGGGACTGTCTTGGTTTGGGCCCTTGGGACTGGGGGTAACAGGGGTTAACCACCTCAGCATCACAGACTTCCAGTCACTGTGACAAATTCCCAGCCATTTTTGATGGTGCGCTGGCAAATATACAGGCTCCCCAGTGTCCCTATACATAGACCCCACAATCTGTCCAATCCACATGATGGCCAGGTGACCTCCCCAGCAGTCCACCCTAAGATAGATAAGGAGCTAGACTGGCTGGTTGACCAAGGGGTCCTAGAGCCAGTACCTCATGCTCGGTGGGAAACCCCCATTGTGACCTCGATGAAGCTGAACGGGGATGTTCGTATTTGTGCAGATGATAAGTGCACTATTAACAAGGCCCTCCAAGACCATGCTTATCCGTTGCCAGTGATTAGCCATGTCCTTGCTTCACTGCTGGGGGCCAAGGTTTTTGGGAAGCTGGACCTGGCACAGGCCTACCAGCAGCTCCTGGTGGATGACGCCACTGCTGAAGCCCAGACAATCATAACACAGAGAGGGGCATTCAAGGTGCAGTGTTTGCAATTTGGAGTCAGCATTGCCCCGGGCATTTTCCAGAATCTAATGGACTGTTTGCTCAAAGGTATCCCCAGGGTCCAGCCATTCTTTGACAACATTCTGATAGCAGCCCCAGACGTCAAGACCTTTGTGGCCTGGCTACAATCCATCTTACAGCACTTAAACGATGCAGGCCTAAAGGTAAAAAGGGAGAAATGCCTGCTGGGGGGTCCCATCTGTTGAGTTCCTGGGTTTCACTGTAGACACACAGGGCATCCATCTGACCCTCGACAAGATCTGCACCATTGCCAAGGCCCCCACACCAACTTCGAAGGCCAAGTTTTTTCCAAGGATTTTTATGACTCCTCAACTTCTATCATGCATTCCTCCCCCACAAGGCGGCCATGGCAGAACCCCTTCATTGACTCCTTGACAGACACGCCCCTTGGGCTTCAGGTCCCCACCACACAGTGATTTCCAGGCTGTCAAGGGACTCTTAACGTCAAATGTGGTCCTGGCACATTTTGATGAGTCACTCCCGGTAGTTCTCGCGTGTGACACTTCACTGTATGGGGTGGGGGCTGTCCTGGGGCACCACCTAGCGGACAGATGGGAGGTCCCTGTCACATACTACTCTTGCACCCTGTCTGCGGCGGAGCACAACTATGTGTAGATAGACAAGGAGGCTTTGGCAATTGTGGCAGGGCTAAAGAAATGCCATGACTACCTGTACGGTCGCCCCTTCATGATTGTGATGGACCATAAGCCTCTCCTGGACCTCCTCACACCCGACTGCCAAACCCCCCAGATGCTCTCCCCAAGGATGCTCTGCTGGTCGATGTTTATGGCCAGCTACCAGTATGAGCTGGTCCACCGCCCGGGGAAAGCCATGGGCCACGCGGACACCCTCAGCTGCTTGCCGCTCCTGTCCTGTGACCCAGACCCAGCACCGGCCCATCACATTGCCCTGCTGGAAGAGCTTCCGGACTAGCCCATCTAGGTGAAGGATCTCGCCCACCACACCGCACAAGATTGCACCTTGTCCTGGGTCTTGGACTGGGTGGGAAGGGGGTGGCCCAGAAGCTGGGGTCTGAGTTCGCCACCTTCACAGCCCAGCACAACAAACTATCAGCGCATAAGGGGCAAGTGCTCTGGGGTGGTCGGGTAGTTGTCTCAGAACCGCTATGCAAATGGGTGCTCGCCATGCTACATGAGAATCACCCAGCATCATGAAACCCTGGCCTGAAGCTGTGTCTGGTGGTCTGGGCTAGACAGGGAGATCGAGGAGCAAGTCAGGTGGTGCCAGAAGTGCCAGGAATCGCGGCCAGACCCGCCCCAGGCACCGGTGCGACCCTGGAAGTTGTCCTACAAGTTGTGAGTCCGGCTCCACCTGGACTTTGCAGGACCATTCCAAGGTCAACTGTTTTTTTTTTTAATCTTAGTAGACAGTTACACAAAATGGCTGGAAGTGATGACAGTGTCCTCCACATCATCAGTGGCTGCCATCCATGCCATGTGGTGCATCTTCAATTCCCATGGCATCCCCGACACACTCATGACAGACAATGGCTCAGCCTTCACATCAGGGGATTTCCAGGAGTTTGTGGATTACTATGGGATCTGGCACATCCGCTCCGCTCTGTTCCACCCAGCCACAAATGGCTAGGCTGAACGCATGGTGTGCACAGCCAAAGACGCCCTGCACCACATGGACAAAGGCAGCTGGAACTACAAACTGGCAGCATTCCTGTTTGGCCAACGGACAACCCCACACACCATGACTGAGCGCAGTTCTGCAGAACTACTAATGGTTAGGTGGCTCACAACCAGGTTGGACCGCTTACACCCAGACCATACCCCAGAACATAGCACGGCCCTGGAGCAGCGAAAGGCTCCATGGGGGGGTTCTTCCAAGAGGATCCCATCTATGTAAAGAACTTTACAAGGGATCCCATCTGGCTGCCGGACCGAATAGTGTGGGTGACAGGGCCCCTATCCTATGAGGTCTCGGGGGAAGAAGGTTAATTGTGGAGAAGGCACATCGACCAACTGTGCCAGCACCCCCTGACCACAGTAACTGACACACCCAAGCAGAGTGAGGATGAAACCCCTGCCCCCGAGCAAGATGGAGAAGGCAAACATGAGACATCCACACAAGAGTTTCCCCAGCCAAGCACATTGGCCGACGCACACCTTGACATACCTCCAGCACCAGATCCGATGGGTGAACCGGAACCATCCCCAGGACCAGCCAAGGCAGTCCCCAAGCAGCCCACTGGAGAACCAGTAGTATGCCACTTGACCAGGGAACAGTGAAGGCCCACCTACCTAAGGGACTCTGTGTGCTACGGAAGGTCCAAACTATGGGGGGAGGGGTGTTATGTCCTAATGGTGACAACACATGTGATCAGAGAAATGCACATGGCCCGGCTGGGTGCCAGAGCTTTGCTTGTAAATCAGACCAATTGGCCACCCAAGATCTACCAAGGGACCTATGGTGTAGGGTCACCTGTAATTAACCCTGTCAGGGAGATTGGGCAAAGCCACAGGTGTGGTTTAGATGGACATTTAAGCATACCCCCGAGCCCCAGTCTCCAGTCGTGTTTTGTACCACCAATAAACTGATGAGCTGATTTCACTTCAACGTGTCTCTGGACCCAGTACTTTATGGGGGGGAGGTGTCCTCAGAAGGGGCTCCAAGACTGTGGAAGTCCCTTCCCAGTGAGATTTCTCTCGCCTTTTTTTCTTTTCTCCATTTGGATCAAAAGTGAGGTTAGGAGATAAGTGATTGAGGCTACTGGAAATAAAGGGATTCATTACACACCTTAGAAATGTTGAGTTTAAAGGAAAACACTTTGCAGTCAGCTTGGGATTATTCCACGCACCTTCCCCCAAATGATTTAATAATTCCTTATACAACGGTTGACACAATTCACTTGTCGGGAAACACTGACATTTTTTCAGACTTTAGCCACCTGCCATGTTTTTGCATGTTGTGCTTCTTCTGATGATCATGCTATCAGTGAGATCAGTTCAGACTACGCCTGATGGGTTCCATCTGTTCCTTCTTTGTGTGTGTTGTTGTTTTGCAGATGCTCAGAAGCTTTTCATCATTTCAGCAGCCTTGTTCACTCCACCTATCTTTGCAGAATGTGAACACCTTACACGAGAACCTTATATGAGAGTAGCCCCATTGGCATCAGTGGAAAAGGAAGGATTCGGGATCTTTGAGCATTAAAGAATCCCCAGCTGCATCCACACCTAGAAAAAATGGACCAGACCACTGTCATGCATATCTTCATAACTTTCCGATATAACAATTGTAATATACTATATGTGGGGAATCCTTTGGAGACTTCAGTGGGTTCAAGATGAAGTAGCCTGCAATGATCCTTCTCAACTGATATTCTACCAGCTGCACAAGCTCCCAGTTTGTTCCCTGACTCAATTCAAAATTCTGTTTTTGACCTCTGAAGCACTTAACAGCTTGTGGCCAAAGTACCTGAAGGACCATCTCCACCCAGATGGAGCTGCCTGCACTATGAGATCATTTGAGTGGGCTCTGCTATAGGAACCCATGCTGTCTTAGATATTTTTAGTTGAGACTTGTACAAAGGCCTTCTTCTTGACAGCCACTCAGGAGTTTTAAGGAGGGGGGGGCAGGAGCTTTGATGGTGCAGGCTTTCTGCCATCAACGAAAACCTATTTATTACAAATGGCTTTCAAGTGTGAGTTTTATTCCTCCTTTTTAGGTTCAAAGGTCTGCCTTTGAAGATGCTTTGGAAGCTTCAGCCAGTGCAGAACGTGGCTGCTGGATTGCTGACTGGGTCCCCCTGGACTATACTGCTGCCACCCCAGGACCATCCTTCTGTACCAGTCATGCTACAAGGAGTTTGTATCAGTCATGCTACCACCTTCCACATACTGCCCTCAGACAAAAAAAAAAGTTATTATAGGTTCTTCAGTGCACATTGCACAGTGTCAAACTAAAATACGATAAAGCTGAAATGTCTTCCTTTTCTCCTCTATGCAGGAAAAGAATATGCTCCTGAAAATTCTTCTTTGTAATATTGGTGTAGAATATTCTTTGCAAGTTCTCTGTACATGTTAACATTGGGTTACTATTTTGGTCAATCTGACCATCAGCATTTGACATTGCAAAATTTTGCAGCAGGAGTCTAAAGGCGACTGTATCTGGATTGTATATAGCAGCTAGTGTGTTTGAGAACATAGAACAAGTTATGTTCAGTAAGATCTTTCTCAGTATCTGGTGTGTAGCAGCGAATATTGGACAAGTAATAGCTGTCAACATTTGATGACAGAATAAGGCATGCAACTATCTTAATTTGTAAGCAGACACTATTTGATGGTAGAAATGCAGTGGCAACCCATATTTTGGTAGATAGAGCAGGTAGAACAGGTAGAGAAAGAGGTACTTTTCTCCCTTTCTCACAATACAAGAACTCTTGGGCACTCAATGAAGTTGTTGAGCAGTCAGGTTAGAATGGATAAAAAGAAGTCCTTCTTCACCCAAAGAGTGATTAACATGTGGAATTCACTGCCACAGGAGGTGGTGACAGCTACAAGCATGGACGGCTTCAGGAGGGAACTGGATAAACATATGGAGCAGAGGTCCATCAGTAGCAATTAGCCACAAAGTATAGATAGGAACTCTCAGTCTGGGGCAAGTGATGCTCTGTATTCTTGGTGCTGGGGGGGGGGGCAACAATGGGAGAGCTTCTAGTGTCCTGGCCCCACTGGTGGACCTTCTGATGGCACCTGGTGTTTTTGGCCACTGTGTGACACAGAGTGTTGGACTGGATGGACCACTGGCCTGATCCAACATTGGCTTCTCTTATGTTCTTATGTTCTAGATGGCTTGCAATATAACTGAGTAAATGTTGCATTAGCTTCATTCATCAAGCCAATCAAAACAAGGCTTACGTCAAATTTTGATGCCACGTTTTAAATCTAGACTCTGAATGCCAAATAGCAAGATCAGAAATTGGGCTTTTGTAATTCAGAAATTTTCTGGATTCTAAACATTTATGTTCAAATGCCCTCAGGCAAAAGTCCTCGAGTACCACTTGTGTCCTTGCTCATGGAAGACAGGGCATTCTCAGTGGTGGCACCTGCATGTAGAATGCCATTCCTCATGCAACTTGCCTTATATTACTGGCTTTTTTTGTGCTAGACCAAAACTAAGGCATTTTCCAGATTGCCGCAATGTTCCATTTTCATTCCTCTATGTTATCGAGTTTTTTTTTTCCTTATGTCCAGGCAATTTTGTTAACATCCCCATGCTCTCCTGATTTTTCCTAGTTTTCCCCCTCATTCCTTCCAAAACTAGTTTTAACTGTACTTTTTTCCCATTGTGGAATGAATTTTGCCACCTCGTGGATTGCCTCCCTTTCTGGGTGGGTTTCAGCAGCAATTATTTTTGTTTTAATTTGCATACCAGCATTTTAGGCTGAGGACAGACTGGCATTTTGCCCCGGGACAGCTGCGGGGGCAAAAGCTGTGCGGGGAAACGGGTGCGGGGCATCCCGTTCGCACTGGTTACAGTGCTGCGGGACCCTACCGGAGAGGAGGCGGAGTGGCGCGTCCACACCGCCGGCCGTCCTCTGGAGCCTCCTCTGCTGTGGCGCGCAGCTTCCGGCTGGTCCGGCGAGGCGCGCCTGTTTGCAGCGCGTCCAGACTTTCACCACCGCTTCCTGTGCGCCATGAGAGCCGTCCAGACCGGCAGGAAGTGGCAGCAACGTGCGCCCAGACAGCCGGAGACCAGTTCCAAGAGGTCTCCGGTTGCAGCGCGTGGAGAGCGGCCCGCATGCGGGTAAGTGCAGGCCACTGACGGGGGACAGCTGTGGCAATCTGGATGCCCTCTCTGCCTCCGCTTTAGAAGCGGAGGCAGAGCGGGCCAGATTGCCAGTCTGTCCTCGGCCTTAGTGTTTCAGTGTGGGAGGGCACTTGCAGTGCGTGCTGCTAGCCTGAAACATCAAAAGAAACAGGCGGCTGTGAGCTGTGTACCTGTTGCAAACAATCGAAGGAAATAGGCTGTTGTGAGCTGTGTACCTGTTGCAAGTCAGGTAAAGGAATTTGAAAAATTTGGGGGGATAGCCAATGAGAGAGAATGCTCAAATGTGGGGGGAAAAGCAATCATTAAGGAGTGAGACACATACACCTGGTACGATTCTCAGATGTGGTATGAATGCTGAAGCACTTCAACGCATGTTCCAAAAAAGGGAGGGGGCAGAAAACCAATCAACAATGTGAATGTGAACAGATGGAACACTGACAGAGAAAAAAAATGAAGAAAACATGTAAGTGTGTAATGATCACAGCAATAGCACAATCCTTGGAACTACCACAACACCGACGAAAACCCAGAAGGCAACCACAGTCTGGAAAATACCTAATTGTCTGCCGGTCTGTCTAGTGCATTTTTATTTTGTCCTTATTCCGAGAAGCTCAAGGCAGAGTGCATCATTTTCCCTTCCCCATTTTACTTAGGTAGGTTAGGCTAAGATCATGTGACTGCCTATCACAGCAATGTTCAGGAGGCCATTTTTGTACAGGGAATAGGGAAGTGGTGTAATGGAATGTTTTTTTTTGGGGGGGGTGCTTTTATAAAGGGAACAGGATTGCAGTCTATGCCACTGTTTATTGCATGCATTTTTTTTCTCTTACTGTATTGTTTTCTACTTTTGTAATTCCATTTTTTGCACCGACATATCATACTGGATACTTTTTTTGCATTGTTTGCAATTTATAATGAGTCCCATTACATTGTTTATTGGATGTCTTATTATGTTTGATTGCATTATTTTACACCATGCAATCCTCTGTAAAAATAGCCAAGAAATACATAAAATGACAGAGTATGGATTAGAACCCAGGTCTTCCAGAGCCAAGTCCCACTCTCTGTGCCACACTAGCTCCTTTAAAATGGCTTGGGTCACCCAAGCCCTTGACTGGACTTGATCTCCCACCCTCTTCTCTGCCTAGTCATGCTGTTTGTTTTATGCTTATCTTATACTGCTTGTTGCAGTTTTAGAATTCTGAGAATGGGTTTCATTGCTATTCTTTCAGCTTACTGGATTGTTACGTTTTAGCTGCCTCCGGCTGATTGCGAAGAGGGTGTATCTTTAAATAAATATTTTATTTCCACACTAACATGTAAGGCTGCGGTCACACACACTCAATAATCCACTTTCAATCCACTTCCAATGCACTTTCAAATTGGATTTTGCCAGTTCACACAGTGAAAATCCATTTGGAAAGTGCACTGAAAGTGGATTGAAAGTGGATTATTAAGTGTGTGTGACCACAGCCTAAATGAATGCCACAATTACTCTGCACTAAGACCACATGGAGGGAGAAACAGTATTTGCATCTTAGTTGCAAGCATTTGGGGTGACATTTTAGATCAGCCTTCACCCCAGGTTTCTTTCCCCCCCCCCAAAATTTTCCTTCTTGTTCGATCAGAGACATGTAATCCAGTTTCATATTTAATGCACACACATATTTAATTAAAATGATTATAATTAATCTCACCAACACCATTCCCTGTTGTAGGAACTGTGACTTTGTTACTTTATGTTAACAGTATCTGTTTCCAAATTAGAGATTGGGAATTATAATATCTTGCTCAAAAAGTATCTGATGAGATTTTGTACTGAAAAAGAGACCCCCGGGCTCCTAAAGATCAATTCAGATATCCAAAAGTAGCATATTGCCATTTTACTCCCGTGATAGGCACAGGGTACACCAGTAAAACGAGGCAGAGTTGCATCCTCACACAAAAACCCTTACCCTGGGATTACATGAGAGCCAGTTTGGTGTCGTGGTTAAGTGCGCAGACTCTAATCTGGGAGAACCAGGTTTGATTCCCCACTCCTCCACTTGCACCTGGCTGGATGGCCTTGGGCAAGCCATAGCTCTGTACCAGCTGTTCCCTCAAGGACAGCTTGGGAAAGAGCTCTCTCAGCCCCACCTACCTCACAGGGTGTCTGTTGTGGGGAGGGGGAGGGAAAGGAGTTTGTAATCTGCTTTGAGACTCCCTTGGGCAGTGGAGGGCGGGGTATAAATCCAATCTCTTCTTCTTCTTCTACATTAATAGGAACATGATTTCCTATAATTATTTATTTTCTGCATTTTTATGCCATTTGTCTGTGGCAAACATGTCCAAAGCCACTCACCTAAAAATGGGCAAATACAATATAACCATATAGCACAATAATAAAACAGACCAATTTAATTAATTAAAGTACACCAATTAAATAAATAAATAAATAATCCCCTGCACCCTCCTCCCCAAAGGAGACTCGGAGTGGCTTACAACATTTAAGAATACAATAAGTATGAATACAATATACATACAAATAAATACGATGAATATAGAACAACGAAACCAATTAAAACTTTGACTTAACAACACACTAGTCAAAGAATTAAAACAACTGGCTACCTCGCCAGTTCGTAATGTAACCAAAGGCCACACAGAACAAAGCTGCCTTACATGCCCTATGGAATGCTGTAAGGTTCTGCGGAGCACGAACTTCCCCAGAGAGCTGATTCCAGAGAGAGGGGGCAACCACAGGAAATGCCCTCGCCCCGGTGGTTGACAAGTAGGCAATTCACAGGCCAGGCACCTGTAGAAGGCCCTTTGGTGATGATGTAAGGAGGCAAGGAGAGTCATACTGGTAGTAGGATGGCCCCAGACTGTTCAGGGCTTTATAGGCAGGGGTCCGTTGGAGCAGGAGCACACAGAAGCGCAGCTCCGGGAGTGAGGAGCCCAGGGGGCGGGCATATGACCAAGCCCCGCCCCCTCCTCGGCTTCCCCAAGCAGTGCAGAGGCGCAGCGCCCCGGGGAAAGCCCTGCTAGGGTCTTTATTGTTTTTAATGTTTTGTTTTAATATTGATAATTTTATCATTGTTCCTTTTATGACTGTGTGCTGCTTTTCCAGAGACTTGCTCAAGGTGGCATATAAATTTTCTAAGTATACCATTTTTTATCTGGGCACATGGCACATAAGTACTGGAGAAATTTCACCAACCCTTCAGCAGCTTCCACCCCATCAGTTTGGTGTAGTGGTCAGGAGTTGGACTCTAATCTGGGAGAACCGGGTTTGATTCCCCACTCCTCCACATGCAGCTGCTGGTGTGACCTTGGGCCAGTCACTAGTTCTCCCAGAGCTGTTCTCTCATGAGCAGTTCTCAAAAGACCTCTCTCAGCCCCACCTACCTCACAGGGTGTCTTGTTGTGGGGAGGGGAAGGGAAAGGGATGGGTGGTGCACATGTCCTGGGTATCTCAAGTCTACTTGAAACCTGGTGGTTTCAAGGGAGCAGGAAGGGTGTGTTCTTTATGCTTATTTTTATTGCACAAAGTATTGGATGGGGAAGGGAATGGAGGAAGAGCAGGTCAGTTTCACTCACCTGTGGAGTGGAGCCTGAGGGGTGGGTGTTGCCTTCTGATACACTTCCGGTATGTTAGGGGGTGTGGCATATGCAAATGAGTTATACTAATGAGTTATGCTAATGAGCTCCTGCACCTCTTTTTCTACGAAATGACCCCTGACCATATGCATCCAATGCAATTCTCATCCTTATGGCTGGACATACACATCCTATGCCGTGTTCCCTCTAAGCTGAGTTAGTGTGAGCTAGCTCACAGTATTTTTAGCCTCCAGCTCACAGCCTTTTATCTTCGGTCAGGAAGGATGGTTCCAGAGCAAACTAATTTATGCAATAGCTAAATCTCTCACTCACAACTTTAAGACTAGTAGCTCACAAAGTAGAATTTTTCTCACAAGACTCCACAGCTTAGAGGGAGCATTGATCCTATGATCTACGTAAAAGGATGAATGCCCACCCATTGACTCAGTCTTTTGTATGGTTGCTAACCTCTAGCTGGGGTCTCCAGTTCTCCTAGAATTGTAACTTCTCTCCAAACTACAGAGACCAGTTCCCCTGGAGAAAATGGGTGCTTTGGAGGCTAGATTCTAAGGTGTTGCATCACTTCTGAGTTTAAGGATGTGCATTCAGATATATCCGGCCCAAATATATATGCAAAGAATTCCTTCTAATTATTTTCTGGATATATTTGGGTTTCTGGATGGCATCAGGAATATTTCGGGGATACCAGGAAATGGGTGCCAAAAAATTGTGAAAATATCCAAGAACAGCCGGAAATACCGAGAGCCAGCTTTCTAAGACTCCCCCAGGACCATTTTGCCCTTTATTTTTTCAATGTTTCTGTGTCTCTCCAGGGTTTGGTATCTACTTGCCATGTTGGCTTGGTATGGATTCTGCTTTTTTTTTTTTTTAATAGTTTTGTTGTTCTTTCTATATTATATTTTTTGCCTGAGTTTCTTCGTGTCGGGTTTGAGGTTTGTGGTGGATTCTCAGGTTTGACATGCCCTGTGATTCTTGAGTTGCATACTGGCTCAGATTCTCTGATTTTATTTTAGTTGGGCTTGCAACCAGGGCCCTGTTCCATTTGGCTTTCACAATTCTCTGGTTTTACATTGGGCTGAATTCTCAGGTTGTACATTTGTTGCATTAGGCTTGACACATTGTGCCGCAGTTCTGCTGGTTTCCTTCCTTCCTTCCATGGTTTCCTTCCTTCCTTCCTTCCTTCCTTCCTTCCTTCCTTCCTTCCTTCCTTCCTTCCTTCCTTCCTTCCTTTCTGGTGTAGTGGTTAGGAGTGTGAACTCTAATCTGAGAGAACCGGGTTTGATTCCCCACTCCTCCACATGCAGCTGCTAGTATGACCCTGGGTCAGTGACAAGTTCTTTCAGAGCTGTTCTCTCAGGAGCAGTTCTCTCAGAGCTCTCTCAGCCCCACCTACCTTACAGGGTATATGTTGTGGGGAGGAGAAGGGAAAGGAAATTGTAAGCCTCTCTGAGACTCCTTTGGGTAGTGAAGGGGCAGGCTATAAATCCAATCTCTTCTTCTTCTCCTCCTCTTTTTGAGCTTGTTGATTCTGTCTGCTTCGATAGCCTTTTGACCAGGAGTGGCTCTGCTTGCTGTTGCATCTTTGGCAATCTTTGCCCTGGAGAAAGCATGGCCTCCCCACCCCCACCCCAGCAAACAGTGGAAGATGGTACATAGAATTGGACCTCTTGGGCTGCGGTCACACACACTAAATAATCCACTTTCAATGCACTTTCCAACTGGATTTTGCCAGTTCACACGGTAAAATCCAGTTGGGAAGTGCACTGAAAGTGGATTGAAAGTGGATGATTTAGTGTGTGTGACTGCAGCCCTTGTCTAATTCATTTGAAGTTTGGGGTTTATCTAAAGGAAAGGTACCTGCAGCTCCGCTGCCATTTTGGTGCAAGTTGCTAAAACAAACGAACAAACAACAACAACAAACAACCTCTCCAGCCCTCCAGAAATATTCTCCATAGGGAATAATGGAGCTGAATAATATTGGAATCCTGGAAAAAAAAACCTCGATCCAAATACCAAACTGGTATTAGGAATTCAGAAACCTGGGAATACCAATATTTTTTGGCTCTCTGATATCCAGATATGAAAAATACAAAAAATTTAACTGCACATCCCTTAGCTCAGTTTTCTGCCTTCCACACACGTCACCTGCCCAAAGCATCACCCCCAAATCTCCAGGAATTTTCCAAGCCAGAGTTAGCAACACTAGTTTAGTTCTCCACAAAATTCTCTGCAAGCATCAAAATGGTATTTAGCAACAAAATCTGGTGTCACAATACATTTTTTTTTAAAAAAAAGATTTTAAATTGCCACCTGTTGATGCTTTTGTAAGATTGTAGCAGAGCTGGTGTCATTTTGCATCTCATACAGCATGGCTGAGGCACCTTTTTTGGCCCTTTGTTTTGAATTGGGGGCTGGTTTAAAATTGAACAAACAGGATAACACAGAAACTGTCTGATGAAGTTCTACTCAGAATGGAGTTTGGCTGGTAGTCCATAGTTTGTCATGTGTGTTAATTCATTTTTGATGTATTATATATTTACACACACATAGGCCCCGTCCACACGAGCAAGATAAGCCGGACGGGAAGTGACACAAATTTGTGCCGGCGCAATTTGCGCCGCTTTTGCGGGATCACACAGGTTCATGGACCTGTGAGGGCGAACCGCTGCTGCGTGATCACACGCAGCCGCGGGCGAGTTGGTTTTTTTTTTCCCCTGGCCGTTTTCAGTGCGCTTATCTGCTTTGACAAGGGATCGATGACTTGCCTCTCCACCCTCGGAGTCATCTGATGATGCGCATACCGGGATGGGAGGGAAAAAAACCCAAAAAGCCCACTCCCCAAAGCCACTTGTTTGCGCTGGCACAGTCACGCCAGGAAAGGTCAGTTCTGGGCCGTCGCAAACCATTTTAGACTGCCTTTTCACTGGTAGCTAAATAAGTCGATTCCCCACCGGATTGTATACTAACAGATTAAAATTGAGAGAGAAATGTGGTTTAAGAGGACCAGAATCCTGTTTCTCAGGCAGCTGTAATATTTGGCTCATGTGAAGTTAGATTATATATATAACTTTGTCACATTGACGTACACTCTATATTTATGCTACTATAAAAGTAATGCATGGGAAAACCTCATCAATTGGAAAGACGACACAGAATGTGACCTTTAGATAACAGGATGATGCATATGTGTGTCCAAATATGGGGCTATAAAATAATCCATAAAGCATATGGCAGAAGAATGGCTTCCGAGCAATGTGGCTATGTTCCACCGTGCTCAATTATATTGGGCTACAAACCACAACTTATCGGAATGCATTTGATAATGTGACATGAAATTACGAAAAGGTAAGCTCCAAACAGAGACCAGGGGCCGATGTTATAGGTATCCCAAAAGACTGAGACAATTTATTCTAATATCTTGTGCCTCTGTTTTATATTTCCCCACTGCTTTAAACCACACACGTCTTAACCCACAGAATGGCCCTTAAATAATGATGTAGTTGTATTATGAATGTGGTATGAATCAAAGCAACCCAACTTTGGGGGTGGGTATTATATATCATTAATCCTGAACACCTTGTCCATGAACTATTTCTGTTTTCCCACAAATAATCCAACATATGTGGTCTTCTCCCTAAATAGTACCAGATTCTGTTATGTACATGAAACACTGACTTCTTTTCCACCCTTCTCTACTATGGTGTAGAATATAGATAGTATATGTCATAACACAAGTTTTATATGTAGAGGAGACTGGGATTCCAATCCCTGTTCAGCCACAAGGCTTCCCGACTGACCTTGGGGCAGCTGGTGTTTTACCACCATTGTGACCTAGCTCCCAGAGTTGTTATAAAGGAAGACCTTGTACCCTCAACCCTGAATTCTTTGGAAGGAGGGTGGGATCCTAACATCATAACCTAATTCACAATTCATAACATGAGTCATTTCATATCACCAAAATTAATACTAAAGGACATTCTGGAAGTACTTCCATGCTATGTATGTTCTCTATCACCCGAGGCTGGTGCGGCAGTTGGTTCCCTTCCTGGATCGCGCGGACCTGGCCACAGTGATCCACGCAACGGTCACCTCGAGGCTAGACTATTGTAACGCTCTCTACATGGGGCTGCCCTTGGTGCAAATCCGGAGGCTTCAGCTGGTGCAGAACGCCACAGCAAGGTTGTTGATGTGCCTCCTGAGGCGGGAGCACATACGACCAGCGCTTGAGGCACTGCACTGGCTACCAGTGGCGTACCGAATTCGCTTCAAGGTGCTGGTATTGGCCTTTAAAGCCCTAAATGGCCTGGGTCTGACCTACCTAAGGGACCGCCTTTCCCCATATGTACCCCAGAGAGCACTCCGGTCTGGGGCCCAACATCGCCTGGCCATACCTGGCCCAAGAGAAGCCAGGCTCACTACCACCAGGGGGAGGGCTTTTTCGGTGGGGGCCCCTAGCTGGTGGAACGAGCTCCCGGAGGAGATCAGGGCCCTGCGGGATCTGATGCAGTTCCGCAGGGCCTGCAAGACGGAGCTCTTCCGCCAGGCATTTGGATAGGGGCCGCCGCCTTTATGTCGATCTGCCTCCCCCATGTTAACATCCAGTGATTACAAATGCTGCCAACGATCCTGGGGGTTCCGAATATTAGCATGCACAACACCAGCATGCACAATACCGTCAGATGTATGTTATCAACAGCACAGAGCACTTTAAGAATTGTAATTGTACTGTTTAATTAACGATTAATTTTAACTGTTTTAATGGTTTTATTGTGAATGTGTTCACCTATGTAAGCCGCTCTGATCCTACTGTATGGGGAGAGCGGCTAAAAAGTCGAAATAAATAAATAAACAAATAAATAAATAAATACATGCCAAGAGATAACAAACTTCCATTGTCCATTCCTGCCAGCCAACGGGTATTTTAACAAGTCTGCTATCTGCTAATGAATACATGGTTGTCAGACTCCCGGTCAAGTTACTCTCAACAACTCTCTCTTTGGTAGTGATAAGTTTATTGAGATGTATGCATGATCCAGAACATCACTTGTGTTAGAACTAAAGCATTTTGGCGGGTAAAGGCTGAATATAGGTAATTCAAACAAAAGCCCCTTCCTTTTCCAAGCACACGTCATTCACACAACACGCCTAGCATTGCCATTTCAACCAGGGAGAAGAAATATATGGTTTGGTTATCTACTGCTCAAGCCGGCACCAGAAAGCTTCAAGGACACCTTTCTCTGGGAAAGAGTAAGGAGGCACGACTTGCAAGAAAAGTTATGGCTGCTAAAAGTGAAAGATTCCATTCTCTCACTCATTCACTCAACCCCCCTCCCCGCAGGAATTCCCTCCCCCATAACTATGACAACCAAAAGCGAGCATAAGCTAGCAAGGTTTGACAATGGTTATCATTCATTTGAGCCCAGAGAGATCCCAGATCAGCTCCAGAATGATTTTGAATAAGAGTAGGTTTTATACCCCTCTTTACCATAAGGAGATACAAAGTGGCTTACTATCTGCTTCCCTTCCTCTCCCCACAACAGGCAGCTTGTGAGGCAGATGGGGCTAAAAAGAGTTCTGAGAGAATGGTAGACAAGATATTAGAAACAGCAGAGATGGACAATCTAACTTCAGTTTTGAGAGGAAATAGGAAAGAAGCCTTTGAGGATACGTGGTCAAGGTTCTATAAATGGAGAGAGGAACAGAACACATAAAATCCCTAGACTTATAGCCAAAGCAAAAAGAATTAAACACTACGCATGTATCTGTGAGCAAAATGTGCTTATTAAAATTACAAGGTGTAAACAAGAAACAAACTTTTTAGTTATAGTGAGGTCAAATTATTACATGGGAAAATGACATAATGGCTGAAGACAGACTTGTCTGCCGCGCCTCCGCAGCGCGGCAGACTGGGGCGGGGGGAATTTTCCCCGTGGCGCGGCATTCACACGCCGCCGGAAGGAAGCCACCTGCAGCGTTCAGACTGTGGGCGGCTTCCTGAAGTGGCGGGCAGATGCCGTGCGGCTGCCCCTGCCCGCGCGCGTTCACACCCGCTCTGGCGGGGCACGCTGCAGCAGCCGAGTACCACTTTGAAGTGGTGCTCGGCTGGTGTGGGAGGAGCACGGCACCGGACGCGATGCCTCCGGGCCGCCTCCTGGGGGCAGATGTGCTCGGCCAATGAATCTTCCCCATTTATGTATCAATGTTTGCAATGTGTACTGTCTATTTTGTATGTATGAAATTAAAAAAAAAAAAAAAAACTTTTCCAAAAAAAGAGAGAATGGTGACTGGCCCAAGGTCACCCAACAGGCCTAATGTATCTCAAAGTGGCTTACAATCTACTTCCCTTCCTCTCCCCACAACAGGCACCTTGTGAGGTAGGTGGGGCTAAGAGAGTTGTGACAGAGAATGGTGACTCGCAGGCTTCATGTGGAGGAGCGGGAAATCAAAACCAGTTCTCCAGATTGGAGCACACCATTCTTAACCACTACTACACCATGCTCACTCTCTTGTTGAGCCCATCAAACGACGGTTTGACAGTAAATGTTGGTGAAGAGACAAAAAATGATTCATCCACTGTACAAGCAACTTACTCCCAACCAATAAAATGGTTGACTAAGATGCAGTCACTTTGTAGAACGGAGTCATCCTCCTGTCCCAGTTTTAAGTTCAAGCACTGCACGATCAGCTCAGGAAGTGCACCATTAACCTCTTCTGTGCAGTGGGAGATGCTCTTCTGATTTTCCCCTCCCTTTCAGTGCGATAAATCAGGACCATGAATCATTCATGAATCCAACTGTATCTGGCATAGGTTATCTCCAGGTACATGAGCTATGCACTCCCAAGAGATTTGGGAACTCTATAAATAAAAATAACTCTACACATTTAATGGATTTCAGGTTCAGCTTCTGTTGGTCAAAAGGTGAGAAGGAGTTGTGGGCGGGCAAGCAACAAACCTTGTTTCCTTTTTAGTAGAATCTGGTGATCATTCCAAAGGGAAGACATAGTTCAGTCAGATAGCATCAGAGGGTTATGGTCATGCATAATATTGATACAATACTCTGTGCCCATACAGAACTGATCTTTGACCTTCAACCTGCGCAGTGATATTACGGATTCCGTATTAGTTCGTTATCATCTGTCCCAAATTCCGACACTCATTTCTGCTTTGAATCACTCGGTGTCATCGGCTATTAGCTTATGGGTTTTAATTAAGATATGAACAATGTCCCAAATTCCATTCGGTGACTTTGAACGAGTGTTGACGATAATGCTCAACGACGCAACGGAGACTTCCCAGTTTTTAATATCTCCAAAACGACATCCTTCCAGGGGATATATATATCTGAGCATTTCATTCACGTTTCTTGAGGGCAGGTGGAGAAAGGATATTTGAGGACGGTTAAATAAGATGAGAGTCTTCATTAAGTGAGGCAAATACTAAATGGCCCAGAGGGCTACATAAATAGAAGACTTGCTAATAAAGCAGAGTACAGTGAAGCTGAAGCAAATAACATTAACAATGCTTCTGCAGATTTACTAATTGCTGTTGCTTCCAGCAGTGACATATAAACCTGCAAATAACTTAAACCATCATTTGTTCTCCTTCCAAAAGCGCTTAGGAATAATTATATCATTTTACCATTGAAATTGCTCAACCTGCTTATTAAAGTGAAAACAAGCAAGTGGGCTTGAATCGCTTTGTAGATTTCTTGCTGGCGGTATATCACAGAAAACATCCCTTTTCTTAAAGGGACAAGGCTGTAGCAAACTGAGAGGCATTTGTGCACTCAAGATTTCTTCTAATTAACTCGTCTTTTGAGTAAGTACACTATTGTTCCAATGAGATTTTATTTAAAAAATCATGCAAGCAGCCCTGTAGCCAGGAATTTTTTGGAGGGGTGCGCTGGGGATGCCAATTAAATCCCCCTGGACCTCTCCCCCGGGGCCATTTTGGAGACTCTGGGAGCACCTTTTCCCCGGAGTGGAACATGTGTCTGTGGAGCCCCCAAGCTGTGGGGCCAGGAGGAGGAGACTGGCACTTGCCGCTGTGCCTCTCGGGGTGTGCCTCCCAGCAGGGTGCCCAGGGCTTCAGATGGCATTGTGCTCCATCCGCCTTTCTCCCTTGGGCACTGAGGCAGAGGCTGCCCAGCGGCATGAAGAGCCCACAGCTGCGGGATGAGGAAGGATTGACAGTGAGCTGGCAGTGGCTCTGCCTGTATGAACTGCCTGGTGCAGCAGGGAAGCCATTCTGGCACAGCCCATACGAGGTGCCTGCCCAGTGAGTCCTGAGCAGCTGTGTCTGGCTGCAGTGAGCAGAGGCTGAGGAGCAGGTACACGTGGTTGGTGGAGGTGGCAGCGGGGTCCCCAGCCACAGAGGGCGAGCCATGAGGATGCTGCAAATTCAATAGGGGCACTGCCCCCCACACCCCATTGCTGGCTATGGGCCTGTATGCAAGGAGCAGAGGCAGTACTTAACTATGAGCAGCATTCTTATATAATGGTGGTTCGATTATTTTTAAAGGAAAACACGCACACGCACACCTTCCAGCATTCCACAGATATTGAGAGGGAGCTATCGGATTCCTCTAAAAGGGTCTACAACAACGGTTTTGTCTAAAGTGATCTAGATGGAAGTCAGCTTTTTTGACAAAACTATGCTCTCATTTCTTTGCGGATGTTTCCTGATGGGCAACTTACCTGCAAGGGTCCAGACTGCAGTCTAAGAGAAGAATGAGGGTAAAACAAGATGGAGCACTGGAGATACATGAGTGACTATTCCAATTCATTTTTGCCCACACATGAACCCTAGCTACCAAACACAAAGGTCCAAAACACAAAGGTCAAAAATTCTGGCGAGTGCTTGGAAAGAATTCCCCCATGGTTCCATAAATGTGGAAGAACCACATTACACAAATTTCTCAGCATCTGCTCTGATATTACTCAGGTGGCTTGGAACCTGCTACATATGTCCTCCCTGCAATGTTCTGACATCAGAAGGAGGTCAAGCCATGGCAAATAGTTGAGGTGAATGTTGAGGTGAATGTGAATGTTGAGGTGGCATGTCTACCTTTGTGATCTCCTCTGACCAAAAGCAATGTGCTGGCCCAGGGTCTAGTCCACTCTACAAACTCTAGTTGCAGCCTTAGCAGCTAGGTCAGAAGCACTGACATCTATCACATAGGCCCTGACTTAACTTCCTAGAGGAGCTGTGGCTTCCCAGCAGTGGCTCTGCTCTCTGCTCAAAACAATCTATATGTGAGAAATTGAACTGATAAATTGAGATACCATAATGACAAAGAAAGGGCCTCATATGATTCGACGGTCAGTCACTTCCTGCCCAGTGTTTGCCATGGGAAATGTGTCAAAGGCTGATAACTGCGCTTCTACTTGTGTCTGGCTCAGTCGGTGTTCTCAGCAAGGTGTGTGCAGAGGTGTTGTAAAAAGGAGAGAGAAATCAGTTCTACTTTCTTTTCTGCTAGATTCAGAAAGCTTACTGTAATTAAGAGTAGCGATATTTGAATCTTCTTTTTAACAGGAGTGAAAGGCCCGTCCTGAGGGTGTTTGTCCAAAAGAGCGGAGAAATCCAATTAATGATCACTAACTCAAAGAGGCACCTGCTGTGTGGGCTTTTCAGTCTGGCATTTTTCAAGCAATTAATTCCGATGGCCAAAATGTAAATATTTAAGGATGTCGCCGAGCCAGCATGTTGAAGAATAATCTATATTGCTAAAAGACAGCAATGAAAGCCCTTTGTTAATTATGAGGTACAGATTGAACTAGGCTGAAGGAGAAGAAGAAATAATTTCCAGCACATCCTTCTTCATGACTCAGCTGCATTCTCCTTGACAAACAAGGACAGGGGAGAGCATAGAAAAATAATGTAAATACAGAGACAACGTCTGGCTGGTACAGTGTGGCCTTGAGATTAGCCTATACTCCATTTTCAGATCACCAAGCTAGTTCAGGATAAAGATCAGGTGTGCAGAAGGACTTGGAAACCACCTAAGGTTGGAAAGTCCCCCTGGCCACCAGCAGGGGGCGTGGGGGATAGGGATGCCAAATCCTGGTTGGGAAACTCCTAGAGATATGGGGGTGGAGCCTGGGGAGGACAAAGACTACAGTGAGGTACCGTGCCATAGGGTCTACGCTCCACAGCACCTGTTTCCGTCACACGAGCTGATCTTTGTAGTCTTGAGATGAGCTGTTATGCTGGGGGGGAACCCAGGTCCGACCTGGAAGCTGGCATCCCTAACAGCACCATATCTATTGCTAAGACCATATTCACATGTGAAATGAAGTTCACGCATTAATACATATTATGGTAGTAATCCCCATAATCCTGACAGGACCTTGTAAAACTATATCTATCTATCTATCTATCTATCTATCTATCTATCTATCTATCTATCATCTGTCTGTCTGTCTGTCTGTCTGTCTGTCTGTCTAAATCTTAGTGACATAGCCTTCTACAGCCTGGAAGGAGTAACAGTTGATTTACACCTAACTGCAGCAATGAGGTACCATCCCACACCACTTCAGGAATATCTATATGAAGAAAGCATATTATGTATCTACCATCTACCTACCTGCCTACATATCTACCTGTCATCTACCTACCTGCTTACCTATCTATCTACCCTATTTTTCTCCCCATTAACAACAACATCAGTTTATGAGACCATCTCTCATAAGAGCCAGTTTGGTGTAGTCGTTAGGAGCGTGGACTCTAATCTGGGAGAACCAGGTTTGATTCTCCACTCCTCCATGTGCAGCTGCTGGTGTGACCTTGGCTCAGTCATAAGTTCTTTCAGAACTGTTCTCTCAAGGGCAGTTCTTGGGAGAACTCTCTCAGTCCCACCTACCTCAAAGGGTGTCTGCTGAGGGGAAGGGAAGAGAAAGGGATTGTAAGCCGCTCTGAGGCCCCTCCAGGTAGTGAAGGATGGGGTATAAACAAGGGTCCTTTCGTAGAAAAAGAGGCGCAGGAGCTCATTAGCATAACTCATTAGCATTACTTATTTGCATAGAAGGAAGGAAGGAAGGAAGGAAGAAAGAGAGAGAGAAAGAGAGAGAGAGAGAGAGAGAGAGAGAGAGAGAGAGAGAGAGAGAGAAAGAAAGAGCTGGCAGAGAGGGGACAGCTATTAATCCAAGCCTCAGAAATACCACTATTCTGGGAGGATAGCTTCTGTGGTGGCTGAAGCCTTCAGAAGGCTGGTCGGAGGAACAAGGACCTTTCCAGAGGATGGGGTCATTTTGCTGCAGCCATGACACAAGCAGGCATTCCCCCATGGGGGGGGGGGGCTGGCACCAACTCCCGGAGCTGCGCTCCCCTGAGCTCCTGCTCGAAAGGACCCCTGGGTAGAAATCCAATCTCCTCTTCTTTCCCAGAGGGCCCATGTGACTCTGGTAGAGCATCTGCCTGTCCCACAGAAGGTCTTGGACTCAATCCCAGGCATCTCTTCTGAAGAGGATGAGGACGTGGGTGATACGAAAGACTTCTGCCTGAGACTCTGGAGAGCCACTGCCAGTCAGAGCAGACAAGACTGACCTCGATGGACCGATAGTCTTACTCCGTCTTAAGGCACCTTCATGTGCTCATATATGAGTTCCTATTCATGGAGCTTTTACACTATATCAGGAAGGATGGATTTGACAGGTTTGTATGGGTTCCTGCTGGCTAATTACGGGGGAGGACTCTTTACTTTTACAGACTTGGCAGCAGGCAGGGATGGCAGCACTTAAGCAGGGACCCACTTTATTTTATGAGCTGCTTCCTGCACCAGCTCGTTCCTTTGAGTGCAGCTGGAACCGTTGGCAAAATGTGATTCCCCGTGCTCTCGCAAATAAAAGCCAGCCCATTTCATTCTTTCATTCAGCATGGTGGGGATGAAAGTTGCCAAGTTCTGTTTCAGCTTGGGAAAGGGAAACAAACAGAACTCCTAGGTGGTCCTGAATTGACAGCAACTGGGAAACCTTTGTCATCCCTGTGGTTAGGTATGCTAGTGGATGAACGGTGATGAATTGAAGCAAATCCCGACATCTAGATCCTGAGAACCTGTGAGCCAGTTCGGTGTGGTGGTTAGGAGCATGGACTCTAATCTGGGAGAAATGAGTATGATTCCCCACTCCTCCACATGCAGTTGCTGGGTGACTTTGGGTCAGTCACAAGTTCTCTTGGAGCTGTTCTCTCAAGGGCAGTTTCTGTCAGAGCTCTCTCAGCCCCACCTACCTCCCAGGGTGTTTGTTGTGGGGAGGGGAAGGGAAATGAGTTTGTAGGCCGCTCTGAGACTTCTTTGGGTAGTGAAGGGTGGGGTATAAATCCAGTCTCTTCTTCCTCTTCTTCTAGGGAGATCTAGGGAGAAAGTGTACAGTTCATAAACTCCGGGCCTGAAGGAGGCTAGGTTGACAACCACCAGAAACAGGGCCTTCTCGGTGGTGGCTCCCTACTGGTGGAATGAGCTCCCAGAGAACATCAGGGTCCTGCAGGACCTTTTGCAGTTCCGCAGGGCCTGCAAAGCGGAGCTCTTCCGCCAGGCTTTCGGGGCCGCCACCGGAGGGAATGGCCCTTAGTAGATGGCGCGATGAACCATCTCCAGAACATCTACGGTGGAAGCCTCCTGGATGAGCTTAAGTTAGTGGCTAGTATTCGGTGCTGGCATGTTTGCTGCCATCTGTGATTCGACTGTTCGTAGTATTTTAAAATGAGTCAATGTTAGGCTGTGTTTTAACTTTGTATTTGAATGTTTTTATGCTGTTAGCCGCCGAGAGCCGGTTCGCTGGCTAGGCGGGATATAAATCGAAATAAAATAAAATAAATAAATAATAAAATTCATCAAAGTAATTCTTAGTCTAATTTGCTGTCTCTTGAAAATTATCTTTTCAGCGTAGGAGAGGCATCTGCAGTTGTTGCCAAGAGGCCGGTCCAGGTTGCACTGTTAAGGGACTCTGTAACTATCAGTGCCTTGCTGGAAAGTGAAGTGGGTGCCGGGGCAATGGACAGAGCTGTGGTCCTACATTGAGTGCCCCATGCTGGACTATGGACTTCATACTGTGGCCAGGGCAGCTGTGCACCACAGGTGCATGCCAAGCCAGATCTGGACCCAAGACTACAGAAGACTTCTGCCCATGCTGCACTCTGTACGTGCACCAGTACCGTGATGCAGACCAACAGCCCTGGTCTCCATGAATGCAGAAACAGCAGCAGACCGGAGAGGAGTCATGTTCTGGAATGAGGCCAGATGTTCCTCCAAAGAAGCCGTGAAAGGACTGCTTCTCCATCACGCCTCACATTCCTTTCCCCCCCCTTTGAGTCGTCCTCAAACAAGGGCTGCTGCCCAGCCAGCAACAAAAGATGCCATTGAGGCCTCCTGCCACCGTTCCAGAAGGCACCCACGATAAGCGTTGAAATGTTAAAGTGATTGCAGCCTCTTTTCCCCTTCCCTCGTCACACCCCTTCTCCAAGAGGTGTCACTCCCTTACACAGATCAACCCTAAACTGACCAACCTTCGTTTCTTTTGTCCTATCCATCCAAGGTGTAGTTTTTTTTCCCCTTCTACATTTCTTGGGAACCGTTGGCCACCCGGCTCTTGCCTCAGGTCATACAACTGGCTAGTTAAAGGAAACTCTCTGCACATGGAGTGGAGCTCTCACCCCCACCCCACCTTTCAGGTTCCATCCCTGATCAATTTGGGACCACTCCACATGTGTTGCTGGCCATCTCATGATCCACTCCCCCTCTCTTTTCCCTCTCTTTTCGCTGCATGGTCTACTCATCTCACTGGACAGGTAACGTATCACCCACCAATAATATTCCTGCTAATGCCAAAGTCGCTGTCTTTTTCCTGCCTAATTTTCCTAGTACTGTATTGAGTGTGTATGTGTGCTAGTCATTTTTGTATGATTGAAAATTATTAAGCAAAAGACCAGATATCACATCAACCTGGTCTCCTCGTCTGTTCATGGGCTCTGGGAATTCTGACTCTGGTATACACAGGTTGTGTCCCTATTTGCCAATTTCTCTTTGATATCATAATTCCCGCAGCCTGATAAGAAATAAGGCAATTTGGCTAACGCAGTCACAGTGGAATAGAGTAGTAACACAGGAAAATGAAAACCACTAGTAGGCCTTCCGTTTTCATGCTATGAACTTTAATTTGGGTCTCCCTCATTTAGAGGTAAAATATATCAGCACAGAGTTCATTATGAGTTTTACTGTATTGCCAAGCAAGAGACAGTAACAAAAAGTCTCATTTATGGTTTACAATTGTACCGTGCCACTGCTACATACACTTCACTGTTGGGAGTTTAATTGTTTGCTTTAAAAAAATAAGATCCGCTTCACTAGCTCTTATAACAAAATAAAAAAGGGATCCTCTGAGAGACAAAGAAAATAAGGTGGTCTGATCCCCTGGGAAAATGGACTATTATAGTCTTTTGCCAAACAATTCATATTTGCACATATATCCAACCATACAATTCCCTACAAAACAACATTTCTCTTTTGCAGATGAGGAAGCAGCACTTTAAGCTAAATCCTTCATCCTACTATGAAACCTCACTTTGCCCCCTACACTGTTCTTGAGGGTCCACTGACAACCCCCAGCAGAACATTTCAGGAGGCTCAGGCAGCTACAGCAGGAAGGGGAAGCAGAAGATCCCATTATCCAAAGGCGGCAGGTGGCTGGATGCATGCCACTGTTCGTCATCTGGAAATGAGAGCTTTTGAATGGGAACAGCCAATTTTCCAAGGGCACAAGGACTTCCATGCGTGGAGCACAACTTCCTTGCCTCTTGTGGCAACATAATATGCCTTCTCCCCAAATCCCACTTTGGGGTGAGGGAACCCCCAGGAATAGGATTTTGGACTGCCACAGGAGGAGGGAGGGAAGGAAGTTATATTCCTTCCTTCCTTCCTTCCTTCCTTCCTTCCTTCCTTCCTTCCTTCCCTTTATTTATATCTCGCCTTTTACTCCAAATGGGGACCAAAGCTGCTGACATCATTCTCCTCTCCTCTGTTTTTATCCTCACAAACAACCCCATGTGGTAGGTTAGGCTGAGATTGTGTGACTGGCTGAAGGTCACCTAGTGAGCTCCCATGGCACAAGTGGGGATTTGAACATGGATTTCCCAGATCCTAGTCCAATACTGTTTCTGTAACCACTACACTATGCTGGCTATTCTGTGGGTGGAAATCCTTGAATCCATGGAAAATCTCTGATGGATCCAAGCCAGTGTGACCTACTTATTACTTCCCTGAGATAGGAGACTCAAGCTCAGATCTCCCCTCAGGGCCAAACTAGACATGGCAGCATCCACGTGGACGCGGCTGCCATTTTGAAGCAGTCTGAAAATGCTGCAGTGCAGGAAGCTGAGGTACTTTTTCCCCTCTCTCTCTCTTTTTTTTAAAAAAATAATTATTTTATTGATTAACCAGAACAAATATACAAAACATACAATACTCTAATATGAGAAGTTAGAATTAAGAACTTATTTATAATTGGAGGGAAGTGAAGGGGAAGTAACAATTATTTTAACTCAATTAATTCAACAACAGGTCATAATCCTTCCTGTCTGGGATAATATTATTGCACTTGAGATATTCTAGCACCATGTTCCACCCCACTTCCTGATTAGCTTTCCATTTATTTATAACACTTTCCTCAAAAGGCTGCGGTACTTTGGGTGTCCACCGGTGCTTTTTCAAGAGCTGAAATAACTGCAACTCCCTCCCCATACACACACACATAGCCTTTTCAGCACTTGAAATGGTGTGTGTGTGTGGGGGGGGGGGAATGCAGGCCTGATCCCTTGTGGATGTCGTCATGCCTCGTTTGGTTCTCATCTATGAAGTTCCCTGGGTGACCTTGGGCCAGTCAGTCTCCCTCAACCTAACTCCTCTCACACAGGATTGTTCATGATGGGTAGCCCTGTAAGTCTGTCTGTAGCAGTAGAAAAGAGCAAGAATCCAGTAGCACCTTCAAGACTAACAACATTTGTGACAGGTTATTACGAGCTTTTGGTACTTTCAGAGTTCAACTTGCAATACAACACAGGTATTGTGTTGCAAGTTGAACTCTGAAGAAACCAGGGATGAGATCCAAGTGTGGAAAGGACCTTTGTGAGTCGCTGCGCACTTCTTCAGATACCTCACGAAAGCCCCGACCTTGCCACAAATTTTGTTAGTCTTTAAGGTGCTAAAGGCCCCTTGCTCTTTTCTACTGCTACAGGATTGTTGTGAGGACAAAATGGAGCAAACAGAAAACATTTATGCCACCTTGCGCTCCTCAACGGAAGGGTGGGGAATGTGTAAAAGATAGACTGAAATGACACTGGATCCTTATACAAATGGGAGCAGTTTTGAAGCAGATGCTTTAAAAAAAAAAAAAAAAAGTATAGCTCGGAGAATGCCTTCCATTTTTTTTTTTAAAGTACGTGGTAACGCTGCTATGTTTTGGATACCATGTTAGGCATAAAAAAGGAATAATTGAAATTTGCCTATTCCAGGGGTGGGCAATTGTTTTGGCTTGGGGGACACTTTGTGGGAGCGGAGGTTAGCGGAGGGCCGCACCTTTTAAAATGATTGCATTCATTACTTAACTTTGCATTTCAGAAAAGATATGAATTGTATCATAAAAATCAATAAATATAAATAAAATAAAATAGTGGTAGTTTTATTCCATTTATTTATTGTGCTAATTTCATATCGTCTATAGCTGCAAGCACATTTAATTTTAGAATCAATTTAATGAGACAAATGTATCCTATCACACTTTTCTACAGTTTTTTTTTAAATCAGGAGTGAGATTGCTTGTTGAGATTCTCATCACAGCCTGCAAGTTAATGTCTGTCAAAGAGCATCTATATTTACTCTTGTTAATCTTCATGTCTAGACGGGCCGCAAAAAACTCTGTGGCGGGCTGCATGTGGCCCGCGGGCCGCCATTTACCCACCCCTGGCCTATTCATTTTTAAAGGAAAAGACTTTCAAGCAACAACTGCTGTAATATAGAATTGTTGACTTTAACTTGTGTTGTGTGTGAAGTGCCATCAAGTCTAGGTATTGATGCCTTCCAAAATGCCCTTGCTCAGGTCTTGCAAACTGAGGGCCTTTGTGGCTTCCTTGACTGAGTCAATCCATCCCTTATTGGGTCTTACTCTTTTTCTGCTGCCTTCAGCTTTTCCTAGCATTATTCTCTTTTCCTAGTGACTCCTGTCTTCTCATAATGTGACCAAAATACAGTAGCCTCAGTTTAGATATTTTAGCTTCTGGGGAGAGGTTTGATTTAATCTCAGGGTTGCCAGCGTCCAGATGGTGGCTGGAGATTTCCTGGAATTACAATTGATTTCCAGGTGACAGAGATCAGTTCATCTGGAGAAAATGGCCACTTTGGAAGATAGACTGTATGGCATTAAATCCCATTAAAGTCCCTCCCCTCTCTAAGCCCCACCCTCCTCAGGCTCCACCCCCCAAATCCCCAGGTATTTCCCAATCTTGAGCTGCCAACCCTATTTGATCTAGACCACACTGATTTGTCTTTTTGGTGGTCCAAGGTATCCATAAAGCTCTCCTCCAATACCACATTTTAAATCAATCAACTTTCTTCCTATCCGCTTTCTTCATTGTCCAGCTTTTGCACCCATGCATAGCAATGGAAATACTATGGCATGCATTAACTTGATCTTGGTTGCAAATTATTTTTAAGGACTACTGCAGAATATACTCCATCAGCTCTGTATTGTCTTGAAGCTCCTCTCACAAACAGCAGTGGTTCACATCATTTTGAGTGAATTTCTAAGTAAGCTTGATTGTACAGTTTGCTTTTGAACACTCGCTTTATATTTTTTTCCCCTGACCAAAGGCCTGTCATAGACTTAACAATACACCAGGTCAACAAATTGCACCTTATTGTACAATAGCAATGTTTGACTCATATTATATGATCAAGACTTCAATCAAGAAACACAGCGCTGTCTGACATACTGGCTTAGTACTCAACTACTTGCTTGGGGAAAGCACTTCTGCCTGAAGAAGGGGGGCATTTTCCCCCTCCCACTGGAGACCGACCTCCCCATTGCCCTTCTGCACCAGGTTTTCAGAGGGCACATGAGCTGCAGTGGAAGGGAGAAGACTGGAAAATTCCCTTCTGTGAGAATTGCTTTACTCATGTAGAAACTCTGCATTTCTTGTCAATCCTCTGTGTATTAATTGCACTTGGTTGCTCCTATCATTATCTCCTTAGCCCTTTTAATGAATTGTTCTCTTTCGTCCTCAGCTAATTCATCCTGAAAATGAACTATCGAGCTAAGTTATGAATCTTCCTTTTATACAGATAAGGAGAGAAGGAGAAGAAAGTAACTCTTCAGCAAGGCCAGTTACGAATGTAGCTTGCTTGTTATAAGTGCAGAAATCAACTTGCCAGAGGTGTACACCATAGATCATGAGTAGGAATATGGGGTTGGGGTTGGGGAACACCAACAATTACACAGAACTGATCCCCACATTTTTAAATGCATGTTAAACACTATTTTCTTTCCTGAGCAGAAATGCTTAGGCTGTGATTACATGCTCCTTTAGATCGGAAATAGGCGCAAATGCCTGACAGATCTAAAGGGAGCGATCAGACGGCAACATCTGGGAAGCATCCTGCAGTCATAAGCAACCTGTGCTGCTCCACCATGGAAGCAGAGTTAAAAGACATCGGGGAAAGTCTGGTCCTAATGCTTGCTGACAGGCCATGGACAGACTTTCCCTGTCTGATCACTCAAGCACACTCTCATGCCACTGGGATGGTCTGATCATGCCATCCTGACTCCATGTCGTTTCCCCCCCTTTGCAGTATGTGTATCATCACATACTCATGGGAGACCCTCAGTGCAGAGGTGTGATTCCTTGTTTATGCACAAGGGAAACAAATGGCAACAAAACCCCCACAACTCACCCACATTTGCATCTGATCACACAGTGACAGGCTGTTCCCACAGCTTCAAAGAGATGTGTGATCTTGCAACTGCGTGTCAAATTCATCCAGAAGAAATAGCTTCTCTTTCCCTCCACTTCAACTGGCATGTGTGACCCCAACCTTAGTGGGGTTTAAAAAAAAAAAGATGTTAGAATGATACAGAGTACTTTCACATTTTGGGGTATAATCTCAGGCTTCCCAGAGCTTCCTGTCAAGATACCACACAGATAATCTCTGTATCTTTATTCCAGATCATTTTAAGCCTTCTATTTTCAATTTCCATCCCTGAAAAAACATTATGTTACAAGACTGTCGAGAAAAATGGGAAACCAAAAGATTTTAAGATTTGCCATTGTGCTAATTAGGGTTGTATGCTGTGAAAAATGTCCCTTTTGGCATCATGAGGAATTTCAGGTCCCCAGCTTCTGCTTAAATACACGTTCTATAGCCTACAAATATTGCCACTTTGAACACTTTCCAGGTCATTAACAGCATGTTAAAGACTCTATGAATATATTTCCAAGGATGCTACCTATCTTTTATTGCCAGTTATTCATCTTTCAAGAAGGAGTCCAGAAAGAAGTTCTGGAGCAAATATGTATATAAGGGAAAACATGACAATGTTTAGACAGTGTCTGGTGTACAAAGAAGATGAGAAGAAGACCCTAAAAGGGGCAGCAAGAAGTCAGTTAGATAAGGTCAGCTCCTTTGCTTTTGTTAAGTGTCACTCCTTGTCAGTCTCCAGATAGCTACTCTTAAGGCAATATCCTGCTTCATCTCAGAAGTTCCATACTTAGGCCGCGGTCACACGGCCATTAAATGTGGGAGGAAGGGCTATTTCCTCCCACATTTAAAGGGGCCATCCACAACGGCTGCAGAAAGTCCCGCGCCGAAGCGGGCTTAAATGCGGGTTGCTCCCGCATTTTCCAACCCCGGGAAAATCAACAGTTTTCCCGGGTGTTGCGGGAGGAACCCACATTTTAGCCATCTGGCCAGCCCTCTCTCACAATCGTTGCGAGAGCAGGGCTGTCCAGATGGTTCCGTCGGCCATCCCCCCCCCCTTTTACACTTGGGCAGTCAAGCGCCCAAGTGTAAAAGGGGGAAAAAAACCCCAAACTTACCTTTGCCGCCACTTCCGCCGCCATCTCTGCTGCTTCTGTGGCTGCCACCGCTTCCACCGCTGCCGGCTCTAATGCGGCCACCGCCGCTTTCACCGCCGCTGCTTCTGCTGCCGCAGGGGTTGGGATGTGTAGACATCCCAACCCGCAGTAGAAAAATGCGGCCCCTTTAAATCCGGGAGGGCTCCCGGATTTAAAGGGCCCGTGTGACCGCAGCCTTAGTCTTACTCTCTCTCAGACAGATATGTAGTTAGCCAATGGTCCCTTTAAGCTGTGGAGTCTTCTGAGCAAAAACTCTACTTTGTGAGCTACTGGCATTAAAGCTGTGAGCAAGCGATTTGGCTACTGCATAAATTGGTTTGCTCTGGAGCCATCCTTCCTGAGCAGAGACAAAAATGTGTGACTCCCCCCCGCCGGTAAGGTGAAGAGACTTGGCAACCCTAGGTTTGTAGCCATCTGACACCCCAAATTGTACCCCATATAAAATCCCTTTCCCGCTTTCCCTCCTCAGTCTTAGCACAGAAATGTTTAGAGAATGTATAGTAAACTGACTACAATAAACTAAACCTGCTTAAGGACCGTTGTTGAGTGCTGATTACTAGAGACTCCAACAGTTATGACTGTCAATTAAAAAAAATCAAAATTATAATCCAACTGTTTTAATTAAATTACAACTTTAAAAAAAAAACATGCATCACAAAACAACAATCTTTGGTTGCAAAATTGCCCTTGTGTACGAGGAGATGTCACACAGTTACAAGCATCATTGCTATGACCAGACATATTTAAAAATCACATAAAATACATCTAAAACAAACAAAACCAAACATGCTTCAGCTGTGACATCTTCCTCAGTGGTTTAGATCTTCATCCATACATATCGTATACTGTTTTTTGTTAAAATTACAACAAGCCTGACCAAGGCACTAACATTCAGATGCATTATTTTATTTTATCTTTACAAAGACTAAGTATCTTCCTGTGATGGATTGCATTTAAAACACTGTTTTCCTAATGCAGCAAAATCAGAGAAGAGAGTTGAATAGTAAACTCTTTTCCAGAATGTTGAGCTTGAGTGACAGGCTGCTCCTTTTCTCTGATTGGCCAGCACCAGCTGAGGGAAATATAAGATCAGCCGTGTGCTGAGGGGAGAGTTAGTTCATTTTGAGTTGAGTGGCAGCTACTGTTCAGTAAAGAAAAAGTTCAGCTACAGGAGTGGATGTCTGAGGAGCCTGACTAAAAGTCTGTCAGACAGGTTCACCTATGGAATAAAGGGAGAGACTCCTGGTCTTAGCTGTGTTACAGCGAATGCATATACAAATGTACAGTGTACATTTGATTGTTCTTCCTTTGTGTGCTGAGTAGTTCCCTGTTACAGTCAACACATGCACAGCTGAACATGTGGTTGATGCTGAAACACCACATATATCCGGGTTCTGGTCCCTGGTTTCACTGGCAAAGTGAACACACACAGCAGCTCTTTCTTACAAACAGATGTTCTCGTGTACCAGCAGGATGCACATAAATGTACTATTATATGTGGACAGGGGTTTTGTCCCACCCCAACCCCCTTAAAGTGGCTTTCTTTTGTTCTCTCCCCCCTTCCAGCCTTGCTGTAGTGCTATAGCACAATTTAGTTTAAAAAATCTTTAAAGAGTTAAAATGGGAGGGGCTAAGGGGAGCTTAGTCCCACCATTTTGAAGACAGGGAGCTGAACTCTGCCCCTGAAGTCAACCTGCAGTTCCCCCTTTACTTTGGAGATAATTAGACTTATATACCCAGACAAGTCCCGCCTAGATTGGGTGGAACATTGGTCTTTTCCACATTCCTATTTTACTTTCTGGTAAATCCTTGTCCCCCCACCACCACCTTTTTTGCCCCCCCCCCCGGTCCCTGTTTCTGCAGATTTAACTGGCAGGAGATACGCCGGACATAATCTTGTGTGGTATCAAATCAACCACTAGAGACAGCAAAACACATGTGAAGCAGGAACAACAACCCCCGCCCCAAAAAACCCCAGGAATTTACAGCAAGTAAAATGAGAAGGTGGAAAAGCCCATTGTCTGCACACTCTGTTTCACTGCAGGTGCTTCCAGCTGTCCACGTGAGGAAAAATCCCCAATATTGGCAGTATCCCTGCAGAGTCCCTCAAATCAGAAAAGAATGTAACAGATAGTGAAATACCCTGATCACAATTTCCCTTCAGTCAATGCTAATGGAAGAAGAAGAGGAAGAAGAAGAAGAGGAGGAGGGGGTTGGATTTATACCGCAGCCTTCACTCGGAGTCTCAAAGTGGCTTACAAACTCCTTTCCCTTCCCCTCCCCACAACATACACCCTGTGAGGTAGGTGGGGCTGAGAGAGCTCTTTCAAGAACTGCTCTTCCAAGAACAGCTCTGACAGAACTATGGCTTGCCCAAGGTCATCCAGCAGCTGCAAGTGGAGGAGTGGGGAATCAAAACCCAGTTCTCCCAGACTGGAGTCCGTGCACTTAACCACTACACCAAACTGGCTCTCATGGGGTCAACCAGCAGCTTGCCTATGGGGAACACAGCATGGGAAACCACCAATTATTAATACCCTTCCCTTTGTCTGTGATTATTTGTTATATTTGCATCCCATCTTTTCTCCAAGGAGTTGAACATCAGTGGAGTGATCCTACCTACCAGTCAGAACAAGGCAAAGGATTTCATTCTGACCCCTCATTTCTCCCTTTCTCTTCAGCACCCTTATCTAAGATACTACTATAAAACCAGATTTGCCTCCGAGAAGATATTCCAGTTCCATAACAAGAAAGAAAACTGTTCTGACTCTCATTACCTAATCGCAGGAAAACTGAAGATATCTTGACAGATGTATTTTACAGTGTTTGCAGACTTAAAAGAAAAACCCAAACTCCTAATTAAATAATCTCTCAAATCACTTTGGACTTGATGATACTGTATGTGTCAATTATAATAACTTAACTGTAAATTCAAAACTGTATTCAGCTTAGTAAAATTTATTGACAATATTACAAAATCTAGGTGATTGTTTAGGAAAGTTCAGGTAAGTAATTACCGGTGAGGAAATCAAATGTGTCTTAAGAAGTTTGCAAGTTCTGAAACATTCTCAAACACTGCATTAATGTCACTCTAATGACAATCCAACGTCGGTAAGAATTTATCAGTAGGTTAAACAAAAATTAAACATCATCTTCTCCTATATGAACCTGCTTTGCAGATGAAATCATCAATGGAAATTTTTGTTTGAGTGGCCTTGCATTCTGAGGTCAGGTGGATGGCTACTGAAGCAGGGCCATCTCTGTGGTGGTGTCCCTATTATGTAACTAATTTCTTAAACATCTTTCCATGATGTTGTTACCATCATCATTTGGACTTCAGGCAAAGTTTTTGTCTGAACTTTATGAATAATTAGGAATAAGGCCCATTGTGGAAATAAATACCATGGGCTCTAGAAAGAGGCTCTGCAGGGTCCACCCCTCAGATCTCCAGGAATTTCCCAACCTGGAGTTGGCAACCCTATCTCCCTCCCAACCAACCATCAATGTATCATTATCTGCCCCCTGGCTTCAGCTTCCCATCTCGTCCCCCTCTCTCCTAGAGAACAGTTGTAATTCTGAGTGATCTCCAGCTCTTACCTGGAGATTGGCAACAGTGGTTCCCCATGAGGGAATGGCTGGATTGGAGGGTGGAATCTATGGCATTGTACCTCTCTGAGGTCCCACCCCTCCTCAACCCTCACCATCTCCAGGCTCCATCCCTCAAATCACCAGGAATTTTCCACCTGGAGTTGGCAACCCTATCTCCTTCCCAGCCAATTATCAACCTACATTTATTTTCCCCTCATTCTTCAGCTTTCCATCTCTCTCCCCCACACACCTGCAGCCTATACCATGCTCTTAAACCCTGACTGCTGTGTCACATTGGCTGTCATGGGAGGGGGGCATCTCAGCAGGGTATACGGACACAGAGTCCACCATTTTCTCCAGGAAAACTGATCTCTGCCATCTGGAGAGCACTTGTGATTCTGATTGATCTCCAGACCTCACCTGGAGATTGGCAACCACAGTTCCCCTGGAGGAAAAATAGTCTTTCTCTGCAATGGGAACCAAAACAACTTACATCATTCTCCTCTCCCCCTTTTGACTTGCACAACAACCCAGTGAGGTAGGTTAGGTGGAAAATCTGTGACTGGCCCAAAATCACCAACTCAGCAAGAACCTGAGTCTAGCAGACCCCGCTCTGAAGCACTAAC
Source organism: Lepidodactylus listeri (assembly GCA_029233225.1). Classification (NCBI taxonomy): domain Eukaryota; kingdom Metazoa; phylum Chordata; class Lepidosauria; order Squamata; family Gekkonidae; genus Lepidodactylus; species Lepidodactylus listeri. Next base: position 113,759,217 of record JARCFY010000006.1, read on the forward strand.
TGCTATGCCTAGGGTAGCCAACCTCTAGGTGGAGCCTGAAGATCACCAGGTATCACCACTGAACTCCAGACAACAGATTCCCCCCCTTGAGAAAATGACTACTTTGGAGGGTGGCCTCAATGGCGTTCTGTTCAGCGGAGGCCTCTCCCCTAGTCAAGACTAGCCCCAATGAGTTTTCTCCCAAAGGCCAACATAGGTGTGGAAAGGGCCTTTTACTGAGAGAAGCAAGCTTGGTTGCCTAGCAACAGACATTGAGGAGAAGGTACAGTTGCCAGCTCTGATTAGGGAAATATTTGGAGATTTGAGGGGTGGATCCTGTGGAGGGCAGCATTTGGGTGGGAGATGGAAGGACTCAGCAGGTTATAATGCCATAGGGCCTACCCTCCAAAGCAGCCATTTTCTCCAGGGGAACTGATCTCTGTCATCTGGAGATCAGTTGTAACAGTGGGAGATCTCCAGGTCCCACCTGGAGATTGGCAACCCTTGGGGGAAAGTCAGCCGCACAGCAGGGGGTTGAAGTGAATGGTTTGATGGTTGCTGGCCCACCACATTAGCCAGCCAGCCATGGTGGAGCTAAGCAGGAGAGAAAGCCTTTTTCACAGTTTATTCTGACAGGAAAGTGGGCAAGCTGACAGTGGGTGGGGGAGGGGGTTATGCTGAAAGTCTATTGTCTTTTTACTGACAGAAGCAAGCCACTGAGGGGACAGTTAGACCCACCTGGCAGTGGGCAGAGGAGAAAAATGGACCCAGCACCCAGTCAGTCCCCTTCGCTGGCTCCCTCCAGACTGAGGCTGAGACACTGGATGGTGTCTCTGTGGGCGGGACTGAGACAACACAGCAAGGGAATGCAGCCAGTGGCCAGGTCCTCCTTTTGAGTGGCAGTTCTTGCAGCCAACTGATTTTGGCGCCCCATGGAATCTTGCCACCCCAACTCGTCTTTATATATAATGATCCTTCCTTCCTTCCTTCCTTCCTTCCTTCCTTCCTTCCTTCCTTCCTTCCTTCCTTCCTTCCTTCCTTCTAGTTTCAAACATAACCAGTTTCAATATTATATAAGAGAAGCCATGTTGGATCAGGCCAGTGGCCCATCCAGTCCAACACTTTGTGTCACACAGTGGCCAAAGCCCAGGTGCCATCAGGAGATCCACCAGGGAGGCCAGAAAACCAGAAGCTCTCTCACTGTTGCTTCCCCCATGAGCATCAAGAAGATAGTGCATCACTGCCCCAGACGTCGTGTTCCATCTATGCCTTATGGCTAACAGCCACTGATGGACCTCTGCTCCATGTATTTATCCAATCCCCTCTTGAAACTGTCTGTGCTTGTACCTGCCACCATTTCATCACATGAGGGAGCTCAAATACTTTTCCTTTTGAGGTTTACAAATACTTGTTTTAGAATAAATAGATATAGAACTCATATCATACATGCAGAGCCTCAACCACTGCTTTTCAAAATATGACTAGACTTCTAAAAACTTTACCTACTTCACCCGAAATTCTTTCAAGCTTTTTTTTTTCCCTCCCAAGTAGAAGCCTCAAAGATCCATCTCAAAAATCTGCTTCAGGCAAATTTTGATGGCACAATCCAATCTTACTCAATTTTGTTTAGAGTTTCTTCACCAGCCAGGAAAAAGAGTTGTATGTAGAATTGGATAGGGCTAGACAAAATGTCCTCCCATGGGCCACTGGCCCCCAATATCCATGGAAGAGCCGGACCAAGCATATGCTCCCCAGCCCTAAGTAGGTCCAGCTGTCCTTGACTAGGGCCAGGGCCTTTTCAGTCCTGCCCCCAACATGGTGGAACTCTGCTGAACAACATCAGGGCCCTACGGGGCCTGATGCAATTCTACAGGGTCTGTAAGGCAAGAGATGTTCCACCAGGCTTTTAGTTGCGGGCAGCATCAGTTAAGACCAGCACCCTTTCTTTTTCTCCTATGGCCCTCCACGTGCCCTTCCCAGCTCTGCCACATGGGGCAGCAGTGTGGCTGGCAAAGGGGGATCACATCGCCATCTTGGGCTAGTTAATTTATTGATATACTATAGTAATTATATTTATTTTGACTGTATTTTAAATGGTTTTTAAGGTAGTAAATCACCCAGAGCCTGCTTGCAGGGTGGGCGATTCATAATTTTAATTAAATAAAAATAAAATAATAAATGCTGGACCCATACTTGACTTACGTGTGGTCTCTTCCAGCTGTGGACACACAGCTCCATTTGATATTTTGCTCCCTTGATATTTTGATACATAAGCTCCACACACATAGGCCTGCACATATAGCGTAGAGAGGAGGAGTTGGACTGAGCATATTGGCTCTGCTCCCCCTATATGTACATTACCCGGTACACTAATATGTCATATGTACAGATATTCTCTGTCATGCACATAGCAGGCCCTTAGAAAAGAGGGCTCGAGGCACCTGCCTCTCTTGTCCATTTGATAAAGTGGCCCAGCCCAGGATTCCTAACAAGATGAAGAAGAGGAGTTGATTTTATACCCTGCTTTTCTCTACCTTGAGGAGTCCCAGAGTGGCTTACAATCTATCACCTTCCCTTCCTCTCTCCACAACAGGCATCTTGTGAGGCAGGTGGGGGCTGAGTTCTGAGAGAACTGTGACCACCCCCAGGTCACCCTGCAGGCTTCATGTGAAGGAGGAGTGGGGAATCAAACCCACTTCTCCAGATTAGAGTCCGCCTCTCTTAACCACTGCACCTCTCTGGCTCTCTGACTGGTACTAGAATGCAGCAGATGACACATCAAACCTTGACCAACTTGTGTTATTGTTTTTGATGAATCTCATATAAAAACATGTGGAATTTCACTGAAATTCCCCCCCCCGACTTAATTTAAACCATTTTGCCTCCCTTTGATATTTTGCCCAGGCACCTGGGTTTCGGCCACTCTGGGATGCAGAGTGTTGGTCTAGATGGGCGATTGACCTGATCCAATGTGACTTCTCTTATGTTCTTATGAAAAACCTCCCAACGTTCTCTCAGAATTTCACTGTAGGGGAAGACTATGCCAACCTTTGTTGTTTGTATAAGCCTAGCAATGGCTGGTGATTAGGGTTGTGAGCTCCCCAGTGAGGACAGGGTATTACCTTTCCCCACTTCACATTTCCTCATAAAAATGGCCATTGGGCCCAGAATGTGACTTCACTTCCTGTGAAACCAGGAAGTGACATCAGTCCTTTCTAGAAATTGGCAGAAATTCTACAGTAAGATCATGTATAGTAAATTACCAGTTTATGGAAAGCAGTGGCATCACTTCTGGGTTTCCACAGAAGTGACATCATGCCATCGCCGAGAGCCACCACTCCATTTCCCTTCCCTTTTGGTCTCCTCCTAGTTGCCATTCAATGCCTGGAAGGCATACCAGCTACATGATAGCCAGGTGGCTTCCCTCTCCCTCCTTGTTCTTACTGCTCTTCCCTTAGAAAACAGAGACAGGTAGAGTGAGCTGATAGTATTGGACTGGGGGGAAGGGGGTTGAAATCCTTATTGAACTCACTGGTAGTGCAACCCTAAGGGAGCTACATCCTTCTAAACCCAATGAAGTCAATGGCCTTAGAATGGCATACATCTGCTTAGGATGCCAATCAGTCAGTCAGTCAGTCAGCCATTATTGGCATAAAACAATATAGCTTAAAAGAGGATTGCTATAAAAGAGAAATATACATATAGTATATAATATATACACAAAGTATATAATATTGCATAAAGTTGCATAAAACAATTTGTTACAAAGTATTGTTCATTTTGGTAGTTTTTCCTGTTGTAGCTTTATAGCCGATTGTAAAAACATGGCTATCTTCACTGATATTTCAGGAGCAGAGTCATTCAGAAGACGGTGCACTTTTAAAGCATCAGGAAGGTCCATCATGGTGGCTAAGACAGGGTTTAACTATCTAAAATGTATATCTACATAAAGTTGACAATGCAAACAGATGTGCCAAACTGTCTTGATACATCCAGAGTTACAATGGCAAAGTCTAGCTGTATATACGATGTTCTTACATCTCCCATGCAAGATTGCTGGTGGTATTGCATTGAATCTTGCGGGAGAAAAGGCTCTGCACTGTTGTGGTACTTTGTATATCAGATAAGTATGGGGCCTACCGTGAGGAGAATCTCAAAGTTCAGAGGGGAACAAGATTTGTTGGCTAAGCTGTATAGCCTTTGTGTTTCAGTGTCAAGGATTCTGTGTTTAATCATCTGAAAAGCGCCCATAAAAGGAAGCATAAACAGTGAGCCCAATGGGATACCCATGGCAGTTATTTTGTTCTCAGTGTGTGGTAGCCAGTTAGACACGTTTGACTCTGTGAACATTTGTTGTGTAAGGCCCCCTTGGTCGACACTGTAATGTAAACACAGCCAATATTTTACAGACATAAGCCACACATCAGATTCCACAGAATTTAACTCAGTTTCTAGACATAAGGCTGCATAAGGCACCCAGCGCGGCATTCCCATGATCTTTCAAAGAAATTTAGATTGAACCCGTTCAGTGGTGCCATTAAGTGCGCTTATCCATATTGGAATACCACACATGAGTTGGGGAATTACTTTGGCCTTGAAGACTTTTAATGTAGCTGTTATGAATTGATTGCAGCTGGTGTAGAAGAATCGAGAAATGGCAGAAGCATTGATGTTGGCCATATTCATTGCTGGATTACGTTGTACGGACCAAGATGCCTTATACTGGAAGGGCAAACCTAAGAATCTCAACATTTTAACTTGTTCAATTGGTTTGCCTCCAATTGTCCATTCGGATAGTTTCCAAGTTGTGGAAAAGACAAGTATTTTTCATTTTTCCTGGTTTAGGAGTAATTTATTAGTTATGAAATATGAGAGGCAGCTGTTTAGTGAACACTTTAAACCAACTTAGAAGCAGGACATCAGTACCATGTTGTCTGCTTGGGATGTCACTACGGGTCCCTGGAGCGGTCACTTTCAGCTGCTTCATCTAACTTACAGAGTTTCTATAAGGATTTAATAGAGGAGGGGAGATATGTTTGTCCAACCCTGAGTTCCTCGGCATAAAAGCCTGGTAAAAATGTGATCCATAGATAAACTTTAGTCCAGGCGATTGCACTAAACTACCTCTACTTCTGCAATAAAGAAAAGTTCCTTTCCTTCAACATAATTCACGGCCACTCGTGCATCCTTTTTTGTTTCCCTCCATTCAGACGGCTAGAAAACCACTAGGACAGAAGAATTTTTTTTCTCCCTGTTCCATCCTGTTAAACTGTGAAAAAAAACCCCCACTTTGTTAGGATGTTATTTTGTTTTATGTTTTCTGAAGGATTCCTAAAGTATCTGAACACTCCAGTGCAACTGTCGTATTTCTATTATCCAGTCTCTATTTTCTGCTTTTATCCCCTCACTCATTAAAGTTTAAAACTTTATCCTTGTGTCTTGGGGGCTCATCGACTACTCAATGGAGTAGCACTGATACTTCAATATTAAGTGTGGCTAAGCAAGCTTGACCTATTTATGTTTTAGGTCAACATGACTGATAGGCTTACTGGCTATAGAGAAGTGGGGGCAGGAGAATGTGCACATAAACAGTAGGATATTTGGATTATAGTAGAGACTTGGTGGAGTTTTGCTTACTAAGGCAATCTAGGAAATTAAAAAAAAAAAAGAATCCTCCGTGGCACATTAAAAATGCTAGGAAGTGCCAATCTCCACTAGGGATGTGTAGCTCGGTGTGATGGTGGTGGTGGTATTTTTTTAGATCTGGATTCAAGGGGCCAAAAATATCAGTATTCACAGTTTTCTGTGTTTTCTTCATGATTTCAATATTATTCGGCTCCATTATTCCCTATGAGGAATCGTTCTGAAGGGCTGTAGGGGCTGTTTTTAAAGCCAATTGTACCAAAATTACTGTGGAGCTGCCGGTGCCTGTCCTTTAAATAAACCCCAAACTTCAAATGCATTGGACCAAGAGATCCAATTTTACGTGCCCCTGAATACATTGCCTACAGCCATCCTCCATTGTTTGCTATTGGGGAAGGGAATTCCATGCTCTCTCCAGGGCAACAAATAGCCAAAGACACAAGAGTAAGCAAAGCAACCTCTGGCCAAAAAACCAACAAGCCTAAAGAAGCAACTCAACACCAGGGGATCCTGGCAGAAGTGCAGGACAATGTAGTATGCCTAATACAACAAATGTACAACCCAAGAGTCCAACCCAATGTCAAACCGGGGAATTGTCCAAGCCCAACTGAATACAACCACTGCCGCAAGACCAACAAAGGTAAAGTCAGAGAATCTGAGACACTGTACAACCTGAGAATCAAAGGCAATGTCGAACCTGAGAATCCATCACAAAAAGGAAACAGAACACGACACAGTTTGCAGAAAGAATACAATGTAGCAAGACCAACACAACCAATTTAAAAGGACAGAATCAAAGGCAAACCAACATGGCAAGCCTATACCAAGCCTGGGAAAGACACAGACACATCAGGAAAAAAAAAACCCAAAGGAAAAAACAAAACAAAACAGTTCCAAGAGCCTTAAAATAGAGGATTCCCATATTTCTGGTCATTACCAGCTGATTCTGGGATTTTTTTGGAAACCATTTCCCAATATCCTTAAAAATCCCTGATACCATCCAGGGAACTAAATATATCCCAAAAATACCAATAAGGTATTTTCAGATATATATTTGGACCAGATGTATCGGAATGTCTGTCCCCAAGCTTCCTGAATGTGTCATAGATGAAAGGATTTGGAATAATGCTTCTCAGCACCAACGGTGTTCCTTCCCAACCTTCCCCATCATAAAAACGATAATGGGCTATTACAGGAATGACCTTCCATCACACACAGTGTCTCAGCCTGCCTGCCCATTATCCCTTACCTGTCTTGAACAATTCACCTTATTCCAGCCAAACTAGTTAGGGCAGGGGTGGGCAAGCTTGCTCAGCGTCAGAGCCACCTAGAACAGGGGTGGCCACACTTGCTTAACGTAAGAGCCGCATAGAATAAACATCAGATGTTTGCGAGCCACAAGACATGAACAAATATTACCTGCTTTTATTGGAAAAGAAGCAAATTGGCTTTTGATTAACATTAAACGGGACTGCCAAAAATAAGAACAAAAGGGGTAAAAGCAGATATTGATAATGATATTAATTTGTCCAATGATATTTGTTTGCTAATGATATTTAGCTTCCCCAGCCGCCCTGCCGGGAGCAACATAATATATGTGAAAGGGCCGCATGCAGCTCCCGAGCCACAGTTTGCCCACCCCTGAGTTAGGGCGTAACCATCAACCACCAGGCGAATCCCATGATATCCCACAGGACAGCAGATGGGTCAGCGACATGTGAAAATTGCCTGAGTGGGATATAAAAGGCCTCCACATCTCACTGGCTGGATCATTCTCAGCTCTGCCAATACCGTCCTGTGCCTCATTGAACTCAGAAGGGACCAAGACAAAAATACCCCAGCTGTAATGGACACGAATGACTTTCCTATTGGTTCCAACCCTGTTGTATATCAGTTCTGACCAGTTTTGATTTCCCTGCACATTTTGTTAATGTGCAGGCCCTGTTTATTCATACTGGCTCATTGCCAACGACCTTTAGCACAGAGATAACCATCTTTTTTTTAAAAGGTCATTGGGAATGGGCCAGTGAGAATAAACAGTAATTCTTGATTGACCTCATTCTGCCATGGCCTAATTTATGTAGATGAATATAAGAGCAGTGTAGGGTTACAACCTTTAACTCAGGGGTGCTATCTCTCTCTCTTTTTAAGGCCGTAACCTCACATTGCTCTTGTATCCATCTACGTGAATCGGGCCTTGACAGAACGAGGTCAACTGAGAATTACTATTAAAAATATCAGCTCCTGTTAATAAACCAGAAGCACCTGAAGGTTTAATGTAGTGTTTTCTCTTCCTTATATTAATCTTCCGACATTACATGTTTCAAATTTCAGAATTATTTTTTTCCTGCAAAAATATCCCCCACACACACTTTCCCAACTGCTTTGGCATCCATCTGACCTTGTAGAATCTATCCCCGGCTCAAAATCCATCTCTTGATTAAAAGGGTATCCAGAGGTTAATGGCAGAAGGAAATGTTCAGCCTTTCACATGTCGGTGGAGCCATTTGCTGATGTCTCTGTCAGCAGCACCTCTGTCGTTTGCCCCCATGACAGCAGCGGAGGCAAGGCATGCAAAGACATCTATCCTGGTGTGGTCTTAATCAGATATAGTAAAGACCTGTTGACCTGAGTTACGGTAATTATGTTTGGTCCCCTCCTCTCTTCTTGAACTCTCACTGGCCCTTCGTATCACTAACCAGTAATTGTGAATCTCATTTTATTTTAAAAAAAGATGTTAGCTGTTTCAGATTATCATGTTGTTCCTCTTTTGACAAGTTAGTTCAGTGGTAATAACTACTGAACAAGATCTCTGTCACTATCAACATCTTGTTTTTCCTCCATTTTACTAGTTAAGGTGACCTTAAACACCATTTTGGAACAAGTCTATCCACCACCCTTAGTAGGTGAGAGGGACTTTCACCCCACCCCACCCCTTTGGAATGGACCATGAAGCTCCATGGGGAGGGAGCGTGCAACAGTGCCTGTTGAAGCTGACTTTACCTCTTGGATGTAGGTCATTCACTGAGTGGTTGCCCAGGCAACTGCCCTAACATAAACAATATGGGAATAACTGGCTGTGGCTGAGGGAGAATTGTTCAGGCTTTCTTCTGAATCACATGAAAAGAGGGTAGTTTTTCTCCTGTTCAACAGGGTTGGTTAATGCCTAATCCTTATGGATTGGTTAAGAATGGCAGGAATGGATGAGATGTTGTGATATAGTCAACATCAGCAAACATCCTGAGGCATATAGAGATGGGGGTTCAATAGAGTCGGCTGCTCATTGACCATATGCCTGGGGTTAGGGAGATGACTTCCTTGGTGTGAAGCAACATCAGGTAAGCTCTAGTTGTTGCATGGCATGGGAGGTGGGGGATGGGGAGTCTTGGTGCTTCTCAGCACTGTTGTGTGTGCATGCCAGGAGAAACAAGGTGTCATGGACCAACCAGGGTCAGCGACAGTGAGGACTCCTAAGAGGAGGAGAGACCTGGTGTAGCCAGCCCACAGTTGGCAGCAGTCAACCACCAGGGGAATGAGGTTTGGGTGTTCCCTGACATAGCCAAGAGATGGTGCAGAATCATCTCCATCCTCCAGTTCTGATCTGGCAATCAAAGGTCATCCACCTGCCCCCATTTTCCCAGGGTCATCAGCACCCTTGGAATGTCACACAAGAAGGCTCAGAAAAGACTTACAGGCTAGATGCTCAGCGCCAGGTACCTATAGACAGTGGAGATGAGGCTTTGCAGGATAGTCACTGAGAAGCTGGCTGCATGCATGCCATCTTGGCTATAAAGCCTCAGGAGAGAAGCTTGTGGGTGTGAATGGGGTGTGTTGGTTAGCCATGTGGAGAACTGTGTGGACTGATATTTGGTGACCTGACTCCTGGACTGCTTTGACATTATGTTTCCGAGAATGCCTTTGGCCTTGTTTCTGTTGAGATTGTGAAACCTGATGCCTGGACTACTTTGACACTGAGTTTCACAAAACACCACCAGCTTTGTTGCTACTGACACCGTAACCTGACACCAGAAACCTGTTCCAGTTCCAACCAGCCTCAGAACACAAGGCACAGCTGTGATGACCTCAGTGGTTTGGAGTCACGGAGTAGTTCCCATAGGGATGCCAGCCTTTGGGTGTGACCTGGGAATCCTCCAGCTCATCTTCAGACTATGGAGGTCAGTTGCCTTGGAAAAAAACTGATTGTTTGGAGGGGGGACTCTATGGCATTATACTGGACTCTATGGCATTATACCCCACTGAGGTCCCTGTCCTCCTGAGGCGTCATCCTCAAATCTCCATGAATTTCCCAATCTGGAGTTGACAACCCTACCACCTGTCCAGTGTTCTCTCTAAGCTGAGTTAGTATGAACTAGCTCACAGGTTTTTTTAGCCTCGGGCTCACACGTTTTTGTCTTAGCTCAGGAAGGACGGCTCCAGAGCAAACTAATTTATGCAGTAGCCAAATCACTCACTCACAACTTTAATGCCAGTAGCTCACAAAGTAGATTTTCTGTGCACAAGGCTCCACAGCTTAGAGGGAGCATTGCCCCTGAACCCTGCTGGTGGCCAGGGGGGAACCTGGTAACCCTAGTTATGCAAGTGCCTGCAGTCATCACAGGTTACCCATAAAAAGTAACCCACACTGAAAGGGGAGGGAAGTATTTGTTTATGTATATATATATATATATATATAACTGGGCAGGTCTGTGCTAACTTCTATCCTTATTTTGCCTTGTGCCCAGGTTCCCAGTTTAGTGCCCATGGCTGCAATGGCATCTGCCAATACCTTTTCTGGTGCCCTTCAAGTGCTTTTTAGGAAATGGGCGGGGCCAGGTAGGACTTTTGCCCAGCAAGGCTTCTGATTGACTAATGAAGATTTGATTGGCAGCAGCTAACACCACAGCACAAGGATCTGCACTGTGTGAATGAAATTAAGCTGTGGCAAACATTTTATGGTTGGCTCTGCCTCCTGTAGCAGCCATTTTGTGGCAGCCATTTTGTTGCTGTGCCCACCACACTATGTCAGAATTCTACATGTGCCCACAGGCCCAAAAAGGTCAGGGACCTCTGGCCTAGTAAACTGGTAAATTGAAGAAAGAAAGCAATTGATTCTATTTTCACAAAACCACTTCTCAATGAAGCTTTTCTTTTGGCAGAGGATGGAAGTCAAAAATACACGGAAGGCAATCTAAAATTAAAAATCTTTGCAGTGGCAAATATAGCCGATTCCCCCACACAGTGTCTCAGAATTCATGCAACACGCACACAATGACACATGAACGGATGATTGAAATGTATCTGCACATCTTTGAATCACAGAGCTTTCTTGTGGAAACAGGAGATACAGCATTGCTGATGGGAGATGCAGAGCACTATGGAAATTGTAGTGCAAGAAGGAGGAAAGAAAACAACCACCACCACAATTTAACCTAAAGCAACTATTTTCAACAAAGATCAAAAGGAGGGGGGGGTAGCAGTAGAAAACAGCAAAAGTCCAGTAACACCTTAAAGACTAACAAAATATATGGCAGGATAGGAGCTTTCATGAGTGACAGCTTACTTCTTTAAATACACACTTATCTGAAGAAGTGAGCAGTGACTCATGGACGCTTATACCCTGCCACATTTTTTTTTTTTAGTTTTTTAAGGTGCTACTGGACTCTTAGTCTTTTCCAGGGGCCATTTCGTAGAAAAAGAGGCGCAGGAGCTCATTACCATAACTCATTTGCATAACTCATTTGCATATGCCACACCCCCTAACATACAGGAAGTGTGTCAGAAGGTAACACCCAATAAAGACCCTAGCAGGGCTTTCCCTCGGGCGCGGCACTTTTGCACTGCTCGGGAAAGCCAAGGAGGGGGTGGGGCTTGGTCATGTGCCCACCCCCTGGGCTTCTCACTCCCAGAGCTGCGCTCCTGTGCGCTCCTTCTCCAACGGACCACTGGTCTTTTCTATTTTCAACAAGATTTTTTTTTTTCCAAATATGAGCCCTGGGGAAAAAAGCAACCATTTCTAAAGACAGTTTGAATGAGAAAGAATACTTAGAGATTCAATGCTGTGGAAGCATAAAAGATAAAATCCCCCTTAAAAGGAGTCCAGCAGACTAAGCTCAATGCATCTTTGATACTTATTGAGCATCTTTCAGAAACACAAAGATCAAGGGCATCGTTTAAAGGGAAGTGATACAGCAACTGAATGTCGGTCTAGGTTTAGCAACTGGGAACCCATGTTAAGTTCCATGACAAAAAAAAGGTGAGATATAACTGAAATTAAAGAAAACCCTAATTTCTACCTCCAAATATGTTTCATTTTCACTTACACTTTACAGTCCCTGAGTTCTGAGGTCCTGTCCACAGTAATTCCTTGGCCACTGTTGGAGGAGAGATCCCATGGATCTCCAAAAAAGACGATTCAGAGGGTTCTAGATCGAATCAGGCCTGAACTCTCCCTAGAAAGTAAAATGACTAAACTGAGGCTATGGTACTTTGGTCACATTATAAGTAGAAAGAACCCATGGATCCCTCATACCGCATCCCGTGTGAATCAGAGAAGCCCACCTAAAGAAAATGACCACAAGAAACTGCTTTTATAATCACTTGCAACAGGCAATTTGAATCTGGGAGCTCCAGTCGGGGCTATACTTCTTTGGACCCTATAGCAACTCCCCATCAACAACTGCCTGTATGCCATTTTACTGTAACTTGCTTATTGCTTTCCTTGTGCTAGGGGGTTACCTGGTCTGACATTGTTTTTTTAAGCCCCACGTGATGTATTTGAATATATATTACCAGGGCTCATTTGGTAGCAGGAGCTCCTTTGCATATTAGGCCACACACCCCTAATGTAGCCAATCCTCCAAGAGCTTACAGAGCTCTTCTTACAGGGGCTACTGTAAGCTCTTGGAGGATTGGCTACATCAGGGGTGTGTGGCCTAATATGCAAAGGAGCTCCTGCTACGAAATGAGCCCTGTACATTACTAATTTTAAATACCAGTTTATTATTGTTTGGTGTAGTGGTCAGGAGCATGGACTCTAATCTGGGAGAATCGGCTTTGATTCCCCTCCACATGCAGCTGCTGGCATAACCTTGAGTCAGTCACAAGTTCTTTCAGAGCTGTTCTCGCAAGGGCAGTTCTCAAAGGAGCTCTCTCAGCCCCACCTACCTCACTGGGTGTCTGTCTGTTGTGGGGAGGGGAAGGGAAAGGAGATTGTAAAACGCTCTCCTCCGGGTAGTGAATGGCGGAGTATAAATCCAATCTCCTCCTCTTCTTCAAATTTGCGTATTCATCTTTGAATGGTGTATTTACTTATTTGGGAGAAATCATAACACTAGGAAGGTGGCTAGAAATCTCTGCATAAGAACAGAAAGTAATCCAGTCGATCCATACAGTAACAGCCTTGAGAAAGTGATATTGCACAGCTCCCTGGCCCCCAACCAAGTGATGTGAGGAAAAGAGGCCACGGATATCAGCTGCGTCATTGGAACAAATTTGGACCAATGGCTGAGATGGGTTAGATATCAAAGCTTTTTCCGTGGCTTATTCCAGCTGTAATTCTCCTCCCCAGGCAAGCCACATTAAAAGACTGCATAACTCAGAGGTCCCCAACGTATTCGAGCCTGCAGGCACCTTTGGAATTCTGGCACAGTGGGGTAGATGCAGCTGCCAACAGCTGCCAGCTGCAGGAGGCAGAGCCAGCCACAGAATGGCTGCCACAGCTTACTTTCAGTCACATCGTGAAAATCCTTGGGCTACGGTGGCAGCTGCTGCCAAAGCGACATTTTTTTAAAAAATATATATCTGCCCATCCAATGAGCTCTCCAGTGGCCAGTTAAAATTCCTGCCCAAAACACTTTCTAAAAATACTGGGTGGGTGCCAGGAAAAGTGTTAGCAGGTGGCATGGTGCCTGCCTTGCGGACCCCTGGCGTAAATGGATACACGGAGCTCACCACCAAGGTACTGAGCACGCTTGCCCTTTTGGTCTATGGATGCCTACGAAAGTTACCTTTGCCGTGCTTTCATCATGAGGGAACAGAACCATGTCGTTGGTGTTTCCAGGGCTATCAGGCCACTTCTCTGAATGTCCTCCACACCCCAGTAGGAGTTGGCAGAGGTCACCATGACTTCCAGGCACTGGCACACATGCATGGACACACACACACACACACAAAAATGCTAAAATACACACACACACACACACACACACACACATACATGGGGAATCAAACCTGGTTCTCCCAGATTAGAGTCCACTCACAGTACCACACTGGTGGTTTCTCCTCCTCTTCTTCTTACTTTAAGCAATGTACTCAAATACATGCTTAGGGAAGAGATTAGATTTATACCCTACCCTTCACTATCCAAAGGAGTCAAAGAACAGTTTACAATCTCCTTTCCCTTCCCCTCCCCACAACAGACACCCTGTGAGGTAGGTGGAGCTGAGAGAGCTCTCCCGAGAATTGCCCTTGAGAGAACAGTTCTGAAAGAACTTATAACTGACCCAAGGTCACACCAGCAGCTGCACGTGGAGAAGTGGGGAATCAAACCCGGTTCTCTCAGATTAGAGTCCACGCTCCTAACCACTACACCAAACTGGCTCTTAACAATGAGTATGTTTGTAGAGGTCAGTAGAGATTGGCTATGGCAAGCCTCAAGAGGAACATGATTCCACACGACGTGGGATGCAACAGGGGTAAAAATGTTCTATGGCTGAATGTTGCACATTTTATTGCAAGACTGGTCTGGGCTACTTGCTGATTTGCATAGAAAGTGTTCTTCTCTTTATTACGGGTATATTCCCACTACTTGTTTTATAGTTGCCAACTATTTAATCGCTATGCAAAACCCTAAGTATAGACATTTCATTTTATTAGCAAGATGCAATCCGATTCCAACAGCTGAATATATTGGAAGGTGAGAAGTATTGGAGCCTGGAGTCCATGGAACAGTGAAACAGCTAGATCTTTATTGCTGGTCTGGATGACGCCTACAACCCAGGATCCAAGCCCTCCTTTTATGCTGGTCAGGGATAATCCCCTGACCTCGCCCAACTGGCCTGATAGGCTATTATCAGTCTATTTACATCTCATAGGTTCCCTGGGAGAAACCTAGGTACATGATTGGTGGCCGGTTAGAATCCACCTGGCCTTTGTTCTACCTGGCTGAAGCTCAGGTAGTTTCTTGGCCATGTGCTCTGGCCACATGGCGGTCGCCATTACCGGAGCACATGGCGACCGCATGGTCAATACATAACAGAAGGCTTTCAGGTATTCTCCAGATGGAAAGAAATTGATCTTGTGCTTCCGGAGCAATAGGAACCATCCCACACATGTCGTTACATTGCCCCATGTTTGCTAAAGCCAGGCGCGATATACTGGGAGTTTTTGTAAATTCTGATGTTCAGTATTCTAGTTAAGTTTATTATCTTGAAATTCTTGTTTTCTAATTATATGGACTGGTTGGAAGCTGTTGTCAGATTTCATCCACATGTTTTTAAATAGTTGTAACATTCAATGATTCGTGGATCTGTTCCCCCCTCCCCGAAATCCTACCAACCTATGCTTGACGGGATAGGAAATAATTAAAGTAATAAAGAAGGCTCTAGCCAGTGCCTCTCCTTACCATTCCTGAGAATCACCAGGCTCACATGGAGCAAATCTTGACAATAACTCCATCATAATACACAGGGGTCATTTCGTAGAAAAAGAGGTGCAGGAGCTTATTAGCATAACTCATGAGCATAACTTATTTGCATATGCCACACCCCCTGACATCACCAGAAGTATGTCAGAAGGCAAGAAAGAAAGAAGACAGACAGACAGACAGACAGACAGACAGACAGACAGACAGACAGACAGAAAGAAAGAAAGAAAGAAAGAAAGAAAGAAAGAAAGAAAGAAAGAAAGAGCTGGCAGAGAGGGGACAGCTACTAATCCAGGCCTCAGAAATACCACTATTCTGGGAGGAGCGCTTCAGTGGTGGCTGAAGCCTTCAGAAGGCTGGTTGGAGGAACAAGGACATTTCCAGGGAATGGGGTCATTTTGCTGCAGCCATGACACAAGCAGGCATTCCTCCACAAGGGGGGGGGGCTGGCACCAACTCCCGGAGCTGAGCTCCCCCGAGCTCCTGCTCGAAATGACCCCTGTGTGTATATATTCTGGGAGAAGAGCTTCAGTGGTGGCTGAAGCCTTCAGAAGGCTGGTTGGAGGAACAAGGACCTTTCCAGGGGTCGGGGTCATTTTGCTGCAGCCAGGACACAAGCAGGCATCCCCCCACCCGGGGGGGGGGCTGGCACCAACTCCCGGAGCTGAGCTCCCCCGAGCTCCTGCTCGAAATGACCCCTGTGTGTATATATTCTGGAAGAAGAGCTTCAGTGGTGGCTGAAGCCTTCAGAGGGCTGGTTGGAGGAACAAGGACCTTTCCAGGGGTCGGGGTCATTTTGCTGCAGCCAGGACACAAGCAGGCATCCCCCCACCCGGGGGGGGGGGCTGGCACCAACTCCCGGAGCTGAGCTCCCCCGAGCTCCTGCTCGAAATGACCCCTGATAATACAGCAAGGCCTGCACTTGCAGGTACTGCTGAATAGCAGATGCTAGGGACCAAGAACACCTTTGCTGTTTTTCTGCTTGCAACATTCTGCCTGGCTGCAACATGGCCCCCAATACAGGACCAGCCTGATCCAGCAATGCGAATGTTGTGTACTTGTTGCCCAATATGGCATCCCCACAGCTATTTTCTGTCGAAGTATTCTCTTCCAGCTTTGTAACATAAAAATGGATCTCCCAAGGTAAGGAATGTCTAGGTGGTAGCCCGTGGACTTCTTCAGCCCCTAATTGTTTTTACCCAACAGAGCACCAATGGAAGCGGCATGACTCTTTCTCGTACTCTTCTCGTTCACTACTGTGCCTTTCAGCCATCAGAAAGATTATTCCTGGGATTCTGGGACCTGCATCGATGAAAGCCACACAGGTCAAGGGGCTGCAGAAAGGATGGGGAAGGAAGTGAAACTGACATCTTTCCCCCTGTTCTGTCAGCAGAGATATACTGATTTCACCCCATCCCCTTCCTCACTGCAGCTTCCCAACATGTGCAGCTATGAGGCATAGAATCAAATAAGTTAGAAAACTTAAGAAGAATTAACTCCCCAACAGAAGCATTATGGGTGGAAACACTGGGCCCTGTGGGTTACTGAAAAGTGGGGGTGTACTATGACCCACCTGATCAAACCCTTGAGACTGATCTTGAGATGGAGAAGGAAATATGGGAAGTGAATAAAGCAGATAATGTTTTGATACTGGGCAACTTCAACTACCTTCACATTTGACTGAGTAAACATATGCTCGAATCTCACTGTAAAAATGAGATTCTTAGACATCATAACTGACTGTGCAGTGGAACAGTTGATCACAGAGCCAATCAGAGGAGTAGTGATCTTGGACTTACTTCTGAGCAGGTTGGAAAACTTGGTGAGAGATTTAGAGGTTGTAACACCAATTGGAAACAGTGACCACAATGTTATTAAGTTCAGCATTCAGGTCAATGGAAAGTTACCCTAAAGTCCAAAACTGTAACATTTGATTTCAAAAGAGAGAACTTTACAGAAATGAGGGGAATAGTAAAAAAAGGAAGCTGAAGGGAAATACAAGAGAGTCAGATTCCTAGTGGATGCTTGGAAGCTATTTAAAACCACACTAACTGAAGCACAGATACAATGCATTCCACAGCTTAGGAAAGTCACTGCCAAGTCTAAAAGAGCCAAGGCCTTCCCTTGATATTGCCTCATGGCTCTGGGATTCAGAGGTTGACTACCTCTGAATGTGGAGGTTCCCCTCAGTCACCATGGCTAGTAGTCATTGACAGACTGATCCTCCATGAATCTATCCCCTTCTCAAGCTGTTTATTCCTGTGGCGAATTCCTCATTTTAATCACCCTCTGTGTAAAGTAGTATTTCCTTTCATCTGTCCTGAAGCTACTGCTCATCAGCTTCATTGAATGTCCTCAAGATCTAGTATTTTGGGAGATGGAGAAAAAATTCTCTTTGGCAACTCTCTCCACCCTGTGCATCATTTTATAAACCTCTATCATCCCCCCACCCCTGTCATCTGTTTTTGGACTGTTGCTTGAAGAACAGCGCAGCCTCCAGGAATATAAAATGTTATCCATTTTCCAGGTTGCTCTTTGTTGAAATTTGCTTGGGATTCGATCCAGAAAGACCTATGATGGCTCTTCGGGTCTCAGTGTGACTCAATGGTGCAATTCATATGGATTTTTTTCTCTTTTTAAACAATCCATTCACAAGTAGGATGTAGCTTTTTGTATTGAACCAATTGGGGGGGACAAGGCCTGTCTAGCAATTCTGTCCTCTGGTCCCATCAAGACCGGAAAAAAATCTGGGCCTCCCTGACAACTACCTCTGCCTACCTAGGAACCACTGAGTCACCCCCATGAGAGCTCTCTGCCCTGATGATACTACAATGCCGTCTCTTCCCATCTCTTTAAATAAATCAATCTTCAGTCCTTGGTTCTTCATAACAAGCTTTCTGCGGTAGGTGCTGACGTTTTTTTTTAAAGCAGCTAGTTTGTTATTTTGTAGGCTTCCATTTAGAGCAGCTTTATTATGGGTCTCCTGCTCAAAAGTAGGGTGCTTAATCTCCAAGATTTACAGCTGCTCCCCCATCAGAAAAGCCTGCGCTTGCATCTGCTCATTGCACTGTCAACGGAGAAGGCCTAGCAACTTCTCTGGCATGATGGATTGCATCCACAACAACATTTCCCTTTGTTCCTCATTGGAGGGAATTGGAGGCGGTTTCTAGCCGGTGCAGAACATTTGCAGCAAGGGCTTCCTAAATGGCTGCATCTATTGCGATCTGGAAAGAGCAACGTTTAAGTCCAGTGGCATCCTAAAGACCAAAAACGTTTTATTCCGGGTATAAGCTTTCACATGCATACCCACCTCTTCAGAGACACTGAAACAGAAATGTTTCAAGGCTTTTGTTTCAGCGTATCTGAGGAAATGTTTGTGCACATGGAATCTTATACGCAGAATAAGACTTTGTTGGTCTTTGTGGAGATATGTTGTGGAAGATCATAGTTAACATGAGGAAATAGTGGTGACCACAAGTCTGTCTTTGTGTGTGTGTGTGTGTGTGTGTGTGTGTCAAGATGACAGCACCAGGCTGGAAGGGGTTAATGGTCTCCCTTTTTTCCTTCTAAAGTAATTGCACCTGGTGTTGGAATGTGGGAGCTGTTTTCTCTCCCTTTTGGAATCAGTCCCACCTGGACTCAACTGTTTTGTTAGCACTATAAACTGAGGAGGAGAAACCTCAGCCCAGTCTGGAGGCGGGAGCCTGGAGGACGGTGCTAAGCAACTTGGACCAGGCTGGTTCCGAGCGACCTCCAGACAACACACCTGAATCGACCCACTGCTGATATTTTCAGAGCAGAAAGGGACGTGGGTATCCTTTTGTTATTCCCTGCTTTGTATAAAATAAAGCTGTTTCCCCTTCCATCATCAGAAGAGAAGAAGAGGAGATTGGATTTATACCCGCCCTTCACTCAGAGTCTCAGAGCAGCTTACAATCTCCTCTCCCTTCCCCTCCCCACAACAGACACCCTGTGAGGTAGGTGGGGCTGAGAGAGCTCTGAGAGAACTGCCCTTGAGAGAGCAGCTCTGACAAAACTATGGCTTGCCCAAGGTCAAACCAGCAGCTGCAAGTGGAAAAGTGGGGAATCAAACCCGGTTCTTCCAGATTAGAGTCCGCGCACTTAACCACTACACCAAACTGGCTCTAGTTTGGTCATTGCCATTTGCCAAAATGGACGACGTCGTCTTAAAGGTGCCACTGGACTTGCACTTTGCTCTGCTGCTTCAGACCAACATGGCTCCCCACCTGCATCTGTGACCTGGAAAATAAGGACTTATTGTGCTGTGTCATACAAAGTTTGGATCGTTGAGCTTAGCCATCCATCACCAGACAGCTGCTTCTTTGAGGCATATTTCTTTGAGAGCCCATCATATTAATCGGCACTCTCTAGCCAGGAGAGGCCTGATGGAATAGCATCATTAGGTGTTATTTATTTATTTATTTGGGATGTTCGTATGCCGCCTTTCCACCTAATCGGGGTCCCCAATCCCCCCATGGAAGAGCTAAGAACTCCAGTGAGTAGGGTTGCTAGGTCCCCCAGCGGGGGGCTTTGGGGGGGAGCATTACTAGAGGGGGTGGGAAGCCCCTAACCTGATGACATCACACAGAAGGGATGTCATCACATTGGGGAGTGGTGCCCCCACCTCTCCCCAGCATCATTTAAAGGCATCCTTTAAATGCTGCAGGGGAGAGGTCGGGGGGAGGCCACACACATCTGCATTCCAAGGCCCGAAGTCAGGGCTAAGAGTACAGGTGCACAGTCCCCACCACTTTCCAGCAGCATTTAAAGACATCCTTTAAAAGCTGCTGGGGAGTGGGGGGGGGGGGATGTCGTGTGTGCCTGCATCCGAAGCCCCGAGAGGAGCACAAGAGGAAGAATGTCACAGGACCCAAGCCAATGGCATCATATCCATACATATAGGTTCCAGTCTAGTTTGGTGACTATTTGGTGTAGTGGCTTGGTGTAGTGGTTAAGTGTGCGGACTCTTATCTGGGAGAACCGGGTTTGATTCCCCACTCCTCCACTTGCACCTGGCTGGATGACCTTGGGCAAGCCGTAGCTCTGCACCAGCTGTTCCCTCAAGGACAGCTTGGGAAAGAGCTCTCTCAGCCCCACCTACCTCACAGGGTGTCTGTTGTGGGAAGGGGAAGGGAAAGGAGTTTGTAAGCCGCTCTGAGACTCCCTTGGGGAGTAAAGGGTGGGGTATAAATCCAATCTCTTCTTCTTCTTCTTAGTTAGGAAGGCTGAACATGTATTTGGAAGAAAGTGGCACGGAAGTCAATGGACTTGCTTCTAGTTTGGTGTCATGGTTAAGAGTGTGGACTCTAATCTTAGAGAACTGGATTTGATCCTCCCCCTCCTCTTCTTCTTCTTCTTCCAGTATTGCTATGTAGAGTGGGATTTCTGACACAGGGCGGTGGGCGCCATCACAGAATAGCGGCCACAAGAGGTGGATCCAATCAAACAATGGCTGCCACAGGATCTGGAGCCAACCATAAATTGTCAGGGTTATGCAGAACTGTAATAGTAACCCTTGACAGAAGCTCTATTCAACAGGATGCCTTTCACTCTGCACAGCCAATCAGATGCCTTCCTAGCCCCTCCAGTTTCCAAAAGCACCTGGTGGGCTCCAGAAAAGGAGTCCGTGGGTGCCCATGGGCACCAGTTGAGGCCCCCTTGCTCCATAGAAACCAGTGGCCATAGACAGAAGGAACCCTGCATAGAACTGAACTGCATGAGAGCCAGGCATTTCCATACCCTCTCCGTCCTCCATATGTCCATAGTCTACTCCAGGGGTGGCCAACCTGTGGCTCGGGAGCCACATGCGGCTCTTTCACACATATTGTGCGGCTCCTGGCAGGGCGGCTGGGGAAGCAAAGGGGAGGCATGCTTTTTCTCTCTCTCTCCTTTCCTTCCTTCCTTCCCTCCTCCCTCCCATCTATTTGCTTTCCTAGTTTCTCTCTCTCTCTTTCTTTCCACTTCTTTAATTCTTTCTTTCCATCTCTCTCTTTTTCTCTCTCTCTCTCAATATCATTAGCAAACAAGTAATATCATTATCAATAACCGGTTTTCCTCATTTGTTTTTATTTTTGGCAGTTCCATTTAACGTTAATAAAAAGCAAATTTGCATATTTTTAAAAATAAAAACGTGTGTGTGATATTTGTTCCTGTCTTGCGGCTCTCAGACATCTGACGTTTATTCTATGTGGCTCTTACGTTAAGCAAGGTTGGCCACCCCTGGTCTACTCTATCAGCCACTCCTCTATATTAGCTTTGCTTGTAAGTCCCATTAAATTCGTCTAAGAACCAGCCTGATGAGGAAGCAGCGGGTTCTTGATTTTAATCGTATTTCATTTCTAGTCTGCCATTCTTGTTGCAGCTCAAGGTGGGTTACATAACTTAAAAGCAATGCAATAAAGACAGGATGCTGGACTAGACGAACCGCTGGTTTCAACCCGCAGGCTTCTGCTTATTTTCTTACAGAACAGCACAGTGCATATAGTCACAGCCCAATAAAACTGGATCGCAGAACAAGAGAACAGTGAAATAAATAGTATCCCAAAATAATACAGTGGATACACAATAAACTGTCTTAATTTGTCAGGCACCAAAACTGGAATCCTCATATTCTCTTTTTCTTTTTCAAAAGAGGAATATCTCTTTAATCTCCCTTTGTCGTTTTCTGTTACATCTCCAAATGCCCTTTTTTTGTACTTTAAGCCCTTGCTCTCCCCCTCCCCCCGGATAGAAAGGTTTAGGAAGACACAGCCTGCCTCTGAACATCTACAGAGTGAAAATCTGAAATTTTACAGAATCTCCTTTCCCTTCCTCTCCTCTCTTAGAATTACTCCTTGATTCAAAACACAATTGAAAAGGAAAATGTCTCCACATTCCTAAAAAGTAAAGAAGAAACAGATTGTTGGGGTTCAGGGAGAAATTGGATAAAGAATTGAGGGAATTTCCCTTACTGCTAATTAAGTCACCGGCCCTAAAATATAAGGCAATGCAATGGATACAATCTGAGAACCGTTCAGCAATTTGAGCAGAGCAGCAGCACTAAACTCTCAACAAGTGCTCAAATTGCTTTCTCAGTGGTGGCCCCGCACTGGTGGAACGAGCTCCCAGAGAACATCAGGGCCCTGTGGGATTTGATGCAGTTCTGCAGGGCCTGTAAAATGGAGCTCTTCCACCAGGCTTTTAAGTAGGGGCCGCCTAGGGCAGGGGTGGGCAAATGGCGGCCCGGGGGCCACATGCGGCCCGCCACAGAGTTTTTTGCGGCCCGTCAAGACAGTTGGTCACTGTCAGCACCTGAGGAGCTACAGCTTGAACTTATTGACATGCAGTCAGATCACACTGTGAAAGAAATGTTTAACGCTGTGACATTAGTTGACTTTTACAAATCTTTGTCTGCTGAAAAGTTTCCATGTATGAAGAAATTTGCTGGGAAAACGTTCTCTGTATTTGGGTCTACATATATTTGTGAGCAAAGTTTTTCTTGCATGAAGATCAACAAGAGTAAATATAGACATTAACAGACATTTGACAGACATTAACTTGCAGGCTGGGATGAGAATCTCAATAAGCAATCTCACTCCTGATTTTTAAAAAAATGTAGGAAAGCGTGATAGGGTACATTTGTCTCATTAAACTGATTCTGAAATTAAATGTGCTTGCAGCTATAGATGATATGAAATTAGTACAATAAATAAATTGAATAAAACTACCACTATTTTATTTTATTTTATTTATATTTATTGATTTTTATGATACAATTTATACCTTTTCTGAAATGAGAAGTTAACTAATGAATGCAACCATTTTAAAAGGTGCGGCCCTCCGCTAACCTCCACTCCCACAAAGTGGCCCCCGAGCCAAAGCAATTGCCCACCCCTGGCCTAGGGTGAACGTCTTAGCCCTGGTCCAGTTCCATCGGCCAGCAATGCGATCTGCCTGCCTGTGTATGCTTACACAAGGATTACATATGAGTACGGTTCGGATTCACCTACGGGAATACTGTAACACTGCCAGTTTTGTTCTGGATTATATGTTGTTTTAAGTGATTGTATTTTAATTTTGTTGTAAGCCACCCTGAGCCTGCCATCGGCAGGGAGGGCGGGATATAAATCCAAAAAATAAATAAATAAAATAAATAAGGGTGGGGCAAAATTCTGGCGAAACATAACAATTTCACAGCAAGGGTAGATGCCCTGTCTATTCCATAGGGGCAACATTCCATACACTTTGGTGCCGTCACCAAAAAGGTCCTGTGAAATGTTGCCTTGAATTCAGCCTCCCACAATCCTGTAGGGTCTCTCCAGATGAGCTCAGCATCTGGATAGATTTAACGTGCATGCATACCATGCAACTCATCACCTATTGAGGTTGTTGGTATTAGACTCCATGGGAACATTGGTGGGGCAGGGACGGAGTCCTTGCAGTGCTCATGGGTGGTTCTTTCATGCCACTGGGAATCAGCCCGTCATCAAATAGAATGCCACAACTTTATAATAAGACTTTGGGCACTTTATAATTTAATACCAGCATCACTGGATGAAAAGACTGTGTAATGAATTCTTTCATGGAAAGGTCTCACTGAAGCCGAGCATATATTCTCTCCGTATCTACTGACGAATGAACAAGAATCTCCCATATTTTTTCCTTAAGATTTAATAGAAATGAATGCTATTTTTTTTAAAGAACCTTCAGCAATGTTATCAGCTTTGAACGGTCAAATTTTCTGAACCACTGATCCTCTAATCCAGTGGTAGTTGGTCTATCCAGGTGAGTGGAGCTAGTTGTTTTATGCTACTCCCATTTAACCGCTAATGGGTTTTATCCCGAATGATTTCCAATGCAAAATAATTTAATTTCTTTCAGATGTAAGCTATGCTGGAGCAGATTTATAGTCGCTCCCGCAAAGTCAGTGGTCTCCATCCAGCTGTCAAAAAAAAAATACAAATGTCTGTAGAATTTGAATATTGGTATATGAATGTGAAAACAAAAATCTATTAAAATAAAACAATGTGAGGTTATACTATTGCATATATTGGAAATAATATCCTTTCCTTTCAAGCAATAAATGGAATTCTCACTGTCTTATTCACTCTTGGCAGTTGCGTACCCGTTACCTAGTAACTAATCCAGCAGTGCCTGCAGCTCCGTTTTCTTGGATTCCACTTAATTGTTTGTGTGCCTCTGTTGCCTTTCCTTATAGGAAATAAAAAGTTAAGGAAGTATTAGATAGGTGGTGGTTCAAGATAAAACTATTCTTTGAAAGGATGCTTGCTTTGCTAGTATACTTTGGTTACTCTGCTGCAGATAGAACCTGCTACCATATGGAGGATGAGGAGGAAGAAGAAGAAGAGTTGGATTTATATCCTGCCCTTTACTTGGACTCTCAGAGCAGTTTACCATCTCCTTCCCCTCCCCTCCCCACAACAGACACCCTGTGAGGTAGGTGGGGCTAAGACTTGGCTGTGACTTGGCAGTGAACAGAAAAAGGGGAGGGGTTGCTCCACCACATAGGCAGACATTTTCAAACCTGCTAAGATGAGATCACAAATATTAACAGAGTTAGCAGCTGTGGCAGTAGGAGGGTTGCCAGTCTCCAGGTGTTGTGTGGAGATCTGGGATTACAACTGATCTCCAGACTACAGGGTCGGCTCCCCCGGAGGAAAGAGCAGCTTGGGGGGGGGGCATTATTCGGTGCTGAGGTCTAGCCCCTTCCTGAACCTCCCTGTCCCCACCCCCAAATCTTCAGGGATTTCCCCAGGTCTGAGATGGCAACTGGTGGCACCTAAGGGCTGGGGTGAAGATTTTCATCAGCTCAGTTCTGCCCCTTCCCTATGCCTCAACCTCCCTTCAGAATACAGATGGCCTCTCACTCACCCATTCCCCTGACGGGGATGTGAACCCTCCCGAGAGCCAAGGCAACCTTTGCGGGCTGGTGGAGAGAGAAAGGCGGGGGGGTGTCTGTGCAGAAGCCTTTCTCTAGCCCCACACCTAGGCGCAGGCTGGGAAAGGCGAAGGGGGGGGAGTGGGCAGGCAACTTTCCTTGTTTCTTCCAGCTCCTCATGGCCCAACTGAGGGCTGCTCAGAGCAGGGGGCAGGGCTTGCTACAAGGTGCTGGTATTGGCCTTTAAAGCCCTACATGGCCTGGGTCCGACCTACCTAAGGGACCGCCTTTCCCCGTACACACCCCAGAGAGCACTACGGTCTGGGGCCCAACATCGCCTGGCCATACCTGGCCTAAGAGAAGCCAAGCTCACGGCCACCAGGGGGAGGGCTTTTTCAGTGGCGGCCCCTAGCTGGTGGAACAAGCTCCCGGAAGAGGTCAGGGCCTGTGGGACCTGATGCAGTTCCGCAGGGCCTGCAAGACAGAGCTCTTCCGCCAGGCATTTGGATAGGGGCCGCCGCCCTCGTTTTGTCCCCCCTGGTCACTTAGTGACCACTAATGCGCAAAATAACTGTACCATCTGGTCACTGAGGACCCTGTATGCTACCAATAGCTGGTTGTAAGTGACACCATCTGGTGCTCCATCAGACAGCACTGAGCACTTTATATTTGTATTATGATGTTTTATGTAAATGCAAATGTTGTAATGTTTGAACTGGTTTTAACTGTTTTATTGTGAGCGATGTTCACCTAATCGTGTAAGCCGCTCTGAGCCTGCTATGTGGGGAGAGCGACCTAGAAACCGAATTAAATAAATAAATAAACAAACAAACAAACAAACAAACAAACAAATAAATAAATAAATAAATAAATAAATGTGCCCGCCCCCTGGGATCCTTACTGCCAGAGCATTGCTCCGGTGCTCTCCAGCAGGAAGTGAGGCCTGGCTGGAACTGAGGTGCAGGTCTCCTGCAAGCAGTGGAAGTAAATGCAGCTCTTTTGGTTAATGGTCCTTGTGAAGGGGGCTCTCCAAGAGCCACAGAGAGAGCATCACTGTTTCTCATTCATTCATTCTTTATTGCTACGATCATTTGACCAGAAAATACATAAAACAATTCCATAGTTTACACACTACGGAGAACTTATAAAATGGAACTTGGCCAATAAAACATAGCCCTAGTAAATATTAAAATTAGATACATATTATAACTATAGACATGAACTATTATGCTGGTTAAAATTGTTAAAATTCACCCTACTCTTCCGTCTAATGCTTACCCAGACCTTAGAACAGTCGTACAGTATTTCCAAACTTTAAACATATCAGTAAGGCATTAAAGAGAAATTAGAATTTATTCCAATAATGAGCTACTGTTACTAAACTAACTACCATAGAGTTTATGCGATGAGCATCACTGTTTCAGGGATTCAGAGGGAAGGAGGTGGGATGTCTCTTACCAACCAGAGAGTGAGGGCTATGTGCAAATGTTCTCTCCCCTAAAAGGTCAAGACCAATGAACCGTTTCCCCAGAATCATGTTTTGTTTTTTTAAAGAATCATTTTATTTTAATAATTAAACCATTAACAATAACAAGAAGTGGCACACAGGTAGAACAAACAGTCCCTAATATATGAAAATGTTATCCAATCGTCATATAAGCAAAATAACAAAGAAAGTCCAATTGCATTACAAAAAAAAATATGACAAGCCAATACCATTTACCAAAGATGTAACAAATCCAATGCTTCTGGTATTTCTTTTTGTTGTACCAAATGATCCAAAATAGGAAACCATACCGATACAAAGTCAGATTTAGCAATGGGTATATGTGTATTATTAATATCATCTGTAATTTTTGCCATTATGTATACATTCCAAATTTTAGTGTGCCAGTCTTGCCTCGTTGGGCTAATATTGCTTTTCCACTGTGCCGCAACTGTATTTTTTGCTGCCGAAAGCAAAATTGCTACCCCTTTACTCATACTATTTGAGCCAATATTCATAATCCATTGCTGTAAAATAATGTGCTCCACCGTGAGTTGTATTACCCCAGTCATTCGTTTAATTTGTCTTAACACAACATACCAAAAAATCTTCCAACACGGGACATTCTAACCAGCAGGTGGGTTTTTAGAGTTAGAAGTGAAATGCAAATGCCAAGCTCAGTGTGCAAAGATCTCCCAGGCACTGTGCATCAGTGGCGTCACAGTCTCAGGGGAACCTCCCTGAGAAAGGTGAACGAGTTTGGATGGGACTCACCATTGTCTTCATCTAGGGGCCAAATTCTTTAGGTTGGAGGAGAGTTCTATGGATCTCATGGACCACGAAAACAACAACCAAATCTAGATCAAATCAAGCCTGAACTTTCCCTAGAAGCTACAACTTCGCGGGGAGGGCGGGGTATAAATTGGAATAAATAAATAAACAAACTATTAAACTGTGGTGACTGTGCTTTGGTCACATCATGGCTGAGGACAGACTGGCAATGTAAAGCGGGACAGCCCCGCGTTGGAAGCGGAAGAAGGGAGCGCGTTCAGACATGCGCATCTGTCCGTCGGCTCCGTTTCGCACTTGCCCGTCTCCCACTCGCTTTCCATCCGCTTTAACAGGACACCGGGAGAAACCGGTGTCCAGGGGCCGTCTTGCGCTTGCCTCCCGCTTCCAGGCAGTGTGAACCGGAAGAAGGCGGGAGGCAAGCGGAGGCGGCAGTGTGAACATGGCGTTTTGCCAGTTTGCGCATGAGCGCACATGCGCAAATTGCCGAAACAGCCCTATCATGAGCTGCGGAGGCCGGCCCATGTGGGGCCACTCCGCAGCAGTCTGAACACTCCGTATCGGCACCATTGCGCAATACACCGGCCGGTGTGAACGGCCAGCCCCGGGGAGTTTTTCCCCCGCAGCAGTTTCCTCTGCATTCATCTCGCTCCAGATTGCCAGTCTGTCCTCAGCCCATGAGAAGACAAGAGTCACTAGGAAAGATAATAATGCTTGGAAAAGTGGGAGGCAGCCAGAAAAGAGGAAGACTCAACATGAGATGGATTGACTCCATCAAGAAAGGCACAGCCCTCAGTTTGCAAGACCTGAGCAAGGCTGTTAAAGACAGGACCTTTTGGAGAACATTGGTTCCTGGGGACGTCGTACATTGGAGGAGACTTGACGGCACTTAACATGTGCACACAACTTTCCCTAGCTAGTGAAATGAAGTCTGGGTCAGCTTCACAGCACTGGCCTGTCTTACCGCTAAACAGCAAGGGAATGGATTGTTCCTTCCTTACAAGGGCTTTTTATGGATTCATGACCCGGGGCTGTGCATTTACAGCCCTAATCAGCTTCCTGGGGATAGCATCAGCCACTTAGAGGAGAGGAGATTTTGGCTCTCTGCTTCTCCCAAAACCCAGATGAATGTTGCTCTTGCTAACCATTGGATGTGGTTCTGCTTGTACATCCCAACCTCAGGAATGCAACTTTTTAGTACTGGATGTGAAGTAGCATGCCACAACATTTGCATAGCCCTCAGTGAGCCACCATCTCATCCAAGATGCAACTGTGTGTGACATTTCACTCACTCTTTGTGTCTAATGAACAGTGTTTCTTCCTGCATGGATGATTTGAAAGCATTTGTCATAACCACAGTATAGCCAATGACTCAAGGACTGGGACTCCTGCTGCATTTGCGCATTGTCAATTCCAGTGGGTAAATTACTGCCATCATTTCACCCCAGGTTTTTCCCCAATACTATACAATCCTCTATGACTTAACTATGTTGTGTTAGAGTAAGTTTTCTAACTAATTAGGTAACGTGTGAGATGTTGACAAGTGTTCCGTTTTTCTCACCTCGTTTTGATTGGAAGTGAAGGGTAGGACCATATGCAGACAAGATCAGGCCCAGGACAGCCCGATCTCATCGGATCTCAGAAGCAAAGCAGGATGGGCCCTGGTTAGTATCTGGATGGGAGACCAGGGAAGGAAGTCCAGGGTGGCTCCACAGAGGCAAGCAATGGTAAACTACCGATGAATGCCTCTTGTCCTGAAAACGCTGTAGGGTCACCATGATTTGGTTGCAACTTGATGGCACTTTCCAGCACCACTATTGCAACTCCAACCAGGGGCTGTTCAAGGCAAAAGATGAGTGGTGTGTCACTGCCTTCCTCTGCATAGCGACCCTCGTCTTCCTCAGTGGTCTCCCATCTAAATACTGACAGTGAATGACCCTGCTTAGCTCCTATGAGCTCGGCCTAAATTGGATCATTCGGGATGCTGAACTGGGAAGTTACTGGGTTAGAAGAGATATTCGCATCCCAGGGCGCTCCTAGCATGGCAAGAATCCACATTTTGGGATACGCTGAGAAAACAATGGGTCGGAAAACAATGGGTTGGACACAATTGAAAGGGGAAGGAAAGTTCAGAACCCTGAGGGAAAAATATGCGGAGGCATGTTGAATACCAGAACTAACAGAGCTTAAAGAAATAATTGAAAAAGTAACTAAGATAAGGAATCAAGGAACGAAATGTTTATTTTAATCAGTAGGTAGGAGGTAGATAATGTATAACCGAGAAGGGTAGATGACTACGATCAAAGTAAAATCAAATGTCCAGGGGATGGAGCTGGGCACATATATTTTGTTTAATAGTTATTGCAAGATAGGATAAAGATAGGAAAAGGGAACAACACATTCCATAGTTAGATTGTGAGGGGAAAGGTCAATTGACAGTTCCAGCCAGAGAGGGTATATAAGCTGCTGCACAGCTTGAGTATTCAGAGCGTTGGTGGAGACTGCCTCCCCCTTCGTTCTCCGTGCTTTGCAAACTACGATAATAAAGGCTATATTCTGATTGAACCTCCGTGTGAATTGTCTCCTTGACACGTAAGTGTGGCCCTTCACACGTAACACAATCAGCTTTCCTGCAGGTGAAAGAGGAAAGAGGAGGTCCACTCTGTCCACCCAAAAAGGTTATTCAGCAGATCGCAAGCCTTGCCATAGGACAAAAGCCATGTGTGTTAAAGACTGTTGTAAGGAGGGGAATTGGGTAAGAGTGAGTGAAAAAGCTGGCTGGACTCGACCCAAAATGTTTGGACAAATCCATTCCAAACAAAGCTTTAGGGAATTTGCTATCACTAGTTGATGCAGGGGTCCTCAAGCAGGTTCAGAATGCTTAACCCCAATGCAGGTATTTACCAGACAATCACATTTGGCATTCTGGGCATCTCCCTACCCCATGTACCTAAAACACAGTAGGGTGTGGAAGCCCCCAGTGGAGGCCTACATGCGAGGGAGTTCCCATCCCATTCTTTTTGAGGGAAAGAAAATGCTACTGGGAGGGTTGCTTGCACAGTCTCTCAGATAAAGCGTCTCATCGATCTGTTGATTGATACAAGGGAGCAATGCCTAAGCAGTTCCTCCAGCCCCAAATCTTACGCTTCCCAGTAAACATCTGACGCTAGATGTAATGCTAACGGCCTATGCGGAGCCTGTACCGATTTCCACAACAGTCCCTTTGCTCTTCCAACATCAAAGATTGCTATCAGCATTCCCCGGTGTATATCCCAGGACACTGTTTCTCCATGGGGCTGTGTACCTTTCTGCAAGGTACTTGTGGGCATTTCCAAGAAAACAATCCACTTGCACTAGCAACTGCCGGAGGCCCCATAGGGAGGTCCAGACCACACTTTGAGAGCTTTGATTTTAATTTCAACAGAACTATTAGCTACCAAGTGCCTTTGCAATGCCCTTCTGGAGCAGCGCAGGAACAGCCGAGCGACTGTATTTTCCAGTCAAAATTAAAAACCCATTTGTTCAGCTTGACTTATGCTTAGTGACAGCACTGTGTGTTTCGCACTGTGACACGAATACATGAAGGACACATTGTGGAAGTGACATATTTTACCACTGCATTGCATCGTAAGGCTACCTTTGGCCATTCTTTTCATTAAAGCTTGTTATTGTTCCAGCAACAGAAGCAAACAGCACTATTTCGGGGTCAACAACAATTCTTAACTAAATGCAAGCCACGCACAAAAAGGCAGCAAGATGCGAACGTAAATAAAACACACACCCTTTTAAAGCAAAGCAGATGTAAAATGTCACTAATGAAGAATTAATGGGGTGTTAATTACCTGGATTTATTTCAGTGTGGCACATAAAAAGGAAACGGAGGTGCTTGGCGGAAAGAAGAAAGCAATTTGACAGTGCAATTGCTCAGGAGGTTAAAGTGTATGCCTTCCTGGAATCTTCTGGCACCCTGTAAAAATTCATACCATTTGACAAAAGTGTGGATAATTTGCTCTTGCCTAGACTGACTTTCTCGAAGGTTTTTTTTTTTTTAAATGGAGTTGTAAAAGATGTTGTTTCAAATGCATTTGTCTGAGCCAAGCACAACCAAGCCACCTGTATTTTTGCCTGTCACATTTCTGAAATACACCGTCCTCTCTGGAGGAACACAAACAGTGCACTGGATGTCACCCTGCCAACGAAAAGAACATTCCCAATTCCAGTGGTTATAGGTACTTTTATTTAAAGACATTTTGGGGAGGAGGAAATAGGAAATGTTAAACTACTGCATTTTTATTGCAGCTGCTCAGTGTTGTTCAAAGCCACTTCCCTCCCCCCTTCCTTTGCTATAGGGACCGTTCCTCCACATGTTGATGTTTTAGTGCTCTTTAAATGTCCCCAGTAAAAAAGGAATCAGGTACTGGATACTATGGTGTCACAGCATTCAGAAGCCAATTAGAGTTATCTATTTCAGGGCAAGTGAAGAAAATTCAGAGTTAGGGCATGGTACCCCTATCCTAGTGTAATGTAGTGTGCTCTGTGTAGCAACCAGCCTGCCATGTGCTCCCAGAAAGCCTGCCGCATGGCCAGAGCACATGGCTTGAATCTGGAGGAACTTGAATCTGGAGGAACAATAGACATCCGGATTGAAAGCCTCCACCAATGTGGGACCTAGGTTCTCCCCGGGGAGACAATGCAATCAAAGGCTCCTCCAGGGAACCTATGACAAACATGCGCATATGTTAAGCCCCTATCAGGTCTTTTGGGTGCGGCTGGAGGTGTGGCTCCGGCCAGCATAGAATGAGGGCCCTGGAGCCCTGGAAGCATGCTTGTTCTGACCATCTACTGGGCTTGCTGAATCACTCAATAAAGGCTTCATGATTTCACCGTTCCTGGTCTCCTGATTCCAGTACTCTTCACCTAGCCAGTCAGGATCAGGCTAAGGAAGCAAACACTTCTTTGGCCCTTTTGTAAAGATGTCAGGGTGGGGGGTATCACCAAAACAGAGGGCCCAATACACAGGGCCAAGATTTTTTGCAACTTCACTTGCCTTTCTGCTAGGGCTGTCAACACCCACGTGGCATCAAGAGATCTCCTGCTATTGCAAGTGATCTCTAGATGACCAAGATCAGTTTCCCTGGAGAAAATGGCTGCTCTGGAAGGCCAACTCTATGGCATTATACTCTGCCGAGGTCTCTCCCATCCCAAACTTTATCCTCCCTAGCCTCCCAAATTCCCAGGTATTTTCCAATCTGGAGCTGGCAACCCTATTTTCTGCTCAGCCCTTAGGCAGGCATCTGATCAAGCCATTTCATACTTTAATGGGCCATAACCTGAAGCTAACAAGTCCATGGGCAGAAGCTATACTCATACACAGGGCATGCAAGCAAATGATACTACATGAGACCCAGCCTGCATCTTTGGTGACCTACCCAGTCAAACGCAGTGTGTTGGCCAACTGAGGCCTGCCAGTTGCATCTATTTTGGAGTCCCAGGGAAGCAGCCAAACCAGAAGGTGTGAAGAGTTCCATTACACCTGATGGGTCCCTACCTGGGCTGCTGTATTAAGGCAGAATGCAATTCAGCCTGTAGCCGGCCACATTTTCACATCCTTGTATAGTCAGAGTTTTTTGCCAAACAGAAAAAAAATACAAATAAAAATGGATATTTCACCTTTAGGGATGACTTTGCAACAGATCTTCCCAGCCGAAGAAGGGGAATGGAATTTCAGATGGACTACATCTGCAGCCAGGAGCCTTGGCTCTGGAGAAGCTGGCCTTCCTTTTTCCAGAGAGGAGCAGGGAAGAGGGGAAGGGGTGCAGTTAGGCCTGGCTCAGGGAGAAGCAAGCTGGCAGGAGGAACAAGCCAACAAGGAGAAACAGGCTGGTGGAAAGCTGGAAAAAAGGGAACCAAGGACTGGAGCAGAGAGTTTTGGGGACTCCCTCTGGTGGTAGGGTTGCCAGCTCCAGGTTGGGAAATACCTGGTGATGTTGGGGGTGGAGCCTGAGGACGGTGGGGTTTAGGGAGGGGAGGGACCTCAGAATGGTATAATGCCATAGAGTCCACCCTCCAAAGCAGCCATTTTCTCCAGGGGAACTGATCTCTGTTGCCTGTAGATCAGTTGTAATAGTGGGAGATCTTCAGTCACCAACTGGAGGTTTACAGAAGGGAGTAAATAATACCAAAAAAATGTGATGGACAGGATCGCTGCTACTTCTGAAGAATGACTAGGCAGAGCATCAAAACCACATTCGGAATTTGTTCAAACTTGGTTCCCCTTCATTCAGTACATGGCAGAAAACAGTATTATTTCCTCCAACCCACTTTATGTTAAATGGCTTCACTTTAAAAATTTTCAACCATACAATCACAATTGGTACACTCACTACATTTATACTAGAATTATACACTGAACACTGGTAAAACGATCTACATTATTATATGTCTTTAAGATTTGTTTTGGCATTTCTTAACTTGATGTTATATTTCAAGATGTTGAATGTTTTTGATATACTGTTTATAATGTTTTTGACTTTTATCAATAAATACACTTAAAAAAAAAGCAAACTGTGCATAAATAATGAAAAACATTAATCAGTCAACACTTATAACAATCTGACCCTATATATAAATAGTGTAGTTTATCAAAAATATAATGTAACAGTCAAAAACTCAAAATACACAATCAAAATACACAAATAACCTTCAGAGAGTCCGAATCAAATTTCTCAAGTGAAAAGTCACAGTACTTGGCTTGACACTGAGAATGTAAAAAAAATGCTATGTAGTCTACAACAATATCGAAGTTGAGTGGTTTTGGTGTTCCACTTTTGAGGACGCAAAGTGATATGGCAGTAGCAAGCTAGCGGGGCCGTCAAGTGGATACAAAAGTGGCGAGAAGAGCTTTTTGAAATATAATTATAAACTTTGATGTTTGAGGAATTTCATTTGGACTCTCTGAAGGTAATTTTTGTATTTTGATTGTGTATTTTGACTGTACGTTTCTGGGTTTTTGACAATTACATTATATTTTTGATAAATGACCAGGGGTCCGTTGGAGCGGGAGCGCACAGGAGCGCAGCTCTGGGAGTGAGGAGCCCAGGGGGCGGGCACATGACCAAGCCCCGCCCCCTCCTCGGCTTCCCTGAGCAGTGCAGAGGCGCAGCGCCCCGGGGAAAGCCCAGCTAGGGTCTTTATTTTTTTTAATGTTTTGTTTTAATATTGATAATTTTATCATTGTTCCTTTTATGACTGTGTGCTGCTTTTCCAGAGACTTGCTCAAGGTGGCATATACATTTTCTAAGTATACCATTTTTTATCTGGGCACATGGCACATAAGTACTGGAGAAATTTCACCAACCCTTCAGCAGCTTCCACCCCATCAGTTTGGTGTAGTGGTCAGGAGTTGGACTCTAATCTGGGAGAACCGGGTTTGATTCCCCACTCCTCCACATGCAGCTGCTGGTGTGACCTTGGGCCAGTCACAAGTTCTCTCAGAGCTGTTCTCTCATGAGCAGTTTTCAAAAGACCTCTCTCAGCCCCACCTACCTCACAGGGTGGCTTGTTGTGGGGAGGGGAAGGGGAAGGGATGGGTGGTGCACGTGTCCTGGGTATCTCAAGTCTACTTGAAACCTGGTGGTTTCAAGGGAGCAGGAAGAGAATGAGGGTGTGTTCTTTACGCTTATTTTTATTGCACAAAGTATTGGATGGGGAAGGGAATGGAGGAAGAGCAGGTCAGTTTCACCTGTGGAGTGGAGCCAGAGGGGTGGGTCTTGCCTTCTGACACACTTCCGGTATGTTAGGGGGAGTGGCATATGCAAATGAGTTATGCAAATGAGTTATGCTAATGAGCTCATGCACCTCTTTTTCTACAAAATGACCCCTGTAAATGACACTATTTATATAGGTTCAGATTGTTATAAGTGATGAATGTTTTTCGTTATTTATGCACGGTTTGTTCCTTTTTCTTTTTGTATTATTTACCAACTGGAGGTTGGCAATCCTGGCTGCATGGCTGAAGTTCCAGACAGAGGCTTTGTTGTTGGACGGTGTCAAGCAAGCCCTGGGAAGAGGGACCTGGAACCAGCGAACTCTTGTTCGTTGACTGGCAAGTACTAAAAGCCTTGCCAGGGACTAGCTGACCCCAGTTACTATTCCTTCCTTCTCCTCCTTTTGGGGGTTTGCTTCTGCTTTAAAGTTGCCGTTCTGTACCACTGAGTGTGAGTGCAGTGGCTAGAATCCCCTGGGGGTGGGGAGAGTTTACCAGCCCTATAATATCATCAGCACTTGCCTCCACTTTAAGAGAATACAAACATAAGAGAAGCCATGTTGGATCAGGCCAATGGCCCATCTAGTCCAAAACCCACGTGTCATCAGGAGGTCCACCAGCAGGGCCAGAAGTTGACTGGAGGGGTCTGAGTTGGCCATCCACACTACTGACTTGAACAGACTTTACATGTGTAAAGGCAGATCAGGATTTCTTTTGTTTGCCCCCTTAGCGTCTTCAGTCACTGGAAGGTCACCCTTATTCTCACTGCCCTCAAACCTAACTCCCGCATAGAACAACACTAGGTCGCTACTCCTCTTGTCTGAGAGAAGACTTTAAAGGATCCCATGAAAAGGTCTCCTACTCAGATTTGGTCCCTCTAACTTAGCTCTGCTAATCAGGTATGCCAGTCCCCAGGTGGGGGCAAGGATCCCCTGAATCTGAGGGCTCCTGTCTGCTGGCAGCCAGCTGGCCAGTGGGGAAAGCCCTGCCCCCAAGCCCCACTCCCAAGAGTGACCACCAGTGGCTGCCCCTCTCCCCACCCTTCTGCAAGACATAAAGGAATCTCCAGCTGATTGGCCAGAGCACATGGCTCACCCATCAGCTAGAGAGTCCCTTAAAACGTGCAGTAGAGGAGAGAGGGAGCGGTTGCTGGCTGTACACCTGAACTGCAAGAATTGGATTCGCCGCTTGCTGTTCAGGCCGCCTCCCTAATGTGATGATGCCACTTCTGTGTGATGTCATCATGTTGGGGACATCCCCTGCCCCTCTAGGGATACTCCCAGAGTCCCCCACCAATGGGTGGACAGGACCTGGCAATCCTACTGCTAATTCTCACAGCTACAGATATTTGATTCCTTCCTGAATAGGAATTGTCCCTGAATTATGGCATTCTGATCTTAGCTGCCCAAGTGCTGGAACAAAACCACACACAGATTTATTTTTTTGGAGGGGGGGGGAAGCACCGAATACATATTTTGCATTATTGTTAAGGAAGCACTATGGAAGAAGGACTGCCACAAGCATTCAGTACAACTAAAAATTGCAAGCTGCTCATGCATTCACACAAGAAGGGTTCAGAGAAATCTGTAGCGAATCGTTGGAAGGAATTGGAATAGAACATGTGATACAGCAAAACAAAGGAACAAGGACCAAACAGAATGAGCCACAAGCATCTAAGCCATCTTGAATGCCAACAGGTCTCCGCTGTTTCATGCCACAGCTCACATAAATGGGCCAGTGTTAAAAGGTTTTACCCACGCACTAAGGCTGCCAGCTCTGGTTTGGGAAATACCCGGAAAATTTTAGGTTCCTTGACTGGATCTCTGAGATTTGGCTGGCGTTGTGTCCTATCCAAAGTCCGTGCACATGGTCAGGTGACCACACGGCTGGGCGAAGTGTCCAAGCTTCGCACACTCAGACAATAGACTGAGAGGATCCTGGTGAGGTCCAATCGGGGGAGTCAGATCCTTAGGGGAACCTATGATCCAAGAGTACACTGTAAATAGCGAGTCACAGGTGTTGGGTGTGTGCATGGGTGCGGTCGAGAATGGGGATAAAAAGCGGACCTGCGAGTCCAGCTAACCAGTCTTGTTCAGATCTCTTAATAAAGTATGAGCTATTTTCATGCAACGTGTCTCCGACCTCAGTACTTTTCAGCTTCAGATGACAAGGTTCAGCAGAAACAGGAACTCGGGTAGCCAAAATACGGCGCGGGGCAAATAGTCGGAAATTGACGCACACAATTAGGGGAAAGGGAAGAGTGGCGGCGGAGCAGCACCTCGTGGGAAATTGGTCCCACAGAGTCCACCCTCCAAAGCACCCATTTTCTCCAGGGGAACTGATCTTGTCTGGAGATGAACTGTTTTTCTGGGGGATCCCCAGGTCCCACCTGGAGGCTGGCATTCCTAAGTTGCATGCAATGAAAAGCTGAGCATGTAGAGCCCCTTGAAGTTAATTCTACAAAATGCCCAACTTCTCATTTTAAATAGGGTTGCCACCTTCCAGGTGGTGGCTAGAGATCTCCTGGGATTGCAACTGATCTCCATGTGACAGAGATCAGTTCCCCTGGAGAAAAAGGGCTGCTTTGGAAGGTGGATTCCATGGAATTATGCCCCACTGAAGCCCCTCCCCTCCCCCAAACCCTGCCCTTCTCCAGCTTTCTCCATCCCCCCAAAAAAATCTCCATGCATTTCCCAACCCGGAGCTGGCAACCATAATTTTCAAGACATGCCAGCGATTTCAGTCGGGTCCTTTGGCATGCAGAGCATGTGCCCCCTCCATAATCATCATCCTTGTAATAGCCACTCTTCCTTTTCCAAAGGGTAAGAGGTTCAAGGTACAGATTGCAGTGCCCACTGTCTTTGGAGCAGAGAAAATTAGAGCTGTGTCGCAGTAACAATCTTCCTAGAGGCTCTGACTCCTTAACCTGGCATTGGAGAGAAACCACTTTTGTGGCATAGTAATTACCTCCTTGCTTGGACATCTATTGCCGAATGTACTGCAGGAAGTTCCCTTCATCGGGTCTGCTCTGCACATGTCCTGCAGGGAAGTGCTCCCTGGAGAATTTTAAATCACTGTAGCAATTTTACACAGTAATTTGAAGTGCACGAGGCAGTGTTTTATTGCACGTCATTGGCTGATGCACTCCTTACACTTAGTCTTCCAATAAGTTCCACTTAGATCACAAAACTAGACCTAGACTGAAATCTTTCTTGGTCATGAAGCTTTCTGGGTGACTTTGTGCCCATCGCTATCCTTCATCCTTAACCATCCTTAAATGCAATTATAATAACCACCTTTGTACACGCACCAGTTAAACATGGTCTAAAAGACAACACATACTTAAAGAACAAACCTCACCCTTCGAAAAGCTCATAAGTCCAAAGAACCATACGTCAAAAGGACTAATCACAACTACATATGACGCATTAATCCATCATCAAAGTGTAAAACCATTAAAATATCAACACCAATGGCAGAAAGACTGTGAAATAGATATAATGCCTCAAGAATGGTCAAAAATCTGGACGTCAAGGCTAATAAAAACTCCAGTAATATCAACCAAACTACAGACACACCGGATCATCTCACGTTGGTACCTCACGCCTGAATGCCTTTCCAAAGTAACTTCAACACACTCACCACTATGCTGGAAAAAATGTGGGGAAATCAGATCCTTTGCTCATTGTTGGTGGAAATGTACCTACATACAGAAGTTCTGGCAGGAAGTACTATCTCAAATAAAACTAATCACAGGAAATGATATTCCTCTGGACCCTGCTCTAATATTTCTTGACATCTGGAAGACAAAGGACATACCTTCAAATCATTGTGACCTCATTACTAGCTTATTAGTAGCTGCCAAAACATCAACAGCAGCTAGATGGAAAGCAGACAAAGCTCCTACCATCATGAGTTGGCTCAACAAAATCTGGGACCATTTAATAATGGAGAAGATCACGGATCACCTTAAACAATCAGAACTGTATCCCAAACCTTCCACCTTTGCATGGAAATGGTCACCGTTCATGGAATTCATCTCAGCATCAGACATCCAACCAAGAAACACCACATATCAAGCCATACTACATAGCTAAATTACACAAACCTAAAACAAACAAACAAAAACAACAACAACAACAACAAACAAACTCAAGGCAGACAAAAACTCACAAACACCCCATACTTAGGAAGACTAACAAATTCACTAACCTAATAGCTATAACTTCAGAACTCTAGATACCACCATCATAACATACAGATTGATTTAGAGTGAATTAATACTGTACTACACAACCTTTCAAATTATAGTTGTACTGTTACCAAACTATGTAAGATGTTAAATATATAGATATGTATTTTTGGAAAACAAAATAAAAATACTTGATTAAAAAAAAACATGGTCTAAAAGGAACAGCAAATATTTATTTACATTATTTATACTCTGCCTTTCTCCATGAAACTCAAGGCAGATGACACAGTGTTGATCAATGCAATCAATAGGATGAGACGTCTAAGAAGCTTTCCTTCCTTCCCTCCCCCTGGCAGCATCTCCCAGGAAAGAGACTGGCCAAGTTGCAAAAGACATGCAATAGCAATTCCCCAAGCTGAGTTGGGTGGTGGCCACTGCCAAGTTGGGTGGAGGTTGTCACTGGGCCCAGATGAATTGTGTGGCATTGAGTCCTAGGCACCACATCGGGGTAAGTTGCACAAAATGCGTGGTAGCAAGTTGCTTGGTGGTTGCTGATGGACCTGGCCACAATGCGTCTTCCCATCATGACAGGAAGAAGAAGAAGAAGAAGAGATTGGATTTATACCCCGCCCTCCACTCCCCAAGGGAGTCTCAGAGCGGCTTACAAACTCCTTTCCCTTCCCCTCCCCACAACAGACACCCTGTGAGGTGGGTGGGGCTGAGAGAGCTCTTTCCCAAGCTGTCCTTGAGAGAACAGCTGGTACAGAGCTATGGCTTGCCCAAGGTCATCCAGCCAGGTGCAAGTGGAGGAGTGGGGAATCAAACCCGGTTCTCCCAGATTAGAGTCCGCGCACTTAACCACTACACCAAACTGGAAGGAGAGGAGCAGAAGCAGAGTGGGAGGCTCTTCCACCAGGCCTTTGATTAGGAGCCGCGTAAAACATCCGAGGGGCAATGCTCTCTCTAAGCTGTGGAGTCTTGTGAGCAAAAATTCTACTTTGTGAACTACTGACATTAAAGTTGTGAGCGAGTGCTTTGGCTACTGCATAAATTAGTTTGCTCTGGAGCCATCCTTCCTGAACAAAGACAAAAATGTGTGAGCCGGTGGCTAAAAAACTGTGAGCTAGCTCACACTGACTCAGCTTAGAGGGAACACTGCCAAGGGGTGACCCTGTGCCCTGGTCTTGCCACCTTTAGCTCGCCCTCGCGACATAAATAAGCAGATTGACACTGCTGGTGTGGGAATACCATCATGGTTGTCACCTATAGAGTACTGATTAATCTTGAAATTTTTGCTCTCCCACCTTATCTGAATATTGTTCCAGCACTTTAGGATTATTGATTTGTTTATGGTTTTTGGTTGTTTTTTAGGACAGATTTTAATTGTATTTATATATGCATTTTATGTAAGCCACCTTGAGCCTGGGAGGGTGGGTTTAAATCAAATAAATAAATAAATAGATGATAGATAGATAGATGATAGATGATAGATGATAGATAGATAGATAGATAGATAGATAGATAGATAGATAGATAGATAGATAGATAGATAGATAGATAAGCCAGCCAGCCTTGGAAAGGGCTCTTCCCCCCTTGCCTTTTTACTGACAGAAACCAAGGTTTGAATGCTGACAGTGCTGTTATTGTTGC
Source organism: Lepidodactylus listeri (assembly GCA_029233225.1). Lineage (NCBI taxonomy): Eukaryota > Metazoa > Chordata > Lepidosauria > Squamata > Gekkonidae > Lepidodactylus > Lepidodactylus listeri. The sequence continues at coordinate 113,800,262 of JARCFY010000006.1, forward strand.
ATAGCAACCCCCACTGAAATCTCGTCTCTTAAAGGTGCAGGCATTGCTTCTATTACCGGGAGTGGGGGTTAGCCACCCAATGTACTTTTTTTTTCAGATTTCAGATTTTTCTGCGAATCTGGGGCTTTCCCCAGGTTTGTAGAAAGATCTCGATTTCTGTCTGTGACTGCAATCTCTGGATTTAAGTATCCACAGATTTGGCTACATTAAGACTTCTATATACTGATGATGTTAAACAATGCAAGAAGTGGTAAAACATAAGTAGAAAACAATGCTGTGAGAGCAAGATAAGACATACACGAAACAGATAATCCATACTGTATGCAGTATAGTGCACAATCCTGTTCCCTTTTTTAAAGGACCACCCTGGACCATTCCATTGTGCTGTAGCACTATTACCTTTCCCAAAAAATGTCCTCCTAAACAATTCTGTTTTGCATAGTTTGCAGAATCACCTACGTGGGGGAGCCTTCTTCAGGCTGGCCATTCCACTTGTGGAGCCACAACCATGCACGTGTATGGACAGTTGTTGATCCCACCCATGTGCAAGGTGGCACTTGCAAGAAGCCTACAACCCTTGCTGGAACTCCAGCACACCTGACACTGAACACCTGAAGCTGCCTTATACTGAATCAGACCTCCAGTCCATCAAAGTCAGTTTTATCTACTCAGACGGGCAGCTGCTTTCCAGGTCTCAGGCGGAGGTCGTTCACAACACCGACTGCCTGGGCCATTTAACTGGAGATGTTGGGGACTGAACCTGGGACTTCCTGCATGCCAAGCAGATGCTCTACCATTAAGCCATGGCCCCTAAATCACTTCAAGCTGGTAATGCAACAATATTTTCTCTGGACTCCTTCCCCCCGCCCCTCCTGGGGGGGGGGGGAACTTGTCTTGGACGTACAGTTGACAGAAGTCACAAAGGAAAACCACACAGATGGTAGTTTTGGAACCACTTCCACTAAGCTGATGAGTTGCAGATGCCCGTTTGCTCATTCGTCTGCTGATTCATAACTCCATCCAAAAGAGCAGGCGGGACTGGGGATTGCCAACTCAGTTCAAACAGCTCTCCAAGGAGAGCAGGATAGTGACTGAGAGCAAGGGATCAAGCAGTGGTCAAAGAACTTTCCACAGCTCTCCTCTCAGATAGCCTGGAGGCCATCCTTCAGCCTCCAATCAATTATATTGTTTTCCAGCATTTGTGTCTCCAGTGTCTATTCAGTTTAAAGCAAAACTGCTTCAGAGATCAATGAATGGTGAGTCTTGGAAGAAATCAGGTTCTCAGATATCACTACATTTTCTTTTTTTTCATCCAACGAGTCTATCCACTGAGGTTATTTTTGTTTATTACAATCATTAACTGGATTCCTTGGTGGAGCTCATTGTGGTACATATGCAATTCCCCCCCTCCAGTCAGAAGAAGAAGAGGAAGAGGGGGGGAAAGGAGGAGGAGATTGGATTTATACCCCACCTTTAACTACCCAAAGGAGTCTCAGAGAGGCTTGCAATCTCCTTTCTCTTCCTCTCCCCACAACAGAGACCCTGTGAGGTAGGTGGGACTGAGAGAGCTCTCTCAAGAACTGCTTGTGAGAGAACAGCTCTGAAAGAACTTATAATTGACCCAAATTCACACCAGCAACTGTATGAGGAGGAGTGGGGAATCAAACCCAGTTCTCCCAGATTAGAGCCCATACTCCTAACCACTACACCAAACTGGCTACACTATACCGAGGCGGTCCCAAAGAGACAGACACCAGACTGGGTTCAACTACAGGCCACTTTTATTTACAACTTTTTGTAGCAAGGGCAAACCCTGAGTGCGAAAACAGGCCAAGACCAGAGGTTGCTCCAGTCTACCTCCTTGCCATATGTGACTGTTTAGTTAGTCCCATATCCCTTCTCTACTTAGCAGAATGCTCCTTAACTGCACACAGTAGCAGCCCTTTGTCCTCAGTGTGCTAGCAGAGTTACAAAGTTACATAGAGCCATCTTTTTAGTGTCAGGACTGATAATAGTCCTTTCATTTAGGAACTACATTCTAGATAATGAAGCTTAAGTGACAGAGACAGAACTTACCTAAACTACCTTGGATGGGACTGGATGCAGAGAGGCATCCATCCTCCATCGTGAATGTGTGTGAGAGAAGAGGGAGTGTGAGAGGAGAATGGAATGCAGGCAGGCAATTCCCCTGTAATCTATCAGTCTACTTCAAAGGGACAGAGGCAGGAAAGTAAACAGGAAGAAAACCCCCAGTTTGCCCTGACTGTCTCGCTAACTTGTTTGTAACCTTCCCTTGGAGGCTGAGGCTTGAGACAGCATCTAGGCCTTCTCTTCCAACAATATGCTTGGTGAGCCACCTCTGCCCTGGGTGCAAGTCATCCCTTCGACTTGTCACTGGCTGGCAAAGCAAATGGGTGCTGCTCTGGAGTCCCCCCCAAGTTGCAAAACTTAGAGGGGAGGGGCCTAGCCAGGGAGATCCCAAAGGCAGTCCTCATTACCCACCCATCAGATCTGTTTTTCCCTTTTCCCTCACTAACCTGCCACTGCCAAAGCCAAGCCTCTACTTAGGACCTTGCAGCCACCAGGCAGTCCAAAGCCACCCACAGCCCTTGCCACAAATCCTCCAGAAATATATCATTGCCCTTTTCAGATCATGTGAACAAATGAAGCTGCCTTATACTGAGTCAGACCATTGGTCCATCTGGTCAGTATTGTCTACTCAGGCTGGCAGCAGCTATCCAGGGTGTCAGGCAGAGGTCTTTCATGCCTGGTCCTTTTAATTGGAGATTCTGGGGATTAAACCTGGGACCTTCTGCATGCCAAGCAGATGCTCTACCACTGAGCCACAGCTTGATGTACCCCATCACCCCTCTAGAGGTCACCTAAGGCAGACCATATCCCAGGGTGAGGCAACAATTACCCCAATCCACCTGCCATCACATCCCACAATTCCCTGTTTACCTTCCAGCAAGCCCTGTCTAAGCATTTAGGATCCCAACCAGAGTCCACTGTTTTATCCAGGGGAACTGATTTCTGCCATCTGGAGAGCAGTTGTAATTCTGAGTGATCTCCAGCCCTCACCTGGAGAATGGCAGCAATGGTTCCCCAGGAGGAAAGGCTGGTTTGGAGGGGGAAGTCTATGGTATTGTGCCTATCTGAGGTCCCACCCTCCTCAAACCCCATCCTCTTCAGGCTCCACCCCTCAAATCTCCAGGAATTTTCCAACCTGGAGCTGGCAACCCTATCTTCTTTCCAGCCAACCATCAACCTACCATTATCTGCCCCTCTGCCCCTCTGACTTCAGCTTTCCATCTCACCACCACCACCTGCAGCCTCTACCAGGAAAAGTACAGTATTTCTCCACAGTGGAGATTCAAGCAGGAGGGAAGCAACCTCAGCAGGGTGTAATGACACAAAGTCCACCCTGTAAAGCAGCCATTTTCTCCAGGGGAACTGATCTCTGCCATCTGAAGAGCAGTTTTAATTTCAAGTGATCTTCAGCCTTCACCTTGAGATTGGAAGCAATGGTTCCCCAGGAGAAAATAACTGCTTTGGAAGGTGGACTCTATGACATTTTGTTCACCTGAGGCCTCTCCCCTCCTCAAACTCTGGCTTTTGTAGACTCTACCACAAAATATCCAGGAATTTCCCAACGTGGAGCCGGCAACCCTAGTCAGGACTGGCCACTATGAGTTCCCCATCAAGGCCAAAGTAGCCCTGGAATGGGCTTCCTGCCTTTGCCTTTTTACTGACAGAATCAAGCTTAGTTGCCTAACAACAGCCTCTGAGGGAAAGTTAGCCCTACAGGAGCCAAGCAGGAGAAGCATCTTCATCAGGAGAGACAGCCATTTTGGCAGTTTATTCTGACAGGGAAGTGGCCAGGCAGGGGAGAGGAGAAGCTTCATGGGAAGCTTCTACTGTCAATTCCCCCCTCAGCCACAGCTTATTCTGGACCTCAGCATCTTGAAGTAAACTGGGAGTTCAGATTTTTCAGCTCCAGAATTGGTTCCTTTAGTCAGGGAACCATTTCCCATCCCTCAATCATCTTAGCCAACCACGTAGATCAACATAGCAACCAGGTTCCTTTCAATATCAGTGTTTAAACTAGCACAGACGCAAGAGAGGCTATACTTATCTTCTGGGGAAAATGCAAAGGCATTAATATAGACAGCCATGGACACCAGAGTCAGGCGACACCATCTATGGGATCTAGGGCTATAAGGGATTCAGATGGCAGACAGGCTTATAAACAAGCTGGTTATTTCCGTCCATCGTCGTAGGAAGCCCTGCTAAAGCACAGATTCCCGAAAACCCTGTAGGGAACCCTGCTGAAGAACAGATTGTCTTGCCCCCCCATGAAGTCAAAATGTTTCCAGTGAATTTACCTTCCCCTTCCCAGTATTCTTCTTGAGAAGCTATGCTAGTGCATAAAAGCTGTGAAGTGTAAATACAATCAGAGTTGAGGACCGTATCTCCTGAGTTCTCTGGTTTAAGTCCCCCCACCACCACCACCACCATTTCAGGTCTTCAGTGCTTAACACCTCCTACCTGTTTGTGACTAACTACATGGGAGTGGGCAAATATGTTCCATCCTTAATTTAAGACTACCATATGGATAAACATATTGACACACAGGCGTGTGAACTTCTTGTGCAAAACAAGTATGTTAGCACTGAGATATTTTTTTTATTATTATTATTGTTATGGTCATGAAAGCCATATGTGTTTTAAGTCCCACGGAGACAAAGATGTTATATGCCCAATAGAATCTTCATTGTGAACTGCAAGCAACACTGCTGTATGCTCTATTCCAGTGGCCTCAAATGTAGCCTACACTTTTGCTGCTATTATTCTACCCTGAACACAGTAAAAATAATAACACCTTCCCCATAAAAAAACAATGTGTAGTCATTACATCTTGCTCAGATAGAAAGCCACACAAAATGATCAAGGTCTCATAAGTTAAGCACATTTGCATGAACTACCTCCAAATTAGGCAACTCAAACATGCACATATGCTGTCCAATGCACACTTTTCTTGCAGTTTGCACAAGCAGGGGGCTCCCATATCCACTTCAGTTCTGGGAAAATGCTGGAGTCTTGTGACACTGGCACATTTGTATTCTGAGATAACCTTTCGTGGATGAAAACACATTGTCAGATGCATGGCTGGGTACTGGATGTATATGTACGTGCCCAGTGTTCTTCACAAGGTTGCACTGAAAGTAGTGCATCAGAGCACCATATGAAGCCAATGATTCCACCAGCCGGGGGCACACTTTATGTTCCCGATCTTCATCCATGGTTGAGAAGCCAACCGTAAATCAAGGACTGGATCTGGCACATTTCTGCTTGTGTTATAGGTCGTGTGAAAATGAAAATCCAAGAAAGAGACCACTTGTGCTAATTCAAACTTACCGTATCCTTACTTGTGTTTCCACTTGCACAGGATATTGTGCAACCAGTTTCCGGGCACTATAATACATAGGGAAGAAAGTGCTCGGCATCCCACAAGATCTTAGTAAAATGGTGCACCTGGGCTGCGTTCAGACGCTCAGTTTGATCCGCGGCCCCTCTGCTTCCCTGACGGATTTAAAGGGCACGATCAGACAGCAACAGCTGTCTTTCGTGCCCCAGTCGTCTTTGTCCCGTTCCCCCCCCCCTTTACTCCGTACCTTTTTGATACTGGAGAAAGTCCGGTGTAGGTGAGGGTGCAGTCTTGGCGCGCAGTGGTCTGATCGGGATCTTGCGCGCCAAGACCGCGGCTGCCATCTTTTTAAAAAACAAAACCTCTAGTGCGCATGTGTGTTTCCGTAATGGTTTGCTGGTCCACTCGTTTGCACATGCGCATCCGTGAATTTTTTTTTTTTAAAAAAAAAAGCCGCGGGCTTCGTGTTTACAGCGCGGTAAGGTCTGGAGATCAGCGACGGAAGAACTGCGCGCTGAGGTAGGTGATTCGTTTGCCGTCTGGATGTGATTACTTCGGGATGAATTCCTTCGCACTAAAAAAACCCGGGCTGCTTCCTCATTAACGCTGCTGTCTGAACGCAGCCCAAGTCCATCTATACTCGTGCTTGTGCATCACTGAATCCAAGCCCACATGCTTCTTCCCCTGCTGAACAAAAATCCCTCTCTTCCCGTAACCTGCTTAATTATGGTTCACGCTAAATTTTCAAGCGATCTACTGTTAGCAGTCAGACCCTCTTCTCACTGAGGGGCAGTTTACAGGTCGAACAACCATAAACACCCATCTTAGATCATCCCAAAAATCATAAGTGCAAGACACTGCCTGGCAAAATGACACAAAATAGATGCCAGTCTGGAACAAGCCTGGGCAGTGTAAGTAAGAGTGACTTGACTGTCATACTCCTTTGTTATGAGGGCCATATCTGACATAAATGAGACCTTGCTGGTCCAGGCCATGTGTGTCATACAATATAATGCCACGTAGCAGAGATCAAAACTTTATAAAGGACACGGACACAACGATTTATTTTTACTTTTAAAAAGGCTTAAAACGTTAGCACTCCTGCAATATTTTGTTTATTTTAACAGTGTCTGATAACTGACACCTCTTGATCTGAATTATTGCATCAAAATGTCTGTCCTATCTTGAGTATGCTGTTCAAGTGTGTATCTATAAGCTGCAAACCTACTTTTGATGTATTGATATTCACTACAGGAATCTCATGCTCAGCGTTTTGAACCTAGGGCCTAGGGGAAAACATGAAATAGCTGGGCATTGCGAGCTTTTGTACATACATTGCTTTGTATGCTGGTCAAGAACATGAGAAGGCACCATGACCCAGACTGAGGGCTATGTGTCTGTCCACAAAACTATCATCTTCCTCAGTGGTCAGTATCAGCCTACTATCTGGGCAGTCTAAGTTCAAAATCCCCAAAGGAAATGTGCTGGGTGAACTTGGTCTGGATACACACTCTCAGCCTAATCCACCTCACTGGCTTGTTATTTCTCATCTAAATAGTTCACATTGTTTTCCTACTGAGCAAGATTAAATCATGAGGGCATGAATACCGTGAAAGGGGGAGGAAACCCAGTTGCACCCAGGAGAGCCACAGCATAACGAGCCCAATAAAACACACACAGTGTAGCAAGGCACATAAAAGCTCATACCTTGGATAAAACTTTGTTGGTCTTAAAATTGCTTTGTATTTCTCCCATGCAACTGAGGCAGCCAAGCCAAGCAAGTTCTCCCCCCTTCCCTCCCTCCTTTTGGGAGGAGGGTTAGCCAATGGAAGGGAAGAAAGGCTTGCCTTTTTTTCCTGTGCAATTGAGGCAGCCTGGCCAGGAAGCAAGCTCTGACTTGTTTTTTCCTTCCCCCTCCCGGGGGGAAAGGGAAGAGCCTCAGCCAGTGCAGGGAACAGAAGCTTGCCTATCTCTCCTGAGCGACTGAGAAAGTCTGGGAAAGCAAGCTATGATGCTGCAGCAGCAGCAGAACTGGAAGAAGATGCAGAAGACAGGCAGTTCCACTGTGGGCCTGAAAGATGCCCTCAGGAGGGGAGCCCGATCTGGCCCACAAGCCACACGTTGGACACCCCTGGTCCCCTTTGTGCCCTGTAGAGATGCATAATTTAGGACAACGGGTCTCCCAAGAACCTACCGACTCACCTTGGACTAATCTCATCAACACTCAGTCTCACTTCCTTGCACCCATTTACCTTAAGTAACCTTGTTCACCAAACCTGGGAGCTTTCCCCATCCAGTACTTGCAAAGTCATCAAGCCCCATTCACACCTATAGTCTACCTAGGGGTGGAGGGGAACCCCTCATCAAGCCTCTATCTTTTTGGCCAATTCAGAAAAGCCCATAAAGTTATTGTTTTTCTGGCAAACACATCATACTGTCAGAGGGCACATTTTACTCTATAATTGCCAAACTGCTAGCCCAGCAATGTGTGTGTTCTTGGCCACACCCCCACGGCATGGGTTCGCTTCTCTTCACGAAATGCTGGCCATTTCGCTGCTGCTTCCCAGACCTCTGCAAGATGGGTAAATACTACCCTTCCTCCTCCAATTTTCCTGTTTTCCTCCCTGTTTTCCTCTTAGTTAGCTCTGGTGCATGTGTTTATTGTGTGCGTTTTTGTTGTAATAAAAACCTTTCTGGTTGAACAACTGCCTGGGTTATTTCAGAGTTCTCTTATGGGGAAAAATCCTGGCATACACGGGTGGAAAATCCCAGTTACCCGCTCCTGCTCTGTCTCCTTCAAGCTAATTCCCCCAACTAATTAGAAGACTACTTATTTGGGTAACAATAGAACAAAGACTAATAATTGTTGGTACTGTAATCAGAGCAATGCCGTGTTCTTATATCTGAGATGGAACTGCCCTAGGTCTACACAGTTCTGGAGAATGGTAGCAAGAACAAATCATGAGTAGTTACAACATAACCGTGCTGTGGTCTATTTTTTTCCCCTCTTGACATATGTGGCAGAGCTGCCAAAACAGTACCAGGTAATATAGAGATAATCCTTAGCCATGTTTAAGGCATTGAAGGAAGGCCAGGGAGAGCAGGGACTTTATCATTTTTGCACTGGGTTATCATTTTTGCACTGGGTTATCCTGGTCATGGGTTGAATCTGAGTTTTATTTGAGTGCAGAACTGGTGCCTCCTCATTGCAGTATGAAAAGGGGATGGGGCTTGACATATAAACAGCCCTGATCTAATTCGGGGTGGGGGTAGAGAGGGGCATTTCAGAATAAAGAAAACGATATCTGAGGACATAAATGACTGGGAAAACCTTAGCCTCGTGGTAGTAGCTCAGTCATAGATCAGTGTTTCCCAACCTGTGGGTGACTCGGGACCCAAAAGTGGGTCATGAAGCCTCTGCAAGTGAGTCATGGACCAGCCCTTTCTAATGGCCACCCCTGAGTTTCCATCGCTCTTTTGTTTCATACAAAGCAAGATCTGCTCTAGGAAACAATATCTTCCATTTTTCTTCTTCACTGCGTATATACACAAAGCTTTTTTTGTAGAAAAAGCCCAGCAGGAACTCATTAGCATAATAAGCCACACTCAACAACAGAAACTCATTAGCATGTTAGGCCACACCCCCAACAGTGCAGCTCCCTCCCAGGATCGGCTTCCCCAGGTGCCCCATGGCTTGCGGGGTGCATGGGGAACCCGAGGGAAGGAAGTCAGTTTCTGGATCACAAGCTGTGGGGCGCCTGGGGAACCTGGGGGTTGGGGGAGGCTGTAGGTGTGGCCAACTCGGAAGCCAGCTGGAACTCCGTTCCTGTGTGTAACTGAACAAAAATAGCCCTGTATGTTGATCAAGTAAAATGAGTTCTGATAGTCTTTAGAGTGAGTGAGAATCTATGGACGGGGATTGGAGGGAGTGATGGAAAAAGGAGAGGGTGGTCAAAGGCTGCAACGTAACCTCCATGTTTATTTATTTTTTTTTAAAAAAAATTGCTTTTCTACACACTACAAAACTAAAATCTCTACAAACTACAACTAATCCTAAAAAGCTAAACAAGGATCATATTTTTTTTTACATCGTTTAAACAAAGTTCCCTTATTATTAAAAAAAGGCATAATGAATTGTGATATTAAGCTTTCTTATTTAAGTTGGTGTTGCATAAGTAAAATCAAGCAAGTGTTAGTTTAAATCGTTCAAACTTTCAAATTGGATACAGTATCATTTCCCCTTCTTCTCCCTTCGTTTCGATTTATCAGAGTCCCATTTGACTGCCAGATGCTTCAGGGCAGCCACCATTTTTTCAGATTCAGGGTCCTCTGAAGAACTACTTGTTGTGGTCTTGGAACTTTCCTCGTCATGTATCACACCTTCTTCTTCTTTTTCTTCCTCCGCTGACTTCTTTTCTTCTATAGATCTTTGTTGCAATTCCAAAAAAGTCTTTGCACTTTTAGGAGAGGTAATTTTTTGTTTGTTCTCTTTGTAGTTGAATACCAGCACTTCAGGAAAAATCCATCTATAAGGTGTAGAGTTTTTCTGCAGAAAATTTGTCAAGCTTTTATACTGTCCCCCCCCCCCCCCCAATTTCGAATGGGATGTGTTTCAAGAGTCTGATTTCAACGTCTTTGATTTTTGGTTTGTCCCATTTGTGGCCTTGAGCATCACATCTCTTGTAGACCTCTTAGAGAATCTCACCAAAATCTCTCCAGGCAGATTTTTCTTTTTCAAAAAATCAGGATATATCCTGTAGATCATATCCATCTCGCTTTGTAGAAAACCTGCTTGTAAACCTGTCATTGGAGCTAATGCTTCACTTAAGATTTCTTTGAGATTCTCAGTCTTTTGTTTGGGGACACCTTGAAATTGTAGAACATACGCTGATCTTTCCATTTGAAGTCTTAATTGGTTGCTCTCTCTTTCTCCACCACTTTTAGTCTTTGATCCATTACTTTTGTCTTGGTTTCAACCAATTTAGCTGATTTAACCACCTCCTCCACTTTAATGCTAGTTTTTAAAATCTGTTTCTGGAGTGCATCAAAGTTTTGATTCAGGTTAGTCATCTGATCCAGGAGGGGGAGCAGTGCTGAGGATAGCATGCTGGGAAAGCCTATGATAGCTTCTGGTTTGGGGACCGGAAGTGTTGAAGATATAGTTTTTGGAGAGGGTTTTGCTCTGGTCGCCATTTTTTCCCCTCTGCCAGTCATTGTTTACTTTTCAGGAAACTTCATAAAGTCTAAGAGAGTTTGTTTTAAAACACCATTTTTAATAAAATCACACTTTGCTTGTTTTTCCTTTGCTGCACCAGCAAGCTGAGTCCCCAGGTTTAACTCAGTTCATTTAAAATGGGGGGGGCAAACAATTCCCTCCTTCCTCGCTGCTTTTTTTGGGTCTTTGGTATGTTATATCACTTGTCCAATTGAGTGGACTATCAGACTCATGCTTCGTTGATTACTGGACCTCTGGTAAGGGCTGCTTCATTAATACACTTGATCCTTTGCTTGCCAGTCTGGTGTATGCCTCTTGCTGCCATGGTGGTGCCACGGTGCCGGGACCTTCCAGTGCAAAGAGGAGCCTCAATCCCTTGGCCATCACCTCAGGAGAGGCAACCCTCATGCCCCAGGCTAGAAGCCCCCTACAAGGGCTTCAGGGGGGCAGAATCGTCTGGCATCCCTCCCATCCGCTGGGCTACAGGATGCCCCAATCGGAGCACTGAAGGAGCGTGCCTGCCATTCAAGTTGCTGAAACTGGAAGTCACCTCCATGTTTATTTATTTGTTTGTTTGCCCAATCCCAGCTATTGTCAGGCTTGGGGTGATGTACAATATCTATAAAACCCAACCACATAAAATCATTAAACTGTTAAGAACACATATCTGAAGAAAAGAGATGGTGAATACTAATCAATCTGATTCCAGACTGCCGGCTACTTCACGGGTGGTGGTGGTGAGGAGAGGGCAAAATAAAGGTAAACATCAGGAGGAATGAGAAAGGGTGCCAGCCAAGAACGAAACTGTGGCTGTCCTCCACCAAAAGCCTGGCTGAATATCTCTGCCTTACAGGCCCTGCAGAACCGCATAAGGTCCCGCAGGGCCCGGCTGGTATTTGGTAGAGAGTTTCACTGGTTTGGGGCCAGGACTGAAAAGGCCCTGGCCCTGGACAAAGACAGCAGATATCTTTAGGGCCAGAGACCACCAGCAAGTTGTTATCTGAGGAGCATGATGCTTTCCCAGGGACATAATGGACATATGCAAACACTGTGCCTATCAGAAGGCCACAAGCTTGTGGTTCGTTGTGGGGGCAGCTGCACCCTTTGTGTGATGTTTGCTGGTTTCTCAAAAACATCTGGTTGGGTACTATAGAAAACGGAGTGCTGGAATAGATGGATGTCAAAGTCATAGTTTGCCTCCGGTGCCGTAAAAAACTTTGGTCAGCCCTGGATGGGTCAGCATACCAAGTATATTTGGACCTCTGAGTCACCATACCAAAAAAGGCTGGCTGCCTCTTATGTGACAAAATGAATGGGGCAAGTCTAGTTTCTCTAGCATAACATGCCATTAGAATGATTCCTTTTTTATTGCTCTGCTCTAGTAATTAGAGATGTGGGTGCCTTGCTTTAATAGCTGAGAGCGGATTATTATTTCGATTGAAGAAGTGGATCCCAGCAGTTCATTATTGTTTATTAATGCTCCATCAGAATAAAAGAGCCCTGCAGCATTTCTGCTTCATTTTCATGATCCATGAGCCAGCTGGTGCATGAAGCCTCATTAATGAAGCATGGGATCTCATGACGCTTGGTCATCCAACTGGAGATAGACTCCCCCTTATGGTGATTCTCCTTCTTTGCACTCCCAAGACATGGAAGATTTCATGAGCCAAAAGAATATTCCATGACAGATTCGTGCATCGCGCTCCGTGTCCTTTGAACTTCACAGAAAATCATCGTACTCTTTGTAAGAATGACAGATTTATGCAGCGTGTTACCTTGTGAAATAGACTACAGGGCTACACACTGTGAAGGGAGGGGGGATATAAAATCAGAGATTTTTTTGAACACCTATTATTCAGAAAGGTTTCAGGTATTGTTAATGGTGAGCCAGAGATTTCTTTCTCTCAGCGAAGGAGTCAGCAGTGCAAACAATTATCTTTTATAACAAGTTGGAGTCAGATGGCTTCTGAAGGGCTTCTGAAAAAATGTTGTGCTACAACTTTCTACATAAATATACATGGATGCATTTGTCAGTAAAAAGTGTGTGTGTGTTTTGTTTTTTTTAAAGCTATGCATTGCATACCTTTCTATTGATTTTCTCTTTTGTTACCAGCAAACCTCTTGTGATTCTGCTATAAGTATAATGGGGCGATCCTGGGATTCTACAGATTTCGTAGTCAGTTTGACAAACAAGACACCTGCTTTCCACAGCACTCCAGCAGAGTGTAGACTAGACCACCCTTGTTGGATGAAAGACAAAGATGAAGGGTTTTGAGAACAAAACTCAAATGCATACAATGGACCACTCCTTTACCCTTTTTGTGATGTAATCCAACATGTGCCCCTTCCACTTTTTAGACATTGTCCGCACACTCACATCTTCAAGGCAATGCGAAACCTGGCATTCAAATTGACTGGCTGCTTCTCAGAAGTGGAAAGGGGAAACTGAAAGGGTGTGATGTTTAAGTAGCCACTGCTTGAGTGTCCATCCACTTGGGGACAGCCAGGGTAGCAGTTCAGAACTGTGGGTTGGATCCAGCCTGCTTTTTCACTGTATCTCACCTAATTTCCTCATCTTACTAGAAGAAGAGGAGGAGGAGATCTTTATACCTGTTTTTCTCTACTCAAAGCAGCTTACAGTCACCTTCCCTCTCCCCACAACAGGCACCTTGTGAGGCAGGTGGAGCTGAGAGAGTGCTGAGAGAACTGTGACTTGCCCAAAATCACCCAACAGGCTTCATCTGGAGGAGCATGATGTCAAACCCCGTTTTCCAGATGTAGAGTTTAAACCACTGCACCGCACAGGCTCTTAATGATAATATGGGACTGGAATAATGTTCTAAAAAACACTGCACCATGCTGTCTCTCCCTACAACCCCTCATACCACATGGCTTTTGTCCCTGCAGGCCCCATATTTCCCATCATAGCCTTTTTGATGTTCCTAGTGGACCTTCTTCCATCCCTTTCACAAGAGGGAAAGCTGGTTGGGTCCACCAGCATCATGACAGGCCATTATTCAGATCTAGGGATACTAAGAAACGTTGCTGTGATCAGTGGAAATTCTGCTCCACTTTGGGATGTTGCAACCTGGAAACAAAGGACACAGAACTGTGGAGCATTTAGGATATGGCAGCAGTAACCTGTCACAAGGGATTCCAACCTACAAACATGGCAGTCAGAAGCAGGATAAGGATTTGGATCAATTCTTCCTATTTGACTTGTGATACGAAACATCTATTCTGTTTGTTTCCCTTGGGCTTGCAAGAGATACTACTACCGTTCAGGTCCACAAACCAAGGGAAGCTCCAGATTGCTTCTCCTGATTCCTGTTGGTTTAAAAACCCCTAAAAAGACAATTTGGATGAGGGCTGAAGCCCAGTGAGAAGGAGGAACTAACTCAGCCAGTTTGGTGTAGTGGTCAGGAGCACAGACTCTAATCTGGGAGAACTGGGTTTGATTCCCCACTCCTCCACATGCAGCTGCTGGTATGACCTTGGGTCAGTCATAAGTTCTTTCAGAGCTGTTCCCTCAAAAGCCATTCTCTCAGCCCCACTTGCCTCACAGGGTGTCTGTTGTGGGGAGGAGAAGGGAGAGAAGATTGTAAGCTGCTCTGAGACTCCTTCAGGTAGTGAAGGGTGGGGTATAAATTCAATCTCTTCCTCCTCCTTCTTCTTGTCTTCTTCATCCTCTTCTTAGCCTCCTCCTCCTCCGCCTTCTCCTCCTCCATGGAATCTGCCCTCCCCAGGCTGCTATGAACATTAACAGAAGCAAAAGAAATAAATAAAATGAATGTGATCCCCAACTCAGCACCACAGCTAGTGGGAAAATGGTACCAGGGAAAAGGGTTACAGCCCTGATCCAGTTCTTCCCTACCCACACTCCATGTCTGCTTTTTTTAACATTCAGAAACATGTTGGAAAATTTCATGACAGATCTCCAATGCAATGAGCAGTCTAGCTTTCAGAAACCCAGAGAAGAAGGAGAGAAGGTTTTTATACCCTGCTTTCCTCTACCCTAAGGAGTTTCAAAGTGTCTTACAATGGCCTTCCTTTCCTCTCCGAACATCAGGCACCTTGTGAGATGGGGGTAGGGCTACCAAGTCAGCCCAGGGGGCGGGGGATTTCCCGCTATAGGGGTTCCCAATCCGCCGGCCGGCATTCGGCCGGCGGGGGGAACCCCGCCCCCGAAGTCGTCCAGTGTGGACGACTTCCCCAGCGTTGTGACGTCACCTGGAAGTGACGTCACCACGTTGGAGACGTTGCCAGGGTGACACTCTGGCAACGCCCCCAATGTGGTGACGTCACTTCCGGGTGATGTCACCAGGCAGTGAAGGACTCCCCCCCACCAGTAGGTGAGTTCGACTTGGCAGCCCTAGATGGGGGGGGAGGCTGAGGGAGTTCTGAGAGAACAGTGACTGGCCCAAGGTCACCCAGAAGGCTTCACGTGGAGCAGTGGGGGGGGGGGGAAATCATACCCAGCTCTCGAGATCAGAGTCCGCCAGTCTTATGGGCATGAACCAAAACACAAAGCAAAATTTGTCACAAATTTTGCCCTTTTCTTGGTTCTCAAACGGAAGTTCGTGACGGGTCTACCATTAGGAACTTCCATGAACTTTTAAAGCAGTTCATGGAAGTTTGCGGATAGAGCAGAAAGCCCCCCAAATAGGGGAGAAGTGGGTATAGCTGTTTTCCAGGATTTCTGCAAACCTTGTTGAAAGGGACTGTGGTTTGTGAGGCCACAAACGAACCTCTTGGTTTGATTCAGTATGTGGTTCAGTTTGGGGTTGGTCTCTAGGGCACTGCTGGACTCAGAACTAGCTGTTTAACTGCAGACCGACATGGCTACCCTCTGGAGTTTTTTTAACATAGTGCATCTCGTGTGCGCCTAATGAGTAAGAGAAAAACCAAAAGTGATCATGTGTCACAACAAACTTAAACAATACAAATAAAACTTTGAAATAAAAAATGCACATCCCCAATAATAATGACGGCATTTAGCCCACTGTAATGCAGTTTATTCAGGGATGCCTTTTCAGAATATTTAGAAACTGCAGCTGATCCAAAGTACAAATGGGAAGTGGGCGTTACTATATATATATATTTTATCCCACTCTTCCTTTCAGCAGTTCTGGGCAGCATACATAATTTAAAAAAAAAAAAAGGCGGGGGGAACTCAGCCCAAAAAGTAGCTGCGATCTTAGAGGGTCAAGCTAGCAATTAAATTAATATTAAAATATTTAAAAAATACAAATATTTATTAGGGTGTACACATAAATAAAAACATAATAAGGTTAAAAGAAACAGTCTAAATTTCAGACTCTAAAAGCTTATTTCATTCAGAACTGATTGTTATACATATCAAATTGATGGATAAGACTTTTGACCTAAGGACCACACATGTTTCGGCCCCTATGGGCTTTCCTCAGTGGTCAATATTCCTTATTTCACAATGACATACATCCAGAATTACATGCACAAAGAATTTTGTGTTTATCTGTGTGTGTGTGTGTGTGTGAGAGAGAGAGAGAGAGAGAGAGAGCAGGTGTTGCTTTCTTGAATGCTATGCAGTTGCTACAAATTTGTATAATGAGCCTGCGTAATAGCTGAACTATTCCCCAAATTATTCTGGTACCAAATCTCCCATTCGTCAGGAGGAGCATCACTTCCATCAAGGGTAATAGTCAAGAGACAGTTTCTTTTCACCTCATTGTGTTTTATTTATGCATACACCCTAATAAATATTTGTATTTTTTATATTACTTTACTTGTTAGCTTGACCCTCTTAGATCACAGCATACATAGTTCTCCACTCCTCCATTTTACCTACAACACAACTCTATGAGATGAGTTAGGGTAAGAGAAAATGTCTGGCCAAAGGTTTCTCAGCAAGCTTCCATGGCAAAGTAGGGATTCAAACTGGGTCTTCCTGATCTCACTTGACCACCCCCTGCTAGACCACAGAAAGTACTCTAAAAAAAGCTGTACTAATGACAAATCAGTCTCATTTTAAAGTATGGACTTTAACTTCTAAAGACCATAGTGGGCTGTGCACTGAGAAACTAAACACTGACCTAATGTGTTTTCCTTTCAGCCAATATGGGCTGTGGCAGATCTCACAAGCCTTCTAGTGGCTTTTTGACAGTCATCACTAGTGACCCAGTCCAAGGCTGACTTTAGGGATGGATATGTACTGGCTGACGAACTAAAGGTGGTCACTAATTTTAGCCGGTTTGTGGTTCATGAACTGAAGAACAGCCACAGACTTCCATGGATTTTGGTTCATGGTGATTCATGGAGTTTCATGAAGAGCTTTCTGCTCTTTATGAAAAAAAACAGCTGAGCAACAGGGAGCTCCCCGCCCCTCAGCTGTTTGGTTTAAACGGCTTCAAGCCATTTAAACCCCTGCTTTCTGCTCCCTGTGAAGCCATAGGGAGCAGAAAGCAGGGTTTAAATGGCTTTGAGCCATTTACACCAAACAGTTGAGTGGCATCCTGCTGTTCAGCTGTTTGGAAACCCCTGCTTTCTGCTCACTGCAAAAATGCCATGGGGAACAGAAAGCAGGGTTTTAAACTTTAAATGGCTCACAAACTGATACAAACCAGGTTGGTATGCAAACCAGCCTCTCAATTCATATGGATTCATGGTTCAGTTCATAATTCAGCCATGAAGCATTAACTGTCCATCCCTAGTCTACTTCATAGTTTCACCCCTACCTGTGGAATTTCCTTGTAAAAAAAACAAATTGCACCTGGTATTTCAGGAAAACATCTGGTTAAGGCTGAAATCCTGTTCAGAACTCTCACTGGAATCAGGGATGTGCATTTTTGATTAGAACACAGACAGGATCTGAACATAAAAAGCTCTCTCTCTTTTTAATAATGTTAGACATTTCTTGTCAAGTGTGATCAATGCTTTGTTCCTCTTGCAGTCATTTGTGCATGATTTTTTTTTTAGAATGGGAATGTTTCATTTTAAAGTAATATTTCTATCCATCTTGGGGACTTCTTTTTTTGGTTAAGAAGCTGAGACAGTCCTAAAGGAATGTTGGGGTATAACTTTTAGAAATGAACAAGAATAAGTAAGAATATGTATTACAATTACACCTATTTTGAGTCTTCCAGGGGGCGGGAGAAACATGTTTTCCCTATTGATTTTTATACTGTTTTTAGCATAAAATACATCACATTTCTCTCTCTCGTTTGATCGCATACCCCTCTAAAATTTTAAAACACTGTTCCATAGAAGTTAGTTAAAAAGCCATAATTCCATATTATTTTAACGATAAGTTAAAGCATTATCCAATTAAACTGAGAATAACTTATTAATTCCATAATCATACTTTGAAGATGTACATTTTTAATCAGCTTCTAATCTAGGCTGCCCTCTGCAAAAAAGCGTTCCACACTGATGGTATTTGGTATGCAGCCGTCATCTCATGCCATTAAATGGTAATTTCCCACCCACAAAACAAAAATCACCTGTGTGGTGTGGAAGTTTATTTTAAATCGGCTAATAGGCAGCAGAAACCCCAGTTAATCAACTCATTTAATTGTTTGGCAGTTTTCGTTTCATCTCACTTTCCTGCAGTGCAATGGGTTTCAAGCTTCCCACCTTCCAGTTGGCACCAAAGAGCCTGCAGAGAACACACCTCCATGGATCTAAAAAATATTTAGGACCTATGCATCAATCCACATGGATCACCGGTAGGGTTG
This sequence comes from Lepidodactylus listeri, assembly GCA_029233225.1. Taxonomy (NCBI): domain Eukaryota; kingdom Metazoa; phylum Chordata; class Lepidosauria; order Squamata; family Gekkonidae; genus Lepidodactylus; species Lepidodactylus listeri. The sequence continues at coordinate 113,818,617 of JARCFY010000006.1, forward strand.
TCAACCTCAAAGTGGGACCTGGAGATCAGCCACTATTACAACTGATTTCCAGACAACAGAGGTCAGTTCCCCCCCTGGAGAAAATGGCTGCTTTGGAGGGTGGACTCTACAGCATTGTACAGCATTGTATCCCTCCCCTCCTTAAACCTTGTCCTCCCCAGGCTCCACCCCCAATATATCCAGGTATTTCCCAACGTGGAGGTGGCAACCCTAGTCACTGGCCATGCTTACAGGGTATCTATGTCACCTTACATGAATTATACCCAATCTAGACTACATCAATCACTTCCCTGCAACTGTAAATTCCCAGTGACAGTGGCAAGTAAGCTGTACTTTAAGGAAGCTTTTCATACCATTACGGATCTTCTCACTGAGGAACCCCTGGGCCTTACGGGAAATTGCTTCTGAATCTTGAAGGGCAGGAAGGAAACATAGCAGAAGAGCAGAAGAGTTAGGGGGAAACATCAAGTGAGGCCCAAGGCCCAAGGCAGAACATCTGTACATGCAGAAAGTACCATCTTCGGTTCCAGCATCTCCGGTTAACAGTGCCAGGTAGCCGATGATGCAAAAGACCTCTGACTGAGACCCTTCTGCCACTCAGAGTAGATAATATTGAACTTGATGGACCAATGGTCTTGAGTATATTATTTTCAGGGGTCATTTTGTAGAAAAAGAGGTGCAGGAGCTCATTAGCATAATTCATTTGCATAATTCATTTGCATATGCCACCCCCCTAAGATACCGGAAGTGTGTCAGAAGACAACACCCCCCCCCCCCAGGCTCCACTCCACAGGTGAGTGAAACTGACCTGCTCTTCCTCCATTCCCTTCCCCATCCAATACTTTGTGCAATAAAAAGAAGCGTAAAGAACACACCCTCATTCTCTTCCTGCTCCCTTGAAACCACCAGGTTTCAAGTAGACTTGAGATACCCAGGACATGTGCACCACCCATCCCTTCCTCTTCTCCTCCCCACAGCAAGACACCCTGTGAGGTAGGTGGGGCTGAGAGAGGTCTTTTGAAAACTGCTCATGAGAGAACAGCTCTGAGAGAACTTGTGACTGGCCCAAGGTCACACCAGCAGCTGCATGTGGAGGAGTGGGGAATCAAACCCGGTTCTCCCAAATTAGAGTCCAACTCCTGACCACTACACCAAACTGATGGGGTGGAAGCTGCTGAAGAGTTGGTGAAATTTCTCCAGTACTTATGTGCCATGTGCCCAGATAAAAAAATGGTATACTTAGAAAATGTATATGCCACCTTGAGCAAGTCTCTGGAAAAGCAGCACATAGTCATAAAAGGAACAATGATAAAATTATCAATATTAAAACAAAACATTAAAAAAATAAAGACCCTAGCAGGGCTTTCCCCAGGGCGCTGCGCCTCTGCACTGCTCGGGGAAGCCAAGGAGGGGGCGGAGCTTGGTTCTGTGCCCGCCCCCTGGGCTCCTCACTCCCGGAGCTGCACTCCTGTGTGCTCCCGCTCCAATGGACCCCTGATTATTGTGACAGAAAGGTAGCCACTTTGATGTTGTCCAATGCCATGTGGCATCAATAATGACAGTAACGTAGCACAGAGATACATTGCTGCTTTCAGCAATGCTTAATCCATAACTGAGAACTGTCAGCGCTGTCAGGGGAAGGATCCATGCCATCTCCCTAACCAGCACAGTTCCCAACTACAAAGTCAATGAGATCGGTGAGTAGACAGTGGTACTTTCCTGCCTCCCGCCCCCCCCCCAGCAGCCCATGAAGCCCCCCCCCTCCAATGGTGTTCTCGACAGTGAGCAGAACTTTATGGAGTGCAGAAGTGGGGGGGGGGGAGTGAGAATCAGCTGAAATGACCCTGCCTGTTCCAAGGACAGACGTGCCCATGCAGTTGTTTGGATATAAGCCACTGTCTGGACCTGGGTCCCATTCTGCAGTGATAACATATGCATCCGGCCTTATCACATGTCTCTTTAACATTGCTGACAAAGTACTTTACACTAAGCTCCCTTCACTCATAGAATCATAGAGATGGAAGGGACCTCCAGGGTCATCTAGTTCAACCCCTGCACAATGCAGGAAATTCACAAATACTCCTCCCACACACACACACACACACACCCAGTGACCGCTGTTCCATGCCCAGAAGATGACATAAGAACTTCCAGGATCTCCAGCCAACTGGTCTGGAGAAAAATTGTTTCCTGACCCCAAAGTGGCAATCGGCATTTTCCCTGGGTGTGTAAGAAAGGGCCGCAAGAAAGAGCCACACTCCCTAAACTCCATCTGCCTCAGGTTCCATCCCCAAGTAGGAATTTTCCAACCGAGTCATGGCAACCCTAGTAATCATATAGGGCAGGGGTGTCAAACATGTGGCCCAGGGGCCGGATGAGGCCCCTGGAGGGCTTCCATCAGGCCCACACTGGAACTGGCCATCTCCTGCTTCCAGTTCTGTTGCTGCTGCTGCTGCTGCATCATAGCTTGCTTCGCCAGACTCTCTCAATCGCTCAGCCATTTCATGTTTTCCCCTGGGTCCTAGACTCAGAACTCTGAGCATGAGATCTCTGTGGCGAATGTCAACAAATCAAAAGTAGGTTTGCAGCTTACAGATACACAAACAGCATACTCAGGATTGCAACAGCACAGGCATTTTGATGCAATAATTCAGAGCAAGGGGTGTCAGTTATCAAATACTGTTAAATAAACAAAATATTGCAAGAGTGCTAATGTTTTAAGCATGTTTTTATTTTAAGTTTTAAAAAATCTTTGTGTTTGTGTCCTTTATAAAGTTTATATCTCCTCTGCCTGGCATTACATTTTATGACACGCATGGTCCAGCCCAACAAGGTCTCATTTATGTCAGATCCGGCCCTCATAATAAATGAGTTTGACACCCCTAATATAGGGTGTTTTACAGATTTTTTTAAATTTATTTCTTTGGCCATAGTGTTCCTGAGAAGTTAGCAACCACTGAGATTTCAGAGCTAACAAACAAAATTGGCTTGAACTTTTGAATTTTTCGGAGTTGCTCCGGTGGAAACATTGGAGAAATAGCCAACCATGAATAGCTTCCTTCAGGGAGGTGTTTTTTTTTTTGGTGGGGGGGAACACAAGTTAAAACATAAGAACATAAGAGAAGCCATGTTGGAACAGGCCCATCCAATGGCTCATCCAGTCTGATTTTGTTTGTTTGCTCACTTCTTCAGCAGTGGGAACACTAGGGGAAAAAAACTTGAGAAAACATTATATGATTACTAAGGTTGCCAAGTCCCAGTGGGAAACTTCCTGGCAACTTGGGGAAGGAGTTTGGGGAGTAGAGAGAGCTCCGGTAGGGTAAAATGCCATCAGGCCCATAGCCAGGATTTTGTGGCTTGTGGGGCGATTTTTTTTCTGGTGGGGCTGAAGTTCTCAGTGCAGAAATAAAAGCCATTTAGCCAATAGAAAGCTGTTGTCAGGATCTATATACTAATAGCCAGGGGACATTTTGAGCAAGAGCTCGGGGGAGCTCAGCTCCAGGAGTTGGTGCCAGCCCTCCCCCCACCCCATGGGGGAATGCCTGCTTGTGTCATGGCTGCAGCAAAATGACCCCGTCCCCTGGAAAGGTCTTTGTTCCTCCGACCAGCCTTCTGAAGGCTTCAGCCACCACTGAAGCTCTCCTCCCAGAATAGTGGTATTTCTGAGGCTTGGATTAGTAGCTGTCCCCTCTCTGCCAGCTTTCTTTCTTTCTTTCTTTCTTTCTTTCTTTCTTTCTTTCTTTCTTTCTTTCTTTCTTTCTTTCTTTCTTTCTTTCTTTCTTTTTCTTTCTTTCTTTCTTTCTTTCTTTCTTTCTTTCTTTCTTTCTTCCTCCCTTCCTCCCTTCCTCCCTTCCCTTCCCCTTCTTTCTTTCTTTCTTTCTTTCTTTCTTTCTTTCTTTCTTTCTTTCTTTCTTTCTTTCCTTCTGACATACTTCTGGTGATGTCAGGTGGTGTAGCATATGCAAATAAATTATGCTAATGAGTTATGCTAATGAGCACCTGCCCCTCTTTTTCTGCAAAATGACCCCTGCCAATAGCCAAGTGGCCACTCCCGTGGAGATATCTAAATCCGCGTGGGGGGCACTTGGGGGACAGGGAGATTTTCCTGTACATGTGGGGGACTCCCCCCGTGTGCAGAAAAATCTGAAAAGTAAAAAAAAAAAAGCTTTTGGGGGGATATTTAAATCCCTCCCCAAAGTAAAACAGTGTTCCCTGCACATGCACAGGGAACACACTTACTTCTCAGATCTATGACTGCTACTGGTGGTGGGGGGGTGGGGTGGAGAAGCCTTGCTGGGCCTTGCCATCCCTGGGTGGGGGAAGAGTTGGCGGGGGGAAAGAGCTGGTGGGCCCCGCGGCTCTGCACCGTGCAGGCCTCGCCATGGCAAGTGGGGGCAGGGGGGGAGAGATCTGTTGAAGGGACAGGACATTTTTCTCTGGACCAGCTGGCAACCGGGGGCAGGGAGGAGAGATCAGCGGGCTGGATCGCAGTGAGCCCGCGAGAGCTGTGGCATTCTTTCCCGGCTGACGAGCCCCGCTGGCCGGCTTCTGCGGCCTCTGTGGGTCACCTTCAGGGCGTGCTTTGCCACAGGTTTGGTCTGTCATGGGTGAGTTCGATCAGAAAGAGCAGCTGTTGGCTGCTGGGCTGCAGTGAGTAATCGGGGCAGACCCTCCTCCATCCCAGCACAACCAGCGGATGCCTGGGAAAAGAAGGCACCCCTGGGGGGTTGGGTGGCCAAGTGCAAAGGCAGCTGGAGTCGGCAGCGGCAGATGCCGCTCTCGGCACCTCATTACAAGCAGCCATGATTGAGGCAGTCTTGGCCCCAGGAGGCGCTTGGCTTGGCTGCGGGGTGTCTCAGGAGGGGCTCCCTTCATTCTCCTCCGAGCATTTACTCTCCCCCGCATCTTTCTGCCCCGGCTGCAAATCCTGAGGCATAAACACAACACAGAATCAGATGCCTTTAGGTATAATCATGACTGTACTTGGCAAGTAAGGGCCCAAGGCTCACCGTCATTGCCCAGGGGAGGAAGGATTACCTGTGACTGCTTCTCCTTCTCTCGCCCCCTGCGAGTAATGCGGGTCCCACCTCTTGTAGATCTCTAATATGCAAGCTGCCAACCACTTTAGATGACAGTTCTCAGTTGCTGCAAGTTAATCACTTCTGCCAGCCCAACACTTAGGCAGAAAAACTCTCCTAAAGGAGACCAGTTTCTTGACACAGAGTTAGAGGGGATCCTAGAGGGCACCTACTCCAACCCCCTTGCTCAGTGCAGGAATTTGTCAGCTACAGCAACCCACTCTGCTTAAAGGAGTGCACAACTTTAAAAAAAAAAACGATTGAAAAAAGTATTTACAGGAGAAATCTTTGGGAGGCTGTGTCTTTAAGAAAGGGGGCACAGCCTCCAAAAGCCCCACCATAGCTATGGACCTGGATGCCATAAAGTCCACTCTCCAAAGCAGCCATTTTTCTCCAGAGGAATTTATCTCAGTCATCTGGAAATTACTTGTAAATCTGGAGAATTGCCAGGTCCCACCTGGAGGATGGCAACCCTAATGAGTATATGTATATAAAGCGCATGGTCACATGTATATGAGTGCATTTGGATTGTGGTCCATGAATTGCCCATAGCTATACTATGAGTTTCATAGCTTTTGACCATGTGAAGGTCGATCTCTGATGTCCAAATCTTATCCAAAGGGCGTTTGCAGTAGCTGATGGCAGTAGCGTTTGCAGTAGCTGATTGTCCAGCCCCTGAAGACATGCAGCCTAAGTTTGTACCTCCATTAATTTTCTTTTGCTAGCGTTTGCAGTAGCTGATTGTGCCAGGGAGTCCACTCACCTGTAACAATCCCCTTTTCTGACAGCGATGGGTTATATTATTCCCGTTGATAAATGTGCGCAAGGATTAATTGGCACACTGCCAGTCAGGTATGGAAAGGGAGGAGGTTCATTCAACACATTGCTATTTACTGTGAGGCTTCTGCTCAAAGTAGTCCAGGATCAGATCTTTGTGGATGAAACACAGTTCTTTATTTCCAATCTCTACATTGGTACAGATCCTCGGATTATTGTCAGAGATAACGCATACAATAGAAGCAGGTCTAATATACCCTCCAGTACAATTTGAATTGCCCATAGGTAACCAATCAACAAGGGGGGGGGGAAACCGCGGGCAAAAGGTTCTCGGGCCGTTTGCTTCCCACAGGAAAGAAAGCGAGGTGTGAAGCAGTAAATTTCCCTTCCCAAACCAGACCCCTTAGATGTAACCATATTCACATAACAAATGCCTTCCCCAAGGCCTTCGCACGTTGATAAGAAATGGTCCCTGTCCTCCCCTGTCTTCCCAGCCGGGATGAATGGAATGCGGAGGCCGGAGTGTGAGAGGCCCATAGTTCCCATGCTTTGAAGTTGTCATTCTCCCGGGCAAACAGATACATAGACCAGGCCTGGTCAAAGCCATAAACCTGGGGTCACATAACATACATTCACAATGGTCAAGCAAATGGCAATAGGCATGATTATAAAGTGGATACAGGAACAGCTAATAGCAATAGGCATGTTTACAAAGTGGGTACAGGGACAGGTTACAATATAAAGCATGAGATCCCAAAAATCCTTGTCTGAATCTGCAGATTCTGACATTTAAGAAATTTCAACAAAAGAAGGGCAGTGCATTGAGTCATCATTCTATCAGAATAATAGGTTAAAAAAACATTTCAAGATGATAATTAAAAATATGAGAAGCATCTACTCCAGTCTGGAAGAAACTGGGTTTGATTCCCCACTCCTTCACGTGCAGCTGCTGGTGTGACCTTGGGTCATTTACAAGTTGCTTCAGAGCTATTCTCTCACGAACACTTCTTGAAAAAGCTCTCTAGTCTACTTTATAGTTTCACCTGTGGAATCTCTCAGTCCCAGCTACTTCACAGGGTATCTGTTGTGGAGGTGGGGGGGGGGGAGGAGGGAAAGGGATTGTAAGCTGCTCTGAGACTCCTTTGGGTAATGAAGGGTGGGGCATAAATCCAATATCTTTTTTCTTCTGCTATTACTTATTCCTTTATAATGGTCTGTAAAGGATTGATTCTACAGGTTGGATGCAAGCATCATTCTGCAAGCAAAAGACTTGTACACATCAAGGTTGTGGCCTGAATGCAATAAAAGCTGACGGGCAAAATTCATGCGCTCCTGTAGTTGCTTCCATGCTGTTCTAAGAACATGTACAACAGGATCTCACGTATAGTGCCTTTAGTATAGTCCAAGTGGGTTGTGTACATTGACTCAACAGTTCCTAAATCCACCTTATAATACTGCCAGTATTACAATATAAAGGCTGCTTTTGAATTTTGCTGTCCCACTGTTTTAACTCCAAACCCCCAGTTTCTTTGCAGTTGTTTTTCACACCATTTTTGTTTCCTGTCTGCCTGCCTTTTGTTACACAATTTCTACACCACCAACATAAAAGTAACATCAGAAATAAGTTGAATGAGAAATTATTTTCACATTCAAACTATTTCTGATGTTACTTATTTCTGTTACTTATAGTTCACTTTTCTCACTGCCAAGGTGGATTACCCAGAGAAAGGGCTCTTCCACATTGTACTTTTCATCATTTGTGTGTCCCTATTGCTTTGGGATTTTTTCCCCCTTTTCTTCTCATGTTTTGCTCCCTCTAGTGGTCGATCCGATATTATATTATGTACAACTCGCATAAAAATCTGCAGTTTAAATCTGCAGGTAGATATGCCAGACATACAGCAATGTAATCCTGAATTAACCACTGGAGGAAGCAACACATGTTTGGAAAAGAAGAAGAAGAAGCAATAGGGTGTCAGCTATGGCTGTCATTCCCAGCCGGGAGGTGGCACTTCACTCTCGTCCATGTCATTCCCTCATACCCCCACCTATGGAATGTAGCTCGACTCTCACCAGCAATAGCTTATTTTGCTGCACCTCCCTAACCTTGAAAATGTTGCCTTTCACAGTGTCCCAGCCACTTCTCTTTTGCAGGTGCTAACTGTAACTCTTTTCCCACTTTAAGCCTGGGAATGAACCGTCTAGCATATCTGGGCGCCTTTTTCTCTATGTAGTGATTGGCAGTTCCCCTTTGCATTACACTGTTTGAATACACTATATCTGTAACCCCTCTTACCCCTTCCCACTATTACTGACTCAGGACATGTAGACAACTATCAGATCCACTGACAATAAAAGACTTTCTGGTTAAGAACTTCCGATTGCAGTTTGAAATCTCTTAGACTCTCACATAGGGACAAACGAGAATGCAGACAGGACATCCAACAAACAATGCAATTGGATTTGGATCGTAGAACTGGGTATCCAAACAGCAATCTGAAACAGAGATGAAATGAAGTGTCAATGGTGCCGAAACTGTGTTTAATAAAAGGTGTTTAACGGAAGTAAACAAATTGGGAATGCCATCAATGGCAATGGACAAAACCAATAGGCTCACAATGAAAACGTATGAAAACAAAAAAAAAGAAAAAAACCAAAATGACCCCCCCCCCCCCCAGCATCATCTTGACAATTGGATGACAAGGATGGAACTGAGCTTAGGCTTGCCTGAGATCCTGCAACATGTCCATCCAAGCAGAGGAAAGATTTATTTGGAAAAAAAGAGACCCCCTGTTTAACAGCCCTGTCTTGTAATTGTTCTGGTACGCTAGGTTAGATGTAGAAAAATTTCCTAAGAGAAAGGAAGTACTCGTCACCTATTCTCCACCCAACTTAAGTCCTCTGACTCCTCCTCACACTGTTTCTGGGGGGCAGGCGGGTTCCACGTCTCCCCCAGGAGCAGTTCATACAGTGGCAGGAAAGGGAGACAAGAGAGTCCCATTCTCCTGATGGAAGCCAGTGAAGATATACTGCACAATCCAAGTGGCTATTTTTTTTTCTGTTGTTAATAGAAAACCTTCTTGCAGTAACTGTCTAGCAAGTGGGAATCCAATTTACAGAATTCATTTAGTAGAGCTTATGCGGCTTCTTCTGAAACATCACTTCAACATTAACACAACTACCATAGTGTTATTTTCCCTAGATATTAAGAAATCATGAAAGACAGCTTAGAACGAAGACCGGACAGCACTTTGCTTCATTACTTTCTTCAAATGGGCTTGGGGGTGGCGGGGGGGGGGGGATCAGAGGACCTATTTCCACAATTATTATAGTGAGCTATTATGTGGGATTGCTACAGTGGATATGTTTGCTGTTGTCCGAGAATACGATATTTATGAAAGCAGCTGAAGTCCCCCTACTTCTGTGAGACAAGCCTGCTGTCTCTCGCGTTATTGATTTCAAAACGCCAGGGCCTTTGTATATTCACTATAAGGCAACAAATACTGTCTCTGCAGTTTTCACATCATGGTCAAGATTATCAGGACTCTGAGCAAATGCACTTGTGTAGACACTTAATGAAAGGTGAAAGTGGAGGAGAGTTCCTAAAAGGGTATTTCTGAAAGAAAGCCACTTGACTCGAATATTAGTGATGGTAGAACAAGAATTCAAGAAGGGCAATCTGGGGTTAATGGGATGGGGAAAAAATCACGAAGGGAGCAAGCAAGAAAGAAGGTGGCACATTTTGTGGTCAGGCTGCTTTTGTGGTTAGGGTGGTAGACTAATATCTAGGTTTGGGGTCCCCCAATGTGGTGTCCATACCTGCCATGGCATCAGCTGATATCTTTTCTGGCACCCACCAAGTGTTTTTTTAGAAAGTGGGTGGAACCAGGTAGGGCTTTTGTCCAGCAGGTTTCTGACTGAATATTATTTTTTTTTAAAGAAAATTATTAAGCTTTTTAACTGAAAATTTAACATCAGATACAAAGACAAACCAGTGACAACAAACTGCCATATGCCGGATACAGATTATCACATTACAAAGGTCCAATAAAAATAATATGTACCTCACAATACAATAGGTCTCAATACCACAAAAAAATTAAGCTACAAATAATTATGCCTATCAGGAGAAAGATGGTGTCAAAGGGTCACAGCAGACAATCAGAGGGTCATAGCAAATAATCAAATAATTAACATAGTAAAACATCTATAGCACAAATCTGATCAAAACGGTCTTTATGTTGAGCAATAAAATTTAAAACAGGGTACCAGAAATTATTATAATCAAGAGAGGCAGAGTAAGGGTCTTTATTTGAGGGTCATCCCACAAATTTAGCAACAGTGAATGAGGGTGCAATGGAATAGAGAGACCTGAGATTATAGAAATTTGGTCTCGAATAGATGACCAAAAATTTTAGACTATTAAAGATTTGATTGGCTAGGAACATATATTCTTTAACTGTGTTTACAATAGGGTGATTTGTATGGAGACTATTAGTCTGTTGTTAGAAAGGTTTCGTGGCAGATCAAATTAAATTAGACTTGACTACCTCCTGTCTGACAGGAATCATCAGACAACAAGACAGGTGGCTAGATTTTGTGCCCTGGTTTACAAGGAACGTAAAATGTATGTTAATTAGATTAAGTCCTAATCTTTTATCAAAATTATGGCAGTTTTATTCTATTTCAATGTTATAGTCACAAATTTCTAATTCAAGAAAGCAACTGTTGGTTTTATCCCATAATTCTTATTCAAATGTTTTTATGTACATTGACTGAGTATACTGGTTGTTGACTGTAACAATAAAACGTGATTCGATTTGATTGGCTGTGTGGGTTTTTTTTAATGTTGCTTTGGCAGGATCTGCACTCTGTTACTGAAGTTAAGCTGGAGCAAACATTTAATGGGTAGTTTCGTCTCACATGGCAGCCATTTTGTGGCAGCCATTTTGTTGCTGCTCTCACTTTGCTGTGTCAGAATTCCAAATCTGCCCACAGGCTCAAAATGTTTGGGGACCCCTGGTCTAGGAGATCCAGATTCAAATCAGTCCTAAGCCATGTGACCTTGGACCAGTCACTCAGTCTGATCTACAAGGTTGCTGTGAAGATAAAATGAGAATGAGGCACACCACCCAGAACTTCTTGAAGAAAGGGTATAATGAAGCATACTAGATATACAGTATTTAACACTTGTATGACCAGAAATAAGTAGGTAGCAAAGGAGGAGGAAGAAGAGGAGATTGGATTTATACCCTTCACTCAGAGTGGCTTACAATCTCTTCCCCTTCCTCTCCCCACATAGGGTTGCCAAGTCTGGGTTGGAAAATACCTGGAGACTTTGGGGGTGGAGCCAGGAGAGGGTGGGGTTTGGGGAGGGGAGGGGCCTCAGCAGGGTACAATGCCATACAGTGCACCCTTCAAAGCAGCCATTTTCTTTAGGGGAGCTGATCTCTGTCAGCTGGACATCAATTGTAAAAGCAGGAGATCCCCAGGCCCCACCTGGGGGTTGGCAGCTCTATCCCCACAACAGACACCCTGTGAGGTAGGTGGGGCTGAGAGACCTCTCAGTGAACTGCTCATGAGAGAACAGCTCGGCAAGAACTATGGCTGGCTGCATGTGGGGGAGTGGGGAACCAAACCCGGTTCTCCCAGATTAGAGTCTGCGCACTTAACCACCAAACAGCAAACCACTACACCAAACAACCAAGGTAAAAGCAAGAGACTAGCCCTTGTCAAACCTTAAATCTGTACCGATGGAGCTTTTTGGGGGGGGGGGGGAAGGGACACACACATACAGTGGCAGATCCCAGATACACATGTATGTAGAATCGGTGCTAGATCTTGAAACGAGTGTGCACAGATTGGGAGCTCCCATACTTCTAGTGACAGGCCTCATGAGGAAGGAAAAGGCAACTCTGGGTAGGGGACTAAGGGGAAGTGCTGGATGTGCTTATCAGAGTGATGATGTGCAGCAGAAAAACGATGCAGACACAGACATGTGTGTGCTTAGCTTGTGGCCCCAGCACTAAGGGGAGGGGTGAGGTTGGGGCGAAAGGCAACGAGGTCCTCCCTACCCGGCCACATGTTAACACCTGCACACAAAGTTCTTTCAGAGAAATGTGGAATAAAACTGGCCACAACTTTATTGGTTGCAGCTGTAGTCTGCATTGGCACAGCACGGGGTACTGTCACAAAGATGGCCAACTGAGTGGTGCAGTGTCAGGGCACCCCTGCCCCCCAACACCCAAGGCCCTCTGATAGGGCCAATGTTGGATCATATGGGCACAAGCTTCCCGCACTTGCTGCTGGCCCACCCCCTCGCCTGGCAAGGATTGCAATGGCTGCCCTTCCCTCCCCCCTCCCCACAATGCCACAAACAGGACCCTGTGTGAGTCGGTGTCCTGGCATGTAAGAAAGCATATAAAATTTACTAAAAGATTAGAAAGGGTTACATGGAAGAAAATAATACCATTCTAACCAACTAGTTCTAAACCCCATCTTGCCTGTTTGTTTGCTCAAACGCATCTGTAGGTGAGAACAAATGAGAGAAAGCTTACCCCCAAAGCCCCCACCTCTTGTGTGTGCATGACAAATTGCATGTAGCATCCTCAATATATTGATCAACCAATTAGGGCTGCCAAGTCAGCCCGGGGGGCGGGGGATCCCCCGCTATAGGGGTTCCCGATCCGCTGGCCGGCATTCGGCTGGCGGGGGGAACCCCGCCCCAGAAGTCGTCCGGTGAGGACGACTTCCCCCGTGTAATGACGTCACCCGGAGGTGACGTCATCACGTCGCCGTGGCGCGCGCGCAAAGCGCACATGCCAGAAGAGCTCCCGGGGGGAGAACAACTTCCCCCCCCCCGCCGGTAAGTCGCCGGTACTTGGCAACCCTACAGCCAATAGACATTTCCAAACTCATTTCATTAGGAACTGTAACTCCCATTCCCTGGCGGGAAAAACATGCCCAACACCTCATTGGTCCTATGCTAACTAGCTGACATTAACATACATAAACAACAAGTTAACTCTTTCCTGACAGAGGGTGTGACACTTGCAAATCCCAGCAGGAAGCAATCAGTACAATGGCCCAGTGGTAATTCAACTGTTTACAGGAGAACCTTGGGATTACGCAGAAGATGGTCAGCAGTTTGCCAATGATAAAAAACCATAGCGGTGGACAATATTCCGACTGGCAGATTTACCACCATGGCTGGTCTTCTCTTATGATAACTGGGTGCATTCTCAGAGAGCAGTCACATTACAAAAACAGTGATGGTGAGATCCAACAGATTTCTCCAAGATCCCGTGCAGGCTGACTCCATAACCCAAAAATGCTCCCTAGGATCTGTCACCATTTTGCAGCAGTTTCCATGCAGAAAAAGATCGCTTCTTGTAGGAAGTCTGAAAACTACCAGCATAGCTTAAAGGCTCCTCCTTGCAGCGCCTTGTCAGCAGAATGCCTTTCCGCATCTGTCCACGCTGACCCATTTATCTTTTCAGCTCCCTCCCTTCACCCGTCCCTCGTCTCGTCTGTAATTTTAGACTTTAAGGGTGTGAAGAAGGGAGGCTTTAGTTGCACTTTTGATATAGTGCCTAGAAACTTCAGGTGATTATAAATAAGCAAGTGGGAACCTGCAAGGACTTGGGAGGGGTGAATTTCCCTCTTTCCCATTGTTTTCTCTCTCCAAAAGCTTCAGTAGCCTCTTCCCCTTTCCTCCTTCCTCTCTTTCTCATTCACCGGCTGACCTACCTTTATCTTCTCCCCATCTTCAGTTTTCCACCTCACCCAACCCCTGGCATCCTCTGTTCAGGAGCACTATGGCCCGATTGCATGGTGCTGGTTGCCAGGGCAGGCCTGGCTGCAGAATAAGGAATCTGCAAGGACTTGCAAAGGACACTTAGTTCCCTCATCTCAACTTCCCCACCCTGTTTCCTTTTTCTGGCTGCCTGACAACTCCTATATTCTCACCCTGCTCTGCTTCTTTCTCCCCTCCCTCCCTCCTTCCCTCCCTTCCTGCCTTCCTGCCTTCTCACCCACCCACCCACCTTTTATCCATACTTCCAGGTTCAGCTATATTTATTATCTTTTTACTTCATTAGCCTACCTTTCTCTACCATGGGGACTCCAAGGAGCCTACATATTTCCCCCCCTCCATTTCATCTTCAGAACAACCCTGTGAGCAGAGAAGACTGGGAATGATAGACACAAAACACAGAGGCTGTTTGTGATGCCATTAGGTTGACCAAAGGGGGGAAATTTACTTTTTCTGACATCATCCATCTTCTTTTCCCCAAAACTTTGCAGGAGCAAAACCCAACACCACTCACACCATTGCTGGGCCTATCCATGGTCTCCAGTTTTGTGAGTAGGGTCACCAAATCCCAGCATGGGTATAGCTTTTTGTGGACTCATATTCTTTTGTTTCCTGGATTGTACTATCCTGTGAGCTACCTGGAAACCTTCTACCTACTGGTAGGCAGGGCTATTTTGGGGCAGGAACACACAGGAACAGAGTTCTGGCTGGCTCCTGAGTTGGCCACACCCAGCAGGAACTCATTAGCATAATAGGCCACACCCAACAGCAGGAACTCATTAGGATTGGCTACATTAGGGGTATGTGGCCTGACATGCAAAGTAATTCCTGCTGCAAAAAAAAGCCCTGGGTTTTGAGAACAAACAAGGTAAACAGAATAAGATGCAAAAGGTGGGTGTGGCTGGGTGACCATTCTTTGGTAACATGGGGGTGTGGCCTAATATGCTAATTAGCTGCACTGTCAGTGGTGTGGCCTAACATGCTAATGAGTTTCTGCTGTTAGGTGTGGCCTATTATGCTAATGAGTTCCTGCTGGGCTTTTTCTACCAAAAAAGCCCTGCTGGTAGGGTTGTCAGGTCACCCCTGGCCACAAGCAGAGGATGGGAAGGTAGAGTTGCCGGATCCAGGTTGGGAAACTCATGGAGATTTGGGGATGGAGCCTGGGATCCGTTTTATCCAAGGCAACTGAGCTCTCTAGTCTGGAGATGAGCTGTAATTCTAGGGGATCCCCAGGTCCCACTTGGATGCTGGCATCCCTACCTACTGGTCTTAACCATAATAGAACTTCTAATGCTATGATGGTCATTTCCTGGTAATGATTTGGGAAGGGGAGGCAGAGCGGACATGGTCTCTCCCTTGATTTTTTTTTTTTTTGTTAGCAAAGACCCACATCCAGCCCAAGCCTGGTTAATGGCAACTGCTAAAAACACATAAAAACCCTCATCCCACTATTGCACAATTTTCTATCAAATTGCCTAGAAAAGGAACAATCTGCAATGCAATTCAGTTCTCCATGACTTACGATCATTGCCATGTTTTGTCTCACAGTGTCCAAATACATGTGGTATATTTGGTCAAAGCTCCATTTGTTCAGAGATGCAGGCTTGTGTGGGAGACAGGGTTGGGTCCACGTGTGTGTAAACTGCTGTCAAGTCACAGCTGACTTATGGAGACTTGGTAGAGTATTCAAGGCAAGAGGGGTTCAGAGGTGGTTTGCTATTGACTGCCTCTGCAAAGTGACCCTGGACTTCCTTGGTAGTCCCCCACCCCTGCTTAGCTTCTGAGATCTGATGAGATCGGGCTAACATGGGGCATCCAGTAGGGTTTCCAAACTTGCCATCCCTCGGTGGGGGTTCCCCTGACTTCTGCACCCCAATCTGCCCACTGGCCAGCTGCCAGTAGGGGGAGCCCCACCCCAAAGAACTTCCCGGTGTCCAATATCCTGCCATGATGATGCACCCAGAGGTGATGTCATTGTACCGGGCATGCAGCCGGTGGGGGGATTCTGTAGCATTCGGCCAAAATCTCTATGGTACCATAGAATTTTTTGACCGAATGCCAGAGTGTCTCCCCAGCAATGTGCCTAGCATGATGACATCACTTCTGGGTGGCATCATAGTGGTGAAAGCGCTTCACACACACACCGGAATATCACAGGAAGTAGCCTCCATCCCCCTGCCGGCGGAAGGTAGGGACCTGGCAACCATGGCAACCAGGTTAGGGGCAGTTGGTTCTAATGAGCATTAAAAACAGTGCTAGAATCCATGGAACTGGAAGAGGTGGAGTCAAGGGGGAGGGGGAGAAGAAAAATGAAAGAAGACCAAGAGCAAAGCCCCAAGGAACCCTGTCAAAGAGTGAGGGAGTGTAATTCCACATGGAACGGCTCCAGACTAAGGCCGTGGCCACATGAGCAAGATAATCCAGAGGGGAAGTGAGGCTATTTTGCCCCAGAGCAATTTGCCCCACAGTTGCGTGATCGCACAGGTCTGTGGACCTGCTGGTGCAACTCACCACTGCGTGATCAGACACAACTGTGGGTGAGTTAATTTTTGTGTGTGGTTGGATTCCAATTTGCTTAAACGGGGGATTGATGAATCGCTCCTCCACCCTAAGGCTTTCAATGATGTGCACACTGGGGGGGGGGGGGGGGGGGACAACAGCATGGTGTCGGGATAGCCTGATCAGACTATCCCCAACGCCACAAGTCCATGCTGGTGTGATCACATGGGGAAAGTCTGGCTGTGGCCCACCGCAAACCGTTTGATACTGGAGTTCAACGAGTGGTTTTTTACTCCGCTTTCCTGGCGGAGCAAAACAGCTTGCAACGTTTTGAGGACGGTTGTGGGATGCTTCCGAGATGTGCTGATGTGATTGCGCCGCTTTGCTCTGCTGGTGAATCGTCCCTCCCGCACGGCTAATGGGTGTGTATGATCGCGCCCTAAGTCTGCAGAAATCAATGGGTTTGGGCAGGAATAACTCTGCAGAAGATTGCATGGCGGGAAGGGCTAAGGATGGGCTGCCATCAAGATCCCTGCGACGTCATCGTCACTCTTCAGTTCAGATGCTCCAGACAGACCGTGATTCAACTGTAAAGGACAAACCCGCTTTATTGATTTCTAAGAGGGGGGGGGAGTTAATTAATTAAGACAACCTAACCTTTGCTTCAAACATAGCAAAAATAACTGCTGTTAAGGAGTTATAGTGTATGACACCCTGGGTGGACCTTTCAGACTAAGATTGTTAAGGACAAAGTAAAAGAAAGGTGTGTGTGTGCGGGGGACTGATCTATTTTAAGCACAGCAGAGACAGAAATCGGGTGCATTGGAAGCTTACGAACCATTAGTGAAAGGCCTGTCATTACAGAGGGGTATATTTTGGTCCCCCTTTTTAGCCTCTGTTCTTTCCAATTATCCTTTCTGTCTTGACAGCACCGTCTGGTCTGCCTACGTCACTGGGTTCTCAAGCACTGCACACCCTTTCCTCTACCTGAAAAAAAAAAAATCATGGTTGGAAGAGGAAGAAAATAGACGTGAAATATTATCCATGTGTAAAGATGTTGTGGTTGCAGAAATAGGCCTGGATTTACCCACCCTTGTTCATACTGGGAAACCCTGTGGCCTCGCGCATTCATGCTTGATGCTGTGCACATAGTGTGAAGCTCAGTGGAATTAACAGAGCAGGCAGGGCATGCCTCCATTTCATGACAATTAAATTGTGCATACAAGCTTTAGGCCAAGCCTTTTTTCCCCCCTTTTCTTTTTTTTCTTATAAATGCAGCTAAGGAAGAGGAGTAGCTACTCTTTTCCAGGCTGGGCTGTTTTGCATCCCAGTAGAATGGAGACACAGGTTGGATCTCGGGTTGCCAAGTCCCTCCTGGCCACTGGTAGGGGGTGGGGTGGCAGGGTTGCCATAGCCAGATTGGGAAACTCCTGGAGTTTTGGAAATGGAGCCTGGGGAGGGCAGGGACCTCTGTGGGGTATAATGCCTGAGGCTGAGGACAGACTGGCAATCTGGAGCGGGATGAATGCGGAGGCAACTGCTGCGGGGGGGAAACTCCCCGGGGCTGGCCGTTCACACTGGCCAGTGTATTGCGCAAGGATGCTGTTACAGAGCGTTCAGACTGCTGCGGAGTGGCCCCACGTGGGCCGGCCTCCGCAGCTCGTGATAGGGCTGTTTCGGCAATTTGTGCATGTGCGCATGCGCTTATGTGCGCATGAGCGCTCATGCGCAAACTGGCAAAACGCGTTCACACTGCCGCCTCCACTTGCCTCCCGCCTTCTTCCGGTTCAACTGCCTGGAAGCGGGAGGCATGCGGAAGACGGCCCCTGAACACCGGTTTCTCCCGGTGTCCCAGTAAAGCGAAAGGAAAACGTCTTCAAGACGCGTAAGTACGGAAGGGAGCCAAGGGACAGCTGCGCATGTCTGGACCGGCTCCCTTTCCCCGTTTCCCATGCGGACCTCTCGTGGGGCAGATTGCCAGTCTGTCCTCAGCCTTAGAGTCCACTTTCTAAAGCATCCATTTTCTCCAGGGGAACAGATCTCATAGTTTGGAGATGAGCTGTAATTCCAAGGGATCTCCAGGACCCACCTGGAGGCTGGCATCCCCGGTTGGATCTCCTCTGTCTCTCTGAATATGGGTCTTGGGTACACAGCAAGAGATGAGTATTACGATGAGCAGGTTAGGAGGGATCCGTTGGGCTGTAGGCAATCAGAGGAAGCACAGAGATACTCTGTACATACTCAGAAGAGCTCTCTTGTCATTGTGTACAGGACAGCAATTTCAGTGTAGGTGATGCTTTACAGAGTAAAGGAAACTAAAAGACAGATCATTTCTAGGGAGATTACCTTATAGAATCTGAAGACAGAATAGATCTACATTTGCATACAAATGTGTTCAGTAGAACCTTTCTCAGTGCAACGGAATGGGGAGGGGAGACAGATATTTGGAACAAAGACCCTTTCTGCAGTCTCCTGTTAATCCATGTTCACTGCGGTGTCCTCCAAGGAATTTTGCACTAAAACCGAATTCAATCTTCTGCTTAATCCAGGTTCCCCCCCCCCCCCCATTCCACACTAAAATCAAGTTCAACCTTCTTTTTATTCTGGGTTCCCCACCCCACTCTGCATTACATTACCTCCCTTCAGTGGTCAGCCCAGTTTGAGCCTGTCGTTGCCCATGGGAAATTTGAATGCTGTTTTGCCCTGGACTTAAATTGCCTCGACTCGAACCCTGAGAAAATCTGGAATGGCAGACAAATGTGGAAAGGACCAAAGTCATGGAGGTTCTTTACCTTATACGGCTTACTGTCCCCACACCCCCACCCCAGCATTATAGATGTGTATCTGCAAGGCACACATCTGCCTGGCCAGGCTAGCCCAATCTCATCAGATCTCAGAAGCCAAGCTGGGCCAACCCTGGTTAGTACTTGGATGGGAAATCCACCAAGGAAGTCCAGGCTTGCTTTGCAGAGGCAGGCAAGGGCCGACCACCTATGGATGTCTCTTGCCTTGAAGACTCTACAGCAGGGGTCTGTTGGAGCAGGAGCGCACAGGAGCGCAGCTCCGGGAGTGAGGAGCCCAGGGGGCGGGCACATGACCAAGCCCCGCCCCCTCCTCGGCTTCCCCGAGCAGTGCAGAGGCGCAGCGCCCCGGGGAAAGCCCTGCTAGGGTCTTTATTGATTTTAATGTTTTGTTTTAATATTGATAATTTTATCATTGTTCCTTTTATGACTGTGTGCTGCTTTTCCAGAGACTTGCTCAAGGTGGCATATAAATTTTCTAAGTATACCATTTTTTATCTGGGCACATGGCACATAAGTACTGGAGAAATTTCACCAACCCTTCAGCAGCTTCCACCTGATCAGTTTGGTGCAGTGGTCAGGAGTTGGACTCTAATCTGGGAGAACCGGGTTTGATTCCCCACGCCTCCACATGCAGCTGCTGGTGTGACCTTGGGCCAGTCACAAGTTCTCTCAGAGCTGTTCTCTCATGAGCAGTTCTCAAAAGACCTCTCTCAGCCGCACCTACCTCACAGGGTGTCTTGTTGTGGGGATGGGAAGGGAAAGGGATGGGTGGTGCACATGTCCTGGGTATCTCAAGTCTACTTGAAACCTGGTGGTTTCAAGGGAGCAGGAAGAGAATGAGGGTGTGTTCTTGACGCTTATTTTTATTGCACAAAGTATTGGATGGGGAAGGGAATGGAGGAAGAGCAGGTCAGTTTCACTCACCTTGGAGTGGAGCCTGAGGGGGTGGGTGTTGCCTTCTGACACACTTCCGGTATGTTAGGGGGTGTGACATACGCAAATGAATTATGCAAATTAGTTACGGTAATGAGCTCCTGCACCTCTTTTTCTACAAAATGACCCCTGCTCTACAGGGTCCCCATAAGTCATCTGTGACTTGACTGTCCTTTCTACCACCACAACCACCACACATTTCCAGAACATGCCTGTGTATAAGTACTGGGTGGGGGAAGATAGATAGGAAAAACAGGAGGCAGGGGGGTAATTAAGCAAATCTTGGCTGGCCCTCTCCTAGTGATGTCTTGTGATCAAGCTTTTACTGCATACATTTCTACACGGCATTTAGATTCAAGTGGGTAGCTATGTTGGTCAGAAGAAACAGAACAAAGTTTGAGTCCAGTGGGGCCCCTTTCAGCTTTCGCGTGCATGCACACTTCTTCAGATATTTTCACAGAGCATTTACTTAGGTCCTCACATTGATCTTGCAAGGATATGGATGCCAGCCTCCAGGTGGGACAGAATTACAGCTCATCTCCAAACTACAGAGATCAATTTGCCTGGAGAAAAAGGCGGGTAGACTTTATGGCATTGTACTCCACTGAAAAATAAGAGATTGGATTTATACCCTGCCCTTCGCTACCCAACGGAGTCTCAGAGTGGCTTACAATCTCCTTTCCCTTGCCCTCCTCACAACAGGCACCCTGTGAGCTGGGTGGGGCTGAGAGAGCTCTTTCAAGGACTGCCCTTGAGAGAACAGCTTGGAAAGAACTTGTGACTGACCCAAGGTCACACCAGCAGCTGCATGTGGAGGAGTGGGGAATCAGACCCGGTTCTTCCAGATAAGAGTCTGCGCTCCTAACCACCACACCGAACTGGCTCACTGAGATCCCTGCCTTCCTCGGGCTCCATCCCCAAATCTCCAGGAGTTTTCCAACATGGATCTGGACACCCTACCCCACCGTCCCCTGGTGGTGGCTGGGAGGGGGACCTGAAAAAACCCCAGAATACACCCCTGGTCCCCAATTTGGGGCTGATTCTAACAAACCCAGCAGCCTGAGCTTGTCAGGGCTTGAGAGACCACCAAGAAAGACAGGGGTTGTGAGGGGGACAAACCACCTCTGCCCAACTCCAAGTGCTTTATAACTTGGATCTGGCAACCCAATGCAAGAGGGGGGGTGTGGGGGGTCAGCATCGACTGAAGAAATTCTGTAAGTCAAAAGAAAGGAAGACATCAGCTTGCCTTCTCCCCTCCCTCCAGTTTCTGCTCTAGCAGATTTGTCCCCTTTCTGTCACTCTTGGTGCCACCTAGACAACCCTCACTTTTACTTAATTACTGTGCGCCTCTCACAGCAAGCGGAACGCAATCTGACCAGCCCCACTTCAGCTGCGAGGGCACCATGTTGTGGCTCCCTGTGGCAGCCGGCCATATCTCCTCATCAAGGCAGGCCATGCCAAAAGCAAAACATAAAACCCCCGGGGCCACCTGTATTCTCAAGCACGGACAAAAGCAGCACCTTACACAAGCGTCTGAATTTGGAAATGATAATATTTTGCGATGGTGAAGGCAGGACTCCCCCCTCCCCCGCACCCACCAATATCAATAACGCCCCGCACTTATTTAAATAAATTGGATTATTCTTTCAGATCACCCAGCCGTGAGACAACTAATCACTGCGAGAGAAAATTCTTCTAAATACTCGCTAAAGCAGGATTACTTTCACCTGCCTGGGTAGCCTGACGTTTTGACTGCCTTCTTACTGTTTCTGGGATTTTATACTGAAGGACGGCAATTTTTGTGGAATGGGTTGGGCGGGGGGGGGGGGGAGAGGTCTGTATTTCAAACAGGCAAAAGATACTTTTAACTTAAAAGACGTGAACAGCAGAGGTGCCACAGATATGGAAGCCGGATTCATTTCTCTGACAGGCCAACCTTGCTCTCAATTATTTTTTTTATTCCCCGTTTTCCACGTTGGGTGGGAGAGTGGGAGGCAGAGGAGAATCAAAGAGTGGCTTTAGGGATTAGCTCTGTTGAATGAACACGCTTCGAGGCAAATCCTTTGGCTACAGGCACAGAGAGGTTCTGGTTCGTGCCAGCATTAGCTGGGAGAGGGCAAGGTTTGGCTGTAGGCTGCAGGGCCGCTTAACAGAGGCTACATGTTAGGCGAGCATTTCCGGCTATAAATACTGGCTTCAACAGAGCGGCCTTTGAATTCTGCGCTGCCTCTGCCATCAGCCACACACTCCCAGCCAATGACACCAGACATTAAAAGAGAGAAAGAAATAGTACAGAAGAGGTAAATACAGGGTTGCTAACTTCCATGTGGGGTCTGGCGTTCTCCTGGAGTTCTAACTGATCTCCAGATGACAAAGATCTGTTCCCATGGAGAAAATGCTGGTCTGAAGGGTGAATTTATGGCATTATACCCTCCCCACCTCAAACCCTGCCTCTAGTTTGGTGTAGTGGTTAGGTGTGCGGACTCTAATCTGGGAGAACCGGGTTTGATTCCCCACTCCTCCACATGCAGCTACTGGATGACCTGGGCATGCCATAGTTCTGTCAGAGCTGTTCTCTCAAAAAACAGTTCTGGAAAGAGCTCTCTCATCCCCACCTACCTCACAGGGGAGGGGAAGGGAAAGAAGTTCGTAAGCCACTCTGAGACTTCTTCGAGTAGTGAAGGGTGGGGTATAAATCCAGTCTCCTCCTCCTCCTTCTTCTTGCTCTCATGAGGTTCTCTGGTCTTGATACATTTGAAAACTGACAACGTGTCAACTCTGAGTTTTTTTAAAAAAATTAATCTGCAATAATTTCATTGAGTAAACATGGCAAATTGAGCATGGCTGTAGGCTTTAACCACACAATCCACTCGGAATGTTAAGGATAGTCAATCTCAAGGGTCCTTTTGAGCAGGAGCTCGGGGGAGCGCAGCTCCAGGAGTTGGTACCAGCCCCCCCCCCCCCCCCGTGGGGGAATGCCTGCTTGTGTCATGGCTGCAGCAAAATGACCCCATCCCCTGGAAAAGTCCTTGTTCCTCCGACCAGCCTTCTGAAGCCACCACTGAAGCTATCCTCCATGAATAGTGGTATTTCTGAGGCTTGGATTAGTAGCTGTCCCCTCTCTGCCAGCTCTTTCTTTCTTTCTTTCTTTCTTTCTTTCTTTCTTTCTTTCTTTCTTTCTTCCTTCCTTCCTTCCTTCCTTCCTTCCTTCCTTCCTTCCTTCCTTCCTTCCCTTCCTTCCCTTCCTTCCTTCCTTCCTTCCTTCCTTTCTTTCTTTCTTTCTCTCTCTCTCTTTCTCTCTCTCTCTTGCCTTCTTTTTTTTTTGTAAAGAAATTTTTATTTTTCAAAAAAAAACATCGAAAATAATACATTTAACCTTATACAAATCCCTTTTTCCATATTAAATAACATTTTGTTCTATTTGTACATTCTATTTTTATCTTGTTTTGGTGGTTTACCACCACATCTGAAGCATAACACATTTTCCATTTTATTCAAAATAGTAATACTTATATCTATGTTTCGTTTCTGGTAACGGTTATATAGCTTTAAAATACTTATACTTATACACCAATTCTTATTTTCTATACTCTTATGTATTTCTAAATAAAAACAGTTTCATTGTCTAAGTTTAACTAAAACATTCATATAGTATATTTCTATTCCTTTATGCTATTATAACCATGTATAGATATAGTTTTTCATATCCCAATACTTTTCAACATATTCTTTCAAATCTTTCCAGTCTTCCAGAAAGGTCTCTGAGTAAAGATTATTCAATTTTCTAGTCCACTTATCCATTTCAGCCATATATAACAGTTTTTTCAACCATTCCCACACCTCTGGTATTTTTTCATTTTTCCAGTTTTGTGCATACACCATTCTTGCTGTTGTAATCATATACCATATTATTGTCCTTTTCTTTACATTTATCTCTTCTAGTTTAAGTCCTAGCAATAACATTTCAGGCAACTTCTTAAATGTACATTTCAAGATTTTTTCCATTTCTGCATGTATTTTTGACCAATAAGTCTTTGCTTTATCACAAGTCCACCACATATGATAAAAAGACCCTTCTTTCTTTTTACACTTCCAACATTTGTTAGACATATTTTGACCAATATTTGCAATTTTTTTTGGTGTCATATACCATCTATACATCATTTTAAAACAATTTTCTTTTAAGTTATAACACATAGATATACTCATAGCATTTTTCCATAAAAATTTCCAAGATTCCATTTCAATGTCTTTGTTAAAGTTTATCGCCCATTTTACCATTTGTTCTTTTACCATTTCATCAGCATTAAACCATTTTAGCAAGACTTTATACATTTTAGAAATCATTTTTTTCCCACCTTCCTCCCAAACTTGTTCTATTTCATTATTTTTTCCCCTGAAACCGTGTTTTTTATCACTTCTATACAAGTCATATATTTGTCTATATCTTAACCAACCATAATCAAAATCAATCTGATGCTGCTCCTTCAGTTTAAAATCCTTGCCATGTCTTATTAATAAGTCTCTATACTTCAGCCAATCTTGTCCTTTATATCTTGATGTTGGATGTAAGACTTCTGCGGGTACAATCCACATGGGTATCTCTTCTGAAAAAAAGTTTTTATATCTTGTCCACGTATCCATTAGTGTTCTTCTCAAATAATGATGTTTAAACATATTGTCCATTTTTGTTTTGCCATAATACAAATATGCATGCCACCCAAATCTACAATCATGACCTTCCAGGGACAATAACATTCTATCTTGTAACATAGTCCATGCCCCTACCCAGGTCAAACATATTGCATCATGGTATAACCTTAGATTTGGTAGTTGAAACCCTCCTCTTTCTTTGGCATCACACATTATTTTCATCTTAATTCTTGGTTTTTTCCCTCCCCACACAAATTTAGACAGCTCCTTCTGCCAACATTTGAATGTTTTTACATCTTTCACAATTGGAATAGTTTGAAACAAAAACATTAATCGTGGTAACACATTCATCTTGACCACCGCAATTCTACCCAGCAATGACAAATTCAATACATTCCACTTTTTAATATCCTGCATAATTTGCAACCATAATTTTTCATAATTATTTTTATAAAGATCAATATTTTTCATAGTTAGGTTTACACCCAGATATTTTGTCTTTTTCACCACCTCACATTCTGTAAGTTTTTGTAACTCGTTTTGTTTCTTATTTGACATATTTTTGCACATTACTTTCGATTTGTTTTTATTTACATAAAATCCTGCTAAGTCACCAAACTCTTTTACTCTTTGTAACAAATGTGGTAATGTGGATAAGGGGTCTTCCACTATAAACATCACATCATCTGCAAAGGCCCTATATTTGAAAGAAAAACCTTTAGTTGTTAAGCCTTTAATATCTTTGTCTTCCTTCACATTTAACAGTAGAACTTCTAAAATCCAAATAAATAGCAGCGGCGAAAGCGGGTATCCTTGTCTTGTTCCTTTTTCAACTTTAAAATCGTCTGTCTTTTCAGTATTAATTATTATTGAGGATTTCTGTTCTTTATATATTGCTTTAATGAAGTTAAGCATATATTCACCGATCTCAAGATGTTCTAAAACTTCAAACATAAAATCCCAGTTTAAATTATCAAACGCTTTCTCCGCATCTAAAAAGAAAAAGCCCACTTCCTTTTCAGGATGTTTGTCGTAGTATTCTATAGCGTCCACTACTACTCTTAGATTGTCCCTTATTTGTCGATTAGGTAAGAACCCTGCTTGTTCTGTTTGTATAGTCTCTTTAAGGTGCTCTTTTAGTCTATCCACTATAATCTTAGCAAAAATCTTATAATCATTGTTCAGTAAAGAGATCGGTCTATAATTCTTAACATTGGTCAAATCCTGATTTTCTTTCGGGATCAGTGAGATGGATGCATCTTTCCAGGTTTCTGGTACCTCTCCAGTAACTCTTATATCGTTCATCAATAGCAGTAACACCGGTGAAACTGACTCCTGTAACGTTTTGTAGAACTTCGCTGTAAATCCATCCGGTCCAGGTGCTTTACCTAATTTTGAGTCATTTATTGCATTTTTGATACTGGATTATTAAATAATTCTTTAATTTTCTCTGTTGGTTTTGGTAGCTTTAATGTTTGCAGGTATTCTTTAATCTTTCTTCTGTCTTTGTTTTCCTTCTTAAAAAGTTTTGCGTAGTATTTAAAAAATTCTCTTTTTATTCCTTTGTTATCTATTATCTCAATATTATCTCTTATCACTTTAGTGATAAATTTATTTTCACGTTTTTTCTTTAATTGCCATGCTAAGTATTTTCCGGGTTTATTTGCACCTTCAAATGCTTTTTGTTGAAGTTTTTTTAAGTTCCAGTACATCTCCTGGTTCAAAATGGCTTTTGCTTGGTCTTGTAGCATCCAAATTTCCTTTTGAAGTTTCTTTTTCCCTGGTTTCTTCTTCCTGTTCTTGTAAAAAATCTGCTATTGCTTCTTGCATTCTTGTAAAAATATCCTCATTCAATTTTTCCTCAATCCCTCGAAATCTCAAGTGGTTTTGCATATCTTTATAATGCATCATCTTTTCCATCCTCTCGTTCTCTCTCATTGTCTTATGGGTGTTTTCTTCCAGTTCTTTTACTTTAGTTTCTATATCTTGTGTTCTTGTGGATAATTTTTGAAATTCTGCTTTTAATTCCATGCAATTTTTATCTGCTTGAGCCGCTATATTATTCATTTTAACATTTACCTCTCCTATAGCGTCTAACATTTTCTTTTCCATTGCTTCCGTAACGGCTAGTAGCTCTTTTTCTTTTTTTGCTGCCATTGTAGGAGAGGACCATGTGGCTGCTCTCGATCTTAGTCCGCGGTCCGTTTTGCCTCTTTAAAAAGATCGATTTTATCTTGTCTTCCAAATCAAACACCAATTAGTGCATTCAAACAAGCTAATCTTGCCAAGTCAAATTATGTTGGTTTCAGCCTTCTACGTTATATAATCTTTGAGATATTGCAGTTTAAAAATTTTATAAATCCAAAATGGCGGCCGCGACTTCTCTATGGTTAATGTCAAAGGTTATAGTCTTTTTACCTTGCTTCTGGCTTGCCGTAGTTTCCTTTTGTCCCTTCCTTTTCTTTACTTGTCTGCTCTCTGCACATCACTTCCTGTTATGGTCTTTCTGGTCCGGCAGTATTTAGAGTCCCCTTTCTGGTCCAGCAGTATTTAGAGTCCCCTTTCTGGTCCGGCAGTATTTAGAGTCCCCTTTACCTTCTTCCGGTTCTTCTCCTTTTTCCTTCTTGTCTGCTCTTCTAGCCGTCACTTCCTGATTCAGTCCTCACGTCTTAATCTCGCGATGCTTGGTTCCCTTCTCCCTCTTTATCTCGCGATGCTTGGCTTCCCCTCCCGACTCCTTTTAACCGCAGGAATGTTAAACAACTTGTTTTTTTGGTTTTTTAAGTTCAAATTCGGTTTTTTAGCACTTCAAAACTGCTCTCATCCAATCAACATCAGTCTATTGCTTCACCCGATCTGTTTTTCATCTTTCAAAATGCGGCAATGGTAAGGCAAAAAACTTTTTTCCGTTACCTTTTGTTGTTACTTCGCTTCAGATGTGGTCCCAACGTTTAAACTTTGTCTTCTTTGTTAAGGAATCAGGGGAATTGGAGGTTTTATGCTGAATTTTTCAGCTCAGCTCGGCTCCTTAGAGATACTCGCAAGAATCCTCTTCGGCTGCAGTGCTCAAGGTGTCGGAAAAGTCTCCTCCGAGACTTTCCCTTCACCGAGGTTGCTCAAACCTGGATTATATTGCTTGCTGGTCCTCACACTACCTGTGTGAGGTTGCGTCGGGTGGATTAACCCACCCAAGCTGTCAGGAAGAGCCGCTGTCCGCCTTGCGCATTTGCAAAGCGTGTCAGACCTCCATTCTCCCAACTGGAAAACTCTCTCTCTCTCTTGCCTTCTGACATACTCCTAGTGATGTCAGGGTGTGTGGCATATGCAAATAAGTTATGCTAATGAGTTATGCCAATAAGCTCCTGCACCTCTTTTTCTACAAAATGACCCCTGGTCAATCTTTTCTCTTCTTCTTCTTCCTTTTCTTCTTCCCCAGGCTTTTCCTCTGGAGTTGGCAATCCTAGGTAATAGGGCTTCCTTGATTAATCCCTAACCCTTCCCTGTACCTGACCTTTCTTTTTTTAAAATAGTTTTGTACTAGTTTTCAGAAAGAAGGAAAATTAAGTACAAACAAAACAAAGAGAAAGAAAACAGCAACCATACAACACATATGGAGACTGTACTATAAGTATCTAAGTAATTTTTGTAACTAGAATCATTTCACATTTAGAAGAAGAAGAAGAAGAGATTGAATTTATACCCCACCCTCCACTCCCCAAGGGAGTCTCAGAGCGGCTTACAAACTCCTTTTCCCTTCCCCTCCCCACAACAGACACCCTGTGAGGTAGGTGGGGCTGAGAGAGCACTTTCCCAAGCTGTCCTTGAGGGAACAGCTGGTACAGAGCTATGACTTGCCCAAGGTCATCCAGCCAGGTGCAAGTGGAGGAGTGGGGAATCAAACCCGGTTCTCCCAGATTAGAGTCCGCGCACTTAACCACTACACCAAACTGGTTCTCCACATTTAATCTACATTAGATGATAAATTCTACATAGAGCATACATGCTTAATAGACATTTAATTACAAATTATTTAAAATAGTTTTCCAGCCATTTGTAAAGTCTTGTCCAGTTATTTTGGAAAATGTCTTCTTTTTAATCTGAAAGTTGCAAAGTTGTCCATTTCTGCTGTTTCCAGTAATCTGTAGATTTCCTTTCCAATATTTTGCATATAAAATTCTAGCCATAGTAATTTACCTGTATAATCATATATCTATCTGGCTTTTTAAATGTCTCTGGGATCATAGTCAATAAAAATAGTTCTGGAATAAACGGTACAGTCGAGCCTATTATTTTTTGGCAAAATATCATGGATCCAACTCCAGTATTTTTTTGTTACACTACAAGTCCACCACATATGAAAAAAAAACAAACCGAACCAGTATCCTGTTTACACTTCCAACATACATTTGACATGTTTGGATACCATTTATTTTGCACCTGTACCCGACCTTTCCACCACCTTTCCACTTCATCCTTGCCTTCTTGCAGTGGCCTGTTGTCAACTGCATTGTCTTTTGTCCGCCTCTTCCCTCCAGTATCAGTTGCCTTCCACCTGCAAGCGTGCGGGGAGCCTGTGCAGGGGCAGATGGAGATGGAGATGGATTGGTTGAATGGTGCCATCGGGTATTATTGCTGAAATTGTCGATATTGTTGACTGTTGGTATTAATTGTTCTTGACATTGTTTAATTTTAATGATTTGTTCTATTTTAAATGTTAAATTCTGTGTTTATTGTTGTCGTAATCCGCCCAGAGCCTGCTTGAGAGGGAGGGAGGGCTAGAAGCCAAATCAATAAAGCAATAGATAAATTGTTCCGCTGTTTTTCATAGATTTATAGTATCGTTGTTATATCTGAGCCACTTCTAACAAGCCCCTGGAGGGGAGAGTTGCCAGCGGTGTCGCGTTCACAGAGGCCCCCAGGGGGTGTGATGCTGTGGCTCCCTTTCCAGCTTGGGTGTCTCCGGGCTGGGGTTTCTCTGTCACCTGGACTCCTGGAGAAGGGCGCTGCATCAGCAGCACTGGCTCCACTGGGGCTGGAGAGGGGGAGTCTCCACAGGAATCCTGGAGGGGTTTTGGAAGGCCTCAAATGTAGAGGGAAGGGGGGTTACTTCCCCTCCCCTACCTCTGCTGGGATCCAGTTCTTCCTTGTTCCTTCTTTCCCTCTCTCTTTCTCTCTCTCTGGCTCGCTGTCTCCTTCTCCTCATTGGCCTTCCTTTCCCCCCTTTTATCCTGCCCTGCTCCCTGTCCACCCCTCCTTCTCCCAGGCCCCACCTTCCTTGAAAAGGGAAGATGCCGGCCACTTTGTTCCCAGCCTCCCTTCCACCCAGGTGCATAGTGCGTCCATCCCCTGAGGCAGCCCACCGGCCTGGGCTGCATCCTGCAGCCCTGCCACCATGCTGCCATGCTTCCCCACAGCTGGGGCAGCTCCCCAGCCCCGCCGCCACTGCCTCTCTTGAGCCCGGGCTCAGCCATTGTGTTTCTGTTGGGCCAAGGCCACACCACTCTCCTGCCACCTCCGGCCATCCGCTGTCCACTCCAGGCTGCCTCAGCCACCATCTCTTCCTCCCGCTGTCTCCTGGGCTATGCTGGTGAGTGAGGCTGCTCTTCGGGGGGTTGTTGTTGCCAGGAGGATGTGGCTGGTGGACCTGTGGTCTCCAGGGAGACCTGGGGGGAACCGGGATGGCCCCCAGGTAGTGGCTGGAGATCTCTTTATGTTACCACTGGTCTCCAGGCAACAGAGATCAGTTCACCTGGAGAAAATGGCTGCTTTGGAGGATGGATTTTATGGCATTATATCCCACTAGGAATAAGGCCTGTTGTGGTAATAAATACAACAGGCTCTAGAAAGAGGCTCTGGGAGTGTGCCCCAGCCTTGGGCACTCAGCATCAATTTGCTGGGGTGACCTCAGCAGGGTATAATGATACAGACTCCACCATTTTCTCCAGGGGAAGATCTCTGCCACCTGAAGAGCAGTTGTAATTTGGCATTATCTCCATCCCTCCCGTGGAGATTGGCAACAATGATTCCCCATGAGGGAATGGGTGGTTTGGAGGGTGGAGTCTATGGAATTGGACTTGTCTGAGGTCCCACCCCTGCTGAAACCTCACTCTTTGCAGGGTCCACCCCTCAAATCTCCAGGAATTTCCCAACCTGGAGTTGGTAACCCTATCTCCCTCCCAGCCAACCATCAACATATTGTTATCTGCCCCCCCCCCGGCTTCAACTTCCCATCTCCTCCCCCTCTCTCCTAGAGAACAGTTGTAATTCTGAGTGATCTCCAGCCCCCACCTGGAGATTGGCAACAATGGTTCTCCATGAGGGAATGGCTGGCTTGGAGGCTGAAGGCTATGGCATTGTACCTGAGGTCCCACCCCCTCCTCAAATCTCACTGTCTCCAGCCTTCAAATCTCCAGGAATTTTCCACCTAGAGTTGGCAACCCTATCTCCTTCCCAGCCAATCATCAATTTCACTCTTCAATTTTCCATCTACCCCCCCCCCCGGCAGCCTCCATCGTGCTCTGAAGCCCTGACTGCTATGTCACATTGGCTGTCATAGGGGGTCCATTTCAGCAGGGTATAAGGACACCGAGTCCACCATTTTCTCCAGGGGAACTGATCTTTGTCATCTGGAGAATGCTTGTAATTCTGAGTGATCTCCAGTCCTCACCTGGAGATTGGCAAACATAGTTCCCCTGGAGAAAAGTAGTCTTTCTCTGCAATGGGGACCAAAGCAGCTGACATCATTCTCCTCTCCCACTTTTGACTTGCACAACAACCCTGTGAGGTAGGTTAGGCTTAAACTCTGTGACTGGCCCAAAAATTACTCACTCAGCAAGAACCTGGATCTAGCAGATCCTCTCTGAAGCGGTGACTGCTATGCCTAGGGTACCCAACCTCCACGTGGAGCCTGAAGATCGCCAGGTATCACAATTGAACTCTAGACAACAGATCTCTCCCCCCCTGAGAAAATGACTGCTTTGGAGGGTGGCATCTATGGCATTTTGTTTAGCTGGCCCCAATGAGTTTTCTCCCAGAGGCCAACATAGGTGTGGATAGGGGCTTTCAGAGAAGCAAGCTTGGTTGCCTAGCAACAGGCACTGAGGAGAAAGTTGCCAGCTCTGATTAGGGAAATACCTGGAGATTTGGGGGATGGATCCTGTGGCGGGCAGCACTTTTTTTTGGGGGGGGGAAGGATTCAGCAGTGTATAATGTCATAGGGCCTAGCCTACAAAGCAGCCATTTTCTCCAGGGGAACCGATCTCTGTCATCTGGAGATCAATTGTAACAGTGGGAGATCTCCAGGGCCCACTGGGAGATTGGCAACCCTTGGGGGAAAGTCAGTCACACAGCAGGAGGTTGAAGAGAATGGTTTGGTGGTCGCTGGCTCACCTCATTAGCCAGCTAGCCATGGTGGAGCTAAGCAGGAAAGAGAGCCATTTTCACAGTTTATTCTGACAGGAAAGTGGGCAAGCTGGCAGTGGGCGGGGGAGAGGGTTATGCTGAAAGTCCATTGTCTTTTTACTGACAGAAGCAGGCCACTGAGGGGACAGTTAGACCCACCTGGCTGTGGGCGGAGGAGAAGTGTGGACCCAGCACCCAGTCCATCCCCTTCGCTGGCTCCCTCCAGACTGAGGCTGAGACACTGGCCGGCGCCTCTGTGGGCAGGACTGAGGCAACACAGTGAGGGAATGCAGCCAGTGACCAGGGACTCCTTTTGAGTGGCAGTTTTTGCAGCCAACTGATTTTGGCGCCCCATGGAATCTTGCCATTTGAAAACAGCTTTGTGATATAGGAGAGATTAAAGTCCCTCCCCTCCCCAAATTCTGCACTCCTCAGGCTCCACTTTCAATATCTCCGGGTATTTCCCAACCCAGAAGTGGCAACCGCTGCTGGAGAGGCAGCATGTAAATTCCCTAGATAAATGATACAATAAACACAAGGTCCATTTTTAGACTATCCCTTTTCCAAGGAGCTCAGGGAAGCACAGATGGTTCTCCTCTCATTGTTCTCCACATTACTATCCAGTAAGGGAGGTAAGGCTAAGTGTGTGTGATGGCCCCAAGGTCACCAACCAGCCTCATGGCTGAACTGAAATCAGAACCCAGGTCTCCCAAGTCCTAGTCTGATATTCTAACCCAGGGGTCCCAAACCATTTTGAGCCTATGGGCGCCTTTGGAATTCTGACAAAGCAGGATGGTTGCAGCCACATAATGGCTGTAATAAAATGGCTGCTGCAGGAGACAGAGCCAGCTGAAAATGGCTGCCCCAGTTTACCTTCAGTCACACAGGGAAGATCCTTGTACTGTGGTGGCAGCTGCTGCCAAAGCAACCTTTTTAAAAGTCTCCATTGGTCAATCAGAAGCCTTGCTAGGCTCTTTAAGTCCCACCCGTCCCCACCCACTGGCCAGAAAAGGTGTCAGCAGGTGCCATGATGCCCACAGGCACCACGTTGGGGACCCCTACTCTGACTGCCACACCACACTCTGTCAAGATGAGAATCTTTAAGGACACTGGGTAGTCAGATTCCTCGTTCTCCAAGCTCAGACAGGGCACAGCTCTTAACATACACAAATTAAGATCCCTGGCTGCTACTGTCCAGTTGCACTGCCCCCATGCAATCCTTTCACAGATAGATTAGTACAAGTGGAGACCCACAAGAAACTTGCAGGATGGTTATCTCATTCCTCACATCTTTGCTTCCTCCCTTCTCCCCCTACCTCTCTCACACTCTTTCTCCCTTCTGCCCCCCTTTCTTACTCTCTCTCTCTCCCCTCCATGTATGTTACTTCCTCTCTCTTTCTGACCCATCATCATTCTCTTTGTTTTTCTGCCTCCCCCCCATCACCCTTTCTCTCTTTTTCTGCCCCATCACTCTCCCCGCCTCCTGCCTCTCCCCCACCACAGCAGCAGTGGCAGCACACTGGGAATCACAACGGATCTCCCAGCTACAGAGATCAATTCACCTTAGGGCTGCCTGCTCCAGGTTGGGAAATTCCTGGAGATTTGGGGGTGGAGCCTTGGGACAGTGAGGCTTGGGGAGGCAAGCAGCCTCAGCAACCCTCCAAAGCAGACATTTTATCCAGGGGAACTGATCTCTGAGTGCTTCTGGGTGCTCTCCAGCCCTTGTCTGGAGGCTGGCAATGGTAGTTGAAGTGAACAAAATGGCTGGTTTGGAGGGTGGAATCTATGGCATTATACTGGTCTGTAGTCCCTCCTCAAATCCTGCCCTCCCCAGGCTCCACCCCTCAAATGCCCAGGAATTTCCCAGCCTGGAGTTGGCAACCCTATTTCCTTCCCACCCAACAGCCAACCTACCTTCACGCTCCTGCAGTCTCTGAAGAAAAATTTTTTTTTCTCCCCGTCCACCCTGTTTTTTCTTTCCCCTGTAACAGTAAACCATAAATCCAATTCCCTGGGAGGAGGATGGGAAAGAGGGAAGAGCCGAGGCACTGGGAACTTCTCTTGCCTGCTTGAAGGGCAGACTCAGACATGATTATTTTCTGCTGGCTTTCCCCCCACCCACACCTTTTTTTTTGAGTAAGTGTGTGCTTTCTTCTTGCAAGCGGAAGGAACTGCCTGAGCAGAGTGGAAATCGCAAGGCAGATGCTGCTGGAGGCTTGAACATTAGTTCGATGGCGGGGGTGTGGCCATGAGGGAGGACTCAGTGCAATCAGGACTACGGGAGGGAGGGAGGGGGAGAGAATCTGCCTCGGTAAGTCCGTTTCCTGTGCATGCGCAGTGGACACTGATTTACTTTTTGGCCATTTATAACTTCCCTGTTTTTTTTGTTTGTTTTTTTTACAGTTTTTAGATTTTTCTGCACCCCTGGGGAATGGTCCTTGTGTGCAGGATAATCACTTTACCCCCCATGTGCCCCTGATTTGTGGAAATAAGTATCCGCACGCACAGGGGGCACTTAGCTATTAGATATATAGTTAGGTTCAGGAAACACCCATCCTGTTATGCCCTTCTAGCCTACAGTAGTTTATTGGCTGGAACTGAATTCTGCTGTACAACACAACTAAGGTAAAGCATGCTGCTGAGTCACAACCAACTCATGGCTACCCCTTGAAGTCCCACCTCATGGGGTTTTTAAGTCAAAATATGAACAAAGATGGTTTGCCATTGCCTTCGCCTGTACAGCAGCCCCTGTCTCCTTGGTGGTCTTCCATCCCTTGCTTAGCTTCTGATCTCTGATTTCTGAGCAATTAGGGCTGCTTCAACATAATTTAGGGTTGCCAGGTACCTCTTGGGAACCAGGGGGGGGATGGGGAGGGACTTACTAGGAGAAAGAGAAAGGCCCAGTCCACAGTGCCAGCATCATACACTAAGTGATGTCATGATGCCAGTGACTTCCGTGTGAATCTCTGGTATTTGGGCAAAAACTGTATGATAAAATTGGCTTCTACCATAGACTTTTTGCCCAAATTACAGAGATTCACCCGGAACTTGCCAGCACGATGACATCACTTTCTGTGCAATGCCAACAACATGGACTGGGCCTTTCTCTTTCTACTGGTAAATACCCCTGCTGGCCAGCTGATGGGCAGTTGGGGAGGGGCAGGGCCTGGCAGCAGGGGACCCTGGCCTCCATCAGGGAGTCTGGCAACCCTAACACAACCAGAGATGTAAATGAAGCAGCTGGAAACTCCCCCACCCATAACCACAACATTGCAATACAATTTAAATGAAACACATAGACCAATTTCCCACAGCCGCTGCACCACCCCCGCTCCTCCCTTTGCCCCGATCGTAAGTGTCAATTTCCCACTATTTGCCATGTGGCCGCATTTTGCCCCGGAGCTTCGCCCGATTTCCACCGCATCCACTCAGTCCTGTTTTTTGAGTATTACTGATATCTCTGTTACCTTTATGTACAAAATTATGTGTGTGAGTGTCTGTGTGAGCGTGTGTGTGTTAAGTACTGTCAAGTTGTTTCTGACTTACGGTGACCCTATGAATCAATGTCCTGTTGTTAAAAGCCATTTTCAGGTCTTGCAAACTGAGGGCCATGGCCTCCTTAACTGAGTCCATCCCTCTCCTGTTGGGTCTTCCTCTTTTCCGGCTGCCTTCAAGTTTTCCTGGCATGGTTGTCTTACCTAAGTCCTTTCTGCACTTGGATCTCATCTCTGGTTTTATCAGAGTTCAACTCACAACACAATACCTTGCATTTATCCCTGGTTATGACAGCATCCGTTTACCCTGGGACAAGTATGGGGCAAAACCGGGGTGACCTCAATTTAATGTGGAAACAAAAAAAATACCCGGAGACAATTACAAGGGTGAATTTGAGTGTAGTGTAAAATGTAAAAATACCCCGAGATAATTACAGGGGTGAACTCACGTGTAGTGTAGAATGTAAGTTCGGGGACAGGGTTGAACCGGGATTTAAGGTCTAGTGTGGAAAGGACCCTAGTGAGCCTTCTCTTCTCATAATGTGGCCAAAGTGTGATAACATCAGTTGAGTAATTTCAGCTTCTAGGGAGTGTTCAGGCTACAAAATGTTAGGAGACATATCATGGAGTATGGAATCTACATCTCATGCAACAATTATCTTTTCTGGGCAAACCTTTTATCATATCTCGAGCAGAACTTGGGAAGGCCATGGGGGGCCCTGCAGACTGATTTGTGTGCTGAAATCCAGCCACCGGCCGACAAATGCTTGCAAGCTGAGTACAGGAGCAATGGGGTACTAAGTGCAGAGCTGAAAAATTAGCTGATAGATTATAAAGCAAAAAAAATAGAAGGATGAAGAGGTGTCAAAATATCATGTATCTGAGGAAGTCGCTGGAGAAACTTGCCTTTTGGACTTCTTTATTATTATTATTTTTGCACTGCAAACATACACATGTATCCCAAATATGGCCCATTCTATCTCTACCTGAGAAATATATATATTTGAAAAGCACCAACTTTGCTACTGGTTGTAATAATATGGCATTTCACTGGGGAAGTTCAGATAAATGGAATTTCATGCGTTGTTGTGACAGAATGGGGAGAAAGAGAGGGGGAGGAGAAAAGGCTCTTGGAGTGTCCACTCTTACAGCCGCAGAAGAAGGTAAAAGGCTGTTATATCAAACATGATAGTATTCATCACAGGCCCCCGGCTTCAAAAGAACAATCTGTTTCTCTTATTTGATCTGTCAGTGGTTATCAGTAAACAACAAGGAATTGAAAGACGGACACAGATGGAGACGGCTACAAACACACTAGAACACTGATGGCTGTGAATGGTATTTTCTCACCACAAAAGAGAGAAATGTTGACATAATCTAGCAATCCAGAGTTCCCCCAGTAAAAAAAAAAAAAAAAACCCTCCTGCACCACTGAGTCAGATATAGTCATACAATAGGTCTTGGTTCACAAGTCGGGTTACCAACTTCCAAGTGGTACCTGGAGATCTTCTGGAATTACAGCCAGAGATCCATATGCCAGAGATCAGTTCCTGGGATTATAATTGATCTTCAGACTACAGCAATCAGTTCCCCTGGAGGAAAAGAAAAACTCCGCTGTTTTCAAGGGCAAATTCTATGGTACTATACCCCACGGGGACCCCTCCCCTCCCCAAACCCCACCCTCCCCAGGCTCCACCCCCAAATCTCCAGGAATTCCCCATCTTGCAGTTGGTGACCCTATCTACAAGTGACACAGGTTCACTGAATCTTACACCTAGTCCTCAGTGAGGGAACCTTGAACTAATTAGCCTTGTTCTAATCCACCTATACAGAAATCCATAACCCACAGCACTCACAGCTAGTCCAGACATTACTTTTTTGAATCCCAGTCCCCAGTAACTAAAACAGTTGATAAATAAGCCCTTTTACATTATTAACTATGTCGTCATCCAATTATAACTAAGGCGGAAGCCCAAGCTCTAGCTCAGTGGAATTGTTGCTAGGATAAGAACATAAGAACATAAGAGAAGTCAATGTTGGATCAGGCCAATGGCCATCCAGTCCAACATGGATCATGGATCATGGAAAGAAGTTAAAAGAGTTAGTTCATTATCTCAAAGATGAAGGATCCATTCCCCCCCCTCCCCCGTTGCCGCCATTTTCCTTTGTAGCTTAAAACACAGTAGTCGGATGTCTGTAAAATCATTTTGAGAAGAAGACATCATCAATATTTGCTATATGAACTGGGAAGCCAGACATAATGACCACTGCACTCACAACTCCCTGATATATTTTCAGACTTGCTCCTACGTGAACAATTCCATCCTGACCTTTGTACACAAAACCCCACTGATTTTACTACATTATCGTATGAACAAGTTCTACTTTTCTGACCTATTTTTGTACATGGCCTTCAGTGCCCGTTTTAGGTGGAAAGGTGGTTGGAAAACATTCTATATGGGCACCTGTTTCTCCCTTGGAGGAAAAACACAGATTCTATAGAGGAGGGGGATGATTAGTGGGCTGGAGTACATTCCCTATGAGGAAAGGCTGAAGAGTCTGGGACTTGTCAGTTTAGAAAAAAGACAACTAAGGGGGGACATGATAGAGGTCTATATAATTATGCATGGGGTGGAGAGAGCTGACAAAGAGAAATTTTTTCTCACTTTCCCAAAATACTTGGATTCAAGGGCTTCCAATGAAGCTGATACACATTAGATACACATTGTCCGCAGGATGGACAAAAGGAAATACTACTTTACACAGAAAGTGATTCAAATGTGGTATTCACTGTCAGAGGATGTAGTGATGGTCACATTAATCAACAGTTTTAAAGGGGGATTAGATAGGTACATGGAAGATGGCTACTGGTCATGGTGACTGAGGGGAACCTCCATGTTCAGAGGCACTAATCCTCTGAATCCAAGAGCTAGGAGCAGGGGTCATTTCGAGCAGGAGCTCGGGGGAGCTCAGCTCCCGGAGTTGGTGCCAGCCCCCCACCACCACAGGGGGAATGCCTGCTTGTGTCATGGCTGCAGCAAAATGACCCCGTCCCCTGGAAAGGTCCTTGTTCCTCCGACCAGCCTTCTGAAGGCTTCAGCCAGCACTGAAGCTATCCTCCCAGAATAGTGGTATTTCTGAGGCTTGGATTAGTAGCTGTCCCCTCTCTGCCAGCTTCCTTGCTTCCTTTCTTCCTTTCTTCCTTCCTTCCTTCCTTTCTTTCTTTCTCTCTCCCTCCCTCCCTTCTTTCTTGCATTCTGACATACTTCCGGTGATGTCAGGTGGTGTAGCATATGCAAATAAATTATGCTAGTGAGTTATGCTAATGAACTCCTGCACCTCTTTTTCTACGAAATGACCCCTGGCTAGGAGGCAACATCAGTGGAAGGCCTTGGTCTCTCTGCCCCATTGTTTGGCCATCCAGAGGAACTGGTTGACCACTGTGTGTGACAGGATGCTGGACTAGATGGAATATTGTTCTTCTGTTCTTACTTATTATAGCAGAGACTTAGATACAGTTTCTATGGTAAAGCTGGGCTTTGCCATTCCCTATGCCACTTGGGATACAGATACTGGGAGTGTGCACTCGGCTTTGCTGAATGGAATAAATACCTGAAAAATACCTTATCATATTTTGGGGGTATATATTCAGCCAAAATCAGATTCTGTAATCTGATTTGGCCTCTGATAAGATGCTCCTGAATAAAAGTTGACCTTATTCAGCTTTTATTCAGGTGTCCAACCCCTAATCAGGGAGGGAAAGGTAAACAAATTTGGGGGGGGCAGGGGCGTAGACTTTTCTGAAGTCCGGGGGGGCAGGGGCTCTTTAGCGCACGTGCTCTGCACACGCGCTCGCTGGGGCGATGTTTCTGCCCCCCCGGAAAACCTACCGCCGGCCGCGGCGCCTCCCCGGCCCTTCTGAGGCTCACCAGCCGGTGCTACTGGTGCCTTTCCCTCCCCCTCCACCCTGGCCACTCCCTCCCTCACCCCTAAAAGAGGAAGAGGGAGAGATAAGGAGGGAGGAATGGCCAGGCCAGTGGGGGGGGGGAGAGGCACCAGCTGGCAAGCCTCGGAAGGGCCCGGGAGGCACGGCGGCAAGGCGCCGGAGGCAGATGCGACGTTTTCCCGGGGGGGGGCTCAGTCCCCCCCAGGAAATTTTGGGGATGGCTCGAGCCCTTGAGCTCCCCCGTAGTCTATGCTGGGGGGGCATCTTTAAATGCTTCCGCGATCTGTCTTCACTTCCCCAGCTGGCCTTCACCTTCTCTGAAGTTGTGCTGCAGTGGTGGCACAATCTCTCCATTATATCCATCTCTCCATTATACTCTGGAGAGAGTCCAGAGAAGGGGTTTAAAAAGTTTCTCTCTTTGTTTCGCCGCCTTGGCAGGCCGGCTGGGGAAGTGAAGGGGAGAGAAAGAGGGTCAGTTTGGAAGTGGAAGGGAAGTGAAACTGACCCACTCTAAAGACCAGCTGAATATTTTTGGCAATGCTGAGTATTTTCAGCAATACTATTTCCCAAATCCCAGTATAATACTGATACTGGGATTCGAGAATATTGGTATTCACCAATATTTTTGGGGTTTGGTTTACTCAAACCAAAAAAAATAACAGATTTTTTTTGTGCACACCCCTAACAGATACTCATACAGTATCTCTGTGAGAAAGGTGGGCTAGTACAGTGTTTTTCAACCACTGTGCCGTGGCACACTGGTGTGCCGTGAGATATTGTCAGGTGTGCCGCGGGATTTTTTCAATGAAAGAAATGTGCCTTCTGGGCTGACCTTCCGGGATGCGTTTGCGCATGCGAGAAAGAACAGTGGCGCGGTCTCGCTGATTCCGCTCGCACGCTCTGTGGCCGGCCTGAGGTAGGAGGGAGCTGCTGTTGAGGCGCAGCTCCCCTTGGCCTTGCGAGATGGTTTTAAATGAATGAGGAGGACTCGTGTGCTGAATCAGAGTCATGCTAGACCTGTGGATGTTAATACAGAGGACAGGAACATTCGGTACCAAGGGCATTCACTCCTCCAGCAGAGTAAGCTGGTTTCTTCCAGTGTGTGTGTGTGTGTGGGGGGGGGGTGATTTGCACCAAGACATTCCAGTAAACATGAATATGTTTGATGGTAACAGCTAGCTGTTTCTGTCAGGGTGGGGTTCAGATCAGTAACTGTCCCTCAGCGAAGAATGGGGGTACTGTGTTTCTCTTCAAATCACTTATGGTCAGCGGAATGCCGTTCACATAAGAGTAAGAGTTTAAACTCTCTATCTGAAAAACTTTAGCAGAATCACAGTATTACAATACATCCACATTATATTTCTTCTGAAACTCAGGTCAATGTTATGGGAAGGAGCCATTACACTTTGGATCTGTAACTTACGATTTCAAGTTGAGTGGCTATTACGTGTCTTTGTAATACTGTCATAGTTAATACTTGAGCTGAGGCAACTAATGACCCATTTGTCAGTGTTTTTCAACCACTGTGCCGTGAGATATTGTCAGGTGTGCCGCGGGATTTTTTCAATGAAAGAAAAGTGCCTTAGCTCGAAAAAGGTTGAAAAACACTGGGCTAGTAAATGAACAAACAAACGAAGAAGCCAGATTCATTCTGTCTCACTCATTTCCGGGGTTCACTGAAATCCCACAAATAGCTTCTATGCCACACCTCATGTACAATCCTATAAATACTCATTATTTTCTGTGTCAGGTTTTTTTTTTTCTTTTAGTATTCTATGACCTTTTTGTCCTTCAATCAAGTCATTTTTTTTCCCCAACACTCCACAAGACAATGATCCATCTACATAAGTTTGACATCAGTTTCCTTATTTGTTTTTGCTATGTAATTTTAATCACTGGTTTCAAGCTCTGTTTTTTTAATCAATCAAAACGTATTCCTTTGTGTAAACTGATTTTTTTTAAAATCTCTATTTTTCTAAAATGGCTCCCCCTCCCCCCTTTAGAGGCTTGAATGGGCTGGCATTATCCTCTGTTTTTTAGCTTTCCCTTCCGATGGTGATTTTTATTTTCAGTCCTTTTCTGGTTATACATCTTCTATCTACTTCCTTCGGCTCTCAGTGTTAGTGAACAACAACTGAACTGTTAAGGCTTTCTATGTCAACAACAACGTTTACAGCGAGGCAGACTCCGGACACTGATTTTGGCCATTCCTTCATCACCACCTGAACACGGCCTGTTGGGATGTTAGTGCCATCAGCACTTTACCTGTATCCCTGATTGTATTTTGATGAATTTTATGATGTTGCATTGTGCCAGTGCATCAGTGTTTTGATATTTTAACCTTTAAAGTAAGCCACCCTGAGCCTGCCTTGGCGGGGAGGGCAGGATATCAATTGAATTAAATCAATCGATCAATAAATTCGTGGACCTTGTTTCTGTCCTGCAGACTGGAGCTGAAGACAGACTGGCAAACTGGAGCGCAGTGCGAGCGGGCGAAAAAGCCCTGGGGCCAACCCGTCCCGTGGCTGCCCCTTCGCACTGGCTCCAGTGCTGCGGGACCTCACCTGTAAGGAGGTGGACCGGCGCGTCCACTCTTCCTCCGCCGGTCCCTGGAGCCTCCACTGCGGCGGCGCGCGGTGCGCGGCTGTTCTGGCGAGGCAGGGCCGGGCAGCCGGTTCACACTTCCGGCCCCGCTCTGTGATGCGTCCAGACTGCCAGGAAGCGGCAGGGACGCGCGCCCAGGCGGCCGGAGACCAGTTCCAAGAGGTCTCCGGCTGCCACGCATGGAGAGCGCCCCGCATGCAGGTATGTGCGGGCCGCCCACGGGGGACAGCTGCGGCAATCTGAATGCCCTCTCTGCCTCCGCTTTAGAAGCGGAGGCAGAGCGGGGCAGATTGCCAGTCTGTCCTCGGCCCTGGGACTCCCTGCCCCAATCAGAATGAATGTTTCCATGCCTTTTTGTTCTATTAGAAAAGAAGAGATTTCTTTTTAGAACGCAACTCAACTCACTTCAATTCAATTTTCTAATAAAAAACTACATTCTTATTCGCACCCCTTCAGCGACCCTTACTTTCCAGGGAAGCACCCATAGTTTTCAATGGGGATGTTCTTGCAAACCAATTTAATTGAATTTCATCATCAAATTGGGCTGTCCCTCTTTTCACACTGCGGATTGAGTTTGATCCCGGTCCAGGGGACATCCCAATATATGGTCTAACCCATTTAGCCCTTTATTTTTTCCCAAACTAAAAAACAGAGCGCTGAGTCCAAACACGAAAAAGAAAATTGACTAAGGCTCTCAACCAGGGCCATTTCATTTTCAATGCACTAAGAGCATATTTGGAGCATTCGAGTGCATGAGAACACCGCTGTGGGAGTAGGAGCCTGAATTAGAAGTCTTCAGGAACAGAAAATAAAAGGGGGGGGGAGGAATCCTGGCGGTGGTGTGGAGGGCAAACAAGGAGAAAGAGATGATTTCTTCCCTTTCTGTACTTCAGATATTCCACTTGAAGTCTGAGAATCCCCTCGGACAGTGAGGGATCAAATAGTTCATAGGCCAGATCATCCCTGCTTTTAAAATGGATCAACATGATCTGATTAACTTTTAATCATATCAGTTGTACCCTTTGATTTGCAGGGCATCCTCTGTTTTGTGGTTGACCGGTGGGCTGATGTGTTTCTCTTTCACCAAAACACCTGCGTTGAATAGAATATCAGCACAATAAATGAAGCGACATTACACCGGTGATTGCAATGGGCTTAGACTGGAATAATTCTGTACAGGATTGTGTTGTTAGTGCTTCAAACAAAACTGGGAAAAAAAATGTTTAAAAGCAACCAAAGAGATATCTATATGAAGTTAGAATAAAACACGTGGAGACCCACAAGAAACTTGAAGGATGGTTATCCGATTCCTCACACCTTTACTTCCTCCCTTCTCCCCCTACCGCTCTCACACTCTTTCTTCCTTCTGCCCCCCCCTTTCTTACTTTCTCGCTCTCCTCCATGTAAGTTACTTCCTCTCACTTTCTGACCTATCATCATTCTCTTTGTTTTTCTGCCTCCCCACACTCTTTCTCTCTCTTTCTGCCTCCCACCTCAAATCCCACCCTCCCCAGGCTCCACCTCTCAAATGTCCGGGAATTTCCCAACCTGGAGTTGGCAACCCTATTTCCTTCCCACCCAACAGCCAACCTACCTTTATCTGTCTTCAGCTTTCCATCTCCACCCCCCTCCCCTGCAGCCTCTACCTAGGAAAATTACAGTCTCTCTCCACAGTGGGGACTAAAGCAGCTTACATTATTAT
Source organism: Lepidodactylus listeri (assembly GCA_029233225.1). NCBI lineage: Eukaryota > Metazoa > Chordata > Lepidosauria > Squamata > Gekkonidae > Lepidodactylus > Lepidodactylus listeri. The sequence continues at coordinate 113,862,321 of JARCFY010000006.1, forward strand.
TTCCTTCTTGTTGTCTGCACAACAACCTTGTGAGGTTGGTTAGGCTGAAAGTATGTGACTGGTCTAAAATCTCCCAGTCAGTTTCCACAGCAAGATGGAGATCTGAACCTGGGTCTCACAGATCCCAATCTGAAGCTCTGTTACATCACAATGGCTTTCATAGGGTGGCTGCTGATGAACAGTAGCAAAGCAGCTGGGCCTAATTAAGGCTGCGGTCACACGGCCCCTTTAAATCCAGGAGCCCTCCTGGATTAAAGCGGTCACATTTTTCTACCTCGGGCTGGGATGTCTACACATCCCAAGTGCCCAAGTGTAAAAGGGGGGGGGGAATGGCCGACGGGACCATCTGAACAGCCCTGCTCTCGCAATGATTGCGAGAGAGGGCTGTCCAGATACCTCAAATGCAGGTTCCTCCCGCAACTCCAAAATGCGGGAGGAACCTGCATTTGAGCTTGCTTTGGTGCGGGACTTTCTGCGGCCGTTGTAGACGGCCCCTTTAAATGCGGGAGGAAATAGCTCTTCCTCCCGCATTTAAGGGCCGTGTGACCGCAGCCTAAGTCGTGCAAATCAGGTGGTATCAAGTCACACAGAGGGTGCTGCCTAGGGATGCCAGCCTCCAGGTGGGACCTGGGGATCCCCTGGAGTTACTGCTCATCTCCAGACTACAGAGATAACTTTCAATGGAGAAAATGGATGCTTTGGAGGGTGGAGTTTATGGCATTGTACCTCACTGAGGTCCCTGTCCTCCCCAGGCTCCACCCCCAAATACACAATACAGCGAAAACAACAGTAATGTATAAACAAAGGAAAAGTCACTGTTTAATGTAGAATAAATCACAAACAATATAATAGCCCAACAGGGTCTATATGTATAATAAACAAAAGCAAAACATATATGTCTCTCTTGTACACAATATAATCAAATAAAGACACATAATCTCCAGATGAAGGACGAAGATGCCAGCTTGGATTCTTCATTTCATCAGGAGCTTCTTCATTTTGCTGAATATAAAACATACATATCACTACTCCAAATACAAATGTGTCACTCCAAATACAATTATTGATGACCTCCTTTTACCAACAATGCATCATACATATACTGTCTCCAATTTCTATATATTGATTTGCTTCACTATGTTTTCCTCTGCAATTAAATCCAAACACAGGATGACCATATAAACTAAGTTTGTTATTCCTGCGTGGTCCTTGCATCTGTTGAACATCTTCATTATGGTGTGTGCTAACTGCTGCCCACCTAAATGCATGGACTGGTAACTTCCATTTCAATGTACCTGAGGAAGTGTGCATGCACAGAAAAGCTTATACCCAGAATTAAACTTTGTCAGTCTTAAAGGTGCCCCATGGGACTCAAACTTTGTTTTGTTGCTTCAGACCAACACAGCTACCCACCTGGATTTAATTTCCATTGTGGGTCTAACCTATCCAACAATCACTCATTCATCACATACTCTATAAGAGCTGATCTGGAACAGCAGGGTTTGAATGTAGTTATTTTTACTTTCATTCAGGGGTCCCTTGGAGCAGGAGCGCACAGGAGCGCAGCTCCGGGAGTGAGGAGCCCAGGGGGCGGGCATATGACCAAGCCCCGCCCCCTCCTCGGCTTCCCCGAGCAGTGCAGAGGCGCAGCGCCCTGGGGAAAGCTCTGCTAGGGTCTTTATTGTTTTTAATGTTTTGTTTTAATATTGATAATTTTATCATTGCTCCTTTTATGACTGTGTGCTGCTTTTCCAGAGACTTGGCACATAAGTACTGGAGAAATTTCACCAACCCTTCAGCAGCTTCCACCCCATCAGTCTGGTGTAGTGGTCAGGAGTTGGACTCTAATCTGGGAGAACCGGGTTTGATTCCCCACTCCTCCACATGCAGCTGCTGGTGTGACCTTGGGCCAGTCACAAGTTCTCTCAGAGCTTTTCTCTCATGAGCAGTTCTCAAAAGACCTCTCTCAGCCCCACCTACCTCACAGGGTGTCTTGTTGTGGGGAGAGGAAGGGGAAGGGATGGTTGGTGCACATGTCCAGGGTATCTCAAGTCTACTTGAAACCTGGTGGTTTCAAGGGAGCAGGAAGAGAATGAGGCTGTGTTCTTTACACTTATTTTTATTGCACAAAGTATTGGATTGGGAAGGGAATGGAGGAAGAGCAGGTCAGTTTCACTCCCCTGTGGAGTGGAGCCTGAGGGGTGGCTGTTGCCTTCTGACACACTTCTGATATGTCAGGGGGTGTGGCATATGCAAATGAGTTATGCTAATGAGTTATGCTAATGAGCTCCTGCACCTCTTTTTCTACGAAATGACCCCTGCTTTCATTATATCCCACCTTTCTTCCCCAACGGGGACTCAAAGCAACTTACATCATTCTTCTCTCCTCCATTTTATCCTCATAACAACCCTGTCAGGTAAGCTAACCTGAGAGTGTGTGACTGGCCCAAGGAAACCCAGCAAGCTTCCATGGTGGGTTTTTTTCCCAACAAGTGTTTCCCAGATCCTAATCCATTACTCTTAACCATTACATCATGCTGGCTCTCCACTGAACCAGATTTACTTTGGCATTCCTAATGCTACACTGGGTATCTAGTAGATAAAACCAGAGCCCCTTCCACCAGATCCACAACCAATGCTTCCTCTAAGTCAGGGGTGTTGAGCTCATTTCTTATGAGGGCCGGATTTGACATAAAGAAGAAGAAGAAAAGAGAAGAAGAAACTGGATTTATACCCCGCCCTCCACATGTAGTCTCAGAGCGGCTTACAAACTCCTTTCCCTTCCCTTCCCACAACAGACACCCTGTGAGGTAGGTGGGGCTGAGAGAGACAACTGTCCTTGAGAGAACAGCTGTGCCAAAACTATGGCTTGCCCAAGGTCATCCAGCAGGTGCAAGTGGAGGAGTGGGGAATCAAACCCAGTTCTCCCAGATTAGAGTCCGCGCACTTAACCACTACACCAAACTGGCTCTTGGACATTGTCGGGCTGGGCCATGTGTGTCATAAATTGTGATGCCACGTAGCAGAGATATAAACTCTGACATACATGGCCCAGCCTGATAAAGTCCAATTTATGTCAAATCTGGTCCTCATGAGAAATTAGTTCAACACTCCTACATCTAAGCTGTGGAGTCTTGTGAGCAAAAATTCTGCTTTGTGAGCTACTGGCATTAAAGCTGTGAGTGAGTGATTTGGCTACTGCATAAATTCGCTTGCTCTGGAGCCATCCTTCCTGAGCTAAGATAAAAAAAAGTGTGAGCCGGAGGCTAAAAAACGATGAGCTAGTTCACACTAACTCAGCTTAGAGGGAACACCGTCCGCAATCACAAGAGCTGGACGACTACCTAATAAACATCTGAAAGAAGCCATGGAGATTCTTTTGCAGAGTACAATTCCAGACAAAGTAAGACGAAGGGAAGGGGGGAAAGAAAGATGCTAAATTTTAGACTAAATGTTGCAGCCTTCGTATAAATATGTATTTAACTGCCATGAAATGAGTAAAAGCAGAACTCCATAGAAAAGACTCCCAAGCTTCTTAAAGTCATATTTAATGACACAGAGGCTGGCTCTCCTCGTTAAGACAAAAAATGAGATTTTATGCCCCATTTTAAGACCCTTTTTAGAAAGCCATCAAGATGTCTCTAGAATAGGTACTGCGTATGTATCACCATACAGTGGCAGGATTACCACACCTACCACTCCAAGGGAACACACAAGAAGTGAGAACAAAGGAACAAAACCTTGCTGCTAATACCTCCCATTCAGATTAACACCAAAAATAAACATACTGGGCCTTTTTGAATACCGAAAGCCAACAGGAGAATCAACAGGAAACCACTCTATATTGCATTATACATGCACAAGAAGTAGGGACCCGCAATACTCACGTGGGGGGGGAGAAGAAGCTCCATGTTGAGGAGGAAGCACTCATAGGTGAGCCTTCTCCCCCACCCCCTGGCACCAACGGCGAGGCTCGGGCCCGCCAATCCTTCTCCCCCCCCCCCACCATGGGCACCAGCAGCGAGTCCTGAGTGGCTCTCTGCCACTAAACTCACCAATCTCCCCCCCCCCCGCACCGGCAGCGAGGCCTCAGTGGCTCCCAGCCACTGGCCCACCACAGTAACCAGAGCATTCTCTGTGCATGCACAGGGAACACACTTTTACTTTTGGGGGATTTAAATATCCCCCATATAGGTTTTTTTTTAAGTTTTCAGATTTTTCTGCACACCTGGGGATTTCCCCAAGTGTGCAGGAAAATCTCTCTCCCCCCCCCCCCCCACGTGCCTTCGATATGCGGATGTAGATATCCACACTCACAGGGGACACTTGGCTATTAGTACATAGATGCTATCTCTTTTTTTCAAATACTTGGATCCCAATGCAGGAAGGACTACTTCAGTTACCCATTGACTTGCTCTACCTTCATAGATAGCTGTAGCTGTGCATAAAACTTTTCCCTGTGACATGTAAATACTGAAACCACATCAATAGGAGAACGGCGGACAATATAGTGATAAAGAGGTGGGGGGCTCTTGGGAGCTGGGGGGCTCGCCTTCTTTGGAGGTTTTCAAGCAGAGGCTAAATGGCCGTCTGACAGCAGTGCGGATTCTGTGAACTTAGGCAGATCATGAGAGGGAGGGCAGGACGGGTTGCCTCAGTGCTTAGTTCTTGTGGCCCTTTCTTACATGCCTGGGGAAATGCTGATTGCCACTTTGGGGTAAGGAAGCAATTTTTCTCCAGGCCAGTTTAGCCGGGGATCCTGGAGGGTTCCCCTCTCTCTTCTGGGCATGGAACAGGGGTCACTGGGGTTGTAAGGGGGAGATAATTACTTTGTGAGCCACTGGTATTAAAGCTTTGAGTGAGCGATTTGGCTACTGCATAAATTAGTTTGCTCTGAAGCCATCCCCACTTGCGGGGAGGGCGGGGTATAAATTTGAAATAATAATAATAAAAATAAATAACAATCCTTCCTGAGCTAAGACAAAAATGTGTGAGCTGGAGGCTAAAAAACTGAGCTAGCACACATTAACTCAGCTTAGAGAGGATACTGGGTTGGACCAGATGACCATGGAGGTCCCTCCCAACTCTATGATTCTGTGATAAGCTAAGGTCTAGAGCAATGAAGATAAGCTATGGTCTAAGCACACAAGAGGTTCAATCCAAAGACTGCTTCCTGTCTCAACTGAAAGGGGGGGGGGGGGTTTGCACAAATCCCACCATCCCAACTCACAGTCTGATGTAGTGGTTAGAATTTCAGACTAAGCTCTGGTGGACGCAAGTCGGAATCCCCACTCTGTTGTGGAAGCTTGCAGGATGTTGCGGGATGCTTGGGCCAGTCACACACGGTCAACCTAACGTATGTCACAGTAACTATCGTTGGGAGAATAAGATGGAGGACAGGAGAATGATATAAGTCATTTTGGCTCCCCACTGGGGAGAAAGGCAGGGTATAAATGAAGTGAATAAATAGACACTTTCAAAAGAGACCAGTATTTCTCATCTCAGGGAATTCCGTGGGCTGTAGAAGGAGAGGGGAGGCAAGAAATTTCTATTCTTCTGGCAGAAGATCACTTCAAAGTCCACCCCCCCCCCCTTTGGATACAACACATGCTTGGAATGTTTATATGCACAGTGCCCTATGAGAAAGCATGTCCCATGCTTTTGTGAAAGCTGTGAAGGTGGTCTTTGCGCATAAAAGAATGGTGGTTTTATACTCATCCCGTGCACGTGTGGAGAAATGAGCATCATCTTCATTAATGAATACGGAACCTGTCTGGTAAGAATGGTCCATCGACATGTTTTGCTAAGCTTTCGAAAAACTGCCATCCATATACTATTAGCCACACATGGTCCCCATCTGCGGATAGCTAGATCTGCAGATTGGGGCCACAGAGAAGCTGAAGAGGTTTTCCTGTAAACTTGTGTCCCCCCCCCCCCCCCGGTTTGCTGAAAAATCTCACATCTTAACAAAAATAAACTGTGGGGTAGGGGTTAATTTGCCCCCCAAATAAAAAGCATGACAATGCAGACAACACACTTACTGTTGGAGCTGAGCATGGCCACCTCCACAGTGAAAGTGGTGGACCATGCTGGGACTAGTTCCTTGCCCAGTGGTGGCAGATGCTGTGAACCCATCCTTGCTTGGCTGCAGTGGCAGCAGTCACCAGGAGAGGCTCCAGGCTCAGCTGCGAAGACAGAACACTCCAGAAGCTGCTCTGGACCTGGCTATGGTGGCAGAGCACTTGGGAGCCACTCTGGGCCCTGCCATGATGGCGAAGCATGCCGGTTGATGCTCTGGATCCAGCTGCCATGACTGAGCACTCCAGGAGCCGCTCCGGGTCTGGCTGCTCCAACAAAGCACACCAGTTGCCATGGTGGAGCACTCCAGGAGCCACTCTGGTCTCACAACAGCTCTCAGGCAAAGTTGTTGTTGTTGCTACACTAAGGTCCTTTCCGCAGTAGACCTTAAATCCTGGTTCAACCCTGTCCCCGAACTTACGTTCTACACTACCCTCGAGTTCACCCCTGTAATTATCTCCAGGTATTTTTTGTTTCCACATTACATTGAGGTCCCCCCGGTTTTGCCCCACACTTGTCCTGGGATAAACAGATGCTGTTATAACCAGGGATAGATGCAAGGTATTACGTTGCGAGTTGAACTCTGATAAAACCAGGGATGGGATCCAAGTGCAGAAAGGACTTAAAGGTGGGTGGTGGAGCCTGATAAGCTATGGGGCAATCCCCCCTCGGCAAGTCTCTCGCTCTCCCCACTGAATCTTAAGGGGAATTGAAAGAAATGGGGGAAAGTATCATGTCTTCCCCACTGGTGTTATCAAAATTTCTATTTTGTCGTTAAGTGCTGCCTTCATAGTTTATCCAACTGAAAGGTGCCAGCAACATGCGAGCTCTCACAACTTGTTTACTTCAGTTATATCTCACCTTTCTCCCCAGTGGAGACTCAAAGTGGCTGACATCATTCTTCTCTCTGGGAACTTCTAGAAAGAGGCTGTGGTTTATGTATCGTATTAAAGGGGGGGGGAATCTGCAAGGCACCTTGTTTTTGTTTTCAAAAGAAAGGCAATAATGAAATGTAGTTTGTATGCATGCATGTATAAAGAAGGAATAATAATTAGAAAAAAAATCTGTTGTTGCTTTGTTCTCGTTCTGCCTTCCTCATCAAAATTCAGTTATCAGTCATGGAATTTTAATTGGTTCATTGAATGGACTCAAAGTTTCCCAGTACTTCTGACCTACTTTCTCTGACCTTCATGAAAGGGTCTCTGTTGCCCCGACCCTCTTTCATCCCCACCCCTCTGTTTCGACTGTTTGCTGTTTCTGCAATTGTTGTACATCTTCTGATTCATTTCATTTCTTTCACACAAATCTGTCATCTCTGAAGAACAGCCTCTGCCTGAAAGCAAAATCATGCAGTATCCATCACATGCGACGTCTTTGGGATACTTCTCCAGATAGCGTTTTGAAGGATGCCACCTGATTTGCCAAGAACTAAGTGAAAGGGCAGATGTATGAAAAGGGGGAGACTGAATATTTCTGAGCGAAAGATCTACGATTGCGATATGCTAACTGTAGACTGTACAGTCTTTGGTCCCTTTCACTCAAATACAGCATTTCATCTTTTGAAGTTTGCACCATGCCAGTAAAAAAAAAAAAAGGACTCTGCTTTTTTTTGCGAGAAGATATAATCAGGCATAAGAGATTTCCCGTGGGAGAAGAGCACGATTGAAAATTAATTTGAATGAGAGATCAGACTGCTCGACCCAAAAACAGAACCTCGAAAATGGTAGCATGGAAAAGCGCAGTGGTGACACATCCAGTTCAAGTGACACTGGTTACTAGCGTAGCTTATGCTTTCCCTCCCCTTTGCACCGAACAATCAAAATCTAGAGCTTGACGCTGCCCTTGTAGGAAAGGCCAGCATTCCAGCAAGCCCAGCGATGCCTGAAACAGGGTGTTGTCTTAAGGAACATGTCTTGCTTCCTCTGGCTTGGATTTTCTTCTTTTTTCATTGAAGCCCGTGGTCCATGGCTTGCAGAGAGGGACATTCACAGTTAGCAGAAACCAGAACAGCCGCACGGCTATTGTAGGCCCTGCATGTTGCTCTACAGGACATAAACATACAAAAAGAGTACACTATTGGTATCCTGTGTTTCTCCAAAAAGGACCTGCAGAAGTTTACAAGAGAAGTCCATAAATAAACCAGTGCCCTTAAACAAATAAAAAAAGTACATTTCTGGCTGCTCCCAGATTCACTGGCTGGCTTGACTGAAGTCACAGGCTGCAAGTTACAGGAATAAGAGCCAAAGGACCAAGCGCCTTTTGGCTCTTGCCCCATGGCTCCAACCCAAGGTACTGAAGCGCTGGCCATGCCCCAGCTATGGAAGGTACCTGAGACAGGAAGGGGAATAAATAATCCTCAGCAAAGATAATTACACAACTGGCAAATAGGTTGGGACTGAGGAAGAAGCAATTTCAGGAGGGATCAGAAATAGATATCCACAAGTGGGAGACCTGCAAGGACTTGGGGGAGGGGAATCTCATTTTGCCCTCCCCCCGCTATTTCCTCTTTTTCTTCCATGAAAGCCCCCAGAGCCCTTCTTCTTCTTCTTCTCCTCCTCCTCCTCCTCCTCTTCTTCTTTTCCTCCTCCTCCTCTTCTTCTTCTTCTTCTCCTCCTCCTCTTCTTCTTCTTTTCCTCCTCCTCCTCCTCCTCTTCTTTTTCTTCTCCTCCTCTTCTTCTTCTTTTCCTCCTCCTCTTCTTCTTCTCCTCCTCCTCCTCTTCTTCTCCTCCTCCTCTTCTTCTTTTCCTCCTCCTCTTCTCCTCCTCCTCCTCCTCTTCTTCTCTTCCTCCTCCTCCTCCTCTTCTTCTCCTCCTCCTCCTCTTCTTCTTCTTTTCCTCCTCCTCTTCTCCTCCTCCTCCTCCTCTTCTTCTTTTCCTCCTCCTCCTCCTCTTCTTCTTCTCCTCCTCCTCCTCTTCTTCTTCTTTTCCTCCTCCTCCTCCTCTTCTTCTTCTTTTCCTCCTCCTCCTCTTCTTCTTCTCCTTCTCCTCCTCCTCTTCTTCTTCTCCTCCTCCTCCTCTTCTTCTTTTCCTCCTCCTCCTCTTCCTCTTCTTTTCCTCCTCCTCCTCTTCTTCTTTTCCTCCTCCTCCTCTCCTCCTCCTCCTCCTCTTCTTCTTTTCCTCCTCCTCCTCTTCTTCTCCTCCTCCTCCTCTTCTTCTTCTCCTCCTCCTCTTCTTCTCTTCCTCCTCCTCCTCTTCTCCTCCTCCTCCTCCTCCTTCTCTTCCTCCTCCTCCTCTTCTTCTCTTCCTCCTCCTCTTCTTCTTCTTCTTTTCCTCCTCCTCCTCCTCTCCTCCTCTTCTTCTCCTCCTCCTCCTCCTTTTCTTCTTCTCCTCCTCCTCCTTCTCTTCTTCCTCCTCTTATTCTTCTTCTCCATCTCCTCCTCCCTTGTAAGACACACAAAATCATTTCAAGAAAATATGTATCTGTTGGGGGGGGTTGTTTGAACAGGGGGAGCAGTACATTTTGTGAATCTATGTATCTATATCTGTGTCAGTCTATATGTAAGCACACATCCTTGTAGGAAGTGAGATATGAGCAGAGTTAAGGTATTGTCAGGCTCATAGCCAGGATTGTTTTTTTTTATTATTATTATTCAGGAGCCCTTTAAATAAGCTGGGGGCACTCTGCACACCCCCTTAAGCAAGCTGCCAAGGGAGAGGCATAGCGAAGGTTGAAGAAGAAGAATGAGGAGGAGGAGGAGGAGACTGGAGTTCCACCCCACCCTTCACTCAGAGTCTCAGAGCGGCTTACAAACTCCTTTCCCTTCCTCTCCCCACAACAGACACCCTGTGCAGTAGGTGGGGCTGAGGGAGCTCTTTTGAGGACTGCCCTTGAGAGAACAGCTCTGAAAGAACTTATGACTGGCCCCAGGTCACACCAGCAGCTGCTTGTGAAGGAGTGGGGAATCAAGCCCAGTTCTCCCAGGTTAGAGTCCGTGCACTTAACCACTACACCACGCTGGCTCTTTCGCCCCTACCTACCTTTCCCCATCTCACATACATGCTTCCTTGCTTGATTCAGTTTAGGAACTGGGGTACATTCAAATATTGTTGATGGCTAGAGCCATCACTTGCCACTGGATCTGCATCACCCAGCATCCACAACTGCAAACCCAGTTGTGAATGTTTCCTATAGCGCAAGCACAGTACAATGTCAACTGCTATGTGGCTGCAGCCAGCTTCCTCCGTTTTAGATCCACCTAGCTTGAAGCAGGGCAACCTTAGTGTGCAGGCATGGGATCAGCCTGTTTTGTTGCTTAAGCCAGTTAGTATTTGATACACTTGCCTTTCCGCTCATCCAAAGTATGCATCTTCGGGCACCCGATTGCATATCACTGCATTTATCAGAAGGCATGAGATGATAACCCCACATGTCCCAGAGAAAAGCCCACAATAAACAAATGGGCAAAGCGCCAAAATATCAAGCCACCAAACACTGACTAGTAAATTCGGTTCCAGGTCCAATTCCCTGGCATCCCCAGGGATAGGATCCAGTAGGATCCAGTGGGAGGAGGCTGATGAGGAAGAGGATCCAGTAGGAGGAGGTTGATGAGGAAGAGGATCCAGTAGGAGGAGGTTGATGAGGAAGGCCTCCCACCAAAGAGAAAAGGGGGTCATCCATGAAGCCAATAAATATTAAGCTCCGGCTGAGTGGGAGTGAGGAGTGGAAGGGGTGGGGCCTGGGGGAAGGCAAGGCTCGGGGAAGAGGAGGGATGATGCCATGGAGTCCACCCTCCAGATGCAGCCCTTTTCTCCCGGGGAGCTGATCTCTGTGGTCGGAAGATCTGTTATAAATAAAATCATAGAATGACAGAGTTGGAAGGGGCCATCCAGGGCATCCAGTCCAACCCCCTGCCCAATGCAGGACCAGCCTAGACTGAGAATCCCTGACCAGTATCTGTCCAGGCTAGGGTTGCCAAGTGTGTAATACTCACTGGCGGGGGGGGGGAGTCCCCCGTCCGCCAGGAGCTTCCTCTGCGTGCGCGCCCGGCAACGTCACCAGAAGTGACGTCAGCCCGTTGGGGGTGTTGTCAGGGTGACGCTCTGGCAATCGCCCGAAAACTCTATGGTATCATAGAGTTTTGGGGCGATTGCCAGAGCGTTGCCCTGGCAACGCCCCCAATGTGATGATGTCACTTCCTGGTGACGTCATTACGTTTGAGAAGTCGTCCTGGCTGGACGACTTCGGGGGCGGGGTTCCCCCCACCGGCCGAATGCTGGCCGGCAGATCAGGAACCCCTGTAGCGGGGGATCCCCCACCCCCCGGGCTGACTTGGCAGCCCTAGTCCAGCCGCTGCTTGAAGACTGCCAGGGAGGGGGAGCTCACCACCTCCCAAGGCAGCCGATTCCACTGTGGCACAACTCTGACCGTAAAAAAGGTTTTCCTAATATTCAGTTGGTACCTTCCCACCTTTAATTTAAACCCATTCTTGTGAGTCCTCTCCTCTGCTGCCAACAGGAACAGGTCCTTGCCCTCCTCTAAGTGACAGCCCTTCAGATCATTCAAAAGAGCAATCCTGACCCCCCTCCACCTCTTCTTCTCCAGACTGAACATCCCCAAGTCCCTCAGCCTTTCCTCCTAGGGCTTGGCCTCCAGGCCCCTGATCATCCTCATTGCTCTTCTCTGTACCCGCTCCGTTCCGTCCACATCCTTTTTGAAGTGAGGCCTCCAGAACGGCACACAACACTCCACATGCGGCCTGGCCAAGGCAGTGTACAATGGAACTATCACATTTTGTGACTTGGATGTTATGCCAACTGCATGAATCCAACGGCATGCACCAGGAGTTTACTCTACCTACTGGAGAGCCAGTCTGGTGTCGTGGTTAAGTGCGCGGACTCTAATCTGGGAGAACCGGGTTTGATTCCCCACTCCTCCACTTGCACCTGGCTGGATGACCTTGGGCAAGCCATAGCTCTGGACCAGCTGTTCTCTCAAGGACAGCTTGGGAAAGAGCTCTCTCAGCCCCACCTCCCTCACAGGGTGTCTGTTGTGGGGAGGGGAAGGGAAAGGAGTTTGTAAGCCGCTCTGAGACTCCCTTGGGGAGTGGAGGGCGGAGTATAAATCCAATCTCTTCTTCTTCTTCTTCCCCTGGAGAAAATGGCTGCTTTGAAGGGTGGACTCTATGGCACTGGACCATGCTGAAGCAGGACTATCACATCTTGCAATTTGGATGTTATGCCTCTGTTGATACACCCCAAGATCACATTAGCCTTTTTTGTCACTGCATCACACTGACTGTTCCTATTTAACCTACAGTCCACCCATGCCTGAAGATCTTGTTCGCATTCACTGCTACCCAGAAGTCTATCCCCCATCCAGCATGTCTGTTCCTAATTTTTCCATTCCAGAAGATCTCCAGGTTCCATCTGGAGGCTGTCAACCCTAGGAGGGTAGTGACTCTCAACAGCTCTGCAGCTGGCTATATACAGGGCTTAAAATAGCCCACTAAATGCAAACACTACATTAGGTAAATGTAAAGGTTTCCCGTGCTCGAAAGTTACAGATGTGTGAATACAGGTAATGGGTTAACATTTTGGATTCTGTTCCTTGAATTCTTGCCGAACAGCAGGACTGCCCCTCAAACCATTGAAGTTTGTGACCCGCTTGTCTGCCTTGATACCCACAACAATAAGAGCGCCAAGTGCCTTATGATGAGACAAACCAAGTGCCACACAGGTAACTCTGAATTCTCAGACTCGCCTCTTCAGCTCCCCTCGAAGAGTTTGTATTGGTGATATTAAAAGCTTCCCATCTCAAAGTTGAACAGGTCAGCGTGAGAGCCCTTGAGGTCCACTTGCTGGGGAGGAAACTCCTGACAGTTTTGATTTCGAGCCACAGGGGAAGGAGCCTGGGAACAAGGAAACAAGAGGGGACAGAAAGGCACAGTCGACTGTCTCTCTCTTAACACTGGGTGGAAAATAACATGGATGGAAAAGGAAGCATTCCCAAAGCAGGCTTGCCAGCAGCACAGCTAGAAATCTGGTCTAAAGGCTGCTATGCAGCAAAGCCTCAAGCAGGATTGAGGTCGAAATCCTCTGAATTCCCCTCTGCCCAATTTCTCCCTGAAATGAACAAACTTTGCCTCTTTTGTTTTTAAGGAAATTGGAGTCAGTTTCTAATCGATTCTGATTTGATCAAAGATAAATTTGAAGAAAGGTGGGGCAGGAAGTGAATTTCACTCTTAAGACTGATTTCCCACAGCCGCTGCTCCACCCCCGCTCTTCCCTTTGCCCCGACCGTAAGTGTCAATTTCCCACTATTTGCTGTGTGGCTGCATTTTGCCCCACAGTTTCACCTGATTTTCCCCACATCTACTCAATCCTGTTTTTTGAGGATTGAGTAGACACAGGGAAAATCGGGCAAAGCTGCAGGGCAAAATGTGGCTGCAGCAAATAGTGGGAAATTGACACTTACAATTGGGGCAAAGGGAAGAGCGGGGGCGGAGCAGCGGCTGTGGGAAATTGGTCAATGTCTTCCCAAACCTTCTTGTCCTCCTACTAGAGCTCCACCCTGTGGGGTGTACCATAAAACAACTGCAAGGGCTGGAGTTCCAAAAGGGTGCACTGATTTCTCTTGAAAGAGAACTCTCCCTTTTAAAAGAGACTAAAAAAGAGAAGAAAAAGAGGAATCAGTGGTTATATCTAAAAAAGTGATTTTCAAAACAAAAAGAAGAAGAAGTTCCTCTCTGTGTAACAACAACAGATTCAGGTATTGGGGCAGAGATTCTGAACACACACATGGAACTGTCGAATAGTGAGGCAGACTGTTGGTCCATCAAGTTCAGGGCTGCCTACTCAGACTTCAGCAGCTCTACTGGTCAGGATGAGACCTTTCACATTGCCTAGTTTGGTGTAGTGGTTAGGAGCATGGATTCCAGTCTGGGAGAACTGGGTTTGATTCCCCACTCCTCCACATGCAGCTGCTGGTATGACCTTGGGTCAGTTACAAGTTATTTCAGAGCTGTTCTCTCACGAGCACTTCTTGAGAGAGCTCTCTCAGTCCCACCTACCTCACAGGGTGTCTGTTGTGGGGAAAGGAGGGGAAGGGAAAGGAAATTGTAAGCCACTCTGAGACTCCTTCAGGTAGTGAAGTGCAGGGTATAAATCCAATCTCTCTCTTCTTCTTTTTCTTTTACCTAATCCTTTCAACTGGAGATGCTAGGGGTTGAAACTGGGACATTAAGACCATACAAGCATAAGAGAAGCCATGTTGGATCAGGCCAATGGCCCATCATTTCCAACACTCTGTGTCACAGTGGCCAAAAATATCAGGTGCCATCAGGAGGTCCAGCAGTGGAACCAGAACTCCAGGAGCCCTCCCACTGTTGCCCCCCCACCCAAGCACCAAGAATACAGAGCATCACTGCCCCAGACATAGTGTTCCATCTGGACCTTGTTACAGGCTAATAGCTACTGATGGACCTCTGCTCCATATGAAGAAAGTTTGAATCCAGTGGCACCTTTAAGACCAGCAAAGTTTTATTAAAGACATGAGCTTTTGTGTGCATGCACACTTCCTCAGATACATTGAACCTGAAGTTATCAGTCCATACATATAGGTAGAGGGTGAACAGCGAATTAGCATACAGCATAATGAAGCTGTTTTAACAGATGCGAGAGCCAAACAGGAATAACAAGCTAAGATCATATGGTTACCATTTGTTTGATTTGAATTCCAGAGGGAAACACAGTGGAACGAATAACCACTGCAACGCTCTCTGCATGGGCCTGCCCTTGTCTCAGATCCAGAGGCTGCAGCTGGTGCATAACGCCGCAGCCAGGCTGCTGATGGGTCTCTCCATACGGGACCACATCCAGCGGGTGCTGAGGACACTGCACTGGCTGCCCATAGCGTACCAGATTTGGTTCAAGGTGCTGGTTTTGACCTTTAAAGCCCTATATGGTCAGAGGCCTGCCTACTTGAGGGACCGCCCTTTCCCATGTGTGCCACAGAGAGCACTGAGGTCAGGGACACAACACCACCTGACCCTTCCTCGTCTGAGAGGGGCCAGATTGGCGACCACCAGAGCCAGGGCTTTTTCAGTGGTGGCTCCAAGCTGGTGGAATGAGCTCCTGGAGGACATCAGGGCCCTGCGGGACCTTCTGCCGTTCCACAGGGCCTGTAAAACGGAGCTCTTCCACCAGGCCTTTGATTAGGAGTCGCCACTGATGAACACGCCATCGACGAACAAGCCCTTGAAATATCTCCTGACCTGAGACTCTGTCGGATGCTGTCTTACTACTAGTTTTGATTCTGAAGGCCACCATCACTTGTCTGTTTTATCTGTAACTGATTTTGTTAACTTGCTTTTATTGTTTTATGGTATTTTAACTTCTATAAGCCACCTTGAGCCAGCTTGTCTGGCAAGGTGGGGTATAAATAAAAATAATTAATAGATAGATAGGTAGGTAGGTAGGTAGGTAGGTAGGTAGGTAGGTAGATAGATAGATAGATAGATAGATAGATAGATAGATAGATAGATAGATAGATAGATAGATAGATATTTGGTTTTCTGTGGTTTCTCCTGGAATTAAATCCAAACAAATTTTGACCATATGATTTTTCCTGTTTGGTTCTTGCACCTGTTAAAACACCTTCATTATGCTGTATGCTATTTTTCTGTTCACCCTCTACCAGTATGTGTGGACTGATAACGTCCATTTCAGTGTATCTGAGAAAGTGTGCGTGGACACAAAAGCTCATGCCTTGAATAAAGCTTGGTTGGGTCTTAAAGGTGCCACTGGGTTCAAACTTTGTTCTACTGCTTCAGACCAACATGGCTACCCACCTGAATCTCTCTGTTCCATATGTTTATCCAATCCCCTCTTGAAGTTGTCTATGCTCCTGGCTGCCACCACTCCCTGAGGCACTGGATTCCATGTGTAAATTACTCTTTGGGTGAAGAAGTAAGACCTTCTGCTAGGGACTGAATCTGGGACTGTTTGCACAAATGCTTTATGACTGACTTTTCCCTGAGTTAGACATCAGTTAAATCAATCACTCCCCCCATGGTGTGAGGCTTCTGCCCTATGTAGTCAAGGATCAGACCTCTGTCGATTAAACACAGTTCTTTATTTCCTATTACTACATTACAGGTCCTCGGATCATTGTTAGAGATAAGACATACAATAGAAGCAGGATTAATATACCCTCCAGTACAATTTGAATTTCCCATAGGTAACCAATCACAGGGAGGGGAAAAACCGCGGGCTAAAGGTCCTTTGACCGTTTGCTTCCCACAGGAAAAAGGTGAGGTGTGAAGCTGTAAATTTCCCTTCTTAAACCAGTCCCCTCAGATGTATCCATCTTGTGCATAATAAATAACTCTCCAAGGTCTTCACACGCCGATAAGAATTGTTCCGTGTCTCCCCTGGCAGGGAGGAAAGGAATGTGGAGGCGCGGAGGGGTGAGAGGCCGACTGTTCTCAGGTGCTGTAGTCGCCACCCTCCCGGACCAAATGGTTACACTGACCAGACCCATTGTGAGCCATAAATCCAGGGCAATAAAACAGAGCCAATTGGAACCTGATACATGGTGCTTGAGATAACAGGATGTTACAGAGGAACAGCAAAGACAGGCTACATAGAAAGGGATTATACAAAGCATGAAAGCAAACCTTTGTTAGAATCTCTAGATTCTGACACATGGGCAGTCTTGACTTGCAACATACCTTCTCAAGACACCAGTCCCCCACCAGAATATAAGTGGAAAATGTTTTCCACGGGGTCCTGATGTTGTGCCCATACTTGGATGCACATCTATGGAACATCCCACTGTGCGAGCTCCAGCTGTGCACCTGAGCTCTGATCGGGTGGAAAGGGAGGCCTCAAGACCATATGAGTCAAGCTCCGACTTGAACAGTTTACAATTTTTAGGGAATGAGATCTTTTAAAGGAGGAATGGGTAACATACAAGAAAAGCTGTATGTAAATGACTGGTTTCCATAAAGTGCCGTATTTTTCGCTCCATAAGATGCACCTGACCATAAGACGCACCTAGCTCCGCTCGGTGCCGTGGCTTGGGAAAAGTGAGGGGGGTTTAAGACAAACACACTTCCCCCCTCCCACTTTTTTGGGGAGAAAAAGTGAGTCTTATGGAGCAAAAAATACGGTATACCTTTTACTACCAGGAATAGACTGATAGATGTCAAAGGACCTTCAATAGTCAGGGGCTTCTAAGAGAATTCAGAGGTTTCCAGTCTTTGTGGTTTAATATAACTTTTAGTCCAAATTCCCTGACCTGGATAGCCCAGGCTAGCTTGCTCTCATCAGATCTCAGGAGCCAAGCAGGATTGGCCCTGATTAGTATTTGGATGGGAGACCACCAAAAAAGTCCAAGGCCAAGATGCAGAGGCACTCAATGGCAAACCACCTCTGAATGTACTGTGATAATCCTATGTGGTCACCATAAATTGATTGTCATTTGATGTCAGGTTCCCTGTCATTTATATGCTTTCTGATATGTTTTGCTTTCTCCCGGCTGGGGAATGGCGACCCAGTGCCCTCTACGTCATAGTGCTCTCTATCGCCCCCTCCTTCTCCTGTGCTTCTCTTAATCTGACCCGGTGAAGTGTAACCTTGATTTGTTTATGTAACGGCAGAGCTCCAGATGGCTGAATGTGTGGGAATCTCGAAGTTGGAGTTGTGGGAGGGAGAGCTGGGCCACCAAGCCTAATCATGATGAACTGTGCGCCTTTTTTGCTGAGAACGCAACGGCTAGTAATTTTCCCGCTTTACTGTAGGTGCCCTGATTGGTGCTAATATTTCTCCTGCTGTTTGAAAGGTGTATAATTACCTGTAACCCTAAGCACAAGTATCTCTAACACTGAAGGTGCAAACTGCAAGACCATTAAGAATAAAAAGGACTTTGTTTAACACTAAGGCCTGGCTTATTGGATCTACCAGCTCCTCACATTTGATGGCATTTTATACACACAGTCAATGCTCCCTCTAAGCTGTGGACTCTTGTGAGCAAAAAGTTCTACTTTGTGAGCTGGTGGCATTAAAGCTGTGAACAAGTGATGTGGCTACTGGATAACTCAGTTTGCTCTGGAGCCATCCTTCCTGAGCTAAGACCAAAATGTGTGAGCTGGAGGCTAAAAAACTGTGAGCTGGCTCACACTAACTCAACTTAGAGGGAACACTGCACACAGTTCTCATTACTTCAAAAGGACATGCAAATCTGTGATAACAAAAAGTTTGAATTGCTATCTATCCAATACTGATCTATGTCGTGATATGTTATAATACTGATCTATGTCGTGATATGTTATAAAAATTAAGGTTATGACATCACTTCCTGAGAAGTCAGCAGTGGTGACGTTGAAATCAAATTGTATTTATTTCCTGATAAACAGGTTGAGAGAGGTGGGCTGTGGTGCCTCAGAGGTTAAGACGCTGAGCTGCAGACCAGAAGATCGGTAGCTCGGCAGTTCGAGACCCTAGTGCCATGTGACGGAGTGAGCTCTTGTCCCTGGTCCCAGCTCCTGCCAAATAGCAGTTTGAAAGCAAGAAATTGCAAGTAGATAAATAGATACCACTTCAGTGGGAAGGTAACAGCATTCCGTGTGCTTCGGCATTTAGTCATGCTGGTCACATGACCATGGCGAAATCTTCGGACAGTGCTGACTCTTCGACTTGGAAATGGAAATGAGCACTGCCAGCTGGAGTCAGATTCAACTAGCTTTTGAGCAAAGGAAACCTTTATCATTTTTAAACCGGCTTAGCATCTAGGTGCAAATCTATGAATTTAAGGATTCATGGGGATATTAAGTATTTCATTTTTCCTCAGGCCTAGCTTGCCAAATGTATTGAGACACAAAACCTTAATGCCTTCATTACAAAGCAAACCTGCTTGGAAAAGGAGTCCTGGAATGGAAATGTTGATACGAGCTTTGCTGCAGTAGTTCAAGTGGCATCACTAAACTATCAGTTCTTATTGTTTGGGGGGTGTTTTGTTAGCAGCCAGCTCCACTGCGGTATGATGAGGAAAAAAGTTCTTTTGTGGGGCAGCTTTGACTCTACGGTTGACTTGGCTTGAGTGCAGACAACAGGGAAAATAAGAAATCAGAGTATTAAGAATCCGCTCACTAAATGGATAAGTTTATGCCTCAGGCAATGGAGCCATTCTTATATACATATAATGAAGACGGTTTCCTGGTAACCAGCAAATTGGACAATTGTCATGAGGGCCTTGTGGCAAAAACCCCGTCACTCAGATTTGGAAACCAAAAATCCCTGTTACAAAATATTTAATGTGGTTAGCTCTTTCCTTGGGATCTGAAAGTATATCGACTCAATGATAAGGAAGGAGAAGCCGTGTTAGAAGACTGTGGGAATATTCTATGTTTTCCATCAGTGGTTGGGAACAACAGAAACATTGGAATAATGGCTATGAACATGTGGAAAATGTTAAGAGGAATGTGAAAGCTGAATATTATTTCATAGCATCTTTGTGGAATAGCAATACCTTCATAATGAAGAAATAGTACTTAACACAGAGAGTGATTAAGATATGGAATTGGCTGCCAAAGGATGTAGTGATGGCCACAAGAATAAACAGCTTGAAAGGGGGATTAGACAGATACATGGAGGAGAATTCCATCAATTACTAGCCATGGTGGCTGAGGGGAATCTCCACATTCAGAGGCACTAATCCCCTGGATCCCAGAGCCAGGAGACAACATCAGGGGAAGGCCTCGGATTCTCTGCCCTGTTGTTGGCCCTCCAGAGGAACTGGTTGGCCATGGTGTGAGACAGGGTGCTGGACTAGATGGACTATTGGTCTGATTCAGCAGGGCTCTTCTTCTTCTTCTTTTTTTATATTTTTTTTATTGAAGTCGCCATTTTCATTAGACAATACATTCATCTTATTTTTTTATCGACCTCTTTTTATTTTTCTTCCTCCGCCCCCCTTCTAGGCTTCCAGCATACCCCACACCTGTACTTAGACTTAGATTAACAAGTAAATTACTAATTAAAAAAGATTGAGTATTTAGCTCTTTTTCTATAGCATATGTACCTCTAATGTTTTTATATATTATTCCATTCCTAAAAAATGTTAGATACATATACAGTTATTACAGATTTTTCAATAGTTAGAAAATGTAAATGTTTCCCTTTAATTCAATACACTTTTCTGTATATTCTTGCAGATCTTTCCATTCTTCTAAAAATATCATAGAATCTTGATTGTTCAGTTTCTTAGTCCATTTGTCCATTTCAGCCAAAAATACTAGTTTTCTGAGCCATTCCCAAAGCTCTGGAGTTCTTTCATTCTTCCAGTTTTGTGCATAAACCATTCTAGCAGTTGTCACCATATACCATATCATTGTCCGTTTACTGACATCTATATCTTCCAACTTAAGACCTAGCAAAAACAATTCTGGTGTTTTTTTAAAAGTACATTTCACAATTTTTTGCATTCCCTCATATATCATTGACCAATAGTTCCTCGCTTTTTCACAAGTCGACCACATATGATAAAAGGAACCTTTTTGTTTACATTTCCAACACTTATTAGATACATGTTGACTAATAATTGCAATTTTTTTAGGTGTCATATACCAATCTATACATCATTTTATAGCAATTTTCTTTAAGACTATAACATGTTGATATTAATCCAGCAGGGCTCTTCTGAGGTTCTTATGTTTCCAGCCAAATACTAGCCAGGACAGATCCTGCTTAGCTTCTGAGATCTGATACGATTGGGCTAGCCTGGGCTATCCAAGTCAGGGCATAAAGTGACAATACTCCCTCCCTTTTTCTGTAATAGGCTTGCCAACCTCTAGGCAGGGGCTGGAGATCTCCTGGAACTACAACTGATTTCCAGACTCCATAGATTATTTATTTATTTATGATTTATTTATTTAAAATGTTTATTTCACTTCTCCCAGAGACAACAAACCCCATCAAGGTCCTTCCCCTCCGAAAACCCACTCTTCCAGGCTCCACCTTCAAATCTCCAGGTATTTTTGCACCTGGGGTTGGCAATTCTAATTATATATTTACAGAAAAGTTTCTTAAGGGCCTGCTGAATTTCTGTTAGGATGCATCTGTGTAGGACTTTGCTCTGCAGGCAACTAGACCAGACAGTTTCCACTACGCAGCCAATTCAATATAAAGATCACCGATATCTGCAAGAAGCTACTCATGGGAGGGGGGAGGGTAGAAGGTAGGGATGCCAGCCTCCAGGTGGGACTTGGGGATCCACCAGGAATACAGCTCAGCTCCAGACTAGAGAGAGCAGTTCCCCTGGAGAGAATGGATGCTTTGGAGGGTGGACTCCATGGCATTGTACCCCACTGAGGTCCTTGTCCATCCCCAAATCTCCAGGAGTTTCCCAACCTGGATCTGGCAACCCTACCCCTCATCCCCCACCGGTGGACAGAGGAGACCTGGCAACCCTAGTAGAAGGCCAAAGCAAGGCCTTATCAGGGCTATCTCCACTTGTTCCCTGTGATGAAACCCTACATGCCCAGAATGCCACAGTCCTCTAGCCGAGCCAAAGTTAGCTAAGAGGTAGGTAAGAATCAAAGAAATGGCTGGTTGGTGGTTTGGGACCTGACTTTTGAAAAAGAAGAAGAAGAAGAAGAAGAGATTGGATTTATACCCCACCCTCCACTCCCCAAGGGAGTCTCAGAGCGGCTTACAAACTCCTTTCCTTTCCCCTCCCCACAACAGACACCCTGTGAGGTAGGTGTGGCTGAGAGAGCTCTTTCCCAAGCTGTCCTTGAGGGAATAGCTGGTACAGAGCTATGGCTTGCCCAAGGTCATCCAGCCAGGTGCAAGTGGAGGAGTGGGGAATCAAACCCGGTTCTCCCAGATTAGAGTCCGCGCACTTAACCACTACACCAAACCACTACACCAAACTGTCCGCACACTTAACCACTGTCCGCACACTTAACTGCACACTGTCCGCACACTTAACCACTACACCAAACATTTCCCATAAGGCCCAGTGTTCAGCCAGAATTTGGGGGGCGGGGTGGCCCTTAAGCCAGGCAGAAGGAGAGAAGAAGAGTCATTTTTTATACCCCTCTATTGTCTCCCTTAAAGAGTGTCAAAGCAACTTACGATCACCTTTCCCTTCCTCTCCTTGTGAGGCAGGTGGGGCTGAGAGAGTTCTGAGGGAATGGTGACTGGCTCAGGATAACCTAGAAGACTTTGTGTGGAGAAGCGGGGAATCAAACCCAGTTCTCCAGATCAGGGTCTGTCTCTCGTAACCACTAGACTACGCTGAAAGAGTGGAGCTGGTTGCCGACTAAGGATGAAAATACTCATTATAGTCAGGATTCTTGCCAGGCCTGTGGCATTCACTAAAAAAGAAAGAAAGAAAGACTTTAAACGCTTAGTTGGGACCGTCAATTGGTGGTACAGCTTTCATCTTCATAGACCAGCAATTAGAAATCTTCAAGATCCCAGCTCTATGCTGGTTTCACATAGTTATTTAAAATATTGCTAGGCTGCGTACATGAGTACAATTGGGCTTCCACTGTGTGGAAGCTTTTCCCTCCCCCCAAATAGGGTTGCCATCTCCCAATTGGGAAATATCTGGAGTTTTGGGGGTGGAGCCTGAGGAGAGTGGGAGTTTGGGGAGGGGGGAGGTCCCACAGGGTGGTACGATGCCATCAAGTCCTCCTTCCAAACCAGCCATTTTCTCTAGGGGAACTGATCTCTGTCACCTGGTGATCAACTGTAATACCAGGAGATCTCCAGCCACCGCCTGCAGGTTGGCAGCAATGTTCCCTCTAAGCTGTGAAGTCTCGTGAGCCAAAATTCTACTTTGTGAGCTGCTGAAATTAAAGTTGTGAGTGAGTGATTTGGCTGCTGCATAAATTAATTGGCTCTGGAGCCATCCTTCCTGAGCTAAGACAAAAATGTGTGAGCCAGAGGTTAAAAAAATGTGAGCTAGCTCATACTAACTCAGCTTAGAGGGAACACTGGTTGGCAGTGCTCCACCAAATATGTGACTCAGGTCAGCTTGCAAATAATTTTTAATATGGAGTGCTTGTGTCACATGTGACGTTCTGTTTGTTAGGACTTTTGTCCAATATTCAAGAAAATTCAGAGTAATGGATCTTGCTTTTCTGGAAAGAAGAGATTGCTTCTTTTAGTTTAAAAGAAACTTTATTACTAAAGGGAAAAGGGAAACGGGATTAGCTACAAATAAACAAAACATGCTTACTAAGCAGCATTGTGCTGCGTCTGCACACTAAGACATCCTACTAGAGAGTGAGAGAGATTACAATGGAGGATCTCTCCTTCTTCTTGACCCCTGAAAGGAAACACCTGATATCATTGACCAATTAGCAAAACAGTACACCTTTAGGTTTCCTGGGCTTAGAGTTAATTGGCCAGCTGCCAGGCACTTCCAGGTTAAACTAGGAAACACAACAAGTTGCATAGGTTAACCCAATAATGACTGAAATCCCAGGTCTTGTCTTTCATACTCATTTCTCCAACACTGTTCAGGCTGCCAGGTCTCATGCTATAGTACGATTCCTCCTGTTGGCAGCCCCCAATCCGCTGCCTCCCCTTACCAATACAGTGGAAGAGAAAAGATCAGGAAAAGCAGGTGTGGTGCTGAAAATTACAGCACTGCTCCTGCAGATGAGGAAATAATGCCATCATGCCAGGGAAACTCTTCAATGGAATCTAGGGGCCTGGGGATCCCCCAGAATTGCAGCTCATCTCCAGACTACAGAGATCAGTTCCCCTGAAGAAAATGGGTGCTTTGGAGGGTGGGGTCTATATGGCATCATACCCCACTGAGGTCCCTGTCCTCCCCAGGCTCCACCCCCAGATCTCCAGGAGTTTTCCCAACCTGGATCTGGCAGCCCTGTGCCCCTCCATCCCCTGCTGATGGTCAGGGGAGAACTGTCAACCCTACTCCATCCCCAAACCTCCAGGAGTTTCCCAACCTGGATCTGGCAACTCTACCCCCCATCTCCTCCCATTGGCCAGGGAGGACATGGCTACCCTCGTGGAATCCTATTATCCCCCAACACCAGGGGTCCGTTGGAGCAGGAGCACACAGGAGCACAGCTCCGGGAGTGAGGAGCCCAGGGGGCGGGCACATGACCAAGCCCCGCCCCCTCCCTGGCTTTTCCGAGCAGTGCAGAGGCGCAGCGCTCCGGGGAAAGCCCTGCTAGGGTCTTTATTGTTTTTAATGTTTTGCTTTAATATTGATAATTTTATCATTGTTCTTTTTATGACTGTGTGCTGCTTTTCCAGAGACTTGCTCAAGGTGGCATATAAATTTTCTAAGTATACCATTTTCTATCTGGGCACATGGCACATAAGTACTGGAGAAATTTCACCAACCCTTCAGCAGCTTCCACCCCATCAGTTTGGTGTAGTGGTCAGGAGTTGGACTCTAATCTGGGAGAACCGGGTTTGATTCCCCACTCCTCCATGTGCAGCTGCTGGTGTGACCTTGGGCCAGTCACAAGTTCTCTCAGAGCTGTTCTCTCATGAGCAGTTCTCAAAAGACCTCTCTCAGCCCCACCTACCTCACAGGGTGTCTTGTTGCGGGGAAGAGAAGGGAAGGGAAAGGGATGGGTGGTGCACATGTCCTGGGTATCTCAAGTCTACTTGAAACCTGGTGGTTTCAAGGGAGCAGGAAGCAGGAAGAGAAGGAGGGTGTGTTCTTGATGCTTATTTTTATTGCACAAAGTATTGGATGGGGAAGGGAATGGAGGAAGAGCAGGTCAGTTTCACTCCCCTGTGGAGTGGAGCCTGAGGGGTGGGTGTTGCCTTTTGACACACTTCCGGTATGTTAGGGGGTGTGGCATATGCAAATGAGTTATGCTAATGAGCTCCTGCACCTCTTTTTCTATGAAATGACCCCTGCCCAACACAATGGCATCACTTTTGAGTTTGTGCTGCATGACAGCATCAGCACAATGCCCATTATGTTTCCCCGGACCCTCAGACTCTCTCGCTGGTTGCCATCGCTTGGGTAACAATGGGCAACTTGGCTTCTGGCATTCACTCCACATTCTCGCAGCGCTGAGGAAAAGGTGTGGCTCAAAACCACATTCAAATACCCTCGGGGCAATGCGGTATTGGCCGCGGAGTCACCCCTGAACGGCCATAAATCTATGCAGGAGGTACAATAAAATCTGATGATGAAAGTAGCCTGCAGTGTGGAGGATACCATAAAGCCTGATGATCAAAGAAAGGGAAAGCAGCGTGCAATGCAGAGGGGGATTTCTGTTCCAGTGTGGGTTTTGTAAAACAATGGAGGGAAAAGCCAATGCAGAATTGCCTGACAACATAAAATGTGAATCTGTTCTCATGTACCTCAGCATGGCCTATCCCATTATGGCTTCTTGGAATGGCAAAAGAATAAGCTACAATTGTCTAATATACTTCGGGTGGCTATCTTGATTAGGGAAAGCGCTATATGCTATAAATCCCATAAAATGTGGGGAAATGACTTTTTCTTTGATTTATGCCTTACGTCACAATACGGTAATGGATAGAGACATTATTGGTACTGGTTATTTGTAGGGAAATTTATTAGCTTTCCAAGAGTGCTTTAAAATTTGAAGTTAGTTCACAAATTATAGCTTAAATTAGAAAAGGAAGGGAAAATTGGTTTGGGCCATCTTGATGACATCATAAAAGGTTTAAGCTACCAATTGGACAGGTTATCGTATCAAATCATAATAGACAGACATACAGAAAAAAAAACACATGAAGATGTTTTGCCACCTTATCTGATACCGTTATATTATTATTATTATTATTATTATTATTATTATTATTATTATTATTTTGCTCTTGGCCCATGGACTAAAACCAGGAATCAAACTCTGCAACAAACCTAGATATTATTTTTGTTCCCATATGCATGCAGCCAATAATATTACAGGACCTAATGGCATCAGGCATACCGTCTTGGGCTCATTTATTTGCTCATCTTTCAATGTAATATACGTTACCATGTGCCCACAGTGCCCTTCTGCTATCTACATTGGACTGGGTTCAAATACGACATTAAAAAAATGGTAACATTCAGAAATAAATGGAGGAACATTTTCATCTTCCAAGATACAGTCTGCAGATATGATAATCACTGTTCTCCGACCACCACCCCCAAGCCCACCCTCAAAGGGTGAATCCAGTGGGAAACTGCTGATTTAGAACTCATCAAGAAATCTTCCAAGATATGATCTGCAGATATGATCATTACTGTTCTCCGCCCCCCCCAAACCCCCCCTCAAAGGGTGAATCCAGTGGGAAAGTGCTGATTTAGAACTCAACAAGTAATTAAGTAGCCTCCTCCTGGATCAAATGGAGACTTTAATTTATTTACTCTCTGTAATTGTAACCTGTAGGAGAACATTTCAGCCTTCTAGGACATTCAGTGGGTGACCTCAAAGTAGATGCTTTATTGCAAAGGAATTTCATGAACAGACTGGAAAGGGAAATTGCTGAATTACAAGTTATTACAGCACTTGAACACCCTCCCAGGATTTAATAGGGATACTGGTTTCTTTTCTCACTACATATGCTAATCTCATTCTGTTCTTACATCTGTGTTCTCACCAAGAAGGGCTATACATATTCTTTATTCTAGGGTGTGGTCACATGGTCATTTTGATCGGGATTCACCGCTGTTCCCTCGCGGAATTAAGTTTGCTGGTCAGATGGGCCAATCCGCCTCCTGCGCCTGTAATGCTCCCAGTTCCCTAACGCGTTTTCCGACCCCGGGAAAAGCAAGTACTTTCCCGGGGAAAGCGCTTTAAGTCCGCATTTTTGCCGATCTGAACAGACACCTCTCATTTTGCCCTTTAGCAAAGGTTCTGGCTGCTGGGTCTGGGGTTTCTTGGGGGCTCATGTTTGGTCTTGGGAAGGACAACATAGTAGACATTCCCTTTCTCCGAAAAGTAAATCCAGAGGGATCTTCAGGGTGTGCTCCTTCATCTTGCTCAAAAGTCCTCCATGGGTAAAACCATCATGTAATTTCCGGACCAAGGTGAGGAGAGCGTTTGGAAGGGAAAGTGGGGGGAGTGGGCAAAAGAGGGAGGGGGGAACTGCTGCTCTTTTTGATGTGGGGGGGGTGGGGAGGGGAGGGAGGCGCTGGCTGAACCCAGAGAGCAGGTCTCTCTTTCACACGCCCTGACATTTACAAACCGCACTGGGTTTTCTGCGCTGAAGCAGTCGATGTGCTCTGCTTTTACTAGGCAACCAGGTGCTGGAGCTGCTGTGCACTGTCGCCCGGCCGAGCCCTTTCAGCCAATGGATCACTTGTTCTACCGACTGTCTGGCAGAAGAAGAACTCTGGTCAATTTCCACAGCCATTTCTGTGCATTAGGAAAGCTCCAGGTGTGGCCAGGGGAAGGAAGGGTCCGGCGAGTCCTGTGGGGGCAAATTTGGCCATGCACATGTGCAAAGCAATTTTTTTTAAAAATCTCACACTGTGCAGCCACCCAAACAGTGGCACAGCTATCTGGATGCTGCTAAGAGGCTATCCGTGCCATGGTTGAGGTTCGGGGGGGGGGGGGATGTGTGATCATCCTCAACCCGGGGGGGGGGGAAACTGATTGCAGTTATAGCGGGACCCATATCGCAGTTTCCTTGCCATGTGACCACAGCCTTAGTGCACTTGTTTGGAATAGTAGATTGGAATAGTGATTGTAATGTACAGCAGTGAACAGTAGAATGTAATGTCATTTGGAGTGGTAGATTGGAATGTATTTCTCTGGTCTGGTGACAGAGGAAACATAACACTGTACAGCCAGTCACCCCATATCAAATAAAATAATACTGTTAGTTAGTACCTCCATGCTTGTACTCTCAAATCTCCAGGAGTTTCCCAACCTGAAGCTGGCAACCAGTGCCTAGGGAAAACCTGGCAACTGTATGTACTACAGCCTCCATCCTACATGAATGTAGACCAGGCAGGTCCCATGATTCCCAGAATAAACTTTTGGTCGTCAACAGAGACCCATCCTTCCCTTTTTATCGGCGAAAAAGCTGGTGGGATCCGGGCTTTTTCCCACTCACATTGTGCCGGCGTTCTGCCTCCGTTTGTCCCGGCGCTGGGTGTCAATTTCACACCCTTTGCTGCGGCGCGTATGTTAATACGGGGCTTCACACCATTTTCTCCGCACCTTCGGTAAACCTAAAAAAAAAGGTTTACCGGTGCGGAGAAAATGACGCGAAGCCCCGTATTAACACACGCGCCGCAGCAACGGGTGTGAAATTGACACCCAGCGCCGGGACAAACGGAGGCAGAACGCCGGCACAATGTGAGTGGGAAAAAGCCCGCTGTATTTTCACTTATGGCTGTTTTAGGACTCTTCATGGGTGGCGATTGGCTGGGCCATGGCCTAAAAAAACACATAATCAGTAATAAACCTGAAGACTTTACTGCAGAAAGCCTGTGCAAAGCAGCTTCTCTGATATATGCACCCTGGCTCCAAACCAAAGTAAACTCTGCCAAGCTCTTCGGTACATTTCCTGTTTCTCCTTCTCCTAGCTCCCAGGGTCTCCTTCAGCAACTGATATCAGTCACACAGGTTTTCTTTTTTTCAAACCTCTGCAGAAGTCCCCCCCCCCCCGCCGCCACCCCTTTGTCTTTCTGATCCACACTTATTGCCTTTACCGCAGAGCGCGCAGCACTTTGTATCTTTTAAGCCATCAGATATAACATAAAATTGCCCTTCTTTCCAAAAGAGCAAAATGCAATACACCAGGCATTTTCCCCCTTCTCCCTGTATAGCGGTTATTGTGATATATATTTTAAAATATCATTAAATATATATGAGAAGAAGTAGGCACTCCGACATCTAATACAAACATTATTTGTTTTACTCTAAGATTATATATAGCATCGACAGTCCTGGCCGCTTACTCCTGTTTATATGAATCCGACGCAAATTCAGCCAAGGCTTGGCTAGAGGCAGAAGGCTATTTGTTTATTTAAACGTTTGTTTGGTGTAGTGGTTCAGTCGCTACACCAGTTTGGTGTAGTGGTTAGGAGCATAGACTGTAATCTGGGAGAACTGGGTTTGATTCCTCACTTCTCCATGTGCAGCTGCTGGTGTGCCTTTGGGTCAGTCATAAGTTCTTTCAGAGCTGCTCTCTCAAGTGCAGTTCTTGAGAGAGCTATCTCAGCTCCGCCTACCTCACAAGGTGCCTGTTGTGGGGAGAGGAGGGGAAAGGGATTGTAAACTGTTCTGAGACTCCTGCATGGGGTATAAATCCAATATCCTCCTCCTCTTGTTTATTTATTCATAATGAAAATTGCCACGCCTTCTGCCTGCCCAAAAGCCATGCAGATACACCCTATGAAACCAAGCGCTATGTCAAATATAGTTAGGGTCTACCTACAGGTTGACCAGTTCTTGAAAGACAGTGTGGTGCAGTAGTTAGAGAGTCAGAGTAGGATCTGGAAAGCTCAGAGAACATAAGAGAAGCCAATGTTGGATCAGGCCAGTGGCCCATCCAGTCCAACACTCTGTGTCACACAGTGGCCAAAAACACCAGGTGCCCTCAGGAGGTCCAGCAGTGGGGCTAGAGACTCCAGAAGCCCTCCCACTGTTGTCCCCCCAAGCACCAAGAATACAGAGCATCACT
This sequence comes from Lepidodactylus listeri, assembly GCA_029233225.1. Lineage (NCBI taxonomy): Eukaryota > Metazoa > Chordata > Lepidosauria > Squamata > Gekkonidae > Lepidodactylus > Lepidodactylus listeri. Next base: position 113,891,993 of record JARCFY010000006.1, read on the forward strand.
TGCCCCAGACTGAGAGTTCCTATCTATACTTTGTGGCTAATAGCCACTGATGGACCTTTGCTCCATATGTTTATCCAGTCCCCTCTTGAAGCTGTCCATGCTTGCAGCTGCCACCACTATAAGAACATATAAGATCAACCCCCCACTCTGCCATGAAGCTTGCCCCAAGCATTCTCTCTCCTCCTGATCTATTTTACAGGTTTGCTGTGAGGATAAAATAGAGGGAGGCAGAACCATGGATGCCACAATGAGCTACTTGGAGATAGGCCAGGGTAAATTCGTACTCAATCAGTCAGTTGATTGAAAATTCTGGTGCCAGGATAATGCTTGTTATGCACATGCATAAGATAAAAGGTAAAGGTTTCTCTTGCTCGAAAGCCAGTTGAATCCGACTCTAGGGGGCACTGCTCATCTCCGTTTCCAAGCTGAAGAGCCAGCACTGTCCGAAGATGTTTCTGTGGTCATGTGGCCAGCATGACTTAATGCTGAGGTACACAGCACACAGTTACCTTCCCTCTGCAGTGGTACCTTTTTATCTACTTGCAATTTCTTGCTTTCGAACTGCTAGGCTGGCAGGAGCTGGGGACAGAGATGGGAGCTCCCTCCGTCACATGGCACTAGAGTCTCGAACTGCCAAGCTACCAACCTTTCAGTCTGCAACTCAGCATCTTAACCTCTGAGCCACCTCTGGCCACTTTGGAAGGCAGCATTATATCCCACTGAAGTCTCTTCCCTGCTCAAACCCTACACTCCTCACCAGGGGTCATTTTGTAGAAAAAGAGGTGCAGGAGCTCATTAGCATAGCTCATTTGCATAACTCATTTGCATATGTCACACCCCCTAACATACCGGAAGTGTGTCAGAAGGCAACACCCACCCCTCAGGCTCCACTCCACAGGGGAGTGAAACTGACCTGCTCTTCCTCCATTCCCTTCCCCATCCAATACTTTGTGCAATAAAAATAAGCGTCAAGAACACACCCTCATTCTCTTCCTGCTCCCTTGAAACCACCAGGTTTCAAATAGACTTGAGATACCCAGGACATGTGCACCACCCATCCCTTTCCCTTCCCCACCCCACAACAAGACACTCTGTGAGGTAGGTGGGGCTGTGAGAGGTCTTTTGAGAACTGCTCATGAGAGAACAGCTCTGAGAGAACTTGTGACTGGCCCAAGGTCACACCAGCAGCTGCATGTGGAGGAGTGGGGAATCAAACCCGGTTCTCCCAGATCAGAGTCCAACTCCTGACCACTACACCAAACTGATGGGGTGGAAGCTGCTGAAGGGTTGGTGAAATTTCTCCAGTACTTATGTGCCATGTGCCCAGATAAAAAATGGTATACTTAGAAAATTGATATGCCACCATGAGCAAGTCTCTGGAAAAGCAGCGCACAGTCATAAAAGGAACAATGATAAAATTATCAATATTAAAACAAAACATTAAAAACAATAAAGACCCTAGCAGGGCTTTCCCCGTGGCGCTGCGCCTCTGCACTGCTCCGGGAAGCCAAGGAAGGGGCGGGGCTTGGTCATGTGCCCGCCCCCTGGGCTCCTCACTCCCGGAGCTGCACTCCTGTGCCCTCCCGCTCCAATGGACCCCTGATCTTCACCCCCCCCCCCCAAAAAAATCTCCAGATCTTTCCCAACCCAGAGCTGGCAACCTAACTCAGGCAAAAGACCACACTCTAATTTGATTCTACATGCTTCAGGACTAAGCTTTTCATAAAATAAATAAATAAATAAATAAATAATGTGACTTGATTGGAATCTAGAGAAAAGCAAGGCAACTCTAGATACATAGATAGCTATGGCAACTCTACCTAATAAGGAGAGCTTTAAACTAAATCCTGTGGGCGAGCGAGACAGAAATGCAAAGCCAATAACTGGTGATAAGAACACTAAAGTATTGCGGGGAGTGGCACGTATGCTAGATGACATTCACTTACATGTAAGTCTGGAAATGGAAGCCTCAGGGTGCATAAAACATGAATTCCAAGCAATGGCAGTTCTAGATACATAGATCACTACAGCAACTCTACCTTGTTTTCCTGCCTGCTGTTTTTTGCCTGGGCAGTTTTTGCCTGTTTTGCCTTTCCAGTTGCCATTACTATTTTTGGATAATGTTTCTGTTCATGTGCAGGTCTGTTTCTGTGCTGGGGTTGCCATCAAGCTTCAAGCTGGATGTGGAACCACAAGGCTGGTAGTGGACACTGTGCCACTTTTGACAGAACCTCTCACTCCCAGGCTTCCTTAGGTGGACTTCTGAAACAGCCACTCACACACATTCTGGAATGATTACTGTACATTCCACCAGCAGCACTTTGGTGTTAATTTGCAGCTGGTGGAGAAGAATGACTTAAACTGGGAACATGGTACAGCAGCAAAGGGTTAACCAAGGGATTAAACAGGGCTGGTACCCCTGCCCCGTCTGCCAAGCAAACTCATGGGCAGTGTTCCCTCTAAGCTGAATTAGAGTGAGCTAGCTCACAGTTTTTTAGCCTCCGGCTTACAGCTTTTTGTCTTAGCTCAGGAAGGATTACCCCAGAGCAAACTAATGTATGCAGGAGCCAAATCGCTCGCTCACAACTTTAGTGCCAGTAGCTCACAAAGTAGTATTTTTACTCACAAGACTCCACAGCTTAGAGGGAACATTGCTCATGGGACTGTGAAGTTATTTGTTGAAAAAAGAAACCCAACCCATTGGAGTCAAGCCATGAATCACCATCCACCCACACCACATGTAGTTTGGCCCTCATAGCTAATGACAATTGTGGGGTTATTTATAGGAAATCCCACTTTTCTCCCAGTTAACAGGACTCAAAGTGGCTTACATAATGAAAACCATCTAATGCATGATTTCACATACTGAAAATGTCGATAAAAAAAGAGCAAGCTGTTTATCCCACCATCACGGACCTTCTGCTCACCAGGCATAGAAAGGGTGTTGGAAAAGCTCTGCATTACAGACTCCAAAATCTCTACAAGGTATGAGCTCTTCTCACATCCTTAGGAAGCCTGTTCCATATGAAAACAAGCGTGGCTGCCAAGAAAGCCCGAACCCAAGCAGAAGACATTCTCAGTGCTCATAAAGGAGGAACTATAAATAATTCCTAGTCTGACAATCAGAGCTGTCTTGTTGATGTGTACAGGTGAAGGCAGTCCCACAGATACGAGAGCACCAAGTCATGAAGGGCTAGAACCCAACATGGAAGTTAACGGGCAGCCAGCAGAGCTGTCTTAAACTCAGGGTGATATGTTCAGAACCCCTGCCAACATGCTAAATGCCTCGTTCGGCATCCACGGTTGCTCACTGCAACACTTGGAAAGCATTGTGTTCTGTTGTGCTATCCAATGCTGTCCCTCCCATTTATGAAATGGTCAAACTGCTGCAGTGGGAGAAGAACTACCTTTTGGAGCAGAGTACACTGAAAGACATTAGACTGAAGGGGTTTGGGAGAGGTAATTGGGGAGGGATAGGAAGGTCTTTGGAAGGACTCCCATGATCTGGTTGGCCCCCCTATACTTAGGTGGGGTCAATGTAAAGTGTTTCTAGGGTAACAGGGAGACACATGTCAAGTGATTTGGCTGAGGGCCCAACATTTGCTGAGCTTAGTGGAAAGGACTAAGGCTGATTTTACACCTCCCCTCTAAAGTCGTTTGACTGCTGTCTTTTCCTGTGCTGATTTCACAGTGGTGTGAAATTTCACTCCAGGGGGTCTAAGTGCACTAATCAACAGCAATTGTTTAAAGCAGAATGAAGCCGGTTGCATACTAGCTGGACCACAGGAGGGCAATTAGTAGATATGGACATTTCAGTGGCAGCACGGTTTCACACCGCACAGAGGTGTGGGCAGGTTTTTTTGGAACGAGAATGATTCCAGCGGGAAAGTCAGATGTAAAATCAGCCTAAGTCTGTGTCCTCAAAGATCCAGCTCATTAAACCTATTAAAGGGGGAGATGAAAACCAGGTGTTAACCTACACAGAGAGTTCTGCAGCAATCGGCCAGAAAGGTGCCCTGCTTGTCAAAAAAACATCATGACGTAAATTCAGTTGAGTGTCAGTTGTGCCAGCAACACATTTTACTGAAGGACCTTTACGTTACGCAGTTGCGATAAGAACAACATTCTTTATGGATCAGTTCTGCTGAATTCACCAGGAATTGGATTGTGCCAGGGAGGAATTCGAGGCAGGCTCAGATGGACTCAGCCTACCTAGTATCATCTTTGGGTCTAATTGACGTTTTTACCTGTATTGGGTTAGCAGTGTTTGAAGGAATCGTAGGTTAGCAGAGGGCTTAAGGCACCGAACACAGCCAAGTCTAACTGGTTTGTGTGTGCTGCTAAGAAACAAAATTACACCAGAGCCTCTTTATCTTTGGAAACCGAATATGAATCATTTATTGTAAGGGACTCCTTTCTAGACAGGATAGAGCAGAAGACAGGACTCTAATTGAGTCTAACTAGCTAGGATGGATAGAGATGCAGGAGGCATGTCCTGCCACTTGGTGCCAAGATGGAGAAGTGTGGGGAGAGAAGATGTCAGCCAGAAGGAAGGAAGAGTCCCTGAGAGTAGCAATCTGCATGGCAAAGGGATAACATCAGAGCAGCGGAAAGGAAGGATGTTTAGAGTTCTGCCCCATCTATCTCTCTGACTCTCTATAGTCCACCTCTGTAGTCTGAGACTATGGGTCATTTTACACCTCCCCTCTAAAGTAGTTTGACTGCTGTCTTTTCCTGTGCTGATTTCACAGTGGTGTGAAATTTCACTCCAGGGGGTCTAAGTGCACTAATCAACAGCAATTGTTTAAAGCAGAATCAAGCCGGTTGAATACTAGCTTGACCACAGGAGGGCAATTAGTAGATGTGGACATTTCAGTAGCAGCACGGTTTCACACCGCACAGAGGTGTGGGCAGGATTTTTTGGAACTAGAATGATTCCAGCGGGAAAGTCAGATGTAAAAACAGCCTATGAGACAACACAAAGTCCTTCACTTCCGACAGTATTTAACCTTTTATTCATGTCAGATTAATAAAACACTATAGAAATCTTTAGAAAATTAATGTTTTGTGTTTTTTTAATCATTTTAATGAAAAGATTTTTATTTTGTGCTCGTAGCGTGCCATCCTTGTCTGGATTATGGTAGGCTGAGGATGGTGGCCTCATCTCTCCAAACAGGGGCCTACCTTCAAAAATGCCACTCCTGTACTGGACCCGTTGGCTATGCAAACATGGGAGTCTTATGTGCACATGGCCAATGCACAAAAATAATGCCAGTTCATATAGGTTTGTGATTGACATGCCACAGAATGTCTGAGAACTGCAAGACTTGAGCCTGGACATGGCGAATGTTTCGCATCTAATGGAACGGGCCATGCAGCCATTCTCTCGCTCCCTCACTGCCACACAGCTGGGCCATTTGTCAGAAGAAGGAGAATGTGTCCTCGAGCCACAACAGACTTCAGGGGAGCCCATACACAGGGCTTCCCAGGCCAGAGAGGAGCAGAGGTGGTTGGTCATTCCATTCCTTGCCATAGGGTCGTTCCATTCCTTGCCTTTCTTCGTGGTCTCCCAAGCCCGGACAAGCTCAGGCCAAATCGCCTCTTCAAGTTGCTGGGTTTGTTAGAACCAGCCCCAAATTGGGGGCCAGGATTAGGGTTGCCAGATCCAGGTTGGGAAACTCCTGGAGATTTGGATATGGAGCCTGGGGAGGGCAGGGACCTCAGCAGGTTAATGATGCCATAGATGTCCACCCTCCAAAGCCGCCATTTTCTCCAGGGGAACTGATCTCTGTAGTCTGGAGATGGGCTGTCATTCCCGGGGATCCCCTGGTCCCGCCCGGAGGTGGGCATCCCTAATTTGTATTTAGAGTTCTGCCCTGCAACTCAAGTGTTATCATACTTGAGCCTAAGCTTTCCAGACTCTGGGGAGATGCTGGGATGGGGGCGGGAGAGAGAACAGATCTGGGCGCTTTGCGTTCTTTTTATCAGTCTGCAAGTGGCAATGAATCACCGTGGAAAAAAGGGAAGCCGGGTAAAGGGTCCAGCTGATTCGCAGGCTGCAGGGCTGACAGCCCCCCTTTCCTACCCCTAAGACCGAACAGATTGGGGGGGGGGGCTCTCCCTGCAAGTGAGGCTTCAAGCTCGGAGCTTCTGTCTGGTACAAGGGGAGACCTTGTCAGAACAATCCTCTGTGTGCCCTCCTCCTTCATTCACTTGCAAATCACTCTGTAGTTGGCACAGCCAATGCCTCCCCCCCCAGCACACACACACACACACACACACATTGCCTCCATACCTTCTCCCCCACTCCTCCCCAAGCCTCTGCACATTGAGCACAGACTGCAGCTCCTCCGGGCGGCAGCAATCGCTCTCCCATGTGCAAGGGACGTATTCTTATTAATCAGGAGCTCTGAAAGGGAAAACCAATCAGACAAGAGGGTGCCTTTGGCTTTGGTTTCCTAGCTTCCTAAGTTAAGTGATGCAGAGTCAGAGAGAGAGAGAGAGAGAGAGCAAAGGAGAGAGAAGGAGAGAGAGAGAGAGCAGGCACTAGTAAGGAGAAGCCCTGAGTGCAGGCAGCTCTGGAGCTAACTGGAGAAGGAAGCTGTGGACACAGCGGATTGGGGAGGCTGAGCTCCCGTTCACTTTCATTGGAGAAGAGGTGAGTGATTCTCTCATGTTAGGAGTTCACATACCCAGCATCATCTCGGAGGCATGTCGGAGACCGCGTCTTCTGAGCTGTCACGTTCTTGGTTTCATGTTCCACTTTTGTGTGCAGAGGGGTGGGGGAAAGAAACAAGGGTTAGGTGCAGATTGCTCAGGGAAGGCTGCCAGAGATTTTGGAAAGTTGGACTCCGACTTGACAGGTGTCTTTCAATCCCCCCCCCCCCCCCCAAGCAAACAGGCTGTATTTGATGTTGATAATTTCTGTATGCAGCCGGGCTGCAGAGCAGTTTGCCACAGCAGGTGGTGGGGGTTTTTTTGGGGGGGGGGGGCGTTGTTGTTTGTCTTCTTTTTTTGAAATTTCCGTTTGATGCTCGCACTTTTATTTACCGTGGGGAATACCGTTGCATGGAAAGCATTTGGTGTTTTCTCCAGGGATTCAACTTGAGATCCCAGCTTGGTGTAGGGTGTGCTGTTATATACATATAGTATCCCTCCCCCCGCCCCGCAAAAAATGAGCCAAGTAGAACTCAAGGAAAAGATAAACAAGGTGTAGCTTGAAGTCATTACTGCTGAGTAGCAGAGAGCTCCTTTTTGAAGAGGAAGATTATTTTTTTGGGGGGGGGGAGTCTGTATGTTCATATGCTACTGGGAGGAAGCAGGACTTGGACTACGTGTCATGCTGGTCTCAGCAAAAGGGCTGTATGATCAGGCAGGCTTTAGAGTTCCCGCTTTTAAGTGCCACAGAGCTCTTCTGCAGGCATTCGACTCAGGATGGCATCTGAAGAAGTGAGCAGTGACTCGCAGAAGCTCCTACCCTGCCACAGATTTTTGTTCGTCCCTAAGGTACTGCTGGACCCTTGCTCTTTTTTGCTGCAAAGGACAGGCTAGCCCAGCTACCCATCTTGAGCTATAGTCAAGGATGTGGCTGTGGCGTTTAAGACATTCTGGGCAAAGCCAGCAGGTAGAGAGGGCAGCCCACCCCGTAGCCTCTTAGCAGAACAAAAGCTCTTCCTCCACCTGGCTTACCTTTCTAGTTTTGATCAGGAAACAGAGGAAACAACTAGTCAAAGCAGGTTTTCTTTAAAGAGCCGGATACCTTGGAAAAGACACTTCATTGATGATTCCCCTGCCCTCTTTTCTTTCTTTTTTTTCAATTACACATGCACGAATCTACATGATGGCGTACCTCCAGTTTCATGGAATATCCAGGTCTTGGACCAGGAATGATGAATGTGAAGTGTAAAGGAAATCAATATCCTCTGCAGTCGTATGGGCAGTCTGTGTACTGTAGTCATCCATCCCCTGGCAGGCAGGTTTAAATAATGGCTCAGGATAGAAAAGAGCAAGGAGCCCAGTTGGGGGCGGGGTGGTGGTGGTGTTTCCATTTGCACAGGTGAAGTTTGAAGATACAGGGTGCTGATGAAGCATGGGAGGGGGCGGGAGGGGGCACAGGATTCAGTTACATTTAATACAGCAGCGAGACCGTGTCCCAAAGACAGCATGAGAGGACACAGATATTCCAGTTTCTTGCAGTAGAGTTTAGAGTGGGGGGGGGGGGGGGAAGCCGCATAAATCCGTGTTGAAATCTTAAACACCTTTCTCCACTTGAGCACAGTATACTCAGATTTGTAATGATATATGCTAACAATATATGCTAATGATTACTGCTTGATACGTGAGAAATGTTCAAAGGAGAGGGGTATTTTTTTAAAAAAAAAAAAAAACTATTTGTGTTGTGCAAACCTAACACATCAGTGTTCCAAGTCAAACCAGGCTTCCACACATGCACAAAGAACAATGCGCATAAATTGGGCATGCATCGGGAAGCGAAACTCATCCGCATTCTTTCAATGGGATGCCCCTTTGGGTGTGCATCTTCAAAGAGGTGCAGAGAGGAAGGTGCATTTGAGTGTGCATGCAAATGCGCATCCCACTGAAAACAGCAGTCTAAGGGTTATCTGATTTATCCCAGGTGGTTCCAGTTGAGAGGGGCTCTGACTCAACGGTAAAGCATCTGCTCGGCATGCAGAAGGTCCCAGATTCAATCCCCAGTATCTCCAGCTAAAAAGGACTAGGCGGTAGGTGATGCAAAAGACCTCTGCCTCAGCACTTGGACAGCTGGTACTAGTCAGAGTAGACAATACTGACTTTGATAGACTAAGGGTCTGATTTAATATAAGCCAGTTTCATGTGTTCATGTATGCACAGATACCTGCTTTTACCTTCTCAGAATCAGGGCAAAAACTTACTTTAAAAAAAGTTCCTCCCTTAAAGGTGACATTGTTTTAGTGAATACCGACATTCACACATCCACTAGATCCCATGTACATGTCATGAGAACTGAGCCACTGAGATTCAAGAATGGAGATTGTGCTGATTCGTGCCAAGCAATGTAAAGTTTTATTAGCAATAACAGGGAAGTTTATACAGAGGCTAGCAGGTGGACATGTCATACAGTCAGAATCAAGGGTCTGAACTTGAAACAAGCTTTAGACACATGTCTGCACTAAGTGCTGATACGGTACATGAAGCTGGGGGGGGAGATCCGGGTTTTCTTTCCTCCCCAAGTTTTGTTTGAATGGGGTGGCACATCTGGACTTGAACACCCAAAGCAGCACATCATAGTGATGTAGTGTTGTGTTATTTTGACAGAGTGGAACAGAAAATATTGTCAAACGCATAAAATAAAGTGTGGATTGTACAATTCAAAAAGAGAGGCAAAATAAAGGGGAAATGAAACCCTGAACAGTTTCAGATCATATTTTCAAAGAAGAAATTCTCAACATTACTGACAGGTTTCATTGGCCATTCTGAGTAAGCAATGCTGCTTCACTGCCCTCAGGTTCACAACAGTTTTACAGGGATGTGAGGACACCCTCTTCAGCCTATGTTTTCAGGAACCCGAACAGGTTCCTTGGGGAGGACAGGAAAGAGCAGTTCGGAAATAAATTAAACAGGCGTGTGAGAGAATTCGAACAAATTGGGTATGTGGATACTGACACCCAACATTCAACCAACTACAACCAAGGCGCTGGAACATACTCGGTATGGCCACAAACTTCATACCTGCATCTCTGAACAGAACACTCTTTACCCAAGGGATGCCTGGCCAATGTTTTATGAAACTCTTCAAAGGCCCTTACCTTCCTCTGAACATATCTCATTCATAATGTAATGCCATTATGAACGAAAACGTTGAGTCTAGCTAGTTTCCTAGGCCCTGGCAGGGATGTATATTATCAAAACTTGAATGTGTATTTTTTTGGGGGGGGGATCTTTTCAGCAGCCCACATAATTCTTATAAACCCAGAAGCCCTAAGACCTCATGCCAGCTTTTGCGCTGAACATGAACAACATACAATCCATTCACTTCTATCAAAGGGATTTCGATCTGCCACCTGCGTCTCAGTTTTTTGGAGGGGGGGGGAGAGAGAGAAAAGACCGAATGGCAATAGCAGCTAATTCATAAATAACTGATACTTCCATCTTGTATATATTACTCACATTTTGAAGATAAAGCTATTGAGTGAACGACCTTTAGCGTTCTATTGTCGGTGATTCTCCATTGTCTTCTGATGAGTTTTCTCTAAATGCCTGACAGTGGAGATAATTGCTTCTTTTATTTTCAGTATTTCAGCATGGTCATGGTGTCCTGTAGCTGTTTATGAAAATAAACAGTACTTAGCGTTTCCCTGGTGCTTGAACACGTTTCTTGTGCATTGTCTCAGGAATTTGTGCACTCTTTTGAAGCCGGTTAATGTGTACTGCAGGTTAAAACTGAGAGACAAGCCACTTGTCCGTCCCATTTTAATTCTGCCCTTCTTCTAATGAGCTCCTAGCTGGTTGGTCCCTCTTCCATTTTTATTCTCACGATCACTGCTACCCAGTGAGGAAGGTTAGGCTGAGTGTGTGTATGTGTGTGTGTGCCTGACTCATGAATTGATCACCTGCCACATGGAGACTGGGAACCGTTCTGACAATCGAACCACAACCTGAGCTCTCACCTAATGTATGGACGGCTAGGAATGTCCTGGTTTACAGCTCAAGCAGCATTAGCCATTACGTTACCACAAGCAACTTACTCAAAGCCACCTCACAAAACAACATGGAAATCTTCGACAACAGACAGGAGTCTGGTGGCAGCAGACAAACCTGGTTTCATGGCAACTTACTAGATCCCAGAAAATGGGAATTGTTGCTCAGCGATCCCTCTTAGTCATAGAATTTAAACTGGGTGTTAAAATAGTAAAACTAGGATGCAGATGTCCTCTGAAGATCATTTTGTGCAGGATGTGAAAGATATGAAAGATGGAAGATGAGCTTCAGTTCTCTTTCAGATGTGCTGCCAATAGCCGGGCAAGATATGGCCCTGAAAAGGCACAACTGCATGTATGAGCCCATTTGTTTGTGTCTGCAGAGATATTAAAAGATGCATCATCTATTTTCCCAGGTACATTGATTATTATTTCCCATTCTTAGAGTCTTTATCTCCCCCGCTCCTTTCCACCCCAGGAGTGCTTTTTGTCAAGTAGCAACATCTAACTGGAGATCAAAACCTGGTTAGAAACTTGCACACGAGGTAGAGTATGATAATTATCCCAGAGTTCATGGAAGATGGAGGGAGAAAATCAGGATTTTTGAATCAGAAGAGAAATGAAATTGTCCCTGCCAGAGGTTTATAAAACACGAAGACAGACAGCGAAACCGCAGAGCTTCCAAAACCCACGTGGAGACTATTATTCTACCCATTCAAGAGCTCCATTTGAAGGGATGGGGCCTGGAGCAGGTGTTCTGTGCCAAGGCTATACACAGACACACAAATATTTGCTCATGAATAATTATGTGAGCAGAGACAGAGTGCATTTCATGTTCACAAGAGAGCTTCACGGGGAAGTGGCTTTTCGGGGACTAGCCGCACAATCCTAAATGGAGTTACACCCTTCCAGACACACGGCCTTCGGCAGGTTAAGAAGGATATGGCTGGGTTTTGGTTTCATTGTAAATCCCAGATTTCTGCAAAAAGGGGGACACAAAGAAGAAATGACTAACCAATCTTTGCAAAAGGGACCCTGAAAACAAGCAACATGGTAGCAACACACTGTTTTCACATTTAAACCAATGGTCACATTGAAGACAATACTTTAATGCCTGTTGGGCTATTTATATCCCCATATCCCAAGTAGGGTTGCTAGGTCTTCCCTGACCACCAAGAAGGGGTGGGGTTGCCAGCTTCGGTTTCCAGTTGGGAAACTCCTGGAGATTCCGGGGTGAAGTCTGGGGAGAACAGGGATTTCAGTGGGGTACAGTGCCTTAGTGTCCACCTCTCCAAAGCATCCAGTTTCCCTGGGGGAACTGATCTGTGCAGTCTGGAGATGAGCTGTAATTCCAGGGGATCCCCAGGTCCCACCTGGAGGCTGGCAACCCCAATCCCAAGCAGTGGACAGTTGGGATAGGCTTTAGCAAATGCCTAAGCACTTCCCTTTCCTGTGATGCGCAAGCAGAAAGTGGGAGGAATATCTGATTCAAAACCAGAGTGCTGAGTAGAAGGGAGCTAAACCGTACATACTCCCACGCATAAACTCACTTCATTTCTCTGAGCATTTTTCTTGTAGCCCGGGGGACATCCCCTTATGGAGGGGATGCCATCTCTGCCTGCCTGCCTGCCACCCAGGGTTGCCAGCTCTGGGTTGGGAAATATCTGGAGATTTGGGTGGTGGAGACAGAGGAAGGCAGGGTTAAGGAAGGGGAGGGACCTCACCAGTATATAATGCAACAGAGTCCACTCTCCGAAGCAGCCATTTTCTCCAGGGGGACTGATCTTGGTCATCTGGAAATGAATTGTAATAATGGGAGAGCTTCAGGTGCCACCTGAGATTGGCAACCCCAGAGTGTCATCTTTTATGAAGTGTCTTCCAGTCCCTGGGTGGTAAATTGACTGGCAGGTCCTACATCAAGGGCGGGTGAGCCTCTATGCTGCTATCTTTCCATCTGGTTTGTCTGTCTGCCAGAAGGTACTAGTGAGGCTTTTCCTTTGCCTGCCTGGCATACATATAACTTCATTGAACTGGGATAACCCAAGCAACTAGGGTCCATGCTGTACAGAAGGAGAAAGCACTCCCATAAGTATGGAGGTGGAAACACTGAGTACAGAACTGCCAGGATGGATGATTCTCGTCAGGAGGAAGTTTTCCATTGGGTAGCATCCCTGTCACTCAAATATCTGCTACTGCTGAGTAAAATTCTCTCTCCTTGCTACTCCAGCCTCTCCAACTACAAAAGGTGGCAGAAAAATAATCAGATGGAACGTTTCTACCTCCCTTCTACCTTGCCGAATATCGGCACACAAAAACTCAGATTCAGACTTTCTGAACGGGGTGGAGTTTGGGGAGGGTTGCCAACCTCCAGGTGGCACATGGAGATCTCCCACTATTACAGTTGCTCTCCAGACAACCAAGATCAGTTCCCCTGGAGAAAATGGCTGCTTTGAAGGGTGGACTCCATGGTATTATAACCTCTGAGGTCTCCCCTCCCCAGGCTCCCCCCCACCAAATCTCCAGGTATTTCCCAGCCCAGAGCTGGCAACCACAAGTTTGATTCAGACTGTGATTAGTAAAGTTCTAGCTGCACATCTCTGTTGGTTAATATCCCTGTCCATGACCATACCAGCAAAATGCTCCACAAGGGCTGCTTTGTAGATCAGGACAGGCGTGACCGCAACAGTTTTCAGAAACCAGCGCTGCCTTTTCACATACCACAGGAATGGCCTCTGTTACTGCTTTAAAAGCCTATGCATTCAAAGGTCTATAGACTGTTGGCTTAAGACAAACACAATATTTTGACAAGACCGCTGTTCAGAAATATCACACAAAGGAGAGCCATGTTATTTAGAATCGATGGCTTGACTTGATGCATTCAGACTCAGAATCAAGACTTTTTAATTATAGATCTAGACTCCTTAGACAACAAGATAGCCAGTTTGGTATAGTGGTCACGTGTGCAGACTCTAATCTGGGAGGACCGGGTTTGATTCCCCACTCCTCCACTTGCACCTACTGGATGACCTTGGACAAGCCATAGTTCTGGCCAGGGGTCATTTTGTAGAAAAAGAGGAGCAGGAGCTCATTAGCATAACTCATTAGCATATGCCACACCCCCTGACATCACCGGCCAAATGTCAGTTTCAGCCCCATTATACCCTATGGGCCATTGAAGTCAATGAAAAAAACTCATAGGATATATGAGGGGCTGGAGGAGAGGTGGTTTGAGGGAGAGGCTCCAAACTTGCAGGGTAGCTGCTGGGGCCTCTCCCCGAAATACCCACCAAGTTTTAAGAAGATTGGACCATGGGGTCCAATTCAACAAGCCCCCTTTGAGGGAGAGGCTCCAAACTTGCAGGGTAGCTGCTGGAGCTTCTCCTTGAAATACCCATCAAGTTTCAAGAATATTGGACCAGGGGGTCCAATTCTATGGGCTCCCAAACAGGTTGCCCCCATTTCCTCCATCGTTCTCTATTGTGGGAAAAAAAATTACTTTTTACTACTAGCATTACTAGCTCCAGCCCTAAATGACCCCTGGTTCTGGCACAACTGTCCTTGGAAAAGAGCAGTTTCTGTCAGAGCTCTCTTAGCCCCACCTACCTCCCAGGGTATCTGTTGTGGGGAGGGGAAGGGAAAGGAGTTTGTAAGCCGCTCTGAGACTCCTTTGGGTAGTAAAGGGCATAAATCCAATCTCCCCGTCCTCCTTCTCCTCCTCTTCTTCTTCTTCTTCTTCCTTTCAAAGTAACCAGAAGAGGTCAGTTGATCAAAGATTGGAACAGCTAGGCTCTACTTCTGCGTTTTATTATCAGTGGAGAATTATAAAGTAGTATTGGCACAGATTATAAAACAGTTATGAGAATTAGATTTTAGAAGTAAAGATCTGCAAGCAAGAAGGGTGCATGCTCTTTCTTATAATGGATTAAAACCTCCAGAAATCTGCCTGGCGTATTTAAAAATTGGGACTATGGCCAGATGCCGCAGAGGTTATTTTGGTTGCCAGATTAAATGTCATACTATCTCATGAATTAAAAGGCCATTTTGCCAGAGTCCCTTTCTCAGAAAAGTTGGACCTTTTTGTAATACAGGGAAGATCGATATTCTAGCTCACTAAATCCTTGAATGTCCTTTATTTAGTGAAGATAGAGATGGAGAACCCCATTGTTAGAGAAGGATGAGTTTATGAGCTAAGATCAGGGCTGTTTTTGGGCAGGAACGCACAGGAACGGAGTTCCGGCTGGCTTCTGAATTGGCCATGCCTCCCCCCCCCTCGGGTTCCCCAAGCACCTCGCAAGCCACAGGGCACCTGGGGAAGCCAAGTCGATCCAGGGAGGGAAGGCAGTTTAAACTGCTTCCCCCCCCTCGGATTTCCCAGGTACCCTGCAGCTGCAGGGCTCCTGGGGAAGCCGATCCAGAAACTGCCTTCCTTCCCTCAGGTTCTCCATGAGCCCTGCAAGCCACGGGGCACTGGGGAAGCCAATCCTGGGAGGGAGCTGCGCTGTCAGGGGTGTGGTCTAATATGCTAATGCATTTCTGCTGTCAGGTGTGGCCTATTATGCTAATGAGTTCCTGCTGGGCTTTTTCTACAAAAAAAGCCCTGGCTAAGATCAAAGTTTTTCCTTTTATTTGAGGGGTAAGGATCTGATTGTTACTAAATCCTTGGCCTGTTTTAGTAATCCAGCATAAAATAAAAATTGGGGGAAAAAAACCTTTTATAACTAGGGTGGGTTTTAAAGGGAGAAGGGAGCTTAAAATAAATATTATGTGGTTCGGCTTAAGGCTATGGCCAATAAAGGCATACTATGGATGGATGGATGGATGGATGGATGGATGGATGGATGGATGGATGGATGGATGGATTGATAGGAGGGAGGGATGTTGGGTGATTTCTAAAGATGTATCAAGGAGATTTCTTTCTGGTCATAATTTTGGTTGACCTCTGCACATTTTGCATATGACCGAGTTTGCAACAACTAAATTCTCCAGTTGATCCTCTTTGGAGTTTATTGACATATACCAATAATAAACGAAGGGTCCAGTTACAAGCAATCAAGAAAAGGAGAGTTCAGGAAATGGGCCTGGAAAACTAGAACAGGGGTCCCCGACCTTTTTGAGCCTGTGGACACATTTGAAATTTTGAAACAGCATGGTGGGTGCACCAACAAAATGGCTGCCACAAAATCCCCCCCCCCCCATTCTGTGCTATTATTCTTCTCAGCTTGAGAGCAACAGGAGTCTCCACTCAGCAGTGGAGAGGATTCCTCATGGCCTGTTCTGCTTTATAGTATACTTTCAGTTGCTCAGCTCCTGGCCTAGCCTTGAAACTGATGAGTCAATAACTCAATAACCCAATATTATCAATTGAAGGTTGTGAAAGGGAAAACAGTGGCCCTGCTGTGTAGCCTGTGATTCATGTGTTTGCCAGTGGGTAGACACTTCAGCCAGTGTTGTGAGGGAAGGGCCAGCATCCAACGGCAAAACATTAAAATCCAACCCTGGTTATTTACAGTTTTATCTATCCTTAAAAGTCATAAATGAAAAGATAAACAGCCGGGGAATGCTATACAGACTGACGGGATAGTGGAAATGATAGAAGGGAGATATTGAGAGCCTGCTTTATCTCAGTAGGGCAGCTGAAAGAAAGGCAGGAGCCCTTGAGCTCACAGGAAGTAGATGTCAGTGCCACTCACACAAGGAAAGCTGAAGGAGAGGGCAGGAGATGGCCTCTTCAGCAAAGGCAACCGGGATATCTGGCAGGGATTCCAGCATTCTGAGAGACCTGGGGATCCCCTGGAATTACAGCTCACCTCCAGACTACAGAGATCAGTCCCCTTGAAGAAAATAGATGCTTTGGAGGGTGGACTGTATGGCTTTGTTCCCCACTGAGGTCCCTGTCCTTCCCAAATCTCCAAGAGTTTTCCAACCTGGAGATGGCAACATTACCTCTCGCCCCCTGCCAGAGGCCAAGGGGGACCTGGCAACCTTAATAATTGGACGCTTTTCCAGAATAAGAGTAAGATTTGAATCCAGTAACACCGTCAACTGTCCCAGAACATTCAGCTTCTAATGAATAAACAACGAGAAAGGGAAATGGGGGTGTTTTGGGGGTGTTAGCACTGACAAAGGAGAGGGGGAGGCTGAGGAGAAATCTACTGAAATGGAAGGGGTGTGTGTGCGTGTGTGTGTGTGGGGGGAGATTGGAAACAAAGAACATTTGGAACTCTCTTTCTTTCACCTGAAGTAGGAGTGTGTTTGAATTTCTCATCCCTGCTCTTTTAACTTGAAAATCCCCATTCCCAACTTGGCTCTCCCACAAATCGAACTCATGATTTTTCAGTTTCAGTTTCCTAGTACCGGATCCCCCCCCCCCCCCAAGTATGTCCTATTTAGTGTCATTTTAATACCTCAGCATTATATGTTATATATTACTACATAAATGATGTATTCTGTAGGTAAAAATACTGCACGGTTTATGTAAAATGCATTAGGCTATCCAAAAAAAAATTCTGTAAAACCGTGTGTGTGTGTGAGAGAGAGAGAGAGAGAGAGAGAGAGAGAGAGAGAGAAGGATGGGAATGAACTGGGGAAATGGTGGTTCATTGGGATTTGTGGTTTGTTGGATTAAACGAACCATGAGCCATAAATTTTCAGAAACTTTTCTGTTTCCTGAACTGGTTTGTGGTTTGTTGGGTTTGTGAGTTCGTAGAATGGTCTGCTGCAGACAATAGCTATCAGTCCCTTCCCAGCCTTTGTCTCAGAAACATATTCCCTGCCCCCAGCCTGGGAGTTGCCTTTGTCAGCGGAAGAACGGACACTGCTCCCCTTCCGGTGGGGTCTCACCCACTGTGGGCTGAGCCAGAGTTGCCATTAGGCAGATCTTGTCTTCAACACGTTAAAAAGAATAGTGTTTGGGCCCTGACCTGCATAGCCCAGGCAAGCCCAGTCTCATCAGATCTTAGGAGCTAAGCAGGGCAGACTCTGGCATGTACTTGGAAGGGCAACCTTCAAGGAATACTAGAGGTGAGATGCAGGGGCAGGCTACTCAAGCCACTTCTCGGTAAAACATCCAAGCCCTTGTAGGGGTCGCCAGAAGTAAACCATGACTTCCAGGCAAACACACACACACACACTGTCTATCTGTCTATATATCTAATAGCCAAGTGGCCCCCTCCATGCGGATATCTAAATCTGTGGGGGGCACTTGGGGGGCAGGGAGATTTTCCTACACATGTGGGGAACTCCCCACGTGTGCAGAAAAATCCTAAAAAAAACCCAAAAAAACTTTTGGGGTGATATTTAAATCCCCCGAAAAGTTAAAGAGCGTTCCCTGTGCATGCACAGGGAATGCTCTTGGAACTGTGCGGTGGCCCAGTGGTTGGGAGGCATCCAAGCCCCACTGCCAGAGCCGCGGGGGGGGGATTGGGGGCCTGCCGAGAGCCACTCAAGCCTTGCCGGTGCCTGTGGGGGGGGCAGACCGGGCAGTTCTTGTGCACTTGGGCCTGCCACAGTAGCAAGGGGGTGGGGGGAAGAGAAGCAGCAGGCCCAAGCAGTTCTGGGGTACTCAGGCCCACCGCGGTAGCTGGGTGATGGGGGGGAATAGAAGCGGTGGGCCTGAGCAGCTCTGGGGCGCTCTGGCCTGCCGCAGTAGCCAGGAGGGGTGGGGGGAAGAGACACGGTGGACCCAAACAGCTCTGGGGCACTCGGCCCGCTGCAGGAGCCAGTGGGGATGGGGGGGGGAGAGAAGACTCACCTGTGGCTGCGTCCTCCGCTCTTCCCCCCCCCCCCGCGAGTATCACGGGTCCCCCCCTTCTTGTCATCTATCTATCATCATCAAGAGCAGTGTTTTCGTTCCTTCTATTTCAGTGAATGGAATCCACACTTTCATATGGGATAAAAAGACAACATTTGTGTTTGGGCTAAACCTGTACCCTATCTCTGGTGATCTATTAATTGATAATCCTGTCAGCATAGTCACATTGACTTGTGTCCCTTGGTCACACTACATTAGGACCCAGCTCTGGGTTGGGAAATATGTGGCAATGTTGGGGGTGGAGTCTGGGGAGGTCAGGGTTTGGGGAAGGGAGGGACCTCAGAAGGGTATAATGTCTTAGAGTCCCTCTTCCAAGGTAATCATTTTCTCCAGGTGAACTGATCTTGGACTTCTGGAGATCAATCGCAATAGAGAGAGATCTCCAGGTGCTACCTGGAGGCTGGCAACCCTAATTATGACAGACTATATATACACAGACAGACAGACAAACAAAGACACACAATGAATGCCTTGATGAAACAAAAAATCTGAGTACCACACTCATAATGAGAAATCACAGCTCATTAGGTATGCCACCCGAGTTTCTGGCATTTCTACCCATGCTGAACAACAAATATGCAATTCCTATTAGATTTGAAAATTGAAATCAATTGCACAGGTAACAAACAGCCAACAAGCTCCCATTTCCTCCTCATGAATAATGCATTCCGTCACTCTGTGTCAATCAATGAAACATAAGTGTGCTTGATTGCTTTATTAGTGTTTGTAAATGGGCAAAAAGAGTGGCGTTCATGTTGTCCCGTGCTCCAAAATCTGCAGAGCCTGTTTAATTCATTTTCTTTGGTTCTCCTTTACCCTGTCTCTTGTGAGTGGCGTATGATTTAGCAGATGACATGGGATGTAATGCATTGTTTTTATAACTTTAAATATATAACCATCATAAATTCTAAACAAAACAAAGGTAAATTCAGTCTCTTTAAAAAAAAAAAAGATGTTTCAGATGTGGCATATTTTTATATATATATACAGGGGTCTGTTGGAGCAGGAGCGCACAGGAGCGCAGCTCCGGGAGTGAGGAGCCCAGGGGGCGGGCACATGACCAAGCCCTGCCCCCTCCTCGGCTTCCCCAAGCAGTGCAGAGGTGCAGCGCCCCGGGGAAAGCCCTGCTAGTGTCTTTATTGTTTTTAATGTTTTGTTTTAATATTGATAATTTTATCATTGTTCCTTTTATGACTGTGTGCTGCTTTTCTAGAGACTTGCTCAAGGTGGCATATAAATTTTCTAAGTATACCATTTTTTATCTGGGCACATGGCACATAAGTACTGGAGAAATTTCACCAACCCTTCAGCAGCTTCCACCCCATCAGTTTGGTGTAGTGGTCAGGAGTTGGACTCTAATCTGGGAGAACCGGGTTTGATTCCCCACTCCGTCACATGCAGCTGCTGGTGTGACCTTGGGCCAGTCACAAGTTCTCTCAGAGCTGTTCTCTCATGAGCAGTTCTCAAAAGACCTCTCTCAGCCCCACCTACCTCACAGGGTGTCTTGTTGTGGGGAGGGGAAGGGGAAGGGATGGGTGGTGCACATGTCCTGGGTATCTCAAGTCTACTTGAAACCTGGTGGTTTCAAGGGAGCAGGAAGAGAATGAGGGTGTGTTCTTTACGCTTATTTTTATTGCACAAAGTATTGGATGGGGAAGGGAATGGAGGAAGAGCAGGTCAGTTTCACTCACCTGTGGAGTGGAGCCTGAGCGGTGGGTGTTGCCTTCCGACACCCTTCCGGTATGTTAGGGGGTGTGGCATATGCAAATGAGTTATGCTAATGATCTCCTGCATCTCTTTTTCTACGAAATGACCCCTGTATATTTATATATATATGAGTAGATGGATAGAACTGAGGGTTACCAGCTCCTGGTTGGGAAATATGTGGAGATTGGGGGGGGGGGGGGTGTTGGAGCCGGAAGAGGGAGGGTTTGGAGAGGGATATAATGCCACAGAGTCCGCCTTACAAAGCTGCTGTTTTCGCCAGGTGAACTGACCTCTGTTGTCTGGAGATCAGTTGTAACCCCAAGAGACCCTAGCCACTACCTGGAGGTTGGCGACTCTGACAGAACTTCTTAGTGAACCAAAGAATGTCTGCAGCAAATAATTGGTTTAAATAATGCTCCAGGGATAGGGAGAAGGGATGTTGCTCTAGTTAGCATCCCCCCTCTGTGGTATTCAAGACAGTCAGGCCCCCAGTCTCTTGCGTAAAACTATTAATCCACTCACACATCCACCCTGAACCATCCATATTTTCTTTCGTGGTATTTCTTTTGCCTCAAATTTTTCTCTCTCTGTATTGTAGACTGACCTTCCTCCCTACCTATAGCATTTTTTTTGGGGGGGGGAGGTAGTTAAATCACTAGCAGGTGATATAAACACCACAACAGCCAAAACACCATCTTTTACATCAGTTTGCTTCAACAACCCCACCCCACAGAGAAGCATGAAAAATTAAACTTAGAACATAAAAAGAGCCCTGCTGGATCAGACCTGTGGTCCACTTAGTCCAGCCTTCTGTCTCAAACAAAGGCCGAACAGTCGCCCTAGAACAGTGATGGTGAACCTTTTAGAGACTGAGTGCCCAAACTGCAACCCCAAACCCACTTATTTATTGCAAAGTGCCAACACGGCAATTTAACCTGAATACTGAGGTTTTCGTTTTAGAAAAAAAAAAAACTCATACATTAACATCTTTTGTCTTAAAAGAAAAACACAGTAACAGAGCTTTCAATGATACAAACAACTTTTTATTGAAAGGTAAAAGTTTGCATTTGGCATGCTTTTGAACAATTAATGTGATTTTTGCTGTCCAATCTTGCGAACTCTGTTCTGGGGCGATGGCGTGCGTGCCCACAGAGAGGGCTCTGAGTGCCACCTCTGGCACGCGTCCCATAGATTCGCCACCACTGCCCTAGAAGGATGTTGCCTCAGAGCATTGATATTCAGAGGCATATTGTCTCTGAAAATGAAAGTTCCCTTTTACTTACCGTTGCTAGTGGCCATTGATGGACCTAGCCTCGGTGAATCTGGACATCCCTACATCCACTGGTGGTCGCTTCCACAATTTCGTTATGTGTTGAGTAAAGTACTTCCATTTACCTGTCTTGAATCTAGAAGAAGAAGAAGAAGAGATTGGATTTATACCCCGCCCTCCACTCACTTGGAGTCTCAGAGCGGCTTACAAACTCCTTTCCCTTCCCCTCCCCACAACAGACACCCTGTGAGGTAGGTGGGGCTGAGAGAGCTCTTTCCCAAGCTGTCCTTGAGGGAACAGCTGCTACAGAGCTATGGCTTGCCCAAGGTCATCCAGCCAGGTGCAAGTGGAGGAGTGGGGAATCAAATCCGGTTCTCCCAGATTAGAGTCCGCGCACTTAACCACGACACCAAACTGGCTCCCCTGTCTTGAATCTAGCGCCTATCAACTTCTTTGGGTATCTCCAGATTCTAGTATTATGAGGAGGGATACAAAAAAGTTCTTCCAATCCGCTTTCTCCACCCCATGCATAATATTATAAACTGCTCTCAGATCACCTTTTAGCCATTTTTTTTCTAAACTGAAAGGCCCTTTTAGCCTTTCCTCGAAGGAAAGGTACAAAGATACAACAACCAGACCTGCACACACTGTTGCAAATGAGGCTGCACCATAGCTCTGTAAAAGGCTATCAAAATGTGTGTTTTATTTTTAACACCCTTCCTAATGATCCCCAGCAAGGACTTTGGCTTTTCGCCACCCTCGCTCACCAAGTCCATGCTAGCTAAACAGTGCTGCCTCACATTTTTTTTTTAAAAAAAAAATGATATAAAATGTGCTGCTATTCTGTATATTGTTTCCTCAGCTCTGTCACCCAGAAACATGGAATTTTCTGCAGATGCCCTTGCTCTCTTCCTCTCTCATTCAATAACTGTGGAGAACTCATTCAGAGCACCTGCTTTCTAGGTCCTAGGTCTCTGTACCCTGGGCAAAGTGTAATGTTGAACTGAAATGGGAAAATGCATTTTTCAGATGTTGTCCTTTCCCATGATATGCACATTTCCCCTTTCTGCAATATTTCATTTCGATTTATGCTATTAAGTCTCAGCCAACTTATACTTAGGATTTTTTAGGCAAAAGTTTTTCAGAGGTGGTTTGCCATGGCCTGCCTCTGGTTGCAGCCACATGGCCACACGAGCGAGATAATCCGGAGGGGAACTGAGGCTTTTTTGCTCTGGAGCAATTTGCCCCGCAGTTGCATGATCGCACAGCTCCATGGACCTGCCGGGGCAAACCGCCACTGCGTGATCAGACGCAACTGCGGGTGAGTGGGATTTTTTTGTGTGTGGTGGGTTTCCTAGGTGCTTAAATGAGGGATTGATGAATCGCTGCAAGGGAGGAAGGGGGAATCGATGCTTTGCTTCTCCCCTCACAAGGGCTTTCAATGATGCACACATGGAGAAGGGGGGGGGGAACAGCATCACATCAGGATAGCATGCAATCACGCTATCCACGATGCCACACTTCTGCGCTGGCACGATCACACAGGAAAAGTCCGGCTGTGAGCCACAGCAAACCGTTTGATACTGGAGTTTCACTAGTAGTTTTTTTACTATGATTTCCCACTGGATCAAAATAGTTTGCAATGGCTTGACGATGGTTGTGGGACGCTTCCCAGATGTGCGGGTGTGATCGTGCCAGTTTGATCCGTTGATGAATCATCCCTCTAGCGTGGCAAATAGGTGCGTATGATCGTGCCCTCTATGTAGCAATCCTCGACTTTATTGGTGGTTTCCCATCCTATTATGAACCATGGCTAACCCTGCTTAGCTTCCAAGGTCCGATGAGATTGGGCTACCTTGTACTATCTAGGTCAGGACACAAAGTTTCCTACCCTTTTGTAAAAGAATTCAAAAACGTTTGGAAGAAACTTGTGAAGACAAGTAAATGGAAGGAACTAGACCAGTGTTCCCTCTTCCAGTTAGTCATGTGGATGGGGAGGTGGATTCGAAAGTGCATCTGAACAGGTATCCAAATTAAAAAAAAAAAAAAAGAGTATGAATAGAAGACATCCCCATCAGAAAGGAGATGTCTTACATACACACACACATTCACGCTGCATAACGTTGTATGGGAAATGCATCTGGATTGATTAAGAACATAAGAGAAACCATGTTGATTCCGGCCAATGGCCCATCCAGTTCAACAATCTGTGTCACACAGTGGCCAGAACCCCGGAGGCCCATGAGCCAGAATTCCAGAAGCCCTCCCACTGTTTTCCCCAAAGCACCAAGAATACAGAGCATCACTGCCCCAGACAGAATGTTCCATCTATACCTTGGGGCTAGCAGTCACTGATGGACCTCTGCTCCATATGTTTATCCATTCCCCTCTTGAAGCCATCCATGCTTGTAGCCGCCCCCACTTCTTGCGGCAGTGAATTCTATGTGATAATTACTCTTTGGGTGAAGAAGTATTTCCTTCTAACTATCCTAGCTAGTCAACTGTGTACCACTAGAACGGGATCAGGGTTAAAACTGTGCTGCAGAGCATCGGTGGGCAATGAAACAACCAGCACTGAGTCATAATTCAGGAAGCACCACCCAGTTGCTTCAGCAAAAGAGATACTTCCTTCCCCCAATTCACAGCAAGGCCAAAGGGAGGCAGATGTACCCACAAGGATCTTGCCTGCAGTCCTGAGATATTAAATTCCTCAGTAAATAAGTCTGATCAGCTGTGCCATCACATCCACTATGTGATCCGTAAGCGGGATGGCCATACTGTGAAGCAGTCCTAAGTATTATGATACAAGAATCAGCTTACCAGAGCTGTGGAATAGCATAGAGGAAAATGCTACAGAGCCACTATTCTCGGCTTTTGCTTTCCCCCTTTTGAAAGACTGCTTCTTGAATTTTTTTTTAAATCAGCCTTACAAAACATTGGCACTTGAAATGAGAATGTCCTTCTAATTCCTGGATCTCTCTAGATCTCAGATGGAAGCATAGGCATCAACTTCAGGGGGGCTGGGGAGCTGGACGCCCCCCCCCCCCCCGAACGTTTCCAGGAAGTGCTGAGCCTGCCCCGGAGACAATGGCCTGTGATGTCTCTGGCCCAGCCCCACCCCCCCACCCCAAAATTGGAAAGTCTACGCCCTTGGATGGAAGTACACACTCCCTCAGAAAAAATGGTAGATTGCTTGAGCTAGCAGTTATTTTTAGTGTTAACAAAACACAGACAGTAAAGAAGAAGAGGCAATTGCTTATGAATATTCCATAGAACTTAATAATGTGAATATTACCCTATAGGCACCCTGAGCTAACACGAACAACCCAATGAACCACACTTTCCTATTCAGGATGCAGGTGGGCCTTAAGATTAGGGATGGGCATGAAATGGCTGACAAACCAAAGTTCTTCACAAACTGTTCTGGGTTGCTCAGCTGTTTAAAGGGGCTTTCTTTAGTTCAGCTCAGAACCATTTGAACCCTGGCTTTCTGCTACCTACAGAAAGCAGCAGGGAACAGAATGCAGGAGTCATGAACCCCTACACACCAATTTGGTTTGTGGACCAACCTTCCAGTTCATATAGGCAGGGGTCCGTTGGAGCGGGAGCGCACAGGAGCGCAGCTCTGGGAGTGAGGAGCCCAGGGGGTGGGCACATGACCAAGCCCCACCCCCTCATTGGCTTCCCCGAGCAGTACAGAGGCCCAATGCCCCGGGGAAAGCCCTGCTAGTGTCTTTATTGTTTTTAATGTTTTGTTTTAATATTGATAATTTTATCATTGTTCCTTTTATGACTGTGTGCTGCTTTTCTAGAGACTTGTTCAAGGTGGCATCTAAATTTTCTAAGTATACCATTTTTTATCTGGGCACATGGCACATAAGTACTGGAGAAATTTCACCAACCCTTCAGCAGCTTCCACCCCATCAGTTTGGTGTAGTGGTCAGGAGTTGGACTCTAATCTGGGAGAACCGGGTTTGATTCCCCACTCCGTCACATGCAGCTGCTGGTGTGACCTTGGGCCAGTCACAAGTTCTCTCAGAGCTGTTCTCTCATGAGCAGTTCTCAAAAGACCTCTCTCAGCCCCACCTACCTCACAGGGTGTCTTGTTGTGGGGAGGGGAAGGGGAAGGGATGGGTGGTGCACATGTCCTGGGTATCTCAAGTCTACTTGAAACCTGGTGGTTTCAAGGAAGCAGGAAGAGAATGAGGGTGTGTTCTTTACGCTTCTTTTTATTGCACAAAGTATTTGATGGGGAAGGGAATGGAGGAAGAGCAGGTCAGTTTCACTCAGCTGTGGATTGGAGCCTGAGGGGTGGGTGTTGCCTTCTGACACACTTCCGGTATGTTAGGGGGTGTGGCATATGCAAATGAGTTATGCAAATGAGTCATGCTAATGAGCTCCTGCACCTCTTTTTCTACGAAAGGACCCCTGCATATAGGTTCATGGTTCACTTCCTGAATGATCAAAGTGGTGTTTTTGCCCACTTCCCACTGCATGGGGAGGAAGTACTCCTTGTATAATATATATTGCAATTAGGGAAACATAGATCGCAATGTATACTGCATTTGTGAAAAAAAAAGTGTTCAAAATGAACGTTCACACAAATCGAGTTCAAAAGTTTGCAGTGGGTAGTCAGAGGATGCAAAATAAAACAGAACAATGGGGCAAATGTGGAGTGGGCATTTTAGTTAATTAATTAATCTATTTATTTATTTCTAGTTTGCCTTTCTCACAGGGGCTCACGGCAGATTCTGCAGAGTGAGTCAGGAAAATCAATCAGGTGGGACATTCCATTACCAATGCATTAAGATTTTATGAGTCTGGAACCACCAGAAACTGCTGAAGCGCAGCATAAGTATTCATATGACACATTAAGCAGTACAGAGATTACAAACATAGGATCCTACTTGCAATAAACTATACAGCATAGTATATACCACAGCCCCTAATAATTTATCCAAGCAAGTGTGTGTCAGAATCTGGGAATCTGACAATCGCTTGCTTGTTCTAAGACTGCCTTAATGTTACTTTCGATTCCTTTGTGCCCTGCAATCACCCAAATGGTTTATTGCTTGCCTTGAAGTAGAAATGCTACCCTGTTTAGTGTTACTTTTCTCCGGGAGGATGGCCTCTCGCATTCCTATGCGTCACATAAACAACTGTGCCTGTCTTGTCCGGTTCCCTCCCCCTCTTCTGGGTGACTCTGTGTGTGTTATCAGAGTGGGTACAACCTTGGAAGTTATTTTATTGTCTCTGGCCAAATGTTATGCCTAGTGTTCGCACATCTGGGTCACTCAGGCCAAGAAGGGATTTTTTACAACTTTCCCACCTTTGGTGGGAACAAAAGGTCGCCATTTCCTTCCCGCTTCTTTTGTAGGTATTCTGATTGGATGTTTATGCATAAGCACCTCTGCATGAAGGTATATTAACCCAGGTCATCTTTATTCTGTATTTCTAACAAACATTGAGTCCCTGTTCCAGTATTAGAAATAAAGAACTCTGTTTAACTACAAAGGTCTGATCTTTTGCTGATAGTACAGAAGCCTCACAATGTGTAGAGCCATTCTGTATAGTGCAACTCTGTTACTGTTGCAGAAAAGCCCTCTTGAATAGTTCAGTTTTGCATTGTTTGCAGAAAGCCAGGAGTGTGGGAGCCTTCCAGAACTTCTCCGGCAGGCCATTCCATAAGATGGGAGCCACAACAGAGTGCGAGAATGGGCCAAGAGATATAGTCCACGACAGGTCTCCTTAAGTAGAAAGTCCTTTATTTGTAGAAAAGATCATGTTGGTCAAACACTTTGCCTGTTAGTAATGCCCAAGTCTAGTAATGCCATTACAATTATACGTGATATGAAATATGGCCTGCCTACCATCTACCAATCGATAGAGAGAATGACTGGCACCCAAATACACTGGCCCAATGTTCCCAAGGAAAGCGTGGCAAAATAGGTTCTCAGGGGAAAATGCTGTTGAGGATTTTTGGAGAAAACGTTCCCAGAGGAAACGAAGCAAAAGGAACACATAACACCTGTGATTCATGTAACACATAACAGGAGGCTCTCTTGTTCAAGGTCGTTAGCCAAGGAATAGCCAGCTAGAGATAAGAGGGGAAGGAAAGCAAATGAGTAATGAGCATGCACAAAGCAAAGCAAGCAAGCAAGACTCGCATTCCCAAGGTGGGAGTTGGGATACCGATGCTATCTCCCGGGCGGGACCTAAAGGGTTGAAAGAAGCCTTGGAACACAAAGCAATGTTATTAGATCATCCAACCTGAGGGTAAAACAACCAGTATTGATGCATGTAACTTAGCAACCTTACTGACTATGGCAGAGCTATCTGACACAGAGAAAGGATGTGTATTGGCAGTTGTACAGTACAGGCAATACCCAGTCAATATACAGTCAAAGAACACAAGAAGAGCCCTGCTGGATCAGACCAATAGTCCATCTAGTCCAGCATCCTTTCTCAGCCAGTGGCCAACCAGTTCCTCTGGATGGCCGACAACAGGGCATGGAGGCTGAGGCCTTCCCCTGAGGTTGCCTCCTGGCTCTGGGATTCAAATATGGAAATTCTGAATGTGGAGATTCCCCTCAGTCACCATGGCTAATAGCCACTGATAGCCTTACCCTCCAAAGGTCTGCCTCCAGACCCACCTGACCTTCATTATCTTTGCATCATTCCCTTTAGCATCTTCTAAACTATCTGTCTTCTCTGCCATCATTCTGTACCTTCATCTCCCATCACACCACATTTTGGTTTGTTTTAAAGTTAGTGCACTGTATACCTGCCACATTGAAATACACATCTCTACTGCCTCCAGACTTCTGATGCCAACTTCATTTAAATGTGGCATGGATCTGAAAAGTGTCTCTCTGTGTGTGTGTGGGGGAGTTCTCTAGGTTTTGGTCACCTTAAGCAGCCTTTAAACCTGTGAAGAGATGACCTGTGTTTTGCTCATTATGTCTGCTTTCAGAATGATTCACACATTATTCCTACATATTCACACAATGTTCCTACATAGAAGATTACTCAGGGTTGTGTTTATAAAGCAGGATGTATATGAAAGCATGTGTAGATAGACAGATAGTCAGACAGAGAGAGAGCACATGCTTTTATGTACATCTTACTTTAAGATAGTTACAGATAGATGATAGATAGACAGATGGAGAGACAGATAGACATAGACACCCATAAACTGACAAATGCTTTTTGAAGCGAACTAACTGAGAAGCCACTCTGAGAAACATTTCACTTCTCTTGGAGGTGTCCCTGAAAACACAATCAGCATGTGGCTTTTTTCTCCACTGTTTTTGTGCAATTAGTGTTTAAATTATGGGTTTGTGAAGTATTTAAAAAAAAACTTCAATGCAAAACATATTCTATTTTATTAAGGGACATAATTAGGGAGAGGTTGCTGTAAAAATGTAACATAAAGCGAGAGCCATTAATTCTCTGCTCCCCTCACCTCAAGTTGATTAGCACAAATTGAATTTCATGCTAGTCAGCCCGGGCACTTAACAGGCAATAAAAAGAATCCTGAATTTCAAAAGAGATTGTGGTAAAACACACACACACACACACACACACACACACAAAGCCCTCTTTGTGACAGCATAAAAACCATGGGCATGTTACAGCAGCTATCAGTGGCACATCAGAGACTCCTGCTGGGTGTCTTTCGGCAAATGCCACACAATGCAACAGACTTCTGTTTTGTCTCAAACATCAATACGCCCATCACTTAATGCCACATCAAGGTAGCATTTCATGATGGGGGCAAGTCATATTTCGGTGGCTGACATCTTATGTGCTTCTGTCAGTCAAATAAAGAATGCTGCTCTGTTGAAACAAAGGGAATGAATTAATGGGGAGGGGGGGCAATTTGTGGAGGACTTTACTTGAGGTCGATGCAAAAGACTCATGTCATGCTTCTGTTTAACAAGGAAAACATAGAAAAGCCTATCCCAAATGCACACACTCGCTAAAGCACTGCTGATGAAGCATCTTGGAGACAGTTCCATGTTCTGTTCCCCAGAATCTCCAGTGGGGGGGGGACAAACAAACAGGTCAGAGCTGATGTGGGAGATGACTTCCTGAGACCCCAGCATTCTGCCCAGCGGAGACCCAAAGTAGCTCACACCGGCTCCTCTCCTCCATTTTATCCTCACAACAATTTCAGTAAGTTAGGCTAAGAGTGTGTCGCCAGCCCAAGGTCATCTAGAAAGCTTTCATGACAGAGCGGGGATTCCAACCTGGGCTGCCCTAGATCCTAATGTGACGCTCGAACCACTACACCACACCAGTAAGACAGCCAGCGTGGTGCCGTGGTTAAGAGTGATGGACTCTGGCCCAGAGAACTGGGTTTGATTTCACAGTCCTCCTCCTCAAGAAGCCAGCTGGGAAACCTTGGGTCAGTCACAGCTCTTTCAGATCCCTCTCAGCCACCCCCCTCCAAATAAGTCTAGCTCGCCACCTAGTGGTGCATGATGCTAATGAGCTAGAACTTAAGGCTGCCAGACAGTCTTCAGAGCTTCTGGCCATACGACATACAATGCCGTTCGATAATTATTATTATAAATTATTATCACACAAGTGCCAAGACAGTATAAGGAAGCTTTGTGTGTGTTCATCTTCACTATGACTGCTTGGATTTTATGGATGATGTACTGATTATTGCTATGAATTCTGACCTTCAGTCAGCATTGGTGTCCTGTATTTCCACACAGCAGAGGATGACAACTTTGGATCCGGCATAGCCTTTCTATGTGACACTGGGAGGCTTTTCATATTACCTGATTCATACAGCCATGTACAAAACGATGCTTTTTTTAAAAAAAATGTGAGAATGGGGATGCAGACAAAGCTGGAACTCAAAGCTTTGTTCATGTGGTAACTTGACTTGCTGATAGTGTGACAGAGCCATCACTGTCCGTCAGCCTAAGATTTTGCAAGGGCTCTCCAACAGATCTCGGAGAACTTGGCAAAATGGATTGCTTTTAATCATATCATATGGATGGGAGACAGGAGACAGATACCTCAGGGAAGTCATACATGGATGCCTGCCGCCTCATCCAAAGGCCTGGTGGAACAGCACCATCTTGCAGGCCCTGCGGAATTGAAGAAGATCCGACAGGGCCCTGATCTCAATGGGGAGCATGTTCTACTATGCAGGGTCCAGGACAGAAAAAGCCCTGCCCCTGATCGAGGCAAGACAGATGTCCTTTGGGTCAGGGATCACCAGGAGATGTTGATCCATAGAGCATTAACACACACCGGGGTATATATGGGAAGAGGCAGTCCCTCAAATATGTTGGTCACAAGTCGTGTAAGGCTTTGTTTGTTCATCTGCATCATGACTGCTTGGAAGCCCAGGATTATGTACTGAGTCCAATGCTCCCTCTAAGCTTGTGAGCAAAAATTCTACTTTGTGAGCTACTGGCATTAAAGTTGTGAGCAGGTGCATCAATGAGTTTGCTCGGGAGCCATTCTTCATGAGCTAGGACAGAAATGTCTAAGCTCATGAAGAATGGCTCCAAAGCAAACTCAGAAGCTAAAAAGCTGTGAGCTAGCTCATGCTAACTCAGTTTAGGGGGAACAGTGACTGAGTCCCTATGGATTCTGACCTTCAGTCAGCATTGGTGCTACACTGATGTTGCCACCACACCTGACAAGGGTCCATTTGGAGGGGGGGGGGGAGAGTAGGAACAAATTCTTTTATGGCCATGCAAAAAAACCATCCATCAATCCATCCATAGGGGTGTGTATGGACAGCACTGTGTGAGAGTTCTGCTCAAAGTAGTCAAGGATCAGATCTTGGTTGGTTAACCAAAGTTCTTTATTTCCAATCTCTACATTAGTACAGCTTCTCGGATTATTGTCAGAGATGAGACAGATAATACAAGCAGGTCTATTATACCATTCCAAGGAGTTTGAATTACCCATAGGTAGCCAATCACTATAGGGGAAAATTGGCGGGCAAAGAAGAGTTCTGGCCGTTTGGTTCTCACAGGAAAGAGAGTGAGGTGTCAAGCTGTAAATTTCCTTTCCCAAACCAGACCCCTCAGATGTTACCAGTTCACATAACAATCAATGGCCTCAAGGCTTTTGCATGTGATAAGAGATGAGAGGTATCCTCCCTTGAAGTCTCAGCCGGGGCAGCTGGAATGCGGAGGCAGGGATGTGAGAGGCCTCCTTGTTCTCATACATTATCGATGTCACCCTCCCGCTTCAATTGCTACAATCTCCCAGTCTGGGCAAGCAGTAGAACAGTAGTACATAACAGTTACAAGCACAGAATTAAACATAGGGCAACATAAAGGGTACAGGCATGATTACCATGATGTCTGAATCAGCAGATTCTGACACACTGGTGCCAAAATCCAATACAGATTAGATGACTCCAGTATAATGTATAGTTGGCCTAATAGGAGACAATCAGAGCTAGTAGAATTAGCTGGTATTACTGCAGAATCAGAGTTGAAAGGGACCTAGGGGCTGTTACACATCACATGGACAAGCAATGTCTCCAAGGATTAGAAATTCCTAGAGATGTTTGCAGCTATTATTTACAGATTTTCCCCCCTTCTATATGGTTCCATTTATAAGCTTTTTATTATGATTTCTGATAAACATCTGCTGTAGGCAATGG
Organism: Lepidodactylus listeri; assembly: GCA_029233225.1. Classification (NCBI taxonomy): domain Eukaryota; kingdom Metazoa; phylum Chordata; class Lepidosauria; order Squamata; family Gekkonidae; genus Lepidodactylus; species Lepidodactylus listeri. Next base: position 113,924,125 of record JARCFY010000006.1, read on the forward strand.
AATGCTGGACTAGATGGATCTTTATGTTATAAGGCTAGTAATGACAACAGCAATAGCAAATGACAAACCAAAGAATAATAATATCTCCATCTCTGGCCTCCAAGATGCTCAGAGCAGCCTCCATTAACTTGACCCGCATAACCACACAATCCCAAGGCATTGTTTTGGGATCTTGATGCAGTCATTTAAACACCTGTAAGGTAAATGAGTTGCCAGTTTGATCTGCTGTCGATGTTCACCTGGACATATTCTGCATTACCCGACTCTGTCTTGAAAACCAATGAGTTTGCCACGTTGCCTTTGAGCAAACATACACGCTCCCACCTGTTGAAAAATCCAGTGAGTTATAACAAAATTAAGTTCCCAAAACTTCCATCTATGAGGTGGGGAGAGAGATTACAGTCTTGTGTGATACACTAGTCATTGAGTCACAGCCCACTAATGGCAACCCTGTGGGGTTGTCAAGTCAAGAGACATTCAGAGGTGGTTCACCATTGCCTGCCTCTTGGTAGCAACGATGGACAACCTTGGTGGTCTCCCATCCAAGTACTAATGAGGGCAACTCCTGCTTAGCTCCTGAGATCTGACCAGGTCAGGGGCAAAGGTAAATTGTGCCGTTGAGTCACAACCAACTCATGGCAACCCCCATGAAGTCCCACCTCATGGGGTTTTCAAGGCAATAGAGATGCTTTGCTCCTTGCCTTCCTCTGAACATCAACCAAAGTCCTCCTGGATGTTAGTAGTATCCTGCACTGAAGTGCTTTTCTTAAAGCAAGCAAACAAAATAAAGATATTTTCAGTGCAATCCCAAGAAGGGATGCACCTTTCTAAGTCCAGTGACTTCAATAAACTGTACTTAGAAGAAGAAGAAGAAGAGATTGGATTTATACCCCGCCCTCCACTCCCCAAGGGAGTCTCAGAGCGGCTTACAAACTCCTTTTCCCTTCCCCTCCCCACAACAGATACCCTGTGAGGTAGGTGGGGCTGAGAGAGCTCTTTCCCAAGCTGTCCTTGAGGGAACAGCTGGTACAGAGCTATGGTTTGCCCAAGGTCATCCAGCCAGGTGCAAGTGGAGGAGTGGGGAATCAAACCCTGTTCTCCCAGATTAGAGACCGCACACTTAACCACTACACCAGACTGGCTCTCTTGGTAGGATCCTCTCTTAGGAGGATACGGTAAGACAGCAAACTAAGATGACACAGAACTGAAAACGACAGACTTGCAGTAGATTCACTGAACTCAATAGGAGTCCACCTAATAGGTCCACCTGGTGCTCAATGAATGCCTAAAGACAAATTTTCAAAGTTGTCCTGGCCAGAAGCAAGGCCATTTCAACAAAACATTACTGCTTCTATTTACCAAGACTACAGAAATCTTCTGAAAATGTGGGCAAAAGTGGTTCAATTAAAAAATGCTCACTGTTCAGTACCTTGGAGAGTGATTCTCATTTTAGATGCTGAAAAACCTGCAGGTTTGGTCTTGGGTTTCTGTATTTGAAAAAAAAATGTTGGGTGGGGGTAGAAGACAGCATTGTGAAAAAAGGGAGGGGGAGGAAAGAATTAAAGCACAAATAAATTCAAGTTCTACTCTACCGGAATACACAGAAGGGGTGGAATAGGGATGCCAGCCTCCAGGTGGGACCTGGGGATCCCCTGGAATTATAGCTCATTCCCAGACTACAGAGATCAGTTCCCCTGGAGAAATTGGATGTATGTAGTGTTGAGGAAGAGTGATATTCCATAGATGTTTAACATATGCACAGTCATTCCCAGATCTACCTCTTTTTTATTGATTTGGGGGATGTGACATGCTAACAGGCATGTGGTAGTCAAATTGGAAAGAGTCCATATTGTAATGCTGGTTTGCCAGATTTGGACATCATTAGCCATGGAGGTCCCTTTGAAGACAGTTTGGAAACTTAAATTAGTGCAAAATGTGTTGGCAAGTGTGCTGATTAGTGCAAATTATGGGGTATTGTCTCAGCAGTGCTAAAGGATCTATGCTGGCTGGTTCTGGGTTACAAGTAGGTCAGGTTGTCACCCTCATCTCATTTAAATTCTCTAGAGAGCTATCACCATTCCCTCCTCTCAGGTCTTCTCTCCAACATCTGCAGACAGTGTAGATCAACCCCCCCCCCCCCAATAACAGGCCCTCATTTAGAGTTGTTGGGGTTGGGGACTCATGCTATATTCCATTCACATGATGCCACCACTTATTCATACCCGGTATGGATATATACACACTCTCTGAGAAATTAATGTGAGTGTGTATTTCTTTTGTTGAGACACAAAGCCCACAGGGTTAAACAAACAAGGAGTTAATTTTTATTTATGGCTTGAACATAACACTGAAGAAAGTAAGATAGCGGTAACAATGTTTCTTTTCTCTTGAACTTTTGAACTGTTTCCCTATTCCAGTATCTTGGATATTGTGTTACAGATTGACTCTTTTTAGTCAGCTGGTTCTAAAGCTGATCTTAGCCTCAGCTTCATTCAATCAGACATCTTGTTTTTTGCTCTCAACTCCCTACCTGCCAACTCCCATCTGCTCACTTAACTCTTATTTTTCCAACTGTCTCTCTCAATGTTGTCAGCTCTCAATGGTTGCTCTTAGGGAAAGGTGGAACCTAACCCATCTGTCATACAGGGCCTTTGTCAATTTAGCACCTCAGCTGTGGAACACCTTCTTATTAGGCTGGTAGTGACCATTTTACATTTTCAATACAAGCTAAATACCCTTTTATTTTCCTAGGCTTCTGGGAGGATTTTTGTTGTTTGTTTGTTTGTTTGCTTTACCTCTTTATGCTTTTTTTTGCTGCCTTGGTTTTTAATAGTTTTGTACTATTGCCAGTACTTACCACTTGCATCTTATGAACAAGTTCCATGCACTCTAGATAGTATCTGCTGCAGAACTCCACTAAAACTTCAATTTGCCCACGATCAGTGGGTTCCGATGAGCTCTTGCACGAACTGAAGTGTTAGCAGAAAAGGGAGTGTGACCACAGCAGTGACTATCTAGCATACAAGGAATCTGTCTATATAATAATTCTCTGATGGTGGTGGCACTCTCTAGATCATTCCACACACCACCCCAGCCTTTGATCCCCTGGCCTGTCAATCAGAAGCTGTCCCTATCCACTGGCTGTGAATACTCGCATGCCATTGGCTGGGTCTGCTCCTCTTCCCCGCCCACTCCTTCGGCCTCTATGCCCTGTCAGAATTCCTGGCAGACGGTTTTTTGCTCTTGACAAAGGCACTTCTCCAGCTTCCTTCCTGTGGGGGGATTAACTGTTACCTCAGCGGATGTTGGTAGGTGAAACAAAATGACAGTTACCTGTGTTTATAAAATGGCTACTGCCTGTGGTTTGTTTAAAATGTTCCCCCATAAGGTTCAACTGTTACCTCAGCGGCTGTTAGTAGGTGAAACAAAATGGCAGCTACCTGTGTTTATAAGAGGGGTTTCAGAGCAAAGTAGGTTGATGCTAGGCTGGGAAGGAGATGGGGTTGCCAACTCCAGGTGGGGAATTCCTGTAGATTTGAGGGGTAGAGCCTGGAGAGGGTGAGGTTTGAGGAGAGGTGGGGGCTCAGACATGTACAATGCCATAGACTCTGCCCTCCAAATCACCTATTCCCTCTTGGGGAACTACTGCTACCAATCTCCAGGTGAGGGCAGGAGATCACTCAGAATTACATCTGCTCTTCAGGTAGCAGAGATCAGTTCCCCTGGAGAAAATGGTGTACTCTGTGTCATTATACCCTGCTGAGGTTGCCACAGCAAATTAATGCTGAGTGCCCAAGGCCTTGACACTCTCCAAGAGCCTCTTTCTAGAGCCCATTGTATTTATTCCCACAAGAGGCCTTATTCCTAGTTCAATCATAAGTCCAAATCCTATGTTATTAATGCTACTGTTAAACTACCTCTGCTCATCCTTTGCCAAGAACATCCCATGGATGGGGTCACCATGAATTGGTTGAGACTCAACCGCACATTCTTTTTCTTGTTGTCATTATGGTGCCATTTTTTTTGTGTGCTATTTTTATAAAAACTGAAGGAAAGCCCGGCTCAATCAGACTAGTGGTCCATCGAGTCCAGCATCCAGTTTTACAGTGGCTCTAGAGTGCCAGCAAACTGGGCATGAAGACCAAGACCCTCTCCTTATATGTCCTCCTAGCACTGGCATTCAGAGGTTTACTTCCTCTGAATATGGAGGTTCCCTTTCCTCATTATCACTGGCAGTCATTGATAAAGTCGTCCTCCGTGAATCTGTCTAACCTCTGTGAATCTTCCAACCTCCAGGTGTTGGTTGGATATCCCCTGGGATTACAAGTGATCTCCAGGCAACAGAGAGCAGTTCATGTGGAGAAAATGGCTGCTTTGGAAAGTGGACTCCATGGCATTATACCCCATTGAAGATCTTCCCTTCCCCATAGCCTGCCCTCCTCAAGCTCCATCTCCATAAGGAAGAACTCTCTCGTGCCTTGTGTGGGATAAGCATGTGTATTATGTGCTGTCAAGTCACTTCGGACATGGCAACCCCATGAATTAATGACCTCCGAAAACATCCTTAACAGCCTTGCTCAGGTCTTGCAGACTGAAGGCCGTGGCCATGGCACAAGTAACAGCCACTAAACCAGCCTCAGTGCACGACAGAAGAAGGTACCCTGTTCAATTCTGAAGGCTTTCTTTATTTCATAAAGGAAGATGGTAGAGAGCAACCCACATCCTGCAGGTTCGATTTGGACTTGGGCTTAGCCAGCTGCATCTTTTATTTGCAAAGGATCAGACCAGCTTAGCTAAGTCAAGAGCCCAGCGTGGACTCCAGCAGGGTCCAGAATACATCAACAAGTTCACAATAGAGTCTCAATCCTTTACCCACCCCTGTTAGACTGCGATATCCTTATCTTTCCAATATGGTGTCCAAAAATAAGTGCTGCTGCATCAGCAAAGATAACGTAATTCCAGGTACCAGGAATACTGAAATATACAGGGTTTTTCCCCCTCAGGATGCTTCAAAAAGCAGTATTCTATGCACCAGGGAAGGAGGGAGGGAGAGACTGGGCAATTCTGCATCTGACATTCGCTCCACATTATCTCAACATGGAAGAAAAGGTGTGTTCAAAATCACATTCAGTACCCCTGGGCAATGCCGTACTAACTGCAAAATCATCCCTAAATGACCATAAATCTATGCAGAAGATACCATCAAATCCATTGATCAAAGAAAGTGAAAGCAGCATGCAAAGCAAGGGGGATTTTCTGTTCCAGTGTGGGTTTGCTAAAACAACGGAGGGAAAAGCCAGTGCAGAATCGCCCCTAATACATTCCTCAGTTTGGGCACTGCCTCAAGTAGGAGCCTCAGCTAGGTCATGAACAGAAGGGAGAAAGAGAGGATTTCTACTGAGGAACTGGTGATAACAGGGACAGGGTTTTTTTATCTCAGGACAGGCGAGAGAGGGTGTGACCCATTCACAATATCCACACCCTAAAACAGATTAAATGAGCAATATCACTCATTGCAGGCTTTGGCTAGCTGCTGTTTATCTCCTGAGCAATGCACAATTTTTGATTGCTTTCATTGTACTTTGGTTGAAAAAAAAAACAGATTTATTTCCTTTTCATTCTTTATTGCATTAGTTTGTTTGTTTTTTCCCCCCAACCCTTTTGGTTTCCTTTATATCTCTTCCAGCGTCAGCAGGTGGCATTTGGCTGAGCCAGAAAGGCAGACAGTTAGCTGGCAGACAAGCAGCGCTCTCTCTCTCTCTCTCTCTCTCTCTCTCTCTCTGTCACTTTCAACTCTGCCTTTGTGTACCTGGGGAATCTGGTCTGCAGGGAGTTAGGAATGATAGGAAAGCAACCTGAGTTTTACTGTTAAGGGATTTCCCATTTAAACCAAATGAACCAAATGAACTTCTCTGGGAGAGAAGAGAACTCACTTCAAGGCTTTCCTGCCAGCGCAGGCCATTTTATTTCAGGATGAATTCATTCGGACACCAGCCCACTCACCAACAAGCTGGCATCCTGAGTACACATCGGCAGTGTTTCCCCTAAGCTGAGTTAGTGTGAGCTAGCTCACAGTTCTTTAGCCTCCGGCACACACATTTTCGCCTTGGCTCAGGAAGGATGGCTCCAGAGCAAACTAATTTATGCAGGAGCCCCATCACTCTCTCACAACTTCAATGCCAGCAGCTCAGAAACTGGAATTTTAGCTCACAAGTCTCCACAGCTTAGAGGGCGCATTGCACACAGGGTAAAGTGGGCAAAAGTTTAGGACCTAGAATTTCAAAGAAAGTGCATCAATTCTATTCCCAAGCATAATTCTCTCTATCCTCTGTTTGGAATGCCTTCTCCAGTCCAAAAAGAAAAACAAATCTTAAAACTCTTGCCTGGGAGGTATCATGGAACCAACCATTGACTGAGATAATGCTGCGCAGGGAACAGAGGTCAAAAGAACAGATCCACTGTGGGGGGAGTCAGGCAGGAAAGCGACCTTTCTAAAATTTGGCAAACCAGCATTGTCTCATAATTTAAAAACTATTACAAGGCATGAAAAATTCCTTACCATTCATGCTTGACAAGGGGCACTGAGGGGATGGTGCCTTGACCATGTCTAGAGCAGAAACCAAGGAGCGGAGGGCTGGACCGGGAGAGAAGAGTAGAATGACGGAAGAGCAGGAAGAAAGGAGAAAGGTAATAAATAGCATTAGTTTGTTAATTTCTCGCTTTGTCCCTTCACTTTTGTTTCTTAATAAATAATAAACGGGCTTTGTCCAATAGTGTCATTATCTAGGTATATATAAAAGGCTAGCCGCATTCCTAACGACTCATCTTCTCCCTGACTGGGCCCAACCTTTCAAGGTAATTTGCATATGTGAGCTGATTGGACCTCACTCCATTCCATATATCAACCCCCCCATAGCCAGTTGGAACACAGAGGTCATTTGCATATGACGCCTGATTGGCCCTCACTTCCAACATTCGAAACCATTCACTGCTGCTGCTGCTGGGAAGAAGAAGAAGAAGAAGAAGAAGAAGAAGAAGAGATTGGATTTATATCCCGCCCTTCACTCACTTGGAGTCTCAGAGCGGCTTACAAACTCCTTTCCCCTCCCCTCCCCACAACAGACACCCTGTGAGGTGGGTGGGGCTGAGAGAGCTGTGAGACAACTGTCCTTGAGAGAACAGCTGGTACAGAGCTATGGCTTGCCCAAGGTCATCCAGCAGGTGCAAGTGGAGGAGTGGGGAATCAAACCTGGTTCTCCCAGATTAGAGTCCACGCACTTAACCACTACACCAAACTGGGAGTCACTGAATGTGTCCTGAGGAAAAATGCATCTCTCAGTCTTCTCCTAAACATTCGCTGGGGATGCCAATCTCCCTGTGTGGCCTGGAGATCTTCAGGAAATTACCATGTTCCTCAGCCACAGGACATTGTTTCCCCTACAGAAAATTTCCCAGCTATTACAATTGATCTCCAGATGACCAAAATCAGTTCTCCAGGAGACAATGGCTGCTTTGGGCAGGGGACTCTATGGCATTATACCCTGCTGAGGTCCCACCACACGCCAGACCCTGCCCTCCCCAGGCTGTACCCCTCAAATCTACAGGTATTTCCCAAACCAGAGTTGGCAACCCTTTACCTAGCTACAGAACCACTTTCCAGACCCTTGGAACCCAAAAGACATGGCATGGGAGGAGGAGGTGTTTTTCTACCTTAGCTGCCACTGCAGAGCCCCAAATCAGCATCAGTCAGGGGTGGAGGGAACCATACCTGTTACCATGAGGCTCTCCTCCCATACTCCCCACTTGGGGCAGCAAAATGACTTGAGACAGCCCTGCCTTATCACTCAGCAGAAAAAAATAAACATGGCTTGCCTCTGCTATTCCCTCTGCCGCCCCACCAGCCACAGGCGGGACACTTGCCTGGAGCTTCCTTCTAGAGCCCATTGTATTTCTTACTCCTAGTTAATATATAATTCCTCAGACATGTCAGGTGTTCTGGCAATAGAGGATAGAGGGAATTATGCAGATTCTCCAAAAGGCATTGGGAGATTAAAGTAGGGGAATGAAGATGGAGGTGAGGGGGGCAAGGTCATCTCTTGTCTTTTCCCCTTCCACTTCCTCCCCCAAATTCCATTCTGGGAACACCGTTTCCCAGAACGCCTGACGTGGCTGGGGAATTATATATTAATAATGACACTATTGGAAGAAACCCAGTCATTCTTAATTTAGGAGCAATAGTTCCCAGAATGCCTGACAATACTGGTGAATGACAGAGTTTCTGCTTGCCTCTATCCCTACTTTGCCTGGGGCCCGGAGTTTTTGCTTCAAAGTCTGCCCCTGGCATTGTCTGTCGGTTCTTTTCTCTCCCCCCACCTGATTGAGGAAATCTTTAAAGCTCTCAGTGGCCTAGGTTCTGTGCACTTAAGGGAATATCTCCTCCTGGAGCATTAAAAACCCAAGAACACATGGTCAGATTCATGGCATCCTAAAACAACAGCAGGCAATTGTAAATGGCATCATAGCCCAAGCCTATAAAAACCAGATTAGAGGGAAGATACAGCCGTACTTACAGGCGCTCAAAGGAAGATCAGAGAAAACGTGTCATTAAGCTAATATGAAGCTACGGGTTAGAGAATATGTTATGAAAGGCATTCAGTAAGTCAAATGTATTGATCAGAGGAGCTCGAAAAGCCACTTTTTAAAAACCAAATCCTACAAATCCCTGCAATTTATGGCCTACAAGATTCCAGCGGTAGATAACGATTTGTCACAAATGTCCATATTTGCAATACGGAATGTCCTATCGATGCTCCAGAATTTTGGCTCCGCAGAGGACTGTCGACACTTTAGAAACAAGTGACTATAAATCAAAACCACAAAGCTGTCCTTCAGAATATTAATCCCCAAAGTGAAAATGTGGCAGAGGAAACCGAGAAATATATGAAAATGAAGCCCTGGCAAATTCTGATAAAAAACAGCAGTGTCCCATAGGGTTGCCAGTTCCCCCTGGCCAACAGCAGGGGATGGGGGTGGTAGGGTTGCTAGCTCTTGGTTGGGAAACTCCTGGAGATTTGGATATGGAGCCTGGGGAGGACAGGGATCGCAGTGGGGTACAATGCCATAGAATCCACCCTCCAAAGCATCCATTTCCTCCAGGGGAACTGATCTCTGTAGTCCAGGGATGAGCTGTAATTCTGGGGGAACCCCAGGTCCACCTGGAGGCTGGCATCTTTAGTGTCCCAAGACATAAAGAGCATAAAGTGAGTTCACAAGAAACTGAGACTGTTCAGGATCCCTTGTCTTTAAATTGTGTGTATGTGAAAAGTGTCGTCAAGTTGCGGCCAACTTATGGTGACCCCATAGGGTTTTCAGGGCAAGAAAGGTGGTTTGCCATTTTCTGCCTCTCCCATAGCACCCCTGGACTTCCTTGGCGATCTCCCATTCAAATACTAACCCAGGCTGATGCTGTTTGGCTTCTGAGATCAGACAAGATCAGCCTTGCCTGGGCCATCCAGGTCACGGCGGTCTTTAAATTAAGAGCTGGAAACTAGCAAAACAGATTCTGCCTCCGTTTAGATCTAGGCTGAGGACAGACTGGCAATCTGGCCTGGGATAGGTCTGCATGGGAAGCAGGGGAAGGGAGCCTGTTCAGACATGCGCAGCTGTCCCTCGGCTCCCTTCCGCACTTACCCACTTTGAAGCCGGTTTTCTTGCGCTTTAGAAGGACACCGGGAGAAACCGGTGTCCGGAGGCCATCTTGCACTTGCCTCCTGCTTCCAGGCAGTGTGAACTGGAAGAAGGTGGGAGGCAAGCGGAGGCGGCAGTGCGAGCGCAGCATTTTGCCAGTTTGCGCATGAGTGCTCATGCGCACATGCACAAATTGCCGAAACAGCCCTATCACAAGCTGCGGAGGCCGGCCCACCTGGGGCCACTCCGCAGCAGTCTGAACGCTCCGTAACGGCATCCTTGCGCAATACCCTGGCCAATGTGGACAGCCAGCCCCAGGGGATTTTTCCCCCGCAGCTTTTGCCTCCGGATTTATCCCACTCCAGATTGCCAGTCTGTCCTCAGCCCTAGTCAGATCAACTGAAATCACATGAATGTACAAGACTGCTTTATACTTAGCACAACTTTTTTTTCTGGCATGAGGAATCCAAGGTCCTGACCGCAGTTCTTTCCTAGTCCTGCTAGCTGGTGTTGTTGGGGATTCCAAATGGGAATCTTTTGCAGACAAAGAATCAAATCCTCTTTCATGTAATAATACCTGGGTGACCCCTGCACAGCACACCACAAGATGTATACTAGACTAGACACCCAGTGAACCACTGCAAACATCAGCACTGCAAACATCAGCCATATTTTCCTTGGGTCATGTTCTGTTTGGCTCTACGTATTAACTTGCTGTGCCATCAACATCCTTTTAGTTATTGTTCCCATTTCTCATGCCACTCTTAGACTGCAAGAGAATTTGAAATAGCACCGATGCAAGTCTGCCTGCCTACAAAATACATCTGTCAGAGCACGTACAATTGCAGGCTGTTATTCCTAGGGATGGGCACAGACCGGGAAAATGCCGTTCATGTTGGTTTGTGGTTCGTGGCCAGTTTGGTTTTTTGCCTACAAACCCCATTTAAAGTCCCTTTAAACGGGGAGGACCACAGTCTCTTTAAACAAGGTTCGAAGAAAGCCCTCAAAACAGCTAAATGACAGAGAGCAACCTGCTCCCTGCCGCTCAGCTGTTCCAGGCTGTCTTCTACAGACAAGGGATTGTCATCTGTTTTTGCGGCTTTCGCACGGAACAGAAAGGAAACTCACAGGGAACTTGGAGTCCCTTTGAACCCCTGCTTTCGGCTCTATCCACGAACCATCATGAACTGCTTTAAAAGTTTGTGGAAGTTCATGATGGCAGAGTCGTCACAAATTTTGGGTTGTGGACCACGAACAGGGCACAATCTGTGACAGATTCTGCTTTGTGGTTTGGTTTGTGCCCATCCCTAGTTATTTTCACCCCCCTAAGCAGGACACCTCTGCTACTATGGATTCCTATAACCCCAGTGGGTACACTACTGCCAGCAGAAAGAAACAGCCTTTAAAATGTTACTGATACAAATGAAGCCGTTTATTAGAAGGCACTATTGCACAGTACGCCGCAAAAGTATTCTGCATGACAAATGGTAACCAGCAGGGATATAGAAACACCAGAAGGACGTATATAGTATGGGACACAAACCAGGAGAGGACAAGCAAATAAAGATATAAATCTACAGTACCGTTTTAAACAGGCCCTCGCAGAAGACACCCCATGGAGTGGAAATGAATCAGAAACCATGGTGCATTGCAAATACAGCAAAACACGGGAGCAAGCTTAATGCACATTTAGCTGTTTCAGACATTAAAATACAAATTGCCTCCCTCCCACCCTTTATGGTGCAGCTCAGTTCCCTAGCAAGTAAATTGACACTATTTTATAGCTTCCAAGGATCCAGGAAGACTGAACAGAGAGGATCTTCTCAGCTTTTCAGCCTCTCAACTCCCAGACTCCTGAGAATAGGGGGAGGGGAAGGCAAGGTGGGGGTCAGCCTTTGGAGGCCTCAAGACACAGCAAGACATCCTCAAGGCATGCAGGACCTAGGCAGTGAAGGGGGTCATCATCATTGCTTTATTCAGGGGTCCTTTTGTAGAAAAAGAGGTGCAGGAGCTCATTAGCATAACTCATTAGCATAACTCATTAGCATATGCCACGTCCCCTGACATCACCAGAAGTGTGTCAGAAAGGGAATGTCAGTTTCAGCCCCATTATACCCTATGGAACGTTGAAATCAATGGCAAAAACTCATAGGGTATATGAGGGGCTGGAGGAAAGGGGGTTTGAGGGAGAGGCTCCAAACTTTCAGAGTAGCTGCTGGGGCCTCTCCTCAAAATATTCACCAAGTTTCAAAAGGATTGGACCACGGGGTCCAATTCTATGAGCCCCCAAACAGGTTGTCCCATCCCCTCCATTGTTCTCTATGGTGGGGAAAATGTTACTTTTTTCCTACCATAGAGAACAATGGAGGAAATGGGGGCAACCTGTTTGGGGGCCCGTAGAATTGGACCCCCTGGTCCAATCTTCTTGAAACTTGGTGGGTATTTGGGGGAGAGGCTCCAGCAGCTACCCTGCAAGTTTGGAGCCTCTCCCTCATATCGCCTCCCCTCCAGTCGCTTTTAAAGTTGCTGCCGAATTTCGGTGGCAATTCGGCGGTGGGCCGAATCAGATCAGAGAATCTGATTCTGCCCGTGGCTGCCCTAGTGGCCACTCCTGGGCTGGTGGAGCATAGCTCCGCCTCGCTCCAGCCCCAAAGGACCCCTGGCTTTATTACAGTTCATAACAAACACAAAACAGTCCAGACATTAAAGGGGGTCAGAGGTCAGGTTGCTAGCTCCGAGTTGGGAAATACCTGGAGATTTTGTGGGTGGAGCCTGAGGACGGTGAGTTTTGGGGAAGGGAGAGACTTCAATGGGATATAGTGCCATAGAGTCTTCCAAACCAGCCATGTTCTCCAGGTGAATTGAACTCTGTTACCTGGAGATCAGTTGTAATTCCATAAGATCTCCAGCCACCACCTGGAGGTTGGCAAGCTTAGTCAGGGGTGGTACCCTTGTGGTACTCCACTCCTCACAGACAGGGACAGAGGCATGGACTTAAATTTTCCTCATTTATTGTTTACCGTGGTACCCAGGGAACAGGAAAAATAATATCCAAACCATCTTCCAGTATGCTGAAGTGATAGGCTACAGTTGGAGCTCTTATTGTCAGTTACGGGACTGTTCTTCTGTTCCAGGTAGGTAGCCATGTTGGTCTGAAGCAACAGAAGAAAGTTTGAGTCCATTGGCACCTCTCAGTCCAACAAAGTTTAATTCTGGATATAAGCTTTCGAGTGCATCCACAAAAGAAGTGTGCATGCAAACGAAAGCTTATAACCAGAATTAAACTTCGTTGGTCTTAAAGGTGCCAATGGACTCAAAATTTGTTCTGTTCTTCTCTTTGTTAGAGTTGCAGGAGTACACTTGTGTAGGGAGTTTTGCTCTCTTGGTAAGTGGAAATGCTTTCTAGAGCCTTTCAATAAGGATTCTCAGTTAGCAGTGAGGCAAGGGTACTTCTGTACAGCGTGACTGTCCATGCAAACAGTTGTTATAGAGGTCCACTTTTGTATGGGACTCAGTCCTATTACAATCCGGTTGTCTGTGCCAGTGATTCCTGATACATCAGGACCCAATGGACTTCTATGGTGCCTCATCAGCTGCTTATCTTAACTCAGCTGGCATAGCGTGTCCCAGTTGATGCATCAACTTCTTGCCTCTTTCAGCTGAACGCACAGTCTCCCAAAAGCCATTCGAAATGTCACTCAAAAGGAGGTCAAAGTAGGGTTGCCAATCCCCTGTTGAAAGCCGGAGATCCCTCGGTTTGGAGCATCTCCCCTTGCTTCAGGGCTATCAGAAAGTGGGGGGGGGGCACTGGGTGCTCCATTATACCGTGTGGAGACCAGTCCCCATAGGCTATAGTGGAGAATCAATCCATGGGTATCTGGGGCTCTGTGGGGGGCTGTTTTTTGAGGCAGAGGTATGGAATTTTCAGCATAGCTGCTGGTGCCACTCCTCCAAACAAACAAACAAACCCAAGTTTCAAAAAGATTGTACCACTGGGTCCAATTCTATGAGCCCCAAAGAAGGTGCCTCTATCCTCCATTATTTCCAACAAAGGGAAGACATTTAAAAGGAATGTGGTCTCTTTAAATGTGACAGCCAGAACTTACTTCGGAGTTCAATCATGCTTCTTCCCTCCTGTCTCCTAGAGCCTCCTGGTAAGACTCCCGCTGGCTTGTGTGCCTCACCCGGCAATCCTAGGTCAAAGGTCCGGCACATCCATGCTTCTCCTCACCCCCTGATATCATGCAGGTCCAAAGGTGAGGTGAGGTCATTTGGAGGGAGAGATCTTTTGTCATAAAAATGCCGCTCAGAACAAAAGTTTTCTGTCACTATGAAGAAGAGCTTCTGCGTGTTTACGGCAGGGGTCCTCAGCATGCTGGCTATAGGAACCATGGGAGCCACCAAGTGTTTTTTTTTCAGGAAGTGGGCGGGGCCAGGACCAGCAAGGCTGCTGACTGACTATTGGAGATTTGATTGGCTGTGCTGATTTATTTATTTATTTATTTATTTAATTAATTCGGTTTCTAGGCCGCTCTCCCCGCATGCCAGGCTCAGAGCGGCTTACATAATTTGGTGAACATCGTTCACAATAAAACAGTTAAAACCAGTTAAAACATTACAATATTACATAAAACATATTACCTAATACAGATATTAAAGTGCTCAGTGCTATCTGATGGCGTCCCAAGTGATGTTACCTACAACCTACAATTGGGAGCATACAGGGTCCTCAGCGACTAGATGGTAAATGTTACGTTGCACATTGGTGGTCGCTGAGTGACAAGGGGGGGACACAACGAGGGCGGCGGCCCCTATCCAAATGCCTGGTGGAAGAGCTCCGTCTTGCAGGCCCTGCGGAACTGCATCAGGTCCCACAGGGCCCTGATCTCTTCCAGGAGCTCGTTCCACCAGCTAGGGGTCGCCACCGAAAAAGCCCTCCCCCTGGTGGCAGTGAGCCTGGCTTCTCTTAGGCCAGGTATGGCCAGGCGATGTTGGGCCCCAGACCGAAGTGCTCTCTGGGGTATATACGGGGAAAGGCGGTCCCTTAGGTAGGTCGGACCCAGGCCATTTAGGGCTTTAGAGGCCAGCACCTTGAAGCGAATCCGGTACGCCACTGGTAGCCAGTGCAGTGCCTCTAGCATTGGTCGTATGTGCTCCCATCTCGGGAGACACATCAACAACCTCTCTCTGGCATTCTGCACCAGCTGAAGCCTCTGGATTTGCACCAAGGGCAGCCCCATGTAGAGAGCTGAGTTATCTGGGAAAATATGAGTTGGGAAATAGAAATAAATATTTTAAATAACGTTAGTGAAATTTAAATAGTGTTGAGAAAAAGTAGGCAAATGTCCCATTGCACAAATCCTGGACTGTGTACAAGCTCTGGGGGTTGTTCGTGCCCTCATATCCCACCATTTAGCCCCATTAACGTGACCGGTTTGCAGCACAAAAGCCATGGCAACCATACATAAACAGACCATGTCTGTATACATGGAGTGGATAGTTCTCCACCGAAAACGAAGCATCGCAAAATTCCGCACAGCAAATTTTCTGTCTCACATCGGTGAGCCTAAGAAATCTCTATTATGATTGACTGCGCCTTCCAAAGAGCCATGTTTGATTTCCCACCACCAGTGTGCATCCTTAGCTTTTCAAGCATTATTTCCTCTAGTGTACACAAGGGGAACGGGGTACAGAAAGATTACATCATTTACAAAAAAATACGAGAGCCAGTGAGGTGTAGTGGATAAGAATGGCAACCTCTAATCTGGAGAACCACATACACATACACAATTTTTATTGGCATTGAGAGCACAAAACATTATGGGACTACAGCAAAATACTACTCTGGAGAACCGAGTTTGATTCCCCACCCCTCCTCCACATGAAGCCTGCTGGGTGACCTTGGGCCAGTCACCGTTCTGTCTCAGAACTATCTCTGCCCCACCTGCCTCACAAGGCGCCTGTTGTGGGGAAAAGGAAGGGAGGGTGATTGTCAGCTGCTTTGAGGCTCCTTGGGGTAGAGACAAGCAGGGTATAAAAACCAACCCTACTTTAAAAAAAGAACCACATAATCTTTGGATAGTGTAAAGTTGATCCAAACATTGCTCTCACGACAAAAGCATCTTTGTTTCTTCTAGCAAAAATACTTTAGGGTTTCTAGTAAAACACATATCAAGACTCAAATATCATTTTCAAGGGGGAAACCCCACCAAAAGTTACATACGTTGCAAGTAATCTAAAATTCTAAGTCTAGCGCAATACTGTGGCTCCCTCTTTGGGATGGCCTGTGTTACCTTGATTCTCACAGTCCTACTTTTTAAAAAAAGGTGACATATCCTTAGCATCACAAAGTGAGCTTCTGTTTGTTCAAAGCAGTAAACAGCGTGAATAAAACATGTGTTTCCCGTAACAGTTTCTTGTAAAGTATAATCATTCTGTACACAGAGAATCTGTATTTTGTATAAAAATAGACATTATTTTGCCACTTAGTGCTGTGACAACATTTCCAAAGCAGTCACTGTCTTGTAAATCTGAGTGCATGCCACTTGAAGAGCACAGGGGAGTTGTGGGGAGGGAGAGAAACAAGAAACATGGCGCAACGGACAGTGGTTTGTTCTGAAACAAGGCCAAACGAAACTGCCTGTGCATCACACACACAAACAGAACAAGGTAATTTTTTTCCCACACACTATCAAGAGAGGTGCATGTTGGCACTCCAGAAACTGGCAAGGAGGTACCTTTGACAGAAATGTAAAGCTGGCCCAAACACCTGGGGAATAGACGTCAAAATGGAGTTTATTCTGCAAAGAGAATCCTAAAATTTTAGTGCTGCTCTTTGGAAATGCTGTTAATAACATGCATCAGCTTCCGTTATGAACACATACTGGTGAGTGGAAGAGATAAAACACCAGGGAGCATGATCCCGTGGTTACAGTGTTGGACTAGGATCTAGGAGGTAAAGGTAAATGTTTCCGTTGCTCAAAAGCCAGTTGAATCTGACTCTAGGGGGCAGTGATCATCTCCATTTCCAAGCTGAAGAGCCAGCACTGTCCGAAGACTTCTCCGTGGTCATCACGTGGCCGGCATGACTAAATGCCGAGGTGCATGGAACGCTGTTACCTTCCCACCGAAGCGGGACCTATTCATCTACTTGCAATTTCTTGTTGTCAAACTGCTAGGTATGAGAATGTGTATCTGACACAGGGTCACCAACCAAGCTTCTGTGGCCAAGTGGAGATTTGAACCTGAGTCTCCAAGATCCTGGAGTGGCCGTGGTGGCTCAGAAGTTAAGACACTGAGCCACAGACCGGAAGGTCAGTAGCTTGGCAGTTGGAGACCCGAGTGCCGCGTGACGGAGTGAGCTCCCGTCTCTGGCCCCAGCTCCAGCCAACCTAGCAGTTTTTTTTCCCCCTTAAGTTTATTTATCATTTTTAATCATGCATTTACAGCCGCTAGTTACAGACTTTAAATAAGAAGCTTCCCCCAAAGCATACCGGATGTATCATTCAATACATTAAATCATATCAGTAGCAATAGCAATACAATACGGTTCAGTAAAGTTATTTTCAGGTTCAAATCTCCACTTGGCCACAGAAGCTTGGTTGGTGACCCTGTGTCAGATACCCATTCTTAGCCTAACCTTCTTCACAACATTGTTGTGAGGATAAAATGGAGAACAGGAGAATGCTATCAGATGCTTTGGGGCACCACTGGGGAGAAATCTGGAGTATACATGTAAAGTAAAATAAATACAGTTTACATCACAATAGGTAGTAGGCAGTCAATTTAAACAGCAAAAAGTACATTTTAAGAGCGCAATGATCATCTTCCCCAGATAGGCAGCAAAGGTAACGTGGTTTCTACTGAAATGCAAAACCTGCATCCAAACTAATGGATGCAAGGAGAAACAAACTCGAAAATAGCCAACAGAGAATCTGAAAATCACAAGGAGCATTTAATTCAGGAGCAATCTGTATAGTGCTATAAGACAGATGAGGGACATGAACGACATAGGGCAGAAAAAGCATTCAGAAAAGAACAGAAAGAAGGACTTGGCGTAGCTGTCCTGAGATAAAAGGGAGCAGGCATCCTTGGAGACAGGTGATTTGCAAAACTTGCAAAACAGAAGGAGGAGGAGGAGGAGACTGGGTGTATACCCGGCTCTTCACTACCAGAAGGAGTCTCTGAGTGGTTTGCAATCTCCTTTCCCTCCCCCTCCCCACAACAGACACCCTGTGAGGTAGGTGGGGCTGAGAGAGCTCTTTCAAGGACTGCATCTGAGAGAACAGCTCTGAGACAGCTCTGAGAGAGCCATGACTAACCCAAGGTCACACCAGCAGCTGCATGTGGAGGAGCGGGGACTCTAACCCAGTTCTCCCAGATTAGAGTCCGTGCCCCTAACCATTACACCAAACTGGCTCCCCCTGCCAGCCAGCTGATTGGAGGCTGGGGGGCTGGGCCTGGCACGGGTCCCTCTACTGGGAAGTTTTGGCAACCACAGTTCAACATGATTTAAATCTCATTCTTGCAGGTTTCACAGGGATGCCAGCCTCCAGGTGGGACGTGAGGATCCCCTAGGATTCCAACTCATCTCCAGACTACAGAGAAATCATGATCCGTTTGCAAAGTTAACCTTTAGCAAGAACCTGAGCAAGTAGAGATTTCTCCCACATGATTCAAGATGAGGCCTATATGCTATAGTGACTGCTAGGGCTGCCAACCTCCAGGTGGTAGCTGGTGATCTCCAGATGAGATAAATCATCTCCCTTGCTGAAAATGGCCACTTTGGAAGGTAGACTCTATGGCATTATACCCCACTGAAATCCCTCACCTCCCTAAAGTCCACCCTCCTCAGACTCCACCCCTAATATCCTCAGGTATTTTCGAACCCAGAGCTGGGAAATTTAGTGACTGAGCAGTTCTGTTCTCCTCCAAAGAGATATTTATACGAGCCATGACATTTCAAGAGAGGCAAATCTGAGTAATCTCGTCTTTAACTAGAACTCAGGGACGTCCAGTGAAGTTGATGGGCAGTAGGTTCAGCATGGACAAAAGGAAATACTACTTGATACAGGGAGTTAAAATATGGAATTTGTTGCCAGAGGCTGTCATGATAGCTGCTGGAATAAACAGCTTTAAAAGGGGAATAGATTGATTCATGGAGGATCAGTCTATCAATGGCTACTAGCCATGATGACTGAGGGGAACCTCCATAATCAGAGACACTAAACCTCTGAATCCCAGAGCTAGGCAGCAACATCAGAGGAATGTCTCAGCCTCTATGCCTTGTTGTTGGCCATCCAGAGGAACTGGTTGGCCCCTGTGTGAGACAGGATGCTGGGCTAGATGGACCATTGGTCTGATCCAGCAGGGCTCTTCACATGTTCTTAACAAGATATCATGGCTTACCTCTGTATGAGACAGGCTGTGCTCCACCCAAGAGCTGAGTGCAAGTGAAAGCTCCCTTCAGACTCTGTTGTCTCCAAAGCCAGGCACTCATTTACCTTGGGATAGTCATCCAGGCATCTGTGCAAACTGAAGCTTGCTTGTTTCCTACCCAGAAACCAGCATTCTAAACTGGAATTAAACCCACCCACACCCAGTTTCTGAGGTGGAAATCAAACTCCATATTCCAGAACATTAAGATTGCCATGGAAGGAGGAACACTTTTTATTTTTTAAAAAAATGATAAATAGGATATGATTGGCTATTGCCTGTCATGGAAGCAAGTCCTTCAGAACACTATCTGGAAGGATTTTGATCAGGGGAACAGCCCACACAAGGAGATGGTAATTGGTACAGGAACCGACATTTTAGCTGATACGGTTTAGTCTTCTCGGCGGAGAACAAAGGAGCAAATTTTGAGCGCAGCCAGAATGAATTCAGTTTGGCTCATAAGAAATATAACATATTCAATGGTTTATACTTTATGTAAGGACCGGTGATCTTGCATCCTCTTTCTTTACAACCACGGCTGCTCAATTCTTCCTCCATTCCACCACCCCCCCCAGTTTAAAAAGTACATACATTCAGGGGTCCGTTGGAGCGGGAGCACACAGGAGCGCAGCTCTGGGAGTGAGGAGCCGAGGGGGCGGGCACATGACCAAGCCCCGCCCCCTCCTTGGCTTCCCCGAGCAGTGCAGAGGCGCAGCGCCCCGGGGAAAGCCCTGCTAGGATCTTCATGGTTTTTAATGTTTTGTTTTAATATTGATAATTTTACCATTGTTCCTTTTATGACTGTGTGCTGCTTTTCCAGAGACTTGCTCAAGGTGGCATATAAATTTTCTAAGTATACCATTTTTTATCTGGGCACATGGCACATAATTACTGGAGAAATTTCACCAACCCTTCAGCAGCTTCCATCCCATCAGTTTGGTGTAGTGGTCAGGAGTTGGACTCTAATCTGGGAGAACCGGGTTTGATTCCCCACTCCTCCACATGCAGCTGCTGGTGTGACCTTGGGCCAGTCACAAGTTCTCTCAGAGCTGTTCTCTCAGGAGCAGGCCTCAAAAGACCTCTCTCAGCCCCACCTACCTCACAGGGTGTCTTGTTGTGGGGAGGGGAAGGGATGGGTGGTGCACATGTCCTGGGTATCTCAAGTCTACTTGAAACCTGGTGGTTTCAAGGGAGCAGGAAGAGAATGAAGGTGTGTTCTTTACGCTTAGTTTTATTGCACAAAGTATTGGATGGGGAAGGGAACGGAGGAAGAGCAGGTCAGTTTCACTCCCCTGTGGTGTGGAGCCTGAGGGGTGGGTGTTGCCTTCTGACACACTTCCGGTATGTTAGGGGGTGTGGCATATGCAAATGAGTTATGCTAATGAGTTATGCTAATGAGCTCCTGCACCTCTTTTTCTACGAAATGACCCCTGCATACATTGATTTAATTTACTATGTTTAGATCAGGGTACCATTTTGCCAGGGTATGGGAGTACCACTATAAATAAGGCTGCCAGCTCTGGGTTGGAAAATTTCTGGAGATTTGGGGGAGGAGCCTGGGGAGGGTGGGGTTTGGGGAGGGGAGGGACTTCAGTGGGGTATAATGCCATGGAGTCCACCTTCCAAAGCAGCCATTTTCTCCAGGTGAACTGACCTCTGTTGCCTGGACTGCAGTTGTAATAGTGGGAGATCTCCAGCTACTACCTAAAGGTTGGCAACCCTACTATGAGGATATCACTAATTTCAGTCTACTATTATTGACTTCTCTCATTTTTTTCACACGTCTATGGACTATCAAGAGGTTACTGTTTAAATCCATTTTATGATTGTATGGGCATAGTCCTCATTCTTCATTCAGTCTGATGATAGCAGAAGGTTGTTGAAATTAGTTTGTACCCGAGATCTTGTCGTATTATCCTATATATTTCTCTGTATATGTTCGTTGTTCATTGATAACGTTTTTGTTGTTGTTGAGTCGCACAGTCGAGTCCAACTCTTCACGACCCCACGGACCACATCACGCCAGGTCTTCTGTCGGGTTCCGGAGTTTGCTTAATGCCATGTTCGTTGCATCGATGACACTGTCTGACCATCTCATCCTTTGCCATCCCCTTCTCCTTTTTCACTCTTTCCCAGCATCAGGGTCTATATTGCAAACAGATCTGGTAAATTTACACTTGGCTTTGGTTCATACTTCACTATATCTTATCTTTTCACCTAGGATTTCAATAATCCAGTTTATTATTTTTCCGTTTGATAATTCCTGCCTTTTGGATATTCTGGATGGCCGTGGCATTGCCCTAGACTTTTGGTACCCAAGCCCCAGGAACAAATTTTTGGAAGACTACAAAGGGAAGGGAAGCAGGAAAATCCATGTCTGTAAAATTCCATTCCATTTGCAGTTCTTGCCGGATATAAATCCAGGGGTCATTTTGAGCAAGAGCTCGGGGGAGCGCAGCTCTGGGAGCTGGTGCCAGCCCTCCCCCCCATGGGGGAATGCCTGCTTGTATCATGGCTGCAGCAAAATGACCCCGTCCCCTGGAAAGGTCCTTGTTCCTCCAACCAGCCTTTTGAAGGCTTCAGCACTACTGAAGCTATCCTCCCAGAATAGTGGCATTTCTGAGGCTTGGATTAGTAGCTGTCCCTTCTTTGCCAGTGCTCTCTCTCTCTTCCTCCCTCCCTCCCTCCTTCCTTCTTTCTTTCCTTCTCTCTCTCTCCTCTTTCTTTCTTGCCTTCTGACATACTTCCAGTGATGTCAGGTGGTGTGGCATATGCAAATAAGTTATGCTAATGAGTTATACCAATGAGCTCCTGCACCTCTTTTTCTACGAAATGACCCCTGGATAAATCCTTAACTTTCATTTTATTTACTGGGATTTTATTCTACTTCTTTTGATAATTAGTTACAGGGCAATTCACTACATAAAACAAAACATAACATTCTGGTAAAATCTGTCTATCTAGTGATCTGATCCATGAATATATCCAAACAATTGCAGCAGACAAATCAGCAGATCTCAGTCAAAAAAGGATCCTTCTCCCTCTGTGGGAAGAACAAGGGCTCATTTTTTCATGTCTGGTGGTCTTGTAATAACCTGCAAAAAAATTGGTTGATGGTTAAGACGATGATCTTTGAAATTATGGACATTGAAATATGCTTAGAACCCAGAACTTATTTGCTAAATATGACGCCAGAGGGACTATCGAAGGCAGAACAAAAACTATTGGCTTGTATCTTGACTGCAGCCCGCATTTTACGGGCCAAGTGCTGGAAGCTATCTACACAACTGAAAAAAAGAAAAAGAAATAGTTCAAAAACTTCTGGGATGGGCAGAGACGGATAGACTGAGTTATTTAATCTCTACAGACAAATAGAACTGACCCAAGCAATGTCTGGTCCAAACTGTATTCTTGGTTGGGATAATATTTGTACTCTCACTTTAAGAAAATGTGAAATTATAGATTGTAAAAAAGGAGGGGCGAAAACGTAATAAAATATATTTTTAAAAAAAGGATCCTTCTCCCAAAGACCGGGGGGGGGGGGGAGGGGGAGGAACAAACCTAAGGCAAGTGCCATGCCCAAATCGACCTCTAGGGTTAGGGTACTCCACAGTGTAGGGCCACCACTGAAAAGGACTGTGGTTAGCAGGTTAGGGTTGCCAGCCTCCAAGTGGCACCTAGAGATCTTCCACTATTACCAGTACCCTCCAGATGACCGAGATCAGTTCCTCCGGAGAAAATGGCTGCTTTGGAGGGGGGACTCTGTAGCATTAGGCCCCGCTGAGGTCCCTCCCCTCTCCAAACCCTCCCCTTCCCATGCCCCACCCCCAAAGATGCAAGGGCAGTCATTGGAGCTGTTCTAACAATGGTGTGATGTGCTCCCCTCTGCTCGCTCTCATCCAAAGCTGAGCAGCAGCATTTTGGATTTATTGACATTTCGAGATAATCTTTCAAGATATCCTCGTGGAGCGCATCACGATAGCATTTATCTGGAAGTCACCAAGGCCTAAATCACAGATGCTACATCAGTGGGCACAGATAACAGAGCATCTGATGCAACATGCCCCATGTCCACTATTGGTTTCTATGATTCTAAAGAAAGCTGGTGTTGGCGGAGTAATCAGCACAGCAATCGTGCTCATCCAGATTAAAGTGGAATATTTAAGAACTAATCAACTTGATAGTAAAGAGGGGAGTCAGAGAGCAGGTCCTAACTGTGGCCCTTTCTCCTTTTAACCCATGTTCACCGCTGTGTCCTCCAAGCAATTCTGCACTAAAATCGAATTGAACCTTCTTTTAAATCCAGTCCCCCCCCCCCCATTCTGCACTAAAATGGAATTCAACCTTTTTTATTCCAGGTCCCCCACCTTCTGCATGACATTACCCTCCTTCAATGGTCAGTCCAGTTTCAGCCTGCTGTTGCCCCGGGTTATTTGGATGCTGTTTTGCTGGGGACTTGAATTGCCTCGACCTGAACACTGAGAAAATCCAGAGTGGCAGGCAAAGGCAGAAAGGACCTGCATCTCTAGCTGAAAGACAGGGAGAGACTGGGTGTGAGACTTCTGGAAAGAAACAGGATATTGCCCTAAGACTAGCAGTCTGGAGACTGACAAGGCATGACACTTAACAGCAGCCCCGTAGATGGGATTTTGTGGCTTGTGGGGCAGAATCTTTTTCTGGTGGGGCCAAAGACTAGGAACCAGAAGCTATTGACTGTTGCTTTCAGACGCACTGTGTGCATCTTCTGTTCTATGGCAATAACTAAAGGATACTGTGCCCTGAACCATTCCAAACAATATAGAGGAAAAGACAATTAATAATGTTTTAAAAATAATTTAAAAACCCATTATCAGAAGGAAATATTGTGCG
This sequence comes from Lepidodactylus listeri, assembly GCA_029233225.1. Taxonomy (NCBI): domain Eukaryota; kingdom Metazoa; phylum Chordata; class Lepidosauria; order Squamata; family Gekkonidae; genus Lepidodactylus; species Lepidodactylus listeri. The sequence goes on from JARCFY010000006.1 coordinate 113,948,116, forward strand.
GCTGGCCCTTTAAGGAAGGGTGGTCCCAAAAGCCCCATTGTAGCTATGGGCTAGCTTAAAAGGAGTGAAGGGGCTGACCTCACCAGCCTACCTAATGGCCTCCCTGCTGCCCTTTTCTGGGTCTTCTCCTCTTCTTGGGGCACCAGACATTGCCTTTTCTAAGGCTGATTTTACACCTCCCCTCTAAAGTAGTTTGACTGCTGTCTTTTCCTGTGCTGATTTCACAGTGCTGTGAAATTTCACTCCAGGGGGTCTAAGTGCACTAAGAAACCACAATTGTTTAAAGCAGAATAAAGCGGTTTAATACTAGCTTGACCACAGGAGGGCAATTAGTAGATATGGACCTTTCAGTGGCAGCACGGTTTCACACCGCACAGAGGTATGGGCAGGTTTTTTTGGAACTAGAATGATTCCAGCGGGAAAGTCAGATGTAAAATCAGCCTAAGAGCTGGTCCCAAGAGATGCCCCAACCAACAAACCTTGTCTGTCAGGAAAAAATGGAATCCTGTACAAAACAGGCATTTTCCCCAGCCAGTCCCCTGAACCTCCATCACTGCCTCTGTCTTCTTGGGGGTAAGCGAAGATCTGGATGGATCCTATGAGTTCACTTGGATGCAGACCTGGATTAAGGCTGATTTTACATCTGACTTTCCCGCTGGAATCATTCTAGTTCCAAAAAAACCTGCCCACACCTCTGTGCGGTGTGAAACCGTGCTGCCACTGAAATGTCCATATCTACTAATTGCCCTCCTGTGGTCAAGCTAGTATTCAACCGCTTTATTCTTCTTTAAACAATTGTGGTTTCTTAGTGCACTTAGACCCCCTGGAGTGAAATTTCACACCACTGTGAAATCAGCACAGGAAAAGACAGCAGTCAAACTACTTTAGAGGGGAGGTGTAAAATCAGCCTAAGACAGCTGGAGGCCCTAAGCACTGAAAAGATTAGTCCCCCCCCCCCCGAAAGTTCAAAATAAAAACCACGTTAAACTGTAAAAATCATTGTTTATATTTTTTTTCAAAATGGCCCAAAAAAATCATTGTTTATTTTTTTTTCAAAATGGCCCAAAAAAGTACACATTTGCTGAAATTAAAAAAGGCTTCTTTCTAGATTTTTTGTAATATCAACATCTTTAAAAAAAAAAAAAGGGTGGTGCCCCAAGCATGCACTTAGTCTGCACATTGGGTAATTAGGGTTGCCAGCTCAGGTTGGGAAGTACCTGGAGATCCAGGGCATGGAGCCCAAGGAGGGTGGGGAGGGGAGGGTCATCAGCAATGTATAATGCCATACAGTCCTCCTTCCAAAGCAGCCATTTTATTCAGGGGAACTGATCGTGCTTGTCTGGATATCAGTTGTAATAGCAGTTTGGTGTAGTGGTTAGGAACATGGACTCTAATCCGGGTTTGATTCCCCACTTCTCCACATTCAGCTGCTGGTGTGACCTTGGGTCAGTCACAAGTTATCTCAGAGCTGTCCTTGAAAGAGTGCCCTCAGCCCCACCTACCTCACAAAGTGTCTGTTGTGGGGAAGGGAAGGGATTGTGAGCTGCTCTGAGACTCCTTCGGGTAGTGACGGGCAAAGTATAAATCCAATTTCTTCTTCAGGAGATCTCCAGGTGCCACCTGGAGCTTGGCAACCATATTGGTAATCTTGTGCTACATGGATGGAACTCTCAGAGTTCTGTTTTCAATGTCTGGTGGCCTCTGGTATCTTTCTCTCCTCTTGTTTAATTTCATCTGCCTCCCCCCCAATTATATTTTGGCTTCATTATATTGTAGGGGTTCGGGTAGACTGTTGTTGTTCTGGTTTCAATACAGAGAAGACCAGAGTGCCATTCTTCGAAGATCTATTTCTCATGCAGGATTCTGGAAGTCCAATCAATCCTCCCCCCCCCCCCCCCCCCCCAGCTTTATGAAGGAATTAGCTATTAGTCGTCTGTCGACTGCTGCGGCTGGGAAAGGCAGCATTTTAGCATACCTAAAGAACAGTGGAATCAAAAAAAATGTAGCATCACTACCAGTAGGCCTGATAAATTACAAGCCACGATGTTGCCGGAGGTGACCCCCGTCCGTTTCATGGCGGGATGCTTACGAGATCAGACAGTTGTGGGAAATAACGCCGTGCAGCTCTCTGTGCCTTTCTGTTTAGCATTTGGCAGACAGAAGATTACAGTGTTTATGGAACACCAAAAAAAAATGCCACAAATAACGCTGAATATCAGTATCGGAGAGCAGGGAAACCGCTTACGAACAAGAGGGCCTGTCGCGTTGAATAAAACAGCCTTTCCACATGGGAAATAATAAGCCCAGGGGAAAGAAAGGAAGGTCTGGGCACTTCCGTGAGCACTTTCTCTCCCACCCCCCTTTTAGCTCTGAATAATAATTCCTTAAAACAGTGAGGATGTTGGCTCCATAAATAGTGGATGATATATAGAGATAAGAAGCTGTCTGATTTTATGATATGGCAAGAGCTAAATGCATTAGTGTAGGAGTGGAACTAATTCCAAAGTTATCAATGGAGCAAGTCCAAAAGACTTGACTGTAAGCGGTAGTTGTTCTTTGTTTGTTTGATGCTGGACTAGGATCTGGGAGACCCAAGTTCAAATCCCCACTTGTGCTGTGGTAGCTCACTGGGTGACCTCGGGCCAGTCACACACTGTCTCAGCCTCACCTCCCTCACAGGGTTGTTGTGAGGAGAAAACAGAGGACAGGAGAAGGATGGAAGCCTTTTTGGGCCCCGATTGAAATGAAAAGCAGGATATAAATAAAGAAAATAAATTTTACAAAGGCTGTGTTTGTTATTCCCCCCTCAGCTGAATAAAAGAAGGTTACAGTAACCAGGAACAACTGGTTTTTAAGGATAATTCCCATAGGCCCTCTGAGTTATGTCAGAAAGTTGGCGCCTGAGGTGATTTTGTTAATGAAGGGACTGCAGATTACAGGGGCCAGAGAATCACCATAGCAAGTTCTCTTCCACTCCTCATTACCAAAGTCTGCAAGGCCTTTCTCTTTGTGGCATAGCTCATTATGAAATCCTCGATAGCCACCGGGAGTCCTCCAGGGAGACCACGCTGGATTTTTACCAGCTCTCTTCAGTCTGCTCAGCTGGCAAAACATTTCACTTTTAAAGGGAGGTGTCAGATGTGCACCTAACAGGCCTTCCGAGTGGCTGATGAGCTATTTGGGAAGTGTCTGATTCTCATCTGTTGTCAGGAGAGGAGCGTAGCAGTCATGGCAGCCAGAGCCATTCTCAAAATGCAAAGCTGATTAATTGATTCATGGGTTATTCTATAGTCATTGGCTTGGTCTTTCTACTGATGTGGCAAGCAATGTTCCCTCTAAGCTCCACAATGCCGTGAACAAAAATTCTACCTCATGAATGAAAAAAGCAAGTAGCAGTAAAGTTGTGAGCGAGTCTACGTTTGACTATCGTATAAATTAGTTTAGTAGATTATTTCCACAGCCAAGAAAAATCTCAGTATGAATTCTTTTAAACTATATTTAAACTATATTTTAACAATAATTTAAACATTCTAAGAGAAAACAGAATCAAGTCAAACTTTATTACAGAAAATATTGTCCTCTATTGGGGTAGACCAGGCTTCTGGAGAACAGGTCTGCCTGCCCCAGTCCACTCTATTAGTAGACCTGGCCTGCAGAGAACAGGTCTACCCTTCCATTTCCACTATATTGGTAGACCTGGCCTCCGGAGAACAGGTCTACCCGCCCCAGTCCAGTATATTGGTAGACCTGGCCTCCGGAGAACAGGTCTACCTGCCCCAGTCCACTCTATTAGTAGACCTGGCCTCCGGAGAACAGGTTTACCCTTCCCTTTCCACTGTATTGGTAGACCTGGCCTCCAGAGAACAGGTCTACCCTTCCATTTCCACTATATTGGTAGACCTGGCCTCCGGAGAACAGGTCTACCCACCCCAGTCCAGTATATTGGTAGACCTGGCCTCAGACCATCACCCTGCACTGAGCTGCTGGTGCTTCTCCTCAAACCACCCCCCAAGTTTCAAAAAGATTGAACCAGGAGGTCCAGTTTATGGGCCCAGAAGGACGTGCCCCCATCCCTGTTGTTTCCTATGGAAGCTTGGTTGTGAACAGAGCAAAAATCCTCTGAGACAGCTCTGAAAAGTTGTGTGCCAGAGCCCCCGAGTGAAGCTTAGAGGGAACTGTGGTGGCAAGTGTTCCATTTGCCACTTATTGGATGTAATAGGTTTTGTTTTGACCTTTCAGATCTGTGGCTAGGGTCAATCTGATAGGGAAGGCACCGAAGGGTTTCATATCTAACATAGTTTATCCATTTGAATTAGTGGATTAAAATTAGTGATACCAGACCCCCCCCCCCTGTGGAGGCAGGGGTCCAAGGCTCTCAGGCCCCACCTCTCCACCAAAAATCAGCTGGCCGGTGGGGGGTGACTTCCTGTAAAAAAATAAAAAAGGAAGAACACACATTGTTTTGGCAGTGCCCCTAACATGACTTCAATGTGACCTGCAAGTAATGTAGGCATATTGAGGATGTTGGGGTGACACTCTGGTTTTGGGGCAAAAACTGCATGGTAGAAGCTAATTTTACCAAAGAGTTTTTGCCCCAAAACCAGAGTGTCACCCTGATGTCCCTGATGTGCCTACATCACTTCCAGGTCATGTTGGAAGTCACACTGGGGATGTTGTTGAAACGTCAAGTGAGACTCCCTACTCCCGGTACACACACTCCCCATCCTCTGCCGGCTGCCCGGAGGGACTGGACCTCAACCCCAATTAAAATGTAGTAGTGATGTGCCATTTTTTTTTTGTGAAGGTTGATTCTCACTGCAAACATTGTTTTATGGAGCAAAACATGATTGTGGGTGGGCAAAACTAACCTCAACATGTTTATACCTATTAGCAGGGGGCAGCCTTAGCCAATGGGGAACTGGGACAGTTACCTTGGGGTCCATGCTGGGGTAGGGTTGCCAATGGGGGATGAGGGGTAAATGGCCAGATTCAGGATGAGACACTCCCAGAGTTTTGGGGATGGAGCTTGGGGAAGACCTCAGTAAGGTACAAAGCCACAGAGTCCTCCCTCCAAATCATTCATTTTCTCCAGGAGGAATGATCAGTCTGGAGATGAATTGTAGTTCCAAGGAATCCCCAGGTCCCACCTCAAGGCTGGCATCCTCATACTGGGGGACCTGACCTACCAGCACTCACATCCCTGCAATGGGGTGGGAGGAGCCAAGAAGACCAAGGTCTTGCTGCCATGGCCCTGTTTGGGGATTGGCTGGCTCCACAGCAGTAGCCACTTATGCCTCTCCCACCCAGGGCTCAGGCACCCAGCTCTGAAGCCAACTAGCTTCTCATGGCAGCTGTTGAACAACTTGCATTGTAAAGAGAAATGATTCTGAGGTCTTATTCTGGACATTTGCCCAGGAATTCCTAAGACTGCCCCTGCCTGTTAGCAACCCTTATTCCCTCAGTCTGCCACTGGAGAAGTAGGGGAGAAGAAGGAATGTCACTGTTGCAAGGGCAACTGGACCAAAGCCGCTTTGCACTGAGACGCTCACTTCAAATCTGAAGGAGATGAGGTTGGTCCAATTATCTTGGCAATGGACAGGGGTCCGTTGGAGCGGGAGCGCACAGGAGTGCAGCTCCGGGAGTGAGGAGCCCAGGGGGCGGGCACATGACCAAGCCCCGCCCCCTCCTCGGCTTTCCCGAACAGTGCAGAGGCGCAGCGCCCCGGGGAAAGCCCTGCTAGGGTCTTTATTGTTTTTAATGTTTTGTTTTAATATTGATAATTTTATCATTGTTCCTTTTATGACTGTGTGCTGCTTTTCCAGAGACTTACTCAAGGTGGCATATAAATTTTCTAAGTATACCATTTTTTTATCTGGGCACATGGCACATAAGTACTGGAGAAATTCCACCAACCCTTCAGCAGCTTCCACCCCATCAGTTTGGCGTAGTGGACTCTAATCTGGGAGAATCGGGTTTGATTCCCCACTCCTCCACATGCAGCTGCTGGTGTGACCTTGGGCCAGTCACAAGTTCTCTCAGAGCTGTTCTCTCATGAGCAGTTCTCAAAAGACCTCTCTCAGCCCCACCTACCTCACAGGGTGTCTTGTTGTGGGGAGGGGAAGGGAAAGGGATGGGTGGTGCACATGTCCTGGGTATCTCAAGTCTACTTGAAACCTGGTGGTTTCAAGGGAGCAGGAAGAGAATGAGGGTGTGTTCTTTATGCTTATTTTTATTGCACAAAGTATTGGACGGGGAAGGGAACGGAGGAAGAGCAGGTCAGTTTCACTCACCTATGGAGTGGAGTCTGAGGGGTGGGTGTTGCCTTCTGACACACTTCCGGTATGTTAGGGGGTGTGGTATATGCAAATGAGTTATGCAAATGAGTTATGCTAATGAGCTCCTGCATCTCTTTTCCTACAAAATGACCCCTGGCAATGGAGATGTGCACCTTCTCCCTCTCAGCAATCTTCCCTTGTGGTCAATTTGCTGTCCTTTCACACAAGAACATTTTTTTAAAAAAATGCCAAAGGTGTAATTTTAAAGGAACCAAAGTGTTCTAACCCCCACCATTAGGTTAACAAAAGAAAGAGAACTGCAAAATATGGTGGAGCAGGGCAGTAATTTCTACTAGTGATAATTTGTTAAGATTTAGAACATTCTGTAGATCTCTGCAACAGGAAGTAGGTTGCGGTTGGTTCCTATAGCTATCTGACTCACAAGGTGTGATGCCCTTTCTCCACTCACACAGAGTGCATACCACACTCTAACACACGCACCCCAGGTTCAGGGTTACAAGTGTTGGCAGAGGTTAAATATGCAAAGAAAGTGGACTGTTAAGAGAAAAATTAGTAGGTTTATTAAAGAAGAACTGTTATAGAACATAGAAGAGAGAGAGAACCTTAACTGTCTAGCCCAGGGGTGGGCAAGCTTGCTCAGCGTAAGAGCCACCTAGAACAGGGGTGGGCAAACTTGTTTAATGTAAGAGCCACATAGAATAAACATCAGATGTTTGAGAGCCACAAGACATGAACAAATATTACCTGCTTTTATTGGAAAATAAGCAAATTTGCTTTTTATTAACATTAAATGAGACCGCCAAAAATAATAACAAAAGGGGTAAAAGCAGATATTGATAATGATATTAATTTGTCCAATGATATTTGTTTGCTAATGATATTTAGCTTCCCCAGCCGCCCTGCCGGGAGCCACATAATATATGTGAAAGAGCCGCATGCGGCTCCCGAGCCACAGTTTGCCCACCCCTGGTCTAGCCTAACTGCTGAAGGAGGAACAACAGCAACAAAAAAGCTTTGTAGCAGCAGGAAGTCTCCAGAAGAGCCAATCAGGAGACAGGAAGGACATAATTTGAAAATGTGGGAGGTCCCTAATCTAGCTATGCCACCAAGCAGTCCTTCAGCTGTCCCCCTGTAGGGTGATCTTCTGATCTTCTTCATAAGGCTGCACTATAGAGCAGCATATTCCAGCAACTAGTAGGTCATGATATCATATTCACCACTCTTCTTGTCTCTTTTAAAATATACAGAGAGCCATGACTATTTCATACCTCAGGTGCTTCCTCTCATTCACAGAGACATCCACAGACAGGGTAGCCCAGGGTAGCACAGCCCCTCTAAAGCAAGACCTACATACACAGAGTTATTGTGGTGGGGGTTCAAACACTGTTCCATTCACACACTGCCACCATTTATTCGTATCCTAATATATATACTGAGATATTACCTTGTGTGCAAGTTTCTTTGCCTGAGACACATAATCCATAAGGTTAAACAAAATAAGAAGTCGATTTTTATTTATGGTATTAATGGAACACTAAAGAAAGGGAGGTAGAAGTTACAATGTTTCATTTCCATTGAACTTTTGAGCTGTGGTCCTATTCCTGCAACTGGGATCCTTTGGTTACAAACTGTCTCTTTTCAGCCAGCTCCAAGCAGCTCTTCTCCACAGTTTACCTCCGTCAGACATCCTCCTTTCTCCCCTCAACTCCCTCACTGCCAACTCCTAACTGCTGTCTGCCAACTGCGGTTTTCTAGCTGTCTCTCCCTAACATTCTCCCATTGGTCACTCTTAGGGAGAGGCGGAACTTAACCTGTTCTCTACACAAGGGTTCTGATAAGAGGCTCCTGCTAGTTGACGTGAATGGTCTATGGCTCCCTCCTCCGACACACTGTCCTCATTACCCTTGTTTACAAGGCTGCCAAGACAACAGCAGTTGCACCTTCTCTCTCTCCCCCCCCCCCACTTTTTGGAAGCCAATCAGCAGGATCCAGTGGAAGGGATAAATACAATGGGACTTTCTTGCCTCCCCCATCCTGCTGCAACCCAAATGGCTCCTCAATATGCTACTTTGGGGGACAGGGAACCCCCAGGAACAGCATGATGGGTAAGTTTGCAGTGGAAGGAAGGTTTCAGTACAAATCTATCAGTGGGAATCTACCTCTGGCTCCAATCCCCAGTCTTTCAGCACTGTTCTGTAGGCTCAGTTTTAAGGCTGACAGAGGCTAGAATAAGCTCTGTCTTGTAAATGTAAGTGCAGAATTAATTACAGGCATAACTCAGGTGATTGTTACAGTTGAATCTAAATCAGCATAACTGCTAACAAATCCTTTCCACAGATCTTGGGAGAAGTTTCTAAATAATGGTATGTAAGCCTTAAGGACCTAAACTGAAGCCTGTATATATGAGGACTTTCAAAGATATTTTTTGTTGGTTTTGCTGTCAAGTCTCAGCTGACTTATGGCATCCCCTCATGTGGTTTTCAAGGCAAGAGATGGTCAGAGGTGATTTGCCATTGCCTGCCTCTGCATCATGACCCTAGTATTTCTTGGTGATTTCCCATACAAATATTAGCCAGAGCCAACCTGCTTAGCTTCCAAGATCTGATGAGATTGGACTAGCCTGGGCTAGTCCAGGTCAGGGGCCGAGGACAGACTGGCAGTCTGGCCCGCTCTGCCTCCACTTTAAAAGTGGAGGCAGAGTGGCTGTTCAGACTGCCACATCTGCCCGGAGGAGGTGGCCCGGATGCATTGCGTCCAGTGCCGCACTCCTCCCACAGCAGCCGGGCACCACTTCAAAGTGGTGTCCCGACTGCTGCGGCACACGTTCCACCCGCTTCCAGCGGGTGTGAACGCGTGCCGGGTGGGGGAGCCGTGCGGTGTTCGGCCGCCGCAAGCCGCCTGCAGTCTGGACACTGCAGGTGGCTTCCTTGCGGCGGCATGCGAACGCCACGCGGCAGGGGCAATTCCCCTCGCCTTGTTCTGCCGTGCCGCAAAGGCGCAGCAGAATACCAATCTGTCCATGGCCAGGGATTCAAAGATATACTTGGGGAAACATATGCACTGCAATCATACAAAAGTTGTAAGTCCTTAGGAAAAAAATAACTTCAGCACTTCATTTGCTCCCTTATTTAATGGATTTTAAACTACCAGCGTGGGGAGGCAGAAATGTATTTGCTTTAACTGATGACAAAAAAAAAAAATGAGCAAAGAAATCCTTAAACATATCTGTTCTAAATAATTTCATCTTGGAACTATTAGAGCAAAAAATGTTCTGCTCAAATTGATTTTCATCTGGAGGCCAGAGTAATAGCTGGTTTGCACAAGCAAGCAATAAAGATCTACTTGGATTGTGCCACTCCAGGCTACAAGGGGTGCATGTTTGTAAGTCTGAAAGATCCTCATCAGGAAACAAGCAAACATACAGAAAACCACCATGCTGACAAGAATAGTGCAGCTCAGGTTTTTCCCTGAGAAATACTTTGCCCCTTATGGACAGGCAGATTTTGGGGGAAGAAGCATTGAAACAAATGTCTGTGGGGGGGGGGGGGGGGCACACACTTTGCTTTCTTTTGGTAGTTGTATAAACTGACAGCCATAGGCCCTTTCTGCACTGACAGCTTGCTCCTGAGAATCCAAGGGATCAAACCTTCAGGGCTGACTTCACAGTTGCACATATTCCCTCTGCTCTGGTTTCCCCCCTCCAGTTTATTTATTCGTGTATCCTGTGTGCATTCTGCATCTACAAGCAAAACCCACATTTCTGAGCTTCTGGCTGCTTTGTCTAAGGTGAAGAGAAAGGCAAACGTCTTTCAAAACTTTTAACTGCAGACCCAACACCTGCTCCCTCCCTCCCTCCCTCCCTCCCTCCCTGATTCTGCAAAAAGGGGAAGGGAGGGGGAAATCCCGGCCCACACATGCAAAACTAACACATTTGGGAGCAGGGAATCCCCTCGTCCAGGGGTGGCCAACCTGTGGCTCGGGAGCCACATGCGGCTCTTTCACACACATTGTGCGGCTCCTGGCAGGGCGGCTGGGGAAGCAAAGGGGAGGCATGCTTTTTCTCTCTTTCTCCCTTCCTTCCTTCCTTCCTTCCTTCCTTCCCTCCTTCCCTCCTCCCTCCCATCTATTTGCTTTCCTAGTTTCTCTCTCTCTCTCTCTTTCCACTTCTTTAATTCTTTCTTTCCATCTCTCTCTTTTTCTCTCTCTCTCTCAATATCATTAGCAAACAAGTAATATCATTATCAATAACCGGTTTTCCTCGTTTTTTTATTTTTGGCAGTCCCATTCAACGTTAATAAAAAGGAAATTTGCATATTTTTAAAAATAAAAATGTGTGTGTGATATTTGTTCCTGTCTTGTGGCTCTCAGACATCTGACGTTTATTCTATGTGGCTCTTACGTTAAGCAAGGTTGGCCACCCCTGCCCTAGTCCTTTATATTTACTGGTTCTTTCTTATGCTTTCTCTGGCTTTTTAAAAGTTTGCCTGATTGGGAGGACAAGGCCTCTTTTGTCCTTGGAGAAGGAGGGAAAGAAAACAGAATGGGGAGGGAGTGTCAGCTTAAAGAGAGAGAGGTGGAAATAGGGGAGGGCAGTGGGTAGCACTTAAATACCCTTAGAGACAATTCTACTTTAGAAAGGATTAGCGATTCCAAAGTGAATGAGAACAAAGGATCCCAGCAAAATGAGTTTTGGTAACTGTGAGGAAACAGAGTGTTGGAAGCGGTCTGAATGCAGATTCCTGTAACAGAAATGCAGGAATAAGAAAAAGCCCCAACACAAACCAGAAGTCAAAGTGGGAGGGAATGCAGAGTAGAAGAATAGGATGTGCTCAAAAACTGAGGCAAAATATGGGTGTAGAAAGGGCCATAGTCACAGAAAGGCTAGAAAGCACAGGCAGGTAAGCTTTGTTATGTATATGCACACTGACAGATAGGACTGCTTCATACCAAGCCAAAACCATTCACATAGTTCGTACCACAGTGGGTCTGCCCATCGTGCCCATCAGAGAATCTGTTCAAATACCACAGTCCGCACCAACATAGGTAACTGTAAAATGGTCATGACATCAGATAAAGAAAGTAATCTTGGGTCGAGAGGAACAGTGGAGAGTTTAACTTTTTTTTAGAATTTTGGTGGTTTTGGGGGTGGAGAATTTATTCTCTTGGGTTGAGGAATCTGTAACAGGAAGCTGAACAGAATGAATGAGCCTTGTAGCCTTAAAAACCTTTTTGTTGCATATCTGAAATAAAGCAGCGGAGTGGTCCTTGGGTTGTGTCTGGCTCCTCTTCACACAGCATTTTGCTTCTTTTGTGCTAAGGATAAAAGACCCTTTGCAATTCAAAATTCACGGACAGTTAACAGGATGCACCAGTTCAGCAAATAGCACAGTGCCATGAGCTGCTGATAGGGTTGCTGAGTCTAGGTTGGAAATTTCCTGGAGATTTGGGGTCGAGATTGGGGAGGCTAGTATCTGGGGAGGGGAGGGATTTCAACACCCTCCAAAGCAGCCGTCTTCTCCGTGGGAACTTATCTGTGGAGTCTGGAGACCAGTTGCAATTCTGAGAGATCTCCAGGTCCTACCTGGAAGTTGATGACCCTGTTGGTGAGCATGGTGTTGTTATGACACTGATCTGTGCACTCCTGAGGTCTTTGTCTGGTATCAGTGGGAAGTGGAGATCATTCCAAAACCAACTTGGTATGTTCTCGATTATTTTTCTCGAAGACCCTTGTCTCCTTTTTTGCTATTGTGAAAACAGAATCGAAGATAGAAAAGTGGCAGGCATATTAACCCACTAGTGCACAGCAAGTCCACCATCAAAATGTGGCCAGTATATTAAGCTAACAAAATATGAGCTAATTATATTAAATGATAAATGCTGAATAATATAAAACACAAAAAATAAAGAAGCACAATAAAACGAGTTGTCTTGTTCGGTTAGGCAAGGCCACTTTTTTTTTTTTCAAAATATTTTACTTTATTTTAGCCAACTTTCATACACATAACTTTCCACCATTTTTTTTCCTTTCCCCCTTCCACCCTCCCTTCCCTCAGTGCTCTCCCCCCCCCCTTTTCTTCTTCCATCATTGCTTCAGCCACGGGCACAGAGTCCAAAGTTTCCAAAGAATGTCCTTCTTGGCTTCATCCTCCTTGATCCAATCAAGATACGGCGACCATTTTTCCCTTACCCGACTCTTCTTCTCCTCCCAAGTAATCTCCTCCGTCGTCAAGGCCACGATATCTGATTGGATGTATTCAAAAAGGTAGTTATTCCAATTCTCCATAGTCCACTTATTTTTGTCTTTCCAACCTAACGCTATAACAGCTTTCCCTGCCAATATCATCGCCTTGAGTACCTCTTGGTATTTTTTTTCCATCTTCAAGACACCTAATGTCATCAAATTAATATCTGTTGGTATTAATATACCTATCCTATCCTTTATCCTATCCAATATTTTCTTCCAAAAATCCTGGACTTTGGTACAGGTTAGGCGAGGCCACTGAAAAGCTTTAAATAACATCCAGAATGATCATTTTAAAATTGACCACCGGACTTGCTGCCAAACTGGATGCACAGCGGAACATGAACTCCACAAATCCGCCGCAGATTCAGTCGATGCTGCTCAGTTACTCAAAAATAAGCTCCAGAGTTTTGAAACCTTCACGGCTCAACAGCCTATCTCTGTAGGAAGCCAGTCCGCTAACGATTGTGTTGTAAAGCTCCTGAGTCATGCCTTCTTTAAACATTATAATTTCCACCTAATAGTGTTGACTTATCAAAAGAATGCAAGTCATAAACATTAAAACCGGGCAACTTCCAAGTCTCCTTTTCAAGTGACCTTGCGATAGTAAGGAAGTTACTAAAAATAACACTCAAATTAGTAAATACTGCTTTACAGATTTTCCTTTAAAAAACAATAACAGCAACAACTATGGTTGCCAAGTCTGGGTTGAAAAATACCTGGAGACTTTGGGGGTGGATCCAGGAGAGGGTGGGGTTTGGGGAGGGGAGGGGAGGGGCCTTAGCATGGTACAATGCTATAGACTCTACCCTTCAAAGCAGCCATTTTCTTCAGGGGAGTTGATCTCTGTCAGCTGGAGATCAGTTGTAAAAGCAGGAGATCCCCAGGCCTCACCTGAAGGCTGGCAACCCTAACGACAACACTTCCCCAACTCAGCAAGGCTGTTTGGTGGAAACACCAATGAGATGATTACAAACCAAGAAGAAGAGAAGAGATTGGATTTATACTCCGCTCTTCACTCGGAGTCTCAGAGAGGCTTACAATCTCTTTCCCTTCATCTCCTTACAATAGACACCCTGTGAGGTAGGTGGGACTGAGAGAGCTCTGAGAGAACAGCTCTCAGACAACTTTGACTGACCCAAGGTCACCCAGCAGGCTTCATGTGGAGTGGGGAATCTAACCTGGTTCTCCCAGATTACAGTCAGTGCTCCTAACCACTACATCAAATTTGCTGAAGTTGTTCACCACTTTTTCCCCTCAGCCCCCCCCCTTTTTCTAGCCCTGTAAAACTCTCTTCAGCTCCATCTAGGGTTGCCAGCCTCCTGATAATGGCTGCCAATATCCTCAGTTTACAACTGATCCCCAGGAGACAAGAGATCAGTTCACCTGAAGAAAATGGCCACTTTGGGAGGTGGACTCTATGGCACTGAAGTCCCTCCCCTCCCCAATCCCCCCTCCTCAGGTTCCACCCCTCAAATCTCCAGGGCTGATTTCGCACTAGCGTTTGCCCCAGGTTTGCCCTCATGCTTGCACTGGAGCTTCTGGTCGATTTCACACCAGTTGCTCCGGGCTCACGTTTTGCTCTGGACTATCACCCTGCTGCACCGGAGTTTCCCTGGAGCAAACAAATCCTGTTTTTAGAGGATTTTCCTGTTTGCTCCGGGGGAGAACCCAAAATGAAAACACGCCCACTTGCCCGCCTTTCATCAGGGCTGCCCCATTGTGGGAGTTCCTAAATTTTTTGGGAGAAAACCCTTTGTCATGCTATATTGAAAGGGCTGAGGTTCCAAGTGGGAAAATGAAGAAAATACTCCGGAGGAAACTGGGAGGGGAAATTCCGGAGAGAACGAGAGGCAACTGGCCAGTGCGAAATTGGCTCAGGTATTTCTCAACCCAGAGTTGGCAATCTGACCCCCATCCCTCGACTTCAGAAGTCTTCATCTCTCTTGCCCAAGATTTCTCACCCTACATAAGAAGAGCCCTGCTGAATCAGCCCAGTGAGCCAGCACCCTGTGTTACGCTGTGGCAAACAAGTTGCCCTAGCTGGTCAACAAACTGGGCACAGGGGCCGAGGCCCTTCCCTCTAGCACTGGACATTCCTTTCAGTCACCCTGGCAAGTAGTCCTCTCCGCTTTCTCTTCCACATAGTTTAGGGTTACCAGATGTCCTCGTTTTAAAGAACGTGTCCTCTTTTTTTGGTGTCTGTCCTCTTTTGGGCTTTTTAAAAAAGAAACTGATGAAAATGTCCTTTTGGGGGGGTTGGAAGGTTAGGAGTATTCCTAGATAGCAGCAGTGCTCCCTCTAAGCGATTTTATTTATTTATTTATTTTGGGGATTTATACCCCGCCCTCCCCGCCGTACGGCGGCTCAGGGCAGCTCACAACAATACATAGAACAGATAATATCTTAAAACATTAAAACATATAAACAGCTAATACTATACAGATGGCGTATCTTCAGTTCAATATGTCATAGCAGTATCCAGATGAAATCCTTATGGACGGTCGCAGTAGGCTGGCAGGAGAAGGTCAAATGATCGAATCAAATAATTGGCTGGCAGGTAAGATCGAACGATCGAATTGAATAGTCGGGTCAGGGCCAAGATGGAAGTGTTGGGCGACCCCTACTTAAATGCCTGGTGGAAGAGCTCTGTTTTGCAGGCCCTGCAGAATTGAAAAAGATCCCGTAGGGCCCTGATATTATCCGGGAGCTCATTCCACCAGTGCGGGGCCACCACAGAAAAGGCCCTGGCCCTTGTCACCGCCAACCGAGCCTCTTTTGGCCCTGGAAGGACCAGGTGGTTTTGGGATCCAGACCGAAGTGCTCGCTGAGGAACATATGGGGAGAGGCGGTCCTTCAAGTAGCTATGGAGCCTTGTGAGCAAAAATTCTACTTTGTGAGCTACTGGCATTAAAGTTGGGAGTGAGTGATTTGGCTACTGCATAAATTAGTTGGCTCTGGAGCTATCTTTCCTGAGCTAACACAAAAATGTGTGAGCCAGAGCTAAAAACCTGTGAGCTAGCTCACACTAACTAAGCTTAGCAGGAACCCTGGTTAGCAGCCATTATCACAGTTTAAATAGTAGGGGTATTTTAAATGAGATCTGTCGTAGTGATCACTTGTTTGAAGTAATCAGTTGGGAAATATGTGCTCTTTTTTGCTTTTTAAAACATAGTAACGCTAACATAGTTTCCTCTACCAAATCCCAGTTTATTTAGATAAAGTCATTTCCACCCCTTTATGCCATCCTTCTGGAAGTGTGAAGGACTTCTGTATTCAGACAAAAGCAAGAGAGATGTACAAAGATGTGTATAGTTGTGTACATAGATGTGAAGAAACCCTAACCCTGAAAGGACCAAAGTTCAGCAACCCATTTAAATTTAACTGTAGTAGTCACTGCACATGGAGAAAAACACAAATATACTTTTTGGTCTTCTCCTAACTCTACTTCATATAGATTATTTGCTTCATATTAGTGGCATTTTTCTGAAATACTAACACCTCAGAAACAAGATGAAGTTTCACAAAGAGCAAGTTTTTATAACTGAAGATTTCCCCCCCTCTATCTCTGGAAACATTTTTCTCCCTCTGTGGCATGTCAGCCTACCTAGCTGGCTTTCTTTTATCTCCTTTCCATCTTTCAGTCCCCCACCCTCCAGCCCTTCCTTAAGTATTTACCAATAATGTATTCTATTCATTTCAGACATGTTGTTTAGAAATCTTAATATAAACATTTGTTAAAGGACAAAAGGGGAGGTTAAGTTCATCCTTTCAGTCGCTGGTGAGCCACGGCTCATTAAACCAGAAGATGTAGTTATGGCCACGGGAATAAACAGCTTTAAAGGGGGATTAGATAGATTCATGGAAGAGAAGTCTATCAATGGCTACTAGCCATGGTGACTGAGGGGACTCTCCACATTCAGAGGCACTAATCCCCTGGATCCCAGAGTTAGGCCCAGGAGACAACATCAGGGAAAGGCCTCGAATTCTTTGCCCTGTTGTTGGACCTCCAGAGGAACTGGTTGGCCACTCTGTGAGACAGGAGGCTGGACTAGATGGACCCCTGGTCTGGTCTAGCAGGGCTCTTCTGATGTTCTTATGTTTAACTCTAAATTTAGGCATGTTATAAATTACTAACGTCAATTGAGCAAGACCATCTTGGTGGGAAAGGATGGGTCTTGCAATCAGGGTCTGTGCTGCCCTCAGGATAGTCAGGAAGTTGCTTTGGGCAGTAGATTTGGGTGCCATTAGAAGTAGGGTTGCCAACCTCCAGGTGTTGGCTGGAGAGCTGGGAATATAGCTGATTTCCAGGCAACAGACATCAATTTACTTGGAGAAAATGGCCATTTTGGAAGGTAGGCATTATGTCCCATTGAAATTCCTCCCCTCTCCAAACCCTCCCCTCCTCAGGCTCCACCCCGAATATGTCCAGATAGATCCCAAACCGGGGCTGGCAACATTCCCCCCCCAAAAAAAGAAAAACTCACCTGAAATAACAGATCTAACATCCACTTGGAACCTGTCTGTATAATTCAGATTCCATTAGCCATGTCTAAAAATACACACACTGAAGCACCAGTTTGCATAAATAATATCTCCACAACAGCAGTCACACAATCCAGTTGCAGCCCTGAATCCAAGGCCTCAAGTACACACTGCGAGTTCCCTCCCTATTATTCTCCTATCTGCGATGACACAGAATGGGCATTTATGTGACAGAGTGCATTTATTTATTTAACTTATGGCAGAGTTACACACAGGAAGCATATAACAACATAAAATATGTAACCAAGTTGATAAATAGTCCCCGAATCACACACCAAAAAAGCATTTTGTGGAACAGTTTTGTACCACCAGCCCGAAGAAATACGTATTTTCTGTTTACTATTAATTGACTTCTGCAATAAGATCAGACCGGTCAACCGTTCCAAACAGACACAAAAATTTACGATGATCTTATTGGTGCAAACTTTTAAAGGAATCTCTTAAGCTATTTCAAGTATGGTGGAAACATACCTAGCAATGTTTAAAATTGCCAAAATATGGACTGTTGTTTTTAAAAAAATCTAACGAAAAAGAACAGTTAAACTTGAATAGTTTTGGTTTAACCTGGCATTCAAGATGTTTCCACCATTTGACCATAGCAGGAGAGAACAGTCCATGTTTGCTGCATCAATAATCAGGCTGTTCAAATGAGAAGAAACAACATGTGTTCATTGAACTGTATTGCAAAGGCATTGCCAGGTTCCCACTTCCTGCCAGTGGGCGGTGGGTGTGTAGAGTTACCAGATCCAGGTTGGGAAACTTCTGGAAATTGGGGGTAGTGCTTGAGGAGGACAGGGACCTCAGTGATGCCATAGAGTCCAACCTCCAAATGATTCATTTTTTTTCCAGGGGAACTGATTTCTGTAGTCAGGAGACGAGCTGTAATTCCAGGGGATCCCCAGGTCCCACGTGGAAGCTGGCATCCCTACAATGTATGCAGACATGACTAAGATTAAGACTTTTCTCAAAAGAGCTCTCTCAGCCCCACCTACCTCACGGGGCAGAGGACAGACTGGCAGAATGAAGCATGAGGGAAACCGGGCAAAAAGACCCGGCCAAGTTGTCGTGGGGCTTTCCGGTTGCACTGCGTGGACTGATGTGGGACCATACCAGGGGGAAGGCGGAATGGAGCGTTTGCACCGCGGGGCGGACCCTGGCAACGCCACCCCAGTTGCACATGGCTTTGGTCTGTTTTGCCAACCTGCGTGTAGGCACATGGGTGCATAGGCACAGCAGCAATTGGGGTAGGATCCCATGGCTGGGAGCTTTAACTCCACGAGCTGGAAGCATCTCCGTGGGTGGTTGTGCGCTCAAGCACACAGCACACATGGGCGGTTATGCTGGATTAGCGAGTACACATTACTGGTGCTGCTGGATTGCGGCTTATTTGCATCCACAATTCCAGGAAGCAGGATCAAGGCACACCCAAACAGCTTGCCGCTGCTTTCACCTGGTACTTTTAAAAAGTAGGCTCAAAATGCTTCAGGACAGGGAGAGTACAGCATGGGAACGCCAGACAACTGTTGCTGTGTGAACCGGCCCATTGAATCCACTTGAGAAATGGGCCTATATCAGGCCAAACTGCAAGTCTGAACTCAGCCAGGGTGTCCGTTGTGGGGAGGGGAAGGAGACTGTAAGCCACTCTGAGACTCCTCTGGGTAGTGAAGGGTGGGGTCTACATCAAGTCTTCTCCTCTTCCTCCTTCTTTGATCTGAAATAATTTGCTGCCTTTTCTTCAGCTCTGCATGTACCACTACTTTTGTTTTTTTTTCTGGATTGCAACTGCCACAACTCAGTTTCTGTTAGGCTACCCCATAACACAGTGAATGGTTTTTACACAAAAATCACTTCACCCATAACACAGTCACAGCTGTTATTTACTAAGCTGTAATCCACTTTATTATTCACTTGTCAGCAAGATGAATTGTGTTTTACACAGAGAGAGAGAGAGAGAGAGGGTCCTGACTTGGAACAATCAAGGTATACATTTATTTATTAAATAGTCCCCATGAGACTGTAGACTCAAGAAGTACAGAATACATTAGACAGCCCAGGTTTTTTTTTTTTAAAGAACAAGGTGATTTACAAGTTTAAGCTAACATCAGAGTGCTCCCTAGTTGCTGTATCATCCCAGTGAACACCAGAAGAGAGGGGCACATACGATTTACAGCTTTTTCAATATCAAGCTTGTTCTATCTTAGCTGTGTGGGCTGGGTCCAGACTAAACTGGCAATTTCTCCTGATTCGCCTGTCTTGCTGGAGAACCCTTCCCGAGATTCTTCAAGGTCCCCTATCCCCCAAGAGCAGTACTTCATGGAGCTCAGTGGGAGGGGGAGGCAGGAAAGCTCCATTCTGTCATTGGAGAACTTACACAACCTTTGCTCTGGTCATTTCTTGAGAGAATTATGTTTAAGATGGCAATAAAGGCAATGATCTTCTCCCTCCCCCCTTAGTCATCATTTTTCTAAGCTGAAAAGTTCCATACTGTTTAGCCTTTCCTCAAAGGGAAGGGGCACCAATCCCATAATCATCTCAGTTGCCCTCCTCTGAACTGTTCCCAGCTCTGTGATATCTTTTTTTTTTTTTTGAAATACGGTAAGTGGAACTGTACACAGTATTCCAAATGGTGTCACTCCATATATCTATAGAGAGGTGTTAAAATGTTGGCCATTTTCTTCTCAATTCCAATCCTAATAATCCCTAAAACAGAGTTTGCCTTTTTCGTCACTGCAGCACACTGGGTTTACACTTTCACTGAGCTATCCACTACAACCTCAAGCTCTTTCCCCCCCCCCTCAGCCTCAGCAAGTTCAGACCCCATTAGCCTAGACTTGAAATTGGGATTTTTTTTTTGTCCCAGTGTGCATCACAGTAAAGGGACTGCAGTGGCTCAAATGGTTAAGACGCTGAACTGCAGACTGTTGGTTGGTAATTCAGCAGTTCAAGACCCGAGTGCCGCGTGATGGAGTGAGCTCCTGTCTCTGACCCCAGCTCTTGCCAACCTAGCAGTTCGAAAGCAAGAAATTGCAAGTAGATAAGTAGGTCCCGCTTCGGTGGGAAGGTATCAGCGTCCCATGCCGGCCACGTGACCACAGAAATGACTTTGGACAGCACTGGCTCTTCGGCTTGGAAACGGAGATGAGCACCACATCCCTAGAGTCATATTCGACTGGCTTTTGAGCAAGGGAAACCTTTACCTTTACATCACTGTACCCTTACCAACATCGAACTTCATCTGCCACATTGTTGCCCACTCACCCAATTTGTGGACATCCTCCTGCAGCCCTCTCATCCTTGTATTTCACCATCGTGAATAATGTTGTGTCATCTGTAAACTTGGCTACTATACTGCTCACCCCTCGTTCCAGATAATTTATTATTTTTTTTTAATATATATATATTTTTTTATTGAACTTTTTCAAGAACATAACATCTTAATATAGAATACAGAATATTTTTTTGCAAGCAAATTGACTGATAGTACGTACATTTAATTAAGTTAACCAGCAAAGATGTAATTTATGATTAAAGGGAACCATAACTGTGCAACACTATAAGACAAATCACTGGGGGGGGGGAAATTAAATACTGTGACCCTTTGTTATTTATTCTATATAAGAAAAAAATTAGCGAGTTAGTATTCAAAAGCTAAGTTCAAAACTGAAGTAGTGATGTGTATGTCGTGTTTTCCGGGTAATTTATGAAGAAATTAAATACTACAGGCCCCAAGTCTTGTGAGACTTCCCTCTTGCCTCCCTCCATTATGAGAACAGTTGATTGATTCCTACTCTTGGCTTCCCATCATTTAACCAGTTTTGAATCGATAAGAGAATTCATCCTCTTATTCAGTGATGGCTAAGTTTACTCAGGGGTCTTTGGTGAAGTATCTTGTCAACAGCCTTTTTGAAAATCCAAGGAGATAACATCTACTTGGTCTCAAAGAATTCTTTGAGTTTGCTGTAGTGGTTAAGTGGGTGGACTCTAATCTGGGAGAACCAGGTTTGATTCCCCATTCCTCCACTTGCACCTGTGGGATGACCTTGGGCAAGCCATAGTTCTGTCCCAGCTGTTCTCTCAAGGACAGCTTGGGAAAGAGCTCTCTCAGCCCCACCTACCTCACAGGGTGACTGGTGTGGGGAGGGGAAGGAAAAGGAGTTTGTAAGCTGCTCTGAGACTCCTTCAGGTAGTGAAAGGTGGGGGTATAAATCCAATCTCCTCCTCCTCCTCCTCCTTCTTCTTCATAGTTGGTAAGGCAGGACTTCCCTTTGCAGAAGCCATGCTGATTTTCCCTCAGCAGGCTTTGTTCCTCTATGTGCCTAATAATTCTAGCTTTGATTGCAGTCTCTACTAATTTGCCTGGGACAAAAGTTTGGCTAACTAGCCTGTAATTTCCTGGTTCCTCTCTGGACCCCTTTAAAAAATGGTGGGCTATACTCTCCAGTCTTCTGGTAAAGTGGATGAATGTAGTGCTAGGTTACATATATGGGTTAAATGTGAGAATGGGCCAAGAGATATAGTCCATGACAGGTCTCCTTAAGTAGAAAGTCCTTTATTTGTAGAAAATATCATGTTGGTCAAACACTTTTCCTGTTAGTAATGCCCAAGCCTAGTAATGCCACTACAATTATACTTGATATGAAATATGGCCTGCCTACCGTCTACCAATCGATAGAGAGAATGACTGGCACCCAAATACACTGGCCCAATGTTCCCAAGGAAAGCGTGGCAAAATAGGTTCTCAGGGGAAAATGCTGTTGAGGATTTTTGGAGAAAATGTTCCCAGAGGAAACGAAGCAAAAGGAACACATAACACCTGTGATTCATGTAACACATAACAGGAGGCTCTCTTGTTCAAGGTCGTTAGCCAAGGAATACCCAGCTAGAGATAAGAGGGGAAGGAAAGCAAATGAGTAATGAGCATGCGCAAAGCAAAGCAAGCAAGCAAGACTCGCATTCCCAAGGTGGGAGTCGGGATACCGATGCTATCTCCCGGGCGGGACCTAAAGGGTTGAAAGAAACCTTGGAACACAAAGCAATGTTATGAGATCATCCAACCTGAGGGTAAAACAGCCAGTATTGATGCATGTAACTTAGCAACCTTACTGACTATGGCAGAGCTATCTGACATTAATAGGTCAACTATCTCACATTTGAGTTCTCTAAGAACTCTTGGGTGTATGCTCTCAGGACCCTAGGAACTGGCAACCCTAGGAACTGGTAACATTTCTCAGAATGCTATCTTTGAGACCCTACCCTCTAACTTTCTACCTAGTAACCTAAATTGTTCTCCCAGGACCACACAATTACATTTCCTAATGTCACTGGTGCCAACGTGTACCACAACTGCTGACTCCTCCCCAGCACTATCTATCAATCTATCTAGACAGTGCATGATTTCCACAACCTTCCCACCAGGCAGGCAAGTCAATGCGCAGTCAAAATGCCTGTCACCGACCACTCTCTTGACATTCCTAATAATCAAATCACCCATTGCCAAAAGCACACCTCCCCCCCACAACCCCAGAGGGGTATCGTTGGTACAAGGAAATGGTCCCTGTTAGGGGATCCCAGCCCTCCTCAGACAGATGCCCTCCAACCTCAAGGCTCTTACTCTCCACAGCAGCATAGGAACTGTCAGCACAGGAGTGGGACTGCTCTGGTGAGTCCCTGAAGGTCTCATCCCCAAACCTCTATCTTTATCTCAGCATTTCCAGGTCAGCGACTCCAGGCTTAAAGGAATGAACCTCCTTCCTGAGAGCCAAGAGCTCCATGCATCAAACACACATGATTTATGCCCACGAGCGCTCTCTGCAAAACACTGGCAATCCCCCCCCCCCCCCCGGGGCTGGCTTTCTACCTTCATAACTAGTTTCATATTTGAAAGACATTTTAGAGTGAAAAGGGGTGCTTACCTGGACTTGTGTGGATTTCCATAGCAGGAAGAAGGCAGCAGCATGCACCTCTCCTTGCTGACACGGTGCTTGTATGTCTCTTCCCAGGAAATTAGGACTAGGGGGTTTCTCTCCTGCTGCCTTTTGACCTCCCTCGCTGAGCTCCCAACCTCAACTCCCCTCTTAGAAACTATGTTTGAAGCACTGGTCACAAGCCCCAGGACCAAGCCCCACAGAGATCCCAGGGCATTGCAGGCTGAAGTAGGAGGAGGGAGGAAGAGAAAGCATGTCTCTGAGCCGAGCACAAAGGTTTTAGCAAGGATTCAACCTTGTTTGTTTGTTTAAGTCCTTACAATTCACCAGAACTGTTTTCCTCTATTCACAGATCATTTGTAAGTGGAATACAGCATCACTGGTACAGGATTCTTCCAGCTAAAACAAGAGACACATTGAGCCTAACGGACATCTTGCTGAAGTTGCCAACGATGAGAACTTGCTACTGCTTGTCATTTCTTATCTGGGCTTCCATGCTTCATGAAGTTCACGCATCACCTTCACCGCAGAGGACTAACATGTATTTGCAAGTGGAACGGGTAAAGGGGATGCCTAAAGATCATGGAAAGGCACTGCATCGAACCAAGCGGGGCTGGATGTGGAATCAGTTTTTTTTACTGGAGGAATACACTGGTCCAGATACGCAGTATGTGGGCAAGGTAAGCATTGTGATCATAAGACCATTTGACAAGATGACAGGATTCTTGTATACATATAATATTTGGTTTCTCAGCTGCACTGAAGCAAGGCGGACTGAAGGTAGCTTTCTCTTGGGAAGAAATGAGCTATTTCTGTATCTCACAATTTCTGGACTACTGCTGCTTTTGGGGAAGCAATGGTCTTCTGATACCATGCTATACATTTGTAGGAAAAGATTAATGCTCGAGTCATTGCAATGTACTGATTCATGATTAATGTGAGACTCCCCCCCCCCCCCCCACAATGGACTGAAAATGTTGCTGGGAAAGTCAAGTAATAGCTGGCATCCATATCAAGGGGAAGGCTTATATCTATTAGTGTTGTTATGGGTGGGGAGATTTTTCTGAAATGCACTTTTAAAAGATATAACCACTCATTCCTCTTATTCTCCTTTAAAATGTGGATCTCTCATTATTTTTCGATTTATCTTTGAAGCAAAATCAATGCTCCCTTTTATTAACTTCGGCCCTTGCGATTGTACTATGTGACACCCCACTGGGTAGTTCTCCAGCAGGAGGATAGGGAGGTTTGGGAAGATATTGCCTTGCCTCTGAGCATGTACAGACTGAAATTCTACTCAGTATCCCTTCCTGCCCTTCCTCTCTTCAAACGTCTCTCTTTTTTCCCACCATGGAATTGACTCTGCTTTCCTAAAAAGAAGAAATGGATTGTTGGAATTCAGGGGGAAATCGGATAAATAAGAACCAACAGAATTTCTCTTAATTACACTAGTGCCTGTAATGACTGCAGTATAGATTAGATTTAAAGAATGCACAAAATGACATGGGGCGAGTACTTATGTAATCTGCACCATAATGAAGAGACAGAATGTTTAACTAGGGGATTTAAATAGGTTTTCAGATACTCGCTTCTCCTAAGAGCTCAAATAACACAGAAGCCCTGCAAAGTAGGTCAGTATAGCTGCCCCCGGGCTCCAGAATAAAAGCTCAGGTGTCCCAATGAGATCATGGCCAAGTGGAGATTCCAGGCTGAATTCTGAAGCCCCGTTTCTCATGTTCATGAACTATTCTATTTAAACAATCACTGATAGGCTCAAAAGTTTTAATCTTTGGCTGAGGACAGACTGGGAATGTAAAGCGGGACAGCCCCGCATTGGAAGTGGAAGAAGGGAGCGCGTTCAGACATGCGCATCTGTCTGTTGGCTCCGTTTCGCACTTACCCGTCTCCCACTCACTTTCCATCCGCTTTAACAGGACACCGGGAGAAACCGGTGTCCAGGGGCCGTCTTGCGCTTGCCTCCCGCTTCCAGGCAGTGTGAACCGGAAGAAGGCGGGAGGCAAGCGGAGGCGGCGGCACATGCGCAAACTGGCAAAACGGCCCTATCACGAGCTGCGGAGGCCGGCCCACATGGGGCCACTCCACAGCAGTCTGAACGCTCCATATCAGCACCATTGCGCAATACACCATCAGGTGTGAACGGCCAGCCCCAGGGAGCTTTTCCCCTGCAGCAGTTTCCTCCACATTCATCTCGCTCCAGATTGCCAGTCTGTCCTCAGCCTTTCTTTCCACGTCAGCCTTAATGAGAGATTAGTCAGGTAAGAGCTAGCGAGCGCAACAGAGGGTTGGAGCCTACCCGCTGCAGGCAGGAGGAAAAGAGATAACCCTCCCGATCCCCCCCCCCCATAATCCCGTTTCACACACCTCTTTGTCGACACAGGTCCCAAGTTCCCCAACACTGACCGGGGGCGGAGGGAGGTCAAAAGGTACTCCACTCTTCATCTTGCACCACTAGAAAAGCCATTCAGACTCTTTCTCGAATCACTTGGGACTAAATGTGTGGCTTTTGTGAAAATCCATTTTCTCTTCATTTAGACATATGGATAACTCTGTTGGTCTCACACTGGACACAAAATCACGTTCTTTTGGTGTTGTGAGGAGAATAACCTATGAGCCATTTTTTCTCGTTACACGGACACTGGGAGTGCCAGGGACCAGCTCTACGACCACGGGAAAGTGATCATGTGACATGGCGTTTGGAGATCCATGGCTCATGACTCCAAACATGTCTTCTGGCTGATCTGGATCAGATCTCTGGCACCGGGGAAGGGGAATAACTCTCGCTCTTTCACACCATTTCCTTAATCGATAGTCCCCTTGAGCCCCAAACCTCACGGAGGAAGTTGGAGAGGAAAGGGATTTCTTTAATGGGGATGGGATACCCGCATGCCAACATAGACCAGTCCTCTTGGTCAGTCATTGGGGAAAGTAAAAAGTGGGGGGGAGGAGAATTAAACTGGGGCTACTGCTTAGTTTCTCAGCAATGGAGATTTAACCCCTCTGCAATGGAGCAATGGAGATTTAACCCCTCTGGAAGTGTGCATGGGGATAAACAACCATTAGGTATATGTAATTAAGCTTACTATAAGCATTACATGTATTTTTGGATCAGTTTTATCTGCAAAAGAAAAGTGTATTTTCAGCAGGTTTCCTCTGAAAATTCATAAATAAATTTATTATTTCATTGCATTTGGCTTTGAAGCATTATGTACCTAAGGTGTACATTAGACTTGGTAGCAGTCCACCAACACTTTTGAACAGTGTCTGTGTAACATGCACACTGAGGGGATATGCCAAATCCTGTAACACCTGTCCCTTTTTATGGCAGCAAACCGACAACAGCACAGTAACAGAACCAATGGCTTCATCTCGACCAGCGCTTGGAATAACAAGAGGCAGCCAATGACACTGGCACATCCACTGCATGTACCTGGGCACAAACACACACCAGAGTTATTCAGTTCCGTTAAACAGGACAAAGCACATAAAACACACATGTGCACACCAATGCTCCCTCTAAGCTGTGGAGTCTTGTGAGCAAAAATTCTACTTTGTGAGCTACTGGCATTAAAGTTTTGTGCAAGCAATTTGGCTACTGCATAGATCAGTTTGCTCTGGAGGCATCCTTCCTGAGCGAAGACAAAAATGTGTGAGCTGGAGGCTAAAAAACTGTGAGCTAGCTCACACTAACTCAGCTTAGAGGGAACACTGGTGCACACAGAGGGAATATTACAATAGTTCCAGAAATGTTTTATCAGCAGTATGCATGCCCATAGGGAACATTTGTTGGTAAATATAGTTTACCAAATATGTTAAGTGAGAACATAAGAAGAGCACTGCTGGATTAGACCAATAGCCCATCTAGTTCAGCATCCTGTCTCATACAGTGGTCAACCAGTTCCAATGAATGGCCAACAATAGTGCATAGAGGCCGAGGCCTTCCCCTGATGGTGCCTCTTTGGTGCCTCCCCTGATGGAGCCAGTTTGGTGTAGTGGTTAAGTGCGCGGACTCTAATCTGAGAGAACCGGGTTTGATTCCCCACTCCTCCACTTGCACCTGGCTGGATGACCTTGGGCAAGCCATAGCTCTGTACCAGCTGTTCCCTCAAGGACAGCTTGGGAAAGAGCTCTCTCATCCCCACCCACCTCACAGGGTGTCTGTTGTGGGGAGGGGAAGGGAAAGGAGTTTGTAAGCCGCTCTGAGACTCCCTTGGGGAGTGGAGGGCGGGGTATAAATCCAATCTCTTCTTCTTCTCTTGGCTCTGGGTTTTAGAGGACTAGAGCCTCTGAATGTGGAGGTTCTTCTCAGTCACCATGGCTAGTAGCCATTGATATACCTATTCTTTGTGAATTTATCTAATCCCCTTTCGAAGCTGTTCATTCCTGTGGCCATCACTACATCCTCTGGCAGTGAATTCCACATTTTAATCATTCTCGGTGTAAAGTAGTATTTCCATTTGTCCACCCTGAACCTACTGCCTATCAATTTCATTGGATGCCCTCGAGTTCTAATCTTTTGGGAGAGGGAGACAAATCTCTCTTTGTCAACTCTCTCCACCCCATTTATAAACCTCTATCATGCCTCCCCAGTCATCTCTTTTCTTAACTGAAATGTCCCAGACTCTTCAGCCTTTCCTCGCAAGGAAGATACTCCAATCCTCTAATCATCTTGGTTGCCCTCCTCTGTACTTTTCCCATAGTTTACCAAATATGTTAATTAAGTGAGATTTTTTTAATAGACCTTATTATACTGGACTTGACTATTTCATATATCAAATATGTGAAAATGTGTGAAGAAGTTGAAGGGAAATGGATGCAGTAGGCATGAGAATGGTGAAAATGCACATCCTAAAAACTGGAGCAAAAATAGCAGCCATCAGATTACTGGTCACAGACAATATTACAAATACAAAAAGGGGCAAAACAGCACACTTTGATCATTCTTGAAAGGTCTCTGTAGTGTGTGCATACTATTTTTTCTATCCAAAAAGCAGCCCAGAAGGGGGCATTTTCATTTGAGGAAATCGCAGGCAGGGAGGGAGGAATGTCAGATCTGAATCACTGATTCCACAGTAGGAGGAATTCCCGCAGTGAGTTTGTGGCTGGGCGGGAGTAGTGGGCAGGGGAAAAGGGAGCGGTTTTGATGTAGATTATGCTAATGTGGAGTTTAAGCACATTATGAAGAATTCCCCGCTTGAAACCACAAGTTCAGGAGTGTGGCACTGAAAACTTCTGGCAGACTCAGGGTTCAAAAGGTGCAAGGGGAAAGGAAGAAAGATGTGGGTCAGAACCCTGCTGCACATCAACCTGTGGGGAAATGATCACTAGCTGTGAATAACTGTGGAGGTCGATGGCAGGGCAAGGTCTTTTGAGGAAAGTCTCAAGCTTTCCCCAGAGCCATGGTCCCAGTGCCCCCCCCACCCCCCGTTAGACTTGAGTCCAAGAGCACCTTAGAGGCCACCAAGATTTGTGGGATATAAGCTTCAAGAGTCAAAACTCCCTTGGTCAAATATGAGTACAAATGGAGGTCTCTCAGTCCTTTTAATCATCAGAAGGTGGAGGGGGGGATGTTGTAAAGAATGCTTGTAAAGGATGCAAAGATACTTGGCATTCTTCTCTTGTTGTTTTTCAGACAGAGACATGGGTAATTCCGGTCACAGGACTCCAATGTCCTTTGTAGTCCCCTGGCAAGAGAGCTCAAAATTTCAGTTGAATTTTTGAGAATTTTAAGCATGTTTCTTGGTGTGCTAGCGTGAAAATAAAATGGCTGCCAGTGGCGAGGCAGTGAAGAGGTCAGGGCCACACCAGCAGTAGAAGCAAAAGAAGCCAAGGTGTTGAGAAAATCCTTTATTATTACTTCCCTGATCCCAAATCGCTCAAGGTGAGGCTGGAGGCGTATGCTGTGAGAGATCCCCTGAGGAAGCCACAGGCGAAACACGTTGGGATCAGGAAGTAATAATAAAGGATTTTCTCAACACCGTGCTTTCTTTTGCTGCCTGTGGCGAGACAGCCCATGAAGTCTTGGAAAAGGGAGACTTTTTAAAGGTGTGCCACCACTCAAACTACACTTTTGCCTCAGAGTTTCCCACAGTTCCCTCCCTTCTTCAACAATGAGGTATTAGCTAGTTGCTTCAGGGCTGACAAAGGAACTTCTCGGGTTTCTTCTGAAATTGTCCAGGAGAACTATCTTTTTAACTTGCTTTACATTGTTTTAGTGGGGTTGTGGTTAACAAAATAATCCTGAGGTACCCATTAGGCCTTAACTGAAGGTGGCAGGATTTGTGTGAGGCAGGTGTTTTTAATTCATTTATATTGGCAGGAGCCCTGACTCATCTGGCGGTAGAGAAGGCACCCATGCCTGTCACGTGGCTGAGTGACTCTGGCAGGGAGGGTAAATGACTATGATTGCCAGCCTCCAGGTGGTACTTGGAGATCTCTCACTATTGCAACTGAAATCCAGGAGACCAAGGCCCTTTCTGTACTCACAACTTACTGCAGAGTATCCACACAGCCAAGCCTTCAAACCTGACTTTGGAGTTCTGTGTGTGCCATCCACCCTAGCCTTACACCATCTGGAGTGTTTGTTCTGCAGCTACAATTTAAAAACTGCACTTTTAAAAATTGGGGTTGAATGTCACTTGTGATGTGAGTGTGCGGGGGTGTCCATTTTTTAAAAAAAATATATAAAATCACCCCATCACAGCTGTGCTGTAGCATCCACCAGTCAAAGGCTGCACAGCTGTGGGAGCGGGCAGCACAGCCTGCAAATAGCTCTGGCTGGCTGGGTTGTGCTGAGGTGTTTTCAGCATTTTTATTCCATATACTGTAAACAGCTATTTTTGAGTGTCACCAGGAGACCATGACCGTGCACAGACCTCCGTCAGAGAGGTTGCAGCTGCAACAAACCCCCACATTTTTCCTTAATTCAGGTGGGAACATTACCAGTGCTAGACCCCCCCCCCAGCACTTTAGACCCATGGATCCTTGACTTCCTTGCTTCTGAGGACCCCCCACCCACTGGTTTAACATCATCTGCTGTTTTTGCTGAGTCTGCCCCTGGTCTTGGTTTCCCGAATTTCAACCCCCCTTGGCACTTTAGAGCTATGGATCCTCAACTTCCTCACCTCTGGGGACCCTCCTCTTGGCTTAACACCATCAGCTGACCTTGCTGAATCTTTGTTTCCCAAATCTCCACACACACCCCTCTGGTGCTAGACGTTCACCCCTTTGCACTTCAGACTGTCAGAAAGCATCTTTCCCCCTTGTGCTGCTTTTAGTGTGTGGAGGAGGGGGAGTGCAAGGGAATACACAAGTGGAGGGGGGAAAAGAATAACTGTATAACAAGCTCTCAAATGGCTCCAGTTTCTTTAACAACTGAACCAAAAGATTAGTGATCAATATATCTTATCTCTGGACTTAAAGGGCTTATTGAAGGGGGGGTGATGGGGAACACTCGCAGTGGTGGAGCAGCAGCAGGGAGGAAAGAAGGACAAAGGAACAATAAACCTCAAAGGAAACAGAAGCAGAGAAATGGGGGTTGTTTGCAAAATCTGAGGAAATATGTTTGCTTCTTAATTACCATCAACTTTGAAGTGAAACAAGTAAAAAGTCCACGGCAAAACCACTTTTGGAAAAGTTGGGGATACAGTGAATGGAACACGAACTTACAGCTGAATGGCAAAATGAATGCAGAACCAAAAAGAAAAAAAAATGAAGGACATGTGTGAAAGCTGGAGGATATGCAGAATGAAATGCAAGTCGACTGAGATGCGCGGAGAAAATGGAGGGAAAGATCGGTGCAGAAAGGGCCCAAGATCAGTTTCCCTGGAGAAAAGGGCTGCTTTGGAGGGTGGACTGTATGGCGCTCTACCTGTCGCGCTCAGGCTGACCCATGACAATACCCTGCTGAGGTCCCTCCCCTCCTCAAACTCCACCCTCCTCAGGCTCCACCCACAGAATCTATAGGTATTTCCCCACCCAAAGGTAACAACTGTATAAATGACTCAGGGCATAAATGCTTGAACCCTTACACTGAATTGTTATAGGGCTATGGGGCGGTTTTGCTGTGCACAAGTTTGGTGCAGGCGAGGAAAAACAAGGCATAACCTACGGCTTTTTGAGCTTTGAGCCAGGATGGGATTTAGAGTTGCCATGCACCCCCTGTCAACTGGCGGTTGGTGGGGGGATGGAGCAGGAAATTACTGTCGGCAAACTGAGACCAAGGCCTCTGTCATCAGCAATGGGGTGGCCTCGCTTCTGGCATGCAGCAAGAGTGACATCATCATGTTGCCAGCAATGTGGAGACGCTCTGATATTTGAGCAAAACCTCAGTGGGAGAAGCCATTGTTGCTATGGAGTCTTTGCCCAAATAACAGAGCATCCATGCATTACTGGCCAGTGACATCCAGCGAATGCTGGAAGTGATGTTGTCGTACATCACCAGCAACAGAGGCCTTGGCCTCAGTTAGCTGTTGTAAGTCCCACCTGCTGGACAGCTGAATGGCATTTGGGGGAGGGGCTCCAAAGTGGGGGATCCCCTGCCCCCAATGGGGGTCTGTAAACCTTAATGGGATTGCACAAGCAGTGGCAAACCCAAACAGATAGCCTTTTAGGAAAGGAGGGTAAGTTCAATAAGTTGCACACGGTTTGCAGCTGCAACAGGGAAGAGCGGAAGTCCCAATCCCTTCCATCAGTGGTGATCTACTGCATGATCCAAGCCTGGGAAGTTGTAGTGGGGGTTAGCTAAAGCAGGGAATGCAGCCTTGGCCTTGCGCGTGGAAGAAGCCGCATCAGCATCTCTCTTATGCTCGCCTACCTGCTAAAGAAGCATCTGTTTGCTTCCACAGCTGGAATATTTGTAAATACAGTAAATATCACAAAAACTGCTGTAAGTCTCCAGTGCTCTCTCAGCCAAAGGAAATTAATCCCCTGTAACACCGTGCTTTCACCAGTCGGGAGGGAGGACATTAACAATGCTAGTGCTCAGGGCCAAATGAAATATTACTGTAAGCACATGGCTGCCGAACACAGCAATCATGTACCTGGCTCCTGAATCATTCTACTAATGCAGGGGTCCTCAACCTTTTTGAGCCTGTGGACATCATTGCAATGCTGACACCGTGTGGTAGGGGCATCCACAAAATGGCTGCCACAGCTTACCTTCAATCACACAATGAAGATCCTCTTGCCATTTTGGTGTCGTGGTTAAGAATACTGACTCCGATCTGGGAGAACCAGGGGTGGTTCCCCACTCCTCCACATGCAGCTGCTGTTGTGACCTTGGGTCAGCCACAAGTTCTTTCAGAGCTGTTTCCTCAAGAGCAGTTCTCAAAGAGTTTTCTCAGCCCCACCTACCTCACAGGGTGTCTGTTGTGAGGAATAGAAGGGAGGGTGATTGTAAGCGGCTCTAAGACTCCAAGCAAAGGGCAGGTTATAAACCCATTCTCCTCCTCCTTCTCCTCTTCTCCTCCTTTGCTCCGCCTTCTCTCTCTCTCCCTCCTGTGGTGGCAGCTGCTGCTGCCAAAGAACATTTTGAAAAATCTGCACAGGCAGTCAAATCTCCAGTAGCCAATCAGAAGCCTTGCTGGGCAAAACCCCCACCTGGTTCCACCTATGTTCTAAAAGCACTTCCTGGGCTCCAGGAAAGGTGTCGGGGGTCCCGTGGTGCTCGGGGCCCTGTACTAAAGTCTAGTTAAACTTGTGCTCACCTTAGATTAACCAAACAAAACCATCATTTATTTTCACTTCGGTTAGTTTGTGAATCGATGATCCAGCTTGCCGAGGATTCCCCAAATCCTGGTTTGCCTCAACAAATGTTGATTTTCTCATCTTTTCTCTGTACCCCGGGAGGGGTTGTGTTTTTGGGGGTTTTTTGGGTTTTTTTGAGGGAACAAACATAATTAAGCCCAGATGTTTGTGTTTGTACATCATGCAAAAGTACAGCTAACACTAACTATGGTAAATGTTACCGTCAAACCCTGACATCAAACCCTGGCTTGACGGAACCTAATTCACCATATTTGGTGGAGTGGCCTGCATTCAGGCAGTGACACTAACCGCAGTCCGCTTAAACAAACCCTGGTCTTGCGCACTGTCTGAACTCAGCATACTTTCACATTTCCCCACCAGCTAGGGTTGGCAGATCCCCCCCCCCCCAGGTACTGAAGGGTGATGGGGGTGTAGGGTTGCCAGATCCAGGTCAGGAAATTCCTGAAGATTTGGGGATTTAGCCTGGGGAGGACGGAGACCTCAGTGGGGTACAATGGAGTCCACCATCCAAAGAATCCATTTTCTCCTGTAGAACTGATCTCTGTAGTCTGGAGATGAGGTATAATTCCAGGAGATCCCCAGGTCCCACCTGGAGGCTGGCATCTCTACCCCCAACAGTAGCTGGGGATGCAACTCAGAAACCCAAGTTCACTTGCTGCCTTGAGTTTAAGTAACATTTAACCTGGTCTCCAGTTTCTCACCAGCACTCTCTTGGGGGAGATGCCAAACAGGAAAGTATGACATCTCTTCTGGAGCTGCCAGTCTCACACTAAAAGTGGAATGGAAAGCTTGTAAGAGTAAATCAATACCCATAACTACCTGAGCAGCACAATCCGACTGTCTGCTTCAAATGGTGATTTTTTTTCAACAACAAATGAGACTTTATGTGTTGTCACCTTGAAAGGGAAAAGAGACGCTGTCAACACAGCACAGCTGTCACCATCTCCAAGTTTCCCCCCTTTTCCCTATTCATTGAAT
This sequence comes from Lepidodactylus listeri, assembly GCA_029233225.1. Taxonomy (NCBI): domain Eukaryota; kingdom Metazoa; phylum Chordata; class Lepidosauria; order Squamata; family Gekkonidae; genus Lepidodactylus; species Lepidodactylus listeri. The sequence continues at coordinate 113,981,886 of JARCFY010000006.1, forward strand.
GATTTGTTTATTCCATTCTGCTGCAGATGAAAACTGCCATGCATTCTCGAGGATAAAAAATGTGGTGTGGATTTTGAGAGCAGCACTTGAGAGAAATATATGGGCTCTGGAGCTCCCCAGGGGGTTCCCCAACCCACGTGGTTGCCTGGCGGGCAGGCAGGAGACCCAGCTTCGGTCTGCTCCCTTCTCGGGCTTCGTGGCCTCCCCTGTGTGATACAGCAGCAAAAAAAGGCCTGTGTGGTCTTGGGGTGTATCAACAGAGGCATAACATCCAAATCGCAAGATGTGATAGTCCCGCTGTACACTGCATTGGTTAGGCAGCACCTGGAGTACTAGGGCTGCCAAGTCAGCCCGGGGGGCGGGGAATCCCCTGCTACAGGGGTCCCCAATCCACCAGCCAGCATTCGGCCGGCGGGGGGAACCCACCGCCCTTCCCCAACATAATGACATCACCCGGACGTGATGTCATCACATTGGGGGCGTTGCCAGGGCGACGCTCTGGCAATCGCCCCAAAACTCTATGATACCATAGAGTTTTGGGGCGATTGCCAGAGCGTCACCCCGGCAATGCCCCCAATGTGCTGACGTCACTTCCGGGCAACATTGCCAGGCGCGCACGCTTTGCGCGCGTGCCCGGGAAACTCCCGGACGACGGAGGACTCCCCCCCGCCGGTAAGTTAAGAACACTTGGCAACCCTATGGAGTACTGGGTGCAGTTCTGGAGGCCTCACTTCAAAAAAGGATGTGGACAGAATGGAGCAGGTGCAGAGGAGAGCGACCAAGATGATTGGGGGCCTGGAAACCAAGAAGCCCTACGAGGAGAGGCTGAGGGCAGGAATGTAGCCAGGATTTTGTGACTTGTGGGGCAATTTTGGGGGGGGAGTGGGGCTTGAATTTTACAGTTTTTTTAAAAAAATAAACCCAGCTCCCTGTAGTCTTCTCACCCCACCACTCCTTGGCTGTAATTTCTCTCCCTGGCGGGCCCTAAGAAGAGGCAGTAATTGAGCCCGAAGGTGTTGGTGTTGTTGCCACACTTCCTCTTGTTGCTGGCAGCTGAGGGGTTGGGAGCAGAGATGGTGGCAGAGGGGAGGAGGCGCAGCAGGAGCAGGAGCTGCCACAAGCACTGGTAAGGGAGGCATGGCAGAGGCCAGCAAGGAGGAGGAAGACGAGGCCAACGGGTGGCCTGACTCTAGTGTGGTGGGATGGCTGTGGTGGCTGCTGAGGCTCCAGGTGTGGTCTGACCTGCCCAGGCTGCAGAGGTGGCAGTGTGAGGTGGGGAGGCCAACCCGAAGCTGGCATTGGCAGTGGGTGCCGCCAGTGTTGCAGTGGCTGCTGCCTGGGTGGGGGTGGAGGCGCTTTGCTGCTGCAAAAGGTCATCTCCCTGGACTTTTTACAATTGCAAAAGTCAACTAAAATCCTTGCAAGCCAGTGTCTCGAAACTGTGCTGGCTCTTTAAAAGCCAAGCAAGAAGGCTGATGGCACACCGGGTTGGCAAGCAGATTATTTGGCTTCCTCCAGGGCAACTCAGGACTGCCTTTTCTCATGCCCCAGCTGAGGAATTTACACAGTGGAGAAAGTTCCAGTGAAATGAAAAGCCGGGGAGGATGAGGAAAGGGTGGTCTTGGAGATGTCATGTGTGGTGGGGCTTCTCAGCTATGTTCTCAGCACGCAGCTCACTGCAGGACCACACACCTTTAAAATGTTTAAAAATGACCTGAAAAAGCTTTTACAGGAGAAAATCTTGTGGGGCTGTCCCTTTAAGAAAGGGGGTGGAGCTCCGAATAGCCCCACCATTTAGTCTGGAGAACAGGAGGTTCAGGAAGGACAGGATGGCTCCCCTTTAGGTATCTGAAAGGCTGTCGCGTAGAAGTGGGCAGGGAGCCATTGACTCACAATGATAGGTTTAAACTATGGGTGGAAAGGTAGAAGCTGAATATTAGGATTTTTTTCCCATTAAGAGTAGTTCAGCAGTGGAATGGGCTGCCCAGGGAGGGGTGAGCTGCCCCTCACAGGTGGTCTTCAAGCAGCAGCTGGATGAACACTTCTGAGGGATGCTCTAGGCTGATCCTGCACTGAGTAGGGGCAGGGGTGTAGAGTTTTGGAAATCCCAGGGGGGTGGGGGCTCCTTAGCCCACACTCTTGCTGGGACGATGTTCTTCCCCCCCCCCCGGGGAAACCACCCCACCTCCCCGGGCCCTTCCAAGGCCTCTCTTCCCCCCCCCCCCCGCCACCCCTTCCCTCTCCCTCTCCAGCAGCAGCCGCCGGGCCTCGGAAGGACCCAGGGAGGCGTGGCGGCAGGCGCTCCATTTTCCCAGGGGGGCTCAGCCCCCCTGGGAAATTTCGAGGGTGGCTCAAGCCCTCGAGCCCCCCCGTACTCTACACCTATGAGTAGGGGGTTGGACTAGATGGCCTCCATGGCCCCTTCCAACTCTATGGTTCTATTTGTATGTATACATACAACAGTTCATCTAGATAACCCACACAGTTACCCTATGAAATGTCCCATTGAACCCCCAGCGGTCCTGCAACAGGTGAAGTCTGACTTCTAACTGGATCTGGCCAGCATATTTGTTATGATCATACTGTTGACTTTAAAACAGTACACCACCATAGTGTTAAAACAAGCGACAAATCTTGTTCTCAGCTCTAGTTTCGTTTTTGCTTTTTAAAATCTAGACCTAAAAAGGGCCCATCCCATTCAGTTGTACAGTACAGGGTGGAGTACACAGTTCAAAGGGTCAAGCTCTCTGGGGCCGCCGAACTGCCTCCCCTCAATTCACAGTCCGGTTCTCATAGCACTTTCCTCCCAGCCCAGGTTGGCCTCCTAAGTTCTTTTCACCCCAATTTTTCTCTGGAACTGTTGGAAATATTTAATTACCCAGTCTCACTTCTGAACTGGAACCAATGCTTCTGGGAAATTCCATTGTTCTGTTGATTTAAAAATATCCCAACTTTTGTACCAAACACTGTGGTATATGCAGTTTGCCACAGTTTTCAGATCCTTTGATTCATTTGCCATCGGTATTACTGATGTAGACATGTGCCCTGATAACATAAATGGCCGGGGCAAAGACACTATGAAATAACAGAAAACAAAAACTGCCAAATCATGCGTGCATAAAATCCTTAACTGGTGATAGAAATTCCACGGGCTAAATCAGAATGGAGGAGGAGTGATATGCAGCACTAAAAGAAATTTGGGGTCAGTGAAGGAATTGGATAGGGAAACTGTGTTCCTCTGTAACCAGCCCCCCTGCTGTGAAGGTGAATGGGAGAAGACTTTCACTAAAAATGAAGGTCTGCTGCCGTGATGTGTCATGTTTGTGTCTGAGGCCCATTAATGCTGCCTCTCATACATTTTTTCACACCGTTTAATGAAAGAAATGCTTCCTGTATATCTGCTGGCTTTAAAATGTGCCTGTGCGTTTGATTCCATTGTTTTAAGGTTCAGAATCCACTTCACACTTATTACAGTCATTGTGGGGGTTACTTTTCGGGAACAAGATCCCATACCACAGTGGTAAGCGCTTTCACACTGATGGTATGTGGTAGGGTTGCCATTTCTAGGTTGGGAAATTCCTGGAAATTTGGGGGGTGGAGCCTGAGGAGGTTGGGGTTTGGAGATGAGAAAGGCCTCCTTGGGGTATAATGCCACACAGTCCACCCTCCAAGGTGGCCATTTTCTCCAGGGGAACCGATTTCTATTGCTTGGAGATCAGTTGAAATCCCAGATCTCCAGCTACCACAACAAGGTTGGCACCCCTTGTATATGGGGAGTAGGGTTGCCAGGTCTGGGTTGGAAAATACCTGGAGACCTTGGGGTTGGATCCAGGAGAGGGCGGGGCTTGGGGAGGGGAGTGGCCTCAGCATGGTCCAGTGCCATCGAGTCCCCACTTCACAGCAGCCATTTTCTCCAGGGGAGCTGATCTCTGTCAGCTGGGGATCAGTTGTAAAGGCGGGAGATCCCCCGGGCCCACCTGTAGGCTGGCAGCCCTAGTGGGGAGGCTTAAGAGTGTGGCCCCTTCCAAGGGTGTAGACTTGCCAATTTCAGGGGGGGCTGGGGCTGGGCCAGAGACATCACAGGCCATTGTCACTATCTATGGAGGTTTAGGGAGGGGCTCTCCAGAGCTTCTAAATTTGCAGAGTGGAATGACTCTCCAGCACACAGAGGTGTCAAACTCATTTGGTATGAGGGCTGGATCTGACAGAAATGTCACTTTGTCTGGCCGGACCACGTGTGCCATAAAATGTAACACAAGGTACCCAAGATATAAACTTTATAAAGATAATTTCAGATGCTGAATGGCAATAGTCAGCTTGATCAGGTTGATATGCAGAGGGGTAGTAGGAACAGAGATATCAGCACTGGTAATGAACCTCGGTCTCAGTTTGGTATAAGAGGATTCAGTCCAGGAGGATGCAAAGAAAAAATGGAAGAAATCTGAAGAAGTGAGCAGTGACTCATAAAAGCACATACCCAACCATAATTTCATTAGTCTTTAAAGGTGCTACTGGACTCTTACTTTTTCTACTGCTATTACAAACCACAACGTTCAAAAATCAGTGGGGGGACATTTTAACCTTCCAGGACATTTAGTTGCTGACCTAAGAGTAGCAGTTCTCTTAACAAAGGAATTTCAAAGGGAGATTAGAAAGAGAGACTGGAGAATTGCAGCTGATAATGGAGCTCAAGACAATGCAAACTCCTGGACTGAACTGAGACCTAGGTTGTTCCTCTCATTAACAATGTCTGCTGTTGTCATATGGCATCTGAAATCACTTCACTCTCCAAGATATAAAGACAGATGGACTCCCATTCTAGCTGTAGCTGAAGAAGTGAGCAGTGACTCCAGAAACTTTGTTAGTCTTTAAGGGGCTGCTGGACTCTTGTTCCCTTTCACTAATAAAGAATGCAAGCTGTACTGTTAGGTTTCTCCCCCTCCCCCATCTGTTAGAAATGGAAAAGGGGGTCCATATTGCTCTGCCCCTTCCAACCACACACTTATTCCTTCTCCAAGGGTTTTCAGAAAGCTACATACTATTTTCCAATCTCACTTCAGTGCAAGTTCATGTCCTCAAACTCACAGAGAGACCCAAACACTCTCATTTTGGGTAGAATGACACCCCTCCTCCACCTGGCTGTTGTGTATCCTACATGAAGAAGGCAGATGCAAGCCAATGCCAGTGGTCTGCATCCACCAACTCACACAGCAGAACCAGAGCTTCCAGTTTCAGCACTGGACCTGGGGGTCCTCTGGAATTACAGCTCATTTTCAGACTACAATGATTAGTTTCCCTGAAGAAAATGGATGTTCTGGAGGGTGGACCCTATGGCTGTGAGAGCCAGTTTGGTGTAGTGGTTAAGTGCGCGGAATCTAATCTGGGAGAACTGGGTTTGATTCCCCACTCCTCCACTTACACCTGGCTGGATGACCTTGGGCAAGCCATAGCTCTGTACCAGCTGTTCTCTCAAGGACAGCTTGGGAAAGAGCTCTCTCAGCCCCACCTACCTCACAGGGTGTCTGTTGTGGGGAGGGGAAGGGAAAAGGAGTTTGTAAGCTGCTCTGAGACTCCAAGTGAGTGAAGGGTGGGGTATAAATCCAATCTCTTCTTCTTCTCTTCTTCTTCACATGCGCTAAATAATCCACTTTCTATCCACTTTCAATGCACCTTCCAACTGGTTTTTGCCAGTTCACACACAGTAAAACCCAGTTGGGAAGTGCACTGAAAGTGCATTGAAAGTGGATTATTTAGTGTGTGTGATCACAGCCTATGGCATTGTACCACACTGAGGTCCCTGTCCTCCCCAGGCTCCATCCCCAAATCTTCAGGAGTTTCCCAGTCTGTACTGGGCCACTCCTCTCCCCCATCCCCCAGAAGTGGACAATCTTAGGGCGAACCTGGCAACCCTAACTAGGGATGTTTTAATAAGGGAGGGAGGGAGGAGAGAGGTGGAAAGAAAGCAAATAGATGGGGAGAGAAGGAAGGAAGGAAGGAAGGAAGGAGAGAGGGAGGGTGGAAAAAAAGTAAATAGATGGGGAAGGCAGGCAGGCAGGCTTTGTGACATCAAATTAGTTTTTAAAAGATCACAAAATTACACTCAAAACAAACTCAGTGGGTTTTTCTCTCTCCTGGACTCACCAGCAACCAGGCAGGCAGAAGCCTCCATGTGGAAGCCAGCTCCTTCCCTGCCCCACTCCCCAAAAAACTCAAAAAGAACTCAAGGGCTTTTTTCTGCACTACAAAAGACAACCAGCCAAGCCGGTTCAAGGCTCCATGTGCTCCATGTGCATGCTGGCTCCCCCCTCCGATCCTCCTGCATGGCTGCCCAGCCCACCCCCACCCCTGAAAACATCCCTCCACCCCCACTGCCCTAGCCAGCTCCAGTACTCCTCCTTACCTTGGCTTTCTCTGCAGTCGGTGTGCACAGGAAAGCAGGGAAAACACGTGTAGCCTCCAGGCTCCAGCTGAACTGAGGGGTGCTGGGAGCCAGGGGGGGCTTAGCTTCCAGGAAGCAAGCCCCTGCCCTGCCTGACTTCTCTTCCAGTCCCAACCCATCCGACAGAAAGTGGAAGAAACCCCCTCTCCACTTTCAACATGGGGGGATGTGCAAGGCTCTGGTTACCTCCGGGGGAGGCTCAGCACATCCTGGAAAAGTTTGGGGGGGCTCCAGCTCCCCAGCCCCCCTGAAGTTGATGCCTATGCCCCCTTCTCACCTGATTGGTGTCCTCAGCTGGGAACACCACATGGACCTGCCTCTCCTCACACATAATCCCTGTACTGAAATACACATAGCAGTGAAATGCCAAAAGGACAGGAAGAATTAAACCAGCATCCAGCAGAAAGAGAAAAATAGAGACAAGGGAACAAGGACCAAGAACTAAAGTGAGGGACAAGTTTCCCAATGTGGTACATAGATCTTGAAATCACCGCCTTTCTTTTCTTCAAGACTATAAATAGGAGGTGTTTGGACCAGTGCCTGAGGGAGAATGAATTAAAAATGAATCCAATTTATTTGATTCATTTATACACTTTTGTTCTTCCCCATGGGGACCCAACATGGCTTCCAACCAGAGTTATTCAACCTTCAGTTGGTCAAAAATAAAACAAACAGTGCAGGAAGGAAAATATGACAATATAGGTATTATTAAGCTCTTGTAAAAATTAAACAATATCAAAAATGGAATGATTCCACAATGAACATGTGGGTGCATAACTTTGAATGACAAAGGAATAAAGGGGTTGCTAGAGGAAAATGAGGAAATGGCTGAGAAGCTCAATGATTTTTTTTCCTTATGTGTTCACTATGGGAAATGTGCAGTATGTACCCATGCTACTGCCCCTATTTTCAGGAAGGTAGTCTGAAGAACTGAGTCAAATTGAGGTGATCAGAGATGAATTTCTAGACCTATTGGGGAATATATATATATGTCCAGGTCCTGATGACATCCACCCATGTTCTTAAGGAACTCAGATATGAGATAGTTGATCTATTGACCCATATATGTAACCCATCAACTAAATTCAGCTGTTGTGCCAGAAGACTGGAGAGTAGCAAATATGACACCATTTATTTAAAAAAAAAAAAAAAGGAATCTAGAAGAGAACAAGGAAATTACAGTCCAGTCAGCCTAACATCTGTCTGAAACAAATTAGTAGATTCTGTAATCAAATGTGGTGTTGAAGGAGAGTTTTATGGTTAACTGGAAAAGACAATCATGCTAGGAAAAGTTGAATGCTGCAGGGAAAAAAAGGAAGAGCCAACATGAAATGGATTGACTCAGTCAAGGAAGCCACAACCTTGAGCTTCAGGTTTCGGCAACCTCAATGGCGGGTGCATCTTCAGAGAGCTCCGGGAGATGCGACCCGAGCCCGGCAACCAGGGGGGTGCCAACTGGATTTTGGGGGGCCCTGGAGCCCTTGTAGGGAGCTCCCAGCCTCAGGTGTGAGGGGAGCCTCTCTCAAGGTGGCAACCAAGGGATCAAGGCTCCCCTTTGCCTCTATAGGTCCCGCCGCCATGGCGCCTGATGGCAAATAGAGGTGCACACTGGACGGCTGCAAAGTCCAAGGCAGAAGCAAACGTGAAAAAAAGTATTTACCTGAAGACGCATAACATCTGAATGCAAGATTTATAAGTGCCCAACTTGATTCTCTGCTCTTAACTTGAAATGAAGAGTAAGGGTTTAAATGCCCCCCACTCTTTAAACTTGACAATTCTTTAATCTGAACTTGAGATTCTATTTCTTTAAATGACTGAGTTTTGAGCAAGTGACTGCAAGCTGTCTATCAGCCTTTGTTAAAGCGGACTTTCTTGGATTTTTTACAACTTTCTGAAAACTGTAAACAAATAACAATGACTGGATGGGGAGAGAAAATGGTGATGAGACCAAAGCCTTCCCCAAAAACTGCATCAGCACTTCCAGCAGCTAAGTCTGAAGTAAGCACTGATCTGTCTTCTGTGTTAGCTACAGCATTGCACCCTTTGATGGAACTGCTGACTACTGTTAATTCTAAACTGGTTTTCTTTCTGATGCCAACACCAGATCTGAACAAACAGCAAAATAAATGGAAAAAGCCAATGCAAAGACAGAAACTATTAAATTAAGACTGGATGTGGTAGAAAAAAGAGGTCCTCAGACAAAGATAACCTTTTGAGGCTGCAGATGGAAAGGTCAACATTTTTCTAAGATTTCAAGGTGTCCCTGAACAGAAAGGTAAGACTCTCAAGCAACTGTTAAGTGAAGCATTGGCTCCGATGACAGGTTTACAGGCTGATTTACTATAAAGTGACATGAATATGGTCTACAGGACCTATCCTGAATTCTTAAAGAAAAAGAACCTCCCAGGAGAGACTGCGGTGCAATTCTCCAAGAAATCTACCAGAGATCTGGTGCTCAAGGCCACCAACAAGACATCCTTGAAGATCAAAGGTGAAGAGATTAAAGTCTTAAAAGACATTCCATTTGAAATCAGGAAGAAGAGGAAATCCTATAAAAGTTTAACTACATTTCTGCAAGCAAGAATTATCATATACAGATGGTTGACACCTGAAGGCCTGACATTTAGCTACAAGGATAAGAAGCAAAAAAAAAAAATGACTCTGTACTAAAGGCAGAGAAATTTCTGGAACAATATTTGGAAAGAAAAGAGAAAACATCCATAGAGGAAGAATTGGAATTACAGGAAAGCACATATGGACTGGAAAGTTCTGGATTCCCCGGCAAGTAATTAATCTGAGGAGGAAGACTCTGATGTAGAAAAAGGAGCAGCAGTGTCAAGACCTCAGACAGTCACATAAGACTTTGTTAAAGGAAACAGAAAGAAAGACGAGAATAAGCATTGCCATTTTGAAAGTCTTTTTTTCTTTGGTTTTGTATTCACTTGTCTTAAATATAGTTATTTACTTTAAATGCTTAGGGTTGATAGTTAAGAATAAGCTAAGGATGCCTTGATATAGTAACTGAAGCAATAGTATTTTATATAGGATAACAACTTGATCTTTGTATACCTTAGAGGTAGTTTAGTGTTTTTGGATTTTTGTAGAAAATAAAATAACAAAAATCCTAAAAAAAAGAGGAAGCCACGGCCTTCAGCCTGCAATACCTGAGCAACGCTGTAACAATGGAACATTTTAGTGGACATTAATTCATAGGGTCGCCATAAGTTGAAAGCAATGGCTGAATGGTCAAAGTGATGTGCAGAAATTCCCAGGTTTAGCCCAAAGCATTTTCAATTAAAAGGTGCAGGTGGAAATGGATGTAGAAGACCTCTGCCTAAGACCCAGGAGAACCACTGCCAGTCTGAGTAAGCAGAACTGATTTTGATGGACCAATGGTCAGACTCGGTATAAGGCAGGGGGGTTGTGTTCAATATTAATACTAAATTAGAGCATTAAAGCATCAGCCTAAGATACAGTTGCCACCTCCAGTTTGGGAAATACCTGGAGCCTGAGGAGGGTGGGGTTTGGGGAGGGAAAGGACTTCAGTGGGGTGTAATGCCATAGAGTCCGCCTTCCAAAGCGGCCATTTTCTCCATGTGAACTGATCACCTGGAAATCAGTTGTAATAGTGGGAGATCTTTGGCCACCACCTGGAAATTGGCAAGCCTTGTCTAGGATCTGGGAGACTAGGTTCTAATCCCCACTCTGCCATGGAAGCTGGCTTAGGCTAATCACAACTCCCAGTGTAACCTACTCTGCAGGTTTGTTGTGAAGATAAAATGAAGGATTGGGGGGAAAAACACAAGTTATTTGGGGTCCCAACTGAGATCCAAATATGAATATTAATAATATTAAGAAATATTATTGCTATGTCCCCATCCCCATAATCACTGCATATCCCCATAAGCTAGATCAGTATTATCACAGAGAACCAAAGCTGAAGAAGAAGAGAAGAGATTGAATTTATACTGTGCCCTTCACTACCCGAAGGCATCTCAGGGCTGCTTACAATCTCCTTTCCCTCCCCTCCCCTCAAGACACCCTGTGAAGGAGGTGGTGCTGAGAGAACTCTTTCAAGGACCGCTCTTGAGAGAACAGCTCTGAAAGAGCTTGTCACTGACCCAGGGTCACACCAGCAGCTGCATGTGGAGGAATGGGAAATCAAAACCAGTTCTCCCAGAATAGAGTCCGTGCTCCTAACCACTACACCAAACTGGCTCTCTGCATTATCCTGCCCCCCCCCCCCCCCCGATCATGATGGAGGCAGAATTTGAACTGGAGACTTTCTGACTCATCGTTCATGTTTTTAACCATGATGTACACCAGCTTTGATAAAGGCATGCAAACTATGAACAGGCTTAAAAAGCTGTTGCAGAGAGTCAAGTTAGGATATCTCAGAATCCTTGAGAGTTTTAGATCCTAATGACCCTTCTGATGAAAACTGAGTACAGGGACAATTTCAAATATTTTATATATGAAAAAGTGACATTTTTGGTCAATGCCGCATTAATCCACATTTGTATTCAGCAACCTCAGCAAGCTGTCTTCTTTGATGCGGCTCCCAAAGGTTCCGTCTTGAAGACTTTTATCAGGTAAAAGAATCCCCGATCCCATCTTCATCAGTGTGACTTGATTCATATTGGAACCAGCCAGTGCAGCTACTAATGATGTTTTTTTTCTACACAGAAGTAAGCCACAAAAAATGACGCCTTGCTGATATTTCAGTCCTTTGACACTCTACAAAGGGAGGCAGACTATTTTGTTGTTGTTGCTTAAAAAAATTAGCATTTGTGATAGATCAACGTGATGAAAGCACCAAGCAGAAAAAAATGCCCTTAAAAGCTCCCGTTTTCCCAGGAAAGAAACCTAAGATCGTGGGGGCTGAATTAGCAATTGAAAGAGAAATGAAACATACATGAATTAATCAAAGGATCTTTATCGCATCTTTGGGAAAATTAAAATGCTGGCACAGCTTAACGGAAGCCTTCAGGCACTGACTAAGGGGAGATGGTGGCGCCCTCCCAGCCATGTGGGAGACACTCGTCAACAAACAGCTCCTACACGGCCGAGATAACATTTCAGCGATCCAAGCGCGTGGATGGGAACCACTCACATCAGTCTTTCCAATTAACAAGTGATGTATGGCACATAGCATTCGTTCTTTCACCAAATTAATATTTCCCTGATCATCACTGTTATTATTATTACACTTCTAAGTGTACAAAGTGCTTTAAAAAAAACAAAAACCCTCATCTATCCACACAGAACCTCCATGTAGGTGTGAGCTTGGGTCAGTCCCTGTTCTCTCATAGCTGTACTCTCAAAAGCCAGTTTGGTGTAGTGGTTAAGTGCACGGAGAGCCAGGAGAACTGGGTTTGATTCCCCACTCCTCCACTTGCACCTGCTGGATGACCTTGGGCAAGCCATAGTTCTGGCACAGCTGTCCTTGAAAAAGAGCAGTTTCTGTCAGAGCTCTCTCAGCCCCACCTCCCTCACAGGGTGTCTGTTGTGGGGAGGGGAAGGGAAAGGAGATTGTAAGCCACTCTGAGACTCCTTCAGGTAGTGAAGGGTGAGGTATAAATTCAGTCTCCTCCTCCTCCTCCTCAGGTCCCCCTGGCCACCAGTGTCAGGGATAGGTTTGCCAGTTCTAGGTTGAGGAAGTCTTGGAGACTTGGGGATGAAGCCTGTGGAGGACAGAGACCTCAGTGGGGTACAACGCCATAGTGTCCACCCTCCAAAGCATCTGTTTTCTTCCAGGGAACTGATCTCTGTAGTCTGGAGATGAGCTGTAATTCCAGTGGATCCCCAAGTCCCACCTAGAGGCTGGCATTCCTACCTCCATGAGATGTTCTAGTGTCAGAGGCATCCAGCGAACTTTGCAAGTGTTTGATTACCATCCAAACTAAGCTGGCCAGTCCTCCTGCTATGGTGGGAGGCATCCCATTGGCCAGACCCATTGCCTGCTGCCACTCAGAGCAGTTGCAGGAGGTGAAAAAAAAAGAGCAATATTGCCAATGTCACTTCAGGGTAGAGTTGCCAACTCTGGGTTGGGAAATACCTGTAGTTTTGAGGGGTGGAGCATGGGGAGGGCAGGGTTTTGGATGGGAAGGACCGCAGCAGGATATAGTGCCATAGAGTCCACTGCCCAGAGCAGCCATTTTCTCCCAGGGAAATGAACTTGGTTGTCTGGAGATCAGTTGCAATAGCGGGAGATATCCAGGTGCCACCTGGAGGCTGCCAGCCCTACTTTGTGGTACAAAGCAGACACGACATAGAGTAACTGTAGGAATTGCTGAAGACTCTGTGGTTTTACCCGGAAGTGATGCAGCGACATTGCCAACTTTGCACGCATCCCACCACCTGGCCCCCAAGCTTCCTACCAGTTGCCGGACTCAGCCTGGCAGCCCTAATCCAACCCCCGACATGCTGGCCCCTCAGAAGACCAAATAAAGGGGCCCCTGTTTAAGATATAATTCTACCAGGGCACAATATGTGAGGATGCCACGTCTCACAGGATTCATTGCTTAAAAAAACCTTCAAAGCATCTCACCAACTAAAAAAAAAAATCTGACAAATGCGGGGGGAAAGGAAAAGGTATGAGAGAATATATTTAGGGCATTTGCTTGAGGTGATTAACAATTTTAAAAAAAACACTAAAAATATTGGCTGCCCATCAGTCACCTTCTGCTTTTTTCCTTGGTCACCCAAGTAGAGAACAGGACAGCAAGTTTGTCAGAACAGTGATATGGAAGAACTACTGATAAAGGCAACAAATGTTCTTGGGAATATGGGCATCATGCAGAATACACCCACTGGAGAAAGACAGGGTAGGACGTAGCTCTTTTAAACACGTACTTGTGAGAGTCCTGTTCAAAGTAGTCAAGGATCAGATCTCGGTTGGTTAACCACAGTTCTTTATTGCCTATTCCTACATTAGTACAGCATCTCGGGTTATTGTCAGAGATGAGACAAATAATACAAGCGGGTCTATTATACCATTCCAAGGAGTTTGAATTACCCATAGGTAGCCAATCCCCAGTAGGGAAAATTGGCGGGCTAAAAGGTGTCTTGACCGTTTGGTTCACACAGGAAAAAAGTGAGGTGTTAAGCAGTAAATTTCCCTTCCCAAACCAGACCCCTCCGTTCACATAACAATTCATGGCTCCAAGGTTCTTTAGCATAGATAAGAGATGAGAGCCTTCCTCCCCTTGAAGTTACTGCCGGGGCAGCTGGAATGCGGAGGCAGGGATGAGAGGCCTCCTTGTTCTCACCCGAGGGGTTGTCACCCTCCCGACCAAGACAGGAGAACATACAGGTCCAATACATAAGGAATAATAGAATACATAGTATGCATGCAAGATTACATTGACAGAATTGACAGATTCTGACACCCTGCCCTCCCCATAATCCCCTTCACCTAGCTTTCTCAGGGAACATTTTATGAAACAGTTTGGTCAACTTGGGGGCATGAACATGTTCAGAACGAATCCATTCATTGTGCTCCGGGCCAAAATCTAACCATCTAACTAAGTAATACAAGTGGCCCCTTTTCATCTTGGAGTCCAGGATTTCAGTTATCTCGTAGTGTGGACTCCCCTCCTTCATCAGTGGAGGAGGAACTGGAGGAACTGGATGCCATGCATTCGGCCCAGGATCTTTCTTCAGCAGGCTGAAATGAAACACAGGATGCACAGAACTTAGTGATTTAGGTAGTTCCAGTTCAAAGGAGACATCAGAGATTTTACGTAGCACTTTATAAGGTCCAACATATTTCCATCCCAATTTTCTGCTGGGCTGTAGCCCATGGATATTTTTAGTAGAGAGATACACGGAGTCCCCGGGTTGAAGATCCCATCCCGGTGCTCGGCCTCGGTCAGCATATTTCTTATAGTCCTCTTTGGCATGGTCCAAGGCTTTCCCAATTAATGGCCAGGAGTCCTGGAGGCTGGACCACCAATTTTTAAAGTCCGAGGGGGGGGCCTGGGGGTCTTCCTTGAGGGTAGGGAGTGGTTTACCTTCAAAGCCCCCCACTGCCATGAAAGGTGAAACCCCAGTGGAGGAATGCACTGCATTGTTGTAGCTATATTCTGCAAAGGGTAGTAATTCCACCCAATTATCTCGGTGGTAGTTTGTGTAACATCTTAAGAATTGCTCCAGGATTTGATTAGTTCGCTCGGATTGGCCATCGGTTTCTGGATGGTAACCCGAGCTTAAGGCAGGTTCTATGTCCATTAGCTTCAAAAGCTCCCGCCAGAAGGTGGCAACGAACTGACTTCCGCGATCGGATACCACTCTTCTCGGAAAAGCGTGTAATTTTATCACATGGTTAAAGAAAGCTTTAGCCATCCCTTTGGCGGTGGGTAACTGTTTGAAGGGAGTGAAATGGGCTTGTTTGGAGAAAGTGTCCACTACTACCCAGATCACTGTTTTTCCCTTTGACGGGGGCAAATTTGTAATAAAATCCATGGCTATGTCTTCCCAGGGTCTGGAAGCCGTGGGTAGGGGGTGCAACAATCCGGGGACTTTACCCCCCCGTTTTTTACACATTAAACAGGTTTGACATGCTGAGACGAAGTCCGAGACATCTCGACGCATGCGCGGCCACCAGAACTGACGCTGAATTAGGTTAAGTGTCTTTAGGAATCCAAAGTGCCCAGCGAGCTTGGAGGAGTGGCAATTTAGCAAGATTTCCTTGCGTTTGGTTTTTGGCACCACTAATTTGCCCCCATGTAGCCAACAATTGTCCTCTCTTTTGGAACACTCTCCCACCGTCTCCAATTCCTCTATTTCTTCAGGAGCATACTCCCCCCCCCATTGGCAGTTCCCAGTGGTTAGCTCGGCTTTCTTTGCTTTGCTCCGGGTGACAACCGCTCCTCCCAGCTGCTGGGGGGAGAACATGGAATCGAACACCTCTTCTTTCAGACTCTCGTGTTGGGGCAATCTGGACAATGCGTCTGCCAGGGAGTTAGCCTTCCCAGGGAAATGCTTTAGCACAAAGTTAAACTTTGAGAAGAAGTCAGCCCAGCGCAGCTGTTTGGCGTTGAGGGACCGCTGCGTGCGCAACGCCTCTAGGTTCTTGTGATCCGTCCATATCTCGAACGGAGTTTGCGCCCCTTCCAACCAGTGGCGCCACGTAGTGAGCGCTAATCTAATGGCCGCAGCTTCCTTGTCCCACACTGACCAATTTCTTTCTGTTTCGTTAAACTTCTTTGAGATGTAAGCTAAGGGGTGCAGTTTCCCTTCCGAGTCCCTCTGTAGAATGGCCCCCCCCATTGCTACATCTGAGGCATCGACATGGATTATAAAGTCTTTTGTCTCATCCGGGTGCGCCAGAATGGGCTCAGAGGTGAAAAGAGTTTTTAAAGCCTCAAACGCCTTCTGACACTCCTCATTCCACGCCAGTTTCTCTCCCGGCTTTCCCGCCTCGGGGCCCCTCCCCTTGGTTTTCAACAAGTCCGTTAAGGGAAGGGTGACTTTGGCAAAGTCCTTGATGAAGGTCCGATAGAAGTTACAAAATCCTAAGAGACTCTGCAACTGCTTTCTCGTTCGCGGAGCCTCCCATTGCACCACCGCTTCCACTTTCCCCGGGTCCATTTCCAACCCCTTCTGAGAAATACGGTAGCCCAGGAAGTCCACGGACTCACGGTGAAACTCGCACTTAGATAGTTTCACAAACAGCTGGTTTTTCAGTAACGTTGACAGTACGTCCCTGACTAAAGTCACATGCTCGTTCTTATCAGTGGAATAGATCAAGATATCATCTATGTAACATAACACGCCCTTAAATAGGTGCTTGTGCAACACTTCATTGATTAAACTCATAAAGACCCCGGGCGCGCCACTTAAGCCGAACGGCATCACTAGGTATTCAAACTGCCCCAAGGGGGTGTTAAAAGCAGTCTTAGGTTCATCCCCCTCCCTTATGCGCACCCTGAAGTAGGCATCTCGCAGATCCAACTTGGTAAAAATCTTCCCCTTGGCCGCCTCCGCCAAGAGGTCCTTTATTAACGGGAGGGGGTAGGCATTAGAGGTGGAGACTGCGTTTAGCCCCCGGTAGTCCGTGCACAATCGTAGGCCGCCATCCTTTTTCTTTCGGAACAGCACGGGCGCCGCAAAAGGGGACTTGGCGGGGCGGATAAACCCTCTTGCCAGATTTTTGTCCAAGAACTTCCGCAGTTCTTCCCGTTCTGCCGGACTCATAGAATACAATTTACCCTTCGGGAGTTTCTCGCCTGGGAGGAGCTCTATGGCACAGTCCGACAGCCGATGGGGGGGCAACTCGTCCGCCTCGGTCTCACTGAACACTTCCAGCAAGTCTCTATATTCCTTAGGCACCATGGCAGGGGCAAGGGCGAGTGCGGCCGCAGGAGAAGGCGGGCTGGGGGGTCCGGGGCCCCATCCTGGGTCCCATCGGTGGCTCTGGCAGCGTTCGTCTACCCACGAAATCTTCCCCTCGCTCCATTTTATGTAAGGGTCGTGCGCCCCGAGCCAAGGGCTGCCCAACACCATGGGGAACTGGGCATTGGGGGTTATTACAAAAGCTCTCTTCTCCCAGTGCTCTCCCGTTCCCAAAATCAAGCTCTCAGTCTCTGCTATGCACTCCTCCTTCATTTCTGACCCATCCATCTGGGTAAACTTCAGGGGTTCTGCTAACGGGGTGACTTTGGGTCCCAACCCCTCCACTACCAGGGGGCTGATTAGGTCTCGCGCGCACCCAGAGTCAATTAAAGCGCGAACCCTCATGTGGGTACCTGATCCAGGGGTCACCACCGTTACTACCATATATAACAAGGGGCCAGGGATGCTCACCGGAGATGGCGCTTCGTGTTGGGGGACCTGCAGCTCTGCGCCGCTCACTGCAGGCCGTTGGAGTTTCCCGACATCTGCGCTTCCATCAGCTCCAGCTCTCCCTGATCACTCGCCGCCCCTTCCAGCTGTAAAGCCCGGGGTTTCATGGGGGTCTTCCCCCGAGTCGGGGTGCTCGCCGGTCCTGGGGTTGAGGTCTTCGGGCCCTTCCCCCCTCCTCTGGGACACGCGGAGGCGAAGTGGCCACTCTCCCCGCACTTCATACACAACCCCTGTCGGAACCTCGCATCACGAACATCTTGCACATTGGATCGGGGCTTCGCTCGAGGGCCTGCTCTGCTAGCTGCTGTTGCGGACGCTCCCATCTTAATTAGGGCGAAGCGTTCTTCCATGTCGGTAGCGGCTCTCATCCAGGTGGTCAGCGTGCCCGGGCGGCCCCCTAGCAGCACTGTCTCGTAGATTTCCGGGTTCAAGCCCTCCCAATACTTCTCCATGAAGAGTTCCTCTGGCCATCCGTGGATCTTGGCAGCGATACGCCGGAACTTGTCAGTGTATTCCCTCACTGACGACCTTCCTTGAAACAGCTTCCTCAGTTGATTTCTGGCTTTTTCCTCACCCAGCGGGTCCTCGAACTGATGCCGGAGAGCCCACATGAAATTGTTCAAGGAACGCAACTCAGGGCCAGGGTTGTCGTGCAGGCTCACATACCAATCGCTGGCGGTGTCTTTCAGCTTGGATCCGATGTAGCCGATGCGATCCTTCTCGGTAGGGTATAGGTGGCCCCAACTGTCCAGGAATCTCCCGATCTCGAGCGTGAAGAAACGTAGCTTCTCGGGGTCCCCATCGAAAGTAGTCGTCAGCGGGTCAGAAGGGGGTGGGCGAGCGGCCGGCGCGGCCGGGACTGGGGCCGGCGCGGGAACGGGCCCCGGAACTGGAGCCGGGACGACCGGCGGAGCTGGTTGCGCCGGTAGAGCGGGCACCTGCGGCTGAGCCGGAACCCCTCCGGGTGCTGGCTGCTGTTGTGGGGCTCCGACTCCTTGACCGAGGAGGGCGCCTTGCATCGCCACCATAGCGTCGCGAAATTGGTGCTGGAGATCGAGGGCCAACTCGCGGAGCTCGGAGGTGAGTTGCAGCCGCAGGTCTCCCATCATCTGATCCAGCGGGACCGTCTGCTCCTCTCGATACGGATCGGGCCCATACAGATCCAATGTCTCCTCTTCGGGAGGCGGGCGACGCGGCCCTCCACGGTAGATCGGCTCGCGGTCGTCTCCTAGGTAGCTCGGTCTCCCTCGATCGGGCTGGTCTCCGGTGAGTGGAACTCTCACCCCTTTCCTGTCGTGCACCCACGAAGTCACGGGTCGGCCCCCGAAGTGGCTCCAGGTGTACTGGGGGGTCACGCTCTGATGGGTAATCGGGCGGCGCGGAATGTCAGAGATGAGACAAATAATACAAGCGGGTCTATTATACCATTCCAAGGAGTTTGAATTACCCATAGGTAGCCAATCCCCAGTAGGGAAAATTGGCGGGCTAAAAGGTGTCTTGACCGTTTGGTTCACACAGGAAAAAAGTGAGGTGTTAAGCAGTAAATTTCCCTTCCCAAACCAGACCCCTCCGTTCACATAACAATTCATGGCTCCAAGGTTCTTTAGCATAGATAAGAGATGAGAGCCTTCCTCCCCTTGAAGTTACTGCCGGGGCAGCTGGAATGCGGAGGCAGGGATGAGAGGCCTCCTTGTTCTCACCCGAGGGGTTGTCACCCTCCCGACCAAGACAGGAGAACATACAGGTCCAATACATAAGGAATAATAGAATACATAGTATGCATGCAAGATTACATTGACAGAATTGACAGATTCTGACAGTACTAGATAGCAAACCTGGGGATTGCCTTAAATAAGGTAAACTGGCTTCAACGCTGATGAGATATGAACATCCAGGGAGTTTTGAAGAGACTCACTCTCAACAGCACTCTCTTGGCAGTGATTTGTTTATTGAGAGAATAAAGAGGTTTCAAGCATAGACGAGTTTGTGTCAGAACCAAGTCAGGTTTCTTTGGCTTAACCTAACTGTCGTAACTGAAAACTAGGGTTGCCAGCTCTGGGATGGGAAATGCCTGGAGATTTTGAGGCTGACACCTGTGGAGAGACCCCAGTAGGTCTTACTGTAAAGCAGCCATTTTCTCCAAGGGAACTCATCTTGCTCATCTGGAGATCAATTGTAATAGCAGGAGATCTTCAGGGGCCACATGAAGGCTGGTAAACCTGCTTAGAACTGAATTACAAGGACAATGCATTTCCCATACTTGTATACCCCTTAATTAGGTCCAATTCAGTGAGAATACCCTTTAATTCTTTCCACAACAACCAATGCTTTTGCTAGTTTAGAAAGCCCTGGAAACCTAGACTGGAAGGCACACACATATGTAGGCTATGGAAAACATGGGATTCTCTGCTCAGTGCAGGATTGGGTACTCAGTGCACAGTGGAAAATATGCATGTGGAACAGAACTGTGAAAGACGGGGCTGAATGGGAACTCCTCTGCATAAGTAATAACTCCTTCAAGTATACATTATCTGCAGCAGAGCTCCTTCATGCACACAAGGAACTCGGGCTGATGTGATTAACTCGATCCCTGTAATTGTAATGGAAGGCACAGGTACGCTTACACAAAGGGATGAATCCTAAATAAGGACAGAGCCAGTCAATGTATCTATTGCTGACAAAGGAACAAGGGGTTTTCCTTTGATTCCCCCCCCCCCTCCAATGCTATGCTGAGGATCATGGGTCCTCCCAGCATGAAAGTAATGTAGGATGTGGGCTTTGGTGAGGAGGGAAATTGGGCACAATGGAGTGAAAAACCTGTCTAGATTCAACCCTAAACTTTCCACTCGCCAAAGACTTTTCCATCAGATGAGGGATGAGTTGTACCAATTCCACCTTTCCCACTGCAAACTTTCACTTCATATAGTTCTTCCTGGGAGTTCACTGACTCTTGAGGGAGCAATTTGGGGAAGAAGAGCAGACTGCTGGGGGTGGTGGTGGTGGCTGAAAACCTCATTTCTGTGAGTGGCATCTCACTCAGACCAGATATGATTCACCAATGAAACTGAGGACGAGCAAGTATAACAATTTAAGTCAGTTATTTCCAAGCATTCTCATTAACATAAAAGGAGACTGAGGATTAAGATGGCAGCCTGAAGCTTTCCAGCCTTTTTATACGACCTTGAAAGGGAATTTGTCAGGACGTTTCAGATTTCACTTTCTGAAAGAAGTTGCAAAGGTCTTTAAGCTCTAAATCAATGACAAATGATATGGCAGAAACAGACAAAAAAGTCACTGTCCCAGGCTGTCTGCCCTCACACGCTCCATTGATTCATGGAAGCTATAATTTTAAAAAGCTGGTCCAGCAGCACCAGTAGCAACATGGAGCTTCAAGGCAAAGTGCGAAAGGACAGGAGTGTTAAGTATTTGGACTGGGTCACCTGTAGTGCTCCATCATACTAGACTCAAGTATGCTTGTCTTCTCAGATTTCATGACAACAATCACGAACTATCGTATCTTAGGCCACATTCACATGGGCAGTTTGATTCATTGCCCTTGCTGTTCCCTTACGGATTTAAAGTGCATGATCAGACAGCAACATCTGTCTGTCGATCCCCAGTCGTCCAAGTCCCCTTCTCCCCCCCACATGTTTTCCCCCCAAGCCTGTTCTTGTTGGTCTGAGCTGGTTCCAAAACAGATTTCCTGCTGTCTCATCACACTTTTGTGCACCCAAGCCATCAGGCAGGTCTGAGTGATCTCTTGTTTTCCATCTGCCATTTTTTTAAAAAGTACTTAGCAATGTGTGCACAACTGCTTATTTGCATCTCCCCCCCCCCCCACAGGGGCTGCTCAAAACTTTGTTTTCTTTTTAAAAACTCTAAAAGAAAGATGCCTCTGTTTTTCAGCTTTTTTCTGTCCTTTGAGGAAGGGGTAAGTTGAAAAGATTAGAGGGAGGATGGCAGTGAACTCCATATCCCAGCATGCTCAGCAAGCGCTTCTGCAATTGCTCAGAGGGCAAACTTGAAAAAAAAAATGGCTGACAGCCCCACAAACTACATATCCCAGCAGGCTCATCCGTGCTTGTGGGCATGCTCCAAGGACCAACTTTTTGAAAAAATGACCGACGAGCTGACTCCATGTTTGCTGCCACCTGATCTCTCCAGGGCCAGTAGAAGTGCTTTGAAGCATGCTGAAAGAGGCGAGTCTGATCACGATTCTCTGGCACAAAATAATTTGGCTCAGTTAGCGATGGGTCAACAGTGGATTGAAGTGCCTGCCTGAATGTGACCTTAGTCTATTTTATTTTCCAACAACAACAACAAAAGCTCAAACTATAGACTCTCAGCAGAGGTACTAAAGCTTACTGATTAATCTACCGGTAAAAACAAAAAAACAAAAAAAAACAAAAAAAAACCCTCCACTCATAATATTATATACTCAATGTAATGAGAAAGAAAGGAAGAAAGGAAGAAAGGAAGAAAGGAAGGAAGGAAGGAAGGAAGGAAGGAAGAAAGAAGGAAAGAAGGAAAGAAGGAAGGAAGGAAGGAAAGAAAGAAAGAAAGAAAGAAAGAAAGAAAGAAAGAAAGAAAGAAAGAAAGAAAGAAAGAAAGAAAGAAAAGAGTGTAGACAAAACTCAGAATCTCCATCAGTCCCATTTCAAAACCCCTCTTAGGAGGATTTCTTTTTTAAAAAAATGATTCCTGTTTTTATTTTAGTTTAAAATGTATCCGTTTTAAATGTTTTCCTCTTTCACCGACCTCTTAACACTAGGAGTAATATACAGAGTATATTTAGAAGTGCAGTTTGGTGGTATACCAGAGGAGGCGATAATAATACTCCCTCTCTGTAAAGGTTATGTTCAGAATGGGTGAAAAAAGTTGTTGTTCTCTTATTGAGGCCCTGTGGGAACATATTCCTTTGGAAGGGATCAGATTCATACCACTAGGCTGAGAGAAAAAAGGAATTGCCCAAAGCAAGGGAGGGCTACCTGGCCATGCCAGCCAGAGATCTGTACTAGGAAGAGGACTAGCTCAGCCTAGCGAGCAGATTAAAGAAGACTAATGGATTTTCCAAATCAAACTAGATATCAAGGGGAAATGGTTTGCTCTTGTATTTCTGTCTTTACACTTGTTCCCACACTCTGGATTCAAAGCCTGACCTGATACTCCAAGCCATTTCTCATTGACAGTAGTCAAGTCCATCCGCATAGATACTAGCCCCATCCCTAAAGAACAAAACATCCAGCTTTGTTGTTTTGTCTTTCTGAGCCACAATGCAGCCCAAAACTTTCTGATGGATCAGTAAACTAACCAGACATCAATGTGTTCACATTGGGAGAAAGCGGGGGAGGGGGATGACCTGGAAATGGCATGGTTTGGGAGTTATGCTCTAGGAGTCCTCCAAATCTGTATGGATTTTACCATAGAGATTTGGGAAGATTCCTAGAGTAAGCTGGAAGTGATATCACTTCCAGGTAAGATCCAACTCCCTCCAGGACCCACCCCAGAAATATCTGAGGGGTCTCTTCTCTTCTCTTCTCTTCTCTTCTCTTCTTTCCCCAGATGTAATATATAGATATAGATATAGATATAGATATAGATATAGATATAGATATAGATATATTCTGACCCAGTCTAGGATGAGGAGGAACTGAAAACCCTTAGATGGTATATGTCTGAATATGGCACAAATGAGGCTGAGATTAATTCACAATAAATAAACTGTTTGATTTCACTTTTATGGGGAAATGGTCAGTTCAGACTGTCAGGGAGGATTCAGGTTTAAGCTGGGCAGGTGGAAAGGTGACAGGAATGAGAAAAACTTTGTATAACTATATACAGTAGATAGTTTTTCAAAAATGTAGTTGTTTTGTTCTATAGACAAGCGTATGTAGAGGCTGAAAGAGATCACTTTACTGTGCTTACGTAGATAAACAGGCAAAGGTTAGCTGACACAAAATTGCTGAAGTCTGTGGAGGCAGGCATATACATATAGGTTTCAATTTTCTGCCTTTAACATTTGATAGCAATCATCCCTCTTTCCTAGGAGCTAGTTCCCTCAGGGAAGGACTACCAGTTCCACCACTATTCACGATCCTCCCAGATCCCTCACTCTCCTCTCTACAGCCCCCCCCCCCCCACACACACACACCTTCCTCCTAACCAACACTCTCAGCTGAACTCCCTCAGGTCAACAGTAGAATTCTTCCTGAACCCCCATCTATCAGTGTTTTCAGACAGATACAATATATCTGCAGTTAGCTGTCTGTCACAGGTACCAACAGATGTGTCCATCCCTATGTCATCCGTAAAATGTTGGAAGTTCTGCTGTGTAGAAGAGAAAAAGGATAATTTCTTGATTTGAACTTTATTTAAAAACAAACAAACAAAAAACCTTCTACTTATGTAAAAGTAAGATTTTGCTGGCAGTTAGCTGCCTCCATCTGCCACTGCACTTTTCATATTTAAATTCATGACATCCATCCATCAACGCACTTCATGGGAGACTAATTATGACTAGATTCTTGTTCTCTCCCTTCTTCTTTCCAGCACCCCATGATGACTCTCAGTTAGACATGAAGCTTCCTTATTGCTGAGTCAGGTCATTGGTCTAACAAGGTCAATACTCTCTTGTGTAAAAGTGTCACATATTTAGCTGAAGCATATAGGAGCTTTCTGGGGTCTCAGGCAGAGGTCTGTGGCATCACCTACTATTTGGTTACCAACCTCCAGCTAACACCTGGCAATCTCCCACTATTACAATTGATCACCAGATGACCATGATTGGTTCTCCTGAAGAAAATGGCTGCTTTGGAGGATGGATTCTATGGCATTATATCCTGCAACCCCCTTGTGCCACCAGCCAGGACATGCTCCATTGGCATGACACCAGCCTGTCTTCACTTGGTCAGGAGTGAGGCTGGCCTGGTGCCACCCACCAGTGTAACCAGGGCAGGTTCATGGTGGATAGAACTACAGGAAAGGTGAGGGGACTGTTCCTGAGGAAAGAAGCAACTACCCAAACATCTGATGGGTACGGGGCTATAGGCAGTGGGTGGTATTGGCCTCTGAAGCAAGAAGCAGCTCTGAAACAGATGGCAGGGGAATGCATCCAGCAGAAGGCCAGATGGATGGCCCAGGCCAACATGGGTGGGGTAGAAATGGCCCAGGAGGGCGTGGCATCCCACTGGTTGCTTAAAGAGTTCAGGGATGTTGTAATTGATCCTGCTCAGAGCACTGGGGAGCAGAGGTCAGTGGAGAGGAGGAGGAGGATCATGATATTGAAACCCCCTTCCCCTCTTCTCACTGAGACTTAGTGGGCCCTCTAAAGGTAAGAGAAGCCAGAACTGAAGGGCCAAAAGCACACCAAGGGCAGGAGAAGCCCCACAGTTATCAAAACTTCTCGTAGCGTACGAGACAGCCCCAGAGTGAGCATGAGAGGCCTGCCTAGAAGATTTGTATGTTGGATTATCAACTCCAGGTTGGGAAATTCCTAGGGATTTGGGGAGGGACTTCAGTGGGGTACAGTGCCATAGGGTTCACCCTCCAATGCTGCCATTTGATCCATGGGAACTGACCTTTGTAGTCCAAAGATAAGCTGTAGTTCCAGATCTTCGTGCTCCACTTCCAGGTTGGCAGCTCTATTTGTATGGTAGTGTTGCCCGCTCCGGGTTGGAGAAAATACCTGGAGAGTTTGAAAGTGGAGCCTGAGACACACAGGGTTTGTGGAGGGGAGGGACTTCAAAGAGGTGTAATGCCAGAGAGTCCACCCTCCAAAGCAGCCATTTTCTCCAAGTGATCTGAGCTTGGTTGCTTGGAGATCAGTTGTAATCCCTGGAGATCTCCAGTCACCACCTGGAGACCTGCAATCCTATGGTGATCTGCAAACTAAGTGCTATATTCCCCATGTGTAGAAACAAATGGCAGAGGAAAATGAAGAATGGCATTAGTTATATGACTCAGGGTTTCCTACAAGACATCCTTGGCATTGCTATGTTCCATTGTGTTGACAGGGGAAGGTTATCAGCTGCATGTTTAGTATACATAGATCAATCACTGTGTAATTATATTGTGGCTATGGGTATATTGAAAGATGTCCTTTCAATCTTCATATGCCACTACAAACACACTGACATTCTGAGCATGCTGGTGCTGCTCAATTAATTTCCAAACTCATTCCATTAATTCATTGTCTGGTTGGTTTTAGCCAAAGACTGTCACCAAAAAGAAACAGAAAACATATATTTGTATCAAAATCGTAACATCTGATCAACTGCATATAAAAAGCAACTCTGAAAAAAAAGCTTATTACTCAACTCTATGAACTTCCCTTACAGAGGCCCCGGCCACACGCACGAGATAAAGCTGGGGGGTGGGAGCGAGGCTATTTGCGCCGGAGCAATTTGACCCGCAGTTGCACGATCACACAGTTCTGCGAAGCTGTGGGCGCAACTCGCCACTACGTGATCAGACGCAACTGCGGGTGAGTTGGGGTTTGGTTGTTGTTTGTTACCAATTCACTTAAACGAAGGATCGTTGAATCGCATCTCCACCCTGAGGGCTTTTAATGGCAGTATGCGATGATGTGCATACTGAGACCGGGGGGGGGGGGGGGGACAACGGCATGGCGTCGGGACAGCCAGAACAGACTATCCCTGATGCCACAAGTCCACGCTGAAGCGATCACATGGGGGAACTCCATCTGTGGCCCGCAAGAACCTGTTTGATACTGGAGTTTCCCCAGTGTTTTTTTTTACTCCTCTTCTCTGGAGGAGCAAAACGGCTTGCCGACGGGTGCGGGATGCTTCACAGATGTGCTCGTGAGATCACGCCCTTAAATCTGGCTGGGAGTCATGCCTATCACATGGCTAATTCTGTGTGTGATTGGGGCCAGACTCACACAAACACAAAAACCCCTTTACACACAGTTTAAGATATTCATGGAGGGTAAGTCTATCAGTGGCTACTAGCCACGGTTACTGTGGGGAACCTCCACATTCCAAGGCACTAAGCCTCTGAATCCCAGAGCCAGGAGGCAACATCAGGGGAAAGCCTTGGCCTTTATGCCCTGTTGCTGGCTGTCCAGAACAGGTTGGCCATGATGTGAGACAGGATGCTGGACTAGATAGACCACTGGTCTGATCCAGCAGGGCTCCTCTTATGTTCTTATGTTGTGTTCCATTTGTATCTGGTGGTCAGGAACAGAATGAAGTGAGAAATAGAATTTGCACACTGTGGCGTAGGAACTGGGAAATTCAGGTTAGAAACCTCAGTCATGCCATGGAAGCTCACTGGGTGACCTTGCGCCAGTCATACTCCCTCAAAATAAAATGGAGGAGAGGAGAATAATCAACGTTTCACTCCCCATTGGAGTGAAAAGAGGGATGTAAATAAAAGTTAATAACCAGTCCCTGTAACCATTACCCCATCACTGTATAGAGAGTAAAAACCTCAGCTTCACATAAGCTTTCTTATGCCTCACCAAAAACATTTTCTAGTGTCTTTAGAAATATTGGACTGCTTTACATCACTTGGAGTATGGATACCATTCCTTCTAGCCTGAAAGTTTAAAAATGAAGCGGGGTCCAGTGACCCGCTCTTTCTGTTCTGCTCCTCCCAGTGCTTCCTCGAGGCAGCATGGGATTGGATCCAGGCAGCGCTTCATTCAGAAGCTCTCCTTATTAGAGCTTCTGTCCCACATGGCTTTCCTCCATACGCGTTCCATGATTCCACGTATAGCCTACTTTTAGTAGTCAAAGAGGAACGCTTCTTCCTTTTGCCCCCCCATTCGCAAAGAAGAGACAGACAACAGGTTGGAATTAAACAAGGGCCACTTTATTAACTATTTACTGGAAATTGCAGCAACGGGGAAAAAATATGCAAGCACAGGAACAGGCAAGGCAGGCGTCTTTCCTAGACACGGCCTCCTTGCCCTTAGCATGGGCGGGACACCTAGCTCCGGTCTGAAGCCAGCCAATTCTGGCTCGTAACCGGCAGCCCAGCATACTGGCATCCCCCCCCAGGAGCGCCTACCCCTGAGACCACACGGAACTTCAGGGAGGAGCCTAGCCTGAGAGGTTCCCAGAGGAGGCACCATTCCCTGCCCCGGACCGCACTGCCCTAGAGCGGTTCCTGATGACCTCCTGTTCCCAATCGGGTTATGCCGTGAGGCGCTCACCAGTTCCATTTCTGCTTGCACAAACCTGCCAAGTGACCAGCTATTTAACTCTCGCCGCCATCTATGCCCTTAACCCCTATCACAGTTCAAGGTAGGAAAAAACACCTCCCCCAGAAGGCCAATCAGGTGAAGGCATAAAAATTCCTACCTGGTCCCAATAGGCAACCAGCAAAAGCCTACACTGCCAACAGGGCGGGCGGGTGGGAGAGCACGCGGAGCAACTGATAACCAGGGGGCGAGGCGCCTGCCTCTAGCCGGCAAGCCACGCCCCCTGCAGTCTCCCTATGCGCGCGAAAGCGCGCCGGCCGTTGCTGCCTCTCCCGACGACGCGGAGGCAAAGGAGCCCTCGATCGGGCGCCATGGCATAGCCGGGCGCCCGGGAGCTCGACTTCATCAGCACAAAAGTAACATGGATCCAACCTACCGCTTGGCTGAAGTTGGTCCAAGAAGGGAATAATCCAGAAATTGTAAAATCAAAACCATATTGGATTTAGTGTAGGGTTGCCAGCCTCCAGGTGGGGCCTGGGGATCCCCCATAACTAGGGTTGCCAGATTCCTACCTTTTGCTGACCTGGGAGGGGCTCCAGGCTCCTGTCCTGGATTTTGACATCACTCAGAAGTGACTTCATCACACTAGGACGTCATGGGGGGCACTCTAGCATTCGGCCAAAAGCTCTATGGTCACCATACAGTTTTTGGCTGAATGCTAGGACATCTCTCCGTGACATGCCCGGCATG
The DNA here is from genome assembly GCA_029233225.1 of Lepidodactylus listeri. NCBI lineage: Eukaryota > Metazoa > Chordata > Lepidosauria > Squamata > Gekkonidae > Lepidodactylus > Lepidodactylus listeri. Next base: position 114,010,088 of record JARCFY010000006.1, read on the forward strand.
ATGATGTCAGCTCTGGGTGACATCATTGCACTGGGCACACCGGGCACCATGAAGCTCTTTGAGGAGTGGGCTGCTGGCCGGCTGACTGGTGGGCAGATTGGGGGGCACAAAATCGGGGGAAACCCACGCCCACTGCGGGGATGGCAACCCTACCCAGAATTACAACTCATCTCCAGACTAGAGAAATCAATTCCCCTGGAGAAAATGGATGCTTTAGAGGGTGGACTCTGTGACATTGTACCCCCCCCCCCCCGAGGTCATTGTCCTCCCCAGGCCCCCGTCCCTCCACAAATATATACACACACACCCTAAAAAAATTAACATAATTTGAAAACAAAGTATGCTTTCAAATCATGAGTAATATATTGCTGTGGAAATATATGTATACAGAGGTGTGCTAGATGCCCACAGAATAATGCAATAACAAAAGAGACTAGATTAAAGCCATACCATCATTTAGTGTCCAGTCATAAAAAAAAACAAGCACATTCCTTCATAGAAAAAAAAAATACAAAGGTCAATGAAATTTCACACAGCAGTCTGCTCCAGGCCCTCTCAGTCCAGATCCCTCTAACAGTATTGTATGCTCACAAGCAGTCTGCTCCCAATGCAGTCAGACTCTCTTTCAACACTTATTCCGGATATTTAAGTGTTTCAGACCTCTGGTCTTTCCTCAGGAACTTATCCCATATAGGAATTTCACATTCAATGTTACCTTCAAGTTGACACTTTCATTGATTTATTTTTTTCTGTTAATCTATTTGGGCAAGGTCTCCTCACTTCTCTTCTAGCCTACTATTGCTGCTGCCAAAGTCAAATGTACCCAGACTATGCGGTTGTTTTTTTTATTACCAGACACTAAATGATGTTATGGCTTTAATCTAGTCGCTTTTGTTATGGCATTGTTCTGGGGGCATCTAGCACACATCTGTGTACATATATATTTTTCATATCAGGCTGTTTTGGGATTGTGTGTTATTCTTGTGAATAGTATATTACTGTGGCTTAGATGGAATGGAGTTACTGGAAGAAGCAGCAAACTGTGCATCGACCTGTGAATGCAAGGTGAACGTGTTCCTAATGAGGGGAGATACAAGCCATAGAGTTGGGACATCTATGCCCTGATAATGGGGGGGGGGGGGGAAATGAAAGGATGGGGTCTGGGAAGAGAGGGAAGCAGAGGCAGACGTCGGGCTTCCTCCACCCCAGACACTGCTTGCCAAGATGTGCCACGTCAGGCTGTCCGGGTCTCCCTTTCCTCCAGCTGCAGAAAAACCCACCCCTCCCCCAGGGGTGACAGCCTCCACAATGAAAAAGAAGCATCAAGGATGTCTGATTTTGTTTTTATTGGACAGATCTTTAAGAAGTATGCATTAGTGATCTCAGTGGCTCCAGCTAGCACACTAAAGTCCGCAGACGGACATTTAAAATCACGTCAGTATCTTATTTCCTATGGAAGCCAAGGAAAATGCTACTAATACAGTTTAGTGTAGTGGTTAAGTGCGCGGACTCTAATCTGGGAGAACCGGGTTTGATTCCCCACTCCTCCACTTGCACCTGGCTGGATGACCTTGACAAGCCATAGCTCTGTACCAGCTGTTCTCTCAAGGACAGCTTGGGAAAGAGCTCTCTCAGCCCCACATACCTCACAGGGTTGTGGGGAGGGGAAGGGAAAGGAGTTTGTAAGCCGCTCTGAGACTCCCTTGGGGAGTGGAGGGCGGGGTATAAATCCAATCTCTTCTTCTTCTATTTCTTCTTCTTCTTCTTCTTCTTCTTCTAATAAAGACAGGCTCACCATAATTATTTTATAATACGTGGAGTTACTCCATAGTATGCCCATTGCAATCAATAGATGTACAGTGGAGTAACTCTGCATATTATTGCAAAATTGATGGGCTCGGGGCAGCTAGTGTTTTGTCTTGTTCTCACCCAATTCCCCTCCTTCCTACAGCCCGCATCTCAGATAGGTCTTGTACATGAATGTCTCATAGGGTTGCCAGCTCCGGGTTGGGAAATATCTGGAGATTTGGGGGGTGGAGCCTGAGGAGGGTGGGGTTTGGGGAAGGGAGGTATTTCACTGGGGTATAATGCCATAGAGTCCACCTTCCAAAGAAGTCCTTTTCTCCAGAGGAACCGCTCTCTGTCACCTGGAGATTACTGGTAAGACCACAGTGACCAACTGTTGGCTAATCTAAGGCCCAGTTTACACCTCCCCTCTGAAGTAGTTTGACTGCTGTCTTTTCCCAAGCTCATTTCACGCTGGTTTCAAATTTCACTCCAGCGGGTCTGAAGAGTACTAAGCAACAGCATTTGTTTAAAGCAGTATAATGCTAGCTTGACCACAGCAGGGCAATTAATGAATGTAAACAATAATTTATAAACTAGAACAAGTATGGTTTGAAACTAGAAACAGGTGTAGACAGTTTTTTTTTTTTTTTTGAAACTAGAATGATTCTAGTGGGACAGTCAGATGTAAATTTGACCTTAATAGCTTCCATTGAGTTCTACAGAAGAAAGCAGCAATCAGGAACTCAGCTGAAAGGGGGTAAAACCTCAGCACTGCCCAAATAATGGCCCCTCTACCAATAATATGTAATTTTATATTATGAAGTATATTATATAGGAACAAGAGGCAGGGACCTATGATACTTGCGGGGGGGAGGAGGATTCCTAAAGGCTGCAGCCCCAGGTAAGTCCTATCTCCCCCAGTGATTCCCCCCAGCTCCAAGGCCCGAGCGCCTTTCAAAAGGCAATGGTGGGGAGGCCTGAGGCCCGCTGAGCTGTCTCTCCCCTTCCCCTTTCAAAGGTGATGTCAGTGAGGCTCGAAGCCCACCTAGCCATCTCCCGCCCCCCTCCCCAACAGTGTCCAAAGCGTTCTCTGTTCATGCACAGGGAACACTGTTTTACTTTTGGGGGATTTAAATATCCCCTCAAAAGTTTTTTTTTTTTTTTTTTTTACTTTTCAGATTTTTCTGCACACGGGTGGAGTCCCCCAAGTGTGCAGGAAAATCTCCCTGCCCCCCAAGTGAACCCCCCCCCCCCACATGGATTTAGATATCCGCACAGGGGTGGCCACTTGGCTATTAGTATATAGACAAGTGGAGACCCGCAAGAAACTTGCAGGATGGTTATCCCATTCCTCACACCTTTGCTTCCTCCCTTCTCCCCCTGCCTCTCTCACACTCTTTCTCCCTTCTGCCCCCCCTTTCTTACTCTCTCTCTCTCCTCCATGTATGTTACTTCCTCTCTCTTTCTGACCCGTCATCATTCCCTTTGTTTTTCTGCCTCCCCACCTCATCACTCTTTCTCTCTCTTTCTGCCCCCCACTCCTTCATTCTTTCTGCCCCCCCACTCCATCACTCTCCCAGCCTCCTGCCTGCTTCCTTGCCCCCCACAGCAGCAGTGGCAGTGTTCTGGGAATCACAATGGATCTCCCAGCTGCAGAGATCAATTCACCTTAGGGCTGCCAGCTCCAGGTTGGGAAATTCCTGGAGATTTGGGGGTGGAGCCTTGGGACAGTGAGGAAGCAGCCTCAGCAGGGTATAATGCCATATACTCAACCCTCCAAAGCAGACATTTTATCCAGAGGAACTGATCTCTGTCACCTGGGCAACAGTTGTAATTCTGGGTGCTCTCCAGCCCTTGTCTGGAGGCTGGCAATGGTAGTTCAACTGAAGGAAATGGCTGATTTGGAGGGTGTAGTGTATGGCATTATACTGGTCTGTAGTCCCTCCTCAAATCCCACCCTCCCCAGGCTCCACCCCTCAAATGTGTAGGAATTTTCCAGCCTGGAATCGGCAACCCTATTTCCTTCCCACCCAACAGCCAACCTACCTGTATCTGTCTTCAGCTTTCCATCTCCACTCCCCCACCCCCACAGGCTCTACCTAGGAAAATTACAGTCTTTCTCCACAGTGGGGACTAAAACAGTTCACATTATTATTTCCTCCATGTTATCTGCACAACAACCCTGTGAGGTTGGGTAGGCTGAAAGTATATGACTGGTCCAAAATCTCCCAGTCAGCTTCCACTGCAAGATGGGGCTCTGAACCTGGGTCTCGCAGATCCCAGTCTGAAGCTCTAACTGTTATGTTATACCAGCTTTCATAGGGTGGCTGCTGATGAACAGTAGCAAAGCAGCTGGGCCTACCTGAGTCATGCAAATCAGGTGGTATCAAGTCACACAGAGGGTGCTGCCTATGGATGCCAGCCTCCAGGTGGGACCTGGGGATCCCCTGGCATTACTGCTCATCTCCAGACTACAAAGATAACTTTCCATGGAGAAAATGGATGCTTTGGAGGGTGGAGTTTATGGCATTGTACCTCACTGAGGTCCCTGTCCTCCCCAGGTTCCACCCCCAAATCTCCAGGAGTTTCCCAGCCTGGATCTGAATCCGCTGCTGGTGGCCGGGGGGGTACTTGGCAACCCTAGACTGCTGCCAGTAAAAACCCTGCCTTTTCTGACAGAAACAGTTAGAACTTTCCCCCCCCCCCTTCCCTGAACATTCTAATCTCTCACAGTTGACGCCTGGAGTTAGAGATCCCTGCAAAGGCCTATCTAAAAATGTATTGGGGGAAATTCAATGGTCCCTGAAATTTTTTAAAAAACTTTTTGGATTTTTCTGCAAACGGAGAAAGGCCCCTGACTATGTAGGAAAAGCTGTTGGGGGAGAGTGAGCTCTCTTTGGCAGATATAAGTATCCACACAGAAAAAAAAAACCTCTTGGAATTAGAATAGAGATAATTCTCATTCATGGTTCATAAAGACATTTACTCTGATACAATAATGCAGATCCACTTGTGAAAACAAGCTTTGTCCAACTAATTGGCATGCTTACCAACACAGCAGTGCTCATCCAAAGTGTATGGAACTTGATATATGCCAATATAGATGTCAGGGTTGCCAGCCTCCAGGCAGTGGCTGGAGATCTCCAGGGATTACAGTTGATCTTCAGGCAACACAAATCAATTCACCTGGAGAAAATGGCTGCTTTGAAAGGTGCACAGTGTGGTATTAAACCCCACTAAAGTCTCTCTCCTCCCCAAATCTTTCTGTCCTCAGATTCTACTCCCAAAATCTCTAGTTATTTCCCAACCGAGAGCTGGTAACCCTAGTGGGCACCACTGGTGCTGGCAACACCTAGTGGGCACCAATGCTCCCTCTAAGCTGTGGAGTCTTGTGAGCAAAATTTCTGCTTTGTGAGCTACTGGCATTAAAGTTGTGAGCAAGCAAATTGGCTGCTGCATAAATTAGTTTGCTCTGGAGCCATCCTTCCTGAGCAAAGACAAACAATGTGTGAGCTGGAGGCTAAAAAACTGTGAGATAGCTCACACTAACTCAGCTTAGAGGAAACACTGGTAGGCACCCAACCTAGAGCTGGTAACCCTCCAGGACCATTGATGCTGACTGACAGATTTGGTGTCAGTAGTATATATTTATATTGATTTCATATCTAGACACAAAAACAGTATTCGTAGAAAATGCAGTAAAACGAAAACTAATTCTAACACCTTGGTTGTATTGTAATTATATAAGAATCCTTATTTGTGTGATTGATTCATGCTTTATGAAAATAAAAAACCTGTCAGTTTAGTAAGCTGCTGTCTACAAACCAAAAGCTGCCCTACTTATTGACAAAGTAGACTGCAGGAAAACAAACAGTGCCATCAATACAGAATTATTGTAACTCTATCACTAATTCACTTAAACCTGGGGAAACCTGTTGCTTCTTAGCTCTTCCCATAACAGCACTAAACCTAGTTAGGGTTGCCAGATCTAGGTTGGGAAATACCTAAAGATTCTGGGGGATGGGGCCTGGGGAGGGATTTCAACAAGATACAATGCCATAGAGTTCACCCTCCAAAGCACCCATTTTCTCCAGGGGAACTGATCTCTATGGCCCGGAGATCAGTTGTAATAGCAGGAGATCTTCAGACCCTGTTAGCTGAATTGCTCTGGGTTAGTGATTTTAAGGTCAGCAATTGGCAAATAACCAGGTTACAGCCAACTATACCAAGGTCCCGCCCCTTCCAGGAGTTCCCAGTAAATAGGCACTGAGGCAGTCTGTTTAAATGATTTTCACTGAAGAATATTCTCAGGCACACAATACAGATTCACACACACTAACACACAGTTCCTAAGAAACTTTAGATAGATAAATAGCACTTTCACATTAGCAGGAGGTTCGATGGTTGGGCAATACTTTACCTGTCCTGGAGATGGGTTGTCCGTTCCAAAGGAAGAATTGAGGGATTGAAAGGAAAATAGGGAACGTGTTCTGAACCGGCAGAAGTACGCTTACTTCTGGCTGCAGACCCAGAGATCAAAGATGGAGAGAGGGTATTGGGATAGCAAGCTGGACTTGAGAGGGGTAAAAGCAGATAGGGGTCGTGGAAGCTCAAGAGACTGGCCGCATGGTAGGCGATTTCTTTTATTAGGTGATCTGGGGGCGGGCAGCGCTGACCACATCCCCCTAACACACCTACCAGGTAGTCCGTCCCTACAAACCCTACCATTGGTTAAAGGAGAAAGAGGAGGGGATGCTGGGGGGTGGTCAATATTGAGACTCTAGGAGCTAGACAGGAACTGACACCTGGGCAAGCTTGCGATGAGTCACCGAGCCATCTTACTGTCTCTTGATGGCCCTAGCTTGGCTAGTTGATGGGTTGAGGATTAGTTGCCAAGCAACCTCATTCAGCATCTCTCTGGAATGTGTGGAATCCCACAGGTATGTTGGGGGTGGGGGGGGTTGTCTGGCGTAAGTCGACAGGAACACCCTTGGGCAATGGGGTCCTCAGCTCCTTGTCTCTGTCTTTGTGTGGACAATGGCGGGAGTGTGCTTCTTGGCAGTTAGGAATAGACTGGAACCTCTTGCGGCAGGTAAGAGGGCATGTGCGCAGTTTGCGGCTGGCATCACAATACAGTCCTTTAAGCATACACTTAGCACAGTCCAAAGTTCGAACTTATGAACATTAAGAGTCCATAAGAGCACATAAAGTGCCTTGCTAGGCAACAACCCAACCTAAGTCTAGATCACCACCACCATTTCAACTTTAAACAAATTCAAGATGAACTCTGAGGGCTTTTATGATAACCAAGCCCCATTCCCTCAAAAATAAACAAGATTTTATTCAATGTAGAGAGGAGAAAGTCAGTTAAATCAGGGGTAAAATGTCTGAGATAAATCAATTATGAACTCTGAGGTAATTTAGTAATTTCACATTCATATGTTTCCAGCACATGAGGGTCTTTAAGCTTTTCACAATCTTAGAGGAGAGAGGCTTTGGTTTCAGTGTTTTTTAAACACACCAGTTCACTTTCTTGAGTGTAACTGACTCTTCAGGTTTCAGAAGGCAGGGATGCACTACAATGCACCCAAATTCCTTCTTTAAACACACCAGGGGTCACTCCAATCTTTCAGCTATCTCCCTTATCAACTGGGCAGGGAATTGCTGCTCTAACTAGAAGATCTATCCCTTTTCCTGGCCCAAATGGGGGCCTTCATCAATCCCCCCACTCCTCCTTGCCAGCCTTTCCCAGTTCTCTGTCAATGTTAAACTACTCTCAGTCAGTGCTAAACTCTCCTCAGTCATGGTTAAACTGTTCCAGTTCTCAATTGGAGCCAAACTCAAACTGAGTACTCTTCAACAGTGAGTTCCCAAATATTTATGCTCAACTGACACTAACTAATCAAATTCCTTTGAGCAGCCTGTCACTCAAGGCTCGCTGGCTCTGTGAGGCATTGACCCTTCACAGTCTGCTCCATGTTTATACAGCACTAATGAGCTTTTAAAGTGCAGTCCATCACAGCTTTTCTTTGCTGAAACATCATGAAAATTTTGAGGAAAGCCAAGAATGTTGATGAGGTTGCTCATGTTTCTTAGGAAGGTTCATCATACACCTGAAAAAAGTGAGCTACTTGTCCTATCCCTTTGTCACTGAATTATGTAAAATGAGATGCAAACAATAATGGAAATTCCCTCTCATTAGGCACAACAGGAGGAATACAGCTATACAGAAAATGCTACTTTGGGTTGGCCATGAAATAAATGAAAAACTATTCCTCAGATCACATTGAAGTTCAATACAGCTCAGCATTTTCATTTTCTCCTGAAGTGCATATAAAATGAAACAGGCACAGTCATACAATTGTCTAGAATTGAAACTATTTATTCAAATTTTGATCATAAATATGAATGTTCCTCTTTTTTCTTTTCTTTCTTTTTTCTTTTTTTTGTTACTGTGGCTGCTTGGTATTAACATTATTTGTAAAGGGAAAAATGCTTCTTGTAATATATGGCTATCGTAAAGCCCCTCCCCACACACAGACACTACATATCTATACACCTACCCCTACATCTATATCTATCTCTCGGTCTCTCTGTGTCTCTCTTTCTATCTCTTACAGCCAAATTACTAGGAGAGAAGCCAGTGTTCTATGATTGTGCCCTGTATATTAAAAGGATGAGTTACTATGCCTTAAATTATGAAGCCACTTCCCATCACATTGCTCCCTTGGAGCCAACTAAACACCAGAGGTGGTTAATTTGCAGTCAGCTATGCTTCAGCAGATGCTGACAACTGCAGAACTACAGAGGTATGACTCAGGATCCTCATTTGCCCTGTAGAATTCAAGTTATGGCTAGATGTGCAGGTGGAAGAATTCACCATTCCAAACTTCAGATTCAGTCTGGGGAATTCACAGGGTCTGAAAGCCACACTATCACAAGGCAACATCATTCAGTAGGAACCACACAGGTTGCATGTTTCCTACAACACTTAACCTTGGTCCACAAGAAGGTTTATAGAAGCAGAAAAGGTTTCTGCATAAAAGTAGATTCCTTCTTTTGTTAAAAGGGGGAAGACTTGTGTTATCTCTCCTTTGTATGACAGTGGTGGTTTATGGGAATACCACATACTACTGAGCTAGGTGCCTCAGTTTTCAAGAGTTCATCTAACTACCATGCTAAGAGGAAGTGTATGGTTCCTTGCTGGATTTGATATATGGCCATTCATAAATAAACTTGGGATTGTAACTGTCTACTTCACTCGATTTATAGAAAATTAAATTGGTTCACAGAAAAAAAAAATACAAAAGGCCATACAATACTTTTCTATTAGAATTAATTATATTTTGGATTAATTATATTTATTTAATTGGGATTAATTCAGTAATTAGTATTAATTGGATTTATTCAGGAGAATTCTATGCTCAAGGAGGCTCAGAATTAAAATAAGTTAACGATATAACAACAACAGGCCATTAAAATATGCTCGGGGACATCAACAGCATAAAACAATTGTGTGGCGCTGTGGTTAAGAGCAGCAGACTCTAATCTAGAGAACCAGGTTTGATTCTGCACTCCTCCTCCACACGAAGCCTGCTGGGTGACCTTGAGCCAGTCACAGTTTTTTCTCAGAACTAGGGTTACTAGACCCCCAATGGAGACTGGGGTCTCCCACCTCCAGGCTCTGCCCCCCAGCTGCTGATCAGCTGTCCTGGAGAAAGACAGCATTACACAGGAAGTGACATCATCACACCAGAGACATCTAGGTAACACTCTGATATTTGGACAAAAACTCGATGGCAGAAGCCAGTTTTTGCCCAAATACCAGAATTTCACCTGAACATCACTGGTGTGATGACATCACTTCCTGTGCAATGCTGGCAACAAGACCCGGATCTTTCTCTTTCTCCAAGTAAGGCCGCGGTCACACAGCCCTTTAATGTGGGAGGAAGGGCTGTTTCCTCCCACATTTAAAGGGACCGTCTAAAAAGGCCGGGGCTAGTCCCGTGCCAAAGCAGGCTCAAATGAGGGTTCCTCCCGCATTTTTCGACCCCGGGAAAATCAACTGTTTTCCTGGGAGTCGCGGAAGGAACCCGCATTTGAGCCATCTGGCTAGCCCTCTCTCACAATCATTGTGAGAGCAGGGCTGTCCAGATGGTTTCGCTCGCCATTTCCCCCCCCTTTTACACTTGGGCACTTGGCCACTCAAGCGCCCAAGTGTAAAGGGGGGGGGACCCCAAACTTACCAGGCGGCTGGCAGGGCTCGGGGAAGGGTGCCTTCCCCAGCCGCCGCCACCGCTGGCTGCCGCCGAAAAAGCTGCTGCCCAAAAAGCCGCCGCCCAAAAAGCTGCCACCGCTGCTGAACGCCTCAAGGCCGGGCTGCCCGCCGCTTCTTCCGCCGGTGCCTCCGCTTCTTCCACTGCCACTTCTTCTGCCACTGCCGCCTCCTACATCCGCCGCCATCGCCTGCCACCTCCTCCTCCACCGCCTGCCACTGCCCGCCGCTGCAGTGGTTGAGATGTGTAAACATCCCAACCCGAGGTAAAAAAATGTGGCCCCTTTAATCCGGGAGGGCTCCCAGATTTAAAGGGGCCGTGTGACCACAGCCTAAGTCTACCTGCATCCCCCACTAGTAGCCAGGAAGGACTTGGCAACCCTACTCAGAACTCTCTCAGCCCCACCTACTTCACAAGGTGCCTGATGCAGAGAAAGAAAGATAAAGAAATTGTAAGCTGCTTTGGGAGTCCTTAGGGTAGAGAAAAGCAGGGTATAAAAAACAACTTTTCTTCTTCCAAAACTATGCATAAAACAAACCTCAGACCACAATTGGTCCAGTTAAAAAAAAACCCTGTAAGGATAAAACCTCTAATTAAAAATTCTAGGTAAAAAGATGTGTCTTATTCTGGTACCTAAAAGAAAGCAAAGTAGATGCAGGTGAGCCTCAAGAGGAAGGGCATTCCAGAGGCGAGGTGCCACCACTGAAAATGCCCTGTTTTTAGTTGCCACTAGAGATGCGCACGAGTTGGGAAAATGGTGGTTTTTTGTGGTTCATGGTTTGTTTGATTAAACAAACTACAAACTTACACAGACTTTTCTGTTTCCCGAACTGGTTTGTTGGGTTTGGAGCTTACTTCTGGGCTGGGCCGCCTGACCAGAAGTGAACTCTGAAGACATTTAAATGCCTTTGGAGCTCACCTCTAGGATGGGCTGGCCTGAGTGAGCTCTGAGAGTGAGCTCCAAAGGACTTTATAGACCTTTGGAGCTCACTCTGGGAACTCAGTCGAGTCAGCCAGCCCGACCTGACTGAGCTCACAGTGGGTTCCAAAAGCATTTATAGGCCTTATAGGCTCTTATATAGGCAGGTCCTTATATGGGCAGGCCCCAGAATTGGGCCAGCAATGGATAACATCTGGTTTAGAATGATAATGTGAAATGAGCCAGTGTGTGTGCCATTTTAAGGGTGTTCTTGTGATGGCCTTCAGCTGTAATATGAGTGTAGGAAGATCAAGTGCAGCATATCCCAGCAACATCCACTGCTAGCAAATTACCAGTCTGCTGGTACTATCTGTAAGAGTTGCTACAGCTTCCAGACATGGGATAAAGCCAGGGCTCATTTCGTAGGAGGAGCTCTTTTGCATATTAGGCCGCACACCCCTAATGTACCCAATCCTCCAAGAGCTTACAGAGCTCTTCTTACAGGGGCTACTGAAAAGGTTGCTCTATTTCTAAGTTTCATAATTAAGGATCGTTTGCACAATGCATAGCTATATATGATTAACTTATTTTTTCTTGTTACCTCTCTTTCTGTTTATGTCTGTTTCTGTAACTTGATTTATGCCAATAAAGGTATATGTATGTATGTACAGGGGCTACTGTAATCTCTTGGAGGATTGGCTACATCAGGGGTGTGTGGCCTAATATGCAAAGGAGCTCCTGCTACGAAATGAGCCCTGAATAAAGCACAACAAGGACTTTTGACCCCTCACTGGGGGGATGCTGAGACTGCTCTCAAAATTTACAGCAGTAGCATTGATTATTCCATGATAGAGGCTCCTGGGATTTCCCAAGAGTGTTTGCAGGCAAACAATCAGTACAGCATCCCAGAATGCTGCACAATACAGAGCTGGCCCTTCACTATTGATGTAGTGAAGCAAATAAGATTTAATAGTCAGTGCTCCATATTCAGGCCCAATGTGGACCATACTGTTCTGCAATTCCACAATGATTCTACTTAAACGCACATGAGCGCAAAATTTGTCACCCAGAGCAGAACCACAGTGAGGTCATTGCAAAATCTGGTCACTCCTTTCATTCAGTCATAACGTCAACGTAAAATGACAGTTCCCTAACTATGCAGTAACATGGTTCTGAGTGTGGGTAGAAAGCCTTGCAAAACCAGGGAGGTTGATTACTTTCATAAGAACATAAGAGAAGCCACGTTGGATCAGGCCAACGGCCCATCCAGCCCAACACTCTGCGTCACTCCAACACTCTGCGTCACTCAGTGGTCAACACCCAGGAGGTCCACCAGTGGGGCTAGAACTCCAGAAGCCCTCCCACTGTTGCCTGCCAAGCACCGCGACGATGTGCTACCAATGCCTTTTATGTAATACAAAGGAAACTTATACCAAACGTCTACAGCACCACTTTAACAAAGTAATATAAATGTATAACCACAAAGTTGCAGTCCAATAATTTTTGTCGCTGTTCCTGTGTCAGTATTCATCAGCTGAGTAGATAGTTGGTGAGACGAGATTCTCGGGAATAACTCCCGTTTCGAATCTATTAATCTTCTTCCAGGCCACTATTTCTGTTTTTGTATTTAAAAAAATATACAATAAAACTAGAAAATCACACCCAGGTGATGCATTCTCATTAATAATTAACTGTACACATTCTCGGCACATTCATCAAATACATTACCAGAACAAGAGATGGAAACTTTACATCAGGGGTCTATGCATATTTTAGATTGCCTTCAAACATTATGCCTAAAAATACAAAAATACATTTTTTAATAACTCATAAAATCCATTGCAAAAGCCCCAAAAGAAGGGGAGAGCAAAGAAACTTACCCCTCACAGGGGAAAAAGTTCATCCAATACACTTCTATCAGGTCCTACAGCCTTACCCTGACCCACCCTATAGCAGTTAAATATCCACTAAAGCGAAAATCTTAAAGGGGCAGTCATCATGTACACTAATAATTGCTGAGGGCCCTATTGTTGCCACAGCCTTTACAAACATTTGTACACTACATGTATACATACAAGAAGGATTTCATAAAAGATAATACCATAACCAAAGTCTGAACCTACAGGGGGTATGTTTAAAACTAAGCCTCCAAGCTGTCGTGGGCTGCTGCAGGAATGGCATTGCATCCCTTTTCAGAGATCTTTAGGGACTGTCTCTAAAGCTCAAAAAACCTAAAGTCCGTATGTGCAAGCCACCATAGTCTTCACAGGTTTTTGTATTCACACATTTCCCTGCCAGAAGGATTTTACAAAAAACAGGACAATTCCAAAGCTGGATTCAAACCCCACGGGAGGGGGGGGGGAGGAGTATGTTTTTAACCTAAATATTCAGAAAGCCTCACGCTGCCGCAGGAGTTTGGTTACATCCCTTCTCTGAAACTTCTTAGGGATTATCTCCAAAACTAAAAACCTGAAGTCAGAGTATGCGTGTCCCTTTTCTCTAAAATGCTTCCAGGTAGCCCTGTTTAATTCTTGAACAGATGTTCTGAAATGCGGGTCTTGTACCTGATTTACATCTCTAAAGCTGTGCTCCTTCTTATTGTAACTTGCCGGCCAAGCACCAACAATACAGAGCATCACTGCCCCGGATGTAGTGTTCAATTTATACTTTGCGGCTGATAGCCACTGATAGATCTCTGTGCCATATGTTTATCCAATCCCCTCTTGAAGCTTTCTGTGCTTGTAGCTGCCACTACTTTCTGCAGCAGTGAATTCCCTGTGTTGATTACTCTTTTCTTCTTCGCCACTAAGTTTTACATGTCTGCAAGACTGGACAGCATGCCACATTACATCACTTGAGGGCATTTAATCTGCAAGGGCGTGGGTCAAGACTTGACTGGAAAAAAGCCATCAATGTATATGACTGAGCTAGAGAACCCCTTGTCTGTTTCAAAGTGGCCTTTTCAATTAAGGTGCTCAGGAGGAGCAAGGCAACTCCAGCTGCCTTTGAGTGTGTTCTTCTTGATCCATCAATATGCTTTCATGCTGCGTTTTGAAATTGAAACTGATTAGCTGTTCTGACTGGTGATTTTCACCTAGAGAAGGACATGGGGATCGTGTTAATTCTCTTTGAAACATAGAGTTGAAAGAGGCCATACAGGGCATCAGTCTAACCCTCCACTCAACGCAGGATCGGTCTACAGCATCCCTGAGGTGTTTGCCCCACTGCTGCTTAAAGACTGCCAGTGACAGGGAGCTCACCATCTCCTTAGGTAGCCCATTCCACTGCTGAACTACTCTTGGTATCTTTCCACCCATAATTTAACCCATTATCTTGAGTCCTATCTTCGGCTGCAAACAGAAACAGGTCCTTGCCCTCTTCTAAGTGACAACCTTTCAAATACTTAAAGAGAACAATCGTGTCTCATTTTCAACCTCCTCTTCTCCAGACTGAACTTTCCCAAGTCCCTCAGACTTTCCTCACAGGGCTTGGTCTCCAGGCCCCTGATCATCTTTATCATTCTCTTCTGCTCCGTTCTGTCCACATCCCTTCTGAAGTGAGGCCTCCAAAACTGCACACAGTACTCCAGCTGCAGCCTGACCAATGTGATATACAGTGGGACTATGTCATCTTGAGATTTAGATGTTACAAGTGGAGACCTGCAAGAAACTTGCAGGATGGTTATCCCATTCCTCACACCTTTGCTTCCTCCCTTCTCCCCCTACCTCTCTCACACTCTTTCTCCCTTCTGCCCCCCTTTCTTACTCTCTCGCTATCCTCCATGTATGTTACTTCCTCTCTCTTTCTGACCTGTCATCATTCCCTTTGTTTTTCTGCCTCCCCACCTCATCACTCTTTCTCTCTCTTTCTGACTCCCACCTCAAATCCCACCCTCCCCAGGCTCCACCTCTCAAATGTCTGGGAATTTCCCAACCTGGAGTTGGCAACCCTATTTCCTTCCCACCCAACAGCCAACCTACCTTTATCTGTCTTCAGCTTTCTATCTCCACCTCCCTCCCCTGCAGCCTCTACCTAGGAAAATTACAGTCTTTCTCCACAATGGGGACTAAAGCAGCTTACATTATTATTTCCTCTTTGTTATCTGCACAACAACCCTGTGAGGTTGGTTAGGCTGAAAGTATGTGACTGGTCCAAAATCTCCCAGTCAGCTTCCACTGCAAGATGGGGATCTGAACCTGGGTCTCGCAGATCCCAGTCTGAAGCTCGAACTGTTGCCCCACAATGGTTTTCATACGGTGGCTGCTGATGAACTGTAGCAAAACAGCTGGGCCTAATTAAGTCATGCAAATCAGGTGGTATCAAGTCACACAGAGGGTGCTGCCTAGGGATGCCAGCCTCCAGGTGGGACCTGGGGAGCCCCTGGAGTTACTGCTCATCTCCAGACTACGGAGATAACTTTCCATGGAGAAAATGGATGCTTTGGAGGGGGGAGTTTATGGCATTGTACCTCACTGAGGTCCCTGTCCTCCCCAGGCTCCACCCCCAAATAGCCAGGAGTTTCCCAGCCTGGATCTGGATCCGCTGCTGGTGGCCAGGGGGGGTACTTGGCAACCCTAGACTGCTGCCAGTAAAACCCCTGCTTTTTACTGACAAAAACAGTTAGAGCCTCCCCCCTCCCCCCCGAACATTCTAATCTCCTCACAGTTGATGTCTGGAGTTGGTGCCATTTCAAAAGGTATTTGGGGGGATTCTACGATCACTGAAGGTTTTTTTAAACTTTTTGGATTTTTCTGCACACGGGGGGAGTGCCCCCCATGTGTAGGAAAACCTCCCTGCCTCCCAGGTGCCCCCCCCCCCGCGCGGATTTAGGTATCCTCACACAGGGGGCACCTTCGGAATTAGATATATAGATGTCTCTCTTGACTCTCTCAGAGGCCTTTGATACTATCAACCATATCTGTCAGCTATCCAATCAATACTTATCAGTCAATGAATGCCACTAGGGTGTCATGCAGGGTCACCATTCTGCAGTAGTTGCAAGGGAAGAAAGGTCTCAGAAGATGGTGCTGGGAGAGTGTTGTTCTTTACCAAGGGGGTAGATCAAGATGGGTAGCCATGTTAGTCTTTCTGTGGCAGGAGAAAAGAGCAAGAACTCAGTAGCACCTGAAAGACTTAACAAAATTTGTGGCAGGGTACAAGCTTCCATGAGTCACTGCTCACTTCTTCAGATACCTGTAGAATTTGAAGAAGTGAGCATTAACTCACGAAAGTTCATACCCTTCTTCCACAAATGTCTTTAAGGTGCTACTGGACTCTTGTTCTTTTGTTCTTCCTCATGGTATTCATCCAGTGAAGTCCCTCAATATTTCCTCTTTTCTTCTGTATTACTTAACATTAGCTCTGTTTCTCCTCTGCATTCAAACTAAACAAAGCATTTGCTGTTCTGAATAAGTATCTGGAGATGTTAATGGGTTTGGATAGGTGAGCTAGCTGAAGCCGAATGCAGACAAGATTCGGATGTTACGATGAAGAGGATCTGCTAGAAGAGAACATGTCCATCTTGGATTGGGAGCACTCTCTTTCTGAAAGATCAGGTTCACAGCTTGGGGTTCTACTGGTTTCAGCATCACTTCTAGAATCCTAGGTAGTAGCTATAGACCTACTGACTAGCAGCACCCACTCCTAAAACAAAAGGATGGTGCCACAGTCATTCATACCTCTATGTTTTCCTTATTAGACTACCCAGAGCAATGGTTTGGAAAATTCAGTTAGCCCCAAATACTGCTGCCTAGCTACTAGATATAAGAAAAGGGGGGTGAAATTTACATCCGCTCTCAAAGAATTAAATTGGCCTCCAATATGTTTCAGGTACAGTTAAAAAGGTGCTGCTTTTGACCTTTAAAATCATAAATGGTTTATCTCCATAGGAAGTGTCAGCTCCCAAATGAACCATCCAGCTAAGGTCTGCTATTAAGGCTCTATTTAAAGTGCCATTTTGATAGAGGTCTTTTCAGTTCATGGAGTACATATTCTTCCCTCCTAATTATTTTTTAAAGACTGGTACTTTTTCTGTATCTGTTTTATTTCCCAGTGACAAATTAACTTTTCAATAATAAATGAGGTGATTTGTCTGCTTATCCGCTATTGATCAGTCCAACTGTTCAAAGCTCTCAGTCATCCCAGTTGTTAACTCTATGGTTAGAAGACTGGTTCCTATTTTGTGGGACCCTTTTTCTTTTCTAAATCTGCAAAGGTATGGTTTTTGGTCCCCTTTGAGAAGAGAGCTCTGGAACCTTACGGTGTCTCTGTAATATTAGCTTTATTTATAAACTAGGAATAAGGCTCATTGTGGGAATAAATACAGGCTCTAGAAAGAGGTTCTGGGCAGGTGTTCTGGCCTGGGGCACTCAGCATCAATTTGCTGTGGTGACGTCAGTAGGGTATAATGACACAGAGTCCACCATTTTCTCCACAGGAACTGATCTCTGCCATCTGAAGAGCAGTTGTAATGTTCAGTGATCTCCACCCCTCACCTTGAGATTGGCAGCAATGGTTTCCCAGGAGGAAATGGCTGGTTTGGAGGGTGGAGTCTATAGCATTGTACCTGTCTGGGGTCCCAGTCCTCATCAAACCCCACCCTCTCTAGGCTTCACCCCTCAAATCTCCAGAAATCCCCCAACCTGGAGTTGGCAAACCTATCTTCTTCCCAGCCAACCATCAATGTACCATTATCTGCCCCTCTGACTTCAGCTTTCCATCTCCTCCCCCACCTGCAGGCTTTGCCTAGGAAAAGTACAGTCTTTCTCTGCAATGGAGACCCATGCAGGAGGGAAGCGACCTCAGCAGGGTATAATGACACAAAGTCAACCCTGCAGAGCAGCCATTTTTTCCAGGGGAACTGATCTCTGTCATCTGGAGAGCAGTTTTAATTCTGAGTGATCTCCAGCCCTCACCTGGAGATTGGCAGCAGTGGTTCCCCAGAATAAAATAACTGCTTTGGAGAGTGGACTCTATGACATTCTATTCAGCTGAAGCCTTTCTTCTCTCCAAACTCTGGATTCTGTAGACTCCACCATAAAATATCCAGGAATTTCCCAACATGGAGCTGGCAACCCTAGTCAGGACTGGCCCCAATGAGTTCCCCACCAAGGCTAAAGTAGGCCTGAAATGGGCCTCCTGCCTTTGCCTTTTTACTGGCAGAACCAAGCTTGGTTGCCTAGCAACAGCCATTGAGGGAAAAGTTAGTCTCACAGGAGCCAAACAGGAGAAGCATCTTCCTCCAGAGAGACAGTCATTTTGACAGTTTATTCTGTCAAGGAAGTGGCCCAGTTGGCAGTGGGTGGGGGAGAGGAGTGGGCCCAGCACCCAGCCAATGGCACATAAGTACTCTTGAGTGGCAGTTGATGAGCCGGTGGCTGATGGGACGCATAGCACAGCCAATGGGACAGCCAGAAAGTGCCAGTATATTGGGCTTTTATATATATATAGGATAAATGTCAGGACCTGCCTGTGCTAGCCTTAATATGAGATGAAGACTCCTCAGAGTAGGAGAATTTAGGGTTCCCAGACTCCCCCAGTGGAGGTGGGGATTCCCCCCTGAAAGGCCCCACCACCCAGCCATCAATCAGCTAGCTGTTGGGGGTACATACCCCAATAAAGAAGGAGGTTCTGCCAAGGTGCAATGACATGCCTATATCAATGCCCGTGTAACTCGGAAGTAACATCATGACACCTGAAATGTTGGGGCTATGTTCTGGTATTGGGGGGGGGGGGACTATAGTAAATTTGGTTTCTACCATAGAGTTTTTGCCCAAATACCAGAGCATTGCCCACATGTCCCAGAAGTGATATCATCACTTCTGAGTTACATGGGTAGTAACCTGGGTACATCACTGCACATCAGTACAACCTCCATTCTGCTTCCAGTAACCACCCCCCCCTCCATCCCCTATTAATTGCCAGGAGCGACCTGGTAACCTTATGAGGATTCTCCCTACAGTACCCAGACTCTAAACAACTCAGAATCACCAGAGGGAGGCCCCATGTCTACTACACACCAGCTGAGTAATCCAGTGGATGGTGATTCAGAAATCCCCACTAGTGTGTAACATCAACATCCATGACCTCCAGTGTCTCTATCAGGTCCAGTGAAGGTGGTACGCTCAAGCAGAAACCTGGATCAGGTGGAGAAGCAAACACCTGGTCACACAAGGTATTACCTAGAAGAAAAGAAGAAGAGATTGGATTTATATCCCGCCCTTCACTCACTTGGAGTCTCAGAACAGCTTACAAACTCCTTTCTCTTCCCCTCCCCACAACAGACACCCTGTGCGGTAGGTGGGGCTGAGAGAGCTCTGAGACAACTGTCCTTGAGAGAACAGCTGGTACAGAGCTATGGCTTGCCCAAGGTCATCCAGCAGGTACAACTGGAAGGGTGGGGAATCAAACCCGGTCCTCCAAGATTAGAGTCCATGCACTTAACCACTATACCAAACTGGCTTTCAACCTAAGGCAATCCTACTAGGGAAGATAGCACCGCACTTTTCAGTCTCAGCAAGAGGATGCTCCTACTCTAGAGACAGGATGGGTGGAGCTATGAGTTCCCTTTTAAAATCTTTAGCTGAAATCTAACTTGTGCTGCTTCAACTTACTATTAAACCAGCTCACACAGCATCAGCCCAGACAGTTGCCTACTAAGGGAGTTCTATCTCTCCTGAACCTTACCTGTCACCTTGCTTTACTCTCATGTCCCCACTCCTGTTGCTGAATCTGTAGCTCGGCTCAGCCTCTACTGCCTACATCTTGACTTGTGACCCACATACTCATGCAGGTCCGGTGACGAACGGGCCAATACAAAATGATGAGTCTCACTTCAGTGGACACTGCAGAGTACATGCAGACCCCTCTGCCTCGGATTCAGTTTCCCTCAAGAAGTAGATGGGCAAGCAGCAATTCAAGTAATGTGTAGCAGTGTTGCAAAGCTTACTGCTCTGTGGCATCGGTGCCACAAACTGGCCACTTGTGTCTTCAAGCTTTTAGCTACAGTCAATATGAAAATGTAATAATCAGGGGTCCATTGGAGTGGGAGCGCACAGAAGCGCAGCTCCGGGAGTGAGGAGCCCAGGGGGCGGGCACACAACCAAGCCCCACCCCCTCCTCAGCTTTCCCAAGCAGTGCAGAGGCGCAGCACCCCAGGGAAAGCCCTGCTAGGGTCTTTATTGTTTTTAATGTTTTGTTTTAATATTGATAATTTTATCCTTGTTCCTTTTATGACTGTGTGCTGCTTTTCCAGAGACTTCCTCAAGGTGGCCTATAAATTTTCTAAGTATACCATTTTTTATCTGGGCACATGGCACAAAAGTACTGGAGAAATTTCACCAACCCTTCAGCAGCTTCCACCCCATCAGTTTGGTGTAGTGGTCAGGAGTTGGACTCTAATCTGGGAGAACTGGGTTTGATTCCCCACTCTCCACATGCAGCTGCTGGTGTGACCTTGGGCCAGTCACAAGTTCTCTCAGAGCTGTTCTCTCATGAGCAGTTCTCAAAAGAGCTCTCTCAGCCCCACCTACCTCACAGGGTGTCTTGTTGTGGGGAGGGGAAGGGAGGGGAAAGGGATGGGTGGTGCACGTGTCCTGGGTATCTCAAGTCTACTTGAAACCTGGTGGTTTCAAGGGAGCAGGAAGAGAATGAGGTTGTGTTCTTGACGCTTATCTTTATTGCACCAAGTATTGGATGGGGAAGGGAACGGAGGAAGAGCTGGTCAGTTTCACTCACCTGTGGAGTGGAGCCTGAGGGGCGGGTGTTGCCTTCTGACACACTTCCGGTATGTTAGGGGGTGTGGCATATGCAAATGAGTTATGCAAATGAATTATGCTAATAAGCTCCTGCACCTCTTTTTCTACTAAATGACCCCTGGTAATAATAGTGCCTGTAAAATTGTCATGCGAGCTTTCCACAAGCCTACTTGGTGAGCATTCAATCATATTTTTACAATCACTTTTTTTGTCGTTGTTCATTGGGATAAAACACATTAATAAGGCAACCTGCTACTAGCCCTTAGCTGATCAGAAGGGCAGTTTCATAAAAAAAAAACTTTGTCACACTCTACAGGAGACTTTCCCACACAATGATTTTTTTTTTGTTTCTTTTCATTGTATTGGGACTGTGGAACTCTTACGTGTTGAAAACGTTCCCTGATTGGCTTAGACTGCCTATGAAACCAAGACAAAAAGCACTGGTTCAGCTGTAAAGGGTTGAATCCAGGCAACATTTTCACCTAGTCTCACCTCATTCCCCTCCTTACTACAGCCCCTGCCCCACGTGGCTTTTGTCCGTGCAGGCAGGTCCCATGACTAGGGATGGGCATGAACCATAAAAAATGAGGTTTGGTTCATGGTCATGAGCAGATGGCTCCGTGCAGCTCAGCTGTTTAAAGGGGCTTTCTTGGGCAGCCAGCCCCAGGCTTGGAGCCATTTCAACCCCTGCTTTCTGCTCCCTGCGGCTTTTCGTGGGGAGCAGAAAGCAGTGGCTGAAATGGCTCCCAGCCATATCAACCAAACAGTTCAGCTGTTTTTTCATGAACCAGCACAAACCACCTGAACTGTGTCAAAATTTGTCTTTAGTTCACAAATATTGCTTTACAAACCACAAACCAGCCAAAATTTGTGACAAACTTTAGTTTGTCAGCTGGTTTGTGCCCATCCCTACCTATGACTATGTAAGGCAAGACAATGTGGCAATGGGCCTCTTTGCATCAAGTGCAAGATGGCTCCTCAACCTTTTTAGAAGAAGTGCTGAACATCACAAGACAAAAACTGCACATCTGAACACATGCAGTATTACAAGTTGAAATAAGTTTATATTACCATAAGGTTGCCCGATTCAGGTTTGGAAACTCCTGGAGATTTGGGGATGGAGCCTGGGGAAAACAGGAACCTCAGTACAATGCCATAAAATCCACCCTCCAGAGCATCCATTTTCTCCAGGGGAACTGATCTCTGTAGTCTGGAGATGAGCTGCAGTTCTGGGGAATCCCAGGTCCCATCTGGAGGATTGTATCCTTACTATTACATCATATTGGTCTTTTGGGCATTTTTTTTTCCAATTTGGGGATGCAAGATATGAAGTCTTTCTTACATCTTTGTCTGTGAAGGAGTTAACTTCTTGAATAGAGGGTAATTTCTTCAAACTAGTCAAGGGGCAGTTCCTCCACCTGTATTTTGAATGAGTGCTTCATCTATACGACTTCCTTGGAAGAAGTCTGCTGGATTATACCAGTAGTCCTACCTGTTGCTCCCTATGGTGGCCAGTCTGCTGTCTCTGGGAAGCCTGTAAGCAGGAGATGAGGTCAGCAGCTCTACTCTGTTGCTGCCATCCCAACAGCTTTTTTCCATTGGGACACTACTTGGACCCATTTAGCCCTCATGGCTGGTTGCCACAGAGAGAAGTCATCCAAGAATTTGTTTGGGATTAGATTCACTGATTTGAGGCATGTGCTTCCTCAGTACCTGAAATTAATGCAGTGTATTTTGTATTTAGATAAGTCTGTCTAAATGGTAATGTAACCAATGTGATGTTTTGCATTTATTTATTTACTTACTTACTTACTAGGAATAAGTAAATAAGGTCCATTGTGGAAATAAATACAATGGGTTCTAGAAAGAGGCTCTGGGAGAATGCCCCGGCCTTGGGCACTCAGTGTCAATTTGCTGTTGCGACCTCAGCTGGGTATAATGACACAGAGTCCACCATTTTCTCCAGGGAAAGATCTCTGCCATCTGAAGAGCAGCTGTAATTCAGCGTGATCCCCATCCCTCCCCTGGAGATTGGCAACAATGGTTCCCCATAAGGGAGCGGGTGGTTTGAAGGGTGGAGCCTATGGCATTGAACCTGTCTGAGTTCTCACCCCTGCTGAAACCTCACCGTCTCAAGGGCCCACCCCTCAAATTTCCAGGAATTTTCCAACCTGGAGTTGGCAACCCTACCTCCCAGCCAACTGTCAATGTATCATTATCTGCCCCCTGGCTTCAGCTTTCCATCTCCTCCCCCCTCCCCCTAGAGAAGAGCTGTAATTCTAAGTGATCTCCAGTCCCCACCTGGAGATTGGCAACAATGGTTCCCCATGAGGGACTCGCTGGCTTGGAGGGTGGAGTCTATGACATTGTTCCTGTCTGAGGTCCCACCCCTCCTCAAACCTCACTGTCTCCAGGTTCCATCCCTCAAGTCTCCAGGAATTTTCCACCTGGAGTTGGCAACCCTATCTCCTTCCTGGCCAATCATCAACTTCATTCTTCAAGTTTCCATTCCCCCCCCCCGGCAGCCTCCACCATGCTCTGAAGCCCTGACTGCTATGTCACACTTGCTGTCATAAAGGGTCCATCTCAGCAGGGTATAAGGAAGTAGAGTCCACCATTTTCTCCAAGGGAACTGATCTCTGCCATCTGGAGAGCACTTGTAATTCTGAGTGATTTCCAGCCCTCAGCTGGAGATTGGCAACCATACTTCCCCTGGAGGAAAAGTAATGGGGGCCGAAGCAGCTGACTTCATTCTCCTCCCCCCTTTTTGACTTGCACAACAACCCTGTGAGGTAGGTTAGGCTTAAAATCTGTGACTGGCCCGAAATCACCCACTCAGCAAGAACCTGGGTCTAGCAGATCCTGCTCTGAAGCACTGACTGCTACGCCTAGGGTAGCCAACCTCCAGGTGGAGCCTGAAGATCGCCAGGTATTACAATTGAACTCCAGACAAAAGATCTTCCCTCCTCCCTAGAAGAAAATGACTGCTTTGGAGGGTGGCCTCTGTGGCATTCAGTTCAGCTGGCCCCAATGAGTTTTCTCCCAGAGCCCAACATAGGTGTGGAAAGGGGCTTTCAGAGAAGCAAGCTTGGTTGCCTAGCAACAGGCACTAAGCAGGAGAAAGAGCCTGAGAAATTTCACACAGCCAATATGTTCTGTTTCAGGAACTCTTCAGTAACAGTTTCTGTCAGGCATTTCACACAGAACCATATTAGTACCGGTTCCCTAATGCAGCATAGTGGCCCTTTCATACAGAAACGTGCCTCTCCCATTGGGGAAGTGTTCCTGAGCCGGTTTACCTTGAAGCCTCCTCCCAAGTGTTCTTCAGTTCTTGTACCAGTCCTGAAGCACTATGGGGTGCTGTGTGAAATGCCCCCGTTTCACAGTTTATTCTGACAGTTTATTCTGGGCACGCTAACAGTGTGCGGGGGAGGGGGGTTATGCTGTAAGTCCATTGTCTTTTCACTGACAGAAACAGGCCACTGAGGGGACAGTTAGACCCACCTGGCAGTGGGTGGAGGAGAAGAGTGGACCCAGCACCCAGTCAGTCTTTTCCCTTTGCTGGCTCCCTCCAGACTGAGGGTGAGATACTGGCCGGTGGCTCTGTGGGAGGGACTGAGGCAAAGCAGGGAGAGAATGCAGCCAGTGGCCAGGGACCCCCTTTTAAGTGACAGTCCATCTAGCCAACTGATTTTGGCACCCCATGGAATCTTGCCCCATGGAATCTTGAAAACGGCTTTATTTAATAGGAAATATTAGATTTATACCCCGCCCTCCGCCTCCAGCGGCAGGCTCAGGGCAGCTTCCAACAGATTTGTTACAATTAAAACCATAAAAACATAAAACATACAGTACAGGATAAATTGATAACAAGATGGCACAGCTTCGTAATTATATCTGGTCAGCATCCCAGATGGTACCCACTTCCAGTTGGTGCTGAATGGTCTAGATTGGCAGGTTCCAGTAGTGGGACCAGGCTATAGAGTTGGGGCGGCCCCTACTTGAAGGCCTGGTGGAAGAGCTCCATCTTGAAGGCCCTGTGGAACTGTAAAAGGTCCCGCAGGGCCCTGATGTTGTCTGGGAGCTCATTCTACCAGTGCGGGGCTGCCACTGAAAACGCCCTGGCCCTTGTCACCGCCAACCGGGCCTCCCTCGGCCCTGGGACAACCAGGCGATTTTGGGATCCCGACTGCAGCACTCATTGGGGTACATATGGGGAGAGATGGTGCCTCAGATAGATAGGTCTCTGGACATATAGGGCTTTATAGGTAAGTACCAGCACCTTGAACCCAATCTGGTATGCTATAGGCAGCCAGTGCAGTATTTTTAAGGCAGGCTGGATGTGCTTCTGCATGGGAAGGCCCATTACCAGCCTCGCTGCAGCATTCTGCACCAGCTGCAGCTTCCGGATTTGGGACAAGGGCAGCCCCATGTAGAGAGCATTACAGTAATCCAGTCTTGAAGTGACCAAAGTGTGGATCACTGTAGCCAGGTCATTGCGTTCAAGGAAGGGGATCAACTGCTTGATCATCCGCAGATGGTAAAAGGCCGACCTTGCAGTGGCTGCTACCTGGGCCTCCATCGTTAACGAGGAGTCCAGGAGCACTCCCAAACTCCTAACATCCAATGCTGGCACCAGTGATGCCCCATCGAAGGTCAGGAGAGGGATCCCCACCCTTGGCCCACTCCGACTCAGGCATAGGACCTCCATCTTTGTCGGATTCAATTTCAATCGGCTCTGCCTAAGTCAACCAGCCACAGCTTTCAGCGCCAGGTCCAGACTAGAGTCTGACTGGCTGCCCAACAACAGATAGAGCTGGGTATCATCAGCATATTGATGACAACCCAGCCCATGCCTCCGGGCAATCTGGGCGAGGGGGCGCATATAGATGTTAAACAGCACTGGGGAAAGTACTGCTCCCTGTGGCACTCCGCAGACCAGTGGGTGTCTTTGGGAGAGCTGTTCCCCAACAGCCACCCTCTGTCCCCCATCTTGGAGAAACGAGGAAAGCCACTGTAAGGCCAACCCCTGAATTTCAAAAGGGGGCAAACAACTGCCTCCTTTAGGGCACTAGGGAACACCCCTTTTGCAAGGGATGAGTTGATAACTTCCATTAGCGCCCCTTGTACCCCCTCATGGCTTGCTTTAATTTAATTTAATTTAATCAAGAGGGGGTTTTTTTAATAGTTTACTGTCAACGGTATGGAGGGGGAGATGGAACACTACTATTTATCAACATGAACACACACATGCAACGTATTTGCCAATATGATCACATCAACTACCGGAATTATCTGATGAAGGGAGCTTTGACTCTCAAAAGTTTGTACCTCCAAAGTCTTGCTGCTTTTAAGGTGCTAACGAACCCAAATCTAGCTGGAATTATCTGTATACCTACAGCAAGAGCTGGGTGAGGAGGAGAGAGAGGTTAACATTTAGTAGCAAATGAAAGATCTCTCCATATCACGATGATATATTTTATGATGAATGATTTTTATGGCCAACAAAGGGGAGGCATAGCAAGCATAACAGCAAGTGCTTGATTCAAATGATACATTAATCAATGAATATGTGTGCATGTTTATTGGTAACTGAAAGCTGCTCCAATTCAGGAATTATTATTTTTTTAAAAAAATCCTGATTAAACTGAGATTAAGGAGGGGTAGACCGCAACACAAGGGGCCGTGGCGGCTCAAAGGTTAAGATGCTGAGCTTCCGACTGGAAGGTCGGTAGCTCGGCAGTTCGAGACCCGAATGCCGCATGACAGAGTGAGCTCCCATCTCTGGCCCCAGCTCCTGCCAACCTAGCAGTTTGAAAGCAAGAAATTGCAAGTAGATAAATAGGTACCGCATTGGTGGGAAAGTAACGGCGTTCTGTGTGCCTTGGCGTTTAGTCATGCTGGCCACATGACCATGGAAAAAGTCTTCAGACAGCCCTGGCTCTTTGGCTTGGAAACAGAGATGAGCACCGCCCCCTAGAGTCAGAGTTGACTGGCTTTTGAGCATGAGAAACCTTGACCCTTTACATTTCTAGACCACAGCACAGAGAGAAATTCAGAACAATAAAAGAAATGGACTGGGGGGAATCCACTCATCCCTAGCACTCTCCCTCTCTCTCTTTTTCCCTCATAAAGATTGGCAGGGCCAGCAGCAGCTGAAAACACACTGAACTGGTTGCACCTCTAACATAGTCCCATGAGCTGGCTACAAAAACATGTATTATATATATATATATTTTGGCTGCCCCACACCTAGAGTTACCAGCTCTGGGCTGGGAAATACCTGGAGATTTTGGAGGTGGAGCCTGAGGAGGGTGGGGTTTGGTGAAAGGAGGGTCTTCAATTGGGTATCCGCAGAGTCCACCCCCCAAACCATCCATTTTCTCCAGGGGAACTGATCTCTATTATCTGGAGAGCAATACTAATTCTGGGTGATCTCCAGGGCCCACCTAGCGCTTGGCAACCCACCCCACACCTCCACAGGCACATCCAGGAAGAGGTCAGCATGAGCTCTTACCCTACCAGCTTTGTATCAAGGCTATGGAACATTTTGAAGAGCTTCAGAACAGCCTGAGCCTAATGAAAGGGGCAATACTCTGGTAGTGGTAGAGTAAATAAATTAATGTACAAGGATTCTTCCTATACCCAGGGCACCACAAGACTGCATACCCAAGATGGCTCTGACCTTGGGGTTTTCAAATAGCAGCCTCCCAAACCACATGACAAACCCTATTGGACTGATGGAGATCAAGGAGTGTCATGGTACGCCTAAAGTAGCTCTTTGGATCCTAACCTATGTCCTTTCCCACCCCCACCCCCACCCCCCAAATCTCACTCAAAACAAGTTGATAGACCAGCTGTCTTCAGGACAAAATATAAAACTCTCTGGGTTCGTGGAAGAACTCTGGTGGGGAAAAACTGATGATCACATTTGACATTGTATTCTTCATTTTAAATGCTACTTCCTTATCTTCCGCATCCTTGCATTCTTTATCAGTTTGTTTAGAGCTGCTTTGCATAGGAGACCAAAGTCTCTGATTTGTAATTTCTTCCCCCAATAGTGAGACAGAAGATAACCAATGGTGACCCCAATTATAGACAAGATTTGTAGAGACTTACTTGCATGTGCGGAAAGATTGGGTTGTTAATAACAATGCATATATTTATAACGTTCTTTTTTTTCCCCCTCCCTGAAGCTACACACTGACCAAGATAAAGGAGATGGAAATTTAAAATACATATTAACAGGAGATGGAGCTGGCAGTCTATTCATTATCGATGAAAATACAGGAGATATTCATGCAGCAAAAAGGCTGGATAGAGAAGAAAAGTCCCTGTATATCCTGCGTGCCAAGGCTATAGATCGAAAGACTGGAAGACAAGTTGAGCCAGAATCGGAATTTATCATTAAAATCCATGATATCAATGACAATGAACCTAAATTTACCAAGGACATTTACACCGCCAGCGTCCCTGAAAAGTCTAGGGTTGGTAAGTGTAATTTATTATTACATACACTGTAGAAGAGCTGTTGTAACCTTCATATCATCCTTTAAAAAAAAGTAAATTCTCAACAGAGGTTATTCTCTGTATTTAAGCTACAATAAAAGCTTTCATAAATATCCATTCACCAGCTCCTGTTTTGCGCACAATATCTTTTACTAGCAAATGGGTTTCGCAGTCATCTCCCTGTTTCCACTCCATTGGCTGCCATACGGCTTGCGCAGAACCAGAGGCAGTCAAACGGAAACACGTCGTATACTGTACGCACTTAATGGTTATTGTCATTTGGCACCGGAACTCTGAAAACAATGTTTAACAGGCTGATGCTGGCGTACATAATGAAACGGTCAGTGATGGTAATTTGCTTGACATTTCTGTGTCGTTATGTCCATCCAAAGTGTTTTAACTGCAAATGTTGGTTTTTCCCCCCTTCTAGCAAAAAGACTCGAAAATGTCCTTGTGCCAAAAACCTTAGACGTTTGCTTTATACAACTCTAGATGTATATAGCAATGTCTCTATTCTCTTGAGCCATAAAGTTTAGTATCCAAAGAGATGTGCGGGGGGGGGGGGGATCTGTTGGTTGCACACACCTGTCTGTGTATAGAGACTAACATTCCCTGCAAATGCAGCTTTCCCTGAACAGTCTAGCAATGGAGCATGAACAGAGTTTGCCAGTGGCTTATATATGCTTGTTTCCCTCCCCCTGACCTTCCTCTTCTCCCACCCTCTCTTTCCTTGTCCCTTCCTTCTTTTTCACCGTGGTGTAATATTACACCTATTTTCAGGGGTCATTTCGTAGAAAAAGAGGTGCAGGAGCTCATTAGCATAACTCACTTGCATAACTCATTTGCATATGCCACACCCCCTAACATACTGGAAGTGTGTCAGAAGGCAACACCCACCCCTCAGGCTCCACTCCACAGGTGAGTGAAACTGACCTGCTCTTCCTCCCTTCCCTTCCCCATCCAATACTTTGTGCAATGAAAATAAGCGTAAAGAACACACCCTCATTCTCTTCCTGCTCCCTTGAAACCACCAGCTTTCAAGTAGACTTGAGATACCCAGGACATGTGCACCACCCATCCCTTCCCCTTCCCCTCCCCACAACAAGACACCCTGTGAGGTAGGTGGGACTGAGAGAGGTCTTTTGAGAACTGCTCATGAGAGAACAGCTCTGAGAGAACTTGTGACTGGCCCAAGGTCACACCAGCAGCTGCATGTGGAGGAGTGGGGAATCAAACCCGGTTCTCCCAGATTAGAGTCCAACTCCTGACCACTACACGAAACTGATGGGGTGGAAGCTGCTGAAGGGTTGGTGAAATTTCTCCAGTACTTATGTGCCATGTGCCCAGATAAAAAATGGTACGCTTAGAAAATTGATATGCCACCTTGAGCAAGTCTCTGGAAAAGCAGCACACAGTCATAAAAGGAACAATGATAAAAATTATCAATATTAAAACAAAACATTAAAAACAATAAAGACCCTAGCAGGGCTTTCCCCGGGGCGCTGCGCCTCTGCACTGCTCGGGGAAGCCGAGGAGGGGGCGGGGCTTGGTCATGTGCCCACCCCCTGGGCTCCTCACTCCCGGAGCTGCGCTCCTGTGCGCTCCCCCCTCCAACGGGCCCCTGCCTATTTTACTCTAACTAGGGTTAGGTCTAATCAGGGTTTTAAGTGGGTTTCCAAACCAAAGGGAGGGGGACAGAAAGGGAGGGAGGGAAGGAGGGAGGGAGAGATCTGCATGGAGTCCAAGCAAGAAAGGTGGTAAATAAAAGAAAATAAAACATGTAGACAAAATTCGGCAGCAAGGCAAACCACAGAACAGGGAGGGGTGGTTTATAGGAAAGAAAAGAGAGCCAGAGGAGGAACCGAGCACGCTGGTAGCAAACACCATGGTTAGGGATTTACTAATGATAACTTTTCTCTGAGCCAAACAGTCCATTAGAGAATTAAAAGGTGGCATTAGGGCTATTCCTGCCCATGATACACAACTCATTTCCCACAGTAATCTCTCATCAGATTCAGCATGTTTTGGAAGTGCTGTGCATCTTGTATACCACCGGCAAAGCTGCTGCACTCAAACCAATGGGTAGTGCGCTCAAATCAATGGGTAGTGTAACAAAACACTCAAGTTGCACTCAAATCAATGGGTAGTGTAAAAAAAAAAAAGGAGAGGGAAGAAGCACTATAGTAGAACAGTAGGGTTGCCAAGTCCAGGTTGGAAAATACCTGGGGACTTCGGGGGTGGAGCCAGGAAAAGGTGGGGTTTGGGGAGGGGAGGGGCCTCAGCCTGGTACAGTGTCATAGAGTCCACCCTTCAAAGCAGCCATTTTCTCCAGGGGAGCTGATCTCTGTCGGCTGGGGATCAGTTGTAAAAGCGGGAGATCCCCAGGCCCCACCTGGAGGCTGGCAACCCTTTGGAACAGGCCTGCTCTGGACTGCAGGTCCTATTCTACTCTGCCTTCCAAGGGGTTTCCAACTCTCTGGAGAGGCTTCTCTCTCGCTCTCTCTGGTAGCATGCCACCACCATCTGGCCTTTGAAAGGAATTGCCCACTAGGAGGGTCAGGACTCCCAGCTTTCCTTCTGAGCTCTGAGGCCTTTCCTCTGTGTCTCCCACTGCCAGGACCTGGTCATCACAGGGACAGGTTGCTGCCTTGCACACCCTTGGATAAATGGTCACTTGTGAACTGCCTGCCTCCCCCCGCCCCCCGGCACTCCTTTCTAAATACCATGCCTGAGACCCTGGACGTCTATGTGGTACAGAGAACCACAGCCAGCATCCAAATGTTATAAAGTATTTTTTTTAAGTAATGAGCATACTTTTAGCACAGTCCCAGATTTGAGCAAGGGAACCAAAAGAAATAAGTAAAACACAAATCCTCTGTCCCTTTCTCTGTACATGCCCTATCATATGTTACTAGGCTTGCCATTCCTCCACCGGGGGTGGGGGGTTGACCACTTTCAGGGCCCCTGATCTGCTGGCTTGGATCCAGCCAGTGGGGGGAACCCCACCCCCAAAGTGCTGCATTTGCACCAACATGCCCGGAGGCGATGTCCTTGTGCAGGGCACATTGCAGGAGGATGCTCTGTCATTTGAGGAAAAACACTATGGTTTTCCTTCAAACAATAGAGGCCCCACCCACAACATGCCTTGCACAATGATGTCACTTCTAGGTGACATTATCATAGTGCACGTGCAAAGATATCCCAGACCAGCAGACGGACACACATACACACACCCTGCTGGCAGCCAGGTAAGACCTGGCAACCCCAGATGTTAAAATAGGATGCCCCCCTTCAGTGTAGGTTGTTACAGATCTCTATAGAGTTTCCTTACCTTGAAGATCTCTCCAGCTGTCTTAGGCCAGCACATGGTCAAAATGGCTGCCTTTCCAGTGGAGAGGTCTGCATGCGATCATGTCCTCAGGACCCAAGGAAAAAAGAGTTCCTTCCTCCTACAAGGAGCTTTCATCATATCTGTTTTCCCCTCATACCCACGAGGTCAAACCAGGTCAAAGAAGCACTTCCTGGAGATCTCCAGAAATCTCCTTCCTGTAAACTATCTAGTATTCTAGACCTCCAAAACTCTGTTCCTTGCTTGAAGTGGGGGAGACCATCACATTGTCTCTCTGGCTTTACATTTGACTATCTTTCCTAAAGCTTTCTACATCAGGAGTCCTCAACCATTTTGAGCCTGTGGGCACCTTAAAATTCTGTGCATTTGGAAATCAGCCATGTATGTCTTGGGAACAATGAGCACAGAGCATAAGAGCCCAGCTGGATTGGATCTAGGGTCCATGTAGCCCACCACCCAATTATCCCAACTGTGCTCAAACAGATGATTCCTGGAGGCCAGAAGTCTGGAGCGGGAAAGAAATGTCCTGCCCCTTTAATAGAAGCTTAATGGAATACTATTGACCAGGTGATGTTATTTACCTCCATGCCATGAAAGGCTTCAGCTGCCAATCTCCACACATTAGGTCTATTAAAGGGGCAGGACACGTCTTCTGTAGGCCTCTGGCAACTTTAAGGCTGGGGTTGTCAACCTCCTGGTGGCACCTGGAGGTCTCCCACTATTTCAATGGATCTCCAGACTACAGAGATCAGTTCCCCTGGAGAAAATGGCTGCTCGGGGGCATGGACTCTGTGGCATTATACCCTGCTGAGGTCCAATCCACTCATCAAGCCCTGCCCTCCCCAGGTTCCACCCCCAAAATCTCCAGGCATTTCCCAACCCAGAGCTGGCGACTCTAAGACTCACAAGAAAGGCCATTCTAGTTGGTTGCTACGGATGCCAGCCTGCAGGTAGGACTTGGGGATCCCCCCAAATTACAGCTCCAGACGACAGAGATCAGAAGTTCCCCCAGAAAGAAAACGGATGGTGGACTTGATGACATTGTCCTACACTGAGGTCCCTGTTCTCTCCAGACCCCATTCCCAAATCTCCAGGACTTTCCCAACCGAGATCTGACAATGCTACCTCTCATTCCTTGCCAATGGTCGGGGGGACCTGCCAACCATATTTGTTGCCCACCAGTGACTGCTATTCAGTGGCACAACACGACCAAGAACAAAGGTTCCAGTTAGATGGTCCTGGTCTCCCTTAAGTTACTCTCCTATCCCTGACCCAGACTGCCTTTATCATGCATGTCATAGTGGAGGACACCTGCTTCTACCAAGCCTGAGCATGTAAAACCCACCAGTTTCAAAGACGTTGACAGCTCCCCAGATTTCAGACTACACACTTTTCTATGGCATCAGGGAAACAAATGTTATTCTTTAAAACAAGATGGCACCAAAAAATGCCATTGTATGGATCCCCCCCCGTTCAATTCAGGTATATTGCCCCTCCCCCAAAAATTCTGGTTTTCCAAAAAAATTCCAGATCTTGATAGTGGTGCGGTATTTGGATCCTCAGCTGATTTATCTTGCAGCTCGGTTTAAACTGAGGCTGCAGGAGAAGCCAGCCAGCCCTGAGCTGAGCTGAGCCACCACCAGCTGTCTTCTGCAGCCCCTTTAAAGTTTAAAGGGATTGCAGAAGCCCAACAAACAGCTGAGAGGGGGGAGCAATCTTGAGTAATTCTTGAATATAACCAGGATTTTCTCAGGATTTTTTTTTTTTCTCCAAGAGAACCCAGATACGTTTGAGATGCTGAAATATACCCGAAAAATACTGATAAAGTATTTTTCGGATATATTTTAGCTCGGGTAGATCCGAATGCACACCCCCAGTAGCCAGCCGAACAGATCTGCCCCCTAAATTGTGTGAAGCGTCATCTCTATCTGTGCCCATCTCCTTCCCATCAATTAATGGATTATCATTTGCCTGACGATTCCTCATTTTTATGTCCCTATAACTGTTAACATCCAAAAAGGAGAGCTGCCACAGCTGACTAGTTCAGACTACAGGTGACCTTTAAATCAACACTAAAAGTTTTTTTTTTTTTTATCGTGCTTGTACTTGGAAATTATTTGACATATCCATTTTCCTTTCCAGTTTTATTAGAGTCCTTTCTCCCCTCCCTCATCGGCAGTGTTCTAGTCTCTGGACAAAAAAAAAAAAAAGCATTATAAGCTTCAAGTCTCTCTACCTCAGCACTTTTTGCTCATCCCGAATGCTGACGCTGCAGTGCAGTCTGAAGGGACGTGTTCGGCACAGTTTGAGACGCTGTCCTTCATATACAGCATTGTCAAGGTCCCTTCCCTTCAGGTCTAATGTGGGTATAAGGGACAAAAAAAAAATAACAATCCAAGGGATGTCCTGTAAAAAAGTGTATAAAATTGCATGAAATAGCATGGACAACATTCCTTTTCTTAAAGCCAGGGGCCATTTCGAGCAGGAACGCGCAGGAATGTTGTTTGGGGAGTAACAAGCCCAGGAGCGGGCACATATAGTGATGGGCTGTGGAAAAAAGCAAAAGCATACTAACTTAATCTGTATTTTCATGCTTGTTGTTGGGTGGCTTACCTGCAAGATCAAAGGAAACCTAAAGTGTCTTTAGTCAAAGTGTAACGCTGGCTCGCCAGCTCTGAGTTGGGAAATACCTGGAGATTTTTGGGGTGGAGCCTGAGCGGTGGATGTTGCCTTCTGACACTCTTCCAGAGATGTCAGGGGTGGTGGCATGGGCAAATAAGTTATGCTAATGAGTTCCTGCACCTCTTTTTCTATGAAATGACCCCTGCTTAAAGCACATCTCTAGTGACAGTTCTTCATGTACCTAGGAAGTACTATACATTGTAGTTCCCTGATTAATCAATGTTGCCTTCAGGCAGGGGTCATTTCGTAGAAAAAGAGGTGCAGGAGCTCATTAGTATAACTCATTTGCATAACTCATTTGCATATGCCACACCCCCTAACATACCAGAAGTGTGTCAGAAGGCAACACCCACCCCTCAGGCTCCACTCCACAGGTGAGTGAAACTGACCTGCTCTTCCTCCATTCCCTTCCCCATCCAATACTTTGTGCAATAAAAATAAGCGTAAAGAACACACCCTCATTCTCTTCCTGCTTCCTTGAAACCACCAGGTTTCAAGTAGACTTGAGATACCCAGGACATGTGCACCACCCATCCCTTTCCCTTCCCCTCCCCACCACAAGACACCCTGTGAGGTAGGTGGGGCTGAGAGAGGTCTTTTGAGAACTGCTCATGAGAGAACAGCTCTGAGAGAACTTGTGACTGGCCCAAGGTCACACCAGCAGCTGCATGTGGAGGAGTGGGGAATCAAACCCGATTCTCCCAGATTAGAGTCCAACTCCTGACCACTACGCCAAACTGATGGGGTGGAAGCTGCTGAAGGGTTGGTGAAATTTCCCCAGTACTTATGTGCCATGTGCCCAGATAAAAAATGGTATACTTAGAAAATTTATATGCCACCTTGAGCAAGTCTCTGGAACAGCAGCACACAGTCATAAAAGGAACAATGATAAAATTATCAATATTAAAACAAAACATTAAAAACAATAAAGACCCTAGCAGGGCTTTCCCCAGGGCGCTGCACCTCTGCACTGCTTGGGGAAGCTGAGGAGTGGCCGGGGTTTGGTCATGGGCTCCTCACTCCCGGAGCTGCG
Organism: Lepidodactylus listeri; assembly: GCA_029233225.1. Taxonomy (NCBI): domain Eukaryota; kingdom Metazoa; phylum Chordata; class Lepidosauria; order Squamata; family Gekkonidae; genus Lepidodactylus; species Lepidodactylus listeri. The sequence continues at coordinate 114,045,399 of JARCFY010000006.1, forward strand.
CTCCTGTGCGCTCCCGCTCCAATGGACCCCTGCCTTCAGGGAACACTTCCACACGCGCTGTCCTGCAAGGAACCTCTGGATGTTGATTAGGGGTCTGAGTAAGGTTTTGATGAGTCACAGGCAGTCTGTGATCCTGACTGAGAAGAGAAACAGCATCATTCTACAGCTGCACTTTGCAGGGTAGAAAAGCCTGGGGGAATGGCTCAGTGGTAGAGCGCCTGCTTTCCAAACAGAAGGCCCCGGGGTGAATCCCTGGCATTCAAGTTAAAAGGAGTAGGTAGTAGGTGAGGTGAAAGACCTTCATGTGAGACCCTGGAGAGCTTCTGGAGTAGAAAAATACTGGCTTTGCTAGACCAAAGGCAGTTTCATGCATGCGAGTAGTTTTAGCCAGGGCTTTTTTGGTAGAAAACGCCCAGCAGAAACTCATTAGCATATTAGGCCACACCCCTGACAGCGCAGCTCCCTCCCAAGATCGACTTCCCCAGGTGCCCTGCAGCTTGCGAGGTGCATGGGGAACCTGAGGGAAAAAAGGCCGTTTCTGGATCAGCTTCCCCAGGCACCCCGCAGCTGCGGGATGCTTGGGGAGCCCGAGGAGGGGAGGCAGTTTAAACTGTAGGCGTGGCCAACTCAGAAGCCAGCCGGAACTCCATTCCTGTGCGTTCCCGCCCAAAAATAGCCCTGGTTTTAGCCAAGTTGTCTTTCTCCAAAGCTTGTCTAGGATTACTGACCTGGGTTAGCTCTCAATGAACCTTAGCAGCTTACATCATTCTCCTCTCCTTCTTTTTATCCTCACAAGAACCCTGTGTGGCAGGTAAGGCTGAAAGCATGTGACAGGCACAACATCACCTAGTGAGCTTCCAGTGCCTTCTGGTGGTTTCAACCCAGGTCTCCCAGATCCTACTCTGAAGCTCTTAAGCTTTAATATAGCATCTGCTGTTGGACAGTAGCAAGCAGCCAGGCCTTGGTAAGTCATTCAGTTGAGTGGCATCAAGTCAGTCAGTGGCTGCTACTATGTCTGGTCCTAAGGAGTCCTCCCTCAAAGGTGAACACAGTCCTGGGAAGGGCCCTGCTCCCTCCCCCGCCATTTACTGACAAAAACCAAGACTAGAGTGCTGTGGTTGCCTAGTGACTGCCACTGAGGGCTTCCCTTTTTTTTTTAAAGATACAAGCATTCCTTTTAACATTTTGTGTTTGTTTCTTTTTAACTTGCTGCCAGGCTCCCAAAATTTGCCACAGTTGTGGCTGGGCCTGCTATGGCTTCCGGGGTCCACCATAGCCACCACTGCTGCAGCTCCCAGTGACCACCACCTAATCATTACAAGTGCATTGTCTTCACAGACTATGCTTTAAAAACAAATTGGGGTAAATTTAAACCTCCAATGTATTTTTTTACACATTTCATAGTTTTGCGCAAACCTTGGGGTCCCCAAAGTTTGAAGAAAAATCTTTTAAAATATATATATTATAGATTTTTATTTGGTTTTAACACATTATAGGGCAGGAAGGGTACAAGGGATGGGATAAGAAATAAAGGGACGTTCCATCAAGTTTATATAATAGCTGTTACAAATTTTCCATCTTAATTCTTTGTTTCCAGATCTCTTTTGTTTATATAATTACTAAAACTAGTGTCACTTAATCAAGTCGCTAAAATCTTCTATCATGATTCCTGAGAAGAGTCGGATTCTGTACTGTTCAAGTTAAGAGTTTGTCCAAGTTTATAATAGTTACATTCCTTGTTCCTGATCTTTGAAGTTTCTTTCCACCCAGTCATAAAACGGTATCCAATTGTCTCTCACGTTTTGTTTACTTCGGTCTTTCAACAAGTTCGACAATATATCAATTTCTGCTGTTTCAAAGATGTTTGTCAAAAGTTCATTTTCTGTTGGTAGCGTTTGCAGAAAAATCTATTTAGCATCAGCGTATAGATATCTGCAAATGGGGACTAGACTTCACTATTAGCTATACAACTGATTATGATATGACAAGAGGCTGGACCCGCGGTACTCATGGGCGGGAGAAGGAGCTCCATGTGGAGGAGGAAGCAGACTCAGGTAAGCCTTCCTTCCCCCCTGGGCTCCCCACCCCTCCAGCTCCTGTAGCAGGCTGGAGCTCAGGCCACTGATCCCCCCCCCCCCTGCATGCAGGGAACGCTCTTTAACTTTTGGAAAATTTAAATATCCGCCCAAAGTGGGTTTTTTTAAGTTTTAAGATTTTTTTGCACATGTGGGGAGTCCCCCACATGTGCAGAAAAATCTCCCTGCCCCCCAGGTGCCCCCCTGCACGGATTTAGATATTTGCACGCAGTGGGCACCTTGGGAATTATATATATAGATATACTAGGAATAAGGCCCATTGTGGAAATAAATACAATGGGCTCTAGAAAGAGGCTCTGGGAGAGTGCCCCAGCCTTGGGCATTCAGTGTCAATTTGCTGTGGCGACCTCAGCAGGGTATAATGACACAGAGTCCACCATTTTCTCCAGGGGAAGATCTCTGCCATCTGAAGAGCAGTTGTAATTCAGCATGATCTCCATTCCTCCCCTGGAGATTGGCAACAATGGTTCCCCATGAGGGAACGGGTGGTTTGAACTGTGGAGTCAATGGCACTGAACCTGTCTGAGGTCCCACCCCTGCTAAAACCTCACCCTCTCCAGGGTCCACCCCTCAAATCTCCAGGAATGTCCCCACCTGGAGTTGGCAACCCTACCTCCCAACCAACCATCAGTGTATCATGATCTGCCCCCTGTCTTCAGCTTTCCATCGCCTCCTCCCTCTCCCCTAGAGAGCAGTTGTAATTCTGAGTGATCTCCAGCCCCCACCTGGAGATTGGCAACAATGGTTCCCCATGAGGGACTACCACATTGACTAGTTGTGACAACTGCAGCAAAACTGATTTGACAACAGTGGCTCAGAGATTAAGATGCTGAGCTGCAGACCAGAAGGTCTGTAGCTTGGCAGTTTGAGACCCGAGTGCTGCATGACAGAGTGAGTTCCCATCCCTGGCCCCAGCTCCTGCCAACCTAGTAGTTTGAAAGCATGAAATTGCAAGTAGGTAACTAGGTACCACTTCAGTGGGAAGGTAACAGTGTTCCATGCGCCCCGACATCTCGTCATGCTGGCCACATGACCATGGAAACATCTTTGGACAGCGCCGGCTCTTTGGCTTGGAAACAGAGATGAGCACCGCTGATTTGACTGGCTTTCAAGCAAGGAAAACCTTTACATTTTTTACTCCAGAATGTAGCACCCCAGGGTCTCTGAGACAGAGCTTTTGGGGTCAGTTTTGGCAAACGCTGTAAGTCCACTTCCCAGCAGGAGGGAAAAAAAAGAATAAATGTGATATAATATTACAAAAGAAATATTTAGCCTGTCCAGAAGTAGCTTGCATCAGTGCAAGCTTCCAGTTGTGGGGAGAACAAGGTACACAAAAGTGTTTGGGGGTTCTTTTCTAGAACCATGGCTTGCAGCCCCGTGGCATCGTTATCATAGTATGGGCTACAAATACTAGATGCCAACAATTCATAATTCTCTGGCACCCTTCCCAACATAGTGCTTGCGAGACCTATTCCCTGTTATATCTGTGACATGCAGAAATTAAAAAAAAAAGTCTCCTTGATGCCCCTGGATTTGCTTTTATTGAGGGGGGTGGGGAGTGTGTGTCATTAGAGTGGGCAATTTGTCCCTTGGCATCTTGAAGACAGCATAGCATCCATCACCGTAAAGTAATGAAGTTGCCATGTCCCCCTTTACTGTGGTGTGAAGTTTACAAAGTGAGAAAAAGAGACTCACAGCAGCAGCTCTCATTATTTTCCACCAGTAGCTCTCATTGGTCGGCAAATGACCCACAAAGCCCAGTTTTGACACTGCCCAATTCCTTCATACCTTAATTTGGAAGCATGTCACAAGTTCAAAGGGGCTTACTTCCAAGTAAGTGGGCACAATCCTGATGCCTTTGAACAGCTGTCTTGTTACAAACATTTCCACATGCTTACGTTATTTTCTTACCTAATTTTTGGTGAAATGAGAACGCTATCTCATGTTTCATGTTTAGTCAAAATACAGGCTAAATCGAAGCAGAAGCAAACTTGTGAGACTTTGGAGAACAAAAACAAAATATCTGGCTGTTTATATCTCCTGTGTTATGTCTTCCATTAACTGACTTTATTCAGCCTTCACGGAAAAGCATCAGTCGCATTACTTAATGCGTGTGGAAAATTCAGGTGAAAGAAAAGGAGACATTTTGAAAGAACAATGAAAAGAAAATTGACTTTATAGGGATTTCTTTGACAAGCACACAGTATTTCTGAAATAAGCAAACAGGGCTTTAACACAGAATTAAACTAACTATTTAGCAGGGGTCCGTTGGAGCAGGAGCGCACAGGAGCGCAGCTCCGGGAGTGAGGAGCCCAGGGGGCGGGCATATAACCAAACCCCACCCCCTCCTCGGCTTCCCCAAGCCGTGCAGAGGCGCAGCGCCCCGGGGAAAGCCCTGCTAGGGTCTTTATTGTTTTTAATGTTTTGTTTTAATATTGATAATTTTATCATTGTTCCTTTTATGACTGTGTGCTGCTTTTCCAGAGACTTGCTCAAGGTGGCATATAAATTTTCTAAGTATACCATTTTTTATCTGGGCACATGGCACATAACTACTGGAGAAATTTCACCAGCCCTTCAGCAGCTTCCACCCCATCAGTTTGGTGTAGTGGTCAGGAGTTGGACTCTAATCTGGGAGAACCGGGTTTGATTCCCCACTCCTCCACATGCAGCTGCTGGTGTGACCTTGGGCCAGTCACAATTCTCTCAGAGCTGTTCTCTCATGAGCAGTTCTCAAAAGACCTCTCTCAGCCCACCTACCTCACAGGGTGTCTTGTTGTGGGGAGGGGAAGGGATGGGTGGTGCACATGTCCTGGGTATCTCAAGTCTACTTGAAACCTGGTGGTTTCAAGGGAGCAGGAAGAGAATGAGGGCTTGTTCTTTACACTTATTTTTATTGCACGAAGTATTGGATGGGGAAGGGAATGGAGGAAGAGCAGGTCAGTTTCACTCACCTGTGGAGCGGAGCCTGAGGGGTGGGTGTTGCCTTCTGACACACTTCTGGTATGTTAGGGGGTGTGGCATATGCAAATGAGTTATACAAATGAGTTAAGCAAATGAGCTCCTGCACCTCTTTTTCTACGAAAGGACCCCTGCTATTTAGGGCCTAGTTCTGAAACATTCTTGGCCATAGAGAACAGCACCGGACCTGTATGTCTTGAGCCCTCTCCATTCTCTGTTGATTGTTTTAAAAAAAGAATCACTTTTTCCACATGAAATATAAATGAAGAATCTTTGCCTGCTTTGTTATCTTTATTTATTTATTTATTTATTTATTATTTGCATTTCTACCCCGCCTTTCCAGACAAGCTGGTTCAACTTTTTTTTTTGTCTTTGCCAATCACTCAACGTCTTTTCAGGAATTGAAATTTTAGGTTGTCCCTCAGATCCCTAGACTGAGTCGGCAGATATCCACACACACTTAAACAACTGGGTGCAACAAGAACAAGAAAATGGTCTGTCCGATCAAGAAAAAAAAGATTTCAGGGGAACTGCTGTACATGGCAGCTTCTCATAATGCGGGGGGGGGGGGGGGACGGGGGACGACGACGACCCCACTCTAAGATTTTCTATATTCTACTAACTGGATTTATTTTTATGTATACCTTTCTACCCCACTGTTCTCCCCTGCAGAGACTCAAAGTAACTTACAAAAGAAATACAATTCCAAAAAACAAATTGGGAAGAAAAGTATACAGCACAACTCCGGGCTGTCTCTAGTGAATGGGTACAAGTGGAGTATATGGGGGGGGTGACCAGCTGCGAGCTAATGCTTATCATCCTTCGCGCTCTCTCAAATTGGTTTCCTGCCATCCATCCCTGCCACCCAACGTATACCAACCTTGTTCTTTTAAAGTATTTTAACAGAAGCATAATCGTCTGCCTCAGCACAGTGAATGTCCTCTGCAAACTTCAAATCACCGATTTTGCCAGCACGCCCACTCCCGCCATCCACGGATGATTTCAAAAGGCACCTCTCATTTCCTCTGTGACTCTATATTACTCATACCTACCAACAACTTTTGACAGAGAAAAATAGGCCTTTTATATGAAATGAACAAATAGGTTAGGGCAGAACAAGCCGGCAACAGGTCTTCATATTGTTAATATGCACTGATAATGATTTTGAAGGGCTCACAGGGTGTTCAAGCTAAATGAACCTTCCCTTTCTGTGACTGACCTCTGGAGGAGAAAAATTCTACAAGTTAGTTGCCGAGGCACTAATTGGCTAGCATCTGTGTCATTACAAACCTTTAACTACCCCCTCCCACAGTTCTCTTTCTGTAATATTTTGGTCATCATCACCCAGGTCATTTTTTATGGCGTTGGAGGGTTTTTGGCCTACTAACTCCAAAACCCCAACCAACCTACACCCCACCCCCAAGTTTTGGACAATATTTCATTCTGTATTTGCCAGATTATGAAAAAAAAAAAAGTGTCCGGGAATTGCTAAATGCACGGATAGTATTGTGTGTTAATTCTAGCAAGCAGAACTACATACAGATTCGGTACCCACGAGAATGTGGACTGATGAATGAGAAAGCTGTTCAGTCCAAGGGAAAGGGCTTATTGGATGTGGACATATTGAGATCCGTGTCAAATCCAAGGACAGTCATTTAGCTGAACTGTAGCAGATGATACGTTGCCCCTGGAGGTTAACCTTAACCTTTGCCTTAACATGAAGAGGTGAAATTTCTAGGAACTTGTAATGTCTCTGAGTCATCACCACACTCTTGCCTACTAGTAAGGCTTTCCGCCCCCCCCATAGGGACCCCCCACCTCCGTGTGGGCAGTTCTCTACCGCTGCTCAGTTGGCCAGAAGGGGAAATATGGCAGGAAAAAGGAGGAGAGATCATTACATCCTGATATGCTGATATCACTCCCGGAAGTGATATCAGTGCATCACCGCGATCCCCTGGCGATGCACTGATGTAACTTCTGGCTGTACGGGGACTGGCATCGGTGCATTGTCAGTGATGTTATTACGTTGCCAGCTAGGGACCCCGCCCCTTTGGCAAGTGCCCCAGCGGTTCCCAGGCCTGCCTGGCAAACCTACCTAGAAGATACTTGCCCGTAGCTTCACGAGTCCTCCAAATTTTGGAGGAAATAAAAAGAACTCATGCACAACGTGGGGGGAGAAGACAGGCAGTTTGGCTGAACTGGAGCAGAACACATGACCTGCTGCAAGGCGTGACAAGTCCCTCAGCTAAAAAAAAGTTCAAATCGTTAGCAAAAGTCCCATCAAGCAGACAGCTTAGAGCAACATATAGGAATGGTTGGAATGAAAGAAGTGCCAATTGCACCTACAGCACGAACATGTATCGATTACATACAAATGTAACCATCCTGGCTTTCCCCAGAGGATCCTGGAAACAGTCATTCCCTGTTGATTCCTAGCCCCTTTTACATAATCACGTAGAATTTCGTAGAAATTCATTTCGTAGAAAAAGAGGTGCAGGAGCTCATTAGCATAACTCAGTGGCATTACTTGTTTGCATATGCTAAACCACCTGACATCACCGGAAGTATGTCAGAAGGCAAGAAAGAGAGAGAGAGAGAGAGAAAGAAAGGAAGAGCTTGCAGAGAGGGGACAGTTACTAATCCAAGCCTCAGAAATACCACTATTCTGGGAGGATAGCTTCAGTGGTGGCTGAAGCCTTCAGAAGGCTGGTCGGAGGAACAAGGACCTTTCCAGGAGAACGGGGTCATTTTGCTGCAGCCATGACACAAGCAGGCATTCCCCCACCGGGGGGGGGGGGGGGCTGGTACCAACTCCCAGAGCTGAGCTCCCCCGAGCTCCTGCTCAAAAGGACCCCTGACTGCCTACAGAGGAGATGGGATGTCTCTTAAACCTGCTTAAATACACCCACCAAACTGGTCCAGTAACCATGATTTTGATTTTTCTGACTACTTCTTAAGGATCAGAAAAGAGTGGTGTGTGTGTGTGTGGTTAGTGGTTTTCAGATCGATATTACAAGTTGGGAAGGACTATATCCTAATTCGGTATTACTCTGAGATGGCTCCACAACATGTAATGGTTAAGAACATCAGAAGAGCCCTGCTGGATCAGACCAGTGAGGGTCCATCTAGTCCAGCATCCTGTCTCACACAGAGGCCAACCAGTTCCTCTGGATAGGAAACAAAAGGTCAAAGAGGCCCAGGCCTTCCCCTGATGTTGCCTCCTGGCTCTGGGATTCAGAGGCTTAGTGCCTCTGAATATGGAGGTCCCCCTCAGTCACCGTGGCTGGCCACCGATAGACTGATCCTCCATGAATCTATCGAATCCCCTTTTCAAGCTCTTTATTCCTGTGGCCATCACAACATCTTCTTGCAGTGAATTCCACATTTTAACTGCTCTCTGTGTAAAGTAGTATTCCTTCTCAAGTAACAATTCCTTTTTTTCTGGAATTAAGACAATACTACAGAATGCTCCTGTGTTTCTCAGATGCATATTGCGATAACAACTCCTCTCGAGAAACCTTGAGAATGTATTTGAGATGGTGAGATGTAGCCAGAATGTATCTGGAAGAGGCACATGAGTCGTACTGACCAAAGAACATGCATCAATTATTGCCTCATAAGAGATCAGCCAGAACCTCTGAATTGTTGCATGGATTCCACAGCTATATACAAGTGACAATAGGCCATGTCCCCCCTAACTAAGCTTGCCAGCTTCAGGTTGGGAAATACCTGGAAATTTTGGAGATGGAGTCTGGAGAGGGCAGGTTTTGGGTGGGGGGTAGACTTTAGCAATGCCATAAAGTCCACCCTCCAAAGTAGCCATTTTCTCCAGGGGAACTGACCTCTGTCATCTGGAGATTAATTGTAACAGCTGGAGATCTCCAGCCAAAACCTGGAGGCTGCCATCCCTACCCTTAACTGCCACACTTCATGAATATACTAGATAGCTGTAACTGTTGTGGTCCACAAACCTCCAGCACAGTTCAAACCACTATGCTGGGGAGCGGGGAAAGCATGTTTTCTAACTTTAGAAGTGGAAACAAATAGAAATTCTCAACATCTACAATGAGGATAAGCTGAAAACTTGCTTCGCTTCAGACTCTGGATTTCTCTTTGAACTGACACTTCTTTGTTCTGCTTTCTACAAACCAAATATCTAAATACAACAGCAACCAGATGTCTCCATGACTTGCATGTTAAATGAATGGGGGGGGGGAAGAATCTCCATTTAGAAATAATATCTTAATTTACCGCCTTCGGGACTATTTGCAACAGTCACAGTAATGCTTTATCAACAGTCATGCAGGAGTCCCCTTGGCTGACTAAACACACCTCTGAATCAAATGCATTCCACAGCAAGGGCATCCCAGAGTAATAATAGCAGTGTGTTCTACCCACATCACCATGTCAGATCCAATTTAAGAAATTAGTTTCTGGTAAGAGAGTAGACAAAACACTAGAAGACTGCAAATATTATTTGTATTGTGCTGCCTGTTTTAGCAATACGGAATGAGAAAAAACAGTGATTGGTTCTTCACGGGCAAGACAGGGAAAGGTCAGAGGGGACTCGAAAGGAAAACTACTTATTCTGAACCAAATAGGAGGTTAGCGAGAGAGCACAGGAAGGAAGATGGAGCTTGAACAACTCACAGTTGGGCATTTCCCCGGGGGAGAGGGGTGTTACTTTGCATCTCAAGAGCACATACGGCTCAGGCCACCCCATCTCAAACGGGATATCAAAGCACTGGAAAAGGTACACAGATTTAAAAAATCATGAAAAGTGAGAAGTATTGGAGTCGGGAGCAATGCTCCCTCTAAGCTGCGGAGTCCTGGGAGCAGAAATTCTACTTTGTGAGCTACTGTCATTAAAGTTGTGAGCGAGCGATTTGGCTGCTGCATAAATTAGTTTGCTCTGGAGCCATCCTTCCTGAGCTAAGACAAAAGTGTGTGAGCCGGAGGCTAAAAAGCTGTGAGTTAGCTCACACTAACTCAGCTTAGAGGGAACACTGGTCGGGAGACCATGGAACAGTGAAACAGCTAGATCTTTATTGCTGGTCCGGTCCGGATGAAGCATGCAACCCAGGGCTCCGAGCCCTCCTTTTATGCTGGTCAGGGACCATCCCCTGACCTCGCCCAACTGGCCTGATAGGCTATTATCAGTCTATTTACATCTCATAGGTTCCCTGGGAGGAACCTAGGTACATGATTGGTGGCCGGTTCGAATCCACCTGGCCTTTGTTCTACCTGGCTGAAGCTCAGGTAGTTTCTTGGCCATGTGCTCTGGCCACATGGTGGTCGCCATTACTGGAGCACATGGCAACCGCATGGTCAATACATAACAAAAAGGGCAGAACAATCCCCCCCCCGAGCATAAAGGCTAAAGCAGTAGTCCCCAACATCTCTGAGATGGTGGGCACATTTGGAATTCAGACATGGCATGGTGGGTGCCAGTGTGCCCTCTAAGCTGAGTTAGTGTGAGCTCGCTCACAGTTTTTTAGCCTCCAGCTCACACATTTTTGTCTTCGCTCAGGAAGGATGGCTCCAGAGCAAACTAATTTATGCAGTAGCTGAATCACCTGCTCACAACTTTAATGCCGGTAGCTCACAAAGTAGAATTTTTTTTTTCTTACAAGACTCCACAGCTTAGAGGGAGCATTGGCTGGGTGCAGCAACAAAATGACTGCCACAAAATGGCTGCTGCAGGAGGTGGCGCCAGCCTCAAAATTACGGTTGCCGCTTAACCAGTAACACAGGTCCTCGTGCTGTGCTGTGCTGTGGTGGCAGCTGTTGCCAAAGCAACATGTAAAACAAATCTGCACAGTCAATCCAGTCTCCTACCTGGCCCAACTTGCTTCCTAAAAACCATAGGCATCAACTACGGGGGGCTCGAGCCTCCCCCGAAATTTCCCGGGGGGGGCTCAGCCACCCCCAGCAAAATGGAGCGCCCGCCGGTGGCCAGTCAGCCGGCCAGCTGACTGCCATCGCCGCCTCTCCTTCCCCTCCACCCCCGGCCTACCCTCCTGCCTCCCCGGGGCGGGGGGGGGGAGAGAGGCGGCAGGGACATGGTCCCGCGCTTCGCGCGCACGGCAGTCAGCCGGCAAGCTGGCTGCCGAAACCGGGTCTACCTCCCTGGGGCCCGGGGGGGGGGGGGAGAAGCAGTGGGGACATGGTCCCATGCGCGCACGCACTTTGCGCGCGCGCACAAAAGAGCCCCCGCCCCCCCCCTCCGGGATTTACAAAGTCTACGCCCCTGCTAAAAACATTAGGGAGGTGCCAGAAAAGGTGTTGGCAGGTACCATCATGCCCACATGCACTACGTTTGGGAACCCTGGGGTAAAGCATTTGGATCTTTCTCAGAAAAAAAAAATGCATCAGAAGGGACATGATAGAAGTTAATAACACAATGAATTATGGAAAAGAAGGAGGTTTTGTCCCTTTCTTATATTATTTTGGAGAGGCAGTGTCAGGGTCAAATCTACTATGGAACCACTTGAAAAACACACCCCAGTGAGAACCTTGGCCCCAGAGCATGCTGGTCATTCTCCTTCTTGCTGTCATTGCTTGCCCTCTCTGAAAACAGTAACAGGAGTGAGGAAAAACAGTAGCTGATCTTGGCTTCTCCCTCTGGGTAGCAGCATCAACTGGAACAAGAGGAAAAGTGAAAAGTGAGCAGGCAGTGCCAGCGGAAGCAAGGAGGGAGTACACTGAAGGTTTCCTGCTCACCAAAGCCTGGAGGAGACAAGTGCTGATATACCCTGCAGAGGAAGCCACTGCTCTGTACTCTTAGAGTCAAGGCTCAAAGAGACGTGACACCAGGAGTTCTATGAACTGAGTTTCCAGAGTGGTGTCTTCTCTAAAACTCAGGTTGGGGGGGGGGGGGGAAGATTAAATACCCTCCAGTGCAATTTCCCCAAATCTGAAACAATCTCAGGGAATTGCTGTTTCTAGGGTTGCCAGGTCCTACCTGGCCACTGGCAGGGGATGGGGGGTAGGGTTGCCAGCTCCAGGTTGGAAAACTCCTGGGAATTTGGGGGTGGTGCCTGGAAAGGACATGGGGTACAGTGCCACAGAGTCTCCCCTCCAAATCATCCATTTTCTCCAGGGGAACTGATCTTTGGAGGCTGGAGGTGTAATTCTGGGGGGTTCCCAGGTCTCACCTGGAGGCTGGCATCCCAAGTTATTTCCAGTGCTTGGATACACATACAGGTTACCTAAATCAGTAACTGTGTGTTTCCCCATTAGGGTGATTGGGGCAGGGGAGGGAGGCTTAACCCTCTCATCTCCTCACACCACAATTCCATTCTAACCTGAGGTCCCAAAAGGGTTGCCAACTCCATCTTGAGGAATTCCAGGGTGTTCAGGGGTGTAGCTTGAGGAGGAAGGAGAACCTCAGTAGAATATAATGCCATAGATATCTGTTGTTTGGAGATCAGTTGTCATTCCAGGAGATCCCCAGGCCCCACCTGAAGGTTGGCAACTGTAGGCCCCACCTGAAAGTTGGCAACTGTAGGCCCCACCTGCCTGATCATTAGAGAAACAGAAACAATGAGCTCAGAGAATGGGAACTTCCAGTGTTTGAGCTCCTTGTCAACAGAGAGCCCGAATGCCACGTCACAGTGAAGGTACAACTAAAATCTGTTTCCCTTTCCATCAAGCCACCTTCTGCAGTTTCCAAAGGGCATGAAATGCATGTTCACAGTTTGGTTTGGATCATGGTTTGTGGCTGAACCACAAAATGAACCACGAACAGATACAAACTGGGAGGCTGGATTGTGAACAGGCCCGGTTCATATCGGTTCATGAGCCATTTAAAGTTTAAACCCCTGCTTTCTGCTCCCCACTGCTTTCTGCTTCCCATGAAAAGCTGAGGGAAGCAGAAAGCAGGGGGCCATTTAAACCAAACTGCTGAGTGGCAGGGCTCCAAGCCATTCCACCCCCTGCTTTCTCCTGGCCGCCACTGGTTTTTGTGAAGAGCAGAAACCAGGGGCTTAAACCCCTGCTTTTTGCTCTTTATGAACCCCCACAAACTGCATCAAAATTCATGCAAGTCGGTGACGGTTCTTCAATTTACGAGCATTGCTTCGTGAACCATGAACCAGCCAAAATTCATGACAAACTTTAGTTTGTCAACTGGTTCGTGCCCATCCCTGTCCACAGTGTCAAATTACCAGACCTGATCTGACCAGTCCTGTATGTAAAGCCCTCCAAAATATATGAGGTGGAGAACAGCAATATCACACAAAATTATTCTAAGAACAAGTAAGAAGAGAACATACTTTCCATATAAAAAAAAAAAAAAACCTTCTGGAAAATCTGCTTGAAATATTGCTATTTACAGTACAACTCAAACAGTGGTTTGTATGCAGTTATATCTGTCCGGAGGGGATTTAAAAGCAATAGTATCCACCTTCCACTTTTCAATTTGTGCACCAAGGGAAGAGTTAATAAGCTGCTGACTCGCGTTGGCTGCCTCATTAGGCAGCCTCCATTGCTTATTTACTGGCTGTTGGGATTGCTCTACGGATGTGCATTCTTAAGACAGCCAAATGCTTACCTGAGAGGTACCAAGATACTTCACTGGGGGGAACCTTCCCTTTCAGACAGTGCAGAGAACAATTACATGTTAGAGAACAAACTGTATACGGTTCAGTCTGCTGCTCTGTGGCTTAACCTGTTGCGTGCCAGACCTCCTTTGTTGCTAGAAAACACAGCTCAGGATATAATGACTGTTCTTACTGCCCTGAGCGATCAACAGCTTCTACCTATGTTTCCCATCAGTGGCACAACCATATAGTTAACTGCAGCGTGTTGCAAAAGGAACAAAAAGCTTATTGCAGACTTGAAATAGCACTTGCCTGTAGAAAATAACCAAGAAGTGATACAAATGTGGGTCCTTTGGCTTTGTTTTCTTGTAGGCCCCAAGGATATGAGGAAGCTGGTAATTTTTGGTTGGGATGTGTTGTATGTGTGTGTGATCTAGCAACTTTATAGGCCTGGCTGCATAGAACCAATTCCTCATGAGCTATTTTATTTCCAATAGGGTCTTTGGGTCTCCTGCAATGTTTCAGAACACAGGCAAAATCTGAAGTATGCCCCTCTGTCTAATTCAGGGTCCCCAACCATGGGTGCCATGGCGCCTATCTGTTCTGGTGCCCGCCAATTGTTCTTAAGAAGTAGGCAGGATCAGGTAGGGCTTTTGCCCAGCAAAGCTTCTGACTAAGTATTGCAGATCTGATTGGCTGTGCAGATTTTTTTTTTTAAAAAAAATGTAGCTTTGGCTGCAGCTGCCACCACAGCACATGGCTCTACACTGTGTGACTGAAGGTAAACGGTGGCAATCATTTTGTGGCTGGCTCTGCCTCTTGTGGCAGCCATTCTGTTGCTGTGCTAGGGTTGCTGGGTCCTATTTCCCCCAGCAAGGGGATTTGGGGAGCATGCCGGGAGGGAGAGGGGCTGTCCCAATGCGATGATGCCACACAGAGCGACATCATCACGACAGGAATGCAGCACCATGTGTGCATCCCCCACACACACACTTTTGAGCAGCTCCCACCTCAAAAGAATGGATGCTGCTGGTGCCTGCCCTGCAAGCTGTGAGATTGCTGCTTTCAGGGCAGGGGTGGGTCTCCCCGCTCCCAGTCAGCCAGCTAGCTGGCAGCAGGAAGGAGCCCCCCTCCCGAATCAGGAAACCCCCACTGGACCATGCTGTGTCAGAATTCCAAATATGGCCCACAGGCTCAAAAAAGGGTTAAATATAAACATGAGCTTGGTAATAATCTTTAAGAACAACCAGCTCCACATTCACCAACATTAACCCCAATTGTCTCTTTCACTTTTTTATTGCTGCATAGCCCACTTTCTCCTCAACAGGGACCTAAAGCCATTTACAAACATGCCCTGCCTCCATTTTATCCTCACAATAATAATAACTCTTTGAGGCTCCCAAAGAGTGATTGGCCCAAGATCACTCAGCAGACTTCTGTGGCAGAGAGATGATTAGGAAAGGGACTGAGAATAAAACAGCCAATAATGTGATGCCCCTTTATAGATCTATGGTGTGGTCTCATTTAGAATTCTGTGTACAGTTCTGGTCACCATATCTCAAAAGAGACATTACAGAGCTGGGGACGGTACAAAGGAGGGCAACCAAGAGGGTTAGAGCTCCTTCTCTATGAGGAAAGGCTGAAGAGTCTGGGACTTTTCAGTTTAGAAAAGAGACAACTAATTGGGGGGGGGGGATGGTAGACGTTTATAAAATTAAGCATGGAGTGGAGACCGTTGACAAAGCAAACCTTTTCTCCCTCTCCTGGAACACTAAAATTCAAGGGCGATAGAGTCCAATGAAGCTGATGGGCAGTAGGTTTAGGATGGACAAGGAAATACTACTTTACACAGAGAGCGATTAAAATGTGGACATCTGCTGCCACAGGATGTAGTGATGGCCACAGGAATAAACAGCTATGACGACCTAGCACACTTCTTTCTCTCAGAGCCAGAATTTTTTCTCCCTTTTCCTCTCCCTTTCTGACTGAGCAGCCCTTTTTATCTAGTTTCTTCTCTGAAGATCGATGACTGTCCCACACCCTCTCATAGTATGATATCTGGCTGCCAGTTCAGCCCAGGAATCTGAGGGAAGGGACAAGATCACCCGTTTAACTTATACAATAGAAATGCACATGAGAAGCTTTTTAAAGTTCAAAAATAACAAAATATATTATTTCAACATAGAGGGGGAAAGGTCAAGTGAAATCAGGGGTAAAATGTCTGAGGTCAATTAATAATAAACTCTAAGGTAAATCAGTATAGGCACAGAGTATGGTTCATATGTTTTAAGCAATTAAGAGTTTCTTAAGATTTTCACAGTGAATTAGAATCTTTAAGATAAGAGGCTTTTGTTTCAATGTTTCCTAAGCATACCAGTACACTTTCTTGAGTTTTTCTAACTCTTCAGGTTTCCCTTCCTCTCTCCCCCTAACCTATCTACAGTGATCCATGCATAAGGTTGCCAGCCTCCAGGTGGGGCCTGGATATCTCCTGCTTTTACAACTGATATCCAGCTGACAGAGATCAGCTGCCCTGGAGAAAATAGCTGCTTTGAAGGGTGGACGCTATGGCATTACACCATGCTGAGGTCCCTCCCCTTCCCAAACCCCACTTTCTCTTGGATCCTCCTCCAAAGTCTCCAAGTATTTTCCAACCCAGACCTGGCAACCCTATCATGCAACAGTCACCTCCAGGCTAGACTACTGTCATTTGGTCTACACAGGGCTATACTTGAGGCTGACCTGGAAACTTTGGCTGGTCAAGAATGCAGTGGTGCATGTTCTTACAGGAACACCCTCAGGAGCACATATTCAACTACACATATTCAGCTGCACTAGCTCCAGTTGGAATACTGGATCAACTTTAAGGTGCTGGTTTTATTCATTTTATTTATTTTATTTTATTTGTTTAATTTATATCCCACCCTCCTCGCCAAGGCAGGCTCAGGGTGGCTTTAACCTTTAAAGCCCTATGTGGTCTGTGACTGACATAGCTAAAGGACTGCCTCTCTTTGTACGTCCCCCACAGAATGTTACACTCAATGGATCAAAATCTTCTGGTGATCCCTGACCTGAAAAATATCTGCTTAGTCTCAGCCAGAGCCAGAGACTGTTCAGCTCTGGCGCCGGCCTAGCGAAACATTCTCCTGAGCGAGAGTCGGGCCCTGCAGGACTTAATGTCATTCCACAGGGCCTGTAAAACAGAGCTGTTCTGCTGGGCCCATCAGTATTGGACTCCCCCTCTGCCTGTCCACCAGCAGTACCACCATCCCAACATCTGTGGACACACACAAAGAAGACTCGCTATTGAGAGAAGACGCACCAAACTGTGCTGAAATACTGCCTGCCATCTGACTGTTCAGCTTTAATTGTATTATTGTTTTGGTTTTGATGTTTATTGTTTTGTTGTTTTACTATTATCTGTTATTGATGTTACCCATCCTGATCCCTGCTGTATAGGAAAGGGCGGGCTATAAGTAAAAAATAATTAATTAATTAATTAATGGGAAGTCTCTAACCACAACAGACCAGGGATCACTCCACTCCTTAGAGCTATCTCCCTCTTTTAACTGGGATGGATGGGAATTTTTTTATCTCACTAGAAGATATATCTCTTTTCCTGGCCTGAATGGGAATCTTCACCAATCTACTCACTCCTCTTTGCCAACTTTCCCAGTTCTCCATCAGTGTTAAACTGCTCTCAGTTAGAGCTAAGCCAACCCCCCCCCCAGTAGATGCCCTGATGGTTCTATGAAAAAAGCCCACAGAACAGCTCTCAGAGAACTGTGACTGACCCAAGGTCACCCAGCAGCTGCATGTGGAGGAGTGGAGACTCAAGCCCAGTTCTCCAGATTAGAGTCCACCTCTCAACTAGAGACATGCAAGCTTCAGGGTTTTTGGACTCTTAAAAATTCAGTAGTGCCTTGAAAACCTGGATTTCATTATTGGTATTGTACTGGAATTCAGGTAAAATTCGGGAATTCCAAATTTTTCAGCTCCATTATATCCTATGCAGTGTCAGCTAGGCTGTGATAAATAAAAGGTGGGGGTAAAAAGAGTGGCCACTATGAAGAAAGGTGGGGAGGTTATCAATGTTGGAATGTTACTTTTGATTCTCCTCTGACATTTGTCTCTATTTGGATTCTCCTCTAACCTTTGTTTCTGTTTATGTAAGATCTAGGGTTTCTCTTGAGAGTTTCCCGCTTGAAAATAGAAGCTGTTATTTTCCGCATGAGGGTAATGTTGCATTCATTGGCTTGTAGCCATCTGACACCCCAGTTTGAACCGTGTATAAAATCCCTTTTCCTGCTTCCCCTCTTTAGTTTTAACACAGATAGTGTTTAGAGAATGTATAGTAAACTGACTACAATAAACTGCTCCTGCTTAAGGAATGTTGTTGAGAGCTGATTACCAGGGGTCCGTTGGAGCGGGAGCGCACAGGAGCGCAGCTCCGGGAGTGAGGAGCCCAGGGGCGGGCACATGACCAAGCCCTGCCCCCTCCTCGGCTTCCCCAAGCAGTGCAGAGGCGCAGCGCCCCGGGGAAAGCCCTGCTAGGGTCTTTACTGTTTTTAATGTTTTGTTTTAATATTGATAATTTTATCATTGTTCCTTTTATGACTGTGTGCTGCTTTTCCAGAGACTTGCTCAAGGTGGCATATTAATTTTCTAAGTATACCATTTTTTATCTGGGCACATGGCACATAAGTACTGGAGAAATTTCACCAGCCCTTCAGCAGCTTCCATCCCATCAGTTTGGTGTAGTGGTCAGGAGTTGGACTCTAATCTGGGAGAACCAGGTTTGATTCCCCACTCCTCCACATGCAGCTGCTAGTGTGACCTTGGGCCAGTCACAAGTTCTCTCAGAGCTGTTCTCTCATAAGCAGTTCTCAAAAGACCTCTCTCAGCCCCAGCTACTTCACAGGGTGTCTTGTTGTGGGGAAGGGAAGGGAAAGGGATGGGTGGTGCACGTGTCCTGGGTATCTCAAGTCTACTTGAAACCTGGTGGTTTCAAGGGAGCAGGAAGAGAATGAGGGTGTGTTCTTGACGCTTATTTTTATTGCACAAAGTATTGGATGGGGAAGGGAATGGAGGAAGAGCAGGTCAGTTTCACTCACCTGTGGAGTGGAGCCTGAGGGGTGGGTGTTGCCTTCTGACACACTTCCGGTATGTTAGGGGGTGTGGCATATGCAAATGAGTTATGCAAATGAGTTATACTAATGAGCTCCTGCACCTCTTTTTCTACGAAAGGACCCCTGCTGATTACTAGAGACTCTGACATGTGGCCATTATAGTCAATGGCAAATCTCCTAGGGTATATTCAGTGGGCGGCGGGGGTGGGGGGTGGGTGAGGTACAGGCACCAGATTTACAGTGTAGCTGCTGGAGCCTCTCTAGAACCCCCAGGTTTCAACAAGACTGGACCAGCTCTCAGAGATCTCTCAGCCCCACCTACCTCGCAGGGTGTCTGTTGTGGGGAGAGGAAGGGAAGGAGATTGTAAGACACTCTGAGACCACAAACCAGCCAAAGTTCATGATGAACTTTAGTTAGTCTGTCAGTTCATGCCCACCCCTAGTCTGGAAATCAGCTGTAATTCCAAGAGATCTCCAGGGCCCACATGGAGGCTATTCATACAACAAAAGGACCATGATGTGGAAGGCAATATTCAAATACTAAAGCACCATGTGCAATGAATTGTATATTGAGACTGAAATAAACGTATATATATCTCTGTATTATAAAATGAATTTGGGGTGGCCCACGTAAAATGCACTCCCTCAAGCTGTAGGCTGAAGGAGCCGCCACTCAGCTGGGGACCCTGGCTACTGGATGATGCCGTGCCGGCTCGAACGTGCCCTGTGATTCGCCCATGCCATCCCACAATCTTGCCCACCCACCCAGAGAACCACCGTTGAGTGTTGGGAGGCCAAGCCCAAGGGAGGAGATGGCCTGAGGAGGTGCCTGTCAGGCCTCTGGACAAGATGTGTTGTCGATGAGCCCAGGACAGCACAAGAGGAGGTGACTGGTGGGCCTGCTCAAGAGCATGCCTTGGGGCTGCCCAGGAGTGTGCTAGACAAGCTGAGTGTTGCACCATCCGCTGGCCCACAGCCTGCCCAGGAGCCCAGCCAAGGAGTTGGGATGTGCCATCTGCAGCCCGGATAATGTGGGAGAGCTGCGCCACAGAGGCGCTGGGTGATGGCGGGGTCTGGGAAGGGGGAGAAGAGCCCTCTCTGCGGCACGGCAGCATCGGGAGGGTGACAATCTTCTCTACATCCCAGAGGCTCCTGGAGAGGGGCACCACCGAGCCAGCCCGGCCTCTTGCTAGCGCCCGTTGCATTTTTTGTCTGCAACAGGCCTTGCCCCTAGTCTTATATGAACAACATTTGTATTGTGGTGGTTGCTGTAAAGGTACAGTACATTCACAAGCTTAAATAATATGAACAAAAGAAAACTCCTATATAATATTCCAAGAGTTCGACACTTCAAGGAGTTGTCAGGTTCACAACATAAAGCTTGCAGGACTATGGGGAGCCAGTAAGAAGAATCCTGTTTCTGTGTACCTTCATCAGGTCTTCCAACCTCAAGTTTCTGTGAATCAAAAATATTTTTTTGGAAGCGTAGTATAAGGGCAAGATTAGCTCCATGCTTCTCAAGACTTAGAACATAAAGTTGAAAGAGGGAATCACCAGTGGTGTTTCAAAACATGGTGACAGCCTACAGAAATTCACAATGCATGGCACATGTTGCTTTAGTATTGGAATATTGCCCACCTGGGGGCTGGCAAAGGCCCACGGACTGCAAGACTTTATGTCTTTCTTGACTCCCTGGTTACAGAGTAAGGAGATGGAAGGAAGGTAATAAAGTGAGTTTGTGCTGGGGGAGCAGGAGAATGTTTAGACATGGAGAAGAAGGGAAAATAAAGTTGTAGGGCTGAGCAAAGTGACAGAGGGATGGCTGTAGATTTGTGCACAGTTGTGTCAACAAACTACAGTCATCACTGGCAGAGGAGAGACATAATGGACTTTTCCCACCCCGTGACCCCTTCTCCACCCCATCTCCCAATTTCTTACAGGTCACTAATTGTTAAAATGGCTGCAAAGAGTAGAACTCTTGAAGGTGACTTCTAAACATAACAATTTGCATCAACGATCCATTGGTTTCCTTCTGGTGGAGGCCAAGACCATGTCTTAATTATCTATCTATGGCTGCGGTCCTACCCACATTAGCCCTCTACAGAGAACATGATGCACGTTGAAAATTAACATTTGTAGAGGGGGAGCAAACACAAGCGTGACAGCAACCTCCACTTTCTGAACACAGAATCTATGCGTGTAGCACAGTGGTCCCCAGCCTTTTTTGAACCCGTGGGCACCTCTGGAATCATGACATAGAGTGGTGCGTGCAGCCACAAAATGGCTGCTGCAGGTGGTGCAGTCAGCCACAAAATGACTGCCACAGCTTTCCTTTGGTCACACAGTGAAGATTCTTGTGCTGTGGTGATAGCTGCTGTCAAAGTTACATTTTTAAAAAAAATCTGTACAGCCAATCAAATCTCCAGTGGCTTATCAGAAGCTTTGCCATCAAAAGCCTCACCTGACTTTCAAAAAAAAGTACCCACTTTCAAAAAAGTACCCACTTTCAAAAAAAATACTAGACACCAGGAACATTGGGACCCCTTGGTGTAGCATATGGGTACAGGTGTTAGCCAAATTGCTTTAATTTAAGATTAGCAATTGGCAAATAACTGGGTTCTTAGCCAACTATACCAAGGTCCCGCCCCTTCCAGGAGTTTCGAGAAAATAGGCAATGAGGCAGTGGTCAGTTTAAATGATGTTTTACTATAAAATGTTCTCAAGCATACAAAAACAGAATCACACACACAAAACACACAAGTCCTAAGAAGTTTAAGATAGAGAAATAGCACTTTTGCATGAGCAGGAGATTCGTTGGTTGGGAGATACATTACCTGTCCTGGAGATGGGTGGTCCTTTTCCAAAAGAAGATTGAAGGGTAGAAAGGAAAAATGGGGGGACGTGATCTGAACCGGCAGATACACACTTGACTCTGGTCGCGAATCAGAGATCAAAGATGGAGGCAGGGTGTTGGGATAGTAAGCTGGACGTAAGGGGGAGTGAAAGCAGATAGGGGTCGTGGAAGCTCAAGAGAGTGTGCAAGATCTTTTATAAGGTGGTATTGGGGCGGGCTGCGCTAACCACATCCCACAAACAGACCTACCAGGTAGTCCATCCCTACAAACCCTACCATTGGTCAATGTAAAAAGAGGAGGGAATGTGGAGGGGTGGTCAATATTGCAACACTAAAGTCTAAACAGGAACTGACACCTGGGCAAGCTTGCGATGAGTCATTGAGCCATTCCATTGTCTCTTAATGGCCCTGGCCTAGCCACTTGATGGGCAAACAATTAGTTGCCAGGTAACTTCACTTAGCATAATCTGTGCAGGAATGTTGGAGGGGGCTGGGTGTTGTCTAGTGTGAGGAGACAGAAGAACCCTTTTGTAATGGAGTCCTTGTCTCTGTCTTTGTGTGAACTATGGTGGGTGTTTCTCCTGGAATGGACTGGGGCCTCTTACAGCAATAAAGAGTGCATTTAGTCCTTTAGAACATAACATCCCAAAGTTCAGGCTTATGAACATTAAAAGTTCATAAGAGCACATGATGTGCCTTGCTAGGCAACACAGGTGCTGTCCCTGTCATAGGGAATGCTGCTTTTTCAAGCATCCCCAATCGAGGGGATGCTGTCTACATGCCTATGGGTGTACACTTCCTCCATGCATAGATTCTATGCTGCTCACAAGCTGGGATCATGCAGAGGTGGAAAGGGGGGGGGGCAGCATACTCCTGCCCATTTATTTTCTACTCATGTGGAAATCGACATGCATAATATTGTCTGCAATAAGCAACTGGCAGTAAGCGCCAGAGAACATCATGAGACTTACATCGGAGTAAACATGCACCAGCATCAGGATGAAATGTTGTGCACTCCGACTTGAACCTATGCCTATACATGTGAAGCTGCCTTATTCTGAGACAGATCATTGGTCTGTCAAAGCCAGTGTTGTCAAATCTGACTCGCCGCTCTCCAGGGTTTTAGGCGGAGGTTTTTTATACCACCTATTCTCTGTTCCTTTCAACTGGAGACTCCAGGGACTGCAGCTCGGACCTTCTGTGTGCAAAGCAGATGTTCTACCATGACTTGACTTACCCACATGTGCTTTCCAACCTTCCTAGTCCTCCCAGTTGACTTCCCCAAGCTTTCCTTCATCAGCACCTGCTTTCTCACTGTCTCCTTTTTCAGCCTGCCTGCTTTGCAGAATGAATTTTCTGTTGCTTTCCTGTCATATTGGGGTTAATATCCAGAGACTTGTGTGAATATTTTTTTTCAAATCCCCCTCCAGATATTGCTGCTTTCCTTCCAACTGACTTGAGAGACAAATGTAGCCAGTTGATTATTTGGTCAACTTTTGGATCAGTAACATGGCCCAGGATTCTTTGGGTTGTATCTATACAGACAAAAATCAGAGGGGGAAGAGGGAGGGGATTGGTCTATTGATTGCTCATGTCAAAAGATATAATAGAAGGCATGAATGAGCTTGCTGATTCGTGTTTCCTTCACAGTGTACTGTGCCCTGAGCAACTTCTGTACTGACATTGATCAAGGACTATCAGAGCACATGTATTCATCACATTTGAATCTCATTCAAAACACCAGTCCGGAAGTATTCTTCATTTTAGTTTACTGTTGTTGCTGTTGTGTTGTTGTTTGTAATCCCAGCTCAAGGCACGCAGATGATTCTCCCCCTCAATAACCTTGTGAGGTAGGTTAGCCTGAGGAAGAAGGAACGCCCCCAAGACCTTCAAGACAGAGTGGAGATTTGAACTTGAGTCTCCCCAGTCTTCGTCTAGCCACTACACAACACTACTTTTCTCAATACCCTTTGTCATGCCCAGAACATGCCACAGGGGAGGGGGGTGCACTGGCTTCCACCGCCCTGCTGGTTCTAACCCCAGGTGCTCCACAAGCCTCCTCCTCCTGCCTGACTCCATTTTCTACCACTGAGTTTCTTTCCATCTTGGCCTGCTGATCAGAACTCCTTTTTAACCCAGTGCCCACTTGCCAGAACCAACCTCCATCCCTCTGCTGAATGCCTGCAACTGCCTTGGGGGGGGATCACTGGGGCTGACAGCTGTCCTTTAAGGTGACCAGAAAAAAGCCCACAGGGAAAAAGCCCACAGGAAAAAAGCCCACGGTCATAAATGCTCACAGGAAAAATGCCCACACGGAAAAAAGCCCATACATATAAAAAGTCCACACAGAAAAAAGCCCACATGGAAAAATACCATGTAAAGCACCATAGAGATTTATAATTGTGGATAACCATTCATCTCCATTTATGAGAATGAACAGGTATTGCCTATATTTTATACTGTTGTTTTAGGATGAAAACATGTTGGCTTCTTTCCATGTGGGCAGTTTTCCATGTGGGCTTTTTTCCCTGTGAGCATTTGTGACTGTGGGCTTTTTTTTCTGTGGGCTTTTTTCATAGAACCATTCTTCAAGGAGGCACATTTACCACTGGGTCCTGCTGGCCCTGGCCCAGCCTAGAACTCCACCTCCCCAGCCCACCCTCCTTGTTGGATGTGCCCTTCCCACCACCCGAGGAGAGCTGCTGGGAGAGGCCAAGGCAGGGTGAGTCACAGACCTTACTCCCAGGAGGGAGCCACCTGGAACTGATGGGTCCTGGGGTTGTTTCCTTGGCTCAGGGCCCTCTAAGCCCCATTAACCTGAGCCAGCCCTCCCTGAGCCTCTCTCTGTGGTGAGCATCATAAGCGGGGCCTGTCTGCCTTCCGGAAGCCCATCGTAGTCTGACTGTTCACCCCCCCCCATGTCCCTTGGTGTTCTCCTTCTCTCCGGCCATTTCAGTGTTCTTTCCTGGCTTTGCTCCCCCCCCCCCCCCCTTTGCCTAGTGTGAGTGACTTCACCCAGTTTCCGGGAGGGGCTGCAGGGCTTTCTGGTCCAGTGTTGCCTGCGACGAGCTGCAGAGAGGTTCCGGGGATGGCTTCGAGCCCAACCCCGACACCCTTGATGAAATAGGTTAGGGCCAGCAGCAGTGATTGGCCGCCAAGGGTTTTGCAGCTGCACAGGCGTCTGAACACGACAACTTTGCTCAAGTCAGCAGAGGGTTTCTGCAGGTACCAACCTGCCAATGGGCAAAATCAACAACTGCCCGTACACGTGCTTTCTCCATTGTGGCCCCCAGCCTGTGGAACGGCCGACCTGAAGAGGTCAGGAAAACTCTCACTCTCCTGGTCTTCCTCAGACTATGCAAAACTGAACTATTCAAGGGGGCTTTTCTCTGCAGGAAATAGGGTTGCATTGTACGAAATGGTTTTACAAAATTGCTTGGATAAATGATGAAGGATTTCCTTCTATACTGGGGTGTATTGGACCCTCCTGTAAGTAGGATCCTATTTTTGTAATGTCTGTGCCACTTAATGTGCCCTGTGCTTACTTATGCTCTGCTTCAGTCCTTGCTGGCGGCTCCAGACTTGCAAAATCCTAATGCGTTGCTTATTGAATGTTCCATTTTTTATGATTCTAGTGACTCACGATGCATAATTCACTTTGAGTCCCTGCGACGAAGGCAGACTATAAATAACGTAAATGAATAAATTGAATCAGACCATTCAAATAATGTCTAATGAGGCTGACAGCACCTCTCCAGGGTCCTAGTTAGAGATCTTTCCCATCAGTTACCTCCTACTCTTTCTGACTTGGAGAAGCCACGGATTGAACCTGGGACCTTCCAGCCCCATAGCTAGCAACTTTTTGCTGGGGGGGGGCTAGTGTTTGCTGGGGGGGGGGCAGAAATCGGACCTGCGAGATCGGACCTCTGACCCTATGCAGCCCGTTTCACTGACAGGCATGTAGCTACTGTGGCGCTCAGGGAGGAGAAGCCAAGGCTCAGATTGGGGCCCTGGAAAAAACACTCGGGGGCCGGGCCCACTGGGCCTCACAGTAGCTATGGGCCTGGGACCTTCTGCATACCAAGCAGATGCTGTCTACCATCCAAGCCATGTCTTCTCGCCAAGCTTTATCCTGACATCCTCATTGCTACCCTGTGCTTTTAGAGTGCGGTGATGAAGTGCCAGGTTTGCTGTTGCAGTCAGACAAGAGCAGAAGTTGTTTTGCGAGCGCCAGTTCACTCCAGTGCATTTGGAATTTCAGGGAATTATTGTCCTGACACATGAAGCACATTCATACATGTGCATGATAGAGCAGGCCAGCCAGTAAATATTTATGTTCCAGCACCACTTGCCTCGAAGACTTCGTCTCATTTCATATTGTGGATTTCTTGTCACTGTTGCTGTCTTGCTCTGATTCAGGCACTTCTGTCATCCAAGTGACAGCTACCGACGCTGACGATTCAAACTACGGCAACAGCGCCAGAGTCGTTTACAGTATCCTCCAGGGCCAGCCGTATTTTTCAGTGGAGCCAGATACAGGTCAGAAAGTCTGTTGTCGTTGCTTTGTTCTAACTACGCTGGCTTTGTTTTCTTCCAATTATGTTCCGGCATTGACAGCCTTTTCAATTTCACCTTGTTTTTCTCAGATATTTACACCCTATGTTTCACCCCCTAAAAGAGAGGTTTTCATTAACCTCTTCAAGATGGGCAGCCATATTAGTCTGTCTGTAGCAGTAGAAAAGAGCAAGAGTTCAGTCGCACCTTAAAGACTAACAAAATTTGTGGCAGGGTGAGAGAAGAAGTGAGCAGTGATTCACGAAAGCTTTTACCCTGCTACCCATTTTGTTAGTCTTTAAGGTGCTACTGGATTCTTGCTCCTTTCTATTCAAATAGCTGCTTATCCATATGTGTTTATTTGGCACACACATGGCTAGCTCCAAGATTTGGGGCCCAGGGTCTCCTAAATTGCCTCTCTTAACCTGGAAGGGGCACAGTGAACAAGCAAAGAATGGCCTCAGCGTTCTCTGACCTTGGTGGGTACTCCATGCAACTGAAGAATGCCAGTTCTGGAAAGGACGGGGTGGGATTGGCTATCCTGTGACGCCCATCAAATGCTTGACTGCACACAGGACCACTGTCACAGTTGTGCTTTGGGGACAGTGTTTACTTATGCACAGATGACCATGTTTTATTTATTTATTTATTATTTATTACTTATTTAATTCGGCTTCTAGGCCGCTCTCCCCACATAGCAGGCTCAGAGCGGCTTACATAATTAGGTGAACATCGTTCACAATAAAACAGTTAAAACCAGTTAAAACATTACAACATTACATAAAACATATTACCTAATACAGATATTAAAGTGCTCAGTACTATCTGATGGCGTACCAGGTGATGTTACCTACAACCTGCTATTGGGAGCATTTAGGGTCCTCAGCGACTAGGTGGTAAAGTTCTGTTGCGCATTGGTGGTCACTGGGTGACAAGGGGGGACAGAAAGAGAGCGGTGGCCCCTATCCAAATGCCTGGCGGAAGAGCTCCGTCTTGCAGGCCCTGCGGAACTGCATCAGGTCCCGCAGGGCCCTGATCTCTTCTGGGAGCTCGTTCCACCACCTAGGGGCCGCCACCAAAAAAGCCCTCCCCTTTTAAAAGGATGAAGTTGTAGAGCAATTTGTCTATGCATTGGGCAAAAAGTTGTAACCCAGGTGGAATCTATCCCCAGAGATAAACATCAATAGAATCCCAGGGCTGCCTTCTATGCCAGATTCTTTTCTCGTTACAGAAAGATAACTGTTAAGTTGCTATTATTTGGGGGGGATTGTCTACTGATGGACAAGTGACAACGTCTTATAAGGACAACGTTGCACAGCAACTTTTATTTCCCCCCCACTTGCAACTGGGGTACTTCCCCCCATCATTTCCACAAGTTAAAGTTGCTTCCGGAGTAGACATCCCCGCTGAGAATAGCCATGCAAAAAAGCTGCATAAACCAGAGATGGGCCGCTGACCCATAGACTCAGTCATTCGGTATCTCTTTCGTATCATCCACATGAGTACGACAAATGCCCAGTTGCAGCTGGTGAGTAGATTATGTTGCATTGGTTCTGTGATATTTTGGTATGAGTAATCCAAAACGAGAAGGGGGGGGGAAGAGTTCTTGGTCAACGGAATAAAAAATAATAAAATGGTCTTCAACACCATGGGATTTGGAAAGCAAAAATCTGTTCTCTTGCCTGGTGGTTTCTGAATTGCACGATTCTAAATATAGCAGCATAATAAAAATATTTAAATCAGTAATGGGCAGAAGCGGTCTGAGCTAAACGGATAGGCACAGCTTGTTCAGGAAAGCTTCTTGCTTCTTCCTGAATGACTCAAGCTCCCCAGTTGAATCTTGCTTCAGGGAAAGGGTCAGGAAGAGCCATCAGGAGAGAGCCAGCCAGCGTCTTCACTCCATCTCACCTATTTCCCCTCTTTACTGTAGCCCCTATCCCACATGGCTTTTGTCCATGGAGGTCTCATGATCTCCAGCATTGCTGGTCAAAGGGGACCCCCTTCTCCCTTTTTCACCAGCGGAAAAGGTGGTTGGATTCAACTCACCAAGAGCAAGCAGCAGTCTTTCTAGTCAGACCTATGCATGCCGCTAAAAAATCCAACAACATACAAGTCCCTTTACAGACACCCTTGAAATCAACAAGTGTAGAGTAGAGATAGGCACCAACTGCATTTTTGCATTTCAAGTTCAGGTTTGTGGCCAAACCACAAACCAAGCCACAAACCTATATGAACCGCTAGACTGGTTTGTGAACCAACCCTGTTCTGTTAGTTTGTAAGCCATTAAAAGTGTAACCCCCTGGTTTCTGCTCACCACCGCTTTTGAAGAGAGCAGAAAGCGACGGTTTAAATGGCTCACGGCCATTTAAACCAAACAGCTGAGAGGTGGGGAGCTCCCTGCCACTCAACTGTTTTTTGGTGAAGAGCAGAAACCAGTGGTTTAAACCCCTGCTCGCCACTCTTCACGAGCCACCATTAACTACCATGAACCACATCAAAATTCATGAAAGTTCATGCCAGTTTTTTATTCACAAACCCTGCTTCATGAACCAGCCAAAATTCCTGACAAACTTTAGTTAGTCAGCCTGTTTACGCCAGTCCCTAGTGTAGATGGGGAACAGGGATGAACATGCTGGCCCCGCTCCTATCACTGCACAGTTGACAACTTCAAAGTGTGGCATCTATGCAGGGCTCATTTCGTAGCAGGAGCTCCTTTGCATATTAGGCCACACACCCCTAATGTAGCCAATCGTCCCAGGGCTTACAGAGCTCTTTTTTCAGGGGCGACTGTAAGCTCTTGGAGGATTGGCTACATCAGGGGTGTGTGGCCTAATATGCAAAGGAGCTCCTGCTACGAAATGAGCCCTGCATCTATGTATTCAGGAACTGGGAACTGTATGCATGTAAACACCCTCCAAATAATCAGGAACTACTTCTTTTTTACAAAACGTAATTTATCTCATCACAGTGTAATATAAAAGCTACAACAAAAAAAGAAGCTAAATAAATGAAGGGGGAAAAAATTCACAGGATTTAACAGGGCTTTATCCAACAAACTGGCATCTGCGACTGCATCTCTCTCTCTCTCTCTCTTTTTGATCCATCTCAAGAAATAATAATCAGGAACTTTTGCAAAGCAGTCTTCCCAGTCTAGAGCTGCCAGCCTCCAGAGGAGACCTGAGGATCCCCTTGAATTACAGCTCATCTCCAGACTACAGAGGTTAGTTTCCCTGGGGGAAAAAATAGATGCTTTGGAGGGTGGAGTCTGTGGCATTGTACCCCACTGAGGTCCCCGTCCTCCCCAGGCTCCACCCCAAAACTTCCAGGAGTTTAACAACCTGGATCTGGCAATTCTACCCCCACCCCCCTCCTGGTGACCAGGGATGCTCTGGTAGCCCTATCCCAATCACAGGGATGGAACCTATATGTGGTGGGGGTGTGTGTGGGGGTGTGGACCCTGTCCTCCTGAGTCAGCAATTCAGGATTGCAGATTTCTAGAAATTTTGTGGTGGTGCCTGGGGAAAGTGGGTTTGGGGCGGGAAGGGACTTTAGTGGGTATAATGCCACAGAGGACACCCTCAAAAGCACCTACTGTATGCAGTGGACCTGACCTCTGTCATCTAGAGATCAGTTGTAATTCCAGGAGAACTTCAGGCCCCACCTCCAAGTTCAAGGGTTGTCAGGTCCCCCGTGGCCACCAGCAAAGATGTGGGTGTATGGTTACCCAATCCAGGCTGGAAAACTCTTGGAGATTTGGGGGTGGAACGTGAGGAGAACAGAGACCTTAGTGAAGAAGAAGAAGAGATTGGATTTATACCCCGCCTTTCACTCACTTGGAGTCTCAGAGCGGCTTACAAACTCCTTTCCCTTCCCCTCCCCACAACAGACACCCTGTGAGGTAGGTGGGGCTGAGAGAACTCTTTCCCAAGCTGTCCTTGAGGGAACAGCTGGTACAGAGCTATGGCTTGCCCAAGGTCATCCAGCCAGGTGCAAGTGGAGGAGTGGGGAATCAAACCCGGTTCTCCCAGATTAGAGTCCGCGCACTCAACCACTACACCAAACTGACTCTCTGTAGTGGGGTACAATGCCATAGAGTCCACCCTCCAAAGCATCCATTTTCTCCAGGGGAACTATCTTCTGTGGTCTGGGGATGAGCTGTAACTCCAGGAGATCCCCAGGCCCCAACTGGAGGCTGACACCACTAGCAGGCAGCAATCCTACAGCACAAGGTTGCACATAGGAGGTAGGGTTTGTGCTCTCAGACCCTCTCCCCCTCTCCATGTGTTGATTTCCATTAGGGTTGCCAGCTCTGGGTTGGGAAATACCTGGAGATATTGGGGGTGGAGCTTGAGGAAGGCAGGGTTTGGGAACGGGAGAGACTTCAGTGGGGTATAATGCCACAGAGTCTATCTTCCAAAGCAGCCATTTTCTCCAGGGGAAGTGACTGCTATCTTCTGGAGATCAGTTGTAATAGTGGGAGATCTCCAGCCACCACCTGGAGGTTGTGCAAAAACTGAGGGCCACAGTGTTAGGAAGATATGGAAAAAATATATGACACTGTGTATAATAGATGTCTGCTTAAGGTAGATCTATTTTGTGCTTTTTCTTTTTAAAGTTTTTTTTCCCTATACTATTATATAAATATTAGTGTCAAGTATTACCAAATATAGGTTCACCAAAACCATACATCAGAGTGCAGGTTCACACTATGTTCAAGCATCCAAACAGCACTTTGTCAGTTTCACAATCTCTAGTCCCACCGGACTCTAGAAAAATGCTGCTGTTTTAAGAGTTTTATACACACAAAAAGAATATATTGTGCCTTATGTCTTGTATGTATATCACTGCCCTTGGAAAAGATTGTATTTGATATGATAAATTACTACATACTTTGATGTACGGTTTTGGTGAACCTGTGTCTGGTAATACTTGACACTAATAGTATAGAATTTCTTAAAAATGAATGAATGAATGAATGAATAGCACAAAATAGATCTACTTTAAGCATGCATCTATTATAAAAAGGTAAAGGTTTCCCTTACTCAGATCCAGTCAAATCTGACTGTAGAGGGCGGTGCTCATCTCCGTTTCCAAGCCGAAGAGCCAGTGCTGTATAAAGACTTTTCCATGGTCATGTGGCTGGCTTGACTAAACACCGAGGTGCATGGAACGCTGTTACCTTCCCACCGAAGTGTACCTATTTATCTACTTGCAATTTCTGGCCTTCGAACTGCTAGGCTGGCAGGAGCTGGGGCCAGAGACAGGAGCTCACTCCGTCACACAGCACTCGGGTCTCAAACTGCCGAACTATAGACCTTCTGGTCTGCAGCTGAACATTTTAACCTCTGAGCCTCTGCAGCCCCACATCTATTATACACAGTGTAATATTTTCCCATACCACCTGGAGGTTGGCAACCCCGGTTTCAGAACACATCAAGTCATCTAAAGACCGCTACTGCACAGTCCTCAAGTGTTGAAATAGACTATCACTTTAGATTGTAGGTTGGGGATATTGATTTTGAATACTCTCCTGGGGGGAAAAATCCATATATAACAGTAAATGACCAGATAAAGGAGTTTAGTGTAGCCTTTTATGTGGTGAAGTAGTTCAAAAATGCCATCTCATGTCTGCTGTCTGATGTAGCCCAGCCCATCTTGCCCACTCTGAACTTTACCACTTCATTCCACTGCAGCTCCAGCCCCTATTTTGCTTCTGGAAAGGGTTGTAAACACCCTTTGATGCTAGCGTTTCAAAAGCTGGTATCAAAAGTGTCCTTCCCCCGCCCCAAGCTTTCGCTGCAACAGTTGCAACCATGTTTGATGTCAGGGTTTGTGGGTTTCCCCCCCCTCCCAGAAGGATAATTAAATTGATTTAGAGCTAGCCTAAAAACACTCAGTAATAGAAGCTTCCTAATTCTCTCTTTTCCTTGTTCTGACATTAAAGTGGCCACAGACTGAAAGCTTCATTTCAACACATACACGTTCAATTCGATTTATTTGCTGTGGACTGAGCAGTAAAATGTATCTGACACAAATCCACTGTGAGTCTCTCTTTCATTCTACCCCACCCTCCCTAGCACATCTCTCCTGTGTTTCTCAGGCTTCCCTCCCCCTCTTTTTTTGTTCCTTTTTTCACAAGGCATCATCAAAACTGCTTTACCGGATATGAGCAGAGAAAACCGAGAGCAGTACCAAGTGGTCATCCAAGCCAAGGACATGGGAGGCCAGATGGGTGGATTGTCAGGAACCACCACGGTGAACATCACGCTGACCGACGTCAACGACAATCCGCCTCGATTCCCACAGAGTATGAAGCATTTCGTAGTTTGGTTGTATTTTTTTTTAAAGCTTCTTTAACCTCAGTAGTTCCACATTTGCCATCTGGATGCACTTTAGGTCTGTTTACCTTGCGGTTGTTAAAGGTCATAAAGGAGTCTATGGATTCCCCCTCTGCCAGCTAGGGTCACCAGTTCCTCCTGGCCACCAAGAGGGGAATGGGGGTACAGTTGCCTGATTCAGGTCAGGAAACTCCTGGGGATTTGAAAACAGAGCCTGGGGAGGACAGGGACTTCAGTGTGATACAATGAGATGAGCTGTAATGCCAGGGGATCCCCAGGTCCCACCTGGACGCTGACATCCCTATGTAGATTTGTAGTATAATGTCATGTTGGGCCTACCAGCCTCACTAAACAGTCAAGTGGTAACTTTAGGGGCATATTTCACTGCTTGTAACACACCAAACCAAATAGCCACCAGATACATGCAGTAGACTGGCAGATGCTTAATATTCCCCCCCCCCCCCCAAATAAAACTGGGTTTCTAGGTTCCCCCAGGCCACTGGTGGGGGTGTGGAGTAGGGTTGCTAGATCCAGGTTGGGAAAACTCCTGGAGATTTGGGGGTGGAACCTGGGGAGGACAGAGACATCTGTGGGGTACGATGCCATTGGGTCCACCCTCCAAAGCAGCCATTTTCTCCATGGGAACTGATCTCTGTAGTCTGGAGATGACTGGCATCCCTGGTTTCCAGGCAGATGGTGAAACAAGGAAATTTATTCATCCCCTGATAGACCATCATATATAGATGGTGGGCAATCATCCTCTCACAGAAGTGCAAGCTTGCTTTAAAGCATCTTCCACAGATCAGCTATCACCACAGACCATTTACCTCAAGAAAATATCAAGCATATCAGATAGGTCTCCTAAATTTGGGTTGGGAAATACTGGAGATTTGGGGGGATGGAGTCTGGAGAGGGCAAGGTTTGGGTAGGGCAGGGACCTCAGCAGGGTACGCCATAGCATCCACTCTTCCAAGCAGCCATTTTCTCCAGGGGAACTGAGCTTGGTCATCTGGAGATCACCTGCAATAGCAGGAGATCGTCAGTTGCCACCTGGAGGTTGGTAACCCTGATACTAGAGGTGCTGAACACACAAATTGTGCAACAGCTGGCGATGATGCTGTGACTGGCTTAAGAGAGCGCAAAAGGTTGCACCCCGGAGCCACCAGCCCGTGGCACTCTGCTCCTGATTAGATATACTTTGAATGTGGGGCAAACACGCTTTCTAGATGAACACAGTGTGTTCGACTGCATGAACATGGAGTGTTGCAATCCATTCATCCTGTTCACCATGCGACTCAGTCACTAAGCTGGGTAGTGTGGGTAAATAAGATTCATTTCCTTGCTTCTGAGCTTGTGTAATCCGTTGGTGCTGAGTGTCGGTGGGGGAATCTATTGATCTCATTACCAAGGGTCAGACCAGTTAAGGCATTCCTGATTCTGTTATCAGTATGACAAAGCTTTTTTTTTTAAAAAAAAAATACTTCTGGAAGATAGTTGAAAGACTTTTTTTTTTTTAAGTGAAGTGGTTGGGGAAATAAATGATAATACCTGTGTGGGTGTGCATGCTCACACTGGCCTGGATCTGTAGCATTTAGCAGCCACTGACATTCAAGTGTTCAGACCTGGAATGGACATCCAATCAGTCAGCATAAAAGTCTCCTCCCCCCTGTATACTGATTTAATGTATTTCAACAATTGGCAATAGAGGCAACGATAGCCTTTCAGTGAATGTGCGGGCACAGCAATTCCCAGTCAGACATGTTCGAGCTGTTTACACGTGACCCAATGGTCCGATGAACATTTGCTTCCCAAGATCAGAGCACACGACCATGACAGAAGCCGAGCTGGCAGCGCTTGAGCATGTCTGTCCCTGATTCGAGAATTGTGCTGTATCGAAAGAACCGTTCCATATACAATTTGGTTGTTAGTTTCTAAAGTTCCACAAGACTTTGCCTGGGTTCTTACATGAATCCAGTGGGAATGGAGCCGGTCATATATGAACACACTTTATGGTGTCATTGTTCCATCTAGGCCAGAATCACCTCCTCTGGATTGGCTGGCGGTCACCTTCTCAGTTCTGCTCACTGGATTCCAGGGACTGAACCTTGGATCTCCTGCATGCAAAACATGTGATTTAGCACTGAGCTATGCCCCCCCCCCCACACCATGACAGTGTTGCTCTTTCCTGTATCAATGGATAATGTAAGAATGCCAAGGATCAAAGAGCAGGAATGCATGCTGCTGCTGCTGCTGCTGCTCCTCCTCCTCCATAAACCAGCATTGATCCAGTTTCCCATTCTGGCATGCCATTTCCCTGCCTGCTCACTTGCAAATACTTTGCCACCCATGCATCCAGCTGCGAACAGTGCTCAGTGCCATCAGCAAAAGGGCTGTGGGTAGTGCATGTGTCTGTGAGCATGGGCAGCCAGAGGGCTTGTGAGCAGGGCAAAGAGGGATGTTCAGACAGGAAGTGAGACCCAAGGATGAGTGGGTGGGAAGGGGGCTATGACTACCTCACCCACTTTCCTCCCTCAGAGGCAAGATTTTACTTCCATTTTTCTGTCCCTTTCTGACTGAGCAGCTTTTTACATCCATTTTCTTCCTTTCTGAAGAACAATGGCTGTCCCACCCTGTCAAAGTATAATATTCGGTTGTGGGCTCATCCCTGGAACCTGTGGGAAAGGATGATTTCACTCCTTTAACTTAAACTACTGAAATAGCACTCAAGAGGCTTTTTAAAGTTCAAAAATAACAAAATATTTTATTCAATGTAGAGGGGAAAGGTCAGGTGAAATCGGGGCCAAAAGGTGTGAAGTAAATCAATAAAGAACTCTGAGGTAAATCAGTACAGGAACAGACTATAGTTCATATGTTTCAAGCAACTGAGAGTTTCTTAAGCTTTTCCCAGTGACCTAGAATCTTTAAGATGAGAGGCTTTTGTTTCTGTGTTTCCCAAACACTCCAGTATATTTTCTTAAGTGTATTTGGCTCTTTTGGTTTCCAAAAGGCAAGGATATTCTGCCCAGTACCTGAATTCCATCACTAAACACACCAGTACTCTTCTTGAGTTTTAACTAACTCCTCAAGATTTAAAAGGCAGTTTCTAAACCCATCAGACCAGGGATTTCTGCACTCTTCAGAGCTATCTCCCAGTTTTAACTGGGTAGGGAAATTCTTCTCTCACTAGATCTATCTCCTTTTCCAGCCCAAATGGGTGTCTTCACCTAGCTTAACCACTCCTCTTGCCAACCTTCCCAGTTCTCTATCTGTGTTAAACTGCACTCAGTCAGGGCTAAGCACAAACCCTGTCAGCACTAAACCCTTCTCAGTCAGGCCTAGACTCCAACTTGTCAGTACTAGACTCTTCTCAGTCAGGGCTGAATTCAGACTGTCCTCTCCTCAGCATTCAGCTCTCAAGTCTATCTCTGCTCAACTGATGCTATCCGATCAAATTCCTTTGAGCAGCCTGCCACTCAAGGCTCTCTGGCTCTGTGAGGAATAAACCCTTCACAATCAATTACCTGTTTATACAGCACTTATAAGATTTTAAAGTGCAATCCATCACAGGGGCCCCTGGGAACTCTCTGCCCACCCCCACATCCCATAGTCTGGAACTGGCCATGTTTGAGAGGTTTGCAATTTCTGGTGGACCAACTGAGGTAGGAATGCACCAGTGATTAGGGTTGCCAGCTCTGGGTTGGGAAATACCTGGAGATTTTTGGGGTGGAGCCTGGAGAGGGTGGGATTTAGGGAGGGGAAGGACCTCAACAAGATATAATGTCATAGCATACACCCTCCAAAGCAGCCATTTTCTCGAGGGGAAATGATCTTGTTTATCTGGAGATCAATTGTAAGATCTCCACTCCACCTGGAGGTTGGGAACTCTACTGGGGATCAAATGGGGGGAAAAAAATAAAGGCTCCTAACAACTAAGCAAACCTTCTTCTTTTCTAATGGAAATATTTTTCACTCTAAGGGGAACAGCATCATGGCATGTTCTGTCTGAGAACACATCATTCAATGTGACTGCAGAGTTGCCTTTATGCACAGCACATTTTAGAGTGCCACAAGAAGTACAGGAACAGGAAGTACAGCTGTTCTGTAACAAGCAAAAATAGGCACAGTGTGGGGATTATGTCTCAAACTATTTAACTCTGTGTATTTACCATGGTCTAGGGCTGTGGTGGCTCAGAGGTTGAGATGCTGAGCTGCAGACCTGAAGGTTGGTAGTTCAAGACCCGAGTGCTGCGGGATGGAGTGAGCTCTCGTTTCTGGCCCTAGCTCCTGCCAACCTAGCAGTTTGAAAGCAAGAAATTGCAAGCAGATAAATAGGTACCACTTCAGTGGGAAGGTAACAGTGTTCTGTATCGACATTTAGTCATGCTGCTCATATGACCACCAAAAAGTCTTCGGACAGCACTGGCTCTTCGGCTTGGAAACAGAGATGAGCGCCACCCCCTAGAGTCAGATTCAACTGGCTTTTGAGCAAGGGAAACCTTTACCTATATACCATGGTGATAATTTACCTTTAAATAGACAGAGAAGTAAAATGCTGTTTCATCTTTGTAGACATTAACCTTCTTTTCCAGCTATGATTGTGTATACACAACTTGTTTCCTCAGCTTGGATGATATTGGTCCAATACTTCTATAGAACTGGCTCTGTACAAGTTATATCCAACAGCTTGTTTTAGCTTGCAAAAAGAGCATACTTAAAAAAAAAATCAAACCATATCCCTTTTTTTTTTTTACATTGACATTCTATCAGATTTCTTTTTGTATTGGCATGTATTTGCCAACAATGATTTAAAGCTGTTTCAGCTTTGTTTCCTGCCGATTGAAATTCAGGCCTGAATGGCGAGTTGTGATTACATGGTATTGCTTTTTGTTTATTGACTGTGTGAGCACAACTTTAATTAGCTTCTTGGTCCAAATGCAGGCAGGAAAAAAACAATACATTCAAAAATGCCTTTTCTGCAGTGCAAGTCAGGAAAGGCTTTGTGCTGCCTCCGATGGGATGCTATAGCCTGGTTCATACACACCGGTGAATGAGAGGATAGGATGCTGACCCGGTGAGATGGTGGGCACCACTTCCGAATTTTGGGAAACTAGTAAAGGTAAAGGTTTCCCTTGCTCAAAAGCTAATCCAAGACGACTCTAGGGATGCGGTGCTCATCTCTGTTTCCAAGCCCAAGAGCCAGCACTGTCTGAAGATGTTTCTGTGGTCATGTGGCCAGCATAACTAGATGCTGAGTTGTACAGAACGCTGTTACCTTCCCACCGAAGGGGTACCTATTTATCTACTTGCAATTTCTTGCTTTCGAACGGCTAGGTTGGCAGGAGCTGGGACCAGAGACAGGAGCTCACTCCGTCGTGCAGCACTTGGGCCTCGAACTGCTAAACTACTGACCTTCCGGTCTGCAGTTCAGCGTCTTAGTGCCAAAATACTACCTAGTGCCTCTTAATAGAAAAACAGCACAACAAACAAAGAGAAAGTGCAGAGCCTTTCTTTCTGACGTCTAGTTTCTATTTGCATGTGTTGTTTTGTATATGAAGTAGGGCTGCCAAGTCCTACTTACCGATTGGTGGGGGGGAGTCCTTCACCGCCCGGGAGCCACGCGCGCGGCCAGTGACATCACCCAGAAGTGACGTCACCACATTGGAGACGTTGCCAGGGCGATTGCCAGATCGTCGCCCTGGCAACGTCTCCAACGTGGTGACGTCACTTCCGGGTGACGTCACTACGCTGGGGAAGTTGTCCAGGCAGGACGACTTCGGGGGTGGGGTTCCCCCCCGCCAGCTGAATGCCGGCCGGCGGATCGGGAACCCCTATAGCAGGGGATCCCCCGCCCCCCGGGGTGACTTGGCAGCCCTAATATGAAGGAATATAAAAAGCTGGAATCCACTACCTGTCCTCAGAAGAAGTAGAGAGTTCATTCCATCACCTCTTCGTTCCGCCATCTCATCCTACAGCACATGTGAACTGAATTGACAGCCTTTCTGTATATGAAAGAGGCTAGTATGGTGCAATGAAGGGGCAGAATTCTAGTCCCACTGCAGGCGTGCTGACTTCTAGGCGGGACTTGGAGATCTCCTGCTTTTACAACTGATCTCCAGACAACCAAGATCAGTTCCCCTATAGAAAATGGCTGCTTTGGAAGGTGGACTCTGCAGCATTATAGCCTGCTGAGGTCTCTCCCCTCCCCTTCCCATATTTTGCTCTCTCCAGGCTCCGCTCCCAAAATCTCCAGGTATATCCCAAACTAGAGCTGGCAACCCTACAATTACTGACTTCTCAGGAGATTATGCTGCCCCCCCCCCCGAAAAAAAAAAAAAAACTTTAAGTAAGATGTTTTTATAAGCCTCTTAAAAGTCATGAAAGGTATGTCTTCAGACCTCAAGAGAGGTAGCTTGGGTGTGCTGTCTCAAGCAGCAAATTCCACAGGGAAGGGGTGACTGCTGAAAATGGCCATCTTCCTGTAACAGGGTTGTCAATCGCCAGGTAGGAACTGGAAATCTCCCAGAATTACAACTGATCTCCAAACTACAGAGGGTTGTTACCATGGGTAAAATAGTGAGACTGGAGGGTGGACTGAATGACATTGTGCCACAATGAGGTCCCTTCCATCCTCAAATCATTCCCAACCTAGGCTCCACCCCCAGATATCCAGGAATGTCCCAACCTGGAGTTGGCAGCCCTCTCTTGTAACTATTGCACGGGTAAGGTTGCCAGCTCTGGGTTGGGAAATACCTGGAGAGTTTCGGGGTGGAGCCTGAGGAGGATGGGATTTGGGGAAGGGAGGGACTTCAATGGGGTATAATACCATAGAGTCCACCTTCCAAAGTGGCCATTTTCTCCAGGGAAACTGTACTCATGGGCCTTACAAACATGGAACATGCTGAGCAGTCCCACTCATTGGGATGGAGCACCCCCTTCTATAGTGTGTTTGTGTGTGTCAACAAGGTATTCAGGTTCCAACAGTCATATGTAGGCAGAGTGGGGTTGCCAGCCTCCAGGTGGGGACAGGCAGTTGCCCAGAATAAACATATAAAGCAGAGGTCCATCAGTGGCTATAAGCCACAAGGTATGGATGGAACACTCTGTGTGGGGCAGTGATGCTCTGTATTCTTGGTGCTTGGGGAGGACAACAGGGGGAGGGCTTCTGGAGCTCTGGCCCCACTGGTGGACCTCCTGATGGCACCTGGGTTTTAGCCATGCTGTGACACAGTGTTGGACTGGATGGGCCATTGGCCTGATCCAACATGGCTTGTCTTACGTTCTTAATTACAACTGATCTCCAGTCTTCATAGGTAGCTTGTTTATTTAAACATTTATCCCACTTCTCCTAGAGAAAATGGCTGCTTTGAAAGGTGGACTGCATACTCTCCCAAGGTCTCGCCCCTGCCTAAATCCTGCTCCCAGGCTCCACCCTCAAATCTTTAGATAATTCCAAACCCGGAGTTGGCAAGCGCGCTAGTTCCCCCCTCTACCTGTTTTTTTATCTGGGATATGTCATCCAAAGACTAACTTGCCTGGAGTAAATGGAGAAGCCTTTGCAGGCAAAGCAGCAGAGAGTGTAAATTAGGATCCTCATAAGAAGTTTGGTTAAAGCAACTTCTTTTTTTTTTTGCAGGTTTCTCAACAGGCAAAAAGGTTTTAGGCTATTTAAAAATTAAACTGTTGTACTCCGGATTCTGACTGGAGCTCACAAAGCGAGTAGAAGCGCCCCACTGCTCACACCCTCTGGTGTTAAGATGTAACATCCACGTACTCTGTGCCAAAACCGCCTGATCAGTGTTCACCAAGCACAGATACGGCACCTTGTCGAGAAAATCTGCTGATCTGATTGAAGTACTTTTTAACTTCCTTTGAAAGTTCCCACAGAACTTTGGCCCAAACAAAAGTCTCCCAAGTGGTCGCTCATGTTGCTCTGGGCAAAATTCAGTGGCAATTCTAACTTTCAGATCCATCCAGTTTCCAAAGTTGCACAAGCTGAAGTTTTTTTTGTTTTGTTTTTTAAATCTAAGTTTCAATCATCTATATATCTAATAGCGAAGGCGCCCCCTGCATGCGGATACCTAAATCCGTGCAGGGGGACACCTGGGGGGGGCAGGGAGGTTTTTCTACAGACGGGAGGAACTCCCCCCGTTAGCAGAAAAATCTTAAAAGTTCTAAAAAAATTTGGGGGGATATTTAAATCCCCCCAAAAGTAAGAGAGCATGCCCTGCACGTGCGCAGGGGACGCTCTCAGAACTACGGCAGCTTGGGGAGGGAAGAGGTGAGTGGCAGGCCTGGCGAGCGCCACCAAGGCCTGCCACAGCCCATTTGGGGGGGAAGGGGAGAAGTGGCGGTCCCCGGTGAGCGTTGCTGAGGCCCATCATGGGCCATGTGGGGGGGGGGGAAGGGGAGAAGCAGCGGCCCCTGGTGAGCACCACCGAGGCCTGCCATGGGCCATTGGGGGGGTAGGGGAGAAGCAGTGGCCCCTGGCGAGCACCACCGAGGCCTGCCGCGGGCCGGGGGGACGGGAGAAGCGGCGGCCCTTGGTGAGCGGCACCAAGGCCCGCTTGGGGGGGAGGGGAGAAGCAGCGGCCCCCAGTGAACGGCGCCGAGGCCCGCCGCAGTCCATGGGGGGAGGGGAAGGAGCGGGGGTCAGATGGGAATTGGGGAACAGGCCCGGGGGGAGGCGGGGAAGGGAGCGAGTGGTGAGCCTGGCGAGAGCCGCTGAGGCCTGCCGGGAGTCTCGGGGGGGGGAAGGGGGCGAGCTCCTTCTCTCCCCTCCGCGAGTATCGCGGGTCCCCACCTTGTATAATAATAATAATAATAATGCTGCTAGATAGTTATGGCATAAATCACTTCAGGATTGCTGTATTGCTTATATCTGGAAAGCTACAAAGTTGATAAGAAATGCAGTACTAAAGAATTGTTTGATTTACCTTTTTTAAAAAAAACCTTTTCTCTGACAAGCTCTTACTACCTCTGTTTTCAAGTCTATTGGTTGGTGACTAATGGTGTTTTTCTTGATGTGGCTGGGATCCTAAGGGAAAACACTCTTTGCTTTGGTTGCCCCCCCCCCCCATTTTATTTATAGAGATGAAATACCTGCGTACAAATAAGGGTGTGCACACACAGCCACATACACACAATTTTTTGTGTTTTGTTTGTTTCCCAGGCTCATATCAGATCAGCTCTCTGGAGTCCGCACCTCTTGGGACTTCACTTGGCAGAATAAAAGCCAACGACCCTGATGTGGGTGAAAACGCTGAGACTGAGTACAGCATTGCTGATGGAGATGGAGCGGACATGTTTGATATCATCACTGACAAGGACACACAGGAAGGGATTATAACTGTCAAAAAGGTTTATTTCTCTTCCTTCTCTTTTTTTATTGAACTCAGCACTCCAGGTCTTAGGTTTCTTTCTGAGGGAGGAAATAGGAGAAGGTGTCTTGAGGGGTCAACTGTAGAGAAATGAACAGATTTGGCCGGCTTTGCTTCTCTTTCTTCTTTAGGTAACTGTTAAAATTTCAAACCATACAGGGTTCATGGGGGAGGAGTGTTTTGAACATGTCAGTACACCTACAAAGGGTGTTCCGGATGACTTTGTCCTGTCATGTGAGCTCAAACATTTCTGCATAAATAGCTTTTGAAAGAGGGCTACGGAAACCTTGCTAAGGGAGTGGTCCACCAGCTGAAATCTGTGCAGTTTGGTTGGTAAGGTAATATTTCATGTTGTCCTAAAGGCAGGAGTTTGAGGGACTCTAGTCTCTAATCATGTAGACAGCCCTTGGATTACTTGTGAGGTGGTCCTTTTAGATTGATCTCTGACAATAGCTGTGGGGAAATTCTAAGGCGTAGTTGCCAACCTCCAGGTGGTGGCTGGAGATCTCCTGGGATGACATCTGACCTCTAGGCAATCAAGATCAGTTCCCCTGAAGAAAATGGCTGCTTTGGAAGATTGACTCTACGGCATTATACCCCACTGATGTCCCTCCCTCCCCTTCCCTTCCCTCCCCAAACCCCACCCCCTCAGGCTCCACCCCCAAAATCTCCAGGTATTTCCTAACCCAGAGCTGGCAAACCTACCCTAAGGACAGATCATTTTGGCCATCGTTCACATTGCACACAGGTGCCATTTTTAGGGAGTTACATACGAGTCCGTTAGGGATGCAAAGACAAAACCACAGTTTGATTAAACTCCTTACGGTCAGTATGATTGGACAGGGGTCACTCAATTCACTAATGATGCAATCTTCGGCACAGTTACTCCTTTCTAAATCTTTTGGCTTCAAGTGTACGGCTCTGCTTAGAACTGCAGTATAAATGAAATACAGCAAAAGGAAATCAATAGTTATGAACTGAGTCCCTTTTGCTAATTGTTAATGAGGCCGGTATTTATTCTTTCTAAGCACCTTTATCAAACAGCCTGGATAGTCCTGAGTAGCCTGAGCTTATCAGAGCTTGAAAGCTCCGCAGGGGTGGTTATGGATAGTACCGTATTTTTTGCTCCATAAGGCACACTTTTCCTCCCCCAAAAAAGTGGGGGGGGGGGAAGTGTGTGCGTCTTATGGAGCGAATATGGAGCTTTTCTTACCTGTAACAGGGCTTTCTTCAGCAGGAACGCAGGGGAACGCCATTCAGGCTGGGCCTGAGCTGTTAAGACTTAAAAGGGAAACGGCAGGAAAACCCCCACCAGGCTAAGTACTCTTTCCCTTTAAGTGCTTTTCCCCTTTAAGACAGCCAGCAGCAGAAAGCCCCGTCCACAGATTAAGCTCAGTGGCTACTTTGCACAGAAAGGCCTGGCTTTGCATGGCATGCCGACGTCTCTCTTCTTTCCTTTCTCTATCTTCCTTCCTTCCTTCCTTTCCTTTCCTTTTTTCTGTCTGTCTGTCTGTCTGTCTTTCTGTCTTTCTGTCTCTCT
This sequence comes from Lepidodactylus listeri, assembly GCA_029233225.1. Taxonomy (NCBI): domain Eukaryota; kingdom Metazoa; phylum Chordata; class Lepidosauria; order Squamata; family Gekkonidae; genus Lepidodactylus; species Lepidodactylus listeri. The sequence goes on from JARCFY010000006.1 coordinate 114,088,791, forward strand.
CTCTCTGTCCCCACCTTTCTTTCTTCCTTTCTCTTTCTCTCTCTCTCTCCTCCTCCTTCCTTCCTTTATCTCTCTCTCTCTCTCTCTCTCTCTCTCTCTTTCTTTCTGTTTCATTTTTTCCTGTTTTCCTCCTCTAAAAACAAGGTGCGTCTTATGATCAGGTACGTCTTATGGAGCGAAAAATACGGTACTTGGATGGGAGATTACCAGAAAAGTCTAGGGTTGTGATGTGGACAAAAGCAATGGCAAACCACCTTGGCTTATCTCTTGCCTTGAAAACCCCACAGCACACACGCTTATTGTTATTTAAACTCATTTATAAATAATCTGAATTTTAATTGAAATCTGAAGTTGATTTTTTTAAAAAAATCATATTTCAAACACTAACCAGAACTGGGATACTTTATTTTTAAAAACCTGAGCTTGCAAAAATATCCTACCTTTGATAAGAACACTCTTCATACTGCCTTTGCAATTGTTTCAGAGTTCAGATGTATCTAAAACGATCATCCCCGATGTGGAAAGGTTTCTCTCGAATGAGAAGAATTTCTGGCTGACCTATATTTACCACTAATTGTTGCAGGACTAGTCTTTTTGAATGGGTGTGCTTCTGAATTGCTCAGATCAACAACAATTTTGCCATTGATTTCAGTAGGATACTGTGCGCGCCTAATTGTGCATGCCAAATGTGGCGGGTTTCAGCTCTTTCCAGTGAGATGAAAGAATGATTAGTATTGATTAATGGACAACAGCAGCAAAAAAACCCCAACAACAACACATACAGCCCCCCTCCCCACAAATATAACAAAGCTATAGACAATATTAAATGAATAGGGAATTTGCTGCAGAGTCATTAGTGTTTCAGAGCTCGTTATTTCAGCAGTTAAGGCTGCAGTTCCCAGCCCACTCATTTGGAAGTAAGCCTCATTGATTTCAGTGGAACATCCAGCAAATAAATATATATATTTGGAATTTTAGGTGCATGAAATGTTGACCATTAGGGTTGCCTACCTTATGCTAACAACCCCCAGGAGCTTTTGGTGGTTGAGCATGGTGACATCACAGCACACACAATGCCCCTTCTAGTTGCATACTAGGAAGTTGGATTGCCAACCTCCCAATGGAACTTGAAGGTCTGGAATTACAACTGACCTCCAGAAAAGGTTGCCAGCTCTGGGTTGGGGAATACTTGGAGATTTTGGGGGTGGAGCCTGAGGGGTTTGGGGAGGGTCTGCAATGGGGTACACTACCATACAGTCCACCTTCTAAAGTGGTCACTTTCTCCAGGTGAACTGATCTCTGTTGCCTGGAGATCAGTTGCAACAGCAGAAGAGCTCCAGCCACTACCTGGAGGATGTAAGTAATACAAAAGATACAAAACATCAAACTGTGCACAAATAATGAAAAAAAAAAATTCAACCATCACTAAGTATAATAATATAAACCTATATAAATAGATTAGCTTTTTTTCAAAGATACAATATAGTATTCAGTCACTCAAAAGTACACGGCCCCAATACAAAAACAGTCCTATTGATACACCTTCAAAAATAGTCCAAGTCAAATTCCTCTGTGAAAAGTCCAAATAGTGATGTTTATAATTCCTCTTCACAAAAGCCTCGTCTTGCTGCTCACCTATCCACTTCACAGCCCCACCAGCTTCAAGTTGTCGTATCACCTCGCTCCCCCAAAAGTGGAACACCAAAACTGCCCAGCTCCAGTATTGAGAGCCAGTTTGGTGTAGTGGTTAAGTGCGCGGACTCTAACCTAAGAGAACCGGGTTTGATTCCCCACTCCTCCACTTGCACCTGGCTGGATGACCTTGGACAAGCCATAGCTCTCTGTACCAGCTGTTCCCTCAAGGACAGCTTGGGAAAAAGCTCTCTCAGCCCCACCTACCTCACAGGGTGTCTGTTGTGGGGAGGGGAAGGGGAAAGGAGTTTGTAAGCCGCTCTGAGACTTCCTTGGGGAGTGGAGGGCGGGGTATAAATCCAATCTCTTCTCTTCTTCTTCATTGAATAATACACAGCATCTTTTTTCATGCTCAGTGTCCACAGGGTCAATGACTGTGATGTATCACCTTACCCACTCCCTTCCATGCATCTCTGTTGTTTGTGTTTCTTACTACCTGGAGGATATACCTCCAGACTACAGAGATGTTCCTTTGGAGAAAATGGCTGCTTTGGAGGGTGGACTCTAGGAGATTATACCCTGTTGAGATCTCGCCCCTTCCTAAACTCTGCTGTTCCCAGGCTCCACCCACCCAATCTCCAGGAATTCCCCAATCCCTACCCGGAAGTGATATTGCAGTGTCACAGAGTTACTGTGGTGTTACTTCCAAATATGCAACAGGAAATGAAGTTGGTGTGTTGTAGTGATGTTGCTATTTCCTTCGTTTTGTTCCCATGGCTCCACCAAGCAGCAGTCAGAACAGAGCCCATGGAGTGGAAGCTCTCCTGCCATACTGGAGACCTGCCCGTCCTAGTTGGTATAGGGAGCCACTGAGAGGGATGGGAACTAGAGGTATGAAATTCCCAGGGGTCCATTGGGGCCAGAGTGAGGTGCTCCGCCAGCTCAGGAGTTGCCACTAGGGCAGTCACAGGCTGAATCAGATTCTCTAATCTGATTCAGCCCACTGCCAAATTGCCGCCGAAATCCGGTGGCAACTTTAAAAGCAACTGGAGGGAAGGAGATTTGAGGGAGAGGCTCCAAATTTGCAGGGTAGCTGCTGGGGCCTCTTCTCGAAATACCCACTAAGTTTCAAGAAGATTGGACCATGGGGTCCAATTCTACAGGCCCCCAAACAGGTTGCCCCCATTCCCTTTATTGTTCTCTATGGGAGGAAAAAAGTTAACCTTTTTTCCCACCATAGAGAACAATGGAGGGGATGGGACAACCTGTTTGGGGGCCCGTAGAATTGGACCCCCTGGTCCAAACTTCTTGAACCTTGGTGGGTATTTCGAGGAGAGGCCCCAGCAGCTACCCTGCAAGTTTGGAGCCTCTCCCTCAAACCCCCTTTCCTCCAGCCCCTCATATACCCTATGAGTTTTTGCCATTGATTTCAATGGCCCATAGGGTATAATGGGGCTGAAACTGACATTCCCTTTCTGACACACTTCTGGTGATGTCAGGGGACGGGGCATATGCTAATGAGGTATGCTAATGAGCTCCTGCACCTCTTTTTCTACGAAAGGACCCCTGGAAATTCCCTTGGCCTGGGATACTCTGGGACTCCCAAGAAGTTAGGCTCTGGTTACATGGTCATTTGTAGTGGGTTTCGCTGCTGTTCCCAATTGGATTTAGAAGGGCTGATCAGACGGGCACATCTGCCTTCCGTCTGGCATCCCACTCAATACTGCAAGCAACCCCATTTGGTGGCGGTTTTCCTGACACTGGGAAAATCAAGCACTTAATGGATTCTTCTGGTGTGAACCTGCAATTCTGCCTATCTGGACTGCAGCCTCTTGTTATGAGGCCGACTCCGGTGTCTGAATGTCCTTCTTGTGCTTTAATTTTTTTTTAGAATTTGCCATTGTGCACATGACAGCTTTTGCGCTCCATGTAGCCAATGCGTGAACGTTCAAGTGCATGCGCAAAGAATATTTTTTTTAAAAAAAAAATTACTTGTCTCACGCTGCCGCTTGGGCAGCATGGCTCTCTGGGCAGTCAACGGAGCCTTGTTGCTTGATTTAAGCACTTTGGGGAGGGATGTGTGATCATCCCAACCTGCAAATAAATAATCCCAATGAAATATGCAGTGGAAACAACCCGCAGTAAGCTTGTCCTGTGACCGCAGCCTTAAGTCTGCCTCCGTTTGTGCTCACACACTCATACAACAGCAGCTAATGGCCTTGCTAAGAATCTAGAGGGTAATTTGCTATATTTTGCAATTATGCAAATGTTTAAATGAGTAACTATGAATTCCCAGAAAGAATTCTTCTTCTGTTAATGATTGGTAAGTTACCTCTCTCATCATTCCTTCTTTTTAAAAGGGGTCTTTGTTTTTTTTCCCCCTTTTGGCCACGGTGGCTGTTCAGCAGCCCTAGATGTACACATGGCTGAACAAAATATTCAAATATATTTTGAGCTCATACATTCACACTGATGTTTATATCAGAGGTGTGAATGTATTTTTTTGCAACAGCAAGAACCTTGAAACTTGGTTACATACAGAGTCTAACACTTCCTAATAAGAAAATTTAGAAAATAGGAATTTTTTTAATTAGCTAGCTCCTTCACTATCTGGGACATGAAATCTTCTGCGCTATAGAAGCCAGCATTTCATTTATTTGTAGAATAGCGCAAGGTACACGGGGAGTGGTATGTTCACAAAGGCCAAATCTACACCTCCCCTCTGAAGTAGTTTGACTGCTGTTCTTTTCCTACACTCATTTCACACTGGTTTCAAATTTCACTCCCCCCCCCCCGGGTCTGAAGAGCAGTAAACAACAGGATCTGTTTAAAGCAGTGTAATGCTAGCTTGACCACAAGAGGGCAATTCATGAATGTAGATGGTGATTTTTTAAACTAAAACAAGTATGGTTTGAAACTAGAAACAGTGTAATGCTAGCTTGACCACAAGAGGGCAATTCATGAATGTAGATGGTGATTTTTAAACTAAAATAAGTATGGTTTGAAACTAGAAATAGGTATAGATGGGGTTTTTTTGAAACTAGAATGATTCCAGCGGGAAAGACAGACTAGAGGAGCAAGGCAGTGGCAGCCAGGAACATATGTCTGCCATAGTATCAGCCAGGGTTACAATAAAATGGAACACAGCTGTAAGGTGTAAATCAGGTACAAGAATGAAGCTGTGCAGAGATAGATATGCAGCCAGTACTTTTTATGTATAATAAAGGAAACTTATACCAAACTCTACAGTGTTGTTGCAACAAAACAAAATAAATATATAGCCACAAGTTTGCAGTCCAGTTGTTTTTGTATGGGTATTCATAAGCTGAGTTGATAGTTGGGGACGGGATTCTCCGGAATAGCTCCCGTTTCAAATCTATAGATCTTCTTCCATGCCACTATTTCTACCAGAACAAGAGACGGAAACTCTACATCAGGCTTCTATAAGTGTTAGCTTCCCTTCAAGTATTATGCCCCACACAGGGGAAACAATTCATCTAGTGATCACTCTCCAGTCAGGTCAGAGTGATCACTAGATGAATCTATAGATCTGAAACGGGAGCTATCTCTATCTATCTCTGCATAGTACCAGCCAAGTCAAATTTCACTCTTTGGCCAAGGCTTGGAGTGGGAGCTCTGCAGAGGCAGTGAAGGAATGTAACAATACTTGCAGAATGCCCATGGTGTTTAAAGCGCCACAATGGAAGAGCAAGTTCCTAGTAATCTGTGTAGAACGGTACTATTTTTTTAAAAAAAACTCAAGTAGAGCATTAATGCAATCAAATGTACTGTGCATCAAAATCCAGAAAATATGGGAGAGCTTATGCTCTCCCATTAAGTGCGTATCAAACTAGAAAACCCTGCATTTTCTCGGGCAAACATTAGAACGGGATCCCCCACCTTTTCCAGCCTGAAAGCACCTATAGAGTTCTGACACAGCATGGTGGACACAGCCAAAAAATGGCTGCCACAGAATGGCTGCTGCCGGAGGTGGAGCTAGTCATCAAATGGCTGCTGCAGCTTAAACTTCAATCGTGCTGTAAAGACCCTTTGGCTTTGGTGGCAGCTACTGCCAAAACATTTTTTTTTTTTTGCTAAAAAAAAGTTTTAAATGTACAGCCAGCCAAATCTCCAGTGGCCAATTGGAAGCTTTGCTGGACAAAAGACCTACCTGGCCCTGCCCACTTTCTAAAAACACTTGATAGGTGCCAGGAAAGGTTTGTGCAGCTGTCATGGGAGCCAGTTTGGTGTAGTGCCTCCACATGTAGCTGCTGGGTGACCTTGGGCAAGCCATAGTTCTCTCAAGAGGAGTTCTCTCAGAGCTCTCTCAGTCCCACCTACCTCACAGGCAGTGTTCCCTCTAAGCTGAGTTACTGTGAGCTAGCTCACAGTTTTTTAGCCTCCAGCTCACACATTTTTGTCTTAGCTCAGGAAGGATGGCTCCAGAGCAAACTAATTTATGCAGTAGCTAAATCGCTCACTCACAGCTTTAATGCCAGTAGCTCATACAGTAGAATTTTTGCTCACAAGACTCCACAGCTTAGAGGGAGCATTGCTCACAGGGTGTCTGTTATGGGGAGAGAAAGAGACGAAAATTGTAAGCCGCTTTGAAATGTTGAGTAAAGGGTGGGGTATAAATCCAATCTCTTCATCTCTTGTTCTTCTTCAGATAGGGCTGCCAAGTCTGCCCGGCGGGTGGGGATCCCCTGCTACAGGGGTCCCCAATCCGCCGGCCCAGATTCGGCCGGTGGGGGGAACCCCACCCTTGAAGTCGTCTGGTCAGGACAACGTCCCCAGAGTGATGATGTCATCAGAAGTGACATAATCACGTTGTGCACATGGCCAGGGCAACGCTTTAGCAACCGCCCCAAAAACTCTATGGTACCATAGAGTTTTGGGGTGGTTGCCAGAGCGTCACCCTGGCCACGTGCACAACGTGATGATGTCACTTCTGGTGACATCATCACAGTGCACACGCGAAGCGCGCGCGCCGGGAAACTCCCAGCAAGAAGAGGACTCCCCTCCACTGGCCTGTGGTGAGTATTTGGCAACCCTATCTTCAGACAATATGTTGGGGATCCCTGAAGTAGAATTTCCTTGAAAGAAGGGAGTTCTGATGCCAGAGATCAGTCACAGAGAACTCCTCTCTGTATTCTTTCACTGTTCATATATACCAGAGGGAAGAATCAAGAAGCCACTCACAGTGGCTGATATATTTTACAATCTATACATGGGAGAAATAATTATTAGCCAAAGGGTGGGGGGGAAGCTTCAGCCTGTAACTATTGATTTCCTGAAATACTGTTGCTCAATTCCTCTGAAATTGGTTTGGGGCTGTCGTTGGGTTTTTTCCCCTCTGTTTATGTGGCATGCATTTCTTTCTTCTCCCACATTTCCATGGAAGCAATTAGATTATGAAAAGAAGAATCTCTACAGCCTAAAAGTGGAGGCCACCAACACACATCTGGATCCACGGTTTTTCCACCTGGGCCCATTTAAGGATTCGGCTTTTGTCAAAGTGTTTGTGGAAGACGTAGACGAGCCGCCGGTGTTCACCATGCCCTCTCGCTTAATAGAGGTGGATGAAGATGCCAGGGAGGGCAGCATCATCGGCCAAGTAATAGCTCAAGACCCTGATGTGGCAAAGAACGCAATCAAGTAAGTCTCCTTCCACACAGAGCACACAAAGAAAATGGATCAAATGTTTATACCTCTCTTACACCCCCAAATATCTCTAAGAAAAGAAGGGCAACATGAAAGTCTAACGCTGACTTCTGTGGACTTCGAACAGCACGACTGTGTTTAGGATTGTCTTGTTAAGTGTAGCGAAGAAATCTTGTCACTTATAAAGGTGAGTGGTCAGACAGACTCACATGCCTATCGTGATGATCATTTTTATTAGCATAATAATGTTTGGTGACTGTTATGTCCTGCATTTTCTTTGAGGAGGTCAGAGGGGCTTACATAGAATTCTGAAGAGGTTTTTGTGGTGGGCAGGCAATTGGCATACAAAATTCCATGGTTTGCTGTTGGCAGGGGTCCATTGGAGCGGGAGCACACAGGAGCACAGCTCCGGGAGTGAGGAGCCCAGGGGGCGGGCACATGACCAAGCCCCGCCCCCTCCTCGGCCCTTTTGCCCCTGCCTGGAGTCACGGATGCAGGCCTCCAGGTGGGACATGGCTGGAGATCCCTCTGAATTATGACTCATCTCCAGACTACAGAAATCCATTTTCCCTAGAGAAAATGGATACTTTGGAGGGTGGGCTCTATGGCATTGTACCCCACTGTCCTCTCCAGGCTCCACCCCCAAATCTCCAGGAGTTTTTCAACCTGTATTGTAATTTGTATATTGTAACTCCGTATGAATGAGGATCTGGGAGGGAAAGGGTTAAGAGAGTTCTCTCACTCAGGTACATATGGCAGTTGGTCACACTCTCTCATCAGTTAGAGTCGAGCCTCTTTGGCCCATGCTTGCCTTTTTTTGCATCTTACATAGGACCTCTCTTCCTCTCTCTGTCTCTTACCTGGGCTTGGAGCTGTAGCAAGTTAACCTTTCTGAAGTTGTTCTGTTCACAATAAGTTAAATGTACCTACATTAATATGTCACGTAAAATGTGCTTCTGTTTTTGTAAGTAAAAATTTCTTTCTCTTGTTACCACTGGAGTCAGATCACCTTTGTAATTTGTTTGAACAGCATTTTCCCCTTAACCGCAAAACATGGAGGATCAGGGATACTGTGTAAAGTTTCTGTGTTTCAAAGGCAATTGATTTAGAAAAAGAAGAAGAAGAGATTGGATTTATACCCCACCCTTCACTCGGAGTCTCAGAGCAGCTTACAAATGCCTTTCCCTTCCCCTCCCCACAACAGATACCCTGTGAGGTAGATGGGGCTGAGAGAGCTCTGACAGAAACTGCTCTTTCAAGAACACCTCTGACAGAACTATGGCTTGTCCAAGGTCATCCAGCAGCTGCAAGTGGAGGAGTGGAAAATCAAACCCAGTTCTCCCAGATTAGAGTCCACACACTTAACCACTATACTTTTTACATTTAACCAGGACTATTTTTGGGCAGGAACACACAGGAACGGAGTTCCAGCTGGCTCCTGAGCTGGCCACACCCAGCAGGAACTCATTAGCATAATAGGCCACACCCAACAGCAGAAACTCATTAGGATTGGCTATATTAGACGTATGTGGCCTAACATGCAAATTAATTCCTGCCACAAAAAAAGCCCTGGGTTTTGACAACAAACAAGTTAAACAGAATAAGAAACAAAAGATGGGTATGGCTGGATGACCACTCTTCTGGTAACATAGGAGTGTGGCCTCATATGCTAATAAGCTGTGCTGTCAGGGGTGTGGCCTAACATGCTAATGAGTTTCTGCTGCTGGGTGTGGCCTATTATGCTAATGAGTTCTGCTGGGCTTTTTCTACAAAAAAAGCCCTGCTTTTAACCAATGTTCCTTTTAAGTGTGTGAGCAAAAATTCTACATTGTGAGCCAAAAGAGCTACTAGTATTAAAGTTGTGAGTGATTCTGATTTGACAAGGGTTGCCAACATCCAAGAAATACCACTGATCAGCAGATGATAGTCATTGCTTCCCCTGGAGGAAATGTCGGTGTGGGAGGGAAGAATCAGTGGAGGCTGGCATCCCTCCATCCAAGTCAGGGGTTTAATAAATATTCCACATACATAACATACATATTATATTCTCTCTCTTCCCTCTCCCCTTTCTCTCCATTGTCGTGGGCTAGCCCATTAATGTTTTTTTTCTTATTTTATTTGAACATCTGAAGCCACTGCCATATCACAAACTACTTACAAAACTCCTCTTCTTGTGATACTACATGGAAGGAGCTGTTGTTAAAGAAAAACAAGTCAACCATCAGCCAAGAAGGACAGTTTGGTGTAGTGGTTAGGAAAGCGGATACTAATCTGGAAGAACCAGGTTTGATTCAACACTCCTCCACATGCAGCCGACTGGGTGACCTTGGATCAGTCATGGTTCTCTCAGAGCTCTCAGCTCCACCCTCCTCACAGGGTGTCTGTTGTGGGGAGAGGAAGGAAAGGAGATTATAAACTGCTCTGAGACTCCAGGTGAAGGGTGGAGTATAAATCCAATCTCCTCCTCCTCTTCCTCTTCTTCTTTCAAGCAGAGATGTAGGAGGCAGCAAGAGCCTGCAACGGGGGGCAATCCAGAGATTATCTCACCTCCCCATCCAGCACCCACGCAGTCCCTACCCCCGTCTTTTCCAAAGGCCTAGTCAAGATCTACGTTGACACCCCCCCATCTCCAACCTCCAATTTTGCAGCCGTGATCCACCCTTGCTGCCCTTCTCCCCAGACTTTTCAGATCTTGGACCTCAGATTGTGACTCTGATTTGAGGGATGATCTTCTCTCCCCCCCCCCCCCCCCGCTCCCACATCGAGGAATGCGATAGAGATCAGGCCCTTCTGCCGAAAGGGGGGATTTCCAAGGGGGCACAGTGAGTTTGGGGAAGGGGCTTGAGAGGGCATCCTATCGCTCCAGCCAAGCCCCGTGGTTGCCAGCCTCGTCTCCTCTGTGGGTTGATTGTCTGATACAACCCCTGAGCCATTTGCAAAAGGCTACATGTGCGCCTTTCCCTGCTCCAAGTTGGGCATGCGCAAAAGACTTGGCTCTGGAACAAAATGCAATAACGCTAATCTTTTTGGAATCCCCCCTCCCTCTGAAGCACATGAAAGCTTATACCTCAAATAAAACTTTGTTGGTCTTAAAGGTGCCTCGGGACTTCAACTGTGTTCTTTCTTGTGCGCGGGCATGCTCTCTTGCCCTTTCCCTCCCCCTCCCTTCCTCCCTAAAAGAGGAGGAGGCAGGAGGAGACCTCAGCCAATGGAGGAAAGGGAGACTTGGCTTTGTATCTCTCCCATGTGACTGATGGAGGCATCAGCAGCCCCGGAGAAGGAAACAAGCAGGAGAGAATTTTGTTGCCCTGTGCTCAGGCCAAAATCCATGCACTATGGCCTAAAAATTAGTTTGCCAGTGCACTCTAGCACAGCTGAGCAGGAACACTGCATTTAACCCCATACTGGTAACCCCAAACCCCCCCCCCCACTGGCCAGGGAGGACATGACCACTCTGTCTGGAGGTAGATTAGGTTAGGAGAAAGTGATTGTGCAGGGGCACGTGTTACTCCCTATTCATGCCTGCTATCCAAAATATTTGGATTCTCTCCCACGGCTACTTTTGACATTTTCTTTGACACTTGAATGACAACCCTAGCAGAATTGTTGTCAGTGTCTATGTAAATCTTCAGGAACAAAAGGTATCAACACAATTGCAAAATGTATGCAGGGGAAAAAAAACAACAACATCGGTAGCTTTATAGGAAAAGAAAGGGTCCTTTGTTCCTGGCATGTTTCAAAATGCATTGTTTTTCGAAGGGAGGTTGTCTTCAATGTTCTTACAGTGACAGACAAAATCAACGTATTCAACATCCCCCTTTTTTTTTTGACCCAATATGCACACAACAACTATGCACTTATGAAGAACAATCATCTGTGGTGATATCTTAAAATATCAGAACTGTCAAAAGAACAAATAGCCTAAGAACATCCACGTTTACTAATATTCAAGATCTTTTTTTTAAAGGATGCTTATTTATTCAAAATATTTATATACCTGTCTTTCTCCTGGACAACTGATACCCGGGTAAACAACTATAACCAAACAGTAAAACCAGTGTGGTGAAGCAGCTTGACTGTCAGACTGGTCGGCCCAAGTTTGAATCCTCACTGTACCATCAAATGTTGCTAAGTGAGCTTGGGGCAGTCAGGCTGTCTCGGCATAGCCTACCTCACAGGGATGTGGTTGTAAGGAGAAACAATGCTGTAAGGGGGAGGGGAAAAGCCTGTTGTCAGTTGCTTTGGGTCCCCATTGGGGAGAAAAGCAAGGTATGTGTGACTAAATCAATACTGTTTTTCAAAAGACAACAAAAATATTGTCCCTTTAACAAACCGATGGCCAAGGAGTCCAGACAGCTTGATCTTTTTCAGTTTTGGGAACTCCCAAAGGCCCTCTTAAAGAGCTCCGTTTTTTTCTGCCTTTGCAAATTCTGTCCAAGAGGCCCTCCTGGGAGGTTAGGACAAGACACACAAAGAGAACAGGATGAGAAGCAACTGGAAGATTTGGTTGTGTACCAAGAAACATTGCTTCATGGTCTTATATCGAGATATCGATATAAGCTTGTACTGGACCCAGATATCGAGATATCGATATCTTATATCGAGAAAGATGGCTGTTCAAGTATGTGGTTACCAGGCAGAGTTGCCAACACCAGGCTGGGGAATTCCTGGAGATTTGGGGGTGGAGCCAGGGACTGCGGGGTTTGGGGCAGGGAAGGAATTCACTGGGGTAATTCTGGGAGAACTGCCCCCCAGCGGAGGAGGCTGGTAAGCCTAGCCCCAGCCCATATGAAGCTTTAAAAGGCAAGCACCATCAGCTTAAGGTTATCAGACCCCCTGGTGGAGGTGGAGGATTAGCTGGCCAGCTGGGGGACTTACCTGGATAAAGAGAAAGACCCAATCCTCATTGCCAGAGTCACACAAGAAGTAATGTCATCATCAGTATTCCCTCTAAGCTGAGTTAGTGTGAGCTAGCTCACAGTTTTTTAGCCTCCAGCTCACATATTTTTTTTCTTAGCTCAGGAAGGACGACTTCAGAGCAAACTAAGTTATGCAGTAGCCAAACTGCTCGCTCACAGCTTTAATGCTAATAGCTCACAAAGTAGAATTTTTGCTCACAAGACTCCACAGCTTAGTGGGAACTTTGGTCATCATACCAGCAACACTTTGGTATTTGGGCAAAAACCTCTATGGTAGAAGCTAGTTTTACCATGGAGTTTTTGCCGAAATACCAGAGCATTGCCTGGATGCTGCTGGTGTGATGATGTCACTTCCAGTGTGATGCCGGTGAGGTGGCCTGGGCCTTTCTCTTTCTCCAGGTAAGTTCCCCCCCCCTTCCAGTTGCCACGAGGGACCTGGCAATCCTACAGAAGCTTGTACTGGACCCAGAACCAAATTGGAGTGATTACAACTGCAGAAAAGGGGGCTTCTGCATTTGGTATCAATTGCAGTTTCTGAATTACTTCAAGGGCAGCCCCATGTAGCACGCATGACCAACAGTTGGGCCTTGAGGTTACTGTAGCATAGATCAGTATGGCCAGGCAGTCTCCAAAGAGAGGGAAAGTTTCAGGCATAATGCACAAACCCGGAAGCTGCAGCTGGTGCAGAATGCCGCGGCCAGGCTAATGATGGGTCTCACTAGGTGGGACCACATCCGACCTGTGCTAGCGGCGCTGCACTGGCTGCCTATAGCATACCGAGTTTGCTTCAAGGTGCTGGTTCTTACCTTTAAAGCCCTATATGGCCAGGGTCCAACATACCTGAGGGACCGCCTCTCCCCACATATACCCCAGCGAGCACTTCGGTCGGGGTCGCGTCATTGACTTTGTGTCCCAGGCCCCATGGAGGCCAGGCTTGCTGGGACCAGGGCCAGGGCCTTTTTGGTGGTGGCTCCAGTCTGGTGGAATGAGCTCCCGGAGGAGATCAGGGCCCTGCAGGACTTAATGCAGTTCCGCAGGGCCTGCAAGACGGAGCTCTTCCACTAGGCCTTGGCTAGGAGCCGCCACCAGCAATAATAGCAGCAACATCTACTGTAATAATCATCTATAATGTGAGCCGGCCCTGAATGCAGTCCAGGCCCAATGGTCATGGTTGGTAGGACCCCAACCCGATAGGAAGCCATCTGATTAGTAAGACTGGAAGCACTTTATTGGGAATTGTAGTTATACATTTGTAATTTTGGAATTCTATTGTTACTGTTGATTTTAACTGTTTTATGATGTTTTGACCAGCATTCGTGCCCTTGTAAGCCGCCCTGAGCCCGCTTGCGGGGAGGGTATAAAAATAAAGATAAATAAATAAATAAAATGCTGCTGGAAACATGCATTCTTAGCCAGAACAGTCTAATACAAGAGCCGAGTCTATCACAAGCCCTAAGTGGTTACCAAAGAATGTTACTCTCCCGCTATCTGGGATGGTTGTCCTCTTCGACTGAGCATGCAGGTTCAGGAAGGACGCACATGGAGTGGTGAGGGGGGTAGGGGACCCCTGCCTAGCCAGACAAAACAGCCGAATCAACCATGGTGATCAATGGGGTGACAGATGTCACAGTCAGATCACCCTCACATGCCTATGCGGTTACCGTTAGCTGAAACCCACTCAAATTAGAGTAAATTACAACCTCAAGAATGGACACCTTACTCTCCAGCAGCTCCCGTGTCTTGTCTGGGTTTCAAGTTCAGTTGTCTCTACCTCAGCCCCTTGCCCATGTCAGTTTTACATGTCCTTAAAAAACAAAAACAAACAAAAACAAAATCCGTCTAATATCTAACAAGATTTTCACAAAATCATTTTTTTTAAAAAATAAATAAAAGGCCCCATTTTAAAGTGCTTTCCCCACAACCTTTTTCAAATACACCTTTTCAAAATGATTTTCTGTAAAAGACTTGCGTGAAGCATATATTATCTTCATTAAGAGCCATTTCTTTCCCGATACATAACAGTCAGCATCACAGTCTCCCTTTGTGATCTTGGGCATTAGCAAAAGGTGGCCGCTTGAAGTGTTTCTTTTTGATAATTCTCATGTTTCACGAAAATAAATAATTGTTTTGATTAGGTGCGCACCTCTGCATCCCACTAGAAAGCAGAGCCTACAAGAGGGCAGCACTATTTGGTGGCTTTTCTGATTATATCTCACACACATAATTACCCATGAATAAACCCTAGGAAGAGAACAAGCCCCCTTGCCTTCCTGTTGAAGAGAAGAGACAGGTAGAAGAACAGGACTGAAAGAGCACCAACTCCCTCCAAAACCCTCCCAATCCCTTCCACAGCTGAAAGGATCTTTGTGAGGGGAAAACGGGACACACACCACATACTGCACATTCTCCAAGCTCTACTGATAAGAACATAAGAAGAGCCCTGATGGATTAAATTGATGGTCCATCTTCTCCAACATCCTGTCTCACACAGCGGCCAACCAGGCTTAGAGGCTGAGGCCTTCCCCTGATGCTGCCTCCTAGTTCTGGGATTGACATTTTTAGTACGTCTGAATGTGGAGGTTCCCCTCAGTTACCATGGCTAGGTTGGTGTAGGGGTTAAAAGTGGTGGATGGGGGAGGGGCGTCGGCACCGAAGATGGCTGACACTAGATGAGGGAGCTCCACGCCTGAACCCCTTCCCTACTCGACACTAGTCGGTACCACAGCGCAGTTAAGTTAAAATACTATGGGCCAAAACGGAGGCAATTGCACCAAGCCAAACTAACTGAAAAAAACCACTCTCAGAGCCTATTTTACTCCTGAGTTGGACAGCAGGGCTGAGAAGGACGCCAGCCGGAGCAGACAAAATGGCTGCCACAAGCGGGACAAAGATAACCCAAGGCTCAATGCTAACTATGCAAGACAAGACCTTACTGAAATGTTCCAAAAAGTTATGCTTGAAGAACTAACAGCAAAGCTTCACCCATTAGAGAAAAAAATGGAATCTGTACATGCCAAGCTCCAGAAAGTCTCTCAGTCAGCTGAAATGGCACTCGAAGCAACTATCACAAACCAAGGAGACATTCGTAAACTCCAACAATGTGAGACTTGGACCAAATAACCCATATTTGCACTGGAATTCAGAGCAAGGGAATGCTTTCTAAAGTTCAGAGGCATAGCCGAACAAGCGGAAGGAACCACTGAACTTACCTCTTTTTTGCTGTCATGGCTTGCCAATGCACTCAAAAATGGAGGATGGAGTCGCACCGTCAATTGTTAGAGCCTACAGATTAGGATCAGCAACATCAGCCCAGCGACGAGGTTCACGAGACATTGTGGCAGAGCTCTACGACCAATGTACAAAAACCATCATTTTACAAGAAGCATGAAATTCTGGTTCGCTTAAGCTCAAGGACCTGAAAGTCTTTGTTTTCCCAGACGTACCGCCGGACGCATTGCAACTTCGTAGGAATTTAAAGCCCATTACTCAACAACTTAATGCCGCTGGCATTCGTTATTGTTGGTCCCCGATGGGGTATCTACAAGTCAGATATCAGGGCAATAGCTATCAAGCAGACGACATCGCTTCAGGGAACGATTTGCTCCACGCGCTCGGCTTGGAAACTCTCATAGAGGAAGAGTCTTCCCTGCTTAGAAAATGAAAAAGGCAAACCCCAGGACCCGCAGAAATGGAGCAAGATTCCGGTGCACTTAGATCAGAATCCCTGACTTTGAGTAAAACTCCCTGATTTTCAATGTCAATCTCTTTTGCACCTTACTGCATTTACGGCTGTAATTACTTTTGTTGGCACCAATTGGTAATGTATGACAAACGTCAGTTAGGAAAGGGAGGGAAAGGGATGGTCTCTTTCTGAAAACCCTCTAAGAGTATGATTTCTTTATTGTTTCGAGTCTTGAGTTTAATTTTGGCCCTCAATGAGGAGTCTCTTTGGCTCTGTGCAGATAGCGTCTGCACCAGGAGGGCCAAGGGGGGAGAGAAAATATACCATATTTTTCACTCCATAAGACGCACCTGACCATAAGACGCACCTAGCTCTGCTCGATGCCGTGGCTTGGGAAAGGTGAGGGGGGGTTAAGACGCACACACTTGCCCCCCACTTTTTTTGGGAGAAAAAGTGAGTCTTATGGAGCAAAAAATACGGTATATATTCTGAAGTAAGAATTTGCTTTAATTTAAGTATTATGGTTTTTTATGGTTTGAGGGGAGTGGGGAAGAGAGGGAGGGGAAAGGGAAGGAGAATCTGGAAAGGAAAGTGGAATTGTGTGAAGGAAGATGTTTCAACTGTTGTGTGTTCACTGTGCTAAGAGTGTTAGGTTCTATAATACAGATAATGTTGTTCAGGCTTTTAAGAAGTTTGTTAGAGGAGATACTTAAGGTCACATGTTTCTGTTCTGAATTAAAAATATAAAACTGGTTTTTGCAAAGTAAATATCTAAGCCTTTTATATTCACTGTATGAATGTACTTTAGACAAGCTTAGTATAGAAAAAGTTTGATGGAGGGGACTGAAGTCAAAGTTCTCACACTAAACTGTCAAGGGATGAACAGTAAAATCAAATGCAAACAAATTGTAACAGATTTAAAAAAACCCCCAGAGGATTACAATAGCATTTCTACAAGAGACTCACTTAAACAAAGCATCCAAAATCCTACCACTAAATTGGTTTTCACAGCAATATGTAGCACACGGCACCTCTAAGTCATGAGGAGTGTCCGTCTTGATTGCTAAAAGCTGCAAGTTTCAAGTGGATGTATTGGAGGCGGATGAAGAGGGCAGACATTTATTTTTGAGAGGTATACCTAACAACGATTTTATCACTTTAGTTACTATTTATGCGCCCAACAAAGGACAAGGTGATTTTTTTCAAAAGACCTTAACTAAACTTGAATCTTTTCAAAAGGGACCAATTATTTTGGGAGGTGATTTTAATCATTTGTTTGATGTGACACTTGATAGATCCAATTGCAATCCTAAATGAAAAGAAAACAGCCAAAATAATATGACTTATAGACTAAAAGACCTGCTAACTTCATTAGATTTAATTGACATTTGGAGATTGAAACATGGCATGGAGAGGGACTACCCGCACTTTTTGCATGTCCACCAAGTCTATTCCAGACTAGACTATATTTTGCTCTCACAACAACTAGTCGCCAAAGTTACATCAACTGAAATTGGGTTGCAAAAATGGTCAGACCATGCCCTGGTTACATGTATACTTTCCCTGACCACAAACAAGCCAAGCAAGTCTCCGTGGAGAATGAACAAAATCTTACTTACAGACACGAAACTATCAGGGCAAATCAAAGAAGAATTGAGAGAGTTTTTCATTAACAATAGAGCCTGCGGAGTGTCAACTGAGACTGTCTGGGATGCCTCTAAGGCGGTCATTCATAGGAAATGCATTTCTCTTCTAGCGACCTATAACAAGCAACACAAAATACAGCAAGAGGAGTTAACACTCCATATTAAATGTGTGGAACAACAACACAAACAAACTTACAGTAAAAAAGTCTACATGAGGTTCTTACACCTAAGAAAACAACTTGAAGCGTTAGAGGTTTTACATATTAATCAGGAACACTTCACTTACAGGCATGACAAAACAACTAAAGGGCCCAAAGCAATAAGGACTTTGACCTGGAGACTTAAGAAACAACATCAAGAGAGATTCATCGCCACCCTTAAAGACAAGCAAAGGCGACTACATACCACTAACACCAAAATTCTTCATACTTTAGAAAAAAAAATTATTCTGAACTCTGTTCCTCTACCAACCCTATGGAAGATCAAGTAGATAAATATCTATCAACACTTCACATTCCAAAGCTCTCCCATCAGCATCAGGAATATTTGGACTCGCCAGTAACTACAACTGAATTGAAGGCAATAATCAAGGCTCTGAAAACTAATAAAGCCCCAGGGCCTTTCGGATATACCTCTGAATATTATAAATTATTTGCCAAGGACCTAATAGAGCCTATGAAAGAATTATGCAATTATGTATTGACCCGGGGAGTCATGTCAAAGTCACGGAGTCAAGCTAATGTTATTCTGATCCCCAAAAAAGATAGAGATGTTTCAGACCCAAAATCATATAGACCAATTTCTTTATTGAACATCGACTACAAGATCTTCACGGCAGTTCTGGCAAAGAGATTGCAAACAATCATTAGCCGTTATATCCACCCAGATCAAACCGGCTTCATTCCTTCTAGAGACATAGCGGACAACATCAGAAAAACGCTCAATCTAATTCATTATGGCCAAAGGTCCAAAACTCAAGATTCTCTTTTGCTTTCCATCGATATCGAAAAGGCCTTCGATACGGTCGAAACTTTATATCTTAAAAAAACTACTGCACTCTATGGGAATGGGTGAAGCTTTTTTAACCGCAATTACCACAATTTATGCAACTCCAGCAGCAACTCTCCTAGTGAACGGAGGCAGGTCAAAAGCCATTAGATTACACAGGAGCACTCGCCAAGGGTGCCCTCTATTGCCAATCTTATTTGCACTAACAATGGGACCCTTGCTGAGTGCCATAAGAGCCAACCAAACATGCACAAGCATTACAATTGGCGATAAAGAATCTTTCCTATTATATAAAGCTGTTTTCAAGTGGCAAGATTCCATGGGGCACCAAAATCAGTAGGCTGGATGGACTGCCACTCAAAAGGGGGTCCCTGGCCATTGGCTGCTTTCTCTCCCTGCTTTGCCTCAGTCCTGCCCACAAAGCCACCAGCCAGTGTCCCGGCCTCAGTCTGGAAGGAGCCAGTGAAGGGGAAGGATTGACTGGGTGCTGGGTCCACTCTTCTCCTCCACCCACTGCCAGGTGGGTCTAACTGTCCCCTCAGTGGCCTGCTTCTGTCAGTGAAAAGACAATGGACTATCAGCATAACCCCCTCCACCGCACACTGCCAGCATGCCCAGAATAAACTGTCAGAATAAACTGTCAGAAACAGGAGGCATTTCACACAGCACCCCGTAGCGCTTCAGGACCGGTACAAAGAACTAAAGAACACTTGGGAGGAGGTTTCAAGGTAAACCGGCTCAGGAACACTGCCCCAATGGGAGAGGCACATTTCTGTGTGAAAGGGCCAGAATGTTCCATTAGGAAACTGGTACTAATACAGTTCTGTGTAAAATGCCTGACAGAAACCGTTACTGAAGAGTTCCTAAAACAGAACATATTGGCTGTGTGAAATTCCTCAGGCTCTTTCTCCTGCTTTGCTCCACCATGGCTGGCTGGCTAATGAGGTGGGCCAGCAACCATCAAACCATTCCCTTCAACCCCCTGCAGTGCAGCTGACTTTCCCCCTAGGAAAGCCAATCTCCAGTTGGGACCTGGAGATCTCCCACTGTTACAATTGATCTCCAGATGACAGAGATCAGTTCCCTTGGAGAAAATGGCTGCTTTAGAGGGTAGACCTTATGGCATTATAGCTTGCTGAGTCCTTCCATTCCCTCCCAAAAAATGCTGCCCACCAAAGGATTCACCCCCTAAATCTTCAGGTCTTTCCATCAAAGGGTTGCCAGGTCTAGGTTGGGAAATCCCTGGATACTTTGGAGGTTGATCCAAGAGAGGGTGGGGTTTGGGGAGGGGAGGGGCCTCAGCATAGTACAATGCCATAGAGTCCAAAGCAGCCATATTCTCCAGGGGAGCTGATCTCTGTCAGCTGGAGATCCATTGTAAAAGCGGGAGATCCCCAGGCCCCACCTGGAGGTTGGGAACCCTATTCCATCATCAGAGCCAGCAACTATCCCCTCAGTGCCCGTTGCTAGGCAACCAAGCTTGCTTCTCTGAAAGCCCCTATCCACACCTATGTTGGCCTTTGGGAGAAAACTCATTGGGGCCAGCTGAACAGAATGCCATAGAGGCCACCCTCCAAAGCAGTCATTTTCTCCAAGGGAGGGGGGAGGATCTGTTGTCCGGAGTTCAATTGTGATACCTGGTGATCTTCAGGCTCCACCTGGACGTTGGCTACCCTAGGCGTTTGAGTTTGTGTGTGTGTTTCTGTGTGTGCGGGAGGGGGTTGTGTGTTTGTGTGTGTGTGTTTCTGTGCGTTTCTCTGTGTGTGTGTGTTTCTCTGTGTGTGTGTGGTGAAGAGGCTTGAAAAAAAACCCCAGCAGTCTCAAATGGCAAACCGCTTCAAAGCTGGCTCCAAAATGGTCGGGGAAGGGCTGTCTGAAATAGCTGTCACTGCACCAGTTTATTACAAGCCGGTAAGCAGGATCTGCTAGATCCATTGTTGCCAATCTCCAGGGGAGGGATGGAGACCACGCTAAATTACAACTGCTCTTCAGATAGCAGAGATCTTCCCCTGGAGAAAATGGTGGACTCTGTGTCATTATACCCTGCTGAGGTCACCACAGCACACTGACGCTGAGTGCCGGAGGCTGGGGCACTCTCCCAGAGCCTCTTTCTAGAGCCCGTTGTATTTATTTCCACAACGGGCCTTATTCCTATTATAAAATAAGTTTGTTTGGGGATGATGCGGTAGCTTACGTCACTAACCCCTTAAAGTCTCTTCAAATGCTACAAACTATTCTGGACCAATTTGGCACAACCTCCAGCCCAAAAGTCAATCACGCCAAAAGCATTCTGTATCCAATATGGTTGACCACAGCAACAACAACAACAATAAAACAAAACTTCCCTTACAATTGGGCACAAAAAAAATGGCATTATTTAGGTGTGAATGTTCCCTTGGATTTGTCCCAGCTAATTAAATACAATCATGTTGTGATAGCGAAAGAAATACACACCCTGTTCAAATCATGGGAGTATAAACTTCTATCTTTGTTTGATAGAGTAGCCATATTAAAAACATTTATTTTTCTAAAGTTTTTATATTGTTTTAGAACCCTACTGATAGAGATACCTACTCAACTTATTAAAAAATGGCAGAAAATGCTGATCGCATTCCTTTGGCAAAATAAGAGTCACGGGATAAACTTTCATACGATTCGCCAGCCTACGAAACTCGGAGGCCTAGTCATCCCTGACTTGCAGTTGTTAAGACAAGCAGCCATCCTGGCTTCTTTGGTCAGACAACAACATCACACGACCAACTTACCTGATTGGTGCTCCATCGAAGCAAGCTCTCTAGCAGACCAAACATTCAATGAAGCCTTATGGAATGACTATACAAAAAAAAACAAGTTAGCCTACTAAATAATCCTCATCTCAAAATGACAATAATGACATGGCTACAGTACAAGCACAAGGTAACATATGCAGATTCACTACTACAGGTTTTTATGTCTCAGAACTGGTTCTTACCTGCTAAGGAATCCACTTCATTTTACGCTTGGAAGAAAGGTGGCATCACTAGACAGATAGATGTAACTCTAGCAGGCCGAATGGCCACCAAGGCAGAACTGGAAAACAAATTCAAAGTACACCTAAAATGGTATGAATACCTGCAAATTCAAAACCTTTTGACTCAGACACCGATTAAAAGAAATCTCAAACAGCCTCTTAAGCCGTTTGAACAATTGCTGTACAATTCAGCTCCCGAAAAAGGCGTTATAGCTTCCATATATCGCATACTGTTGGACGTTAATGCTGTTCCTCTACAACACTACCAAAAAGCCTGGCATCTAGACTTAAATTCATCGCTCCTCAAAGAACAATGGCAAGACATCTGGAAAGCTGGTATGTCTCTCCTTCGATGCTGTCTTACTTTAATTCTACATACTCACCACTATGTTGGAAACGTTGTGGTCACAGGGTGACATAATCTTCACAATTGGTGGATGTGCAAGGTAGTTTCTAGCTTCTGGAAAGAAGTTTTTTTCACATATTAAAGCGATAATCAGATTTGAGATCCGTGAAGATCCAAAGACCATACTTTTACATCTCTGGCAAGATGAACCAATACCCACCATGGTAAAATAACTGATCACTATACTTATAGCGGCGGCAAAATCGGCAGTTGCCAGAAATGGGAAAAATGATAAACCTCTATCCATAAATCAACGGTGGAACAAGATCTGGGATTATTTCATGGAGGAGAAATGTCTAATTTACTTTGACCCAGTAGCAAGAGAGAGGGAGCGTAAAAATCCGACAGACAAATGGTATCCCTTTTTAGAAAAGGTTTACACGTAAGATTATTGCAGTTGCTCCTTTCACTGTTAAATATAGCCTCAGAACAGTTTCACTAAGTTGTAAACAATCATAGTGAACTTAACTATATCATTTTGTTAACCCAACTTCCTTTTCTTTTGTTGATATCAAAGATATGGTGGTTATTTTGACGATATTCATATTGTATGTATTTCAGCAATGGTTAACTGTAAAACCCAATAAGTATAAATCCAACTGTTCTTCTTCTTCTAGTAGCCGTTGATAGAATTATCCACTGTGAATCTATCTAATCCCCTTTAAAAGCTCTTATTTCTGTGACCATCACTACATTCTCTGGTAGTGAATTCCACATTTTAATCACTTTCTGTGTAAATTAGTATTTCCTTTTATTCCCCTGAACCTACTGCCCGTCAGCTTCATTGGATGCTCTCAAGTTCTAGTCTTTTGGGAGAGGGAGACATTTTTTTCTTTGTCAAACCTCTCCACCGCATGCATAATTTTATAAACCTTTATCACCCCCCCCCCCCCATCATCTCTTTTCTAAACTGAAAAGTCCCAGGCTCTTCAGCCTTTCCTCATAGAGAAGGCCCTCTAGCCCCCTCATCATCTTGGTTGCCCACCTGCTCATCAGTAGAAGGTCAAGTGTATTCGCTTTACTTCACACTTGGTCCTAGCTGAGGGTTTTTACTTGCAGAACCTTCATCCTTGCCCATTTTCTGGGTTTTGATGGAGTAGGTAGTCATCCTGACCACCCAGCATTTTTTGAAAGTTAGAGGACGCTGTCCCTCTTCTCAGTTATGACCTCAAGCCTTATCAACAAGAGCTGCCCATCACAAAAAAATGTGATTTCAGTACAGCAGGTTTCCATCAACTTGGTTGGAACTGGGCTCATTGTTTGCCTCTCGGCAGTCTACTGGGACTCCATTGGTTGACAGGAGAAAAATAAAGTGAAAAATAGCTGTCTCGCTGACAGAGCCCTCTGTTGCCCCTCCCTGGCTCCCAGTAGTTACCAGCAAGCAGCTGGCAAGCCAATCGTAATTGTAACTTTTCTCTCTTTTTTTGCAAGAGTAGGACAAGAATAGAATTTTCCAGGCAAAATGGAAATATTGCTTTCAATGTTGGTATATCCAGAGTAGCCAGATATTAAGGACCACCTCCTCCCATTCCTGTTCTAAGCTTGGTGTAGTGGTTAGGCACGCAGACTCTAATTTGGGAGAACTGGGTTTGATTCCCCACTTCTCCAAATGCAGCTGCTGGTGTGACCTTGGGTCAGTCACTAGTTCTCTCGGAACTGTTGTCTCAGGAGCAGACCTCAAAAGAGCTCTCTCAGCCCCACCTACTTTGCAGGGTGTCGGTTGTGGGGAGGGGAAGGGAGAAGGATTGTAAACCGCTCTGAGACTCCTCCAAGTAGTGAAGGGCAGGGTATAGGTCCAATCTCTTCTTCTTTTGTTGCAGCATTTTTCTGACAGAACTGCAAAGATAATATATGCGGAGGAATTAATGCTTGGTGGGGTGTTTGGTATACAGACTTTCAAATATCCACAGTTCTCCTGTACAAGAAAACGCACATGTTTTAACATTTTGTGATTTCATAAGCCTTCTCCAAGCCATCTCTTCACTAAATGCTGCTCACAGTTTCTCAAGGTCTCCCCCATTGCCATGAGGGCTAGTGACTAGCATTAAAACTGGCAACATTGCATTTATGAATGCAAATATGTTGTAATATACTAGCTTCCCTACCTATTAAATGCAAGTCTGAGTGAATAAGCACAGCGTATAAAGCCTTACGTATATTATATATTCTTGCTCTTACTTTCTCAGCCAACTCATCATCTATATATCTAACAGCCAAGTGCCCCCGTGCATGAAGATATCTAAATCCGCACATCCGAGGCGCTTGGGGGAGGGTGGGCAGAGAGATTTTCCTGCACACTTGGGGGATTCCCCAGGTGTGTAGAAAAATCCTAAAAGTTTTAAAAAAACTATATGGGGGATATTTAAATCCCCCAAAAGACTGCCCCCTGCCTTGCCTCCGCTGAGGGGGAAGGAGAGGGCTGGGTTGCCCAGCGGTTGAAGCCAGGTGGGCCTTACCATTGTGGGCAGGGGACGGGGGGTGGAAAGACCTGAGCAGGGGTGAAGTCTCACCTGTGGCAGCTTCCTCCTCTGCATGGAGCTCCCCCCCCCCCATGTGAGTATCACAGGCCCCCCTTTCTTGTGCACTCCATAAATCATTTGTGTGATCTACTTGTGGGAGATGGGGGTCGTAGTTGTTGTCATTCAGAAATAAGAACATTTGCCAGGGTTTTTTTTTAATCAGAGAAGAGGAATGGAAGTAATCTTGTTTGCCTCTTTGGCGTTACATGGCTCGCACATGAGCAAATTTTGTTGATAGGTTCTAAAATGCTCTCTCTCACTGTCTCTTGTCCTGAGGGAACATGGGTGTGATGGATAGGTTAGGTCCCACCTCTCCCTCAGAACGACCAATGGGAGTCGACCGAATGTCAGTGAGAGACAATTGGAAAACAGCAGTTAGAAGAGAGCTGTGAAGGAGTTGTTTCCAAGCTGAGTGAAGGTGTGGTGAAGAACAGCTTAAAGCTGACCAAAGAGTCAACATGTGACAAAAGATCTCAAATGCTGGACGAGGGAAACTAGTGGCACCTTTAAGACTAACAAAAGTTTATTCAAGGCCAGCATAGGCATCAACTTCGGGGGGGCTTGGGAGTTCACGCCTCCCTAAACGTAATGAGCCCCCCCCCCCCCCCGGCAACCAGTGCCAATTCAAAACTTCCCTGTGGCTTGCTCTGTGCTATTTCCAGCATCTCCTATTGAGAAAAAGGAGAGAAAGAAAGTCTTCCTTTGATTGGCTGATGGCTCCTTCTGTGGGGAAGGAGGGGGAGGGAAAGACCTGGGGGGGGGGGGAATGGAGTCAGTAACTCTTTTAAGAAGACTAGCAACATTTTCTTCCTGCCCCAATGTTTATGTTTTGGAGACTTCCAGAACACCTGCATTCTCTCCCTCCCCCCCTTGCCAGCCTGGGCACTGAGCTCCAAAGTGAGGACTTTGCAAAAGAATGTCACAACCTTGAAGCTGCCTGTGTCTGGAAAGCTTGCAGATTTCTTTTAGTTTTTCTTCTTCTTGTTGTTGTTTTTTTAAAAAACCTGACCAGTTTTGTTCTGTTAATGATAATGAGAAGCATGCATGAGGTTGTGATGCAAATCTGAAATAATCATGGAAACTGCAAACTGGTAAGCTTATTCAACTGCAAGGATCATTTGCTTTTGCTGTGGAACCTCCCTTGAAACCGAGCTTAGACGCTCCTCCCCTTTCCTGCCATCCAAGGAAGCCTCCAAGGCACAAGTAGAGCTGCTTAAAGAGATCATCTTTGTGTTTGTCACTCCCGCCCATCCTCCTGTGAGTTACATTTTCGCTTTACGGGCAGGTGGCTCAGAGGTGATTAAAAGCTGCTTGGGTTTCTCTCTGTGTACACCATGCCCATGAAAGGGGCACTGTGGAAGGTAACTCTCAGGTAGTACGGCAGAGGGTTCAGCCTCAAGAGGGCTTGTGGCTTTGCATTTTTTAAGTGGGGAACTTTTTGGTTCCAAATGGAGGTTTGAATCAAACAACTGTTTTCCCCTTTCTGTTTCCATCCCCCTTTAAAGCTTTTTTAACTCTATGAATTTTATTGCATTGGTTTTGTATGGGCTGTTGCCTGTAGTGTGTGTCTATATAAAACCATGCAAAAAAGTAATTTTACTGCTAAGGTATCATTGAGAAGAGAACTTCCATGATCAGAGGCAGTGTACCACTGATTGCTGGACATGGTGGAGAATGAAAAGTAGAATTGTGGTTGTGAGACCTTCCTATGGTATCTGCCTGCCAATTAGTGGGGACAGAATTCAAAGCTAAGTGGACTCTTCATCTGGTCCAGCAAGACTGTGTTTGCTTTCACGTTTCTTTCTTCCTAGTGATGTAGAATTACCCGGTGTGTGTTTGTATGTGCATGTGAACATTTATTTCACAAAACTTTAATGTGATCTGTCTTCTAGACATTTGCTAAAAAGCAGACAGGGCAATGTCTACAAACATGACCATCCTATTCCATGTAGGGTTGCCAGCCTCCAGGTGGCACCTGGAGATCTCCTGCTATTACAATTGATCTCCACGCAACCAAGATCAGTTGCCCTGGAGGAACTGGCTGCTTTGGAGGTGGACTCTATGGCATTGTACCCTGCTGAGATCCCTCCCCTCCTCAAACCCTGCCCTCCCCAGGCTCCCCACCCCAGATCTCCAAATATTTTCCCACCCAGAGCAGGCAACCCTAATTCTGTGTATTTCAGTTATGTGTTCTGATGAAAAAGTATGAATGATCAATTTTCTTTCTTGGCTATGAGAGCTCCAAATAGTATGTTATGCATCACGCAGGGGTATGCCAGATGAAGCGGTGTCACCGGAGAACTGGCTTCTTTTTGCTACCAAAGACTGTTGTGGATTGTTCTAGTTTGCCTGCTGCTTTATTTATTTTATTTATCACTAGGTCCATCACATAAGATAATCATATTTTTGACAAGTGTGGCTGTTGTAGTCTTTTAAGACCAATTTTTAATAGCCTGTAAGAGAGAGCATATGGTGGAATGGTTTACTCAGGAACTCTTAAAGGAACATTCAGTAATAAAGGTTATGCATCTGTTACAGTGTGAAGCTGTAACCTCTGTTTGAGCCTTATTAAATCTCTGACTGTATCAAATAAATTACTGTTCTACTAACTGACATTCTGTACTCTCCATCTGAATATGGCATTTGGACGATAGCTACTCTGATAGCTACTCTATCCTAAATTTCTGGGGAGCCCCTTCCTAAGTTCACATGGCTCCTCATCCATACATAGTGACAATGGCCTGTGATGTCATTGGCTCCTCCCTATGATGTCACTGGGCCTCAGTTCTTTTAAGGACCTAGAATAGCAATTCCTCCGGCCCAGCCTCAGCCCCCCCCCCCCGAAAATTGGAAAGTCTACACCCTTGGTGGCCAGAGTTGGTGTCCAATATATCACAGGCTGTTGGTGATGGCATAGAGGGCCTTGCCACAGTTCAGTTATTGTTGGTAGCAGCTCCTAATCAAAGGCCTGGTGAAAGAGCTCTGTTTTGCAGGCCCTGTGGAACTGTAAAAGGTCCCACAGGGCCCTGATGTCTTCCAGGAGCTCATTCCTCCAGTATGGAGCCACTACTGAGAAGGCCCTGGCCTTCTTAGCCTATGTAGCTTGTGTGTGTGTGTTTGTGCACATGTGGATGGAACTGAGTGTTCCCAACCTCAGTAACTCTGTGTAGTGTTTGACTGAGAGGAAATTACAAGAGGGGCGCCCTATCTGCTGATGTCTCTATGAAAGAGGACCTGAGAGGTGAAATTGTCATGGCTGTCTCTCTATATTAAACAAGGCCAGGAGGGTTGTGATGTGTGAGGGCCTGAGCTACTTGTAACCCTAAACCTGTGGCAGAGAGGTTGTAGAGGGTAGTAGGTACTGTGTGCGAGTGAGAAAGGGGCATTACAATGAGATTTTTTTTGAAAGTTACTATTAAAAAGGGCAACAAAACTGAAATACTCATTGGGCTTTTTCCCACTCACATTGTGCCAGCGTTCTGCCTCCGTTTGTCCCGCGCTGGGTGTCAATTTCACACCCTTTGCTGCGGTGCGTGTGTTAATATGGGGCTTCACACCATTTTCTCCGCACCTTCGGCAAACCTAAAAAAAAAGGTTCACCGAAGGTGCGGAGAAAATGGCGCGAAGCCCCGTATTAACACACGCGCCGCAGCAAAGGGTGCGAAATTGACACCCAGCGCTGGGACAAATGGAGGCAGAATGCCGGCACAATGTGAGTGGGAAAAAGCCCATTGAGTTGTTTTCTAAAACCTTTCTTTCTTTCTTTCTTTCTTTCTTTCTTTCTTTCTTTCTTTCTTTCTTTCTTTCTTTCTTTCTTTCTTTCTTTCTTTCTTTCTTTCTTTCTTTCAAAAGATGTGAGTTCCTGACTGGAATAAAATGCTAACTTTGTACATTACTTTAAACCTTTGTCAAATATATAGAACTTCAATTAAAATCTAGCAATCCAAGATGGTGACTGAAGTGCTGTAATTTCACAGATACTCTCTGAATCGACACACAGATTTGGACAGAATATTCAGCATCCACTCTGGAAACGGATCCATATTCATCTCAAAGACACTTGATCGAGAATCCACCTCGTGGCACAACCTTACTGTCATAGCCACTGAAATCAGTAAGTCACAGAGGGGCTGCACTTTTAATAAGTGTTTCTAAAGTTTCTGTGTATTACACAAACATGCAGGAATTGCACTTGCGATGGAATACTCCACCATCACATGAACCACAAAAACAGAGGAGCTGCAGTCCAACTGCTTAAATGTTTAAAATTGTGACCTTTTTTAGAACATAGAGGTGTGAGTCAGTAAAGACTTATAGATTATAACTATATTGCAATATTGCATTTGTTTTGTGCCTTCCCTCACACACCCAAATTCTTGGAATAATAGTTCTATGTGGATTCTGAAAGAGATTTCAGGCAGCCCCTAATAGAACTATGGGTAAGATCCCACGGATCTGCTAGCAGCAGTAGTGTTTTCCTCGAGTGCATGGAGGCTTATCCGGATGCAAGAAGCTTCCTTCCATTGGGAGAAATCACCTTGTACTGGAGGAGAACTCCATTGCTAAATGGTGGCTGAGATCTTATCACTCTGTTTGTCTAAGGGGGAGGCAGCCCTGCTCCAGGAGAAGAAACTCTTCCGCCAGAAGAAGGCTGCTTGCTGTGGAAGAATTCAGTCCTACAGTTCCCTGGGAAGGTGGTTCAACCTCATTTAAACAGTTATACTCAGGGGTCTGTTGGGGCCGGAGCGAGGTGGAGCAAAGCTCCGCCAGCTCAGGACTGGCCAGTAGGGCAGCCACGGGCTGAATCAAATTCTCTAATCTGATTCAGCTCGCCGCCGAATTGCCGCCGAAATTCGGCAGCAACTTTAAAAGCCACTGGAGGGGAGGGGGTTTGAGGGAGAGGCTCCAAACTTGCAGGGTAGCTGCTGGGGTCTCTCCTCAAAATGCCAACCAAGAAAATTGGACCAGGGGGTCCAATTCTACAGGCCCCCAAACAGGTTGCCCCCATTCCCTCCATTGTTCTCTATGGTAGGGAAAAAGTTAACTCGAGGGGAGGGGAGGCTGTAGGCGTGGCCAACTCAGAAGCCAGCCGGAACTCCATTCCTGTCTGTTCCTGCCCCAAAATAGCCCTGGTTATACTAGCACCATGAAATTAAGCAAACTCCGGAGCACGACAGAAGACAGGAGGGCCTGGAATGATGTGGTCCATGGGACTGTGAAGAGTCGGACTCAACTGTGCGACTGAACAACAACAACAACTAGCACAATTGCAACATCTCCTATGGTTGCTCCCCTGCTGGTCAGAGAATACTTGAATATGTGGGTTCCTGTGATACCATAATCCGCAGCCATGCAGATAACACACTTGGCAGTTTACCATGTTACCACAGAAATGCACATGGGTCACAGCTGATTTCTGGAAGTAAAACTGCTGCAACCCCCAAGCCAGTGACATAACTTCGGAAGGGGGTCTTAATTTTCTGCTTCAGTTTGATGTGATCTGCATAATTTCTGTAGGCCTAAAAATGCAGGCATATCTTCACACAATTTTTACTTAGATTATCAATTGACTATGGTGGTGCAATCTATGTTCATAAAGATCCCCACGTTAATTTTCAATACATACTAATAAGCCTGCAAAATATTAACTATTAACTTAATATTATCAAGTAACACATACAGGTGCCAGAGAGGCCTTCACCTTATACTGAGGTCTGCTTGCGTGTGTAACACTGTCCCATGTGCAGCAACATACAACACACTCCCTTTGACATCAAGAGTGAATTAAGTTGGATTTACTATTTCACTGCCAGGATTTAGTTTAGCGTTATTAACATAAGAACAAAAGAAGAGCCTGATAGATCAGACCAGTGAGGGTCCATCTAGTCCAGCATCCTGTCTCACACATTGGCTGACCCGTTTCTCTGGAGGGCCAACAACAGGGCAGAGAGGCCGAGGCCTTCCGCTGAGAAGAACCTAGGAAGAACCCTGCTGGATCAGACCAGTGGTCCATCTAGTCCAGTGTCCTGTCTCACACAGTGGCCAACCAGTTCCTCTGGAAGCCCAACAACAGGGTATAGAGGCCGAGGCTTTCCCCTGATGTTGCCTCCTGACACCAATATTCAGGGATCTGCTGCATCTGAATGTGGAGATTCCCCTCAGTCACCATGGCTAATAGCCAGTGATAAAACTATCCTCCATAAATCTGTCCAGTCCCCCTTTTAAGCTATCTATACCTTTGGTCACCACTACAACTTCCGGCAGCAAATTCCACATTGTAATCACACCTTGTGTAAAGAAGTCTTTCCTTTTGTCCGTCCTGAATCTACCGCCCATCAGCTTCATTGGATGCCCTAAAGTTCTAGTATTTTGGGAGAGAGAGAGAGAAATTTCTCTTTTGTCATTGCCCCTCAGGCTTTGGGACATCTCTTCTGCCTTCACCTATTCTCCTTAAATCAAGTCAAGCATTAAACATAATCAGGTTCCTCCCACTCCTCCCCTAAAAACCGACTCGCCATGCTAACACTTAGCTCAAGGGGAAAGAAGAAAGGTGAAAAGAAATTTACTCTGTAATTTCCGTATCTGATCAGCTGTTGGGTATATTATCGGGTTACACTGTGGTTACGCTATATGTCTTGTTTCTCTTTCATTCCAGGCAATCCCAAACAAAGTACCCAGGCACCCATCTTCATTAGGATTTTAGACATAAATGATCACGCACCAGAATTTGCCACGTACTATGAAACGTTTGTTTGTGAAAATGCAAAAGCAGGACAGGTAAATGTACATTTGGTGTAGTAACACTTGTATCTGGTTTCTGTTGCTTCCTCACTCCCATTGATTTGTACATTTACTTAGTAAACTTATTGTGGCATCCTTATCCTTTTTTTGCTTAGTACAGGTGTGAAAAGATATCCAGAAATTCCTAATATTCTCTACTGTACCATGCCTTTTCACAAACGGTTCCGAATGGAATAGAAGAAAACAGATTTGTTTCCTTACCTAAACCCAGGGGTCCCTTGGAGCAGGAGCGCACAGGAGCGCAGCTCCGGGAGTGAGGAGCCCAGGGGGCGGGCACATGACCAAGCCCCGCCCCCTCCTCGGCTTCCCCGAGCAGTGCAGAGGTGCAGCGCCCCGGGGAAAGCCCTGCTAGGGTCTTTATTGTTTTGAATGTTTTCTTTTAATATTGATAATTTTATCATTGTCCCTTTTATAACTGTGTGCTGCTTTTCCAGAGACCTGCTCAAGGTGGCATATAAATTTTCTAAGTATACCATTTTTTATCTGGGCACATGGCACATAAGTACTGGGGAAATTTCACCAACCCTTCAGCAGCTTCCACCCCATCAGTTTGGTGTCATGATCAGGAGTTGGACTCTAATCTGGGAGAACCGGGTTTGATTCTCCACGCCTCCCCATGCAGCTGCTGGTGTGACCTTGGGCCAGTCACAAGTTCTCTCAGAGCTGTTCTCCCATGAGCAGTTCTCAAAAGACCTCTCTCAGCCCCACCTACCTCACAGGGTGTCTTGTTGTGGGGAGGGGAAGGGGAAGGGGAAGGGATGGGTGGTGCACATGTCCTGGGTATCTCAAGTCTACTTGAAACCTGGTGCAGGTTTCAAGGGAGCAGGAAGAGAATGAGGGTGTGTTCTTGATGCTTATTTTTATTGCACAAAGTATTGGATGGGGAAGGGAATGGAGGAAGAGCAGGTCAGTTTCACTCACCTGTGGCGTGGAGCCTGAGGGGTGGGTGTTGCCTTCTGACACACTTCCGGTATGTGAGGGGGTGTGGCATATGCAAATGAGTTATGCAAATGAGTTATTCTAATGAGCTCCTGCACCTCTTTTTCTACGAAATGACCCCTGCCTAAACCTACTTAAACCTCTTCCCCCAAAATGTTCAAGGTGGCTTACAAAAGAAGAAACTATTTCGGAAGAAGAAACATACATTTAATTCAAAGAATTACTACATTGCTAAGGGGCACCTACAAAAACCTGGTGGCAATAAAAACTCTTAAAGACTTGGGCAAATAGGATGGGTTTTGACTGGACTGTGAAAGAGAGACAAAGATGCAAAGAGAAAAACATAGTCCATTTCATTAAGAAGACACAACAACTAAAAGTGACCCATCTCCGTTCTCAAAACTCTAGTTTCAGAAGGAGGGGAAACCAAGAGCGCAGCCTCGGTGCATGCGCTCAAGGAATCTGAAATGTTTTCCTAGAACAGGGGTGGGCAAACTGTGGCGCGGGAGCTGCATGCGGCTATTTTACATATATTATGTGGCTCCCGGCAGGGCGGCTGGGAAAGCTAAATATCATTAGCAAACAAATATCATTGGACAAATTAATATCATTATCAATATCTGCTTTTACCCCTTTTGTTATTATTTTTGGCAGTCTCGTTTAATGTTAATAAAAAGCAAATTTGCTTATTTTCCAATAAAAGCAGGTAATATTTGTTCATGTCTTGCAGCTCTCAAACATCTGATGTTTATTCTATGCGGCTCTTATGTTAAGCAAGTTTGGCCACCCCTGTTCTAGGTGGCTCTTACGCTGAGCAAGTTTGCCCACCCCTGCCCTAGAGGAAAAGGCAGCTTTGGAAGGTAGACTCTATGACATTATGTGTCTGCTGAACACCCTCCCTCCCCATACTCCACCATCCTCAGGCTCTGCCCCCAAACCTCCACGAATCTTCCTACTCAGAGTGGGCAACACCTGTGAAAGCCCTTTAAACAAAAGCCATGTGCTTGTACCTACTCCTCAGAATTAAAATTCGTTTCCCCTACTTTTCCATATATACAACCTATGGAAACATGTGTTTTCATGTGTCGGGGACTGACTGGGATTTATAGTAGGTGTATGCTCACCCAGCATAAGCACATCCTCCCTGTTTATAAACAATACTCTAACTAGCTGGTATGAGAAAGCATACAGAGCCAGTGTGTGGCATAGCCACCCTGAGCCCGTTCACGGGGAGGGCGGGGTATAAATTTGAAAAATAAATAAATAAATAAATAAACAATACTGTCCCTAGACCGAGGAGACCTAGGCTCAATTTCCCACTCGACCATGGCACTCATTGGGTGACCCTGGTCTAGTCACGCCATCTTCATCTAAAACACTGCACATGTTTATTAGAAGGAAAAGTGGCATGACAGGAGCCACATATACTTAGGGTTGCCAGACCTTCAGTCTAGGCAGGGTCCCCTAGTGCCAGGGTCCACCTCCCCACTGACAATCAGCTGGCCGACAGGGGGTAACTTATCCCCCCCCAAAAAGAGGGAGTTGCTTCAGACATGCAGTGTGTCTACATCATTGCCCATGTGACCCAGAAGTGGATATTGGGGTGATGTTCTGGTATTTTGGCAAAAACTTGATGGTGGAAGCCAAATTTACCATAGAGCTTCCCCCCCCAAATACCAGAGCATCACCCCAATGTCCCAGAAGTGATGCTATCACTTCCAGGTCACATGGGCAGTGATGTAGACATGCCACTGTATGTTGGAAGGGCCTCCTTGCTGTTCCTGCTAAGTCCCTTCCCCATCCCCTGCCAGTTACCAGAGACCTGGCAATGTTATGTCTGCTACACTCCAGGGGAGGGTGTGATGTAATAGCCCAGTTCCTGTGTACATTTTCCCCCACTGATTATAATTTGTTCCACCATTCACCTAAGAAGTTTGGAGTGGTAGCGCCTGGTCTCTGCTCCCATTTTGTCTTACTAACAAGCCTGTGAGATAGTTTAGACTGAAATACATTGGGTGTGTTCAGATGGGCAGCTAATCCCGCCATTGGTCCGGCTGTAATTTGAGCTAGATCTTTTTGATCCAGCGTTGCACAACCAGACAGATTGCCCGTGAAGCACTTTACCGCGTGTGACTCCTGCAGTGGATTGTCTAGATGGCATCCACCATAAGGAGCTGTGCAGTCAGCTTTTTTTTTAAAAAAAATTCCTGTCTGTGCATGCGCATATGCGCCTCACCATATACTTGTTTATCTGCACATGCACAGACTAAAATGGCAAAAGCACCACCAATGATACCTTCCTCTAGGTACCCTTTCAGTTTATAAAGTTAATAAAGTTCAGGGGACTGTCAGAAACATTAAACTGTTTGGATTGCTTGAGCGGAGCATGTGTTTAAGAGGTTATGCGCACATCGCTAAGAGTTTTTTTTAAAATGGTGGCCATTCAGGCTGATTGCACATTGGAGGTATGACCTGACAGTGGAAAGTCCAGCATTGGCCCATTGGCCAGCTTTAGACTGGACTTTCACTACTATCTTTTAAGTACGGATCCCCAGTGGGGATTGACGGGCTACTAATGGAAGCAGCACGATTCCCAGATGTTGCGATCTGGACTTGCATTTTAAATCCACCAGGCACAAGTGGCTCAAAAGAGCCATATGAATGCACCCACTGACTGACCCAAGGCCACCCTGGAAGTTTCATGGCTCTCCTATTCACTACACCACACAGGTTCTCTTACCTCTTCCACTTATCACTCACCTAGGATGACAATGCTCACCCTGAGGTAGTTTGACCATCTCTATGTTACGTGCTCTCATGTACCTGCAATTCTTGCTAGCATTTCATTCCTGATTATGGAGGCCAGCTTCCAGGTAGGACCTGGAGATCTCCTGGAATTACAAGTCCTCTCCAGATTACAGAGAAAAAAATTGATGCTTTGGAGGGTGAACTCTGTGGCACTGTACTCCACTGAGGTCCCTGTCTTCCCTAGGCTCCACCCCAAATCTCCAGGAGTCTCCCAACTTGGATTTGGCAGCGCTACTCCCCGCATCCCCCACTGAAGGCCAGGGGGACAAGGCAATCCTATTCCTGATCAAGATAGTTATGAATGGGATCAAAGTTTGTATCCACTGACAGAACTATATGAACACAAAAGGAGCCACATCTGCATCCCACCAAGATGAAACGTGTGAGTCAGGCCACCATGCATGCCATCATCAAGTTATCAAGAGGTGACTGATGGAGAAGAGCAAGAGGTGATCGATGGAGGGAAGAAGAGCGTGCCCATTCCACTGCCCAGGAAAGGACTGTGTGAAATGGTAATTAGCAATCCAGGTTTAAGAACCTCAGGATTATTTGCTAGACCCCCCCCCCCCCTTCCCCAGCTGCTGGGATATTTTCCCCTTGCATTTCTCAGGACAGTGATTGCTGAACTTTACTTATACACCTTTTTTAATTAGCTCGCTTATCTTTGCTGCTTTAGCCCTTCGTTATTTTTGAAGGCCTCAACAAAGGGGAGGATTTCTCTCCAGTGGATTTGATGCCTACGTGGGAGGACTTCTGCAAGCCTCAAGCAGAGTTGCTGGGCTTGAGCATGACTCCAGGTTTGAAACTGACCTCTCTCTCATCTCTCCTACCTACAACTGGTACTGCAGGAGGAACAAAAAGATGAACAAAACTCCAGGGAACAAAATCTACAGTTGAAGCAGAGGCACAACTTGGACAATCAGGTGGTTTTCTAAAGCACAGGGTGGGAGTTTTTTTGAAATATATCCAAACACACGTTGGCTGGTATTTCTCCATGGCCCTGTCTCAGCTTTATGTGGGAGGATGACTCAGAAAGACTTTTTTTCACCATGGCTACAAGGAAGTCTAAGATTACCCATAGGAATAGTGTCACACTGCAAAACAGGAAAGAACAAGTTCTGGTGACTTCATATGATGGTGATTTAAGGAAAGAAAATCAGCTGGCTGCTACACCTACACAATGGGCTTCTCATAGGAATCGATCATCTCTCCCAGAAATGTGTTTTCGAATGCCTCTGTGGCTCAGGGTAGACCTAAGGGTAGGAAGTGGTCAGCAGGGAGTTCAAAGGCAAAGAAATATGTACAATCTGAACAGACAGTTGGATGCTGCACATGGACTAGGAAGACTGTCCTTCACTGGCACGAGACGTTGCTGTGACACAGGCATTAACAACCAGTTTCACATGTTCCAGAGATGAGTCCTGCCAAACACAAACTTGAACACTAAAACCAGTTGGTTCACAGCTCAGAATTAATACAGCTCCACCAGTGTGGCACGTAATCAGATTTAAACAGATCTGCAGTTCTGAAGAAATGTCATCCAAATTCAGCATCACGATAAGACCTGTGGGGAGGGAAGGCAGCCTGGTATAGCCCGATCTCATCAAACCTTGGAAGCTAAGAGGAGTCAGTGCTTGAACAAGAGACCACCAAGGAAGAGTCTGCAGGGGAAGGCAAGGGCCAACCACCTCTGCTTCTCACGTGCCTTGAAAGCCCCTTGCTTGGGGCCACCATAAGTCAGTTGTGACTTGATGACATTTTACACCCGCACGTAAGATCTCTGCTGCAACCCAGTGTATACAAACAAGTCTGCTCCTATTTGGCATCATTCATTTCTCTCTTCATTATTTGTATGATTCATTTGGCCATTTTTACTGCCTTAAATTATTGCTTCCGATTTTTTCTAGTGATGGGGAAATGGTCCACGGCCACAGGTGGCCAGAGCGGTTCCCCCTCAAAGCTGGATTGTTACAAAATCTTCTCACCTCGCCTAGCCGGCTCTGCTTACCCAAAATTAATCTTTGCCCATGTTGGGATTTTGCAGGCCTATTAATGTTTTCAATATCTTTTTGAAAATCCTCTTTTGGAATGTATGAACATGAGCGCGGAAGATACCTTAAAACCAGTATGGGGTAACTTAAGGAACTTATCTCAGGAAAGTGCTTATTGTAAACAGAGAGACACTTTTGATCTTAAAAAATCATTGTTTCTATTCAACTGTCTCCAAGTTTTTTTTTTTAAATGTTAATCCTTTGTATTCAAATTTCTCATAATAACCCATCACATATGTGAAAAAAATTAAAGCCCATGATGCTCAAGTTTAGCAAAAAGTTTATGAAAGTTTGCGGGGAACTCATTGATTTTCCCATTCATTTCTCTGAGGTCTCACCTCAAAATGAAGCATCACCACCTACCATGGAAGGCGGCCTATGGTCTTGCTAGCACCCTTATTAGGACTCTTAAGCACCCTTTATTATAGCCAGTTTGGTGTGGTGGTGGTTAGGAGCACGGATTCTAATCTGGGAGAACCAGGTTTGATTCCCCACTCCTCCACATGCAGCTGCTGGTGTGACTTTCGGTTAGTTACAAGTTCTTTCAGAGCTGTTCTCTCATGAGCAGTCCTCAAAAGAGCTCTCTCAGCCCCACCTACCTTACAGAGTGTCATGGGGAAGGGAAAGGAGATTGTAAGCTGCTCTGAGACTCCCTTGGTAACGAAGGGCAAGGTATAAATCCAGTCTCCTCCTCCTCCTCCTCCTTCTGATTCTTCTTCTGTTTCACAACTGGATATTGCAGTCAGGACTGCTCACGCCCCCCCCCCCCCCCGGAAAACATCTATACAGTCATAAGGGCTTGAAACACATTGTAAAAAGAATGTTAGTCTCCTTTTTGTCAGCAGGTTCGATTTTGTACCTAATACATTCTAGAGAGGGCTGTTGCTCCCATTGACACACATACAGTTCAATCCCATCCTTACTAAAAAGACTCTGCTTTCCCCTCTTAGTTGATCTGCAGGCACTGTGGAGAAACACTCTCTTGAACATAATGGGAGCTGGCATATTTCACAGAGAGAGAACTCACATGCACCTGCAAGATCTCTATCAGAGCTTGGCCCCTCTTTATCTGAAGTGGGAAGCCGGGTTTGTCCTCATTGGAATAGTTTCTCCAAAATGTTTTGTTTCCCCCCATAGATATGAATGGCAGCTGTTGACTTGTTGGCAGGGCTCATTTCGTAGCAGGAGCTCATTTGCATATTAGGCCACACATCCCTGATGTAGCCAATCCTCCAAGAGCTTACAGTAGCCCCTGTAAGAAGAGCTCTGTAAGCTCTTGGAGGACTGGCTACATTAGGGGTGTGTGGCCTAATATGCAAAGGAGCTCCTGCTACGAAATGAGCCCTGCTTGTTGGAGAGGGGGATGAAAGTCAAATGGTATACCTGAGAACATCACTAGGACAGAGGTTAAATCTACTACCTTCCACTTATGTTCCCAGCTGTGGAGCATCAAAGTTTACTGCTTGTCTCCATAGCAACAACCGTAGTTGCATATTGCCACTCTGGAGTATAATGGATTGCTGGGACATTGGTGTTTACATAGACAAATGTCCAGGTCCTGTTCTAACAGCCAAAGTCTGGCCTCAGCCGAGATCAACGAATCCACACAATGGAGCCACAGTGATCCACATGGTGATCACATCCAGGTTAGATTACTGTAATGTGATCTATGTGGGACTACCTTTGAAAATAATTAAGAACTGGTCCAAAGTGTGGCAGCCAGGCTATTATCAGGGGTTGGTTCCAGGGGCTGCATGAGCCCTGGGCTGAACCATAGGCATAGAGTACGGGGGGGCTCGAGGGCTTGAGCCACCCCCGAAATTTCCGGGGGGGGGGGCTCAGCCACCCCAGGGAAAACGGAGCGCCTGCCACCACGCCTCCCCGGGTCCTTCCGAGGCCGGCGGCTGCTGCTGGAAAGGGAGAGGGAAGGAGTGGCGGGGGGGGAGAGAGGCACCAGCAGCAGCGGCTGGCAGGCCTCGGAAGGGCCTGGGGATGCGGGGCGGTTTCCGGGGGGGGAGAACATCACTCCAGCGAACGCACACGCTTTGCGCGCACGCTAAGGAGCCCCCACCCCCCCAGGATTTTCAAAACTCTACACCCCTGGCCTGAACGATCCAAGCTAGATACCCATCTGTTTCTGGACATGATTTAAAATGCTGTTTCTAGAGATCAGAAGCAATTGCTAGCAGCTAGAGTATCACATGACACAGTGACACTTTTGATACCATCTCACAGGTCATCACCAGAAGTTAAATTAAGCAGAATGGGGTGGACCAGCTGGGCTTTACAGCCAGAGTGCCAAAATTATGGCAAGCAATAATGTTGAGAATTATTGTAAATTACAAGTGCACTATGATAAATAATAATTGTGTATATCCAACCACCCAGATCCACCGCCTTAATGGCACTTAAGTCTTTTGAAGACTGGGCAGCAATTTCTTCCACCAATTTCTCCTTTTGCTGCAGGCAACTGGTGGGAGTTCAGGGGGTGGGACATGGGGGCACCATTGGGCAATTGTGTGACATCACTTCCAGGAAAACCCAGAAGCGATAGCACCTCTCTAGGAATTGCCGGTAAAACCATAGTTTCTGGTGATTCCTAGAGAGGACTGGTGTCATTGATGTCTAGGTTTTCCCATGAAGCGATGTCATGCCATCACCTGACAGCAATATTATTATTATTATTATTATTATTATTGCTGTCCTGCCACCTGCAGGAGCAGCAGTGGGAAATGAGAGCCAGATGCAGGTAATCCACCATCCCTGATGGGAAAATGGCTGCCCTAAGACCTCCACATTACCTCTGATCCTGCCCCTGAGGGATCAGCAGTCTGCAGCTTAATGGGAAAAGCAGGAAAGTCACACTCTTCAAGTCCATGGATGGTTGGGTACATCCCAATAAGAGTCTCAACAGCAGAAATGTTTCCTCTAGGAAAGTGGTTTTCATACTTCAATCCAGAGATTATTTTTCAAAGCACATTTTGTCTTGCTGAAGGACCCCCCAAATGGGCAGGGTTTAACAACAGCCACAGTTTATTCACTATGATAACCAGGTCTCACTCCTGCATTATTTAACTTAGTGTTGTTGTTGTTTTGGGGGGGGGGGGTTCTTAGGAAACTTAGTTATGATTTATAAGTTGTCTTTCAGGGAAATTTATCCAAAGAGCACGCGATAAGTGAGTAACAACCCCCAGGATTTTTCAGCCAGTGTGGTATAGTGCTTAGAATGTTGGACTAGGATCTGGGAAACTCAGGTTCAAATCCCGGCTGTGCCATGGAAACTTGCTGGCTGGGTGACCTGGGGCCAGTCAGGCTAGGGGACTTTGGGGGGCGTTCCTGGAGGGGGTAGGGCATCCCCAACATCGTGATCTCATGCTGGAGATGCCTCCACTCCAAGCCCCGCCCCCCAGCAAATCTCTGGCAGCCACCCCTCTCCCTAACCTGCAAGATTTAAAGGGCCCGCCAATCAGGTGGAGAGCCCTTTAAATCTTGCAAGAGGGGAGGGAGAGGGTCATTGTTGCTTGGAGACTGGGTGTGGGGGGGGCATTCCGGC
The DNA here is from genome assembly GCA_029233225.1 of Lepidodactylus listeri. Classification (NCBI taxonomy): domain Eukaryota; kingdom Metazoa; phylum Chordata; class Lepidosauria; order Squamata; family Gekkonidae; genus Lepidodactylus; species Lepidodactylus listeri. Next base: position 114,129,429 of record JARCFY010000006.1, read on the forward strand.
CAGCTGAAAGCACTTAAAGTGACCCTTCAAGTGTTTCCAGCTGGTGGGGCCCTTCTCCCTTTCCTCTGCACAATTTAAAGGGCCCTCCAGCTATCAGCTATCAAGAGAGAAGGGAGAGGGTGGCTGCGAGTGTTCAGGCTTGGGGGTGGGACTTGGGGGCGGGACTTGGGGGCAGGGCTTCCCCACTAGCCAGCTGGCCAGTGGCAGGTTGAAGCTCATAAAAGTGGGTAAACCCTTGCCTGGCCCAAGGGTCTGGCAGCCCTAAATCATGGCCTTTGAGTCTAATCTACCTCCCACTGTTGTTGATGTGGATTAGGGTTGCCAGCCTCCAGGTGGGGCCTGGGGATCCCCCGCTTTCACAACTGATCTCCAGCTGAGAGAGATCAGCTCCCCTGGAGAAAATGGCTGCTTTGAAGGGTGGACTCTATGGCATTGTACCATGCTGAGACTTCTCTCCTCCCCAAACCCCGCCCTCTCCTGGATCCGCCCCCAAAGTCTCCAGGTATTTCCCAACCCAGACTTGGCAACCCTAATTGCCAAGAGAGCCAGTTTGGTGTAGTGGTTAAGTGCACAGACTCTAATCTGGGAGAACCAGGTTTGATTCCCCACTCCTCCACTTGCACCTGGCTGGATGACCTTGGGCAAGCCATAGTTCTGGCACAGCTGTTCTTGAAAAAGAGCAGTTTCTGTCAGAGCTCTCTCAGCCCCGCCTACCTCACAGGGTGTCTGTTGTGAGGAGGGGAAGGGAAAGGAGTTTGTAAGCCGCTCTGAGACTCCCTTGGGGAGTGGAGGGCGGGGTATAAATCCAATCTCTTCTTCTTCTTCTTCTTCTTCTTCTTCTTCTTCTTCTTCTAATATGGATCTAAAATGCTGGAGGGGAGAATTATGTTATAAGCCACTATGGGTCCTCATTGGGGAGAGAGGTAAAACACATATACGATTTAAGAAAATATTTTGAAAACTTTTATTAAGATGGCATGTTGGCACCAAAAAATAACAATTATTAGGAATTCTGCTGCAACAAGCAGGGGGCCCACAGGACATGCAGGGGGGATCTCATTTTCCCTCCCCCACTATTTCCGCAGGGCCTACAAAGCGGAGCTCTTCCGCCAGGCTTTTGGGGCCGCCACCGGAGGGCATGGCCCTTAGTAGGCGGCGGGGTGAATCACCGCTAGAACACCTGGGGTGGGGTGGGAGTCTCCTGGCGGGAAAGAAATTAGGCCACTGGTATCTGATGTTGGTCTAGTATCTGCTGCCATCTGTGATCTGATTGCTTAGCTGTATTTTAATGTGATTTAATGGAATTTTATGTGTTTTAACTTTGTATATTTATAATTATGTTGTTAGCTGCCTAGAGCCGGCTTGCTGGCTAGGCGGGATATAAATCGAAATAAATAAATAAATAAATAAATAAATAAATAAATAAATAAATAAATAAATAAATAAATAAATATTTCCTCTTCCACTTCCCCGAAAGCCCTTCTAGCACCTCCCCTTCCCCTACTTCCTTCTCTCCTTCCCACCCACCCACCAACTCACCTTTATCCGCTCCCTTCCTCCCCTCCCCGGACAACTTCTCCCTGGGAAACTTCGTGCAATGCCAGCTGTTGGGCTGAGCCAGGCCTGGTTGAGTGATGCCAGCCTCTGGCCTGGACCAGCCCCAGCTGAGTGGTAGAGTACCTGCAAGGACTTGTGAGAGGCACCTCATAAAGTTTTTGCCCAAATACCAGAGTGCTACCCCAACGCTACAAATGTGATGATGTCATTTCTGCAAACCTGGGGCTTTTCCACAGATGGGGCCCATGTTGAGAATTGTGTGTGTGTGTGTGTGTGTGTAAGTGCCATCAAGTCACTTCTGATTTATGGCACCTCTATGAATCAGGGGCGTCGAGTTTTTAAATTCCCAGGGGGGGCGGGGGCTCTTGAGCGCACACACGCTGGGACCTTGTCCCTGCCGCCACTGCCTCTCCCCCCCCCCCCCGCCTGGCCACTCCTGCTTCCATCCCTACCTCCATCTGTCCAGGGGTCAGCTGGGCATTTGCTTAGCTGTCCCCTGGATGGACAGAAGGAGGGAGGGACGGAGGCAGCCAGGCCGGGGGGGAGAGATAGAGAGGGGCGGTGGTGGCGGCGGCAGCTCTTGTGTGCGTGGGGGCTCTTGCCTGTCCCCACCGCCGCTGCCTCTCTCTGCCACTGCCCCGCTGCCATGTCCCTGCCGCCGCTGCCTCTCTTCCCCCCCACCTGGCCACTCCTGCTTCCATCCCTCCATCCCTCCATCCAGGGGCCAGCTGGGCATTTGCTTAGCTGGCCCCTGGACAGACGAAGGGAGGGAGGGACGGAGGCAGCCAGGCGGAGGGGGGAAGAGAGAGAGGTGGCAGCGGGCGCTCCATTTTCCTGGGAGGGGGGCTCAGTCCCCCCCGGGAAATTTCGGGGGAGGCTCGAGCCCTCAAGCCCCCCCGTAATTGACGCCTATGCTATGAATTACTGACCTCCAAAAATGTCCTATCACTAACAGCCTTGCTTGGGTCTTGCAAACTGAGGGTCTTCTTTTCCTGCGGCTTTCAACTTTTCCTAGGATCATTGTCTTTTCCAGTGACTCTGTGTCTTCTGATAATGTGACAAAGTACAAAGCCTCCGTTTAGCCTTTTTAGCTCCGAGGGAGAGTTCAGGCTTGACTTGACTGAGAACACTCTTCTTTGTCTTTTCGAAGCCCTCCGGTATCCGTAAAACTCTCCTCCAATTAGACATACCGACTCCTTTATATGAATCAAGGAGCTGTGTTAGTGCTACACAACAGGGGCAAGAGGCTCCTAGGCCTGGTTCTTCATGAGCCCTTTCAGCTGTGTCTCAGAACCAATTATTTATCAGAGAATAAAAAAAAAACAGGGACGTTTATTTCAATCATTGCTAACAACAGTTCCCCACTGTATCTTGGCAGCTCATACAAACTGTGAGTGCCGTCGACAAAGATGACCCTCCTCGTGGGCACAAATTCTTCTTTGAGCTGGTGCCTGAGTACACGATCCATCCCAACTTCTCCATTGTAGATAACAAAGGTACGCTCAGCCTCCTCGTCCTTGAGTGCATTCCCTTAACCTTTCCCCTTAACGCTCCTGAATGTCTGTTTCTGCATTTCTCTGGTTCTTCCGGCCCAGATAACACCGCAGGGGTGATAACCAGAAGGAATGGATACAGCCGCAATAAAATGAACACCTATCTCCTGCCAGTGCTCATATTTGATAATGACTACCCCATCCAGAGCAGCACTGGTACTTTGACCATCAAGGTGTGCGCCTGCGACAGCCGGGGAAACATGCAGTCCTGTAACGCTGAAGCTCTGCTCCTTCCGGCGGGCCTCAGCACGGGAGCGCTGGTCGCCATTTTGCTCTGCATCATGATTCTCCTGGGTAAGTAACTCCTTCTCCTTTTCCTCCTCTGATGGTGTGATTTTTAAAAATAGGTTATTGGATACCCCGGCACATACAGTGGCTGGACAAACACTGGTCAGGGATGCTCTAGGCTAATCCTGCACTGAGCAGGGAGTTGGACTAGGTGGCCAGTGTGGCCCCTTCCAACTCTGTGATTCTATGGTTTATACATGCACATATAGGTTGGCTTGCCAGCTCTGGGTTGGGAAATACCTGGAGGTTTGGGGGGGGGGGGCAGCCAGGGGAGAGTGAGGTTTGAGGAGGGGAGGGACCAAGGGTGTAGAGTTTCCAATTTCCCGGGGGGGGGGGCTGGGCCAGAGGGGGGAGGGAGGGGGAAGGGGAAGAGAGAGAGAGTAGGGTTGCCAAGTCTTACCAGTGAGAGAGGAGTTTCTCGCGCGTGCAAAGCGCACGTGCGCTGGAATGATGTCACCACCTCTGCCGCATGTCTCTTGCCTTGAAAACCCTTTGGGGTCGACATGTCAGCACTTCCTCCGCATACCAGACCATGCTGCCCAACACATCTGGCATTAGGGAGCCAAAGAGCGCTGGTTTCAGGTCGGCGTGACCCCTCCGTTTTAGACAACCACTGAGACAGGATATGATAAAAATGGCTGGGCATGTCTAGGTGTGAGTAGGGACCGTTGAGATTCCCACAGAAGGTGAGAAAGTTATAAATTCCCCTCTTGATCTGAGTGACCCACATGTGTGAGCCTAGGCACAACATTCTCTAGGCGTCCGGCCATAAAGAACTCTTCAAGGTTTCAATAACAAGATAACACCCACATGCCCGGGAAAAAGGGAGGAGGGAATACAAGGGAGTAGTCACCATTTGTATAGAGATGACACTTAGGAATTTTGGTCGCCATCTCCCGCCCAGGCATTGCAACATTAACCAGAGTAACTCTCATACTTCAAAGCGACATTTATAGCTAGCAGGGGGGAGAATGAAAGATACAGATAAGGGGCGGCTGGCAGGGTCTGCTAGAACAAAGGAATTGAAAGCAAAATGAAAGGAGCACAGAGACATCATTGTAAAATGCAGAAAGCATAAGGACATGAATGTCAGATCCTGACACCAGGGCTCCCAAGAAGCCACCGCCCCAAGAGCCTCTCCCCCCTGCCTGGCTTCCCTGCACCCCTCTCCCCACCCACTCCTCCCTCCCTCTCCCTCTCTCTCTCCAGGGGCGATCCGGCTGACTGCCCAGCATGATGATGTCACCCGGAAGTGATGTCATCACACTGGGCACCTTGCCGGGGCAAAGCTCTGGGAATCGCCCTGAAACTGGGCTGAATCGCCCCCGGAGAGAGAGAGAGAGAGGGAGAGAGGAGTGGGTGGGGAGAGGGGTGCAGGAGAGCCAGGCGGTGGGGAGAGGCTCTTGCGGTGGTGGCGGCTTCTTGGGAGCCCTAGTGGAAGGCGGCAGGTGGGGGCCTGGAGAGCTGGGAGGCGCGGTGGCAGGTGGGTGTTCCGTTTCACCCGGGGAGGCTCAGTCCCCCCTGGAAAATTTCAGGGGTGGCCCATGCTCCTGCGCCCCCATGTAGTTGACACCTATGGGAGGGACCTCAGCAAGGTATAATGTCATGGAGTCTATCCTCCAAAGCTGCCATTTCCCCCACCAGGGGAACTGATTTTGAGAACAATTTCAATGGCGGGAGATCTCCAGGTGCCACCTGGTGGTTAGCAACCCTGTATATAGTATGCATCCTTTGGCTTGAGACACTGTTTTGGAAAAACAACCTTGTCTATACAAGTGCATGGTTGGTAACCAGGTTGCTTTCTCATGAGTTTTCCCCTCCTTGACTGGAGAACAGCATGGGCCTGCAGTTAAAGGGAGCTTCAATACAATGCCAAGCTCCTTCTGAACATGACGCGTAGGCCTCCCAGCAGTTGCCTCTTTGAGATGGGTGGAACTGTACAACCATTGTGGGCAGATCCTCCATGTGGACACTCTGCCCAAAGCCTATATGGGGAGAGGTTGGAACTAAACACCACCTTCAGAACTGTAGAGATAAGCTCCGTATGTAGGGCTGCCATCCTCCAGATGGTGGCCGGATATCTCCTGGGATTACAACCGATCTCCAGGTGACAGAGATCAGTTCACCTGGAGAAAATGGCCACTGTGGAAGGTGACCTCCGTGGCCTTCTACCCCACTGAAGTCCCTCTCTTTCCCAAACCTCACCCTCCTCAGGCTCCACCCCCCAAATATCCAGGTATTTCCCAACCCAGAGCTGGCAACCCTGTTCATAGTTCCTCCTCCCCTTTGGCCTTGTGGGAAAGTCAATGGGATAGAGTTTAAATCCCCAATCTGCCACAAAAGCTTGTTTGGTTATCTTGGGCCAGTGTAAGCAGCTTTGGGTCCTACTGGGAAGAAAAGTGGGGTATAAATGATTTAAATAATATTTTTTTTAAAAAAAAGTCATCAAAGGGTTTGTTTCTTTCCACTTTCTCATGAGATGCTCTGTGGCTATAATGCAGCTCAGCTAAAAAAGTGGAAAGGAGGGGAAATGGGAGTTCCAAGTTGCATGGGGGAGGGGGGGTAGTGCAATTATTGATGGTTGTTCACTGATATGACGGGGGTGAAGGAGGAACAGGGTTGCCCAGTCCCCACCTGCTGCTGGTGGGGGGGAGGGGGGGACAGAGCTTCCTTTACTGGATCTTTTGGTGCGTGTGCTACACTCACATGCTGCGATGACATCACCCGGAAGTGATGTTATTGTGTTACGCACGTTGCCAGGTACCAGAGTTTTTAGACCAAGTGCTACCGGGCATGTTGGTGTGATCCTGGGGTTTCCCCTGCCGGCTGGATCTGGGCCTGCAGATCAGGGGCCTCTAAAGTGGGGGGGGGAAGGCAAGCCTAAGGAGGAAAGACAGGAGCCGGGATAGGGCATGTAGACACAGTCCACACCTTTTTGGTCCCTCTAGTGCAGGGATAGCGACCTCATTTGTTCCAAGAGCTGGATCTGACATAAATGGGACTTTGTGGGGCCAGGCCATGCGTTTCATAAAATGTAATGCCAGGTAGCAGAGATATAAACTTTATAAAAAACAAGATAGGGCACCCGCGATACTCGTGGGGGGGAGTATCCCAGTCCTTCTGCCACCACCCTCCCGAGGGCAAGCGGTGGCTCCTGAGGGCAAGAAGTGGCGGCAACGTGCCCCTCCACTCCTGTGGCCACCCCCACTCCTCCCAAGGGCAGGCGGCGGCCCACCAAGCCTTCTCCCTTCCCCCCCATGGGTGACAGTGAGCCCTGAGCGGCTCACAGTCGCCGGGCTGCTGAGCCTCCCCCACAACAGCCAAAGCATTCCCTGCGCATGCGCAGGGGATGCTCTTTTACTCTTTGGGGGATTTAAATATCTCCTGAATTTTTTTAAAAAATCTTTTCATCTTTTTCTGCACATGGGGGGAGTGCCCCTCATGTATAGGGAAATCTCCCTGCCCCTCAGGTGCCCCCCGCGCGGATTTAGGTATCCGCATGCAGGGGGCGCCTTCGGAATTAGATATATAGATACAAACACAAAGATATATTTTTTTACTTAAAATACAAATATGCTTAAAACTCTTGTGATAGTTTGTTTATTTAACAGTCTTTGATAACTGACACCTCCCATACTCCCCCCCCCAAAAAAAAAGATGCCTGCCAAAAATAGAAAGCTGGGGAATAGTGGGGTTTGGCAATGCAATTTTTAAAATAAAACATCAAGAAAAAGCACAAGGATCACAGCAGAAACTAAAAATATAAAATGCTCTGAGCCTAGGATCATAAAATGGCTGGACATGGCAAGCTTCTCTCCTCCCCACCCCCCATCCCCGGTCTACTCAGAGTGGCAGTGGCTCTCCAGTGTAATGTCCCGCTTTGGCTGGAAACAGTTCCAGAGTAGACTACCTGGGTGCAGAAACCTTAATGGAAAAATGCATTCTGGATTTTCTTTGTAACTTTGCAAGCCCAAAAGAGCTTCCTGCCGAAGCAGGCAAAGGCAAGATGGAGGGAGCTGGGAACTTTGGCAGCCTCGGGCATCTAAGAGAGAGGACAGGAGGGAGAGGAGGGGGGAAAGAAAAGAGCTGTGGGCCTGATTAAAGCCATGGGTGGGACGCTTCCAACCCATGGGCCTTAAGTCTCCCTGAGCCGGCCTTGGCTGGGAGGGCAGGGTAGAAATTTGGTAAATAAATAAGTAAATCTGACACTCTTGCTCTAGTAGTTGGGTCTATATTACATTGCTTCACGCCTGGCGTAAAAACCTGCAGTTTAAATCTGTGGGGGGAATATGCTGGACACAAAGCTATATAATATTGAAGTGACCACTAGAGGAAGCAAACACATGCAGAACAGAAAAGAAAACCTAAAGCAACAGGAAAACAAAAGTGAGAGAACTGAGGATGTGGGAAAGTCCCCTGCCTTCTTCCATGCTGCTTGCTGCTCCTGTTGCAGCGGCAGGAACATACTTTCCTGTGCGGAGTCAGGCTTCCAGCAGGTTGCCAGGGCTTTGCATGTAATTCCATGTATTTGATCAACAGCCCCAAAGAGCCAGGTTGGAGTAATAGTTAGGAGCGTGTATTCTAATCTGGAAGGACTGGTTTTGATTCCCCACCCCTTTTACATGCAGCTGCTGGTGTGACCTTGGGTCAGTTACAATGTCTTTCAGAGCTGTTCTCTCATGAGCAGTTCTCTAGAGAGCTCTCTCAGCCCCACCTACCTCACTGGGTGCCTTTTGTGGGGAGAGGAAGGGAAGGGAGATCGTAAGCCACTCTGAGACTCCTTCAGGTAGTGAAGAGCAGGGCATAAATCCAATCTCCTCCTCCTCTTCCGCCGATACAGTTCAGCCAAACTACAGCCTATGAGTCACCACTACTCCATGGAATATTTTTAGTCGCAGACAAGGAAATAACAACAACAACAAAAGCAACCAAATAAGTGGTGTTGAGTGCCTAGGGGCATCTCTGTGCCTCCTGTGGTATGCCCAGAAGTAAACACAAGGAGTCAGTCCCATGCACACCCCAGACATTTCTCTATAAATGGGAAATAATTCATCTTTACAAGACCTAAAGTAGCTGGAACATGCACAACATAGAAATAAGGGAGACTTCACCACCACCCTGGTCCAGACCCCCAGGCTTCCAGGAACATTGACCCTAGACGTAGGCGGCTCTTTTCTTTTTCTGCATATTTACTGATACGAATCATCAGGCCACCACTGGGAATTAGATACATGAAAAAGTAGATTAAAAGTTACAGTCATTTAAGCAGCATTATCATTTCGTAGAAAAAGAGGTGCAGGAGCTCATTAGCATAGCTCATTTGCATAACTCATTTCCATATGCCACACCCCCTAACATACCGGAAGTGTGTCAGAAGGCAACACCCACCCCTCAGGCTCCACTCCACAGGTGAATGAAACTGACCTGCTCTTCCTCCATTCCCTTCCCCATCCAATACTTTGTGCAATAAAAATAAGCGTAAAGAACACACCCTCATTCTCTTCCTGCTCCCTTGAAACCACCAGGTTTCAAGTAGACTTGAGATACCCAGGACATGTGCACCACCCATCCCTTTCCCTTCCCCTCCCCACAACAAGACACCCTGTGAGGTAGCTGGGGCTGAGAGAGGTCTTTTGAGAACTGCTCATGAGAGAACAGCTCTGAGAGAACTTTTGACTGGCCCAAGGTCACACCAGAAGCTGCATGTGGAGGAGTGGGGAATCAAACCCGGTTCTCCCAGATTAGAGTCCAACTCCTGACCACTACACCAAACTGATGGGGTGGAAGCTGCTGAAGGGGTGGTGAAATTTCTCCAGTAGTTATGTGCCATGTGCCCAGCTTAGAAAATTTATATGCCACCTTGAGCAAGTCTCTGGAAAAGCAGCACACAGTCACAAAAGGAACAATGATAAAATTATCAGTATTAAAAGAAAACATTAAAAACAATAAAGACCCTAGCAGGGCTTTCCCCGGGGCGCTGCGCCTCTGCACTGCTCCGGGAAGCCGAGGAGGGGGCGGGGCTTGGTCATGTGCCCGCCCCCTGGGCTCCTCACTCCCGGAGCTGCGCTCCTGTGCGCTCCAGCTCCAATGAACCCCTGGCCTTGTCAGTAATGTTAACACCATACCTGGGGAGGAAACACTAACAACAAACCACCCAATTCTGCAATGAACTTTATGGAAAAGTCCTACTCATTCACAAAATACCCCTAACACAGAGATCTCTAAGAGGAAATCACGCTCAGCATCCCTTAAAATGGCAGCAACTTCTGTGAAGATCAAGCTGTTAAGGGTCAGCTTCCAGGCATAGAGTGGCACACTGTTGCCTACCGCAAGCTGAAGAGCGCTAAAAGCAGCTCACTTCACATCGTCTGAAGAGCCGGTGAGAGCCCTCTTTGTTGATAAGGCAAAAGAGAAAAAAGGGGGAAAAAAACAGCCACGCTTCCTCAGAGGCAATGTGAGATACAGCTTCTCGAAGATATCCAAGCTTCATGCAGACAACGCAAATAGGATAGGAAAAATCCTCCGCGGAAATTTAGGCCAAGATCCAAGCCAAGTTAAGGATATTTGCTTCTGTACTTAGAGTAGGGTTGCCAGCCTCCAGGTGGGGCCTGGGGATCTCCCGCTTTTACAACTGATCTCCAGCCGACAGAGATCAGCTCCCCTGGAGAAAATGGCTGCTTTGAAGGGTGGCCTCTATGGTATTGTACCATGCTGAGGCCCCTCCCCTCCCCAAACCCCACCTTTTCCTGGCTCCACCCCCAAAGTCCCCAGGTATTTTCCAACCTGGACTTGGCAACCCTAACTTAGAGGTCAGCCTCACTGAACCACGCTCACAAATCAGTGTGGCTAGAACTGCAGTTCTTGGCCTAAGAAACAGGACTCATTTGCCTTGGACATGTTTTCAGATAGGGCAGGAGACAAAGAGGATTGGCTGCTGGCTGCTGAAGCTGGGCCAATCAGAGGGGCACCAAAGGAAGGCTGGGATAGTGGTTAAGATAGGTGGACTCTAATCTGGAGAAGTGGGTTTATTTCCCCCGTCCTCCAGATGATGTCCCCCGGGTGACGTTAGGACAGTCACAGTTCTCTCAGAACTCTCTCAGCCCCACCTGCCTCACAAGGTGACTGTTGTGTGGGGAAGAAGGGGATGCCATTGTAAGCTGCACTGGGGCTCCGTAGGGTAGGGGAGAGCAGGGTATAAAAAATAACTCCTCCTCCTCCACCTTCTCAGCCTCCTCAGCCTCCTCCTCCCCCCTCCCCATACCCAGGGGTCCATTGGAGCAGGAGCGCACAGGAGTGCAGCTCTGGGAGTGAGGAGCCCAAGGGGCAGGCACATGACCAAGCCCCGCCCCCTCCTTGGCTTCCCCGAGCAGTGCAGAGGCGCAGCGCCCCAGGGAAAGCCCTGCTAGGGTCTTTATTGTTTTTAATGTTTTGTTTTAATATTGATAATTTTATCATTGTTCCTTTTATGACTGTGTGCTGCTTTTCCAGAGACTTGCTCAAGGTGGCATATAAATTTTCTAAGTATACCATTTTTTATCTGGGCACATGGCACATAAGTACTGGAGAAATTTCACCAACCCTTCAGCAGCTTCCACCCCATCACCCCATTTGGTGTAGTGGTCAGGAGTTGGACTCTAATCTGGGAGAACCAGGTTTGATTCCCCACTCCTCCACATGCAGCTGCTGGTGTGACCTTGGGCCAGTCACAAGTTCTCTCAGAGCTGTTCTCTCATGAGCAGTTCTCAAAAGAGCTCTCTCAGCCCCACCTACCTCACAGGGTGTCTTGTTGTGGGGAGGGGAAGGGGAAGGGATGGGTGGTGCACATGTCCTGGGTATCTCAAGTCTACTTGAAACCTGGTGGTTTCAAGGGAGCAGGAAGAGAATGAGGGTGTGTTCTTTACGCTTATTTTTATTGCACAAAGTATTGGACGGGGAAGGGAACGGAGGAAGAGCAGGTCAGTTTCACTCACCTGTGGAGTGGAGCCTGAGGGGTGGGTGTTGCCTTCTGACCCACTTCCGGTATGTTAGGGGGTGTGGCATATGCAAATGAGTTATGCAAATGAGTTATGCTAATGAGCTCCTGCACCTCTTTTTCTACGAAAGGACCCCTGCCCGTACCGATAAGTCCTAGTCATTTCCCAGCCCGTTCCTCCCTTCATAACCAAGGGGCTGAAGAGGGACTCTCAGTGTTGATGATGCGGTGCAGTGCCACATGCCTGCTACTGGTGCAGGGAAAGCTGTTGACAAGCAGCATCACTTGGCAAAACTGGGTGTGTAGAAGAGCAAAAGAGCAGAGCTGCTGCATCATCACTCTGTGTTTTGACCCAAGGGGGACTGCCCAACATATGAGCCGACTTGATGGGTAGCTCTTTGGAAACCCACAATAAAAAGGGAGGTTCAATTTAGCTACGTTTATTTAGCAAAGCTTATTTCAATGCAGGGCATTTTTTGTAGGAAAAAGCACAGCGGGAACTCATTAGCATAATAGGCCACACCCAACAACAGAAATTCATTAGCATATTAGGCCACACCCCTGACAGTGCAGCTCCCTCCCAGGATTGGCTTCCCCAGGTGTCCCGCAGCTTGCAAGGTGCATGGGGAACCTGAGGGAAAAAAGGCCGTTTCTGGATCAGCTTCCCCAGGCACCCCGCAGCTGCGGGATGCTTGGGGAGCCCGAGGAGGGGAGGCAGTTTAAACTGCCTTCCCTCCCTGCATCGGCTTGGCTTCCCCAGGCACCCCACGGCTTGTGAGGCGCCTGGGGGACCCAAGTGGGGGGGAGGCTGTAGGCATGGTCAACTTGGAAGCCAGCTAGAACTCTGTTCCTGTGAGTTCCTGCCCCAAAATAGCCCTGGTTCAATGCATTTGAGTCTATGTCTTCCTTTCTGAGAATATGGGGGCACTTGCAGACTTAAGGTCCCTCCCACTTTTTTTTTTTTTTTTTACTGTAATGAATGGGGTTTAGGAGCACAAAGAAGAAGAAGAAGAAGAAGAGATTGGATTTATATCCCGCCCTTCACTCACTTGGAGTCTCAGAGCGGCTTGCAAACTCCTTTCCCTTTTCCTCCCCACAACAGACACCCTGTGAGGCAGGTGGGGCTGAGAGAGCTCTTTCCCAAGCTGTCCTTGAGAGAACAGCTGGTACAGAGCTATGGCTTGCCCAAGGCCATCCAGCCAGGTGCAAGTGGAGGAGTGGGGAATCAAACCCGGTTCTCCCAGATTAGAGTCCGCGCACTTAACCACTACACCAAACTGGCTCCCTGGTCTGAATCCTCGTACGAACTTATTGGGATAGTTGGTTAAAATAGCAGACTTTTGCCCAGGCACAGAAGTATGATACTGAGTGCGGTAAATAAATCTCCCAAGAAGTATATTGCAAAATAAAGGTAAACATACATTTATTCAGGTAGATCCAGTTCACATTTATGTTGCAGTCAAAAGAAGAGTACTTTCTCAATCTCAAGAGTACTTTCCCTGTCACAAGTGGCCAGCTTGTCTGGCATCATGTGTGTGGGAGTATGAGGGCATTGTCTCTACAGGAGAGACCTGCAGAGCCATGTGTCTCTATGGAGGACCATGTGTAGAGAGTGGTTGTGGACAGACTCAAGTTCTGCCGCGCCTCCGCGGTGCGGCTGAACAAGGCGGGGGGAACTGACCCTGCCATGCGGCATTCGCACGCCGCCACAAGGAAGCCGCCCACAGCATCCAGACTGCAGGTGGCTTCCGGTGGCGGTGTGCGAACGCCGCACTGCTCCCCCGGCTGGCGCGTGGTCACACCTGCCGGAAGCGAGTGGAATGCGTGCTGCAGCAGCCGGGACACCACTTTTAAGTGGTGCCCGGCTGCTGCGGGAGGAGCGTGGCGCCAGACGCATTGCGTCCGGGCTGCCTCCTCCAGGCAGTTGTGACAGTCTGGACTGCCGCTCTGCCTCCACTTTTAAAAGCGGAGGCAGAGCGGGCCAGACTGCAGTCTGTCCTCAGCCAGTGAGAGGACAATGGGAGAGAGAGGAGGGGTCAGAGGACAGCTGCCTGGTTAAGGCAAAGAGAGGCATCCTATTCAAGGAGACAACACCTATGCACACGTAGAGTGATGCACTGCCCCTCCCCCACCCCCCAATGTCCAGGCATGCTGAGTCGCTTACTCCAACAGAACTTAGATAGGTACCCTGGTCAAAATTGTGTCTTACTTTCAGAACTTGCTTTTCGGTTGGTCATGTGCTTGGCAAACCCACTCATCATTCCCTTTGTGTGCTTCCAGTTTTAGTTGTGCTGTTTGCAGCCATGAAGCGGCAGAGGAAGAAAGAGCCTTTGATTGTTTCGAAAGATGATGTCCGGGACAATATCGTGACCTACAATGATGAAGGGGGTGGGGAAGAAGATACCCAAGCCTTTGATATTGGAACACTAAGAAATCCAGAAGCCAGAGAGGAAAGCAAAATCAGGAGAGATGTAATGCCAGAAACGATCTTCCAAATCAGGAGGACTGCACCGCTGTGGGAGAACATTGATGTCCAAGATTTTATCCATCGAAGGCTAAAGGAAAACGATTTGGATCCGACCGCCCCTCCTTATGATTCCTTAGCAACTTATGCATACGAAGGGGACGATTCTATAGCCAATTCCCTCAGCTCTTTGGAATCACTTACTACAGAGAGCAACCACAATTATGATTACCTCAGCGACTGGGGACCGAGGTTCAAAAAGTTAGCAGACATGTACGGTGGAGATGAGAGTGACCAGGACTGAAATGTCTTTCCAGTGGTTCCACTGCACATAGAGATCCCCACGTCAGAGGGGCTGCCCCTTTATTTTAAATGAGATGGCTCTGTGTACACAATCTCACTATGTCTGCAGGGTGGTCTTCTTGGACACAGTAGAGAGAAAAAAGGCAGCCCTGCATGGAGGCAGCTCCCGCGTATATACGGAAGACCATGAAGCACTGGGTCGTGTCCCGAGAACAGAACTCCGTTCCTCAGTCTGTGTTCATGGGATTAATGCCTCTGTAACTAGATAAAAGTGGCCTACATTCTCTTACTTGGAAAAATGCAAATAGGTGTTTGTCTTAGTAAGGGTTTGCTTAATTAATACGTCAATGTGAATGACAAACGGTTAGGTTTGTTTTGTTTTTTTTAAGGGGGGGGAACTATATTTCACACTGTTTGCCTAGGATATTGGAAAGAAGATATTCAGCACTTATGGAAAGGTACCTAAAAAGGCTTTTTGTGCCTTTATTATTGAAATGTAAAGTTTTGTTTTTTTTTAAAGGAAGTCCTTGCTTTACTTTTACTAGTATTTAGTATTTGGGTCAATGAGTACCCATGTTATAATTTGACTATACATTAAAGAATAAGAATGAATATTACTGCCATATTTATTGAATAAAATAATGTCTGTGTGTGAATTCATGATATTTTTATATATGTATATTTCTATTTTTGTATTTTTATTAAATAAATTAGTATTTATAAATGAAATGTGATTTCACTTATTCAGCACACCATCCTTTAGCTAATGACACACACACACACACACACACTACTGGCATTTGTGGCTTTAAAGAAAGATGAAACGTTTATATCACAACAGATGCTGTGCATAAAATAATCACAGCATGAATGGTTGTGGTGCTACAAGGTCTGATGACAACATAGTGCAGATGCACTAAAATGGCTGACTTTTTTTGGTTCTACAGCAATGGTGCTTACCCTGGCTCAAATCTCATTATTCCCTAAAGACCTTGTTCTTCTAGAACTCCATGAAGTCATTGGTCTAAATAAAGATGGCACTGCCTGAACAATGAGTTGAAGGAGCCATCTTGGACCCCAGTGTAGCCAGGTATAAAAGAAGCGTAGAATCAATTGATATGGGAGATTCTTTGTAGCCTCTCCTCCCAGGACAAGGGCTAGATGTATAACTAGTCATGGGAATCGGTATTACTGTGGCAACTTTATTACCTCCTAGCCAAATTGGTGGTGGAAAGTGCCATCAAGTCGCAGTTGACTTATGGGCTGCGGCCACATGGGCCTTAAATGCGGGAGGAAGGGCTATTTCCTCCCGCATTTAAAGGGGCCGACCAGACGGCCTGCCCCAAGTCCCATGCCGAAGCGGGCTCCAATGCGGGTTCCTCCCGCATTTTCCGACCCCGGGAAAATCAAGTATTTTCCCGGGTGTTGCGGGAGGAACCCGCATTGGAGGTATCTGGACAGCCCTCTCTCGCAAGCTGTTCCCACCACAGCCACTGATCCTGCCGCTGCCACAGGAGTTGGGATGTATAGACATCCCAACCCACAGTTGAAAAATGTGGCCCCTTTAAATTCGGGAGCCCTCCCGGATTTAAAGGGGCGGTGTGACCGCAGCCATGGTGACCCCATGGGATTTTCAAGGCAAGAGATGTCCAAAGGCACTTTGTCATTGCCTGCCTCCATGTCAAGAACCTAATCTTCCTTGGAGATCTCCCATCAAAATACTACCCAGGGTCGACCCTGCTTAACTTCCGAGAGCTAGCGAGATTTGGCTCACCAAAATAGTCATGATAAAATAGAGGAGAAGCCTGCAGTGTAGACATTTGGAAGGTGTAATTTCTCCAGATACGAAGATAGTAAGGGAGAAAAACTGTAATTTCTGTGCAACTAACCTTAGGCCCGCTGAGAGGAAAAATGACTATCCTAATCTTCATTGAAACAAGCGTGGCTAATGAGGGGCTCTCTCCTTTGTTCCCTCAGCTGTCTGTGTTTTTGATTTTTCCTCCCCCCGCTTCCTAAAGTAATAAGTTAATGTCAACAATCCAAAAATATGTCTGCTGAAACCCAGTCTCATTTACTTTTAAAGGCAATTAGGCAATTAAAGATTTGTCACTAATGCGCTGGAAAATGAAGGGGGAGTTAACAGGAAACAAAAGAGGCTTGAGACTCTAAAAATAGATTACAAAAGTATATTCCTTCAATCAAAACGCCTTAATTGACGCAGGAAACATTTTTTGTCATACTTCCAAAGATGAAAGGCTAATGAGGGACGATTTAAAAAAAAAAAAAAAAGATTAAAATGTATTATTACACCGTGCAAGAATAATGACAGCAGTGATTGGAGGCTCGAGAATCCTTCGGCCAGCAGGATGCTTTAGCCAAGTGGAGCCGTTGTTTCCCTTCCCATTTGCAGGTATTTAAGCCTGGGCGTGGCCTAAGATCTCCTGGGATTACAACTGATTTTTCAGGTGACAGAGATCAGTTCATCTGGAGAAAATGGCCACTTTGGAAGGTGGACTCTGTGGCCTTATTCCTCATTGAAGCCCCTCCCCTTCGGGAACCCTACCATCCTTAGGCTCCACCCCAAAACCTTCAGGCTCCACCCCCGAAACCCAACCCAGAGCTGGCCACTCTTGTGGAGCTAGAAGCATGAACTGAAAGGCTCCTGACCCTGTGATTTGCAGCCTATGACTGTGAGCGAGATGATCTAGGATTAGGGTTGCCAACTGACTTATGGTCTGCAGCAGGGGCGTGGTGGTCCCATCCTGGGACATTTGCATATACGCATAGCACACACACACTGCGATGACATCACCTGGAAGTGATGTCATCATGCTGGGCACGTCACCATAGAGTTTTCAGGGTGATTGATAGAGCATCGCCCAGTAACGTGCCCACCGTGATGACATAACTTCTGGGCGACGTCATCACACTGGGTACATCAGCCCAAACTGGCCCCTTTGGGGGTGGGGTTCTACCTGCCAGCCAGATCTGGACTGGTGGATTGGGGGCCCATTTAGCAGGGGAACCTCCACCCTCCTGGGGGACCTGGCAGCCCTATCTAGGATCAGCTCAGGAGTTTGTGTTGTACGTTTTCCTTTTCTCTTCTTTATTTTAAGAGAGAGGGAGGGAGGGAGGGAGGGAGGAAGGAAGGTCCCTCCCTTCTGAACCTTGCCTTATTCAGGCTCCATTGTTAGCACCCTTGCCACATGAAGGACAGTATCCTGGCTAGGTTAGGGCCAAAGATGGTAAAGGGCATGTCTATCCCTCTCTCTGTGCAACGCCAACAAGCCTGGACATATGCTTAGGACTGTGTCTCTTGACTCATTCAGCTGTCAGGCTCAGATACAGCAAGCACGTATCTGCCATCATGAAAGGACAATGCTTTAATTTCATCAACTCAAGGGTTTCAGCATACCCGCATTCCAGCTCTATGTCTCACAATCAAACCTCCGGACTTTGCCCCTCGATACTGGGACCACCCCGACCACAATCTATTGTTGTCATTGTTCTCTGAATAGCCCAACCATTAATGGAGCCAAGATTCTGCGATTGCCCCGTGCCTTACTAACAAAGGCTTCTGTTATGAATTGTGTAGAATGAGCCTGAGCATCAGTCACAAGCTCCATAGACTCTCAGTATCCTGAAATCAACAACCTCATTGGCTGCCGTTGTGCAATGGACCAACCAGGGAAGACTATGACTTTCGGCCGGAACAAACCCTATTGGTCCTAAGCACTCACTTATGATTGGACCTTACTGTTCTCGGGGTGCGGTTTAGCCAGTTCCAAGCTGTATATAAATTGGGGTTGCTCTGTGTTCTCTGTGTTATTGCGTTCTGTTCTAATAAACTGAAATCACTGGTTGAAGAAAGAGCTGCCTGATCTCAAGTTACAACACTGGCGATGAGGATGGGATTCTGAGTGGGTAAGCAGCCCTGCTAGCCAGTTCATCCCTTCCCAAACCTGGACTTCTTTTGTCCAAAACCCCTTTTCAGCCATCCTGGACCACTTCCCTATTGTGCCCATTGCCCCGAAGGCACAAATTTCCTATAACAGAACTCCAAACCCCGCCATCTTTGATTCAGTCTCCTGGGACGTGTACTGGCTGAATCCCCCATCTCTTTTGGGTCTTCACAGGTGTGCTTGTAGGCCAAGCTGTCTGCCCTTCAAGACATACTCTCCTCTTTGGAAGGTAGCTATAACCCCATCAATGCTTCGCCCCCTTTGGTCTCCGATCTCTTGGGATCACTTCAACCCTTTATTTCTTAGCTACGGGGTGTGTATGCGTGTGTGATATTTTATTAATTAGCTGAGTGTATTAGGGATATTTTCTTAATACATTTCATAAAAGACATTTCCTGTCTGTCATCTGTGCTGCTTTGAGAGTTTTCTGACTGCTATAGTTGGAGGACGATATCTGGCTTGCACGCCTATCACGAAATGGTCTCTTAGCTAATTCCCCCATCATAACTTCAACAGAGACCCAGTGTTGTGGCTAAGACCGTGCCGCAAATTTCCAGGTAGTTCCCAGTCTGGAGCTGGCAACCATATTGTCCCCCCAGAAAGTAGGCAAAGGGTGACCTACCAGTTGGGGGCAACACAGTGCCTTGAACTGGCCCTTGCTAGAGAGCTCCGTGATAATGAAGCGACATGTTTCCCTTTGCCCAATAAAGCATGAGTTGCTGAGTTACTGCAAGAAGAGTTCGCCTTTCTGAAGATGTTCAGTGACTGCACGGCCTCAAGAGCAATGGCTGCACACACCGTTGTATCATGGCAAAAAAAAAAAATGTAGAAAGCACATATGTGCTGGATGTGGAGGTGCACCCATCTTTTTGTTTAAATGCTAGCATGAGACTCAAAATTAGAGTTTGGCATGGGACCTCTTCCCTACCATGTCCTAGTCTTCTCAAAGGAAAAGGAAGAGCTGCCGATAAAGGTGTGCCATGCAAATTTGCTTGTTTGTTTTACTAAGGATGCTGGGGAGGGGGGGGTTGTTTTCTTTTTTAAAAAGTGACCTTTGATCCCATCTACTAGAGCAGTGTTTCCCAAACTGTGGGTCAGGACCTAAAAGTGGCTCACGAAGCTGCCGGATGTTGGTCACAAGCCAGCCAACCCTCCCTAATGCCTGCTCCTGCCCTTTCCTTTGCTCTCTTTGGCTTTTAAGAAACCAAGATCTGACCCTGGAAAAGGTACCTTCCATGTTATGCATTAGCTGTTGTTGTTTTTTCCTTCTTCACTGCATCTACATGTTGAGCAGTTAAAAGTGTTGGGGTTATTAGAGTGAGTTTCTTAGACTCTTGGGGAGGTAGGATTACAGGAATTAAGGAAGAAGGAGATGGTGGTCAAAGCCTGGAATGTCACCTCCATGTGCAGAGGATGAGTATGTCAGAATGTCACTTGCTTGGGGTTCATAGTGGGGGCAGCTGACCCCTTTGCATGATGTTTGGTTTCTCAGAAACAGCCTGTTAACCACTGTAGAAAATGGAATGCTGAACTAGATGGGTCCCAAGGTCATAGTTTGTCTAGGGTGCCAAAATTCCTTGGGCCAGCCTTTGGCTGAGGACAGACTGGCAGTCTGGCCCACTCTGCCTCCACTTTAAAAGCAGAGGCAGAGCAGGCGTCCAGACTGCCGCATCTGCCCCACGGAGGCGCCCCAGACTTACCTCATCCGGTGGCGCGCTCCTCCCGCAGCAGCCGGGCACCTGCTTCCGGCGGGTGTGAACGCGCGCAGGCAGGCGGAGCTGCACGGCATTCTGCCGCCGCCGCCGCCGGAAGCCGCCCGCAGTGTGGACGCTGCAGGTGGCTTCCTTGCGGTGGTGGCTGAACGCCGCGCTGCGGGGCAGTTCGCCCCGGCTTGTTCTGCCGCGCTCCGGTAGCGCGGCAGAACACCAGTCTGTCTTCGGCCTTTGATGGGTCAAAGTAAGCAAGAAAATTTGAACTGGTGGGTCACCATACTGAAAAGGTTGTGAACTATTGTGCTAAAACAGTAATGTGTTTTTCACAGTAGGATCCAGCTGCCTGCTTCCTTGCTTTGTGCTATTGGCATACTTCTGACGTATGGCTGGCTCTGCAATTAGGGTTACCAACCTCCAGGTGGTATGTGGAGATCTCCCACTATTACAATTGATCCCCAGGTGATCAAGTTCAGTTTCCCTGGAGAAAATGGCTACTTTGGAGCATGGACTGTGTGGCATCATACCCTCCTGAGGTCCCTCCCTTCCCCAAATCCCGCCCTCCCAAGGCTCCACCCCCCCAAAGTCTCCAGGTATTTTCCAACCCAGAGCTGGCAACCCTATCTGCAATGCTTTACAGCCAATCACAATAAAGCATGGCCTGAAGAGGCAGGATTTCACCTACAGTATTTCATTTTCAAGACCACTGATTCATAACTACAGCTTACAGTGCCAATAGAGAGTATTAGCTGTGATTCTGCCATAATATACTGTAACGTGATAAGAAGCAATGACCCTCTGCTAACACAGTTCTTTTTAGGGCATGTATATCTCTTGCTTTGGAGAAAGTTTTAAGGTTACTTGTAAATATTATCTCAGGCCTAAAACTGTGGTGGTTTGAGTAAATCGAAGTGTTATTTCCTCCACCCACCCCTCTTATTCTATCGTTTGGAATCTGCATTCAAGTTTTCCCCCTTCCCTCATCTCAAAACATGTTTTTCAGTTCTAGTATTCAAATGTGCAGAAATCACCAGAGGTCCGTTGGAGCGGGAACGCAAAGGAGCGCAGCTCCGGGAGTGAGGAGCCCAGGGGGCAGGCACATGACCAAGCCCTGCCCCCTCCTCGGCTTCCCCGAGCAGTGCAGAGGCGCAGCACCCCGGGGAAAGCCCTGCTAGGGTCTTTATTGTTTTTAATGTTTGTTTTAATATTGATAATTTTATCATTGTTCCTTTCATGACTGTGTGCTGCTTTTCCAGAGACTTGCTCAAGGTGGCATATCAATTTTCTAAGTATACCATTTTTTATCTGGGCACATGGCACATAAGTACTGGAGAAATTTCACCAACCCTTCAGCAGTTTCCACCTTATCAGTGGTCAGGAGTTGGTGTAGTGGTCAGGAGTTGGACTCTAATCTGGGAGAACCGGGTTAGATTCCCCACTCCTCCACATGCAGATGCTGGTGTGACCTTGGGCCAGTCACAAGTTCTCTCAGAGGTGTTCTCTCATGAGCAGTTCTCAAAAGACCTCTCTCAGCCCCACCTACCTCACAGGGTGTCTTGTTGTGGGGAGGGGAAGGGGAAGGGATGGGTGGTGCACATGTCCTGGGTATCTCAAGTCTACTTGAAACCTGGTGGCTTCAAGGGAGCAGGAAGAGAATGAGGGTGTGTTCTTTACGCTTATCTTTATTGCACAAAGTATTGGATGGGGAAGGGAATGGAGGAAGAGCAGGTCAGTTTCACTCACCTGTGGAGTGGAGCCTGAGGGGTGGGTGTTGCCTTCTGGCACACTTCCGGTATGTTAGGGGGTGTGGCATATGCAAATGAGTTATGCTAATGAGTTATGCTAATGAGCTCCTGCACCTCTTTTTCTACGAAATGACCCCTGCCTAAAACTGTGGTGGTTTGAGTAAACCGAAGTGTTATTTCCTCTGCCCACCCCTCTTATTCTATAGTTTGGAATCTGCATTCAAGTTTTCCCCCTTCCCTCATCTCAAAACATGTTTTTCAGTTCTAGTATTCAAATGTGCAGAAATCAATCACCATTCACCCATGAATATAATGACAAATGACGTAAACGTGATTGTAAGGGAGAGAATGTGAGCATGTGAAAAGAAGGGAGAGGGCAAGCGTTTAAATCCAAGGCTCAGCGACAAATAGCCAAGCCACAGAGATCACGGATGTGTGTGCATAGCTATTGCATATGATACTTCAAACACAGAAAAGCTTAAGATATGTTTTCAAACATCCTATGGCCACCAACCAGCCTGGAAATGTTTATCGTGGTCCCTACTTGGATTATTTAAATTCTCAGAAGCTCAGCACATTTACAAGAGTACATGGGACCAGGTGTTTTATGTCAATGTATGGTATTTTTACCGATTAGTGTGAGCCGCCCTGAGCCAGCTCGCGGAGAGGGCGGGATATAAATGTGAAATAAATAATAAGAGATCCAGTTTGGTGTAGTGGTTAGGAGCGAGGACTCTAATCTGGGAGAACCAGGTTTGATTCTCCACTCCTCCACATGCAGCTGCTGGCGTGACCTTGGGGCAGTCACAAGTTCTCTCAGAGCTGTTCTCTCAGGAGCAGTTCTCGAAAGAGTTCTCTCAGCCCCGCCCAGCTCACAGGGTGTCTGTTGTGGAGATGGGAAGGGAAAGGAGATAGTAAGCCACTCTGAGACTCCTTCTCGTAGTGAAAGGTGGGGTATACATCCAATCTCTTCTTAAAATTGTTCATTTATCTGAACCTTTCATGGTTCAGATTGTTCATATTTAACCTGAACTATTCAAATAACCCTGACCTGGATGGCCCAAGCTAGCCCAGTCCTGTCAGATCTCAGAAGCTAAGCAGGGTCCACCAAGGAAGTCCAGGGTTGTTACACAACATAGGAAAGCAATGGCAACCCAACTCTGAAATCTCTTGCCTTGAAAACCCTACAGGGTCATTGTCTGTGACTTGATGGCACTTTCCTCAACCATTGGTTGGATTGATTGAACTACTGTAGGGCTGTCAGCTCCAAGTTGGGAAATTTGGAGGATGGAACCTGGGGAGGGTGGTGTTTGGGGACGGGATGGTCCTCACCCAGGTATAGTGCCACAGAGTCCACCCTCTAAAGGAACCACTTTCTCCAACATGGCAGATCTCTGTCATCTGGAGATCAGTTGTAATTCTGGGAGATCTCCAGGGCCCACCTGGAGGTTGGCAACCATATTCATTACCCATTATTTTCATTTCCATTTCACAGTACCATGGAAGCTCAAGGTGAATAACACTGTCATATTTCAAAAGAGAAGGTAGCGTTACATTTATATGTCTATGTTGGCAAGTATTACTTGCCTTCCAAGTATGTAATCGCTCAACTCATCGATCAGCCTTAATGTTGATCTCTAATCTATTTTGCCAAAGACTTCCTAAATGCCAGAAGAATATCACCAGTCTTTCTCATTCAACATGTTCCTTTCTCAAAGTGTGTTCAGAGCATGTGCATATGTTTGTGCATGGCTAACATTTTGGCATACTTCATTCTCTCTCTTTTTGCCGCCAAGCTACAGCTGATTTATGGTGGACACGTAGCGCCTTCTATGCAAGAGACATTCAGAGGTAGTTTGCCATTGCCTGCCTCTGCACAGCAACCCTAGACTTTCTTTTGGTGGTCTCCCATCCAAGTACTGACTAGAGCTGACACTGCTTAGCTTTTGAGATCTGACACGATCAGACTAGCCTGGACTATCCCTATCAGGGTCTACTGGTATACTTCACCGAAGACAGTTTGAAAAGGTAGCTGTGCTGGTGCAGTGGAGCAGTTAGATTTGAATGCAGTAGCGCCTTAGAGACTGACAGGTTTTTCAGAGTGGCAGCTTTCAAGAGTCGAAGCTCCCTTTGTCAGATGTGTCTGATGAAAAGTGACCATGTGAGGTCACTTTTCAGAAGAGCCTTGTGGATCAAACCAGTACTCCTTTTAGTACAGCATCCTGTCTCACACAATGGTTATCCAGTTCCTCTGGAGTGCCAACAACAAGGCATAGTGGCCACGTCCTTCCACTGATGTTGACTCCTGCTACTGGCATTCAGTGGCTTACTGCCTCTCAACCATGGAGCTTCCTTTAGTCACCATGGCTGGTAGCCACTGACAGATCTGTCCTCAATTCATCTGTCTAATGCCCCTTTAAAGTAATCCTGAAGTTCACACCCTACCAACAGACTAGGCATTTCAGTTTTCTCCCCTTCTTCCAACCTGATATTGGACGTTAAACAAATTTTATTTTTGATTGCTAATCTGGTAGCGACATTAGGCCAACATTTTTCTTCTCCAACTTGCTCAGCTCTCCCTCCTTGCTAGATCTCCTATCACACATAGCTTTGATCCACACAGGTCCTGTGATCCCCAGCATAGCCTTCTTCATAAGCAAAGGGGACCTTGTCCGCTCTTTTTCACTAGTGGAAAAGCTAGTTCGACACAACCCATTCTGCAGTGGTCCAGTCAGAATACTCTTAAGGCCACTAAATAATCAATGACAAATGGTAGTATATAATAAAATTACTAATGTTGGTGGGTTGTTATTTGTTGTCGACTTTCTTCTTCTAGCTCTGGTTGTCCTGTCTCTTATTTGCCCACAGCTATAAATGATCTTCTCCCTGACACAGATGTATATTTTAATTTTCCAGGCATGTTGAATTGTAGTGTCAAGACAAGGAATTCCTGAGTCCACGCCTCAAATTAATTCAAAACTCACCAAGGGCATCATGGCACTCTGCTTTGGATGATCACAGGAGAAGACAGAAAGGGGGGGGGGGGAGGGAAGAAGTGGTATTTCTGTGGGTTGGGGGGGGGGAGGGCAAAGAATGGCAAAAGGCTACTATAGCTTGGGTTTGTTACCAGCCTCCTAAGGACTACTCAAGAGAGCCAGTGTGGAATAGTGGTTAAGAGCAGCAAACTCTCATCTAGAGAACCAGGTTTGATTCTCCAGTCCTTCACATGAAGCCTTCTGGGTGACCTTGGGCCAGTCACAGTTGTCTCTGGACTCTTTCAGCCCCACCTGCCTCATGAGGTGCCTATTGTGGGGAGAGGAAGGGAAGAAGAAGAAGAGATTAGATTTATACCCCGCCTTTCACTCACTTGGAGTCTCAGAGCGGCTTACAAACTCCTTTCCCTTCCCCTCCCCGCAACAGACACCCTGTGAGACACCCTGTGAGGTAGGTTGCCTTCCTCTGCTCTTTCTCCTTGGCCCATTGAAGCTTCTGGATTGTCTCCCAGGTCAGCCCCGTGGACAGGGTGTTCCAGCAGTCTAGCAAAGAGCTTCCCAAGGAACACCTGGTGCCTTTTCCCAGGAACGGCTGCCTGTGAGAGAGCTTTTTCCCAAGCTGTCCTTGAGAGAACAGCTGGTTCAGAGCTATGGCTTGCCCAAGGTCATCCAGCCAGGTGCAAGTGGAGGAGTGGGGAATCAAACCCGGTTCTCCCAGATTAGAGTCCGCACACTTAACCACTACACCAGACTGGCTCCCCACACCAAACTGGCTCCCAAACTGGAAGGAGATTGTAAGGTGCTCCTTAAGGTAGAGAAAAGTGGCATATAAAAACTACTCTTCTCTCTTCTTTCCGGCAATATCCCTGGAAAGATATCATTGTACCATGAGATTATAGACAATTCTGCTCAAGAAGCCCTCCACTGGCAAGAGTGGGATTAAATTTATGTAATAACCTGAAGGGAAGGCAGCCCCGTCTTGTCAGATTTCGGTAGCTAAGCTGGGTCAGTATTTGGAAGGAAGACCACCAAGGAAGGCCGTGCAGAGGAAGGCAATGGCAAGCCACCCCTGCTTCTCACTTGCCTTGAAAGCTCTTTGCCGGGGATGTCATAAGTCAGCCACAACTTGACGGCACAATAACCTGAAAACCTTCAAGCTCCCTCATTCTCCAGTATTTAGTATACTGCTTTACAATTTCTGATCTCTTGATTCAGAAGGCTGGCCTTGCTCGATTCTCGCCCTGCTAGAGACCGAGTAGAACAATTAACCATGAAAGCCTGCAAGGTTCGTTTCAAGCTGCCTTTTCCTTCAAATCACTGGGCAGCAGAGCGAATGTGGTGGAATTCCACAGGCACCTGAAAGGAGAATAATGAGCTTCAAGAAATATTAAATGAAAAGGCCCATAGCATCAAAAGATGGCCTTTGTACCCAGGCTTGACTCTGCACTACTGAGGCCACGTTCACTGCATAATTGAGTGATGCTTAGCCTGTGGCTTCAAAGCCTCTCGGAGCTCTTTCAAGCTCCTTGCGGAAGTCTGGTGAACTCATTGGGTCTGACCAGAGCAAGCCGACAGGTGATCACTGCATGATAAGGGGGATGCAGCTTGCAAGTCGCTTTGCTGGCCCCGACAACCTATTTCAGCGAGGGGACGGGAGAGATTTTGCCACCGCAAAGTAAAATGTCAAACGTTTATTTTGATTCTCTTATTTAGAATCATAGAATCATAGAGTTGTTGTTGTTAATAATTAATTAATTACACTTCTGGATTGCACAGTCCCTGAGTACACAAGGGTCTGGGTGATTTACAACAGGTTAAAAACAGTACAAATGTTCAGATTAAAATCAACGGTCATTATCCATGATTTAATAGTCTCCAGATGGTGTCCTTAATTTTAGTCAAGAACCTACTCTGGGCTGTTCTTCTATCTCATGGGCAGGTTAAGGAGGAGGCTGAAGTAGGCAGAATGGGAGAAAAGAGGGTGCCAGCTATGATGGAAAGAAGAAGAAGAAGAAGAAGAGAAGAAGAGATTGGATTTATACCCCGCCCTCCACTCCCCAAGGGAGTCTCAGAGCAGCTTACAAACTCCTTTCCCTTCCCCCTCCCCACAACAGACACCCTGTGAGGTAGGTGGGGCTGAGAGAGCTCTTTCCCAAGCTGTCCTTGAGGGAACAGCTGGTACAGAGCTATGGCTTGCCCAAGGTCATCCAGCCAGGTGCAAGTGGAGGAGTGGGGAATCAAACCCGGTTCTCCCAGATTAGAGTCCGCGCACTTAAGCTGTTGCTGTCCTCAACCAAAGGCCTGGCAGGACATCTCTGCCTTCCTAGGCCCTATGGAATTGCATTAGGTCTCACAGGGCCCTGATGGAAGTTGGCAGAGAGTTCCACCAGGTTCATTTCCACCAGGTCAAGGACCGCCAGATAGCTTTAGGGCAGGGCCGGTTCTTTCCTAAGGCAGGGTTAGGCAATTGCCTAGAGGCACTATCATTTGAAAATGCCCCGCTGGCCTGCCGCCCTTCCCCGCCTTCTCCCCACCCTTCCCTTGCCAGAAGAAGTGGCAGCAGCGTCCTCCTCCTCCGGACCCAGTGGTGGGTAGAGCAGCACCTCGCCACTGCAGCCCGCATCTTGGTTCCCACCAGCGGGGTCAGGCAGCAGGAGGTGGTTGGTGCAGCACTGGCACCTCTGCAGTGTGGGGGATGGACTTGGCTGGGTGCAGTGGAGATCAGCAATGAAGTGCCCGTCTGCCTCTCTTCACCCGCCTGAGTCAGCAATGCTGAGGTGCATGAGTGTGAGGCTTCTGTGCTAACAGCAAAAAGATCAGACCTTTGTTGATGAAGCAAAGTTCTTTATTATTCTTAATACTGCTTAACAGGTTCTCGAATGTTTGTTAGAGATACCAGGTAGAAAACAGTCAGAGTTAATATACCCTCCCCATCGTTTGAACCCCAACATTAAACCAATCAGAACTTAGGATGAAAAACGCGGGAACAGGGATCGGGCCATTTGGATTCCCACAGGAAGGTGAGGTGAGAAAGTTGTAAAAATTCCCTTCTTGATCTGGGTGACCCAGATGTGTGAAACTCGTGGATAACAACCGGACTGGATGGCAATAACAGACCTTCAAGGTTTTCACAATAAGATAAGACATTCACTGGCCCGGAAAAAGGGAGGAGGGATGCATGGGAGGAAAGGCCATTTGTTCTTGGTGACGTGGAGGAATGCAGGGTCGCCATTCTCCCGCCGAAGACAGTAACATTGTCCAGGACTTTCGAAAGCAATGTACTTCAAGGTGACAAGGAGGGGAAGGGGGAGTAGACAGAGAGGGAGACAGGCTGCAATTCATCAGATCAGAGCAAACGAAAGCAAACACAATGAAGCTTTTGTCAGGCCACCTGACAATGAGTCCGCCATGGGAGCCAAGGGCAAGGCTGCTACCATAAAGAAAGCCCGGGACCTAACTGTGACCATACAGACAATCTTAAGAGAGGGCACCACAAGGAGAAGCCGTCCGGGGAATGTAGATTTTAATTAATTAATTCAATTTATAGCCTGCCATTCCTGCAAGCAGGCTCAGGGAGGATCACAACAATAAATCCTGATACAATTTAAAGATGGTTCAATAAACAGATATCAAACATTAAATGAGTACAATAAAAACAGTTAAAGTGGGCAGTGCAGCAAATTTCAATTTCAGTTCCTACAGCCAGGAATGAATGAGCCGAAGCTCAGCCTTAAGGTCTCATTAACGGTAGCCTACTGCAACCGCAACAAGGGGGGGGCAGCTGGTAGATGCCCACTGCCTCAACTAAGGGCCTGGTGGAACACCTCCCTTTTGCAGGCCCTAAGAAACTGCAACTGGTACCAAAGGGAACGGATCTCAGTCGGTAGCATGTTCCATCAGCCGGGACCAGGGCCAAAAAAGGCTAGGTAGGGTTCTCATTCCCCCAACGGGGGTGGGGGTTTACCCCATTTTGTGGCCCCCAATCCACCAAATCTGATCTGGCCAGCAGGGGAAACCCACCCCCAAAGATGCACCAGTGTGCTTGGAGGTGACATCATTGTGTTAGGCACATTGCAGGGGGGATGCTCAATCATTTAAGGAAAAACCATTGAGTTTTTCCTTAAATGATAGAGCGTCCCCTGCAATGTGCCCTGCACGATCACATCACTTATTGTGATTCGAAGAAGTCCAGGAAAGGACCCTCCCCCCCCCCCCACCGGCAGCCAGGTAGGGCCTGAAAACCCTAAGGCTAGGCGAACATATTTTGGGCCGGGGATAATCAGCAGATGGTTATCCATAGAGTGCAGGGCTCTCCGGGTCATAGGCATAGACTACGGGGGGGGGGGGCTCGAGGGCTTGAGCTCCCCCGAAATTTCCCGGGGGGGACTGAGCTCCCCCCTGGGAAAACGTAGCGCCTGCCGCCGCGCCTCCCGGGGCCCTTCTCTCCCCCCCCTTCCATCCTTCCCTCTCCCTCCCTCTTTTCCCAGCGAAGGGAGAGGGAAGGAGTGTGGGGGGAGAGAGAGAGGCCCCGGCAGAAGCGGTTGGCGGGCCTCGGAAGGGCCCGGGGAAGCGTGGAGGTTTCCTGGCGGGGGGGGGACATCACCCCAGCGCGTGTGAAGCACGTGCGCTAAAGAGCCCCCCCCCCCTGGATTTTACAGAAGTCTACACCCCTGCTCCGGGTTACATATGGGAAGAGGTGGTTACTTAGATATTTGGTGTACAGGAGTCTAATGAGATATGAGTTCCAATAATATGAGGGCCATCTTACTTCAAAGGTAGTCTTGGTAAACACATCCAAAATCTGTATTTATCCCTTTGAAAAATATGCTCTGATGGTTGGATGTAGACAACTATATAATGTACAACAGGACAGTTCTACATATAGCCAAGGAACCATCTTCAGGGGGAGGGAGACAACTGAACCAAGTGGTTGAGTCGGCGATGGCTGACTTGAAGCGTGGGTTGTGGTGAAGCTGTGACGAGTGCAACATTGCAACTGACAGGTCTCAGTGCCAAAGTATGGGACTCTCCAGTAGCATTGGGAACATGACGAAAGCCATTTGAGTTTGAGACTTTTTACCCATGAAGCTGCTTTATACTGAATTTGACCGTCAGTCTTTCAGTGTCAGTATTGCCTACTCCAGGGGTGGGCAAATTGCGGCCCAGGGGCCACATGCGGCCCGCCACAGAGTTTTTTGCAGTCCGCCAAGACAGTTGGCCACTGTCAGCACGTGAGGAGCTGCAACGTGAACTTATCGACATGCAGTCAGATCACACTGTGAAAGAAATGTTTAATGCTGTGACATTAGTTGACTTTTACAAATCTTTGTCTGCTGAAAAGTTTCCATGTATGAAGAAATTTGCTGGGAAAATGTTCTCTATATTTGGGTCTACATATATTTGTGAGCAAAGTTTTTCTTGCATGAAGATCAACAAGAGTAAATATAGACATTAAGAGACATTTGACAGACATTAACTTGCAGGCTGGGATGAGAATCTCAACAAGCAATCTCACTCCTGATTTCAAAAAAATTGTTGGAAAGTGTGATAGGGTACATTTGTCTCATTAAACTGATTCTGAAATTAAATGTGCTTGCAGCTATAGATGATATGAAATTAGCACAATAAATAAATTGAATAAAATGACCACTATTTTATTTAATGTATATTTATTGATTTTTATGACACAATTTATACCTTTTCTGAAATGCAAAGTTAACTAATGAATGCAATCATTTTAAAAGGTGCGGCCCTCCGTTAACCTCCACTCCCACAAAGCGGCCCCCGAGCCAAAACAATTGCCCACCCCTGGCCTACTCAGACTGGCAGCAGTTCTCTGGAGCACCAGGTGTAGCACTTTTTGACCAGAAACTCAGAACAAACCCAAGGATGAAGACACCGGACATTAGGAACAGGAAAAGCTGTTTATTGACGTCAGTCTCGGCTTGCAAGAATTTGCAAAGAAAAAGGCCGAGCCCCGTTTTCATTTGGGCTGTTGCTTATGTACCAGTGGGCAGGGAGTTTCAGAAGAGGTGTCAGAGCGGTGTCATTTGTGTACATACAGTGTCAATTTTGTAAGCAAGGCATTCTATTACAATCCCGCCCATCGTCAAGTTAGTAGGAATGTCTTTCTCTAGCAGCGTTGCTAAATATTAGGATTCCCACAGTCTTTGGGCTAAGCTAGCTGGAGATAAAGTCATGCACAGAAGATACACTTGCAAGCAGAACAATAGGTGTGTTTGTGTGTCTTTGCGCCTTTGCGCATGCGTCTCATGTAACACAAGAGAATCTTTTTGCTTAGCCTTGCGGTTCTCAGCTTGCTAACTAAACATCATTAGTGCAGGAATATGGCCTTTTGAAATTCTGTTCCTTCACAGGCAGACATCTTTCCCATCATCTACTACCTGTAGATGCTGCTGACTGAACCTGGGACCTTTAGCATGCCAAGCAGAGGCCCTGTCACTGAGCCACAGCCCCTCCCTCTGATATAATGACCTGATTTGATGATATTTAATTTAATTTATTTTATTTTGGGGATTTCTATCCCGCTCTCCCCGCAAGCGGGCTCAGGGCAGCTCACAAGGGCCCACGGCCAATCAAACATTAAAACCTATAAAATCATTAAAACGTACAATATACGTACAATACAATTCAATTAAATACCATTAAAACATATAAAAGCTTCCATAATATCATTTCTGATGGCGGCTTAATAGCAGGCATAGCTCCCCCCCACCACCACCGTGCAGGACCGTGCAGGACCAGGGTCATCATAGGTGTCAAAATGATGGATGGTATCATCGGTGGCGGCTCCTATTCGAAAGCCTGGTGGAAGAGCTCCGTCTTGCAGGCCCTGCGGAACTGCATCAGATCCCGCAGGGCCCTGATCTCCTCTGGGAGCTCGTTCCACCAGATAGGAGCCGCCACCGAAAACGCCCTGGTCCTTGTCCTGGCTAGCTTGGCGTCCCTGGGGCCAGGGACACATAGCCGATGTTCAGACCCCGACCGTAGTGCTCTCTGGGGTATGTACGGAGAGAGGCGGTCCCTAAGGTATGTTGGACCCTGGCTATATAGGGCTTTATAGGTAAGGAGATATAATGACCAATAGCAGTGCACCATTTTTTTCACTCTCTTAAGGTCAAAGGAAGCTTTCAGTGTGTTTCAGCTTTGGGTTTTTTTGCTTGTTTGTTTTTGCTGATATCAAGACATATTCAGGCAGAACTTTGGTATACTGAGTAGCAATCCTATTCTGATCAAAGGTTTAACCTATCAGCTATCCCACAATCAATTTAACTAGAAAAAAAAAATAAACACATCTAGTGTCCCTTTCTCATCATCCAGGTCACAACATTCACTTAAGGAAAATCATGTTAAGGACTGATAACTGTATGTTGCTGCCATTCATGCTTCTGAACTTCCTACTTACCTGGAGATGTTGGATATTGTAACACTGGGAGGGAAAGGGTTAAGCGAATTCTCTCTCACTCAGGTACACTTGGCAGTTGGCCCCAACCTCTCATTGGTTAGATTCTGAGCCTCTCTGGCCATTGCTTGCCTTCTGTTTCATCTTATACTAGGAGTAAGGCCCATTGTGGGAAGAAATACAAAGGGCTCTAGAAGGAAGCTCCAGACGAGTGTCCCAGCTGTGGCTGGTGGGGCGGCAGAGGGATGGGCAGAGGCAAGCCACGTTTATTTCTTTCTGCTTAGTTATAAGGCAGGGCTGTCTCAAGTCCTTTTGCTGCCCCAAGTGAGTAGTATGGGAGGACCACCTCATGGTAACAGGTATGGTTCCCTCCACCCCTGACTTATGCTGATTTGGGTTCCAAGGGTCTGGAAAGCTGTTCCATAGCCAGTTACAGGGTTGCCAACTCTGGGTTGGGAGATACCTGTAGATTTGAGGGGTAGAGCCTGGGCATGGTGGGGTTTGAGGTGTGGTGGGACTTCAGCAGGTTATAATGCCATACAGTCCATTGCCCAAAGCAGCCATTGTCTCCAGGAGAACTGATCTTGGTCATCTGGAGATCAGTTGAAATATCTGGGAAATTTTCTGTAGGGGAAATGATGAGCGGTGGCTGTGGAACACAGTGATTGGCAACTCCAGTGACCGTTGAAGGGAAGATTGGGAGATGTATTTTACCTCAGAACACACTCAATTACACCCAATAGCAACATCAAACTGTTTAGAAAATTAGAGGCAAAGGCCAATTAGGCCACATATGCAACCAACCTCTTTGTTCCAACTGGTTTGGGGGGGGGGGGGGCGGGGTTAGGAAGAGGAACAGCAAACTGTTTAGAATGTTGGAGGTGGGACTCAGGCAACCTAGCCAGTGGATAGGGACAGCTTCTGAGTGACACATCATGGAGCCAACTGATTTAGGAGCTTGTGGAATATTCAGAAAGGGCCACCCCCAACTCATTTATATATGAGGAAAGATAAAATCTCTCTTCTTCTCTCTCTTACCTGGGCTTGAAGCTGTAGCAAGTTAATCTTTTTTTTTTTTTAAGTTAATCTGATCACAATAAGTTAAATGTACTTACATGAGTATGTAATGTAAGATGTGCTTGTATTTTGTAAATAAAATTTCTTTCTCTTGTTACCATTGGAATCAGATCGACTTTGTGATTTGTTTGAACTGCATTTTCCCTTTAACTGGGACACGTGGAGGGTTGGGGATGCTGCATAAAGTTTCTGTGCTTCCTAAGCACATGATTATTTATTTTTTTTACATTTAACCCAATAGAAGATACATGACATCATGAGCTATATGTCAATGGCTAAACAATGGAAACATACTGTTACTGGGGCAACAAAAGCATCTGATGCCCCAAAAATAGCTCACATCTTTATTTATTCAGAGGGTTGTAGCATGTTTTTAAGCACAAAACCAAGCAAAATGCCTATACCTTATTCCAGGTAAGGCAATGACAAACCACCTCTGTTTGTCTGTCCTTGAAAATCCTTTGCTGGGCTTGCCATAAGTTGGCTGCAACTTGACAGCACTTTGCACACACTCAACATTCCAGGGGTGCCAGAGGCCTACTCATGCCACAATCCTGACCCTATACAAGTCATTCATACAAATGGTAGGCAAATATAGTGCCTTTTCATGCAACTGATATCATAACCAGTATGCCTTATATGAATGCTATAAACCTCAAAGCAGGCAGGTGATCTCAAAGTCACATTGCATTGTTCCCAAACTCTGTCCTTCTCCGGGCAATATCCCCCAAATCTCTCAATATTAGCTGAATCCAGGCCCATAGCCACGGTGGTGCAAAAATGGGCAGTGCCCCATCTATCATTTGCCACGCCCCCTCCAATCAGCATTACAGGCTAGTGTGAAATCTGTCACACGTCTTTCAGGTACAAATTTTCTTTGTAAAAAAGAAAGGTAAGGTAAATAGTGTAAATCCTGTCATAAATCTTCTGTATACAATTGGCTAGAACAGAAATAGCAGTTAGCAGGGCTGAAGAGGTGTTGGGTGGCACTGTTAGAAGCATGGCCGGTGCCAGGCTTTTTTGTGCCCTAGGCAACGCTAAGTACTTGTACGGGCGTAGGGGGGGAGGTAAGGCTGGAAGGGCTTGGATCTGAGAGATCCCAGTCCCTGCCATCTTGTACTGGGCTCCCACAGGCTCGGGGGGGGGGCAAGGCAAGGCTCTCGTGGGCTTGTGCACCTCAGTGCTGCTAACTCGGGTGGGCCCACTGTGCCAGCCAAGTCCACCCCCATGCTGCAGAGGCGCCGAGTCATCCACCTCACACACAACCTGCCTGCCTCCCCTGACAGCGCTGGCGGCAGCAGACCCTTAAGGGCTGGTGTGCTGTGGAGAGGAAGGAAGGTGCCCAGGGCCTTCCTCCCACCCAATCAAGCCCCCCACCCCCCCCACCAGCCAGGCCGCCTGCACCACTTTCACCCACCCCACCCACCAACTTACCCTTCTTGCTGGTGGTGGTGGCAGCTGAAAGAGGAGGCAGCATGTGCTGCTTCCCACTCCTCCAGGCCTGACTGAGGGCTGTTGGGAGCTGGGGGCAGGGCTTGCCCTGGCCAAGCCAACTAAGAAGCCGTTACAGGGTGTTCCTGCTCAAAAATAGCCCTGGGAGGATCCATGTCCAAGTGAGCGAGGAAGGGGATGCTGGCACACCAGCACCTCTCTCCCCTCTGAAGTCTTGCACCAAGCCCGGCCCTGCCCCTCTTTCCACCTCTGGCACGGAAGGTGCTCACCTGGCAAGGGAGGGGTGGGGCAAGGGAGTGTTCAGTGGCAGGCCAGTGGCGGTCCATGGACAGTGGTGCCCATAGGCAGCTGCCTCACTTGCCTATATGGACACACCGGCCCTGGTTAAAAGTCTTGAGTTAGTGATTTATAGAGAACAGAAGTCTGAATTTACAGTTTCAGGTTTCACTAACTGGAAGAAGGCTCTCACACTTCTTTAATTCGGCAAACTATGCAAAACAGTTGCTAGGGAGGGCATTTTTATAAAGCTTATACAGAACAGGACTGTAGTCTATGCCACGATGTATACTGTATATTGTTGATTTGTTGTCTTACAGCATTGTTTTCTCTTTTTTTGTAATTCCATTTTCTGCATTGCTTGACATAGCAAGTCTGATACCTTCATTTGCATTTTTGTCATTTTGTACACCTAGTTCCAGTGCATTGATCTCCTCATGCTGTTTGATTACGATGCTCCATACCCTGTAATCCATGTTGAGTCTCAAGGAGAATATTGGTAAATAACTAATGAAGTATAAATAATAAATAAACAATGATGGGCTGACCACCGCCATACTCATTTGCTCCTCCCAATACATTTTCTGGCTACTGGCCTGACTGAGGTGGTCTTGGGGGGGGGATAGGGAGAGGAAAAACACAGGGGGCTGTAGACACAGCAATCTGCCAAGTTAAAATTGGAACCATTCTATTGCCAGATGGAACGTATGCATCCCTTAGCCTCCCAAGAGGGCACAGTATTTAAAGCTTTCTCCACAACAGACACCCATGCGCTCTGCTACACTCAGCCCTTGGCAGGGCAACGGAGCCCCTTTCATGCCACTGGTTCAGCCTGAACTGAAAAAAGGCTAAAACATAATGCAGAGGAGATGCATGCGGAAGGGTTGCATAATCCAATTTGCCAGTCGTTGTTGTGTTCAAAGTCATTTTTTTTCTCCTGCAGGAAACAAGGGCAGTGGTCACACATGCTAAATAATCTACTTTCAGCACACTTTCCAGCTGGATTTTACTGTGTGAACTGGCAAAATCCAGTTGGAAAGTGGATTGAAAGTGGATTATTTAGTGTGTGTAACCACAGCAAGATGTGGTACCCAGGGGTCATTTCGTAAAAAAAAAGAGGTGCAGGAGCTCATTAGCATAACTCATTTGCATAACTCATTTGCATGTGCCACACCCCCTAACATACTGGAAGTGTGTCAGAAGGCAACACCCACCCCTCAGGCTCCACTCCACAGGTGAGTGAAACTGACCTGCTCTTCCTCCATTCCCTTCCCCATCCAATACTTTGTGCAATAAAAATAAGCGTAAAGAACACACCCTCATTCTCTTCCTGCTCCCTTGAAACCACCAGGTATCAAGTAGACTTGAGATACCCAGGACATGTGCACCACCCATCCCTTCCCCTTCCCCTCCCCACAACAAGACACCCTGTGAGGTAGGTGGGGCTGAGAGAGGTCTTTTGAGAACTGCTCATGAGAGAACAGCTCTGAGAGAACATGTGACTGGCCCAAGGTCACACCAGCAGCTGCATGTGGAGGAGTGGGGAATCAAACCTGGTTCTCCCAGATTAGAGTCCAACTCCTGACCACTACACCAAACTGATGGGGTGGAAGCTGCTGAAGGGTTGGTGAAATTTCTCCAGTACTTATGTGCCATGTGCCCAGATAAAAAATGGGATACTTAGAAAATTTATATGCCACCTTGAGCAAGTCTCTGGAAAAGCAGCACACAGTCATAAAAGGAACAATGATAAAATTATCAATATTAAAACAAAACATTAAAATCAATAAAGACCCTAGCAGGGCTTTCCCCGGGGCGCTGCGCCTCTGCACTGCTCGGGGAAGCCGAGGAGGGGGCGGGGCTTGGTCATGTGCCCGCCCCCTGGGCTCCTCACTCCCGGAGCTGCGCTCCTGTGCGCTCCTTCTCCAATGGACTCCTGGTGGTACCTTTGGTCATGGGAAGAAAAGCTATAAAAGGAACAGAAAGAAAAGACGGAGACAGGTAGGACCTCATTTTCCACTCATGTCTGCAGTCTGTCTCTCGTTCGGGTATTTTAAAGGAGAAAGAGATAACATACTTGACTGCATGATGCCACATGATGCTTCAGCTTCAAATTGCAGGGGTTGTTTAGAAAAAGTACGTTGTAGCATAGCTATAGGGAGGGCTGCGTACTTAGCAGATCAGTGAAACAGCTTCTTTCCTTCATTAATTGCCTCAGAAACTTAGCATGAAGTCAATGCTCCTCAAGCTCAGCATGGGGTGAAAAATCATGCCGGGGCTGCTTTTTCGCTCACAAATCACAAATAATATTTCTGCCATCAGCATTCATGTTACAACCTTAGAACATCCTCAGACTTTAAACA
This sequence comes from Lepidodactylus listeri, assembly GCA_029233225.1. Lineage (NCBI taxonomy): Eukaryota > Metazoa > Chordata > Lepidosauria > Squamata > Gekkonidae > Lepidodactylus > Lepidodactylus listeri. The sequence goes on from JARCFY010000006.1 coordinate 114,166,566, forward strand.
TCTTGAGCATCCTTTTCATGTGAATAGCTGACTGCTTCACAGTGTAATGCCAGGCAGAGTTATTTCTGTCTAAACCCATGAACATCAGTGGGTTTCGACTGGAGTAACTCAGCGGAGGTTCGCCTTGTTGATATCACTCAGTTTTCCCGAACGTTGTCTTCTTGTATAAAGGCATTGTAGTAATAGTTAAAAAAAAAAAAAGATTTGAATGGCAGAACTACATTAAGCTAACAGAGAGCCAGTCTGGTGTAGTGGTTAAGTGCGCGGACTCTAATCTGGGAGAACCGGGTTTGATTCCCCACTCCTCCACTTGCACCTGGCTGGATGACCTTGGGCAAGCCATAGCTCTGGACCAGCTGTTCCCTCAAGGACAGCTTGGGAAAGAGTTCTCTCAGCCCCACCTACATTACAGGGTGTCTGTTGTGGGGAGGGAAGGGGAAAGGAGTTTGTAAGCCGCTCTGAGACTCTTAAGTGAGTGAAGGGCGGGATATAAATCCAATCTCTTCTTCTCTTCTTCTTCTTCTAACTCTTGTCTCATTGGTAAAACATCTAACCCCTTGCAATCCCCAAGGATATTCATGTCCTCCTTTTGAGACCTCGTTGTAGGGTTGGGAAGAGATAATACATAAACCCTTATTTAACAGCAAAAATCACCATTAATGAAAGACTAGCACCTCTCTACTTAGAGACCACCAGGTGGTGGCTGGAGATCTCTTGGGATTACAGTGGATCTCCAGGCCACATAAATCAGTTCCCCTGGAAACAATAGATGCTTTGGAAGATGGACTCGATCACATTATACCCTATTGAAGTCCCTCTCCTCCCCAAATCCCACCTTTCTTGGGCTGTACCCCCAAAATCTCCAGGTATTTCCCAACCCAGAGCTGGCAACCCTATTAATTATTGGTGATTCAAAGAACTACCCAAAGTTGATCGCACAGGCCTACAAGCAATGCTCCTTCTAAACTGTGGAGACTTGTGAGGAAAAATTCTACTTTGTGAAAATTCTACTGGCATTAAAGTTGTGAGTGAGCTATTTGGCTCCTGCATAAATTAGTTTGCTCTGAAGTCCTCCTTCCTGAGCTAAGACAAAAATGTGTGAGCCGGAGGCTAAAAAACTGAGAGCTAGCTCACACTAACTCAGCTTAAAGGGAACACTGCCTACAAGGCCATCCACTTTCTCTCGAGTATTTCTTGGAGGACAGAGCTGAGCTCAAACTCTGTGAAAACCCATGGTTTACTTTCAGTAGGATTAGTTTGTGAAACCGAGATTCAACTCACAATAATTGAGACCCTGGTTTACCTCAACTGTTGCAAGTTTTGTTGCTGAGGTTAAACCGGGATTAAGCCAGGATGCTTTCATTCAGACATTATTTGAAACCATACTTATTGGAGTAGCTGTGGTTAATAAACTTCAGATCATCCCAACAAACTTTAGATAGTGAGTGGCCTGCGTGACGACAGTCACCCCAACTGTAATTCTAATTAAACCATGATTGTCCATGATGAATTAGTGTCGCTTAGAGTCATGACTTGGAGAAGAAGTTGGCCATTTCAGAAGGAAATTTATTTATTTATCAATTTACTTATTTAGAATATTTCTATGCTGTCATTAAAAAATTGAGGAGGAGGAGATTGAATTTATATCCCGCCCTTCAATTGGAGCCTCAGAGTGGCTTACAATTTCCTTCCCTTTCTCTCCCCATAACATATACCTTGTAGGATAGGTGGGGCTGAGAGAGCTCTGAAAAAACTGCCCTTAAGAGAACAGCTCAGAGAACTGTGGCTTGCTTAAGGTCACCCAGGAGCTGCATGTGGAGGAGTGGGGAATCAAACCCAGTTCTCCCAGATTAGAAGAAGAGATTGGATTTATACCCCGCTCGTCACTCGGAGTCCCAGAGTGGCTTACAAACTCCTTTTTCTTCCCTTCCCCACAACAGACACCCTGTGAGGTAGGTGGGGCTGAGAGAGCTCTTTCAAGGACTGCTCTTTACAGAACAGCTCTGAGAGAACTATGGCTTACCCCAGGTCATCCAGCAGCTGCAAGTGGAGGCATGGGGAATCAAACCTGGTTCTCCCAGATTAGAGTCAGTGCACTTAACCACTACACCAAACTGGTTCTCATTAAGATAAAATCCATCATTAAAAGCCTGGGTGTGTTTAGCCTGGCACCTAAAAGAAAAGTGAGGTGCTATCACAGAAAATGTCCTGTCTCTCGTTGCCACCCCCCTCATTGCTGAAGGCAGCCAGATCCTTACTGGCAGGCTGGATAGTGGGTGGAGATGGGCCTTCGTGTACCCTGGCTCCAAACCATTTATTTATTTATTTCTTGGGATTTATATCCCGCCCTCCCCGCCAAATGGCAGGCTCAGAGTGGCTCACAACACAAGTTAACATTACAATGATTTTAAAAGAAACATGCCACATAAAACATTAAAATTACATTCCCCACCTTCTATACAGGATTGGCAGCATTTCAATTTTACCCACAGGTGGGTCCAGACAGCATTCATATGTAATCCCTGTGTGACCACACACAGGCTGGCAGATGGAATTGCCGGCAGAAGGGACTGGCAGATGGAACTGGGCCAGGGCTAAGATGTTTACCCTAGGCGTCCCCTACTTAAAGGCCTGGTGGAAGAGCTCCGCTTTACAGGCCCTGCGGAACTGCATCAAATCCCGCAGGGCCCTGATGTTCTCCGGGAGCTCATTCCACCAGTGCGGGGCCGCCACTGAGAAAGCCCTGGCCCGTGTTGTTGCCAGCCACACCTCCTTCAGTCCTGGTTGGACCAGTCGGTTTTGGGATCCAGACCGTAGTGCTCGCTGGGGAACATATGGAGAGCCTTAAAGGTAAGAATCAGCATATTGAATTGTGCCTGGATTTATTTATTTTGTGGGCTGTTTATTTCACTTGAGGCTTGGTTTGGTTTGTTTGTTTGTTTAAAAAAAAATAGATCATAATTTAGCTGAGCGTTATAAACTCTATTTTAATAATTTGTACATTGCCTCAGGACTTATAGGCAAGGAGGAATTTTAATTTTAGAATTAAAAGAAGAGGAAGATGAAGGCAGTCTTGATTGGTAGGGTTGCCAACCTCCCGATAGGGGTGGGGCTTCTCCTGAAGAGACATCACCCAGAGGTGACATTGTGCCAGACACATTGTGTGGGGGATGCTCTAGTTAACCCAGTTACACGAGTGAGATAATCCAGGGAGGAAGCGAGGCTTTCTGCACCAGAGCAAAATGAAGCGCGGTATCGCAACCAGACAGTCTCCCGAGGCTCCATGCTCAGGCTGTCAGCTGCTGGTCACACAGTGATGGTGAAGCGTCGCAAAGTTCAGCAGTACCATGTTTGTGCACATGCCCCAGGTCTGTGTTTGTGCGCATACCACAGAGGCTTTAAAAAAAAAATCCAGTGTGAGATGGGACACAGACGGGCACTGGATGTGACAGGATACCAGTGCTTTCGTGATCCGATGCCCGCCTGCACCCCGTGGCTTCCGGAAAAGACTGCACTTTTGCTGGTATCTTTTAACTTCGCTTCTTCAGCAGGGTGACATGGGTTGCCAGCGGGTGCGGGACACTTGCCAGATGTTTTCGTGTGATCGTGCCCTTTAAATCCGGCTGGCATTCGTACCTATCGCACGGCTAATGTATTTGGCTAAGAAGCTATACATAAGATGACCATAGAGTTTTTAGCCAAATGCTGCAACATGCCCAGCACAATGACATCACTTCCGGGTGATGTCATCATGATGCATGTGCTTTGTGTGCATTTCAGAAGACCCTGGGACCAAGACAGGAGCCCCCTGCCGGCAGACGGGTCAGACCCAGCAACCCTACTTGATGATGCAGCCGAGGGAAGAAGAAGAAGAGATTGGATTTATATCCCGCCCTTCACTCACTTAAGAGTCTCAGAGCGGCTTACAAACTCCTTTCCCTTCCCCTCCCCACAACAGACACCCTGTGGGGTAGGTGGGGCTGAGAGAACTCTTTCCCAAGCTGTCCTTGAGGGAACAGCTGGTACAGAGCTATGGCTTGCCCAAGGTCATCCAGCCAGGTGCAAGTGGAGGAGTGGGGAATCAAACCCGGTTCTCCCAGTAGCGGCCTTGGGGGAAGGGGTGCCAATGAAGCAGTGCTCAATTCAGCTCAAGATCTTTTGCAATGCTCCAGACAATGTCCAGGCACACATCTCCTATTATTCAAAGCTATGTACACACTAAAAACTATTCACACATAAACACTTTCCATCATCCTTTCTGACTACCAGTTTGTGCATTATTTATGTTGCAGAAAGCAATCAGAGTTTGACAGCTGAGAATTCGACCCTCTTTCCAGGCACGGAGAACGGAAAGGTTCATGTGTTTTAAAAAGAAGGCCAGCCTAGTTGCGCTGCACTTTGCCACTGTCATCTTTCATTTGGAAGAGACACAGCAGGGAAGGCAGGAAGTAGTCCTTCGGGCCTATTTAACTTCCTGTGTATGGAGGCAGTGAGCAAAGAGCAGTCCAGGTTTCAGTTTCACCGCAGGTAGCTCATGATCTTCCATTTCACCAGTGATTTCTGACCTGCGCATCAGCTATGTGTTCTCGCAACGATGACAAATTCAGTGATAGGTAGGGCAAAAAAAATCACCTTTCGAGGAAAAAAAGGTTCATTTTGGGGACACGAGTGTGGCAAATTAATCTAGCAAGGTATTTTGATATACTGGATATATACTGGAGCGAACTGGAGATCACAAACAGACAAAACATTGTGTTTCTTCCAAAAAGAGGGAAGGTATGTCAAGGCTGTTTGGTATGTTGTGGCCTCAGTTTGCCAATAATGCGTTGCCTAGGGGGGGAAAGGACATTTCCCCTTTATAATGCCAAATCTGCAATCCTGCTGTGCCTCTTATGCATTTGTTTTCAAAAATAGCTCTTTATGCTAATGTAGGTAAATGCTTGAATCAACCCAGTATGTGGCATTTATGTGTTCCACTCTGTACCCCCCCCCCAAAAAAAAACCCCATCAAAATATGGTGTCTCATAGGACCTAATTTCAGTATTATGCAGGGAACGGTATGAGAAAACACAAAACAATTTGATTATCTTAGGACATTATTAAACATGACGTTCAATGAATATTCTCTTAACAGTGTACATTTAATGCGCCGTTCCTCAGGATATAATCAAAGTAAAACAAATCAGTTTTGTGTCAGATATGGAAATTTTTGTTGAAATCTCAATAGCATACACACATTTTGCATTACTTATAGGCACAAACATATATAAATATTAGCACTCCTCCAATGGCCCCCTTCCTTCCTTTATTCTTTCTGAATATATTAGTATAATGCAAGTCTGGTGCACATCTGATGTATTGCTGCTATTGTGCTGGGAAGTTTAGAGAATAATATAAACAGAGTAAGAAAATAATACCTCTTTTTTTTTAAAAAAAATTATTTTGAGCAATTTTTCCTTTAACAACAACCAAGTATTACACATGGTGAAAAGAAAAAGACATATACATTCGACTTCCTACATATGATCAAATATGCTCAATTCAAAGAAACATTTTACCATAAGCCTAGTATTCATAGTTCAACAACAATATTCTGAAATTAATAACCTATTGCAACTAACTATATCTATACACTATTGTGTCAATCAAAAATATAACAACTTTTGATAATATTTGTTTTTTTAGGAATAACACCTGAATTAGCCAGGTACACAGTAACAGGAAACCATACAGCTTGAAAATATTTCTGGTAAGTAGTCAAATTTTGACATAAAGAATAAGAAGTTATTTTTCCGTGTACAAAATGATTCCACAGCTTATTTTGCCAGGATTCCAGAGAAGGGGCAGTGACTACCTTCCAATTCTGGGCAATGGTAAGCTTAGCAGTAGTAAGCAATGTGGAAATTAAAGTTATTTGTGACTTTGATCAATTTTGTTTTGGAAACACATCCAACAATACCGTTTCGGGTAACAATGGTAATTGAATAGTTGTTATTTTTCTAATTTGGACCAAAATTTGAGTCCAAAAGGATTGTACCGCTGGACAAAACCACCAGCAGTGAATAAAATCCCCAACTTGGCCGCATTTCTTCCAACAAAGATTATTAGGTGTATGATATATCCTTTGTAGTCTTTTGGGGGTAAGATACCAACGATGCAATATTTTTTTAAAAATTAAACTTTATGCAAAAAACAGTTGAGGTCAAACTTGGTGAAGCCCAAATTTGGTCCCAATGACTTAGGGAAATTCTGCTGTCACCAAAAAAACAAAAAAAACAAACCCTCTTCAAGAGAAGGAGTGGAACGTCTCTGCCCTATACAATTGCATTATTTTTTTTCCCCAAGTTTCTTTGCTTCACCGCTGGTATAATGCTCGTTAATCGGCCACATTAGCTGGAGTAATAAGTCCTTAACTCATAGACCAACAAAGTTTTATTCATGGTATAAGCTTTCTTGTGCATGCACATAAAAGCTTATATCTTGAATAAAACTCTGTTGGTCTTAACGGTGCCTCGGGACTCAAACTTGGATCTTCTGCTTCAGACCGACACCTATTTTCAGACCAACCCACCTATCTTTAACTCATCTGTCTTTAACTCATATTAATACATATTCACACATGACAAATAAGGCAAAAACTAGAGTCTGTTATCTCATTGACAGACTGCCCCTATTCCAATGCATATATGAATGTGTGATATTGCCATATACAGAATCAAATCATTGCTCTTATCACAGTCAGTTCTGATTGGCAGCCGCTCTCCAGGATATCAGGCAGAAATCGCGCCTGCTACTGTTAAAGCTGGAGATGTCAAGGACTGAACCAAGAGCCTTCTGTGGGCGTTCTAATCTATGGCCTTGCTCCTTCCATGTAAGTTTATGTCAAGCTCAGCCAGTGCTACTTTTGATTCCACCTGTTCTGTTCTTTATCACCTTTCCCTCACTTGCCATAAATGCATTCCGGGGGGGGGGGGGAGAGAGCGTGTGTTTTCGGAGTGCATGGGAGTAGACGCCTTGTAACTCTTCTTCAAGTTTGCCCCGAGGATGGTTCCTGTGGGATTCATCCTTGCTGATCTGTGTGCTAGGCTAGGTTAGATAGGGCATCACATATCTTTCATGTTGCCATAGAAACACTAGGGAATAGTTGTGACCTGTGTATGCATGGAATCCATGGGGTGACTGATGTATTGTATCTTCCCACTTTGCCCCTCAGTCCTAATAAAGGATTGGTACCCACAGCATCATATCTCTAATAAAGCACAACACTTTCTAAAGTGCGTGTGGAGAGTGGTTTGACTGGAGAGGGGGGGAGCCTGACAGTTTGCCAGCTTCAGATTGGGAAATATCTGGAGATTGGGGGGGGGAGGAGCCTGGGGAGGTGGGGTTTGGTGAGGGACCTCAGCAGGGTATAATGTGATAGTGTACACCTTCCAAAGCAGGCATTTTATCCAGGGGAACTTATCTCTGTCTACTGGTGATCAGCTGTAATCCCAGGAGGTCTCCAACCATCCAATCATGGCAACCTTGCTTCCATGCCAGCAAGATGGAGATAAGTTTGTATGGGAGACTACCGAGGAATACCAGGGTTACTATTCAGAGCCAGGCACTGGCAAACCACCTTGCCTTGAAAACCCTATGGGGTTACCATAACTTGGCTGTGACTTGACAGAACTTTCCATCACCAATATCTATCCCTCTCTCTGTACCTTCCAGCCTTTTATAAAGAAAATCCATGTCTTTCCCCCACATCTTTTCTTTTCAAACCTAAACGCCCTAAATGTGTGTTCATTTATCATGAGGAAGGTGTTGGCTACTCTTTTCTATCTTATTTGCCCACAGTGGGATGTCACACTTTTTGAGAACTAAACACAATACTCTGAATGAGGCCACTGCAGTTCTGTGTTTTTAAAATTCTTTTCTTAAGCAATTCCCCGTACTGGATTTGCTTATTTCACTGCTGCACACTGGACTGACATTTTCAGTGTGCTGTTTACCATGACCCCAAGATCTCTGACCTGGGTAGTCTCTGCTAGTTCCTTCTTTGCATTTACGATGTCGCCATCAGCAATTCCTTTTTCCTGACCCCAATTATGAGTTCTTCATTTGCCTCAGCTCCACAAAGCTAGCCATCACATAGCTAAATGTCATCTTTTGAAACTTTTTGTCTTGTCCTTTATTATGGAGAAATATGGTAGTTACCGGTCCATTTCTTTGTCTCACTGGGGCACTCTTGACCCATGTTGGTTTTGGTTTTGCTTTGGCTACCATGGAACCTGTTCTTTAACAAAGATGGGAAATTATGATATTAATAAGCAATTGGCATAACTATAGGATCAGACCTGTGTATACCAGAGTTAGAATTCCCAAGAACCCAGGAACAGAAACAGAGATTGGTGGCTAAAATAATGATTTATTTACTGAAGGATTCTTAAACATACAAACACAAAATTGAGCATTCATACACACAATACAGAACTAAGAAAGCAGAGATGATTGATAGGGAATAGAGGTGGTCAGTTATGGGGTGATACTACCTGTCCAGATGTGCGGAGATCCATGAAGAAAGGATTATGGCCTAAACCCAAAGGGTTTAGGGGTCAACTGCCAGTTGGCATCAGGGCAAGAAGCACACAGTCTGGAGGCTCACAGATATAGACATAGAAAAACAATGCAGCCGGTGGAAGGTCTTGGGGACTGGTCTGAGGTGAGAACAATAGATTACCTGGACCAATGATGAGTCCCAGAGGTACATGGCATCAGGATGGGCAAGGCCTAGATGTGACCAATGAAACCTCAGAGGGGGCAGAGTCAGGCTTTAACAATAGAAGTCAGGTGTTGGGATGACAGTACTGGGGCTAGCTGAATGGATTTTATGACCACTGATGGTTCTGCCAAGGCAGTTGAATAGGTTCCCAGATACAGACAAAAGAGGGAGATGGGTCCCTGATTAGCGTCAGGAAGGATCGTTAATAATTTGAATGTTTAATTGGTTTATCTTGGTATCCTGAGGGGTGGGGCAAGGAGAGACAAGGAACATAGACATGAGATGACACAAAAGGGGCTGGGTGAGGTTCTGGAGACAGGGCTATTCGCCAGGTGGCCTCTGAATAGCTTTTAGAAATGTAGATACTTCACCTGGTGGAACCCATTGTTATTCTACAAGCATCACCTCTTCTGGATGGAAGGGGAAGACTGGAGGTTTGCTGAGAGCTGTCTTGGTTTGTCACCTGAATATGAAATCCCTGTTTCCAGAGCTATGGCTTGTTTTCTATGTTTTCAGGTCTTCTTTGGCCTGAGTTTAGTGGGTTTCTGGTTCAGGTTAGAAAGTGGGGTGCCCCTGTTTTGAGCTACCCAAGAGTAAAGGCAATGCCTCTAGCAACAAACCATTGCTCTGAATGGAGCTGTGGCTTCATTTTGTAACAAAGACTTGCTGACCTAAGTTCAGTCTCTGACATAGGGCTGCCAAGTCCCCCGGAAGAGCGGGGGAAACACCGATTTTGAAAGCTTTCCCCTGCTTTTCCAAGATTGGCCACCGGGGGGACAAAATGGCTGCCAGCAGGGGAACCTCGGAGCCTGCCCTGGCCAGCCTCTTGAACTTCTTAAAAGGGAAATTTCCCCTTTAAGAGCTGAGCCAGCTAGAGAGCCCCGCCCAGAGATTAAGGAGGGACTAAGCTCTTTCTACTGCATGCAAGGTTGCTGCTAAGTAAACTGCTCCGGTAAGCTGGGGTCTGCGAGCTCTTTTCCTTCTCTGTCTCTCCCCCTCCCCCTCTTTCTTTTTGCTGTCTGTCTGTCCACTGTGGTTTTGTCAAAGGAATAAACTGTCACTTCCAAAGAGGTAAACATCACAAGGAGAGGTTGCCTGTAGAAGGTCTGGGAGTGGGATTGTTTAAAATGTCTTGTCGTGGCTGCTTGGGTCCCCCCAATCCTCATTTCCCTTCTGCAAATAAAAGTTGGGATTCCTCATTTTTATGCCAGTTTTCTGTTTCTTTCAACCGTGTCCCCCCCTCCAGCAGTAAAAATCTGCATTTTTAAAAGCATTTGTACATCAAGTAACCGGTATTTTAAATTAGGGATGGATCCAACTAGCTTTTCTGCTGGCGAAAAGGGGAGGACAAAGGTCCTCTTTAGCCACCAAAAAGCCTATGCTGGGGGGGGGGGGAGAAGTTATGGGACTTACATGGACAACAGCTGGGTGAAACAAGGGCCAGAAATAAAACCTGGGAATTGGGCAAGAGTAAGTGAAAAAGCTGTCTGTCTGTCTCTCTCTCTCTCTCTGTCCCCATCCAGCAGAGGTCTATCAGTGGCTATTATGAGCCACAAGGTCTAAATGGAACCCTTTGTCTGGGGCAGTGAGGCTCTGAATTCTTGGTGCTTGGGGGGGCAACAGTGGGAGGGCTTCTGGAGTTCTGGCCCCGCTGCTGGACCTCCTGAGGGCACCTGGTATTTTTGGCCACTGTTGTGACACAGAGTGTTGTACTGGATGGGCTGTACTGGATGGGCCGATCCACTGTGGCTTCTCTCCTGTTCTTATGATATGAAAATCATATTTAGCACTTGTGTAGCACTTAGGGCTTCATATTCTGCCGAGATGAGGAAGGATTCAGTAGGGCCGTTGCTCAGTGATAGAGCATCTGCTTGACATGCAGGAGGTATCAGCCTCTTCAGCTAAAAAAGGATCAGGTAATAGGTGACATTAAAGATCTCAGCCTGAGACCCTGGAGAGCCACTACCAGTCTGAGTAGTCAATACTGACCTTGATGGACCAATGGCCTGATTCAGTATTAGGAAACTTCATGAGTTCATGTGTCAGCATGTGGAAGCAACATCACAGGATGTGACATCACAAAATGATGTCACTTCCTTTCTCCTGGCTCCACCCCCAAAGTCTCCTGGCTCCACCCCTAAAGTCCTCAGATATTTCCCAAGTTGGACTTGGCAGCCCTACTCTGACATCACCAGTCAGTTCTTCTGTATCTCTTCTATACTACATCCAGCTTTCCCGTTTTACCAGCTAATTTGGGGGGGAGCGGTCTCTCATCTGTTCTATCTGCCCCCCCCCAATACATCCTCCTTCCAATCAACCACACTTTTAAAAAATTATTTATTGACATGACCCTAACTTTATAGATATCTGCACAATATTAATGGTTTCTTGTGCATGATTTTGTATTCACCTGTAGACAGTTCTTTCGTTTTTTCCCCCTAATATCAATACAGAACTGGCAAATTCCCATTATAGCAGCTATTTTCAAAACAGAAGTGATTGCCAGGATATATGAAAAGTCATTCTTAAGAACTGTTGGCTTACCAAAGAATACTGGCAACAACGACAGAGCTGAGCAGCAGCAGAGTCGATCGGGTTTATTATGTGGGTGAACAAGATCTTACTGTCCAATGGGAGACAATGCAGATCACAGTCCTATGGAGAATTAGGTCTTGTTTAAACCCATTAGCTTAACTGCGCCTAACTCTGCGCTGGACTGTGGTATTGTTACTCCTAGGGCCAAACCAGATGATAGCCAGAAGATCTGTGACTGTCTCTGGTGCAAGTGTGGTTTTTATTTTTATCCCCCCCCCCCTGTAATTTAGCAGCTGTGGAAGGCCCCAGTTCAGATGGGTCTGTGATGTGGGAGGAAGGGGGTCCTAATTCTACAACTCTGTGCCATTTCCCCGCCTCCTCCCCCACTTATATATTTTTTCCCCATCGGAGGAAACATTTGGGTTGCCTTTCTAACAACTGTAAGGCAAGGAGCCACTGTGGGAACCGTACAAGGTCGAGGAACGGGCAAAGAGAAAATGACTGAAGCCCCACCCCTGGGTGGGACCAGGGCCTGCAACAAATCAAGATGCAGCTCTTTCCACAGACCCACTCTGATAACACAGTCACCAGACCTAACGACATCAGCTGTACCATCTCAGGTTTATTCACTTGTTCATCTTCCATCCATGCCATCAATACATCAGCAATGCCCTTCCACTCTCTCCATGGGACAAACAGGTCAGTCCCTGTGCAAAAGAATAAACAGACATAAAATCGACTTTAAAAACCACAACCCTCAAAAAACAGTGGGAGAACATTTTTAATCTCCCATTCCTGACCTATGAGTGGCAGTCCTCAAACAGAGACGCTTCAAGGGGGAGATTACAATGTGAGATTGCGGAATATGAGTTTGTTCACAAATCCAGAACAATGGACCACCCCCAGGCTAAATAGGGACATACGACTGAAATCTCACAGGACATGGAATCATAGAGTTGGAAGGGACCTCCAGGGTCATCTAGTCCATGCTGATTTCCTGCTCCTAAGCATTTCTCCTCTGCTTTAATGAAGCTAATTACATTTTGCATTGTACCTCTGCACCCTGACTCCTTTCTTTGCAAGACCCCTCCCACCTTCAGACTGGGATATAAGGACCCATGAACCTCCATTCCTACATATATCCGACAAAAGGGATCTCTGACTCTCAAAAGCTCATACGTTACAAATTCAGGGTCAGCCTTAGCTAGTATTTGGAAGGGCGACCTCCAAGGAATACTAGGGCTGTGACGCAGAGGCAGGCAATGGCGAACCACCAATGAAACATCTCTTGACTTAAAACTCAAGCCTAGCTCACCACCTAGTGGTGCATAATGCTAAAAGAGCTAGAACTTCTGGCTGCCAGACAACATTAGGATCTTCTAGCTATTCTACGCTCAACGCCATACAATAATTATTAATTATCACTCCATAAAATCTTGTTGGTCTCTAAGGTGCTACTGGACCAAAATCCAACTTCTGCTGCAGACCAATGCAGCTGACCTCTGAAACCATGGTGGTGAAGGCTGTGATGAAGAGGAAATAAAGGATTGATACCAGCCAGCATCTTACTGAAGGTTTTGTTGTTTCATGTAACGCACACAGCTCTGCTATTAGCATCCTCTATGACTTGCCATTTCCCGGCCCCTACAAAAATCGGTTACAAAGTGCACCCCGTTGTGTGCTTTCCTTGATGCTCCTAGGTTTTGTTTTTTTGAAATGCATGTTGATACAAACTGTTTTTTTTTCTTAATTTGGAAAAAAGGGAGCAGGGGAGAATACACCAGTTGATACCCTTTATGTGCATATCTTGGATCCCATAATAGGCACCACAGAGAGTGAATAAAGACAGTGCTATGCAAATTTACTAAATTACCAGTAAAGCGGAAGGTACATCAAAGAAGGCTTCGGTCCCAGCATTATTGAACTTTCAAAGGCGTTGCTGTTTCAAGCAATGGCGATAATTTTAGAATATTAAAACGAAATCTCATCTCATTGTCAGAATGGCTTGAGATCACCAGTGATAAGCCGTGTCAGCATCTTCACGCAGCAAAGACGTCAAGGAGGCATTAAAATATTTATCAAAATCGCAGAGCAAAACAAATGAAATGAAGGGCTGGATTTATATTCTCTATTCAAGTTTGTTTGTGCCATTGTATCGAGAAGATATCAAAGACTCAAAAGCAAAAAAAGAAAACCATTAGAATGCTTATTGAATTTCATAGTGAAATAAATGAGAAAAATGTGAGATGTTCATTTTCTGTCTTCGGTACAATATAATTTCTGCAGTGTATTTTCATGTTATTATACCAGCCTTATTATTACGGCCAAATTGTCCCCAGTCAAGACAACAAGACTGAAACTCAGTGATGGCAATTCTCATAACACACCACCTCAGTACACTCAATTTAATTCCCTGATTGACCAAGCATTCCATTCCAAGTATTTCTAAGGCTCTGATTTTTTTTAAAAAAAATATGTACAGCTATCCAGCAGTCCACACAGTGAGTGCTAGTGTTGGGGAAATTTTCCCAGTACTAGTGCATATACTCAACCCAGGTTGAGAAGCACTTCCATGTAGAAGCCACAAGTTAAAACAACAACAACAACTTTAAAAGGCAGAACAAAAAAAGTGATCTACACAAAAATAACTAAAGAAAACAATGGTGGCACAATCACCTGTGCATGAGATTGTACTAAGAATGACATGTAAAACAGTGGTGTAAACAACACCATGAATACTGTACCGTCATACTAGTGTTAGGCCGCGGTCACACGGCCCCTTTAAATCCAGGAGGGCTCCCGGATTTAAAGGGGCCGCATTTTTCTGCCGCGGGTTGGGATGTCTATACATCCCAACCCCTGCGGCAGCGTTGGCGGCCCCGCTGGTGTTGAAAGCGGCGGTCGCGGCCACTTAAGAGGCAGCCGCAGCAGGAACGACGGCTGTGGCGGCAGCGGCGGAAGTGTCGGCCATGGCCATGGTGGAAATGATGGTGGTGGCCGCGGCGGCGGCTGCCGTTGAAGAGGCGGCAGCTGCGGCGAGAACGGCAGCCGCAGCGGAGGCAGCCCCAGCAGTGGGAGAGGCGGCGGTGGCAGCCAAGGACCGCCAGCTGCCTGGGTGAGTTGGGGTTTCCCCCCCCCTTTTACACTTGGGTGCATGAGTGGCCATGCGCCCAAGTGTAAAAAGGGAAAAAAATGGCGGGGGGAGGCCATCTGGACAGCCCTACTCTCACAATGCTTGCGAGAGAGGGCTGTCCAGATAACCTCCAATGCGGGTTCCTCCCGCGACTCCTGGGAAAACACTAGTTTTTCCCGGGGTCGGTAAAAGCGGGAGCAACTCGCATTGGAGCCCGCTTTGCTGTGGGATTTACTGTGGGCCTATGTAGATGGCCCCTTTAAATGCGGGAGGAAGCAGCCCTTCCTCCCGCATTAAGGGGCCGTGTGACCGCGGCCTTAGTCTGGATTTGCAAAAATATAATCAACGGAGAAATGCACATAAATACCAGCTGAGACAATTGACACTGAACTAATTCATAACACAAAGGGACTAAAATGCATTCCAGTAGAATTTAATGTAATGAAATAGCGCATGAAGTTTATGGAAGGCCATAAAACATGGCCTGCAAATCTACCTCTTTTGCAAAACAGGATGATCCCATGTGAAAGAACTGGGCTGACTTGTCAACTCTTCAGTCAGTTGGATGCCTATCTATATTCCCATTTTGACCACATAGTCTTAATCATGGTGAACACCTTTCAAAGCACTTCCCTCCCCCAGGTTTAATACTCATGCAGTGGGTAAGCCACACATTCTTTAGGTCTGGTATAAAAACTAGGGGTTGGAGCTAGACTAATGTTTTCCACAGGTGTAAGGACTTCCATCTTACACATTGCAAAATGGCCACCATTAGCAGCACTTCTGAAGATAAAGCCAAGCTCTTCTGCATTCTCATTTTTGCTGGTTTTGTGTCCCTATTGCTTCAGGGTTGCTGTTTTTTTTTTTCTTTTCCACATGTGATTTGCTCCCTCTAGTGATCAATTCAATATTGCGTCTTTATATGTCTGGCATATCTGCCTGCAGATTTAAAAGTACAGAAGGTAGGCTGAACATACAGTGATATAATATTGAATAAGCCAGTAGAGGGAGCAAAACGCATGTGGAAAAGAAAAAGAGCAACAACAATAAAGCAGTAAGGACACACAAGTGAGGAAAAGGAGACTGCAAGAATGTGGAAGAGCCACAGGTTGATACACTGCTGACCAGCTGTTCTTTCTCCAATAAGGGTGGAGTTTAGCCCTCCCCTTCCCAGCAAACAACTTATCAGAAAGATTTTCACCTCTGTTGTGGGGGAATGCAGAAAAGAAAAAGTGGTTCGGATTATCAGAGCTCTGTTGATGGAGTCTCTTGTGATATCGTGCAAGCAGGAACATTCCCAAAACTCCCAGAAAAAGTTTCCTGAAGCTAGAAGAATGTAGGAGACACTTTGAATGTCACATTGAGTCAGGACAGGTACCTATCAACACCTAGCTATTGTGTAACTTCACTGTATTTTGTTTTCAGCACTCCCTCCCACAGGATGCTAATTAGAGTAATCTCAGAACCAAAATGACACCTCTCCTTCCCACATGAGATAATGGTTTATTTAGACACTTTCTTCTCTTATACCTATCATTGACATAGACATAAATGTAGGGATGGTGCCTCCCCACCTCCTCTCTCTTCCGCGCCAGTTCAATCCTACTTTCCTTCTGCCATCCCACCTTTTCCCCCCTCTGAAATGTGCCGAATCCAAACTGAATTTCTCACACAAGTGGCAGACTTTTTTTTTTGCTCAGCTTCTCTTGTGTTATAGATTTTAAAGCCTTTCATATCTCTAAAAGCTTGCGTTTTTTTTTTTTAAATACAAACACCGATAATAAATAGCATACAAACACATGAACACATGTACCAAATCAGACCACTGGTCTATCAAGCTCCGTACTGTCCACTCTGACAGGCAGTGGCCTTCCGAGGTCTCAGGTGGACGTCTTCAACACCATCTACTACCTGATCCTTTAAATGGAGAGGCTGGAAATAGAAACTGGGACCTTCTCCATGCAAAGCAGATGTTCTACCACTGAGCCACAGCTGCTTCCCTTAGTTATGATCTCACATCTGTCTTTGAAAAAGCTGACAAACTATGCTTTTCTAGGGAAAAGTCCACTTGGGAAAAATATTTGTTCCCTCAGTGGCACAGTAATAATCTCTCCATTCCTAAGAACATCTGTCTTTTGTTACAGGGTCATTATGTATTCCTTATGTAACTCTGTGGGCTTGGCCCTGTTGGATTTTGTCAGGGAAAAGAGTGGGTTTTTTTTCTCCTGGGAGCAAGCTTTGGGAGCTTGCTGAGGCAGAGAAGGGGGGGGTAGGATTTTTAAGTGAAAACGGAGAAGAACAGTGCTTGTGAAGAAAGGAGATGTAGCATTCACATAGGGAATGGCGTTGTGCAGTGACCAGCAGAGAGAGCTATAGCCTCCTCAGACCTAGGTTTCTTCTACTCAGAGGTTTTTTCCTGTATGGAACACGGTAAGACCCTTGATTTAAAGGGAACATCAACATAGCATCATCCTCAAAACATATTTTTTTCTCTAGTTTAAAGGGCGAAATGTGGCAGGTGAAACATCCCTGTGGACACTCCACCCATGGCCACCACAGGGAGAGGGGATGGAGCTAAGCTTTGCTTTCAAAATGGTGTGCACCACTTCTATGTGCCATTTCCCCCACTTCTGAGGCCTTGAAATGGCTTCCCCTCCCCCATTTCCTCACCAATATAGTGTAGTTCAACAGGGAATGAGAAAGTGAGAGAGAAGGGGAGGGCTCCAGGCCATGTGCCATCCCAGTGCAATGGCCATCACATCCATGCTTCAGCATAGACACAACAGGAGAAGGGGGGGGAGCTGGAGTGGGGAAAGCAGCAACAGCAAGTGGCATGGGAATGGGCTAGTGTGGATGATGTTCCTTTCTGCTCCCACGCTCTGACACCATTGCAGAAAACCAACCAACCAGGTGGAAAGACAAAGGGCTTTTCGGCATTCTCGTTTTCCCATTAGTTTGTGTGTTCCCATTACTTTGTCCCCCCCCCCCCCCCGTTCTGCACATGTATTTCTTCTTCTAGTGGTTGATTCAATATTGCATAGCTTTATGCCCAGCATAAAAGCCTGCAGTTTAAATCCGCAAAGAGATACGCTGGACATAACCCAATGTAATATCGAACAGATCACTAGAGGGAGCACTAGAGGAATCTCTCTCTCTGTCTTATTTTTTATTCTGAACCATTCTTTGTTCAATAGTTTTATTTTGAACCATTCATTGTTTTATTTTGAACCATTCTTTGTTCAATAAATATGGTTTGTAATATAAATATCCTTTGCAAAGCGGTAAAAGTTTAGTACAGGATCCATCAGTTTGTTTGTTTGTTTGTTTTTTTAAAAAATGTTTCCCTGCCTACTGGAAATCTTATCCCTCCTCAGTTTGGTAAGGAGAAAGCCAGTGGTCTGGAAACATTACTTATTTTCTCATTTCTGGGCCTTTTTTCTTTTATTAAGGGAGGCCCTATACCTTAGTGATAGATTACCATGATAGATTTTTTTTCTGCATGCAGAAAGTCTTGGGTTGCTAGCCTACAGGTGGTGATATGCTACGACAACTGATCTCCAGATGACCAAGATCAATTGTTCTGGAGAAAATGGCTGCTTTGGATGGTGGACGCCATGGTATTATTCCTTGCTGAAGTCCCTCCCATCCCCAAATCCTGCCCTCTCCAGGTTCCACCCCCCAAATCTCCAGGTATTTCCCCTCCCAGAGCTGGCAACCCTAGAAGGTCTCGAGCCCAATCCCTGGAATCACCAAGAAAAAAGGATCAGGTATTAGATGATGTGGAAGACCTCTACCTGAGACCATGGGCAGCTGCACCTAGTCAATGAAGAAACAGTGACCTTGGTAGATCAATGATCTATCTCAGTCGAAACATAGCTCAAAGTGTCTACAATATTTTCCCTCAACTTCAATACTATTTAATATTATACAGTCTTTAGTTTTGTTTTGTTTTTAAAAAAATCATGTCTCTGCGTGCATATATATAGAGTGAAATAATATAAACTATATGCGTTAGTGTGCATACAGACTCATCGAGACAGAACACGCAAGCAAGGAAGGAACAGTTGTTAGATGTCAAGAAATAGGGGAGCTCTATAAGAAAGAATCATTAGCATCCTAACACAGAAAATTATGACAAATTTGCGTCTTAAGTGTATACACGTATACATCAATTTGTATTTGGAGCTGCAATCTGTGCACAATTATGAGCATTTAGGAGCAATTTATTTCAAAGAGATAATTGCAGCCTAATACCTCAGTTTTAAAAACATTTATCTTGAAGTAGGCTTTTTTATTTCAATGGAAGTCACTTCTATATACGGACCGATTCAGTTGTTACCAGACCTGTGTAGGGGCTACTTCTCTATGGTCTGGTCCCATTGTGCTGAGATGACATAAAGAGAGGAACCACATGGGCCATGCAAAGAGTGATCATATAATCACAGAGTTGGGAAGAGCCATACAGGCCATCTAGTCCAATCTTCTGCTCCATGCAGGGTCAGCACTGATGTTCTGTCCTATCTCAGAGTTGCCACTCCTTGTTAGATCGGACATAGCAGTTGCTGTGCTGGATCAGACTAAGGTCCATCTTGTTCACTTGTCTGTTTCCAGCAGTGCCACAACTCAGAAATGACTCTTGATTGGCAAAATTCGACTCTACCAGAGTGATGTGGGACCAGACAAAGGGAAAGTTGCTTTCACATCACTCTATGAAGATACAAATCAGATCCCAGTAAATTAAAAAAAAATGTACAGTTCATCATTCCGTTATGTAGTCTCTATCTATACTCTCTGAGGTTATGTTATAACTCCTCTTCATTAATAGCTCGCAGACAGAGATATAGACCAGAAACTGTCATCTGATGGAAAGTTGTGCAGGAGCCACCCAAGCTTGTAGCCTTGGGCTCATGAATACATAAAATACTTTTGTGAATAATAATCAGGTTACCTTAATTTCTACAGTGAGATAGTATCAGCTTTTTTCATCATACAAAAGGAACTTTGACAAGGATCTTTCCCAGCTTCGTTGTCTGCGACAACAAAACATCCAATACAAGACAACAGTGCCACAGTAACATCCTTAGCAATCAATCACTCAATCAGAGTCCACCATTATATCTTGCACTTTTATCTACCTACAGAAGTCTGTTGGGGCCGGAGCGAGGCGGAGCGAGGCGGAGCCCTACTGGCCAGCTCAGGACTAAACCAGTAGGGCAGCCACGGGCTGAATCAGATTCTCTAATCTGATTCAGCTTGCCGCCGAATTGCTGCTGAAATTCAGCTGCAACTTTAAAAGCCACTGGAGGGGAGGGGGTTTGAGGGAGAGGTTCCAAATTTGCAGGGTAGTTGCTGGAGCCTCTCCTCAAAATGACCACCAAGTTTCAAGAAGATTGGACCAGGGGGTCCAATTCTACAGGCCCCCAAACAGGTTGCCCCCATTCCCTCCATTGTTCTCTATGGGAGGAAAAAAGTTAACATTTTTTCCCTCCATAGAGAACAATGGAGGGGATGGGACAATCTGTTTGGGGGCCCATCGAATTGGACCCCGTGGTCCAATCTTCTTGAAACTTGGTGGGTATTTCGAGGAGAGGCCCCAGCAGCTACCCTGCAAGTTTGGAGCCTTTCCCTCAAACCCCCTTTCCTCCAGCCCCTCATATACCCTATGAGTTTTTGCCATTGATTTCAATGGCCCATAGGATATAATGGGGCTGAAACTGACATTCCCTTTCTGACACACTTCCGGTGATGTCAGGGGACGTGGCATATGCTAATGAGTTATGCTAATGAGGTCCTGCACCTCTTTTTCTATGAAAGGACCTCTGTCTACCTATAAAAAGGACAGGGCTCTTCTTTCATTTGAGGTGCTGGCAGCTTCCATGCAAACGAATGAATATGGTTACCTTAGGCCACGATCAGATGGGTCTTTAGATCCAACCCAGGCATGAGTGCCCAGCAGATTTAAAGGGAACGTCCAGACAGCAACATCTGGGAAAGGTGCCGCTTCTGTGATCAGCCCGCTGAGCCCCACCAGGGAGCTGTACTTTAAAGTTACCAGTGAAAGTCTGGGCTAATGCTTGCTGAGGGGCCAAAGGCAGACTTTCCCCTGTCTGAATGTTCCAGTGCGCAATCAGCTTGTTGGAATGGTCTGACTCCAGACCATCCCAAACGGCTGCCATTTAAAAAAAATTCTTAGCGATATGCACATAAATGCATACATGTGCGAAGGTTGCAAATCTCCGCTCAAACGTTTCAGACTATTTCATGTTTCTGAATGGCCCGTGAAATTTATGAACTTTGTTAATTGAAATGGTACCTAGAGGAAGGTACCGCTAGTGGTGCTTTTACCATTTAATCCCGTGCATGCACGGAAAAAACAAGTACACGGTGAGGCGCATATGTGCATGTGCAAACAGATTTTTTTTAAAAAAAAAAAAACCCGACCACATGGCTCTTTCAGCTGGATGCCATCTAGACAATCCACCATGGAGTCCGCATGCAGTAAGGCAATTCATGGGGGAGCTGTCTGGTCATGCAACACTGGATAAAAAAGTTCGGGATCAAATTAGAGCCGGGCCAATGGCAGGATTAGCTGCCCGTCTGAACGCACCTTTAGCATCACAAAGCTATAAAAGAATCAAGCTGAAGTGATTTGGCAGAATAAATATTTTTAAAATACCAACAAATGAAATGAAACACCCCCCCCCCAAAAAAAACCCATGCATAGTGGCTAAGAAGTAAGGTGATTCAGGAAGAAGGGGTTTTAGCAGGACAGGCTTGGGGAGATTATTAATTTTCAAGACAGGAAGGAGCGCAGAGGCACCGGCCTTTAACATTCAATGTCTTGTTTGGACTGCATCAGCCGCTGATGAAATGCCATCCCTCTAGGGTTGCCAACCTCCAGGTAGCACACGGAGATCTCCCACTACTACCCTTGATCTCCGGATGACCAAGATCAGATCCCCCAGAGAAAATGGCAGCTTCAAAAGATGGACTCTGTGGCCTTGTACCCTGCTGGGGTCCCTCCCCTCCCCAAACGCCACCTCCCCAAGCTCCACTGCAAAATCCTCAAGCATTTCACAACCCAGAGCTGGCAGCCCCAAATAGCCAAGGATTCTCTTTCCACCAAAGGTACAATTCTGCTGATCAGACACACTTTTGCAGAGTTGTTGGCATTATGGGAAATGCATGCCAGGTTACTGTTGATCACAAATGCCTCGAGGAATTCTGTTTCCTGGCCACAATGGCAATACAGCAATAGTGACAAGAGCCTTTGTGATCTACGATAACCTGGGATACACTTCGCTGAAATTAGCAGGACCGGGGGGGGGGGGGGGGCCCTCCGGGAACATTCAAAAGCAAATAAAGCTGGCAGCAGAGCCATGGAAAAACAAAATGGTTTACCAAGATACACAGAGCACCACCAGAAGAGTATACACTAATTGTCTGTACTGTACTAGTTGCAGGGGTCATTTCGTAGAAAAAAAGGTGCAGGAGCTCATTAGCATAACTCATTTGCATAACTCATTGGCATATGCCACACCCCCTAACATGCCGGAAGTGTGTCAGAAGGCAACACCCACCCCTCAGGCTCCACTCCACAGGTGAGTGAAACTGACCTGCTCTTCCTCCCTTCCCTTCCCCATCTAATACTTTGTGCAATAAAAATAAGCGTAAAGAACACACCCTCATTCTCTTCCTGCTCCCTTGAAACCACCAGGTTTCAAGTAGACTTGAGATACCCAGGACATGTGCACCACCCATCCCTTCCCCTTCCCTTCCCCTCCCCACAACAAGACACCCTGTGAGGTAGGTGGGGCTGAGAGAGGTCTTTTGAGAACTGCTCATGAGAGAACAGCTCTGAGAGAACTTGTGACTGGCCCAAGGTCACACCAGCAGCTGCATGTGGAGGAGTGGGGAATCAAACCCGGTTCTCCCAGATTAGAGTCCAACTCCTGACCACTACACCAAACTGATGGGGTGGAAGCTGCTGAAGGGTTGGTGAAATTTCTCCAGTACTCATGTGCCATGTGCCCAGATAAAAAATGGTATACTTAAAAAAATTTATATGCCACCTTGAACAAGTCTCTGGAAAAGCAGCACACAGTCATAAAAGGAACAAGGATAAAATTATCAATATTAAAACAAAACATTAAAAACAATAAAGACCCTAGCAGGGCTTTTCCCGGGGCACTGCGCCTCTGCACTGCTCGGGGAAGCCGAGGAGGGGGTGGGGCTTGGTCATGTGCCTGCCCCCTGGGCTCCTCACTCCCGGAGCTGCGCTCCTGTGCGCTCCCGCTCCAACGGACCCCTGTCTAGTTGTCTGTACTGGGTCACATTATTTAGTATGAATAATGCCTTGAATCTCCATGAGAGAAAGAGAGTGAAAATATTTGAAATCATGTATGCAAAGACAGGAAGACACAAACTAGAAGGAAAGCAGGAAGAGCTCTTTTAATTCAGATTAATATGTTGCAAATCAAAAGAGGGTTAATCGGAAGCCAAATGTTAGCCAGCAGCTCATAGTTGTGAATTGTTTACAGTGGGGGGGGGGGGGGGGACGACTGTTATTTTCCTTTTATTTATAGTTGCTAGCGGCAGATTTCTAAAGATGCCTCAAGGGATTATGGGGTTTATTTGCCCCTGTGCTCACAACACAGCTGACTGCCGACAGGAGATGGAACACTTCCATGTCTGGGTTGTTACTGCACATGCATTGTTCTCTGTAGACAGAGGCCATTTTCCATGGACATGGTTCCCTGAGGTCCTATCTGTCTTTCGCTGGTGCATCGACTCTTCTGGAAGACAACGTACCAGGAGAAATAAATCTCCATTCTGTTGCAATAAGGCAATTCCTGTGTTGCTCAAAAAGCCATTTATTTTTTTTTACACAAATGCCTGACTGGTGACCAGCTTCGGTTTCGTTATTGCAAATTATAAATGCGGATCTTGGGAAATTAAATTTGCCAGCAGGAGAATGGAACCTTAGGAGATGTAGTGATTAGGGCTGCCAAGTCAGCCCGGGGGGCGGGGGATCCCCCGCTACAGGGGTTCCCGATCTGCCGGCCAGCATCCGTGCACTTAACGACTACATCAAACTGGCTTTTAGAGAGGGAAATCCTGTCGTATAAGCTAGGACTGAAGGTACCATACCAAAATCATGAGAATTCTCAGTGGACAGATCAGTTTTGTATGAAATGTTCAAGAAAGGCAACAGCAATTGTCCGAAGCCCAGCTACAGAGATACCAGAATTAGACAGAAGCCAAGAAGGCGTCATGGTCTCTTCTTGATGATTTGGTTAGCAAAGAGGAATTCAAAATTTAAAGATCAGGGATAAAATCAGGGTGATTTGGGGGTCCTCGCCAAAAGTTGGAAGACAGGATATCAGAATTTGTGGGTTTGATTTCTACTGTTAACCATTTGTGTATTCAGAACTCCAGCAAAAAAGGTAAGACAGGGATTTTCCCATGGTCGCCCGTTTAGGTCTTGTGCAAAGCATCTCTATCGCTTTAGGCTAGCAGTAATTATGCAGACTATTAAACAAAGCTTTACTGATCTTATATAAGGAAATACATAAATTAATTCAATGCAAGAAAAAAAATAGAAGGTCCTGCCAACGTGGGCACCATCTCCCTTCCATCAGCTCTTCCCAGCTATCATTTTCTCCATTGTGCCAGGGAGCTGCTGCTTCTTCTTCTTCTTCTTTTAAAAAAAATGGCCATTGTCATTGTGCTAGTTTGGTGTAGTGGTTAAGTGCGCGGACTCTAATCTGGGAGAACCGGGTTTGATTCCCCACTCCTCCACTTGCACCTGGCTGGATGACCTTGGGCAAGCCATAGCTCTGAACCAGCTGTTCCCTCAAGGACAGCTTGGGAAAGAGCTCTCTCAGCCCCACCTACCTCACAGGGTGTCTGTTGTGGGGAGGGGAAGGGAAAGGAGTTTGTAAGCCGCTCTGAGACTCCCTTGGGGAGTGGAGGGCGGGGTATAAATCAAATATCTTCTTCTTCTTCTTCTTCTTCTTCTGCTATCCCACAGTAACACCATAGCAATCAGTTGCCATGATCTATTATTTCCTTTGACTTCCCAGCTTCTTTTTTTGAAGTAAATTTCTAGCTCTTTTCATTGCTGAGATATTTAAGGAAAGGTGCAGACAGTTGTGTTTTTTTTCTCGTTCAGATTGCTTGCAGAGAACCTTGGAGCAACCTTGGAGAATCGTTGTTGTGTGAATGCAGCCTAGAACTTTAGAAGACTGAGTTTGCTTGTTTGCTTGTGGGTTTTTTTGGGGGGGGGGGCGGTCTTGCTAATGCTGGCAGTTTGGAAATTTCAGTTCTCACTCCTGGACCCAGAAACACCACCCCCTGGTGGATCCATACTTGTTGGCGTGACGATAATAAATCCTCTAGCATCCCTGTCCCTTTCTTGTAGCTCAGAAACGTGTTAGGATTTTCCAGACTTGATTTCTGTAACCTTTCCCCACACTTAGTGATTTTTTTTTTAAAAGTCGACAGGTCTCTCTGACACAGTTGCAGCAAGCACATGGGATTCCCGCTTGGTGCCGTCAGAGCTATGTTCCAGAAAAAAGAGTAGCTAGGGCACTTATGGCATTTCCTGTCATTGATGTTTGCTTTCTGCTCCATTTAACACAGGTCCTCATTTTTTTCACATTTACAATTGCTAGTCCTCCTTGCAAATATTCAGTAAATGGCTATCCTCTTGTTTTAACCGCTTCAAGTACTCATGCAAAACAAAAATCTGAGCCGCTACAGTTCTTCCGGAGTTAACTTGTCGTGCCTCATCCCAAGGAACACCAACACACCTTACAGTAGGGCAGTTTTCAAAATACTTAATCCCCAAACATATATGTAGGGTTGCCAACCTCCAGGTGGCGGCTGGAGATCTCCTGGAATTACAACTGATCTCCTAGTGATAGAGATCAGTACACCTGGAGACAATGGCTGATTTGGAAGGTGGACTCTATGGCAGTATACCCCACTGAAGTGTCGGAAAAGGCAAAGAAGAGAAGACGCCGCCGAAAGGGGCAGCAAGCAGACAATCAGATAGGACAGTGTGATCAGAACCAATGCTCCCTCTAAGCTGTCGAGTCCTGTGAGCAAAAGTTCTACTTTGTGAGCTACTGGCATTAAAGTTGTGAGCGAGCCATTTGGCTGCTGCATAAATTAGTTTGCTCTGGAGCCATCCTTCCTGAGCGAAGACAAAAATCTGTGAGCCGGAGGCTAAAAAACTGTGAGTGAGCTCACACTAACTCAGCTTAGAGGGAACACTGATCAGAACCTTCTCTCTCCTGCTAAGTGTCACTCCTTGTCTGTCTCCAGATTGCTACCCTTGGGGCAATTTTCCCTTTCTTCTTGGAAGTGCCACACTCAGCCTCCTCACTCTCTGCTAGAGATGCAGTTAGAAGCCTATCTCTGTCTCTCCTCTTTCCTATCAAGTATGTTAGTTTCTAAATAAACCTTTGTCTACTCTTTAATCAGATTGTGTGCCATGGCTGTGTTAATTACTCTGCCGACAGGAAGCCCCTCCCCACTCCAAACCCCACCCTTCTCAGGCTCCACCCCCCAAATCCCCATGTATTTCCCAACCCAGAGCTAATAACCCTAGTCAAATGGTATTTTACCAGTGGGACCAAGTGCCACACACTTTGCCTCAACTCCATCGTCAGTGGAGTGTTATATTTTAGAATGACCAATGAGTTTAATTAAGCCGTGGTTTATTGGTAGACCCCTTGTGTTTCCAAGGCAAAATGTGAAAAGTGCCCCTGCATTTCTTCCTTATATGGCTCCTAAAGTGGTTCCTGGACAAAAACAACATGTTCTCGCCCAAACTGCAGACCCAGTCTCCACCAACGTTATCTGGGGGTTCCATTCTGAAGGACCAGTGTGGATAGTGGACATGGGCCAACAGCTCATAACCTCTTTCTGTCCCTGAACCCAATCACTTGCGCAGGCCTGGATAGCAAACTGAGTTCATGAGGTTGGAACAAGAAGAATGATGAGAAGACTGACGTGAGAGTTATACACAGGCATCACCGTGCGTACGGAGTAGACTTTTTTGGCTGTGTAATGATAAAAGGCTGAAAAATGGGCCCTGTGTGAGCTTCTTGCAATGCTGATTTCTTGTGGGATTTTTGAGAGGAACGATTACTCAATGAGGAAAACTCATCTTCCAAAGATCTCCCACCGTGTTTAAACAAAACC
This sequence comes from Lepidodactylus listeri, assembly GCA_029233225.1. Taxonomy (NCBI): domain Eukaryota; kingdom Metazoa; phylum Chordata; class Lepidosauria; order Squamata; family Gekkonidae; genus Lepidodactylus; species Lepidodactylus listeri. Next base: position 114,193,211 of record JARCFY010000006.1, read on the forward strand.
ATTATTCCTCGCCCTTATAGGGAACAGCTGACAAAATATAAGTCTCTCAAGTGCTGGCAAGTGAATTGCCAGTAGGACAGAAAAAGGATATGCACAGTTTGTTCTGTGAAGACGAATAAATTTGGGGATGAGATGGATGGAAATGACTTCAGGGGGACTGGGGTCAACTAGACAGCTCTGGAAGCTCAAGGGCAGACACGATAACGATGCCCAGCATCTGTATTTTTGTTCCAAAATCTGGTATTCAGAGATGCACTTCCCCTGGAAGTTCTAGTTAGCTATCACGGGTATGATTTTGAAAGATCTGTCTTCCATAAATCTCCCTCACCATACCTTCCATTAGTGAACGGTGTGTGTTCATCACATAGTGTGAGAACATGTCCCTTCCAGGATGAATGCTTTCTGATGTGAACCATAATTTTTTTTCTGTTCATCTCTAAACATGGCATGAGGGTTTGGGGTGGCAGGAACAGGCACTAAAATGTTTTTGGCGGGAAGCCTCCACATGGCTCTGTGCCACTGTCCTTGCAATGGTAGTGCATATTGATTTGGGGATTAACTGAGGACAGCCTGACCACACCAGACTTCCCCATCGCAACACCTAGCACATCATACAACACCAAGCATATAAAACCATGGAATCCACCTTCCAAAGCAACCATCTTCTCCAGGGGAACTGACCTCTGTAACTTGGAGATGGGTTGTAATTCCAGGAGACCTCTACCCACCACCTGCAGACTGGCAACTCTATGGTTGGATCGACTGAATCAGACCAATGAGGTCCATCTAGTCCAGCGCCCTGTCTCACACAGTGGCCAACCAGTTCCACTGGAGGGCCGACAACAGGGCATAGCAGTTGAAGCTTTCCCTTGATGTTGCCTCCTGGCTCTGGGATTCAGAGACTTAGTGCCTCTGAATGTGGAGGTTCCCCTCAGTCACCATGGCTAGTAGCCAGTGAATGACTGATCCTCCATTAATCTCTCTAATCCCTTTTTCAAGCTGCTTATTCCTGTAGTCGTTACTATATCCTCTGGCAGCGAATTCCACATTTTGATCACTCTCTGTGTAAAGTATTATTTCCTTTTGTCTGCCCTGAACCTGCTGCCTATCGGTTTCATTGGGTGCCCTTGAGGTCTAGTCTTTTGGGAGAGGGAGAAAAAGTCCTCTTGGTCAACTCTCTCCACCCCAGGCATACTTTGATAAACCTTTATCATGTCCCCCCCCCCTCACTCCTCTCTTTTCTAAACTGAACAGTCCCAGACCCTTCAGCCTTTCCTCAGAGGGAAGGTGCTCCAACCCCCTCATCATCTTGGTTGCCCTCCTCGGTACTTTTCCCAGCTCTGCAATGTCCTTTTGGAGATACGGTGACCAGAACTGTATGCAGTTTTCCAAATGAGGCCACACCATAGATCTATGTTGTTGTTGTTCAGTCACACAGTGAAGTCCGACTTTTTGCGACCCCACGAGCCGTATTATGCCAGTCCTCCATCGTCCTCCGGAGTCCATCGTCCTCCGGAGTTTGCTCAACTTCATGTTCGTTGCATCACCATAGATCTATACAAGGACATTACAATAATGAGACAGGCAGGCAGGCAGGCAGACACACACACATACACAGGTGAGCAGTGCACCCCTGCACCAAGGAGTTACTGTGGGGGCCTGTGGCTGCTTCAGGTTTTTATACATACAACTGGGGAGTGTGTGTGACCGCTCAGCTCCACCCTGGGGATGAAGATAGGTGATGGTGGCCAGAAAGAAGGAAGGGGGGGGGGGGGAATACCAGCCTTCAGTGTTTTGGAATGAATTAGTGTTGACATTGGCCCAGACACCTTGGGCAAACTCCCAGCCCAGTTTCCATTCGAGAGTAGGGAAGTCCTGGAGCGTTATGGTGCCACAACCAGCAGTGATGTCATGACAAGGCACAATGTCATTTTACTCCCCCCCCTTTGGTTTTCCAAAAGGAGGCCATGGCAGCCCTAGAATGAACAGAGGGCGAGGCACTCAGCTCTCCAACAGACATGTCGGCCTGCCATCCTGAAGGCTATTAATAATTTGGATGTTTTCACTTGTACAAAAGCAGGCTTTCAGCATAAGGAGGACTGCTGAAGTGCAAGAAACATCCCAGCAGAAGAGATTTCTAGCTCGTAGCTGTGGCTTCTGTCTTAATTGCAACTTGGTCTTCTTAAAGAACCCCGACTTCTTCTCTTCCACTTCCCAGCTGAGTGTTTAGTGGGTCATTCAAAGGAAAGCAACATGCCCCCCCCCAGTTTGTGTATCCAGCTTCCCTGCAATCTGGCCCAGATCCTGTAGCCCTCTACCTCCCCCCCCCACTTCATTCTCCTACACGGACTCTAATCTGGGAGAACCGGGTTTGATTCCCCACTCCTCCACTTGCAGTTGCTGGATGACCTTGCACAAGTCATAGTTCTGGCACAGCTGTTCTCTCAAGGACAGTTCTGTCAGAGCTCTCTCAGCCCCACCTACCTCACAGGGTGTCTGTTGTGGGGCACCTTTAAGACCAGCAAAATTTTATTCAAGTTGTAAGCTTTTGCGTGCATGTGCACTTCTTAAGGTACATTGAAATAGAAGTTACTGAAGAAATGTGCGTGCACACGAAAGCTTATACCTTGAGTAAAACTTTGTTGATGTTAAAGGTGCCGCTAGAGTCAAACTTCTTTCTACCAAAAATCCGTCAGCAACCAGCTGCTAAAACAGATTATAAAGACTATTTGAAAGGGGCCTTGGAATAGTCAGCCAGCAGTATTAAGCTTGGTTATCTCTCCCCATCCATAAGTCTTTTGAGGTGCTTACTGATCCAAACTAGTTGATTAAATACCAAATCTGCAGTAATCTGGTCTAATTTAGCTAAGGACTCCGGCCTAAACTTCAAGAGCCCCTCTCCAAAACAAAGGCCAAATGAAGCAGGTGAAAAAGAGAACCTCTTTCAGAGAATCTGAGAAGATACCAACAAATTCCTCTTTGACCCTGAAGCAAATTAATCCCACACAGCCATGAAGGGAGGGGATGCACAATCTGCTCTGGAAACTGCTGTGTGCAGGAGCCTCAATGCTCTCAAGACCCTTTCATCTTGGCTTGGGTTGCCAGCCTCCAGGCGGGGCCTGGGGATCTCCCGCTTTTACAACTGATCCCCAGCTGACAGAGATCAGCTCCCCTGGAGAAAATGGCTGCTTTGAAGGGTGGACTCTGTGCCATTGTACCATGTATTGTCCAAAACAATGGGTACAATATGGGGGTGACTTCTCATGTTTGAATTTTGACAGTGGCTGTGACTGACAGATCTCATTCAGCCAGAAGCCTGTTGTTCTCCCACCACCACCACCTTTTGTGGCAATGTTAAGGAAAGAAACCATGTGTCATAAAAAGGACAAATACATATTTCACCTGTGACAAAAACTATAGGAGCCTATGTGAATCAAAGTGATGAAAACAAAGGTGATTCACGATTCCATCCATTGGATTGCTATCTGTGTGTAAGGCATGTGAATCTACTGGAAGACGGCCTGTATTGGAAGCTCAGTCATTCAATGTCAAAAGTGAAGGTTAGGTTCCCCCCCCCTCAAAAAAACCCCCAAAACACCTGTGTCTTACAAGCAGTGTTTTATTTTTCTCACAGGAATGAAATGACAGCCATTCACTTAAGCTTTTTAGAGCAGCAATCTGTCTTCTTATTTTTCTGTTCGAAGGACCATCTACAATTGTGTAGAATAGCTAATAGTTTCTAGTATGAGAGAGATCTGTATACTCTGGGACATCGTTGGAGGAGGGTCTCAGTCTGGCGCCTGGCCATGATGACCCTAAGGTGTAAGAGACAGGTTTGTAACCCATCAACTGGATTTTCAATCACAATCTCTTGTTTACTTGGTCCAATAGAACTGAATGGGAGCCACTAAGGCTAAGGCAGAGATGCCAGCCTCCAGGACCTGGGGACCCCCCAGAATTGAAGCTCTTCTGCAGGCTACAGAGAACAGTTTCCCTGGAGAACATAGATGCTTTGGAGGGTGGACTAAAGCTCCTGTCCTGTCCAGGCTCCACCCCCAAATCTACAGGAGTTTCCCAACCTGGAAACCAACTTCAGTGGTTTTCTGGAATCAACAGCCAGTTACTTTCTACCTTTACCGCCTGTTTGTACGTTTACCACTAAGCTAATTCAGTAGCCCTCAGCTCTGACCAAATTGTTATTTGGTTTAGCCTTGAGAAGAGGGTATACTTACCATATACAACAAGGCTGGAAAGCTCCTACCCCCCCACCCCCCACCCCGAGAGCCAGCATGATGTAGTGGTTAAGCATGGCAGACTCTAGAGAACTGAGTTTGATTCCCGACTCCTCCTCCACATAATGGGTGATTTTGGACCAGTAACAGCTCAGAACTCTCTCAGCCCTCAACACTCTAACAAAGTGCCTGTTGTGGCAAGAGGAAAGGAAAGGCCATTGTAAGCTGCTTTGAGACTCCTTAAGGTAGAAAAAAGGTGGAGTATAAAAAACAACTCTTCTTCTTCTCCATGTAGCAGAGCAACCTCAGCAAAATATGCCGACAATCATGTGTGACAAACTTAAAGGCAGGGATCCAGCACTGGCTCATGAACTCACCTAGCTACCAACCCTCATTATGTACAATTAGGGATGCCAGCCTCCAGGTAGGACCTAGAGATCCCCTGGAATTACAGCCAATCTCCAGATTATTTATTTATTTATTTATTATACTTTTATCCCGCCCTCCCTGCGAATGGGCTCAGGGTGGCTTACAAGTGGCACGCGGTGCCAGATCCAATAACAACTAAAAACATTCTAAAATACAAAAGTAACACCAACAATAAAACAATTCCCACTAAAGGAATCAATCACAGTCCCGGTTTAATATTGATAAGGTAAAAGGATTTGAAAGGGACTTTACAGGTTTTGACAAAGTCTGGTTGAGTTCAGATGTAAAAAGTATAAAGAAATTGTATAACTTTTTCTTGGACTATGGGATAGCAGAAGAAATTGTTAAAACCACAGTGGTGTTGTGGGCTAGGGAGCTGGGTCACACTATTGAATTAGAAAACTGGCATAAGGTTTGGAAGACAAATATAAAAATAACAAGAGCTTCCACCTACAAAGAGAATTTTTACAAAATGTTCTATAAATGGTATTTAACACCTGTCAAATTAGCAAAGTTCTCTCATTCTTTAAGTAATCTTTGTTGGAAATGCTAACTAAGTCCTGGCACCTATTATCATATGTGGTGGCTTTGTGGGAAAGCGTGTAGGTATTGGAAAATAGTACAGAGGTTGCTATATGAGATAACAAGAGTAAATCTACCCTTTAAGCCTGCAATTTTTCTTTTAAATATACTAACAGAGACATGTAACAAAGATGATAGGAAACTTTTTTTGCATGCATGTACAGCGGCAAGAATCCTATATGTTAAATATTGGAAAACTGATAAAATGCCAGATAGATGCGAATTTGTGAGGAAGCTACTGGAAGTGGCGGAGATGGACAAACTTACCTTGATGTTACAAGATAAAAAGGATGAGTTTTTAAACTCTTCTTGGTCCAAGTTGTATAATTGGTTAAATATGAGCATATGAATGTATGTTTATTGTTTATTAGTACACCGGATGGCTTTGTTTTGAGTGAAGTGCAGGTTTTGCTTTTGAGGATGCTTTCATGTATATATTATATTAGCATTTGTCTTATGTTTTGGAAAATCTATAAATAAAATATTTTTTAAAAAAAAAACAATTCCCACTAAAGTGCTTCCAGTAATGGTAGTAATCAACAATCAGATGACATCATCCCAGGGTCGATGTCTGCCCCCTCCCCGGTGGCCATCCAACCTGGGCTGCATTCATGGGCCGACCCTCATCACCGATGTTGCTCGTGGTGGTAGGCGGTGATGGTGGTGGTGGCTCCTAGTCAAAGGTCTGGCAGAAGAGCTCCATATTGCAGGCCCTGTGGAACTGCATAAGATCCTGCAGGGCCCTGATTTCCTCTGGGAGCTCATTCCACCAGAGAGGAGCTGCCACCGAGAATGCCCTGGCCCTGGTTCCAGTGAGCCTGGCCTCCCTGGGGCCCCAGGATACAAAGTTGGTGTTGTGACCCTGACCGAAGTGTCCGTTGGGATAAATGCAGGAAAAGGCGGTCCCTCAGGTATGCTGGACCCTGGCCATATAGGGCTTTAAAGGTAAGTACCAGCACCTTGAAGTGAATTCAGTACGGTATAGGCAGCCAGTGCATCGCCACCAGCACTGGCCGGATGTGGTCCCACTTTGTGAGACCCATCAGTAGCCTGGCCGTGGCATTCTGCACCAGCTGCAGACTCTGTATTTGCAACAAGGGCAGGCCCATGTAGAGAGCATTACAGTAGTCCAGCCTTGAGGTGACCGTTGCATGGGTCACTGTGGCAAGGTCATCGCGGTCGAGAAAGGGAACCAACTGCCGGGCCAACCAAAGGTGGTAAAAGGCTGACTTTACAGTGGCTGCTACCTGGGCCTCCATTGTTAAGGAGGGATTCAGGAGCACTCCCAAACTCCTAACCCCCAATGCAAGCACCAATGGTACCCCGTCAAAGCTCGGGAGTGGGATCCCCCGCCCCAGACTGCCCTGACCCAGGCACAGGACCTCTGTCTTTGCCGGGTTCAGTTTCAGCCGGCTCAGCCTAAGCCAACCAGCCACAGCTTGCAATGCCCAGTCCAGATCTTCTGGGCCAGAGTCCGACTGACCGCCCAACATCAGACAGAGCTGGGTGTCATCAGCGTACTGGTGACACCCCAGCCCATACCTCCGGGCAATCTGGGCAAGGGGGCGCATATGGATGTTGAATAAGATCGGGGAAAGCACCGCCCCCTAAGGCACACCACATTCGAGTGGGTGCCTCATGGATTGCTGCTCCCCAAGCATCACCCTTTGTCCCCGACCCTGGAGAAAAGAAACGAGCCATTGTAAGGCCCATCCCCACATCCCCATGTCTGATGATCTCAGCCTGGATCTGGATCTGACTACAGAGATGAGTTCTCCTGGAGAAGATGGATGCTTTGGAGGGTGGACTCTCTGGCAATTGTGATGGACTGCACTTTAAATATACTAAATTCTGTATAAACAGGTAATGGACTGTGAAGGATCAGTACCTCACAGAGCCAGAGAGCTTTGAGTGACAGGCTGCTCAAAGGAACTTGATTGGTTAACAGAGAAAATTGAATAGAGAAAGACTTGAGAGCTTAATGCTTAGGAGAACTGAATCTGAATTCAGCCCTGACTGAGAAGAGTCTGGTATTGGCGAGTCAGAGTCTAGCCCTGTCAGAAAATGGTTTAGTGCTGGCAGGGTTTGTGTTTAGCCCTGAATGACAGCAGTTTAACACAGATGGAGTATTGGGGAGGTTGGCAGGTAGAGTGGGGAGATTAGAGAAGACTCCCATTCAGGCCAGAAAAGGAGATAGATCTAGTGAGAGAAGAATTCCCCTACCTAGTTAAAACAGGGAGATAGCTCTGAAGAGTTGAGAGATCCCTGATCTGATGGGTTTAGAAACTGCCTTTTAAATCCCGAGGAGTCAGTTAAAACTCAAGAAGAGTACTGGTGTGCTTAGTGAAGGAGTTTTGGGTACTGGACAGAGTGTCCCTGCCTTCTGGAAACCAAATGAACCAAATGTGCTCAAGAAAGTATACTGGAGTGTTTGGGAAATACTGAAACAAAAGCCTCTCATTTTAAATATTCTAAGTCACTGTGAAAAGCTTAAGAAACTCTCAGATGCTTGAAACACAACACCTGTAGTCTGTGCCTCAGAGTTCATGATTGATTTACCTCAGACCTTTTGCCCCTGGTTTCACCTGACTTTCCCCCTCTACATTGAATAAAATATTCAATTATTTTTGAACTTTAAAAGCATCTTGAGTGCCATTTCAGTAGTTTAAGTTAAACAGGGAGACCTTGTCCCTTCCCTCGTGTTCCTGGGCTGAGCCAGCAGCCAAATATCATATTTTGATAGGGTGGGACAGCCATAAATTGAAACAAACAATAAATAAATTGTTCTTCAGAAAAGAAGAAACTAGATTTAAAAAGGACTGCTCAGCCAGAAAGGGAAAGAAAAACGGAGGGGAAATTATGCCTTTGAGGGAGGAAAGGGGGCTAGGTCATCATAGCATTGTACTCCACTGAGGTCCTTGTCCTCCACACGCTCCGTTCCTTAATCTCCAGGAGTTTCTCAGCCTGGATCTGGCAACCCTACCCCCCCATCCCCTGCCAGTAACAAGGAGAGACCAGGCAGCCCTAGACTTAGGCCTGTACACCTCTGCCTTGGGCTGTTTCTTGGTCTCACTACAGTGATACAAATTTTAGTAGGCTAACTGTGTTAGTCTATTGCAACAAAAACACAAGCTAAGTAGTTGATGGAACCTAAACACTGGCTTTCTCTGAAAATACAAACATGATGTCCTGAATTAGTTCTCCAGCTAAAAAAATATATAGATCGGAATGCCTTTTGCTGAGCGCATTTAAAGATCCTCTGAACTCAATTACATTCTGGTTTGCTCGCCAATGGTGTTGTCATGGCTTGACAGGCTGGACATGCATACTGTGTTTAAAAAAATATATCGTGGTGGCATTAGAGCCAAAGCAGACAGTCGGGTAAAAAATGAGGAGTGCGAGGAAGAAAGACGTCATTGGCCCGAGGTCTTCTCTCTGTGCACTTGTCCTGGCCTCTAATCCTTCAGTTTATAGTAAGTCAGTCCTCTGACCTACATGGCAAAGTGTTTGTCCCTCGTGCTCTGTATTATCAGTTCACGGTGAAATATGATCATAAATAGAAATGCCATGGCCTGCCTCCAGTAAAGTCAGGCTGACATTCACCGCAAGTGTACTACTAGCTAACACCTACAAGATGGCTAGTGGCATTGTCTGCCCTTCATTTATTTTGTCACTGCCATATACATGTTTCGGTTGTGTACATCCTGTCACTGAGCAGCCCACTGGAGCTCTCTTGAGCCTTCTGGTCAGGACACACAAATAGGCAGGGGCAGGCAGTCAAGAACTACTTTCTGAAAACATGATCCCCATAGTTAGCCTGCATTAAACTGATTATTCTTGAACACAGGCTGACCTGGTTGTTATAACAATCCTACCCACTGCATTCTATCAGGTAAACATTTTTCTTGCCTTGCGATTGTGTATTATGAAAATGTTCTCGGGACACGCCACGGATCTTGATGTTAATGGGGCTGTCTTCCAGACAGCGTTAATGTTCCAGTTTTCCTCTGTTATCATTTTTTCCCTCATTTTCACACAGATTCATTAGCAATCCTTTGTTGTCCCAGTTTTTCTATCCCCGCCCCCCACTGTTTTGGGTTATTTTTTCCCCCTGAAACGGCTTGCTTTCATTTTTCTCCCTCACTGGTCTGAAAGGCCTGAGCCATTTTGTAGTTCTTGGCTCACCTCACCATTTTGTATTGTGGCGGAGTGGGCAGTGACGCCTTTAAAAATATCATGTGTTACAGTGGGCCAGCAGTAGACCTCATGTGTGCTGAATGAATGGCCATGGCCAGTCAGAAGGCTCCAAACAAGCAGCTGACCATTGCCTTTCTGCCTCATGGAACTTTCCTTATAGCACACCTGAGCACCATGCTAAGCACCATGTTCAAACTCTGTGTGCAGTGCGGGCAGATGAGCTGAGGTGGCAGTGGGGGACTTGGCAGCCCAACAAACCCCAGGTGGGTGAGCGAGCCAAGACTGTGGCCCCAATCTCCACTGGCCAAAAGAAGTATCTGTACAGTGTCTGGTGTTCTCACCAATACACACACTTTCTGTTAACAAAGTTAGTGCACAATAACAATAAATGGAACATAAACACAGCAAAATTCTTTGTTGATGACCAGAACAGATTTGGTACCAGGATGCTTTGAAGAACCTCAATAATAAACTTCCACAGCAATATTCCCTTCACCCTGCAGTCAGCCATGATCACAGCTATGCTGAATTTTTTAGCTACTATCTGTCATTCACAAAGGGAATGAAGGGCAGCACAACCTATCAAGACAAGCAGTCCAATGTGGGAAAGCAGCAAGCCAATCGAAAGGACAGACAAGTAGGCAATAGGGATGGAAACAAACTACATTTCTGCAGTTCAGTTCGTGGTTCATGGCTGAACCATGACCTGAACCAAGAAACGATAGGCCAGTTTGCAAACCAAACCAGTTCATATAGGTGTGTGAGCAGTGTTCCCTCTAAGCTGAGTTAGTGTGAGCCAGCTCATAGTTTTTAGTCTCCGGCTCACTCGTTTTTCGTCTCAGCTCAGGAAGGATGGCTCCAGAGCAAACTAACTTATGCAGCAGCCAAATCGCTCACTCACAACTTTAATGCCAGGAGCTCACAAAGTAGAATTGTTGCTCACAAGACTCCACAGCTTAGAGGGAGCATTGTTTGTGAGCCATTTAAAGCTTAAACCCTTGCTTTCTGTTCCCCAAAAAGAGTCTCAGAGCGGCTTACAAACTCCTTTCCCTTCCCCTCCCCACAACAGACACCCTGTGAGGTAGGTGGGGCTGAGAGAACTCTTTCCCAAGCTGTCCTTGAGGGAACAGCTGGTACAGAGCTATGGCTTGCCCAAGGTCATCCAGCCAGATGCAAGTGGAGGAGTGGGGAATCAACCCCGGTTCTCCCAGATTAGAGTCAGCGCACTTAACCACTACACCAAAGACCGTGGAAGCACACAGGAGGGCAACCAAGATGGTTAGGGGGTTGGAGCACCTTCCCTCTGAGGAAAGCCTGAAGAGTCTGGGACTTTTTGGTTTAGAAAAGAGACGACCAAGGGGGGACATGATATGGGTTTATTAAATAATGCTTGGAGTGGAGAGAGTTGACAAAGATAACTTTTTCTCCCTCTCTCAAAAGACTAGAACATGAGGGCATTCAATTAAGCTAATAGGCAGTACACCACACTGCCTCTCTCACAGTAGGGAACTCTGCGATTGATTGATTGATTGATTGATCATTTGCATTTATATCCCGCCTTTCCAGACAAGCTGGCTCAATGAGTCAAAACTAGGCATACAATGTCAAATTTACACAAAATATTCTGGGATTCTCCGGGAAGACTTCCAGAAATATGAGCGAACAGAGAGAGTTGGTCTTCTACTGCCCCATTTGTCTGAATAGCCCAGAAGAGAAAATACATAAAGTCCCATCCCATATTTCCCCATTAATGCTTCTGTTCCATGGGCCACACGCATTCAATCGTGGCCACAGGCTATAGGCCCCTTGAAAGCTATATTCGCAATGATGGAAAACAACAGACTACTCAGGCAGCACAAAAGAACAGAGAGCTTTAGAAACCAGAAAGTTGAAGTGATTATACAAGAAGTCCTCTGGACCCCAACAGAAGTGCTTTGACAGGCTCAGTTTGGTGGCTGTTTCACAGTCAGATGCACATTGTCAGAGACAGGTCATGAAGCTGGCTATAGTCGTCTCCTTAGGAGAAAGCCCAAGAGGATATGTGTAGCTGACTAACCAAAGTCTCTTGTCTCTGTTATTAATTAGCATTTCATACAACAAATCTCAAGAGTTCCAAGCCAGTTCCTTCCATCCAGTATTTTATTGCAATTCTTACTACTGCTAGTGGATTGCCATTATTACACAGAGATTGAAGGAAGAGCAACTTCCATTGGAGGAAGACTCCATGGAGGACAGCAGGACACACCTCAGCAAGTCCTACTGAAATCAATGGCATCTACTCCCAAATTGAACATGGACAGGATCAAACCTTTTTAAATTAAATCAAAACTTTTAAATTGAATATTTAAAAGATATACAAATGAAACACTGTATAGACAAGTATCTGTATCATCAGTATCATTAAGATACACCAGACAGCAAATATTACAACCAAGTTTGAGGGGTAGGAATATCATACAGTAAATGATCAATATCTTATCGCACCTTAATTCATCATTGTAACGCTGGCATTAGCACCTCATTTGAAGGGTATCAATGAAGCAAGAGCTTTCTGAAAGGGTAATGAAAAAACCCTTATCAGTAAATAAACATTTCATACCAGACGATCTTGGCAAATAGCTGCAGTTGTATTGACAAGACTGCTTTATTTTTTGCGCTAAACCAAAGGCTTCAGTAAGCTTTTCATAATGTCTGGTCTCTTTCATTCAGTGGGGGCATTTCCCATCAGCTTACTTGGCCCACCCTTTGACTCGGTGCCTCTGACTGAGATGTAAAGCACTTAACACCACACCACACCGAATGGCAATTCTCCTCAGCAGCAATGACTACTGCAGTGATTAGACTGCTGGTACAATTAGCAATAAATACAGTTAATTTCAGGAGTGCCCACCAATGCCTTTTCATGGTGCCAGCCAAGTGTTTTTAGAAAGTGGATGGGAATAGGTGGGTCTTTTGCCCAGCAAGACATCTGATCAACCGGAGCTTGGTGTAGCTTGATGTAGTGGTTAAGAGGACAGACTCTAATCTGGGAGAACGTGGTTTGACTCCCCACTCCTCCACATGCAGATGCTGGTGTGACCTTGACTCAGTCAAAAATTCTCTCAGAGCTGTTCTCTCAAGGGCAGTTCTCAGGAGAGCTCTCTCAGCCCCACCTACCTCACAGGGTGTCTATTGTGGGGAAGGGAAGGGAAAGAAGATAGTAAGCTGCTCTGAGACTCCTTTGGGTAGTGAAGGTTGGGGTATAAATCATTGAAGATTTTTACAAGTATGGCTAAGTGTCAGAGTCTCTAGCAATCAGCACTCAACAGTGCTCATTAAACTATCAGTCTATTGTAGTCAGATTACTATACTTCTGTAAATACTATCTGTGTTAAGACTAGAGAGGGAAAGTGGGAATGGGATTTTATACAGGGTTCAAACATGGATCGTCAGATGGCAACAAGCCAATGAATGCCCGGTTACCCTCATGCGGAAAGTAACGGCTCTTAGTTCCTAGCGGGAAACTCACAAGAGAAACCGGAGATCTTGTCAAAACAAAGACAAATGCTAGAGGAGAATCGAAAGTAACATTCCAGTATCAACAATATCCCCCCTTTTCTTTATGGTGGCCACTCTCTTTACCTCCACCTTTTATTTATGGCAGCCCCGTGTCAGCTACGCTACCATTTCCTGGCCGAGGGTTGGGATTCGACCAGGGACCCCACCCGCTGGAATGTGCTCATGTGCTGTTTAGCTGTCTGGCTCCTTATCACGCCCCACTTTTGCTACGCTCCCAGCTTAGCCTGCTTCACTCTCAGCTTGCTCAAATTCTGGGATAAATCCTCCCCTACCATGTTATTCTTTTTACAGCTGCTCTCCAAAATATTTTAGTTGAAGTTCCCTGGGAACAAAAAGCACAATAACCTGCTTGCTGCCATTTCTGTGTGAAACCTGTTCAGAGGGCTGGAACAACTTTTTCTGTTTTGTGATTGGTGCAGAGGCAGTGGGGGGGATTCCAGTTCCTTAGTATAATACCAACTGTTTGTTTACAATAAAGTCATTACTAACAGAGAAAGTGTAACTATTCCAATAAGAACATATTTGCAAATAAAGGACTTTCTGGTTAAGAAGACCTGTTGCAGACTGCATCTTTTGGGACAACCTCACTCCTAGCTGACATCCTGCCCCCCTAAAAAGGCCCCTCCCAGTTTCAAAGGGTACAAAGAGTGGAAAGCACGTAACAATTCAGGGACATTGACATGGCAATCCTGGACCTATTCATTTTCTTCAGGGCCGAAATCCTTCCACCTGACCAAGTAGAATAGACGGCCATGCCGTATTCTAGAAAGTTCGATTTCTCTGGGAGATGGTGGAGGGTGAAACAGAATTTGGAGAACAACTCCGCCCATCACAGTTGCTTAGCATTGAGATTTTGGGGGGTGTGCAACACCTCTAAGTTCTTATAATCAGTCCAAACTTCAAACACTACCCGTGCCCCCTCCAACCAATGACATCATGTCGACAAAGCCAATTTAATAGCCGCAGCTTCTTTGTCCCACGCTGACCAATTTCTCTCCATAGTGTTGAACTTCTTAGAAATGTAAGCCAGGGGGTGGAGTTGCCCATCCACCCCCTCTTGCAAGATAGCCCCTCCCTTCGCAACATCCGATGCATCCGCTTGGACAATGAATTTCTTATTCTCATCGGGGTGGGCAAGCACCAGCTCAGAAGTGAACAGGGTTTTTTAGCATCTCGAATGCATGCTGGCATTCCTCAGTCCAGTCTAACTTGGCCCCGGGCTTTGTACTATCCACACCCTTCCCCTTTGTTTTCAGCAAGTCAGTGAGTGGGAGAGCTACCTGGGCAAAATTTGAAATGAAATCCCTATAAAAATTACAGAATCCTAAGAATGATTGGAGATGGTGCCGGGTGGTGGGCGCCTCCCACCCCACCACATCAGCCACCTTCTTTGGAACCATCTCTAAGCCCCTATGGGAGATGTGGTAGCCTAGGAAATCCACTTCCTCCTTAAGAAACTCACATTTGGACAGCTTAGCAAATAGCCTTTGCTCCAGGAGGGTCTGGAGGACCTCTCACATCAATTTGACATGTGATTCCTTATCAGGGAATACAAAAGAATGTCATCTAAGTACACTAGCACCCCCTGGAATAAGTACTTGTGTAAGACTTCATTGATCAGATTCATAAAACCTCCAGGCGCCCCCTGGAGGCCAAAGGGCATAACAAGGTATTCAAATTGTCCCAGGGGTGTGTTGAAAGCCATTTTAGATTAATCCCCCTCCCTTATGTGCACTCTAAAGTACGTATCCCGCAGATCTAGCTTAGTGAAGATCTTTCTCTTGGAAGCCTCTGCCAACAAGTCTTTGATCAGTGGGAGGGGGTAAGTGTTGGTAGTTGACATTGTGTTGAGCCCCCTATAAACTGTACACAATCTGAGCCTGCCATCCTTCTTTTTCTGGAAGAGAACGAGAGCTGTGTAAGGGGAGGAGGCGGGACGGATGAAACCTTGCACCAAGTTCTTATCAATGAACTTTCGCAGTTCCCCTTTCTCTGCAGGGCTCATGGAGTACAATTTTCCTTTCAGTAACCTGTGCCCCAGCAGTAGTTCAATAGCACAGTCACAATTTCAGTGTGGGGGGGTAGTTCATCTGCTTCCACCGCCCCCAAAACCTCAGCTAAGTCTTCATACTCTTGGGGGATCCCCCCCATTCTCCTCCACTAAGCGAGTGATCACTGGGTCTGCTGGAGGAAACTCACCCCACTCAGGTGACCATAAATGGGATTTACACCCCAGGTCAACAAAATGCACCACCCCTTTGCTCCACTGGATGTAAGGATCATGACCACACAACCAAGGGCTCCCTAACACCACTGGGAACCGGGCATTGGTATTGATCACAAAAGAGCAGTGCTCCCAATGTGTTCCCGCCCCCATCAGCAAGGGGACCATCTGGTATTTACACGGCTCCTGCATAGAGCGGCTCCATCTGGACACAGCTCCTTCTGGACAAAAACCAAGGGCTCTGGGAGTCTTTGTACTGGGGTCTCCAGCCCCGTAACAAGAGAAGGGCTGATTATGTCTCTAGTGCAGTTTGAGTCAATCAGCACCCGGACTTGAATTTGCATGCCCATGTCACGAACAGGATGGGGTCAGAATTGCTTATCACGGGCAGCATCTGCTGCTCTTGGACCTGTTGTTTTGTGCCTCTTACAACAGGTCCTGGCCTTTTCCCAATAGCTCTTGTGTTTCCTCGCCAATGTGTTTCCTCGCCAATGATGAGGTGCCTTCCATTGCACTCCCAACTGCAATGCTTTTGGGAACTTTCCTTTCCAATTGCTCAGTCGTTTGGGGTTCCCGTGGCTTTCGGAGGGGTTGAAGTCGCGCTCATCGGGCAGGCTGCCGCAAAATGGCCGGCCTCTCCACACCTAAGACAAAGCCCTTGCTGCATCCGCTGTTCTTTAATTGGGTCTTTTCCTCTGGGCTGGGTCATCTTCTGGGGGGCTCCCGGGGTTTTAGTGTACCGCATCTTGATCATCTGCAGGCAGTTCTCCACATCATCTGCTTCTCACATCCAGGCAGCTAACGTGAGGGGTTGCACATTACGCAGAACCATATCAAGAATCTGGTGACTGAGCCCCATCTGGAAATGCTCCATCAGCATGGGCTCTGGCCACCCCTGGATCTTCGCTGTGATTATCTTGAACTCTTCCGAGTACTCGTACACTGTACGGCTGCCTTACTTCAAGGAATGGAGGTGCACCCTCGCCTTCTCGCCTCCAGTGGATCCTCATACTGCCTTCGTAGTGCCCACATGAAGGCCTGCACATCCCGTAGCTCAGGCCCTGGATCTTGTGCAGACCCACATACCAGTCTGCCGCGCAATCCCTCAGCTTCACGCTGATGAATTCAACACAATGTTCATCATCTGGGAACAGATGGCCCCAATCTCTTGGGAATCTGCGTACTTGCACTAGAAAGAATGCCAACTTCTCAGGGGTCCCATCGAACATAGCAACTCCTTGGGTTGTTGCAGTCCAGGGACCCCAAAAGTCAGGGGTTGAGCCGGTTGCTCCAGCCCCACAGGAACCCCAGATGTCCCGATGGGTGTCGTAGGTTGTGCAGGAAGGGCTCCTAGTCGCCTGGCTGATGGCCCCATAGGCGCTGCAGCCGCCCCTGGTGGGAGGGGAGCCTGTTGCCTCAGCTCATCCCGCACTGTGTCTGAAATCATTTGGGGTAATCTAATTGTTAGTTCGAAAACCTCTTGCTGCACTTGTTCCCACAACCATGTTCCCATGCACTCAATTAGCGCTTTGACCTCTCCGCCTCCCCCCGCCCCCCCGATCCAGTGACTCTGGACAGCTGGGGAGTGCTTGGTCATGGCGGCTTGGCACATCCACCTGAGGAGTCAGCATCCACGACTCCCTCGGAGCAGTAGAGAGGTGCGCCCATGAGTACAAGTCTGTCCCCTGGGGCCGAGCACCTCCCACCAGCAACCGGCCTGGAGCCAGTGTCATGGGGACCTCGCTCACTGTGGTGATGGGAATCTCCACCTATGTGACTGGCTGGTCTCCACCATTCCCCATGCTCATGTTGAGATTCCGGGTGGGGCATGCTGAATCACTCAATAAAGGCTTCATGATTTCATTGTTCCTGGTCTCCCAAGTCCAGTACTCTTCAGAAGGTAACAGCATTCTGTGTCCCTCAGCATCTAGTCATGCCGGCCACAGGACCACGGGAAAAGGGTTTGGACAGCCCTGGCTCTTCAGCTTGGAAACAGAGATGAGCACCACCTTCTAGGGTCGGATTCGACCGGCTTTTGAGCAAGGGAAGCCTTTACCTTTACCTGTATGCATGGACATGATAGCTGTCGTTTAACATAAATGCATTCTCCCACAGGATTCCTTGCAAAGAAAACCAACAAAACAAAAGCAACGTTTTGCTTACGTCTGCTGAACTGCACCATCTCTCACTTCATGCACTTTGGAAAAGGGTAGGGAAGAAGCTCATTATTCATAAACAGACCAGGAAAGAAGGTTACTGTTCTGTTCTCTTTTCTCTCTGCCAAATGAGTATGAGACAGGATGAGGGAAGGATTAGACCTCTGCTAACTGGCAGACAGACTGCAATCGCCTTCCCAAAGACAGATGTCAAAACAAGCAGCGATGAAATAAGCATTTCTCTGACAGAAACACACATCCCCTGTCTTTCTGCCTTGCCTCCCCCTTCCAAGCTGCGTCAAAAGAACGAACAAGATGATTTGCAGAGGGACTTTTTTAAACGTTTGTAGGTGTGGAAATCTGACAATTGTGAGATTAAGAAGATCCTGCCTTTCCCCACCGAGACAAGAAAGCTTCTTGTAAAAAAATGAAAAGAAGACAACAAAATAAAAGTTACGTCATTCCCAGGAGACTGGCTGGTTGGCTAGGATGCAACTTGCTCTCATTCTGAGCCATTAACCCTTGAAATTGCCCCAAACACACAAATATTTTGTGGTTAGTTCCAGTTTGGTGTAGTGGTTAACTGTGCGGACTCTAATCTGGGAGAACCGGGTTTGATTCCCCACCCCTCCACTTGCACCTGGCTGGATGACCTTGGGCAAGCCATAGCTCTGTACCAGCTGTTCTCCCAAGGAAAGTTGTCTCAGAGCTCTCTCAGCCCCACCTACCTCACAGGGTGACTGTTGTGGGGAGGGGAAGGGAAAGGAGTTTGTAAGCCGCTCTGAGACTCCAAGTGAGTGAAGGGTGGGATATAAATCCAATCTTTTCCTCTTCTTCTTCTTCTTCTTGGATACACTGGACTCATATGAGTTCCCCTTTTCCTTTGGGAATTTCATGAGACACATGTATCACACACCCCTCTCAAGCAACCCACTTCCCAGAGTGGCCAGGTTTCAGTTCCTTTGGACATGAAGACTAGAGACGTATGGTGTCTTTGTAATATTTGTTTGAGCAAAATGAAGCCAGCAGACTCTTACAAGCAGGACACAATGTGACAAATTCTGCTCTCCATTTCCCAAAAGGACTTCTGAACACTAAAGGGTTCATCTTCAGCCAAGTCATAGCTTCCAACAAAATGCCTCCTAGGGATGCCAGCCTCCAGGTGGTGCCAGGGCGTCTCCCAGAATTACGGCTCATCTCCAGACTACAAAGATCAGTTCTCCTGGAGAAAATGGATGCTTTGGAAGGTGGGCTGTATGACATTGTACCCCATTGAGCTCCCTGTCCTCCCCAGGCTCCACCCCCAAATTGCCAGGTTTCCTAAAGCTGGAAACCCTACCCCCTGCTCCCCTGCTGGTGACAAGAGGGGGCTGGAAACCTTTATCTCCCCTCTTTCATTTCCAAATGGTTGCCCAGAGCAACAAAACTGAGAAGTATTGGAGTCGGGAGTCCATGGAACAGGGAAACAGCTAGATCTTTATTGCTGGTCCAGATGAGGCATACAACCCAGGGCTCCTAGCCCTCCTTTTATGCTGGTCAGGGATAATCCCCTGACCTCGCCCAACTGGCCTGATAGGCTATTATCAGTCTATTTACATCTCATAGGTTCCCTGGGAGAAACCTAGGTACATGATTGGTGGCCGGTTTGAATCCACCTGGCCTTTGTTCTACCTGGCTGAAGCTCAGGTAGTTTCTTGGCCATGTGCTCTGGGCACATGGCGGTTGCCATTACGGGAACACATGGCGACCGCATGGTCAATACAGAACAAAAACTTACACAGTTTCCTGAACAATGCTCATCTGTTTGAGCAAAATTTTGAGCATCATACACCCTTTCCTTTCTTTGTGCCATAAGGTAGTTTTCCTCTCTGAGGGAAAATGCTTCCTTTCCTTTCCTTTCCTTTCCTTTCCTTTCCTTTCCTTTCCTTTCCTTTCCTTTCCTTTCCTTTCCTTTCCTTTCCTTTCCTTTCCTTTCCTTTATTTATTTAGACAGATTTAGACATTGATGCCCCACATTTCTCCTCCTTCAGACCCAAAGTGGCATACACCATTTCACCTTCATTTTATTTTCACAGCAAAGGCCTTATGCTGAAGGAGTTGATGGGCCCAAGGTCACCTGCCACACTTCCATGGAGATTCGAACCTGAGTTGCCTGCAGGGATTTCGTATCATGCACTAGGTGTTTACATTAAGTGTATTAGATATTGGGTATTTATAAAATGTATTATCTACCTCTGGCTGCGATCACACACACAATTCACCCTGACATAGGCACAAATGACAGGCAGATTGAAGGAGCGCAATCAGACGCCAACATCTGGGAAATGCCCTGCAGCCATTGGCAGCCAGTTTTGCTCTGCCACACATGCAGAGTAAAAAAAACACCTTGAAAATCCCATAGCAAATGGGTTGCTATGGGCCACAGATGGATCTTCCTGCGTCTGATCATGCCAGCACACTCCCATGGCGTTGGGATAGTCTGAACAGGCGATCCCGATTCCGAGCTGTTGTTTTCCCCCGTTGCAGTATGCGCATCAGCACACATACACAACCACACATTCCATAGGGAGAGGTGTAAATCATCAATTTCTCGTGTAAGCACATTGGGAACAAACAGTTTAAAAAAAAAAAAAAAAAAACCTGACTCACTTGCAGTTGCGTCTGATCACCCAGCGACAGGCTGTGCCGCATCTACAAAAATCTGTGTGATCATGCAACGGTGGGCCAACTTCCACTGGAGGAAATAGCCTTGCTTCCTCCCCACTTTATCTCGGGCGTGTGACTGCAACCTTAATACATTTTTATCAGCTAGAAAAGGAAGCCCCCATTTACTCAGAAACATTAGAAAGGGGGATCACTAGGATCCTTGCAATATTTGCTATAAAAAGGGGGTGATTTTTGCAACAGGCTACTGTGGGGGACATAAGTGAAACAAAATGGAGTCTGCCCTCCATGAGAGTGAAGTGGACAGGTCACATACACTATGTGTTAGGCTGAAACCTCAAGGTGGAGTCCCTCCCAAACCACAAGACTCAACAACAGGGCTTATCAGGGAGTGGCAGATGTTTCTTGTTGGGAGTTGATTTTCTAGCTGTAACATTCCTTTTCCTTTCCCTAGATTTAAAAGCCATTATATATTCATCTACAGGTTCTCTCTGATACACACCTGGTCCATAGCCAGGGTCTTGTCTTGTCTTGTTTTGTTTTTTGTTCAGGGGGCATTTAAATTTTTAAGGGGGTAGTTAAGTTAATTAAATTAATCTGCCTGTCTTTGAAGGAGGAGGCTCTGAGCTCCTTTCTAGCCCTTCCTTTCGAGGGACAGGGCAGTGAGTGTGTCAGTTCCTGAGGGCGGGGGGAGAGAAGGAACAGCACAGTGGGCATTGAATTGCCTTCAGAAGGCATTCACATGCCTTTTGAATTCCCTTGCTTATAAGATATATTGAAGGTGCCACTCTTGAGTGCCCCTCTCGGCTTTCTTGCCCTGTGGAAGGGAACTCAAAAGGCATTTAAATGCCTTCAGAAGGCAATTAAATGCTCTCTGAGCTGTCTTTTCCCAGGTCCCATGATGCCCCCCCCCCATTCCACAGTAGGAAGGAGAGGGAAGCCCGAGGGCAAGCTGCAGTGCTCTCACCCTGGCAGCAGGGGGTCTCTCCTCAATAATAAGGTTCCCGGCATGGCTATTCGTGGGGCAGAGCTTTTAATTAGGGGGGCAGGGACCCAAAATGGCACACTGTAGCTATGGGCCTCACTTACACACACACACACACCAAACATGGGAATGAAAGTCAGTTCCCTTTTGACAATATAAAGAGGAAAAAAATTGTCACATCTCTCACGCAGTCTGCCACTCTACTTGATCGCAGATAGCACAGTGTCCACTTCTCAGAAAGTGTTGTTGGCTGTTTTATCCAAGGAGTAATGCATTTGTTTCGTGCAGTATTGTTTTGGGGATGCACTAGAACAGGGGTGGGCAAATTGCAGCCCGGGGGCCACATGCGGCCCGCCACAGAGTTTTTTG
Organism: Lepidodactylus listeri; assembly: GCA_029233225.1. NCBI lineage: Eukaryota > Metazoa > Chordata > Lepidosauria > Squamata > Gekkonidae > Lepidodactylus > Lepidodactylus listeri. Next base: position 114,214,607 of record JARCFY010000006.1, read on the forward strand.
CGGCCCGCCAAGACAGTCAGCCACGTGGTTTCAGTCAGGCCTCCGTCTGAGAAGGTCAGGAAGGCTCCCGCTCTCTCCTAGCTTACCACTATTTTACCACTAAACTACCACTATTTTATTTAATTTATATTTATTGATTATGATACAATGTATACCTGTTCTGAAATGCAAAGTTAACTGATGAATGTAATCATTTTAAAAGGTGTGGCCCTCTGCTAACCTCTGCTCCCACAAAGTGGCCCCCGAGCCAAAACAATTGCCCACCCCTGCACTAGAACAATATAAGCTAAGGAGTCGGCTTGATCCAGACAACAAGGGCATTTGCGTTCCTCTGCAGGAAAATTCTATTAGATCTCCCTTGCACCTCGGCTGAGTCTAAGGCGTTACACCTTGCCAACAGAAAAGCTTGCCCAAACTTATAAATTTCTAACCAGCATAAATAGTCTGACAAGGAAAAATGATCACTAAAGCAGATCCTCCGAGTGAGTGAATGAGAAAGAGGAGGAGAAGAGAGAAAGCTACTTGGGAGGGTGGGGAATGAAACATCTCACCTATGCATTCATTTCCCCAACAGCCCATCTTGATGGATCTGTGCCTGAACTGAGCTCTTTTTGAACACTGGACATTTATGGTGAACATCTGTCCATGAGCCATGGAGTCAGGGAGGGGCCCATGTACCACCAAGGTCTGCTGACAGCAGCTGTCAGTGTGTTTAGAGAAGAGGAAATAAGAGATTGGATTTATACCCTGATCTTCACTTTGCTAAGGAGTCTCAGAATGGCTTACAATCTCCTTTCCCTTCCCTTCCCCTTACAATCTCCTTTCCCTTCCCTTCCCCACAACACCCTGGAAGGTAGGTGGGGCTGAAAGAGCTCTTTCAAGGTCTGCTCTTTAGAGAACAGCTCAGAAAAGAACTTGTGACTGAACCAACGTCCACCAGCAGCTATATGTGGAGGAGTGGGGAATCAAACCCGGTTGCCAGCCCACCCCTTGAATGAAACACAACACAAGTTATGGGTTAAACTGGGAGTTTTATTTATCATAAGCTGATCTGCACCAACACATTAAAGCATGGGTTGCATTAGGCTTGCCATGTAAGCCTCCTGGCAGGGCAAACCCACCCCATCTCAGAGCCAGGTCCTTCCAGACCTTACTCTTCATGGCCCACAGGCCAGTGCGTAGAGGGGAAGGAAGGGCACACTCCAGCCCACGGCTGTGAAGCTTTGAGCCTTGCCATATGCTCCTCCCACCCCAAAGAGACCCCCAACTGAGTCACCCTGACTGCCAAGCCCATAGGCTCCCAGTATGAGGGGCCTCCCATTGCTTACATCTAAGGGTGCTTGCCAATTCAACCTCCCCTCAACCCGTGCTTTTTCTGCCACAGAGGGGGTTAACCTTGGCTTAACTCCCCTCCCGCCAACCATGACCCATCGGTCACTCAGGCAGCTTTGCAGATCAGCTTGGTAAAAGACCAACCTGTTAACTCCCACTCAGCTCTAGTAAGGGTGCAGCATGGAAGGCCTGATCCCGGGGTGGAGACTGCTGACCTAGTGCCCAGCTCATCACTGCCAAGCGCATGACCCCAGCCCGGGGGGAGGGGCATCCCTGCCAACTGAAGATCATCCGTAGCCACAGATCATTATACTGGTGACCTCAATCCATGTGCTGCATCCGGCACAGAGATATAACATCCGCCGGCACCAGTGGCTGCCCTTGGCCTCCTGTGGCCCAACACCATACATCAGAGGGACGGGACCTCCATCCCACAGCCCTCCAAGCCATTCCAATGCCATCAAGTGGGCACAAAAGTAATCAGCTCTGTTGTCCATTCAGGCCACCCCTTTGGCCACCATGACCCCAAAGGCTGCAGGGTCCCAGGCAGCCTTGGTGCTGCCATGTCTAGCCCCCTGTGCCCCACCCTGATTTTCCTCAGATTGCCCCCCATTCCTAGCTGAATAGCTGCTGACTCTCATGCCTCCCAATGGACTTGGGCCCCAGGCATGCCCCCCCCTCGGTGGCACTCTCATCACAGGATGATGCTGGGTGCGAACCCCCACATGTGCTGCAAGCATGTTTAAACTTGCAGGGCTGCCTTGAGCATTGCCCTGGGGCATTGAAGCCCCAGCAAATGAGATGGGGTGGAACCCTCTGCTTTTTGTCCACCTCTTTCCTCACTCCCGAGGGCAAACATGCCACCATGTGTCCACTGTTAGCGTACCTGCCTGCGATGCCCCCTGTGGAGCCCATGCATTGTGACCAGATAGGGCTGCCAAGTCAGCCCGGGGGACGGGGGATCCCCCACTACAGGGGTTCCCGATCCGCCGACCAGCATTCGGCCAGCGGGGGGAACCCCACCCCCGAAGTCATCCTGCCAGGACGACTTTCCCCAACGTTATGACGTCACCCGGAAGTGACGTCATCATGTTGGGGGCGTTGCCAGGGCAACACTCTGGCAATCGCCCCAAAACTCTATGGTACCATAGAGTGTTGGGGGCGTTGCCAGGGCAACACTCTGGCAATCGCCCCAAAACTCTATGGTACCATAGAGTTTTGGAGGCCACTTTGGCCTTGCTCTGCCCTAGGGTCCCCACGGATGGCTGAGGAGGAGGAGGAGGAGGAAGGGGGGGCAGAGCAAGGCCAAAGTGGCCTCCAAGCGCGGAGCCACGGCTGGGGCTGCAGCTGCTTCTGCCTGGCTGCCCCAAACCAAGCAAGGCTGGGGGCTAGGGTCACACACACCACCAGCCACTGTCCGGGGGCCCACCTGCCACAATCTTCTGGAGGTGGCTTTTGCTGAAGACAGAGCCGCAAGGGTTAGAGGGATTGTTCACAATCAGGCAGGCCGTCTTGGTACCATAGAGTTTTGGGGCGATTGCCAGAGCATCGCCCTGGCAACGCCCCCAATGTGGTGACGTCACCAAAGCGCGCACCGAGGGAGCTCCCGGACCAAGGAGGACTCCCCCCCGCCATTAGGTAAGTAGGACTTGGCAACTCTATGACCAGAGATGATGGTGCTCTGGATCACAAGGCAGTGCAGGGTCCAAGGCCACTCGAGAGCGAAAATGCTCATTGTAATACAGCCAACCAGTCCCGGGGGAATCTCTATATGCCCTGTGGATGAGGTCCAGATACTTTACCAATGTTGACCCCTGTCCTGGGTAGGCCTGCAGCACCCCCCCCCCCCCCATGTAAATGGTGTAAGCAGAAAGCCAATTATCAAAGTTCTTGTCCATTTGCATCCACTTTATTTTCTCCAGCTCCCTGGGGTCCTCCCACAAACTCACCCTCACCTCAACAGCCCTAAAGAGAAGTGTGAACATGTCTACATACTCACCCCACCAGATTTTCTCTTTCACGGCCAGCAGCAGGTGATCCCCCAGTGGCAGAGACCTTTCCATGTAAGCATAGGGCAGGTCCGCTGCTGTGCCCTGTTGCCCCCCACCGCATGATGGTGCCTGCCCCCTGGCCCAGGATGGCACGCCTGCCACAGGCACAACCTCCGATTGCACACCCAGCACAGGTGTTGTGCTCGGTGCCCATGATGGTACAGGGCCCTGTTCCCTTGGTATGAGCCCGCCTGCCATGTGCCCTTGAACCCATCCCCCCACTCAGGCAGGCACCCTGGTAGCTGGAGCCAGCGGAGTCCTGCTGCTGGAACCAGCTCCCATGGGACCAGAGATCTCACTCCCCAACTCCGGGGTCTCCTTCTTATCCTCAGATTCCTGCAGCTGCGCTAATCAGGCATAGAAGAAGAAGAAGAAGAAGAAGAAGAAGAAGAAGAAGAAGAAGAGATTGGATTTATACCCCGCCCTCCACTCCCCAAGGGAGTCTCAGAGCGGCTTACAAACTCCTTTTCCCTTCCCCTCCCCACAACAGACACCCTGTGAGGTAGGTGGGGCTGAGAGAGCTCTTTCCCAAACTGTCCTTGAGAGAACAGCTGGTACAGAGCTATGGCTTGCCCAAGGCCAGCCAGCCAGGTGCAAGTGGAGGAGTGGGGAATCAAACCCGGTTCTCCCAGATTAGAGTCCGTGCACTTAACCACTACACCAAACTGGCTCTCATTTCCCACTTGCGAGCTGCAGCTCTGTCACCCCCACATGGGATGGCCACCACGGATGGGCCGTCATCCACATGCTTCCACTTCTCCTTCTTGGCTCACTCCAGGGCCTCGATTTTTGCAGCCAGGTCCTGCAAGGAGGGTCTACTCTCATCCTCAGAGGACGAGATGGCCGGTGGCGAGACAGTCTGGGGGAGTCTCCCTAGCCAGGACACCTTTCTTTGTCTTCTTTTTCTTTTCAAGTGACAATTTTATTCAATGTTAAATCTACAACAAACATAACAACAGAAATTTGAAAAGAACAAATAAACATATCTATCAGATGAAATACAGGTAAGAGCTTTGCTCACTTATTATAATTACAACTTACAACAAGTAGTGAGTATCTTAATAATAAATTTGCAAATCCTTCTGTCTCCTCGGGAATTTCTCCTTGTTGTTTTGGGTATTTTGAAATAGGTAGCCATGTGGCTATAAATAAGGCCCCCTTTTTTACATTTTCAGATTTTACGGACCAAGTAATATTTTCCATTAAATAAACATACCACAACTTTTTATACCAAATTTTTAAACTCAAGGGGTTGGTTTTGTTTTGTTTTGTTTTTGGATTTATATCCCGCCTTGCCAGCATTTGCCGGCTCAAGGTGGCTCACAAAAGTTTTAAAACACAACAAAATAAGTTATCATAAAATTACAGCAAAAAACATACATACACAGCAGAAAACCACAAGAATTTGGCAGCCAACACTATTTCCAACGCAGAGCACAGCATATTACCAGACCCGAGGCCAGGAGGTCGTCCCAGTTGATTACCCGGCCAAGGACTTATCTTGGCACTTTCCAGTGGCCCCTTCCCCCAGTGGTGGTTTCTAATTAAAGGCCTGGTGGAAGAGCTCTGCATTACAGGCCCTGTGGAACTGCAAGAGATCCTGCAGGGCCCTGATGTCATCCAAGAGCTCATTCCACCACTGAGGAGCCACCACTGAGAAGGCCCTGGTGGCCATCAGCCTGGCCTCTCTAGGGCCGCGGAGGGTCAGGCGATGTTGGGTGCCTGACCGCAGTGCTCTCTGGGGTGTATATGGGGAAAGGCGGTCCCTTAGGTAGGCAGGCCCCTGACCATACATGGCTTTAAAGGTTAAAACCAGCACTTTGAACCGGATCCAGTATGCTATAGGAGCCAGTGCAGTGTCCTCAGCACAGGCTGGATGTGGTCTCGCACCGAGAGACCCATCAACAGCCTGGCCCTGGCATTCTGCACTAGCTGCAGCCTCCGGAGCTGAGACAAGGGCAGCCCCATGTAGAGAGCATTACAGTAGTCCAGTCTCGAGGTGACCAATGCATGGATCACTGTCGCCAAGTCATTGCGTTCAAGGAAGGGAACCAGCTGCCTAATCAGCCGCAGATGGTAAAAAGCTGCCTTGGCAGTGGCTGCTACCTGGGCCTCCATGGTTAGGGAGGCATCCAGGAGCACTCCCAAACTCTGGACCCGCGGTGCTGGCACCAATGGCGCCCCCCTGAAGGACAGCAATGGGATCCCTACCCCCGGTCCACTCCGACATATGATCTTCATCTTCGTTGGATTCAATTTCAATTGACTCAGCCTGAGCCAGCCCACCACATCCTGAAGCGCCCGCTCCAGGTCATCTGGGGTAGCCCTGGACTGGCTGCCCAACAACAGATACAGCTGGATGTCATCTGCATACTGGTGACAACCCAGCCTGTGCCTCCGAACAATCTGGGCAAGAGGGCGCATATAGATGTTAAACAACATCGGGGACAGCACTGCCCCTTGTGGCACTCCGCACACCAGCGGGTGCCCCCTGGACATCTGCTCCTCCAGCGCCACTCTCTGTCCCCAACTTTGGAGGAAAGAGGCAAGCCACTGCAAGGTAAGCCCCTGAACCCCCATGTCGGCGAGGTGGTGGATCAGTAGCTGGTGGTTGACCGTGTCAAATGCGGCTGACAGATCTAACAACAGCAGCACCGCCATACCGCCCCAATCCAGATGTCATCAGAGGTCATCCATGAGGGCAACCAGGGCCGTCTCCACCCCATGACCTGGCTGGAAGCTGGACTGAAACAGGTCCAGCGCAGAAGTGTCATCCAGAAAGCTCTGCAACTGAATCGCCACCACCCTCTCCAAAATCTTGCCCAAATAGGGCAAGTTGGAGACCGACCAATAGTTGACCAATTTGGCTGGGTCCAGAGATGGTTTTTTCAGGAGCGGGTGGACCATCACTTTCTTGAGTGCCCCCGGGAATAGTCCCTCCTTGAAGGACTTGTTGACAATCTCCCGGAGGGCACCTCGCAGCCCCTCGCGGCCAGCTTTTATAAGCCACAAAAGGCATGGATCAAGGCTGCATGTGGTTGGGCGTACAGTTGAGAGCAGCCTGTCAACTTCCTCCAGATTGTGTGGACTGAAATAATCCAGAATGGAACTAGAAGACATGCACAGAGCCTCGAGTTCACTAACTGTCTCAAGTGTAGCCAGGAGGTCACAGCAGAGCAGAAGGATTTTATCTGCAAAATGGCTCGCAAACACTTCACAGCTTATATCCAATTCCCTATCGTTTGGTCTGCCCTGCGGCAGCTCTGTTAATGATCGAATTGTTCTAAATAATTGTGCTGGGTGCGAGCTTGTAGACGCAATCTCATCCATGTAGAATTGCCTCTTTGCAGCCTTGACTGCCACCTCATAGGACCTCATAAACGTCCTATAAGATGCTCTTGCTGCTTCGTTGCGGGCTTGCTGCCGCCATCTATCTAGCCGTCTGAGTTCTCATTTCATCTGCCGCAGCTCCCCAGTATACCAGGGAGCTCACTTAGAATGAGGGTGCAGAGGGCGTCGGGGGGCAATCTTATTGATGGCTGCCAAGAGCCGGCCTTGCCAGTCCTTGACCAGCTCATCCAATGAGCCGCCAGGGGGAATGGGATCCTGCAGAGCTGACAGGAGCTGCTGAGGGTCCATCTGGCTCCACGGGCGAGCCAAAATATGCTCGCTGCCCACAGAGGGTCTGGGTGGGACCTTCAAATGAGCCTTCAGTGCATGGTGGTCTGACCATGAAACTGCCAGGGCAGTAATCGAACCCACCATAACTCTCCCCACAAAAATCAAGTCGAGTGTATGTCTGGCCTGGTGCGTGGGCACCGTTACATATTGGGTGAGTCCCAGTGCAGCCATGACCGACACCAGGTTCATCGCCGGCCCAGAGGCCGTGTCCTCAGCATGGACATTGAAGTCCCCCAAGACTATAAGCCTTGGGTACTCCAACGCCCAGCTGGCCACAATATTCCAGCACCCCAGGCCACCACATGGGTTGGTGGTCAACAGTTTTCCAGTTTCCAAAAAGAAGAAATCATGGTTCTCACAGGATAAAGTAAAAATAAATTTGTAATGAAGCTGTAAATTCTAATTGTAAATCTTGTCTATCATTTAATAGTATGAGTTCAAGTTTAAATGGAAAAACCACCTCAGTACTAGACAAATTTTCATTTAATACTTGATCCCCAAAAACCTTAAGTTTTGGGCAATACATCCAGCAATGCAGGTACGCCCCTTTGTTGTTACATTGTCTCCAGCAATTTGGGCTGGTTTTTGCAATATAGGAAATTTTTTCAGGAGTACCATACCAGAATGTCATTATTTTAAAGGCCTGCATCTTAAGGTTTATGGGAGAAGTCCTAAGTTCAAAAGAGTGCCATATTTTTTTCCCATGATGTTTGGTCAATGTCTTTGTTTAATATTTTATTCCAACTTTGTTGATAAGTTGTGGTTTTCTCCTGCTGCCTTAAAATTTGAACTAGTTTTGAGAAATTTCCTTTTTTGCAAACGTCTGTTGCTTTTATTAGCATTTCAAACAGAGTTATCGGTTGTCTAATCAATTTTTCTAACTGAATAGTTTTGCACAGGTGAGCTATTTGATAGTATTGATACCAAGATATGGTAATCTTTAATTTATTTTCTAAGTCCTGTTTGCTTATGGTTTTAATTTTTTTTATTAAATCTGCCAGTTTTGTAACTTTTGCCTGTCTCCAAAAGTCATAGGCCTAATTTGTTAGTCCTGGTGGATACCAATGCTGGGCTAAAAAAGACATGTATCTAGAGTATGGAGATAAGAGAATTTTCCTTAATGAGTCCCATATTTCTCGAGATGCTGATAAAAATATTATTGTAAGTTGTAAGGTGTTTTCCTTTTTTGTCTTGCCACACTGTTTCTAAAGCAGTGTTTGGGGTTATGTTTTCCAAGTGGAGTAAAACCCAGTCTGGAATGTTACGAGTCTTGGATCATTGTTAATATTCTATTCAAGTGAGTAGCTCTATAGTAATCCAGTAATTTAGTGTGAGGCTTCTGAGTCGAATCAAGAAGCCAGGCTTTTGATGAAGCAAAAAGTCCTTTTATTTTTAATGATGGTTCAGGTACTCAATGTTTGTTAGAGCTACTTGGTTACAGACAACAGGGATTAATATACCCCAAGCAGAAAGGTAAGAACAGGCAAAGGGCCAATCAGAACAAATACAAAAAAGTGCAAAAACACCCCCAACCGTTGGTTCTCACAGAAAAGGCGCAAAAGCACTAAAAATTCCCCCCATGCCCCTTAGTGACCTCTACTTGCGATTCACAGGCCAGGCACCTGGCTAGAAACAGTTCCACAGTTCTCCAAGGTTACAAAAGCAAGATAAAACATTTGAGACTCGAGAGAGAAAAGGGAGGAGGTGAGGGAAGATAGCCAGACTGTTTATGTGACGCGGTGGAATGCGGCAAGCCATCCTCCCGGGGAAGAAAAAGACACATTAAGCAGAACAGGCGATAAACCTCAAGGCCGGCTGTAAATTACTGATAGGGACCCCTGGCCTGAATTAATGGCAGAGAATCTGACATTTAGGAAGATAAAAACCACCCATTTCACATTTACGAAACACAGTCTGAGCCTTGATTCTAGCTGGTTTATTATTCCATAACATTTTAAGTAGGATATTTTGCCACTGTCGTAATAGTGGCTGTGGTATTTTAACTGGTATCGCCCTAAAAAGATAAAAGAAACTTTGGTAATAAAAAAGTTTTAATCAAATGGCATCACGAGTCTCTTCATCTCTCCTGATGTTTCCTCAAATAAGGCACAGGAATTTTACTTTCTTTAGGTGCTGTTGTTGTATACTGTAGTTTTCTCTTCACTTGCCGCTTGGATGTGTCTTCAGGAACGTGCAATCCCAGTTTCCTTAGCATGCTGATACCCGAGTCTGTGCTCATATCTTTCAATCTTTCACCTTTGTAGATGACTTGAAGAGTCGCTGAGCCCAACCATTTGTATTTAATATTTGCATCCTAAAGTTGCTTGGTTACTAGCTTCAGTTCTCGTCTTTTGGTGGTTGCTTCTGGAGGGAGGTCTGGGTAAACTTTGATTTTGTGCCCATCATATTCCAGAAAGCCCTTCTCTCTTGCCTCAGATAAAATTCTCTTTCGTACTCTATAATCCAAGGCTGTTATAACAATGTTTATGGGTCCCTTTCTCAGGCCGCGGTCATACGGCCCTTAAATGCGGGAGGAAGGGCTATTTCCTCTCACATTTAAAGGGGCCGTCCACAACGGCCGCAGAAAGTCCCGCGCCAAAGCGGGCTTAAATGTGGGTTGCTCCCGCATTTTCTGACCCCGGGAAAATCAACAGTTTTCCCAGGTGTTGCAGGAGGAACCCGCATTTTAGCCATCTGGCCAGCCCTCTCTCGCAATCATTGCAAGAGCGGGGCTGTCCAGATGGTCCCGTCAGCCATTCCCCCCCACTTTACACTTGGGCGCTTGGGCAGTCAAGCGCCCAAGTGTAAAAGGGGGGGAAAAACCCAAACTTACCTTTGCCGCCACTTCCGCTGCCTCTGCCGCTTCTGCGGCCGCCACTGCTTCTGCTGCGGCCACGGCTTCTGCTACCGCAGGGGTTGGGATGTGTAGACATCCCAACCCGCAGTAGAAAAATGCAGCCCCTTTAAATCCAGGAGGGCTCCCGGATTTGAAGGGCCCGTGTGACCGCAGCCTCAGTGAGTTTTTAGGCAACCCTATTCTATAAGCCTTGACTATTATTGGAACTATGTCTTCTTCTAGATTCCATACGGCTCCCAGCCAGTTTGCCCTAAAGTCGGGTAAATCATCTTCAGTGTTTAATTGTTCAGGGAACCCACAACATTTTACATTATTTTTTCGTTGTTCCATATCCAGGTTCAGCATTTTAATGTTAATAAGTTCAGTGTCTTTCTGCAACAGTTTATTTTCTTCTTGTACAATCTCTGCTAGAGTAAAGGCAGTCTCAGCTTTTGCCTGTGTCACGGACACGGCTTTCTTTATTTCATCAAGCTGTGCATGGACTGGCAACATTAGCTCTCTAATTTTGAGCATAAATCTGTCCTCCATCTCTATTAGATCGATTTTAGGGAGAGGAGTTAGGATTTCTTCAACTTCTATATTATCGTCAATAGAGCCCTCTGCCATTTTGAGGTTTATCTTTGCTGGCTCTGTATTCACGTTGGTAAGGAAAATAGTCAAAGAAAGAGGCTTACCGGGCAAACTTCCATCAGGATGTTTTCAGCTGAGCTGAAGAAGCAGAGACACGCTGAATTTGATATGCGGTTTGCCGTTTCTTCAGCGATTTTCAGTTTGCTTGGGGTATCAAGGGAGAGAGCTCCAGGCTTAGACATCCATCTTAGAAACCCGACACCAGACCGCCCCCCCCCCCAGCCCTTCTTACATATCTTCTTGGCTGGCATACTTTGCCCATAAAGACGAAGAAGGGAAGAACAGAAGAAAGTGGGAAACTAAGCATGCCCTTATTAATCCTGGGACGTTCAGAATTCCCCCACACCATTCACCACCCTGGAGCTGAGGGATGCTGATGTTGCCCTGAACCCAGCCAGAACCCTGGCCTTAATGCAATGAACTTGTAGCAAAACAACAGACACGTGAACTCCAAAAGTGGCCTTATATTGGACCAGACCCTCGTTCTCCCAAGGTCAGCACAGACTGGTTTTGTGAGTTATGCTCCCTGAAGCCCACTGGTGGGGGAGAACACGTGCAGCTGCCTTCCACTGAATCAGGCCCCTGGCCCTGGTGGGAATGAACAACTGCCGCCTCCTTATATTGAAACAGATCCCTGGCCCTGGTGTGAGAGAACAAATGCAGCCACCTTATAATGAATCAGACCCCCTTGGTGGGAGAGAATACATGCAGATGCTGTATATTAGAGCAGACCCCTGGCCCTGGCTTGAGAGCACACATGCAGCTGCTTTCTACTGAATCTAGGGTTGCCAAGTCTGGGTTGGAAAATACCTGGAGAATTTGGGGTGGAGCCAGGAGAGGGCGGGGTTTGGGCCTCAGTATGGTACAATGCCACAGAGTCCACCCTTCAAAGCAGCCATTTTCTCCAGGGGAGCTGATCTCTGTCAGCTGGGGATCAGTTGTAAAAGCAGGCGATCCCCAGGCCCCACCTGGAGGCTGGCAACCCTAACTGAATCAGACCCCTTGCCCTGGCGTGAGAGCACACATGCAGGCAGTGGCCATCCTGGTGAAGGAGTGGGCTGCACAGCCAAACGCCTCCCGAGGAAGGTGATTTTTGATAGCTGATGGTAGCTGGGCTGCCCTGGTCCCTGCTCCCAGTGCCCAAAGTAAGCTGATACCAAAAAAAGGCCCCGCCTCTGAACGCTCCTAGCCTGCTCGCATTGGAGAGCTGCAGGTGGGGGATGGGTCCTACCAGCTGCTGCCACCATGTTGCCTGGCTGGGACCTCTCCATGTTGGGGAACATGCGGCCGGGGAAGGGGGGGGGGGTAGCCAGAAGGCCACAGCTCAGCGGTGGAAGGCACAACAATCCCAAAATCCACCCAGCGCCTCCAAACCTAGCCTGCTGAAACAGGCTCACGCTGCCTTTGGAGACCCTCTGGTGAGTTTCTCTCGCTACACATGGCCACACACTCTTCCCCAGCTGCAAAGCTCCATTTGCTCCTGAGCTAACACTGGGCTGAACTTAGGGTTGCCAAGTCTTTAGTACTCACCGGCGGGAGGGAGTCCTCCTCCGGCCGGGAGCTTCCCCGGCGCACGCGCCCGGCGACGTCACCGGAAGTGACGTCAGCACGTTGGGGCGTTGCCAGGGCGACGCTCTGGCAATTGCCCCTAAACTCTATGGTATCATAGAGTTTTGGGACGATTGCCAGAGCGTCGCCCTGGCAACACCCCCAACGTGCTGACGTCACTTCCGGGTGACGTCATTACATGGGGGAAAGTCGTCCAGGCTGGACGACTTTGGGGGTGGTGTTCCCCCCGCCGGCCAAATGCTGGCCGGCGGATCAGGAACCCCTGTAGCGGGGGATCCCTCGCCCCCCGGGCTGACTTGGCAGCCCTAGCTGAACTGAGCGTGGAGGGCAGCTGCAGCCAGATCTGGCCAGCTACCTCTCCCCTAATTGGCCAGCACTCCCGCACTGAGCCGGGATTAACTAGCTCATCCCCCAAGCTTCATTCAAGAAGGGGGGGGGCAAATGCCTGCATCTGCTTTAGGAGTAGTCACTGGGCTTCTCCCAGATTAGAGTCTGTGCTCCTAACCACGACACCAAACTTCAGAGCCATGGGCATTCTACAGCACCTGATGTAGCCCAACAGTTTCAGTATGCCGTGCGAGTCACTGGAAGCAATTTTGCCCCTACTGTCGAGAGAGATGAATTTCTAGTAGCCAGGGCTCCGTTGGGGCCGGGGCGCGCCGGAGCGCCGCTCCGGGAGAGAGAAGGCGGGGGGGCGGGCACTTAAGAAAGCCCCGCCCCCCCGCTCGCTCTTCCCAGGCTGCGGCAGGCCGCTCTGCCGCCGCCGGCCCCTTCCCTCGCCCCCCCAGTCAGTGTTCCCGGGCCGGCGGCGCTCCTCCGGCCCGCAGCAGAAGCCCCTTTCCTCCCCCTGGGGCCGCGGCAGAGCGCCGCTGGCCCCGAGAAGCCCTTTCCCTCGCCCCCTCGTCAGTCTTCCCGAGCCGGCGGCGCTCCGCCGGCCCGCAGCAGAAGCCCCTTTCCTCCCCCTGGGGCCACGGCAGAGCGCCGCTGGCCCCGAGAAGCCCTTTCCCTCGCCCCCTCGTCAGTCTTCCTGGGCCGGCGGCGCTCCGCCGGCCTGGGCAGCAGAAGCCCCTTTCCTCCCCCCTCCCCCTGGGGCCGCAGCAGAGCGCCGCTGGCCCCGGGAAGCCCTTTTCCTCCCCCCCTCAATACTTCCTCCCTTCCTTCCTTCTCTCTTTCTCTCCCCCCACCTACCTACTTACCTTCCTCTTCCTTCCTTTCCCCCTTCCTTCCTTCCTTTCTTCTCACTTTCTCTCCCCACCTACCTACCTACCTGTTCCTTCCCCTCTCCCTTCCTTTCTTCTCTCTCTCTCCCCCACCTACCTACCTTCCTACCTGTTCCTTTCTCTCTTTATTTCTTCCTTCCCCCCTTCCTCCCTCCCTCCTTCCTTTCTTCTCTCTCTCTCCCCCACCTACCTACCTACCTACCTGTTCCTTTCTCTCTTTATTTCTTCCTTCCCCCCTTCCTCCCTCCCTCCTTCCTTTCTTCTCTCTCTCTCCCCCACCTACCTACCTTCCTTCCTGTTCCTTTCCTTCCTGTTCCTTTCCTTCCTTCCCCCTCCCTCCCTTCTTGCCTTCTGACACACTCCCGATGACGTCATCACTTCCGGTGACATCAGGGGGTGTGGCATATGCAAATAAGTTATGCTAATGAGCTCCTGCACCTCTTTTTTTACGAAAGGACCCCTGCTAGTAGCTGTAACACCCATTTCTGCTCAGTAACATAGACATGTGCAATACCAGACTTGTATTTTTTCATTATGTACGATCTTTGATTTTAGCTTATATATATATATATACACACACACACACACATACATACATATACATACATATATATATATATATATATATATATACACACACACACACTATGCATTCTTTGTCTTCAAAGAGCCTTCTCTCCCACATCACAGTGAGACGGGACTCTCTTTGTGATCTATCCCAATAAACAGTCAAAGGACTCACTCTGTGTCCGTTTGTGGTTGACCAGCAGCCAAGGAGCCCCATCGGCCCTAAGCTGCATTCCCTGATTCTACCAAGACTCCAACCCTACTGTGATGCTCTAAGGCCTGGTGGTAGTTAGGGATGTGCAGACTTTGCAGGACAAGCAGCCACACATCAAACTTCCCCTGTTCACAATCACAATTGCATGTCTTGTGTCAGACTGAACATTTCAGATGATTGTTTCGACAATCTGCCAACAGTTTAAAGCAGGAGTCCCTGACCCTTTTTTAACTTGCATGTGCATTGGGAATTCTGACATGGCATGGTGGGTGTAGCAACGAAATGGTTCCCACAAAATGGCTGCCACAAAATGGCTGCCATGGGAGGCGGAGCCAGCCACAAAATGCCTGCCACAGCTTAACTTCAGGAACACAGTGCAGAGCCTCATGCTCTGATGGCAGCTGCTGCCAAAGCAACATTTAAACAAAATCTGCACAGCCAATTAGATATCCAGTAGTCAGTCAGAAGCGTACCTGACCCCACCCACTTCCTGAAAACACTTGGTGGGCACCAGAAAAGGTGTCGATGGAGACCATGGTGACCACAAGCCCATGTTGGGGACCCCTGGTTTAAAGTAAGCAGCATTTTTTAATGTGGTTTTGCATCTGTTCAGTTCTGGTGTTGAGCATGGCGGCTGGCCAGGTAGCTGCTGCTGGCACAGGGTCATAACTTACTGGTTGTCTTGGGTGATGTACATCCCTGGGTTCTTTTGGACAGGTCATTCATTATTTGACACCAACTCATTACAGCCTATGCACTGCTACTGTAAATCTGTAGGTGTCAACGCTGCTTGTTTGGTGGCATTTGGGCATTCATCAGTTGGTGGCATTCATGTTTGCTGGTGCATGCTCAGAACCGACAGCAGTTCCCGGGCCGCAGTGTATGTGTAAATCCTATTAGTACAAACAAATACAAGCACAAGGATTCTTGGCTTGCTGGCTGCCATAAGGCTTTAGCTGCTTTGCACTGTCAGTTCCTTGAAGAGTCCCTGAGAGTTGAAAGTGTTTGTCATTAATTTAAAAGGACTTAGAGCAGTGACACGGGTTAATTGTTTTAGCAGGAAATAACGTTGTGTCGTTACAATACATCATCACAGTCCCCAGCGTTCCTGCTCTGCTTTTTCTCTGTGGCCACTTGTGGCACTGATGTAATCTTTCACGATTCACGCAAGGTTCATGCAGCATTGGTGTGAATTCCAAATCAGAAGCCAAACAGTCATAGATGGAACTCTGACGGTTTTTTCAGACAAGCCATATACTTCACATGGCATGGCATTTTACATTCTAAAAACCAAAGAAAAGGGGAGAATTGTTCCATTCTTCCAAGAGGGGGAAACTTACAAAATATAGAAGCACAGCCGTACTGAAGAAGTAGAGAAGGTTCTAATACCCCACTGCTCTCTACCTTAAGGTGTTCTAAAGCAGCTGGCAATCACCTTTGCTTCGTCTCCACACGACAGGCACCTTGTAAGGTGGGTGGGGCAGGGAGAGTTTTGAGAGAACCGTTACTGGCCCAGGGTCACCCAGCAGGCTTCATGTGGAGGAGGAGTGGGGAATCAAACCCTGGCCTCCCAATTAGAGTCCGCCTCTCTTAACCGCTACACCACAGTGGCTCTCAGTTGATTCAGAGCTTGATTCCCCACTCCTCCACATGAAGCCTGCCAAGTAACCATGGGCCAGTCACAGTTGATGGCACCTGTTACTACACCCGGGGGGGGGGGGTGACCCTAACTAATTGCCTTTGAATAGTTAGAGTTCCCAGACCCCCAGTTGGGACGGGGATTCCCCTGATTTTGCATAGAGCCGGCCTTGCTGGCTAGGCAGGGTATAAATCCAAATAAATTTTAAAAAAACAAAAAAATTGGGGGGCTTCAATTTGCCACTGGCCAGCAAAGGAAGCCCCATCCTGAACAGCCCCCTCCCATGCCAATGTGGTCAGTGTGATGACATCATCCTGCCAGGCAGGTCGACATGTTGAGCTCTAGCATTTTGGCTGAAACTTTATGGTTACCATAGAGTTTTTGGACCAGATGCTAACAGGTTGATGTCTTGACCTGCCCAGCATGATGATGTCACTTCATGGTGATGTCATTGCACCATGCACACAAAGAACATGCAAAGAAGAGTCCAGGATGGACCTGGGAGTCCTTCACTAAAAGCGAGGTAAGATCTGGCGATCCTATATATAGTACAGTTTGGGAGCTTAAACTTGGGAGGGCGAGGGGGGGGGACTTCCAGAGGAATTGTGTTAAGCTTATCCAAACTATAGTGACTTCCCTCAGAAGTCCTTGGATGTCTTTGAAATTCACCCTAAGGAGGTTTTAGTACAGTGGCCCTCAACCCTGTTGAGCCTGTGGGTGGTTTGGAAATTTTGAGATGAGGTAGCGGGTGCCATTACAAAATGCCTGCCCTTGGGAGTGGGTGGGACCAATCACTTTCTTCATTACCATCTATTTGTATATAACATTTTAAACTGCTTCTCATTCTAAATTTGTCTCCTGGTTGTCACATTTTTTTAATTGTTTTGGCTCACTAGGTGCAATTCACCTTGAGTACCTGTGAGAAAGGTGGACGATAAATAGATAAGTGAGTAAGTCACAAAGCAATCCTTGGGGAGGGGAGGGGAGGGCTGAAAGCACTCAGGGAGCCAACTGACCTCTATGTTGGCATATGTCTGAGATACAACAGCATAAGGGCCATTTACAATGGTGCAGGCCCCCAGCACCACTCCAGCCACCTTTTGGTGCAACTGAAGCATAGGCCCCTGTGTCAGTGTAGTTGTGGGTGGTTTGGGGAGCATGGCCAGAGTTAGTCAGCTCCCTGAGCCCTTTCAGCCTGGGAACTCCCCCTGCCAGAGGTGGAAAGTTAACACCAACAAAAAAACCCATAGGCACCCATTGAACTTGAATTGGAGCAAGTGGTGAGGCACTTTGGTGGCACTGGCAGGGGCGGTGTGGGGGTGCCCATGGCAACAGACCTCTCAAACCCCTTCCTCATGGTCAGGTGCCTGGATCTGCTAACAGGCATTGGTCCCTTTAATTGAATGCAAAGTGTGCTCCTGAAACCAAGTACAAATCCTGTGCACTGCCCCTCTCTGCCCACTGTGTAAGATGGACGCTGGACTCCACCCTCTTGCCACATGGGCCCTGATTGGTTCTGGCAGCCCTGTCCATCATAGTGGCCCTGCCTCCATGCAGTGCCTCCACTGACCACCGTGGTACAGTTGCTACAGATGCTAGCCCGGTTTTGAACAGAAAACACTGCAAATGCATCGACTTTGTCTGCTGCCCAGTGCATAAATAATGCCCTTAGGGAATAGACTAGCACCGCTATAGTCACGCGGAAGCTGGTCAGCACAGTGCAGACATACCTCAAGATTGCTCTGCCCTTACGTAAGCCCGGAAATAAAGTTGGCGTGTGAAGGAAGAACATCTTCCATTTGTGAAAGAAACCAATCTCTGTTTGGATATACACTGACTACATCAAGAAACAAGAGGAAGGAATCAGAAACTTCTTTTAATCTATGCAGATCTTTAGTTCTTTGGAGGGAGAGAGAAAAAATTAAAGTTCAGAAGCTATTGATCTTTCAGAAATTGACTCTGATTCAAGGGAAGAAAAAACCCTAAATGGTAATATATTGGAGGGTGTATTATTTATTGCTTAAATGTCACAACTGTCACGTGGTTAATTCTATTTGTACTCATAATGGAAACCTACAGCGTATGAAGTTTATAAATTAGCTGAACAGACCAGTGGTATTATGAACAATCTGCCTCCAAACAGAACAGATTACCATATTGAGGTTTATCAATAAATCTGGATATTGAATTAATTTTAAAGCACCAGTGAGCTACAGACCTGAAGAAGCAGACCTGAACACCAGCACTGACTGTATTGTTTATGGAAAATATTTTTTTTATGTCCAAGTAATTAAAACAAGCTTCCTCTCCTTTTCATAACATTGGTGGTTTCTATATTTAACATAACTTTTGACTACCCTATCTCCCATCATAGGTACAAGCTACCAGGTACCTATGGACATAGTTTGCTATTCCATCTGGGAATATTTGTAATTATAATTTGAATACAGCTTACACTTTTCATTAATATACCAAGCAGTGTAGTCTTGTGTTACCTCTCTAATGCATTTGGATGTCTTAAAGCAATCAGATTTAGAAATACTAAAAAATAATTGCATATATTTCATTACCCCCCCCTAAAATCCCCCCCAAAGACCCTGAGGTATTTTTTCATATAGTTACAAAACATTCCAGAATTAAATTTCAGATTTGGGGGGGGGGGGGGGGGTAAGTAAAATTTACCAGAATGAAGGGAGCGGACCTGTACGGGATGTCCACTACCATAAGGGGAAAAAATGAAACTAAATTGTAGTAAATGTTTTAAGACATTTAGGGAAACATATTTCCCTCTGTTTGAGGTTCCCTTCCTTGTTAGATATCATGAGGTTTAGTAAAGCCAATTAAAAGTCACCTGATGGCAGCTGGATTGGACTAGATGGGCCATTGGCCTGATCCAACATGGCTTCTCTTATGTTCTTAGAACTCATTCCTCCAGACAGTTCCTTGTGTCAAAGTATTTCAGGAATTTTATCCAGGTATTTGGGTAACACTGGATCATGCTGCTGAATTTCAGTTGACACTCAAAATTCAGTCACATGTGGAAATACTGAAAGAACATTTCAACTCGTACTCACTTTTGTTGGCTAGCTTCTGGTACAAAGTTCTTTCAAGTACGGATGACGGAATCACCTTTTCTACAAGCCAGAAGCCTCTCTCTTGCATCAATCATCTATCATTGCAGATGCTACTGAAGAATTAAGGTAGATCATTGGAGCCAAATAGGAAACACACCAGTGCCAAAAAGCTTTGGGATTTGGATATAATTTCTACTGAAGAGAGGTAAGAAACAGAAAAGATCAGAGATGCCTGAGAAATCATGTTCTGTCATCTGTGGAATCTTTGTTCGGAAGGAACAGGTTATCTGCAGCTTTGGCCAATGTTATATGTGAGTCACATCACTGATTCAAGGCAGCTAATAATATTTTTTTGGACAGTCTGGCCAGTTCTAAAATATGTCACTGTCAGAGTCCCACAGCAATCAGTCCCAGCAACGGTCCTTAACCAGGATTCAGTTTATTGCGATCAGGAAAGGCAGGTCATCTGTACACACTTTGTGTCAGGAATAAGTCTCCAGGCGGGAGTTGGGAAGTTATACAGATCTCAAAAGACACCCCAGGATGGAAGAAAGCCAATCGCAAATAAGCAAGCAAGCGTGCCTAAAATAACGACTGTCAGTTCCCAGGGGAATAGGAGCATCCAGGCACCAAGGTCAGACACAGGCAGGCACAGAGGTAAGGTGGAGAGCAAGAATCGAAAGTTAAAATACCAGGAGACATCTGTCTTCAACACAGGCTTCACCCAGCCTCCATCACCCAACCCCCACTTGCCATGGCAGCATAGCTGACAGTCACTCTTGAGCCTGAAAAACTAGAAGCAGCTTCTAAATATCTGCTTCATAAATATCCTGAAGATCTTTCCATGAATTTACCTAGTGAAATGCTGCTTATGGAAGTAAATGACTATGTCTGTGTGTGTACGCTTAGTGCCATCAAGTCACTTCTGACCTATGGCGACCTTATGAATTAATGCCCTCCAAAATATCCTATCATTAACAGCCTTGCTCAGGTCCTGCACACAGAGGGCCTTTGTGGCTTCCTTGACTATGTTAATCCATCTTAACTGGGGTCTTCCACTTTGCTGCCTTCAACTTTTTCTAGTGTTTTTGTCTTTTCCAGTGAATCTTATCTTCTCAAGTTTGGTCATTTTAACTTCTAGGGACAGTTTACTTTGATTTGATCCAGAACCCACTTATTTGTCTTTTTGGCAGCCCACAATACCCGTAAAACTCTCTTCCAACACCACATTTCAAATGAACAAACTGTCTTCCTGTCAGTTTTTGTTATTGTCCAACTTCTATACCCATACAAAGTAATCAAGAATACCATAGTATAAATTACCTTCATTTTGGTCGCCAGCAACACATCCTTACATTTAAGGATCTTTCTGGCTCCTTCATGGGTGCCCTTCTGAGTATCATTCTCCCTCTGATTTCTTGGTTGCAATCTCCTTTTTGATCGATGATTGAGCCAAGGAATAGAAAATGTTGAACAATTTCAATTTCTTCATTAAAGTTGTATAATTCCCTAGTAGTCATTAATTTTGTCTTCTTTATGTTCAGCTGTAATCCTAATTTTGCACCTTCTGCTTTAACCATCACTTCAGAACTTCACTATTTTCTGTCAGGAATGTATTATCAGCTGGATATCTCAAATTGTTAATGTTCTTTCCAACAATTTCCCCTCCATCTTCATCTAAATCTAATGCAGTTTCCCTAATAATTATGTTTTGCATATAGATTTAAGAGATAGGGAGATAGAATGCATCCTTGTCTGACTCCTTTGTCAACTAGAAACCATTCTGTATCTTCATATTTTGTCGTAACAGTAGCCTCTTGTTCAGAGTACAGGTTGCAAATCAAAACAATCAGACTTTGTGACATGCCTATTTCATTTAAAACCAACCAAAGCTTTTCATGATTCACAAAGCCAAAAATTTTGCTGTAGTTTATTGAACACAAGCTGATTTTCTTCTGAAATTCTCTTGTATGATCTAGCAGCCAACATAAGAGTTTGCAATATGATCTCTGGTGCTTCTTTCTTTTCTGAATCCAGTTTGAATATCTGACAGTTCTTATTCCATAGGTGGTGACAGTCTTTGTTGTAAGATTTTGAGCATCACTTTACTCACATGCTAAACTAATGTGATGATCTGATAGCTGCTGCAGCCTTTGACTTCCTTTTTTTTCAGAATAAGAATGTAGACTGAGCATTTCCAGTCTGTGGGCCATCATTTTGTTTTCCATATTTGTTGACATATTCTTGTTAAGATTTTGATTGACTCTGTTTCTGCAGCTTGAAATAGCTTTATTGATATCCCATCTATTCCTGGTGATTTGTTTCTCCCAATTGCTCTCAGGGCAGCTTTCACTTCAGTTTCTAAAACTGCACGTTATCTTCGTTGACTGATTATTTTTGAAGGAATCTGTCAACCTTTCATCCCTTCTGTATAGTTCTTCAGTGTATTGTTCCCATCTTTTCTTTATTTTGTCCTGTTGATCTTTCAACAGGAGAGCCAGTTTGGTGTAGTGGTTAAGTGCATGGACTCTAATCTGGGAGAACCAGGTTTGATTCCCCACTCCTCCACTTGCACCTGGCTGGATGACCTTGGGCAAGCCATAGCTCTGTACCAGCTGTTCTCTCAAGGACAGCTTGGGAAAGAGCTCTCTCAGCCCCACCTACCTCACAGGGTGTCTGTTGTGGGGAGGGGAAGGGAAAGGAGTTTGTAAGCCACTCTGAGACTCCAAGTAAGTGAAGGGCAGGGTATAAATCCAATCTCTTCTTCTTCTTTCAGCATGCCTAACAGTGCTTTAAATTCCCCATTGATTTCTTGGATTTTATGGAACCAATCTCTTGTTCTTCCTTTTTTGTTTTGCAGGGGCTATAATGCAAAGTCAGGAAAGCATAGCAACATAACCATCATTAATTAAAATTAATGCTGCAACTACAGATGCTGAAGAAATTGAAAGCTATGTATGTAAGTGTTCAGGAAGGAACTGATCACACACCTAGGCAAGATATGCTAATAATCATAGGTGATTGTAATGCAAAAGTGAGAAACAAAGAAGAATCAATATATTGTTGGAAAATTGAGGCTAGGAACATAAAATAAAGCAGGACAACAACTCATATAGTTCTGTGAAGATACCACATTCATTGGGAACACACGTTCCAGGCAACCAAATGGATGTTTGTATATGCAGACCTCACCAGATGGTCAACACAGAAATTAAATAGGTAACATAACTGGAAGCAGAAGATGGAGAAGTTCTATTATTTGTGCTTAAACAAAACCAGGAGATGATTATGGTAGAGACCAGGGGTCCTTTCGTAAAAAAAGAGGTGCAGGAGCTCATTAGCACAACTCATTTGCATATGCCACACCCCCTGACGTCACCGGAAGTGTCAAAAGTTCACACATCCCTGACGTCATGGGCAGTGTGTCAGAAGGCAAGACGGGAGGGAGGGAGGGAGGGAGGGGGAAGGAAGGAAGGAAGGAAGGGGGGAGGGAAGGAGGAAGGGGGGAAGGAACAGGAAGGTAGGTAGGTAGTTGGGGGGGAGAGAGAGAAGAAAGGAAGGAAGGAAGGGGGGAGAGAGGGAGGAAGGGGGGGAAGGAAGGAACAGGAAGGTAGGTAGGTAGTTGGGGGGAGAGAGAGAAGGAAGGGAGGAAGGGGAGAGGAAGGGAGGAAGGGAAAGGGGAAGGAAGGAACAGGTAGGTAGGTGGGGGGAGAGAGGGAAGGAAGGGAGGGGCGCTTCTCCCCCCCACTGGGGCTGGTATTTCCCCCCCCCTTGCTTGGGCCTGAGTGGCGTTAAGCCACTCAGGCCCGGCTTCTCCCTCCCTTGGGCCCGGGGAACTGTTGAGTGCGGGAGGGAGGGGGGGTTCTGGGGCTGACTGGGGGAGGGAGGGTTTATTTCCCGGGGCCAGCGGCCAGCCGCGGCCCCGGGGAAGGCGACTGGGGGCGGGAGGGTTTTTTTTTCTGGGGCCGGCGGCCAGCCGCGGCCCCGCGGAAGCGACTGGGGGCGGGACGGGGCTTGCTCGGCGGGGCCGGCGGCGGCCAGCCGCGGCCCCGCGGGAGCGACTGGGGGCGGGACGGGGCTTCCTCGGCGGGGCCGGCGGCGGCCAGCCGCGGCCCCGCGGGAGAGACTGGGGGCGGGACGGGGCTTGCTCGGCGGGGCCGGCGGCGGCCAGCCGCGGCCCCGCGGGAGAGACTGGGGGCGGGACGGGGCTTCCTCGGCGGGGCCGGCGGCGGCCAGCCGCGGCCCCGCGGGAGAGACTGGGGGCGGGACGGGGCTTGCTCGGCGGGGCCGGCGGCGGCCAGCCGCGGCCCCGCGGGAGAGACTGGGGGCGGGACGGGGCTTGCTCGGCGGGGCCGGCGGCGGCCAGCCGCGGCCCCGCGGGAGAGACTGAAGGCGGGACGGGGCTTGCTCGGCGGGGCCGGCGGCGGCCAGCCATGGCCCCGGAGAAGGCGGTGGGGGCGGGACGGGGCCCGCCCGGCCCCGCCCGGCCCCGCCCCCCGGCCCCTTCTCTCCCGGAGCGGCGCTCTGGCTGGCTCCGGCCCCAACGGAGCCCTGGTAGAGACCATGAATTGTTAATAATGAAAATCAGAATAAAGCTGAAGGGAAAAAAAACACACCAAAACATCAGTGGTGCTGTGAGGCTTCTGATGAGATCCAATAAGCCAGGCCTTGTATTGTAAAACAAAGTCTTTATTTCTTAATGGTCTTTCAGGAAACACTTGCGTTGTTAGTGATACCACATACAGAATGTGAGGAACTGATATACTGTATTCAAACAGGAGTAAAAAGTCAGGTACCAATCAGAATAAAAATATCAAGCGCCAAAATGTGCTACCGTTACTTTCTCAGAGAAAAAGGTACGTAAGCTGAGCTAAATTTCCATCCCCGGCCCTGTGTGTAATCTACATGCATTCCCACGCAAAAGATACCTGGAGAAGCAGAGGCCCAGTTGCCCAAGGTTACAAGTGCAGCAACAGAGATAACTGAAGTCTAGTAAATAGATGAGTTCACTCTGAGGAAGGAGGGGTAAGGAGGAGGGAGGGAAACTGATGGAAGGGAAACTGATGCCGTTCTCCTGCTGGGACCTAAAAAGGAACTGGGAAAAAGAAGCAACCATAACAGGGGACCTGACAGGTGCCAAAACCCAGTCTAAATGACATTCCTGAAGAAAAGAACAGATTTGCATTACTAAGTTCAAGTGAATATGAACTGGAAGAACTAAGGGCTGAAACCAGGGACATTTTATATGTTTAATGTTTTAAGATATTATCTGTTCTATGTATTGTTGTGAGCCACCCTGAGCCGCCGTACAGCGGGTAGGGCGGGATATAAATCCCCAAAATAAATAAATAAATATCAAGGAAGAATGCACTGTAGTCCAAAAGAGAGACTAGTAACCTTCCTTCTATCAGATCACTGCCCTCACATCACCTTTGCAGTGGTGAGGTTTCTCTCTATTGCTATGAGGATTCAAGGATATAAGATTAAAGCTCTGGTGGGATGACAGTCTATGTATATTTAAAATCTGTGGTTCCTATGTTGCTGTTTTCTTTTTCAATTTAAGCCAATAAAGGTTTTGACTGACAGACTAAGATTATTCCTGTAGCCAAAAGAATTGGAAAGCCTCGATGGATGACTGGTGAAACTGTTAAAATTGCTAGAGAGAGACAAGAAACCAAAGTAAAAGTTGACAGAAATAGAATCAGAAGTCTAAATGCAGGGATATATAGAACAAAGCTTTACCTATCCCAAATCCATATTTGAGTCTGGGTCAAGTTGGAGCAGGGATTCCCGGTCACACTCCACTGACTAATGTGGCACCATACCAGGGAGGAGGCAGAATGGAGCAGTCACACTACACGGTGGCCCCTGCTGGTGGTGCGGTTGTGCACAGGTTGGGTCCGCTTTGCTAACCTGCACGTAGGTGCATGGGCCCATAGGTACATAGGCACAGGAGCAATCAGGGTAGGATCTTGTAGCGCCCACCCCCACCCCACCCTTTTCCTCTCATGGCGCCCACTCTGCTCCTTGCATGCCTGCAATTTTGCTGGACTGTCTCCCAGGAGGCCGTGGGCTGGGAGGTTTAACTCCGCAAGCTGGAAGCGTCCCCATGGGCAGTTGTGTGCTCAAGCACACAGTACGCATGGGTGGTTATGCGCATCCCTGCCAGATCAGTGGGTTCACATTACCAGTGCTGCTTGATTGTGGCTTATTTGCATCCACACTTCCAGGAAGCAGGATCAACGTGCACCCAAATGGCTTGCCACAGCTTTCACCTGGTACTTTTTAAAAGCGGGATCAGAACTCTTCAGGATGGGGTGAGTATGGCACGGGAACGCCAGACAGCTGTGGCTGTGTAAACCAGCCCACTTAATCCACTTGAGAAACATGCTTATATCAGGCCAAACTACCAGTCTGAACTCAGCCATAGTTACCATCTCTGATGAATGTGGGCTCCTCAGTATATGCAGGCCTGATTGATAACTATTAGTTGGAGCTACACTTTTTCAGTGACTCACACATACCCTGCTTGGCCTGAAAAAAGATATTTTATATTTACATTTTTTATGTGTGTGCTAGTACAATTTAGACCACTGAAGAAGGTCCTGTGGGCAGAAACACTTTTGGTCCTGTGGTTATTATATATGTGTAATCATTATTGAGATCCAGTAGTTATTGCACATGCAACTTATACTTGTTGCTGTATGCTATGTTCTCTGATTTTATTTGCATTCTATGTATGTTGTTTTTAATCTTAAGTTTTTGTGCACTGTGTAAGAAATAGTTGCATTTTATTGCAGGTTTTAGCTGCTCAACCTTTTAGGTTCCTGACCTGTTCTAATTGTTGCAATTTTTTTTATTGCTGCAAACCCTTTTGAGCTCATAGCTAACAAGTAGCAGTAGTAAAATGAAATAAAAAAGAATAAATACATGATTATTATAAAAAAGCCATTAAAAACAAGCCCAGGGGAGGGATAAAAACAGTGTAAATAAATTGCTGAACAGGCTGAGTATAGCCATAAAACAGATCTCAAACCACAAGCTGACCGTAAAACAACGAAAAAGATTAAAACAATAAAAACAACAACAACAAACCCTTTAGTTAAAAGTTTGGGTACAAAAATGTGTTGGAACCTGGTGCCTACAAAGTGTGATGTGAGTCTTGGGGGGGGGGCATCCCAAAGGGAAGGTGCCACCACGGTCTCTGGTTGCCCCTTGCCCAAACGCAGGGACTGTACACTTGAAGTTTATCGATTTAAGTGTAGCTGCCCCCAAAGCACACTGTCTTCAGGTGGAAGAACTTTCCCTCTACTTTTCCTCCCGCCCCAGAAAGCAAACGGCTCCTAAACATCTCCAGAAGTACCAGCTGCACTTTTATTACAGGATTCTTATCCCTTTCAAATGAGATCAGTGGAACGAGGGGCTGAAAGAGCGTTGTGTTCCAGCTGGAACCAATTTGCAAGCCATCACATCCTATCTGTTTCAACTTCTCTTGATTAAAGGAATTACTTTCATTAAATTCAAAGGCAGGAGACTTTGTCTGTTGCGAAGGAGAACGCCACGGCATTGTGCGGACCTGCTCTTTCCCTCTCCTTTTATTTGCCCAATCTGTTATACGAATCAGCCACAAGGCTAACCTTTCCGTTGTGCCAAATTAATAGCAAGCAGACGGTTTCTTTAGCTAGTACTGAAACATGTCAACCGTCTCTTTGAATCCGGAACACGAAAACAATAACTACAGATGATTCTACTTGATGCGGTACCTTTTGAGCACTTTACTCATTTCCCTGGGAAATCTAGTCAATTGACTTTTTTCATGATCTTATTCCATAAATAATAATCAAGCTGCCTATCAGAGGAACTAGGTGAGTCACAGTGGAAGGCTCTCCGAATGGGTTTGTCTTCAAAATCCCAGGAGAAAACACGATGCGTGCAAAAATCGAAAGCTTGAAGGCATCGTCTCTTTAGTTGGGAACTAACAGTGCCAATGGGGTTGCCAACTCTGGGTTGTGAAATTCCTGGAGATTTGGGAGGGCAGACCCTGGGGAAGGTGGCTTTTGGGGAGTGGGGGGGGGCACAGCAGGGTATAATACCACAGAATCCACGCTCCACACCAGGCATTTTCTCCAGGACAACTGATCTCTATAGAGTGGCGATCAGTTGAATTCTAGCAGATCTGCAGTCCCCACCTGGAGTCTGGCAACCCTAATTGCCAGCCTAAGCAGGGTTACATCCAGCTAAGTCCATTAGCATATTTAGGATGGTGCTGTGAGTATCACAAATACAACACTGCACAATGAACACATTAAGATAGCTAAGCTTAAAGGAAAACAAGCTATATTAAAACTAACATAAATTCTAAGCATAACAATAATATCACAACTTAACCACATGCTTCTTTTCTATATTTAGGAGGATTATTCCCAGTTTAATTTTGGAAATTGCCTGTTTGTTCAGATAGCGCAATGATAGGCAGGGGTCATTTTGTAGAAAAAGAGGTGCCAGAGCTCATTAGCATAACTTATTTGCATGTGTTACACCACCTGACATCACCAGAAGTATGTCAGAAGGCAAGGAAGAAAGAAGAGAGAGACAGAGAAAGAGAGAGAAAGTGAGAAAGAAAGTGAGAGAGAAAGTGAGAGAGAGAGAGAGAGAGAGAGAGAGAGAGAGAGAGAAAGAAAGAAAGAAAGAAAGAAAGAAAGAAAGAAAGAAAGAAAGAAAGAAAGAAAGAAAGAAAGAAAGAGCTGGCAGAGAGGGGACAGCTACCAATCCAAGCCTTAGAAATACCACTATTCTGGGAGGATAGCTTCAGTGGAGGCTGAAGCCTTCAGAAGGCTGGTTGGAGGAACAAGGACCTTTCCAGGGGATGGGGTCATTTTGCTGCAGCCATGACACAAGCAGACATTCCCCGCCGGGGGTGGGGCTGGCACCAACTCCCAGAGCTGCGCTCCCCCGAGCTCCTGCTTGAAAGGACCCCTGATGATAGGTATGTTATTTAAGTTCTTTTTAAATTGTAATATGGATGTAATGAATTGTTGAGATTACATTGTATAAATTATTTAATTTTTGTTTAAGCGCTTGTGATGAAGAATTATCAAAACAGAGATTAAAATCCAGAGTCTTCGTCAATCAACAATTCCATCAAATCATAAAATGGACTTTATTAAGAAATTGTATCTGTAATAATAATTTTGTTTTGTTTAAATATATAAATTGTTTTTCTTTAAGCTTAGCTATCTTAGTGCATTCATGGTGCAGTGTTGTATTTGTGAGACTTATGTTTACTGCTTTCTATCGCTTATATAGGTACTGTAAGTAAGTATCACATTTGTGTCTTGTGCTGTTCTGTGATGTATACCCGCTAACATTTCACAGATTTTTTTTTTTAGAGAAGAAGAAGAAGAGGTTAGATTTATACCCCGCCCTCCACTCACTTAGAGTCTCAGAGCGGCTTACAAACTCCTTTTCCCTTCCCCTCCCCACAACAGACACCCTGTGAGGTAGGTGGGGCTGAGAGAGCTCTTTCCCAAGCTGTCCTTGAGGGAACAGCTGGTACAGAGCTATGGCTTGCCCAAGGTCATCCAGCCAGGTGCAAGTGGAGGAGTGGGGAATCAAACCCGGTTCTCCCAGATTAGAGTCTGCGCACTTAACCACTACACCAAACTGGCTTTTAAAGAAGGAGACTTCTTGGTATGACTGTCCAGGCCCGTGGGCAAAGGCCAGCAATGTGGTCCGGCGGATGTGAGGAGCTGCACAATCCTGACAGAAACAGGAACTGAAATGGTAAGCTCTCAAAGCAATGAGGCAAGTCACACACACACACACACACACACACACACACACACACACACACATACACACACACTATATTACATGAATGCCATTTATAGAAAACAGTTGTCCTATTTTTATTGCTGCTGAGGAACCCTTAGACTTGTGGGGGTGTGGGAAATGCAGTATCAGAAGGGATAGATGAAGGTGGTAACCGTGTCAGTGTCTGTAGCAGCAGAAAAGAGTAAGAGTTCAATAGCACCTTAAAGACTAACAAAATTTGTGGCACGGGGTGAGCTTTTGTGAGTCACTAAACATAAGAACATAAGAGAAGCCAATGTTGGATCAGGCCCATGGCCCATCCTGTCCAACACTCTGTCACACAGTGGCCAAAAACACCAGGTGCCCTCAGGAGGTCCATCAGTGGGGCCAGGACACTAGAAGCCCTCCCACTGTTGCCCCCCCCCCCCCAAAGCACCAAGAATACAGAGCATCACTTGCCCCAGACTGAGAGTTCCTATCTATACTTTGTGGCTAATAGCTAACGATGGACCTCTGCTCCATATGTTTGTCTAATTCCCTCTTGAAGCCATCCATGCTTATAGCTGCCCCTACCTCCTCCTGTGGCAGTGAATCCCACGTGTTAATCACTCTTTGGGTGAAGAAGGATTTCCTTTTATCTGTTCTAACCCGACTGCTCAGCAATTTCATGGAGTGCCCGTGAGTTCTTATATTGCGAGAAAGGGAGAAGGACTTCTTTCTCTACCTGCTCTATCCCATGCATAATCTTATAAACCTCAATCATGTCACCCTCAGCCGTCGTTTCTCCAAGCTAAAGAGCCCCAAGCGCTTCAACCTTTCTTCATAGGAAAAGTGTTCCAACCCTTTTATCATTTTAGTTGCCCTTTTCTGCACTTTTTCCAATGCTATAATATCTTTCTCGAGGTGTGCCGACCAGAACTGTACACAGTACTCCAAATGAGGTCGCACCATCGATTTATACAGGGGCATTATGATACTGGCTGATTTGTTATCTATTCCCTTCCTAATAACCCCCAGCATAGCATTGTCCTTTTTCATTGCAGTCACGCACTGTCTCGACATTTTTATTGAGTTATCTACTACAACTCCAAGATCTCTCTCTTGGTCAGTCTGCCAGTTCGGACCCCATCAACGTGTATTTATAGTTAGGATTTTTGGCTCCAATGTGCATCACTTTGCACTTGGCCACATTAAACCCCATTTGCCATGTTGATACCCACTCACTTATCCTCGAAAGATCCCTTTGGAGTGCCTCACAATCCTCCCTGGTTCTCACCACCCTGAACAACTTCGTGTCATGTGCAAATTTAGCCACTTCACTGCTTATGCCCAACTCCAAATCATTAATAAACAAGTTAAAAAGCATCGGACCGAGTACTGATCCCTGCGGTACCCCACTGCTTACCTCCCTCCACTGAGAAAATTTCCCATTTATACTCACTCTCTGTCTCCTTTTAATTAGCCAGTTTTTGATCCACAAAAGAACTTGTCCTCTTATCCCATGACTATTGAGCTTACTTAGGACCCTTTGATGAGGAACTCCACCTGGAGGAGTCTCAAAGCAGCTTGCAACCACATTCCCTTCCTCTCCCCACAACAGGTACCTTGAGAGGTAGGTGAGGCTGAGAGAGTTCTGAGAGAACGGTGACTGGCCCCAGGTCACCCAGCAGGCTTCATGTGGAAGACTGGGAGCGTCAAACCAAGTTCTCCAGGTTAGAGTCTGTCACTCTTAATCACTGCACCATGCTGGCTCTGATGTCTTCTACACACAAGCAAGGTTCCCCCACCACCACCACTGAACAACTGTAGTTTTCTTCTCACATTCGGAATTAAGAAGTAGAATATGCAGAATGATGGTGTATTTCCTATGTGGACTAAAGAACAGGGGTTTTATGGGGAGGGGGATTCTTTTCCTGGAATTCACTTTTTAAAATACAGCCACTGATTCCTCTCATTCTTTTTCTTTCATTTCTCTTTGAAGAGAAACCAATGCAACTTTTTGGAACTTCAGCCCTTGCAGTTGTTTTATATATCTCGGGATGGCACTCTACTGGGAAGGTAGATTTGGGAAGACATTGCTGACCTCTGAGCATGTACAGAGTGAAATTAGGGTTGCCAGGTCTCTCTTGGCAACTGGCAGGGGATGGGGTGATGTTGCCGGTGACGTGGCTACATCACTTCTGGTGTGTACTGATAGTGATGTCATCAAGCTGTGACATTGTGGTGACACTCTGGCATTTGGGCAAAAACTCTATGGTAAAAATGGTTTCTACCACAGAGTTTTTGCCCAAATACCAGCTTCTCCCAGATGGCACTGGCATGATGACATCGCTTCTGGTGCACACCAAAAGTGATGTTGCCATGTTTGAGATTTGTGCCTATCAGCCAGTGTCAGAATTCCAAAGGTACCCGCAGGCTCAGAAACGTTGAGGACCCCTAGAGAAAACCATCTGTTTTAGATGTGTTGAGATCAAGCCACCTTCAGCAAATGTATAAAATGGAATATAAATTTGCTAGCTTAAAAAAAAAAAAAGCACACACAAAAAGCATATAGCACCCTTTGCTTGATGTAGCTTGTACTTGGGGTGGGTGGGTGTGCAATATAATGACTGGACAGGACAAGAGACAAGCCCAAAGTGCCAGGCCAAGGAATAAAAAGATAAAATCAGATAATCAGGGGTCCGTTGGAACGGGAGCACACAGGAGTGCAGCTCCGGGAGTGAGGAGCCCAGGGGGCGGGCACATGACCAAGCCCCGCCCCCTCCTCGGCTTCCCAGAACAGTGCAGAGGCGCAGCACCCCGGGGAAAGCCCTGGTGGGTCTTTATTGTTTTTAATGTTTTCTTTTAATATTGATAATTTTATCATTGTTCCTTTTATGACTGTGTGCTGCTTTTCCAGAGACCTGCTCAAGGTGGCATATAAATCTTCTAAGTATCCCATTTTTTATCTGGGCACATGGCACATAAGTACTGGAGAAATTTCACCACCCCATCAGTTTGGTGTAGAGGTCAGGAGTTGGACTCTAATCTGGGAGAACCGGGTTTGATTCCCCACTCCTCCACATGCCGCTGCTGGTGTGACCTTGGGCCAGTCACAAGTTCTCTCAGAGCTGTTCTCTCATGAGCAGTTCTCAAAAGACCTCTCTCAGCCCCACCTACCTCACAGGGTGTCTTGTTGTGGGGAGGGGAAGGGAAAGGGATGGGCGGTGCACATGTCCTGGGTATCTCAAGTCTACTTGAAACCTGGTGGTTTCAAGGGAGCAGGAAGAGAATGAGGGTGTGTTCTTTACGCTTATTTTTATTGCACAAAGTATTGGATGGGGAAGGGAATGGAGGAAGAGCAGGTCAGTTTCACTCACCTGTGGAGTGGAGCCTGAGGGGTGGGTGTTGCCTTCTGACACACTTCCGGTATGTTAGGGGGTGTGGCATATGCAAATGAGTTATGCAAATGAGCTCCTGCACCTCTTTTTCTACGAAATGACCTCTGCGGGTAATGTTGTTTTCATGGTACAGTAATCGGGAGTTCTCATCTCTGAAGACGACACACTGGCCTTCACCACATGCTACAGTCCCAGGCATTCATCTAATAATTTCCCCCCTCCTATAGTGTGTATGTACACACACACACATTTCCTTCCAGTTCAGAGTCTTTCTTGATCTTTTCCTCATTCTTCAGCACAAGGAACTGATATCAGAGTAGATGGCTATCCAATTTAATGCATATAGTCCTATTATAAAACAATCTATTCTC
The DNA here is from genome assembly GCA_029233225.1 of Lepidodactylus listeri. NCBI lineage: Eukaryota > Metazoa > Chordata > Lepidosauria > Squamata > Gekkonidae > Lepidodactylus > Lepidodactylus listeri. The sequence goes on from JARCFY010000006.1 coordinate 114,247,005, forward strand.
TTCTCAAGGCTTAATCAATGCTTTTCCTGCTCCCAGCTGGGTTACCAGTATCTTTCTCAAGTCCCTCCAGCCCCACCTAATCTCTACACTCAAGGCATAAATCTGATATCAAACATCACTCCACCCAAAACCGGTGGGAGGATTGTTTTAATTCTCTAGGACATTCCACTGCTATTACAACTTGAGTTCATTCACAAATTCAGCACAATGGAACCCCCAGGGCTGAATAGCGACATTTATTTATTTACTATTTCACACTTTTACCCCGCCCTCCCCGCGAACGGGCTCAGGGCAGCTTACAATATGGCACACGGTGCCTAGTCAAGATAAAACAGTTTAGAATTTTAAAATACAACAGTGTAACCAATTTGCAATAAAAGTTTGAAAATAAAGTGCTTGCAGTGATGGTAAATAGTAGACATTAAGATGGCTTCCTGCAGGTACTCTTCGTGCCGGAGACTAGGGTCATAGTCTGGCCCACCGTGGCTTCCAGGCCTGGGCTTCATTCAGGGCCAGCCCTCATCGCTGATGTTGATAGCGATGGTTGGTGGTAGGTGGTAGCAGCTCCTAATCGAATGCCTGGTGGAAGAGCTCTGTTTTGCAGGCCCTGCAGAACTGCATAAGATCCTGCAGGGCCCTGATCTCCTCTGGGAGCTCATTCCACCAGAGAGGAGCCACCACCGAAAAGGCTCTGGCCCTAGTTCCAGCAAGCCTGGCCTCCCTGGGGCCCGGGACCAAAAGTTGATGTTGCAACCCTGACTGAAGTGCTCTCTAGGGTATATATGGGGAAATGCGGTCCCTCAGGTATGTTGGATCCTGGCCATACAGGGCTTTAAAGGTAAGCACCAGCACCTTGAAGTGTATTCAGTAAGCTATAGGCAGCCAGTGCAGTGCCACCAGCACAGGCCGGATGTGGACCCATCAGTAGCCTGGCCGCAGTGCTCTGTACCAGCTGCAGCTTCCGGATTTGCAACAAGGGCAGCCCCATGTAAGAGTGTTAACAGTAGTCTAATCTCGAGGTGACCGCTGCATGGATCACTGTCACCAGGTCGTTGCGGTCAAGGAAGGGATCCAACTGCCAGGCCAGCCAAAGATGGTAAAAGACTGACTTGGCAGTGACTGCTACCTGGGCCTCCATAGTTAAGGAGGGGTCCAGGACCACTCCCAAACTCCTAACCCCTGACACAGGCACCAATGGCATGCCATTGAAGGTCAGGAGTGGGACCACCCTCCCCAGGCCAACCCAACTCAGGCACAGGACCTTCGTCTTCGCCGGGTTCAATTTCAGCCGGCTCAGCCTAAGCCAACCAGCCACAGCGTGCAATGCCCGGTCCAGGTCTTCTGGGCTGGAGTCCAACTGGCCGCCCAACATCAGCTAGAGCTGGGTGTCATCAGCATACTGGTGACATCCCAGCCCATACCTCTGGGCAATCTGGGCAAGGGGGCGCATATAGATGTTAAACAGCATTGGGGAAAGCACCACCCCTTGAGGGTGGTCACTAGGCATTCGAGTGGGTGCCTAGTGGATTGCTGCTCCCCTAGCACCACCCTTTGTCCCCGACCATGGAGAAAGGAAGCGAGCCATTGCAAGGCCCACCTCTGTATTCCCACATTGGTGAGGTGGCGGGCCAGCAGCTGATGACTGACAGTGTCGAATGCAGCCAACAGGTCCAACAACAGCAACACTGCCACACCGCCCTGAAACAGATGTCCTCGGAGGTCGTCAGTAAGGGCGACCAGTGCTGTCGCCATCCCGTGTCCTGGGTAGAAGCTGGACTGGAAGGGGTCTAAGACCAAAGTGTTATCCAGAAAGCCCTGTAACTGTATCACCATCGCCCTCTCAATTAATTTGCCCAGATAGGGCAGATTGGAAACCGGCCAGTAATTAGCCAATTCAACCAGATCCAGATTTATTTTTTTTTTCAAAAGAGGACGGACCATTGCTTTCTTGAGTGTCCCTGGGAACTGCCCTTCGAGGAGGGACTTGTTGATTATCTCCTGGATGGCACCTCGAAACCCCTCATGGCCTGCTTTAATAAGCCAGGAAGGGCACGGATCAAGGTTGGATGTGGTTGGGCATACAGTCATGAGCAGTCTGTCAACTTCCTCTAGGCTGAGCGGGCCAAACCCATGTAAACCTGGGATCAAAGGCGTGCAAGGGGCCTTGAGTTCACTCACTGTTTCAACTGTGGCGGGGAGGTCGTGGCGGAGCATCAAGACTTTATCCACGAAACAGCTTGCAAATGCCTCACAGCCAATCTCCAATTCCCTAGCATTCGGTCTGCCCTGTGGCAGGACTGTTAAGGACTGAATCATTCTAAACAATTGGGCTGGGCGTGAGCTTGTGGACGCAGTTGAGGCCGTGGAAAACTCTCTCCTTGCGGCCTCAGTTGCCATCTCATAGGCTCTCATAAACGTCCTATAGGATGCTCTTGTAGCTTCTCCCGAGCATGGTGCCACTGTCTCTCTAGCCGTCATAGCTCTCAATTCATAATCCACAGCTCCTAGGCATACCAGGGTGCAAGCCTGCTGCAAGGGCATAGAGGGCGCCACGGAGCGATCTCATCAATGGCCATGGAGAGCCGGCTGTGCAAGTCCTCCACAAGTTCACCCAAGAAGCCTCCAGGGGGCATTGAATCCCACAGAGACATGGGATTCTTATTCCAGCTCACTAGGTGGTGAGAGAGACTTGGAATGGGGGTGAGGGGTGAGAGAGCTCTGAGAGAACTGTGACTGACTTAAGGTCACCCAGCTGGCTTCATGTGGGGGAGTGCGGAATCGAATCCGGTTCTCCAGAGTAGAGTCCATCACTCTTCACCACTGCACCATGCTGGCTCTCCAAGAGAGAGACCAGGAATAGCCTAGAGGGGACATACTGCAACTTGAGTCTCATGCAGGTATATCTTGTTTTGGCATTAACCATAATATAGGGTTGTATCTGTGCTGAAGTTAATGCTCACTAGGGTTAGTTTGAAATCAGAACTCAAGAGGATGTTAGCCTCTGGTTTAAAGCTAGCTGTATTTTGTGTTAACCTCAGGGTAGACCTAACACTCTCTGGGGTTCAGATAAAAGAAAGAGAGAAAGAAAGAAAGAAAGAAAGAAAGAAAGAGAGAGAGAGAGAGGGAAGGAATTCAAATAATGGGAAGAAGGGGGGATACAAAGTTCATCTGTTTCTTCTGATCTTTCCACCAAGGTTAGATCCTCTCTGGGTGATTAGATTCGAGTCTTGGAGCACCATGGAAAACAAGAAGATTTGGGGTGTAGGAGCTTTCGGGATAACTCGTGACTCTCAAATGCCTTATATTCCCCAAATCTTGTTGCTCTCTAAGGTGCTCCTGGTCTCAAATCTATCTCTTCAACTACCCTCTGAAACAATCTGCACTGTGAAATATACTGGGTTCAGACGCATAGCATAATCAGCTCATAGTTTATTAAGTGAGTTAAACCAGAACAAGGCAACACTAGCAGGGCCGAAACCCTGCTTATATGCATGCAAAACACTCCACCCCCACCCCTACACACCCACTCCCCGTGATAGGCTATTTACAAAACATTACTACTTGACTGGTTTACTCCAGAGTCCTGATCAGCTATTGTTCTTGTGCTCCAAGCTCAGCCAGTCTCTCGGGCAATTCAGTCAGGGACGATTAAATCAGGGATGATTCAATCCCAATCCCACAGTGGTAGAAAAGAGCAAGCGTCCAGTAGCACCTTAAAGACTAACAAAATTCATGGCAGGGGATGAGCTTTCATGAGTCAGTTCTCACTTCGTCAGGTAGCAACTCATGAAAGCTCCTACCCAGCCACGATTTTTGTTAGTCTTTAAGGTGCTACTGAACTCTTGCTCTTTGCTTCTGCTATGGACAGACTAACACGACTATCCCATCTTGATCTCTCTGCGTTGGGTAAATCTCTTTGAAAAGTATTTGCATTCTACTTCTGCACCATTTTTCAAATAAGTATCCCCCTATTTTGAAATATTTTCCCATCTCCACTTAGCTTTCTCTGTGAATGTCTATATATGTCTTAGATTTATTTATCCTGCTCCTTCTTTAAGGTGGTCACATGGTTCTTCCCTCTCCAGTCAATACTCAAAGCGACTCTGCATGATAAGTTTAAGCAGAAAGAGTGTGACCAACAGACAGCCATCCAGCAAGCTTTGTCTCAGAGTGGGTGAACTGTATATCGTCCTGGCTGCTGCATCGCCCTGGAGGCAGAGATTTAAATCCAGGTCATCACCGCAATTTTCAGGCAGTTGAAAAGAGTAGAATTACATGTCATATCTAATCTGGAGCTCATTGTTAAACCTAAGAAGGTTGCCAGCTTCCAGGTGGAAGCTAGAGATCTCTTGGATTTACAACTGATCTCCAGATTACATAAATCACTTATTGATTTAAAACATTTATTCCACTTCTTCTGGAGAAAATGGTTGCTTTGAAAAGTGGACTGCAGAACATGATACCCTACAAAGGTCCCTCCCTAAACACTACTCTTCCAGGCTAAACCCTCAAATCCCCAGGCACTTCCAAACCCAGAGCGGGCAAACCTAGTGGACCTATTCTTCTTCTAAATAGTGGGGAAAGCAACCAGTAACAGCCAAGCATGGAGTACAGAAAATATGATGGCCCTATACAGATCAGCAAAATATTTATGGGGCACCTTTCCCCTCAGAGTTGACTGAAGGCAATTTACAAAGCTGCGAGGCGATACATTTTGGCATGACCTTTTAGAGGCTAGTGCCTAATTCATATGTACAAGGAGAAGTATGATAGTGAAAATGCTGTGTATGGCTGGTTGTTTTAATCAAGCTATTGAGCTTGTTTTCACCTTTCCCCCCTTACTCTGTATATGCGAGTGTACATTTGAAATTTTGTCAAATGTCAGAGTTTGACTGTTCTAAATAAATCAATAGTTTGAATGTTAAGAATTCTACAAACATTCTAGGCATGGCTGCAAATGAAGAGCTACAAAAGTGAAATATGATCTCTGTATCAGTTGGGCTCCAGGACTGAAAGTGAGGTGGCAGAGAAAAACTGGCTAAAATAAAACAAAGTTTGAGACCTGTGGCACCTTGAAGACCAACAAAGTTTTATTCTAGGTACTAGGAATAAGGCCCATTGTGGAAATAAATACAACAGGCTCTAGAAAGAGGCTCTGGGAGAGTGCCCCGGCCTTGGGCACTCAGTGTCAACTTGCTGTGGTGACCTCAGCAGGGTATAATGACACAGAGGTCACCATTTTCCCTAGAGGAACTGATCTCTGCTCCCTGAAGATCAGTTGTAATTCTGAGTGATCTCCACCCCTCACCTGGAGATTGGCAACAATGGTTCCCCAGGAGAAAATGGCTGGTTGGGAGGGTGGAGTCTACAGCATTGTACTTGTCTGAGGTCCTATCCCTCCTCAAATGTCACCCTCTCCAGGCTCCACCCCTCAAATCTCCAGGAATTTTCCACCTGGAGTTGACAACCCTATCTCCTTCCCCGCCAAGCATCAACCTGCCATTATCTGCCCCTCTGATTTCAGATTTTCATCTCCTCCCCCCTCCCTCCTGGAGATCAGTTGTAATTCTAAGTGATCTCCAGCCCTCCCCTGGAGACTGGCAACAATGGTTTCCTTAGGCGGGTGGGCAGGATAAAAATTTAAATAAATAAATAAATTTCCCAGGAGGAAACATTGTCTTTCTCTGCAATGGGGACCAAAGCAGCTTGCATCATTATCCTCTCCCCCTTTTGACTTGCACAACAGACCTATGAGGTAGGTTAGGCTGAAAGTCTGTGACTTGTTCAAATTCACCCACTCAACTTCTACAGCAAGAACCTTGCTCTGAAGCACTGACTGCTATGCCTAGGATAGCCAGCCTCCAGGTGGAGCCTGAAGATCACCAGATATCACAACTGAACTCCAGACAACAGATCTCTCTCGCCTGGAGAAAAATAACTGCTTTGGAAGGTGGGCCTCATGGCATTCTTTTCAGCTGAGGCCTCTCCCCTCCTCAAACCTTGGCTCCCATAGACTCTACCAGAAAATCTCCAGAAATCTCCCTACCTGGAGCTGGCAACCCTAGTCAGGGTTCCTCGCAAAGGCCTGTGAAGGGTTTTCTTCCTTTGTCTGAACCAAGCTTGGTTGCCTACTGTGGCAAAATGGGCTCTAGTTTACAACTCAGCTGTTTGCCTCCCACTGCCATCCTGTGGGTGTATCTAACTTCTTACATTCACTGCCACCACTCACTGAATTGTCACTGTCTTTTTAGAGGGACAGTGAGACCCCTGTGGCCAAATCTCTCTATTTGGAGATGAAATCTCCAGTCTTTGGGGGATCCCTGGAAAGCTGGCAACCCAAGGGTCTGGCCTTTCCTTGCTTCCCAGGGCTACCCCCTCTATTTGATATTATGCAGAGCAGGGGAGACTATGTGGTCAGAGCACAACACAGATTATTAGCCCAAATAAAAGAATTTATTTAACTATTTACACCATTATGGAGCACACACACACTAAATGAATAAAGGCGCAACTGTAGGAGTAAGCACACACTATGAACCAACAGGGCATAAATCAACAGGGATTAAAAGCAATCCTCTTTCCCTACACACAATATTCTCTCTACCTCTGGAGGTTGTGGGCTCAGGATAGGATCTCTCCTTGGACCGGCCTCTGGCTCTGCTTCAGCCTCTCTCTGTTGCCCAAGTGAGCAGGGATACTTCCATTAATTCCCCAAACCAGCCAAGTGTAGAGTGGCTGAATCTCTGCTACCTCCCAGCCCCTCCCCCCCACGTCTCTGGCTTGTAGCCTGGGTCAGCACAGGCAGCAGGAGCCTTTCCTAAACTCCTGTAGAATGAATGGATGGGCTGGAGTCTATATTGATGGTGCCCCGCCCCTTGGGAGGGTCCCTTTTCCCCACACTTTTTGGCCTTGGGGCAGCTGGGAACTGTAGTCCAGCAGATGAGGAAGCCCCATTCAACCCAGTGAATGATACTTCTGCAGGTCCCTCTCTGGAACTACAGCTCAATTGAACCTTATGGGGGAACATTTTAAACAAACAACCACAGACAGCAGCCATCTTACAAACACAGGTAACTGCCATTTCATTACACCTACCAACAGCCATTGAGGGAACAGTTAGTCCCACACAAGAGGCAAGCAGGAGAAGCGTCTTCATCAAGAGAAAAAGCTGTTTGCCAGAAATTCTGACAGTACACCGACAAAGGACAATGGAGTCGGAAAACTATTGTAATATTTATAATAGAAATTCTGACAGGGCACAGTGTCTGAAGGAGCAGGGAAGAGGAGCAGACTCAGCACCCAGCTAATGGCACACAAGTACGCCGAGCCAGTGGATAGGGACAGCTTCTGAATGGCAGGGCAGGGAGCCAAAGGCTGTGGGAGCATGTGGAATGATGAGGAAAGAGTCACACAAAATCTCAGTTATATAATAAGGAGAGATACATTTTCATGTGGATGCACTCAAAAGCTGATACCCAGAATTAAACTTTGTGGGTCTTAAAGGTGCCACTGGACCCAAACTTTATTCTGTTGCTTCAAGCAACCATGGCTACCCACCTGAATCTTGCTAAAATAAAGTGAGTTGGTTAAAGTGTTTAAGGTGGTTAAGGACAATGCAAGATCTTGCTTCCTTCTTCTAATGTACTCCATTATAATTTCAAAATATGCCTTCTTTGCAGGTGAAAAAAAGGTTGCTCATCTCCCTCTCATCTAAACATACATCAAGGAGGAGAGAGGATTTCACACAGAAAATGGTCCAGCCATTTTTTACATGAAATTCAAAAGATCTCAGATCCAGCATTTTTGAACATGCCTGCCAGCTATTTAAGATCTGAGGTGAGCTTCTGTTTTCCACAACTTGCAGCTATGAAAAGCCAGAGCTTGGCCAGGATGACAGACAGTGTGGTGTTACATGTGCTGGAATTACAGTTGCCAACTATGAGTAGGGAAATTCCTTGAGATTTGAGAGGGCAGCCTGAGGAGGGGAGGGATTCCAGGAAAGGATGTGATGCCATGCAGTCCATTCTTTGAAGCTGCCATTTTCTCCAAGGGAATTGACTTCCGTGGTCTGGAGATCAGTCATAGTTCCAGGAAAATTCCAGCCACACCCAAGGGGGGGTAATCTTAGCTGGAGGAGTGGATCAGAGGCAGGGGCTTTCCCACATTCTCATTTTCCGCACTTGTAAGTTCCTGTTTCTTTGTTGTTGTTGTTTTTGTTCCACATGTGTTTTACTCCCTCTAGTGGCTGATTCAATATTACAGTGGGTTATGTCTGGCATAGAAACCTGCAGTTTAAACCCACAGGGATATATGCCGGACATAAACTGGTGTGATATCAATCAACTACTAGTGGGAGCAAAACAAGTGTGGCACAGGAAAACAAAAACAAAGAAACAGGCATTTACAAGTGAGGAAAATGAGAATGTTTGAAAGCCCCAGGAAGGGGGTTAGAGTATTTTTCTTGTTGGCCTATCTAAATTGTATTCTGGGATTTTTACAAGCTTCTTTGGGTCTATCGTTGGGAGAAAAGGGGGATAAAAAGCACCTACATAAATAAATGGTAAAAGCTGAGAACAGAAAATGCGTCCTGAAAACAGAAATGCAATGAAGTCAAAAGACATGAAGAAGAAGAGGAGGAGGAGGAGATTGGATTTATATCCCACCCTTCACTACTCAAGGGAGTCTCAGAGTAGCTTACAAACTCCTTTCCCTTCCCCTCCCCACAGCAGACACCCTGTGAGCACCCCAACTGGTGGGAATGAAATGAACGCATCTCTGCCCAGGCCTAGCTCAGTCTGATTTTTGTGCAATAGATGCAACATCACACAGAGCACAATGACATGAGGTTGTGGACTGGGAGACTTCTATTCCCATAACAATGAAGGCTACTCTATTTTTAACAGGGTCAGCAGACTGCAGTTGTTGCTCAGAAACCTTTCCCCAATGTTAAATTCCGCTAAGGAATTCAAACAGAACATGGAGTCTGTCGGTTACTAAAACAAGTAGTTTATCTGGCTGCTTGCCTTCACTAGCAGTCCTGGAAGCTGCACAACCATTTATCATCAGCACTGACACTATCTCCAAGGAAATCTGTGAGAGTTCAAACATATCTGAAGTCTTGTTTTGATGAGCTGAAAACCTTTAAAAAAAAAACAGGAAAAGAACACTGTGGAGTGCCTTGAATTCCTCCCAGTTTACAGCCATGCAGACAGGGTTGTCAACCTCCAGGTGGGGCCTGGAGATCTCCCAATGTTACAACTGATCTCGCAACCATAGAGATCAGTTCCCCTGGAAAAAAAATGGCTGCTCCAGAAGGCGAACCCTATGGCATTATATCCCACTGATGTTCCCCCCCTTCCCCAAACCCCGTCGTTCCCAGGCTCAACCCCCCAAATCTCCAGGTATTTCCCAACCCAGAACTGGTAACCTAACTTACAGAGGCTAGTTTATTTAATGTTTTCTTAATTATTTGGTAGGCTTTTGTAAGAATTATGGGGTCAGGCAGAGTTTAAAACAGATCACTTTACAACTTCCGGAAGACTTGCAAGCAATGGCGGACACACCAGCGGGGGAAGCGATCCGTGCCTGACGGGAAGAAGGGGCTCTGGACAGGTGCCGAGCCCCCAGAGACCCCAGTGAGGGGGCTCTGCCTGGAGTGGCACGAGTGGGGATTTCTCTCTGCGGTGGCGACCGCGAGATCGAGATCCCCCTCATCACCCCCGTAGGTTCCCCCGTTGCGGAGCCGTAATGGCAGCAGCGCAAACTGTGAAGCAGCAGAGAATATGAAGTAGAGAAGCACAAGATCCCAGATACGCATGGTGAAAAAGTGAGTCTCGAAGTAAAACTAAGCAGAACTTAGCGGGAAAGCGGCGGGTGGAGTGAACCCCCCCCCCCTTACTTATCGGCATACTTATGAGGCTCGGTCCCACAGCATTACTGAGAAAACAAAAGCTCCTACGAACTGCTTGCAGGCGGTATCGCATACTTGAAGTCATAAGCTTGAAAACGATTTTAGTGCCGTTAAGAAAACTGCTTTCTTTGCGCATCTTATCTAATCGTAAACAACAGCGTAGTCTCAACAATGGCGGGGAAACCGAAACCTTTCCCCAAACTAGGAAGTACAGCTCCGAGTGCAAAGGTCGATACCACAGAGATGACCATGGTGTTCTCCTCGTTATTGTGACGTCTAGTGGACCAAATGACGTCTCTCAACACTAAGATGGATAAAATGCAGATGGAACTGAAGGAATCAAATAGGGCCACAGAGAAGCTGCAGCTGGACCTTGTGGAAGTTAAAAAGTCAGTTAAAAATCAAGACTCAAGACTACAAAAAGCGGAAAAAGAGAAGGCTCTTCAACAAGATTCGTTTTTAAAATTGCAGATGGAACGATCAAATTTCTTCCTAAGACTTCAGAACATACCAGAAAAAAAGGAGAAGACCTCAAAAGTATGCTAAGTGAAGCATTGGAACCAGTAACAGGCTTAAAAGCAGCGGACATAAAAAGCGACATGAATATAGTTTATAGGACCTATCCTGAATATATTAAAAAGAAAAGCCTGCCTGGTGAAATAATGATAAGGTTCTCCAAAAAATCTACAAGGGATGTGGTCTTAAGAACCACAAACAAAGCTGTTCTGAAGATCCAAGAAGAATAGGTGAAAGTTTTGAAGGACATACTGTTTGAAATAAGGAAAAGAAGAAAAGCCTATAGAAAGTTAACAACGTGGCTTCAGTCTGAGTCTATTGTGTATTGTTGGAATATTCCAGAGGGACTAAGCTTTAGCATCAAAGACAAGAAATATAAGATTAATTCTGCTGAACAAGCAAAAAAATTTCTGGAAAATGGCAAAGAAAAGAAAAAAGACAGAGACTCAGATGATTCACTGGCCTCGCAAGAAAGTATGTACGGCTTCGATGGTTCTAAAAGCGATGAAGATATTTCAGACTCGGAAAAAGGGGCGGCAGCCCCAAAAGTACAAGTTGAGACCAAGAAGACAAGAAGAGGACAAAGGAAGAAATGATTTTTTAAAATCTTTATATTAGGCATGTGCACTAATATGATGTATAAGCCATGTTGTTAAGTGCTTTCTTTAAAGTATGCATACTTGCCAAATAGCTTTTATAGTAGAAACAGTAACAATGTAATCTGTAGTTAACCATGGTTTTATTAATGCTTCAGACTTTTTATATAATCAGATATAATTAAGAATTTTTAAAGTATTCTCTGTATAAGATATATGTAGCATAGTAAATAGTGTTTAGATGTAGATATTAGAAAAAGCAATAAAAATTTTTTTAAAAAAAACAACAGATCACTTTACAATAGTAAATGTGAGAAATCTAAGAAGAAGAAGAAGAAGAGATTAGATTTATACCCCGCCCTTCACTCACTTGGAGTCTCAGAGTGCCTTACAAACTCCTTTCCCTTCCCCTCCCCACAACAGACACCCTGTGAGGTAGGTGGGGCTGAGAGAGCTCTTTCCCAAGCTGTCCTTGAGGGAACAGGTGGTACAGAGCTATGGCTTGCCCAAGGTCATCCAGCCACGTGCAAGTGGAGGAGTGGGGAATCAAACCCGGTTCTCCCAGATTAGAGTCCGCGCACTTAACCACTACACCAAACTGGCTCTCTACACCAAACTGGCTCTCTACTCTCAAACTGGCTCTAAGAGGAGAAAATGAAAGTGTGTAAACACAATGCAGAGGACAAGGAGAAAGGGCGGGGGGACAACTCCAGAAGAATTCAGAACTGACTTCAAGATGGCAACAGTGTCAAGTGGAACACTCTCCAGACTCCAGTGACTCCAGGTGGGTTGTACTGAGCCCTCAAACCAATACAGGGAGTTAATAACTTCGTTTTAAAGAATAACATTAAAAAAAGGGTCACAATCGAGCCCATCCATTTTCAGAGGGTAGGATGTATTGGTTCTCTACCGGAACAGTCAGCTCATCTGTTAGGTGGTTGCGTCAGATGGTGAATTGTGTGTGTGTGTGGGGGTACTATTTCCAGAGCAGCCAAAATTATGGCCACGCTCTTGTGAGAATAAAGAAAGTAGAAAGTAATAGCAAGGCCTGGAGAAGAAGAAGAGAAGAGATTGGATTTATATCCCGCCCTTCACTCACTTAAGAGTCTCAGAGTGGCTCACAAACTCCTTTCCCTTCCCCTCTCGACAACAGACACCCTGTGAGGTAGGTGGGGCTGAGAGAGCTCTTTCCCAAGCTGTCCTTGAGGGAACAGCTGGTACAGAGCTATGGCTTGCCCAAGGTCATCCAGCCAGGTGCAAGTGGAGGAGTGGGGAATCAAACCCGGTTCTCCCAGATTAGAGTCCGCGCACTTAACCACTACACCAAACTGCAAAGGTTAGAAGCATTTGTTCTTCTGACTTACTGGGTGGGCCGCAACATCGTGAGCAGCGAGCCAGGTGATCACTCCTCCTGGAGGTCTGGAAGCTGACAAAGGAAAAGGGGTTCAGGAACAATGGAGAGGGACAGAATAGAAGCAGACAGGTCAGTTGTGCCTTATGGGGCTCTTTCACGTTCCCATTTTTGTCATGTGTGTGTCCCTATTTGCTTCAGGGCTCCCCCTTCCTTTTCCACGCAGGTTTACTCCCTCTAGTGGCCAATTCCATATTACGTAGCTGTATGTCCATAAAAAAAACAAACAAACCTGCAGTTTGGCCCTGACCTGGATAGCCCACGCAAGCCTGTTGCCCCACCCCCCGGTAGGAATAAAGAGGCGGACACACAAGTTGGGATTAACTAAGGGCCACTTTATTGATTATTTACAATTACTGTGGCAAGGACATAACTTGAAGGTGAACTCCAGGCAAGGCAGGTGTCAGCCCACAAACAACCTCCTTGCCTTATGCTGGGCGAGCACCCGTGCCCCGGACATAAGCCCTGCCACCTGGCTCACCCCTGGCCAGCAATGCCACTAGAAGCTGTTCAGCCAGGGCCCAGCCTCCCTGGGCTGTGAAGCCCACAGAAGGGTGTGGAGCCCACAGAAGGGTGAAGCCCTGCCAGAGCATCTCCTAAGGCAGCCCCCCATTCCTCACGCTGGGCTGCGAAGCCCACAGGAAAATCCTGATGGACCCCACCCCTCCCCGCAAACAGGGTAGATGTTCTCTGGTGCTCACCATATCTGTTTTACCTCTTACCACCAATCCGCCCTCCACTACTCAGTGAGCAACCTAACTAATGGCTCCACCAGCTCCATAACAGTTTCCCACTGCACACAGTGCAAGGGAGGAGGGGGGAGACACCTGCCAAACCAATTGTAGGAGGGTGTAAAAAATTCCCACCTGGCCCCGTCAACTGTGACCAGCACAGCCTACACAGCATACAGGGTGGAAGGGTGGGCTGAGCATGAGGCAAGAAGAGGAAGTGGGCAAGGAGGACCCACTGTATATATCCTGCTGGCTCCCCCCACTTTGCGTCTGACACTGGGACACTTCCATCCCGTGTCATTGCCTCCTCCATCCCGGTGAGGCAAAGGCCACCCCTACCCACAGGTCCTGTTTGGCTCTGTGAGTGGAGGAGCCCGGATCTTGTCCACTCTCAGAAGCGAAGCAGGGCTGGCCCTGGCGACTATTTGGATGGGGGAAACCTCCAAGGAATAGCAGGGTCATGATGCAGAGGAAGGTGATGGTAAGCCACTTCTGAACATCCCTTGCCTTCCTGCCCCACTGCGGGTCAACTGAAGTCAGCTTGACTCGATCGCAAAACAAAAACAAACAACTCCCGCCCCTGCAGTTTAAGTCTGCTGGTCTGACATAATATAATATCAAATCAACCACTAGAGGAAGCAAAACAAGTGCGGAAAAGAAAAGGGGGAAAAAAACCCCAAAGCAATAGAGACACATAAGCGACTTGCTCTGCTGTCATACCCCAGCAACTCTTAGCAGGAGAAATAAGCAGGTCTCTGTGCAGACTTGAGATAGGATTTCCCTGGCTATTAGTACAGATTTACTAGTTTCCAGTTGTTCAAGGTCGCTGCTTGCAACATACAAGCAAGCTGCCATCCAAACAGAGATGTGTTGGAGAATGCCTGGTTTAGTGGATCCAGCCTATTATAGCTGTGGTTCAGGAGGCTGAGCAGCTGTCTGATGGGTCCTCTGATGGAGCAGCAGGCTGGTGGTCGATTGGCAAGAGAGGTCTTCAGATTGGTGTATGCAGCAGTCCTCAACTCATCAACTGTGGTCCCTTATTTGGATGCTTCCCACATTCCTTTTTTTTTAACCAGATTTCCTCCCCCCCCCCATATTTTTTCTTTGTCTGACAGCACATCTGTGTCCCTGAATGGGTCCAGGAACTCTTCCAGCTGTGCAATCAGCACTGTCTTTCCAGTCTGGATCAAAGAATCACTGCCAGTGCAAATGGGCACTTTTAAACCCAAATGCCAGGCAGGGCAATCCAGCCATGATCAGAAGAGGAAGCAAAGGGCTGCAGGATCTTTAAAAAAAAAAAAAAATCCCAGTTAACAAAAGAGCACATATCTCTTTTTCCACCTTTGATGCTGAGCACTGACCTGTTCCTCAGCTGTTACAGATTATGTCTGTATCCCTAGCAAGTAGTAGAAGAAGAGGTCTGGATCAATACCCCACCCTTTACTACCCAAAGGAGTCTCAGCGTGGTTTATAATCCCCCGCCCCTTCCCCATCCCTCCCCTCCCCACAACAGACACCCTGTGATGTAGGTGGGGCTGAGAGACCTCTTTAAAGGACTGCTCTTGAGAGAACAGCTGTGAGAGAACTTGTGACTGACCCAAGGTCACACCAGCAGCTGCCTGCGGCGGAGTGGGGAAACAAACCTAGATCTCCCAGATTACTTATTTACTTGTTTGTTTATTAGATTTATACCCCCTGCTCTCCACCGAGGCCGGCTCAGGGCAGCTTACATAAAATTTATGAAACAATTAAAAACCATATAAAATCTAAATTTTGCATATAGGACAGCAAGCAATAATCCAGAATTGTAGTAAGTTCCACCGGGCCCTGATATCCTCGGGGAGCTCATTCCACCAGCTTGGAGCTGCCACAAAAAAGGCCCTAGCCCTGGTGCTGGCCAGTCTGGCCTCTTTAGGGCCAGGGAAAGCTAGGAAGTTTTGAGTCCCAGAATGCAGTGCTCTTTGGGAAACATGTGGGGAGAGGCAGTCCCTCAGGTATGCTGTCCTCTGACCAGGGGTCATTTCGTAGAAAAAGAGGTGGAGCTCATTAGCATAACTCATTTGCATAGCTCATTTGCATATGCCACACCCCTAGCAT
Source organism: Lepidodactylus listeri (assembly GCA_029233225.1). NCBI lineage: Eukaryota > Metazoa > Chordata > Lepidosauria > Squamata > Gekkonidae > Lepidodactylus > Lepidodactylus listeri. The sequence goes on from JARCFY010000006.1 coordinate 114,262,266, forward strand.
ACCGGAAGTGTGTCAGAAGGCAACACCCACCCCTCAGGCGCCACTCCACAGGTGAGTGAAACTGACCTGCTCTTCCTCCATTCCCTTCCCCATCCAATACTTGGTGCAATAAAAATAAGCGTAAAAAACACACCCTCATTCTCTTCCTGCTCCCTTGAAACCACCAGGTTTCAAGTAGACTTGAGATACCCAGGACATGTGCACCACCCATCCCTTCCCCTCCCCCTCCCCACAACAAGACAGCCTGTGAGGTAGGTGGGGCTGAGAGAGGTTTTTTGAGAACTGCTCATGAGAGAACAGCTCTGAGAGAACTTGTGACTGGCCCAAGGTCACACCAGCAGCTGCATGTGGAGGAGTGGGGAATCAAACCCAGTTCTCCCAGATTAGGGTACAACTCCTGACCATTACACCAAACTGATGGGGTGGAAGCTGCTGAAGGGTTGGTGAAATTTCTCCAGTACTTATGTGCCATGTGCCCAGATAAAAAATGGTATACTTAGAAAATTTATAGGCCACCTTAAGCAAGTCTCTGGAAAAGCAGCACACAGTCATAAAAGGAACAATGATAAAATGATCAATATTAAAACAAAACATTAAAAACAATAAAGACCCTAGCAGGGCTTTCCCTGGGGCGCTGCGCCTCTGCACTGCTCGGGGAAGCTGAGGAGGGGGCGGGGCTTGGTCATGTGCCCGCCCCCTGGGCTCCTCACTCCCGGAGCTGCGCTCCTGTGTGCTCCCCCTCCAATGGACCCCTGCCTCTGACCATAGATGGCTTTATAAGTAAGCACCTATAGATTAGAGTCTGCACTCCTAACCACTACACTAAACTGGCTCTGTGTGTAATGGAAGATGGTGTAATGTAAGATGGAAGAGGGACGTTTGGGGACACTTTGACCCTGAAATCCCCTTTGGTCTCCTGACTGAAGACAAATGATCCACGTACTGGCAGAGTTTATATGCTAGCTCGTTTTAATGTGTTGCCCTCTGCCGTACTCCAAGGGAGATTTCCCAAAATTCCTTGCACGCAGAGGCTATGTGACTGTGGAAGAACGGAAGGAGAAAGTATTGAGCATGCTCTTCTGTACTGTGATTATTATGCAGATATTCATGCTCCGTATTTAGATCGGTTGTTAAAGGATTTAATAGGCCAATCCGATAATTATAAGTCTCTTTTTCTTCTTTCCTCAAAAAATGCTGTAACTGTTGAAATAGTGGCAACTTTTTTGTATCTGGCTTCTAAGAAGCGAGATTTATGTTAACTGTATTGAGTACTTCATATGCCTTGTATTCACTTTAATGTGTAATGCCAATAAAGGTTTGTTGTTGTTGTTGTTTTTATGCCGAAACAGCATAGTTCCAATTCATATTTACTGTAATGGGAGTCACGTCCTCCCATTTACAACCACTGTGCTGAATCACCCTGTTCGGATGTAGCCTAGTCCTCCTCTTCAGAACTTGAACTTCCTGATGATCACCATCTCTGTACATCCCAACAGCAGCAATCTCATCCTTGATTATTACACTGCTTCTAATGAATGGGAAATCAATCCAAGCCAGCCCATCGTTGTTTGCTGACTAGTTGTGGCAAGTTCTTCATGGAAGAAGCCTTCTGGGGGTGGACATTTATTATCACAATTGTTCCACTTAGCCAATGATTGGTGGTATAACCTAAGATGGAAGAGGGACCTTTGGGAAAACTCCGACCCTGAAATCCCCTTTTGTTTCCTGACTGGAGACAAATATGCAGCAATAGCATAGGTCCAATTCATATTCACTGTAATGGGAGTCATGTCCTCTACATCACTCTAGGAAAGGGGGGGGGAAATGCATTATAGTGTGTAGGGACTTGTGGTGAATGGACACATTTTGTTCAGAGTGCAACAGGATAGCAAACTACCAGCTGCAGGCTTAACACTGTTTTTGAGAAGTTGACGGTTTAGCAAACACTCGGCATTGTTCCAGATTTATACCACGAATGTTTTGCACATCCATGGTCTCATGCAGCCCATGGTGTTTGCTGTCTGTTCTTGGGCGGGACCATTTGAAAGAGGGTGGGGGGTATGAAAAAAAGATGCATTTCTTGGGCCTTGCAATCTTGCTTGGGGGCGGGGATGGAAATGCATGGCTTGTCTCACAGAAAAGTCTTAAAAATCAAACATAAACGACAACGTTGTACATCCTGATAATACTGGTGTTGGTGGAATGCTCAGCTGACTTATGGCAACCCAGTAGGCTTTTCAAGGCAAGAGATGCACAGAGGTGGTTTGCCATCGCCTACCTCTGCATGCCAACCTTGGACTTCCTTGGTGGTCTCCCATCCAGGTACTAATAGGGCTGAGCCTGCTTAGCCTCTGAAATCTGAGGAGAATGGGCTAGCTCAGAGGTGTCGAACTCATTTGTTACGAGGGCCAGATCTGGCATAACTGTCACTTTGTCGGGCCGGGCCATGTGTGTCATAAGACATAATGCCAGGTACAAGAGATATAAGCTGTATAAAGGACAGCAGCTGGAAAGGTCCGAGTTGTTGTATCCTCACTACAAGCCCCCATGGGCTGGGAGGCGGGTGCAAAGGAAAACCTACATGGGAGGACTAGAGAGCCAGTGGTGCAGCGCTGGGCAGACGATCCCACGCTGCTTGACTGCTGCAGTCCAGGTTGTTCCTCCACGCTGATCTAATAGAGGGCAGCCAACATCTGACAGCACTATTTTTACAAGGAGGTGGGAAACAACTTGATAAAGAATTCAGCAATCAATGCCTAAAGCCAGACAAAATGTCTGTGTTTGTTACCAGTTGAAAAGAAGGTGCCGGAGGTACCTTTAAGGGAAGAGCATTTCGCAGCCATGGAGCCATCACTAAGGAGGCTCTGTCTCTTGTGCTTCCTTTGCCTGACCACTGATGACGGTGGAGAAGGTCCTCCCTAGCTGAACTCAAGCAGGTTTGCACATTGGGCTTCATGAAAGAATGAAAAGCTGTGCCATAATGCATCTTCTGCAGTAAGCTCATGCTTAGCTAATTTCCTCAGTCATTCTGAAACTTATGGAATTATAAATGAACAAGTGGAGATGCACAAGAAATTTGCGGGATGATTATCCCATTCGTCACACCTTTGCTTCCTCCCTTCTCCTCCTACCTCTCTCATACTCTTTCTCCCTTCTGCCCACCTTTCTTACTCTCTCTCCTCCATGTATGTTACTTCCTCTCTCTTTCTAACCTGTCATCATTCTCTTTGTTTTTCTGCCACCCCACCTCATCACTCTTTCTGCCCCCCACTCCATCACTCTCTCTTTCTGCCCCCATCACTCTCCCAACCTCCTGCCAGCTTCCTCTCCCCACCACAGCAGCAGTGGCCATGTTCTGGGAATTACAATGGATCTCCCAGCTGCAGAGATCAATTCACCTTAGGGCTGCCTGCTCCAGGTTGGGAAATTCCTGGAGATTTGGGGGTGGAGCCTTGGGACAGTGAGGCTTGGGGAGGCAAGCAGCCTCAGCAACCCTCCAAAGCAGACATTTTATCCAGGGGAACTGATCTCTGTCACCTGGACAACAGTTGTCATTCTGGGTGCTCTCCAGCCTTTGTCTGGAGGCTGGCAATGGTAGTTGAAGTGAAGGAAATGGCTGGTTTGGAGAGTAGAGTCTATTGCATTATACTGGTCTGTAGTCCCTTCTCAAATCCCACCCTCCCCGGGCTCCACCTCTCAAATGCCCAGGAATTTCCCAACCTGGTGTTGGCAACCCTATTTCCTTCCCACCCACCAGCCAATCTACCTTTTTCTGTCTTCAGCTTTACATCTCCACCCCCCTCCCCCACAGTCTTTCTCCACAGTGGGGACTAAAGCAGCTTACATTATTATTTCCTCCTTGTTATCTGCACAACAACCCTGTGAGGTTGGTTAGGCTGAAAGTATGTGCCTGGTCCAAAATCTCTCAGTCAGCTTCCAACACAAGATGGGGATCTAAACCTGGGTCTCACAGATCCCAATCTGAAGCTCTGTTACATCACAATGGCTTTCATAGGGTGGCTGCTGATGAACAGTAGCAAAGCAGTTGGGCCTAATAAAGTCATGCAAATCAGGTGGTATCAAGTCACACAGAGGGTGCTGCCTAGGGATGCCAGCCTCCAGGTGGGACCTGGAGATCCCTTGGAATTACTGCTCATCTCCAGACTACTGAGATAACTTTCCATGGAGAAAATGGATGCTTTGGAGGCTGGAGTTTACGGCATTGTACTTCACTGAGGTCCCTGTCCTCCCCAGGCTCCACTCCCAAATCTCCAGGAGTTTCCCAGCCTGGATCTGGATTCACTGCCGGTGGCCAGGGGTGGGGGGTACTCAGCAACCCTAGGCTGCTGCCAGTAAAAACCCTGCTTTTTACTCACAGAAACAGTTAGAAGCCTCCCCCTCCCCCGAACATTCTAATCTCTCGCCATTGATGCAATTTCAAAAGGTATTGGGGGGAATTCAACGGTCCCTGAAGTTTTTTTTTTAACTTTTGGAAAGCTGTTGGGGGAGAGTGAGCTTTATTTTGGCAGATATAAGTATCCACACAGAAAAAAAAAAACCCCTCTGGGAATAAGTATCTAGATTACTTGCTCATGTGCAGTTACTTGCATCTATCAGAAATGGATGAAATTATTATCAAATGAGTATGAAAGAGTAACAGTTCTTAAGAGTCTGCTTGACCACAAAAGTTAGATTTTGCTACCAAAATGAACTTCCTACGTGCATAGGTTCACAAATCCACATTCTGGTAAAAAGAAAATAACAAGTGGGGACCTGCAAGAAACTTGCACGGAGGGTGCATCCCTTCCCTTCATTTGCTTCTTTTCCTCTACCCCCCTCTTTAATAAATTTCCATCTCTTTTTTAGCCCATCCCCTTATGTCAATCTTCCCTACTTCTCTTTCTCCCCTTCCTATTCTCTGTTGACTCTCTTCTTCTATTTACTCCCTCCCCTTAACTGACAATTCCCCCCTTTCTCGTCTCCCCTTCTTTGTCAAACTACCCCTTCTCTTTTTTGCCCCCACCCCTTCCCCATCAGTATCTAGCTTCCCTTCTCTGCCAATGTATGCCCCTCACTATTTCTTCCATCCCTTTATCTGTCAAACTACTTCCTCTCTGTTTTGCACCTTGTGGCAGAACAGTCCTGTCTGGCCTGCAGGCCCTGTTCCACTGTGCCATCTTGGGTTTCCCCAACACCAGGAGGGGTTGTTCTCTCTCTCTGTTCAACTGCCACCACCATCTGACCTTTTCAGGAATTGCCCACTGGGAGGGTCAGGACTCCCAGCTTCCCTTCCAAGTAAATAAATTAATCTCCCATGAATGCTACCCCTGGCACCTGGTTACCATGGGAACCGCTTACTGCTTTGTGTGGCACTGGGGGAGTACCCACTTGCCAACTGATTGCCCTTCCCTTCCTCCTGGCACTCCTTTTTTAAAAAAAAAATTATCGAACCTTTAAAAAAATACATACCATTGGAACAAAATATTTAATCAAATAAGGAAAAGGCAGAAGGGATTAACATAGACCGAGCATTATAGAAATGAGATTGAGATCATGTAGAAATAGAAAGAGAGATAAATAAAAGAAACAAATAGTCAAAATGTATAAAACTCCAGCACGATCAGGTGGCTTGGAGGTAAATTGTGTTCCGTCAGGTAGGTGATATATGGCAGCAGTTACACACGCCAAATAATCTAATTTTCAATCCACTTTCAGTGCACTTTCCAACAGGATTTTTACTGTGTGAACTTGCAAAATCCAGTTGGAAAGTGGACTGAAAGTGGATTATTTAGTGTGTGTGATCGCAGCCTATGGAAGCCATTTTGTAACAAAATGAAAAATAGTAAGCACTGGGTCTCGTTGCATTATTTGATCTTCTATTTTTCTCATGATATAGAAATCCCAAAGTTTGGATCTCCAAGTCACAAGAGAGGGCATTTCATTGGTTTTCCATTTGCTGGCCAAGATTAACTGTACTGTGGCTAACATGGTAAGTATCAGGTGGCAGCTAGACACTGGAACAGGCTCCTGGCCCCACCAGTTAAGGAGGATGGCTTCAGGTTTAACTGGCCCTCCATTTAAAATAGCATGTCCAAGGTGGTAGAGGTCTATGTGGCAGAGAAAACCACTACCAGAATGGAATTAATGTAAATATCAGAATTACTAGCACCTTAATATTGTTGATTTTAATGTTGTTTTATACTATTGTATTATTTGTTGAATGTGATGGAAGTTTTATGTATTACAAAAGTTTTAACTTGTGAGCCACCCTGAGCCAGCCTAGGCTGGAATGGGCAGGGAAGAAAGAAAGAAAGAAAGAAAGAAAGAAAGAAAGAAAGAAAGAAAGAAAGAAAGAAAGAAAGAAAGAAAGGTTACAAAACATTTATTTAAAAGAAAATGTCCCCAAGAATTCTTCTAGCACAGCATCAAACTGAGCAAGGAAAGAAAAGGGTCAAAAGAAAAGGGTAAGACATAATTCCTCTGTTCCTCCCTCTATACAATCCCTACCATTTGTTAAATATAAGTGTGGCAGAATTTGAGGTTCAGTGAGCCTGGGCCCTTCTGTTCCTTATGTCTATTGAAGCAGACTCTTTAGCTTCGTAAGTTCAGATATTCTACATGGTCACCATTACCTTCAAGCCTCCTTCAGGTGTACAGACCAACACATGGCAATGGCCACCTCCTCCAGACCTCAGTTAGGAGCTCTGTCTGCTTTGATGGAATCAGCACCAAAGAGTCCTTCCTTCTTTCTCCCATGGGTTTTATCGTCTTTTTCTCCTCCCACTGACCCAGTCAGGCCAGATCAAAGAAACTTTTCCTGAAATCTCCAGGAGTTTCTTCCTGAAGTACTTCTAGTACTTAATACCTCCAAATCTCTGTTCCCTGCTGGGGGGGCTGCCCATCCCTTTTTCTCTTGCGAGAGCTATTAGCATTTCTTAAAAAGAGTGGCTGAGGCTTGAGGATGGAAAGCAACTGAACTGATTTCTCCCCCTCCTGCTTTTTCTCTGCCCAGAGCAAAAAAAAAAAAAAAAATCTTTAAAAAACTCCTGGTGAAGGTTTTGCTCAGTTCAAACCTGCAAAGAATACATGCATTTCTTCACATATCAGAACACTTCTCTGTCAATCTACCCTCCCCTTTTCTGTCAACATACCTCCTTTATATTTTGCACCACAACACTTCTCCGTCACTTTCCTTTTTTTTCTTCTCTGTCAATCTACATTCCTCTCTATTTCACTCATCCTCGCTCTGAAAATCCCTCCTTTTACTTCCCAATCCTACCCTCTTTCTTTTGTCCACTGCTTCTTCATCAATCTCTTCATCACCTTCCCTGTCAACCTACTTATTTCTCCCCTTCCCCTTCTCTGACAATTCCTCCCCTCGCTCCCTCCCTCCCTTCCTCTCCTTCCCCCAGACACTGCCACCACTGCAGCCAGGCCCAGAGAGGCTCTGGGAAGCCACCGCTGGCTCCATGAAGAAAAAGGTAAGTGGGCAGACAACACTTTTTTTGTTGGGGGGGGGTGTTAAATCTCCAACATATATATTTTTTAAGATGGCAGATTTTTCTGCAAACCTGGGGGTCCCCCATGGCCCCAAGCCACAAATTTAGATATCTGCACATGGGGGGGGGGGGGGCGCACTTGAGAAATATATAGATATCACAGAATAAAGTCATAAATAAATAAAGTATTGGAAGTGCTGAGAAGTATTGGAGTCGGGAGTCCATGGAACAGTGAAGCAGCTAGATCTTTATTGCCGGTCCGGATGAAGCATACAACCCAGGGCTCCGAGCCCTCCTTTTATGCTGGTCAGGGATAATCCCCTGACCTCACCCAACCGGACTGATAGGCTATTATCAGTCTATTTACATCTCATAGGTTCCCTGGGAGAAACCTAGGTACATGATTGGTGGCCGGTTAGAATCCACCTGGCCTTTGTTCTACCTGGCTGAAGCTCAGGTAGTTTCTTGGCCATGTGCTCTGGCCACATGGCGGTCGCCATTACTGGAGCACATGGCGACCACATGGTCAATACATAACAGCTGCCTTATCCAGAAATATATTCACAGTTCAAAACCCTTTATCAACTATACTTTGGGGCTCTGCTGGGGTATCAGGAGTAATTTTAGAGGAGAGCAGTAAAGGGGGAGAGAAATGTGTGAGAACCTTGTAAGATCCAATAAGCCAGGCCTTATGTTGAACAAAGTCCTTTTATTTTCTTAATGGTCTTCTTGGTAAGCACTTTCAGTGTTAGTGATGACAGTTACAGGGCAGAGGATAAGTTATAAAAGATTCAAATGTCAGAACCAGAACCTGGCACCAATCAGGTGAATTGTAAAAACGTGCAAAAATACTAGCCGTTGCTTCCCACCAAAAAGGTGCCAACCTGAGGCTGCTCAGACTTGGCAGCCCTCCTCCACCTCCCACCATATATCCCCGTCGGTTCCCATACCCCCACCACCTGGAGTCAGTGCCATTAGAAAAACACTTCAAGGTTACAAGCATTGCTTAGAGAAACAGATACAGGCATGAGAACAAACTGTGGGGGAGCAAGAGAGTGCTGAATGACGTGGAGAGCAGCAGGCATCCAACTCCCGCCCGGGAAAAATGTCAGGAACCTGACAAATGGGAGAGATGTGCAAGTCTTGTGTGTGGTTGAAAGAGAAATATTTGCACGCACACACACACACCCTTTGGACATGCATTGGACAACTGACAAAACAAGGGACCAGAAATGTTTGCAAAATGGTCCTCATTTTAGCTCAGGAGTTAACCCCATTGAATTAAATGAAAATAAAGTGCATAACTCAAAGGTTCCAAGTCACAACTAATTTTAGCTGGATTCTGCTATTTTACAATGAGGGAGAGAGAGAAATGTGGGAGTTCCCTCCCCTCTTCTGCTTTCTCCTTGACTTTTGCCTTCGAAGAGGCAGGTCTTAAGTAGCGGAGATTGAAGTAGCTGACACGCCCTCACCATTCATCAGGAAAACCGTAACTCATGTGCTGTTCTCATAACTGGTCAGAATCAGCAGAGGGAAACTGAAGGGGAAATTGCAGTATTAAGTCTAGAAATCAGTTCTGCATGTGGATTCATATCACCAGGCGTGTTTTTAGCAAAGGTCAGTTTAGTAAATTCACCATCACAAGATAAGTTGATGCCCACTCGTTCTTTTTTTTTTTATTAGTCAAACTTTCGAATAGCTCATCAACAGACATGATAGCTAAAATAAAATATACCCTCATATTTAGGGGAGGTTTGAAAACTGATTGCTAGAGACAAACAGCAGGGAATGGGAAATTCCTCCTTTCTCAGCTAAGGAGCATTTGGGCAGGGTCATGAAGGGCCAGATCCGTAGTTTTCGAGCTTTCCATAACTGGGATACACCTTTAACCTCTAGGTGGCAGTATGGGACCCATTGAGCTGCAACCAAAAGGAAATCATGTGATCAAAGGGGCAAAAAGTTATGGATGGTAATAGTGGTCCATGCAAACCCACCAAACAAAAAAAAAATCCATGTAATATCTTTTATTTTTTCCTTCAGGTCTCAGCTGACTTATGGCAACCCCATAGGATTTTCAAGGCAAGATACATTCAGAAGTAGCTTGCCATTGTCTACCTTCCCATCATGACCCTGGTATTACTTGGTGGTCTCCCATCTAAATACTAACCAGGGCTGCCCCTGCTTAACTTCTGAGATCTGACGACATCAGGCTAGCCTGGACTATGTAGGTCAGGGAAATGTATTTTATTAGGATTAACCTAACTGACTCAAAACATTGTCCAAGCCGTCATGCTCACCAGAACTCTTCATCAGTCTGAATGTTAAAAATTTTAAAAGCTAGAAGGGTTGTGGACTTAAAGGCGGAATTTAGAAACAATCTAAGTTATGACTACCTGTCAAGACCACTCTTATGAGCAGCAGACCAAGGACGTGGTCACATGGTCATCTTGATCAGGTTTCGCCGCTGCTTTCTTGCATTTAAAATTGCTGATCAGACACCCACATCTGTCTCCCACACCAAAGTAGGCTCACTCACACAATCCTTCCGGTTCTCTAGAGAGTTTTCCAACACCAGGAAAATCAAGTACTTTCCGGATATTTGCACTTTGAATCCGCAATTTTGCTGGTCTGGGTAGTCATCTCTCGCAATGATCGTGATTAGGTTGACTAAATGTCCATCTCACGATACCCCCCCCCCCCAGCTTCTGTCGTCGTGCGCATGAGCAATCCTGTGCTGAATAAATTCACAATGTATAAACGTTCAAGCACACTTATATAGACTCCAGCGCTTAGTTGTACATCGCCGGTTAATTTTGTTCACTGTTGGGGAGTGGGGAAACCTGCAAAAAGAAGGGAGTACAGTGAGTCCCCGTGGGAGCAGTGATTCGGCCATATGCGTATGTGCGTGCACAAAGCCAATTTTGTTTTGTTTTTTAAAAAAGCCACGCTGCCACTTGGTGATCATCCCAACCCCCCCCCCCCCCATATTCCAATTAAATCTATAGCATGAACAAATCAGGATAAGCTTGCTGTGTGACCAATGTCAGCTATGGCTGTCATTTCCCGGCCGGGAGGTGGCACTTCACTCTCATCCACGTCATTCCCTCATACCCCCACCTATGGAATGTAGCTCGACTCTCACCAGCAGTGGCTTATCTTGCTATGCCTCCCTAACCTTAAAAATGTTGCCTTTCACAGCGTCCCAGCCACTTCTCTTTTGCAGGTGCTAACTGTAACTCTTTTCCCGCTCTAAGCCTGGGAATGAACTGTCCAGCATATCTGGGCACCTTTTTCTCTATGTAGTGATTGGAGGTTTCACTTTGCATTACACTGTTTGAATACACTATATCTGTACCCCTTTCACCCCTTCCCAGTATTACTGACTCAAGATGTGTAGATAACTATCAGATCCCCTGGCAATAAAGACTTTCTGGTTAAGAACTTTTGGTTGCAGTTTGAAATCTCTTAGACTCTCACACCACACCCCAACAGAGCCAGAAAGAGGAAACACAAGCCGAGCATCTGAAGGTGTGCCATGGCAAGAAACAAGACAAAGTTTAGGGCCATGGAGGAATTCTCTCCAAGACTGGGTGACTTTGCTTTGCATACAATGAACAGAGACAGGATGTGGCATGCTTACTTTCCATGCACTCAGGCTATACTAGCAGGTCCTTCAAAAAAGCAGCAAAAGAGAAGTTAGCTCTACAGCGACTCTCATCGCTCAGCACACATGGCTCTGTGACTCATCTGGTGAAGGGAGCTTTGACTCTTGAAAGAACACAACCTGAAAAATGTGTTGGTCTCTAAGATGCTACTGGAATCAAGCTGTTTTACTGTAGACTGACCTGGCTATCCTCAGAAACCTCCTGGGGGTGGTGACCTGTGTGACTAGATGGATTTTTTGGTCTGACCCAATAGGGAGTTCTTTGGCTCCTATAGCAAAAGGAGCAACAGGTAATATGTGTGCAAGCTTTAGAACTAGATGAAGCTCAGATCTAGGCAAGGGTTACACATGCACCTCAAAGACGTGGCAGAACCTAGGGTCGCCAACTCTGGTTTGAGACATTCCTGGGGATTTGGAAGTGAAGAATGGGAATGACACAGTTTGGGGAGTGAGAGCAGCGGAGATGTCATTCCACAGAGTCTGCCATGTAGAACCGTCATTTCCTCCACGGGAAATGATCTCTGTAGACTGGAGATCAGTTGTAATTCTGAGAGAATTCAGCCCCACCTGCCAGATGATGATGTATAATGAACTGTACCAATTCTAGCTGCATATGAGAGTACCATTTTTTATGCTTTCTCCTGTACAGGCATGATCCCTACAAGCAGAACACTAGCACTAAAAATTCTGATCCATCCCATTCCCTGTTGTACTAGCGTTCTACCTACAGGAAAGGGTGCTTTTTATTTTGACACGGGGAATCATTCCAAATGTTATTTCCTGGATGCAAACAGAAAGGGTATGAACTATTTTCCAGTCTCCAGACCACACCACCTCATTCTGCTGCATCTGTATATCAAACTTTATCCTAAACAGCTGCATGGAGCACTGCAGCCGGAACATTGCCATTACTACTTATATCTTCCCTGTCTTTTTTTTTTTCCAACAGAAAACTTCAAGAAGACTGACAAAAACTATGAAAGGCAAATATGTCAAAGCAGAGCACCACCACACAGACTGGTGGCAAATGCAGGGTTGCGAGGATATGCCCTGGGTAGCAACTGGGTCATGTAGGCCAGTAGAGAAGGCCTCATTTTCCTTGGTGAAAAAGGCATGTCCTATACAGGGCATCACTGCATTATACACATATAGTGATAGGCTATTGCATTATCGGGCTACCTAAATAAAAAGGCAGTAAGTGTAGCATTTTTGGGGTCCTTCCAATGAGTTGCAAAAAAAGCTACCAGTGCACACAGTGTGATGTCACTTCCAGGGGAAACCTGTAAATAACTGCACATAGGCTTGCCAGCCTCCAGGTGCTACCTGGAGATCTCCTAGAATTACAACTGATCATCAAACTACAGACAGACCTGTAGCTACAGTGGAGCATTTGGGGGCCCTGCCCCCCCCCTAATTAAAAGTCCTGCCCTACAAATAGCCATGCCAGAAAACTAATTTTTAAGGAGAGACCTCCCCCACTGCTGGTGAGAGTGGCACAGTTTGTCTTCGGGTTTCCCTCTCCCTCCCACAGTGGGATTTTTCTGGGGGGAGGGGGGCATAATGGGACCTGGGGAAAGACAGCTCAAGAGGGCATTTATATGCCTTTTGAGTTTCCTTCCATAGGGCAAGAAAGCTTAGACGAGCGCTCAAGAGTGGCACCTTTACTATATCTCCAACAATCCCCTTTTCTGCTAGCCCATTCCTGCTGTATACCAACTAGGTCATGGTGAGTCTCTCAAAAGCATTCCTATGAGCCTTTGGGAAATATGCAAACTGGGGATTGTCTGAGATGTCGTGAAGGTGCCACTCTTGAGTGCCCTTCTAAGCTTTCTTGCTCGGTGGAAGGCAACTCAAAAGGCATTTAAATGCCTTCTGAAGGCAATAAAATATCATCTGAGCTGGGGGGTTTTCCCTCTAGGAACTGACGAACTCACTGTCCTGTCCCTTGAAAGGAAGGGCTAGAAGCAGGCTCGGAACCCCCCCCCCCCAAGACTAATTTAGTGAACTGTATTTCAGATTAAGTTAGTTAACTGTAATTTAACGGCTCCCTTAAAAATTTAAAAGCCCCCCAAACAAACAAACTCAAAATCCTGGTAGTGGGCCTGACTACAGAGCTCAGTTCCCCTGGTGAAGATGGCTGCTTTGGAGGGTGGACTGCATGGCATTGTACCCTGCTGAGGTCCCGACCCACCCCCAATTTTGCCCTTCCCAAGCTCCAGCCCTCATATTGCCAAGAATTTCCCAACCCAAAGTTGGCAACCCTAAGTCACTCTTGGGCTGTGGTCAGATGTGCAGTTTGATCTGGTGTGGCCCTGCTTCTAATTGATCCAGAGGGTTTTTTTGTAACAGAGAGTTTTGATCAGACCTCCCCCCCCCCGTTAACCCACTTCAGTGCACTTTCACCACATGGTGGATTGATCAGATGTGGCAGCCACGGAGTGGGGTGGTCGGGCAGGTTTTTTAAAAAATGTCTTGTCTTTTGAGCATGTGCATAAGCACTTATGGGAAGCAGTGCTTTAAACTCTTGGCAGAATGGCGGCAGCTGGTGGCCAATGAGATTGCCGGAGGAGGCTGCTGGGATGTGTAGTTCAGTGTGAAAGAAGTGTTTTTGAAACTGCTTTTTATAAAGCCAACATTTTAAATGCTTCAAAGCCAGGAGGGGAGAGAATAGAGACGCCTCATCCTGTGTCCTGCTGGAGTTTTTATTTAAAAGCTTGGATCAAAGCTGGAGTCATGGGCATCATTCTCAGACTCCCCCCTCCCTCTCTGAAAAAAAAACCCTAATCTTTTTAATTAACCCAGCCCCCACCCCGTGGCCGGAATGCACAGGAAAAAAGCACACAGACATCTTTATTTGGAAGGGGTTTTTTTAAGTTTCTAGAAGCTCCTGTGTGTGTGAGTGTTAGAGAGAGAGAGAGGTGAGAATATGCAGTTATGCACACCTCTCTAACTGACTTAAAAAAAAAACAGAAGGGAATGTTCAGACTTCCCAAGCGGCTTGAGATTACAATGGATTAATCAGACATCTGGAGATGTGGGGTGAAACCGTATGTACCACTCAGACTTTCCCCAGTGCCAAATAACTCCAGTTCTGAGACAGATGACAATGGGGTACCCATGATGACTGGGGAATGGAAGATAGATGTTGCTGTCTGGATATGCATTTTGAATCTGGAACGGAACAGCAACAACACCAGATCCAAGAGCACATCTGATCACAGCCTAGGAATCATTGGAAACTCTATGGTTTTACCTTGAGTGACATAACATTACTTCCTATTTTTCCCCTGAAGTGATGTCACGGTGCACATGCCACCAGTGCGCCCATGACCCCACCCCCAAGCTCCTGGCAGTTTTCAGGCACAGCACTGCAACCCTTGTCTTAACAACAAAGCTTGCCTTTAAAAAAAATGACTTTAACCACACTCCTGTGCTATTTAAAGTAAATGGAAATAAGTGCTAAAAGATGTTGGCAGTTTTTGATCTGCCTCTTAGCCTCTGTTTTGATTTCCAGACTTTTCTTTTAAATGCATGTTTGCTTAATGAAGCTGAGTATCCCTCCCCCACTTAAAGCTCTTTTCTATAGCCAGAAATGTAGCTCTTCAAATGATTAGTTTATCACTGCATATGTATTTTTTTCCATTTATGCTTGTAGTTGCATTCATACTAGAAACGTACGTTCATAACACAGCTAATGTCTATTTATCCTCCACTCTCTCCTCTGGGCTCATTATTTGTTGATGAGATTTTCTTTCTTTGTTGTTGCCATCACAGCTCTTCGCAAAGAGCCATTTCTAAAAGTACATCTTTAGCAGTTCTTTCCATCTTTGTGGGAGGCCCGTTCCTTCCAGGGAAACTTGATAAGGGGCTTATCTCCTCCTCAGTCCCAAGCCAGCACACACACATACACACTTTGAAGTTTAGATTCTGGATTTGACCATCAACTTAGAGGGCTGAGGAATGCTCACTGGTCAATGATTTTGAACTCATGTCAACTTTGTGGTGGCTTGAATCCTGGCAGTATTTTATTCTCGAATCCTACTGTTTTCAATTTCCTTTGGACATCGGCCTGTCTCTTAACCAACATCACTGGAAAGTCAGAACAGATGGAAGTTTCTGGCAAGTGAGCAGGGTTCTAACTCGTCAACGGTTGTTTTATGGATTTGCTGTGTCTGTGAAAGTAGAAAACCTAATGCCACAACAACAATTCTTTGCTCTTCCCAAGATTGATCAGCATAGTGGGACATCGGCTGAGGTCTAGCAGAGGGCCTACTGCAATCTGTTGGCCCATCCTCTTCCAAAGGGTATACGGTTGCCAAGCCCCTCACTTTTTTGCCTGTAGGGGGCTCCAGACTCCTTTCCTGGATTTTATTGTGTGTGCAAAGTGATGACGTCACCCAGAAGTCACCACAGAGTTTTTGGCCAACCACTAGAGTGTCCCCCCCCCTCGTGACATGCCTGGAACAAAGATGTCACTTCCGGGTGATGTCACCATGCCATGCACGTTGTAGCCATGGAGCTCTTCAGGGGTGGGTCTTCCCCCACTGGCCAGGTGGCTGGTTGGCAGATTGGGTGGCCCAAAATTAGGGAAAACTCCGCCCCCATCGGGGGGATGGCAACCCTAAAAATACATTGTAGATTGCTCCAGCAGCCCATCTGGATGACCGACATCATAGCAAGGGCCACATCCCCTGCAGTGTTTCCATGATTGTACAGTGCCTTTGTAACACCAGTTATATTCCAGATCAATTAGAGCCAGTTTGGTGTAGTGGTGAAGTGTGCGGACTCTAATCTGGGAGAACCGGGTTTGATTCCCCACTCCTCCACTTGCACCTGCTGGAGGACCTTGGGCAAGCCATAGTTCTGTCAGAGCTGTTTGTGAAAAAGAGCAGTTTCTGTCAGAGCTCTCTCAGCCCCACCTACCTCACAGGGTGTCTGTTGTGGGGAGGGGAAGGGAAAGGAGTTTGTAAGCTGCTCTGAGACTCCCTTGGGGAGTGAAGGGTGGGGTATAAATCCAATCTCTTCTTCTTCTAATACTGGCTAATTGACAACACTGAGAAATATAAACAACCATTGGCGTGACTCTCTCCCTTGCTCTAGTATATAATGGAAGTTTGTGTCCTAGATGTAAGATCATTTGCATGCCCGAAGTTCCTAGATATAAGGCCTTAACATAATGGTACCAAATGGGTTTCAAAGTCTAGGGTCCCTCCCATAGACAAGAGCAAGACTCTGGAAAGAGAGACATGAAGTTCCAAGGAAGGAGCAGACCTTGCATCATATGGAGCCAGAAGCACTTTCTTCCAGGCAACAGGAATTCGGTCACCAGTCTTAGATGTCCTCTTTTAACACCACAGTCCACAAATCCTCACACATACCACAATGAGCTTCATACTTATGGCACCGTTGCAGGCTACTGTACGTTTACTGGCCAGAAAGAGCTGCCAACATGATCGGAAGCTCAGGAGGTAGATGAACTTTAGAAGCAGAGGTTTGAAAAACCACCACCATCATGTACAAATGAGGACAGTAGCGAGAAACATTTTTCAACATATTAATGATCTTTCTGCACTGGAATGTAAACTCTGTCAGAGCTAGTTTTCAGGTCACAGACAGGCAGACATTAACTCAAGGTTTTAATTACAGTGGACTCCATTGCAGCAAACTCTAATAATGTTCTCTTCATAAGATCCATGGTAGGTTAATAGTTGCTTGCTACTCTTCAGTGGTACCTATCTTGAATACATCTTTATGTACAAAAGTTAACGACAGGAACTCCTGTGTTTTGTTTCATGAGACACAATACAGCAAAACCAGCAACAGAAGATAAATAAGCAACAAGATTCAAAATTGGGACTCTGAAAACAATTCACTATCATTAATATATGATAGATACATAGATAGATGTATTAGTGATAGTGAATTGTTCTATAACAACATAAAAATTGTTGTATGATAACATAATAATGATGTTATTTAATAACATAATTTTATATATATTACAGGCATTCATTGTCAAGAATCTCACTCTGTCTGGTTCATATCTATTTTAAGAGCAAGTCTTTGCCATAGAATCTGGGTGTTTTTCAAAGGAGCGTCTCGCTGTTGGACAGCCAGTGGATACAAACGGGGGAATGTGACATCCACACAATGAACTGAGAGCAAGTACGTTCAGAATGGAAGCCATTGAAAGTCTGAACACTAGAAGTATGACATTTTAATGAAACTGAATGGAAACAGTGGAACTCAGTGGCATATTACATTTGTAGGCTTCTTATAAAGCTTCTGAAAAAAAAACACTTTTGTGCTGAGACGTCTGGTTCTCCATACCTTTGTTCTTTTCTTTGTAAGAATTCTTCTGCAGCAAGGTGTGGGTCACAAGCTGCCATTCTGAAACCCTTCCATGGAACAAACAGTCTTGAATTCATTGAATCTTCTACCCAAGAGATGTATTGCACATGACTACAGTGAGACTTGCAATGGATTTGCAGTCCTGGGGCCTCCAATTCCTTCCCTGAGGTGGGGAGAATTTGCAAACAGTCCCCAGACATTTATACCTGAACCTGTGAAACTGCTTTCTCCTGAATCCGACCACTGTTATGTCAAGGTCAGTGTTGTCTGTTATCGAGTGGCAACAACTCTTCAAAGTCCAGGGTTGCCAACCTCCTGGTGGGTCTGGAAATTCTCCCAAGATGACAACTGACCTCCAGACTACAGGGGTTGGTTCCCGTGGAGTGGAGGGCAGCTTTAGGAGAGAGGGAGCTCAGGTGGGGAGAAGCAGAAGTCTCGGAACATCCACTCTCTGTGGGGATACTTGGGGGCGGTGCCTAGGGGTGACAGAGTTTGGGGAGGGAAGGAAGCTCAAAAGGGAGGTTTCTTGGATAGGAAAAAGAGAAGTCCTATAACATCGATCCTTTGTAGCCCCTAGGACTTCTGTCTCTCCTAGACTCTATGGTATGCCACAGAGTCCAAACCCTGAAGCTGCCATTTCCTCCTGGGCACTGATCTCTGTACTTCAGAGATCAGTTGTTATTCTAGGACAACACCCAGCTCCCCTTTGGTATTGACAACGTTACCTGCTACAATCCTTTTAACTAGTGACGCCCGAGCTTGAACCTAGGACCTCCTGCATGCAAAGTAGATGCTCTTATCACTGAACTACGACCCCTCCCTAAGTAGATGTGAGAACTTCCCACTGAATAAAATGGAACTTCCATGCAAAGGCAACTGAAATGTAAGAATCTGCTCAAACAACAACAGAACACCACTGGTGAGCCGATACAACCTCCAGCTGAAACCGGTTCGGTGCAGTATTGACAACCTACATGCCGTACTGGCCAATGATACTCCTCTCTCACAGGAGATCTGGAGATCCTTTCACCAGCCCTCCTTCAAGAGATAAACTGCCGACCTCTGTACCTTGTCAGCTTCTCGATAAGTGGATAAATCTATCTTCTCCATCACATATTTGTCCTGCCCTCCTCCAAGGACCTCAGTTCAACACGGGAGTCTTCCTTCATCCTTTTTTATCCTTCTAATAACCATGTGAGACACAGGCTAGGATGAGCAAGAATGGCTGCCCCAAGGTCACCTGATAAGTGTCAAGAGTGGGGATTTGAACTCCAGCCTACCAACTCTTAATCCAAAACTCGAATCACTACTCTGCACTGGCTCCATAAATAACTCAAAGCCTGGTCTTCGTTCTTGTCGACTCCTCTTTGATAAGATAGTTTTGCACTAACTAATGGCATGTTTCCCATACATTTCAGAGTGCTGTAAAAGCAGCTGACAGGGTGATGAAGAGTAATAATTTAAGAATAAAATGCTTATCTTCGCATGGTTTCAGTCTCCAGGTTATTATCTCCATATGCTGTGTTAGTGGAGTAATCAGTTTCATTAGACACCGTCTCCAAACAGCTTGTAGTACCATAAAATGATGCAGCAGCATTGCAAATGCACAGTCAAGGCTGAAACAGAGACGATCCAGCTCTTCCAGGAGCCCGGACCAATCCATTTTAATCAGCGGTGTGCTACGGCGACCCATCTTTGGACTCAGCTGTAAAATTGTTAATTAATGGCAACCGGTTTTGATGAAACACAGGCTTCTCTGGCTTCTGTCAGTTTGCTCCATCTGAAAACCCACGTCCTACTTACAGGCTGGTGAAGAAGACTGTGGCTCACTGTGGTGATATCTTTGTGGTGGTACCTCAGCCTAGCTGCTCATTTTTCATTTTCTTTTTCTTTCTTTTTTAAAGGGAAAAGGACCTATTCGTTACCCTCCAAAGGATGACTGTGATGTGTCAGATTCTGAGGCCTGTGCTGAGTGGTGCGATGGAAAAGGTCGATAAGACACAGCCAGCTTATTAGGGTTGCCAGCTCTGGGTTGGGACATACCTGGGCATTTTGGGGGTTGGAAAGTACTGGAGTCGGGAGGCGAGTTGTAGGATGATCATAGCAAAGACTTTATTAAGTGAATCAGCATGTTCAGGAGATGGTCAGATCGAGTGTGCTGCCAGGGCTCCAGGGCCCTCATTATATGCTGGCTGGAGCCACACCTCTGGCCGCACCCAAAAGACCTGATAGGGGCTTAGCATATGCGCATAGTCCTGATAGGGCCTTAAGACTTAAGTTGTAGTTCATAGGTCCCCCGCGGGAGACCTAGGCTGGCTATTGGTGGTGGTTTTGGATCCGGCTGTCTATTGTTCTACCTGGCTGAAGCTCAGGTAGAATCGGGCCATGTGCTCTGACTGCATGGCGGTCGCCATTTCGTGACTAGTACACAACAGGGGTGGAGTCCGAAGAGGGTGGGATTTGGGAAGAGGAGGGACTTCAATGGGGTATAATGCCCTAGAGTCCAAAGCAGCCATTTTCTCCAAGTGCACTGACATCTGTCACCTGGAGATCAGTTGCAATCAGTCTCCTGGAGGTTGGCAGCCCTGGGACTTATGGAGAACTCACAAGGTTTTTAAGGCAAGAGGCATTCAGATATGATTTGCCATTGCCTATCTTCGAGGAGTGACCCTAGAATTTCTTGGCAGTCTCTTTCTCTCATCCGAGTACTAACCAGAACGGACATAGCTTAGCTTTTGAGGGCTGATGAGATTGGGCTAGCCTGGGCCATTCGGTCATGCTGAATGGCACAGCTGTGTAATTTTTATGCCCTGGATTTAATGGTCTCCCACCATCCTTTTCATAGGGTGTAATCCTAAACATAGTTAAAGGTAATGGTAAAGATTTCCCTTGCTTGAAAGCCAGTCAAATCTAACTCTAGGGGGTGGTGCTCATCTCTGTTTCCAAGCTGAAGAGCCAGCGCTGTCCAAAGACTTCTCTGTGGTCATGTGGCTGGCATGACTAAACACCGAGGCACATGGAACACTGTTACCTTCCCACCAAAGTGGTACCTATTTATCTACTTGCAGTTTTTTGCTTTCGAACTGCTAGGTTGGCAGGAGCTGTGGCCAGAGACAGGAGATCACTCCGTCACGCAGCACTCGGGTTGAACGGCCGAGCTACCGACCTTCCAGTCTGCAGCTCAGCATCTTAACCTCTGAACTTCAATGAAATTAGAAAGGTGTTAACTTTGTTTATGATTGCAGTTAGCTGCTAACACTTATTATTGAATGTACTTCACTTACAGTGCAATCTTTTGCAGGTCTACTCAGAAATATGTTCCATTTTGTTCCATGAGTCTTTGTCCCCAGTAAATGTGCATAGGATATTACAGTTGGAGACCTAGCATAGTGTATTGATAAGACAGCTGGGATGGGTCTTAGACAACCTTGGTTCAAATTCCTGCTTCCGTGGCATTCCCTGTGGGACCTTGAGACAGTCAGTCTCTCGACACAGCCTACCTCAAAGGGTCATTTGGAGGATAAAATAAAGGAGAGAACCATGTATACCATCTTGAGCGCCTTGGAAGAAGGATAGGATAGAATGTTATAAAGGTAAAGGTTTCCCTTGCTCAAAAGCCAGTCGAATCCAACTCTAGGGGGCGGTGCGCATTTCCATTTCCAAGCTAAAGAGCCAGTGCTTTCCGAAGACATTTCTGTGGTCATGTGGCTGGCATGACTAGATGCTGAGACGCACAGAACGCTGTTCCCTTCCCACCTAAGGGGTACCTATTTAGCTACTTGCAATTTCTTGCTTTCGAACTCCTAGGCTGGCAGGAGCTGAGGCCAGAGACAGGAGATCACTCCGTCATGCAGGACTCAGGTCTCGAACTGCAGAAACAACTGACCTTCTGGTCAGTGTCTTAAGCTCTGAGCTACTGCAGCCCCTAAAATGTTATAGGTCACTTCAAATACACAGCACTCCCATCTCCGCAAATAGACACATGTTGTGTAACCCACAGTGTATTTACTTGGGGAGAAGCCCCCCTCTTCAATATGGCTTATTCCAAAACAAGTGTGTGAGGAGTGAGATACCAGAGAGAAACAACACGCAAAGCCAGGAAGGCATCTCCACTTGACCACCAGTAAATCTGTTATGGCTAAGCAGGCACATGAACCTGGTTCCCCTGGTCCAACATTCTCTTCCCTACACTACACTACACTACACTACCTTCATAGATAGATACACAACTAGTGTTGCCAACTCCAGGCTGGGAGCTTCCTGGAGATCCATGGGTGGAGTCTGGGAGGGTTGGAGTTTCGGGAGGGAAGGGAGCTCATTAGGGATGTGATACCACATGCTGCCCTCAGAAATTAGGTTTGCCAGACCCCTGGTCTGGCCAGGGCATCTCCCGGTCTTTGTGCTCCAATCTGCTGCCAGCCAGCTGGCTGGTAGGGGAAACCCCACCCCGAACAGGGACATTGTTGAGTGATATCCCTGTCACGATGACATCACCTGGAAGTGACGTCATCATGTTGCTGACGTTGGGGTGACACTCCAGGTTTTTTGGGCAGACTTTATGGTTTTGAGGGCAAAAAACCATAGAGTTTTGCCCCAAAACTAGAGTGTCACCCCCCAATGTTGGAAGATCCCAAGCAGCCTGGAGCCCCCTGCTGGGAGCAAGGCCGGACCTGGCAGCCCTATCAGAAACAGCCATTTTGTCCAGGGGAACTGATCTATGTAGTCGGCAGAGCAGCTGTAATTCTGGAAGAACTCCAGGCCCCACCTGGAGATGGCAACCTATTTGCTTCCAAAGTTTCCATTTAATCACTGCTTTGGGTGTGTTTATTGACTCACTGAATTGTCCCTTCATTTGTTTAAAGGTGTGCTTTTACTGATACTTCTGGATTGTGTTTTATTGTTTTTAATCATTTTTTTGTGCAATAGCCTTGAGCACTTTCACAGCAGACAGATGGCAAATAAGTGTTACATATGAACCAAGTTGTGGAAACCCTCTAGGGAAATTTCAAAGGAACTTTCTCTTAACACCTATTAGCTAGCTAGGAATTTCCTCCACTACTTCAAAGACTCCAGTAGAATTTCATTTGGCATGGATTTCTCCAGGTATTTTTAAGGTGGTTTTACTTTGATTATCTTTTTTTTAAAAATGTGCATGGGACATTCCTTCACATCTTTATAAAAAGAAAATTAATAGCTGCAATTCTAAGATAAAGTACACTGTTGAGGAGGGGTATGCACCAAGAAAAAAAATAATTATAATTTTAGATCTGGCCTTTGGGACAGAGGGGAATTCTTACCATTATTGCTTATTTTCAGGCAGAACATTACTGGTTTGGGATTCAAATCTGTGGGGGGTTGGGGTGGGGGAGGTTCTGGAGTTCAGGACCGTTATTTTCCATGTGGGAAATATGGGACAGTCTGCGACAGCTGTTAAAAAGATAACGGCACCAGATTTTCACAGAACACACCACTCCCTCTAATCTAAAGACTCAAGCAGATCAGAAAAAGGGGGTTCAGTTTTACACACACACCCCAAAGACTCTCTGTGCAACCACGGATTCTAAAAGTTGTGGTCAAGCTGGCTCAGAATTCCTGCATACCTCTCATCTGAGGGTTTCTCCACTGGGAAAATATTTGAGTATCCGAAGAAACCAAAGAAACAAAACCAGAGAAGTAGCAGAATTTCTTGCTGGGGAGGGGTCCACACATCCTGAGATTTTCATTGGATTTTGCCTAATTCAAATGGATCATGGTGATCCCTTCTCAAAGACATGAAGGAAGTTGAAGAAAAGTAAACTCATCTTTGCCAGGTTTGAAAATGTCATGTAGCATATTTCCAGGTGATCCAGGTGAACCAGAAAACTATTTCCATTTGTGTGTAGGTGTATATCTCTATCTATGTATCTAGAAGGAAGCTCCAGGGGAATGTCCTGGCTGTGGCTGGTGGGGTGGCAGAGGGAAAGGGAAAATAGAGGGAGGCAAGCCATGTTTATTTCCTTCTGCTGAGCTATAAGGCAGGGCTGTCTCAAGCCCTTTTGCTGCCCCAAGTGGGGAGTACGGGAGGAGAGCCGCATGGTAACAAGTATGGTTTCCTCGACCCCTGACTTATGTTGATTTGGGGCTATGCAGTGGCAACTAAGGTAGAAAAGCACCTCCTCCTATGTCATGTCTTCTGGGTTCCAAGGTTCTGGAAAGCGGTTCCATAGCCAGGTACAGGGTTGCCAACTCTGGGTTGGAAAATACCTGTAGATTTGAGGGGCAGAGCCTGGGGAGCGCAGGGTTTGTGGTGCAGAGGGACTTCAGCAGGGTATAGTGCCATAGAGTCCCCTGCCCAAAGCAGCCATTGACTCCAGGTGAACTGATCGTGGTCATCTGGAGATCAGTTGTAATAGTTGGGAAATTTTCTGTAGGGGAAACGATGTGCTGTGGCTGTGGAACACGGTGATTGGCAACGCCAGTGACGGTTGAAGGGAAGATTGGGAGATGTATTTGACCTCCGAACACATTCAATGACTCCCAGCAGCAACAGCAAACTGTTTAAAATGTTAGAGGCAAAGGCCAATCAGGCCGCATATGCAAATGACCTCTGTGTTCCTGTAATGTACCCTACTACATGTCTGGACATGTTTGCCAGGCACTCCTGTAATGGTAATTGATACCAGCCAGGAGGGCATGGCCAAGACACCAACCTGAGCTTTAGTCCCAAAGAGCAATAGACCCTAGGATCTTGATTGTCCCCCTATCAGAGGCTTAGGATATTCAAATGGTCCTATGATAGCCTCTGATGGGAACCTAATCCCTGTTTACCCAGTCCCCCATGGGGGCGAGGTCGGGGGTGTGGCTTACCTGTAAATATAAGCAGCCCCCCCCCCGACCACTGTCCTGCATGCTTCCACTGACCACCTAATAAAAAGAGCTTTGTTTGAAATCACTCCATGGCCTTCTGAGTCCAGTATATTTCAGTTCTGACTGGCTATTGGGGGGGGGACAACAAACTGTTTAGAATGTTAGAGGTAAAGGCCAATCAGGCTGCTTATGCAAACAGCCTCTGTGTTCTGACTGGCTATGGGGGTGGGGGAGGAAGAGCAAACTGTTTAGAATGTTGGAGGCAGGACTCAGGCAATGCAGCCAGTGGATAGGGACAGCTTGAGTGACACATCATGGAGCCAACTGATTTAGCAGCATGTGGAATGTTCAGGAGAGTCCATGACCAAAATACAATTATTATATAGAGAGATATACTTTCTTGTTCATTAATATACCCTAGCAGTGCCATCCTAAACATTATACTCTTCTAAGAGTGTAACACTCCTTTGGAATGCCTTTGAAGGGTGCAACTCTGCTTTGGAATGCTCTACATTCCCTTTAGAAAAAGTTGTCAACTGTTCATAGCTTGCACTAATCTATTGAACAAATCTATTGATTGGGTTCAGAAACTTCCCTACATCTTTCCATTTCTTCTTTTTTTTGAAGATGAGGTACTGTTAAATTTGGAAGGACAGAACAACACAACACATTGTCTTTTTTTTTTTACATAAAGATAAATCTGGTTTAGCATTTGGTGAGAAAGCAATCATAATCTATGTTAACGCAACATGTGTGGTTTGCTACTGATTGATAGCCCACATACTTACATGAAGGATGAGTTATGTTGCCTGCCAGTCATTTTTTGACAGATTCCCCCATCACTTTCTCACCACTGTTTTTGTGAGAAAAGTTTTAAATAGTCCCCCCCCCCGCCGCCCCTGGTCTAAATGCTGTTTTAAAAGTTCAAATTATTTGATGCAAATGGAATACTTCATGGATTTAATGAGTGGGGAGCGATCAGAGCTCAAAACAAGTATTTATCTGGGTCAGACCTACAAAATGTACCTTGCCAGCCTTGTTGTGTGGCAGTCGACTGGTATTTCACTCCCAAAGCTGGTGGACCACTATCCATAGCTTGTGGACAGAGTTTGGGTCTGTGACCCACAGGCTTCGTAAACTTGATTTAAAATTGTGATACAACTTAAAAATTCAGGATAATAAGAAAATGGCTTGACCTGGAGATAAATACAAAGGAGAAAGGAAGGAAGGAAGGAAGGAAGGAAGGAAGGAAGGAAGGAAGGAAGGAAGGAAGGAAGGAAGGAAGGAAGGAAAGTTTCAACTGTATGTTTTATTACCAGATTTCCCCAAGGCTTCTCCCCCCACTATCTATAACTTTTTTTGGGGGGGGGGGGAGGGATTATCTAAGCAATGATCGGTACATTGTGTTACATGACAACTGATAATGCTCTTTTTCCACACATTTCTATATTTTGAGCCAGGTAATATTTTTTTTAAAAAATATCCACCCTTCCTTGTCTATGGCCGTAGTCACACTGCCCTTTAAATCTGGGAGTCCTCCTGGATTTAAAGGGACCAGGGTTTTTTATTTCGGGTTGGGATGTTTCCCAACCCCAGTGGCGGCGGTGGCTGGTGGAGGAGGAGGAGGCGGTGGGCGGAGGAGGAGGAGGAGGACGCAGGCAGCGGTGACAGAGGAAGAGGAGGAGGTGGGCAGCAGTGGAAAAGGCATGTGGCGGTGGCAGAAAAGGCGTGCGGCGGTGACATGCAGTGGATGAGGCAGCAGCGGAGGCGGCAGTGGCGGCCAGGGGAGGCACCCTTCCCTGAGCCCCACTGGCCACCTGGTAAGTTTGGGGGGGTGTTTTTTTCCCCTTTTGCACTTGGGTGCTTGAGTGCCCAAGTGCAAAAGGGGGGGGGAACCAGGAGGGACAATCTGGACAGCGCTCTTTTGCAACGATTGCGAGAGAGGGCTGTCCAGATAGGCTCAATGGCGGGTTCCTCGTGCAGCCACTGGGAAAATACTCGATTTCCTCTGGGTCGGAAAATGTGAGAGGGACCTACAGTCGAGCCCACTTTGGCGCAGGACTAGCCACGGCCGGTCTGATTGGTCCCTTTAAATGCGGGAGGAAACAGCACTTCCTCCCGCATTAAAGGGCCGTGGGACCATGGCCTATTTGAAAAAGAAAAAAAAACCCACCAGGTTCCATATTTTATTTATTTATTTTATTTAACTTATATCCTGCCCTCCCCATCGAAGCAGGCTCAGGATGGCTTACATAATATTATAGCAAGATATTAAAAAAAAATTATTAAATAAAATTACAATAAAATAAATCTAAAAGCAGTACATCAAGCGCTAGTGCAATACAATGATGGCAGGAATCTGACAGTCGGTTGACAGCATGGTCTGGGTTGTGTCGGTGGAGCACAGGCTGTTCAGTTGATATAATATTGATCTTATTGATGATATTGGGGCCAGGGCCTCAGATGGAAGAGGCTCCCTCATCGAAGGCCTGGCAGAGGAGCTCCATTTTACAGGCCCTGCGGAACTGTGACAGGTCCCACAAGGCCTTGATGTCTTCCGGGAGCTCATTCCACCAGTATGGAGCCACCACTGAGAAGACCCTGCCCCTTGTCGCTGCTAGCTTGGCTTCTCTGGGGCCTGGAAGAGCCAAGCAATTTTGGGACCACAATCGTAGTGCTCTCTGGGGAACATGTGGAAAAAGGTGGTCCCTTAGAGCCAGTTTAATGTAGTGGTTAAGTGTGCGGACTCTAATCTGGGAGAACCGGGTTTGATTCCTCACTCCTCCACCTGCAGCTGCTGGATGACCTTGGGCAAGCCATAGTTCTGTCAGAGCTGTTCTCTCAAGGACAGTTCTGGAAAAAGCTCTCAAAGCCCCACCTACCTCACAGGGTGTCTGTTGTGGGGAGGGGAAGGGAAATGAGTTTGTAAGCTGCTCTGAGTGAAAGGCAGGATATAAATCCACCCTTCTTCTTCATTAGATATTGGCTGGATTTTCCATTCAATAGCACAATATTCAGTGACGCGGACCTACCATTGATCAGGAAGGGTGCTTGCTAACTATGGATAGCAATTTGAAATGGGCCCAGTTAAAACAAATGATTGAAAAAGAATCCTCAAATTATTCCGAAACAATGTCACTTACTTTTGGGATATATTTCAAATAAAGAAATATATCCCAAAAGTAAGTTCCTGATGCCTTTGTTGAGAATGTGATTTCCCTGCCCTCAGTTTAGGGTTTCCAAACCTTTCCTTTTGGCTACCAGCAGGGGATGGGGAGAGAGGAGGCTTGCCAGCTCCAGGTTGGGAAACTCCTGGAGGTCCACCGGGGGTGGAACCTGGGGAGGACAGGGACTTCAGTGGGGTACAATGCCACAGAGTCCACCCTCTAAGGCACCCATTTTCCCCAGGGAACTGATCTTTGTAGTCTGGAGATGAGCTGTAATTTAGAGGATCCCCAAGTCCCGCCTGGAGGCTGGCATCTTTATGTCAGTTCCACTGACAAGCTCTTTCTGATGGCTTCTCCATTCAGAAGTAGCAACAGGGAAAACAGCCCCAACAAAATGAACTCAGGTTGAGCCAGGTTCAAACTCAAGGGGGGGGGGGGTGGGACTTGGGCTCAATGGGAGGTTTAAAAACATCCCAAGCCCCAGTTTTTAAGCAACTGCACTACTACTGCGATCCATGATTCAGTGCTATCACATAAATGTGGTATTGGGTACAGAATTGAACTTCTTGAGAGTCTTAGCTTTCCTTTTACTAGTCCCTCTGTTTGCGAAGATACTGCTGAAAGTATCTGTGAAATCACCAGGAAAATCTCAACAGCCAAAGGGGTCCTTGAGTAAGATATCCAGAGTCTCCAGGAGAGGAAAAGCAGAGTTCACACCCTGCCTGGCTCTCTATCCCTCTCCAGACCCAGCAGAAACTAGGGATGCCAGCTTCCAGGCTGGGACCAGGGCAATGCTCCCTCTAAGCTGTGGAGTCTTGTGTGCAAAAAAAATCTGCTTTGTGAGCTACTGGCATTAAAGTTACCAGAAGAATTTACTGAATATAGCCGAAGGCCATCACAATACAGATTTAGGATAATAAAAAGAAAATAATTCTAATCATACTGGGATAAAACGGTGATTAAAAATACAGTAAAATATGGACCAGCTATTAATGTTATAAACAGTAAAATTGTAAGATGATAGTACTAATACTAATAACAGTACATTTGGTTAATCATAAAAAAAAGTTAGTTTTCTGAAGCTGCAGTCTTAGCCCTGATCTTTTTGGCAGCCAAGGTGAAAAGAGACACTCTGTAACTGATGAGCGGATCAGTATCAGATAATCGAAAAATCAGCTTGTCAATGTCAGAGGAAATTTTTTGTCCTACTATCAGATTATCAAGAAATTTAGATTTAGCTGCTGTGTACATAGGACAAAATAATACATAGTGAAGAATGTTCTCTGGGACTGAGGCATCACATATACAAGAAGCAAAGCCAGCAGTGTTTGAGAGTATCTCCCCGCTGTTGGCTGTTGGCATTGTCTGAAAGAGCATTAAAGTTGTGAGTGAACAATTTGGCTACTGCATAAATTTGTTGGCTCTGGAGCCATCCCTCCTGAGCGAAGACAGAAATGTATGAGATGTAGGGTAAAAAACTATGAGCTAGCTCACACACTAACTCAGCTTAGAGGGAACATTGGACCAGGGGATCCTCTGGAATTAACGCTCCTCTCCCAACTACTGAGATCAGTTCCCCTGGAGGAAATGGATGCTTTGGAGGCTGGACTCAGTGGCATTCTACCTCAGTGAGGTCCTTGTCCCCCCTAGGCTCCATCCCCAAATCTCCAGGAGTTTCTCAGCCTGGGTTTGGCAACCCTACCTCCCCCCTCTTTTGTTGGTGGCCATGGTGGACCCAGCAGAAACATTATAGAAAACAGGCAAAAAGATGAAGTTTTGCTTTTACTGAAAGAAATCCTCACAGTTTCTACTGTATAAATTAGCTCGACCTGCCGTCATTCTTTATTGACATTTTTTTCTTACATTAAATACTTAGGGGGAAACCCCTCGCTAATCAACATTAAAACTAATGGCTGGGAAATATGGTGGAAATCTTCTCAAATTGCCTCTGCAAGACCGATGCCACAAAAGGAAATCTGATTGTCTCAGCAAATCTTTTGGCTAATTTAACCATGATGGTAAAACTGTCAGCAGTACCCTTTGCTCAGTAATTGACTGGTGCTAAGGAGTATTGTGACCTTTCAAAATGTCAGCTTCGGCGCTGAACCAGATATAATTTCTCCCCAAGAAAGAGGGTCCTTGTATAAGTTGAAAACTGTTGTGCTACTTGTAAGATTACTTGCTTGACAGGTGACAACCCCTTTCTGCCTTTTCTCTGTCCATGGGGGTATAGTGTCTAAAAGAGCGAGTGATCAGATACTTGCTCTGTTTGATAATTTTAGACAGATATCATTTGGTTGCTTTAATATTGCCTCAAGGGATTCAGGAAGTTTTATAATCTCAACTATGCCCTGGGCCAATGGGGTTTTTTTCCCCTCATCCATGAAAGAAAAGCTCTGAACTGAGTTCCGACAAACAATTCACATCTTTAAATGGTGTCAAAATCAGTGCCACTCATCCATTTCCTATTAGCCTATCTGTTTGATAGGAAAGAATGAGGCCTACCTCATTTCCCCTTCCATTCCCAGCTGGCCTCTCACTTTAGCCAACAACCCCCATGCTAACACACCTCATAACAGTTCCATCATTCATTCCTCACATTCCAATTACGAGGCAGGAAGTACCTGAATCTAGACTAGGAGGCAGTGTTCTTCAGTGCAGCATTGTTACCCACATAGGCAGTCTCTTAATTAATGGAGGGAATTAACTTTTAGGAGGATTTTTTCCCCTTTAGAGAACTCTCAAATAAACCAGGCAGATGTTCAACTAGAAAGGTTTTTTATTAAAAAGAGAAATAATAAAACAAAATGCAACCAACAAGTAACACATAAAGAAGAACTATTTAAGAGAAACAGAGGGAGGAAAGGGGGAAAGCAATTTTAGGGAAGGGTGATAATTACCTATCTTGAAGAGGTCCATGGAAGCAGAAAAACGACCAGTGTTTCAAGAGAGAAGAGAGCCCAACAAAGTGGGGGTGTATGCAGAGGATCCAAGCACACACACAGAGATGGGAAGGAAGGTGCTCCAGATATAAGGCAAAATGTATCCTGGGGCAGGTCTGACATGTCTGGCAGAAAAACAATAAGTTACTGCATTTTCTGAGGTGGACAATGGCACGGGAGAGGTTTGATGACCTTCAAGTACCAGATGGGAAGGATAATGGGTTAAGTGAATTAAGAATTGAGCATTGATTAACTGTTGCTTAAAAAGGGTACGCTGATGCAGGGGACTTGATGAGATTAGTCCAAAGGTGAGTCAATAGACCCATTGTCCCAAAATTATGCATCTCTCCAGGCCAACTAGCTTGCTGTTCTGACTCACTTCCCCAAATACTCGCCCAGACTTGTTTTCTGACTGGCATCCATTTTGTCTTGTTTTAGGCCTGGCAGTGTTTTGCACTTATGAACTTTGGGGTGATGTATGGATAGGTGTTTCTGCCTCTATGAGCTACAAACTGTCCCTCTGAGAGAGGAGGGGGTCTGACCACTAACAGGGTCTTTGAAGTCAGTAAACAGAAGTGAAATGGGGCCTAAAATCCAGCCATATAAGGTAACGTTTTGTTGGCCTGTCTGGCAGAAGGTGGGCTCCTAGACTTGATATCAGAGCCAGCCAGTGTTGCATCCACCTACTAGGGCTGCCAAGTCGAACTTACGATTTGGCGGGGGGGGAGTCCTTTGCTGCCCGGAAGCTGCCCTGGAGCCTCCCTGGCACGCGCGCAAAGCGCGCACACCCAGTGACGTCACCCAGAAGTGACATCACCATGTTGGGAGCGTCGCCCTGGCAACGTCTCCAACGTGGTGACGTCACTTCCAGGTGACATCACTACTCTGGGGAAGTCATCCAGGCTGGACAACTTCGGGTGTGGGGTTCCCCCCGCCGGCCGAATGCCGGCCGGCGGATCGGGAACCCCTATAGCAGGGGATCCCCCGCCCCCCGGGCTGACTTGGCAGCCCTACCACCTACTCAAATCTCTGTCTGTAGAGTTAGTGTCCATGGAAACTCAGCTAGGCCCCAGCTTCAGTACCTGTATCATTCCTTGGAGTAGTCAGTCAAAAGGGGTGCTATGAATGCAAGTCGCGGGGGGGGGGGGAAGCTATTTAATTACAAATGTCTGAGTAGCAGGCATCAAGGCTGTTGTCTATTTTATGCCAACATTTTTGACATCGACACTTTATTCCACATCTTAGCCCTCATTCATACCTTTAAAATGGGGTCAAATCAGTGAACACAAAAATATATTTACTACATCCCTATGTGGAGACTGGTACAGCTTTAGCCAGCCAGTCTGATAACTTGATCATGGTAAAAGTGCTAAGCATCTCTTGTGGATACAACCAAGACTCATTACATATGCCTACTTTATTGCCTGGGCTGGTTCAGAAGCAGGGTTGCCATCCATCCATCAGCTACCAACCAGTGGAAGCCTGTGGGGACACTGCCAGCAATAGCTTGATGTCACTTCTGGGGAAAACATGGAAGTCACATCACATCTCTCTAGGAATCATCATAGAGTTTCTGGCAATTCCTAGAGTGGAGTGATATCACTCAACCATGATTTTTTAAAAATATTTTTCTCCCACTGTCCACAGAAGCAGAGGCAGGAATTGAGAGCGTAGGTGGGGGGAACTTGTTTGCTATAATGTGTACTGCCTTGAAACCAAGGAGATAAGGTGGAAGAGAAATGGTTTTTAATTAATTACTTAATTGAATAATTAAATGCCATTCAAAACAAATTTGGCTTTCTCATTCAAAAGCAAACACCCTTTTTATGTGCCCTTTATTTCTAACCTACAGCTAGTATATTTTTTTTTATTTCTTTCCTCCTCCATAGAAACAACACAATATTTATTATTCCTCTCACTTTTTATATGGTGAACTATAACTATAAGTCAATTGCTCGCCAAGGGCACCCACTGAATTAATGGATCATACAGAGATTTCTACCAAAAGTTCACAACCATCAGATGAGTTCTGAAAGAACCTCAGAAGAAAACCTACAGTGAGCTCTTCTGTCATGGTACAGGCTGAGGACTTCCCCGTTTCACAGTTTACTTGATGACATGACCACTGCAGGGAATTAAATATTGGTTCAGCTGAACTACCATCCATGCTTTTGAAAATTGTCTGCCTTTCATTTTGTTTTTAAAAGTGCCAGAGAAATGCTTATCCCTTCTTCTCCCCCCCCCACTTTGAAAGAAGCAACAATATTTTAGGGCATTGCAAAACCATGCTAAGGGTTGTAGGGGGAGGTAGGTTTGAGACACCACTAACACCAACCAAACAACTCTTTCCACAGTTGGCTTCAGCTGCACACTTGATCTTTTTTTTTTAAAGAGTTCATCCCTGAAAAGAAAGCATGACGTATCACTGAAATACAGCCAGGATCCTTCACAACTGCCCCTCTGACTCTATGCACTCTCTTCACCATTCATTTCAATGAGCTTGGAAGTACATCATCTGTGGATGTGTGGGAAAGAGTACATTTAATAGGCAGACTTCTAGAGGAAGAGATCTTGGCAACTGGGCAGCTAAGAACTGAGCAGGGGTCCATTGGAGCAGGAGCGCACAGGAGCGCAGCTCCGGGAATGAGGAGCCCAGGGGGCGGGCACATGACCAAGCCCCGCCCCCTCCTTGGCTTCCCCGAGCAGTGCAGAGGCGCAGCGCCCTGGGGAAAGCCCTGCTAGGGTCTTTATTGATTTTAATGTTTTGTTTTAATATTGATAATTTTATCATTGTTCCTTTTATGACTGTGTGCTGCTTTTCCAGAGACTTGCTCAAGGTGGCATATAAACTTTCTAAGTATACCATTTTTTATCTGGGCACATGGCACATAAGTACTGGAGAAATTTCACCAACCCTTCAGCAGCTTCCACCCCATCAGTTTGGTGTAGTGGTCAGGAGCTGGACTCTAATCTGGGAGAACCGGGTTTGATTCTCCACTCCTCCACATGCAGCTGCTGGTGTGACCTTGGGCCAGTCACAAGTTCTCTCAGAGCTGTTCTCTCATGAGCCGTTCTCAAAAGACCTCTCTCAGCCCCACCTACCTCACAGGGCGTCTTGTTGTGGGGAGGGGAAGGGGAAGGGATGGGTGGTGCACATGTCCTGGGTATCTCAAGTCTACTTGAAACCTGGTGGTTTCAAGGGAGCAGGAAGAGAATGAGGGGGTGTTCTTTATGCTTATTTTGATTGCACAAAGTATTGGATGGGGAAGGGAATGGAGGAAGAGCAGGTCAGTTTCACTCCCCTGTGGAGTGGAGCCTGAGGGGTGGGTGTTTCCTTCTGACACACTTCCAGCATGTGAGGGGGTGTGGCATATGCAAATGAGTTATACCAATGAGTTATGCTAATGAGCTCCTGCACCTCTTTTTCTACGAAATGACCCCTGGAACTGAGGATAGTTACTCTGGAAACATCAGGCAAGTTCAGATTTGGAGAGCTTTTGGCTGGAACCCAGAGAATAAAGGTGGAATGCTAGAGCTGATCATTGCTCAATTTGTATACTACCATCTGTAGCCACACAAGCCTTTTAAGTGTTTATAGTGCCTCATCCTGAGTGGTCCAGGGCACGTTGCAGGGGTGATGCTCTAGCAGCTGAGAAAAAAATCTATGGAAACCATAGTTTTTCTCAAGTGCTAGAGCATCCTCCCCCCCCCCCCCGCAATGTGCCCTGGATGATGACATCACCTTCAGATGATGTCATCATGGTGCATGCACAAAGGGATATCCAGGACAATAGTCTGGAGGTCCTGTCGGCAACAGGTAGGGACCTGCAACCCTAGCCCTGGCTAGTACTTGGATGGAAGACCACCAAGAAAGTCCAGGGTTCTACAAAGAAACAGACAATGGTAAATCACTTTTGAACATCTCTTGCCCTTAACCCTATCAGGTTGCCAAAAATCAGCTGCAACTTGGTGCCATGTTACACCCATAATGCCTCAGAATCCAGAATAAGAACATCAAGTAGCCATGCTGAATCAAGACAAGGGTCTGTCCAGTCCAGCATTTTCTCTCTTAACGATAAGCCAGTATCGTGGTTAGAGTGTTGGACTAGGATCTGGGAGACCCAGCTTCAAATCCCCACTCTATCATAGGGTTGCCAGCCTCCAGGTGGGGCCTGGGGATCTCCCGCTTTTACAACTGATCTCCAGCCGACAGAGATCAGCTCCCCTGGAGAAAATGGCTGCTTTGAAGGGTGGACTCTATGGCATTGCACCATGCTGAGGCCCCTCCCCTCCCCAAACCCCACCTTATCCTGGCTCCACCCCCAAAGTCCCCAGGTATATTCCAACCTGGACTTGGCAACCCCACTCTACCATGAAACCCTGACCAACCGCATATGGATGAAAGGGAAGGGAGGCCACTGGAGATCTGATTGGCTGTGCAGATTTTTTTTTAAAAAAAAAGTTGTTTCAGCAGCAGCTGCCACCAAAGCACAAGGATCTTTGCTGTGTGACTGAAGGGAAGTTGTGTGAATGCAAGAAAAGATCTTAAAGTGAAATGTTCATTTTAAAGGTATCCCATAAAACAGAGCTTCTGTCTGAAATGTTGAAGAGCAACTGTCACTCTCTGGCGTTTTGTGTTTGACTCCACATCCTGCAGCAAACATTTTGTGGCTGGCTCCACCTCTTGTGACAGCCATTTTGTGATTCTGCCCACCACCCTGTGTCAGAAATCCAAGGGTGCCTGCAGGCTCAAAAAGGTCAGGGATGCCTGCTCTACAATATCTTTTTGAGATGGGTTGGCCAGAATTTAGTCTGTATTCTATATATGTTTGAACCAGATGGGTTCAAAGGCCATTTGACCACCACTGAGAACAGAACAAAAAATATATAAAAATATATTGAGCAGCAATAGTTCAGTCATACCACTCTTCACTCCTGAAAAGTGATAACCCAAACCCAGCCTCCTAGAGCCAAATAAACTAGACCATATATGCCTCTATCTACTTTGGACCCCATAAGTTTTGAAAATGCCATCTTGTGGTTGAGTCGGAATCTGGAATAGTTGTTTTGGGGGCTTTTCAACTGTTTTATTCTTTGTTCAGTATATTGTACGTTGTAATCCACCTGGGGAGGGTGGGATAAACAGACAGACAGACAGACAGACAGACAGATAGATAGATAGATAGATAGATTGACCAATGTGTAGCAGCTACTGAAAATGGTACCCTAGTTCATCCTCTCTCCTTCTGTAATCTCTTGTAGAATTTTTAATGTATCATGAGGTTCCCCAATCCCAACTTTAGCCAATCATAACTAAAGGAAACCTTTATGACCAAAGGCAGTCATCTGAAAACCAGTGGCAGTAGGCAACATCAGCAGATGGCCTTGGCCTCTGTGTTCTGTTTGTTGACTCTCCGTGGCAATTGTTGTACCACTGTGTGAAACAGAATGCTGGACTAGAAGGACCAGTGGTCTGACACAGTAGAGCATTTCTTACATTCTTACAGTATTGACTTGATGTGGGGAAATCCTGAATAATGTGGAGTCAAAGCATGAGGCATGCTCTCTCAGCCATCACAGAGGAACAGGAAATGAGATGCAAAACAGCCATTTGGGGCAGCAGCTGTGCTCTTACCTTAATATCTCGTTTCTCCTTGACAGATGAAAGAAGCCTAAAACTTGGGAACAGCGTGTTAAGCTAAGCAGCGTAACAGAAAAAAGGGGGAGGGGTGAGGTTACACTATAAATATATGTGGATGGAAGGGAGATGGTCCTATGGTGGTTCATGAAAAAAAGTGCTAAATGTGCATGCATAATGACCAAAGTCCAGTCATTAGGATTATAGTTGTGGATAAGCACAGCGGGTTCGCGTCATTAAATCTATTGCCAGCATTTCCAAAAATACTTACATTCATCGGAGAAAGGTTGTAAAGTATTTCCAAGTGGCATTTAAAAATAAAAAACCCAACCCAGATCTCCCTCTCTTTAATTCAAAGAGCAAAGCAGTGCAGCTCATTGAATATCCTGCCTGCATTATCTTAAGAACCGTTTCTTTCCATTTCACGCATCTGTATGCATGCCTTTTGTTCAATTATGAAACAAACAGGTTTCGGTTTTGCCTTTCTTTCCCCCCCACTGTCAGGATTTGAATGTGAGAGTTACAGCCTTCGTTAATGACGCATCCAGGCTGATCTCCGGTCTATTCATAGCTTCACGTCTCCTTGCCTGGCTCTTTCCAAATGTTGAAGTGATTGTTTCAAGCAGGCTGTAGAGAGCTCCTGTGGAGCAAGGCCCAGGATGTCTTCTTTGCCTCTTTCAAGAACACCCTTCCAAAAAACCCTTGGAAGAAACTGAACAGCTTTTCGACATGGGGGAGAAGCGATGCAATAAGCCAGCATACTGAGGCGCATCAGTATGTATTGTAAACAACTTGTCTTAAAGTCACTCGGTGGTTATCTGACTTACTAGTCACATCCCATCCCACTGTAAGTCCACACTAGGGTTGCCAGCCTCCAGGTGGGGCCTGGGGATCTCCTGCTTTTACAACTGATCCCCAGCTGACAGAGATCAGCTCCCCTGGAGAAAATGGCTGCTTTGAAGGGAGGACTTTATGGCATTGTACCATGCTGAGGCCCCTCCTCTCCACAAACCCCACCTTCTCCTGGCTCCACCCCCAAAGTCCCCAGGTATTTTCCAACCCGGACTTGGCAACCCTAGTCCACACTAAAAACAGTAACCTCACATTATTACCCCTAATGGCTTCTGCTTCATGTATTCTACCCCCCAGAACCCCAACCTTGCTGAGTCTTCAGGCACCCTTGAGATTTAAAGGAAGAGTCTCCTGCACTATCACAAAATGGCTAATGTGGAGGGGTAGGACAATCACAAAATGGTTGATGTGGGGGTGGGGCCTATCACACAGTGCTGACATGGGGGTGGGACCAATGACAAGTATTCTCCCATAGCATGAAAAACTGTTTCTTAATAGGCACTCTCTGCTAGGGATGCTGGCCTCCGGGTGCGACCTGGGGATCCCTTGGAATTACCGCTCGTCTCTAGAGTACAGAGATCAGTTCCCTTGGGGAGGGGGGAATTGATGTGTTGGAGGGTAGACTCTATGACAGAACCCAAGTTTCCTGTCCTCCCCAAGCCCCACCTCCAAATTTCCAGTAATTTCCCAACCTGGAGCTGGCAACCCCACATCCCAAGCCCTGCTAGTCCCTGCAGATTCAAAGGTGAGATATCTCAGGCACCTGTTGCAGAAACACCTTCTGCTTAGAGGTAGGTGGAGGAAAGCTATGGTCAGTCTTTGCTTTGTGGAAGAGGTGCCATTTAGTTTCAGCTTCTGAAGAAGAGAAAGGGATTGCTCCCTACACAGTCACAGGGGGAGATTGTCAAGCCCAAAGATATAAGAAGGACTGTGCCCATGGCCAAACTGAGGGAGGACAGCTGTGAACAGAATTCTGTAAACAGAATACATAACAGTAATATGGGCTTGCAGTTTCAGTTTAGGGAAACCTCCTGCCCCCTGCCTCACCCATCTGGGTGGCAGGGAAAGAATGCCAGGGAAAATGAGGGAATTGGTGTTGTGCCATGATGTCACTTCTGGCACAGCCTTACTGAAGTCCTCACCTCCTGTGTTCTCCCACTGGTTGCTGACCAGAGGTTGGCAACCCAATTTTAGCTAGATCCTCATGGACCCCGACAGTACATTCCCATGTTCTCCTCCTTGATCAGGGCCTGCCACTGGAGATAAAGATTAACGTTACAGAGGGTTAAAGCCTGTATCCCTCCTATCTCAGCTCTGCCTTACATTAGGACGCAGCAAGGAAGCAACCTGATTTCCTGGGAGGGCTGAAAGATGGAAAACTCAGCAGAGAGTAGCAACTAGGGGTTAGAGAACCTATATGCAAGGCCTCTCATATGTCCCAGGAAAGAGGCGAGGAAAAAATTCACACAAGAACTAGACACACACTGCTTCAAAATCTCCATCGAAATCTTTGCTCACAGTGTTGGAAAGTGCTGAAGGAAGGTACTAATTTAATATTTATGTATGTTAATTAGGGATGAGGATGAACTGGGAAAAATGGAGGTTCGTGGATTTCACAAACACCAAACAGCCACAAACTTCTCCATTCCACAAAATGCGTCATGGTTCATGCTGTGACTGTAGCCCCACTTGGAAGTGAGCTCCAAAGGCATATAAATGCCATTGGAATCCACCACCCAGGACCCAAGTGAGCTCTGAAGGCATTTAAATGTCTTTGGAGCTTACTTCCTGGTTGGGCCACCCAATTAGACGTGAGCTCCAGAAGCATTTAAATGCTTTTGGAGCCCACCTCCAAGTCTGGTCGGTCTGAGAGTGAAGTCCTTTATAGGCCTTCAGAACTCAGTCAAGTTGAGCTAACTCAACTGAGTTCCCAGAGTGAGCTCTGAAGGCTTTTATAGGTCTTATATGCCCTTATATGGGCAGGCCCCCATAAATGCCTTCAGAGCTTACTTGGGTCCAGGTGGTGGGCTCTGATTTAGATGCCTTCGGAGCTCACTTCCATGGGTATTTAAATACTGTCCAAACCCTTCTATGAATCTCATGAAACTCCATGGAGATTTGTGCGTAGATTGTGGGAGAAAGTTCTACCGAACCCACAGTTTGCAAACCGTGAACCAGCCTGGTTCATGCTCAAACCACGATTCGTTTATGGGTTCGTGCCCATCCCTAATGTTAATATGAAGATCATACAGAGGTATTTCAGAGAACGTGCTGGGAGTAATTTTGGATATAGTCACCTTTGGCTGTGTTTTGGTCCTACAGTACTGAAAACAAACTTTGGAGATGAGTGACAGATCAATAATTCTAGTTTCAAATTCAGTCCATGAACTACAGTAGATAAATCCCTTTTCTGCTAGTTGCCTAAAGCTAAGAAATTACTCCATTCAACCAGAGAGCCAAACAGTGGCATTGTTGTGGGACTCGGATGCCTATAATAAGCTTTTTTTTTGTTTAAGAAAAACATTATTTTTCAAGAAAATCAGTATCATGGGGCATAGTATGTTATAGTGTCTCCCTCAGCCCCTATAAACATGAGATTTCATGTGGTATATGGGGAGATAAATAACTCAAGCAAACCAGACACAAGGTTTGATGTGCTCTATCACTCTGACTAAAAATATGTCAAATGTTACAGAGTTTCTGATGATTTCCTATCCCAAAGGAACAAGTAGGAGGTCGATAATGATGAGTGATTCATACACTTGCCCTTAATATAGTGCAAAGGGGGAAATGTGGAGATAGACTTGAGAGACAGCTGCCACAAATCCAGATCTTATAACGTTGCATATGCATTTACATGTGGGAAGAGTTTTTTCCTTTCATTTGAAGAGTTTATACAAGTGTTAGAAAGATGTTGCTCTCTAACAAAATTGTGCTTGAACTGGAAAGTATATTTTTATCCATTAGGTAAAAGTCCAGTTGTTACCATGGTTCCTACCAGTGTTCCCTCTAAGCTGAATTAGTGTAACCTAGCTCAGTTTTTAGCCTCCAGCTCACACGTTTTTATCTTTGCCCAGGAAGGATGGCTCCAGAGCAAACTAATTTATGCAGTAGCCAAATTGCTTGCTCACAACTTTAATGCTAGGAGCTCACAAAGTAGAATTTTTTTGCTCACAAGGCTCCTCAGCTTAGAGGGAGCATTGGTTACTACCAAAGCAATCGGGTTGGATCCACTCAGATCTTCTGCTGGAGAAGAAAAAGAACCATAGAATCATAGAATTGGAAGGGACCTCCAGGGTCATCCAGTCAACCCCCCTGGACAATGCAGGAAATTCACAAATATTTCCCTCCCTCATACCCCCAGTGACCGCTGTTCCACGCCCAGAAAATGACAAAAAAACCTCCAGAATCTCCATCCAAACTGGCTGGGAGAAAAATTGCTTCCTGACCCCAAAGTGGCGATCAGCATTTCCCTGGGCACATAAGAAAGGGCCACAAGAACTGAGTATTGATGCAACCCTTCCTGCCCTCCCTCTCATGATCCACCTAAGTTCATAGAATCAGCATGGCTGTCAGATGGTCATCTAGCCTCTGTCTGGAAACCTCCAAATAAGGAGAAGTGGGGGTCTTCTTTAATAGTCAAAAAGGTGATACTTAGGATCACCAGACTTTCATGGATAAAATCCACATGGGATGGGGAGTCCAAGTGGGATGGAGAAGCCATGTGGGATAAGTAGGGGAATTGGCAAAGACTGAATGAAAAATTTGGCTTGATCCAACACACTGGGTAGAAACGGTGGACAATCCAGTGGCTTGAGTTTTGGCAAAGGAGAGCATGAAGAATATTTAAAGGAGAGGTAAATCAAGATGGGCAGCCGTGTTAGTCTGTCTGTAGCAGGAGAAAAGCGCAAGAGTCCAGGAGCACCTTAAAGACTTACAAAATATGTGGCAGGGGAGGAGCCTTCATGAGTCACTGCTCACTTCTTCTGAAGTGGAGCAATCAGTGATTCATGAAGGCTCCTCCCCTGCCACATATTTTGTTAGTTATTTTCTATTGCTAGAAGAGAGGTGGGTACTTGCTCACTGCCAGGGGTCCGTTGGAGCGGGAGCACACAGGAGCGCAGCTGCGGGAGTGAGGAGCCCAGGGGGTGGACACATGACTAAGCCCCGCCCCCTCCTCAGCTTCCCAGAGCAGTGCAGAGGCGCAGCGCCCCAGGGAAAGCCCTGCTAGGGTCTTTATTGATTTTAATGTTTTGTTTTAATATTGATAATTTTATCATTGTTCCTTTTATGACTGTGTGCTGCTTTTCCAGAGACTTGCTCAAGGTGGCATACATTTGTATACATTTTTTATCTGGGCACATGGCACATAAGTACTGGAGAAATTTCACCAACCCTTCAGCAGCTTCCACCCCATCAGTTTGGTGTAGTGGTCAGGAGTTGGACTCTAATCTGGGAGAACCGGGTTTGATTCCCCACTCCTCCACATGCAGCTGCTGGTGTGACCTTGGGCCAGTCACAAGTTCTCTCAGAGCTGTTCTCTCATGAGCAGTTTCTCAAAAGACCTCTCTCAGCCCCACCTACCTCACAGGGTGTCTTGTTGTGGGGCGGGGAAGGGAAAGGGATGGGTGGTGCACATGTCCTGGGTATCTCAAGTCTACTTGAAACCTGGTGGTTTCAAGGGAGCAGGAAGAGAATGAGGGTGTGTTCTTTACGCTTATTTTTATTGCACCAAGTATTGGATGGGGAAGGGAATGGAGGAAGAGCAGGTCAGTTTCACTTCCCTGTGGAGTGGAGCCTGAGGGGTGGGTGTTGCCTTCTGACACACTTCCGGCTTGTTAGGGGGTGTGGCATATGCAAATGAGTTATGCAAATGATTTATGCTAATGAGCTCCTGCACCTCTTTTTCTACGAAAGGACCCCTGCTCACTGCTATTTATTTATTTAATTTATAGCCCACCTTTCTCCCCAGTGGGGACCCAAAGTGGCTTTCATCCTTTTCCTCTCCTCTCCTTTATCCTCACATAAACTACTTGGGGTCCCCAAGGAGGAGAAAAAAACAGGGCATAAACATCTCAATAAAATATTATTTGTTGGTTACCATCTTCCTGTCTCTGAGATGGTTGTTTGTTTTGCTTGCTTGTTCTGATCTGGAGACTCCTCTAGGGGCTCTGTTTTGGCAGAGAACCGGTACATAAATAAACCGAGGTGATCCCACCGCCTTGGTACTTGAATCCCGTGGTCTGAGTACAAGGAACAGATGACCTCGCTTGGCCCATGAAGGGCTGTGCCATGGCCTAACGCGAGCGTGACAACTTGAATTGAATTTCTGTTTCTTTCCCAGGTCCAAAGCACAGGAAGAAACCAATTGGCCTCTTTTCAGTCGCTAAAATGTACCTGGGAATTCAGGCTCTTTATAAATGGACAGTGATGCTATTATTACGCTGCCATTTTGAGAGGCTGTTTTGCATTTAATGATTATTTACCACACAGGTTGATGGATGATGATTCTTAGTTTCAGACCCTGGGATGCTGTACGTTTCTGTATGAAATTTTTATGTACACTGAAATATTGTGTCAAAGCTGCACTTTTCATGGGCAGCGCAACTTGTCATTCTGAAATGAAGCCTTCCAGCGGGGGGCAAATAAGGTACGCTTCTCCAGGCTGCACTTTGGAGCATTCCATCTCGACTCTAATAAGGCACACATTTGAATCCAGGCCGCAAGGAAATGGAGGATGCATTTGCTTCTGCTATCATTTCTAGCCTCACACCATATTATGCTGGCATATCTGACTCTTTGTTAATAAATACAAGGGGATGTGAGAAAGAAAGGATGTTTCTTCAAAGAAAGGTGATGTAATATCCAAATGGAGAACTGATGGAACTATATCTTGGAAACAGCTTGGTCTCTCGGGATTTGGGGTACCCAGGCTCAGTTAGCCTGCAGGCACTGCTATAGTTTTGAGAAAGGGTAGCACAGCCCACCACCAAATAGCTTCCAAGTGGATGGCACTAATCACAAAATGGCCACTAGGACGCAGGCCCAGTCTCAAAAGAAGAGAAGAAGAAGAGATTGGATTTATACCTCACCCATCACCAGGGGTCCGTTGCAGCGGGAGCGCACAGGAGCGCAGCTCCGGGAGTGAGGAGCCCAAGGGGTGGGCACATGACCAAGCCCCGCCCCCTCCTCAGCTTCCCCGAGCAGTGCAGAAGCGCAGCGCCCCCGGGAAAGCCCTGCTAGGGTCTTTATTGTTTTTAATGTTTTGTTTTAATATTGATAATTTTATCATTGTTCCTTTTATGACCGTGTGCTGCTTCTCCAGACACTTACTCAAGGTGGCATATAAATTTTCTAAGTATACCATTTTTTATCTGGGCACATGGCACATAAGTACTGGAGAAATTTCACCAACCCTTCAGCAGCTTCCACCCCATCAGTTTGGTGCAGTGGTCAGGAGTTGGACTCTAATCTGGGAGAACCGGGTTTGATTCCCCACTCCTCCACATGCAGCTGCTGGTGTGACCTTGAGCCAGTCACAAGTTCTCTCAGAGCTGTTCTC
The DNA here is from genome assembly GCA_029233225.1 of Lepidodactylus listeri. NCBI lineage: Eukaryota > Metazoa > Chordata > Lepidosauria > Squamata > Gekkonidae > Lepidodactylus > Lepidodactylus listeri. The sequence goes on from JARCFY010000006.1 coordinate 114,305,787, forward strand.
TCATGAGCAGTTCTCAAAAGACCTCTCTCAGCCCCACCTACCTCACAGGGTGTCTTGTTGTGGGGAGGGGAAGGGAAAGGGATGGGTGGTGCACATGTCCTGGGTATCTCAAGTCTACTTGAAGCCTGGTGGTTTCAAGGGAGCAGGAAGAGAATGAGGGTGTGTTCTTTACGCTTATTTTTATTGCACAAAGTATTGGATGGGGAAGGGAATAGAGGAAGAGCAGGTCAGTTTCACTCACCTGTGGAGTGGAGCCTGAGGGGTGGGTGTTGCCTTCTGACACACTTCCGGTATGTTAGGGGGTGTGGCATATGCAAATGAGTTATGCAAATGAGCTCCTGCACCTCTTTTTTTACGAAATGACCCCTGCCACCAATCATCACCAATGCTCCCTCTAAGCTGTGGAGTCTTGTAAGCAAAAATTCTACTTTGTGAGCTACTGGCATTAAAGTTGTGAGCAGCTGATTTGGCTACTGCATGAATTAGTTTGCTCTGGAGCCATCCTTCCTGAGCTAAGACAAAAATTTGTGAGCCAGAGGCTAAACAACTGTGACCTAGCTCACTTTAACTCAGCTTAGAGGGAACACTGCCTGATACTACCTAAAGGAGTCTCAGGGTAGCTTACAATCTCTTTTCCCTTCCCACAACAGACACCCTGTGAGATAGATTGGGCTGAGAGAGCTCTGACTGAAAACTGTCCTTGAGAGAACAGCTCTGAGAGAACTTGTGACTGACCCAAGGCCACACCAGCAGTTTCATGTGGAGGAGTGGGGAATCAAACGCAGTTCTCCCAGATTAGAGTCCGTGCTCCTAACCACTACACCAAACTGGCTCTCAAAGGTTAGCAGGTTCCTGAAAACACAGTTTCTGAGCCCAGTGTCCAAACGATGGTGCCTCTCCCGGGGATCCGTTGAAGCACCTCCTGCTCAGGGTAGGAAGAAGAGTCTCTATTGACTTTTTCTTTGGGGGGGGAGCAATGCTGCTTGGTTTCAGTTTCCACAGAAAGGCAAGTGTTGGCTCTTTGAACAGCCATGAGGAGAGGCTTCCGATTCTAGAGAGAAAAGGGTTGTGCCTATGGCCAGCTTGAGGGCACACAGCTGTGACATGCCTGCCTGGTAGGGTTGCCAGCTCCAGTTTGGGGAATTTATGGAGATTTTGGGTACCGCCTGGAGAGGGTAGGTTCAGAGAATGGAGGGAGCTTAGCAGGACATAATGCCTCAGAGTCTACCCTCCAAAGCACCCCCTTTTTCCCCCCAGGGGAACTGATCCCTGTAGTCTGGAGATGAGCTGTAATTAGGGGGGGGGGGGGTCCCCAGGTCCCACCTGGAGTTCGGCATCCCTGAACCTTATTGGGGTACAATTCCATAGAGTCCACCCTCCAAAGCATCCAGTTTCTCCAGGGGGAACTGATCTCTGTAGTCTGAAGATAAGCTGTAATTCCGGGGGATCTCCAGGTCCCACCTGGAGGCTGGCACCCCTGCTGCCTGGGTGAAGCTCAGCCCTTTGCTAGTTAGTTTCCATGCAGGGAGCAACCGAAATGTCCCAGATTGTGGGTTTGTTTTTTGTTTTTTTGCTTCCACTCAGTTTTCTTTGGATTTTATCCCAAAGACTCAAGAAGAAATAAAAATGCCTGTTTTGCCTGCCACCCCTTGAAGCAGTGTCAGGAGGACACAAATGAACGAAGAAACCAAAAAAGCACAGCAACCCAGAGATGTCAGCCGTGTTGCTACATTACTTCCGAAACTGCCTTGAGTCCCCATCAGGGAGAGAGGACAAATTAAAAAAAAAAAAAACATATCTCTGCTGAGCACCTTTTCCAGGCTTCCCCCTAAATCTCCCAGAATTTCCCAAGGTAGAGCCAGCAACCCTATTTGTCCCAGGAATAATGCCAAGCAGGGGTCCTTTCGTAAAAAAAGAGGTGCAGGAGCTCATTAGCATAACTTATTTGCATATGCCACACCCCCTGACGTCACCGGAAGTGATGACATCATCGGGAGTGTGTCAGAAGGCAAGAAGGGAGGGAGGGGGAAGGAAGGAAAGGAACAGGAAGGAAAGGAACAGGAAGGAAGGTAGGTAGGTGGGGGAGAGAGAGAGAAGAAAGAAAGGAAGGAGGGAGGAAGGGGGAAGGAAGGAAGAAAGAAAGAAAGAAAGAAAGAAAGAAAGAAAGAAAGAAAGAAAGAAAGAAAGAAAGAAAGAAAGAAAGAAAGGAACAGTAAGGTAGGTAGGTAGGTGGGGGGAGAGAGAGAAGGAAGGAAGGAAGGGGGGAGAGAGGGAGGAAGGAAGGAAGGGAGAGGGGAAGGACGGGGAAAGGAAGGAACAGGAAGGTAGGTAGTTAGGAACAGGTAGGTAGGTAGGTGGGGAGAGAGAGAGAAGAAAGGAAGGGAGAGGGGAAGGAACAGGTAGGTAGGTAGGTGGGGGAGAGAGAGAGAAGAAAGGAAGGAAGGGAGAGGGGAAGGAACAGGTAGGTAGGTAGGTGGGGAGAGAAAGTGAGAAGAAAGGAAGGAAGGAAGGGGGAAAGGAAGGAAGAGGAAGGTAAGTAGGTAGGTGGGGGGAGAGAAAGAGAGAAGGAAGGAAGGGAGGAAGTATTGAGGGGGGGAGGAAAAGGGCTTCCCGGGGCCAGTGGCGCTCTGCCGCGGCCCCAGGGGGAGGGGGGAGGAAAGGGCCTTCTTCTGCCCGGGCTGGCGGAGCGCCGCCGGCCCGGGAACACTGACGGGGAGGGGGGCGAGGGAAGGGGCCGGCGGCGGCAGAGCAGCCTGCCGCAGCCTGGGAAGAGCGAGCGGGGGGGGGCTTTCTTAAGTGCCCGCCCCCCCACCTCCTCTCTCCCGGAGCAGCGCTCCGGCGCGCCCCAGCCCCAACGGAGCCCTGATGCCAAGCAACCCTGGACTCGCCGACAAATCCTCCCCTTTCAGAGGAAACACATCTCTGCTCATCAGAGTACGGGACAAGTGAGTGATGGGGTTCCTCCACTACGCCTCCCTCCCTTTTCTATTTCTATTTTAGAGGCTTCCCAGGCCAATCAGCGCACAAGCCATCACGCCACAATACAGGGACTCTCGAGATGCTTGCAGCAATGTGAAAGTTCTGTCTGCGGCGGCGTTAGACCTGTGATGGCTCACTCACATCCACAGTCATCAAATGAGGGACCTGCAGGAGCAAACCAGCATTCGTATCTTTGAAACGGTTCGGTCTGCAGGCGTGCTGGCAATACCAAGCGACCTGCACATCCGTAGGCCTAATCAGGATCTAAACGGAACCCGGCCACGTCTGTAACGTGGCCTCAAATAGAACTTTTGAAGTTCGTCAAGGAGGTTTATTCCTTAAGGGACAGCAAGGTTGAGAGAAAGCATTAGCCAACAGGTCAGAGAGGGGAAGCTACTCAGAAAAGCGATGAACCCATGGACGTCCTTCATGAATATCCCAGAGGAACACGTGCAAAGTGCAGAAGGGAAACCCACAGTGCACAGCCTTAACCTTCGCGTGGAGACGGCTGACAAGGGTGCCCTTTACTGACCATTCCGAAGGCGAACGCTGCCAGTAAGTATTGGGGGCGAAAAGCACCAATCCCCTTTGCAAAGGTCACGAAATCAGCTGCCTGGAGGAAAATGAGTTTTGCTTGCTGCTAGCCTGACCTTAACTTGAACTAATGAACTGAAGATAAAAGGTGCTCCATCCTACTGGAAAACACCATCCCACTTGAGTCCTACTGCATGGGACGGGGGGTGGTGGTGGGGTGGAATCTGTCGGTTATAATGAGTGCATCCAACCTTTCATTCCCCTCTCCATCCTTTATAGGTCAGCCCGGGCAACTGAGAATAGCCTGTTATTTCAAGGCTCCAGTGGTTCAAAGGGAAAGTTCCTCTGTATCCCCTTTGCCTCTCAAGAATTCTGGCCTCACAGTGTGATAAATGAGCCGTGCCGAAACATTTACGTTCAGCGGTCACAATCCACCCGCCTGCATGCGTGCCATAAAGGTAAGTGGCTGCTCAGAACCATGAAGAGGGCAACTGCTGCGGCTTCATCGTTAATGGCATGTTTGCAGTGAGGGACTGCTCAGGAGAGCCAGCGCGGTGTTGTGGTGAAGAGTGCAAGAGGGCTCTAATCTGGAGAACCGGGTTCGATTCCCCACCCCTCCTCCACACGAAGCCTGCTGGGTGACCTTGGGCCAGTCACAGTTCTCTCAGAGCTCTCTCAGCCCCACCTGTCTCACAAAGTGCCTGTTGTGGGGAAGAAGAAGAAGAAGAAGAGATTGGATTTATACCCCGCCCTCCACTCCCCAAGGGAGTCTCAGAGCGGCTTACAAACTCCTTTCCCTTCCCCTCCCCACAACAGACACCCTGTGAGGTAGGTGGGGCTGAGAGAGCGCTTTCCCAAGCTGTCCTTGAGGGAACAGCTGGTTCAGAGCTATGGCTTGCCCAAGGTCATCCAGCAGGTGCAAGTGGAGGAGTGGGGAATCAAACCCGGTTCTCCCAGATTAGAGTCCGCACACTTAACCACTACACCAAACTGGGGAGGGGAAGGCAGTGCAGTTGTAAGTTGCTTTGAGACTCCTGAAGGCAGAGAAAAGCAGGGTATAAAAACCTCTGCTGCTGCTGCTGCTGCTGCTGCTGCTGCTGCTGCTGCTGCTGGATTATGTCCAAACATGTGCAGCAGTTTCTACCCACACAAGGCCTTTTGTTTGAACATACAGTAACTTCCATACAATATCTGTCCACATAAACACTGGAACTTAACTGTCCTGGTCCATCTACATTCCGCAGAAAAATCCTACACTGTCCTCTTCTTTTGAAGATGAGAGAAAAGACTAAGTCTACACTGACATTTTTATCACTCATTTGTCCCTATTGCTTCGGGGTCCCCCCCCTCAGTGTTTTGTTTTCTCTAGTAGTCCCAGAGGGACCAAAAGACATGTGAAAAAGGGGGGGGGACCCAAAGCAATAGGGGAAAACCAGTGACAAAAATGTCAATGAGGAATTGACAGATTCAAGGGGAGGGGGGAGAGAGAACACCTTAGGACAGGGGTGGGCAAATTGTGGCCCGTGGGCCACATGCGGCCCGCCACAGAGTTTTTTGTGGCCCGCCAAGACAGTCAGCCACGTGATGGCAGAGGACAGCGAGTCTGCAGCCAGCCAGCAGAGCCTCGAGCTGGACAACCAGGACACCTGCAGCATTGATGGCAACAATGAGGAGGAGACAGAGCACTCCAAGGGGTAGGACCCCACTTGCCTGCCCGCTTGCCTGGCGGTGGATGCGCTGTGTGGCCGGCCCTCGGGGGGTCGGCCTGGCCGGGGGAGAGGCAGGAAGCTGGGTGGGCAGCCGCTCCTCCCACCCAGAGCCAGTCCCCTGCGGCACTGGGAGGTGTGCGAGAAGGGGAGGAGGTGGATGGGGGCGGCAGTGCAGGGGGGAGGGGGGAGGAGGGGAGGCCATGCTTGTCGCGAGCAGGCTTTTGTGCTGGGCGGGAAGGGAGAGACGAGCTGCTCCCCTTTGCATCTCTGGCGAGCCCGGGGAACTGGAGGGCAGCGTTGCCACTCGTCGGTGTGTTTTCTTTCCTCATCCCCGTCGGGAGGCTCCTCGGCTTTTGCCACCCACCCACCCATTCCCCTGCCTGTGCGGAGGGGACTGCTTTACCCGCTCAGGTGCGCATCCCCCGGAGCCAACACCTCTCGCCTGTCCTTTGAATGATGCTGGCTGTAGTTGGCGAGCATGTGACTCAGTGTCTGTGGGAGGATCTCCTCCTTCTCTTCTCTCCCTCCCTCCCCACCCCCCCGGCTCTTCCACCCCCAATTTTTCTTTTGCAATTATTTTAAAAGGTGCGGCCCTCCGCTAACTTCCGCTCCAACAAAGTAGCCCCCGAGCCCAAACAATTGCCCACCCTGCCTTAGGAGATAACCAGGGGGAAGCAGGAAGTCCAGTTGCTATGTTCATGTTACAGAGAATAAGTCATCATTCCAGCATCTCCATTAGTGTGAGTCTGTTCATCTTCCCATATGGATAGACATGTGAGATCTATGTGGGCTGAGGCAGAAAAGCATATGGAACAGGAAGCGGAAGTCAGTTGCTCATCCTCATTCTCTCCCTGCTTTCTTCACAACCATAGCAGAGCACTCTCCACTGCCCACAGGTGCTTGATCCAACCAGCTCCCTCCAGAATGAGGCATGATTTAACCTCCCTTTGAGACTGCCTCTAAGATGATACTGTTAGGACTTTTGTCCAATAATCAGAAAAATCAGAGTAATGAATCTTGCTTTTCTGGAAAGAAGAGATTGCTTCTTTTAGTTTAAAAGAAGTTTATTACTAAAGGGAAAAGGTAAACAGGATTAGCTACAAATAAACAAAACATGCTTTCTAAGGAGCTGCATTGTGCTCCGTCTTCACACTAAGACATACTGATAGAGAGTGAGAGATTGCAATGGAGGATCTCTCCTTCTTCTTGACCCCTGAAAGGAAACACCTGATATCATTGACCAATTAGCAAGACAGCACACCTTTAGTTTTCCCGGGTCTACAGTCAATTGGCCAGCTGCCAGGTATCACTTCCAGGCTAACATAGGTAAACAAACAAGTTGCATAGTTAACCCTATAATGACTGAATTTCTCAGGCCTTGCATTACATGCTCATTTCTCCAACACCCCTTCTCAAGACCTGAAATGCAAGTCATTATACATGCATACACAAAACATTATTGAACATTAGCATCAAGCATATTCAACATTTCACGAAGTCTTTCAAACTTGTCTTTGGTCAGTGGCTTAGTCAGAATATCAGCCACCATCTCTTCTGTACGACAATGCTTAATCTCTATCAATTTTTTCTGGTACAAATCTTTAACTAATGCACATTTAATACCAATAGATCTACTTCTAGCAGTCGTGCTCTCTTCCTTACATATAGTTATACAAGCTTGATTATCCTCTAACATAAGTATAGGTACAGGTTCAATTATTCCAAAATCTTTCAACATCTCAAAGATCCATTCAAGTCTGCTGCAGGCACTTGCTGCTGAAATGCACTCAGCTTCTGCTGTGGATTGCGCTACAACAGTCTGCTTTCTACTAGTCCAGTCTATCAGTCCATCTCCATAAAAGAATAGGTATCCACTGGTAGACTTGTAGGTGTTCATCTCTTCTCCCCAACTGGCATCCATGTAGCCGACTAGTCTTGGTTGTTCAGTTGGTGCAATTTTTAGTTTTAAGTCCATTGTTCCTCTTAGGTAACGTGCCATCTTCTTTATTGCGCTCCAATCATGATGATTTGGCGAACTTACTTTTCTGCTTAGAAATCCAACTGCCGCTGTAATATCTGGACGCGTTGATTTGCTCAGGTACAAGAGCTTTCCGACAGCCTCTCTGTATCCTCTTATGTCCTTTAGTGGTGTGCCGTCCTTCTCCTTCAGATATCCAGGTTCAAGTGGGATTGTTGAAGCTTTGCAGTTCTTCATGCCAACAGATTCTATAAAGTCCATAATCTTTCTTTTCTGGCATAAAAGAAAAGTTCCATCCTCGAGTCTCTCAATTTGCATTCCGAGGTATTGTCGAACATCTCCTAGCTGTTTGACTTCCACTTCCTTATTCAGTCCATCAGCTATTGCTTTGATGTCTCCTCTGTTTTGACAAGCCACGATCAAGTCGTCAACGTAAACAAGAACATACTGGTATTGTCCATTTCTGATTCTAGTGTACAGACAAGGTTCAGCTTTCCCTTGCTTGAAGCCTTGCTTCTTTAAAAGTTCAGTAAGTTTGTCATACCAGGCCTTTGCTCCTTGCTTTAGGCCATAGAGTCCTTTATTGAGTTTGTAGACGTCGTTTTCTTGACCTTTGACCTTGAAACCTTCAGGTTGTTCCATGTAGATCTCCTCAGATAGTTCTCCATTGAGAAAAGCAGTCTTTACATCAAGATGCTCTACTATCATGTTCCTAGATGCTGCAACACTTAGAAGTGTTCTGAATGTTGCTTGGTCAGTAACTGGAGCAAAAGTTTCAAAATAGTCAGTCCCATATTGCTGCGAGTAGCCTTTAGCTACTAGGCGTGCTTTGTATAGCTCCACAGTTCCATCTTCCTTGTGCTTTATTTTGAAGACCCATTTACATCCAACAGGGTTTCTGCCTTGAGGTAGTTGAGTGAGAGTCCAGGCCTCTTTTTCGCTAATGGATAGCAGCTCTTGTTCCATTGCTTCAAGCCATCTGCCTCTTTCACTCGCAGGTAAGTTGCAAACTTCCTTCCAGTTCTTGGGTTCCTTTGCAGGTTGCACAAGTTCACAAAATCCATACTTCATTGGAGGTTGTCCCTTAGTGCTCCTTTCTGATCGCCTCACACCAGGTGTGGGTTCTGCTGTGGGTTCTGCCGTGGGTTCAGCCGCTTCCTCTGGTGTGGCCCCTGCTTCCCCTTCTGTTTCAGTAGTTTCCTCGGAAGGTGGACCTGCTGCTTCACTTGCCAGTTTCCCAGCCAGTTCACCAGCAGTCACTACAGGTAGCCAAGCAACGAACTCATCAGGTGCAGTCCCAGGCATCTTTGGATCAGCTGCAGTGGAAACACTAGGCAATACAGTCTCATCAATAAAAACAACATTGCGTTCTTCTACTGTGCGGGTTTGGGGATTGTATATCCTGTACCCTTTCCCACCAACAGGATAGCCTACAATAAGTCCAGTTTCAGATCTGGAATCAAACTTTCCCCTCTTTTCCTTTGGTATGTGTGCATACCCTTTTGCGCCAAAAGCTTTGATATGCCTTAGACCAGGCTGTCTTCCAAACCAAGCCTGAAAAGGGGAGGTTCCAATAATCTTTGAGGGTAATCTGTTGTGTAAGTACACTGCTGTGTTCAGGGCTTCTGCCCATAAACCGTTTGGCAGTCCAGAATGCATCAGCATAGCTCTGCACATCCCCTGCAGTGTTCTATTTAATCTCTCAGAAGCTCCATTTTGCTGGGGTGAATAGGCAATGGATACTTTATGTTGAATTCCTTGTTCTTGTAGAAATTGTTTGAATTCAGCATTACAATATTCACCACCTCCATCTGTGAGTAAGCTTTGAGGTGCTTTGCCAAATTTATTTTTAACAATAGCCACATAATTTTTAAATCTACGCAGTGTTTCATCCTTACTTCTCAGCATATACACATAAGTGTATTTTGTTTTATTCTCTGTGAAAGTCACAAAATATTTGTTCCCACCTAGGGATGCAGGTAAAGGCCCAACAAGATCACTGTATACAGTTTCCAAAAATTCTTGATTTTGCGCTGGAGTTTTCCCAGAATAACTTGGGGCATCTCCCTTTGCTCTGAGGCATGTCTCACATCTAGTTTCACTCTTTTCACAATGCACAACAGGTATTCCACATTGCTTTAACAATTGCTCAACAGATTTCAAATTTCTATGTCCCATTTTAATATGCCACGAAAATAAACATTTTTCATGTTTACAAGCATCATCACAAGCATCCTTAGTCTGGCAAATCTGTTCCTTATCATCAACAGTCTCTATTTCCTCATCAGGATCAACATCAAAAGTTTCTGTCTCCTCATCATCACAAGCTACAAAGTAATGAAAGCCATTTTTCTCTTCCACTTTAAATTCAAGCTCTCCATCCTTGGTAGAGACCTTGCTTCCTTGCTCTGGTTTGAGCAGGACATGATGTCCTGTGTTCATGAGACTTTTTGTTGAAATTAAGTTCTCAACAGCTTCAGGCACATAAGCTGTATTTCGCAATTCAACTTCAATTAATTGATTATCTGTAGTGGACAATCGCAATTTTACAGTCCCAACACCTTGTACATTCAATAATTGCCTGTTAGCTTGGTAAATTCTTGGTTTGTTTTCAACATCTATGTTACTAAACCAGGCTTTTTCTCTACACACATGTGTACAAGCGCCAGAATCGATTAAAAATATTTTCTTATCATCTGTGTTAAAATCATCAGTGATCCTAAATGCATTGCCTTTGCTCTTTGTCTGTGCTGCAAACTTCTTTCCTCTGTGCTGTGTGTGTGAAACGTGACCTCTGCTCCTCCCATAATGGCTTCCCCTTCCACTGGCTGGTTCTTTGTTACTGGAACCATGTGCTCCTGTGGCTCTTTGTTCTTGGGGCTCATCATTAAACACATACTTAGAAGAGCAGTACTTTGCAAGATGATTTTTCCCACATATAAAACACTCTATTTTCCTTTTAAATCTCTGTCCATGCTTTAGACTCAAAACAGACATCTCATCAGACAAACTTTCTTTCAAATTTCTAGAATCATATTCCTCAGTTAGTGCAGACAAAAGACCTTCTAGAGTCAGATCATCTTTCAGTCTAATCATACTGGTTACAGACTTATAGGAGCCAGGCAGACCCTTAAGAATTGAAGAAATCATATCTGTATCAGAGGGTGCTTCATTCAGGTCTTTAAGCTGTGTGTAAATGCCCATTAATTTGTCCATCTCTTTGGGAAGGCAGTCTCCCTCCTTCATCCTGAAATCAAAAATCTTTCCCTTGAGGGAATAGATTTTACTCTTGCTGTGTTTATCACATTTGTCTTTTAGCTTTTGAAGCATCAATCTGGACGTGGCTAGCCCTCTTAATCCTGGTACCTCTGTGTAGGGAATACTCCCTAAAATCAGGGCTTTAGCAAAACCATCCATCATAAGGAATTGTGTCTTATCAGGGTCAGTTTCTGGAGGATTTTCAGTTGTTAATACTTGAAGGGCATTGTGAGTCTGCAGGCGACTCTTCAAATACTCCTCCCACCACTGATAGTTAGCCTTTGTAAGTCTGAGATTTGGCATTTCCTGGGATGGGGCATTAAAAGCCATTTTTTTTTTTTTACTCACGTCCCTTTGGATTTGAGGTAGAAGCACAGGTTCTGGCTCACTCATCTACTTCGCCAGGAGCTGGCAGGGTTAATCTTTCCTTTCTCTGCAGCAGCGCGAAGTTCAAAAGCTCCTTTGCCTCGCCTTCCTTTGTTCTCCAGGCAGCAGCGTCTCTGGTGCTCCGGTGCTCAGCTCAGCTCCACTTACAGCAGGCAAAAATTAATCCAGTCAAAAAAGATCCTTTGCTCCTGGCAAACTACAATCCAGCATAGGTTTTCTCCTGATCAGCAAGGAAACAGGGTTGGGCCTTTCTGGCTGCAAGATTGCTCTGAGAGCAGGAAGGAAAAAAAAAAGTGGTCGTTTTAAAAATCCAAGCCTCTAGCTCTTATTCCCTATTTCTCTTTCTCAATCAATCCAGAAAGCTTTTAGAAGAACCATGTTTTAAGAACCATCCTCTCTTGCTACCAGTTGTTAGGACTTTTGTCCAATAATCAGAAAAATCAGAGTAATGAATCTTGCTTTTCTGGAAAGAAGAGATTGCTTCTTTTAGTTTAAAAGAAGTTTATTACTAAAGGGAAAAGGTAAACAGGATTAGCTACAAATAAACAAAACATGCTTTCTAAGGAGCTGCATTGTGCTCCGTCTTCACACTAAGACATACTGATAGAGAGTGAGAGATTGCAATGGAGGATCTCTCCTTCTTCTTGACCCCTGAAAGGAAACACCTGATATCATTGACCAATTAGCAAGACAGTACACCTTTAGTTTTCCCGGGTTTACAGATAATTGGCCAGCTGCCAGGTATCACTTCCAGGCTAACATAGGTAAACAAACAAGTTGCATAGTTAACCCTATAATGACTGAATTTCTCAGGCCTTGCATTACATGCTCATTTCTCCAACAGATACATTATCTCATATTTGGAGAAGAGCTTGGAGGGAGGGAGATGCAACTCTTTTGAGCTCTCTTTGACCACTTCAGTATCTGTGCAAGGATGAAAGAATCATGTCACGCTCCGCCCTCCAGGATGGAAGGTCCACACTCACAAGGGGATGGAGTACTGGTTGTGAAGGCCCAAGGGGGGGGGGCATTTTTCCCAATCCACCAAAAACAACAGCCAGTCCAAGTTTTGTTCAGATGAACTATTAGGAAAATCAAAATGTTGCTCTTGAGAGTTGTTGCAGTTTTGCAAATAAATTTGAGTCCAGGCTGAAGATTCTTTCAAGAAGTAAAACTTCTACTTAGCTTTCAGACCCACAGAACAGATAAAAGCAGGTACAGGACCGAATACTTTCAAGGTATACGCTTTTTTGTGCATGCACACTTCTTCAGATACAATGAAGTGGAAGTTACCAGTCCATACATATAGGTTGAGGGTGACCAGTAAATTAGCATACAACATGATGAAGATGTTTAAAAGGTTCAAGGGGTCTTGAATCTCAAGTAGTTGGTCTTCAGAACAGGCATGGAGATCTCGTGTTGTTTCACAAAAGGGCCATGAGTTTAATGGGAGTAGCTGTGAGGGCTACCAGTGAGGGATGGGGGTATGGATGCAGATCCAGGCTGTGAAACTCCTGGGGATTCGGGCATGGATCCTGGGAAGGACAGGGAGCTTAGTGGGGTACGATGCCATAGAGTCCACCTGCCAACAAATCCATCTCCTCCAGGGGAACTGATCTCTGTAGTGCAGAGATGAGCTGTAATTCTGAGGGGTCCCCAGGTCCCACCTGGAGGCTGGCAGCCCTAAATCTCCCTCTAATAATGAAATGACTGAAGCATCAGCCGCAAGGTGCCTGGCTTAAGCCTTTCTTCATGAGGATGATGGTCACACATCCTGATAATCATCTCTGCCATTTTTGTTGTATATTTCAATAAAAAAAATGAATAGCCAATGTCAGGATCACTGTATCATTCAAGGTAATGTTCAGATCAGGTTGCCAGATCCCCCCTGGCCACCAGTGGTGGATGAGGAGGTAGGGTGGCCAGATCCAGGCTGGGAAATTTCCGGAGATTTGGGGATGGAAGCTGGGGAGAACAGGGACCTCAGCAAGGTACATTGCCATAGAACCCATCTTCCAAAGAATCCATCTTCTCCAGGGGAACTGATCTCTGTAGTGTGGAGATGAGCTGTAATTCCGAGGGATCCTCAGGTCCCACCTGGAGGCTGGCATCCCTAGCAACAGTGCATTCCTAAACAGCTACTCCCTCTCTAACCCCATTGAAAGGAAATGGCTAAGAAGGGTTTAACTGGTTAGGGTTACAATGGCCCCGTCCACACGAGCGAGATAAGCCGGACGGGAATCGACACAAATTTGCGCCGGCGCAATTTGCACCACTTTTGCAGGATCACACAGGTCCATGGACCTGTGAGGGCAAACCGCTGCTGCGTGATCACACGCAGCCGCGGGCAAGTTGTTCCCCCCCCCCCCGGCTGTTTTCAGTGCGCTTATTCACTTCTACAAGGGATCGATGACTTGCCTCTCCACCCTCAGGGTCGTCCGATGATACGCATACCAGGACGGGGGGGGGGAAACAAAAAGCCCGCTCCCCGACGCCTCTTGTTTGCGCTGGCGTGATCACACAGGGAAAGGCTGGTTCTGGGCCGTCACAAACCATTTGAGACTGCCTTTTCACTGGTAGCTAAATAAGCCGATTCCCCGCTGGCTCAAAGTGGTTTGCGACAGTTTGACACCAGCTGCAGGACGCTTCCCAGATGTGCTTGTGTGATCGTGCCACTTTGAACCGGCGGGGAATCGTCCTTCTTGTGTCACAAATGGGTGCGTATGATCGCGCCCAATGCTACACTGTATTAAGTGTGCTCAGGAATGCAACCTGAATCTTTCATGGTTAATAGTTCTGCTAGATCCTCACAAAGCAAGCAAATTAGCAACCTCTTCCAGCACCAGAATTGTCTCAAACTTGGCTGACTGACTGACTGACACATAAAGTCCAGTAAGGGGGTTCAATCACATTTAAGTCATTTTCCGTGGCCAATTCTGCATCGGCTTTTCCCTCCATTGTTTTACGAAACCCACGCTGGAACAGAAATTCCCCTCTGCTTTGCATGCCACTTTCACTTTGTTCATCGGGTTTTATGGTACCTTCTGCATAGATTTATGGCTGTTCAGGGGTGACTTTGCAGTCAGAATGGTGTTTACTCTGGGGTCTCTGAATGTGGTTTTGAGCTGCCCTTTTTCCTCTCAGTTGAGAAAATGTGGAGCGAATGCTAGATGCAGAATTGCCCCTTCTTTTGCCTAGCCTATAGCCTCAGATACCCTGCTGATGTTTTGTGGCCACTTGTTTAACGATTCTTTGTCCTAACGTCCGCAAATGGAACTCTATTAACACTCATTTCAAGGGCCATTGTAAATTCACAGACACATATAAACAGGACAGAATGCTGAGTCAGCAGAATTGTTCATACACTGGGCTTTATTTTTTTTTTCTTTTAATTTGAAAAAAAAGTAAATCAAGGCGCTTTTTAATAGTTGGGGAAGGAAAGGCAAAGCATAAATAAGCATACACGTTTGTCAATTCTTGTAATGGTTTTATTTCACCCATAAACTTCGGTATCAATAATTTATCTGGCGTGCCTTTATTAATAAATAAATAAAGAAACGCTTACTGCAGGTTTGCAGTGTGAATGGACTGCAATGTGATGGAGAAATTTACAGCTTGGGTCCTCAGCTGGTTAACATGAGCTAGTGAAAAATGGTGCCGTAAAGTTTCATTTACCATTTACCACCGCACTGGTCTCCAGCAGTCAAAGGCTCTTTATGGGAGCTCATAAACGCCTTTAAAAAAAGAAGAGACTCGTTTTTATTATGTGGCTCCATTAGCTACTGCACACAAAACAGCTGAATGTATCACCTTTAAATCTGTGGCTATATCAGGTCAGGATTTATGAGCACATTTGAAGAAAAACTGAACATACATGTACCTTTTGCATGAATTTTTTTTTTAAAAAACCCTTCAGATTATAACAGAAATCCAGGTAAATGAAACTCAGGCTGTGGTCACGCTCACTAAATAATCCACGTTCAATGCACTTTCCAACTGGATTTTGCCGGTTTGTTGTAAAATCCACTTGGAAAGTGCTCTGAAAGTGGATTGAAAGTGGATTATTTAGTGTGTGTGATTGCAGTCTTAGGTATGTATATTTATATGGTTGCCAGCTTCAGGTTGGGAAATTCTTGGAGACTTAAGAGGTAAGTAGAGTTTAGGGAAGGGGGGAGAGGAGCAGGTTTTAATACCATGCTTTTCTCTACCTTAAGGCGTCTCAAAACAGCTTACAATTGTCCTTCCTTCCTCTCTCCAGAACAGGCACTTTGTGAGGTAGGTGGGGCTGAGAGAGTTCCGAGAGAATCACTGTGATTGGTCCAAGGTCACCCAGATGGCTTCAGGTGGTGGAGGAGTGGGGAATCAAACCCAATCCTCCAGATTATGATCTGCGGCTCTTACTTACTACACTGTGCTGGGAGGGAGCTTCGTGGGAATGGGATGCCATAAACCCACCCTCCACAGCAGCAGTTTTTTTCCCCGGGGAACTGATCTCTGTAGTCAGAAGATCAGTTGTAGTTCTGGGAGATCTACAGGCCCCACCTGGAGGTTGGCAATCCTATGTAACATACAAAAGTCATCCCCCCCATTTCTGGGTTGGATCCTGTGGATGTTTTTCATCAGTAGGTCCCTTTCCTCCATCAGAAGGGGCCTTTCCTTGTAGCACTGGTTACCTGTGTGCTTCCAGGCTTGGTGCTGCCCTTTAAGTTAGGGATGAGATGAGATGTTTTTTTGTTTGGTTGTTTCATGTTAAGATGCACACATGAAACTGCTTTTCATTGAGTGAGACCAGTGCTCTATCAAGGTCAGTATTGACTACTCTGATTGGCGGTGGCTGCCCAAGATGTGTCAGGGAGATGTCATCCAGATCACCTACCTATAGGGTTGCCAAGTCTTTAGTACTCACCAGCGGGGAGGAGTCCTCCTCCGGCCGGGAGCTTCTCTGGCATGCGTGCAAAGCGTGGGCACCCGGTGATGTCACCAGAAGTGACGTCAGCACGTTGGAGAAAGTCGTCCTGGCTGGTTGACTTCGGGGGTGGAGTTCCCCCCACCGGCCGAATGCTGGCTGGCGGATCGGGAACCCCTGTAGCGGGGGATCCCCCGCCCCCTGGGCTGACTTGGCAGCCCTACGTACCTACCACCTGATCCTTTTAACTATTGATGATAGGGGCTGAACATGGTACCTTCTGCATACAAAACTAATGCTTTACCACTGAGACACAGGCCCTTGTCCCCCAAACCTCCTTGATTATTGTCTACTCCATTTTTGTTGTAGTCATCAATAATTGTTTTCAGGGGTCATTTCATAGAAAAAGAGGTGCAGGAGTTCATTAGCATAACTCATTAGCATAACTCATTTACATATGCTAAACCACCTGGAGAGAGAGAGAGAAAGGAAGGAAGGAAGGAAGGAAGGAAGGAAGGAAGGAAGGAAGGGCTGGCAGAGAGGGGACAGCTACCAGTCCAAGCCTCAGAGATACCACTATTCTGGGAGGAGAGCTTCAGTGGTGGCTGAGGCTTTCAGAAAGCTGGTCAGAGGAACAAGGACCTTTCCAGGGGACGGGGACACTTTGCTGCAGCCATGACACAAGCAGGCATTCCCCTGTGGGAGGGGGGGGGCACCAACTCCCGGAGCTGAGCTCCCCCGAGCTCCTGTTAGAAATGACCCCTGATTGTTTTGTGCCACTTCTATGTGATTCTTACACCGTTTATGAGCTACTGATATGGCCTTTGCATGCAATTGATACAAAAATAACATTGAAAATACATTCATCATACTATAATTGCAGCTGAAATAGGGTAAATATTTATTTAGCATTTTTTTTAAAAAAAATGGATGTGGTTTCTTTGTGTGTGGGGGGGTCCTACTGCTGGATGTCACTGTTGCATGGGTAGCAGGTTCTGCTTATGCCTCTCTAGTGGATCATTTTATGTTGCATTCTATTTTAAAGTTTGTACATGGGTTTTGAGTACTAGGCTTTGCACAGTTATGGGGCAGTGAAGTTCTGAACTTGCATGCATGATTTTATTATATTTTTATTCTCCCCCCCATTTGTTGCATTTAAGATACTCGCAGTCCATTCACAGTGCCATCCTAAATAGAGTTACACCCTTCTGATCCCATAGATCAATCCACCAAAGTGTGCCAAAGTGAGACAGCAGGGAGAGGAGACATGTCCATTGCTCCCTCTGCCAACCATCTCTGTGCTAATGATGCAGTAAGCAGGATTTTGCCTTTGTTCTATATCAGGAGGAAGAGAAGACTGGGCTAAAGAACTTGTGGATCATCAGGGACAGAGCTGCAAGAACTGAGGGTTCTTCCGCAGTCCCATTTTCCTCAGTTGTGCATTCCTATTGCATCATTTTTTCTTTCTTTTCCGCATGGGTTTTGCTCCCTCTAGTGGTCAATTCAATATTACATCACTGTATGTCCAGCATAAAACTCTGCAGGTTTACTGTATGTCTGATTTTTATGCCAGATATATAATGATGTATTATGAAAAGTATAAGAAAAGAATAAAAAAGAAAAGAATAAAACCCGGAAGCAACAGGGGCACACAAGTAAGGAAAAGGAGACTGTGGAAGAGCCACGAGAGCCAGTGTGGTGTAGTGGTTAGGGCACTGGACTAGGATCTGGGAGACCTAGGTTCAGTCCCTCTCACCACAGAACCTTGCTGGTTGACTTCTGAACATAATTGACCTCTCAGGGCTGTTGAAAGAATAAAATGGAGGAGAGGAGAATGACGTAAGCCACTGTGCTGCCCCGGCAGAGATCAGAATAGCAAAGTATAGTGAATTGTTTACTGCATCTTTAAATGTATAAGAATTGTGGGTAATGTAGTCTAGTAACCTTAAGGTCAGCTGGTTAAAGGTAGCCTTCCTGATTGGTTTATACAGCCTCCCTTTCCTTTGATACATTTGCCTGGGGAAAACTGTTCTCCTCAGTTTTGTAATCTTCTTAGCTAAGTAGATGGGAGAGATTCAGCTCTTTTTACCGCAGGAATCACTCAAAGGACTTTAAGGCTCCTATCAGCACCAGGAAAGGGAATGTGAGTAAACTGACCTTTGGATGCATAGAGTTGAATAAAGTTGATTCCAAATGAGTGAAGACTGTGTGTTAAATACTTACTTGTCCTCAGAACCAGCTCAGGCTGTTGGGAACAGCATAGCCACTTTGAGTCCGCAATGGAGGGAAAGACGGGGTATAATTGAAGCAAGTAAATAAATAAACAACTGCACTGCTTCTAGACATTTAAGTTAGTGTATGATCTTTGGGATCGGAGCTGGCCACTCTACCAATATTTGCAAGAAGTTGCATTGCTGGATTCCAGTTTTAACAATCAAACAGAGGTAATACTTGCACTAATTACATTTTTTAAATGCTGAATCCTAGCCATTTCAGACTGCTTCCATGTACCTGGTATTACCTCTTTCCCTCTCATTAATAGCTTTCCTTATACCTTAATCCCATCTGCCTTTATTTGCCCTTTGAAATCAGATAGCGACAGCCGAAGGTTAACCTTTACAATAGTGTATACTTTGTAAACCATTTCTTTCCCAAGAAGCTTAATCTGAGGGGGCAGGAAAGGGAATGTCGAAGTAAGACGTATGCTTTCAGAAACCTCTGTAGCTGTGCCAATATGGAATGGTTCCAAAGCTAGAAGGAATATTGTCTGTGTGAAAAGAAGGTATAAAGAATAATTCATATGTTTAATGGCTTTTAATGGGACCCACATCTGCAAACTAATGTTCATTAAGTGGCGGAAGGCTATAAGTAAACAGGAACAAGGATAGTCTAGTTCTCAGTTGGTGTAGTGGTTAAGTGTGCGGACTCTAATCTGGGAGAACGGGGGTTGATTCCCCACTCCTCCACTTGCACCTGGCTGGATGACCTTGGGCAAGCCATAGCTCTGTACCAGCTGTTCCCTCAAGGACAGCTTGGGAAAAAGCTCTCTCAGCCCCACCTACCTCACAGGGTGTCTGTTGTGGGAAGGGGAAGGGAAAGGAGTTTGTAAGCCGCTCTGAGACTCCCTTGGGGAGTGGAGGGCGGGGTATAAATCCAATCTCTTCTTCTTCTTCTTCTTCTTCTTCTTCTTCTTCTTCTTCTTCTCTGTTCGGTATTGATGCTAAGGTGAGATTCACACATGCATGTGCTTACTTTCTCAGTATTTGACTGCTGTATGCTAGGGGTGGTTGAATGTTCCATGCCTGAGAGGAGAGAATGGAGAGTATCCGTTTACTTCTCACAATTAGAAAATATACCTTTACACATCTGACATATTTATTGCTTTACAATTGTTGACCTTCTAGCCTTAGCTTGTTATTGATTTTGTCTTTGCACATCTTCACCAAGTTACGTCAACTGGCTGTTCAGCCCCTGTCTATACGTTTGAACCTTACCTACCAGTCCAATGTATTTGACAAAGTGTGCCTTGCACACCAAAGCTCATACCCTAAATAAAACCTTGTTGGTGTTCAAAGTGCCACTGAACTCAAAATCTGTTCTACTGCTTCAGACCAACACGGCTGACTACCTGGATCTAGGTTCCCAATTTTGTTTCATTTAATATTAATTTTATTTTTTGACATCAAATTTTATTGCATACACATCACATTTATCAGGTTATTTATATGTAGAGTCTACTGAAATGCCAAATGCTGATTTACTCAGGGTTGCCAACTCCACCTTGGAAAATTCCTGGAGATTTGGGGGCAACACCTGGGATGGGCAGAGTTTGGGAAGGGAGTTTAGAGAGGCTGTGGATTCCACAGTGCCCACCTTCTGAAGTTGCCATTCCCTCCAAGGGAACTGATTTTCGTAGTCTGGCAATCACCTGTAATCCCAGGAGAACTCCAGGCCTCACCGGGAGGTTGGCATCCCTAACAATGTGATGTTCTTCTACTCTCCTAAATGTGTTGCAAAGAACATAATAATTCTATAGGAAGGAAACACTATGCCATAAAACATCACTGCTGGGAAAAAGCAGTCAGATATAACAGGAGGGAAATTAGATGAGGAGCCACTGTTGGCAAAAAAAAAAAACCCCTCTGATTCTTCCATCTTCCTTTATTGCTTCTCGTGTTTTGTAGAACAGTGAATTTAAGCTGGAACTTACATGGTTATCAGGCCTTTGAAATTCTGCAATTCCTCAGCTTTTACTGCTGCCTCCCTATTTAATCCTCTGTGACCACAGCACGATACCATTCAGTCTGATGATCTCTGGCTTCCCTGAGTTCTCCAGCAAAATTGGGACTGAAGTAGGATTTTCAGGTCTCAGGGTTTGTTCCGAAATGTCAGGGTTCTGGCCTTCCTCTCAGGCTTTCCAGGGAGGGTTGTGAGGTCCCATCAGCTACTGGCTGAGGGTTGGGGATGGGTGGTAGAGTGGCTAGATCCCAGTTGGGAAACTCCTGGAGATTTGGGGAGGGACCTCCGTGGGGTACAATGCCATAGAGTCTGCCTTCCAAAACATCCATTTTCTCTAGGGGAATTGATCTCTGTAGTCTGGAGATGAGCAGTAATTCCGGGTCCCACCTGGAGGTTGGCATCTCTATGTCCAGGGGGCATCATTGCTTCTTGGGCCAAGTGGCCAGAAGCAAGAAAGCAGGCTGTTTTTCTAGTGTGATTTTTTTTCCCGCTTCAATTCCAACACATGCACCTCAGTCCCCATTTCTGAGCTGCAAAATCTCCATCTCCTTGCCCCACCACCCAATGTCTCCATCTGTTATCCCTAGGATCTGTTCCATAGCACCAGTCTCCACCTCCCAGCTCCAAGGCCATGCCCTGCAAAATTCCAGAGACCTGGCGATAAGGCACATCCCCTCTTGAATGACTCAAGTCGCAACATTATTACTTATTGGGGGGAGGGAATTGAGGCAAATAAGCAGGTGGGCAAAGGTAATTATTCTTTTGATTTCATACAGTATTATTTTTTCTCCACTGCCACAGAGGTCTCTGCAATTCCCAGAGCTACCCTAGAAGTACAAGGAATCAACAGAATCTCTGTGGTAATTCCTAGATCTACCCTTTGTTACTTCCAGTTGTAGGGGTTTTTTTAACCCCAAGAGACATGATGCCACAGTTAATGTCTCAGTTTCTGTTTCTTTAAAAAAATCCTCCTGCCACTTCTCAGAGTGCTGGTGGACAATGGGAGTGGGGGGGGGGCAGGGTGTCTTGATGGGGGGCATAGTCCTGTTCACTAGTTTAGAGAGCCAGTTTGGTGTAGTGGTTAAGTGCGCGGACTCTAATCTGGGAGAACCGGGGTTGATTCCCCACTCCTCCACTTGCACCTGGCTGGATGACCTTGGGCAAGCCATAGCTCTGTACCAGCTGCTCCCTCAAGGACAGCTTGGGAAAGAGCTCTCTCAGCCCCACCTACCTCACAGGGTGTCTGTTGTGGGGAGGGGAAGGGAAAAGGAGTTTGTAAGCCGCTATGAGACTCCCTTGGGAAGTGGAGGGCGGGGTATAAATCCAATCTCTTCTTCTCTTCTTCTTCTACTAGGACCAATTTCCCACGAGGCGCTGCTCCGCTGTCGCTCTTCCCTTTCCCCCAATTGTGTGCCCCAATTTCCCACTATTTGCCCTGTGCCGCATTTTGACCAGCAGCTTCACCTGATTTTCCCCATGGCTTTGCGATCCTGTTTTTTGAGGATCTCGAAGCCGCAGGGGAAATTGGGCGAAGCCGTGGGTCAAAATGTGGTGGAAGGCAAATAGTGGGAAAGTGACGCATGCAATCGGGGAAAGGGAAGAGTGACAGTGGAGCAGTGCCTTTTGGGAAATCAGTCTAGGAAACTTCCAAAGAAATTTCACTACGAGATAAATTGTTCCTGTTTAATCACAAGAGTGTATGAGATTATTTGCTGTTTTCTCATCTTTACCCTCATACACAGCACAGGATAATTCTTCCAGCATATCTGGATTAGTGGAACATTCCTTGCGAAGTGAACGCAGACATCTTTTATTATCTGAGAATTATCCAAGAATTGCTCTGCTTGACGAGCTGCAGTCTGGCTGTTCAGTGACTCACACAAATGGCTTAACTATGAACTGAGAGTCATTTCATACATTATTTTAACAGCATCACTTGCAAATCACTGACGCTTATGGAACAGGTTTTATTGTAATATACAGCTGGACACATTTTATGAAGCAGTTAAAAATGTGTGGCAGGGAAGGAAGTTTTTATGCTATAAGTTATGTGGGGGCGTCTAATAAGGAGGTAGGCTGATCCTAAAAGATAAATTGATGAGGAACACAAAGATAGAAAGAGAGAGAAAATAAAGACAAGATTTCCCCTTGCATTTTCTTCTTCTTTTTCTTCTACCTTTTCTGTCATGTTTCTTTCCCTATGAAGAAAGGTTGAAGCGCTTGGGGCTCTTTAGCTTGGAGAAACGATGGCTGAGGGGTGACATGATCAAGGTATACAAGATTATGCTTGGGATAGAGCAGGTAGAGAAAGAGGTATTTTTCTCCCTTTCTCACAATACAAGAATTCATGGGCACTCCATGAAATTGCTGAGCAGTTGGGTTGGAACAGATAAAAGGAAGTACTTCTTCACCCAAAGAGTGATGGACACATGGAATTCACTGCCACAGGAGGTGGTGGCGGCTACAAACATGGATGGCTTCAAGAAGGAATTTGATAAACATATAGAGCAGAGGTCCATCAGCGGCAAATAGTGGTATAGACTGGGACTCTCAGTCTGGGGGAAGTGATGCTCTGTATTCTTGGTTCTTGGGGGCTTGGGGGACAACAGTGGGGAGGCTTGAAGTGTCCTGGCCTCACTGGGGGACCTCCTGATGGCACCTGGTATTTTTGGCCGCTGTGTGACAGAGTGTTGGAATGGATGGGCCGTTGGCCTGATCCAACACTGACTTATGTTCTTATGTTGTTTTCCTGCCTCCTTCCCTTCCCTGTTGTTGTTTTTTTTCTCCCTTTCTTCCTTCATGTTATAAGTGTGGATTCACAGATGTAGAGGTTGGGCCCCACACTGGCTACTTATGTAGTAGGAGGAAAAGGCTTAGAATAAACTCCGTTGTGAATCTCACACTATTTCTACTGTAGGAGATAAGAAAGGTCGTCCTTCTTCATCCTTAGCAGTAAAGGCCATCAATCGACTGAATTTCAGTCCCAGCAGGAATGGATACAGTTCATGTTTCACCACACAAAAGGGTATGAATTTACCCTAATACCTCCCACCAAATACACTAAATCAGGCTAGAAAACCTCTTGTATGTCTGCCAAACAGCAGCCCACCAGATCATTTTACCTAGCATGGAGGACTGGCATGCCACCCAAGCAACTGTGGTGAATCTCTGAGGGATGGACAATGTTGCTGAGGCCAGCAACATGGGAAAAGGTGACAGCCAGAACTTATATCTGTCTAATAAGTTGCTTTTCCACGTTCTCATTTCCCTTGCTTGCGTGTTCCTGCTGCTTTGCGGTGGTTGTTGTTGTTTTGCTCCCTCTAGTGGTGGATTCAATATTACAATTTATGTCTGGTATTAAAAAAAATCTGTTTTAATTCATGGGGAGATATGCCAGACATAAAGTGGTGTTATATCGAATTGACCACTAGAGGGAGCAAAACATGTGAGGAACAGAAACCCCCTCCCGAAGCAAAAATAACATACAAGCAAGGGAAATGAGAATGCAAAATAGGCCAGGATTGTCAATTCTGGGTTGGAAAATTCCCTGGAGATTTTTTGGGGGGTGCACAGAGATTGGGGTGAGGAAGGACTTTGGGGGGGGGGTAATGCCATACGGTCTATCCTCCAAACAACCTTTTTCTCAAAAGGAACTGGTCTCTGTCATCCGGAGATCAGTTGTAATTCTGGACAATTATCAGACCTCACCTGGAGGTTGGCAAACTTAGGGCCTTCTGAACTCATGCAGCCAAGTTCAAGGTAAGCTCCCAAGGCTTTGGCTGTGCTTGTGGGGTGCACTTTGCTCCTGGTGGGTCTGGCAAGGTACAGACCTCACTTCCCCTCCCCTTTCGTTTGCTGACACAACAGTGTGTTCACAGGTAGATACATGGGGGTGGGTACTTTTGAGCTATAAAGTACTGGTCCAGAGACGTGTTGCAGTGAAATCAGCTCATAAGTTTATTGATGGTACAGAACACGACTGCTGAACGGGGCTCGGGGGTCTGCTTAAATGTCTGTCTAAACTGTACCCCCAGGCCTCATCCA
Organism: Lepidodactylus listeri; assembly: GCA_029233225.1. Taxonomy (NCBI): domain Eukaryota; kingdom Metazoa; phylum Chordata; class Lepidosauria; order Squamata; family Gekkonidae; genus Lepidodactylus; species Lepidodactylus listeri. Next base: position 114,329,821 of record JARCFY010000006.1, read on the forward strand.
ATCTCTCTGATAGGGTTAATTATGGGTGACCTTACACCATAGGTCCCCTGGCGGAATCTGGGTGGTCGATTGGTCTAATTTACAATCCGGCCGGGCTATTGTCTCCCAAAGCGAAGCTCCAGTAGCCAGGCTGGCCACGTGCATTTACCTGACCACGCGCACGGTCACCATTAGGACATAACATGAGCCTAAAGTATTGTCTGTCTCTGTGCTGTCACAAAAAGAAGCTGAAATATTGGATTAAGGAAACAATAATGGTTCGACCAGTTTTTGACGGAGCTTGCTTTCCTTCTAAGTAGGCACAGGAATATATCACAGATTCATGATCCATAGCTACGTTTCACCTGTGCCTTTGGCTCATCACTGACCCTTATAAATATGTATTCTTAATTAGGTTTTGCTAGGCACTCCAGATTTATTTCCACCACACACATGGAACTCATTTAATGAAGACATTAAGTCACACTTCACCTCTTTAGTTGAGAGAGTGCCTGATGTCCCAGAGGAAGGGGAAAGACCCCAGTATTTTTATAACTGTTCATTATTAAAGCCACATTCTTTATTAACCAAAACCTGTCTCTAAAAGTTGATTCCCATAAAAGAACAGGCGTGCCAAGAAGATGCAGATACTATGCAGTCTAGGAGCCAAGATTCATAGACAGGCGCAGGCCCAGTTTACATTGGTTCTCGTTGAATTCTATGGGTTCATAATAAATAGACTGTAGTCTGGGACTAAGTAGAGAACAACAGGCACTCAAATAACTTCACAGCAAACATTTATTTATTTACTTTATTTACATCCCACCTTTCTCCCAATGGGGACCCAAAGCATCTTACACCGTTCTGCTCTTTTCCATTTTATCCACGCAACAACCCTGTGAGGTAGGTTAAGCCAAGTTAGTGTGCAACTGGCCCGAGGTCACCCAGGAAGCTTTGATGTGAGAGTGGGGCTTGAAACGGAGGTTTTCCAGATTGTAGTCTGACGCTTCAACTACGACACCATGCTGGCTCTCAAACATGCTTGATGGGCATGTGTACATTGTCCAGCCTCTGCGGTTTACTTACATGTCAAGCCTCAGAGCGGATTATCTCACCCTCAGAAATTCCCCACAGTAGACTTTTCCTCACAAGGCACCAACCCGAAGTTGTTTCTTCTTACCCGCGTTTTCGGAACTCGCTAAAACCGGGGATTCCGAAAACACAAGATAAGGAGGAGAAAACTTTGGTTTTGCACCTGGTGAGGAAAAATCTACTGCGGAAAATTTCATATAACGTGCAGTTTTTAAAATGTCGAGGTGGGGGATTTCACTACTGTGAAATGGCCTCAGTGTTTGCTACCTGGCTGCTCAGCCACTGTGCTAGGTAAGTTCTGTTCCTTGATACTTTTGCATATGTGAAGCCAAGTCAGTCTCCACCCAGAGTCCTGGTAGGGTCAGGGCATTAAGCAGCAGAGGTCGCTCAGTTTGCCCTTTGTCTATACTTGGTGAGAAGGAAGCATCATTTAAATAATCTGCTTCAGTCGCTACCCATAAGAATGCCAACTGGTTGGGGGGGGGGGGAGTGTCCTCTCCATTTAATAGTGGTTTGATTAGTGGAAATATGCAATTACAACTTTTTGTGGCATGGAGATATTGTGTACTCCGTTCTAAGCATTAAAGAGGCAGACGACAACGTAGCGAATAGCTAGTTTATTAGTACACAACTAGAGCGTTCAAAATCGGCTGCAGGGGCCAACTATATACAGTCCCTAGACCGCACTCAAAGTCCTATTGGCAGGTTAATATCCCACCAGAGTTCTTATTGGAGGGCTAGTGTGAGTCTAGGATCCTTGGCTCCTATTGTTTTCAGGAGCCAAGCTCAAGCATTAAGTCACTGCTGCCATGTGGCCAGCAGCGGACATAACACCCCTCCCCCTATAGTTTGTGTCCCCCCATAAAAAATAGTCCTGCAAGTATGTTGGGGCTCTGTGCTCCCTCTGGGAGCACCTCGATGCAGGCACGGCGGCTGCCTCCGTGACTCTGTCCAGTGGGCCGGTTGGACCCTCTGCCTGTGGAGGCAGGAGGTCCTCGGCTGGCACAGGGCTGGAGACCAGAGCTTCTGCAGGTGGGTTAACTTTGAGCCCTGGGGCTGGCTCTTCCAATACTTCGGGTCCAGGATCGCTGTTGCTGAGTTCAGGAGCTGGATTGTCGGATGTTGTGGGAAGCAGGTGCCTTCGTATTTGGCTGAAGTGTCTTTGCAGGACCTGGCCATCCTCCATGGAGACCTCGTAGGACATGGTCCTGTTGGCCAAATTATCTTCCCTGTGAGCCACGGAGAGCCCCTGCTGAAGTTGCAGGCTGTGATGGGATGAAAAATCTGGGACTAGCAAAAATGGAAACACAGAGCATTGCTGAGTCACATGACTAAGTGAGGAGGGGGCCATTTAGCTCCGAACACTCAGTGACTGACACTTAACAGGCACAACTGACAGTTGGGAGTGTTGAGTTGAGCGGGGGAGTCTGAGTGAGAAGACGCTCTCTCGGTAGCTCTGTGTGAGCTTGGTGTGGCTATCTGTAGCTCTGTGTGAGCAGCAGAAAAGACCAGTTGAAGCAGATAACTGGTGCTGGATAGCCTGGTTCACGGGACAGTGAACAGTCTAGTGAAAGCAGAGCACAAAAGCGGTCACAAACACAAACTATATAACTCCTGAAGAACCTGGGATAGGTGGTGAAGTGAGGGCTGAGGCAAAGACGGTCAGAGTTGGGACAGCTGGTTGGTGGCCAGTTGAGACTCAAGGAAAAGGGCCCAGAAGCCAAAGCCAAAGGCTAGCCACTAAGCAGGACAGGAGAGTGTACATATGAAGGTGTTGCGTGAACTTATGAACAGCTAAAGAAACTGAAAACCATATAGCATACTACCAAAGTGTATTCTAAGCAAAACGTGCCAGCCTATAAAGGAACAAAGTGTCAACTATATATATATACATCCTCCATTCCCCTGTTTGGTTCTGGAAATAAAGTTCTGTTTTGTTGTGAAGTAAAAAAGCCTGATTGCCTGACTCTCATAACCAACGCTGAAGATGTCTAGCAGTGGTTCTCAACGTGCTTAGAAAGCAATTTAAAATAAACCCCAAAGAGACTATAAGGTAGATAGAGGGTGCTCGTCAGTAAAGCAAAGTCAAACCTGAACAGTCACCTCACAGAATGCCATAGAGCAGCAGATCAATAGCGGCGGGCATCATACAGGCATATACGGGGTCATCGGGGAAGAACCCCCGGGCGTGTTCTGTTGCTCCACTTGGTTGCATGACTCTGGGGCTCAGTCCAGGTGTAGTCTGTCTAGCAATATGGTGGGCTGCCTGCCCATCAGGAGTTCGGCTGGGCAGCGCCCACTGACTGGGTTGGGAGTGGTGATGCGGGCTTCCCAGTTTCCCTCCATGAGTCACATTGAGGCTTCCTTGATGGTCCTCACCATTCACTCTGCTTGTCCATTGGTAGCAGGGTGGAAAGGGGCAGACCTTATGTGCCAGATCAGGTCTTGCTTAAGAATTCCTGGAATTCTTCAGAGGTGAAGGCTGTCCTGTTGTCTGAGATGATCATGTCCAGCAGGCCGTGCATCACAAAGATCTGTCATAGCACCCGGATTGTGGCCTTGGAAGACATGGTCGAGACGGGGCTGATCTCTAACCATTTGGAGCATGAGTCCACAGTTATGAGAAAGAGCAGTCTGTGAAATGGGCCTGCAAAATCTATATGTAGTCTCGACCATGGCTTGCGGGTGGACTCCCATGCTTGCATTGGCACACTGGGCGGATTTGGCCAGGTCTCCTGGCATTGACTGCAATGCTTGACCCATGCTTCAATTTCAGCATCAATTCCCGGCCACCACACGTAGCTCCGGGCGAGGGCCTTCATTCAGATTACTCCTGGATGGGCCTTGTGCAAAGCTTTGAGGACGCCCTTCTGTAGGGGCTCGGGGACCACTACTCTGTCTCCCCAGAGTACACATCCCTTGTGGGCAGAGAGTTCATCTCTTCGGGCCGAGTAGGGCTTAAATTCTGGGCCCAATGCGGCTGTGGGCCACCACTTCAACACCCAGCCCAGCACCCAGAAGAGGACAGGGTCCTGGGCCAAGTGGCACGTGATGTCTGCCGACTGGAGAGGGGCACCCAAGAGTTCCTCCACCTCAAGGATGTGGTGTGCAGGGGCAGGATCCTCCTCAAAGAAGGGCAACAGGAGGTGGCTAAGGGTGTCTGCATGGCCCATAGCCTTCCCCGGACAGTATTGCAGGGAGTAGTCATATCCAGAAAGGAATATAGACCAATGGAGGACCCACAGCGAGAATACTTGTGGCGTCTGTCGATCCGCTGCAAAAAGGCCAAGGAGGGGGTGATGGTCTGTCATGATGGTGAAAGGTCAGCCATAAATGAAGTCGTGGAACTACTTTATGCTGGTCACAATCGCCAACCCCTCCCTGTCGATTTGCACGTAGTTGCCCTCTGCGGAAGACAAGGTCCATGAGTAATAGGCCACTGGGACCTCTCAACCATCTGGGAGCTGGTGGGCAAGCACAGTGCCCACACCATATGGGGAAGCATCACAGGCCAGCACTACAAGCAGTCTCTTGTCAAAGTGTGAGAGAACTTTGTTTGAAATTAGGAGCACCTATACCCCTTTGAATGCTGTGGCCTGACATGGACTCCAAGTCCAGGGGGCCTGCTTGTTGAGCAAGCAATGCAGGGGTTCAACTACCGCTGCCTTGTGGGGTAGGAAGGCATGGTAAAAGTTCAATAGTCCGAGGAATGCCTGCAGCTCTACCTTGGACTTAGGCGGAGGTGCCTCGACAATGGCCTTAATTTTGTCTCTGGCTGGGTGAAGCCTGTCAGCGTCGACCATGAAGCCCAAGAAATTGACAGACGGAACTCGAAGGAGGCACTTTTCTCACTTCACTTTGAGGCCGGCTGCATCGAAGCATTGAAGGACTGTGTGCAAGCGAGAGGCAAAGTCGTCCGTCGTAGCGGCGGCGATCAACACATCATCAAAAAAGCGGTGTAACGCCGGGGATCCCTTTAAGGAGAGAATCCATCAAGTTCTGGAATAGACCCAGTGCAACCTTTACCCCAAACTGCAGTCTCTTAACCTTAAAGGCTCCCCTGTGGTGACTATGGTCTGCACGGCTGCTGTGGCCTTGTCTACGGGGAGCTGTTGGTAAGCCTGGGTGAGATCTGATTTTCCAAAGATCTTCACCCCTGCCAACGTAGCCAGGAACATGGCTTACAACCGGGACCGGGTAAGTGTGATCCTGGAGGGCCCAGTTCAGAGTACATTTATAGTCCGTGCAGATGCAGACCTTCCCATTGGGCTGAGCGTGATGATGAGTATCTCCCAGGGGGCGTGTGAGATGGGTTCCAGGACCCCTTGGGCCACACGGCAGTCCAGTTCTGCATCTATTTTGTGATGGATGGCGAAAGGGACCTTTCTGGACTGCATACGGATGGGCGCTACCTGTGGGTTGAGTTTCAGGGTTACCGGAGGGCCTGTATAATGTCCCAGATTCCTGTTGAAGATGGATGGGAACTCGCTGCACACTTTGCTAAAGTCCTGTGTGCAGCTGTGGATCCCCTTGAACAAGATTCCCGGGGGGCTGAACCATGCGTGGCCCAGCAGGCTGCAAAGATTGCCTGCAACAACTAGCAAGTCCAGGTGGCCCATAAAGTCCTTGTTCTGGACTTTAAAACTCCCTATGCCTTGTATTGGCGCCTGATTGCGCTGGAAGTCTCTCAAGGTAACTGAGGCTGGGCATAAGCGGGGGCCCCCATGCGGACACAGTCGATTCAGGGTCTCCTCTGATATCATGGAGTAGGCAGACCCAGAGTCCAATTCCATGGTACAAGGGGACCCGAGGGGATCTTGACTGTGATCTGAATCTTAGGGGCAGATGTTGGGCTCAGTAGCCGCAGTACCTGTTCTTCTATGAGCTGGTAGAGGTCATCCAATGCCTTGTCCTCCTCCCAAAGTGTCCTGGCGGCCCGGTGGCGCTGGGGCATCTGCATCGATGGGGCTCGGGATCCCTTCGACCGGCAAGCCCTCATGATGTGGCTGGAGCGGCCACAGCTCCTGCAGGTTGCATCCGGGAACTGGCAAGTTTTTCTGTCATGCTGCTTCCCTCAGCTGGCGCAGTCCTGTCTGGGCGAGTCCATGGCTTGAGTAGAGCATGTTGCAGTCCCCAGGTTGTGCCGTCTGGTCAGATGCATTCGGTGGACCTCTTCCCCATTGCTGCAGTTGAAGCCGGACATGGCAGCCACGTGGTGGCTGGACGAGGAGCCTGTTGTTACTGGATGGGACCTCTCCCATGCGGTTGCTGTGGTGAGAGCGGAGGTGAGGGTGCACTTTTCGTCTTCCATTATGAGTCGCCACAACTTTTCATCCCGAAGGCCGCAGACGAGCTGGTTTTGGAGGGCTTTTCCCAGGAACGCTCCAAATTTGCACTCCACTGCCAGCCATTGGAGCTCCGTCAGATATGCAGTGACGAACTCCCTGGGCTGCTGTAGCCGTAGTTGGAAGGCCAAATGGCGTGTGATCTCGGAGGGCTGCAGGTTGAAGTGTGAAAGTATTTGCTCATATTGCTGGCAAGATATCATTCTGTCATGGGGACAAGTGTCAGATCATTCTGATCTAGTATGACAGCTAGGAAAGGTCATGTGACAAGATTGCATCAGATTTTCTACATGACTCAGCTATCCTAGCACTGTAACCTGATTGGTTAATGTAAATATATATTGGAGAGTGTTATGTGCTCTTTGCTCTCTCTGAGTGCACACTTGTCTGCGCAGCACTCTGTCCGTTTTTTCCCAGAGATTGCTGCTGAAAGTCTGTGTATATATTCCAGTTGTCCAGTTGTAAATAAATGTAAATACTCTGTATATAAGAAACAGAGTCACTCTGCTATTTTTGCGGCACCAACATACCGTCAAAGTGGTCCTGCAGCACCTTGATAATCTGATTGAAGTTTGCTGCAGAGACCTTGATGGGCGCCAGTAGGTTCCTGGTGAGCTCGACCATTGCGGTGCCATGGGAACCAATGAGAACACCTCTTTTCTGTTCTTTCTTGATCACCTGGTGGAAAACCAGGATCAAGTGGAGTCCCTCGACCCAGGCTTCCCAGTGCTGAGGTTTCGCTGGGTCGAACAGCAGGTCCTACTCCCGGAGTGGTGGCCATTACTGCACGGGGCAACGTGGAAGCGTTTCCTTGGGTGTCTTGATTGCTCATGGCGGAAGCAGCAACAGTGGACATCAGCTTCCTTGGGGTCGCAGCAGCAGGCTTACTCAAAGGATCCCACCTTCTTCGCCAGTATTGTGTACTGTGTTCTAAGCACTGAAGAGGTGGATGACGACATAGCGAACAGCTAGTTTATTAATACATAACTAGAGCATGCAAAACCGGCCGTGAGGACCAACTATATACAGTCCCTAGACCACACCCAAAGTCCTATTGGCGGGTTTGAATTTCCCACCAGAGTTCTTATTGGAGGACTAGTGAGGGTCTAGGATCCTTGGCTCCTATTATTTTCAGGAGCCAAGCTCAAGCATTAAGTCACTGCTGCCATGTGGCCAGCAGTGGACATAACAGGAGGTAAGTAATATCATCTGGTAATTGCTTGCAGATCAAACTGTGATTAAAGGGACAGCAAGAGGGACCAGTTTTAGAGTCAGCATCCCTAGCAGTGGGCAATGTATCCCTTTTATTATCTGCTGATCATCTTTGGGGCACTATATTTTAGGTACCTCCTGCCATCTGATTAAAAGAGATTGGATTTATATCCCACCCTTCACTACCCGAAGGAGCCTCAGAGCGGCTTACAATCTCCGTTCCCTTCCCCTCCCTGCCAACAGACATCCTGTTCTCTCGAGAACTGCCCTTGATAAAACAGCTCTGAAAGAACTTGTGACTGATGCAAAGTCATAACAGAAGCTGCATGGGGAGGAGTGGGGAATGAACCCCAGTTCACCCAGATTAGAGTCCTTGCTCCTAACCACTATACCAAACTCTTATAAATCAGGCCATCTGCCATCACCTGTTAAAATGCGACAGGAGATGTTGGATCACTTGTGTTTAATGCCATCTTGTTTAAATTGATTAATTGTTTAACTGTTTTTATATCTTGGTTTTCATCATTTTTATTATGTTGTGAGCCACCCTGCACCCATTTGTGAGGTTGTTAGCCGAATTGCTTTAATTTAAGATTAGCAATTGGCAGAATACCGAGTTCTTGCCAGCTATACCAAGGTCCCGCCCCTTCCAGGAGTTCTCCGAAAATAGGCACTGAGGCTGAGTGGTTTCTTTGAATGATGTTTACTATAAATGTTGTTCAAGCACACAAAAACTGAATCACACACACATACACACAAGATCTAGGAAACTTAGCTCGAAAATAGCACTGTTGCATGAGCAGGAGTTTTGTTGAGAGTAAGACTTTACCTATCCTGGAGACGGGTGATCCTTTTTCCAAAAGAAGTTTTGAGGGATAGAAAGGAAAGATGGGGAGCGTGAGCTGAACCAGCAGAAACACGTAGAGGGTTAAGAGCTTAAGTTTGCATAGTGTGTAAGAACTTTTAAAAGGTGGTATTGGGGTGGGCTGTGCTGAAATGGAGTCCTGGTCTCCATGTAGGTGTGAACTCTGGGGAAGTTTCCTGCTGTGGGCTGGAGCCTCTCACTGCAACAGAGAGTGCATTTCGCCCTTGGCAGAAAAAACAACCCAAAGTTCAAATTGATGATTTTAACAGTTCATAAGAGCATATAATATGCCTTGCTGGCTTACAATGTAGGGCAGGATACAAGTTTAATACTGCATGGAAGTGTTTTATATTTAGTTATTCTGCTTGTAAGAGTGGCAATACGAATGGCTATTCAGCACAGCTTATGACCCTACCCAGAAAGTCCATTGCTACCCAGCAGCCATGTGTAGTGGTCCTGCACAAGCTTAATTAGAGTTGCCAGCCTCCAAGTGGCACCTGGAGACTGACCGCTATTACCATTTATTTATTTATTTATTTATTTATTATTCCACTTACACCTCGCTCTCCCCACAAAGCAATTGCTCTCCAGACAACCAAGATCCATTCCCCTGGAGAAAATGGCTGCTTTGGAGGGTGGACTCTATGGCATTATACCCTGCTGAGGTCCCTTCCCTCTTCAGATTCTACCCTCTGCAGACTTCGGTCTCAGAATCTCCAGTTGTTTCCCAAACCAGAGCTGGCAGTCTTCAGCTTATTATGTCCCCAGGTTTTTGTGGAAGGTATCAAGCATTTGGCAGTCCAAGTGCATGTCTAGCGGGCTATGTTTGCCTCCCTGGCTCATGACATGTACAGCCCTGTTCTGTTCCAAGCCTCACTCCCATAATGTACAAACAGTTTGACAATCCCCTTTTTATGCAATCATAAATTGTTTTTTAAACACTTTTACTAAAATGTTTTGTTGTCCATTGGACTTTCCATGTTACAGTCCCATTGAAAAATATAGCACAATATCAAGAGATCGGGGCTCATCCGATCTTCCAGTGTCCATCTGTTTATCTGACCTTCCAGGAGGAAAGGCAACATGGCATGGCCTGGCCTTTTCAGATCTCAGAGGCTAAGCAGGGTTGCTACTGTTGGAAATGTATGAGTTGCAAGCTCTGAGAGTCCAGTCATTATAGGGTTAATTTGTATACCTTCTGTGCTATTGTTTAGACTGACCTGGAAGGGAACCTGGCAGAGAGCCAATGTAAAGAAAGCTGGTGAAAGTAAATGGTATTGATTGGTCAATGCATTCAGGTGATTTTCTGCTAGGGGTCAAGAAGGAGGAGGATTCTCCATTGTTGAGTGACCACGTGTTTGTACCAGTAACATGTAAAGATGTACCTGTAGATCTCTCTTTTTATTTTGTAGGTTTCCTGTGTACCCTTTCCCCTTAGAAACAAAGATTAATATCTCTTCTCCAGTGTAGCAAAGATCCCTTGTAAACTCTGAGCATTTAAATATTTTTGACTATTTTCCCCAACAGGTACTTGAAAGGGAGACCATCGAGGAAGATTCTGCAGAGGAAGGCAAGGGCAATCCACCTTTGCTTCTCACATACCTTAAAAGCCCCTTGCTGGGGTCACCTTTAGTCAGTTGCAACTTGATGGCATTTTACACACACACATCTGATCTTCTACTAGCGAGGGGGGGGGCTGTTTCAGTTCCACAGGGGCTCGGAGAGATGAGTCATAACAGAGCTGGAGCAAGTCTGTGACTTAGTGCTGTGAAAGGGAAGATCACAATGAACAAAGTGATTTCTAATATAATACTGTTTGCAAGTGGTCCGATGCAGAAATCAAACACTCCTAGATCCAAGAGGTGAGATAAATGAGGAAATTATGTATTCAAAGGAAATAAGGAGAGAGTGGAAGATTCACAGTTTATAGAGGACATTATTGGCACTTAAGGAGAGAGCAACTGCCGTGTTGCCAAGGAAAGCCAGAGAGGTCTTTGAAGACCTCTAGCAGATGGTTAGCATAGATTGTAAATCACACGGAGATTTTCTCATCTCTCTTGGTGACTTAGCTTCTCTGGAAGCTGGCCAAACAAACACAAAAAAAGTTTGCTTTCTTCAGAATTTGATGTCGTTCCCATTAAAAAGTGGGCATACTTCCTTTGTTTTCTCTCTGGCTATTGATTTTAAGCAAATATCACAGCCAAACTGGCATTTTAAGAAGAACAGCTGTTAACTGTAACAGCAAGTAAACCTTTAAACCTGTGTTGATGATCTATAGGTTTTTAATGGTGTGTTTTAAAATGGCAGCTTCAATGGAGCTGTCTTGCTTAACGTGTGCTCATTGGGTCTTCTACCAAATGATCTCTGGTATTTCATACAGTCCAAAGCATCGTTATTTCTCTTTTTTGACAACCTATTTGGGCTCTCTGCTTATAATCCCTACCAGTCAATGTACTTTGCTACATGTAAACCCTTGAGGAAGGGAACTCTGAGTCGAGTTGTGTCTGACATCAGCAGCCTAAAATGCTTCTTTGATGGAGAGTAAATGGTGCTATAACCCAGTCTGAGTGCCTTGAATTCTTCAGTTGAGTGTGTCAGTCAAGAGAGTCAGCAGGGGGAGAGTAAAGCATACTGTGAGAGGCTCAAGAAGGATCATGAGTTAGGAAGTGGAACAAGTAGCCCATCTCTATCAAGACTGAGGGAAATTACTCCTAGAAGATGGGGGTGATCCTATTAAGTTTGAGGGAAATAGCTCCTAGAAAACAAGGGTGATCCCTAGCCAGTGGATTAGGAAGGAAACTGGAAGTTGAGTGAATGTTCCTGCCTTCACCAACTTTATGGTCTGTGAGACTAAGAAGTTTATGCTTGTTTATGACAGCAGAGGCTGCCCAGAAATCTCTCTTCTCATGTTTTAAAGATCTGTCTGAATAACAGAAACAGTTACTCTTTTGTGACTAATTATCTGTCATTTGTTTCTATACAAAGTTACTTCATTCCTGTTGCCTTTTCATCTCCTAAGTCCTAAATCTGATTCCTACCTGACCATTTCCCCTCAAAATAAAACAAAAGTTTGTTAGTTTTGATTTACCATCAGCCTTTCATGTGACATTATAAAAGAAAGACAAAAGAAGGATTTTAGTTTCTCCTCTCAATTCCGTACCAGCATACATTCAAATGACTGGGTGGGACAGCCACAGAAAAATGAAGAAGAGATACAGGGCTTTTCTGCATTCTCATTTTCCTCACTTGTGTGTTTCTGTTGCTTCAAGGATGTTTCTGTTCCACGGGTGTTTTGCTCCCTCTAGTGTTTGATTTAATATTACATCAGTTTATGTCCAGCAGATCTTGCAGATTTAAGCTGCAGGTCTTTATGCCAAACAAAAAGCAATGTAGTATTGAATTGACCACTCGAGGGAGCAAAATATGTGCAAAACAGAAAAAAGAACCCCTTGAAGCAATAGAAGCACACAAGCAAGGAAAACGAGAATGTGAGGAAAGCCCATTGATGTATAATTGTAAATTCTTGATTTACTGTTCTTATGGGGATCCCTCTTTAAACAGTGTTGTATGTTGCAAATGTGAGACACAGTTTGTCTCATTCTCCCACCCCACCAACTCAAAAGATAAATCCCGGGATATAGCTTAGTTCATATTTAATCCAAAGGAAGTCTCAGTAGGCCCATAGGGATTGCTTCTCCACTGTGCTTTTATCCCTCTGCTTTGTGAATCATTTGTGATTCTATATCCTGTTTTCTAATTCATTTGTTTCTTATTATGTATGTGTTACAGTCTGGCTACTTGCTTATTGTATATATGGCATTCTGTAGTACAAAGCTCAGGCTCATGACAAAACAGCAATTTGTAAGCTATCATTCAACACTTTTGCAATTTGTCAAAACATTTACCTGAACAAACTTGGATAGACCAGTTTCTTTTCTTCCTGTTTTACACTGTGAGCATCATTACTACCATCGTCCTGAATGATGATTTGTTATTGTTACTTGGAAAAGCCCAGGAAATCTTTACAAGTAGCTCAGTGTGGGTATTTCTCTGAGACTGGAGCTCTTCCAGCCAGTAACATTTGCCCTTGGAAACATGGCAGACAGCGTGGTGGTGCATATTCTTTATATTTTGTTTACAAGAGCAGTGTACAGATTCTGTTCCAAGAGATATATTTCATCATGCTATGGTTTCAGTTGAATAGCAAGAGTACATCTTGGGATACAGTCTGTTTCCAAGTGAGCAAAAAAGCCTTTTCCTGCTACAAAAACACTTAAAGTCAAGGAATGTATACTAGATATAAACGTTCAGTGGACAGAAGTAGTGGTTCCACAGGGAAGCAGAATGGACTTTACATGTCCACGCTGCAAATATGGGGGTACCACAGGGCTGACAACCTCCATGTGGTGGCTGAAGTTCTACTGAGATTACACCTGATTTCCAGGCTCCAGAAATCAGCTCCCCTGGAGAAAATGGTGGCTTTCAAAAGTGGACTATATGGCATTAGACTCCATTGAAATCCCTCCCTTCCCCAAACCCCACCCTTCTTAGGCTCCACCCCCAAAATCTCCAGTTATTTTCCAACCTGGTACCAGCAACCCTAGAGAGCCAGTTTGGTGTAGTGGTTAGGAGTGCGGACTCTAATCTGGGAGAACCGGGTTTGATTCCCCACTCCTCCACTTGCAGCTGCTGGTGTGACCTTGGGTCAGTCACAAATTCTTTCAGAGCTGTTCTCTCAGGAGCAGCTCTCAAAAGAGTTTTCTCAGCCCCACCTACCTCACAGGGTGTCTGTTGTGGGGAGGGGACAGGAACGGAGATTGTAAGCCACTCTGAGACTCCTTCAGGTAGTGAAAGGCAGGATATAAATCCAATCTCCTCTCCTCTCCTCTCCTCCCATTACTTGTATGATCCTCTGCATAAAAATATCCCCCTGGGTGTGTATGTCTGGGGGGGGGGGTCTAATTAGACTGTGCACTAAATCTGAGTTGAATTGGAGAAAACCCCAACCCAACTCATATATGATATGTGGCCCAACACTCACTTGTAAAATTGTGGGGTTGCTTTGTGTGTGTGTGTGTGTGTGTTGTTTAGTGCAAATTGGCAGATGCAGAAGGAGCTTCGTCATTCCTTCCCTTCCACCTGTGCAATTTTAGTAGCAGAAACGGGCTGTGCGGGGAGGGCTGTTTGTCTTATAGCCAGTTCCACATGCCTGACTAGGAGACATGGTGAACTGGCAGTAAGACAAACAGCCAACCTTCCATGACCCTTTCTGCTAGCAAAAGTGTGTAGGGTGTGAAGGAGGGAATGATAAATCTCTTCCTGTCTCTGTTATGCTTGGGAGCCAATTTGCACCCCCTCCGACACCCACACACCCACACTATTTTAAAGGTGTATGTTGAGTCAGAGGTTAAATGTGAGTTGGGTTAAGGTTTCCCCCAACCCAACTTCCATTTAGCTGATCCCCTAAATCAGATAAGAGTGTGCATATTTTATGATCCTCCATGTGCAGCCTGAAGTGGTCAAAACCTAAAAGCTCGATTACTTCATTCCTATTGCCTCATTCTACCCTCGAAGGATCATATATTTATTTTATTTAATGGATTTTAATCCCACCAGTCAGTCACTTGGCACCCAAGGTGGCTTTCTGGGGTGGCCATCTCACTCTCTGCATTTTGGCTGCCTCCGTGCCCTGAAAGGAAGGAGCCAAACATAGCACATGAGTCAAACTAGGGTTTATTAATTAAAACAAACTGCTCAATGAATTCAGCTCACTCTCCCCTAATTTTGCCAGCTCCTGTTATGACCTAGCCAGCCTCATGTAACACCTGCTCCCCTGCTTCATCACAATGTGATGTAGGCAAAAAAAGGCCACTTCCCCAGCCAATTTGAGAGAGACCCAGAAAATCCTTCCATAGTCCCAAAGCAACTGGCTAATCCCCCATTTTTGCCAAAGGGAGGGAAGGGTGGGATGGTCTGAAGCCAAAGCACTGCTTTAGGGGTGTGGTCACTTCACATAGCTTCCCTGCTATGATACCCTGTATTACCAGAGCCCTCCTTCCCAGATGTGTGCTGTCTGCTCTGACTCCATCTTGGCTAAGTTCAGCCATTTGGGGAGATAGCAATGGCTTGCTTTGGAGAAGATGAGGTCAAGGCGCTCTTCAGGCTATGCTAATGATTGGCCCTCACTTCGGGTGGGAGACGGATTCAGTGACGGAACATCTGCACGCCTACCCACTCCAGTGCCATGGGGGACTGCCAAGCCAGGCACCCACTGATCTAGCAGTGTAATTTCATCAGCAAGGGCAAGTCTTCCTATATAGAGACTCTAATTACAATCAAGCAGCCAGGTGGGCTGGATGGCTTTTCATGACCTTGTCTGAATGTCTCATACCAACCTGCCAAAAGCATGGGTGACATCTTCCCCCTGCCAGCCCTTTTGTCCACTCTGCCTAGATGCAATCACCTTTTGTTATGTTCCGGGGACCCTTCCCCACCCCGTACTAACTTGGCCACAGCCAGAAAATCTGCAGATTCTCATCCTGAACTCACCCTGAATCCCTGGACTTTACAACTACTTGTTTGGTATTCCTTTGTACAGGCCTTTATAAATATCACTGTTCTGCCAGCCGAAACTTTTCAATCTCACCCCTCTGCTGGCTCAGAGGCTGCCCATTCTGCTCTTCTGGAACCCAACCTTCTTCCTATTTCCTTGGCACTTTTGGAAGTTCTGTCTAAAGCCCCCTACCCACAACTCTGAATTCTCTAAACAGACAACGGACTCTTCCCAGTTCAGCAGACTGAGCACAGGTTAACTCCTTCTCTGTTCACTCCTTTTCTCTGAAGAACTCTCCTTCCCCCTCCTTTAAATCCCCTCCTCTTATTTCTCCTTCTGACCGTTCCCTAGTGCAGAATCCCCACTCAGCCATAGGTTTGGCTCCCTTTTACTGTCTCTTTCTCCCCACTCATGTACATTTTCATATGCATATTCCTAGGGGTCCTTTCGAGCAGGAGCTCAGGGGAGCGCAGCTCCGGGAGTTGGTGCCAGCTCCCCCCCTGCAGGGGAATGCCTGCTTGTGTCATGGCTGCAGCAAAATGACCCCGTCCCCTGGAAAGGTCCTTGTTCCTCCGACCAGCCTTCTGAAGGCTTCAGCCACCACTGAAGCTATCCTCCCAGAATAGTGGTGTTGCTGAGGCTTGGATTAGTAGCTATCCCCTCTCTGCCAGTTCTTTCTTTCTTTCTTTCTTTCTTTCTTTCTTTCTTTCTTTCTTTCTCTCTCTCTCTCTCTCTCTCTCTCTCTCTCTCTCTCCTTTCTTTCTTGCCTTCTGACATACTTCTGGTGATGTCAGGTGGGATAGCATATGCAAATAAGTAATGCTAATGAGTTATGCTAATGAGCTCCTGCACCACTTTTTCTACTAAAGGACCCCTGCATATCCCTCTGAAGACAACAATTCCACTGTTCTTGTGTTTAAGTACCTTTTTGATTCCTGTACCCCTATATTTCCCTCAATCTAGATATATAGATAAAGGAAAGTCCCCTCTGTCAGCTATAGAGACTCCCAGCTGTAAGCACAATGAGCTGTCAGATCTGGATGATCTAAGTGACAGGTAACAATGAGTCATGTGACTGAGCTAAGTGGATTTGTACAAGGGCATGTATGTACTTGCTCTGGGAGAATGACACTGATGGATGTATGCACAATGACTCAGCAGCTTTCTCATTGGCTAATGAGTAGCCCTGTTCTGTATATATTTGACTGTGTACAGTATAGTTCTCTCTTCTCACTGGAACAGTTGTATGGCGGAGCACTTTGATGGTGTACATCAGGATTTATTCTTCACTGTAAATAAACACTGAGCTGGTGTTGTGCAGTTGGTGTGGTCTGGTGGACTGCAATCTCCTGAGCTGGTGCTGTGCAGTCAAGCACGTTACACACACCGACACCCTCATTGTAAAACCAATGCCCAGGTCAAACCGCTGGACCTAGAAGCATCAAATTTGGGGAGAGCACTCCTACCATGGCGTAGGTGTTCACTAAGAAGGGATTTTTAGAAATTTGACCCCTATGTGGGTCAAAGGGGGGGAAATGTGTTCCCCCATTGATTCCTATGTGGCTGCCACCTTGCACCTCCCACTCTCTGACTGGTCAGCTGCAGAGCTCAGCATTCTGAGGTTAAAAAAAAAGTTACAGGAGACTGCAGAGAGCTAATGGCAGCTGAGGAAATCAGGGATGGCCAACAACCACCTGTGATGCTGCTGGCCCAGCCTCTCTGATGGCTTCTAACACATTCCCCTTGCCTCCTATACCTAACAGGCAGTTGTCTGTCAGGTGCAGCAGTGGTTGCAGGGTGCTTAAAGCCATGAGGGAGCCTGCCCCAGCAGTAATGTTTTAATGATCCTGCTGGCCCCACCTCCACAGTGGCTTCTAATACTCCTCCCCCCTCCCCCTCCTACACTGGACAGGCAGCTGCCTGTCAGGTGTAGGAGAGGAGGTGGGATACTTACAGCCACCAGGGAGGTTTGCTCAGCAGGATTGCCTTAGCTCTGCTGCTGGCCCAGCCTCCCAGATGCCTTTAAACATAACCCCCACACACACAAACCAGACAGGTGGGTGTCTGTCAGGTGTCAGAGCAGGGCTAGGGTACTTTAATGCTACAAGGAGGAGGCAACTTAGGAATGCAGCAAGGACATTTGCACATAGCTGCACAGGCCAAGTACCAGCAAGATCACCCTGAGGTGCTTAGAACAACACAGTCTCCATATGAGCAAAACAATCCAGGAATACCAGTAGAAAGGCCATCACTTTCGTGGAAGGTGGCAGGAGTTGACTTAACAGATGACTGCTTCTTAAATGGACAGTTCTATGTTGCCTGCTCCAGAGTGAGCTCACCAAGCAGCCTGGTGATCCTAGCACCTGAGGGCAGAACTACCAATGTGGTCTACAGAGAGGTCCTTCAGTAGAGAGAGAAAAAACAGTACATATGTCTCACTTCATTTTTTACACTAGAGTCTTCTCTATTAGATTTCCTACAATAAATCTTACATTTCAAACTTCCCATCATCAGTATTATAACTGAATTTACGGAACTTAAATATTATAGCGAAGCACAGGTATCAGGCTAGTAAATTATAAATCTTGCTTTGGAAAAGATCTGTTTGTTTCATGGTTACCAGTAGCCTGTTAGAGCCATTTTGAGCTTTGCTTGTCTGCTATACAGGTAATGATCCCTATATGCATATTCTGCTTCCTCTTAACTTGCAAGTGTGTCAGTTCTCATAAGAACATAAGCCATGTTGGATCAAGCCAATGGCCCATCCAGTCTAACATTCCATGTCACACAGTGGCCAAAACCCAGGTGCCATCAGGGGGTCTACCAGCAGGGCCAGAACTCCGGAAACCCTCCCACTGCCCCCCCCCCAACACCAAGGATACAGAGCATAACCCAGACATAATGTTCCATCTCTATGTTGTGACTAATAGCCACTGGTGGACCTCTGCTCCATATGTTTATCCAGTCGCATAAGAACATAAGAGAAGCCATGTTGGATTATTTCCAAGCTAGCCAGGCTGTGGAAGTGGGGGAAAGTTTCCCCCTGACACTGAGCTTAATTCCTCCCAATTGGCTCTGGGTGAGTATCCCAAACCCAAGTTAGAGACTCCACATACACATGAAAAGAAGCACATACGGTAACACTTGAGTTGCCAGCTCTGGGTTGGGAAGTACCTGGAGATTTTGGAAGTCGAGCCAGGAAAGGGTGGGGATTGGAAAGGGGAGGGACCTCAGTAGGGTATAATGCTATAGAGTCAATCCAAAGCAGCCATTTTCCCCCAGGGGAACTGATCTTGGTTTCCTGGAGATCAATTATAATAGTGAGAGATCTCCAGGTGTCTCCTGGAGTCTGACCACCCTACGTAACGCCTATTGGCTAAGCTGCTCAGGGCAGCTGTTTGCACCTGCTGCGTCTGATGGTTTCACTCCCTCTGAGGCTGAAGTGAACAAAAAAAGCCCTCCTGCCTTAAACTGAGTGGGAAATGTGAATCTGAAATAGAGACCACAGTTCTCATTTATATTGGTGGCTGGTTTCCAGAAGGGACTGGGTGATGGACCAAAGGGATAACCACTGAAGCATATGCAAAATTTAACCTGCATTGATGTTATTATTATTATTTTTTTAAGTCAGAGGGAGGGAGAGACCCTGTGCGGAGCAGATCGATAAATTCTCTTCACCGCTCTTCTCTTTTGGCTCGGAATTGTGACAAGTCTCTCTTACAACCTGAGAGATAATATCGCTGAACCTGGTTTAGATCCAAACGGACTGCGCTGCAAGCCGGGGGGGGGGGGGGAGGAACAAGGTTTCATCACACCTTCAAGTGTAGAAATACAGCTGTAATTTGATCCCGTTTTAAGATATAGTAACTGTCGTGTATTGAATGCTGGTGAGAATAAATCAAACTTGCCAGCATCCAACATATTGTGTAAAACATTAAAAAAAAAACCACTCAAAACAATCTTGGTACTATCTTGGTTCATTGTAGTGCAGGTGCTACTAGATATTCAGACTCATTGAGAGTGCTCTCAAGAAACCAATTGATTAAAATGTCAATATGGCATCAGAACAGTCAAAGATGTGTTAATTGTGACAGACAGTGCTGAGTGGCTAATCCTATGAAGTGGCTGAACTGAAAGGGTGCCGCTGGTTCAAGCCCTAGGAGCTCCTGATATCATTTTCTTGTTCCCTTATACATGAGCACATCAAGTTGCCTTTGATTGAATCTAACCCTTGGTCTATCAAGGTCAGCGTTGTCTACTAAGGACATACAAAGAGCCCTGCTGGATCAGACCAACAGTCCATCTAGTCCAACATCTTGTCTCACACAGTGGCCAACCAGTTCCTCTGGAGGGCCAACAACAGGGCATAGAGGCTGAGGCCTTCCTAAGAATATCAGAAGATCCCTGCTGGATCAGACCAATAGTCCATCTAGTCCAGCATCTTGTCTCACACAGTGGCCAACCAGTTCCTCAGGAGGGCCAACAATGGGGCATAGAGGCCAAGACCTTCCCCCAATGTTGTCTCCTGGCACTGAGATTCAGAAGCTGACTGCCTCTGAATCTGGAGGTTCCCTTTAGTCTCCCTTTAGCCACTGAGGGATCCATCCTCCATAAATCTATCTACACCCCCCCTCCCCTTTAGAGTTGTCTATTCCTGTGGCCATCACAACATCCTCTGGCAGCAAATTCCACATTTTAATTGCTGTCTGTGTAAAGAAGCATTTCCTTTTGTCTGTCCTGTGCTTCATTGGATCCTCTTATTGGCAGTGGCTCTTTGGGGTCCCTTACATCACCTAGCTGATCCTTGTAACTGCAGATGCCAGAGACTGAATTGGGGGGGGGGGCTTCTACATGTAAAACAGATGCTCTGCCGTAGCCCTTTCCCACACCATTAAGCTGAGAGCATGAGAGAGGAAATGAGGTATAAAGTACTGGAGTCGGAGACGCGTTGCAGTGAAATCAGCTCATAAATTTATTTGGTAGGGAAGATGAACATGTGGGGTGGAGGCTCGGGAGCCTGCTTTTAAACACACCTTAGCCACACCCCCGGCCTCATCCGATATACCTGATAGGGCCAGTTTTGCGCAGTTGTGCGCCATAGGTCCCCTGTCGGATCCTATACGCCCTATTGGTCAGAATTACGATCCAGCCAGACTACTGTCTGCCGGACCAAAGCTCTGGTAGCTAGCCCAGCCACATGCATTGTGCCGACCATGTGGCAGTCACCATTAAAGACATTACACTCTTCCCCCCATAGTTTGGACCCATCCTAACACACATAGGCCCTTAAGTTGGAGGGTTGCCGTTGTTCACGATCTGATTGGCGTGGTACCATTGCTGTAGGGGACTGGTCGGGTGCAGCCATGGTTGGTTCCAGGGATTGTTCCAATGGCTCTGGTGCCAGAGGGATGTCCCAAGGTGTGTCGGATGGGGGCGGAAGCTGGGAAGATTCTGCTGGTGTTCCTGGGTTCCTTTTAACCTTCTGGGTCAGGAATGAGGGTCTCGGCCTCAGTCTCCTCGAGTGTATCAGAGTGGGGGGACAGGAGTCTGTGGTGCAACGGGTCCATGTGTCGCTTCTATCATTGACTCTCCTCTCCCGTGACTTTGTAAGACAAGGGTCTGGTTGCCCGTACGATCCAGCCCGGCAGCCATGTGGGACCTTTAGCATAGTTCTTAACATACACTGGGTCTTCGGGGAAAAACCCCTGTGGAGCCTTTTGCCACTCTGGTGATGGGCTATGTTCTGGGACACAGTAAGGGTGCAGGCAGTCTAACCTAGTCATGAGCCGCCTTCCCACGAGGAGTTCAGCTGGGCTGCGCCCGATTGTGGTGGGTGGGGTTGTTCTCTGGCCAGACAGGAATGCTGCTAACTTCTGGTGCCAGTCGCCTTTGTCTATGTGGTACAGGACTCCCTTCGTGGTGCGAACCGTGTGCTCTGCCTGGCCGTTGGTAGCAGGGTGGAATGGGAACATCACACATTCTGGAACCCATAGTATTCCATGAATTCCTGGAATCCCCTGGAGGTGAAAGCCATGTTGTCTGTCACCAGTGTGTCGGGGATGCTGTGTGTGCTGAAAATGCACCACATGGCCTGGACGGCAGCTTGAGAGGATTTTGCGGCTAACGAGACCACTTCTAACCACTTGGTGTAGCTGTCCATGAGTATGAAGAACAGCTGTCCCTGGAAGGGCCCAGCAAAATCCAGGTGGAGCCGAGTCCATGGCTTGTGGGATGACTCCCAGGGCCATACGGGTGCCTGAGGAGGGTCAGGCCATGACTCCTAGCATGTGCCGCATTGCCTGACTTGTTCCTCTATCTCTGCGTCCAGCCCTGGCCACCATACATAGCTTCGGGCCAGGGCCTTCATCCTTATGATGCCGGGATGGGTTTTGTGGAGCGCAGTGAGCACTTGTTTGTGCAGTGGCCCAGGAATGACCACCCGCATGCCCCAGAGTACACACCGTTTGTGGGTTGACAAGTCATTTTGCCTGGCTGAATAGGCAGTGAACTCGGACCTGGGACTGCTGGGCCACCCCCTTCCCACCCAGTCCAAGACCTGGGACAGGGTGTGATCTCGGGTGGTGTGCCTCACGACGTCCTTCACCTGAATGGGCCGGTCTGGCAAGTCCTCTAGCAGGGCAACGTGATGCGCAGGTCGGGGTTGCAGGATGGGAGCAGCAGACAGCTGAGTGCATCTGTATGGCCCATTGACTTCCCTGGGCAGTGGACCAGCTCGTACTGGGAGCCAGCCAGGAAGATCAACCAGCACAGGACCCGGGGAGAGACATCTGTGGTGTCTGGCGGTTGGGTGCTAGGAGGCCCAGAAGGGGCTTGTGGTCTGTGGCGACCATGAAAGCCCAGCTATAAAGGTACTCATGGAATTTCTTCACCCCTGCCACAGTGGCCAGCACCTCCTTGTTGATTTGTGCATAGTTGCATTCAGCCGCCAACAAGGTGCGGGAGTAATATGCAATGGGGACCTCCCGCACATCCACCAGGTGGTGTCCCAGGACTGCCCCCACCCTGTAGGGTGATGTGTCACAAGCCAGCACCACCAGGAGGGACTCATTGAAGTGGGCCAGGACTGCATTGGACGTAAACAGGTCCTTGATGGCCCAGAAAGCTGCGGCCTGGCGGGCGCCCCATGTCCACTTGGCATGCTTATCCAGAAGCTGATGGAGTGGCCCCGCCACTGTCGCCTTATGGGGGAGGAAGGCATGGTAAAAGTTTAGGAGCCCCAGAAACAACTGGAGCTCTGCCTTCAGTGTTGGTGCCAGGGCCTCCGTGATTGCACGGATCTTCTCTGGGGTTGGGTGGATGCACTGTGCATCCACAGTGAACCCGAGGAACTCGACCGATGGGACTCCCAGGAGGCACTTCTCCCTCTTAACCTTCAGGCCGGTGTTGTCAAAGTACTGCAGGACTGAGCAGCGCTGGGTTGTGAAGGTGATGACGTCTGGTGTGGTGATCAGAACGTCGTCAAAGAAGGGCTGGACCCCAGAGATACCTTTAATCAAATGGTCAGTTAGTTCCTGAAAGATCCCTGGGGCGATGCTGACCCCGAATTGTAAACGCCGGACTTCGAATGCCCCCCGATGCGTCACAATTGTCTGGGCCTTGGCTGTGGCATCATCTACTAGGAGTTGCTGGTAGGCCTGTGCTAGATCCAGCTTCCCGAACACTTTTGCTCCAGCTAGTGAAGCAAGGACATGACTGACCAGCACCAGGTATGCATGGTTCTGGAGCGCCTTATTTAGTGTGCATTGTAGTCTGCACATATTCTAATATCCCCGTTTTGCTTCATCGGGGTCACAGTGGGGGTTTCCCACCGGGCGTGGGGGACCAGTTCTAAGACGCTCTGGGTGACCAGCTGGTCCAGCTCCTTGTCAATCTTGGGGTGGACCACCAGTGGGGGCCGCTGGGCTGTCAGGCAGATCAACCTGATCACCGGGACAAGGTCCAATGATATGTGGGGGGGCTGTGTATGTGCCCAGTGCGCCATCAAAGATGGCTGGGAATTCATCACAGATTGCTTGGAAGTCTGTGCTGAGTACTTGGTTCTCCGCTGTGACTCCCAGTCCCAGGGGCCCAAACCAAGATAGTTCCAGTAAGCTTGAAATCTTGCCCTCCAGCACCAGGAGGTCCAGTAGTCCGTTAAATTCCTTGAATTGGACCCTGAACTTGCCCAACCCCTTGATTGCTACGGGTTTTTTCTGGAAATCCCATAACCTAAGTCCCCTGGGCTTCCGCAGCCAGCCCCCCCCTCCCCGTGGGCAGAGTTTACAAAGGGTGTCCACTGAGATAATGGAGTAGGCAGACCCCGTGTCCAGTTCCATGTGGCAGGGGGATCCCTCTATGGTGTCTGGGACAAAAATCTTATTGGGGGTGTTCCTGGGCAAGTTCATTATATGGTAGCAGGACAACATTGTAGAGTGCAGGCCCTTGAATTCTGAATGGGCAGCTTGTGTGTGTCGGGAGGTCCGGGAGTGACAAACCTGGGTGATGTGCCCAGTCTTGCCATACGACCAGCATGCTGTGTCCCGGAAGAGGCAGGTCCGGTGGTCATGCGGGTCTCCACAGCTGGTGCACGTGGGCACCGCACTGTGTTGTGGTGCCGTGGTGGACGTGGCAGTGGACCTGGCACCAGCCGTGGTGCTTCCCTCAGCCATGGCTCTGGCAGAACTCTTCTGCGGGTAGTGGCGTAGCTGTAGAACGTTGTCTTCGTCTGAGGCCTTGGAGCTGAAGGATGCAGTAGTGTGGCATGTGGAGGTGGAAGAGCCATGTTTGTCCTTTTTGAACATGCAGGCGGTCTGGAAAACCTTCTCCAAGGTCATGTCAGAGAGGGCGACCAGCTTCCGAAGTAGCTTCGGCTCACGGACTCCCCACACAAAATTTGTCAGGAGGTTGTCCTTGATTGACACAAACTCACAGCCTTGATTGACACAAACTCATTAGTCTGTGGAGGTCAGCCATGAAAGTGGCCACGGTCTCACCTGGCTTCTGTGAGTGGCCGCAGAAGTCCATGCGCATGACCATCATGTTTTTTTTTTATGTATTTGTATCCCACTAAAATCATGAAGGGTTTTGGTGCAAAGTAGCTGTTCAGCGCTGTGATGATGTCATCATATGAGGCTTCGGCAAGAGTGCAGGGCGAGACGAGGCTTCGGACTAAGCACAGCGTGTCTACCCCACACATGCTTAGCAGCCAGGCCTTCTTCTTACTGACATCGGTGACTTCCTGTACTTCAAAGAAGTACCTGAGCTGATCGGCACATGCTTCCCAGAGCTTGGGTTGGGTCGGGTCGTATGCAGTGATCTGTCCTGGAGCGGCAGCATCCATGACTCATGGTGATGTGGATGAGTGGTTGTCTGGTGGCAGCAGATGGTGATGCAGTGTGGCGCTGGAGCCTTGAGTTGCCGGGAGCTGGCGGACTGGAGCTCGAGGCATTGTTGGAGTCAGCTGGAGAGTTGCTCATTCACTCATTTGGATCCCACCTTCATCGCCAGTATAAAGTACTGGAGTCAGAGACATGTTGCAGTGAAATCAGCTCATAAGTTTATTAGGTAGGGAAGATGAACATGCAGGATGGAGGCTTGGGGGCCTGCTTTTAAACACACTTTAGCTGCACCCTCAGCCTCATCCGATATACCTGATAAGGTCAGTTTCATGTGGTTGTGTGCCATAGTCCCCTGTCGGATCCTATGTGCCCTATTGATCGGAATTATGATCCAGCTGGGCTATTGTCTGCTGGACCGAAGGCCATGTGCATTGTGCCAACCGCGTGGTGGTCGCCATTAAAGACACTACATGATGCTACAGTGAAGGGCCCTTCAGTCCTGGATACCACTTCAGCTGAGGCCTCTGTCCCAACTAGCAGTCATTTCCTTTCCCCTCTTAGTCTGTTCTTTGAGTGGTATGTCTGTTCTTACAGTGGTTGATTTCACATTACCTTTTTAAACTGCATGGTTTCCGTTATTGGCCCATCATGGAGGAAACTGGTACAGGGATGGCTATTTCACACAGCATTTCCCCTCTGGTAAGGAGCCGTCTCTTAAGCGCTGTGGCCATTTCAAACTGTGCTACCTTCTTTCCCACCATTTTCCTCCGCATGCACGCTCTCCCTGAGAGGTTGGGTTTTTTTGAACATTTTATTGGAAGCACTATGACGCTGATTTGACATTCTGTTATAGCATTATAGCACTCCCAATAGAACATTTAAAAAAAAAAAAAAAGGAAAGATTGTGTGCCGGGGTGTGTGCGTGCAAAAAACCCATCACCGGAGGAAGCACTATGGGGCATTTTACACAGCCCACTGTAGTGATTCAGATCTAGAAGAAGGGATTGAAGACCAGAGGAAAGCAGTTTTCATCAACAACGCCTCTGACACACTTCCCAAATGGGAGACAACCGGCATTGTATGAACAGGGAAATATATTCCAATAACAGCTGGTTACAAAAATGGGTCTGTCTGAAATGACGGGGGGGGGGGGGGGGGAAACGCTTAGTGACCCAAAATGGAATAGACAGGCTGTCTGAAATGCTTGTAGGAAGACCCTATCTGCTTTAAGAACATAAGAGAAGCCATGTTGGATCAGGCCAATGGCCCAGCCATTTTATCCAGCCGAACGTGTGCTGCCTTCTGGTCACCATGAGAACCTTGATGCTGCCTGTTATAATGCTTGCTTTATATTTGTGTATGTATTAATGTTGGTTTTATGTTAATTTTATTTGTTGATTTGTAAACCACTTTGGTGGTATTTTATGGTTGTTAGCCACCTTGAGCCAGTTTTGCCGGCAAGGCGGGATAAAAATGGAATAAATAAATAAATAAGTAAATAAATAAATCCAGGTGAACTGATCTCTATCGCCTGGAGATCAGTTATAATCCCGGGAGATCTCCAGCCAACACCTGGAGGCTGTAAACCCTACACCATCACCATATATCTGCTCCTTTCAGCTTGACTGGAACCCTCTTCAGAGACATACACAGGGCAAAAACAGCATGCATAATGTGAGAGCGGGAACATATGTGCTGGCCCACATAAACATTTGCCACAAGAGAAAAGAGACGTGAGGCAGCTTCTTTTTGTTCCTCCCAAGATCATCTCTTTCTCAGTGTCTCCTTAAAGGAAGCTAGCTTGAAAGCTTGACACACAGTGTTCCATTGCAAAATGAAGGCGGGGAAACAGGCATTCCCTCGTGTGTTTCCAACTGGCAACTTAGTCTTTGCACATTGTTTTCTTCTTTTCTTTAGCCTATTGTGGGTTCTTCTGTTAGTTTCATACATTCTGTGAAAGATGAAAAAAAAACAGTGATGAAACAGAACAACAAGAACAGGTGGAGATAGGAACAGGGTAAAAACACAGGACAGATAGAGGAAAACCTTTCCCCGTTCTTGAGTACAGAGACACATGGCTGCGGTCACACACACTAAATATACACCGAGGGATGTCCCTGTGCCCTGGCTTCACCGGCTTCAGCCCGCCCGTGCTGCTTGTATATAAGGAGATCAACAGAGCTGGTGCAGGAACATGATTATTATTGCCACCTATGGAGTATTGTCTAAATCTGAAATTCTCTGCTCTCACACTTTATCTGAATACTGTTCCAGCACTTTAGGATAACTGATTTGTTTATGGTTTATGTTTTCGGTTGTTTTTTTATGATGGGTTTTAATTGTATTTATATATGCATTTTATGGAAGCCGCCCTGAGCCTGCCTCAGAGGGAAAAGCAGGGTATAAATTGAAGAAATAAAATGAAATAACCGACTGTCAATCCACTTTCAGTGCATGTTCCAACTGGATTTTAATATGTGAGCTGGTTAAAATCCAGTTGGAAAGTGCATCAAAAGTGGATCGAAAGTGGCTTGTGTCGTGTGTGTGACCGCAGCCACAGAAGAGAATGAAAGGAAGCTAAAATGTGATGCACTTTTTTTGTGTTCAGGGAGCTATTACAGGAAAAAGCAACAACCATAGACATAACCACAGGTGGGGGTTTTGTTTTGTTTTTAAGTTGAAAGCATCAGCTGCATTTCACTTAGGGATGCTAAAAAACCTGCCAGTTCAGTTCATGTTGGCTTGCCAGCTGCAAGCAGGGAGCCAAGTTTTCACTGAGCAGTTTGGCTGTTTATGAGCAGCTGAGTGAGATGTTGATATGGTCACCAGCATCTCCTTGGCTAGAAGAACCAGAAGGGGCAATGGTGTGCAAATGTCTGCTGTCCCTCCCCCTTGCCTGGCCTGTTCTTTTCCCACCACCATCTTTCCCCCTACCCCACACCCTATTGATTGTGGCACCATGCCTCTTCCCATTCCACTCTCCAAGACATGTCCCTGTGAGAATGTCCCAATGAATATAATCCACAACAGGTCTTGTAAATAAAAGTCCTTTACTTGCAGAAAAGATTATTGGAGTCATACACTTCTTCTGTTAGTAATGAGATGCTTTGAGTTACATGCATTGATATACTAAACTCATAAATGGCTACAGACATTCTGCCAATCAGACTACAGTACTTTAGGTGCGCAAAAAGAAGGAGTAGCAGTTCCCATAGAATACGCGGGAAGACCTTTTCTCAGGGAATAAGGATACTGAACATTCTAAAAATTAGTTCACAGAGACCTGAGATCATAACATCAGAACAGTTTCTCTCCACACCAGAGCCTTTCATGTTCAAGGACAAGACACAAGATAACTGGCCAGAAGGTAGCTAACTGTTTACGCGGGCACGTGTAGCATGCCAAGCGAAGCATAAGCAAAAGGAGCAAGGGGGGGGTAGCGGGCTGAGCGCTGGCTGACTCCGCATTCTTAGGGGTCGGGTAGGAGTCCCGTTGTGAACTCCCGGGCAGGACCTGTGGAGAGGCTTAAAGCACGGTTAAATGTGGGTAGGCTCAGAGCAAGATTAACATATTGGTATGGCGTAGACACACAAGAATATATGGCAGGCACTGAAATATATGGCAGGCATTGACAGTCCCCAGCCTGCAGGCAAGACCGGGCAAACAGCCAACTTACAGACCACAGTCCAGATACCAGCTTTCATCTGACTCTAAATAGGAGAAACAAGTCCAGAGATCAGCTCTCGCCTGGCTCGGGACAGGACAT
Source organism: Lepidodactylus listeri (assembly GCA_029233225.1). Classification (NCBI taxonomy): domain Eukaryota; kingdom Metazoa; phylum Chordata; class Lepidosauria; order Squamata; family Gekkonidae; genus Lepidodactylus; species Lepidodactylus listeri. The sequence continues at coordinate 114,357,971 of JARCFY010000006.1, forward strand.
AAGCACAGAGACAACCGAGTCTCAACTGGTGCAAAACAAACAACAGAAGGACATCTCCTTCCCCTCCCCGCTGCATAAAAATGGAGGCCCAGGCTCAACTTCTTTCTACTTGCAGGAGGCAACATCCTCCCGTCCATTGCAGCTGATCACATTCAAGGTCTGATGTTCATTCACTCCACAGGCTGCAAACCACAGGCTTAGAACCTCAGCCCAAGCACCTGCTTCCGTAGGCCAGGTACCTCTGGAACAGCCAAGAGCTCCAGTGGAGTCAGCACCTTATGCTACCTTAAGAGGACAGGTGATTGTGAGGCTTCTGCCCTATCAGCAAGAGATCAGACCTTTGTAATTAAACAGAGTTCTTTATTTTCAAATGCTGGAAACAGGTTCTCAATGTTTCTTAGAGATACATGATAGAAAGCAGTCATGGTTAATATACCTTCAAGTCACAATTGAACCCAGACATGTAACCAATCAGGGCCCGTGCACTAACGCGGGAAAAAGAGAGGCGACCGTTTGGGTTCCCACAGCAAGGTGAGAAAGTTATAAAAATTCCCTTCCTGTTCCTGGTGACCCACATGTGTGAAAGTTAGGCTAAACATTCCTGTTTGCATCAATACATTAGCCTCAAGGTTGTTCCAATAAGATAACATTCACGGAGCCTCAAAGGGAGGAGGAGGAGAGGATGGCAGGACCGAGCCATCTGTTTAAATGACGTGTAGGAATGCGAGTCGCCACCCTCCCGCTTAGAAAAAGTAACATTAAGCAGAGCAGGCAATATACTTCTAAAGAAAATATATGGTTGTAGGAAGAGCAGGAGGACAAATGGGGGGGGGGATTTGATAAGGGTGTCAAGGCAGTACATAGTAACACTGGAAACGAAAGTAATTCACAAGGCTGCTATTGTCAGAATCTGACAGTGATAAGATGCAAGTAGCATCCCAGAACCTCACTTTCCTCCCTCTTAGCCTGAAGGTCTGTTTAAATAGGCCAGCAGGGTTCCCCCTAGCAGGATGCCAAAGCAGGTAAGAACATCATTCCACCCTCTGCCATTTTATTCTTACAACATCTTCCCTGTAACACAAGGTTAAGCCCCCAGTCTCACCCAGCCGGATTGGGGATTCAAACCTGAGTCTCCCAGGTTCTTGTCAAGCACTCTAAGCATTACATCACATCGGCTTTCTCTGGTTCACCAGCAGTCAGTAAAGTGCTGTTATTTCCTGATCCTCCAAATGTCTCAGACGTCTTCTGGCTGATAACATCTTAACTGCTTATTGAGAACATAGTGTTTGCTAATTGTAGAAACATATTATATTCTACTGGCAGGCGTTGTGGTTCTTGGGGGTGCATATTAATGTCACGTTTCATTACAGATTTGCTAGATAAATGTAATAAATCATCATATGACCGGGGGTATTAAATCACTACTAATGGGACACAATCAATTTTAACCATTTTTACAGTGAACACTTGTTCCACATTCCTTTCTAGACCGTCATGTTGCTTTGCTGTAAGCAAGAAAGCTTATTGCAGTCACAACTTAACTGCACAGGAAGCGTCCAGCAGGTGTGATCGAAGTAATGATAATACTCTTTCAGTGATTCCAGGGATTATTTTTGTATGACATCAACAAGAAGTTCTAAATCTGCTTTCTCCCCCCCCCCCCCCACACACACCAAGAGAATGGAATGTCTTAAAATGAATGTGAGCCTTGATCAACTATTTCAGGTTTTAATGACTCACAATAATAACCCCCACCCAGAAATACATTATTACACTGATGATTAAAAAAAAAAAAAACAAGTGCTACTAATTAAGAGCATGACTTGAGAAAAAAATAATAATTGCATCTGTTCATAAAAGCTTTTAATGAAATGAAAGATCTGACACGGTGAAAACAAAACAAAAAAAAGCCATGTTGAAAGGTTTCTGCATATTTGCTTGCAATTGGAGGGGGAGGGGGAAGAGGCAATAAACTTGTCAGAGTTTTAGCTACTGCCTTGTGGGGGGGAGAGAAATTATCTTTACAGGCAAGAGACATGCACAGCAGATCACGCAGTGGATCAATTTGTCCCGACCCCGTTAACGTCAAATGAGTCACGGGATGCAATTGGTTCTTGGTAGCTCTGGTCAGCCAATTAGGAGAGGGCAGCAGGCGGCTTTATTCAGCTGCACCGTGTCACCTATGACATTGTTGATGTGGCTGAGAAGGATCATCTGCAGAGCTCTGATGGCCAGTTTGTGCTGGTTTGTAAGTGCCCAGGGTCTATGGGGTTTGAGTATAGTGTGTGTGTGCGTGGGGGGGGTGAGTGTTGTGGCAAGGAGTATGGTGTTGTTCGGTGTCAACCTTTCTGGGTTTTGTCCCACACTTCCCCTCTCCCCCTTAACTCTCCCACTCCAGCTTCTAGGGATGCCAGCCTCCAGGTGGGACCTGGGGACACCCCCCCCCCCAAATTACAGCTCATTTCCAGACTATGGAGATCAATTGCCCTGGCAAAAATTGGATACTTTGGGTGGTTGACTCTGTGCCATTCTATCCCACGGAGTCCCTGTCCTCCCCAGGCTCCACCCTCAACCTGGATTTGGCAATCCTACCGCCACATCCCCTGCCAGTGGCCGGGGGGTGATGGGGTGGACCAGGCAACCCTACTGATTACCCCATTGTTTGACATTGAGTTGACCGTATTAAACAATCAGAGTCATCAGAAAAGAGTGCGAGAGAGTGTTGATGGCTGCATGTGCACCACGTCTTGCCTGTCTCATAGCTGGGGAGGAGTGCTAGATTCATCACTAGTACAGTGAGTGAGGGGCTGTGGCTCAGTGGCAGAGCACCTGCTTGGCATGCAGAAGGTCCCATGTTCAATCCCCAGCATCTCCTGTTAAAAGGACCAGATAGTAAGTGATGAGAACGACCTTGACCCAAGGCCCTGGCTCAGTGGCAGAGCATCTGCTTGGCATGTAGAAGGTCCCATGTTCAATCCCCAACATCTCCTGTTAAAAGGACCAGATAGTAAGTGAGGAGAACGACCTTGACCCAAGGCCCTGGCTCAGTGGCAGAGCATCTGCTTGGCATGAAGAAGGTCCCATGTTCAATCCCCAACATTTCCTGTTAAAAGGACCAGATAGTAAGTGAGGAGAACGACCTTGACCCAAGGCCCTGGCTCAGTGGCAGAGCATCAGCTTGGCATGCAAAAGCTCCCATGCTCAATCCCCAGCATTTCCAGTTAAAAGGACCAGATAGTAAGTGATGAGAATGACCTTGACCCAAGGCCCTGGCTCAGTGGCAGAGCACCTGATTGCCATGCAGAAGGTCCCATGTTCAATCCCCAGCATCTCCAGTTAAAAGGACTAGACATTAGGTGATGAGAAAGACCTTGACCCAAGGCCCTGGTTCAGTGGCAGAGCACCTGCTTGGCATGCAGAAGGTCCCAGGTTCAATCGCTGGAATTTCCAGTTAAAAGATCTGGCAGTAGGTGATGTAAAAGACCTCTGCCTGAGACCTTGGTGAGCCACTGACAACACTGACTTTGATGGACCAAGGGTCTGATTCAGTATAGGGCAGCTTGATGTGTTCATGAGTGTCAAGGCAGCTGGGGCAGACACTTTTCAGTACCACAGTCTTGAGGGAAGGGCACTGAAGGCCAAGCATTGCATGCTGGCACAGAGTGGAGCTTGTGCATCCAGCGCCTGTGTGGTTTGGTGAGCCCTGGGTGCGGCAAGGTTTACTGTGTGATTTGACCTTTCTTCAACTGATCCCAATAACAGTAGCTGTGCCTGTTTGTGGGAAGTGTTCTGAGGAACTCAGAGGTTCTTTCTGGTGTGCCAACACTGCAGTGGTGCAGGCTCTCAATAGTCAGTCATCACTTAATCTCAGGGCAATGCACCTTGTTAGAGAATTAGTGCTCTGATGCCTTCAGTTTAATGGTATTGTCAAGGCGCGGCATGTTCCAGGTCTGGATAATGGCATAGTGGATGTATTGTCTCATTTTCAGGATCAGCAATTTGGACAGCTGGCACCAGGAGCAGAGACCAGTCCAATACCAATGCCCAAGAGCCTTTGGCATCTTGGGAGGTAGAGGCGTGAAGAGCGGGGATGCCATCCCTGGCACCGGGTATGAAGAGGAGTTCACAGAAGGCAGGTTAAGGAGTCTGTAGCTTTCAGGAGGAAGATAGGTTTAGTGCACCCTGACCTGGATAGTTCAGGTGAAACTGATCTAGTCAGATCCCAGAACAGAAGCTAAGCAGGGTCAGCTGTGGTTAGTATTTGGATGGAAGACCTCCAAGAAACACCAAAGTTGCTAAGCAGAGGCAGGCAATGGCAAACCACCTCTGAACATCTCCTGCCTTGAAAACCCCACCAGGGGTCGCCATAAGTCGGCCACAACTTGATGACACTTTCCATCACCCCCAGGTTTAGCACAGTTGTAACCATTGCCTGTGGAACACATTCAACACTGGTGTCTTTACAGGGGAAAAGTTTGACAGTCAGAGTGCTAAGGTCCTATTTGTATGCCTTGGTGTTTGAAGTGAAGGCAGATGGCTTAGCAGATGCAACTGCTGGTTTCAGGGTGCATAGGATGCTGGAAGGCTGGTCATGGGAATCTCTCTCTTTTTTTAAAAAAAAAATTATTCAGTTTTCTTTCCTTTTATAAAACAGTCAGCATAAGATACATATCAATCTCTTAATCAGAGCACACATAAATTACTTCAACCATAAATATAGTTTGGACCATACATTTGTTGTATCAACTCTATTATCCATGTTCAGTAGATAACTTAATTTGTCCATTTCTGCCCAGTCCAATAGTTTATTAATTATTCCTTCTTTTCCTGGCAATGTAGCAGATTTCCAGTATTTATCCCGTAATATATGAGCTGCAGTTAATATGCAAGCCAGTAACTTTTTTTTTTTATTTCACCAGTCCTTCTGGTAACATATTCAGCAAATAGATTTCAGGTTCCAGAGCAATTTCAAGATTCATAATTTCAAATATCATATTCTTAATCATCAACCAAAATTTCTGTATTTCTTTACATAGCCACCACATATGAAAAAAGTTCCAATACTGTTTCCACATACCTAACATGAATTGGAAACATTTTTAAAACATTTACTCAATCTATCAGTACTAGAGATAAAAAAGTTTATAAATATTTTCTTTATAATTTGCCACTTTCAAGTATTTTACTGATTTTCAGATTTTTGACCACCTGTCTCTACACTATATCCAAAATCTTTCATCCACTTTATCATAACTGGTTTTATTTCTTCTTCCTGCATGTCATATTTTATAATTGCATCATATATTTTCTTTATTAACTTACTATCATTATTTAATCAAATAACATCCAACTCATTTAATTTCCTACAAAAACCAGTTCTTTTATCTTCTCTATATCTAAATTGTAGTTGGATGGACTCCCACCATGTCAAGTTTTCTCATTTTCTTAGCTGATCTTAGCTTTTCTCATTTCTTAGCTGATCTTCTGTTTTAAGATTTTCATCCTTATCTAGTAGTTTTTCATAACTCACCAATTTATTTTGGCTTAACAAAGATGGCTCAATGAAGGCCTTCAGCGGGGATACCCATTTTGGTATACTCGAGTAAAAATTTTCCTTAATACCTGTCCAAGTTCTCATTAGTGCTGCTCTAAGGGAGTGTGCCGAGAAATTGGAATGTATTTTTTTGTTTATTATACCATACGTAAGCATGCCAGCCCATGTAGAGATCATGACCTTCTAAGGCTAGCACTCTCTGATTTTCTAACTTTATCCAATCTCTTGTCCATATTAAGGCTGCCGCTTTCCTGTATGTCTCCCAGTTTGGTCATGGGAATCTCCAGCTCAGGATAGGGAGGGTCAATCAAAAAAGTACCCGGAGATATCTGGTGTGATGGGGTTTGTGTGTTCGGAACAGGTCATCACATGCCTCCTGGCTGGGTGTGCTGTGAAGGAGTGCCCTTGGTGCTGAGCAATGTCCTTTGAACCTAGTAGGAGCTTTGTGGCACATCAGGGAGAGGGATGGAACTGGGCATCTCTCTGCACATATGGCTGCACATAAGCAAGAGCCATGGAGGTGCTGGCTGAATTTGGAGCTGCCGTGGATCTGCCCTAAGGGCACAGCAGGAGGATGCCTAGTGCAGCCCACCTTCAAAATCCTCAGCTTATTGGAATAAGCAGTGACAATTCATTTAAATGATTTTAAACAAATAAAGACTAATTGAACCCACTCTCAGTTGTCCCGTATCTTCAGGGGGGGGGGGGGTGTCCCAGGGCAAAAGTCTGAAAGATAACTGCTAGCTTGGAATCAGAAAGGATTAAAGGAAAGGAAAGGAAAGGAAGAAAGGAACTAAACCTAAAATACCAACATAAGCACAGTGACACTCCTGTAAGTCAATTGAGGTGAGCAAGCTTAGAAGACTGCAACTGTGCTTAGAGCACCACTGGCACAGAGCAATCTGATGCACATCTACTCAGAAGTAAGACCCATTTTATTCAACAGTTCTTACTCCAAGGTAAGTGGTTTTAGGATGGCAGCCTTTACCCTTCAAACCATGCTTTCATATTTAAGATATTCTAATTTAATGGTTGCCCACTTTGGGGGGCAAATATGCCATGCAGCGAGACTCAAATTGTGGTCATGCTTCCTTCCCTAAGATGCACAATTCTTAATATTCAGTCCTCCTTAATGGTGGTTGTGGGTTTACCTCTAGCCTCCTTGACCAAAGAGCAGACAGCAATGGAGACCACTAGAACAAGCCAGTCTACAAGCCTAACGCTATGCCATAGTTGGCATGACCATGCCTTGGACGATAAGGCACCATACCTTTGGCACCATGGCTGTCCCTGTAGCCCAACTCCATTCACATTGCTCAGGATCCAGGCTTTTTGCTAGTTTATCTCACCAAGTACCGTAGTGTTTTGACTTTCCACTCCAGTATGGACTTGGCAAAGTCCTAGTTAATTCATCCAGCCAATTGTGGAAGAAAAATAGCATGGTAGGAAAGAGACATGATCTTTTTCACCTCACTGAAAGAACATGTCTAACTGAGCTTTTTGTTGCGTTCCCGGAGGCCCAGTTTTGATGACAGTTGTTGGGGTCAATTCAATTCATGTATATTTGTTTTAACCGTTAAGTCATAACGTAACACATAGTACAATATATACCGGCTGAAAGATAAGGGAAATGTTGGGATAAAGAAACAAGGGCAAATAAAGGAGAACCACTGTAATAATAAAACAGCAACCTCTCTTGACTTCCGTTTAAGATATGTGGGTTCAATTTTCTTCAAGCCATTGTTAAACCTTGTTTCTCATGGAAGAGCAGCATTTCACACTGCTGCATTTTTAGACTGTTGCCGATCTTGGGTTTTGTATGCGTTCTGGGCAGTGTTCCCTTTAAGCTGAGTTAGTGTGAGCTAGCTCACAGTATTTTAGCCTCTGGCTCACACATTTTTTTTGTCTTAGCTCAGGAAGGATAGCTCCAGAGCAAACTAATGTGTACAGTAGCCAACTCACTCACTTCCAACTTTAATGCCAGTAGCTCACAAAGTGGAATTTTTGCTCACAAGACTCCACAACTTAGAGGGAGCATTGGTTCTGGGCCTTTTGCAACTTCATGAGGTCACTGAGTCTGAAAGATCATGGCTTACCCTAGAATCTCCTCAGAGCTTCATGACTGAGACCACAGTGTTACACGAATTAGTGTGGCACAGGAAGTAAAATGTTTACTTTGGGTGAGCATGGTGCATGAGGCAAAGAGGGGTAAGCTTGAGGTTGTAAGGTTCCTGGGCTGTTTGGGGTGCGTCTGACGGAAAATCTCCTTCTAGTTCTTGGTGTGTGCTGCAGTAGCACAGGGTCCTGCTAGGAGGGGCTTTTGCTGAGTGCAGTGAGTCATCCGTCCATGGTGGTCTAACTCCTGGGGTGGAGCCACAGTACACAGCTGTAAATCACAGCTCCTTAGAGGTCAGGCTCTGCAAGAAGGCACAAAGCTTTCACCATGCACATTTCTGTTTATTTAACTAACTGATGGGTAGTCCTATACAAAAAATACCTTTCAAATACCTTCACATAAAGATCACAGTAATATAGGTTTGGTTTACCATCAAGTCACAGCTGACTTATGGCAACCCCATAGGGTCTTCAAGACAAGAGACATTCAGAAGTGGTTTATCATTGCCTGGATCTGTGTCACACAGCCCTGGGCTTCCTTGGTGGTCTCCCATCCAAATACTAGACAGGGCCAACTCTGCTTAGCTTCTGAGATCTGATGAGATCAGGCTAGCCTGCGTCAGGCAATAGGTGATATGGAAGACCTTTACCTGAGACTCTGGTGAGAAGGGTCTGATTCAGTAGAAGACAGTTTCAGGTCCTACCTTATATCCTTGAATGCAAGGCAGACTAAGGACACCAAAACAGCATAACAATCCTGCAAGATAAAGCAAAGCATTTTGCCTGTGAGAGTCCAAAGGTTAGCAACAGGTGTTCTTAAACAGAAAGTCCTTTATTGCAAACAGGTCCACTGGTCATCTGCATGTCTTGTGTTAGTAATAACAAGCATTCAAACAGTCAGACAGATATACATTATTCAAATGGTTAGTTCATAGTAAAGCCTCCAATCCCAGAATAGATAAAAAAGGTGCAAAAATATACTGGCTACTTGTCCTCATAGTAAAAGCGGGAAAAAGGCATTTTGCTCTTGAAAGGAAATAGCGGCTGGGAGCCAGACACCCAAGGTCAGTAATACATGAGAAGCGATAAGCTTGCTGTGAGAAAAGTGAGAGCAGCTGAGACATTCCAAAGACGTGAGGTTTTTACTGACAGGGAACCACCTCCCGCCCAGGGGATGGCAGCATTAGCTGACATTCTGCCCTCCCAACCCCCTCCCCCACATCACCCCCTGGTTTCAAAGGGTACAATTTATGGAAGGCATGAAGCTTTGCAGGAGCGTTACCATGAATAGGATCCACCCATTCATTTTCCCCTGGCCCAAAATCCCACCATCAGACAAGATAAAACAGACGCCCATGTTTGGATTTAGAGTCCAGGATTTCTTCCACCTCTTAGTGAGGTTCACCATTCATCATCATCAGAGGAGGAGTAGAAAGTCGGGGTCTCCATGCATTCAGCCCAGGGTCTCTTTTCAAGAGGCTGTAATGGAAAACAGGGTGGACAAGTCTAAGTGATTTGGGCAATTTCAGTTCAAAAGTCATTTCATTTATTTTCCGGAGTACAGTGAAAGGCCCCATGTACTTCTACCCCAGTTTATGGCTGGGTTGGAGACCCTTGATGTTTTTAGTTGAGACACAGACCAAGTCCTCTGGGGAGAGGTCCCAACCGGGGGCCCTCCCTTTGTCAGCATGTTTTTTGTAATCCATTTTAGCCACCTCCAAAGTCTTAGCTGTCAGTGGCCATGAGTCAAATAGTGAGTTCCACCAGTCTGCAAACCCACCAGGCCCAGGTTTAGCTGGCCCCAGTGTGGGTAGAGGGACCCCTTCAAATTCCCCAGCTGCCATAAACAGGGAGACCCCCATTGAAGAATGAACAGCATTGTTATAACTGTATTCCACAAAAGGGAGCAGATCAGCCCAATCATCTTGCTGGTAGTTTGTGTAACATCTTAAGAATTGTTCCAAAACATGATTAACCCTTTCTGTTTGGCCATCAGTCTCTGGATGATAAGTGCTGCTGAGGGCGGGCTCAACCCCCATGATTTGTAAAAGCTCCTGCCAGAAGTTGGCAACGAATTGTGAGCCACGATCGGAGATTATTTTCTGCGGAATTGAGTGCAATTTGATGATGTTGCATAAGAAAGCTTTAGCTAAGGCTTTAGCTGTTGGGAGTTGCTTAAACAGGATGAAATGTGCCGGTTTTGAAAATGTGTTAACCATGACCCAAATCACAGTTTTTCTCTTACTAGGGGGCAAGTCAGTTATAGAGTCCATAGAAATGGTCTCCCATGGTCTACTCGGGGTTTCTAAGGGTTTTAAGAGACCCGGCATCTTTCCGCCTCAGTTTTTGCACATCAGACATGTTTGGCGGGAAGACACATAAGTAGACACATTCCCCCCCCCACACACATACAGAGCCACCAAAATTATTGTTGGAGTAGATGTAAAGTCTTAAGGTAACCAAAATGGCCTGACAGTTTTGATTCATGCATGCATGACATTTTTACACAAGACTACAGAAACAATGAGTTTGTACTCTTTAAACCAACAACCATCAGTTCCCAGGGAGAAAAAAGTGTCCATCTGGTACTCCTCAATTTCTTCCTCCGAGTAGGAGTGGGAACACTTTACATTCCACTCCGTAGGTTCAGGGAAAGTGGGCTTCTTAGCTTTACTCCTTGTGAGGACAGCCCCCGCCCCCAGTTGAGCCAGAGTAAACATTGAGTCAACAACTTCATCTCTTTTACAATCATGCTGCGGTAGTCGAGATAAAGCAGCGGCTAGGGAGTTAGATTTACCCAGGAAATGGTGGAGGGTAAAGTCAAATTTGGAAAAGAAATCTGCCCACTGCAACTGTTTCACATTTAAGGAACGCTGGGTTCAGAGAGCCTTGAGATTTTTATGGTCAGTCCAGACCTCAAATGGGGCCTATGCCCCTACCAGCCAATGGCGCCAAGTGGTAAGGGCGAGGCAGATTGCAGCAACCTCTTTATCCCATACAACCCAATTATTTTCAGTCTCACCAAACTTGTGGGAAACATACACCAAATGATGTAATTTCCCATCCAAGCCCTCTTGCAGAATCACTCCCGCCATGGCCGCATCAGATGCGTCAAACTGAACAATAAATTTCTTATTCTTGTCTCGGTGAGTGAGAATTGGCTCAGAGGTAAAAGGGGTTTTGAGGGACTTGAAAGCCCACTGGCATTCAGGAGTCCAAGCCAAACGGGCATTAGACTTGATTGAATCGGGCCCCTTCCCTTTGGTCTTTAGAAGATTAGTAAGGGGAAGCTGTACCTTACGAAGTTGATGCATAAGCGGTAAAAATTGGTGAACCCAAGAAAACTTTGAAGTTGCCACCTCATATGAGGGGTCTCCCAGTCAACTACAGCTGAGATTTTGGAGGGATCCATATCTAACCCCCTTGGCGAAATGTGATAACCCAAAAAGTCAATTTCTGTCTTATGAAAATCACATTTGGATAATTTGACATGCAGTTTGTTTGCTCGCAATGTGGCAAGGACTTCCCGGACCAATTTTACATGGGAGGCTTCATCAGGGAAGTACAGGAGTATATCATCAAGATAGCAGAGGAGCCCCTTAAATGTGTTTGTGCAGCACCTCATTGATTAAATTCATAAAAACTATGGTAGCCCCTTGAAGTCTGAAGGACACAACTAAGTATTCGAATTGCCCCAGGGGGATATTAAAGGCAGTCTTATATTCATCCCCTTCCCATATGCACACCCTGAAATAGGCATCATGGAGATCCAATTTAGAAAATATTTTCCCTCAAGCTGCCTCTGTTAAGAGGTCCTTTATGAGGGGTAAGGGGTAAGCATTTGAAGTAGACACAGTGTTCAATCCTCTATAGTCTGTACATAATCTTAAGCCTCTGTCTTTCTTTTACCATAAAAGGACCGGGGCAGCAAAAGGAGAGGTAGCTGGCCTGATAAAACCGTGTACTAAGTTCTTGTTGATGAACTTGCACAGTTCAGCCTTTTCGGCTGGGCTCAAAGAATACAGTTTCCCTTTAGGGAGTTTGTGGCCAGGTAAAAGTTCAATAGCACAATCAGTATTCCGGTGTGGAGGGGGGGGCAATTTGTCAGCTTCAGTCTCGCTGAACACCTCTGCTAAATCCCGGTATGCGGCAGGTATTGATAAAAGTTCCTCACTTGCGAGACAAGCCCATTCCTGACCCACCGGAGGGCCCCATTGGGACTGCCATTTATGTTCTTTACATTGGGGGAAAACCCATGTAAAACAAGTTACATAATGAGTGGTGGTGGTGGAAAGTGCCTTCAAGTCACAGCAGCTGACTTATGGGGACCCCCTAGGGTTTTCAAGGCAAGAGAGACGTGTAGAGGTGGTGTGCCTACCTCTGCATCACAACCCTGGTATTCCTTGGTGGTCTCCCATCCAAATACTAGCCAGGGCTGACCCTGCTTAGCTTCCAAGATCTGATGAGATTGGGCTAGCATGGGGTATCCAGGTCAGGACAGTATTATAGTTACCATTCACTAATATGTTTAATTATATTTCTTTACCCTACCCCGCCCCATATATGACCACAAATGTTCACAATTGCCTCTACTCAGCTGCAAAGATATGACCATTGGCTGCCCGTGCGGCCTCTTAGAGGTCAAGAGACTGTAGGTCAAAATATGTTCTGCTGTACAGAAAACAGGAATAAAAGCAGGGACACTGGTGTAAACAAATGCAAAAGACGAGAATCGAGTCTCTTGGAATCTAAAAGAGAAAACAGGAGATAGAGCAAAGGGAAATCTCCCTGGAGGACAAACAAGTCTTTATCTATAATGAAAATCAGAAAGCTTTCCTTTTCAGCCCAGGAAGAATGGCTCATTGTCTAGAGAAGCGCCATTCCTGTTCATTGCGTTTTGAACAATGTAATCACGTTCATAAAATTTTTTGCTGACATGCTCTCTCTCGTATAGCCCAACCCTTGGCAATTAATACACTCATTGTTTGATACAGATAGCTATAGACCACTGTAATTGCTGAGCTTGTTTGATGAGGGGAAAAAAGGGAAATGGTTTCATTGAGTGAGGCAGGCAAAAGGAAGGCGCGAGAACGGCAGATTTGTTCAACTTCAGCACACAATAAGCGAGAAAGCATTGTTTGCTTTGGAAAAGGCGGAGGGGAAGGACGAGAGCATCAATGACAGATGCGCTTGGAATCTGACCTAGCACAGCTTACATCACAATCTGTACATTTCAAAGACCACGTGGTTCATATCATAAGAAACCTTCTGTGTCTTGATATATATTTAACATCTATTGCGAAACTGAAATATGGGACTATTTCCAATAGATCAACACTTTGAGATCAAATCAGTAGTGGCACATGAAGTGGAGCTGAATGCACTGGACTCAAACTTTACAATTGACAACATTATTTTGGGATCAATAAATCAGCATGCATTCCTTTACTTTATGTACTATTATAGTATGTTTTTTTTTTAATATGGTAGTCATGCATAGCATTTATGACCTTCATGCTGATTTATCGATCCCAAAATAATGTTGTCAATTGTAAAGTTTGAGTCCAGTGGCACCTTTAAGACCAACAAAGTTTTAGTCAACATATAAGCTTTTTGTGTAATTGTACACTTCTTCAGATACAGTGAAACAAAACTCCTTTGACCCTTACATATAGATGGGGGGGGGGGGGGTAGTTGCCAGGAAGGGCTAGTTAGAGTCAAGATGCATAAATAACGAGGCAATTATAGCTGAGACTGGATGAAAGTGGTTGGTAAGATCTGTGAATAGCACTAAATTAACATACAAATGCAAGAGAACAAACAGATGTGAGAACTGAGTTTGAGTCCAGTTCTCACAACTGTTCATTAACTCTTGTATTTGTATGCTAACGTATATGTATATCTGAATAATTCAGAATTGAATCTATTGGATGCAGGATCCATTTTATGCAATATCTGTACCACGTACTGTGCCATTTGAATACTCAGCTGTTCTTTAGTTCTTCTGCTGGTTCCTGACTTCTAAAATCATAAAACATTGGTTATTGAATATCCTGTTGCGTCAATTGTACTGACTCACTGTGTGCAGTCCTCCTAGAGTCCTTGTGAGAAGGGCAGATTATAAAAAAGGTAAACAAATAAACAATATTGAATATGCAATGCTATTATTCAAATAATCTGTTTGTTACCTCCAGGCAGTGTTAGGGGAAGACCTTGGCCTCTGAACCCTATTAGTTGGCCATTCAGGATAACTGGTTGGCTGCTATGTGAAACAGGATGCTGGGCTAGTGGGGGCACTATTTGGGTCTACCAGAGCTCTTCTTATGTCCTTATCTGTTCCAGTAGCATATATACTTTCCTCCAGAGGAAGGTGATTTTCCATGTGGTAAAAATTAAAGTGCTCCCCCACCCCCCGGCTGTACTGATCCCATGGGTGCTTGAGGGAGCAGTGGGAACAACATTGTGGGAAAGCCATTGTTGCACTGACACCCAGAAATGTGATAACCTTGCTGGGGTGACACTCTAGAGTTTGGGGTGAATCCTAGAATGTTGCTCCAATGCGATGATGTCACTTCCAGGTCCATGCCAGAAATGATGTTGCAGCTTCAGTGTGATGCCGATTGGTCTCTGTCCTCCATATCTCCACCAGTTGGCAGTACTTGGATGGCAAATGAATATAAAGATATATTAAAAGACAAAGGTATTAATGAATGTAAAAAGAAACAAAACAGAGAACCTTTGTTCTGCCCCGCTCTGGAGGGATGGTGCCTGTAGTCTTCATGCATGGTATCTGCACCATGCAGTCCAAGCTCTCCCCTGCCTCCAACATCACTGAGCAAAATTATTTGGAAACAGAAGCCTTCTCCCCCACAATTGGTTGCCAGTACAGGGCAACAGCCAATCAGTGCACTTAGTATGTATGTCATTGAAACTGAGCGTCTCTGTGTGTGAATACAAAAATGTTTGCACATAAGTCTATATTTTAATAGCCAAGTCAGCCAAATCTGAGGATATCTAAATCCGAAGACTGAACCTGTGAAAGAACAAGACAGATCTTCCTACAGATCTGAAAAAACCCATCCCAGGTTTGCAGAAAAATCTAAAATCTAAAATAATAATAATAATAAAATAAAAATATGTTTTTAGAAACCCTCTAAAATCCTAAAAGGAGCCCTGTAGCTTTAAGAAACAGAAGCCCTCTGTGGCTGTTGCTGGGCAACCACAGCAGGCTCGCTTTCTATCAGTAAAAGCAGGGGAAGGGGACAGAGTCCTTTCTAAGGTCAACAGAAGAGCTGACCTTGATCCAACTAAGTCCCCTGCGAGGATAGAGAGGCATCCCCCAGCTAGCCAGAGGCGAGGCACAAGATACAAATCCTGCCCTGCCAAAACCCTGCACAGGAGACATGACAAGAGAGGTTGCGGCACCTGGCTCAGCCTGCTCAAGGCAAGGCGGATACTGGTGCCCAGCCCCGCCAAGGCCCATGTAAGGTGAAGCAGATGGCAGCACCTGAGCTGAGCCCCTCAGGCGGGGCGAAGAGGCAGATGGCACCCAGCCCAGCTGAGTCCCAGACAAGGCAAGGCAGACGGCAGCCCCTGGCCTGGCTGAGCCCTGTGCAACTCAAGACTGCAGTCCCTGGCCAAGCCTGATGCCAAGTGAGCCAGATGGTGGCACCCAGCTCAGCCCAGCCCAGCCCTGTGTGAGGTGAGCCAGAACCTGGTGCCTGGCCCCAGCTCATGTGGGTGGCAGAGGGCCATGCCCAGCTTCCCCAATCATTCTCCAGTCTTCTTCTGTCCTTTCTTATTTATTTATTTTATTTATTTATTTAATGTGATTTATATCCCGCCCTCCCGGTCATAAGGCGGGCTCAGGGCGGCTAACAACAAATCCATCCATACATAATTTAAAATATTAAAAACATTAAAACATATAATCCAACATAATACCATACAGATGGCGTATCATCAAATTCAGCGCAGCACCCGAATACCACCTTAAAACAGCTACAAACTGGCGGGCAAAATCGGTCCAGGGCCAGATGTAGATCTCAATACTGGGCGGCCTCTACCCGAAAGCCTGGTGGAAGAGCTCCGTCTTGCAGGCCCTGCAGAACTGTAAATAGTCCCGCAGGGCCCTGATGTCATCCGGGAGCTCATTCCACCAGTACGGGGCCGCCACAGAGAAGGCCCTGGACCTTGTACCTGCCAGCCAGGCCTCCCTTTCTGCTTTCATCATGCACTTATCCTCAGGAAGCATAGCTCCTTGCCCCAGTAAAGGAGAAATCTCTGATTGGGTTCTTTCCTCTCTTGTTATCTCTAGAAAAAAAGAGGAAGAAGAGACTGGATTTATCCCCCACCCTTCACTAACCAAGAGAGTCTCGGAGCGTCTTTCAAACTCCTTTCCTTTCCTCTCCCCACAACAGACACCCTCTGAGGTAGGTGGGGCTGAGAGAGCTCTGAGACAACAGCTGTGCCAGAACTATGGCTTGCCCAAGGTCATCTAGCAGGTGCCAGTGGAGGAGTGGGGAATCAAACCTGGTTCTCCCAGATTAGAGTCCGTGCACTTAACCACTACACAAAACTGGCTCTAGGGTGCCTGATCTTCCCTAGCAGGAGTGGGAAGATAAACCACACTTCTTACATTTCTACCCATCACGTAACTGTCAAAGAGGAAAATCTTATATGGCTCAGAAGTACCAGGCTCTGGTCTGCAGAGGTTAGAAGATGTCCATGGGTGCATTTCGTAATGGCTCATTTAAAATCCAGTTCATTGGTAGCTGGAAGGTGGCAAAGGCAATTGATACACAGCAGGAGCAGATCTCATTGCCCAGACCAGTAAGGAGACCTGACCCAAATCTTTTATGAGATGCCCACGAGTACCCTTGACCCACCTGTGCTTAGGGTGGACAGACATGTGTCCACTATTGAAATTCTACCTGCTAAATGTAGAGTTGCCAGGTCTGGGTTGGAAAATACCTGGAGACTTTGGGGGTGGAGCCAGGAGAGGGTGGGGTTTGGGGAGGGGAGGGGCCTCAGCATGGTACAATGCAATAGAGGCCACCCTCCAAAGCAGCCATTTTCTCCAGGAGAGCCGACCTTTGTCAGTGAAGTTTGGGAAGTCACACACATATACACAGCCCCCCAAAACAGGAAACTCACTGTCCATTGTTATATTTCATAGTCCCACTGTTCCTTCATTTACGTACAATGCAATGGTGGGGGAAAGTATCATCAAGTTGCAGTCAGCTTATGGCAACCCTGTAGGGTTTTCAAGGCAAGAGACAGAGGCTGTTACGTTACTCACCTCTGCATAGCAGTCCTGGACTTCCTTGATGGTCTCCCATCCAAACTACTATCGAGGCTAATGCTGCTTCGTGTCTGAGCTCTGATGAGATCAGACTAGCCTGGACCATCCAGGTCACAGCAAAGTAGCCCTAAAGGTAAAGGTTTCCTTTGCTCGAAAGCCAGTCGAATAAGACTCTAGGGATGAGGTGCTCATCTCCGTTTCTAAGCTGAAGAGCCAGCACTGTCCGTAGACTTTTCCTATGGTCATGCAGCCAGCATTACTAAACATCAAGGCACATGGAACACTGTCACCTTCCCACCAAAGTGGTACCTATTTATCTACTTGCAATTTCTTGCTTCTGAACTGCTAGGTTGACAGGAGCTGGAGCCAGAGATGGGAGCTCATTCTGTCATGCGGCACTTGGGTCTTGAACTGCTAAGCTACCAACCTGGTAGCCAGTTCGCTGGAAAGGCGGGATAGAAATGCGCAAAATAAATAAATAAATAAATCTGGTCTGCAGCTCAGATTCTTAACCTCAGAGCCACTGAGGCCCCTCAAATATCCCTACCTATAATTTAATATTTATTATTATATGGAAAAGATTGCTACACCTGTATAGTGATTCATGTCCGTTTCGTCTTTGTATCCATTTTGATAGAAGCAATCTACTGTCTTTTGTTGTGTGCCCTTAAATAATACCGAGTGTTCTGAGATGCTCACAATTTGAGGGACTACTCGTGTCATGAAAAGGAATCATTTGCGCTAAAACATCTGACGTAAGCATTATATCAGGTACATTAAATTTGCTCTAGCTCACAGGGAAAAATGCTGAAGTATGAACTTGAAAGGGCCAATTGTAATGCCAACAGGGTTATAAAGCCAATTTTCATATAATAAGAGATTCAGCGCCTTGCCAATTTTCTAAGCTAGAATAAATCATGCTTAATATCTTTATCATTAGGGGTTAGGTTAATTAGCCTCCTGCCTTAACTTATTTATATCATGAGAGGTTTGTCTTCAGAAAGAAACTGTTGAGAAACGTTGAGGTCTTGGGCGGTCATGGACAGCTGGAAAAAGAGAGAGGGGAACTTTGTGTGTGTGTATACACACATGTGGCATATCGACAGAACATTCATAGCGACAGAACAGCGTTTTTCTGAAGGAATACAGGCCCTTTAGTAATGACTTCTGGGCAATTACATAACTTTAAGGCGGATGATGGAGAAATTGAAAATTTTCAAGATTTTCTGCTCCTTGGCTCCTTCCTCATTCAGAAGAAAGGCTGCAACCAAGAAATCAGAAAGAGTCTGAGAGTGGGAAGGGCAGCCCTGAAGGGGCTCGAAAAGATCCCTAAGTGTACGGATGTGTCACTGGTGACCAAGATAACTCATGCTATATAATAGTGCCCATCCCTATGTGCAGGGGTCATGTCGTAGAAAAAGAGGTGCAGGAGCTCATTAGCATAACTCATTTGCATATGCCACACCCCCTAACATACTGGAAGTGTGTCAGAAGGCAACACCCACCCCTCAGGCTCCACTCCACAGGGGAGTGAAACTGACCTGCTCTTCCTCCCTTCCCTTCCCCATCCAATACTTTGTGCAATAAAAATAAGCGTCAAGAACACACCCTCATTCTCTTCCTGCTCCCTTGAAACCACCAGGTTTCAAGTAGACTTGAGATACCCAGGACATGTGCACCACCCATCCCTTTCCCTTCCCCTCCCCACAACAAGACACCCTGTGAGGTAGGTGGGGCTGAGAGAGGTCTTTGGAGAACGGCTCATGAGAGAACAGCTCTGAGAGAACTTGTGACTGGCCCAAGGTCACACCAGCAGCTGCATGTGGAGGAGTGGGGAATCAAACCTGATTCTCCCAGATTAGAGTCCAACTCCTGACCACTACACCAAACTGATGGGGTGGAAGCTGCTGAAGGGTTGGTGGAATTTCTCCAGTACTTATGTGCCATGTGCCCAGATAAAAAATGGTATACTTAGAAAATTTATATGCCACCTTGAGCAAGTCTCTGGAAAAGCAGCACACAGTCATAAAAGGAACAATGATAAAATTATCAATATTAAAACAAAACATTAAAAATAATAAAGACCCTAGCAGGGCTTTTCCCGGGGCGCTGCACCTCTGCGCTGCTTGGGGAAGCCGGGGAGGGGGCGGGGCTTGGTCATGTGCCCGCCCCCTGGGCGCCTCACTCCCGGAGCTGTGCTCCTTTATGCTCCTGCTCCAACGGACCCCTGACTTATGTGTGGGTGTGACAATGAAGCAAGCTGACAGGAAGAAAATTGTTTCATTTGAAACTTGGTGTTGGAGGACAGTTTTGTGGATACCATGGACTAAGAAAAAAGAACAGTCAGTGGTTTCTAGATCAAATAAAGTCTGAACTCTCTCTAGAAGCTAAAATGACTGAACTGAGGCTATCATATGTTCATCACTTTATGAGAAGGCAAGGGTCAGTGGGAAAGACAATAATGCCAGGAAAAGTGGAAGGCAGCAGGAAAAGAGGAAGACACGGCGCGAGATGGACTGGCTCAATCAAGGAAGCCATGAGGGCGCTCTGTTGGCAAGATCCAAGCAAGGCTGTCAACGATAAGACCTTTTGAAGGTTATAAATTCACAGGGTTGCCATGAGTCGGAAGTGACTTGGGTACTTCGGTCTGGGGCCCAACACCGCCTGGCTGTACCTGGCCCAAGAGAAGCCAGGCTCACTGCCACTAGGGGGATGGCTTTTTCGGTGGCGGCCCCTGGCTGGTGGAATGAGCTCCCAGAGGAGATCAGGGCCCTGGCCTCTTCCGCCAGGCATGTGAATAGGGGCCGCCGCCTCCATGTACCCCCTTCCACCAGCAACTACCAACGTGCGCCCAGGTATTACCATCTAGTCGCTGACGACCCCGGCGTGCGCCCAGAATTAGAACGTACACCATCGATAGTGCGAGCACTTTAATAACTGTATTGTATTGTATTGTTTTAACGATGAAAGTTTTAATGTTTGTGGTTTTATGGTGGAGCTTGGCCCACTAAAATGTGTAAGCCGCTCTGAGCCTGCTGTGCGGGGAGAGTGGCCTAGAAATTGAATTAAATAAATAAATAAATAAATAAATTGATAGCGCAACATACATATCCTTAGGATTCCCAGTCAGGTCATAGGTTGTTGTTATTGTTGTTCCTGCCGGGGGTCCTGTTCTTTGGAATAAGTCACCAGAGGGCATGCAGAAGGTGCCCTTTTTTGTCCGTATTCAGGAAAGCATACAAAATAGATTTATTTCAAAGGTCACTTGGAGGAGGTTAAATTGTTTTGAAAGATCTGGCTGTTTGTTTGTTTGTTTGTTTTTAAAAAACTTAGATGTTGTTTTTATCTTTTATTTCATTCATTTATTTTACTTCATCTATACCTTGCCTTTCTCCCCAAGGGAACCGGAAGTGGCTTCCACCATTCTCTTCTCCTCCATTCTGCCCTTCCAACAAACCTGTGAAGTCAGTTTGGCTGAGAGTGTGTGACTGTCTGCACAAATTTCCATGGCAGGGTGGGGGAATTTGAACCTGGGTCTCCCATATCCTGGTCTAACACATGAACCAGTACATCATACTGGCTTCCGTCAGTTTCTTGTTGCTTTGTTAGTCACCTTGATTCTAAGGTGGACTATAAATAGAAGAAGAGAAGAAGAAGAGATTGGATTTATACCCTGCCCTTCACTCCCCAAGGGAGTCTCAGAGCGGCTTACAAACTCCTTTTCCCTTCCCCTCCCCACAACAGACACCCTGTGAGGTAGGTGGGGCTGAGAGAGCGCTTTCCCAAGCTGTCCTTGAGGGAACAGCTGGTACAGAGCTATGGCTTGCCCAAGGTCATCCAGCCAGGTGCAAGTGGAGGAGTGGGGAATCAAACCCGGTTCTCCCAGATTAGAGTCCGCGCACCTAACCACTACACCAAACTGGCTCTCAAAAGTTTAAATGAATGAATAAATAAAATATTGGAAGAAAAATCTACTGGGAGCTCATTTGTTTATGGATCTCCCAACATACTATGTTGTTTTTCCTTAGGATGCTAGGTCACTGCTAGCCTTACTGAGACAGGGGTATAATCTAAACACAGAAAAATGTCAACTATTATTACCTCCCCCCCCCCCCCCCCCCGCTGCCGCCACTACAGGGATGCTAGCCTCTACGTGGAACCTGGGGATCCCCTGGAATTGCGGTTCATCTCTAGACTACAGATATTAGCTCTGTGGGAGAAAATGGATGCTTTGGAGGGTGGACTCTATGGTGTTGTACCCCACTGAGGTCTCTCTCCTCCCCAGGCTCCGTCCCCAAATCTCCAGGAAATCTCCACAAGGATTTCCTGCCTTTGATTTCCACATATTGTTGATGTTCTCTTTCCTGTATTAATGAATGGGGAGTGCAAGTGTGTGATCTTGAACAAGTACATTTGACTGGGGACCTCTGGATTCATATCTCCCTTTGGACATGAAGCTCTCTTGAAGGGGTTGCCCCAGTCACGCACTCTCTCTCAGCATAAGGATGGAAGAGAGCACTGTGTACTTCACGCCAACCTTCTTGGAGGTCTTTAAAAGTGTGATAATCAGATACACGAAATATGTCCTACTCCGGATATAAAGGAATGTTTAGCCAGCACAGGTTAGGTGGCCTCCAGTAATGTTTGATTCTGTCTCCAAGGGAACTAAGACTAATTATTGTTCAGCATCCATGCAGTGGTTGGACAATATATTGAGTGGGTACCCACTAGTCCTGTGTGGCTAGTTTTGAAAACGTGGTGTGACTGCCCAGGGTACACTCTTAGGCTCCTGAAGAGGGGCTGTGTGACTCAGAAAGTAACTGATAATCCATGTATTTCTAATAGTTGCTATTCAAAAATCTAAGAATTCCAACTGATCTTTGGAAGTGTCAGCAACAAAGAGTTAACAGCAACCTGTTAATTCCCCTTTGTCAGCGCATCTAAATATTATATATTAACATGTTTAGTCCTTCCCATTTGCATTTCTTTGTCTAATCACCAATTTCATAGGCTAGCATTATCCTAATACATGTTCTTAGAGCAGCCTGTTCTTTTGCAGGCGAGAGACTTTGGGGTCCAATTTAAAATTAGCACCGTCCAAAGCATCTCACGGCATCTGATGTTTTGGACACTGTTAATTGCTAAATCATCTGCAGCTGTGCACATATTTGAGAGGCCTTCTGGCAAGCAGAATTCACTCCTGAATCATTACAGCCAGTGTTACTAACAAGCAGGCACAAAAGAAGATCCTTCTGTTCCCTGTCAATCCAGTAAAGAAATACACATTCCAGCGAACAGATAGCGGCAGTGTTGCATGCAGGGAAAAAAATACCACCTGTGTGACTGTATGATCTGCATAATTAAGACCTAATAGAGGACTCATAGAAACATCTAATAATGCTGAAGCCAAGGTTTTTAAAAAATGTCCCTTAGATCATATTAACTGGAAACCTGAAAATTGTTTCGGAAAGACAAGAGAATAAAAATCTGACACCTCTGAAACTGAAGAACAGTAGGTTTTTATATGCTGCTTTTCTCTACCTCAAGGAGTCTCAAAGCATCTTACAGTTGCCTTCCCTTCCTCTCCCCACAATAGGCACTTTGTGAGGTAGGTGGGGCCGAGTGAGTTCTGAGAGAACTGTGACTGGTTCGAGGTCACCCAGTAGGCTTCATTTAGAGGGAAGAGAGGGGAATCAAACCCGACTCTCCAGATTAGAGTCTGCTGCTCTTAAGAATGACTCCATGGAATGGAGTCAATGGAAGTTTTTTTTTTAAAAAACTGTGGAAGTTAAAAAAACAACAACAACATCCAGCTTCTGAATACAGTGGTGTATGTATGTGTTTGTGTGCATGGTTTCTGTGGTGTCCCAGTTAGACCTGTTGGCGTCAGGGAGATTTTCTCCTTAAGATCTATGTCCTCTACCTTGTTTTCGGAGCACCACAACTCTAGTTGTAATGGTAACAATAAATATTTATTACGGTCAAAGGCCATTACAAAGTTGGCGTAACTAAAACAGACATAAGAAGAATAAAACCAATCATCCAGATAAGATGTCAGTCAACTCAAATGGATTACAAAATTACAGATTTTAAATTTCAGGCAACGCTTTTGCACATATTTTCTTGGCAGCCAGAGTGCATAATGTATGAGACAACATCTGTACAAACTTTTTGAGAGTGTTTTGATATTGTGAAGGCCTATGGCCACATGCAATAAAATGATAGCTACCTACCTACATCTGCAAAGAGGAGTATTATTGTCTCCTCACCTGTGCATGCATTCAGATTAGCTAAGATGGTCACCAAAATTTTATATCTGGTTTCCCAATGCTGAGATAAGCAATGGCAAACCACCTTTGCACATCTCTTGCCTTGAGAACCCCACGGGATTGCCATAAGTTGGCTGTGACCTGACGGCACTTTCCACTGCCACCTATATGGAGGACAATGAAGCATGCAGTGAGGAAAGTCCTCGGCCTCTACTACACCATAGACACAAAATACACTGAACAACCTGGTTGCATGAACAGTATCCTGTTAACATGGTAGATTCACGAAAGCGAATGGCTGTAAAGGCTAATCTTAGGTTGTAAAAAAAATATGTTGGACAAGTAATGGGATTTGTTGTGATCCACTTCGAGCTATTCGTACCAGGGAGAGAATTTGGAGCCCATTATTGTAGGCCTATCCATCAAGCCATCAAAGGTTCACAGGCAGACAGACTGGCTGAGTGAAGTGCAAGGAAAGCAGGGCAAAAAGACCCAGGGCAAGTTGTTGCGGGGCTTTCCGGTCGCACTACATGGACTGATGCAGAATCATACCGGGGAGGAGGCAGAATGGAGCATTCGCATTGCAGGGTGGTCCCTGGCGGCACCGCTGTGGTTGTGCATGGCTTTGGTTCATTTCACCAACCTGCACATAGGTGCAAGGGTGCATAGGTGCAGCAGCAATTGGGGCAGAATCCCGTGGCTGGGAGCTTTAACTCCCTGAGCTGGAAGCATCCCCATGGGCAGTTGTGTACTCAAGTGCACAGTCTGCATGGGCGGTTGTGCACATCCCTGCTGGATCAGTGGGTTCACATTACTGGTGCCGCTTGGTTGTGGCTTATTTGTCCACACTTCCAGGAAGTGGGATCAATGTGCACCCAAACAACTTGCCACAGCTTTTACCTGGTACTTTTTTAATAGAAGGATCAAAACGCTTCAGGACAGGGTGAGTATGGCACGGGAATTCCAGACAGCTGTGGCTGTGTGAACGGGCCCACTTAATCCACTTGAGAAATGTGCCTATATCAGGCCAAACTGCCAGTATGAACTCAGCCACAGAGCTAACCTGGGGATCCCCTGGGAATCAACAAGAAATTGTCAATTAAGAATACTATTAAATCTAGTGATCCAGGTGCTATCATTCTGAATAAGACTGAAATATGGCCTCGAGAGATGGGAGGCTGGGGCTTTTGTCTGCTTGCAGCAAAAATTAATTAAAGCAATATGTAACCGAGTCCTTACTGAAGGAAAGCCAAGTTCGGCCCTCATCAAGACAGCTGGAATTCCCTTAGGCAGAGCTAGACTTTTTTGTTTTTGTTTTTTAAAAATGAGATTTTGAACAGTCTCCAAGCCATTGATTTGTACAGTATTCCAGCGATGGCTCAGTGGTACAGTGTCTGCTTGGGATGCAGAAGGTCCCAGGTTCAATCCCTGGCATCACCACGTAAAAGGATCAGATTGTAGCTGATGTGAAGGACCTCAGCCTGAGACCCTAGAGAGCTGCTTCCAGTCTGAGTAGACAATACTGACTTTGAGGGACGAGGAATCTGATTCAGTAGAAGGAAGCTTCATGTGTTCATGTGTACTCCATATAAGAGTTAGACTATGGCTTTGCTCTGATAAAATTTCAGGGTGGGATCATCCAAAAAACCTCCTTTGGTGCAATGGAATTTTAGAATGGCCCCCAGGATCTGAAGAACTGTGGGTTTTACGATTTCCATGTGGGCTTTCCAGGAGAGTATTTCACAGAAAGTAACTCTGCGATTCTTGAAGTTCTTACATTGCTTTCAATGGACCATTAGAATTTGCAGGGCTTTTTCCCTAGAGACTATCACCTTTGTCTTGGTGTAGTTAATACTTAGGGGTTCTTCTTTACAGAAGTCACTAAGCTTGAACAACAGCCTCCTAAGCCTTACTCGAGTAAGGGACTATAAACCATGTCATCTACATACAAAAGAGTGGAAATTTTCTTTGAACCCAGTGAAGGTGGGGTAAGCTCTGGCCCTGAAAACTTTACAAGGATGTTATTGAGAAACAGATTTTAAAAAATAAAGGGGCATCCCTCTGCTTTTTGACATGTCTTCTCTCGGAGAGTTCCTGTAATTAAAAAAATAAGGCATTATTTATATTTGTATTTGCCAGTTTATTCCAAAGTCAAGGGCAGCCCCACGTAGAGTTCATTGCAGTGATCTAATTTAGATGTTACCAAGACATGCATCACAGCGGCAAAATCTTTTTTTTTCTTTTTGCCCAGGAAGGGCCACAGCTTGCTCCTATCCAAGATGGTGGAACAGCACCCCTGGCCACCGCTGTTTATCCAACAGGAGACTCATATCCAGCAGCACCCCCAAGCTATGAATCTGTTTCTTTAAAGAGAGCAATTTACCCCAGAACAGGGTTTAACCCATTTCCTGGGTCAGGCCTTCCCCCCGCCAGTTGCAGCTCCATTTTCTCAGGATTAAGATTCAGTTTGTTAGTCTGACTCCTCAGCCATTGCTTACTCCAGTTACCTGTTTGCAGTTTCCAGAGCCTCCCTGGGATCTTCTGGTAGTGCAAGGTAGAAGAAGAAAAGAAGAAGAAGAAGAGGTTGGATTTATATCCCGCCCTTCACTCACTTAAGAGTCTCAGAGCAGCTTACAAACTCCTTTCCCCTCCCCAACTCACAACAGACACCCTGTGAGGTAGGTGGGGCTGAGAGAACTCTTTCCCAAGCTGTCCTTGAGGGAACAGCTGGTTTGCCCAAGGTCATCCAGCTATGGCTTGCCCAAGGTCATCCAGCTAGGTGCAAGTGGAGGAGTGGGGAATCAAACCCGGTTCTCCCAGATTAGAGTCCACGCACTTAACCACTACACCAGACTGGCTCTCACCACTCACCAGACTGGTAGAGCTGAGCATCATCTTCATATTGCTAACAACTTAGCCCTGTTCCAATCCCAGTATTCATCAAATACCTATCCACCCTGTGTGATGCATATTTTATAGAGTAGGGGATTAAGAAGGGGGAGAAAACAGACAGCATAGCAATTAGGGAAGAGGCAAATGCTATTATCGGGAAAGAGCTGAGGCATCATTACTTACTGATTTTGCCATCTTGGAAAGTCATTTCTGTTAAGGTAGTTTGACCCTAGACAACAGGATGAGAGACAAAGCCGAAGGAGGAAAGGCTGAGGGACTTGGAAATGTTCAGTCGGGAGGAGAGGAGGTTGAGGGGGGACATGATTGCTCTCCTGAAGTATTTGAAGGGCTGTCACTTAGAGGAGGGCAAGGAACTGTTTTTGTTGGCAGCAGAGAATCAGACTTGCAAGAATGGGTTTAAATTAAGGGTGGGAAGGTACCAGCTAGATCTTAGGAAAAACCTTTTTTTACAGTAAGAGTTGTGCAACAGTGGAATCAGCTGCCTAGAGAGGTGGTGAGCCTCCCCCCCCCCCCCCCGGCAGCCTTAAAGCAGTGGCTGGACAGAAACTTGTCAGGGATGCTCTAGGCCAGGGGTGGGCAAACTTGCTCAGCGTAAGAGCCTCCTAGAACAGGGGTGGGCAAACTTGCTTAACGTAAGAGCCACAAAGAATAAACATCAGATGTTTGAGAGCCACAAGACATGAACAAATATTACCTGCTTTTATTGGAAAATAGGCAAATATGCTTTTTATTAACATTAAATGAGACTGCCAAAAATAATAACAAAAGGGGTAAAAGCAGATATTGATAATGATATTAATTTGTCCAATGACATTTGTTTGCTAATGATATTTAGCTTCCCCAGCTGCCCTGCCGGGAGCCACATAATATCTGTGAAAGAGCCGCATGCGGCTCCCGAGCCACAGTTTGCCCACCTCTGCTCTAGGCTGATCCTGCATTGAGCAGGGGGTTGGACTAGATGGCCTGGATGGATCCTTCTGTGATTCTCCGATTCTATGTTGGATCAAAACCTCTTAGAATTGCGCCTGAGTGAGTTACTAGGTGGGAACAGCAAGGAAGGAAGACCCATCAGCAAGAAAGCCGACTAGTAAAAGAAGTAGCTGTCCACATCAGACAAGGAAGGGACCAATACAGGCTATTTGATCATCGCATGGGGCACTATTTGGGAGGTTTTGCTCAGAAGAGACAGCAGGGAACAATCAGGTTCTCCACTAGGTGAGACGGAGACCCACACATTCATTCTGTCACCTGGCAGTCACTGCCTAAGTGAGCTGCAATGCCCATATGTGATCATCGTCATTGGTGATGCTGAAGTGCAGTGGATAGAAGTCTGGTAGCTCCTCCCCTGGCCAGTGGATTAAGAATTTGGCTCTGCCTGACGGAGTCACTGGCTCGGAGCCCTTGGCTTTTTTTAACTCTGTTGTCTGATCACACAGATGGATGCAGGTTAAAAGACAACCCTAAGGGTTTCCCTTCAAAACGTTTACAATCCCTGTTTTGTCGTGTTAGCAAGCGGCCGATGAATCTGCTAAGAGGGGTGATACTGTACGAGAGACCGTCAGAACAAAGATGAAATGAGAGATTGAGACTCAATTAAAGATTAGAGCAGGGGAAGGCAAAGGGGCGAGCAGAAAGAAAGAAACAGCCGTGATCGGGGAAAAGCTTTGAAAGGAGATATGGATTCTGAGGAAGGATTTCAGTTGGATCCAAATGCTCGCACAGCAGGGAGGGTGGCCATTATCAAATTGCTCCCTTATGGTTGCAGGTGTGCCTGGCTGTCAAAACAATTGAATTTCTTCTTCCACATGGATCTTTGAGACTTATTTGTGGGCACGTACACTCTCTTTAGATTGGCTGCACAGGAGAGTCCCGGAGCGAGGGCACATGTAAGATTTACAGAATGGCAACAAGCCTCCTGATGTTCAGCTGAGATTATTTTTGCCTCTGGAGGGCTCTTGAGGAGGGAAGATCTTCAAGTTTGCATCAGTGGGTATTTGGGAGTGGCCAAATTGGCTGGCACCTGTGATGTCACCAGCTCCATTCACCCCATCTCGGGAACAT
Source organism: Lepidodactylus listeri (assembly GCA_029233225.1). NCBI lineage: Eukaryota > Metazoa > Chordata > Lepidosauria > Squamata > Gekkonidae > Lepidodactylus > Lepidodactylus listeri. The sequence goes on from JARCFY010000006.1 coordinate 114,386,187, forward strand.
TGTTGCAATGCTTTAAGGGACCTTTCAAGGGAAAAAAAGGGGTAAGGGATACACATAAGAATAAGCATCCCTGCAGCTTTTAAAAATAATTTAAAAGGCAGGCAAAATACTGAAGCATGGGGGAGCTGCAAGACTGCTGGCTGAACCAGTGGTTGGTTTGCCATCAAGGACATATGTCCTCAAGCCCAACGAGCTTCCTGTGGCGTTTGGGCTCTCAGATAGCCCAAATGAATTGGTTAAGCAGGGCATCCTCAATGGCAGGAAAGTCACAGTCTATGGCTAGCCTGCAAACGTCTACCATGAAATTGGCCACCGACTCACTGGATTGCTGGTTTCGCACAAAGAAGTCCATGTGCATTGCCATCTTGGATGGTTTCAGCGCAAAATGGTCCATGAGGGACTTGATGAGTTTGTTGTAGGTGGCGGCTTCCAGCTTCCTGGGCATGATGGGTGAGCCAGATCGTAGAGACTCCACACATGCTGAGGAGCCATGCATTCTTCAGGTCTTCAGGTCCACTGCCGCAGTTCCCTGGCCCTGGAAGAAGTAGGTGAGCTGCTCGACCCATGCTTCCCATAGCTCAGGGTGTGCGGGGTTGAAGATGGCGATCTGTCCCAGAGCGGCGGCCATGACTTGAGGTGCTGAAGCAATGGGGGGCAGAAGTGGTTGACCCTGGAGGCCAGTGCCAGTGCTTGCAGCGGTGCTGACGTTGGAGGCCACTGAAGCGATGCGGAGCGGAAGCGATTGACCCTGGAGGCCGGTGCTGGTGCTCATGGCGGTGCTGGCTTTTGAGTCAGGCACAGAGATGCTCATCGGGATCCCATCCTCATCACCAGTATAATATACTGGGTCTAGACATGTTGAGTGAAATCAGCTCATCGTTTATTTAAAGCATGCAAACACGAACTGGTGAGCCTGACTCGGGGCTCTGCTTCTATGCAGGTACAAACCACACCCCCAGTCACACCCAATCCCCATGATAGGGTTATTTACAAAACACCTCTGACCATAGGTTCCCTTTAGAATCCTGTGGAGCCGATTGGCCCAAATTACAATCCACATGGGCTATTGTCTATCGATGTGAAGCTCCAGTAGTTTTCCTACCTTTCGGTGTGTGATCTCCATCTGCGTGCACGGTCGCCATTAGAACACAACAGAGGCAAAGACCAATCAGGCCGCATATGCAAACAATCTCTGTGTTCCGGCTGGCTATGTGGGGGAGAGGAACAGCAAACTGTTTAGAATGTTGGAAGCGGGACTCAGGCAATGCAGCCAGTGGGTAGGGACCGCTTGAGTGACACATCATGGAGCTAACTGATATAGGAGTATGTGGAATGTTCAAGAGAGTCCACGACCAAAACACAATATTATAGAGAGAGATTGGGATGCTATTAAAGTCCTAACGGAATTGCAGTAAGAATCTAAGTGCCGGCGGGGGGGGGGGGGGGGGAATAGAACAAAGGAACATAAAGATTGACTGGATGAACACATTGAAGATACAGTCTCTTCCACTCTTCCTCCCTTGCTGCTCAGGTAAAGCAAGATCTCCCAGGCAGGTTCTTCATCAGCCTCCATTTTAAAAGCAATATACCTTCCATGGGAATTAACATTGCATGTGTCATATGCTGTTGGAGGTCCATCAAGGAGAGACTCTGTCCTTTGGGAGTTACCATAACATCAGTAGCATCTATGATGCTTAGGGAACACCTAAAGTGGCAGCATCATCCAGCAGTGAAGCAGTACAGAGAATCAAATGCAAAGTACAGTAATTTGGGGCTGATAAAGGAAATGCAAAGCTCTATGGTGGGAGAAGGGAGGGAAGGTGGAATGATACAGAGCCAGTTTGGTGTAGTGGTTAGGAGCACGAACTCTAATCTGGGAGAACCAGGTTTGATTCCCCACTCCTCCACATGCAGCTGCTGGTGTGACCTTGGATCAGTCATAAGTTCTTTCAGAGCTGTTCCCTCAAGGGCAGTTCTCCAGAGAGATCTCTCAGCCCCAGGGAAGGGAAAGGAGATTGTAAGCCGCTCTGAGACTCCTTCAGGTAGTAACGGGTGGGGTATAAATCCAATCCCTTCTTCTTCATCCTCTTCAGCCCAGTCTCATCAGATCTCAGAGGCTAAGTAGGGCTGGTATTTGGATAGGAGGCCACTAAGGATGACTCTGCAGAGGAAGGCAATGGTAAACCACTTCTGCTTCTCAGTTGCCTTGAAAGTCCCTTGCTGGGGTCACTGTGAGTTGGCTGCAATGTATTGGCACTTGCATATGTATAGTGGGGAAAACTGGCTGTGAATTAGAGTTGCCAGGTAGTGTTTGACAGGTAAAACCATATTGTTTCCAGCAATTCCTAGAGCTACTCTATATCACTTCCAAGTTTTCACTGGAAGAGATATGCCATGTGCAACATTGCCATTTATAGAAGTTTTTTCCCCCCACTGCCCAGAACAACCTCCGCAAGCGTGCCACATAGAGATGCCAGCCTGTGGGTGGGACCTGGTGATCCCTTGGAATGACAGCTCATCACTAAACTAGAGGGATCAGTTCCCCTGGAGAAAAATAGGTGCTTTGGAGGGTGGACATTGGAACCCACTGAGGTCTTTGTCTTCCCCAGGGTCCACCACTCAATCTCCAGGACTTTCCCAACCTAGCAACCCTACCCCCTAGCAACCCTACCCCCTCATCCCTCACTAGTGGCCAGGAAAAACCTGGCAGCCCTAGTAACATGAGATCGTGATCCCCTTCAAAGGCCCATCTAAATAAAATGGCCTTTCAGTGCTTGAGGAGAGGCCTCTGCTGACTGGACAGACACCAGGCTGCTCCATGGCTGCGGACAGACTGGCATCTTGCCACGATACAGTGCCACCTCTAATTGACCAAGGTTAAAATGTTGCGGGACATATCAGCCACACAGCACACCCTACTGTGGATTACCCATGGAGACATCCCGTGGGAAAGCATCCACATTATTGTAGTGCATCAGCCACAGAGCACACTGCAAAAATGCCCAAAAGTCATGTGTGTGCATATGCACATGTGCGCACATGGGCAGTTCTTTTAAAAAAAAAGCCACTTCCCTAGCGGCAGAATGGATCTGAAGGTTCAGACTGCCAAATCCATTCTGCGTGCGCTTCCCCATGTTCAGCCAGCCAGCCAGCCAGCCATGTGCGATGAATGCACCAGAAAACAAAAACTCCACTTCGGAGGTGGTGGCTTTTTAACCTGGCTCCACGTCATCCTCTGACGGGGTGAGTATGCCCGGGGAACGCCTGTCAGCTGTGGCTGTGTGAACGGGCCCATTTAATCCATTTGTGAAAGCTGCCTATATCAGGCCAAACTTCCAGTCTGAACGCAGCCAATGTGTTTCAAAATTTGAATGCAAACTATTATTATCCTGGTAGCAAGAGCAGTGAAAGTTGATTATATGAGGTGCATTTAATAAGCATTTCATTTGTATTGTGTGGGAACAGATTTATTTAGCTATTTCCTCTTGTTTTCTAGTAAAACGCTGACATCTGATCAAGCACAATCTGAGAAATGTGAACTTTGATTTGCAACATTTATTTGGATAGAAAACAAGCAATTGATAGTTTGCCCCTCCCCCGTAGTTTCCCAGGCATCTTGTCATAACTAGTTGAAGATCAAAGCACTATCTCTTTGCTCGGATCACAAATCTTTATTCCATAGTTGCTTCTCCTATTTAAAAGTCAAAGCGAATTGTGTATGTTATCTTATGGGGGGGGGGAGAATGTGCTCAATTGAGGGGAGTGGTTTGATAAAAACAAGTTAATATTTGGAAAAAACTATGTGCTTGACCCTTACAGCGAACTTTAAACAGACATTTATACATAAATACTGCAGAATATTCATTCACTATTTTGTGCATATTCAAGTTAGTTCCAGGTGCAGCGTGGAACAGAGAAGAGATAAAGAAAGGGATTGCATCAAAGACTCTTTAATGGGTGCTTTGAACATAATGTATTTATTTCTTTGATGCATTCATTTCCAACTTTCCAACCAGGCTGACTATCCGATGCTGCTGAAGAACTGAACAACAAAATATGTTGCTGGACATTGCGGTCTTGAAGATGTTTGGCACTGTCTTGTTCCTCTCGCTGCTACTTTTTCTCTGAAACTGGTTTTGTTTACAGTCCTATGGGATGGCATCATATCAGATATAAGAATGTGACATCATCAGCAAAAAGCCACATGGATCACCTTTGCCAATGAGATCAAAAGGTAGTTTGGACACGCAAAAGCCGAGGGCAGTGAGGGCAGAGGCAACAAATGAAGAGGAGGAGGAGAAGGAGGAGACTGGATTTATGCCCCACCCTTCACTACCCAAAGGAGTCTCGATGTGGCTTACAATCTCCCTTCCCTTCCCCTCCCCACAACAGACACCCTGGGAGGTAGGTGGGCCTGAGAGATCTCTCGAGAACTGCTCTGGAGAGAACAGCTCTGAAAGAACTTGTAACTGACCCAAGGTCACTCCAGCAGCTGCATGTGGAGGAGCGAGGAGCATGTGGAGGAGCGAGGAGCAAACCCGGTTCTCCCAGATTAGAGTCCACACTCCTAACCACTGCCCCAAACTGGCTCTCTAGGGTGCCAGTGAGACAGCATGGATGTGTTCACATCTACAAGTGCAGAAAATCACCAAATGCGCAAGACACTGTTTGACACTTTCCAAAATAAACATGAAATGAGGTAAGAAGTTTTAGATCAGCTCTGTTTCATTTTTTTAATCATTTTTTTTCTAGAGGCATGTCAGGGGGACGATTCAAGAAGCCCTGCCAAAGGAAGCCAAGAGTGTCAAAAAGATATCAGAACTGACACACATGGTATATTTCCTAAGCTTTCTGCAGAGGCATTGATTGCTTCCTGTGACAATATTCAGAGCCGCACTGCACACTCTGTCCCCAGCTGAAATTTCTTCCCGAAATAATGGCCACTGAAATAGGAGACATCACAGCTGAATTCACCTCCATCACTCTAAGCAGCGCCTTTCTCCAAGGGTCAATCAGATCCTTGACAAAAAGCTCATGAGTACTTAAAAATAAGAAATTACCTGCGTCTTCTGCATTGTAAAAAAAAAAAAAAATCACAATATGGTGCGTTCTCTGCTACCACATCATTATCATCTGGAAGTGTTTCCTCTGTAACAGACCTTTAACAGACGGAACAGGACTGCGGGGCTCTCTTTATTGTGTTCTAATGAAAGGATTCTCACCAAAGCTTTTAGTGTTTGTCGTGACAGCCATAGCCGTTAATACCAAAAAAAAGTCAAGGTGTATCAGCACACATTTGTTGTCGCTGCACTTATCCTTGATGATAATTGGTTTAGACCATTTTCATACAACGTGTTGTTGTTTTTTATTTCAGATGAAAGATGGTTAGCCATCCTAATTAAGCTTGGATGTAGGATGGCAGAAGCTGGATTCCACCCATGCATCCCCCGGCAATTTGGAAACAGAAAACACAACTATTGATCTGCACGATTCCCAGATGCCTCTCATTTCCATATTTGTGGGTAACAGCCTCTGTCACAGGGTTCAGGAACTGCAAAAGGTAACTATGAACAGACTGGTCTTTAATTTAAAGCAAACAGCATTTCCCGTGCGTTTGTATCGATGAACTCTGCAGAATTCTAAATCACATAGATAGTATGCTCAGAATTTACTGGATTGCTGGTACTGATGAAAACTGGAGTTTCGTTGGCCTTCCAATTCAACTTTTTGAAAGTCATGAGGATGAGAATTCCTGTTGGTCCCTGCAGGAACTCCGGCTGGGGAAGTTGTTTTTTTTTGGGGGGGGGGGGGGATAATTTACTTATATGGTAGCGCCACCCAGGACCTATTTTCAGGTTAAAGATCCATAGCTTTATTCAAGGTCATTACAATACTGGCTGTTTTATCTTCAGTCCCTCCCAAACTGGGAGCCAGTTTGGTGTAGTGGTTAAGTGCGCGGACTCTAATCTGGGAGAACCGGGTTTGATTCCCCACTCCTCCACAAGCAGCTGCTGGATGACCTTGGGCAAGCCATAGCTCTGCACCAGCTGTTCCCTCAAGGACAGCTTGGGAAAGAGCTCTCTTAGCCCCACCTACCTCCCCTACCTGTTGTGGGGAGGGGAAGGGAAAAGGAGTTTGTAAGCCGCTCTGAGACTCCAAGTGAGTGAAGGGTGGGGTATAAATCTAATCTCTTCTTCTTCTTCTTCTTTTAAAAATCCCCAGCATGGACTCTGCTCTTTTTGGTGCTGCTGCTGCACACACATTCAGTATTTTCATCAAGCTCTCCACTAGAACCCCAAGATCACTTTCAGTTTCACAGGACCTGTAAAAAGGAGCTGTTCTGCCAGGCCTTTGGTTGAGACAGCGGACATCAACCCAGCTGGCCTCCCTATTACTGCTGCATAAGATCATTTTGGCTTGGCATTGGCCCATTTGTCTTCAAGTTGTAGAAACTAGAAATGAATGTATTGCACTGACTATTTTAAATTGGGTTTATTGTATTATCTGATTGCATTATTTATAATTGTATTATTTATTGCTGTAAGCCACCCTGAGCCTGTTCGCTGGAAGGGTGGGATATAAACCAAAAAGTAGACAGACAGACAGACAGACAGACAGACAGACAGACAGATAGATAGATAGATAGTGATGATGATGATAAAGATAGATGATGGTGATGATGAAGATAGAGAGACGGACAGATGGACAGACAATTTCAGTCAGATTTCAGTTTCAGTCAGATGCAACACCATCAGCATATATTTAAATTTAGGATTTTTTGTTCCATTGTGCATGGCTTCACACTTATCAACACTGAGCTTCATTTGGCACACTTTGGCTTACTCCCCCACGCGAGAGAGAGCCTCCTGCAGCTCTTCATAATCTGCCTTGATCTTCACCCTCTCGAATAATTTGGTGTCATCTGCAAACTTGGCTGCTGCACTGATCACCACCAACTCCAACTTATTTATGAGCAAATCAGTCCATTCCCAATGACTGTTTGCTCCCCCCCCCATCAGAAAGCTGAGGGTTTCTCTTTGGGAAATGAGAGAATGGTGGGGAGGAAAGGGGCATGTTTGCAATATGGAAAGATGAGGAGCCAAGACTTAATAGTAGAGCATCAGCTATCTATGCAGAAAGTCCTCAATTCAGTCCCTAACTTCTACATTTCAAAGGGTCAGGTAGGAGTTGATGTAAAAGATCTCCATCTGAGATCCTGCAAAACCACTGTAAGAGTAGAAAATACAGATCTTGATAAACAGTCTCACTCAATATAAGGCAGATTTCTCTGTGTGTGTAAATGTCCCAGTAAATATTTACAGTCCCCCCACCACCATTTTTGTATGTTTTGACAGAGGTTCTCATAAACATGTCTATAGTTTCAGGTCAAACACAAATGTTTGCCCATCATTACTCTTACCCTACTGAACAAATTATGGCGCTTAAACCTCTACCTATATTTTAAACTATATGATCAATCCCAGGGCATAGCTAATTTGATTCTTGGTGGCCAAACTTTTATATGACCTGCTCTTCCTCCATTCCTTTCCCCATCCAATACTTTGTGCAATAAAAATAAGTGTAAAGAACACACCCTCATTCTCTTCCTGCTCCCTTGAAACCACCAGGTTTCAAGTAGACTTGAGATACCCAGGACACGTGCACCACCCATCCCTTTCCCTTCCCCTCCCCACAACAAGACACCCTGTGAGGTAGGTGGGGCTGAGAGAGGTCTTTTGAGAACTGCTCATGAGAGAACAGCTCTGAGAGAACTTGTGACTGGCCCAAGGTCACACCAGCAGCTGCATGTGGAGGAGTGGGGAATCAAAACCGGTTCTCCCAGATCAGAGTCCAACTCCTGACCACTACACCAAACTGATGGGGTGGAAGCTGCTGAAGGGTTGGTGAAATTTCTTCAGTACTTATGTGCCATGTGCCCAGATAAAAAATGGTATACTTAGAAAATGTATAGGCCACCTTGAGCAAGTCTCTGGAAAAGCAGCACACAGTCATAAAAGGAACAATGATAAAATTACCAATATTAAAACAAAACATTAAAACCAATAAAGACCCTAGCAGGGCTTTCCCCGGGGCGCTGCGCCTCTGCACTGCTGGGGGAAGCTGAGGAGGAGGCGGGGCTTGGTCATGTGCCCACCCCCGGGCTCCTCACTCCCGGAGCTGCGCTCCTGTGCGCTCCCGCTCCAACAGACCCCTGTATACACACACACATATTAGGTCACTGCTCCCTTTCTAATTATTCTTATTCAGCAAGTGAAAATGGAGCAAGAATTATGACATTCTCCAATGCCCAATCCTTGCTGTACTTACTGGGACAACTTTCTCTGTTTTAGTGTCTAGCTCCAAAACAGCTGAAGCAGGAACACCATAACACAATCCTGTAGGCTTCACAGTTCAGTTCAGTTTATTGTTACAGTCCTTAGACCAGTCATACAAAAAAGAAGTGCACCTTTACAATATTCCAAATTTTTAAAATACATCAGTCAAACATTAAAAGCAGATTAAAATCTATATAGCTAATAGCCAAGTGCCCCCGTGCATGCGGATATCTAAATCCACTTATCGGGGGCACTTGGGGGGCAGAGAGATTTCCCTGCACACTTGGGGGACTCCCCAGGTGTGCAGAAAAATCCTGGAAGTTTAAAAAACTAGATGGGGATATTTAAATCCCCCAAAAAGTAAAAGAGCATTTCCTGCGCATGCGCAGAGAACACTCTGGGAACTCTGAGGCGGGCCAGCAACTGAGAGCTGCTGAGGCCTTGCCGCTGGTGCTGGTGGGGGAGGGAAGAAGACTTAACTGGAGTTGCAGCCTTTAGCAATCCCCCCCTGGTGAGTATCGTGGGTCCCGCCTCTTGTTTAATCTAATATCTAACTGCCATAACTACCTAACTACCATAGAATTTCCGTAATCTGAGTATTGCCATACAGAAACTGGCTACTTGGTTGGTAATCTTGGGATTTCTATCAGATAGAAGAAACTTGAGTTTAGCCTTTTTGGAATGGCCTGGAATTTCTTCAATCAATGATGAACTTATTACGCACCACCTTATAATACGGGCATATAAAAAACATGTGCTCTGCATTCTCAGCCTCTTTGAATGGGCAGGTACAAAGCCTATCTGTGAAAGGAATAGTCTTGTGTTTTCCTTCAAGTACAGCAGAAGGGAGGGCAGAGCACCTAGCCAGAGTGAAGGCTCTTCTAAACCCTTTTACTTCCAGAGACGTTAAATAGTTTGCTCGCTCCACAGTATTTGTAGGCTTCACAAAAATGCTTCTAAAACAAGGGGTGTCTATTGTGTCCTTTTAAGTACTTTAAAACAGCCTGGGTGGATCAGAACAAGGTACATTTTGTTCTGTAGCAGGACTTTTCTGCATTCTAGTTTTCCTCTCTTGTGTGTTCTTGTTGCTTTGCTTATTCCCCCCCCCCCCCGTTCCACATGTGTTTTGCTCCCTTTAGTGGTCGATTTGATATTATATCAATTTATCTCTGACATATCTCTCTGCAGATTTAAACTGCAGGTTTTTATGCTGGTGGACCTCCTGATGGCACCTGCATTTTGGTCACTGTGTAGGGCTGCCAAGTCAGCCCAGGGGGCGGGGGATCCCCCGCTACAGGGGTTCCTGATCCGCCGGCCAACATTCGGCCGGCGGGGGAAACCTCACCCCCAAAGTTGTCCAGCCTGGATGACTTCCCTTGCGCTAGGCAATGTCACCGGAAGTGACGCCATCACGTCGGGGGCGTTGCCAGGGCAACGCTCTGGCAATCACCCCAAAACTCTAGAGAAGCTCCCAGCCAGCAGAGGACTCCCCCCTCCGCCGGTAAGGTGAAGAGACTTGGCAACCCTATCACTGTGTGACAGAGTGTTGGATTGGATGGGCCATTGCCCTGATCCAACATGGCTTCTCTTATGTTCTTATGTTCTTAATGTAATATTGGATCAGCCACTAGAGGGAGCAAAACACATGCCAAACAGGTGGGGAAAGGAAGCAATCAGAATACAGAGGTGAGGAAAAATGCGTAAAACCCCTCAAAGACTAGCCAGGTACCTTTGGAAGCTCATGAGAGATGGCCATTTCCAGGTAATTCTTGCCAGCATTTACTGTTCAGAAACACACTGCTTCTGAAAAGAACAGTGCTCTTTGGCTATCACAACTTAAAATTACTGATTAGTACAAATGACTGCCTCCATGAATCCTCCATAATTTGGCAACAGTGTTTTAGAACAGCGGACAATTATTTAACATAGTGAATATCCCTTTAAACTATCGAGCAATACTTTTTCCTGGATGATACACTACCCAGCCCTGCTGAGTTCTGCTCCATTGAACACAAAGCTCAATTTCTCTTTCCCAGGCCTGTGTGAGGCTTCTGTACTAACAGCAATAGATCAGACCTTTGGGTTAAAGCAAAGCTCTTTATTTCTAATACTGGAACAGGTACTCGATGTTTGTTAGAGATACAGAAAAAGAAATAACATGGGTTAATATACCTTCAGGCATAGGTGCTTAAACTTAGTTGACCAATCAGAATGAATACAGAAAAGCGGGAAAAAATGGCAACCGTTAGTTCTCACCAAAAGGTGGGAAAGTTATAAAAATTCCCTTCTTGCCCCGAGTGACCCAGATGTGCGAACCCTAGGCTAAACATTTGGTCAGCAACAATTAAACAGTCTTCAAGGTTGAAACAACTTTGATACAATACTTCAAGCCTGGCAGGGGAGGAGGAGTGGACAGGAAGAGATAGGCACAGTTGTTTATGTGACGACCAGGAATGTGGCAGGCCATCCTCCCGGGAAGAAAGTAACATTAAGCAGGAGAGCTATTTCTATTTCAAGGCAAGCAATAAAACAATTGGTGACTGTGTGGCACAAAGAAACAGAAAGTAATATCAGAACAAGCACGCTATTGTCAGATTCTGACAGCCTGTAGAATCTGTGACCTGCCATTTTGCTTGTATTCTAATTTTCTTATGTCTCAATGAGGAATCAGAGGTAGGGATAAAAGCTATGAATTTCAGATCTAATTCCAAGGTCAGACTGCAACCTTGCGCCTCTGACATTGAAAATGCAAACCTTTTGAGAACCCCCTACCGATGATGTTCTTCTGGCTTACTTCTAATTAGCCTTTTTAGGTCAATATGACTGGGCAACTGGAGAAGACCACCTGTGTTTTCACTCCATTTCAAGTTCTTTATTTATTCTCCTGTGCATGCATTAACCAGGGTTTTTTGTCTTTCTTTCAAAGCATTCTCTCTCTCTCTCTCTCTCTCTCTCTCTCTCTCTCCTGTGAACCAAATATGTCCCCCATTTTGCACAAACTAATCTGCATGTGCTGATGCATACTGATTGTGTCATTTGCATGAAGATTTGAGACTTGGTTTCCCTGGGAAAAATGTATACAATACAGAAGAAAGCTCTTGCTGTTATTTGATGTTTAACTACAGTAGATCACTGTAACAATTAAAATGCACTCCACTATCCATAGTATTATATGAAATAAAATAAGCCCAAGAGATGATAAGGAATTGAATTTAAAGTCTTACATGCATATGTACAAGGGCTCAGTCCGCAGAAGCAGAACAGCTCCTGGAATTTGATTATTCGTGTAATTAATTTGGAATTAAAACTAGTGCAAAAACTATGAAGATGATCAGTGCTCAACCCCTCCAGTTAATGGGGAGAGGCCATGTTTGGAATCCATCCCCACAAGCCCTGCCTCTCCTCCAGGCCTCTGAACCAATTACCTTGTCATGATAGGTAAAGGTTTCCCTTGCTTGAAAGCCGGTCGAATACAACTCTAGGGATGCGGTGCTCATCTCAGTTTCCAAGCCGAAGAGCCAGCACTGTCCAAGGATGTTTCTGTGGTCATGTGGCCAGCATGACTAGATGTCAAGGTTCATGGAATGCTGTTACCTTCCCACCGACACAGTACCTGTTTATCTACTTGCAATGTCTTGCTTCCGAACTGCTAGGTCGGCAGGAGCTGGGGCCAGAGATGGGAGCTCACTCCGTCATGCCGCACTCGGGTCTCAAACTGCTGAACTTCCAGTCTGCAGTTCAGCATCTTAACCACTTGAGCCACTGCAGCCCTTACCTTGTGATGATAGCCTCAGGCAAATCCATGTAATTATTAGCCAATCAGAGCCCATGAAACTCTGCTCAGTGGGACGGGATGAGGAAAACTCAGTTTTAAAAGGGAAGAAAAACACTTCTCTCCTCAGACACAGGCTTGGAAGTTCTGGTTAAGATCATCACAGACTTGCCAAGATTTAAAAAATAATAATGATCAGGTGGGTAGGTATATAGAGAAGTACCAAATCTGTCTGGGCAGTTTCTGAGAGCCAGGAACTGTGAGATGAAAGAGGACAGTTACCCTTTTGAGGCAACCTGCTTTTTGGTAACCTGGTCCAGTAAACCTCATATCCTGAAGTAAGCTTTCTGAGAAAAGGAAGCAAGGATCTCTCCTCAGTGTTTACCTACTGTAGTTAGAGCCAGTTACAAAGTATTCATTCTCATGGAAGAAACATCGTAACTGCTGGTTTGCAGTAGAGGGTCACTTTACCTTTGTAGACTGAAACACTCCACAGCTAACATTTACTGTTGAATACCTGTGTTTTTCCCCGTTAGATGAAATGTGTTGTTTTGGCCTTCACCTGTGTTTTATCTACCCAGTCAAATACACAGACAAAGGGGAATTACATTTACCTCATAAACACATCCAGTATTATTATGTGTCTGAACTAGAGACCTGTGAAGGCACACAGTTTAAATGCTACCAACACTTCAACAAAACCTCATGTCACCCATTCTCATGATCATTATTCAAGAATAATGACAGGCTAGTGTGAGGGAGGGGCTGTTTTAGAAAGGTTCCAGTCAACTACAGGAGGTGGTTCAATGCAACATAATCCTAAACATAATAAAACCCTTGAGCCTACATTTTCCTCAGAACTTCATTCTACTCAGCCTTGTCCCATAAATGCCACACCATGACTCAATGGTAGAGCATTTGTTTTGCATACAGAAGGTCCCAGGTTCAATCCCTTGTATCTCCAGCTAAAAGGATCAGGCAGTAGACGGCATGAAAGACCTCTGCCTAAGACCCTGGAGAGCCACTGCTGATCTGAGTAGACAACACAGACCCAGTTTCATATGTGCATATCAGTGGGACTTTAAACTTCTTAACTTCTGTTGGACCACACCAAAAATTCATTTCCTGCTTGACATCCTTTGCAGCTAGAGATGAAATACGGGCAGAGTCCAGCCACTTTTAAGTCCCATTGATTTCAACAAGAGGGATTTAAGCACATGTTGTGGCTCTCTCATTAAAACCAGTCTATGTCTGTTAATAGGATAACGCCCTATGTTTTGCTTGAATCTTAGAAAAATGCTACCTTCTAAAATTAGATCCAAGAACTTCCTGACCCTCTAGCCAAACAGCTGTATTTAAGATAGCTTTCAGCGGTTTACCTGATCTGTTATGTATTGACCATGCGGTTGCCATGTGCTCCAGTCATGGCGACCGCCATGTGGCCAGAGCACATGGCCAAGAAACTACCTGAGCTTCAGCCAGGTAGAACAAAGGCCAGGTGGATTCAAACCGGCCACCAATCGTACCTAGGTTTCTCCCAGGGAACCTATGAGATGTAAATAGACTGATAATAGCCTATCAGGCCAGTTGGGCGAGGTCAGGGGATATCCCTGACCAGCATAAAAGGAGGGCTCGGAGCCCAGGGTTGTATGCTTCATCCGGACCAGCAATAAAGATCTAGCTGTTTCACTGTTCCATGGACTCCCGACTCCAATACTTCTCATGATCCTTCTGGCTAAAATTAATGGAAAGCGAGTTTGTGCTACTGAAGGTGGACCCACAGTCTCTCCTTGTAGCATATGAAAGCACTGAACAAAAGAAGAAGAAAGAGAAGAAGAGGAGGAGGAGGAGGAGGAGATTGGATTTATACCCCACCCTTCACTACTCAAAGGAGTCTCAGAGTGGCTTACAATCTCCTTTCTCTTCCCCTCCCCACAACAGACACTCTGGGAGGTAGGTGGGGCTGAGAGAGCTCTTTCAAGAACAGCTCTTTCAAGAACAGCTCTGGCAGAACTATGGCTGAGGACAGACTGGCAAAATGAAGTGCAAGGGAAGCGGGGGAAAAAGATCCAGGCCAAGTTGTTGCGGGGCTTTCTGTTCACACTGTGTAGACTGATGTGGGACCATACTGGGGAGGAGGCGGAATGGAGTGTTCACCCTGTGGGGCGGCCTCTGGGCCTTGGTCCATTTTGCTGGCCTGCGCATGGGCACATGGACCCATAGGTGCATGGGTGCAGCAGCCGGATCAGTGGGTTCACATTACCAGCGCCACTTGATGTGCAGCCTATTTGCGTCCACACTGCCAGGAAGCGGGATGAACACGCACCCAGATGGTTTCACCAGGTACCTTTTTGAAGTGGGATAAAAGCGCTTCAGGACAGGGTGAGTGCAGCATAGCAACGCCAAACAGCTGTGGCTGTGTGAACAGGCTCTCTTAATCCACTTGCCAAGCGGGCCTATATCGGGCCAAACTGCCAGTCTTAACTCGGCCTATGATTTGCCAAGGTCATCCAGCAGCTACAAGTGGAGGAGTGGGGATTCAAACCCGGTTCTCCCAGAGGAGAGTCCATGTATTTAACCACTACACCAAATTGGCATCCCCCCACCCAAAAAAAAGCCCCTGGGGCTCTGAGAGGTGGTTAAGCCTGAAATTTGGGCATTCCTCATCATTGGTCTCTTCCGCCTTCTCATTTTTGTTGCTTGGGTGTCCCTATCACAACATTTCCCCTGCCTTTTTTGCTGCACATGTTTTTGTGGTCAATTTGATATTGCATCACTTTATGTCCAGCATAAAAAACTGCAGATTTTTTTTATGCTGGACATACAGTGATGCAATATCAAATCGATCACTAGAGGGAGCAAAACATATGAAAAGGAGGGGGGAGCAATGGGGACGCACAAGCAACAAAATGAGAATGTGGAGGAGCCCATAGCTGAGTATGTATGAATAAGTCAGTAATTCAGCTGAAGACTGGCTTGTCAGCTGCAAGCAGAGAGTCAATTATTTGCAAATGGCTTGAATATATTCAAATGATTCTAGATGTGTCTGCATGATTACCACTGATTAGACTTTTTCACCACTGTTGCTACCCATCTGTTGCTGCCCCTGCCTCAGATTTTAGAAGGGCAAATAGTATATATCTATCTATATAGATAGATATATTGCATCAGTTTAAAATGTTGGAGTTGAGACTTACTATTTAGTGATCCTAACTGCCTTTGGTGTCTGCTCATAAACCCAGCTAATCTTGCAATCAGTTCTTAAAGACACACTATTGACTGTGTAGGGCAATTAGCAGGCAATGTAATCGATCCAGTCTCTGTCATTTGAAGGATACACATAACTGCACAGGTGTAAAGTCAATCAATGTAATGATCTCAATGACTGTGACCCCAGCAGCATTGACTCATCTCCAGTGAATGAAAGTGCCTGAACTCAGCAAAAGCAGCTGCAAACTGCAGTGACTAAATGGCTACTATGAAGGCACACAGCTGTTCAGCGCAGCACTGTGCTCAAGACACACTTTGCCAGGATATATGAAGGCAACCCAGTCAGAAATCAAAGTACTGCAAATAAGTAATGTTCTCCTGGCAAGCGTGCTCCTGGTGAATTTCTTGGCATGCCTCAACTTAGCTGCTCTGCAAGCCATTAAATTTTGTCACCCTAACTTGCAATATAGGAATCACAACAGTGAATCCCCACTTATTCATTGGTGACCTTGGGCCAGCCACTATCTCTCAAACTAACTTACCTCACTAGGTTCTTGGGAAGATAGAATGCCACCCTGGTCTTTATGGGAAAAAAGGTTTGTATTCCACCTAAAACTTCCATAGGCATAAAGAGGGGAAGGGAGTTTAATCTATCCCCCCCTTCTGCAGCAACCCAAAGTACCCCTGTTCCTGAACTGACGCTTCTCGGAGACAAGGATATCCAGGAGCAACTTGGTGGGGGATTAGAGGTCTCCTATGGGATGGAGGAATCAACAAAAATTACCCCCATCTTGCACTTGTGGAGATACTAAGTAGGACCAAGCCAATAATAATGTAGTGATAATAACCAAGATACATTTCAGAATACTAGTGGATTATAAATTATAGACACCATCTAGGTCAAACATTTTATACACTTATGGCAATCTCACCCTCTTCCAATGCTCCCTCTAAGTTGTGGAGTCTTGTGAACAAAAAAATTCTACTTTGTGAGTTACTGGCATTAAAGTTGTGAGCCAGCGATTTGGCTACTGCATAAGTTAGTTTGCTCTGGAGCCATCCTTCCTGAGCTAAGACAAAATGTGTGAGCTGGAGGCAAAAAACCTGTGAGCTGGCTCACACTAACTCAGCTTAGAGGGAACACTGCCCTCTTCACTCCTTCACATACAGGATTTTCCCTTTCATCTTCTTTCTTGCTGAGCAGTTTCTGTATCTACTTTCTTCTTATTGGTTTGTTTATGGCGGCCCACCCTGTTAGATCAATTGATCGACCGATAGACAGACAGACAGACAGACAGACAGATGGATGCTGGCCCAGCCCAGGGAGCTGAGGGAAGAAAAAAAAATCACCTTCTTATATTTAGCTTCTGAAATAGCACATGAGAGGCTCTTGAAAGTTAAAAATAAACAAAATATTTTAGTTAATTTAGAGAAGAAAAGGCCAGGTGTAATTAGAGGTAGGATGCATGAGGTGAATCAATAATAAAATTGAGATAACTTTGTAATCACACTAACTCCACATACTTGCCAACAAGTATTTCTGCCATTCAAAAAGGTCTTTTAAAACTTTGAGGAGAGATTTATTTTCAGTTTCTGCTTAAACACTCATGCATAGGTTTCTGAGTTTCAATGACGTCTAAAGTCTAGAAGGCAGGAACATTCAACCAAGTTCTCAAAATCCTTCTGTATACACAGACCAGGGATTACTCCTCTTTTAAGAACTATCAGCCTTTTCATTGGGTCAGGATTACTTCTCTAAACTAGAAGCAATTTCCCTTTTTGGCTGGAATGGGGATTGTCTCAGAGCCTCTCACTCCTTTTGCCTCCCTCCCAGTCCACAGACAGTGCTCAATGGTCTCTTCTTCAACTATCAGTTCCCAACTGTCGTTTCTTAACTGACTTTCTCAACATCTGAACAGCTTGTCACTCAAATTTGCTTAGACTCTGTTAGGCATTAACCCTTGACATCCATCACAACACTCTAAAGCAGTGTGTAATGCTGAGAGTTCAAAGACAGTCAGCCTCCGAATCCCAGAGCCAGGAGGCAACATCAGGGGAAGGCCTCAGCCTCTATGCCCTGTTGTTGGCACTCCAGAGGAACTGGTTGGCCACTCTGTGAGACAGGATGCTGGACTAGACAGACCACTGGTCTGATCCAGCAGGGTTCTTCTTATGTTCTCAGTTGTTATTTATTTATATTCACAAAAGCAGTGAAAAGGTTAGGGACACTGAACATTATTAAAAATCAAAATGTTCATAATAGTCAGCAAGTACCGTGGTAAGGGTCATTCCCCTAACAACAACGCAATTCAATTAAAAGTATGATGTAGCTAGGATGAGACGGACTTTCAAAAGCTGTTTGATTCGATTTGACTCTCCGTTTCAGTTCAGTTTCGTCTTTGGGTGAAATGAACTAATGAGTCTTTATTTTGGAATCAGTTTCTCTTTTCCCCTACCAGGCCCCTCCATTCATTTCTTAAGTTGCACCATGTGCATGTAAATGGTGTATAAAGTACAAATGGACCAAAAATGGTGTATCAATTGAGTGTGCATGTGAACAGCACAAAACATGTTGAAACTGAGTATAAATGGCACAGAAGAAACAAAAGTAATTCACACCAAAGGCCCGATAATGACATCTGAAAATCAAAAACCAACAACAACAGCCAGGTTTCCTGGTAATTATAGCACAGAGAGCCTTATTGCTTTGTAACCAATTATTCTTCTTAATTAGTGTTTTTTATCCAAACCTGAGAATCGTGAGCCATGGCTTTCAGATCTAAATTGCTGTGATTAATTTTGATGAATTATATTTTTGTCTTACAAATCAAAAACCAGATCCAACCCTGGCGTGAGTGTTTGGTGCTATTACTACTCATGACTACACAGCAAGCTCACGCAGTGAACCACCCAGGCCACCCAGCTGCAAAGTGGAGCCAATTTCAAAGGATGCATCCAAGTTTTGACACTTCATGTTCCTACCTGGCACAGTGTGTTAATTATACTAAGCCAGTGTCAATAATAAAGCCGACAGTATTGTTTTCAAAGTGTGTGTTCCTGTCGGTTGTTTAATGAGGCAGTGACTGCAGCCGGCTCTCCCCTCATCCAAAGAGCCGTCATGAATGCTGAGCAGCCTGATGTGGAAAAGCACAGTGTGCAACCTCAGTTTGCCCTTTGACTTGAGACAGAAGAAAGGATTCTCAGCAGCCCACGAGCATGCTCCCCTTTGTGGTGAAATTATTATAGACCCTCAAATATGCCGGCCATGGCTCAGAAGAGACTGGGTCAGAGAGTTTGTAATTTGTAAAAACAAGACAAACAAACCATGGCTAGGTTTCTTTTTGGCTTCAGTGACATTAAACATTGTTGGCAGGCCAAAAGTTGGTCTGGTTTTGGCTACAGTGACTGTAACGTTTTACCTTTCGTTGTAAATCCTTTTAGATGAAGCTATCCTATTTCATCTGACCTTGTGTATGGTTCTGATGTGCAGCCTTCCTGCCTAGTGGAAACTATTTTCCTTCCTGGCGAATTAATGTAGTTTCTTGCACTGATAGTTTTGCCTGTTTTTTTTTTTTAAAAGTAAACCCTACAAACAATTGTTTTTTATACAGTGAGAAAAAAAATATGCATGGATACAGTGCCCTGAAGATTCAGAGTCTTCACTGGTTGATCTTATAGCTCCATTCTGTAGCAACTCTACAGTAGGTAGAGGTTTCCCTTGCTCAAAAGCTAGTCAAATCTGACTGTAGGGTTGTTTCTCTCCCCGACCCTTAAAATATGGGACCATTACAGACAGCAGTTATTACCACCTTATTCAAGAGTTTCCTCCTTTTTAAGCCAAAAATGGTTCCCTCCAGGGTGTAAAGGACTGACAACAATTGACTGGAGAGGCGTAGGGCTATCTCGTATCATAGACTTAATTGACAAAGATCAACCCATCACAAAACCAGAACTGGAAAGGAAAATAGGTTTGGGAATTCCTTGGATTACTTACCTACAAATTACACACTTGCTACAAGAATTCAATAAACAACATAGTTTTGGAACGCCACTAAATGCTTTCGAACAATTACTAGCAATCTCGCCACAAAGTAACAAAGGCCTCATCTCGAAACTTTACAAAATCCTGCAATCCACGATTCTTGTTAAACTCACAAAAAACAGACGTGCATGGCACATAGACTGTGATAACCGCATAGACTCTGACTCCTGGAACATCATTCTGACCGGCCCAAACCTGAACTCTAAAATCTTCTCTATTAGATTCAACGCATTCAAACTAACACACCATTGGTACATGACCCCAGCTAGACTGCACAGAATAAACCCATCACATAACAAACACTGCTGGAAACAGTGCGGTATGGTAGGAGATTTTTTACACTGCTGGTGGCTTTGCCCAAACATCCATGCGTTCTGACTAAATATTATTGCACAAATCAAGGAAATTACCGGAATTCTCTTACCTGACCTCCCAGAAGTCCTCCTGATTGATGCTTGGTCCAAACCTGAGGAAAATAAAACACTAACAGTTACAATAGCTACTTTACTGGCAATAGCAAGGATAACAATAGCCCAACGATGGAAGGACAAGCTTGCTCCAACTATAGATACTTGGCAAAACAAGATCTGGGAACATTTTTTACTGGAAAAAATCTCTTCACAAAATCTTAACTCCAACTTAAATACGGGTTTTTTCCGAGCAGTCTGGTTCCCAATAGTAGAATATCTATCAAAAGACGGCTTCTTACCGACAAACAAATATTACCAGAAATTGTTATACTTCAATATAATGATAGAAATGTTGCCATGATAACATTGTGCTCCAATTGCAATCTGTAGTGACTTAAGGCTTAAGGCTTTTATTGTACACATCTCTTCCGGTTGATTATACTTGTTTGTTTTTTTTTAGTTTTAGTTTTGTACCCTGTTGCACTATTGTTACCAATGTTCTTTTATTTGTTATCATCTATAAATAAATGGTTTTTAAAAAATCTGATTGTAGGGGGCAGTGCTCATCTCTGTTTCCAAACAAAAACGTCCAGCACTGTCCAAATACTTTTTCCATGGTCCTGTGGTTGACATGACTAAACATCAAGGCACACAGAACAATTGCCATCCCACCGAAGTGGTACTTGCAGTTTCTTGCTTTCAAACTGCTAGGTTGGCAGGAGCTGGGGCTAGAGACAGGAGCTCGCTCCATCATGTGGCACTAGGGTCTCGAACTGCCAAGCTGCCAATCTTCTGGTCTGCAGCTCAGCGCCTTGGCCTCTGAGCCACCGCAGCCTCTACCTACTGGGAAATACAGATCTCTTATTTCTACTTATTTCTTATTGCTACCCTTGTCAAAGGAGGATGCAGGCCAAAACTGCATCCTGGTAATGAATCCTTCTCTCTAGCCCATTTTGTTTTCAATGCAGGTATCCACTAATTATGCTTGAACACCTTCGGGTTCAAATGACATCCCACTGTGGGCAGGGAGCCAATCATTTAGTGAGCTTTTCAGATGCATTCAGATGAATCCAGATATATCAATTTGCATGTTTTATCATAGATTTTCTAGCAGCTGCCATCACCACCCCACCATCCATCCAACACTGCCTTCAGTTTTTTAAAAAGGGAACATAGTAAAATGAAAAGAAAAAAAGTTTCAGATTTTTGAGTTGAGACTTGCTATCTTATGAGTCAGCAGGCCTGCAATGTCTTCCCAACACTAAGTTTCTTGAATACATTCCACTTATGGTGGGGGTGTAGAAAGCAGACAATGCAGTGTAGCCATTATGCATCTTTTAAAGAATGCATCTGATTATACAGGCAAAAAAGGAGGATGAATGCAAGCAATTCCATGCTTTCTTTAAGTCAGTCAATTTAATTACACAAACAACAACACTCTCTCTTCTTCAGTAAATAAGATGATCTAGGTCTTGAAATGGGCAAAATACAGAACACATGTTAAAGATATTTTCACAGTGCTTTTGAGCTAGAGTTTCTTGTTTCCTCACGGTAAACAGGGATTAGATTAAACAAGTGGAGACCCACAAGAAACTTGCAGGATGGTTATCCCATTCCTCACACCTTTGCTTCCTCCCTTCTCCCCCTACCTCTCTCACACTCTTTCTCCCTTCTGCCCCCCCTTTCTTACTCTCTCTCTCTCTCCTCCATGTATGTTACTTCCTCTCTCTTTCCGACCCATCTTCAGTTTCCTTGTTTTTCTGCCTCCCCACCTCATCACTCTTTCTCTCTCTTTCTGCCCCCCCACTCCATCACTCTTTCTTTCTGCCCCCATCACTCTCTCAGCCTCCTGCCTGCTTCCTCTCCCCCCCCCCCCACAGCAGCAGTGGCCATGCTCTGGGAATTACAATGGATCTCCCTGCTGCAGAGATCAATTCACCTTAGGGCTGCCAGCTCCAGGTTGGGAAATTCCTGGAGATTTGGGGGTGGAGCCTTGGGACAGTGAGGCTTGGGGAGCCAAGCAGCCTCAGCAGGGTATAATGCCATAGACTCAACCCTCCAAAGCAGGCATTTTATCCAGGGGAACTGATCTCTGTCACCTGGATAATAGTTGCAATTCTGGGTGCTCTCCAGCCCTTGTCTGGAGGCTGGCAATGGTAGTTGAAGTGAAGGAAATGGCTGGTTTGGAGGTTGGCGTCTATGGCATTATACAGGTCTGTAGTCCCTCCTCAAATCCCACCCTCCCCAGGCTCCACCTCTCAAAAGTCCAGGAATTTCCCTGCCTGGAGTTGGAAAACCTATTTCCTTCCCACCCAACAGCTCACCTACCTTTATCTGTCTTCAGCTTTCCATCTCCACCCCCTCCCCCGCAGCCTCTACCTAGGAAAATTACAGTTTTTCTCCACGGTGGGGACTAAAACAGCTTACATTATTATTTCCTCCTTGTCATCTGCACAATAACCCTGTGAGGTTGGTTAGACTGAAAGTATGTGACTGGTCCAAAATCTCCCATTCAACTTCCACCGCAAGATGGGGTTCTGAACCTGGGTCTCGCAGATCCCAGTCTGAAGCTCTAACTGTTACATCACACTGGCTTTCATAGGGTGGCTGCTGCTGAGCAGCTGGGCCTACCTGAGTCATGCAAATCAGGTGGTATCAAGTCACACAGAGGGTGCTGCCTAGGGATATTAGCCTCCAGGTGGTACCTGGGGATCCCCTGGAATTACTGCTCATCTCCAGACTACAGAAAATGGATGCTTTGGAGGGTGGAGTTTATGGCATTATACCTCACTGAGGTCCCTGTCCTCCCCAGGCTCCACTCCCAAATCTCCAGGAGTTTCCCAACCTGGATCTGGATCCACTGCCAGTGGCTGGGGAAGTACCCTCCCCCAAACATTCTCATCTCTCACAGTTGACATCTGGAGTTAGATCCCTTCAAAGGCCATTTCAAAAGGGATTGGGGGGAATTCAATGGTCCCTGAAGGTTTTTTTTTTTAACTTTTTGGATTTTTCTGCAAACCGAGGAAGGGGCCTGACTATGTAGGAAAAGCTGTTGGGGGAGAGTGAGCTCTCTTTTGGCAGATATAAGTATCCACACAGGAAAAAAAAACCTCTGGGAATTAGTATATAGATTCTTATTTCTACCATTTGACCTCCAACTCAATTTCCCTTTGGTGTTCAAAATAAATTTATGATTATTGCAACCATCTGTTTTATTCACAAGGAAGTTTTCCATTAAAACCACTCTTTTTTTCCAGCATTGTTTGTGTATGAATGTAACAGCATAGGGTTGAATCCAGCCAGCTTTTCTTTTGGTCAAAAAGGAAGGAGGCGATCACCAAAAATACTTTGCTGGAGATCATGAGACCTGCATATACAAAAGCAATGTAGGATGGTGGCTGTAGAACAGGAACTAGGTGACATTGAGTGAAAAAGCTGGCTGGATCCAACCTATAATATATCATTAAACACAAAGAGAAACAAAGTAAGGAGCATTCATTTATCCTTAATGGTAAGCCACTTTGAACAATACAGAGAGGAGTCTGGACAGTTTGCTGTTGAGGATGCTATTTTTGGCAGCATCCCTATGGACACCATAGCAAGTGTTCCAGCTCTTTGTTCAGTAATACAGGCTAAGCCAACATGGCAACAATTTTAGATCTGTTTTCCCTAAAGGCAGAAAGTAGAATAGATCTGTAGGCTAGCTTTTCATGCTCATCACACGGTCTTTTACATTAATTCAGAAGTGCTCCTGAGGATGCCTTTTCTCAGTTCAGATGCTTTCTGTACTCATCACTTGAGTTTATCCATGTAGACTTGCCTTAAACCATGCTGAACGACTGGCAAGACTGGTCTGATAGCTACACCTAGACACTGAACTTTGCTGCCTCTCTGTGGAACATGCTTACCATTGCTGTGTGGAAGAAAAATGCACTGGCATACTTTGTGATACCGAGAGATTCTGTTTGGTATAGTGGTTAGAGTGTTAGGCTAGTTATCTAGCAGATCCAGGTTCACTATGCCATAGATCTCTCTGCACAATGTCCTGAGCCAGTCACTCATTCTCAGCCTAACCTAAACTAGCCTACAAGTTGATAAAATGAAGAAGGGATAATAATATATACCATCTTGAACTCTCTCAAAGAAGGGCTGGATAAAATGTACTCAAAAGTGTTTGGTTGCCTCATTTCAAACGATATTTGGCATCTAAGAACCTGACCTTCAACATTGCCAACGATAAACAGAATGGATGTCATTAAGCAGAACTGGTTTTAGAGGAAAGTGCTTCGGCAGCACATATACTAAAATTGGAACGATACAGAGAAGATTAGCGTAGCCCCTGAAAAAGGAGATGAAAGTGAATAGCCAAATGCTCAAATTTCCAAAGTTATTGATTAACAATTGAATGCAGATTCTGCCACCTTGAGGGTAAACCTTCAGGTCTTATGCGATTGACTGACATCTCAACAACCTTCATCGAATGTGTCCTTGTTTGTGACATCAGCATTAATCAAAACAGCCACTTTCCATTTTTTTTTGTCTCTTTGGAACCCACAAAAGAAGTTAAGCAAAGGAAAATAAGGCAAATAGTTTGGAGAAAAGAGGGGACCAACCTAGGACATAATCTTAGGAGAGGGAAATAATACCAAAGATATCTTGCTTCCCTTCTGCCTCCTAGAGCTAAGGTCCTGGGTTGGAAGGGGGAGGCATGGAAGAATGTAAGTGTTTCATGTGCTGAAAAGTTAGGAGATGGGGACGTCATATGTGAAGGAGAAGCTGGAGACCAGGGATGCTGAACAGAGGAGAAAAGAGAATCCCAAGAAAGTAAGGTGAGCAGATGTAAGATTTGGGAGGGCAAAAGCCTGGTACATACACCTATATACCATCTACTCTGAAACTTAAGTGGTAGTTTACTATAGTTTCCTTCATTTGCCTCCACATTCTTCCTGGCAAACCACCACCATCAACATTTCCATTAAATTTTGGCAAAACTACAGATGATTTTATGCCTGGTTTCTGAAAACAGTGGTGAGCTAGAAGCAGATTAGAAAGATGTCAGGGGGAATCTCATCACCCCAAAAGCCATGTGTGACGGACAGTAAATGGTTAGCACTTTAAACTGGTCTGAGAACCTTGAGTGACAGGGATTCAATTGGAATTCTACTGTTGAGAGTGTCAGTTAGGAGTTGCAGTTAAGAATGATTGTTAAGAACTGACAGTTGACCATGAAGGAAGGCTAAGAGCATCAAGAAGGATCCCTACTCAAACCTGAGACAGTTTCTAGAAAAGAGGGGTGGGAAAGAAGGGAAATTGAAACTTGTGCGAATGTTCCTGCCTTCACCAACTAAAGTGTCTGTGAGATGAAGAAACTTATGCTTATTTATTTAAACATAGAATGCCAAGAAATCTCTCTCCTCAGTTTTTAAAGACTTGTCTGTACAATGAAACCACTGTGTGTTTGTGACAAACTATCTATTGGTTATATTTCTACAGTAACATCATTCCTGTTGCCTGTTTACCTTCTAAGCTCTGAACCTGATACCTACCTGGCCATTCCCCCTCATTAGTTAAATAAGACAGTGTATTACTGTTATACCATCAGCTTCTCGTGTGCCTTATCAAACACAGACAAAAGAAAGATTTTAGACTGTAATTTGGAAAGAAGTCCATCTGATATTCTCCATGTTACACCAATTTTAACAAATCCTTTAACTTGCTATATGCTAACTACGACTTAAATTCCAAGGTCATTTCCTGCCACCTAAAAGGTAGATTTTTATAGATTTCATAAATGCAGGTGTAGACCTCCAATTTGCCCCCAGGCTGAAAAGCCCATATTGCCTAGGAGCAACACTTTGAGGACCACAGTAGCTTGCAGTGGGAAGGCAGAACTAGTAAAAATTAACAAACCAATGATGAAAGTGGATTCTATCAGTGCTAAATGATGTCTAGATTCCACCTTGTGTGTATTATGTTACTCCATTTCCCACCAAGTAGATGCAAAATCCATATAGACTCAGCTAAGCAGACATGTACACAGAGCAATCAGCATGGGGAATATCTGTGTCATCCCCTCCTGTACATTCTGTATTCCCATATGGCAGATTAATGGAAATGGAAATCATGGGACTCCTTTTCTGAGGCAGTAGTGTTTCCAGAGCCAGGTCTACCATGCTGCCAACTGAGGCAATTGTCTCAGGTGTCAGATTCAGAAGGGGAGCAGCCTCTCATTCCACTAGCCCATCGCCCGCCTTCCATTCTGCCTTCTGGTCTCCTTTCACTTTTATCACCACAATTTTCACCTCTTCTCCCATCCATCACCTCTGCCATAACTTCCACTGCTGCCTAGGAGCTGAGCAGCTTATCCTCCTTCCCCTTTCTCCCCAAGTCCTCCTTAAAACTCATGTGAAAATACACGCATGTCCTTGCCTGAACTCTCACAAGATTCTTCCTCTCCTTAGAGTTCGGCCATCCATTGGGTTTCCTCAGCAACCATGGTAAGCTGTCACAGTTGTCAGAGCAACCAAAATGATGGCCAAAGTCTTATGAGAGTTTGGGAAGCTGAGGGAGTGAGTAGGATTGAAGGATTATATGTCTGTTTTACAAGAAAGGGTAGGGGTGGAGGTAGGGCTAGCAGAGATAGCAGCGAAGGCATGAGTAACCTCCTCAGGCAACAGAATGCATTGTGAAGGCACTGCCTTTTTGCCATCAAGGTTTGTCTATGTGTCGACTTAATATGGCTTTCACTAATATCCTCCTTTAATGGAATGTACCCTGTAAGAACATGTCTTCCTGTGTGATGTTTGTAGGGATCGGGTTAATGTGCAAGCAGACCAAAATCTTGCCATCACAGGGCAATCCCATACCTCTGTTTCGGCTGCATTGTGGGACACATTTATTCTGACTGCTCACTTATTATCTTGAAAATTGTTTCTAACATCCTTCTGACTCACAAGGACAGGGTAATTATTTGTTGTGCTTCTGTTTTATGCAGACTTTGTAAATATTGTGTTCCTGATCTCTGCTCTACTGAAGCTACCCAAGTTTCTTCCTTTTGTCAACAGCCTGATGACAGGCTGAATAGCTCTGGAAAAGAAGGTTGCTTTTCACACGTACTTTTACTATCATCCTGGGGGGAAATATTTCTTCTTTGAATAAATGTTTCTCTTGTTAAAGGCTTCTTCTTCTTCTTCTTCTTCTATCATAGAACTGGAAGGGGTCATGCAGGGCATTTTGTCCAAACCCCCTGCTCAATGCAGGTTCAGTCTAGAACATCCCTGACCAGTGTTTGTCCAGCCGCTACTTGATGACTGCCAGTGAGTGGGAGCTCACCGACAGCCGATTCTACTGCTGAACTACTCTTACTGTAATGCCCACCCCAATATCCAGACAGTACCTCTCCGCTCATGATGTGAATCCGTTATGGTGAGTCCTATCGTCTGGTGCCAACAGGAAAAGCTCCCTGCCCTCCTCTAAGTGACAGGCTTTCAAATACTTCAAGAAACCAACCATGCCCGCCCCCACCTCCTCTTCTCCAGACTAAACATTTCCTAGTCTTTAGCCTTTCCTCATAGGGCTTGGTCTCCAGGCCCCTAATTATCCTTGACACTCTCCTGCACAGGCTCTGTTCTTCCCACTTCCTTCTCAAAGTGAGACCTCCAGAACTGCACACAGTACTCCAGCTGAGGCCTGAACAAAGCAGCGCACAGCAGGACAGCAGGACAATGACATCTTACAATTTGAATGTCATGCCTCGGTTGATACCCCCTTCTTCTTCTTGTCTAACAAGAAAACTGAATTTTTGACAGATGTGTCCTTTCTAGCAAAGTTGTTCACATCATTCATTTAGAAGACTTCAAATTTTCCTAAGTTTGCCTAAATTTTTCCTGTGACAATTAGGGATTGTGGTGATTTATATAACGCCAGCAATATAACCTTTTGGTATAACGTACACAGTATTAGCAAACGTTGACGAATGTGAAATACTAGTTCTTTGAAAGACATAGAGTGGGAGGTGATGCGTGAAGTGTGAAGCGTGAGCCCTTGGGACTAGATACCAAGAGAAAATGTAAGAACATCAGATGAGCCCTGCTGGATCAGACCAATAGTCCATCGAGTCCAGCATCCTGTCTCACACAGTGGCCAACCGGTTCCTCTGGAGGGCCAACAATAGGGCATAGAGGCCGAGGCCTTCCCCTGATGTTGCTTCCTGGCTCTGGGATTCAGAGGATTAGTGCCTCTGAATGTGTATAGCAGCCATTGATAAACTTATCCTCCACAAATCTACTTAGTCCTCTTTTAAAGCTGTTTATTCCTGTGGCCATCACTACATCCCCTGGCAGCGAATTCCACATTTTAATCAATCTCTGTGTAGAGTAGCATTTCCTTTTGTCCATCCTGAACCGACTCCCCATCAGCTTTACTGGATGCCCTCAAGTTCTAGTATTTTGAAAGTGGAAGAGAAAGTTATCTTGGTCAACTCTCTCCATCCCATGCATCATTTTATAAACCTCTATCATGTCTCTTTTAGTGGTCTCTTTTCTAAACTGAAAAGTCCCAGATTCTTCAGCCTTTCCCTATTGGAAAGGTGCTCCAACCCCCTAATCATCTTACCTGCCCTCCTCTGAACTTTTCCCAGCTCTGCAATGTCCTTTTCGAGATATGGTCTTGCACCTTGAGAGGCATCAACAAGGCAGACAATAGATAAGTCCATACAGACTAGGAATTAGGAGGCCAGCACCATGACAGTTTAGTTCCAATGTAAAGTTCCAGCCTTATGGGAAAAAAAATTCATAGCACTACTCAGTCAAGAAAAAAGCTGTGGATTGGCTGGAAAGAGAGACTTCCAATCTGAGGGTACATCATAAATCCATGGATCTTCAGATCTATAGAATGACTCCACATCCAGGTGCATCATAAGTTAGGGTGCTTCACATTAAGGTGCAGTAAAC
This sequence comes from Lepidodactylus listeri, assembly GCA_029233225.1. Lineage (NCBI taxonomy): Eukaryota > Metazoa > Chordata > Lepidosauria > Squamata > Gekkonidae > Lepidodactylus > Lepidodactylus listeri. The sequence continues at coordinate 114,414,908 of JARCFY010000006.1, forward strand.
CTCTGGATACCAGTGCTAGGAGTCAGTATCAGGAAAATGCCTCATCATCTGTGTCTTAATTTATTGGACCATCAAGGCAACTGATTGGCTACTGTCTGAAACAGGATAAAGACTAGATGGACTATTGATGTAATCCAGTAAATCATCACTTATCACCATTGTTCTGAAAGATTTATGCTTCCTCTTCCCCTAGTCCTCCTGCTATTGGCTTATAGCACATTGCAGGCAGATGGGAATGTCCCACAGAATCTGAGGTGCACATATGATGGTCCAAGGCTATGCCTTCCCCAGGAAAAGGGATCATCAGAGGACACATTAGAAACATGTTAGAAAATTATCAAGGGCCTATTTTATTTTTACATAGGAAATGATAACATCCCCCCCCCCCCCAGCGAGCACTGCACGGTTGTGCTAAATAAACGTTGACATACTGGTGGTAATTTTCATAAAAAATTATGGATGCATCTTCTGTGATACCATCTGTGAAGCCATTTCCAGCAGAGAAACGGGTCCCACCCTTACAATAAGATTTATTCAAATGACAAGTTAATGCTGGTTTATTTTCATTTGACTGAGCCATCTAAAGCCCTTTCCTCTTTGGCTGATTGCAGCTGATTCCTTGCTTTGTAACACTGCGTTCTAGAATGCAGGGATTCTTCAGGGTGCAATGCGATTGCATGGATGGTAGAAAATTCTTTTTCAAGCAGAGCTAGATTCCAGTCCAGTAGCACCTTAGAGACCCACAAAGCTCTTTAAGGGTATGAGCTTTCAAGAGAAAGCTCCCTTTGTCAAGTACTTTGTCACAGAGCTTTGACTCTCAAAAGCACATACTCCCAAAAAATCATGTTGGTCTCTAAGGTGCTACTAGGCTAGAATCTAGCCCTTCCACTGAAGCCCAGCATGGCTGCCCTCTGAAATAGGGTTGCCAGCCTCCAGGTGGGGCCTGGGGATCTCCCGCTTTTACAATTGGCCTCCAGCTGACAGAGATCAGCTCCCCTGGAGAAAATGGCTGTTTTGGAGGGTGGACTCTATGGCATTGTACCATGCTGAGGCCCCTCCCCTCCCCAAACCCCACCCTCTCCTGGCTCCACCACCAAAGTCTCCAGGTATTTTCCAGCAGACACTTGGCAACCCTACTCTGAAACTATCATTCTGGAGACCGAGATTGAATTTGATGAATATTCTGTTCCACTGAAGCTTTCTGTTCCTCTGAATTTTCCATGCCAGGTTATCATCAGGAGCTACTGGAATGAGAATTGGGAAACTTTGGACTTGGTCCAGCGGCATTGGCTATCAGTATGTATACCTCTTTGGTGGAATACTGATCCATGTTGAATATGCAGCTTTGTACAGAAAACAAACAGACAAACTGGCCAAAGATGTGCCACAGCCATAACTGCAACCTAGCCAGACCAATCTAGGGTGTGGAAGAAATCCTATGTAAAAAATGCATGAAAGTGAAAATGAAAGGGAAAGTAAAGGCAACCGCTGCCCAGCTCTGAAGCCCGCTTGAATTCTTACCTCCATTCTTCCGCTTCACCTCATTGCTGTTACAATGGCTGCCTCTCTCGTGAGGGTGGAGATCATTAGCAGAGTCAGAGAAATACGCTCGCTTCACATGTGCGTTCTATAAAATTGCCTGCCACAACCTGGATCTCCAGAAATGTTGTCTACTTATAGGCCTTCAAATAGCAGAGACATCTTCGCCATATATCTTCACTTACAGGCAGATAAGAAAACAAATAAAGGGAAAAGAAGAGAAGCACTCAACTACCTTTGAAAAGTAAAAAGTATGCGTTATGCCTCCTCCTAGCATTTGGATGGACGAGACCATGCCCCGCGTCAGTTTTAACATTGATAAAACTGCTCACATGCTTTTGCCCCTTCAACATGGCTGACTAATGGTGGGGGAGCAGGAAATTAGGGTTGCCAGGGGCATACCTGGAAACTCTGGATGGCTTTTGGGACAGGGTATGGGGGGGGGAAGACATCTCATTTCTGGCTAAAACCTGGATGCTAACAGCAATACATATAGAACTCTAAACATGACACAGATTGAATGAAATTGTATAATAAACAAACAAGTATGAAAAGTTGTACATGAAGGTAACATGCCACAAATGCTTATATCAATACAATTACAACGAGACCAAAGGTCTACATTTTCTAATGACTAACGTATAATCCGCAATTCATGAGGAAACTTCCAAGATGAAGATTCCGGTTTATGTTCTTCATTTTGTGTGACCTTCCTCAGAACACTGAAGTATACAGTGCTTACAAAGAGAAATCTTCAAACTCAGAAAGCGGGGGATAACCTCCCCTATATTTGCTTAACATCTACAGACGGGCAACCGATCAATAAGTGGACATAGTCTCAAAAGTTTCTGGCTAAAACCTGGATGTGACATCACCAACATGGTAGCATTTCACTGATCCCTATGACAGAACTGTTGATGATGTCTTTCCTCCCACAATCCCCCCCCTTCTGCTTATTCAAGCAGTGGTGGGGGCTGAGAGGCGGGGGGGGGGGGGCGATCACTTGTCATAGTGAGGGTCAAATCTAAGCAGGATGGTTGTTTCCCTGAACTAAGAACTTGGTGTGGGTGCTCCTGATATGATGCAAAGCCTAAACCACTATTTTTAAATGCTATTAAGGGAAAGATGTTAGCGAACTTCCAAGGAATCATTAGTTGTTATCATTTATTATTGTATCATTATTTTCTCTAATTTCAGGAGACAACAGATGTTTTTCATAATCTCTTCCCACCTCAAATGCATAATTGCGGAGCTCCAATCTGAAAAGGAAAATGGCATTCAACGGTTCATTATAATGCAGCTGAACAAAGCTATTTAGAACACAAGAAAGAGTGCCTTTCACAAGTCAATATACGTGGCAATCAGCGAGAGATAAAGCCTTCAATCTGTGCCACCTTTATGGTCTTTTTTTTTTTTTTTGTTTCCCATTTTTTTGCCTCTTTCAACAAGCAGCCACAGCTTCATTTTATTTTCTGGCACATGTGTTTTGCTTTGCAGCAGCAGAGCTGTAAGATCCAAATATAAAAAATGACGGACACCCTGTCCATACCATTAAGGATTAAAGAAAAGCAAAAGGGTCACGCTAATGAACCGAGTCAATGCCTCTTTGTTCATCAAGCAAGAAGCAACCATGACAGTGTTAGACGCTTTAGAAGGGAGAAGAAATATGAGAATTTTTGCTCCTGCCTTTTGTCTGAGCTGGAGTTGGACATATACATTTTGGCACACAGGCAGATCTATCGCATGCCACCACACTATCAGTCCAGAGAAAATGAATAATGGAAAGCTGAAAACACCCGGAGAGCTTTTTGACAAAATTCCATAGGTTTATGGTTGAAGGGGCCCGGATCTGGATAGTCCAGGCTAGCCCAATCTCATTAGATCTTGGAAGCTAAGCAGGGTCAGCCCTGGTTAGTATTTGGATGGGAGACCTCCAAGGAAATCCAGGGTCATGATGCAGAGGCCGGCAATGGCAAACCACCTCTGAATGTCTATTGCCTTGAAAACCCCATAAGTGGCCATAAGTCAGCTGTGACTTGAAGGCAAAAAAAAAAAAAAAAAGTGAAGGGAGCAAGGATCAACATCACTATGTATATAAGCAGATAAGAATCCTGCTTGTGTTGCTATAGAATTGGAGGCAAGTTTACACAGAATTAAGTGTTGTTGTTTTTTAATGCAGAGTATAAATATACCTGATCATAGGCCATCTTGAAACCCCTCCATATCTTGGGCATTGAGAGGTTTGAAACACCATCTAATCCTGTGTCAAAAGAGTTGCCGTGAGTTATAGTGGCTTCTCCTGGAATATGTCTGTGTTCAGTATAGAAAATGAAGGCATCAGCCCAGTAGAGAAGCATCGGATGGAGAAACAAAACAACTTATATTAAAAGTAGGATGTTGTCCAGACCTTTATCTTCTTTTGCGGACGCATAGGATAATGTTCACCAAGGTGGAGTAGTGGTTAGTGTGTCAAACTACAAAGGGCACCTAGATTCACAATCCCACACAACAGTGAAGTTCACTGTGTCATCCTGGACCAGTCATTCTGGCTCCCTATAATCTGGGACTTTCCCACATTCTCATTTTCCTCACTTGTAAATTCCCATTTTTTTGGGGGGGAGGGTATTTCTGTTCCACACATTTCCCCTCCCTCTAGTGGTTGATTCAGTATTGCACCAGGTTATGTCCAGCATACCGCCCTGCAGATTTAAACTGCAGGTTTTTATGCCAGAAACAAACCAGTGTAATATCGAATTGACCTCTACAGGGGGCAAAACCTTTGTGGAACGGAACCTCCCCTCCCAAAACAGGAATCTACAAGCAAGAAAAATGAGAAAGTGGAAAAAGCCCTACTTGCAGGACTGTTAGGAGGATAATAAGGAGGGTGAGAACCTTATACATTGTCCTGACTGGGAGTATTTTTTTAAAAAAACCCAACAGTATAATGATATGAAATAATTCACTCATGGTTCCCTCTCCAACAGGTTATTTTACATTTAAAAAAGCAGGATTACCTCTAACAGACTCATATACTTTCAAGTTGCCACATTTACCTTCTGTGGCAACTTCCCTTCTGGAGCTCCATATTTTGAAATGAATTATTTTTCAGGTCAGGTCCTTCTACCAAAGCCTGGAAGCAGGCAGTCCATCGGTCTCTCCCTCTCTCAGGTGTGACCACCATGTGTGCTTTAATACACCTGCTCTGTAATGAACTTCCATTAGTCTGTAAAGTCTAAGCTGTTTATCTGATCTTTTAAAGTGGCCTACTCAGAAACTGTTGCTCTACAGGGAAGGTGAAATTTACTGGTGTTTAAAAAGCTTGAAGAAAGCCTATTTTTCAGACTTCAATATTTCTTTTTTTGCAAACAAAAATGACAGCTAGACCAGAAAGGGATGTATTTTTTTTTAAATGTACACATCTAAATAATAGGTTCTTCTGGCAGATATTCAGTCTGAGATTCTTTTGTTTGCTGGGTATTTTATTGAATTTCATCCAGCATTTCTTTCCCCTTTCTGATCATACAGCCTACAGGTGACTTCAAAAATGGATGTATATCACGTTGTTGTTGTTGTTGTTGTTGTTATTACCAGACTCAAATGATAGCATGTATGAATAGGGCCATCATATATCTGACACCACAGAGAGAACTTTCATATTACCTTAATTGCAGTACTTTTCAGCAGAATCAATTCATGGTCACCTGATATTCAAAAAGAGTTGATCAGCAGGTATGTTCATCAGGGTATCATACATAACACCACAGACAAGAGTTTTCTTATTACTTCAAACAGATGTTTCCCTAATGTGTTAATACATAAATTCAGCATCCAGTCAACAAGTGCAAAAAAAAAAATCAAGTTTATGCAGATAATGCATGTAATGTGCATGTATTTTATTTATTTATTGTATCATATTTCTATTCTGCCCTCCCTGTCATGGACCATCACAGGGCCTTCAGCTTTGCAATTCTGAACTTATGAAGACAGGGCATCTGTAACTTGACATATCGATCCACAAATTATAAACTGAATATTAATTGAAGATCACACACAGAGAGACATTGCTACTGAAAGCTTTTATGTACTTTTATGCTGTGAGATTTTATTGGCTGTTTCTTTTTTATATTGGTGGTGGAAAAACTTGTCAAGTCACAGCTGACTTGTAGCAACTCTGTGAGGCGTTCAAGCCAAAAGATGTTTAGGGAGGAGGATTTAAAAAGGTAAAAGACAAAAATCATAAAGCATAAAATCATTAAAATTAACAATAATTAAAAACAGTGTTGTGACTTCCAGTTTTGGCGCTCACTGGATGAGAATGCTTTCATCAGAGCTCTGATGATAGCAGCCTGTGTCCATGGTGGCAGGGAGGGGTACCGGCTGGACCCAGTCCCCCCTTGAGCCCTTGTAGGGGGCTCTCAGCCTGGGGTGCAAGAGGTGCCTCTCCCAAGATGAATGCCAAGGGATTGAGGCTCCTCTTTGCCCTGATAAGTCCCACCACTGCGCAACCAGAAATGGCGACAGAGACACACACCAGGATGAGCGAGCAGGTGGTCAAAAGTGTTTCTCTTACCTGGCAGAAGATGTTTGATGAAGCATGAGTCTTTCGTATGCTAATCCAGAGGGCCAGATAAGCATTTAAGCCCCCAATCCTCAACTTTAAAGTGGTGCTGATGGGGAGTTAACTCCACCCCACAAAGATAAGAACTCTTTAAAATTCACTGGAGAGGAGGAGGGGTGCAACCAAAGCATTCTCAGCTGAAATAGGAGCCAGATAAGCCTAAAGTGTTTTCTCTAACTGGCTCCAGAGTCTTTTTAAGAACTTTCCCCAAATGTAAACAACCCATCTCTGATTACGAAAATCATGACGCCTAAAGTCAGACCATCTCCTGGAACTGTGAGTTCAAATACATCGACATCTAAAGCGGAAGCAACCATAGACTTTCCAAATATGTTAAATGTTGCATTGTGCCCTCTGTTGGATAAGATGACAAGTCTCAACACAAAATTTGATACTGTTCAAAAACGGTTTGAAGAAACCAATCTGAGATCAGAGGAAACTGCCAAATCAGTTAAAAAAGTGGATGCCAAGACTAAAAAGCTTAAACGGCGACTGGAGGTAGTGGAAAAAAAGAGAACCTCAGATGAACATCAATTGCTACAACTGTGAATGGAAAAATCAGCTTATGTACTGAGATTCCAGGGAGTCCCAGAATGCAATGGAGAAGATCTGAAGAACCTTTCAAGCGATGCATTGGCACTGGTTGCAGATACTACAGCAGAACTTTTACAATCAGATATGGATATGGTTTATCGGACCTATCCAGATTACATCAAGAAAAATAATCTGCCTGGAGAGGTTTTTGTGAGATTCTCCAAAAGATCAAGTACTTAAAGTGACTAATGGGACTACCCTAAAAATTGAAGGTACAGACATAAAAGTATTAAAAGACATTCCATTTGAAACCAGGAAAAAAGAGGAAGCAACATAAAAATCTGACATTTCTACAGAAAAATTCCACGTCTTACAAATGGCTCTTTCCTGAAGGGCTCACTTTTAAATTTAAGGACAAAAAAGAAAGAATGGACCCTGTTACGAAAGCCATAGCCTTCTTGGAGCAGTGTCAAATAACAGAAAAACCAAAAGGAACAGCACAGGATGACAAGACATCAGATCACAGCGATTATGATTTGGGAAGACATGGAGACACATCAAGCAGCTCTTCTGAGGAGGACTCTGAGTTAGGAGCTGCTGCCCCTAAATTACTTAAAGTCAGATGGGACTTTGATAAAAAAAATAAGCCTATGGGGAAGAAACCAAAAAAAATAAAATAAGAAACATGAATCCAGTTATATGTTTGGAACTATGAATTGTCTGACGTACCTATTTCAGCCTTTAAAAAAAAATCCTTCTGTATTATTAAATAGTATATAAACATAAATCTTATGCTTCATCTTACTGAAATGTATTATAAGTGAAATCTCCACCAAGCTTTGTAACATTGAAAATGACCCCTGCCACTTGGGCTTTTAGTGGCCTTCTTTTCTTTTTCCCATAGTTTGTAGTTCCCCCTTCCATTTTTCTGTTGTAGTTTTAATAGAAAAGCATTAAAAAAAAACCAATCTTGTTATACAGAGAGTAATTTCTTATCCTGAAATTCACTCTTTCAGATATAGGCCACTGATTCCTCTTAGCCTATTTTTTTTTCTCTTATAAAAGAGGAATTTCTCTTTCATTTCTCTTTTATTTTTCTTTGTAAAGAAATCAATCCACTGTTTTGTAACTCCAGCCTTTGCCATTTTTTTATGCTACACACCACAGGGTATGCTTTAGCAGGAGGATAGAAAGGTTTGGAAAGCAATTGCCTGCCTCTGAGCATCTATGGAGTGAAATTCTGCCATTCTGGGAACCTGCCTTCCTCCACTTTTTTTCTTTGAATTTCTCTGATCAAAATGGAACTGGTTAGAAACTGACTCTAAATACTTAAAAAAGAGGAAGAGAAACAGATTCTTGAATCTTAGGGGGAAATGGGCTAAAGAAGGAAAATTAGTAATGGGTTTACGGTAGCTTCTTTTGAGAGTTTTTTTTAACATTTGCTTCACTCTGAAAGTTTTAAGGAAGGATCCTCCAAATTTCCCAGCCTCCTCATTTTGCCACAAACGTACAGTGGCACTACCATCCCTTTCATGCTATAAACTGGAACCACAGGCAATAAGAGAAACCTAAAGCAGGAAATACTTTAATGGGCTGAGGTTGAAGAATAGGGCACACCCCGGCATTGGAACATCCGCCTGATAACACTAGCCTTTCAGCTGAGTTCTGACAGATCCCTTTCATGAAAATTTCAGTTTGCCCGAAATATCCCTCGCACCTAATTAAACAGCATGCAGTCAGAGGTGCTGCCAACCAGTGGCAAGTTAATAGTAAAGTCTTTACTACTAGTAGATGAAGGGGTTGGCTGTGTCCTCCATTTACCTTGAACTGAACATGAGAAAAGAGGGCTTGTTATCCTTCCCTACTTGTTTATGCCAAATAGCACGATCTGGCCCCTGAATAATGAACTCAATTAGAATGTTCATGGGAGAGGTAGTGAAGTTCCTAATTGCCTATGTGCAAGCACATTAATGCTCAAAGCATATTTTAAAGCTCGCTCTGGGGTGTTATCTGCTGAAGAGCTGAAAATCAGAGACCTCCACACACTGACAGAAGGGAAGAGGGATTCAGAAAATTAAGTACTTTGACAAAAAGTACCTTTGAATGCTTCTTTCGCTATCACTCCCAAAGATCCACCTTTGAATAGTCCTCATTGGGAGGGCTAAGTGGTGATCATGGACTAGTTGAAAGGAGATAACCCTTGCAACAAGGTGTGTGCGTGGCTGCCGAACACAACAGCACAAAGTTTTGTTTGTTCTGATAAAAGAGTTATCCAGTGAGAAATGTAATTTTATATGTGAATCATAAGGGACCATCAGATTTCGAAGATAGTCTCCTTCTCATCTTTATCTCCTTTAGAAAGCAAGTGACTAGAACTCCCCCCCCAAATGTATATTTTTGATGTTTCAGAAGGTTATCTTTTAGACTGATAACAACCTGCCACAGCTGATGAGTTTGCACTAATTTTTCCAGACTGAGGAAACATATACAATTGAGCCGATTAAAAGAAAAATCTAATTCCTTGTTATATTACAGAACATCTATATACTAATTCCGTAGTGCCCCCCCTGTGTTCAGATAGCTAAATCTGTGCAGGGGGGTATTAGGGAGAGGAAGATTTTCCTACACATGGGGGGCACTCCCCCCGTGTGCAGAAAAATCTGAAAAGTTTTTTTTAAAAAAATTCGGGGGATATTTAAATTTCCCCCAAAGTAAAAGCGTTCCCTGCAGATGTGCAGGGAATGCTCAGGGAACTGGGGTGGCCTGGTGGTTGGAAGGCATCTAAGCCTTGCCACCGGAGCCAGAGGGGGGGTAGGAGGGGAGAAGCGGCGGGCCTGAGAAGTGGGAAGTGGGGAAAATTGCCAGCCTGAGCGGCCTTCAGCTGCTCGGGCCTCAGAGCCAGGGGGTGGGGTCGGAGGAAAACTTACCTGGAGCCAGGGACAGCAGGGGGGGAGAGAGCAGCAAGGCCCAGCGGCTCTGTGCCATGCGGGCCTTGCAGGGGCAACTGGGAGTGGGATGGGGGAGAGAGTGGTGAAGCCTGGCGGCTCTGTGCCACACGGGCCTTGTGGGGCAACCAGGGGGCAAGAGGAGGGGAGAGAGCAGCAAGGCCCACAGCTCTGCACCAGACAGGCCTCACTGGGGCAAGCTGGAGTGGGGGGAAGGGATGGTGAGGCCCATGCAGCACAAAGCCGTGGGCCTTGCCAGGGTTGGGGGGGGAGAAGGGATGGCAAGACCCGCAGCTCTGCGCTGGACGGGCCTTGCCGGGCAAGCTGGGGCGGGAGAAGGGATGGCAAGGCCTGTGCAACGCAGAGCCATGGGCCATGCTGGGGCATGGGGGGAGAAGGATTGGCTCCTCCTCTCCCCCCCGTGGATCTCGCTTCTTGTGTTCCCTGTTATGAGCAAGTGGACTAGAAAGAGATACATTCATGAGAGCATCAAAGCATGTTTGGCTTCAGAAGGACCGTACCACATGTTCAGATGTTCCCATCTGCCTTGCACATAGCTTAAATAATGAACAACAATTGTGTGCTGTCAGGCTGTAATTGACTCATGGCAATCCCATCCATGGGGCGTTCCAGGCAGGAGGTGGTTTGCACAGCAACTTCCTCTGCATAGCAACCTCAGTCTTTGACGAGTACTGGGCTCGGGAGACCAGGAACGGTGAAATCATGAAGCCTTTATTGAGTGATTCAGTATGCCCAGTAGATGGTCAGAATAAGCATGCTTCCAGGGCTCCAGGGTCCTCATTATATGCTGGCCAGAGCCACACCTCCGGCCGCACCCAAAAGACCTGATAGGGGCTTAACATCTGTGCATGTTTGTCATAGGTTCCCTGGAGGAGCCTTTGATTGCATTGGCTCCCCAGGGAGAACCTAGGTCCCACATTGGTGGAGGCTTAGAATCCAGACGTCTATTGTTCCTCCAGATTCAAGCTCCCCTCTCTGCCTGACCATGTGCTCTGGCCATGCGGCGGGTGCCATTACCTGGGAGCACATAGCAGGCTGGTTAGAACACAGAGCATACTACATTACAGTCTTCCTTGGTGGTTTCCCATCCAAGTTCTGACTGTGACCAACCCTGCTTGTCTTCCAAGCTTTGACAAGATGAGGTTATTGAGGCTGCTATACAGCTTTGATACTGAATTCCAAATTAGAGTCACTATAGGATAACATAAGAGTTCCCCATAGAATACCTGGAAGAACGAGCTTGGGATCAGTGTTCCCTCTAAGCTGAGTTAGTGTGAGCTAGCTCACAGGGTTTTTTAGCCTCTGGCTCACACATTTTTGTCTTAGCTCAGGAAGGATGGCTCCAGAGTGAACTAATTTATCCAGTAGCCAAATCACCTGCTCACAACTTTAATGCCAGGAGCTCAGGAAGTAGAATTTTTTTGCTCACAGGACTCCCCAGCTTAGAGGGAGCATTGCTTGGGATACGTTAGGTTAATCCTGGAAGATGGAAATCCAACCACTACAGCCTCAGTTGCAAAATTTTGTGCAACAGCCTGTAAAATCTGCCAGTTGCTTTGGTTATCAGGGTTTGTGTAAATACCACCCATTTATATTACTATTTATATTGTTGCCTATTTTAATTTATCATTTTTTACCAATATCAATTTTAACTTTGGGGTGGTGGTGGTAGTATTTTATCTATGCTGGTCTTTGACTGTACAATAACATTTGCTTTGATTTGAAGAGTTCCCAAATGTGCAGAGATTGGTCCATATGATCTTCATCTAGTTTTTGGAGGCCTACCTGAATGGTGGAGATGGGAAGCTTAGGTTGACTCTCTACTATGCAGTTGGACTGCCACCTGAACCTGAAGGCTTTCAACGTTGCTCTAAAGGACCATCTCTTCCCACACATTCCTGTGCTCCAATTAAGGCTGCTATCTTTTGGCCTGTGCCTTCTCCTTTGCCGCTCCGACTTTGTGGAACAGGTTCCAGAGATAGGGAAGTAGGCATCATCTTTAGACATTTTTAGAAGGCACTGCAAGGCCATTTTATTTGCCAAGGCCTTGAACAGAGTATAAATATTTGGGTAGGAGGGACCATTTGGGATTTTATGTTGTAGGTTTTACATTGTGATTCTTTTAAAAGAAGAAGGGGACAACAAAGGATGAGATGGTTAGACAGCGGCTGCGGTCACACGCACTAGATATTCCACTTTCAATCCACTTTCCAATTGGATTTTTACTGTGTGAACTGGCAAAATCCAGTTCGAAAGTGCATTGAAAGTGGACTGAAAGTGGATTATTTAGTGTGTGTGACTGCAGCCTGTGTTATCGATGCAACAGGCATGGCGTTGAGCAGGCTCCGGAGGGTGGTAGAGGACAGGAGGGCCTGGTGTGATGTGGTCCACAGGGTTTGGAGGAGTCAGACTCGAATGTGTGACTGAACAATGACAAGCTTTTAATGGTGAATTGTGAGCTGACCTCAGGCACAAAGTAACTTGGGATATAAATATTTTAATTAAAAAATATAAAATCAACCTAATTAGTTTCTCTGTTTTGACAGGAGGAACAAGGTATAGTTACTCGACTTTTCAAAAAAAATTACTCGCATCTCATTGCTTTGAGAAATTAAGCGTAGGAGAAGGAAAGTTAGCATGCCACTATGATGAACCATGTGGAAAACACTGAAAAATCATATTAGTGACTGGGGGGGAGGGTCAGCTTGGGTGTAAATTGAAGAATTCAGTCAAAATAATCTGGAAAGGCAATTCTGTTTTATTTGAAATTCTCAGCAACCCTGCTTCTCTCAAAACTCTTCAAAACTGATGCTGCTCTTACACTGTTGATGTTGTAGAAGAAAAAATGCAGGATATGATTGTCCAGGGTTGTTTTTTTAAAATATTCCCCATGTTTTTAATTCTTCTGGTTTCAAGCCCAGAGCCTATGATGAACAGCAGAAGGCTCGATGTGGCCTGCTGCCCTCAGTAACATAGTGGCTGAGGACAGACTGGGCTTCTGGAGCGCCCTGCCTCCGTTTTAGAAGTGGAGGCAGAGAGGGCATCCAGACAGCCGCAGCTGTCCCCCGTCGCCGGCACGGACTCACCCGTCCACGAGGTGCCAGCATGCCTCTTCAGCTGGAGACACCTGGGAACTGGTCCCCGGGCTTTTCCACGTGCATCCCCAGCGCTTCCGGAGTCACACATGCCGCCGGAAGTCTGAATGGCGGCCGTGGCTGTGTATAGCCGCGGCTTGCCCAGGCAGCCAGCAGCCACGCTCCGCCGCCCCTCGCAGCCAGTGCAAATGGGGCAGCCCGGGGAGCTTTTCCAGCAGGGCTTTTGGCCCCGCGGCTGTGCTGGGACAGATCTCCAGTCTGTCCTCAGCCAGTATAAGCACATAAGAAGAGCCCTGCTGGATCAGACCAGTAGACTGTCCATCTAGTCCAGCACCCTCTCTCACTCAGTGGCCAACCAGTTCCTCTGGAGGGCCCACAACAGGGCATAGAGGCTGAGGCCTTCCCCTGATGTTGCCTCCTGGCTGTGGGATTTAGAGGATTAGTGCCTGTGAGCGTGGAGATTCTCTTTAGTCACCATGGCTAGTGACCACTGGTAGAACTCTCCTCTATGTATCTATCTGTTTCTCTTTTAAAGCCAACTTTGTCTGAGGTCATCACTACATCCTCTGGCATTGAATTCCACATTAACCTTCTGAACTCTGGCTTTTCATTATTCTGTACTGTTACAGGGTATGGTCACATTTATGCTAATGGGTCCATTTCTGAATCCAGAACCTTGATTTCACACCAAAATAGTTAAGCACATGTAGGACATGTTTCCTCAACCACCAACCACTAACAGGAGCTGCTGTCTTAGCCTTCGACACCTGTCTATACGGCAGTGGAGATAAAAGTCAACTGAGGCCACTGTGCTATATATTCGGGACCTATGGCAAGGTAATGGAACTCGTAAGCAGGTTGGAACTAAACATAGAGAAATGAAATACAGTTAACAGAGCCAGCCACCCTGAGCCTGCCTCAAAGTAATCACAGAGTAAATGTATTACCGACCTATTATTACATATATTTATTGTTTACACAAAAGTATTCTGGCTTTTTTCCCCTCCCCCCCCCCTTTTCCCCATACAATTTCAGACAGCAACACCTGGTCTTATATATATATTCACATACGTATATACAAAATTCTGTATGCATTTTTGGATGTGTGTCACTTTATAATAAGAAAGATTGACCCCTGAGGAAGGCCCATAGGGGCCGAAACGCGTATGGTCCTTAGGTCAAGGGTTTTATCCATCAGCTTGATATGCACTGCAATTAGTTCTTTATGAACCTAGTTTTAAGTGTCTGATACTTGGACTGTCTCTTTTAATTTCATTTTGTTTTATTTATGTGTACACCCTAATAAATGTCTATATTTTCCATTATAATTATTCTGTTGTTAGTTTTGTTGGAGAAATGAGCATGTAATGCAAGGCCTGAGAAATTCAGTCATTATAGGGTTAACTATGCAACTTGTTTGTTTACCTATGTTAGCCTGGAGGTGATACCTGGCAGCTGGCCAATTGACTGTAGACCCGGGAAAACTAAAGGTGTACTGTCTTGCTAATTGGTCAATGATATCAGGTGTTTCCTTTCAGGGGTCAAGAAGAAGGAGAGATCCTCCATTACAATCTCTCACTCTCTATCAGTGTGTCTTAGTGTGAAGAGGGAGCACAATGCAGCTCCTTAGAAAGCATGTTTTGTTTATTTGTAGCTAATCCCGTTTACCTTTTCCCTTTAGTAATAAACTTCTTTTAAACTAAAAGAAGCAATCTCTTCTTTCCAGAAAAGCAAGATTCATTACTCTGATTTTTCTGATTACTGGACAAAAGTCCTAACAAATGGTAGCAGAGGATGGTTCTTAAAACATGGTTTCTCTTCTAAAAAGCTTTCTGGATTGATTGAGAAAGAGAAATAGGGAATAAGAGCTAGAGGCTTGGATTTTTAAAACGACCACTTTTTTTCCTTCCTGCTCTCAGAGCAATCTTGCAGCCAGAAAGGCCCAACCCTGTTTCCTTGCTGATCAGGGGAAAACCTATGCTGGATTGTAGTTTGCCAGGAGCAAAGGATCTTTTTTGACTGGATTAATTTTTGCCTGCTGTAAGTGGAGCTGAGCCTTGGAGCACTGAAGAGACGCTGCTGCCGGGAGAACAAAGGAAGGCGAGGCAAAGGGGCTTTTGAACTTCGCGCTGCTGCTGCTGCTGCTGCAGAGAAAGGAAAGATTAACCCTGCGAGCTCCTGGAGAAGTAGATGACTGAGCCAGAACCTGTGCTTCTACCTCAAATCCAAAGGGACGTGAGTAAAAAAAAGAAAATGGCTTTTAATGCCCCATCCCAGGAAATGCCAAATCTCAGACTTACAAAGGCTAACTATCAGTGGTGGGAGGAGTATTTGAAGAGTCGCCTGCAGACTCACAATGCCCTTCAAGTATTAACAACTGAAAATCCTCCAGAAACTGACCCTGATAAGACACAATTCCTTATGATGGATGGTTTTGCTAAAGCCCTGATTTTAGGGAGTATTCCCTACACAGAGGTACCAGGATTAAGAGGGCTAGCCACGTCCAGATTGATGCTTCAAAAGTTAAAGGATAAATTTGATAAGCACAGCAAGAGTAAAATCTATTCCCTCAAGGGAAAGATTTTTGATTTCAGGATGAAGGAGGGAGACTGCCTTCCCAAAGAGATGGACAAATTAATGGGCATTTACACACAGCTTAAAGACCTGAATGAAGCACCCTCTGATACAGATATGATTTCTTCAATTCTCAAGGGTCTGCCTGGTTCCTATAAGTCTGTAACCAGTATGATTAGACTGAAAGATGATCTGACTTTAGAAGGTCTTTTGTCTGCACTAACTGAGGAATATGATTCTAGAAATTCGAAAGAAAGTTTGTCTGATGAGATGTCTGTTTTGAGTCTAAAACATGGACAGAGATTTAAAAGGAAAATAGAGTGTTTTATATGTGGGAAAAATCATCTTGCAAAGTACTGCTCTTCTAAGTATGCACCTAATAATGAGCCCCAAGAACAAAGAGCCACAGGAGCACATGGTTCCAGTAACAAAGAACCAGCCAGTGGAAGGGGAAGCCATTATGGGAGGAGCAGAGGTCACGTTTCACACACACAGCACAGATGAAAGAAGTTTGCAGCACAGACACAGAGCAAAGGCAATGCTTTTAGGATCACTGATGATTTTAACACAGATGATAAGAAAATATTTTTAATCGATTCTGGCGCTTGTACACATGTGTGTAGAGAAAAAGCCTGGTTTAGTAACATAGATGTTGAAAACAAACCAAGAATTTACCAAGCTAACAGGCAATTATTGAATGTACAAGGTGTTGGGACTGTAAAATTGCGATTGTCCACTACAGATAATCAATTAATTGAAGTTGAATTGCGAAATACAGCTTATGTGCCTGAAGCTGTTGAGAACTTAATTTCAACAAAAAGCCTTATGAATACTGGCCATATTGTAGTGCTCAAACCAGAGCAAGGAAGCAAGGTCTCTACCAAGGATGGAGAGCTTGAATTTAAAGTGGAAGAGAAAAATGGCTTTCATTACTTTGTAGCTTGTGATGATGAGGAGACAGAAACTTTTGATGTTGATCCTGATGAGGAAATAGAGACTGTTGATGATAAGGAACAGATTTGCCAGACTAAGGATGCTTGTGATGATGCTTGTAAACATGAAAAATGTTTATTTTCGTGGCATATTAAAATGGGACATAGAAATTTGAAATCTGTTGAGCAATTGTTAAAGCAATGTGGAATACCTGTTGTGCATTGTGAAAAGAGTGAAACTAGATGTGAGACATGCCTCAGAGCAAAGGGAGATGCCCCAAGTTATTCTGGGAAAACTCCAGCGCAAAATCAAGAATTTTTGGAAACTGTATACAGTGATCTTGTTGGGCCTTTACCTGCATCCCTAGGTGGGAACAAATATTTTGTGACTTTCACAGAGAATAAAACAAAATACACTTATGTGTATATGCTGAGAAGTAAAGATGAAACACTGCGTAGATTTAAAAATTATGTGGCTATTGTTAAAAATAAATTTGGCAAAGCACCTCAAAGCTTACTCACAGATGGAGGTGGTGAATATTGTAATGCTGAATTCAAACAATTTCTACAAGAGCAAGGAATTCAACATAAAGTATCCATTGCTTATTCACCCCAGCAAAATGGAGCTTCTGAGAGATTAAATAGAACACTGCATGGGATGTGCAGAGCTATGCTGATGCATTCTGGACTGCCAAACGGTTTATGGGCAGAAGCCCTGAACACAGCAGTGTACTTACACAACAGATTACCCTCAAAGATTATTGGAACCTCCCCTTTTCAGGCTTGGTTTGGAAGACAGCCTGGTCTAAGACATATCAAAGCTTTTGGCGCAAAAGGGTATGCACACATACCAAAGGAAAAGAGGGGAAAGCTTGATTCCAGAACTGAAACTGGACTTATTGTAGGCTATCCTGTTGGTGGGAAAAGGTACAGGATATACAATCCCCAAACCCACACAGTAGAAGAACGCAATGTTGTTTTTATTGATGAGACTGTATTGCCTAGTGTTTCCACTGCAGCTGATCCAAAGATGCCTGGGACTGCACCTGATGAGTTCGTTGCTTGGCTACCTGTAGTGACTGCTGGTGAACTGGCCGGGGAACTGGCAAGTGAAGCAGCAGGTCCACCTTCTGAGGAAACTACTGAAACAGAAGGGGAAGCAGGGGCCACACCAGAGGAAGCGGCTCAACCCACGGCAGAACCCACAGCAGAACCCACACCCGGTGTGAGGCGATCAGAAAGGAGCACTAAGGGACAACCTCCAATGAAGTATGGATTTTGTGAACTTGTGCAACCTGCAAAGGAACCCAAGAACTGGAAGGAAGTTTGCAACTTACCTGCGAGTGAAAGAGGCAGATGGCTTGAAGCAATGGAACAAGAGCTGCTATCCATTAGCGAAAAAGAGGCCTGGACTCTCACTCAACTACCTCAAGGCAGAAACCCTGTTGGATGTAAATGGGTCTTCAAAATAAAGCACAAGGAAGATGGAACTGTGGAGCTATACAAAGCACGCCTAGTAGCTAAAGGCTACTCACAGCAATATGGGACTGACTATTTTGAAACTTTTGCTCCAGTTACTGACCAAGCAACATTTAGAACACTTCTAAGTGTTGCAGCATCTAGGAACATGATAGTAGAGCATCTTGATGTAAAGACTGCTTTTCTCAATGGAGAACTATCTGAGGAGATCTACATGGAACAACCTGAAGGTTTCAAGGTCAAAGGTCAAGAAAACTACGTCTACAAACTTAATAAAGGACTCTATGGCCTAAAGCAAGGAGCAAAGGCCTGGTATGACAAACTTACTGAACTTTTAAAGAAGCAAGGCTTCAAGCAAGGGAAAGCTGAACCTTGTCTGTACACTAGAATCAGAAATGGACAATACCAGTATGTTCTTGTTTACGTTGACGACTTGATCGTGGCTTGTCAAAACAGAGGAGACATCAAAGCAATAGCTGATGGACTGAATAAGGAAGTGGAAGTCAAACAGCTAGGAGATGTTCAACAATACCTCGGAATGCAAATTGAGAGACTCGAGGATGGAACTTTTCTTTTATGCCAGAAAAGAAAGATTATGGACTTTATAGAATCTGTTGGCATGAAGAACTGCAAAGCTTCAACAATCCCACTTGAACCTGGATATCTGAAGGAGAAGGACGGCACACCACTAAAGGACATAGGAGGATACAGAGAGGCTGTCGGAAAGCTCTTGTACCTGAGCAAATCAACGCGTCCAGATATTACAGCGGCAGTTGGATTTCTAAGCAGAAAAGTAAGTTCGCCAAATCATCATGATTGGAGCGCAGTAAAGAAGATGGCACGTTACCTAAGAGGAACAATGGACTTAAAACTAAAAATTGCACCAACTGAACAACCAAGACTAGTTGGCTACATGGATGCCAGTTGGGGAGAAGAGATGAACAACTACAAGTCTACCAGTGGATACCTATTCTTTTATGGAGATGGACTGATAGACTGGACTAGTAGAAAGCAGACTGTTGTAGCGCAATCCACAGCAGAAGCTGAGTGCATTTCAGCAGCAAGTGCCTGCAGCAGACTTGAATGGATCTTTGAGATGTTGAAAGATTTTGGAATAATTGAACCTATACCTATACTTATGTTAGAGGATAATCAAGCTTGTATAACTATATGTAAGGAAGAGAGCACGACTGCTAGAAGTAGATCTATTGGTATTAAATGTGCATTAGTTAAAGATTTGTACCAGAAAAGGTTGATAGAGATTAAGCATTGTCGTACAGAAGAGATGGTGGCTGATATTCTGACTAAGCCACTGACCAAAGACAAGTTTGAAAGACTTCGTGAAATGTTGAATATGCTTGATGCTAATGTTGAATAATGTTTTGTGTATGCATGTATAATGACTTGCATTTCAGGTCTTGAGAAGGGGTGTTGGAGAAATGAGCATGTAATGCAAGGCCTGAGAAATTCAGTCATTATAGGGTTAACTATGCAACTTGTTTGTTTACCTATGTTAGCCTGGAAGTGATACCTGGCAGCTGGCCAATTGACTGTAGACCCGGGAAAACTAAAGGTGTACTGTCTTGCTAATTGGTCAATGATATCAGGTGTTTCCTTTCAGGGGTCAAGAAGAAGGAGAGATCCTCCATTACAATCTCTCACTCTCTATCAGTGTGTCTTAGTGTGAAGAGGGAGCACAATGCAGCTCCTTAGAAAGCATGTTTTGTTTATTTGTAGCTAATCCCGTTTACCTTTTCCCTTTAGTAATAAACTTCTTTTAAACTAAAAGAAGCAATCTCTTCTTTCCAGAAAAGCAAGATTCATTACTCTGATTTTTCTGATTACTGGACAAAAGTCCTAACAAGTTTGACCCTTTTGGTTCGCAGCTATTTGTTGGGTTGAGTCCCCCCCCCTTTTTTTCCGTTAGTGACAACACTAACCAAATCATGATTTCATGTCATTTAAAAATATGGCTGACTTGGGCTGTTCTGCCTTCTGAGATTAGGCAGGTGGCGGTTTGGAGAGAGCCTCCTCAGTTGTGGAAGCAAAACTCCAGAACTCTTTCCCCAGAGGGATTCCATCTGTCCCCTACTGTGGCTATCTTCTGCCAGTGGGTGAAGGCTTTTTGTTTTGCTTGGTCTTGCCTCAGTGATCCCCCCTTCCTGCCCAATATTTTAATTGTCGTTTTTATGTCTTTTTTTTTTGAATTTTTTTATTGAAGGGTTAAAAGGGTACAGAATAAAATTAATGCAGAGAAAAACCACATAGCATGTTAAACATTGCTAACTTGAGTGTCAACATATATATCATCATGAAATTCAGTCGCTTTACATTTGAAAAGTAGCATATAACTCAACCTTATTTATCTTATTTAAACAGTAACTATTGTGTTCATAACACCGTTTACAACCATAAGTATAATGTAGAATCTTTTATCCAATTTTTTGGAAGATGTTTATTGCTTGGATTAGGGTTACTGTCTAAAATCGGTTCCCATTTAAGCATTTAGCTTTTGGTGCTTTCCCCCTTGTCTCTATTCTCAAACTTATCCACTATTTTATCTAAGATAAAATAGTCCCATATTTTGGCATGCCATGTGCTCAATGAAGGCTTAGAGGTTTCTTTCCAATTTACCGCAGTTGTATACTTTGCTGCTGTAATGAGTATCTCAATTAGTTCTCTTTGGTCTTTATTAATTTTCGTTAGGGTCTTTGGCCAGAGATTGAGCAAAATTAAAGTAGGGTCATAAGGTACAGAGACTTTTAACATAGAGTTGATTTCTGTTATGATTTGCTTCCGGAATAAGGTGATGACTGGACAGGCCCACCATAAGTGAATGTAAGTCCCAACTTCTGACTGACATTTCCAGCATTTGGGTGACTGAGTGGAATATATGTGGGAGAGTTTAACTGGTGTGAGGTGCCATCTGTAAAGTGTCTTTAGTGCCTGTAATCTAACGGGAGTGGATCTAGATCTGTAGACTTTAGATGACCATATTTTTTCCCACTGGTCCTCTGGAATTATAGTGTTTAAGTCCTTGTGCCATGCTGTTTGGAAGGATAAGGGCCAGTGGTAGGAAGTTTGGAGGAAAGAGTAGAACATTGAGATGAGTCCTCTCTTAATGAGACTTGATGATGTTAATAGGCGTTCAAAGAAATTGTATTTTCTTGTACAGTTGAGATTGGGTTTCTGAGCTGCAAAAGTCGTTTTTATGTCCTTGTATGTATTTGTCGTCACGTTGGTAACGTTGCCAGGGTGATGCTCTGGCAATCGCCCCAAAACTCTATGGTACCATAGAGATTTGGGGCAATTGCTAGAGTTTCGTCCTGGCAACGTCCCCAATGTGATGACATCACTTTCGGGTGATGTCATTACGCTGGGGAAGTCATCCTGACTGGACGACTTCGGGGGTGGGGTTCCCCCTGCCGGCCGAATGTTGGCCGGCGGATCGGGAACCCCTGTAGCGGGGGATCCCCCGCCCCCCGGGATGACTTGGCAGCCCTGAGGGCAGGGGTGGGCAATTGTTTTGGCTCGGGGGCCACTTCCGTTCTTAATGGTTGAATGTTGTGTGCTGTTTTGGGAGGGTTGGTTCAAATGGTTTTAAAATGTGTTTTTAAAGGGATGTTTTAATTTGTTAGCTGCCTTGGTGGGCCTCGTAATGGCAGAAAGACAGATATAAAGTTTATAAATAAAACAGGGGCCTCAAAAGCTGGAAAGAGCCTGGGCCTCTCTGGACCTCTGAGAGAGCCTGCTTGACAGCAGCAATTCAGAAAAGAAACAAAAATCACTTACCATTATTTTAATAATATATTCTGTGATGTTTGATGTCTCTTTATTCCCCTTTTGTCCCTAGTGCCAGGGTCCCCATCTTGGTGTCACCACATAGATGCAAACAGATTCCAGCACTGAGCTATTGCATAGATGAAGTCCAGGTTACTTGTATAAATACTAGTGTTTCTCTTCTGTCATTCATATTCCCAAAAGGATGCTGTCTACTTTAAATCACCTTGTCAGAAAGTTTGCTCTTGTTTGGTGTTTGGCTCGGAAAGATGCTGAGCACCTGTCACGAGGACAGAAAGGAGTTATAGGCTGAAGTTTGCAATTATTTAACTGGATGACTTTTCTTGGTGAGATTGATGGTAATAGCTGTATGACATGATTTCAGCTTTTGAACTTTCCCCCCCTTTGCTTTCAGATTGCATTTTCCCCCAGCAATTTTGATGGATTTCCTGCTGCAGTAATCTGTATCTTTGCCTACAGCAAATGGAGACACAGGTTTTTCCTGGGCACTTCACCACCTCTTCTGTCATCCTTATTTTCTCCTTCCTCTCTCTCTCTCTCTCTCTCCCTGTGTTTCACTTTTCAGGACTTTCTGCCAAGCATGCATTGCTAAAACATCTGGGCTTTTTTGCAGGTTTCTGCATCATCCAAATAAGTGTCAGAGGATTTATCTGGAGTATTTTCTATAATAATAGGTGAATTTGTAGGACCGGCTTACCATACAGGCAATATGTGAATGTTTGCTAGCTTCTTAAGTATGTGCTGAAATGCTGCAACCCAGATGACCATGATGGGTTTTGCCCTATTTTGGAAGAAAGAAGGGAGTGACTGCCTGTGGAAAGACTGTTGCCATCGAAGGCTGAGCCAGTTTGGTCAGGGGCACGGACTCTAATCTGGGAGAACCGGGTTTGACTCCCCACTCCTTCTCTGCATGCAGCTGCTGGTGTGACCTTGGGTCAGTCACAAGTTCTCTCAGAGCTGTTCTCTCAAGGACATTTTTCGAAAGAGCGCTCTCAGCCCCACCTACCTCACAGGGTGTCTGTTGTGGGGAGGGAAAGGGAAAAGAGATTGTAAGCCACTCTGAGACTTCTTCAGGTAGTGAAGGGTGGGGTATAAACCAATCTCCTCCTCCTCCTCCTCTTACCACCTGTTCTGCCCTTCAGCTCCATCCTGCTGATAGTCTTTTGTTGGCAGGTAGTTTCTTGTTTGGTTACTTGTGTTTAATTTTCAAGTGTGGAATTGATAGTTTTGTTTGTCTTTGTGTGTTTTTTAAAAAAATATTGTACACCACTTCAAGCCTGCATTTTTTAGAGAACAGTGGGTTAAAAGCAATGTAATAAATAAATATTCCATAGTTGATCTTATACCACCCCAGTTAGTGACTTGCTCTGTCATTTATGAGGAGGTTGGTTCCATTCACCACTCACTGCAGGGCTTGCCAGACTTTTTGAGCCTGTGGGCACCTTGGGAAAGCTGACCCAGGGTAGCAGGCACAACTACAAAATGGCTTCCACAGGTGGTGGAACGAACCACACTATGTCAGGGAGGGAAGTTATGCATAACATTAATAGTGATTCTTCAAAGTTTCAGGCAGAAGCTCTGGTTATCAAGGTGCCTTTTGAAATGGGCATATTGTTTTTGGTGAACAGTCAATGGAGGCTAAGGCACGGATAAAAGCATTCCTCTTAAAAGTTAAAATCTTAAAATCCAAGGGTGGGCCTACTCTACTCGGACTTGTACAGGCAGACGTGTATATTAGCCATTGGGTTCATCTATTGGAAAAGAAAATGAAATGTTTAGGAATAAAAAGGATATAGTGAAGACTACAGGGACCACAGAGATAACGAATTAAAATATGTGTAAAGACTTCCAGTTTTCGGCAGCTTAATGGCGGGCGTGCTTCAGCGGAGCTCCGCACGAAGCAGCCCGCAACCCCGGTGATTGGGAGGGGGTCCGGCAGGTACCTGGTGGCGGGGTGATGACGTTGAGTGGAGTTCAGAGGATTCCTGATGCATGGCTAGGGTGTGGCAGTTGGCCTGGGAACGGCAGGCCTGAGCAATGTGGCCTTTATTCCCACATGACCAGCACTCTGCGTCCCGGAACCAACAGCTCTGGGGATCATGTGGATCACCGCAGCTGGTGCAAGACGATGTGCCAGCTTGGGGGTTGTGAATGCTCGGGTGGCTGACCTTGTGTCGGTGGGGCCTGGAGGATGCCGGCAGACCTGGAGTGTGTCATCCTTGTTGGAGGCCGTGGATTCCAATGACGTTGCAGTGCGATGGGTGGATGCAGAGCCGCTGGACCTGTCTTTTTGGGAAGTCTCAAATGCACAAGCAACTTGAAAAACCTTCTCCAGAGTTGCATCCGCAGTAGTGACTAGCTTCCTGCAGAGCTTAGGGTCGTGGACCCCACATACAAATGCGTTGAGGAGGGTGTCCTCCACCACAACAAATTCACAGCCTACTACTAGCCAGTGGAGATCGGCCATGAACGTGGCCACAGACTCCCCCTTCTGCTGGAGATGGCTGCAGAACGTCACGTGTTGGGTGAGCTTGGAGGGTTTGGGCATGAAGAATGCATTGAGAACCCCCATTATCTCGTTGAATGAAGCCTCCATCAGGGTGTGGGGAGAGATGAGGCTTCTTACCACCCGCAGGGTAGCAACCCCACAAGTGCTCAGCAGCCATGCCTTGCACTTACCAGTGTCCATGATTTCCTGGATGTCAAAGAAGATGCCAGGTTGGTTGGCCCAGGCCTCCCAGAGCTTGGGGCTGGAGGGATCAAAGAGTGTGATTTGCGGTCCCGGAGCAGCGGCCATCTGGACTTGTGGAGTTGCAGCGTGATGAGCGGGATACTTGGGAGCGGTCGGTGGTGCTTCCTGGCATTGGGACCAAGTGGTGCCGGATGTGGATGGATCATCGGGGCTCGATGCAGAGCTGGAGTTGGCTGAAGAGTCGCTCATCAGGATCCCACCTTTGTCACCACTGAAAAGTACTGGAGTCAGGAGGCCGGTGGAGTGATTTCAAGCATAGCTCTTTTTATTTATTTGTTTATTTATTTATTTATTTTGGGATTTGTATCCCGCCCTCCCCACGAGTGGGCTCAGGGCGGCTTACATGGGCCGACGGCCAATCAAAACATTAAAACCTATGAAATCAATAAAACATTAATAATAAATACAGTTAAAACAGATAAAAGCTTCCATAATAACACTTCTGATGGCAACTTAGAGGGCGGCATAACCCCCCCCCCCCCGCTATGCCAAGACCGTACAGGACCAGGGTCATCATAGGTGTTACAATGATGGGTGGTATCTTTGGTGGCGGCTCCTATTCAAAAGCCTGGTGGAACGGAGCAGCAGGGACCCAGTTTATTTATTAGAAGTTCCAGCTTTTTATTCAGAAGTTTCAGCTACTGCAGGCCAGGGGTCTGATTACATGCACACAGAAGCCTTGCCTCCAACCTTGCCCATACAGCATGATAGGACACCCTTCCCACCAGAGACTCAAGTTGGTACATTTGAATATTCTAAGCCTCTGATAGGGGATATCCAGGATCTGAGTGGGCTATTGTTTCCTGGCTTCAAGCTCAGGTCGCTTTCCCGGCCATGTGCTCAGACCACGTGGCGGTTGCCATTACCGGAGCACATGGCAGTGTTAGAACATAACAGACAGTGCCATGATGTTTGAAATTATTTTCTTACACACACACACACAACATACCTTCAGTAACACACTGAGGATCTCTGTGCTGTGGTGGCAGCTGCTGCCTAAGCAATGTGATTTGGAAGCTGTGGAGCCAATCAGATTTCTAAAGGCCAATCAGAAGCCTTGCTAAGCAAAAGCCCGACATGGCCCCACCCACTTTCTAAACACACTTCTTGAGCCCCAGGAAAGGTGTTGGTGGGTGCCATGCCACCATGGGTGCCATTTTGGGAGTCCCTAACTTAATGTGTTGATGTAGCATTCTGACACAGCTTCCTGATTCTGACTGATGAAGATGGTTGATGAGATGTGTTGCACTCCGTGTGGGCGTGCGGGGGTGCGCCCCCGGCTGGTAGGGTATGGCAGCAGCCTCTTAGGATCACGTCTCTCCCTCTCTGTTGCTGACCTGTGGGGTGGGGGTTGCCCTGGAGTAACCTTCACGGGGGCCAGCCAGGCAGAGATGGAACCGGGTCCTCAGGAGGGAACCTAGGCTTTTAGGAAGAGTCTCAGATGTGGCAACGGGGGGGGGGGTTGCGTCACCCTCCCCTCCTTGCCTACTTCAGGCATGCTTCTCTCTCTCTTTCGTGCCTTTCCTGGCTTTCGCTCTCTCGCCTTCTCCGGCTGTCCTGTTTCCCCTCCTCATCGGCTCCTATTTCCTCCTTTTTATTCTCTGCTGAGTTCTCCTGGCTTCACCTCTGCCCAAGCCCCGCCCCCCAGTAAATACGAGGACGCTCGCCCTCACTGCTTTCCGGCCCCTCCCTCCTCCCTTCTGTTCCCAGCTGCTCTGTAGATGCTGCACATGTCTCCGCCGGCCCTGGTCGCCCTCAGCTGTGCCCTTGTGCTAATGCTGCTGCTGGCCCCTGCGGTCTCTCCCATGCCCCTCCATGACTCCCGCGGCTGTCCGCGAGCTCGTCCAGCCCCAGGCCCTCCAGCCGTCATTGCTTTGTACTGGCTGTTCTCCTCTTCTGTTTCCCGGTGGTTGCTGACCTGACGCTGGCTCCAGGTGCGCCCAGCTCTCCTCGGGATGGGGAGAGGGGTTCCCTCACTTCCCTGCCAGTCGCCGCCCCTGCAGCTTCCCGGGAGCCCCAGGAGGACCCGGAACAAGAGGTAAAATAATCCCCTGTCATATGCCCAACAATTTGGATCAAGTGATCCAAAACAGAAGGCAGCAATGGAGAGGGGGATCTTCCCTTGTCTCCCTCCCCCCCCCCAGTGGGCCTTTCCAGCTAGGGTTACCAGCTTCATCCTGGGAAATTCCTTACGATTTAAGGGTGGTGCCTGTGGAAGGAGGCATTTGGGGCAGGATTTCACCCATAATCTCTGATAGAGATGGAGTTTGTGGAGTTTGTCCTCCAAAGCTGCCATTTTCTCCTGAGGAACTGATCTCCATAGTGGGGAGATCAGCTGTAATTCCAGGAGAACCCCAGACCACACCTGGAGGTTGACAAACCCCTATTTATGACCCAGGAAGGTTGGTTCCTGGGTCCCATGTTCACTAGTAGACATGCAGGTCAGGGGGCTGCACTGAGGAAGGGGAAGGGGGCAGAATCAACCCTTCCTCATTCTTCCATCATTCACTAGCAGCCTACTCAGGCTAACATTTGAGTAAAGCTCACCTTGGCTCCAAGCTTGGTTGGGGTTCTGCTGACTTTAGTCATCCCGGCCTGTACATGGAACAGAGCCTCATATCTCCCCCCACACATGTCATTCAGTTAACTGCAGGCTTTACTAATGGTGCTCAGCACCGGGGTCATCTGCTCCCCAACCCACTCAGCCACTCAAGCTGATGATGGATGACTTAGGAACAGCCTGTCACCCTTTTGATGCCCCAAGATGCTTGCCAATTAGCCCTACTAGACCTCTTGTTACTTACCAAAACTAGCTTTAGCCTAGTCTGTCCAAGACTAATTAAAAGTAAACCATCACCCTCACAATCAATGTCAAGCAGGGGGGGAAGGTCCCCTTCCATGCTAATGTAAAGGAAACCTCCCAAATTCCTGTTTGGCCCCTAAACTATGACCAGTACATTAACTTATGGGGAGATGTGGGCTACCTTGCAGCAAAAGGCTGCAATGGGGAATGAGAGTCATCTTAAATAATGGTTCCCATGCCTTACCCATTGGCTCAACCGTATAGGGAAAAGAAGATGCAGTGTGAAGCCAACAAGGGTCTTGTATGCCATCTAAAATAATTACTGGCAAAAAAAAAAAGTTTTATGCCAATCCTGGTGTCAGCTGGTCTTCTCTCTGTCTTTGCACTGTTTCTAGATAGCACTAAGACCAAGGACAGGGTGACAAGTAGGGCCACAGCAAATGCCACCATTTCTCTCACCAAGCAAGCAAGCAATATAGTCAGAGGTTCTGGTATCCTAGTATTTCCCAGGCCAGAGCTGGCAACCCTACAAGTGTGAATGCACTGGCTACATAGTGTAAGCTGGCACATTAAATGAAAGTTGATGATGCTCTTAATCAAAACCAACTTAGCATTGTTGGTGGTCCTGTCTGTTATTAGTAGTGGAAATCCAGGTACCTTTATACATTGTTGGTGGTCCTGTCTGTTATTAGTACCTTTTTTGGTCAAACGTTTTGAAATACATGGATAAAATTTTAAATATTTCTATTCCATTTACACCAGAATCAGTTCTTTTGAATTTTTGGCCAAATATTTTAATGTCTAAGTATTGTACTGAATTAGTATCCTTATTTTTGTTGGCAGCCAAAACCTTAATAGCACAACAATGGAAAACAAAGCATATCCCAACAATAGGTCAATGGTTTGCAAAGATATGGGATCTGGCTGTAATGGATAAATTAGCAATACAAATTGCAACAATAGAAAGGCCCATAATACAAAATAATTTCTTAGAAAAATGGTACCCCTTTTTTGTATATATTAACAGAGAACAACCAAAGCAAGGTAAACTCCCTAAGAGATATTTGGATTTCGTATTTTATTAATGATGTCTGTAGTTTTGGAGAGATAATTTATAAAGCGAAACGCTTTCAACTGGTGTTCAATATTTTTTTTGCTAGCTATTTTTGTGGTTCTATAGTTGTATGTTAAATTGTTAAGTGCTAATATACATTGTTAAGCCTGTAATGTTTTGTAGTAAAAGTCTGTTGGAAAATAAAAATTTAAGTTATTAAAAAAAAAAAAAACCCAACTTAGAACCCTCCACATTTTTGACTTTTCACCAGCAATCAATGGCAACTGGCCCTGAGGAACAAAAATGAAATCTAGGACCAAACTTTCTCCAACGAATGAATGATTTCTACTACAATATTCAAATGAGATAATAATTAGACCTCCTTTCTGTAAAAGGAGATCCCTAGTATTGCAAACACTTACTCATGAGCACCTGTCTGTGAAGAGAAAGTTTAGATGCCGGAACTAAATGCGGGTGTGCCTGGCTACTGGGAAGCTGCAGCTTTTAATTGTAGCACCATCATTTACTCAAAAGCACTTCCATCTGTTTAGGCTTCTCTGAAGCATTATTTACATTGATACGTCATTACATTTTTTAGCTATAATGGTTTAATAAAAAGAAAACCAAATTGTTGGTATCATTTTCCGCCTCTTTCTTCCACAGGCACTAAAAGCCTGTGACACAGCTGAGGTAATATACAAATCAGAAGATACAGCTACATATAAATACTATCACGAGCATGTGATGACAAATTTGGGTTCTGATTCATTCCTTCTAACTGAAGAAATCTATAAACATTGCCATCCTAGGAATCAGTGCCTCTGAATGTGGAGGTTCTCCTCAGTAACCATGGCTAGCAGCCATTGATAGACTTATCCTCCATGAATCTATCTAATCCCCCTTTAAAGCTGTTGATTCCTGTGGCTATCACTACATCCTCTGGCAGCGAATTCCACATTTTATTCACTCTCTGTATAAAGTAGTATTTCCTTTTGTCCATCCTGAACCTACTGCCTATCAGCTTCATTGGATGCCCTTGAATTCTGGTATTTTGGAAGAAGGAGAAAAAGTTCTCTTTCTCAACACTCTCGACCCCATGCATAATTTTATAAACCACTTTCACACACACACCCTTTAGTTGTCTCTTTTCCAAACTGAAAAGTCCCAAACTCTTCAGTCTTTCCTCATAGGGAAGATGATCCAACCCCCTAATTATCTTGGTTGCCCTCCTCTGTACTTTTCTCAACTCTGCAATGTCCTTTTTGAAATACAGTGACCAGAACTGTACATAATACTCCAAATGAGGCTGCACCATCTATATATATATATATATATGAAAGAAAGTTCCCTCACTGTAAAATCAACACCCAGGCCAAACCCCTGGACCTAGAAACACAAAATACAGGGAGAGCACTCCTATCATGATGTAGATGCTCACTATGAAGAGATTTTTAGAAATTTGACCCCTAAGGGGGTAAAAAGGGGTAAAGTGTGCTCTTCCATTGCTTCCTATGTGGCTGCAAGGCTGCTGCCTCCTTGCACCCTCCACTCTCTGATTGGTTGACTTCAGAGCTCAGTGTTCTGAGGGGGAAAAAGTTACAGGAGACTGCAGAGAGATAATGACAGTTGAGGAAATCAGGAATGGCCAACAACCACCTGTGAGGTGCAGCAGTGCTGCTGGCCTAGCCTCTGTCATGGCTTCCAACACACTCTCCCCACCTCCTACATCTGACAGACAGCTGTTTGTCAAGTGCAGCAGTGGGTGCAGAGTGCTTAAAGTCATAACGGAGCCCGCCCCAGCAGTAATGTCTTAGTGATCCTGCCAGCCCAGCCTCCATAGTGGCTTGCAATACCCCTCCCCCTCCCACACTTGATAGGCAGACTGTCAGTCTGTCCACAGCCGGTCTGTCAGTCTGTCCACAGTCTGTCCACAGCCAGAGACTATTTCAGCTCATAGGGGCAAGATAATGAATTTAGTTATTCAAGTATCATTTTTACTTCTGTAGCTTCATTTTCATGTTTTTCTATGGTCACACCCATTGCTTGCCATAAATTTTGATTCAGGCAATACACTATTTACTAATACAAATCTTACTTGCAGGAAACACCTCTGGTCTATTATTAATGCTCAGCTCTGGGAGAAAACTTGGCCTTTTTGTCATCTGACAAGCAAGGAGCTCCACTCTGAACATCTTCTCTTCCAGTGCTACTGTCTCCTCCCAAAGATCTCTCTTGCCCTCTGAAAAATTACTTACACTGAAGATATTCTATCTGCTGCTCAAATTCTCCACTTCTCTCTATTAAATTATTGTACAGCCAGGTACAGGAACAAGAAGCAAGCATACCCAATCTCTAAGTTACGACCACAACCTATCTTCACACCCAAAAGGGGGAGATTATATTCATATTATTATTACTGATATAGCATTTATTTAGCATCCATACACTCCAATTCAGCGCAACCCCCTTGAAAACATTTAGTACTACTTCATCTAAAACACCCATAATTCAATGGTGATATTTTAAAGTGAGCCCCTTCCCAACAAGAAAATGGGCAGTCTTTATTCATTTTTTTCATTGTAAGCACATTCAAAATTAGTTATTATCTGTACCATGATTTTATGCATTGCAGCAAGGAAAACGGCGGTTTCATCATCAAAAACCCTTCAAGTTAAACATTAGTGAAGCTCTAATGAAGATAAAGTAACCTCTCCAATTTTCTAATGGACATTTTTTTCTCATCTGAGCCTTCTTTATGTATCTTTAATAATGATTTATTTTATAAAGATCCCAGGAATGGCATGACTTGCTGTGCTCGCTTTGAGAGAAAGCTTCTTGGATCCTATAAAGATGCGTGCAAGAGCATACTTCTTTTTGGCTCAGTTACTATAAACTATCTCCTGTGCATGTAAAAGCTAATTACAAGGCAGCGTGAGATGCTAGATGTAATATAAATGATAGCACCACCTCATGTTTTCCCAGCATGACTCAGTTTAAACTCTTAAACTATGAATAACTGACAAATATTCTTTATAATACTCTGGAGAAGGGGGTGGGAAGTTGTTTATAAGATTACTTCTTTGGGAAAAAAATATAAATCAAGGAATAAAATGTGACACCTTTTTCCTCCACAAAGACTGAAGATCAATGTCTGCCTTTGGGTAGAATGGTCTTGGGAGAATTCCACTCAACTGGATTTGTAACTAGGGCAGTTTTCCAAGTCTTTGTCAAAAAAAGCCTTGTGGAAATAGTTTGTTTTTTTTTTTAATTGAGATCGAGAGAGAGCTCGCAGTGGTGGCTCATGTAAAGAAGCTGGCCCATCCTGCTCTCCCCCTGGCTTGCCAAAACAGTCATCTATGGGGTAGGACCACTGGTCTACTGACAGGGATAAATGGCTGGTGATTGGTGCTGATTTTGAGGGTCTCATCTTTAAGGATTGGACACTTCTATTGTGTCTGTGATATATGGGAATTGTAGTTTGACATCTCTTGTCCAGTTGACTGAACTAGGAGATTCTGAAATGACAATTTGCATGGATCTTGGGAGTGCTATATATATCCCAACCTTAAAGGCGAGTCCTGTGACATTATTAACCAGCTCTTCCATCCCCCTTTCATTGTTAATGGAACTTTGATTGGGAAAGGGAGGACCAACTGGTAGGGAAGAAGAGGAGGAGGAGTTGATTTTATATCCCACTCTTTACTACCCAAAGGAGTCTCAGGGTGGCTGACAATCTCCTTCCTTTCCTCTACCCACAACAGACAACCTGTGAGGTAGGTGGGGAAGAGAGAGCTCTGAGAGAACTGCCCTTGAAAGAACAGCTCTGAGAGAACTGTGACTGACCTGAGGTTACCCAGCTGGCTGCATGTGGAGGAGTGGGGAATCATACCCGGTTCTCCAGATTAGTGTCTGCCGCTCTTAACCACTACACCAAACTGACTGTCTAGTGACTGGAGATACGAGCTCAAGGTGATGTAAGCTTAAGTGTGACGTCATGGTTAGAAATTCAGGCTAGGATCTGGAAGACCCAGATTTGAATCCTCAGTCTGTAATGGCAGCTTGCTAGGTGTTCTTGGGCTACTTGCATACCCTCCGCCTATCCCACAAAGTTATTGAACAAAGTTTGAGTCCAGTGGCACCTTTAAGACCAACCAAGTTTTATTCACAGTATGAGCTAATAAAACAAAGCCATCTGAGGAAGTGTATGTGCACATGAATGCTCATACTTCTAATAAAACTTTGTTGGTCTTCAGTGTTGGAGAAAGGAGTATGAAAGACAAGACCTGGGATTTCAGTCATTATAGGGTTAACCTATGCAACTTGTTGTGTTTCTTAGTTTAACCTGGAAGTGCCTGGCAGCTGGCCAATTAACTCTAAGCCCGGGAAACCTAAAGGTGTACTGTTTTGCTAATTGGTCAATGATATCAGGTGTTTCCTTTCAGGGGTCAAGAAGAAGGAGAGATCCTCCATTGTAATCTCTCTCACTCTCTAGTAGGATGCCTTAGTGTGCAGACGCAGCACAACGCTGCTTAGTAAGCATGTTTTGTTTATTTGTAGCTAATCCCCTTTCCCTTTAGTAATAAAGTTTCTTTTAAACTAAAAGAAGCAATCTCTTCTTTCCAGAAAAGCAAGATCCATTACTCTGAATTTTCTTGAATATTGGACAAAAGTCCTAACATTCAAAGTGCCCCTGGACTCAAACTTTGTTCTTCTGCTTCAGACCAACATGGCGGCCCCCTGGATCTGCAGAGTTGTTCTGAAGATAAAATGGGGAAGGGCGAATGACGTAAGCCCCTTTGGGACCCTGTTGAGGAGAGAGGCAGGGAATAAATGAAGTCAATAAATAATTAAGGAATAGGGAGAACCCCTGAGTTCAGTGGGGGTGGTCAACTCTTCAGGAGCCTCAGTTGGTAAAGGGCTTCTGTAAATCCCCCCCCCATTGAAGAATTTAAAAACTTTAAGGAGTTTTCTCAAATCTAGAACTATTTATAATGTTGTCCACTTTATCTAATCCAAGGACATCTAAAAAGCTGATTGGCTATTGCTATTGCTGATACTGCTTCTCATATAAATAAAATCAATCCGCATTAAGCATGTAGAACAAACACATAATAATTGAAAGCATTTGATCCTACTGATTTAATTTTTTAAAAAAGTTAAAATTCAGAAAATTAAGTCTAACTAAGGGGCTTCTGAATGTTAGCATGGATTTTCAGAGCTACTGAATACATTTAACCTCAGCTTCCATGACCCTTCACTTATTACCAAGGCTTTTTTTGGTAGAAAAAGCCCAGCAGGAACTCATTTTCATAATAGGCCACACCCAACAGCAGAAACTCATTAGCATAATAGGCCACACCCCTGATGGCGCAGCTCCCTCCCAGGACTGGCTTCCCCAGGCGCCCCACAGCTGCAGGGCACCTGGGGAACCCGAGGACTGCGTTCCCTCCCTGGATCGGCTTGGCTTCTCTAGGTGACCTGTGGCTTGCGAGGCGCCTGGGGAACCTGAGGGGGGAGGCAGTTTAAACTGCCTTCCCTCCTTGGATCAGCCTGGCTGTCCCAGGCGCCCTGTGGCTTGCGAGGCACCTGGGGAACCTGAGGGGGGGGGGAGGCTGTAGGCGTGGCCAATTTGGAATCCAGCCGTAACTCCATTCATGTGCATTCCTGCCCCAAAATACCCCTGCTTATTACCCAAAAGACTATTTAAGAAATGATAGTCTGCAGAGCAAATAGGAGAGGTAACTGAAACTGGAGCCAGTATAGAGGCTCTTGGCTTCACATAAAGCTTGTAAAAATAGAAATTTACTAATGGAATGGAAATTGAGTGATACTGGGTTCCACCTAGGCACTGTCTCTGCTCCTGAGTAATCCTTGCAAATCTACCATGAAGTTCAGGGAGCACATGAAAGCCTGATGGTGAGAACAGCCTATGGTAAGGGCCAGGGCAGAAAAAGCGCTGGCCCTGGTCGATGTTAGGCAGACGTCCTTTGGGCCAGGGATCACTAGAAGATGTTGACTCTCAGAGCATGATGCTCTTCAAGGTGTATATGGGAAGAGGCGGTCCCTTAGGTATGTTGGTCCCAGGCTGTATAAGGCTTTGAAGGTAATTACGAACACCTTGAAGTGAATCTGGTACTCAGCCGGCAGCCATTGCAGCTGACAAAGCACTTGCCGAATACGAGCCCACACAGGCATCGATGTCAGCAGGCGTGCCACCACATTCTGTGCCAGCATATAGGTGCTCTTTTGACATCGAAACTGGTCTCGGATTCTGGTTCGATGGCCCCACTCAAAAACAGAGTGAAGCAGCCCCCCACGATTCAGACACCTGCCCAAACCATAAGTCAATTTAAATAAACCATTGTTTCATGTCAGGTCTGAGTGGAATCGGACATCTGCAAATAATCCCATTGGCGTCTGATGCAGACCACAGCCTGTTGTGTTATGAGCCACATTCACGCAACAGCAGTGCTTGGTTCCCAAAACAAAAGCAGAACTGTTTTCCAATTACTTATGATTCTGACATATCCCTCGTACCGTGTTTCAAAACACAGTAGCCTCCTTATCATGTGTGTCCTCATGTGGGAATTCATAAGAGTCCCGAATATAAAAATATTCAGAGCATATGAACTGCCATATGTACCCATCGAGAAAGGCCCCAACCATTTCTAATTAAAAGTTTTACCGAGGTGGCTTTTGCTGACACCACTCTAATGAGAACTGCTCTATTTTGTTTTCCAAGGAAATTGAATTTTCAGACATTTAATTTGCCCTGATCCATTTTCTCTCCCAGCATTCACTGCAGAGCGTAGGGCCAGGGGTTGTTCGCAAAATAAGAATTGCTTAGATACACAGAATTTCTTCTCCTCACTGACCTACCCAGTACCTGATTTCTTATAATTTCTTGTAAATCAGGAAGATATTTATTTAATGGGTTGTCTATGAGGTTTTATATCTTAATCACACAATGTTTCTCATGGGGGCAACAAGTTTAACTTTTTGTTTTAAAACAAGCATAGAGAAACACCCACTGAAATCACTATTAAAAGCTTGTGATACCTATGTGGAGATTAAATCGTTTTTGAAAATATATATATTTTATGTCCAGAATTTATTTTTACCCAAAATGGCTGACAGCCCTCTTCCCTTCTCCATTTTCTTCTCACAACAACCCTGTGAGGGAGGCTAGGCTGAGACTGTGATTAGACCAAAGTCACCCAGTGCCAGGAGTCATTTCATAGAAAAAGAGGTGCAGGAGCTCATTAGCATAACTCATTTGCATAACTCATTTGCATATGCCTCACCCCCTAACATACCAGAAGTGTGTCAGAAGACAACACCCACCCTTCAGGCTCCACTCCACAGGTGAGTGAAACTGACCTGCTCTTTCTCCATTCCCTTCCCCATCCAATACTTTGTGCAATAAAAATAAGCGTAAAGAACACACACCCATTCTCTTCCTGCTCCTTGAAACCACCAGGTTTCAAGTAGACTTGAGATACCCAGGACATGTGCACCACCCATCCCTTCCCCTCCCCACAACAAGACACCCTGTGAGGTAGGTGGGGCTGAGAGAGGTCTTTTGAGAACTGCTCTTGAGAGAACAGCTCTGAGAGAACTTGTGACTGACCCATGATCACACCAGCAGCTGCATGTGGAGAAGTGGGGAATCAAACCCGGTTCTCCCAGATTAGAGTCCAACTCCTGACCACTACACCAAACTGATGGGGTGGAAGTTGCTGAAGGGTTGGTGAAATTTCTCCAGTACTTATGTGCCATGTGCCCAGATAAAAAATGGTATACTTAGAAAATTTATACGCCACCTTGAGCAAGTCTCTGGAAAAGCAGCACACAGTCATAAAAGGAACAGTGATAAAATTATCAATATTAAAACAAAACATTAAAAACGATAAAGACCCTAGCAGGGCTTTCCCCGGGGCGCTGCGCCTCTGCACTGCTCGGGGAAGCCGAGGAGGGGGCGGGCTTGGTCATGTGCCCGCCCCCTGGGCTCCTCACTCCCGGAGCTGCGCTCCTGTGCACTCCCGCTCCAACGGACAACCTGACAGTTGTGAAGCTAGAGGCTGCAGAATTCACACACACACACACACACACAGAATGAGAACACTCAGACTGGGAGGCTGCTGTGAAAAAACCACATTTATCCAGATACTGGCCCCCAGTTTCACTTGCAAAGTGAATACATATTGGCTCTTCCTTACAAACAGAAGTGTGCATGTACATGCAGGATTAACATTTCATTTCTATATGCATTTTATGTAAGCCGCCCTGAGCCCACCTCAGTGGAAGGGCGGGGTATAAATTGAACAAATAAATAAATAAATTCACTGCAATGTGTGAACCCATATTAGAATGCATGTGAGAGAAACTGTGCTTGTGGTGATACAGATAATCATGCAACGTATGGTAGCATTCTTTACTAAGTGGTAAGCTGGTTGCCGGTATTGCTTCAGGATTAGGATGGCCAACTTCCTGGTGAGAGCTGGAGATCTTTCAGAATTGCAACATCTCCGGACTACTGTGAACAGTTCCCCTGGAGAAAATGGCTGTATTGGAGGGAAGACTTCATGGCATCATACCTCACTAAGGTCCCTCCCAAAGCTCCACTCCCAGGTCTCCAAAAACTTCCCAACTCAGAGTTGACAGTTCTACTTGTGGTCATGACCCCTGGTGGAGTAATGGTGGAATGTAGGGGGGACAGCTTCTAAATATGTTGCAGCAAAGAGTTTTTTGAGTTGTATAAATCTAAAGTTTAAATTTTAGAAATTAGGTACACCTAAATCTGGGGCTGTATAACTTCAGCCTCAAGGTTGGAGCTCACACTGTTAAACATTCCTCCGTATGAAAGAAATTCTCTCTTCACAGAAAATCAGCATGTCAGAGAGTAGATTTCTGGTATCTAGTTTGCCGTGCACATTTTATTGCATGCAAATGGAAGGCCATTGCATTTGCTTTGCCGGTTTGAGGTGCCTCAACCCATATACAAGGTTACTGCCTCGGGGAAAAGTGGGACTAAAATTAACTCCATGAATTATGTTAAAGCAGAAACAGGAGCATGGGCAGATGTCGAAAAGGAGTAATAAGAATTTCTGTCCCAGGATTTTGTTTCCTGAATTTCCATCAGATGGTACCTGATTTTCCAACCAAATATTAACGTTATTCTTAAGTACAAGCTAAATGTTTCACAAGTGAATATCATACCATCTTCCACTGTTTGTGTATACTATATTATAGATAATATAATATCTATATCTATAATAATATAGATACTATATTATAGTGGAAAGAATGTCATGGGCATGTGACAGTTTCCAAAGTATGGGTGTGATGCCCCTTCTCCATTCACACAAAGTGCCTACCCACCCTCTTGTGAGGCTTCTGATAAGATCCAATAAGCCAGGCCTTTAGTATAAACAAAAGTCCTTTTATTCTTAAAGATCCTTCAGGTACACGATGTTTGTCAGTGATACCAGATACAAGCAGCAGGGATTAATATACCATATACAAAAAGGTAAGGACAGGTAAAGAGCCAATCAGAGCCCGCTAAAATGAGCGCGAAAAACCCCAACCGTTATGTTCCCACCGAAAAGGCGCAAAAGCACTAACCCCCCCCCCCCCATGCCCCTTTGTGAACTCTACTTGCTATTCACAGGCCAGGCACCTGGCCTAAATCAGTCCAAGAGTCTTCAAGGTTACAAAAGCAAGATTAGTTGTCCGAGATGCCAGAATGGCAAAGGGAGGCGGCCCGGAGAGATTAGCCAGAATGTTTATGTGACGTGGGAGTACGGGGCAAGCCATCCTCCCGGAGGGAAAGAAAGAGCCATAGTATACATGAAAGGCAATAAACCCAAGGCTAGCAGTAAATTACTGATAGAGACCCAGACAACAGACAATGAATGGCAGAGGATCTGACACCTCTTTAGCTTGGAGAAACGACGACTGACGGGTGACATGATAGAGGTTTACAAGATTATGCATGGGATAGAGCAGGTACAGAAAGAAGTACTTTTCTCCCTTTCTCACAATATAAGAACTCATGGACACTCAATGAAATTTCTGAGCAGTCAGGTTAGAATGGATAAAAGGAAGTACTTCTTCTCCCAAAGAGTGATTAACACATGGAATTCACTGCCTCAGAAGGTGGTGGTAGCTACAAGCATGGATGGCTTCAAAAGGGAATTAGATAAATACAAGTGGAGACCCGCAAGAAACTTGCGGGATGGTTATCCCATTCCTCACACCTTTGCTTCCTCCCTTCTCCCCCTACCTCTCTCACACTCTTTCTCCCTTCTGCCCCCTTTCTTACTCTCTCTCTCCTCAATGTATGTTACTTCCTCTCTCTTTCTGACCCATCATAATTTTCTTTGTTTTTCTGCCTCCCCACCTCATCACTCTTTCTCTCTCTGCCTCCCACCTCAAATCCCACCCTCCCCAGGCTCCACCTCTCAAATGTCCAGGAATTTCCCAACCTGAAGTTGGCAAACCTATTTCCTTCTCACCCAACAGCCAACCTACCTTTATCTGTCTTCAGCTTTCCATCTCCACCCGCCTCCCCCACAGCCTCTACCTAGGAAAATTACAGTCTTTCTCTACAGTGGGGATTAAAGCAGTTTACATTATTATTTCCTCCTCATTGTCTGCACAACAACCCTGTGAGGTTGGTTAGGCTGAAAGTATGTGACTGGTCCAAAATCTCCCAGTCAGCTTCCACCGCAAGATGGGGATCTGAACCTGGGTCTTGCAGATCCCAATCTGAAGCTCTAACTGTTACATCACACTGGCTTTCATAGGGTGGCTGCTGATGAACAGTAGCAAAGCAGCTGGGCCTAATTAAGTCATGCAAATCAGGTGGTATCAAGTCAGACAGAGGGTGCTTTCTAGGGATGCCAGCCTCCAGGTGGGACCTGGGGATCCCCAGATATAAGTATCCGCACAGAAAAAAACCCTCTTGGAATTAGAATATAGATATGGAGCAGAGGTCCATCAGTGGCTATTAGCCACAAGGTATCGATGGGATCTCTCAGTCTGGGGTAAGTGATGCACTGTATTCTTTGTGCTTGTGGGAGACAACAGTGGGAGGGCTTCTAGTGTCCTGGCCCCACTGGTGGACCTCCTGATGGCACCTGCTATTTTTGACCACTGTGTGACAGAGTATTGGACTGGATGGGCCATTAGCCTGATCCAACATTGGCTTCTCTTATGTTCTTACATTCTTACAACCTCTTTCTCTCAGGTGTTGGGTTAAACATAGGTCAGGATGTCTCACCCACCACCTTTCATGTCTCTTTTAAAGTATTTAGAGAACCTTGATCATTTCACCTCTCAGGTCCATCGTCTCACTCACAGAGACATCAGCAGACAGGGTAGCCCAGCCCATAATAGTAGGCCCTCATTCAGACAGAGTTATTGGGGTTGGGGGCTCAAACACTGTTCTGCTCACACACTGCCATCATTTAGTCATATCCTATGACACATATCTAGACCGAGATATTAACTTGGGTTTGTGCATGCTTCTTTCCCTGAGACACGCAGCCCATGGGGCTTGCCTCCCCACATGTCCCTCATGAAGATCACCTTCACCAAGCGCTTGATGTGGACCACCAACACAACAAAACAAGAAGTTAACTTTTATTCATAGCATTAACATAGTACTGAAGAAATTAAGGGGAAAGTTATAATGTTTTGTTTCCACTGAACTTTTGAATTGTGGTCCTATTACTACAATTGGGATCCTTTATGGCAAACTGAATGTTTTCAGCCCACTCTAAGCAACTTTTCTCCACAGTTTCACTCAATCAGACAAAGGGCGCTTTCACACATGCTAAATAACGCAGTTGCAATCCACTTCAGCAACCATTTGCAAGTGGATTTTGCAATTTCACACAGTAAAATCCAGGTGCAAAGTGCACTGAAAGTGGATTGAAAGCGTGTTATTTAGTGTGCGTGAAGGCACCTAGACTCTTTCCCCCTCTCAGCTCCTCAGCTGTCAACTCCCAGCTGCTCTCTTAACTGCTGTTTTCCAGCTGTCTCTCCCCAATGTTCTGTCAACTCTCACTGGTCGTTCTTAGCAAGAGGGGGAACATACCCTGTCCATCACAATGGGGGTTGGGCTAAAATAGGGTTGGCATCCATATCTGTCACAAACTCCCCATAATGAGACCAAGTTCCTTGATTGCACCTGGAGGGAATGTGTTAATGCTGAAAGCAGATTCAGAACTCATAAACGCGTTCCTCTAGCACAACTGTTGGAATGTATTGCAGCAGTTTTGTCAAAGTCTCGGGAAACGTCTTGGCCAATGAGGACTTTTAAAAAAAAACCTTCAGAAAATGAAATTCTTGTAATGAGAAAATTGCAGTTTAAATTGCTCCTTATTTTTAGGACACTGTGAAGGTTAGTTGTAGTAAAGTAGAGGGACCTGGAGAGCACAGTGGGAATTGTTGAAATTACAAAGACCATTTGGGGTAATTTTCCATTTGCAATGAGATATTTTTGGTAACCGTATTAACTCTGGATATTACTCTGGTTAATATGCAGAATTGTGGGGAGGGCACAAGGATTTCTGTAGGCAGTTTAGAACATAAATCTAGAAGTGAAATGCATGTTCTACTGAGGGAAGTTGCATATGGGCACAATCTTTGCAAATTCAGCTCCTCCTCATGTGGTGTTTTCACCAATGTACATTTATTCATTTTTGGCTTTGTTCATATCATGGTCTGATATGAAAAAAATTATATACACAGATGTCTGCTAGATGCCCACAGAATAATACAATAACGAAAGAGACTAGATTAAAGCCATAAAATGATTTAGTGTCTGGTAATGAAAAACAAGCACATTCCTTCATAGAGAAAATACAAAGGTCAATGAAGTTTCACACAGCAGTCTGCTCCAGGCACTCTCAGTCCAGATCCCTCTAATGGTATTGTGTGCTCACAAGCAGTCTGCTCCCAATTCAGTCAGACTCTCCAGGAGAACTGATCTTGGAGATCTCCAGGTGCTGCCTGGAGGCTGGAAATACTAAGGGGAGGGGCAGACCTGTAGATTTGAGGGGTAGAGCCTGGCAAGGACAGGGTGTGGAGTGTGGAGGGACGAAAGCAGGGTATAATGCCATAGAGTCCATTGCCCAAAGCAGCCATTATCTCCAGGAGAAGTGATCTTGGAGATCTCCAGGTGCTGCCTGGAGGCTGGCAATACTATGGGGAGGGACAGACCTGTAGATTTGAGGGGTAGAGCCTGGCGAGGGCAGGGTTTGGGATGTGGCGGTACCTCAGCAGGGTATAATGCCATAGAGTCCATTGCCCAAAGCAGCCATTCTCTCCAGGCAAACTGATCTTGGAGATCTCCAGGTGCTGCCTGGAGGCTGGCAATATCAAGGGGAGGGCCAGATCTTTAGATTTGAGAGGTAGAGCAGGGTTTGGGTTGCAGAGGGGAGAGCAGGGTTTAGGTTGCAGAGGGACCTCATTATGGTATAATGCTATAGAGTCCACTGCCCATAGCAGCCATTGTAATAGCTGGAAAAATTTCTGTAGGAAAAATGATGCGCTGAGGCTGGGGAACACGGTGATTTCTGGGAGATCTCCAGACCCCACAGGGAGATTGGCAACTCCAGTGACCATTTAAGGGAAGACTGGGAGATGTATTTAGGCAACTCCGGTGACCATTTAAGGGAAGATTGGGAGATGTATTTTACTTCAGGACACATTCAATGACCCAACGACAACAGCAAGCTGTTTAGAATGTTAGAGGCAAAGGCCAATCAGGCTGCATATGCAAATGACCTCTGTGTTCCGACTGGCTATTGGGGGGAGAGAAACAGCAAACTGTTTAAAAAATTG
This sequence comes from Lepidodactylus listeri, assembly GCA_029233225.1. Lineage (NCBI taxonomy): Eukaryota > Metazoa > Chordata > Lepidosauria > Squamata > Gekkonidae > Lepidodactylus > Lepidodactylus listeri. The sequence continues at coordinate 114,456,909 of JARCFY010000006.1, forward strand.
GAGGAGAGACTCAGGCAACACAGCCAGTGGATAGAGACAGCTTGAGTGACACATCAGGCAGCCAGCTGATTTTGGCAAGCATAAAATGTTTCCACCAAAAAATACAATTATATATTAGGACAGAACACACACACACACACATTTCTTAATTTGTGGACTTGCTGTAAAATCACCTTGTCTTAGTTTGTTCTAGTAGAAGACTTGGAGACTGCTTTAGCATCCGGGAGATCTGAGTTCAAACCGCCAGTCTGGCATGAAGCTTACCAGGTGTACTTGGGCAGTCCCTGACTCTCAGCCTAACCCAGCTCATAAAGTTATCATAATGACAGGGTTGCCAATTGCAAGTTGGAAAATTGCTGAAGATTGGATGGGGGAAGTGAAGCCTGGGGAGGGCAGGATTTTTTTTTGGGGGGGGGGATCCTCAGTGGGGTATAATGTCATGCAGGCCAGCCTCTGAAGCAGCCATTTTCTCCAGGGGAACTAATGTAGTCTGGAGATCAATTGTATTTCTGAGAGATCTCCAAGGCCCGCCATAAGTTTAGCAAAATAGGAAGGGGGAACCACCAGAGTGGTATCGTGGTTAAAGTGCCAGACTAGGATCTGGAAAATCCAGGTTTGGAACTGTAAGCCAGCAAGGCATATTATATGCTCTTATGAACTGTTAAAATCATAAGTTTGAACTTTGGGTTGTCTTTCTGCCTAAGGCAAAGGCACTCTCTATTGCTATGAGAGGCTCAAGCCCACAGCAGGAGACTTCCTTCAGACTTCACACCTACATGAAGACCAGAATTCCATTTCAAAGAGATCCTCAGTTCCTTTCACGTGTTCACACCAACAGAGAGACCTGGACTCCATTTCAAAGGGTCCTTTTTTTCCTTTACGCTGGCCTCCTCACACCTTCCCCCAAAGTTCCTGTAAGAGATTAGGTTGCTTAGCAACTAATCGTCGACCATCGAGTGACCTGGCCGAAGCCATCACGAGACCAAAGATTAGCACCAAGAAGACTGACCAGATGGCCCAGGTGTTAAATCCTAATTAGCACCTAGATTTGCAATATTGTCCACTCCTTCCTGTGTTGTCGCAGAGAGGACGGCGAAGATACACAGAACGTCCTCAACACCGTGGTGAAGTAGAGTATATACAAAGGTTTATTTACAGCTATATACACAGTTATAGAGGGCACTCGCCAGACAGTCGGTCAAAGTGCTTCGCAAGGCAAGGGGATACCAAGACTGGCACACACAGGCATAAGCAGAGTTCAATATATACAGTCCTACAGCCAATCAGCAAGAAGTGCTGAATCATCTTGCACCTCCTCTGGCTGATGCAACCTGCCTGTCAGGTGACCTCCCTAGCTGTCACCTAGATCCCCATGATCTAACCAGCTGACTCATCTGTCATCTTGCCTGCATATTTGGTTTCCATATGCCGACACGCCTCCCAAGATACAGTGGGTCAGATGCAGCCCACAGTTGAGATAGTCCAACCTGTGCTTGGGCAAACATTTAGTAAAAACATCAGCTACATTATCAGTTGACATACAATGCTCTAGAGATATGAACCCTCGGCATACAGCTGATTTTACATTTTGGTATCTGATGTTAATATGCTTGCTGCGTTGTTTGATTCCTTGGTTCTCAGCTACCTGCAATGCAGAAATACTGTCACACTTTACAGTTACAGGCATTTCACATTTTACATCCAGGTCTTGCCACAGCTGATAAAACCATTCAAGTTGTACAGTGCAATCACTTAGAGCTGAATATTCTGCCTCACATGTACTTGTTGCAACATGAGTTTGCTTTAGAGATTTCCATTGCACCAAACTCCCATACATGTAGATTGCATACCCTGTGGTTGACTTTCCATCAGGCCTTTCACCCCAGCTAGCATCACAATAAGCTAAGAGGTTTTGCTGCTTGTCAGCTTTGAGCACCAGTCTACTTTCCATGGTCCCTTTAAGGTATCTTAAAACCCTTTTTGCTGCTTGCCAATCCTTTTTGTATGGGCACACGCACTTCTGAGATAACCAGTGTACTGCCACACACAAATCTGGCCTCGTCCAGCAGGCAATGTAATTTAGGCTACCTACCAATGACTGGTACATGGTTACATTTGTGAACACCTCTGTGTCTGGCTCACTTACATAACTAGTGGTCATTGGTGTTGCAACACTATTTGCCTCTACCATGTTGTACTCTTCAAGCAGTTTCCTAATTTTGGCCTCTTGACTCAATTCAAAGAATCCGTCTGCACTTTTGGAGATATGAACACCCAAATAGTTTTGAATTGGTCCCAGGTTTTTTACTTTGAACACCTTTTGTATGTTGGAGATAAAGTGTTCTAATTGTTCTTCTGTGTTGTACATAAAACATAAGTCATCCACGAAAATTAACAAATAACATGACATTCCACAAATGTTTTTCTTGTACAAACAGGGGTCAGCCAAGCCTTGCTCGAACCCTAGCTCTGTCAGTGCTTTCCTGAGACATTCTGCCCATGCACGCCCACTCTGCTTCAAGCCGTATAGAGCCTTGTGCAACTTTAACACTGACTCAGGTTCTTGGCAGTGAAAGCCTGGTATCTGTTGTAGATAAAGTTCCTCCTTAATTGGGGCATTGAGATAGGCTGTACTCACGTCTAGGTGATTTATACACATGTTTTGAATAGCGGCCTTTGTTAGGGCAGCTCTAATTGTTTCAGCCCTTATGGTGGGAGCGAAGCACTCATCGTAATCCACCCCTTCTATTTGTGAGAAGCCTCTGGCTACAAGCCTAGCCTTGTACTGTTTCTCCCCATTCGGCTGCTCCTTAATTTTAAACAACCACCGGCACCCCAGAGCCTGTTTGTTATCTGGCAGCTTTGCAGGAGAAAATACTTTGTGTGCCTTTAAAGAATCGTACTCTGTCTGCATTGCTGACAACCAAGCATTCTTTTCCTCCTCACACAAAGTCAACACATCACCATACGATTGTGGTACTTTTACATACACATGATTCACAGTTTCACCATATCTGACAGGAGGTATACCTTTTGTTGCCCTTGTAGACACCCTCGGTACCGGGCTAGCACCTTGCACGCTCTCTGGAGCTTCCTGTGCTGGTGACTGCGCCTCCTGCTTAATCTCTGTTTTGCTTTCCGCCTCCTCTGTTACTGGCAACAAAACAGCTGAAGGATTTGCATGGACCTTATGCCAATTCTCATCCTCACAAATGTTAGCTGACCTGCTGAAACTTAGCAAATTATTGGGATTTGCAAAACGGTAGGATTTCATCCCCGTCTGATAACCCAAAAAGGTCAGTTTCTTTGCTCTCGCTCCACCCTTGCGTCTCTGGACAAGTGGAACGTTAACCCAGGCCTTAGAACCAAAAACCTTTAGATGACTCAAGCTTGGGTCTTTGCCATAAAGCATCCTGTAAGGAATGTTATTGATGGCACGAGACCATATCCTGTTGAGGACATAACATGCTGCTTTCATGGCTTCTGCCCAAAAAGCATTGGAGAGACCAGCATCTAAGAGCATGGATGTTGTCATGGTTTGCAAAACTGCCCCCTTCCTCTCGGCAATGCCATTTTCCTGAGGAGTGGCAACGTTTGCTATGCGGTGTTCTATGCCTGAAGACTTTAGCCAGTGGGCCAACTCGTCTGATAGGAACTCTCCACCCATATCCGATTGAAACATGCATATCTCCTGTTGCAATTGTTTCTGTACATTTCTAGCCCACATTTTGATAGTGTTACACACCTCAGATTTTTTCGCCAATGGATATGTCCACGCAAAGCGCGATGCGTCATCGACTAACACGAGACAGTATTTGCGCCCTGATAAACTTTTGGGAAATGGTCCCATTACGTCTGCGTGCACCAGGGCCAAGGGCTTATCTGTAACCCTCTCACTGCTCCTTGCTACTGGATATGCCTTAGATTTAGACTGTTTACACACATCACAGTCCAAATAAGTTGAGCAGCTATTCACCTTCTCCTTATCTAGCATGGCAAGTGTTTTTGTTATCACAGAAAAACTCGCGTGGCAAAGTCTCCTGTGCAATAAATGGATGCAAGAATCGTGAGGCTTCGTGATGGTCACTGTCTGAGCCTGCACATTGCCACCCTCCAACACATAAACATTGTTGTGCAATTTTCCCCCTGCAACTTGTTCACCCTTCTTGAGTATGCTACATGATTGGTTGCTAAACACAATGCTGAAGCCGGCTTTATCTAAAGCACATATACTCAAAAGGTTACATTCAAGCTTGGGAACACAGAGCACATCTTTAAAACAATAATTTAAAGCTGGAAAATATACATCTCCCTGACATGACACCTCTGCAGAGCGTCCATCTGCTAGACTCACGTGCTCCAAGGAAGAAGGTTTGACATTTTGTAGCACACTTTTGTCCCTGGCAAACATCTGTGAGGCACCAGAATCGATAATCCAGGTGGTACCTGCCGTAGACTTGCTTGCCACAACAAGAGTGGCTTGTTGAACAAATGGTTGAATCTTTCCTTCTCAGCTTTTTCTCTGCGCTGAACACTGACACTGTAAATGTTGAGATGATCCACAAATGAAACATTTTTTGACCTTAAGGGCGATAGGCTTATCACTGCAGCTTGCTTCTGGAGTGTAGGCTTTCGTTGTCCTCTCCGGCTTGGCCTGGTTCCCAGGATGGACAGCAGCCAACTCCCTCTGCTGATAACGCCTCTCTTCGTCCAGAAGTCTGCCGGTCACGTAGTTAAGCGATAACGAAGCCGTAGGAACAGATTCCAATGCAGTAATCAACGGGTCGAACCTCTGCGTCAAATAACTCAGGATGATAAAGACTTGGTCCTGCTCGGTAACTTGCTTCCCTCTCTGTGCAAGAAGCTGGAAGCCAGTTATCAGAGAGTTTAAGTGTTCTCTGACAGATTGCCCGGGCTGCATTACAGTTCTGTAAATACGTCTGGTCAGGGATATTAAGGACCCTGCAGTCTGTTGGACGTAGACTGCCTTCAAACTATCCCAGGCAGCCTTTGCGGTGTCACATTGGGACACATACAGCAACTGGTCATCTGCTATACTGAGGACGATAGTAGCCAAGGCCTTCTGGTCTTTAGCAACATCCTCAGCCGTCGGAGCCTGTGGGGGAGCGTCAACATAATTCCACACTGCCTCCCTCTTTAGATAGTGCTCCATACGAAGCGACCAGGTCGCATAATTATCAGAGTTCAGTTTATCAACTAGCAGTGCTGCCGGTGCTTGAGCCATGATACACTCACGGTCAGGAGCTTTTCCCCGCTGGTCACCGGTCTCTGCTTACTCCAACTCTGATACCTCGCCTCCTCCACTAGACTGTGTTTCCGACTCTCAGTATCACTCACAGCAACTGTAGACATCCACCAAACACCACCTCAGGAGCTCTTCTCACCAACACTGGTAGAGCCTCCTCAGCTCAGCACACCATCCGCCTTGACTTTTGCGCAGCGGACCAGGCTGGGCCCATAACCCTGTTGTCGCAGAGAGGATGGCGAAGATACACAGAACGTCCTCAACACCGTGGTGAAGTAGAGTATATACAAAGGTTTATTTACAGCTATATACACAGTTATAGAGGGCACTCGCCAGACAGTCGGTCAAAGTGCTTCGCAAGGCAAGGGGATACCAAGACTGGCACACACAGGCATAAGCAGAGTTCAATATATACATTTGTACAGCCAATCAGCAAGAAGTGCTGAATCATCTTGCACCTCCTCTGGCTGATGCAATCTGCCTGTCAGGTGACCTCCCTAGCTGTCACCTAGATCCCCATGATCTAACCATCTGACTCATCTGTCATCTTGCCTGCATATTTGGTTCCATATGCCGACATCCTGCCCCCTCCTCCCTATGACACTGACCAATAGTAAGGCTAGTAGGGATAGGCCAACGAGTAGGTGTGACAAGGGGATGTGGTCAGCGCAGCCCGCCCCAATGCTACCTGATAAAAGATCTTGCACAACAGAAACCCATTGCTAGCCACCTTCGACCCATATCTTCTTACCAACCTCGCATGTCCAGCTTCCTGTACCCAACACCTTGCCTCCATCTTTAATCCCTGGTTTGCGCAGCCAGGACGGAGCGTGTATCTGCAGGTTCAGATCTCGTTCCTCCTATTTTTCTTATTCATCCCTCCCTCGATCTTCTTGTGGACGTGGACCACCCATCACCAAGATAGGTAACGTATTCCCCCTCAACGGAACTCCTGCTAATGCAACAGTGCTATTTTCTGTCTGATTTCCTTAGATCTTGTGTGTATGCAGTTTTATTATTATTCCTTGTATGCTTGAACAACATTTTTACAGTAAACATCATTCAAAGAAACCACTCAGCCTCCGTGCCTATTTTCTGAGAACTCTTGGAGGAAGCGGGACCTTGGTATAGCTGGCAAGAACCCGGTATTTTGCCAGTTGCTGATCTTAAATTAAAGCAATTCGGCTAACAGAACCACACTTGTTCCATGGAAGCTTTCTAGGTGACCTTGGGTCAGTCACACACTCTCAGCCTAACCTACCTTTAGAGGTGTGCAATAAAAAAAAAATCGAAATGTTTTGGGTTTGAATCTACCAAACCCGAAAAAAATGTGGTATTTGCTGAAGTGCCTGAATCCCGGTACTTTTCACAGCCCACCTGCCAAAGCAGACGAACAGAGGAAGGCCTGAAAAGAGCCTCCCCATGCCATTCTGGCCCACACACCAAAGCAGGCAGGGAAGGGAAAGTGCACCTGGCACCTCGCCAGTGAAGGGAAGGTGTTTATACTTAAAACATTTCCCCTTACTTCTACCTTCCCTTGGCTGGGGAGTTGCACCACGGAGGCAGCACGAGCCCCAGAAGCAAAGGAAAGTGTTTAAAGCTTCCATGGAACAAGTGCCGTTTCGAGCCTGAATTTCCCAGCTGAAACACTTTCCCTTCCCTGCTCAGCAAAGGGATCCCCCGAATGAATGCTGAATATAAGACATCCATTCAGGGAATCCCTGTTCAGTCAGCCAAATCAAATTAGGGAATCTGATTCAGCTTTCGGAGTGCCCGAATAATGCCAAATAGGTTGAGGAGAATGCTGTAAGTCAGTTTGGTGTAGTGGTTAAGAGCACAAACTCTAACCTGGGAGAACCAGGTTCAATTTCTCACTCCTCCATATGCAGCGGGCTGGTGTGACCTTGGGTCAGTCACAAGTACTTTCAGAGCTGTTCTCTCAAGAGCAGTCCTCGAAAGAGCTCTCTCAGCCCCACCTACCTCACGGGCTGTCTGATGTGGGGAAGGTAAGGGAAAGGAGATTGTAAGCTGCTCTGAAACGCCAAGTGAAGGGTGGGGTATAAATCCAATCTTCCTCCTCCTCTTCCTCCCATTGGGGTGAAAGGTGGGATATAAATAAAGCAAATAAATAAATAAATACATAAACCATCTGCCCCACTCGGAGCTCTTTGGGGGGGGGAAAGGGCAGGATTAACATGCACTAAATAAATATTTTGTACGTACTCTTATTGACATCACATTAGTTTTCATTACAATTAGGAATGCCTCGTCCTGCTCTGCCAGTTCCCCTGCCCACTGATAGCACTGACAGTGCCGTGCCAAGCAGCTGCCTTTGCTGCTGCAAGATGGCTCTGAGCTGGTGGTAGCGACCTACATTTCAAAGGATGCAAAAGGTGGCTGACCCAGCCAACCGCAGTCCACTGGCCATGTCTTAAAGCTTCTGAGTTCTTGACAGCCCCCCCCCCTCCCCAGTTTTGTACTCTCAGGAAAGGGCAGGGGGGACAGTCCCTGCCTCTCAGCCTAACCCAGCTCATGGAGACCTCCTGGAATTACAACTGATCTCCGGACTACAGAGATTGCTTGTTTATTTATTATTCATTTATCTGAAATACTTATTCTGCTTCTCATAGAGAAAATGGCTGCTTTGAAAGGTGGACTATATGGCCTCATGCCCTACTGAGTTTCCTCCCCTCCTCCTAAACCCCATCCGCCAAGGCTCCCCCCGCAAATCTCCAGGTATTCCCCAACCCAAAGTTGGCAACCCTATTTGTGGGTCACCAATAATTTCAAGTGTACTTTACCCTTCTAGCTCTCACTATTCTCGCTGAAGAGGGGGGGGGGGACATAAATGAGGAAAATTACTATGTATTTAGAGACGGATAAGTGGTATTCATCGTTTCCCATCGCATCCACAAGGGAAGAGTATGAGAAACATCCATCTGTAGCTCTTTAATTCCCAAGAGATTTCAAACACATCCATTGCCAGTCTGAACACTCTCCATTTTGTCAACAATGGGGAGGGGGGGCAGTACATTGTCAGATGTGTGCGCATTTCAACAACCCTGCTTTTGGAATGAAAAAAGACAAGTAAATAACCCCCAATCTCCCAGTACTTTGCTTAATTTGTTTCCGCTATCTTGAAACGGGCTATTACTGTGTTTATATATCAAAACATAATGCTTCTTGACTGCATGACAATCTCAAACGGGCTGAACGATTTGGAAGGGGGAGGTTCCGCAGAATGATGTTCACATCTGCCGGGGATGAATAAGGGCCTGGCGATGCACACAAATGGCAATTTCAAAGCCATCCATGAGATCCCCGGCAACGAATGCTGGAGTCGTCGGCACGCCAAGACGCTGACAGGAAGAAGACACAACCACCATGCAGGCGGGTGTTTTGCAGAGAGGGGTCTTACGGGGGCGGGCTGGCCATTGAAGTGACAGGGAAGTTTCCCCAGTGGCCACTGGTGGTTAGAAGCAAGCTACTCTTGGAGGATCTGGAGCCACTTGGCTCAGACCCTTCGCTGGAAATGGCAATGAACACATGAAGCTGCCTTATAGTGAACTAGATCCTCGGTCTATCAAGGGAGGTCCAGCTGTCCTCAACAAGGGCCAGGCCTTTCTCACCCCTGGCCCCGACCTGGTGGAACTTTCTGTTGAATAGCATCAGGGACCTCCAGGATCTGATGCAATTCTGCAGGGCCTGTAAGGCAGAGATGTTCTGCCAGGCTTTTTGACTTTGGAGGGGGGCAATTAAATGTTGGGGGGCACCCCCCAAATACACCCAGGCTGTGTTAGGAGCAATGAGAGAGTAAACATTTTTTTTTTAAGCAAGAAGTGAGAGGTGAGAGGCAGGGCAGGGCAGGGCAATGGCGTGGTACTCAAGAAAAAATAAATTGGTTGGGTGGGAATTCAGGAGGCCTTGGGGGTAAGTTGGGGGACCTGGCCCTGAGATGCCCCACTGTAGCTATGGGACTGCCTGCAAGGCAGAGATGTTCCACCAGGCTTTCAGTGGAGGACAGCAATGGGAGGTTGAGAATGGCACCTTTTCTTTCTTTCTGTGCTCCCCACGTACTCTCCCCTACCCTCCCATGCGGGACAGCGGTGTGGCTGACAAAAGAGAAACTATCATTGCCATCTGGATTGGTTGAATGTATTGTCCTATTTATGTTTTTTTTGTTTCTGCTTTTAATTGTACATTAATTGTAATTTTAAATGTTTTATAATGACCGTAAATCACCCAGGGCCTGTTCGCAGGGTGGGTGATTAATAAGATTAATAGATAATGATGATGATGATGATAGTATTGTCTACTCAAACTGGCAGATGGTCTCCTGGGTCTCAGGTGGATGTCTTTCAATTAACCTACCACCTGATTTCTTTTTTTATACTGGAGATGCCAGGGGTTGAACCCGGGGACCTTCTGCATGCCAAGTAGATGCCCTACCACTAAGCCACAGCCCCTCCCCCAGGTTTTGAAGGGATTGCTTAGAATAGGACTGAAGCAGCAAGGTTCAGTTGTCACCCAGATGGCCCCCACCCTGTTCCTCAACATGCCTTCCCCCCCATCCTACTGAGCATTTCCCACCCATTCAAAACTGACAAGGGCCCTCTTTTGAAAAGAAGGCTAAGCCACCTGCCACCAGCAACATCCAGAATCATCTGCCACAGCACCCACATAAAACCAAGGCATCCAAGGACCCGATCTTCTTACTTTACCACCCTGTCTACTTCTATGCCAAAGATATACAGACTTGGTGCTCCACGGCAGCAATTTCCATGGCAGAGAACATGGTATGTGGCCAGCATGGCCAGGCCATGTTGCTGATGGCCAGTGGCTCTGCCTTCCTTCTCAGAGAGCCTTCAAGCTCCTGCCACCCTGAAGAACATTCTACCACCCCACATCTTCTTATGGCTGTCCCTAAAAGAGGCAGGGAAATATGGTCTTCTCCATTTAATGCCATGTGGCCCACTCAGGTTAGCATGTTTGGGGGCTGTTTTCATGCGTTTCCCTTTCCATTCCTAAGGTTTAGGCTCGGGAATGCAAGTGCCCATTGAGCTGTGATGCTTACTCTGTGGCTAGGGTCGCCAACTAGGGTTGCCAGCCTTCAGGTGGGGCCTGGGGATCTCCCGCTTTTACAGCTGATTTCCAGCTGGCAGAGATCAGTTCTCCTCTGGAGAAAATGGCTGCTTTGAAGGGTGGGCTCTATGGCGTTGAACCATGCAGAGGCCCCTCCCCTCCCCAAACCCCACCATCTCCTGGATAGACCCCCAAAGTCTCCAGGGATTTTCCAACCCAGATCTTGCAACCCTGTTGCCAACCCACAGGTGGCACCTGGAGATCTCCCACTATTACATTTGGTCTCCAGATGACCAAAATCAGCTCCTGGGAGAACATGGCTGCTTTGGAGGATGGATTCTATGGCATTCTATCACACTGAAGTCCCTCCCCTCCCCAAATCCCACCCTCCCCAGGCTTCACCACCCCAATTTACAAGTATTTCTCAACCCAGAGTAGACAGTCCTATCTGTGACTTGTGACACACCACTCTCTGTATCTGGGCTGTTAGAGGGTGAAAAGGAAATAACTCTATAAACGATATGCCAAGATAGGATAGGAAAGTGATAAATGTAATATTCAGGAGTCCATTTCATGTTCTATATTAATCACAGGGCATTAGAATCTGGAGGAGTTCCTGCCCAGGTTTTACTCATGTCTCTGTATGAGCTTGCTGGAGGAACTGCCATGAAGGACTCTGGCAGGCCTTGTGTTCTTTTACCTGTTTCTCCCAAATAAAACCGTATGTTTATTAGAAAGACCATCATAATTGTCCTGGCTGACCTGCAGCATCTTACAATAAACAACTCTGGCCATCAGTGCTCAGAGTTCTTCAGAGGTCACAGGTACCTGGGGTGAGATGATAGATAAAGAAAATAGTAAAACTCTGTGTTCAGATTGATTGATTATTTAGATTCCTAAACACTGCAGAGGACTGTGGCAAACTTGTGGAAATGGAAAGCCAAGGGCGCGATCATACGCACCCATTTGTGACACAAGAAGGACAATTCCTCGCCGGCTCAAAGTGGCGTGATCACACAAGCACATCTGGGAAGCGTCCTGCAGCCGGTGTCAAAGTGTTGCAAACTGCTTTGAGCCAGTGGGGAATCGGCTTGTTTAGCTACCAGTGAAAAGGCAGTCTCAAATGGTTTGAGACGGCCCAGAACTGACCTTTCCTGGTGTGATCGCGCCAGCGCAAACAAGTGGCGTTGGGGAGCGGGCTTTTTTGTTTTGTTTTTTCCCCTCCCATCCCAGTATGCACATCATCAGATGACCCCAAGGGTGAACAGGCAAGTCATCGATCCCTTGTAGAAGCAGATAAGCGCACTGAAAACGGCTGGGAAAAAAAAAACCAACTCGCCCGCGGCTGCGTGTGATCACGCAGCGGCGGTTCGCCCTCACAGGTCCATGGACCTGTGTGATCCCGCAAAAGCGGCGCAAATTGCACCGGCACAAATTTGAGTCACTTCCCGTTCGGCTTATCTTGCTCGTGTGGACGGGGCCCAAGTGTCTCTGCTGAGTCACAGTACTGCAAACTGCTGCAAAGCTGCCAAAAAAGAATTGGTGATAATGTCTTGCTGGGATTCCTGCAGTACTCTATCTCCTCCCCATCTTCATGCTGGACACTTTGTTCATAATAGGCTATATTTGTTGGTGTCTGTTAATAGTAATTCTGGAGGGCAACCATTTTAGGAGTCTATTGCAACTAAACCAAATAGTTTAGTCCCCTGTGGGACCTTTTACAGTTGCGCAGGGGCTGCTAGACGGAGCTCTTCCACCAGGCCTTTAGTTAAGGAGCCGCACCCAACGCACTAAAGCCCTCTGTCCAATACCACCACCGACAGCCTGAGCTTTGCCGACTTCAACATCAAATACGAGCTACATTTAATAGAATGCTGGTGCTACTCTGCTTTCACTATCATCATTTAAATTGTTCCTTATGTTGTGTTTTTAAGCATTTACTTATATTGTTTTAGCTATGGCATTTTATGTAAGCCATCCTGAGCCTGCTTTGGTGGGGAGGGCGGGGTATAAATCAAAGAAATAAAATAAAATAAAATAAATAGGTTTGTGCATCCGAGGAGCTGGCCTCCACAAAGGTTACACTGGAATAAAATTGTGTCAGTCCTTAAAATGCCACAAGTCTCCGGTTTATTTTTGGTGTCCACTCAAGGTTGTTGGAGTTTTCTACCACTCTGCAGAGATTCACTGTTCACCCCATTAAGCATGCCAGATTTCGTGCAAGTACTCCCCAAATAAGGAAACAAAGCAATATTGTATGGGTTAAACAAGGCTTTAAATGCAAACTGAACTACAAGTAGCATGCTGGATACTTGGGTCACCAGCAATGCTCCCTCTAAACTGTGGAGTCTTGTGAGCAAAAATTCCCCTTTGTGAGCGGCTGGCCTCAAAGTTGTGAGCCAGCAATTTGGCTACTGCATGAATTAGTTTGCTCTGGAGCCGTCCTTCCTGAGCCAAGACAAAAATGTGTGAGCCGGAGGCTAAAAAACTGGGAGCTCACTCATACTAACTCAGCTTAGAGGGAACACTGGTCACCAGCATCAAGGAGGGGCCTGAAGTTGTCCCTGAAATAGAAATGATCTCCAGACTACGTTTAAAAAGTTCATTTGGAGGAAATGGAAGCTTTGGAAGGTGGACTATAAGGTACATCATCACAGGAAGTGACATCGTATCTCTGCAGAGCTTATTTCCATTCCCCAAGCCACCCTCATCAGGCACTGCCCTCAAATGTCTAGGAATTCTCCAAACTGGAGCTGGCCACCCAGTGGCTACCAGAATTTGGGGCAATGTCAGCCTAGTTCAAAATTTGGTCAGCATTGCTACGGGCTTTTAAATAAATCCCAACCTGTGCATTAACTGTGCTGAGAGGTCCCAAAACCTGATCCCCAACCCCCACCTCAACAATGGGATTGCTTCAGTACCTGAGGAGCTGGTTGATGCTCCTCAGCACCAGTATTCCCTACCCAATACATCTCCCGCTCAAGCAAATGGTGGGATATTTAAGAATAGGAGTTCATTGTTAGATGCTTGAATAGTAGGATGACCAACCATTGGCTAGCAAGCCCCAGAAGCATGAGGTGGGGCTAGGTGTTGTGTGGAATCACATGACAGCATGTGACACCATGACATCAGATCCAGTCATGTAGCTGGAAGTTATGTCACCACAAAGCTCTAACAATAGAACACAGAGTTTTGGGGGATTATCACAGCCATGTTGACATGTGACTTCAGTTCTGGTTAAGCAACTGGAAGGGATATCACAAAATGGCCACTTGTAAGTTGTAAGTTCCTGTATCTTCATTTTTTTCCTGTTCCACATGTGTTTTCCTCCCTTTAGTGGTCAATTCGCCAGTTTATGTCCAGCATATTTCCCTGCAGATTTAAACTGCAGGTTTTTATGCTGGACATAAAGAAATGTAATACTGAATCAACCACGAGAGGGAGCAAAACACGTCTGGAACAGAGGGACAAAAAAGAAGAAACAGGAACTTACAAGCCAGGGAAATGAGAATGTGGAAAAGCCCGGATTCCATAATAGCCACAAGCTAATCCCATGTGCTCCAAATTCAAGTGCAGCAGCACATCGTAAAAGCCTGCATGGGAAGATGGAGTCTACTTGCATGGTTGCCTTTGAAGGCCCCCTCCCATTGGCTGGTTACCAGTGCAGCTCAGCCAGTGATACTTCTTCCTACATTTGTGTAGGAGGGGCAAGGACAATGACAGCCATGGCTCTAGGAGAACCTTGAGTGAATTCCAAATGGTAGGCTAATAAACACATCAGCACTAATCTAGCTAAGGTTAGTTGTGATTAAATCCTATTTGACATGCTAGGGCTCAATTTACTGGTTGCATTGTTTTCAGTGAAGCCTAGTCATGACTTTTTTTTATTTAGTCAGGGACCAGAAATTTAGGATAAACTAGCAGAAATCATTCAGTTCCAGGCACTTCTCCCTCTAATGAAGAATAAAACTGTCCCATTAAAAGTGGAAAATTGACTATATTATCATATAACAATATATCAACAAAATTAAGAAAGCTGTATGAAAATGTCTTTTTTCTTCTTTAAGAGAAAGACAGCTCCTTTTGTATTTCATTTACAGAGTAATGCTATTGTGTGTGCATGTTCTTGGGAATGTTTCCCCCGCACACACACCAAAAGATGATAAATTGGACATTAAGATGATGAATTCTATCTGGCATCAAGCAATTGAAGAGTAAGTTCTAATTAAAATTTTCTGGAAAGACAACTACATTATCCATCTATTAAAGATTAATGTCCTTGATAATCCTAGTGGTTTAGTATTCCAGTGTAAATTATTAAGATACTTGAAAAGTGAATTGATGTAAAGTTTCTTAATGAAAGAAAAAAGCTATTTCAGCCAAGCGACAGGAAAAGTGTTTACACTTTTGAATATGCCGACTGCATTGTAGAAACCAAAGATAATAAAATTTTAATGAAAAAACATCTTTGTTCCACTGCTTGGATGGTGTGCTGTGTAGGATTTACAAGCATGAAGTTAGATTTCTTCTACTTTCACTTCCATTTTTCCTTCTGTGAGTAATAAAACAAGATGAATCCACATAATATTTTCCCCACGCAGTAATCACGGATATCTATCTCCTGAAAAACTGGAAACTGCCATGAAAAATAGGCTATCTTACATACAAAAATAAACTTCCTTCACCCCGTGTTACCTACCAATATGGTATGGTATGGGGGTCACAAAGCCAACTACAGAACACTCTTGAAGTATTTTAGAGGAGTGTCTTCAATAGACTTCATTGGGCTCTTCTGCATCCTCATTTATTTAGAGTTTCCATTCCCAGAGTCAATAAATGGAGTCTGTTTTTCTCTCATGTGAAGAAAAGAGTAAGTTTCTGACATATATTTTTTCATCAATTTGCCCATATCTGCTCTGCTTAATTACAGGCATTACTGAGCTTTCCAATGTTGAGCCCAAACTATCATAAAAGATTTAACCCCAACCTTTTAGTCACAAATTAATTTTCACCATTTTCATAATTCAATAGAATAAGCATCAAATCAACTCTAATGTTACCACCAAGCATGAAAGAAAAAAAAAACACAATAGACCTTTTCAGATATTACATTTGGGTGCATCCAATTCCTCGCATCAGGAGTCAAGTACATACCTGATACAAGCCCAGTTCACACATGTATATGTATACACAGGGGTCATTTCGTAGAAAAAGAGGTGCAGGAGCTCATTAGCATAACTCATTAGCATAACTCATTTGCATATGCCACACCCCCTAACATGCCGGAAGTGTGTCAGAAGGCAACACCCACCCCTCAGGCTCCACTCCACAGGTGAGTGAAACTGACCTGCTCTTCCTCCATTCCCTTCCCCATCCAATACTTTGTGCAATAAAAAGAAGCGTAAAGAACACACCCTCAGTCTCTTCCTGCTCCCTTGAAACCACCAGGTTTCAAGTAGACTTGAGATACCCAGGACATGTGCACCACCCATCCCTTTCCCTTCCCCTCCCCACAACAAGACACCCTGTGAGGTAGGTGGGGCTGAGAGAGGTCTTTTGGGAACTGCTCATGAGAGAACAGCTCTGAGAGAACTTGTGACTGGCCCAAGGTCACACCAGCAGCTGCATGTGGAGGAGTGGGCAATCAAACCCGGTTCTCCAGATTAGAGTACAACTCCTGACCACAACACCAAACTGATAGGGTGGAAGCTGCTGAAGGGTTGGTGAAATTTCTCCAGTACTTATGTGCCATGTGCCCAGATAAAAAATGGTATACTTAGAAAATTTATATGCCACCTTGAGCAAGTCTCTGGAAAAGCAGCACACAGTCATAAAAGGAACAATGATAAAATTATCAATATTAAAACAAAACATTAAAAACAATAAAGACCCTAGCAGGGCTTTCCCCGGGGCGCTGCGCCTCTGCGCTGCTCGGGGAAGCCGAGGAGGGGGCGGGGCTCGGTCATGTGCCCGCCCCCTGGGCTCCTCACTCCCAGAGCTGCGCTCCTGTGAGCTCCCCCCTCCAACGGACCCTGTGTATACACAATGTACATTCACTTTACTAATGAAATCGAGGAGCAGCACCTGGATAAATGAAGAATTTAGAGTTGCTAGCCTTTGATGGGCAACAGGTGGGAGGCAGAATAGGATGTAGAAAGGCTCCAGGGGCAGAGAAGTGGAAGTGGTACCATACAACACCAGGACATTATTTCCAGCCAAAAAAAACCAGAACATGCAGTGGAGATCTTGGGGATTCCTAGAGCATCACTGGGTCACTGCTAGGTTTCAGCTGGAACGGATGTTGCAGCACATAGTGCCAGCTTTACCCCCCCCCCCCCTTTCCCTCCTGCACTAAATTTCCTGGCACTGGATAACAGGTTGTAGAGCTGGACAGGCCCTTGGCAATCCTACTGGGATTTCAATCACATGTTCTGCTCCAACCTCCAGGCAGGCTCTGGAGTTCTCTTGGCATTACAACGGATCCCCAGAATAGGGATGGTCACAAAATGGTCATGAAACTTTGCTCGAGACAAATGTTAGCTGTCCAAGAAAGCAGTGTGGTGCCACGGCTCAGCTGTTTAGAGCCCGGAACAACTGAGCCGTGGGAGCCGGCTGCCCCTGCGGCTCAGCTGTTTCAGACATGAACCTCACGGACCCAGTTCAGTTTGTACGCGAGCTGACTAGATTTGTGGGGCTCCTGGTTCGGCTCGTGGTTTGCCCGTGAACTGAACCACATTTTTGTGGCCCTTGTCCAGCTGTGCTGCAGATTACTGAAATCAGCTCCCCTGAAAGAAATGGCAACTCTGAAAAGTATACTACATGGCCTTACATCCCTGTCGAGCTCCTTCCCTTTCCTCAACTCTGCCCTCCCCAGGCACCACTCCCAAATTTCCATGAATATTTCAAGCCAGAGCTGGCAACCCTCCCACTGCGTGGCACCTCAAGAAGTCTGCCAGGGGTCCTTAGTCTTCAGAGAGGGATGTGGAAGCCTGCCGTTGCTTCGTTTTGCCTTGCTAGGCAACCACCCCCCTGCTTATCACACCCTGTTAAAATGTAATCTTTATCACAGGTGATTTGTCCTCTCTTTGGGGATCCTACAAACCTAAAAGCAGAGTCTGGCAGGCCCTGAATCTAAAGTAAGACAGGGGCAAAGTGAAGGGTGTTGTGTGTGTGTGGGGGGGGGAGAAATAGCCAAACAACTGGGAGCGGGTGGGGAAATGGAGCCGTCCTCTAGTGACTGGCTCAACCTACTTCATCTGGACTGATCAATTTCCTGCAGTGGCAACTCAGGAGCTAAGTGTGGGAGCCTTTCTGAAAATCTGCTAAGAGCTGCCAAACGGTGTCGTGCTGAACTTGATGAAATGTGGTCATCACTGCACCTTTGAAAGAGGGGTTATTAATTTATAACACCAAGCAGCATTATACCTTTGAAAACACTTCTCCATTCTCCTTCACTCCTAAGATGCCTCTTGCTGATAACTCCCCCACCACCACCACCCAGGTATCAAGAACCAGAATATAGGATAATATATGAATACATATGAATATATGCTAACAGTAAGAATGGAGAGAGAGAAATCTGTATCGTGCAATGATAGCGGTAACTGAAAGAAGAAATAACCAAGCATATTTAAAGGAGATGACCAATCTCGGGGGTGGTGTTCTTTCTCCAACACAAGGATGAGGAAAGGGAGCAGAAGCCATGGTTTAGTGGCAGAGCATCTGTTTTGCATGCAGAAAGTCCCAGGATTTAACCCCTGTCATCTCCAGCTAAACAGGATCAGAAAGCAGCTGGTGTGAAAGAACTTTACCTGGGACCCCGGAAAGCCACTGCCAGTCAAAACAGAACTGCTTCAGGGCAAGAGCATATGAGTATGTACATTTGTAGGTGTTTTTGGGGGGGTTTCATTTAGTTTGGGACATGTTCTTCCTATTTCCTTCTACATTTTTTTTCCCAATTGGGGGTCGGTCTATTGCAGTTGATTTGATGCCTGTTGAGCAACCCAAGTTTGGACGAGCCTCTGCTTGTGATGGAAATCATAGTCTGGAGCTGCGGCATAAAACAGCCACCCAATCACATGTTACAAATTTATTTTACTGTATTTAATTCACGAATTAAAGCTCACTTCCTCAGACACACTGGAGCATACATCCATTACAGACATCAGTAAGTTCACCAACCACTTCTGTTGCTCCTATTGTATTCTTAGATTACATTAGATTTTATATTAATCCAACCTTGCCTAATACCACTTGGTAGGGCTACCAGACAGCAGCTGGCAGGAGACATTGACAGCATGATGTGTCGATGCCGGGCTGGCAACAACTAGGATCAGGGCCTTCTCGGTGGCGGCTCCATTCTGGTGGCATTAGCTCCTGGAAGAGATCAGGGCCCTGTGGGACCTCTTATAGTTCCACAGGGCCTGCAAGATGGAGCTCTTCCACCAGGTGTTTGACTAAGGAGCTGCATCATACATGGAGGAGTATCCCTGCACCCTGGCTTTACCACCTTCACCAGCCTGTGTCCTGGCCTCACCACTGTTATCTTCAGCCTGTACCCGCTGCACAACAAGTGACCAAACAGAGCTGGTGTGAAGTTATGGGAACTATATGGTCACCTAAGTCATATTATAAAGAATCTTTGCTCTTGTTTACTTGATAATGTTCCAGCATTTAGTTGTATTTTAAATGATTGGTATTTTATGTTTATGATTATATGTTATGACAGATTTTAATTGGATTTTTATGACATATCTGTAAGCCACCCTAAACCTACCTTGGTGGGGAGGGTGGGGCATAGATTAGATTAGATTAGATTAGATTAGATTAGGATAGATAGGCTGAGGACAGACTGGCAATCTGGAGTGGGATGAATCCGGAGGCAAAAGCTGCGGGGGAAAAATCCCACGGGGCTGGCTGTCCACATTAGTCAGGGTATCGCGCAAGGATGCCGTTGCGGAGCATTCAGACTGCTGCGGAGTGGCCCCAGGTGGGCCAGCCTCCGCAGCTCATGATAGGGCTGTTTCGGCAATTTGCCGCGTTTGCACTGCTGCCTCCGCTTGCCTCCCGCCTTCTTCCGGTTCACACTGCCTGGAAGCGGGAGGCAAGCGCAAGATGGCCTCCAGACACCGTTTTCTCCCGGTGTCCTTCTAAAGCGCAAGAAAACCGGCTTCAAAGCGGGTAAGTGCGGAAGGGACAGCTGCGCATGTCTGAACAGGCTCCCTTCCCCCGCTTCCCATTCAGACCTATCCCGGGGCAGATTGCCAGTCTGTCCTCAGTGATAGATAGATAGATAGATGATAGATAGATAGATAGATAGATAGATAGATAGATAGATAGATAGATAGATAGATAGATAGATTAAAGATGGGAAGGGAAGGGAAGGGAAGGGAAGGGAAATAGATCTGACTTCACTTCTGGGTTTACCCCTGGAAATAATGTCAAAACATTAATGATACAGCAACATTGGGCTTATTTTGGGGTGATTTTAATTAATTTTCTCCACCCTCACCACTCAGAGTCTTGGGGCTGCCACTGGGAAGTCACCCCCTCCCCCCCCCCCCCCGGTTTGGTGGGAGATCTGTCAGTCCAGCCCCTTAGCAGGGGCCCTGGCACTTAGTGAACTGATAATTCTTCTGATTGGATCCTGCTTTGAATCAGCCATGCTGTGATTTCTCTCCACCCTGTCATTCTGTGTTGGAGGGAAATAAAATAACAACTGACCTACACTCCACTGCATTTGATGTGATGAGCTCATGAACTCATGAACACTTATGCTGGAATAAATTGTAAGTTGCCACTGAACTCTTCTGGGGTTTTGTTGTTGTTGTTGTTTTTGTATTTTATATTTGATTCCATTTTCTGGGACAATGTTTTCATCATTGACATATCCCATTTTCTTCTGTCCTTCCAGCAGACAGTACTCTTAGGCAGGGGTCCTTTCGTAGAAAAAGAGCTGCAGGAGCTCATTAGCATAACTCATTAGCATATGCCACGTCCCCTGACATCACCGGAAGTGTGTCAGAAAGGGAATGTCAGGCCGAGGACAGATTGGCCATCTCGGCCGCTCTGCCTCTGCTTCAGAAGCGGAGGCAGAGCGGCCGTTCAGACGGCCACATCTGCCCCCAGGAGGCGGCCCGGACGCATCACGTCTGGCACCGCGCTCCTTCCACACCAGCCGAGCACCACTTCAAAGTGGTGCTTGGCTGCTGCGGCGTGCCCCGCGTGCACATTCCACCCGCCGGAGCGGGTGTGAACGCGCGCGGGCAGGGGCAGCTGTGCGGCGTTCACCTGGAAGCCGACCGCAGTCTGAATGCTGCGGGCGGCTTCCTTCCGGCGGCGTGTGAATGCCGCGCCGCGGGGGGAAATCCCCCCCGCCCCATTCTGCCGCACCGCGGAGGCACGGCAGAATAGCAGTATGTCCACAGCCTCAGTTTCAGCCCCATTATACCCTATGGGCCATTGACATCAATGGCAAAAACTCATAGGGTATATGAGGGGCTGGAGGAAAGGGGATTTGAGGGAGAGGCTCCAAACTTGCAGGGTAGCTGCTGGGGCCTCTCCTCAAAATACCCACCAAGTTTCAAGAAGATTGGATCACGGGGTCCAATTCCATGGGCCCCAAAACAGGTTGTCCCATCCCCTCCATTGTTCTCTATGGTGGGAAAAAATGTTACCTTTTTTTCTACCATAGAGAACAATGGAGGGGATGGGTGCAACCTGTTTGTGGGCCTGTAGAATTGGACCCTCTGGTCCAATCTTCTTGAAACTTGGTGGGTATTTGGGGGAGAGATCCCAGCAGCTACCCTGCAAGTTTGGAGTCTCTCCCTCAAACCTCCTCCCCTCCAGTCGCTTTTAAAGTTGCCGCCAAATTTCGGCGGCAATTCGGCAGCAGGCTGAATCAGATCAGAGAATCTGATTCGGTCCATGGCTGCCCTAGTGGCCACTCCTGAGCTGGCGGAGCTTCGCTCCACCTCACTCCAGCCCCAATGGACCCCTGCTCTTAGGGAAAAAATGGTCTAATATTTTCCAGAACTATGCATCTGGTCTTGCTAGTTTGCTTGCATATTTAACACTCTGACTATCCCTGCTTACTAGAGACTGTTCCTATTTTGGGGTACCTGTCCCTATGAATTTTTTGTCTCTTTATTGATTCTATGGTTCATTTGGTGAATATATTAGAAATATCTTTTAAAGTTTTTGTTAGTCTGCGATCACACACTGAATAATCCACTTTCAATGTACTTCCAATGCACTTTCAGTGCACTTCCAATGCACTTTCCAACTGGATTTTACTGTGAACTGGCAAAATCCAGTTGGAGAGTGCATTGAAAGTGGATTATTTAGTGTATGTGATTGCAGCCCTAGTGCAGACTAGAGCAGTGATTCCCAACCTGTGGGACGGGACCCAAAAGTGGGTCACAAATCCTCTGCAAGTGGGTCATGGGCCAGCTCTCCCTAATGTCTGCCCCTGCCCTTTCCCCTGTTCGCTTTTGTATCTTGAAAACCAAAACCTGACTCTGGAAACAGTATCTTGCATGCCATACATTAGTTGGTATTATTATTCACTGCGCATACATGTTGATCAAGTAAAACATGTCTTGATGGTCACTAGCGTGAGTGAGAATCTTGGAGATCAGAGACAGTAATGGAGAGGGAGTGTGGTCAAAGGCTAGAACGTAATGCCCGTATGCCAAGGCTGTGTATGTCAGAATGCCACTTACTTGGATTTCATAGTAGGGGTAGCTGTGTCCTTTGGTGTGAGGTTTGATGGTTTCTCAAAAAACATCTGGTTAGCTCCTGTAGAAAAATGACATGCTGAACTAGATGGGTGCCAAGGTCATAGTTTTCCTAGGGCAACAAAAAACCTTGGGCCAGTCCTGGATAGGTTGCCATACCAAGTAATTTGGACTTGTGGTAGGTCACTGTACTGAAAAGTTTGGTGCCCGCTGCACTAGAGATCTTCATGTTACCTGCCTCCTCTCATTGTTCTTTAAAAGAAAGGTCTCTTAGACAGGGCAATGGTTTACAATTATTATAATGTGTTTTTAAGTGTTGTGTAGCAAGGCTAAAAATGCCTTGACTGACTGGAAAGTGAGTGTTTGTTTGTTTTTTAAAGCAGAAATGAAATAAATGCACATGTGACCACAAAGATCAATTCATTCTTCACAATAAAATTGTGCTGGGAGTGTTATCGCTTGAGTCAGGGTAGCTTTCACTTCTGTACAGGGATATGGTAATTCCTGCTAAAGAGAAGGTAAATGAAAAGAAATTTGGGCTGATTAATAAAGCCCTTGGGGTTTTTTCCACATTTTCATTGTCTGTTCCTATTGCACTGGGATTTTTTTTTTCTGCACATGTTTTGCTGCCTCTAGTGGTTGATTAGATATTACATCACTGTATGTCCAGCATAAAAACCTGCAGATTTAAACTGCAGGTTTTTATGCTGGACACACAACAATGTAATATCAAATCAACCACCAGAGGGCCCAATACATGTGGCCAAAAAAGCAATAGAAACACACAAGCGAGGAAAATGAGAATGCAGAAGATCCCCTAGTTTAACCCGAACAATTTGAGTCTGGCATCTTTATTCTGAAGGGCATCTTGGATCCTGACTTGTGTTGCTGCATTTTCAAGGATTTCTGTCCACAGTGTGTGAGTTTCTTGCCCCCTCTTTTCTCATGGCAGCCCAAACTGCCCACATCAGTTGTATTCCTGGAGAGTACCCAGGAACAGAGTTTCAGGGGGCATTTGGGAAGGGAGAGGCAGGGAAATTGTGCTGTGTGGGCAGAAATCCTTGTGCACGGGGAAATACTAGTTGTGGATCCAAGCAGTGTGGGCAGCAAGGGTTCATTTAATTATTATATATCAGTGTCAGTATGCCACTAAGGCAGTTTTTTTCCCCCCCATTTAGGCTTCCCAGCATAACTCCAGCTCGGATAAGAGCACTGTTAGATTATTGATTAAAACTTACCCAAGCTAACAGTTTCGCACATCTTAAGTAGCTTCCATTGTCACTTTATGATTATTGTAACACAGGAAATTGGTTATCCCAGGGGCTACTAGCAACCTTTTCTGTAGCTGTTTTTAATGATTCCCTTCTTCTCTGCCATTCATAGGCAGCTTTCCTCCTTTCCTCTGCATCCCTTCCTTGCCATCTCCTAGTGTGATTCAGTTTTATTAACAGTAAGAGAGGAATTTCCACAGTCAGAGGCCTACTGACGATCCAGTGTGACGTGGCACAAATTACACTGAGAAGATTATTCTGAACAATGCTTTGCACTTCTCTTGGTATCAAAGAGGGGAGAAAAGAAAAGACCGTCTCACAAAGTTTATCTTGATGATAGCCATCAGTTCACTGAAAATTACCTAAAGAAACAAATTTCACTCTCCATCAGCCTTGGTACAGGCAGCCAGAAGAGACAGACAGTATATTTACAGTAATTCTTCTCTTCAGATGATATTTTACAAGGTGTTGCTCCTCAGTTATTCAGCCATTATGTACTCTGTACATCATGCTGGCTAATTTTATTTCTAGGCCAGAGATACTGATCTTTACTATCTGACGCAACAGGAAAGTTTCGTTTTCTTCCCAGTGATGAAAGATCTACCTTTCTTTTTCTCTGGGCCCAGTTCTCAAGGCCTTGGCATGGTTGGACAATGGATACCGGCAAACAAATCAGGACGGAATTAGGATGGTGAGTGTTAGAGGGTTTTGTGACTTGGGAGTTTGAATAGTAATATTCTGTGCTTTGGGGGATGAAAAGAAGATTGTCAAGAAATACCTGGGAATTCTTGGCATAGTCTTCAAAGGAAAGGAAAAGGAACTGCCACATCCACATGAATGCCAGGTGGGAGATCCACAAGAACTGAACGGTACAAGCTTATGTGACTGGGAATAATAGTTGATGTAAGTTTTATGTCTGATTGTTTATACATACATACATACTGTCGTGTTCCGCCTTCTTCCCTCCGGGGTCCCCTCCCGTGGCCGTGACGTACACTGGTGGCAGGTGGCTCTGAGCAGTGTTGGGGCAAGAAAGGGGCGAGGAAGGGCCTCAGATTGGCAGGGGGTGGGGTTTACAGCACCCTCTTCACCCCTCTGCCTCCGTCGGTGTTCAGTTTCTGGCGTCTCTCTCTCTCTCTCGTTCTCTTTACCATAAACACCTCCCGGCTCATCCTCCTCGGCCCTTCCTTCCCGGCCTCCTTTTATTCCCCTCCCCACTCCCCCAGAGCCACCCGGGCATTCCAGTCAACTCCTCCCTCTTGGGCCCTGCCCCCCTTTAGAAGCAGAGACGCCATCCTGGCGTTTGGGCTGGGTTCCACCCCACTTCTGGGTCTTCTGAGTGTCGCACCAGTGTCCCATGGAGGAGGCTCTGCGGCTTCTGCCGACTTTCCTTGGTCCCCAGCCTGCCCAGTGCTGGTGAGGGTCGAGGGCCTGTGGGGCTCAGCTGTGGTGCTCCTGGGCGCCTTGCTTGCTTCATTTTCGGCTGCGCCGCCGCCGCCGTGTGGCGCTCGTAGGCATTCCTGGGCCCGATATGGGCCGGGATGCACGGCAGCAGAGTTGGCTGCCCGTTGCAGCTGTGGGTCTTCCTGGGATGGTTCTCGTGGGGCTCCAGCTTTCTGGGTGTCTCGGACTGGGCCGGGTGAGTGTGGGGCTGCTTCTGTGGGGGGGGGGGGGAGAAGGCCCGGTCGTTCCTGACCGGGACACATACATACATACACCTTTATTGGCATAAATCAGGTTACAGAAAGAAACATAAACGGAAAGAGAGGTAACAAGGAAAAATAAGTTAATCAAATGTAGCTATGTGTTGCACAAACAATCCTTAATTACCAAACTTAGTAATAGAGCAACCTTTTCAGTTAATTCAAGTGACAGGTTGTTCAGGAGACGGCACACCTTCAAAACATCTGGGCAACCTATCATATTAGATAGAACTGGGTCTAAAAGAGTAAAATCGTCATACCAGGGACAGTATAGGAGAATATGGAAAACTGAATTGACCTGATTTAGACTACATGCACAGAGTCTTGCTGTGTATGGAACCCCTTTATATCTACCATGAGTGACAGCAGATGGAATGGCGTTACATCTAGCAAGTGCAAATGCTCGGCGCAGGATAGGGGCATGGAAGGCTGATAAGTAAAGAGGCAGATGGCCAGTAAGTGGGAGAATTCCAAAGTTCAGGGGGGAGCGGGATTTATTTGCATCACTAACTAGTTTCTGCATTTCATTGTCCAGGATTCTGTGTCTAATTAGCTGATATGCATTTGTAAGAGGTAGCATATACAGAGAATCCATGGATGTTCCCATTGTAATTATTTTCTTCTCTATACAGGCAGTCCATTTGGATGTGATAGATTCAGACAGCAATTGATGTATATAGCTCCCACAATCAGCAGTATAGTGCAAATGTAGCCAGTATTTAATCGATATTAACCAAGCCCTTGTTTCTAACATGTTAAGGCCTGCCTCTAAACAAAGAGCTGTATATGGAACGCAGCATGGCAGACCCATGGTTTTTCTTACAAATTTGGATTGCACTCTTTCAATTCCAGTCTCAAAGGCACTTATCCATGTTGGAACACCATATTGTATCTGTGGGATCAATTTAGCCTTAAACACTTTTAAGGCAGCTGGCACAAACTGGTTGCCCCTATTAAAGAAGAAACGTGAGATGGCTGCTGCATTAATGCTAGCTAGGTTAATCATAGATTTGTGATGGTGTAACTAGGACATATTGTAACTGAAATAGAGACCTAAGTACTTAAAATGCTTGACCTGCTCTATTTCTTTCCCATCAAATGTCCACTTTTGGATTCTGCAGGACTTAGCAAAAACTAATATTTTGGATTTCTCATAATTAAGGAGTAGCTGATTCTCAAGGAAATATCTAAGGCATCTGTTCAGCAGATGCCTGAGCCCCACCCTTGTGCATGAGAGTAGTACAGTATCATCAGCATATAGCAGGATGGGTATTCGAAGGGAGCCCAGTTTAGGAGAGTGGAAATCTTCTTCTGCTAAGATCGGAGCCAAATCATTGAGAAATAAGTTAAATAGAAAAGGGGCAAGTATGCATCCCTGTTTAACTCCTTTATTAAAGGTAATTTTTGGTGTGAATTCCCCTTCAGATGAACATTTGATTTGGCAGGTGGTGGAAGTATGTAACATTATAATTAATTTTAGGAGTCTCTTATCAATGTCAGATTGATACAGTTTAGTCCATAGTAACTCTCTGTCAATAGAGTCAAAAGCGCCTTTAAGGTCCA
This sequence comes from Lepidodactylus listeri, assembly GCA_029233225.1. Classification (NCBI taxonomy): domain Eukaryota; kingdom Metazoa; phylum Chordata; class Lepidosauria; order Squamata; family Gekkonidae; genus Lepidodactylus; species Lepidodactylus listeri. The sequence goes on from JARCFY010000006.1 coordinate 114,483,532, forward strand.
AGAAAGCTGGGTAGAGTTTAGAATTTCTAGATGTGGTATACTTATCAACTAGGTGCGCTGAGGTAATACAATGATCTATTGTAGATTTGCCCTTGCAGAACCCAAGTTGTTCGGGGCCTAAAATATTTTGCTGAGACATCCATAAAGTTAGTTTAGTTAACAGATACTTGGCGTACAATTTGCCTATGGTGGAGAGAAGGCTAATTGGCCTATAATTAGAAGGGTTTGTGTGGTCACCTTTCTTATAGATTGGGACTACAATTGCATTCCGCCAAGCATCGGGGATAAGTCCCGTTTGATTAATCATAGTAAAGAGGGAAGCAAGAGGGGTACCCCTCCATTCTGGGTCTGTCTTTAAGAGCTCAGGGGGGATCAAATCAGGCCCGGGGGCTTTCTCAGACTTCAGTTGGTTGATTAATTCTATCATTTCCTCAAGGGTCATGGGTGTCCAATCTGGTAAATCCTCACCACAAAGATCATACGAGTTATTCTTACAGTCGTAGTTCTGCTGAAACAGTGCAGAGAAATACTGTAACCATGCGTGAGATGAAACTGCAGATCTAGGCAATTGATTGTTTATATGCTACTGCCCCTTTAAGACTGTGAAATTCTGGGCAATGGAGATGGCAGTTAGCGATGGCAGTTAGCAGATTTCAGTGCCAAAGTGCCTTGGGTTCTAGAAGTGTTTTAATTCATGTTTGGTGTGTTCTTAAGAAATAAAACCCAACATTTTCTACACACCATGTCTTTTCCCTGATTGGAATGTGACACTTATACAAAAGGCCTGCAGACCTGTATGGAAGACCTGTCTACACTAACTCAACCACATGGGGAGGGGAAGGGGGCATGTGCAATAGACTCAAATCCCTTTATGAGGCTGCTGACTCATCTGTACACTGCAAGCATACAGAGGAAGTCCTCATGCATATGCTCTTTCCCTGTAATAAGCAACACTGGTTTTCAAACATTGCTGATCATGAGGAAGGGCACATGGGCACTTCTTCCACATGTTCACACGACCCAGATGACTCAGCAGTTGTGTGGAGGTGGGGGCCAGGGCCAGTGCACTTATGCTTAGGTCAGGAAGAAATGTACTACCTAAGCTTTCTGTTGAGGCTTTTCCACATTCTCATTTTGCTCACCTGCAAGTTTCTGATTCAATATGTGTGTTTTCCCACTCCACACATGTTTTGCTTCCTCTAGTGGTCAATTTGACATTACATTCCTTTATGTCTGGCATATCTCCCTGCAGGTTTAAACTGGACAATAAACTGGTGTGAGACATAAACTGGTGTAATATTGAATCGACCACTAGAGGGAGTAAAAGATAAAGAACAGGAAAAACCACAACAATAAAGCAACAGGAACACACAAGCAAGAAAAAAAAATGAAAATGTGGAAAAGCCCTCTGTCCAAAAGATGCTGAGCCACCTCTGCCAAACTTCCATTAAAGGGCCAGAAGCCTGGCCCCATCCCTCACAGTGTCCCACAACCAGTGACCAAAAGATGGGGTAGAGCCATGGATGACAGCACAGGACCCTCAGTGAACGGTTGCCAAGAAGTGCAGCTGCCCAGCATCCTCCTTCTACTTCCTTCCCCTCAAGCGCAAGGGTTGCTTCTATCTAATGACGGTTAACAGAATTTCCAGCATCTCAACAGGTCCTTTGGTGCCCAGAATAGCTTTTTGTGTGGTTAAAAGGGGATCTTGCCTCCCTTCTTCAAGACCAGCAAAACTGGTGGAATCAAGCTCACAATCAGTCCTGCAACTGACTGTTTAGTTGAGAGATGGGTGCCTGTAGGATGTCAGTCGAGCTGAGTATATGAGGCAACTAGAGTAGGCTGTTATCCTCTTCAGCTGCCTGTTTAAACAGATTTTTACCCATAAACCTGGATTTGGACATCCATCACCCAACCCTTGTTGGGCAAGAAATTAGTGTCATGATATTAATTATTTTCTTCAGCATTGACCTTTCCCTCTCAAATTACTAGTGGAAGAATACAGTAGATAGATACAACATCAACTAGAATGGCTTGTTATACTCCTAGGTTTGTGTGTATTAATAAAAAGACTTGAAATGAAGAGTTCAGACATTTCTATTCAAATCTTTAAGAATATGCGTAGAAATCCACAAATACTTTAGTAACTGATTGAGAGCCAGCTTAGTGTAGTGGTTAAGAGCGGTGGACTGTAATCAGGAGAACCAAGTTTGATTCCCCACTCCTCCTCCACATGAAGCTGTCTGGGTGACCTTGGGCCAGTCACACAGTTCCCTCAGAACTCTCTCAGTCCCACCTACCACGCAAGGTGCCTGTTCTGGGGAAGGGAAGGTGATTGATGCTATTTTGGGACTCCTTAGGGTAGAAAAAAGTGGAGTATAAAAACCTTCTCTTCTTCTTCATGTGAAATCCGAAGTAAGATTCAACACACATACTCATAACGACGAAAACAATGGTCTTTAATTGTTTCCTCACCCCCACAATTCTTCCATAAAGAAGTTCTATCAGCTACTTTACACATTAAGGTGGCTTTTTACTCTCTTTTTTAAAGTTGCTCTGTAGCTTAAAGGCCGTTTGCAAGGAGTTTTACAAAGAAACAAAGCCAACAGGGAGAACAGCCATGCTCTTTGACAGAATGGAAAGCAGCACATGGAAACAGTAAATTAAACCAGTGGGGTGTTGCTTGAGAAGTGAACTTTAAATATGATACCAGGGGGGATTATCTGATACCACACACCTAACCTGCATCATGGCCAGATGGTATAAAACACCATCTCATGTAAACTGGACCTAAGTACAAGGTTTGTTTTTTTGTTTTTTAAAGAGGCACCGGAACATTCAAGACGGAAATGAAGTTTCCAAGGTGTATACTGAAAGCTCATGAACTTTTAAACATGCCTTTAAAACTATCCCATAATCTATCCTCAGCCATCGTCGCTTTGTTGGAAACAACATCCTACCATAACAGCTGGGAGTGTCTCTACGTGGCCCAGTTCTGGACACACGTTATTTTCACTATTCACTCTTTAACTGGACTTGCCAAACCTTTTGATCCATCACTGATTCTTCTTCACCTTTAGCCGGCAGATGGTCCACCGGAAAGAAGCAAAGAGCTGATTAATATCCTGATAGTAGCAGCCAAGACTTCAATAGCAAGCAAATGGAAGGCAAACCCTCTTTCTTCAATGCAACACTGGTTGTATAAAGTATGGGATTTTTTTGTGCAAGAAAAAATCTCCCTCTGGGAAAACTCGGAGGAAGTTGAAAGTCACCATTTGAATCCCCTCGACAAATGGTATCCAATACTTGAGAAAATGAATGTAGACAAATTTGACTGGGAAAACATAAAAGATCTCAAATATAAGTTCTTAACCTATGGTTAAATTTTGCACGTTAAAGTGCAGTATCTGTTCACTCTTTTGAATAAGGTCTTGGCAGTTTTGCTGGTTTCTTTTATTGTGATTTTCTATTGTTGTGCCTCTGTTAGGTTTAGGGTTGCAAAGGATGATAGTATTCACCTTTTCTTATTTATTTGGTGTATTTGTTCTTCTGTAATAGTTTTAAAAAAAACATTTATATTTAAGAAAACTCTTTTAAACGTTTTAAAAAGAATTTTTTCGAAGAGGTTCCAGAATTCCATTCTGGCAAGTTGCTCCAGGAAAAAAAAAAAAAACCTGTTTAGTGATATCCCCATAGGACAACTTTCCATGTTCTCTTTTTGGCAAACTTTTGCTAAACTACAGTGTGAAATGTGGGGACAGAGACAAAGCTGCTTAGGGCCAGTAGAAGCTCCTGGGTTTTGCTGTGAAGATGTTTCGAGGGCCTCAAAACCTGCAAGTGCCCCAAAACTCCAGAACAGGCTGTGGATTCTTGCTAGGACAACTAGCCCGAGGCAGGAGATTTATATCGGGTTGTGGCCCTCTCTAGCAATGTTGTGATGTTGGTGAAGCAGGGACATCGGCCCTTTCTGCATTCTCCTTTTAATCTGTGTTCACCATGACATCCTCCGAGCAATTTGGCACTGAAATCGAATTCAACCTTCTTTTTAATCCAGGGTCCCCCTCCAATTCTGCACTAAAATCGAGTTCAACCTTCGTTTTATTCTGCTGCCCCCTGTTCTGTATTACATTATCTCCCTTTAGTGGTCAGCCCGGTTTCAGCCTGCTGTTCACCCATGTTATTTGGATGCTCTTTTGCCATGGCCTTAAATTGCCTTGACTTGGACTCTGAGAAAATCCAGAGCAGCAGGCAAATGTGGAAAGGACCTTCAGTTCTGGTACAACCCAAAAGTGACATCATCACATAGTTGCCTGACACAATGGTGACACTTCCAGATCATGCCAGAAGTGATGTTATGGTGTAACACACCTCTGATCCGTTCCCATTTCCCTGGCATTTCCCCCTTGTTGCTGACCTGAGCAGCAGCGGGCAAAGCCGGTGGTGGTGTGGGAGGTCTCCTGCCATAGCAGGCTACTGGGCTTCAGCTTCCTGTTTCTCCCAGCCAAACATTTGCTGGCAAAGCTTTCTTTTTCTTGGCAGGGTGGGAATAATCAGTCACCTAAGAACAGACAATTCACCATGATACCTTTGCCAAGCCCCTCCCCCACCCCCCCAGATAAAATAGCACAAATACGCTCGGTTCCAGATGCAGGCTGTAATAGTAGGTAAAAGAAATAACTCTTAATACTTCATCTAGTCTACATACAGACCATTTTGACCCAATTACCACAAGGGGCAATACTCCCTCTAAGCTGTGAAGTCTTGTGAGCAAAAATTCTATTTTGTGAGCTACTGGCATTAGAATTCTGAGTGAGCGATTTGGCTACTGCATAAATTAGTTTGCTCTGGAGCCATCCTTCCTGAGCTAAGACAAAAAGGTGTGAGCCAGAGGCTCACCTGTGAGCTAGCTCACACTAACTCAGTTTAGAGGGAACACTGATGATGGGTACTGACAGGATCCTGGGATCTGTAAAGGCCATCACTTCCACGTTCCTGGGATCTGTAAAGGCCATCACTCAGCCACGTTCCTGGGATCTGTAAAGGCCATCACTCAGCCACGTTCCTTGCCCATCATGGCTGAGAAGATCATGTAAAGGACCACATTAATGAGCCCTTGATGTCTATCTTAAATCAGTTGCTAACTCAGTGCACTTTCCCTCAGCCACTCAAAGAGGCAGTTATCCATCCACTATCTCTACCAGAAAAATGATTTGCCCAGTTATTGCCCATTCTCTACTCTGTCCTTTCTAGGAAAAGAGATTGAGAGTGCAGTGGTGGACTAACCCCAAATCTTCTTGGATAACTCATCTGCTCTGGAACTTTTCAGTCTGGTTTCAGGTTGGACTATAGGACAGAGACAGGTCTGGTGGCTTTACTTGAAGACTGCCTTCCAGGTGGTACCTGGAGATCTCCCGTTATTACAAATGATCTCCAGACAACTAAGATCAGTTCTCCTGGAGAAAATACCTGCTTTGGAGGCTGGACTCTATGGCATTATTCCCTGCTGTTGTCCCTCCCTTCTCCAAACCCTGGCCTCCCCAGGCTCTGCCCCCAGAACCTCCAGGTATTTTACAACCCAAAGGTAGGACCCCAGCCCTAAAGAATAGCTTACTTCTCCTGTGAATAAATGCAGCATTACATCACCCCCCTTCCCTCATCTCTCTCTATAGACATTCTGGTAAATTCAAATGGATAAAGAGAAGCTACTCTTTCCAAAGGATGGGAATTGTTTTTCTTTCTGCTATGCTCCAGCCATCCCTCAGAGGCAAAATACACCATGGGCCATTCTCACAGCTGATGGAAGATTGTGAACAGAGACACTCCATCTAGTTTTTGTATTGAAATATGTGTCAAGCCGACAAACCCGCACACAAACAACCCAAACAAGAAAAAGATGCGTCATTCTTCGGGTGGACAATAACACTTCCATTAACTGTTCCGTTTCACATCCAGAAATACTTCAGAGACATTTGTAATAGACTGCCACTGTGACAACCCATCATGACTGAAATAATTTCTTTCTCTCAGAAGCTCAGAGGGACCCAAATGACTTCGCTTTGTATCCCCACTGGCTTTGCAATCCCCCACCCCATCTTGGCTGCTTGCTGCACAATGACAAACTGCCGTTCATGTGTGGAAGAAAATCCAAGCTGTATGAAAACAAATTGAAGTCCATTACCCTTCATTAATTGCATGGCTGAACAAGCTATGCACCATTTAAAGGATCTTTATCCAAATGTGTGCTTGAAGAGCTGTAAGTGTGAGCTGGATTGATCGAAGAATTTGCAGGCAATTGGTACCAGATAAAATAGATTTGCATCCACAGATTTCTTTCAGAAGAGCAGGCGAAGAGATATGGGCTGGGGCTCAGATATTCTAAGGATCTTCTTTAGACAATTATCCAGACTTCAAAGTTATATTGTTTGGAGCTACAGGGTCAACTGTGAACAGCAGCTAGGGTTGCCAGCTCCAGGTTGGGAAATACCTGGAGGTTTTGGGAGTGGAGCCTGAGGAGGGCAGGGAAGGACTTCTATGGGGGATAATGCCATAGAGTTCACATTCTGAAGGGGCCATTTCCTTCAAGGGAACTGATCTCTATCATCCGGTTGCAATCCCAAGAGATCTCCAGCCACCATCTGGAGTTGGGGACTCTAGCAGCAGCTGGCCTAAAAGATTGTTCTAGCAGAATAACTGTTGTTGTTGGATTTTTTTGTTCCTCTGATTTTTTAAATAAATGTTTTCCCCCACACAGCTTGGACAAAATAGCAGTTAGATTATCATAATTAGCAAAAAAAAAAATAGAATCAGTCACTGCATGGATCTGGTTGCTGTATGTGTGTGCGTGTTTTTCTCAAAAGGTACCATGTAGCTTGTTCCACATCTGTTCTCCAAGATGTTTGGCATGATTGAAGTCCACTTTCTGGGCATCCCCTGAACCCCTACTCACTTCATTGACTCTTCAGAGTCTTATAATGAGCTCGGCAGCATTCATTAAATACCTTCCAGCTACTCTCGTTTATCACTTCTTCAGTGTTCAGCTCTGACTGCATTAATTTCAATTTTGTCTGCTCTTTCCTGAGCGTCTTTAATAAGGCTATGTCCTCTAGAGACATCTTCCTCTCTTCCTTGAATTTTTTTTTTTACCGTGTTAGATGTTTGAACAATGCAACTTTGGACAAGTCTGTATCTACTTTTTCTACTATGAGCATTGTCAGAGACTCATAAAGTTCCTTACAGGTTTGGATAGCATCAACCTTTCCCACGAAAGAAGTCTTTAACTCATAATCTATCCTGACATCAGTTGTTCTCACCACCCTAAGCAACTCCGGGAATTCGGCAAAATCCTCATAGTTCAGGTGGGTCCTGGGTGCCACCATGTTGGCGAGGCCAGAGATTCCCAGCATCCTCCTAGGATAGCTGTTGTATGAACATTTTAGCAAAATCAAAGTGGCACCTTATTTAGGGCATCTTTTAAAAGGAGGAGGAGGAAGAGGAGAAGGATATTGGATTTATACCCTGCCTTTCAATCAGTGTCTCTGAGCGGCTTATACTCTCCTTCCCTTCCTCTCCCCACAACAGGCACCCTGTGAGGTAAGTAGGGCTGAGAGAGCTCTTCCCAAAACTGTCCTTGAAGGAACTGCTCTGACAGAACTATGGCTTGCCCAAGGTCACCCAGCAGCTGCATGTGGAAGAATGGGGAATCAAACCCAGTTCTCCCAGATTAGAATCTGCGCTCCTAACCACTACACCAAACTGGCTCTTGCCCGTCTTCAAAGGAGACCAGAGTGGTGAATGTGATTCTCATCCATTTTATTATTTATTTATTTGGATTTATACCCTGCCTAGCCAGTGTACACCGTATTATCCCAACCCTGTGAGGAAGATTAGGCTGAGAAGACAGTTAGTGGCCCAAGTTCACTCAGTAAGTTTTCATAGCAAGCAGGGATTTGAACCTGGGTCTTTCCACTCCTAGGCAAATCTCTACCCCGTTTGCCACCACTGCCTCTCTAAAAGGCAAACAGGTTTATTGCAGCACAGGATTTCATGGACTACAACCCGTTTTATCAGATATGTGAACTAAATATGTGTGTATGTATGTATTTTTATGTGCATACACATTCAGAGACACACACACAGGTATAGACATTTTTGCAGTAAAGTCTGATATCTCTGTTGTAAGAAGTTGGACCCCTCCTCATGCTCAGAGCATCCTGAGGCAAGCAGTACCAAGGCCTGGGTAGGCCATGACACTTGTTCATACATGGATGCCAGTTGCATACCTCCATGGGAAAGTGAGAGAAATATATTTTGATCAGATCAGGAGGTGGTCAGAACAGATGTCTTTCCCCCACCCTAAAGACATGCATAACTTAAGTAATTGGGTTACTCAGGTCCAATGTTCCCTCTAAGCTGAGTTTGTGTGAGCTAGCTCACAGTTTTTTAGCCTCTGGTGCACACATTTTTGTCTTAGCTCAGGAAGAAGAAGAAGAAGAAGAAGAAGAAGAAGAGATTGGATTTATACCCCGCCCTCCACTCCCCAAGGGAGTCTCAGAGCGGCTTACAAACTCCTTTCCCCTTCCCCTCCCCACAACAGACACCCTGTGAGGTAGGTGGGGCTGAGAGAGCTCTTTCCCAAGCTGTCCTTGAGGGAACAGCTGGTACAGAGCTATGGCTTGCCCAAGGTCATCCAGCCAGGTGCAAGTGGAGGAGTGGGGAATCAAACCCGGTTCTCCCAGATTAGAGTCCGTGCACTTAACCACTACACCAAACTGGCTCTCAGTTTGGTAGGAGGGCTCTGGAGCAAACTAATTTATGCAATAGCTAATTCATTCATTCACAATTTTAATGCCAGTAGCTCACAAAGTATAATTTTTGCTCACAACATTCCACACCTTAGAGGGAACATTGCTCAGGACTTATGTGAAACATCTCCGAAAGATTTCATTAGCAACTCCAGCAAGCAATTACTCTCAAACCCTCTTCTGCATACCCAAAATCTTCTTCTTCTTTTTTTGGTCTTTGCTACTTAACCTCTTTACCTCGGTGTCACCTGTTTGGTCCAGCCTTCCTGGGCCATCAATTAATGGCCATCAAGCCATGGCCCAAGGCTTTGTTTCACCCCAGTAAGGCAATCATTACAATTTCCCATTAGAAAGGATGCATGCCTTCCCACTGTTTCAGGTGGTGTGTGTGTGTTCTTGGTTCCAACCACATACACCCCCACTTCATGTGCTTCTTTTTCTCTCCTTCAGAGAATGAAACGCTCACTATTTCAGTCTAGCTCTGCTGCTTCTATGGACCACTCCAAGACTGGTAAATATCACCCAATTCCTAAACACTGTTTCCCTGCACCTCCCTGCCTTTCCAGTTAGTTCTTAAATATTGAGTGCTTTGCTGAATGAATCTCCACCCCTCATTTTCCTTGTTAATGAAAAGACCCTTTAATTTGACAAATAATTTGTTTATTTCAAAAGTTCTCACAGGGACAATCCTCATAGACATTGGTGTTTAGATCCCAGTTGCTCCCTCTTGCACAGTTCCCTTTTGCTAAACCCCCTCCCCCCAAAAAATAATAATTGGAGACTGTCCCTTTAGGTAACCCTGTGCAGAGCTAAAATGTATACAAGAGCACAGCAACCATCTACAACAGCAGGAACTGGTGATAAGACACTCTTCCTGGATTTCTTAAGCTAATTTACAACCTGTATTAGGTGAGAAATCTTCATCCTGATTAAGTCCCACCTGGATACAGTCAACCTTATTGGTAAAATTAGCGAAGCCAACAGTATGCAGCATTCCCTCTTTTGTCTGAGGTCAGAACTAATGTTCTCTTATCATTTTCTGATCACTGATGCTTTGTTTATTTTCATTTTGATTTATTTATTTATGTAGTGAGGCATCTTAAAATTGCTTTCAGAACAACCACATGATAGACATCAGTTGCTTATCCTAGCCACTCCCAGAATAGAGAATAAATTTCTCTGAATATCATGGAGTTTAGTCTGAGTTTATTCTAACTGAGTTTAGTCCACTTAACACATTTTCTGCAGTGGAAATTTTGTTTTATTATATATTTTTCTACTAGGAGAAGGGCCAGTCCCAGCCAGCAGGTTCAGATGGAGGTGGATGGATTTCCCGACTCTAAATAGAAACCAGAGGGCACATACTACGCTAATATTTGTGTTTCTTTGTTTGTTCCCACACTTTGCATCCAATCCCTACCACAAACTTCAAAGCCATCTCTCATTGGCCAAATTGCCCCTCCTCATTGTGAAACTGCAGACATATAAGAACATAAGAAGAGCCTTTCTAGATCAAACCAGTGGTCCATCTAGTCCAGCATCTTGTCTCACACAGTGGCCAGTGTTCCTCCAGATGGCCTCCTGGGTCTGGGATTCAGGGGATTAGTGCCTCTGAATGTGGAGGTTCCCCATAGTCCCTATGCCTAGTAGCCACTGATAGATTTATTCTCCATGAATCTATCTAATCCTCTTTTCAAGCTGTTTATTCATGTGGCCATCACTACATCCTCTGGCCGCGAATTCCACATTTTAATCACATTTTAACCATTCACAGTGTTGCAGAATGTTCGCTCCTTATATTCATAACCTCCAGATGTGAACAGAGGCAATTTCTCAAAATAGCTTTCAGGAGCAGAGAAATATAGGTAAAGTCAAAGATTAGAATGGGATATTGTTGGCCTGCCTTGACCTGCATGACCTCAAGTTAGCCTGACCTCATCAGATCTCAGAAGCTAAGCAGGCTCAGCCGTAGCTAGCAGGGATGTGCACCAGGGGGGAAAAAATCAACATTTCTTTTCTTTTTTTCTGAAACAAATTTCATAGAGGGCAAATTGTGGGTATTCTGAATTACTCAGCTGTCCAACACTGGGTTCAGTATTCTGGGTCTTTCCCCGCCCACAAGATTCTGAAATTATCCCGATCCATTATTATGTGTGGGGAATCTTTCTGGGAGGCTGGGGGGGGGGGCAGTTTTTCAAGTAAAGTCAGCATGATGTAGTGGTTATGAGTTGCAGACTCTAATCTAGAGAACCAGGTTTGATTCTCCATTCCTCCAAACGAAGTCTGCTGGATGACCTTGGGCCAGTCGCAGTTCTCTCAGAACGCTCCCAGCCACATCTGCCTCACGAGGTGCCTGTTATGGGGAGGGGAAGGGAATGTGATTGTAAGCCACTTTGAGACTCTTGAAGATAAAAAAAAGCAGGTATAAAAACCTGCTCTTCTTCAAGAGACATCAAAGTTTCAACCGAGCTGCTCCATATCCACTAAAGAACTCAAAGTTCCAAGTGAATTGGATCAAGGACTCCAACACTTTGTGCCCCCAAACAAGGGCTGAGGACAGACTGAAGATCTGCCCTGAAACAGCCGCGGGGCCAAAACCCTGCGGGAAAAGCAGCCTGGTGTGGCCCGTTCGCACTGGCTGTGATGTTCCGGGGAGGAGGTGCGTGGCTGCAGAGCCATCCCCACTTCCGGTGCCGCTTCCGGTGCACAGCCGACGCAACCACACTGCCCGGAAGCGGCAGGGATGCGCGCCGGGATGGCCAGAGACCTGTTGTAAGGTCTCCGGCTGAAGTGGAAGGACGGCGCCTCGCGGATGGGTGAGTCCGCGCTGACGATGGGGGACAGATGCGGCAATCTGAATGCCCTCTCTGCCTCCGCTTTAGAAGCGGAGGCAGAGCGGGGCAGATTGCCAGTCTGTCCTCAGCCAAGGTCTCCCCAGCCATCCTCCATTGTTTCCTATGGGGGAAAATCCCATGCTTTCTCCAGGGCAAAAAACAGGGGGGGGGGGAATGCACAACAGCAAGCAATTACTGGCCAACCCCCCCCCCCCAATTGAAACCAAACCAACAAGCCCAGAACTGGGATACTGGTATTGATGGGAATTCTCTAATCTGTATTCAGATCTGGAATCCAGAATACAAATAAGATATTTGGGGGGGATATTTTTGGACCAGACCCTACTGGCCTGTACTTGGATGGGAGACCATCCGTGGTGTCTTGGGATGCTACACAGAGGCAGGCAATGGCAAACCACCCCTGTTCATCTCTTGCCTTGAAAACTCTACAGGGTTGCCATAAGTCATTGGTGACATGACGACACTTCCCACTTCCACTGTCCACCCAGACAGCTTGGCAGCATTTTTTGCCCATTCAAACACTTCTTCTCAATCTCCTAATATCTGTCACAACTATTAATAGTAATTCTAAACCAGGAAGAAAACATTCTCTAACCATTCAGCCCCTTTTGAAGGTAATTTAGCATTCACAGACACATCAGACGTCTTGTCACCAGCCAAGGTTTCTAAGACTGTGGGAGGGGGAAGAAATCACCAGGAATCCACAAAGATAATTAGGCAAAGTGCTCACGAACTTCTATACTTTGTCAACAATAACTAACACAGATAGTTTTGTCAGGGGCAATTGTATACTGGAATCAGAAATATGCTTCCCTGAAGCAAAAGAAAAATTTATTTATCATGACGTGCACGTATGCTGGAGGATTTTTCTCATATCATTTTTTTCCAGAAGTACAAGCTGGGTTTTGAAGAGGTAGAGGAACTAGAGCTCAAATTGCCAACATTCGTTGGATTATGGAGAAAGCAAGGGAGTATCAGAAAATCATCTACTTCTGCTTCATTGACTACGCTAAAGCCTTTGATTGTGTGGATCACAGCAAACTATGGCAAGTCCTTAAAGAGATGGGAGTACCAGACCACCTTGTATGTCTCCTGAGAAACCTGCATAAGCGTCAAGAAGCAACAGTTAGAGCCAGATATGGAACAACTGATTGGTTTAGCATAGGAAAAGGAGTATGACAAGGATGTATATTGTTATCCTGCTTATTTAATTTATACACAGAGCACATCATGTGAAATGCTGGCCTGGATGAATCACAAGATGGAATTAAGATTGCCAGGACAAACATCAATAACCCCAGATATGCAGATGATACCACTCTAATGGCAGAAACTGAAGAGGACCTGAAGAGCCTCTTGCTCATGGTGAGAGAGGAGAGCGCAAAAGTGTGAGAGTTCTGCTCAAAGTAGTCAAGGATCAGATCTTGGTTGGTTAACCACAGTTCTTTATTACCTATTCCTACGTTCGTACAGCATCTCGGGTTATTGTCAGAGATGAGACAAATAATACAAGCGGGTCTATTATACCATTCCAAGGAGTTTGAATTACCCATAGATAGCCAATCCCCTTAAGGGAAAATTGGCGGGCTAAAAGGTGTCTTGACCGTTTGGTTCACACAGGAAAAAAGTGAGGTGTTAAGCAGTAAATTTCCCTTCTCAACCAGACCCCTCAGTTCACATAACAATTCATGGCTCCAAGGTTCTTTTGCATGAGATAAGAGATGAGAGCCATCCTCCCCTTGAAGTTATTGCCGGGGCAGCTGGAATGCGGAGGCAGAGATGAGAGGCCTCCTTGTTCTCACCAATCATGGTTGTCACTCTCCCGACCTCGACAGGATTAATACAAAGGTCTAATACATAATGCATAATGGTTACATAGGATCTAATACACTCTAGATACATAGGATAGCTGAAGGCATGTATGCAAGAATACATTGGCTGAATTGACAGATTCTGACACCCTGCCCTCCCCATAATTCTCTTCACCTAGCTTTATCAGGGAACATTTTATGGAACAGTTTAATCAGCTTAGGGGCATGAACATGTTCTGAACGAATCCATTCATTGTGTTCTGGGCCGAAATCCAACCATCTAACTAAGTAATATAAGTGGCCTCTTCGCATCTTGGAGTCAAGGATTTCAGTTATCTCGAAGTGAGGGCTCCCCTCCTTCATCAGTGGAGGAGGAACTGGAGGAACTGGATGCCAAGCGTTCGGCCCAGGATCTTTCTTCAGCAGGCTGAAATGAAACACAGGGGGCACAGAACTCAGTGATTTAGGCAGTTCCAGCTCAAAAGACACATCAGAGATTTTGCGTAGCACTTTATAAGGCCCAACATATTTCCATCCCAGCTTCCTGCTGGGCTGCAACCCATGGATATTCTTAGTAGAGAGATAAACAGAGTCCCCGGGCTGGAGATCCCATCCCGGTGCTCGCCCTCGATCAGCATATTTCTTGTAGTCCTCTTTGGCATGGTCCAAGGCTTTGCCTATTAATGGCCATGAGTCTTGGAGGCTGGACCACCACTTTTTGAAATCTGAGGGGGGGGTTTGCGAGGCCTCCTCAATAGTAGGCAATGGTCTTCCTTCAAAACCTCCCACTGCCATGAAAGGGGAGACTCCGGTGGATGAATGCACTGCATTATTGTAGCTATACTCTGCAAACGGCAACAATTCCACCCAATTGTCCTGGTGGTAGTTTGTGTAGCATCTCAGGAATTGCTCTAGAATTTGATTAGTTCGTTCGGATTGGCCGTCGGTCTCTGGGTGGTAACCCGAACTTAAGGCAGGCTCTATGTCCATTAATTTCAAAAGCTCCCGCCAGAAGGTGGCAACGAACTGACTTCCGCGGTCAGAAACCACCCTCTTCGGAAAAGCATGTAATTTGATCACGTGGTTGAAGAAGGCCTTAGCCATCCCTTTGGCTGTGGGCAATTGCTTGAAGGGGGTGAAATGTGCTTGTTTGGAAAAAGTGTCTACCACCACCCAAATCACTGTTTTTCCCTTGGAGGGGGGCAGATTAGTGATAAAGTCCATGGCTATGGCTTCCCAGGGTCTTGACGCCGTGGGTAGGGGATGCAATAATCCCGGGACTTTGCCCCCCCGTTTTTTGCACATTAGACAGGTTTGGCATGCCGAGACGAAGTCCGAGACGTCTCGGCGCATGCGCGGCCACCAGAATTGACGCTGGATCAAATTAAGAGTCTTTAGGAAACCGAAGTGCCCAGCTAGCTTTGAGGAGTGGCAGTTTAGTAAGATTTCCTTGCGCTTGGCCTTAGGCACCACTAATTTGTCCCCATGCAGCCAACAGTTGTCCTCTCTCTTGGAACATTCCTCCAAAGCTTCCAGTTCCTCTATCTCTTCCGGAGCATACTCCCCCCCCCACTGGCATTTCCCAGTGTCAATCTCGGCCTTCTTTGCTCGGCTCCGGGTGACTACCACCCCTCCCAGTTGCTGGGGGGAGAACATAGAATCAAACACCTCTTCTTTTACACTCTCATGTTGGGGCAATCTGGATAACGCGTCTGCCAAGGAGTTATCCTTCCCAGGAAAATGTTTAAGCACAAAGTTAAACTTGGAAAAGAAATCAGCCCATCTCAGTTGCTTAGCGTTGAGGGACCTCTGGGTGCGCAACGCCTCCAGATTCTTATGATCAGTCCATATTTCAAACGGAGTTTGCGCTCCTTCTAGCCAATGGCGCCACGTAGTGAGCGCTAGCCTAATGGCTGCGGCTTCCTTGTCCCACACTGACCAATTCCTTTCCGTCTCGTTAAATTTTTTTGAAATATAAGCCAAGGGGTGCAGTTTCCCTTCTGAATCACTTTGTAAAATGGCCCCCCCCATGGCTACATCAGAGGCATCTACATGAATTATAAAGTCCTTCGTTTCGTCCGGGTGGGCTAGAATGGGCTCGGAAGTGAAAAGAGTCTTTAAAGTCTCAAACGCCCTCTGACACTCCCCATTCCACGCCAACTTTTCTCCTGGCTTCCCGGCCTCGGGGCCCCTCCCCTTGGTTTTTAATAAGTCCGTTAAAGGAAGGGTGACTTTGGCAAAGTCTTTGATGAAGGTTCGGTAGAAATTACAAAATCCCAAGAGGCTCTGCAATTGCTTTCTCGTTCGCGGAGCCTCCCATTGCACCACTGCCTCCACCTTCCCCGGGTCCATTTCTAACCCCTTCTGAGAAATGCGGTAGCCCAGGAAGTCCACGGACTCACGGTGAAACTCACACTTAGACAGTTTCACATAAAGCTGGTTTTTTAGCAAGGTTGAGAGAACGTCCCTGACCAAAGTCACATGCGCCTTCTTATCAGTAGAGTAGATCAAGATATCATCTATGTAACATAACACGCCCTTAAATAGATGCTTGTGCAACACTTCATTGATTAAACTCATAAAGACCCCGGGCGCGCCACTTAAGCCGAACGGCATCACTAGATATTCGAATTGCCCCAAGGGGGTGTTAAAGGCAGTCTTAGCTTCATCCCCTTCCCTGATGCGCACCCTGAAGTAGGCATCTCGTAGATCCAACTTAGTAAAAATCCTTCCCTTGGCCGCTTCCGCCAAGAGGTCCTTTATTAACGGGAGCGGGTAGGCGTTAGTGGTGGAGACTGCATTCAACCCCCGGTAGTCAGTGCAGAGTCGTAAGCCCCCATCCTTTTTCTTTCGGAACAGTACGGGCGCCGCGAAGGGGGACTTGGCTGGGCGGATGAACCCCCGTGCCAAATTTTTATCCAAGAACTTCCGCAGCTCTTCCCGTTCCAACGGGCTCATGGAGTATAATTTCCCTTTTGGGAGTTTTTCTCCTGGGAGGAGTTCTATGGCACAGTCCGATAGTCGATGGGGGGGCAACTCATCCGCCTCAGTCTCGCTGAACACTTCTAGCAAGTCTCTATACTCTTTAGGCACCATGGTAGGGGTGAGTGTGAGCGCGGGCGCCGGGGGAGGAGGGGTCGGAGGTCCAGGCCCCCAACCGGGGTCCCACCGGTGGCTCTGGCAGCGTTCGTCCACCCACGAAATCTTCCCCTCGCTCCATTTTATGTAAGGGTCGTGCGCCCCAAGCCAAGGGCTGCCCAACACCATAGGGAACTGGGCGTTTGGGGTGATGACGAAAGCTCGCTTCTCCCAGTGCTCCCCCGTCCCCAAAATCAAGCTCTCAGTCTCTGCTATGCATTCCTCCTTCATCTCCGACCCATCCATCTGAGTAAACTTCAGGGGTTCCAATAACGGGGTGACTTTGGGTCCCAGCCCCTCCACTACTAGGGGGCTGATCAGGTCTCGCGCACACCCCGAGTCAATTAAAGCGCGAACCCGCATGTGGGTACCCGATCCCGGGGTCACCACCGTCACTACCATATATAACAGGGGGCCGGGGATGCTCACCGGAGATGGCGCTTCTTGGCGGGGGACCTGCAGCTCTGCGCCGCTCACTGCAGGCCGTTGGAGTTTCCCGACATCTGCGTTTCCATCAGCTCCAGCTCTCCCTGGTCACTGGCTACCCCTTCCAGCTGCAACGCCCGGGGTTTCATTGGCTAGGGGTGCTCCCCACTCCGGGGGTTGAGGTCTTTGGGCCCTTCCCCCCTCCTCTGGGGCAAGCGGAGGCGAAGTGGCCACTCTCCCCACACTTCATACACAACCCCTGTCGAAACCTCGCATCTCGGACATCTTGCAGACTGGATCGGGGCTTCGCCCTGGGGGCTGCTTTGCTGGCCCCTGTCACGGACGCTCCCATCTTAATCAGGGCGAATCGCTCCTCCATGTCGATGGCGGCTCTCATCCAGGTGTTCAGAGTGCCGGGGCGGCCCCCCAACAGCACGGTCTCGTAGATTTCCGGATTCAAACCCTCCCAATACTTCTCCATGAATAGTTCCTCCGGCCACCCATGGATCTTGGCCGCGATGCGCCGGAACTTGTCAGTGTAGTCCCTCACTGACGATCTCCCCTGGAACAGTTTTCGTAGTTGATTACGGGCCTTTTCCTCACCCAGGGGGTCCTCGAACTGATGCCGGAGGGCCCACATGAAGTTGTTCAGGGAACGCAATTCAGGCCCGGGGTTGTCGTGCAGGCTCACATACCAGTCGCTGGCTGTGTCTTTCAGTTTGGACCCGATGTAGCCAATCCGTTCTTTCTCGGTGGGGTAGAGATGGCCCCAACTGTCCAGGAATCTCCCTATCTCCAGCATGAAGAAACGTAGCTTCTCTGGGTCTCCATCGAAAGTGGTCGTCAAAGGGTCGGAGGGGGCTGGGCGGGCGGCCGGCGCGGCCGGGGCTGGGGCCGGCACTGGAACGGGCCCTGGAGCGGGAACCGGGACGACCGGCTGAGCTGGCTGCGCCGGGAGAGCGGGTGCCTGCGGCTGGACCGGAACCCCTCCGGGCGCCGGCGGCTGTAGTGGGGCTCCTACCCCTTGACCGGGGAGGGCTCCTTGCACTGCCATCATAGCGTCGCGAAATTGGTGCTGGAGATCGAGGGCCAACTCGCGGAGCTCGGCGGTGAGTTGAAGCCGCAGGTCTCCCATCATCTGATCCAAAGGGACCGTCTGCTCCTCGCGATACGGATCGGGCCCATACAGATCCATCCCGTCTCCTTCGAGAGGCGGGCGACGCGGCCCTCCACGATAGATCGGCTCGCGGTCGTCTCCTAGGTAGCTCGGTCTCCCTCGATCGAGCTGGTCTCCGGTGAGCGAAACCCTCACCCCTTTCCGGTCGTGCACCCAAGAATCCACGGTACGCTGACCGAAATGACTCCATGCGTACTTGGGGGTCACGCTCTGATGAGTAACCGGGCGGCGCGGAATGTAGTAAGCCCCCTGGCTCGTGGTCACCGGCACTTCGGGACCTCCTCCGCCGCCACCACCCCCGTTCCCCGGATCCGCCGGGGTAGCGGGAGTCTCTTCTGGAGTAGTAGGTTTGAGGGGGACCGCGTCGTCTTCTGACATGGTCAGGAACGGCTGAGTCCCAATCACGGATCTCTGACAATCTGTGAGAGTTCTGCTCAAAGTAGTCAAGGATCAGATCTTGGTTGGTTAACCACAGTTCTTTATTACCTATTCCTACGTTCGTACAGCATCTCGGGTTATTGTCAGAGATGAGACAAATAATACAAGCGGGTCTATTATACCATTCCAAGGAGTTTGAATTACCCATAGATAGCCAATCCCCTTAAGGGAAAATTGGCGGGCTAAAAGGTGTCTTGACCGTTTGGTTCACACAGGAAAAAAGTGAGGTGTTAAGCAGTAAATTTCCCTTCTCAACCAGACCCCTCAGTTCACATAACAATTCATGGCTCCAAGGTTCTTTTGCATGAGATAAGAGATGAGAGCCATCCTCCCCTTGAAGTTATTGCCGGGGCAGCTGGAATGCGGAGGCAGAGATGAGAGGCCTCCTTGTTCTCACCAATCATGGTTGTCACTCTCCCGACCTCGACAGGATTAATACAAAGGTCTAATACATAATGCATAATGGTTACATAGGATCTAATACACTCTAGATACATAGGATAGCTGAAGGCATGTATGCAAGAATACATTGGCTGAATTGACAGATTCTGACACCCTGCCCTCCCCATAATTCTCTTCACCTAGCTTTATCAGGGAACATTTTATGGAACAGTTTAATCAGCTTAGGGGCATGAACATGTTCTGAACGAATCCATTCATTGTGTTCTGGGCCGAAATCCAACCATCTAACTAAGTAATATAAGTGGCCTCTTCGCATCTTGGAGTCAAGGATTTCAGTTATCTCGAAGTGAGGGCTCCCCTCCTTCATCAGTGGAGGAGGAACTGGAGGAACTGGATGCCAAGCGTTCGGCCCAGGATCTTTCTTCAGCAGGCTGAAATGAAACACAGGGGGCACAGAACTCAGTGATTTAGGCAGTTCCAGCTCAAAAGACACATCAGAGATTTTGCGTAGCACTTTATAAGGCCCAACATATTTCCATCCCAGCTTCCTGCTGGGCTGCAACCCATGGATATTCTTAGTAGAGAGATAAACAGAGTCCCCGGGCTGGAGATCCCATCCCGGTGCTCGCCCTCGATCAGCATATTTCTTGTAGTCCTCTTTGGCATGGTCCAAGGCTTTGCCTATTAATGGCCATGAGTCTTGGAGGCTGGACCACCACTTTTTGAAATCTGAGGGGGGGGTTTGCGAGGCCTCCTCAATAGTAGGCAATGGTCTTCCTTCAAAACCTCCCACTGCCATGAAAGGGGAGACTCCGGTGGATGAATGCACTGCATTATTGTAGCTATACTCTGCAAACGGCAACAATTCCACCCAATTGTCCTGGTGGTAGTTTGTGTAGCATCTCAGGAATTGCTCTAGAATTTGATTAGTTCGTTCGGATTGGCCGTCGGTCTCTGGGTGGTAACCCGAACTTAAGGCAGGCTCTATGTCCATTAATTTCAAAAGCTCCCGCCAGAAGGTGGCAACGAACTGACTTCCGCGGTCAGAAACCACCCTCTTCGGAAAAGCATGTAATTTGATCACGTGGTTGAAGAAGGCCTTAGCCATCCCTTTGGCTGTGGGCAATTGCTTGAAGGGGGTGAAATGTGCTTGTTTGGAAAAAGTGTCTACCACCACCCAAATCACTGTTTTTCCCTTGGAGGGGGGCAGATTAGTGATAAAGTCCATGGCTATGGCTTCCCAGGGTCTTGACGCCGTGGGTAGGGGATGCAATAATCCCGGGACTTTGCCCCCCCGTTTTTTGCACATTAGACAGGTTTGGCATGCCGAGACGAAGTCCGAGACGTCTCGGCGCATGCGCGGCCACCAGAATTGACGCTGGATCAAATTAAGAGTCTTTAGGAAACCGAAGTGCCCAGCTAGCTTTGAGGAGTGGCAGTTTAGTAAGATTTCCTTGCGCTTGGCCTTAGGCACCACTAATTTGTCCCCATGCAGCCAACAGTTGTCCTCTCTCTTGGAACATTCCTCCAAAGCTTCCAGTTCCTCTATCTCTTCCGGAGCATACTCCCCCCCCCACTGGCATTTCCCAGTGTCAATCTCGGCCTTCTTTGCTCGGCTCCGGGTGACTACCACCCCTCCCAGTTGCTGGGGGGAGAACATAGAATCAAACACCTCTTCTTTTACACTCTCATGTTGGGGCAATCTGGATAACGCGTCTGCCAAGGAGTTATCCTTCCCAGGAAAATGTTTAAGCACAAAGTTAAACTTGGAAAAGAAATCAGCCCATCTCAGTTGCTTAGCGTTGAGGGACCTCTGGGTGCGCAACGCCTCCAGATTCTTATGATCAGTCCATATTTCAAACGGAGTTTGCGCTCCTTCTAGCCAATGGCGCCACGTAGTGAGCGCTAGCCTAATGGCTGCGGCTTCCTTGTCCCACACTGACCAATTCCTTTCCGTCTCGTTAAATTTTTTTGAAATATAAGCCAAGGGGTGCAGTTTCCCTTCTGAATCACTTTGTAAAATGGCCCCCCCCATGGCTACATCAGAGGCATCTACATGAATTATAAAGTCCTTCGTTTCGTCCGGGTGGGCTAGAATGGGCTCGGAAGTGAAAAGAGTCTTTAAAGTCTCAAACGCCCTCTGACACTCCCCATTCCACGCCAACTTTTCTCCTGGCTTCCCGGCCTCGGGGCCCCTCCCCTTGGTTTTTAATAAGTCCGTTAAAGGAAGGGTGACTTTGGCAAAGTCTTTGATGAAGGTTCGGTAGAAATTACAAAATCCCAAGAGGCTCTGCAATTGCTTTCTCGTTCGCGGAGCCTCCCATTGCACCACTGCCTCCACCTTCCCCGGGTCCATTTCTAACCCCTTCTGAGAAATGCGGTAGCCCAGGAAGTCCACGGACTCACGGTGAAACTCACACTTAGACAGTTTCACATAAAGCTGGTTTTTTAGCAAGGTTGAGAGAACGTCCCTGACCAAAGTCACATGCGCCTTCTTATCAGTAGAGTAGATCAAGATATCATCTATGTAACATAACACGCCCTTAAATAGATGCTTGTGCAACACTTCATTGATTAAACTCATAAAGACCCCGGGCGCGCCACTTAAGCCGAACGGCATCACTAGATATTCGAATTGCCCCAAGGGGGTGTTAAAGGCAGTCTTAGCTTCATCCCCTTCCCTGATGCGCACCCTGAAGTAGGCATCTCGTAGATCCAACTTAGTAAAAATCCTTCCCTTGGCCGCTTCCGCCAAGAGGTCCTTTATTAACGGGAGCGGGTAGGCGTTAGTGGTGGAGACTGCATTCAACCCCCGGTAGTCAGTGCAGAGTCGTAAGCCCCCATCCTTTTTCTTTCGGAACAGTACGGGCGCCGCGAAGGGGGACTTGGCTGGGCGGATGAACCCCCGTGCCAAATTTTTATCCAAGAACTTCCGCAGCTCTTCCCGTTCCAACGGGCTCATGGAGTATAATTTCCCTTTTGGGAGTTTTTCTCCTGGGAGGAGTTCTATGGCACAGTCCGATAGTCGATGGGGGGGCAACTCATCCGCCTCAGTCTCGCTGAACACTTCTAGCAAGTCTCTATACTCTTTAGGCACCATGGTAGGGGTGAGTGCGAGCGCGGGCGCCGGGGGAGGAGGGGTCGGAGGTCCAGGCCCCCAACCGGGGTCCCACCGGTGGCTCTGGCAGCGTTCGTCCACCCACGAAATCTTCCCCTCGCTCCATTTTATGTAAGGGTCGTGCGCCCCAAGCCAAGGGCTGCCCAACACCATAGGGAACTGGGCGTTTGGGGTGATGACGAAAGCTCGCTTCTCCCAGTGCTCCCCCGTCCCCAAAATCAAGCTCTCAGTCTCTGCTATGCATTCCTCCTTCATCTCCGACCCATCCATCTGAGTAAATTTCAGGGGTTCCAATAACGGGGTGACTTTGGGTCCCAGCCCCTCCACTACTAGGGGGCTGATCAGGTCTCGCGCACACCCCGAGTCAATTAAAGCGCGAACCCGCATGTGGGTACCCGATCCCGGGGTCACCACCGTCACTACCATATATAACAGGGGGCCGGGGATGCTCACCGGAGATGGCGCTTCTTGGCGGGGGACCTGCAGCTCTGCGCCGCTCACTGCAGGCCGTTGGAGTTTCCCGACATCTGCGTTTCCATCAGCTCCAGCTCTCCCTGGTCACTGGCTACCCCTTCCAGCTGCAACGCCCGGGGTTTCATTGGCTAGGGGTGCTCCCCACTCCGGGGGTTGAGGTCTTTGGGCCCTTCCCCCCTCCTCTGGGGCAAGCGGAGGCGAAGTGGCCACTCTCCCCACACTTCATACACAACCCCTGTCGAAACCTCGCATCTCGGACATCTTGCAGACTGGATCGGGGCTTCGCCCTGGGGGCTGCTTTGCTGGCCCCTGTCACGGACGCTCCCATCTTAATCAGGGCGAATCGCTCCTCCATGTCGATGGCGGCTCTCATCCAGGTGTTCAGAGTGCCGGGGCGGCCCCCCAACAGCACGGTCTCGTAGATTTCCGGATTCAAACCCTCCCAATACTTCTCCATGAATAGTTCCTCCGGCCACCCATGGATCTTGGCCGCGATGCGCCGGAACTTGTCAGTGTAGTCCCTCACTGACGATCTCCCCTGGAACAGTTTTCGTAGTTGATTACGGGCCTTTTCCTCACCCAGGGGGTCCTCGAACTGATGCCGGAGGGCCCACATGAAGTTGTTCAGGGAACGCAATTCAGGCCCGGGGTTGTCGTGCAGGCTCACATACCAGTCGCTGGCTGTGTCTTTCAGTTTGGACCCGATGTAGCCAATCCGTTCTTTCTCGGTGGGGTAGAGATGGCCCCAACTGTCCAGGAATCTCCCTATCTCCAGCATGAAGAAACGTAGCTTCTCTGGGTCTCCATCGAAAGTGGTCGTCAAAGGGTCGGAGGGGGCTGGGCGGGCGGCCGGCGCGGCCGGGGCTGGGGCCGGCACTGGAACGGGCCCTGGAGCGGGAACCGGGACGACCGGCTGAGCTGGCTGCGCCGGGAGAGCGGGTGCCTGCGGCTGGACCGGAACCCCTCCGGGCGCCGGCGGCTGTAGTGGGGCTCCTACCCCTTGACCGGGGAGGGCTCCTTGCACTGCCATCATAGCGTCGCGAAATTGGTGCTGGAGATCGAGGGCCAACTCGCGGAGCTCGGCGGTGAGTTGAAGCCGCAGGTCTCCCATCATCTGATCCAAAGGGACCGTCTGCTCCTCGCGATACGGATCGGGCCCATACAGATCCATCCCGTCTCCTTCGAGAGGCGGGCGACGCGGCCCTCCACGATAGATCGGCTCGCGGTCGTCTCCTAGGTAGCTCGGTCTCCCTCGATCGAGCTGGTCTCCGGTGAGCGAAACCCTCACCCCTTTCCGGTCGTGCACCCAAGAATCCACGGTACGCTGACCGAAATGACTCCATGCGTACTTGGGGGTCACGCTCTGATGAGTAACCGGGCGGCGCGGAATGTAGTAAGCCCCCTGGCTCGTGGTCACCGGCACTTCGGGACCTCCTCCGCCGCCACCACCCCCGTTCCCCGGATCCGCCGGGGTAGCGGGAGTCTCTTCTGGAGTAGTAGGTTTGAGGGGGACCGCGTCGTCTTCTGACATGGTCAGGAACGGCTGAGTCCCAATCACGGATCTCTGACAATCTGTGAGAGTTCTGCTCAAAGTAGTCAAGGATCAGATCTTGGTTGGTTAACCACAGTTCTTTATTACCTATTCCTACGTTCGTACAGCATCTCGGGTTATTGTCAGAGATGAGACAAATAATACAAGCGGGTCTATTATACCATTCCAAGGAGTTTGAATTACCCATAGATAGCCAATCCCCTTAAGGGAAAATTGGCGGGCTAAAAGGTGTCTTGACCGTTTGGTTCACACAGGAAAAAAGTGAGGTGTTAAGCAGTAAATTTCCCTTCTCAACCAGACCCCTCAGTTCACATAACAATTCATGGCTCCAAGGTTCTTTTGCATGAGATAAGAGATGAGAGCCATCCTCCCCTTGAAGTTATTGCCGGGGCAGCTGGAATGCGGAGGCAGAGATGAGAGGCCTCCTTGTTCTCACCAATCATGGTTGTCACTCTCCCGACCTCGACAGGATTAATACAAAGGTCTAATACATAATGCATAATGGTTACATAGGATCTAATACACTCTAGATACATAGGATAGCTGAAGGCATGTATGCAAGAATACATTGGCTGAATTGACAGATTCTGACAAAAAGTTAGCTTGAAACTCAACATCGAAAAAGCTAAGATCATGGCATCTGGCCCCACCATGCCTTGGCAAACAGAAGGGGAAGGCATGGAAGCAGTGACAAACTTTGCATTCCTGGGATCCAAGATGGAGGGGACATTGGGTCCATCGTCCAACATAACATCTCTTATGTTCTTATGATATATCTTGTGTTTTCATTGCCATACAATGTCTTCAGCAGATGAGGAAGCTGTGAGAATTATCTGGTCTCCCTACTTAGACTGATAAAACAATGCAGAGCTGGCCTCAGCTATGCCCCCCCTTCCTGCCTGCCCCCAGCTGCTCGTGTGTCCTTTCTCAGGCCACTCACAAGCTCTTCCACCAGCTGCAGTCACAGCTAACCACACTGCCTGCATGCCATTTCGCCTGTGGTGCTGGGTGCCACTAGGAACATTGGTGCTTTCTGCACCACCCACATGCCTTTCTCCAGCAGTACCAGACAGCATATACAGCTGGGAGCACAGGTGACTAAGCACTCACAGGCAGGCATTAGAGGAGGTGGATGAGTAGGGAGTCATCAGCAGTGGGCCCCCTGGAAGTCACAGGCCCTGACAGCTGCCCCACCTCAGGGGAATGTTGACATCAGCCCTGAAACAGTGGCATGAATCTCTTCTCTCAGCTCAGTCAGTACATATATAAGGGAGACATGGTCAAATGGTCTTGAATTCAGATTTTAACAATCAAAAATATGATTTTTTTGCAAATGGGCAGGTTGTTCCATAATAGGGTTGCCAGACCCCTGGTCCAGGTGGGGGTTCCCCTGATTTTTTGGGCTTATGCCCACCACCAGCTAGTTGGTGGGTGGGGGAGCCCTGCCCCCAAACAGGGACATTGCATGACAATGCCCATGATGTGATGACATCATGCAGACATGACATCATCACGCTGGGATGATATGCAGCAATGCTCTGCTTTTGGGGGGCAAAACGCGGTGGTTTTAGGCCAAAAAAACCCAGAGTTTTGCACAAAATGCAGAGCACTGCCATGAGATGTCCCCAGCATGATGATGTCACTTCCACATGATAGCATCATGTTGGAGACATCACACAACATCCCCCACCTCTGGAATGCTCCCACCATCCCCCTGCTAGCAAGCAGAGAGGACCAGGCAATCCTATTCCATAAAGTTAATAATGACTGAACTTTGGGTTGGATCCAGACAGCTTTCTTGCTCCATCTCACCCAATTCCCCACCTTATTACAGCCGCTGTTCTATGTGACTTTTGTCCAGGCAGGTTCCGTGACTCCACCACAGCCTTTTTGGTGGTCAAAGGGGACCCCTTGAGCTCTTTTTTACCAGTGGAAAGGTTGGCTGTACCTTTCTCTGTGGTCTGGTTTTGCTGTGTTACCTCAGGCTCACAGGGTGTTTAAGAACATAAGAGAAGCCATGTTGGATCAGCCCAACCATTCACACAGTGGCCAAAACCCAGGTGCCATTAGGAGGTCCATCCGTGGGGCCAGAACTTCAGAAGCCCTCCCACTGTTGCCCCTCCTTAAGCATCAAGAATACAGAGCATCACTGCCCCATACATAGTGTTTTCTCTATACCTTGTGGCTAATAGCCACTGATGGACCTCTGCTCCATATGTTTATCCAATCCCCTCTTGATGCTGTCTACACGTGTAGCTGCCACTGCTTCTTGAGGCAGTGAATTCCACATTTTAATGACTCTTTGGATGAAGGAGTACTTTGTTTTGGCTTTGCTAGTCTTAGTACAAATGCTCCAACAACAGGTTGTTAATTCCGAGCAGAGTTCACACTGAACCTTGGGCTATATTTAATACAAGTGATGTCACCGAAGCTTATATTCCAGAAGTCTGGAATATAAACAATGCTAGTTAATAATCCTCACCTTCTATACAAGGCATTGAAATGACTGCTTCCTTCCATATGACCTTGCGCATCAAACCCGGCTGCCGGGGAGCCAACGGCTGTCTATCCCACCACTTAGGGTGGACCACCTGACATCAATTAGAGCCTACGACTTTTCCATCATGGCTCGGACTCTGTGGAATAGACTCCCTGAGGAGATTATTTTGGGGGGGATCCTTGGATGTCTTCAGGAGATGCTGCAAGGCCTACCTGTTTGCCAGGACTTTTGAGGGAGGTCAAATGGGAGGGAACTCTTTAAGGTTAGAGGATGGAGAGATTTGGAGAATGCTTTATTTTTATTTTTTTGCTTTTCACTTAAAACGTTTTTAACTCTTATTGTGAGCTGCTTTGAACTACGAGGAGAGATGGGGTGTAAACCTTGTAACAAACAAACAAAATTACATCTTTGCCTTTGACTTGAGATCTCCAGCTATTGGAGCATTTTTACTCTGGTGTGCTTTAATGGTCTACCTCCAGCCCTTCTGGAAGGCAGATACCATTGTGCCCCGCCCATGTCATACGGGGAAAGTAGAGCCTATTGGACATGTTCTGCTGTAGTGCCCATTCTACAATGACATCCAACATCAGTAGATTCAGGGGTCCGTTGAAGCGGGAGCACACAGGAGCACAGCTCTGGGAGTGAGAAGCCCAGGGGGTGGGCACATGACCAAGCCCCGCCCCCTCCTTGGCTTCCCCGAGCAGTACAGAGGCGCAGCGCCCCAGGGAAAGACATGCTAGGGTCTTTATTGGTTTTAATGTTTTGTTTTAATATTGATAACTTTATCATTGTTCCTTTTATGACTGTGTGCTGCTTTTCCAGAGACTTGCTCAAGGTGGCATATACATTTGCTAAGTATACCATTTTTTATCTGGGCACATGGCACATAAGTACCGGAGAAATTTCACCAACCCTTCAGCAGCTTCCACCCCATCAGTTTGGTGTAGTGGTCAGGAGTTGGACTCTAATCTGGGAGAACCAGGTTTGATTCCCCACTCCTCCACATGCAGCTGCTGGTGTGACCTTGGGCCAGTCACAAGTTCTCTCAGAGCTGTTCTCTCAAGAGCGGTCCTTGAAAGAGCTCTCTAAGCCCCACCTACCTCACAGGGTGTCTTGTTGTGTGGAGGGGAAGGGAAAGGGATGGGTGGTGCACATGTCCTGGGTATCTCAATCTACTTGGAACCCGGTGGTTTCAAGGGAGCAGGAAGAGAATGAGGGTGTGTTCTTTATGCTTATTTTTATTGCACAAAGTATTGGATGGGAAAGGGAATGGAGGAAGAGCAGGTCAGTTTCACTCACCTGTGGAGTGGAGCCTGAGGGGTGGGTGTTGCCTTCTAACACACTTCCGGTATCTTAGGGGGTGTGGCATATGCAAATGAGGTATGCAAATGAGTTATGGTAATGAGCTCCTGCACCTCTTTTTCTACGAAATGACCCCTGAGTATATTGTTCCAGTTCTCTCAACTATGCCTGGAAGATCTGAACAACTTTATGTCTCTCCTCCTTGCTGACTCCTCCCAAGCGATAATAAACAAAGTTGCCAAATGTTTCCTACCTGTGTGTGGGATACTCAAAAGGCTGATTGAGTCCCAGTAATTTTGCTTGTCTGTTCCAGGAGGGTATTACCTTTTTTTTGTCTCCCCCCCTCCCCCCCCCCTTGATTCATGTTCATTGTTCTGTGCTGGCCACATTGCTTGTGTTTTTCTTTTTATTACTTGGTGATTCTCAGAGCTAATCTTGTAATGAAATGAAGTTTTATTTGGATTTGGATATTTGACTGCATTTCAGGTTCCATCCACTGTGGAAGCCTGGTGCAACACAGTAAATGTTGCTAAGCAAGATAGGAAGAGAAGGGAGGAAAGGCACCATCACCATATTCACACACATTTCCTTTAACTTTGAGGGAAAATGAATGGGAACAATTGCAACTTCAGCAGAAAGAATGACAGCATTGTGTATTGGTTGGCGTGCTGAACTAGAATCTTGGAGACTCAGGTTCTAATCCGCACTCTGACACAGAAGCTCACTGGGTACTTTGGGTCAGTCAGTCTCAGGCCGCGGTCACATGGCCCTTAAATGCAGGAGAAAGGGCTATTTCCTCCCGCATTTAAAGGGGCCGTCTACAACGGCCGCAGAAAGTCCCATGCTGAAGCGGGCTCAAATGCGGGTTCCTCCCGCATTTTCTGACCCTGGGAAAATCAACAGTTTTTCCGGGAGTCGCGGGAGGAACCCACATTTGAGCCATCTGGCCAGCCCTCCCTCGCAATCAATGCGAGAGCAGGGCTGTCCAGATGCCCCCCCCGGTCATTTTTTCCCCCTTTTACACTTGGGCACTTGGCCACTCAAGCACCCAAATGTAAAAGGGGGGGAAAAAACCCACACTTACCAGATGGCTGGCGGGGCTTGAGGAAGGGTGCCTCGCCCGGCAGCCGCCACCACCACCAACAGCCGCCGCCGCCAAACTCCCGGGAACGCCGCCACCGCCGCTTCCGCTGCCGACGCTTCTGCTGGGAACGCCGCTGCTTCTTCTGCCTCGTCCGGCGATGCCACCGCGTCCTCCGTTGCTGCCTCCTCCGTCGCCTGCTGCCTCCTCCTTCTCCGCGCGCCACTGCCCGCCACTGCAGGGGTTGGGATGTATAAACATCCCAACCCAAGGTAAAAAAACACGGCCCCTTTAATCCAGGAGGGCTCCCGGATTTAAAGGGGCCATGTGATCGCAGCCTCAGTCTAATCTACCTCACAGAGTTGTCATTCTGAAAATAACATGGAGGGTAAGATTCAGGAGTTGGTCTGAAGCTCCAGAACAATGTTTGAGCCCAGAGGCACCTTTAAGACCAACAAAGTTTAATTCTGGGTATAAGTTTTTGTGTGCATGCACACTTCATCAAGTATGATATAAGCACACAAAAGCTTATACCCAGAAATAAACTTTGTTGGTCTTAAAGGTGCCGCTGGACTCAAACTTTGTCCTATAGAAAGGTGAGGACAATGTTGTAAACCACTTCAGATCCCCACTGGGCAGAAAAGCAGGTTAAAAAATAACTAAATAAACAAAAATGAAGTTTTAAAAGAATAAAAAGAATATAAAATTGAAAAGACGTCCATCCCAAATATGAGCATCCCCCCAAAAATTATTTATTTATTTATTGAAATTTTTTATTCCACCCTTTTGGTCTAGGCCAGTTTAGGGCGGCTCACGACTTATAAATACAGCAGCAATTGACATAATAAAATATAATGTTAAACTTCAGTATAAAACCATAGATAAAATAATAAAGTGCTAGTAATTCACAACATAATAAAGTGCTAGTAATTCCACAGTATGCTAGACAGGATTTTAAAACAGTGAAGTTAAAATATTGAACTATTTGATGCTGAATACTTCCCTTTTGGTAGTTTCTGTAAATCCTGTACTTCTTTGTTTCACGCTAGGATAAAGAGGCTATGCTTAAAAACTGGGAGAAAGGTTGTGTGAAGACATTGCATCTGTCTTCTGTGTGCAGATTACACAACACAATCTGGATCACACTCTTTGTGCAGCTGGTAAAAGGACATTATTCACAACCTCTCGACAGCACAAGATGGTCTTTTCAGTCTCTTTCGAGCAAAAGCGAATGTTACACCCCAGCGAGCATCACTTTAACGCCAATGCTGCCCCCTGAAATTTCCAGTTTGATTTTATGAACTTGGAAACTAATGAGGTTTTGTTCTGAAGCATCCAATGATTTACAAAGTTTGGCTGAGGTGGAGTCAAATCTTGTGGGGTTTTTTTTTTCCTTTAAATTAAAGCTGACATCACACCAAAAAAATGCTAGCTGCGACATTTTTAGAGGCAAAATTACAGTACGCCTGTGCAATCAGCAGCATTCAGGCTCCCAGCGTGAGCAAAATTAGAAATGGTGGGAGGAAAAGCTCCAGTCCCTAATGAAATGTACAACGGTATGCAATGCATGTCCATGCATTTGGAGACTAATAATAAACACCTTTTCCTTTTGCTCAGACCCTATTAGTGGCAAACGACACTAAGCTAAAGAAAACAAGAAAGGCCTGCTGGTACAGCGGAGGGAAATGCAGCTGGCCGTTACAGAGGGACGTGTCTCCAGCACAGACAGGGGAATCTAGGATCTCATTACTTCTGTCTAGGGTTGCCAACCCCCGATGGGGGTGGGATTTCCCCCAGTTTTGGGGGCCCCAATCGGCTGCCAGCCAGCTGGCCGGCAGGGGGATCCCCACCCCTGAAGAGTCCTAGCACACCCAACATGCCTGGCGTGGTGATGTCACGCAGAGGTGACATCATGCTGGGCATGTTGTTTGGGGGACACCCTAGTATCTGGGTAAAAACTCTATGGTGACTTTGTCAGTCTTAAAGGTGCCACTGGACTCAAACCTTGTTCTGCTGCTGCAGACTAATATGGGCTGAGGACAAACTGGTAGTCTGCCGCGCCTCCGCGGCACGGCAGACTGGGGCGGGGGGAATTTCCCCCACGGCGCGGCGTTCGCACGCCACCAGAAGGAAGCTGCCCGGAGCGTTCAGACTGCGGGCGGCTTCCTGCAGCGGCGGGCGGCCACAGCGCGGCTGCCCCTGCCCACGCGCGTCCACACCCGCTCCGGCGGGTGGAATGCGCACGCGGGACGCGCCGCAGCAGCCGAGCACCACTTTGAAGTGGTGCTCGGCTGGTGCGGGAGGAGCGCGGCGCCGGACGCGATGCATCCGGGCCGCCTCCTCCGGGCAGATGCGGCCGTCTGAACCGCCGCTCTGCCTCCTCTTTTGAAGCGGAGGCAGAGCGGCGGAGACTGCCAGTCTGTCCTCAGCCATGGCTAGCCCCCTGAACCTTCATTCAGTTCAATTCGGTTTCATTGCATAGGGCCAAAGGCCATGCCAAACAAGAACAAATGTAAAATAACAATGAGTAAACAAAACATTGAAACTGGATTGCTACCATAACTTTTAAAAGTTACATTAAAATTCATTTTAAAAGAAATTTGTCTAGCCGGCTACAGAAAATAACAACATTTTCCTGGCCCAGTCTTTGGACACCAACTTAGATTGAATTTTCGTGACAGCTAAAGCAGAAAGGGCCAGCTGGTGGGAGACTACTGGTTCCTC
Organism: Lepidodactylus listeri; assembly: GCA_029233225.1. Taxonomy (NCBI): domain Eukaryota; kingdom Metazoa; phylum Chordata; class Lepidosauria; order Squamata; family Gekkonidae; genus Lepidodactylus; species Lepidodactylus listeri. The sequence goes on from JARCFY010000006.1 coordinate 114,515,328, forward strand.
ATCAGAGAGGAGAAATAGAACTTTCTCCATTGTAGAGCTTGAACCTAAGCTGGCCATAATAATGTCTAAGAATTTTTGCCTGGGAGCTGAATAAAGCAGATAGGCCAACAAGTAATGACATAAATCTTCTGGTTCTGGGGCTCCAGATGACGAGACAATGATCAACTGGATTTTGTGTCTTCTGTCCTGCAAGCATAGCAGTTTGTATAAAAGCAAATCACGCCATTTGCCATCTCTCTAAAAATGGCAGAACTCTAATATAGGAGACGGGGGGGGGGGATCTATGTTCAATTGTTGTGCTAATGTTTTCTTTCTTACACTGGTTCAGATTAACTGGACAAAGAGAACAGCTGTCGGGAGCATTTTACAGTTGTGTTAAATGGGGGGGATCACAACAAAGAGAAGCAAACTATACGTATAGGAGTGTTATTTTAAGGAGGGAAACCAGAAAGAGCAAGTCAGTTGGTTATTTTGCAAAATAAAAGTCATGGCAACCTGGCGTGAAAAAGTGAGTACAAATAGAAAAGAAGTTAGTTAAAATATTGCATGCTTTTAAGAAAATGTTGAAAATGGAATTTTCAACAAAACAAAACAAAACATTGAGATAAAGGCCTTCTCCTGATACTGCCTCCTAGCACTGGTATTCAGAGGTTTACTGCCTCTGGACATAGAAGTTCTCTTAATTCGCCAGGGCTAGTAGACAGTGATGGACTTCTCCATGGATCTGTCAAATCCCCTTTTAAAGACATCCAAGCTCATGGCCATCAGTACATACTACGTCCACCAGCAGTCCATTACGCAATTTAATTACTCAGGAGTAAATTACTAATGAGTATATAAGTACTACATGGGGCTGCCTTTGTGCCAAATCCGGAAGCTGCAGCTAGTGCAGAATGCCACGGCGTGGCTGCTGTTGGGCCTCCCTATGAGAGAGCATATACAGCCTGCCTTAAAGGCACTGCACTGGCTGCCAATAGCGTACCGGATAAGGTTCAAGGTGCTGGTGCTTACCTATAAAGCCCTATATGGCCTGGGACCTGTCTACCTGAAGGACCGTCTCTCCCCATATGTTCCCCAGCGAGCACTACAGTCTGGGTACCAACACCGACTGGCCCTCCCCAGATTGAAGGAGGCGCGGCTGGCTACAACACGGGCCAGGGCTTTTTCAGTGGTGGCCCCGCACTGGTGGAACGAGCTCCTGGAGAACATCAGGGCCCTGCGGGATTTGATGCAGTTCCGCAGGGCCTGTAAAACGGAGCTCTTCCACCAGGCCTTTGGATAGGGGCCGCCCAAGGTAAACATCTCAACCCTGGCCCAGTTCCATCTGCCAGCCCGTCTGTTGGCACCTCCATCTGCCTACCTGTGTGTGGTCACACAGAGATTTATAGGAATGCTTCTTGGACCCACCTGTGGGTGAATTGAAATGCCACCAATCTTGTGTAGGAGATATGGATAGTATTTTAATGTTGGATGTGATGTTTTATTTTAAATGGACTGTAATTTTAACGCATGTTGTGAGCCGCTCTGAGCCTGCCTTTGGTGGAGAGAGCGGGATATAAATTTAAGAAATAAATAAATAAATAAATAATACTACCTTTTGTCCACCCTGAATCTGTTGTTTATCAAGTTCATCGTATGGCCCTCAAGTTCTAGTACAATGGGAGCGAGAAACAAAAACGGACCTTGTTCAAACTCCCTCAGTTACACTTGAGGTGACCTCCTGCTTAGATTGCCACAGTGTTCCCAGGTAGGGTTGCCAGGTCCCTGACAGGGGATAGAGTTGCCAAATCTAGGTTGGGAAACTCCTGGAGATATAGGGATGGAGCTTGGGGAGGACGGGGGCCTCAGTGGGGTACAATGCCATAGAACCCACCCTTTAAAGCATCAATTTTCTCCAGGGGAACTGCAGTCTGGAGATGAGCTGCAATTTATTTATTTATTTATTTATTTATTTATTTATTTATTTATACCCCGCCCTCCCCGCGAGCGGGCTCAGAGCGGCTAATAAGGGCTTAAAAGCCAACATATCATGACAGTTTAAAACAATTTAAAACACTAACAGCAATTGCTCAACAGCATAAGCTGCATCAATAAAACTAAAATCCCCACTAAAATGCTTCCAGTCTTGTTAAGATGGCATCCTATCTAGTAGGGGACCTTCCAACCATAGCCATCAGGCTGGACTGCATTCGGGCCAGTTTTCATTGTAGATGTTCTTACAATGCTGGTGGCGGCTCCTAACCAAAGGCCTGGCGGAAGAGCTCCGTCTTGCAGGCCCTGCGTCTTCCAGGGGATCCCTCAATCCCACCTGAAGGCTGGCATCCTTCCGCCAGGCTTTTGGGGCCGCCACCGGAGGGAATGGCCCTTAGCCGGTGGCCTGGTGAGTCACCTCTAGAACATCTTTGGTGGAAGCCTCCTGGCCGGAAATAAGTAGGTTGCTGATTTTGGTGTTGGTTTATATTTGCTGCCATCTGTTCGATTTTACTGCTTAAGTGTGTTGCATTTTAATGGGATTTTATATGTTGCGTACTTTAACTCTGTATGATTGATCTTATGTTGTTAGCCGCCTAGAGCCGGTTTCCTGGCTAGGCGGGATATAAGCTAAAATAAATAAATAAATAAATAAATAAATGAATGAATGAATGAATGAATAAATAAAATTCCTATTCCCAGGTGAAACACAGCACCGTGACAAGCAGTTTTAGTTATTTAAAAGATGCCTGTGCTTCCTCTCCAGGGAACCTGACCAATAACGCCTTGTGCAATAGCACCCGGCTATTGCTCTTCAGGGCTGTTTTTTGCCCAGCCCAGGAATGAAATTCAGTATAACTAGGGTCAGGTTCACTTAGGAGCAAAATGTGTGGCATGATATGAGCTTTTGTGAGTCACTCATGACTCACAGTGACTCATGAAAGCTCATACCCTACCACACATTTTGTTAGTCCTTAAGATGGTACTCAACTCTTGCTCCTTTCTAAGTCTCCAATAGTCAGTCAGAAGTCTTGCGGGACAAAAACCCTACCTGGCCCCACCAGCTTCCTCAAAACTCTTGGTGGGCACCCCAGAAAAGTTGTCGGCAGGGCCCCACGTTAGGGACCTCTGGCCCTGTCAGATGTGATGGACAGAAGGGAACAGGATCTTGGTTTAGCAGAGTAAATCCGAATTCAGTCTACGGGTCATTGCACTTGTGCAGCACGGTGGTTGACGGTTGACTTTTCTCCCATGGAAATGCAACTGATGCAGCTGCCAAGAGGATAAACAATGTGTTTTGCATTATTTGCAGAGGGGGGGGGGGGTGGCATTGGTATACAAGGAAATTAAATCACATCTGAATTTCCTCCGCCTGACAAATTACCTCTGTTACATCTCATGTCTCTATTCAATTTAGCAAATATTCTGGTGGTCCAGCATTATTTAACTATGATTAAACCCACTTAAAGCAAAATTATCTCCCCCCCCCCCCCCGGCGCTCCTCATCTCCGTCAAAGATTCCGTGTGGAAGGGCAGCGCTTTCCGGCTCTTTCTCATCGTTTATTGTGACCTTGACCAAATCAGCAACTGAGAATCATTTAAACAGATAAAGTTTTTGATCTCAGAGGGTGAAAGGTTTATAAAAAGATGCTATCGGAATTTAACATGCCTGGAAAGAAACAAAAATCCATAGTGTGAGAAATGCTTTTTAGGGTTTTGTGTGTGTGTGAGTGTGTGTGGTTTTGGGTTTTTGTGTGTGGGAGGGAGGATTGAATAGATTTTGACCTTTATCTCAAGGTGGGAGGGGGATGCAAATACTCGGTCCCTTTGCTACTTGGACAGCAATCATTGCAATCTAATGGAGCTCCGCTGAGCTTCCCTCCCCTCTCCGCTGGCCCCTCCAGCTATTATTACAAAACTCACTTTGTTACATGACTAATTGAGTGCATCCGGACAACTGGATAAAAGCTTTTATGACCCGACCTTTTGGGGTTTAAGATTAGATGCTAGGCATTTATCTCCTGCTTTGCTATTTTAGTGATCTAGTGATATATGAATTGGAGGGGGGGGTATGATAAACTTTTCAAGCAGAACTGTTAAGCGGAGGCAGAAGCCAAGATAAATTTGGATGTGTCCATATGGGTACCACTTGGCAGCTGACACAGCATATGGTATGGGCTCCTCCCCCCCAAGATCAAGGGTGCGTCTGTCTGCATGGAGCTTCTTTCACTGTTGGCAGTTCTTGATGTATCAGCACAGCAGATGATAACAGCAACAGGTATGTTTGTATGCTATCAGCATAATTGAAAGGGTGAACTTGGGTCAGATTGCACAGGCATTGCACATATTATCACTTAAGATTCAGGCTGGTTCATAAGTGCACAAGGATCTCTTGACTTCTTTACCCTTGATGATGTAAAAGCACATAGGTGTCTTGTGTGACCTTCAAGCATAAGCTACTGTGAGCTGCAGCCCACTTCATCAAATGCATCCAGTCCATGCATGCATGTGCGTCAATGAACTCAAGAGCCTCTGAGATGCTACAAGACTCCTGCTTGCTTTTTTTTAAAAAATGCATAAGACTAACATGGCTACCCGAGTAGATTTTTGTACAACTTCGATTATTAGCAGCTGTGTGTTTGAATGGATGAAAAAACACTTCAAGTGTTATGTGGTGATATGAATGTGGCCACACATGGAAGACACCAATAAAGGGTAAATGTGTAGTGCCTGTGTCCTGCCTTTTTTTGCAGAATTTGCCCTGGCGAACTGTTGTCCATTAGTAGCAAATTAGTTGGCTTTAGGCATAATGATAGAATTGTCAAACCCTGGTAGGGGTTCTCTATATTAAGGAGCATCAACTGGAGGCCTCATGACCACATTCAATGACCACATTCATTGCCACCAAACATAGGAATCAGGGACTACCAACCAAGACAAGAGTAAGTTCCAACCAGCTTTTCCCACTGGTGAGTATGGAAGGAGAGGTCCCCTTTGATGTCCCCAAAAGGCTATATGGGGATCAGGGGACCCGGATGGACAAAAGCCATGCGGGACAGAGGCTGTAGTAATGCAGAAAAGTGGATGAGACTGAGTGAAAAGGCTGCCGGGGTCTATCCCGAGGGAAATGTCCAGCTGGTGAAGGAGGAAAAGACTGAAGCCCTGTCCTAAGGCTGGGTGGCTGAAATAGTAGGGCTTCTACCAAGGGATTGTATCAGACCAGCAGCCCCCAGGCAGCCATTGAAGGTTCTTATATCCGACCTCTCAGCCCCACACTTCCTAAAGTACCAGTGGGAGTCTGCATTCTGGAAGCACTTCAATCTTTTTCAGGAGGAGAGCTTGCAGAAGAGAGGTGCCCTGCTGCCAGGAAAGCAGTGTTCTCGTCAAAGAGTAGCTTCTCTCAAGGTTCGTCATCATCATCATTCTTTGCTTTATGCCCCATCTTTTTAAAACCTCTTTCTACAAGTCTCATTGGATGGGCTAATGACATATCCCATGAGATTCTGGTTAAGAGAAGTATTCATGTCATTCATGAATCCCATATGGGTTCCTTTTTGCAGATATTACTAGTGCTATCAAAGGCCATACTATGACGTTAAAATACAAACCAGGCTTTCTCGAGGTGTGATGAAGCTATATAAAGAAATCTTTCTGCTCTTCATTTATGCAGTTCAGCAAGACAGAGCCCGTACTTGAGTCATTCGAGAGACAAACTTGTTCAGATTCGTATCTAATGACAACTTGATCACCGTGTTTTCCCTTTCCAAAAATGTGAACACATAGATGCATTGCCGGTAGTCCTCTTGCAGTGATAGACTACTTGCTGAATTAATAACTGGCTGCTTACCACACTATTGCAATTCAGGCAATATCCTCCATGGCCTTGTAGCAAAAAAAGATTCAAGTCAGAGCGAGCCTCTTCTTTTCTCTCTCACTGAGCTGAACTGACATCATTCCCAAAGAGAAGATGACAGAGGAAATAGATGCGGATCAGGATGTGCTATCCATATCAGGCACACATGCTGGCAGTGAAATAGATATTGATGGGCTCCCACTGTGGGGGATTTTACCATTCTGCTGGGCTCCACACTGTTGTATTTATGACACCTGCTACCAAGAGAAGTATAGAATCTTATTGTTCCACGCCATCCTTTTTGAGAGGGAAAGATCTGAAGAATATCAAAGGCTGAAACAGATACAATATTGTCACAGAAACTGCAGGGGGCTCTTCACCTGTACACTGTGGGCCTGGCTTTGCAATACACATAAGCAGATATACATGGTAATTTGATTGGTAGTGATAGTTTGGAGGTGGAGGAATTCCTGGACTTCCTTGGGGGGACTACAGGGACAAGCCACCCCCCCATCTCGAAGGAACCCCTCTGTCGAGCAGCTCACGGATGACATGCCTGGTTGGATTGGAAGGGGGGAGGGTCAAGATCTGACCATGGTGTTGATGGAGTCTCTTTCTGACCTGTATCAAGGGCAGAGACTTGTGGGCTCCCATGGGGCAAACATAAGCCAGGGTGATGGGTGGGCCAAACACAGCCGCACCCCCCTCCCACAATCAAAATATCCAGTTCAGCCACAGGGTTCATAGAAAAGATCTAGTGATCTGATCCCCTCCAAAGCCCAACAGAACCCTATAGTTGGAGGTGCCCCGTTCCTCATGACACCGTGGAGAATCTGTGCTAGGGGGTGGAGTGGAGGGCTCCGCAGCTGCCTTGAGCGGCCAGTTTCTTCAGCAAAAGGTCCAAACTGAATGGGATGAGTGCACCTCTACACACTGCCCCCTCCCCTTGCACTGCTCTATGAATGGTCAGTCAACAGTGGCTACTGACTACATGGTTCATGAGCCAGTCTGGTGTAGTGGTTAAGTGCGCGGACTCTAATCTGGGAGAACCGGGTTTGATTCCCCACTCCTCCACTTGCACCTGGCTGGATGACCTTGGGCAAGCCATAGTTCTTGTACCAGCTGTTCCCTCAAGGACAGCTTGGGAAAGAGTTCTCTCAGCCCCACCTACCTCACAGAGTGTCTGTTGTGGGGAGGGGAGGGGAAAGGAGTTTGTAAGCCGCTCTGAGACTCTTAAGTGAGTGAAGGGCGGGATATAAATCCAATCTCTTCTCTCCTTCTTCTTCTTCAATCTTTTGACAAATCTGGGACTGATGGTAGGAGGAAAGAAGAGTGAGGTCAGCTTAGCAACAAAATATGCATGACATCCCTGGAATCAAATGATATTTTTGATGTGTTTCCATTTGGATTCTTCTCTCTCTCTCTCATTATCATTTGCCTTAGGCATATAATTAAAACACTGTCCTTAAGTTTGGTTTCTCTCAGGGCCTGCCCACGTGAGAATATCCTGCACATGGGGTGGTTACACTGGGAAAACAGCTGATTCCTCAAACATAATGCTACCATGTACTCCACGTGGCTTTACCTTAGAGGAGTGCTAAAATCTCCTTTGGTTCAGAATGTGGAAGACAGATTAATAACTGGTGTAAGCTGCAGACAATATATATAATACCTAATGTTAAACAGCTGCTGTAGTTTGCTACTACGGTTTTTTTAATAACCTTCTTCCATTTGCTCATATATGCGTCTTCAAGTACTAAAGAGGCATAACCCAAGGATGAGTCTCTGTGATAAATAGCCAAGCACTGATGGCTGTGACTCTTGCAATATTTGTTAATGAACATAGCTCCACATTGAGACATGAATCACTGTTGCACACTTATGGAGACCTGGAACAGCTCTGAGGATTCGGACCTGTATCTTCTCTATGTTTAGACTACAACCATCAAGCCAAATAAGGTAACCCATAAGTTACCTGATAGGCACCATTCTGGCGATGTAAACATGAATTATGGCAGGAATAGATCATCTGTGTTTTACGTAACAACCGAGTAATCACTCAAGCAGAACATGCACTGTCAAGTCATGACCATGCGGTTTTCAGGCAAGAGACGAGCAGAGGTGGTTTGCCATTCACTTCCTCTGCACAGCAGCCACAGTCTTCCTTGATACTCTCCCATCCAAGTACTATCTGTGGCTGACCCTGCTTAGCTTCCAAGCTCTGACAAGATGGGGATAGGCTAGGCTATAAAGCTGCTTTCTATCTATTGTAGGCCTTCAGGGCGGCGGGGAGGAGGAATCCAGATTAATTCCAAACCTATGGCCTGCAAAGCACCACGAACCTCTGCTTCAATAACTCTTGTATTATTTTTATAAGTGCTGGTTGTTTGTGATTTCCCTTCTCACTGTATTATGGATTTTCACACTGCACAAATGCAGGCACAATGATAAAATATGTATTACGGGTGATAGCAATTAAATTATCCACAGCGTATTTCCTCATATTTGGTCAAGAATATATTTGAACGCCCAAGGCACTTTGATCACTTACTGAATTTCCCAGATTCTCTGCTTGCTGTGTTTACTTTCCACATAATTCAGTTAATTAATTTTATCACCCAATAAGTTTTGACCTTCAGATCCTGCCTCAGGATCTTGTACCGGTCCAGTTGTGCTGCTGTCCTTACCTTTACTGGTTTGCTTCAGGTTGTTTGTGTGTGTGTGTGTATTTAATAAGGGAGTGAGAATTTATGTGCTGCTTGTTTGCAAATGTTTGTTGTTGTCATTAAGTAATTATTAGAAAATTTACTTTTCTGAGGCTACAGTCCTAAACACACTTTCTGGGAGTAAGTTGTACTGAAAACAGTAGAACATACTTCTGAGTAACTGCACAAATGCTGTGCAAAATTACTCAGAAGTAAGTTCAACTAATTTTAGTGTGACTTATAGTGCTTTCCTAAGCAGAAGTACACCACTGATTTCAATGGGCTTAGAAGGGTATGACTCTACTTAAGCTAATAGTGGTATGTTTATTGTTTGCACAGTAAGGCTGTGCATTCTAGAGTTGTCACCTTTTTTTAATGTCAAGTTGTAGCTGACTTATGGTGACCCTGTAGGGTTTTCCAGGCAAGTAACGTCAAAGGAGCATGCACAGACAACAAATGTGTGTGGTTTTGGAGGGGGGTTAAACCACATGCATTTTTTCTTTGGAGAAGAAATGCACTTTTTTCTTTGGAGGTTTGAAATGAGCAAAACCTTCCCTCTGAGTTTTAAAAGTCCCCCCCCCCTCAGCAGAGAACAGGCAGGAAGGGGGGATGTCTTGCTTTCCAAACTTACCTCAGCCCACCTTCATACAGATAGGTCTAGGCAATAGGATGGTCGAGCTCCCCCAACCAAGCAGGGAACAGAGATTAGGAGGAGTTAAGACTAAAGAGACTTCAGGAAGGAAGGATTCTGGAGACTTCAGGAAAAGCTTCCATGACCTGGTCAGTGGGAGGGGAAAGGGAGGAGATAAAAATCCTGGAGGCAAAGAGGAAGCTCTCTTTTGTGCTGAGTCCATCAGAACCAACAGAGCTCTTAACTGAGGTCTTGAGGAGGCAACCATTAACCATGTGCTGGCCTGAAGAGCTGGAGAAAGCTGCAAAGTCATGGTAACTCTCTACAGAGATCTATAACATCCTAAGCTAAGTAGCCTGTCCTATATAGAGAGAGGGACAGAGGAACTGTGTTTTACCTATTTCTTTTGAATCCCTTGCTTAATCTGGTGCTGAGCTAAAAGTATGATTGTGAACATTTTCCTTTTAATAAATACTGTATAGCTTTGGATGCTGGCAGTGGTTCTCTGTACCACATAGACCTCCACCATCTTGGACACACTATTTTCAAAGGAGCACCAGGGAGAAGGCAGGCAGTTGGCAAGTGGTTATTCCTCCAAGGGTGCACAAGGCAGTAAACTGTCCCTGTGGTGACCAGGCACTGGACAGCAGGTAACACAGAGGCAGGGCCTCAGAACTTGGAAGGGAATCTGGAAGTCCTGACCCTCCCAGTGGGCAATTCCTTACAAAGGTCAAGTGGTGGCAGTGGCTACCTGAGGGAGAAAAAAGCCTCTTCAGGTGTTGGGAAAACCTTGGAGGACAGGATAGAGCAGGGCCTGCAGGCCTGATAAGGCCCACTCCACCACACCCCCTATTGTATTTTTAATTGGACTTTCCTGCAAACCTGGGGAGTCCTCAAAGCTTGTAGCACTATTTGTTTTGAGTAAGTGTGGCTCCAATCTGCAAATTTAGATATCCACAGATGGGGGCCATACTGGAGAAATAGATATACACATTTCTGGCCTACAAACTCCATGGTTCTACACCTTGTCTTATTATTGTTGCAAATTAAATGGATAGTCACCATTAAGGTTGCTAACAACAGCTTGGGAAATTCCTACAGGTTGAGGAGCCGTAACTTGGGAGGGCAGAGTTTGGACTAGGGGGTGATCTCAGCAGGGATGAGATGACATACGGTCCACCCTCCACGGCTGTCATTTCCTCCAGGGGGACTGATCTTTGTAGTCTGAAGATCAGTTAGGGTTGCCAGCTGCTGAGTGGCACCTGGCAGGAGAGAGGTTGGTGGGGACATGATTGGTGCTGTTGGTATGACAGCATGACATCATTTCTGGTGGTGCCAGAAGTGATGGCATGTTGCTCTAGGAATCAGTGGAAACTCTGTGACAAAGCTACGTCATGACATCACACCAGTGGAAATTTAATTTTTTTTCCTCCTTCTGGCTGATGGAAGCATGGCAAGAAGCAGGGATGGCCATTAGGAGGTCCCAAAAACACTGGTTCCAAGATAACTCCAGGCCCTACCTGGAGTTTGGCAACCCTAGCCATGCATATTGGAAGAACCCGACATTTTGCCTAGTATAAAAGATGCCTGTGCCTGACCTGTGTTAACAACACTGCTATGGCTGTAACAGGGATGGCACTCGGTGGTAACAGAAGTGGCTAGGGTTGCCAACCTCCAGGTGGGGGCTGGAGATCTCCCAGAATTACAATTGATTGCCAGACTACATAAATCATGTATTTATTATTATTGATTAAAAACCTTTATTCCAGTTCTTCTGGAGGAAATGGCTGCTTTGGAAGGTGGAGTGCACAGCATTATACCCTACTGAGGTCTCTCCTCTTCTCAAACCCTGCCTCCCCAGGGCCCAACCTCAAATCTCCAGCTATTTCCAAACCCAGAGTTGGCGACCTTAGAAGCAACCTCTTTTTCTCTGGTGATAAGCTGTCTGTTCACCTGAATTTTTTAAATTTTTTTTTTACCAGTTATGTCGATATATCCATGGATGAGCAGGGTGGTCAAACCGATTAGAAAATTGAGCACAATGTGTGAAATGAAGAGTATAACATTAGATTTTACGCTGCAAAACCTTTTAAAATATTTTTAAATCCAAACTCATTCTTTTATGATACACTGCCATACTTAGCAACAAATATAACAACCTCATGCATGCATACATATTTGGGAATGATGCCTTGGTAGTCTTGAATGAATCAAAAAGTGAGCGTTTGAACTTTAGCGCTCATTTTTCCTTGAATCTCATCTAGGAGAAAGAGTGGCATATTTTTAACATGGCATCAAATAAATTGCTATGTTCATTCCCTTATTATTTATGTGATGTTTAATTCCACTTGGTGCTTTAGAGTGTAACCTAAACAACAAGGTAGTTTGCTGCCGCAGTGAGGTTAGAATCTAAAATTTAAAGTGGGAAGCCATAAGAACATAAGAATATAAGAGAAGGCAATGTTGGATCAGGCCAGTGGCCCATCCAATCCAACACTCTGTCACACAGTGGCCAAAAACACCAGGTGCCCTCAGGAGGTCCAGCAGTGGGGCCATAGTTGTCAAAAAGACATAGTGAGAGGAAGGGTAGAAAGAGAGAGCTAGTAAATTTTACCTCTCTACAAAAGAAATGGTTGGTTTGTTTTTTACCACCCTGAAAAGCCCCTACTGATATGTTAATCCAGTCTCACATAACAGACTTCTCTTCAGACAGGAGTAAACTTGATAGAATAAGGAAGGAACAATAATTGGTTCGGTACACTCTCATCCATATTTTAGAGACAAATTCTAGATCTTCACGGAGAAGCTTCAGTACTTAGAAGCGTCTGACCTAGCTACCATTTCACATATAATTACCGGAGGAGAAAAAGCAATCAGAAGAAATACAAAATACACATTTCAGATTCAGGTTGAACATTTTACTTCTAGGCCTGGCTTGGTATCTATTCAAAGAATTACTGTGTATATTTAATGGGACAGCCCCAAAATCCACTGCACACTGATAAAGGAAAAATTGTGTTTGGTAGTTCCAGATTATGGTAAAGACATTTTTCTGTTGTTTGGCTGACAATTCATTCCTGGAGCCTGAAATATGATGTTTAGAAGCAGAGGGGAAAAAAGACTGCTCCAGTGAATCCCCTTCAATGCATGTGTTTGGTGATTTTAAGAGGGTTAAAAAAAAAAAGTTGAATTGAAATCGTAAAGGAAGGAAGCCTATCTCAGCAACATAGGAGAGTTCAAGCCAGAGAGAGAGAGAGAGACTCCTTCATCTCTTAGGATGAAAGTGTATGTTGTTGGAAGAAAGGCAATAGAACTAGAGCAGCAATTAATTCAGAAATGAACTGCGGCAAGGAATACCAAACAATTCAACTGTTCCAATCCCAGGGAATCGCTTTTGAACATAACTTTCTGTACCCCTCCCCCATTGTCCTATATATTTGACTTGATCTGAATCTAATCTTTAGGGTTGCCAAACTCCAGGTGGTGGCTGGAGAGCTCTTGGGATCACAACTGATCTCCAGGTGACAGAGAGCAGTTCCCCAGGAGAAAATGGCTGCCCTCCCCAGGGTCCACCACCAAAACTTTCAGGAATTTCCCAACCCAGAGCTGGCAACCCTAACAATCCTCTGTTCTGCCTTTCCTCCAGAGAACTTAGGGGTTATCCTACTTTAGACTCACAGCAACTCTATGAGGCATCAAAGCTGAGAGAGAGCAATCCTAAACACCATCTCCAAAGGACTAAAAATACTGACCCAGCCCATAGAGTCCGGGGGCACAACCACCATTCGAGTCTTCTTTTTCTTTACCCAAAACTACCCTCAAGTGTACTTTGGGACTCTATTCTACACTGTATTAAACTGGTACCTTTAAGCTGTAGGCACAGGGATTGATTTGGCTTCATTATTTGTTGATGGTTTAAATAATCATTCAAACATCACATGAAGCTTCCTTGTACTTGGTCCATAAAAGTCAGCATTGTCTACTCAGACCGGCATCAGCTGTCCAGGGTTTCAGGCTGAAGTCTTTCCCATCACCTCCTACCCAATCCCTTTAACTGGAGATGCTGGGGATTGAACCTGGGACCTTCTACATGCCAAGCAGATGCTCTGCCACTGAGCCACAGCTCCATAATATAAAGGGAACTAACACAGGGAAATAAAACAGAAGAAGAAAAATGCATCCCTAGCTCTGAACTATTATAGCTGCCAGTAAGATTTCTGGACTTTGACATTTCTGTCTCCAATAAATTTTTTCTCTGAGTCGTATTCTCTTTTCAGATTCTAACAGGCCCTACATCCCCCCCCCCCGGTTTTTTCTTGCATTTGTGCGTGTGTGCTCATTCCTGGAAGTTATGGCGACCTCTGAGAGCTCCTACTGGGGCATGGAGGACATCCAGAGAAGTGGCTTGATAGTCTGCCTCTGCCTCCCGGCTCTGATATTCTTTAGAGGTCTCCCGTCCAAATACCTGCCAGGGTCAGCCCTGCTTATCTTCCGAGATCTGATGAGAGCGGGCTAGCCTGGGCTATCCAGCTCAGAGCAACAGGTCCTATTTGCAACTTTTTCCATTCTTCAGTTCTCTAATGGACTCTAATTGACTGTAACTATTAGACACCCCACCAATCAGGTGTGCTGTTACTAACTCCATTCTAAACCCCCTTCTTCTGTGCTTACTCTCTCCACTGATTTGTTTCTTTTCACTGGAATGTAAAGAAAAACCTTCATTTTGTCACAGAACCCATTCAATCACAAATAAAAGCCGGCTTCCCACCATGTCCCCAAGTCCCTAAAGATACCACTAAATCTGCAGCCAATCACAATCCTTCCAAGCACGGTATAAGCCCCAGCCAGGACACACCTATACCTCTGGTGACAGAGTGGACAGCATGTGGCTATACCTTTTCCTGGCCTCCTTTTGTATTTGCTTAGAACGTACATGGGGAGAGACTGGTGATGGGAACCCTATAGAAAGAGCACTTTGCACAGTCAAGAGAATGAACATTGCAGCATATGGGTAACAATGCTCTGCAGAGAACCCGTATGGAGACTCCCACTCAAGACATGGATTTCATAAGGAAGCTTCTCCTACTGGAGAGGCAAAAACATGCCCCTCAGACAGATAAACACGGAAGGGAGAGGATGTCCTACCTTAAGCTTGGATAGCTACAAATGTTCATTCTCCCCTTATACCATGCATTGCCCCAACTCCTCTCCCCAACAGCTGAAAACTCCCCCCTACTACAGATATGCTTGTGTAGCCAAAGGCTGGTGCTCCTTAGCCTTCTCCCCCTTCACCCTCTGACCCAACAACACCTTGTGTGGAAGGCTTTTTGTCCACTCACTTAGGGTTTTCTTTACTCAGTATGCTATAAAAAGGGCCAAAAGAGGCTCAGTAGGCGGTGACAAGGGCCAGGGCCTTTTCTGTGGCAGCCCCGCACTGGTGGAATGAGCTCCCGGATAACATCAGGGCCCTGCGGGATCTTTTACAATTCCGCAGGGCCTGCAAAACGGAGCTCTTCCACCAGGCGTTTAAGTAGGGGTCGCCCAACACTTCCATCTTGGCCCTGGCCCGACTATTCGATTCGATCATTTGACCTTACCCGCCAGCCTATTGTGACCATCCATAAGGATTACATCTGGATACTGCTATGACATAAGAAGCTGAAGATACACCATCTGTATAGTATTAGCTGTTTTATATGTTTTAATGTTTTTAAGATATTATCTGTTTTATGTATTTGTTGTGAGCTGCCCTGAGCCGCCGCACGGCGGGGAGGGCAGGATATAAATCTCAAAAATAAAATAAATAATAAATATAGAAACATGAGCATGACATGGCTGGGCTAGTTATGTCTTCTTCACACTTGGCAAAAGGGTAAGAGAACACTTCAGTCTCATCTGTGGGGTTTCCTGCAATGTGTTCATTTCAGGGGCTCTGTCCCCAGCACAGCTTCAGATGCCATCTTCATCAGTTGCTAAATCACAACCCTCACCGGGACTATTTTGGGGCAGGAACGCACAGGAACCGAGTTCCGGCTGGCTCCTGAGTTGGCCACACCCAGCAGGAACTCATTAGCATAATAGGCCACACCCAACAGCAGAAACTCATTAGGATTGGCTACATTAGGCGTATGTGGCCTAACATGCAAATTAATTCCTGCCACGAAAAAAGCCCTGGGTTTTGACAACAAACAAGGTAAACAGAATAAGAAGCAAAAGCTGGGTGTGGCTGGATGACCACTCTTCTGGTAACATGGGGGTGTGGCCTAACATGCTACTAAGCTGTGCTGTCAGTGGTGTGGCCTATTATGCTAATGAGTTTCTGCTGCTGGGTGTGGCCTATTATGCTAATGAGTTCCTGCTAGGTTTTTTCTACAAAAAAGCCCTGATCCTCACAATGCTTTTAAACACTGTATAAATGTGAGGCTTCTGTATAGTCAGCAAGAGATCAGACCTTTGTTGGATCAAAGTTCTTTATTGTCAAATACTGCAAACAGGTTCTCAATGTTTGTTAGAGATGCTTAATGAAATACAGACAGTGTTAATATACTCTCCAGTCTCAATTGAACCCCGGCCTTAAGCCAATCAGGAGTAGAGGACGAACGCGGGAAAAAGAAAGAGGACCGTTGAGGTTCCCACAGCAAGGTGAGAAAGTTATAAATTCCCTTCTTGATCTGAGTGACCCACATGTGTGAAGCTAGGCACAACAATTCCAGCCAAGCGGCCATAAAGAAGCGCCCAAGGTCTTCACAACAAGATAACATACTCTGGCCCGGACATAAGGGAGGGGGAAATGCAAGGGAGTGAAGACCATTTGTTATTAGATGACACCTAGGAATTTGGGTCGCCACTCTCCCGCCCAGAAATTGTAACATAACCCAGAGCAACCAATATACTTCAAAGTGACATTTACAACTAGTCAGGGAGAAGGGGGGTAAGACAGATAAGGGATGCATTCAAAGGGTCCATCAGAACAAAGAAAATGAAAGCAAAGTACAGAGATGCTATTGTCAGTTCCTGACAATAAACCCCAGCCCTGACTTGAATAGCTCAGGCTAGCCTGAGCTCATCAGATCTTGGAAGTTAAGCAGGGTTGGCCTTGGATGACCACCAAGGAAATTCAGGATCATAATACACAGGCAGGCAATGGCAAGGAGGAGGAGGAGGAGGAGAGTTGGCTTTATTCCCTGCCCTCCACTCAGAGTCCCAAAGCAGCTTACAATCTCCTTCCCTTCCTCTCCCCATAACAGACACCATTCTCTTGAGAGAACAGGTCTGAGAGAATTGTGACTGGCCCAAGGTCACCCAGCAGGCTTCATGTGGAGAATGGGGAAACAAACCCAGTCCTCCAGATTAGAGTCCGCTGCTCTTAACTGCTAGACCAAACTGGCTCTTGCCAGTTTGACATATGGGTGTCCTAAGTAGGGCTGCCAAGTCGTACTCATGCACTGGCGGGGGGGGGGAGTCCTGAGCCGCCCGGGAACCACCCGGGAGCCTCCCTGGCACACGCGCTTTGTGCGCGCGCCCGGTGACGTCACCCAGAAGTGACATCACCACATTGGTGCATTGCCAGAGCGTTGCCCTGGCAACGTCTCCAACGCGGTGATGTCACTATGCTGGGGAAGTCGTCCAGGCTGGACGACTTTGGGGGTGGGGTTCCCCCTGCCAGCCGGCGGATCGGGAATCCCTATAGCGGGGGATCCCCTGCCCCCTGGGCTGACTTGGCAGCCCTAGTCCTAAACTGTCATATGTCTTTGACCATTTTTCTTCTACCATAAGAGTTTTTGCTCAAATACCAGAGCATTGCTCTGACTTCAAGGAATATCTCTTGCCTTTGGATGCTTCTTGCCTTCAGAACCTGATGGGTTGCCAAACATTGGCTGTGACTTGATGGGAAACAACCGTAAACTCCAGCCAGGACACTTATATGTCAGATGACAGGGCATATTGCATGGGGTTATGCCCTTCAATTAAAAAATGTCCTGCAACACTGTTCTTCCTTCCTTCCCAGCCATCATGTTGTAATCTTGGCCATGGCATCACAGTTTATCTAGACTGGGAGTAGCTGTAGATGCCTGAGTGGTGCCAGAAGGCCCAGGTAGTGTTGGGGCACTCCTGATGGCCCTGCTGGAACAGGGTTGTCAGGTCCCTCCTAGCAGGCGATGGGGGGTACTTACTAGGAGGAGCAAGGAGGCCTAGCCAACATGCATCAACATGTCTATGCCACTGCCCACATGATCCAGAAGGGAAGTCATCATGTCCAGGACATTAGAGTGATGCTCTGGTATTTGGGCAAAATATCTGTGGTAAATTTGTCTTCTCTAACATCAAGGAAGTGATGACGCCACATCCAGGTCATGTAGGCAGTGATGTAGAAACATCACTGCATATTGAATGGATCTCCCATTTTTGTCAGAGAAAGTTCCCCCCACTGACCAGCTGATTGGTAGTGGGGTGGTGGGGCTGGCAGTACGGACCCCACCCTCTACTGGAGGTACAACAACCCTATGCCAGCAGAAAATGGCAAGCCTAGAAGGGATACCGGGACACTGGTGGGAGGGTGAGGACAGCTCTGGCCAACCTCACCATCAAAAGACAGCCAGGGGCTCGAGGAGGGAGGCTGGCTGGTGGGGAAGATGGGGCATAAGCTAATGTGAGGCAGCAGATACAATGCTGAATCAGAGGAGGAGAAGGATGGATCAGGTAAGGAAGGTATGGCTGGCACAGAGACTGACAGCTGACAAAAAGCTGGCTTGACTCAGCTGTGTCCTGGAGCAGACAAGGAGCCTGGCCAAGCAGCGATACTCTGCATTAGAGCCAGGAGTCTGGAGGCAGGAAGACCCAGTTGGAATGGGTCCTTGGAGGAGGGCAGAAGCCTAAGGGAGAGCATGAAAGCCCAACCGCTGGCAAGGAGGCAAGAAGGCCCTGGGCCCAAGAGAAGCCTCTCCACAATTTGGCTCCGTTTATGGTACAGTTTAGGGACTAGCAAGGGCATAAAGTGGTAAAGGGAGAGCATGCAGCACACCAGGCTTGAGGAAACGGCAGCAGTGCCTTTTGATTTCAGTGTGGTATAGTGGTTAAGAGCAGTGGACTCTAATCAGGAGAACCAGGTTGATTCCTCCGCTTCTCCACATGAAGTCTGTTTGGTGCCCTTGGGCCACTCACAATTTTCTCAGAACTCTCTCAGCCGCACCTACCTCATGAGGTGCCTCTTGTGGAGAGAGGAAGGGAAGGTGATTGTAAGCTGCTTTGAGACTCCTTAAGGTAGTCAAAAGAGAAATATAAAAACCTCCTCTTCCTCTTCCTCTTCATCTTCTTCTACATCCAAGGGCTGATGAAGGTCTCCTAAGGACCTGAGCCCTATTCAGTGGCCAAGTATCAGATACTGGGCAACTGTGACAGAGGTACTATTTTGGATGGAAAAAACTTTGAGATCTAACAGCCCTTGTCCATACCATTGAGTAGAGTTATCTGTAGTCAGTCTTGTACATCTTACAATCCTTCATAGGATCATTTTAAAAAGAAGGAATAAGGAGGCACTTTTCATAAAGTTATCCTTTAAAGGCTATCCTCCTTCCTCAAAGCAGGACCAATTATTCATAATTCACTCTTGACAGATGTTTATAGCTCCTCTTGACAAACCACTTGAAGCAAATGCTCTGGTTCCTAATTGGCCTAGGTGGTTTCACTGTAAGAGAGTGGCCCATAGATTGTAGCCTTCATAACCTGTTTTAATGGTTCCATAAAACCTCCCTTGGTGATTTTTCCCATTACTTGACTATTTTTATGGTTATTAAACCTTCCTGATATTCAATCTGCCTCTTACCCACTTCTTAATTAAAGACCATTACCATTTCCCTCGCTCTTTGTGACCGTAATGGACAATTGATCCCTGTTGCTTTCCACAACGTTTACAGATTTGAAACTCCATCCCGCACCGGCCTCCTCTTCTCTTAAGGTTAAGCATTTTCTTTCACCTTTTCTCCTTTTCTCTCAGTTCCTTTGTGGACCTTTTTTTGTGTGACTTCCTCAGTACAATTATTCCAAGTGCAGGGCTGAAAACATAGCCAAACTTTACCACCTGTGGCTCCACAACCACCAAATTAAACAGAACAATTTCATTCAGTGAGACAGCCGCGAAACTTCCTCAGGTTCCCATCTGTACAACAGCATCGTAGGATTGACTTGAAGGGCTGGAAAAAAAATCCTAGGTGCTTGGCTTCCTGATCACCTAAAAAATTGATGCTAGTGGTGAGGAATTTAAAGTGTTCTGGTTTGTTGAATCTCACATAATATGCCTTTGTTGAATCAACCCCTTCCCGTCTCTGCATATTTCAGTTACCAAGCCAGCTTCTGCTTTACAATGGAATTCTAAGCATGTATACTCAGAACTCCCACAGAATTAGGGTTGTCAGCTCTGAGTTGGAAAATACCTTGAGATTTTTGGGGGTGGAGCCTGGGAACAGTGAAGTTTGGGGAGTGGAGGGACCACAGCAGGGTACAATACCATAGAGTTCACCTTCTGAAGCAGCCATTTTCTCCAGGGGAACTGATCTTGGTCATCTGGAGACCAGTTGAAAATTCAGGAGATCTCCAGCTACGATCTGAAGGCTGGTAGCCCTACACAAAATTGGTTTTTAAGTCCTTGAGAACCAAGAAACTATAAGTGATTCAGAGTTATTGTCAGGAGCTACAGAACACATTTTAAAACAACAGCATTTGCTGCCAGCTTGTTTCTGAGTTCAATTCAAGGTGCCCCTACTCTGGAGAATGGAGTACACTGCTTGCAGAGTTAATTTCCTATCTCAAGCTGTTGCCAGCTGAGGAAGACAGTACTGTGCTAGGTTGACCACTCATCTAAAAGACTCAGTGGGGAGGGGATATCTGGAAGTTGTTGTTTTTTTTTAAAAAAAAATACTGCTACTAATAGTAGAAAAATACTGCTGGTAAGATTACTACCATCACTACTACTACCTCCAATAATAAAATTTTACTACTAGTAGTACATGGTAGTAATAATAATACAGTATTAAAATGTGATGTTTCACTTGACTTGTAAGCTACTTTGAGCCACAAAAAAACACAATATAAGTATCTCAATTTTTTTTTAAAAAGTCAGTATTTTAAAAGGAGCATATGTACATACTCTTTGCAAGTCATGTTGTAATGTTATTGCATCATTCTTGTGTTTGGAATGTACTTAAACTCCCTTTCAATGTCACTTTCCAAGGCTCTTAAAAATGTGCAACCAGATACAAAATTTACAGTTCTAGAAGAGTATTTGTACAGTTCAGAAACTCAGCTCTTCTTCCCAGTTTTCGCCTTTCTACGTAACTGTCATGGAATCCTATCTTACGGCTTAGAATCTAAGCAACAGAGCACATAGAAAGAAAATGCATAGATGTGCTGTAGCAATGCATGCAAATCAAAACCATATGCCTCTCTACAGTTCCAGATTATGGTAACGAAATCCCTTCTGGATTTTTGCTGTATCGCGGGCAGTTGTGGATTTGTTGTCAGTCTCTTATTGTGTGATATTATTTTAACATACTCTCTTAAGGGAAAAATTCTTTGCTTTAGTTTCAGTTTTCTCTTATGTTGGTTGCTAGCTGTGGCTGGTTATTTTGTTGTTGTTGTTCAGTTGCACAGTCAAGTCTGTGGGCCACATCACACCAGGCCCTCCTGTCTTCCATCATGCTCCAGAGTTTGCTTAATTTCATGTTCGTTGCATCAATAACACTGGCCGTGGTCACATGGCCCTTTAATGCGGGAGGAAGGGCTGTTTCCTCCGGCTTTTAAAGGGACCGTCTAAAAAGGCCGGGGCTAGTCCCGTGCCGAAGCGGGCTCAAATGCGGGTTCCTCCTGCATTTTTTGACCCCAGGAAAATCGACTGTTTTCCCGGGAGTCGCGGGAGTAACTGGCATTTGAGCCATCTGGCCAGCCCACTCTCACAATCATTGCAAGAGCAGGCCTGTTCAGATGGTCCTGCCTGCCATTCCCCCCCCTTTTACACTTGGGCGCTTGGCCACTCAAGTGCCCAAGTGTAAAGGGGGGGGGGAACCCCTAAACTTACCTGGCGGCCGGTGGGGCTCAGGGAAGGGTGCCTCCCCCAGCCACTGCCGCCAGCTGCCGCTGCCAAAAAGCCACCGCCACCAAAAAAGCCACACCGCCGAAAAAGCTGCCACCGCCACTAAACGCCTCAAGGCCAGGCTGCCTGCCGCTTCTTCCGCCGCCACCGCTTCTTCCTTTGCCGCTGCTGCCTCCTTCGCCACCTCCTCTGTCCACCACTGTCGCCTGCCTCCTCCTCTTCCTCCGCCCATGACCGCCCATCACCACAGGTGTTGGGATGTGTAAACATCCCAACCTGAGGTAAAAAAATGGGACCCCTTTAATCTGGGAGGGCTCCCAGATTTAAAGGGGCCATGTGACCGCAGCCACTGTCTAACCATCTCAACTTTTGCCATCCCTTTCTTCTTTTACCTCCATTCTTTCCCAGCATCAGGGTCTTCTCCAGTGAGTGCTCCCTTCTCATTTAGTGGTGAAAGTATTTGAGCTTCAGCTTCAGTATCTGGCCTTCTGGGGAACAATCAGGGTTGATTTTTTTTAGTATTGACTATACCAGGTGCAATTTCAAAAAGTTTGATCGAGCAGTGACTGACCTAAAGCCTCCCAGGGAGTTTGAGACTAAGGTGAGATTTCAGCTAGGGGGTTTCTGGCTCACATTCTTACCCATTAACTACACAAGCGTCCTGCTGGCATGTTACTGCAAATGCACATACGTCTGGCATGTATGTATATAAATCTGTTTGTAAGAAAGACCCAGCAAGCTTTCATTTTATGAAGGTAACCAGGGACCAGTAGTCAGATAAATATGGGATTTGTATTTCCTGCCCCACTGTATATGCATTGACTGTCACAGGAGAATTACTCAGTGTACATACCAAGAACACTCAAGTGTACATTGTACACTGTACATGGATTGTATGTGTGTCCCCTGTACCTTGAGAACAGGGCTAAGCTCTCTGCCATTCACCTGCTTTCTGGCTGATGCACATTCTGGCCTATGTTGCACAAGCCAATCTATGGGATGTCTAACAGACAGGTACAGGGCTGCCAAATGCCGGCGACTTACCGGCGGGGGGGAGTTGTTCTCCCCCTGGGAGCTCTTCTGGCGTGTGCGCTTTTGCGCACGCGCCAGCGACGTAATGACGTCACCTCCGGGTGATGTCATTACATGGGGGAAGTCGTCCTCACCGGATGACTTCTGGGGCGGGGTTCCCCCCGCCGGCCGAATGCAGGCCGGCGGATCGGGAACCCCTATAGCAGGGGATCCCCTGCCCCCCGGGCTGACTTGGCAGCCCTAGAGAGGTATCTTGCCAAAGTGGTTGCTCAGACTAGGTGGCCTTGAGTAACTTTTGGCTCTATCTGTATATCCCCAACATTTCCTAGCAGAGGATTTCTTTTCCCCTCAAGATCTAATGGCTTCTACCCACAACGATGTGTAATAATTTCTGAATGTCTTAATAACAAATAAATTACAAACAAACCAAACAAAGTATAACAATTTCTGAATGTCCTGTCAACAAATTCCTGTAAAATATAACAATTACGTTATAACAATTGACCATCTTCCAGCTGATTAAGACGCTGTTTCAATATCTTCTTCAGAATTATCTTTTTTTGTTGCAGCCCTTCTGGAGTCTGGCCTTGTACAGTTGTTGTGGACTGTCTATAGAAGACAACAGTCAAACATCTACCTGTCTGATGCAACATCATTTTCACACTATGATCTAATAAGAGCGAGACATAATCAAATCATTACATAGCCCTGTCAAAAACAGTAATTATTTTTCTTCAGTACATAGCTGAACACAGACTTCATTTGTTTCACGGCATAAAAATGGACTGCACAGTAATGTTCTATGAAAAAAAAGGGGAGGGTTCCCCCTAATAGCAACATCATTCTTTTGGAATGCTTAATAAATTTAGATTTCATTATATTTTGTACAATGAGATTTTCTCTGATAAGTTAATGTTGGCAGCCATCTATATTCACAAAGCCAAGATACAAGATATTTTATTACTATAGTGTGCTGGAAGGGCGTGTTTGATTACAACTAGATGCATTGTGGTGAGTTCACTCATCTATTTGACGGAAGTGATTATTTGTGCTAGATGGTTGAAATGCTCCAAAAGCCAATGAATGGAGGGAGAATGCTGACATTTTTATAAGAGCCTGTACGGTTTTCTTCTGTGGAAAGTCACTAAGAATTCAAAGTTAAACAAGCAAGAAGATTTTGTGGCAAGGATAAAAAATGAGAGTTGCGGATAAAAAGAATTGCTGTCAGCAAGCACAGCATGAAAATAATGAAGGAGCAGACATCGGATATGAAGGGTAAAATGCTGGTCTTCTAAATTCATTTAAGCCAAGAGTATTCCAAAGGCACTGTAATTTGGTAGCATTGCTTTGCCTTCTGTGATGCAAATAGCGTTACTCACGGGCATCACACAACGTCTTCTTTAATATAGAAACTTATTCTTTAATATAAAAACTTATTATTAGTAGTATGAAGCTCAGCTACCCCAAACTAATGGGAAACATCTGACTGCATTGCATCTTTTCTGTAGTTTCTAATACAGTTTATGGACTGACAAAAATGGGGTTCTGCCATTCTGCCACTAAACTGTCGTGCATCTTAGTTATTTTCATGGGTGCCCACAGAAGTTAATTTGGTGGGGGGAGTAACTGGAGTGTGTGTGTGTTTAAATATAAATTAAAGAAACAACCCCAGGAAGAACTAAAGAAAAATGAAACAAACTTAGACTGGTGGACTGAAATACAGGTGGAATTTAGATATAGTAAGGATAAACAGACAGACAGATTCTATTCAGAACAATGTACATTTGAGAAATTATTATGTACTTCAAGAGAGAAATTTATTAAGAAAATGTATGGTATGTTGATGCAACTGAAAATGCAAGATGAATTAGTTAAAGAATGGGTGGTTAGATGGATGCAAAATGTGAGGTATAACATCGATCTCTCACAGTGGAGTAAAATATGGAAAGTGAATATTAAGTTGACTAAATCTGTTTCATTCAAAGAAAATTTATATAAAATGTTTTATAGATGGCATCTAACCCCAGATAGATTAGCTAGACTTGAGTAATAGATGTTGGAAATGTAACAACTGTATTGGGTTGTACTATCATATGTGGTGGACATGTAAAAAGGTTCACAAATTTTGGATTGAAGTGCATATTTTCTTACAGTCGGTCTTGAATGTCACAATACCTTTTAAGCCAGAGCTATTCTTGTTAAACTGTGTACCAGACGAATTAGACAAGAATAATAGATTAAAAGGACTTTGGGCTTTTTTCACATCCTCCTCTTCCTCCTCCTTCCCCCTTTTATGTATGGCATAAAAACCTGCAGTTTAAATCTGCAGGGAGATATGCCTGACATGAATTGATATAATATTGAATTGACCACTAGAGGGAGCAAAACACATGTAGAACAGAAAAAAATACTAAAGAAACAGGATTTTACAAGCAAGGAAAACAAGAGTGTGGAAAAGCCCCAAGATAAACATTTATCATCGTATTAGGGAAAGTGTTTTCTAGCTCACAGTTATAGGAATGAAATTTCATTAATTCCTTGGCTATAAACAGAAAAGGCTGTCACTGACAACAACCTCTTTGGGACATATCAGTGGTGTATGGGGGGGGGGATTCAAACACTTTGCTTGTCCATATTTCAGAAAATTTGCAGCATAAGCTGTACTTAAAAAAATAAATAATCCAGGATAGCAACAGGAAGTCTTTAAATCCAATGATGTGATTATTTAATTTTGGAACTGCAAGCAGGATTTGCTGTAATACTTTTGTGACAAAGGCATCCCTCCACAAGGGTGGGATACTTACAGCAATCATTTTTATAATATGTGACATTTGTAGAGAAGTAATAATTAGGGTTGACTAATAAATGAAATGAATTACCTGTGAAATGAATCACCTATAGCCGTATGGAAAGAGTGACTCCATGCCAGTGCATTGAGTGTGGAATGCCAGAACTGCATGGGTGAGGCCAGTCACATGGGATTTGCCAACACCAGGCTGGGAAATGTCTGGAGATTAGGGGGTGGAGACTGGGGAGGGCGGGCTTGTGCTGGGGAGGGACCTCAGTGGAGTATAATGCCACAGAGTCCATTGTCAAACGTGACCATTTCCTCGAGAGAAACTGATCTTTCTAATCTAGAGATGACTTGTAATTCAAGATCTCCAGGCTCCACCTGGAGCTTGGCACACTACTGCCTCTTCTCCAAATTGCCTTCTTTCAGATTTACTTGGTGCAACCGCAGTGACAGAAGATCTCACTGAAGGCCTCTGTGATCTTCCTGCTATTGTGAATTCTATAATGTTGCAATGTCATAGGCCCCAAGGAACCTATCAACTATACACATTCAAGGCCCTTGTGAACGTAAGAGAAGCCAATGTTGGATCAGGCCAGTAGCCCATCCAGTACAATACTCTGTCACACAGTAGCCTAAAATACCAGGTGCCCTCAGGAGGTCCAGCAGTGGGGCCAGGACATTAGAAGCTCTCCCATTGCCCCCTCCCAGCACCAAGAATACAGAGCATCACTTGCCCCAGACCAAGAGTTCCTATCTATACCTTGTGGCTAATAGCCACCGATGGATCTCTGCTCCATATGTTTATCCAATTCCCTCTTGAAGCCGTCCATGCTTGTAGCCACCACCACCTCCTGTGGCAGTGAATTCCACGTGTTAATCACTCTTTGGGTGAAGAAGTACTTCCTTTTATCCATTCTAACCTGACTGCTCAGCAATTTCATGGAGTGCCCGCAAGTTCTTGTATTGTGAGAAAGGGAGAAAAGTACTTTTTTCTATCTGCTCTACCCCATGCATAATCTTGTGAACCTCTATCATGTCACCCCTCAGTCATCATTTCTCCAAGCTCTTAATGTAGATTTCAGATCCCCTGGAAATTACATGTACCAGGGATAGCCAGTTAGTATGGATGGATAACTGTGGAAGATACCATACAGCCTGTAATGACAAATATGACAGATACCCAGATGTCATTAAAGACTTCAGGTGCAAATATGCCAGAAAAATCCTGAGGCTAGCTCATGTAGCTTCAGAAGACTTAGCATTCAAGTGCTTGTGGAAGATGCTGTGGTGTCAGCTCTTTCTCACACTACTCATACTGATGAGATAAATACCAAATTTAATTTATGAATGGATTCCTTCGTAGTGCCATGAATCCAACTATCTCCTTCCAGTACTGGAAGGGGCTTCTGTTCTTCTTGTTGTTGGGGAGTGTGTGTATCTGTGATTTCCACTGTTTCTCACTTCCACCACAGCTTTGTCCTTATACTGTTCATGAGAGTCCACTGATCTCCAGGGGGGAAAAAAATGGGGAAGGGGACCAGAGTGTGAGGGGAAGATAGGAAAGTCCTGTCCCATGAGCTTCATTCTTCTTGCAGATCTCATAGAATACAGCTATGGTTACAAACTTAGGGATGGGAAATTCCTGGGTATTTGGGGGTGGGACCAGGGGAGGGCAGGTTTTAGGGAAGGGAGGGATCTCAGTGGAGTATGATATCATAGAGATCCATCTTCCAAAGCAATCCTTTTATCCAGGGAAAATGATCTGCATAGCCTGGATTTCAGGTCCTACCTGGATGTTGGCAACTGTAAATAGAAGCCATTGTCTGGTGTTGATTATGGAACAAATAAGCTCTATGTTATATCATTTTAAGGAAAAGAGATTTGATCGGTTTAAAAAACACTTTCAAATGTCCTTAATGAAAATAATTTTAGAACATGGTTATTTTCAAATGTATGAAGTTTTGCATGATCAAGTCCATAAATAACAATTATTGCTCAAATGTGCTAGAATATCTAAACTATATTTCAAGGAGCTATTATACAGATGACATATTCATGGTGACACTTGAAAGCTACGATGACTGAAAGTGAAACGTAATGGTAGTGTTTTGTTCATGCACATGATGGTTTTCAATGTACTTGTCAAAGGTCAACGCTATGTCATGGTATAATGGTGGCCATCTTGAAGTTGCCAGTCTGGCAATGTTCTCATAAACAGATTTTTGGCATGTCACCCACATGTACACATAAAGCTGCCTTATACTGAATCAGACCTTTTGGTCCATCTGGTCAGTATTGTCTCCAAGGTCTCAGGCAGAGGTCTTTTACATCACCAGCTACGTGGTCCTTTTAACTGGAGATGCCAGTGATTGAACCTGGGACCTTCTGCATGCAAAGCAGAGCCAACATCCCTTTGCCCCCTTATTTGGAATACAGAATCAGACTCGTTGATTAGATGAACTATGGACCACTTTATTTAACTCGTCAAACATAACAGCGACAAGGGTGAAATGTGACCTGCAGCATGATCCAGGCCAAGGGTCACCTGACCCCTCCCCAGTCGTATAATGGGGGCCCACCAGCCCCCAGCTTGAGCAAGTCCATTTGCTTGCACTGGTCAGGCATGCAACAAGCTATGCCCTGGAGATCCAGCTGCCAAGTCGTAGAACTTATGTGGCTGATCAAGCCATACACACCAAAGGTCATCTGCTATCTTTACCCCAGGTCCTGCAACCCAAAGGCTCATCTAGCCAGACTCCTATCCCCCAAATGGGGTTGTTAATTGGTCCTCCCCCTAGCTGCATGTCACTCACCAGCCCCGATCCAGCCAACCAAAGTGCCCAACCTAAGAAGAAGCAGCACCCTGTGCCAAATCCACAACCTGCTTACTAACTGTATGAGGTAGGCGAAAAAGCATCCCTGACCTGGGCCGATTAGCCAGGGATCAAAAATTCCTAACCAGGCCTGAAAACCAGTGACCAGCAAAAGCCCATACAGAATTCAGGGTGGGAGGGTGGGCCAAGCTCTACGTGGCAACTGAAGGAGGGCCAGTTCCACCCCCTGAGCAGGGCGCGTGCTCCGTGCAGGGTACACATGCCTGCTCTTCCTCCTTCAAAGGAGGCAAAGGCGGCCCCCGGCCGTACAGCTGGCTGCCAGCCAGTGGTGCTGGATTCCCCTCATATTTGGTACATGACATGAGTAGATTAAATGTGGCCATTGCAGTTTCGCTTGCTATTAGTTTGATCCCATGGAGGATTTCCCGGTAGCATGGTGAACATCCAGTCTCTGGGGAAACCACACCAAATAATTTGCAGAATGGTTATTGCT
Organism: Lepidodactylus listeri; assembly: GCA_029233225.1. Lineage (NCBI taxonomy): Eukaryota > Metazoa > Chordata > Lepidosauria > Squamata > Gekkonidae > Lepidodactylus > Lepidodactylus listeri. The sequence continues at coordinate 114,543,726 of JARCFY010000006.1, forward strand.
TTTCTCCGTCTTTCTCTTGTCAGCTTCACCTGAGACACAAAAGTATTTTCCTGACATGAACTTCAGCTCACCAGCTCTGGCTTTAATTGATAACTGTTTAGTTGAAGACTAAGCACAAGAACTATAGTGGACCTAATGAGCCAGGAGATAATTGGTTGAAGCACTTATGCTATTTGATGATGATGATGATACCGGGCAATTTTGCAGTTGTTCTTTTGTTCTTGGAGTTGTGTCACATACCTGACTTGGATAAATGCGTATAATTGATTTTTATGAGGCTGAAGAAAGCAGAACTTTTCAAAATCTCACCCCCACCCCCACCCCCGAACTGCAGTTTTATGCACTACCCAGACAGTTCTGCATGGCCCTGAATTCTGATTAACCAGAGGTCAACTTTCATTAGAGACTGCATAAAATCCAGTCCATTAAATTATCCATTTTAGCCCTGTAATAATGGCTCACACTTTTGATTCTTTTAATTAGCGCACTTATTGCATTGCCAAACCAAATGCTTATATTATTTTAAAGAATAATTTTTTAAAAAAAAAAACCCTTTCTGTTCTATTCATGGGGGGATAAGTCCCAGAAAGGGTAATCTGCTTGTTTTTCATCTATAAACCATGAATGCTTCTATTTAAGGATTCCTATGGTGATGCAATTGTCTTTTAAAAAAAAAAAAAAAAAAACAGAATTCCAGTTGAAGTACCCGTGGCTATTCTTCTGACTTTTCATTTCAACACTGGTGTCATCTTCTGCTACAACCTTTGATCGCAAATATAATTTTATCTTTCATTAAATCACAGCTGCAGAGGATATGCTCACTGCCCACTGATACCAGCCGTCATTCATGCTCTAAATATCTGAGAGTTACAAGTTTCCGTGGACATGCCCAGGAGAGAAATCGTTAGTTGCTTAAAGGAGAACATGGTTTCAGATTTATACAAGGTAATTTTTTTTTAAAGGCAAGTGTGCTCCTGGCAAAGAGACCCTTTTTCAGTCAGACACTTCTCAAGGAGCACCGAGGTTCAAAGGTAAGCAGCCACCAGTAATAGCCCCAGTATATGAGGGAGTTTTGCTTTCTTTTCTCCTATCAAGTCACATCTGACTTGCGGTGACCCTGTAGGGTTTCCAAGGCAAGACATGTTCAGAGGTAGTTTGCCACTGTCTGCCTCCACATCCTGACTCTGGTATTCCTTGGAGAGTCAACTCTGCTTAGCTTTCATGATCTGATGGGACCAGGCTATCCTGGGCTATCCAGGTCAGGGCATATGAGCTATAGGGATGTCAAATTAAGGGAAGCCGAGAACAATTAGGGGTTCCAGGTGATTTGCTCACTTGCATGAATCAGACCAAAACTGTTTAGCCAGAGAGCCAGTTTGGTGTAGTGGTTAAGTGCGCGGACTCTAATCTGGGAGAACCGGGTTTGATTCCCCACTCCTCCACTTGCACCTGGCTGGATGACCTTGGGCAAGCCATAGCTCTGTACCAGCTGTTCCCTCAAGGACCACTTGGGAAAGAGCTCTCTCAGCCCCACCTACCTCACAGGGTGTCTGTTGTGGGGAGGGGAAGGGAAAAGGAGTTTGTAAGCCGCTCTGAGACTTGGGGAGTGGAGGGTGGGGTATAAATCCAATCTCTTCTCTTCTCTTCTTCTCTAATTGGGCGCAGGGGGGGGAAGGCGGAGATTAAGAAGGAAACTTAACTAATTCATGCTTTGGTAAACGTACAACTGGACCACTGTAACACAGTCTGTGTTAGACTGTCCCATCCTAAAGTATATTACAACTTTAAAACAGCAATGACTGCAATCAAACTTACCTCCATCGACCATAGGTTCCAAAACTTATTTGGCCAACCGCTCCCTTTTCAGAAAAAAAAAAAACAATTACTCAGCGCCCCCTTAGACATCTACTTTCAAGAAGTGGACAAAAAGATGCAGTTTGTGGACCTGCACCCAGATCGTTCCAGCACGCCCAAGGGGAACCAGTGAACAGTTTGGTAGCTGTGTTCCTCCTCCTCAGAGGCCAGAATAAATGTCCGGTACTCCCCCAGAAAAGACTAACTTGTTCAAGCATTTGGGTAAAAGGTGATTTTCATCTGAGATTGTTTTCCTGTTAATTTGCAGTAATTTAAATTGCTGATTACCCTAGACCCTCTTTTGCATCCCTAATAACAATGGCAAGTAGTGATGGACAATGCGTACTAGGTAAGTATCAACACTGGACAATTACCATTACGACATCAACCCCACTATTAGAGAAACTGAACAGTTCTATTTCTGCTGTGTCTCACCTACCATTAATGGGCTTTGTAATCCATGGATTGCCTTCATAGGGGTTAAGTCTATTCACACCAGCTGTTGTGATGGAGGGTTTTGAGTGAAGCTTTGGGCTGCAAAAAGAGAAGTCCTGGATAATAGCACATCTCCTGACTTCCCAAAGCAGATGTGCGCATTTTATGCTAGTGGAGTATCTTCACACATCTGCAAATATAGGTGAAAAATCTGAAAATCTAGCTGTGATTTTGTGTAAGTAACATAGGAAATTGGAGGTCTATTTAAAAAAATCAACACTGGATAATTACCATTACGACATCAACCCCACTATTAGAGAAACTGAACAGTTCTATTTCTGCTGTGTCTCACCTACCATTAATGGGCTTTGTAATCCATGGATTGCCTTCATGGGGTTAAGTCTGTTCACACCAGCTGTTGTGATGGAGGGTTTGGAGTGAAGCTTTGGGCTGCAAAAAGAGAAGTCCTGGATAATAGCACATCTCCTGACTTCCCAAAGCAGATGTGCGCATTTTATGCTAGTGGAGTATCTTCACACATCTGCAAATATAGGTGAAAAATCTGAAAATCTAGCTGTGATTTTGTGTAAGTAACATGGGAAATTGGAGGTCTATTTAAAAAAATCAACACTGGACAATTACCATTACGACATCAACCCCACTATTAGAGAAACTGAACAGTTCTATTTCTGCTGTGTCTCACCTACCATTAATGGGCTTTGTAATTCATGGATTGCCTTCATGGGGTTAAGTCTATTCACACCAGCTGTTGTGATGGAGGGTTTTGAGTGAAGCTTTGGGCTGCAAAAACGGAAGTCCTGGATAATAGCACATCTCCTGACTTCCCAAAGCAGATGTGCGCATTTTATGCTAGTGGAGTATCTTCACACATCTGCAAATATAGGTGAAAAATCTGAAAATCTAGCTGTGATTTTGTGTAAGTAACATGGGAAATTGGAGGTCTATTTAAAAAAATCAACACTGGACAATTACCATTACGACATCAACCCCACTATTAGAGAAACTGAACAGTTCTATTTCTGCTGTGTCTCACCTACCATTAATGGGCTTTGTAATTCATGGATTGCCTTCATGGGGTTAAGTCTATTCACACCAGCTGTTGTGATGGAGGGTTTTGAGTGAAGCTTTGGGCTGCAAAAACGGAAGTCCTGGATAATAGCACATCTCCTGACTTCCCAAAGCAGATGTGCGCATTTTATGCTAGTGGAGTATCTTCACACATCTGCAAATATAGGTGAAAAATCTGAAAATCTAGCTGTGATTTTGTGTAAGTAACATGGGAAATTGGAGGTCTATTTAAAAAAAAAAAAACCACCCGCAACAGGGAGCATGGATTGCTGGCATTATAATGTGTGTGTTTTCATGTGTGTATGTTAATCTGAAAAACAACCAATCAGTGCTGCATTTAAACAGGTTCTGCATCTCAGTAAGACACAGTTGGTCATAATGTTTTATACAGACAAATACTGACAGAACAGTGTGGGAGTAATTAAATGTTTCCATTTCAACCTTTGTCAATAATGCAGTTGGATTTCGAGCCAGGTACTGAGGTCAAAGTGATAGTCGTAAGAATGCTAAGGATGGAAAGAATTATCAGGAGATGACATTTACTTTATCAGCACCAGAGAGTTGTTTTTTTTTTTTTTAAGAATCCAAAGTGATGGTAAAAGTTTAAGTATTACTCTGTAAGTTAAGGCTGTGAGATGTTAGTTTTCTTGTGCTTCTGAATGCCCTTGGGTTGAATGGATTTTCCATTAGAAAAGACTTTTGGGGCTGAATGGTTGTGTCCATCTGAATTAAAATGTTTTGCAAAAGCACTGTGTTGTTTTACATGTATAAAATGAGATAAAAGGAGAGAAATTTTAAATGTGCAATTCAAGGGACCCCTCCCCTCCCCTCCCCTCCCCTCCCTGTTTTTAGTAGGACTGGAACAATAAACCATTCAATGGAGCTATCTGTTGATGCTCTCCACTGGTGCCTCTCTGTTTCTCTTACTAAAATTTATCAGCAGCCTTGATGCTATGACCATGCCATCTTATTGAGATGTTTGGACGCAGAAGTCAGAAGTATGGGATGTGCTTTGGACTGATTTCCATTAGGTTGATTTGGACTGATTTAAATTAGGGGGTTGGAGCACCTTCCCTATTAAGAAAGGCTGAAGAACCTGTAGTGTAGAAAAGAGATGACTAAGGGGGGGACATGGTAGGGGTTTATAAAATGATGCATGGGTGGAGAGAGTTGACCAAGAGAACTTTTTCTCCGTCTCCCAAAAGACTAGGACTTGAGGACATCCAATGAAGCTGATGGGCAGGAGGCTCAGGAGGAACAAAAGGAAATACCACTTTACAGAGAGAGGGATTAAAATGTGGAATTTGCTGCCAGAGAAAGTAGTGATGGCCACAGGGATAAACATCTTGAAAAGGGGATTAGATAGATTCATGGAAGGTAAGTCTATCAGTGGCTATGAGCCAAGTTGACTGATGGGAATCTCCACATTCTGAGGCACTAATCCTCTGAATTCCAGAGCCAGGAGGCAACATGAGGGGAAGGCCTCAGTGACTATGCCCTGTTGTTGGCCATCCAGAGGAACTGGTTTGCCACTCTGTGAGGCAAGATGCTGGACTAGATGGACTATTTGTCTGATTCAGCAGGGCTTTTCTTATGTTTCTTATGGGCAAGACTTAGAGGGTTGTGGTTGGAAACCAATAGTCATTGGTGTGATACCTGCCCTGTGGGCATTCCAGAAAGCTCAGTTTTATCTCACATAATATTTGATCTCCATGTAAAGCACTTAGGATAACTCATTTGTGGTTTTGGAGTAGGTTATCATCAATATGCTGATGACACCCAGTCTACATCACTTTATCTAAATTACCTGGTGATGTTGTAGAAGTCCTGAACTGGCATATAACAATAAGTTGAAACTGAAAAGATGGAGATCACTTTGGCTGAGAAGGCTGAGGTCTTGAAGGGCACTGTGACTCCCACTTTCAGTGTGGCACAGCTGATAATTGCCAATTTAATGAAGAGCCTAGTGATGTTACTGGAGCCAGCTTTATTGTTTGATAAGCAAGTTAGTGCAAAAAAGGTCATTTTTTCAACTTCACACAGCTCAGAAGATGACACCCCTACCTGGATTTGACTGATCCAGGTATGTGAATATACATTATGGTTACCTCAAGGCTAGACTACTGTAATATACTCTACATGGGTCTGCCCTAAAAGGCAATACAGAAACTCCAGTTGGTACAGAGCACTGCAGCCTGGTTACTATCGGGGGCAAAGTAGACCATGATGTTAAACTCTTTCTGCAGACCCACCATTGACTACCAATCAGTTATCAGATTCAATTCAAGCTTCTTTTCTTCACCTGCAAAGTTCTTAACAGCTTTAGACCCACATACCTGCAACATCACCTTTCCAACTATGTCCCACCATTACAGCTTTGCTCATCTAAGCAAAGCCTTCTGAAAGAATCATTGCATTGGACAGGCTAGGTTCTACCTCTCCCTAAGAGCAGCCAATGAGAGTAGGTCATGAGAAATGGTCATGGCTCTTTGTATATTTTAAAAAAGACAAGAGGTGATGCCCTAACCAACTGATAACCCAGAACCTGAGAGAAAGGTTTAAGAGGGTGGTGGGCACTCTGTGTGAGTGGAGAAGGGGCGTCACAGCAATCCTGCAAATGGATACGACTGGCAACTGCCTGTTCATGTGGCTTCTCTATGGCGTCTCCCATCTTTTTGGACAGCCTATGCTTCTATCGTTTCAGGAGGGCATTTTTATGAATTAGAACTGTAATATAACAGAACTAGGAATAAGGCCCATTGTGGAAATAAATACAACGGGCTCTAGAAAGAGGCTCTGGAAGAGTGCCCTGGCTTTGGGCACTCAGTTTCAATTTGCTGTGGCGACCTCAGCAGGGTATAAGGACACAGAGTCCACCATTTTCTCCAGAGGAACCGATCTCTGCTACCTGAAGAGCAGTTGTAATTTTGAGTGCTCTCCAGCCCTCACTTGGAGATTGGCAACAATTGTTACCCAGGAGGAAATGGCTGGTTTGGAGTGTAGAGTCTACGGCATTGTACCTGTCTGAGGTTCAACCCCTCCTCAAGCCCCACCTTCTCCAGGCTCCACCCCTCAAATCCCCAGGAATTTCCCAACATGGAGTTGGCAACCCTATCTCCTTCCCAGCCAAGCATCAACCTGCCATTATCTGCCCCTCTGATTTTAGCTTTCCCCCCTCCCTCTTGGAGAGCAGTTATAATTCTGAGTGATCTCCAGCCCTCAGCTGGAGATTGGGAACAGTAGTTCCCCAGGAGGGAATGGCTGGTTGGGAGGGTGGGGCCGATGGCATAGTACCTATCCGAGGTCCCACCCTTCCTCAAACCTCACCCTCTCTCCAGGTTCCATCCCTCATAACACCAGGAATTTCCCACCTGGAGCTGACAACCCCATCTCCTTCCCAGCCAATCATCAACCTATCTTCATTTCTCCCTGACTGTTCAGCTTTCCATCTCCCCCCCAACCTGCAGCCTCTACTGTGCTCTGAAGCCCTGACTGCCACATTGCATTGGCTGTCATGGGGGGGGGGGCATGTCTCAGCAGACTATATAAGGACACAGAGTCCACCATTTTCTCCAGCGGAACTGATCTCTGCTATCTGAAGAGCAGTTGTAATTTTGAGTGATCTGCAGCCCTCACCTGGAGATTGGCAACAATGATTTCCTTGGCTGGGGGGGCGGGATAAAAATTCAAATAAATAAATAAATTTCTGAGGAGGAAAATTTCTCTGCAATAGGGACCAAAGCAGTTTACATCATTCTCCTCTCCCCCTTTTGACTTGCACAACAACCCTGTGAGGTAGGTTAGGCTGAAAGTCTGTGACTGGTCCAAAATCACCCACTCAGCTTCTACAGCAAGAACCTGGATCTAGTAGACCCTGTTCTGAAGCACTGACTGCTACAGCTAGGGTAGACAACCTCCAGGGGGAGCCTGAAGATCGCCAGGTATCACAACTGAACTCCAGACAACAGATATCTCCCGCCTGGAGAAAATAATTGCTTTGGAAGGTGGACTTTATGGCATTCTGTTCAGCTGAGGCTTCTCCCCTCTCCAAGCCCTGGCTTCCATAAACTCTACCAGAAAATCTCCAGGCATCTCCCTACCTGGAGCTGGCAACCCTAGTCAGTGTTCCTCACAAAGGCCTGTGAAGGGTTTCCTTCCTTTGTCTGAACCAAACTTGGTTGCCTACTGTGGCAAAATGGGCTCCAGTTTACAACTCAGCTGTTTGCCTCCCTGTTAGCCAAATTGCTCTATTTCTTAATAGGAAATTGGGGAATTATGATATTAATGTGTAATTGGCATAACTATAGGATCAGACCTGTGTGTACTGCAGTTGTTTTTCGCAAAAACCCAGAAATAGACACAGAAACTAGATTACTAAACCAGTGTGTGTGTGTGGGGGGGGGGGTTTACTAAAGGATTCTTAAACATACAAACCCAAAATCAAGCATTCACACACACAATAGAGAACTAAGGAAGGAGAGGTGATTAATAACTAATGGAGGAGTTATGGGGTGATACTACCTATCCGGATGTGCAGAGGTCCATGAAGAAAGGATTATAGCCTAAATGCAAAGGGTTTAGGGGTGGACTGCCAGTTGGCATCAGGGCGAAGCACATGGTCTAAAACCATGTGGTCACAGATATAGGCATTGGAAAACAATGCAGACCAATGGAAGGTCTTGGGGGCTGGTCTCAGGTGAGAACAATAGATCACCTGGACCAATGATGAGTCCCAGGAGTGTGTGGCATCAGGATGGGCAAGGCCTAGATGTGGCCAATGAGCGTCCAGAGGGGGCAGAGTCTGAATTAACAACTGGAGCCAGGTGTGCTGGGGCTAGCTGAATGGATTTTGTAACCACTGATGGTTCTGCCAGTGCAGTTGAATTGGTTCCCAGATACAGACAAAAGAGGGAGATGGGTCTCTGATTAGCGTCAGGAAGGATTGCTAATAATTTGAATGTTTAGTTGGTTTATCTTGGTATCCTGAGGGAAGGATCAAGGAACATAGACATGAGAGGGCACAAAAAGGGCTGGGTGAGGTTCTGGAGATAGGAGGACTATTTGCCAGATGGCCTCTGGATAGCCTTTAGAAATGTAGATACTTCACCTGGTGGAACCCATTGTTATCCCATAAGTATAATCTCTTCTGGGTGGAGGGGGGAGGACTGGAGGTTTGCTGAGGGCTGTCTTGGTTTGTCACCTGAATATGAAATCCCTGTTTCCAGAGCTATGGCTTGCTCTGTGTTTCAGAACCAGGAGTGTCTTTCTTGGCCTGAGTTTTGTGGGTCTCTGATTCATGTTAGAAGTGGGGTGTCCCTTGCTATTGGGGCTACCCAAGAGAAAAGACAGAACCTCTGGCAACATCCCACCCTTGTCCTGTGGGGGTATCTCACTCCTTAAGTTCCCTGCCACCAGTCACTGAATTGTTACTGCCTTTTTAGAGGGACAGTGAGACCCCTGTGGCCAAATTTCCCTGTTTGGAGATAGAATCCCCAATCTTTGGGGGATCCCTGGAAAGTTGGCAACCCAAGGGTCTGGCCTTTCCTTGGTTCCCTGGACTACCCCCTCCCTTTGGTATTGTGCAGAGTGGTAGAGACTATATGGTCAGAACACAACACAGATTATTAGCCCAAATAAAAGAATTTATTTAAGTATTTACACAATTATGGAGCGCACAAACACTAAATCAGGGGTGTTGAACTCATTTGTTATGATGGCTGGATCTGACATAAATGAGACCTTGTTGGACCATGTGTGTCATAAAACATAATGCCAGGTAGCGGAGATATAAACTTTATAAAGGACACAAACACAAAGGTGTTTTTTTTTTACTTAAAATAAAAACATGCTAAAAACATTAGCACTCCTGCAATATTTTGTTAATTTAACAGTCTCTGATAACTAACACTTCTTGCTCTGAATTATTGCATCAAAATGTCTGTGCTGTTGGCAATCTTGAGCATGCCATTCAGGTGTGTATCTGTAAGCTGCAAACCTACTTTAGATTTATTGACATTCGCCACAGAAATCTCATGCTCAGAGATCTGAGTCTAGGACCCAGGGGGGGAAATGAAATAGCTGAGCGACTGAGAGAGTCTGGCAAAGCAAGCTATGATGCAGCAGCAGCAACAGAACTGGAAGCAGGAGATGGCCAGTTCCAGTGCGGCCTGATAGAAGCCCTCCGAGGGCCTGATCCGGCCTCCAAGCTGCATGTTTGACACCCCTGCACTAAATGAATAGGGCGCAACTGTAGGAGTAAGCACACACTATGAACCAACAGGGCATAAATCAACAGGGATTAAAAGCAATCCTCTTTCCCTACACACAATACTCTCTCTACCTCTGGAAGTTGTGGGCTCAGGATAGGATCTCTCCTTGGACCAGCCTCTGGCTCTGCTTCAGCCTCTCTCTCTTGCCCAAGTGAGCAGGGAAACTTCCACTAATTCCCCAAACCAGCTGACTGTGGAGTGGCTGAATCTCTGCTGCCACCCAGGTGTCCCCCCCTCCCCCCATGTCTCTGGCTTGTCAGAGCCTGGGTCAGCACACGCAGCAGGAGCCTTTCCTAACCTCCTGTAGGACTAATGGATGGACTGGAGTCTCTATTGATGGTGCCCCGGCCCTTGAGACGGTCCCTCTTTTCCTGCATTTTTTTGGCCTTGGGGCAGCTAGGAACTGTAGGCCAGCAGATGAGGAAGCCCCATTCATACCAGTGAGTGATACCCCTGCAGGCCCCTCTCCAGAACTACAGCTCAATTGAACCTTTTGGGGGGACATTTTAAATAAGCAACCACAGTCACAGGTAACTGCCATTTCATTTCACCTACCAACAGTCACTGAGGGAACAGTTAGCCCCACACAGGAGGGAAGCAGGAGAAGCATCTTCATCAAAAGAGAAAGACGTTTGCCAGAAATTCTGACGGCACAGTGGCTGAAGGAGTGGGTGGGGAAGAGGAGCAGACTCAGCATCCAGCCAATGGCATGCAAGTACTCATAGCCAGTGGATAGGGGCAGCTTCTGAGTGACACATCAAGGAGCCAACTGATTTGGGAGCATGTGAAATGTTCAGGAGAGTCCATGACCAAAACACAATTATTATATAGAGAGATAACTCAGGAGAATACTTCTGCAAGAGACAGGATTGTTGTCTAGGCCAGGGGTGGGCAAACTGTGGCTCTGGAGCCGCATGCGGCTCTTTCACATATATTATGTGGCTCCCAGCAAGGCGGCTGTGGAAGCTAAATATCATTAGCAAACAAATATCACTGGACAAATTAGTATCATTATCAATATCTGCTTTTGCCCCTTTTGTTATTATTTTTGGCAGTCTCATTTAATGTTAATAAAAAGCAAATTTGCTTATTTTCCAATAAAAGCAGGTAATATTTGTTCATGTCTTGTGGCTCTCAAATATCTGATGTTCATTCTATGCGGCTCTTATGTTAAGCAAGTTTGCCCACCCCTGGTCTAGGGCAACGTTTACTGTATGTATTGCCTCCCTTGCTACAACAATGTCCTCCAGATTTGTTTGCTGTGGTGTCCTCAGGCAGCTTGTGTTACCTTAGACATTTTTGCTTTTCATTGTTCTGTAATCCTACTGCATCGTTTACTGGACATCTTTGGTTATCTGACTGAATTGTCTTCCATATTTTGTAATCGGCCTTGAGTCTTTGAGGAGGGGCTATCAGCTATGTTAATATTAATAACAGCAATCCATATGCAGTCAATAAATGTTGTAACAGTAAAGAACAATTAATACAAAACTCCCTAAGTATTAACACTACCAAAAATGTTAGTTAGAAAAGAACACATTTATTAGTTGTTTTTTAACGCATGTATCGCACGGGGCCCGTGACAATGCTTCCGCTTCTGTTTTTAAAGCACATGAGATGTCTCTGGTGACTCAGCTGTTCCTAAACACCTAATTAATGTTTTCTTTTACTTTATAGTGGTATCATTTTTATCATTCCTTTTAGCTCCTTTTTATCATTTTTTGGAGTAGTTAAAACCTGTTCCAGCTCTAAGGCAACTGGATTTCATTTTATGCCCATGGGTGACATCATATCATTCTTTCAAAATATATACTGCAGAGCTTTAATCCATATGCATGGCAAGTGAAAGGCCTGAGGAACCTTGCTTGAATATTGCAATGCATTTTTAATCTTTCACGGCACCCTTGACAATAGATCAAGATGGGCAGCCGCGTTAGTCTGTCTGTAGCAGTAGAAAAGAGCAAGAGTCCAGGAGCACCTTAAAGACTAACAAAGTTTGTGGCCGGGGATGAGCTTTTGTGAGTTATCTGAAGAAGTGAGCCGTGACTCACAAAAGCTCATCTCCTGCCACAAATCGTGTTAGTCTTTAAGGTGCTACTGGACTCTTGCTCTTTTCTACTACCCTTGGTAATGTTTAGGTAGAGGGATCAACCTGGTGTTCAAACATCAAACCAAGAGTTTCCCACCACCACCTTGGAATAATGAGACAGACACCAAATTGGAATCAAACAAGGGCCACTTTAATTATTTAGAAGAATGCTAAACTGAGTGGCAAAGGGAAGAGACAGGCAGATGCAGAAGAGGCAAGGCAGGTGTTACTCTCTGACCATTCTCCTTGCCCACCATGGGGCGATTCACCAGCCCTTGCCTTGAGCCAACATACTAGCTCACAACCAATGGCCCGGCATACCAGTCACCACCCTGGAGTGCCTACCCCTGAAGCCACACAACTTGCAGGGAGAAATGTAACCAAGGGGTTCCCAGAGGTGGTCATCAGTCCCAGCCCTGGGTCACAAAACCCAAAGGCTGTTCATGATGCACCCCCCCCCCCCCGTTCCCCAATGGGAATATACCTTAAGGTTCTCACTGGTTCCACTTTTTTTACCTGCACTACCTGGTCAAGTGACCAACCTATTTAACAGCAACCACAACAACCCAGTATCCAGTTCCACTGCTCCCAGTGCAAGGTAGGTGAAAACGACCATTGGTACTTACCGTGAGGGGTCCTTCTCCTATGAGGAAAGGAGGACATCTCCATGGGTTATTCCCATCGTGCCTTTAGGGAGGCAGGAACTAGTTTTTTTCCACTTCCTGCTGGCGCCTTCGGAATAGCACATCCCTCAGTTTTGGGACTCCGAAAGCAGTGTAGGCATGCTAGCCCTAGAAAAACCTTGTCCTATATGAGGAAAATAACCTTGACAATAACAGAGACACTTTCACAAATACAGAAAAAACAGTCATCGTATAGAGAGGACAGGACGGGGAAGAAGAAGTTCAGCACAGTTATAGAAGACAAGGAAAAGGGAAGGAAAGATGACACTGGGAGGGCCGAGATGTCCACCTTTCCTCATAGGAGAAGGACCCCTCACGGTACGTACCAATGGTCATTCTCCCTATGAGGTGGAGGACATCTCCATGGGACCTCCATGAACATTGTCTCCTACTTGGGTGGGTCATCATCTTCCTCCACCGATACAACAAGCTGTAAGATTCTTCTTCCAAATGCCGCATCCGCAGATGCTATTGTGTTGATTCTGTAGTGTCTGATGAGCGTAGATATGGAGGATCAAGTGGCCGCCTTGCACACCTTCTCCACTGAAGCTCTATTGTTGAAGGCAGAGTTAGTTGCCGCACTCCTTAGGGAATGGGCAGTAATACCCCTGGGTATCTCCTGACCTGAGGCCCTGTAGGCCTCCGCGATGCAGGCCTGGAGTACCGAGCTGATTGTGGCCTTGAACATCTTTTCCCCCTTGTGAGGCGGGACAATACAGATGAACAGTGCCTCTGTTTTCCTCCAGGTTTCTGTCCTTGTGATGTAGATCTTGAGGGCCCTTTTTACATCCAGAGAATGCCACTCTAACTCCTTGGGATGCTTGGGTTGTGGACAGAAGGTGGGTAGACAGATCTCCTGTGAACAATGGAACAATGAGGAGATCTTTGGTTGGAAGGTGGGATCGGGTCGTAAGATCACCCTATCTATCTGGAAGATACAGAGAGATGTTTTGGTGGATAGAGCTCCCAGTTCTGACACTCTCCTGGCGGAGGTTATGACCACTAGAAACAGAGTCTTCATTCTAAGCCACTTCAGTCCCACTTCTCTGAGTGGTTCGAAGGGGGCCTTGGTGAGAACCTTAAGTACCAGGTTCAGCCGCCATGTCGGGAAGCGATTAACCTGTGGTGCAGATTTTACTATGGCTCCCTTCAAGAAGAGTTGTATGTGTAGGTATCTATTAATTTTGATGCCCCCCACGGGGGGGAGCACCATGGCTAGAGCTGCCACCTGTCTACGAAGAGTAGGGGCAGAGGCCATAGTCCAGAGGTCAGGCCCTCCTGCAGGAAGGCCAGAATCGCCATCATAGAGAGTGAGAGGGGATCGACCTTCTTGTGCCAACACCATCTTACAAAGGCTTTCCACATGGCGTTATATATACGGATTGTGGATGGTTGTCTAGAGGCCAGAAGGGTGTCCAAGGCCACTGTAGAGTATCCTAGTTTGGTGAGGTTGCACTGCTCAATCTCCAGGCGGTCAAGCACAACCAATCCGGATTGGGGTGCCACACCGAGCCCTGGGACAGCATGTCCGGGGTGTCTGGCAGAGTCAGTGGTGGTGGAAGGGACATCACTTGAAGTGCCGAAAACCACAGACATCATGCCCACCTTGGAGCCACTAGAATGACCTCGGCCTGGAGCTCCCTTATCTTGTGCAATGTCCTGGATATCAACATGAATGGAGGGAAAGCAAACAATAGGCCCCAGGGCCAAGCTGACGTCAGGGCGTTTGTTGCCTCTGCTTCCAGGTGGTAGTATCTGCTGAAGAACCATGGTACCTTGCGGTTTTCTGGCGATGCAAAGAGGTCCACTGATGGCCAACCGAAGTGTCTCATGGTCGTGTTGAAGATCTTAGGATGAAAGGTCCACTCTCCCTCCAAAATGGTCCCCCACAGGCGGGTGAGCATGAGCCACCCTGTTTGTTGATATATGCCTTGGCGGAGATGTTGTCTGTCCTCATTAAGATGTGAGGTAACATTTTTTCCCACCATAGAGAACAATGGAGGGGATGGGACAACCTGTTTGGGGGCCCATAGAATTGGACCCCATGGTCCAATCTTCTTGAAACTTGGTGGGTATTTCGAGGCGAGGCCCCAGCAGCTACCCTGTAAGTTTGGAGCCTCTCCCTCAAACCCCCTTTCCTCCAGTCCCTCATATACCCTATGAGTTTTTGCCATTGATTTCAATGGCCCACAGGATATAATGGGACTGAAACTGACATTCCCTTTCTGACACACTTCTGGTGATGTCAGGGGGCGTGGCATATGCTAATGAGGTATGCTAATGAGGTATGCTAATGAGCTCCTGCACCTTTTTTTCTACAAAAGGACCCCTGCCTGAAAGTATGCAAAATTTCCAAAACCGAGAATTTAAAATCATCAGGCTTATGTTGTTTTTCTGTAAAGTGCTGAACCAGAGGAGCCTCTAGATTGTTTAACCAAATGCAAGATTTATGTTCAGCCATACGGACCCTCGAAGAACACACTGTGACCCCTATGTACTGCGTTAGACAGGGGCTTGCATCCATTTCCACCTGACAGCGAGACTGGTATGCCCATCAGCTGTTAGATTTAAATGGCTGTGATCCATTAAACCCCTCTGTTTTTTGCTCCCCTCACTTCAAAGCAGGGGAAAGCAAAAAAGGTGGGTCAAATGGCTCACAGCTCTTTCTCCCAGCTATGGCTTGCTCCAGCCAGGAGAAAGGTGGCCCGAACCAGCCCAAACTTGCTGGTTCAGTTTGGGCATTCTTTGCTCGGTTCGGTTTGGGTGCATCCTGAACCCCAAACCCCGAACTGAATTAGAATTTTTTGGTTCATATCCATCCCTCCTTTCAACACCCAACAAGATAGGCCTAGCCATCCGTATTAGGGCCAAAACTCATTACACCCCTTTAGATTCAGAAGTCTAATCCACACAGACTGTTCTGCCCAAGACAGAGTCTTCTTTTAATTTGTCTGCTCTTTACAAAAGTCAGACCTCAACTATCATTCCTCTTCTCCCCTTATTAACATTCCATCCACTCCCTGAATGTGGATCAGTTATTCGACAGCCAGGGGCTAGAAAGCCTCCTGTCCATCCCACACCTCAAATGCTGAAGAGTTTTCACAGTTGTTTTCCCCAGTTTATAAACTGGCAGATTCCTCTTACAGGAGCTACTATTGGTCACAGGAAGTTTTCAGATAATTTATTGTAATGGTCTTTTGTAGTTACACTGTATGCTTGTAATAGCTGCTGTTATTATTTATTGTGGTTTTGCCTGACTGCATTTTATTGTTTTATCTTTTTTATTGTAAATTGTACAGATGATACATGACTGATTTGACCATTTCTGTTTCCGTGTAATTGTGTACGTTCTCAATGTCATTGGTTTTGGTTCATTACCATCATTGATGAGACTTTTGTTTCTTTTATGCTACGTTATACAATTTATATTTTATAACCATTTTTGCCATTTTATATTGTAGTCTATTTATATGAACTTGATACAAAATATTGAAAAGATACATTAATTTTAATGGGAGAAATCAGTGCAAGGAAAGGGGAAATGGTGGGGAAATTAAGGCTCATTTGTCACAGGGGAAAATCCAATTGAAATGGGGATATTTGAATCAAACTGTCAGCTTTTGAAATTCAGTGGCCGAGGACAGACTATTGTTCTGCCACGCTACAGGAGCATGGCAGAACAAGCCAGGGGGGAACTGTCCCACAGCGCGGCGTTCAGACGCCGCCGCAAGGAAGCTGCCCGAAGCATCCACACTGTGGGCGGCTTCCGGCGGCAGAACGCTGCGTGGTTCCGCCCACCTGCACGCGTTCACACCCGCCGGAAGTGGATGGAACGCACGCGCAGCCGCCAGGACACCACTTTGAAGTGGTGCCCGGCTGCTGTGGGAGGAGCGCGCCGCTAGACGAAGTGAGTCCGGGGCACCTCCGCAGAGCAGATGCGGCAGTCTGGATGCCCGCTCTGCCTCCGCTTTTAAAGCGGAGGCAGAGCGGGCCAGACTGCCAGTCTGTCCTCAGCCAGTTTCATCCTTAGTAAATTCTTCACTCTGTACTGGATTTTGTATTTGCAAGTGTCTTTGAGAACTTCAAGTATAAATCGGGTAGATATATTACGACAGCTCAGCTGTCATTGGATTTGGGGTAGAAGTCTTTGTTAGTCTAACTCCAGTGTTTGAGACAGAGCTAAAAATTTCAGATACCCACATACCCAGGTTATAGAATCTTAAAATAGGTTGTAAAATGGATTTTTCTGAGTTTTAATGACAGAAACAACAAAAATACTACAAGGAATGGAACTATATAATCATCTATTCACTAGTGGGCATCTAACATCTTAGCTAACTATTGTATACCAAAAATAATTTTAAAAATATGCCTATGAAGCTGTTGTTTGACCACCCAAAAGACTATGATGCTTCCAAAATGAATAAAACTTGCCTACAGAAACTGGGAGGAAGAAAGGAATTATTTACCACTGTCAATTGTAAGCAGTGATCTGAAAACTGAAATAGCAGAAACTAAATACTTGCAAATAAGGGTATGTATTTGGGTAAAATTATATCTGAAATTATATCTGAAATTAACTGTTCAGTAGCTGAAATGAGTCAAAACACTGCCAAAATTACAGGAATTAACGAAAATTTATCTCTTGGTATGTCAGGGGTGTTGGAGGGGAAGATCTACTCAGAATCCTACTGAAGTGTACTCAGTGGGGCTTGCTCTCAGGAAAGTGCGCTTAGGGTTGCACTGTCAGGGAGGTGCAGGAGCATGGAGGGAAGGACAGTGTAATGTCTTTAATGGCAACCGCCACGTGGTCGCCGAAACACACATGGTTGGGCTAGCTGCCTGAGCTTCGATCCAGCAGACAATAGCCTGACCGGATTGTAATTTAGATCAATCGTGTGCTTAGGATCCTACAAGGGTCCTATAGTGCACAACCGCAGAAAACCAAACCTATCTGCTTCACTGGGCACTGAGGTGCGGCTTAAGTGTGAATATAAGCAGGACCTCAGTCTGGCATGTCATTTTCTCCACTCAATAAACTTTATGAGCTGATTTCACTTGAAGCATCTCCAACTCCAGTACTTTATACTGGTGACGAAGGTGGGATCCAAATGAGCGACTCTCCAGCGGACTCCAGCACCGCTCCAGATGTTGATCCAGCCACTCCCGGCAACGCCAGGCTCCAGCGCCTCACTGCACTGCCATCAGACCCCAGCAGCGCAGCGGACAACGTCCCACTCATCCCCAGCAATGCAAGGCTCCAGCACCTTGCTGCACCACCATCGGTCCCCAGCAACATGCAGCCCGTCGATCTGCCCGCTTCCAGCGACGCCCATCTCCAGTTCCCCACCACATCATCAGCTGCTGCTCCACACCCAGTTCTCCACAACCCAGCATCTGCGTGAATCATGGCTGCCACCGCTGCTCCAGAGCATATCGCTGCATTCAACCCTACCCACCCCGAGCTCTGGAAAGCATGGGCCAACCAGCTTGGGTATTTCTATGAAGTACAGGAAGTCACCAGTGCTGGTAAGAAGAAGGCTTGGTTCCTGAGCACATGTGGGGTCGACACCCTGCTCTTGGTTCATAGCCTCGTCTCACCCTGCACCCTAGCTGAGTCCTCCTGTGATGAAATCATCTCAGTGCTGAATAACTATTTTGTGCCAAAACCATCCATGATGGCCATGCTCATGGACTACTGCAACTGCTCACAGAAGCCAGGTGAGACTGTGGCCGCTTTCATGGCCGACCTCCGCAGACTTGTGGTCAGCTGTGAATTTGTGTCAGTTGAGGACAACCTCCTGATGAGTTTCATGTGGGGAATCCGTGATCCAAAACTTTGCTGAAAGTTTGTTGCCCTCACTGACATGACTTTGGAGAAGGCCTTCCAGACGGCCTGCACTTTCGAGACAGCTCAAAAGGACCAACATGGCTCCTCCACAGCTGCCCACCGCACCACTGCATCCTTCAGCTCTGAGGCATCAGACGAGGACAACGTTCTGCAGCTACGCCGCCACCCACAAAGGAGATCTGCCAAAGCCACAACAGAGGGTAACACCTCAGCCGGTTTCAGGCCAATGATATCATCCATCCCGACACCACAACACAGCACCACAGCCTTGTGTGCCAGCTGCAGAGACCTGCACAATCACTGGAAATGCTGTTTCTGGGACACAGAGTGCTGGTCATGCAGCGAGAGGCGGCACATTGCCCGGGCTTGTCACTCCTGGGCCTCCCAACGCACTCAAGCTGCACATTCCAAAGCTGCAGACCTGCACTTCACAACATCATCCCACCACCAGGTAATGAAATTGCCCAGGGATACCCCAATAAGATTTTTGTGCCAGTCTCCATAGAGGGATCCCCCTGCCACATGGAACTAGATGTGGGGTCTGCCTACTCCATTATCTTGGTGGATACCCTTCACAAACTCTGCCCATGGGGGGGGGGGGGCTGCAGAAGCCCACAGGACTGCAATTGCAGGATTTAAAAAAAAATAACACATTGTTGTCAAGGGCCTGGGCAAGTTCAGGGTCCAATTCAAGGACTTTGATGGACTTTTGGACCTCCTGGTTGTGGAAGGGAAGCTTTCCAGCCAGTTGGGGCTATCGTGGTTCAGTCCCCTAGGACTGGGAGTAACAGGGGTGAATCATGTACACGACAGAGGCTTCCAGGCAGTCTGTGATGAATTTCTGGCTGGTTTTGATGGTGCACTGGGCACCTACATGGGCCCTCCCATCTTATTAGACCTAGATCCAGCTGTCAGGCCCATTTGCCTGGCAGCCCGCTGGCCCCCGCTGGCAGTACGCCCCAAGACAGACAAGGAGCTGGACCGGCTGGTCGCCCAGGGGGTCTTGGAACCAGTATCCCATGCTAGGTGGGAAACCCCCATCATAACCCCCCATGAAGCAAAACGGGGACATCAGAATATGTGCGGACTACAAGTGCACATTAAACAAGGCTCTCCGGGACCATGCATACCTGATTCTGGTTATAAGTCATGTCCTTGCATCACTAGCTGGGGCAACAATATTTGGAAAGCTGGAGATGGCACAGGCCTACCAGCAGCTCCCCAAGGATGATACCATGGCAGAGGTCCAGACAATTGTGATGCATCAGGGTTTTTTTCAAAGTCAGGCATCTACAATTTGGGGTCAGCGTCACCTTGGGGATCTTTCAGGAACTAATGGATTATTTGCTTAAAGGTATGCCTGGAGTCCAGGTCTTCTTTGACAATGTTCTGATCACTGCACCAGATGTCAGGACTTTAGAGACCCAGCTCTGCTTAGTCCTGCAGTGCTTAGCCAATGCTGGCTTGAAGGTCAAGAGAGAAAAGTGCCTCCTGGGTGTCCCATTGGTCGAGTTCCTGGGATTCACCATGGATGTGCAGAGCATCCATCCAACCCCAGAGAAGGTCTGCGCCGTCATGGAGGCCCCAGCACCTACATCAAAGGCGGAGCTCCAGTCATTTTGGAGGCTCCTCAGTTTCTACCACGCCTTTCTTCCCAATAAGGTGGCAGTAGTAGAGCCACTCCACCGGCTCCAGGACAAGCACGCCAAGTGGACATGGGCCCCCCACCATGCCTTGGTGTTCCGGGCCATCAAGGATCTGCTAGCCTCCAATGCTGTCCTGGCCCACTTTGATGAGTCCCTCCTGGTGGTGCTGGCATATGACACATCACCCTACAGAGTGGGAGCCATCCTGGGACACCATCTGGCGGGTGGGCGGGAGGTCCCCGTCACCTATTACTCCCATACTATGTCACTGGTGGAGCACAACTATGCGCAAATCGACAAGGAGGCACTGGCCATCATGGCGGGAGTAAAAAAGTTCCACGAGTATCTGTATGGCTGGCACTTCATGATTGCCATAGATCACAAGCTGCTCCTGGGTCTCCTGGCTCCCAGTCACCAGACGCTGCAGATGCTCTCACCCCGGGTCCTGTGCTGGTCAATCTTCTTGGCCGGCTACCAGTACGAGCTGGTCCACTGCCCTGGGAAGTCAATGGGGCATGCAGATGCCCTCAGCTGCCTTCCGCTCCTCTCCTGTGACCCGGCTGCAGCCCTAGTGTACTACATTGCAATGCTCAAAGACCTGCCTGACAAGCCCATCCAGGTGAAGGATGTCACGAGGCACACCGCACATAATCGCACCCTTTCCTGTGTCTTGGACTGTGTGGGAAGGGGGTGGCCCAGCAATCCGGGGTCCGAGTTCACCGCCTACTTAGCCAGGCAAAATGAACTGTCCACCCACATAGGGTGCATTCTCTGGGGAATGCGAGTGGTCATACTCGGGCCACTGCGCAAGAAAGTCCTCACCGCACTACATGAAATGCATCTCGGCATCATCCAGATGAAAGCTGTGGCTCGAAGCTACATATGGTGGCCAGGGCTAGATGCTGAAATAGAACAGCGAGTCAGACAATGCCGCAAATGCCAGGAATCTCGGCCCAACCCTCCTCATGCACCTGTGTGGCTCTGGGAATCATCTCACAAGTCGTGGGCTAGGCTACACTTGGACTTCGCAGGACCCTTCCAGTTACAGCTGTTCTTCATCCTAATGGATGGTTACACCAAATGGTTAGAGGTGGTCCCTGTGTCTGCAACACCATCTCAAGCGGCCATCTGGGCCATGTAGTGCATCTTCAGCACGCATGGCATCCCCGACACACTGGTAACAGACAACGACATGGCTTTCACATCCGGAGAATTCCAGGCCTTTGTGGAATACTACAAAATCTGGCACGTGCGATCCGCACCTTTCCACCTCACAACCAACGGCCAGGCCAAATTCATGGTTCCCACTACTAAAGATGCCCTGTGTCGCATGGACAATGGTGACTGGCATCTGTTTGGCCAGTGAAGGACTCCTCATATGGCAACAGGACGCAGCCCAGCTGAACTCCTCATGGGGCAGTGACTCATGACCAGACTGGATTGCCTGCACCCTGACCGAGCTCCAAAACACAGTGCAAACACAGAACAAAAGGAGGCCCATCAGGGGGTTTTCCTTGAAGAGCCTGTATACATACGGAACTATGTGAAAGGTCCAGCATGGGTTCTGGGCTGGATTGTACATGCAACCGGGCCTCTCTCGTACGAAGTCAAGGGAGAAGAAGGTCAAGTGTGGAGATGACATATTGACTAGCTCCGCTGCAGACTCCAGTCTCCTGACTACCACACACCAGCCGAGGATGAGACCTCCGTTACCACCCAGGAAGATAGCTAGAACATGGAACCAACGGCAGAAACACCTCAACTTCCACCCCAACTGACGCACCCCAGGACATCCCTCAGGTACCGGAGCCATTGGAACAAGCCCCAGTACCGCTGGGTGCCACCCCAGACCCATCTTCTTTCGCAACTGTGTTGCGCTGTTCTGATCGAGAACGAAGGTGGCCATCCTACTTGAAAGACTATGTATGTTAGGGGGGTCTGGATTATGGGGGTAGAGGTGTAATGTCTTTAATGGTGACTGCCACATGGTCGCCAAAATGCACATGGTCGGGCTAGCTGCCTGAGCTTTGATCCGGCAGACAATAGCCCGACTGGATCATAATTTAGACCAATCGTGCATTTAGGATCATACAAGGGTCCTATAGCGCACAACTGCGGGAAACCTAACCTATCCACTTCATCAGGCGAGGCTGGGGGCACGGCTTAAGTGTGAATATAAGCAGGTCCCAGCATGTCATCAGTCCAGCATGTCTCTTCTCCACTCAATAAACTTTATGAGCTGATTTCACTTGAAGCGTCTCCGACTCTAGTACTTTATAGATAGGAAGCCAACCTGGGAAACAGCTGTTAGTTGATGCCTCTCTTCCAATTTAAAGGGAAGAGACACACCAACTAACAGCTGATGATTGGGTAGGCCTGCACTCCACCCATGACTCTTTACATTTTTAAGGGGAGAGGATAAAAATGGCCCTGGACTTATGTCAGCATGGTTCCCATTGGAAGCTTATCTCTACTACCAGCATCAAAGGTGGCAAAGCCCCTCCCCTCCAACAGACAGAAAATGGTGGTAGGACGGCAGGCTCCCACGCTCCCTTGAGGCTCAGCTGTTGCAGTGGCCATTTCCACTACCACCACTAGTGGCCTTTTTAAAAAAATAGCAATTAAATAGCATTCTAGTGCTATAACAGTGTGGCAATATCAGGTTCCCTGAATTCCCTGAACTTCATTTGTTACGTAAGTCTCTAACACCAATCTTTGGGGAAATATAAAGGAAAATGTGCATCTCCACAATGAAAGGGAATAGAGACTTACCCAAGCTCCCCAAATGAAGCCACAAGACTACAGCATGGGTTTAACTAGTTTATTGAAATTAGGTGATCTGTCACTGTGAGGGAAAGCGCTCTAATTTCCCTCAAGGATTAACGTGATCATTAGAGGGCCTAGCCTGGCTTGCAGGTATTTGTGATTTGGGCCTTTCTGCAGATTCCATCCTTATCTCTTTCAAGGCTGGACTCAAGAATGTGGTAATTGGTTAACTGTGAGAACCTGTGCTCAGTTGTATAACCAGATGGGTGGGGGGAATTGGGAGCAGACGTTAACATCTTCTGGAAAGTTCCATCTAAAGAGATTTCTGATTGGATCCAAGAGATCACTTGGGCCAGAGGGCAAAAGGCTATAATAAGGATATAGGCCAAAGGAAAGCCATGCTAACTCTATGCTCATGCAATGCTAGTATGGGCTGCTATGTTATGCTTCAACATGATGGACTGCAACATATAGAATGCTTTTACATTACTACTTGGATTTTACGCTACAGGATTTGCCATCTAACACTAGGTATTCAGTGTATTAGAACAGTTTGCTTCTTTATTTTCTCTGTTGCTAAGCTATAGAGATTGTACTGCGTAGTGAATTCTTTTTTTTAAAAAAAGAATCTTGTAATAAACCTTTATCTATTTTTAAAGGTCTGCTTTATTGGTGAGCATTTAACCTTGATGACCCACAGGGCTGGGTATTGCCCAAGGGACAAGGAGCAACCACCCAGCGGGACTCCGGCTTGGGTTTCTGACAGTCACCCTTATTAAATATGTTAATATTTAAAGGGGGTGGGCTGTGCAAGGCAGCATAGCCACAGTTGCCTCTGTTTTGGCCAACCCACCCTTGTTCCAAACTCAGCCAGCAACTTCCGCCATCCTCATTGATCCTTGGCCACACATAACGTGCTGAGAGGTGCTCAGCTCCATCCTCATCCCCTGATGCACCGTAGAGCCCCGACCGGGTTTGGAAAGATGTTGGTGCTCAAAGGTGCTCCTTCAACAAGCCTCACCCCATCATAAAGCCAGGCATGGTCTGTTCCATCAACCTAACGGCTCAAGGTGCTTGCCAGTCATCCCTACCAATCACAAACAACCTGATAAACTAGTTACAGCCTAAACAGTCTCAGACCAGGCCTAATGAATTTACATCTACACCTTCATCTCCCAGTTATTGCAAAGCAAGTGGGAAAAGGCTTTTCCCACTGCCAATAAGGGACTATCCCCCCTCCACCGGCCAATTCCTGCTTGGACCCAAATGGTGACCAGCTACTCCTGAGATGCCCTAAGGGGGGGGGGGTGGTATCAGCATGCAGCAAAAGTCTGCTAGAAAGGGGTGAGGCTTTGTTATGTTGCCTCTACAGTGTGCCTCCCAACTGGATGACGACTTTCTGGCCAGCCAATTGCTGACCTATGCTACATTTGAGTAGGGACTGGGGCAAATGAATCCATGGCTTTACTGCCATGAATACCTCTGTTTTTAATGGACGGTGGGAATACAGAGAACCTGATACAGTATATCTGTACTGTTATATTGATATAATCAGGGGTCCGTTGGAGCAGGAGCGCACAGGAGCGCAGCTCCGGGAGTGAGGAGTCCAGGGGGCGGGCACATGACCAAGCCCCGCCCCCTCCTCGGCTTCCCCGAGCAGTGCAGAGGCGCAGCGCCCCAGGGAAAGCCCTGCTAGGGTCTTTATTGATTTTAATGTTTTGTTTTAATATTGATAATTTTATCATTGTTCCTTTTATGACTGTGTGCTGCTTTTCCAGAGACTTGCTCAAGGTGGCATATAAATTTTCTAAGTATATCATTTTTTATCTGGGCACATGGCACATAAGTACTAGAGAAATTTCACCAACCCTTCAGCAGCTTCCACCCCATCAGTTTGGTGTAGTGGTCAGGAGTTGGACTCTAATCTGGGAGTACCGGGTTTGATTCCCCACTCCTCCATATGCAGCTGCTGGTGTGACCTTGGGCCAGTCACAAGTTCTCTCAGAGCTGTTCTCTCATGAGCAGTTCTCAAAAGACCTCTCTCAGCCCCACCTACCTCACAGGGTGTCTTGTTGTGGGGAGGGGAAGGGAAAGGGATGGGTGGTGCACATGTCCTGGGTATCTCAAGTCTACTTGAAATCTGGTGGTTTCAAAGGAGCAGGAAGAGAATGAGGGTGTGTTCTTTACGCTTATTTTTATTGCACAAAGTATTGGATGGGGAAGGGCATGGAAGAAGAGCAGGTCAGTTTCACTCACCTGTGGAGTGGAGCCTGAGGGGTGGGTGTTGCCTTCTGACACACTTTTGGTATGTTAGGAGGTGTGGTATATGCAAATGAGTTATGCTAATGAGCTCCTGCACCTCTTTTTCTACAAAATGCCCCCTGGATACAATGCTATCTTGTTGCCATTTTTTTTCAAAAAAAACCCCAAACAAACTGGTAATGACCGCCCCCCCCCCCCCCCCCGCAGCCAAGCCTTCTGGGACTCCAGGAAACTTCCTGCTGCCATTTTCTGCCTGTGAGAGTCAGCTCTGCCTCTGATGCTGGCAGTGGGGGGGAAATCTCCAGCAGTGACCAATCTGGCCAGGTGAAGTTGGCTTCCTCTCCTTCTCTCCCTCCTTGCTCTTGCTGCCTTGTGTGTGTGTGTGTGTGTGTATGTGTCAAAAATAATGGTCCAGAGTTTCAGGGAAACACCCTCCCCCCCATCCTAAAATACAGCATGCTGAGTTGAAGGGTTCCGGGATAAGACAAAAGTGGATTATGGCTTTCCGTCAGGTAGGAGGAATCTGAAACTAGCTACAAGCCAAAATCTAATGAGGAAGAGTGGCCTGGAGGGAACTTTTAAGGAAGGGGGAGAACTGTCAAGTGAAGTGTCAGAAGGAAAAAGAACTTTAAGCTGTCCATTGCCAGGTGCTTTCCTCCTCACCACAGGACAGAGAAATATGGGGATGCTGGAAGGATACAAGCATGATAGCTAAGCAGAGTTGAGAACAGCAGAAAATCCATACAACATACCCAGTCTCCAGGTATCTGGCTCTGTACCATTGTGCAAAGCACCCAGAGCTCAGAGAGAAAAGTCAAACACAACCACAGCTTGAACTGTAACTATGACCGACAGCAGTAAAAACCCCTGGTTATTCTTAGCACAGATGTAGTTGGGGAAAGTGCAAGGAAAGATGTTGAACACGAACCACAGAGGCATCCCTAGGGCCCTGTTTTACAACTGAAC
Organism: Lepidodactylus listeri; assembly: GCA_029233225.1. Classification (NCBI taxonomy): domain Eukaryota; kingdom Metazoa; phylum Chordata; class Lepidosauria; order Squamata; family Gekkonidae; genus Lepidodactylus; species Lepidodactylus listeri. The sequence goes on from JARCFY010000006.1 coordinate 114,569,636, forward strand.
TACACCTGAGAGCCAGCAGTGGTTTGCTTGAATTCTAATATCTAGGAAATATATCTTGAAGTTTTGTACAACATTTTTAAACCTCTGGAGATGTCCAGGTGTATCAGACGCAGCGAACACACAGACTGTGGCTCGTTCTTGTTTCTCTCTATACCAGCCTCAAACGTTCATGAACACACATGAATCTGCCTTATATGGAATCGGACCATTGGTCCATCAAGGTCAGCAGGCCCGTAGCTACAGTGGGGTATTTTGGGGCCCTGCCCCTTTAATTAAAAGCCCTGCCCCACGCATAGCCGTGAAAGGAAGAGCTAGAAACAGGCTCAGAGCCTCCCCCTTTAAAGACAGACATTCAGATTAATTTTATTAACTGTGATTTAACTGCCCCCTTAAAAATTTAAATGCCCTCCAAACAAAAAAATCCTGGCTAGGGGCCTGAAGGTTATTATTGTCTACTCAGACCCACAGCGGCTCTCCAGGGTCTCAGTCAGAGGTCCTTCTCATCACCTACTGCCTTGTCGTTTTTAACTGGAGGTGCTGGGGATTGAACCTGGGACCTTCTGTATACCAAGCAGAGCCACCTGTGCAGCTAGAGTATGTGGACTGCATATGCTTTCAGCAACATTAGCACATGTGTGCATGTGAAGGGATGTCAAGCTGCCTCTGACTTATGGCGACCCCATGAATTAATGCCCTCCAAAATGTGCTGTCGTTAACAGCCTTGCTCAGGTCCTGAGAACTGGTGGCTGTGGCTTCCTTAATTAAGCCAATCCATCTCATGTTGGGTCTTCCTTTTTTCTTCAACTTTCTTCCTGTCAGCTTTCTTCATTGTCCAACTTTCACACGCATGCATAGTCATGGGGAATACCATAGTATGTATTATCTTCAGGGGTCATTTCGTAGAAAAAAAGGTGCAGGAGCTCATTAGCATAACTTATTTGCATATGCTATACCATCTGACATCACTGGAAGTATGTCAGAAGGGAAGAGAGAGAGCTGGCAGAGAGGGGACAGCTACTAATCCAAGCCTCAGAAATACCACTATTCTGGGAAGATAGCTTCAGTGGTGGCTGAAGCCTTCAGAAGGCTGGTCAGAGGAACAAGGACCTTTCCAGGGGACGGGGTCATTTTGCTGCAGCCATGACACAAGCAGGCATTCCCCCACCATGGGGGGGGGCACCAACTCCCGGAGCTGTGGTCTCCCGAGCTCCTGCTTGAAATAACCCCTGATTATCTTGATCCTTACACCTAGGAATCTTTTCTAGCTCCTTCATGCTTGCCCTTCCTAGTCTCAATCTCTTTCTGATTTCTTGAGTACAGTCTGCCTTTTGGTTGATGATGGAGCCAAGGAATAGAAAATCTTTAATCAATTCAGTTTCTTCATTGTCAGCCTTAAAGTTGTGTGATTCCTGGCTGGTCATTGCATCTGTCTTCTTGATGTTTAGTGGCAATCCTACTTTGACACTTTCCTCTTTAACCTTAATCAGTAGTTGTTTCAAGTCTTCACAATTTTCTGCCAGTAATGTGGTGTCATCCGCATATCTCAAACTTTTAATGTTCCTTCCACCAGTTTTCACTCCGCCTTCATCTAAATCTAATCCAATTTTCCTTGGAAGATGTTAGCACCGCTCTCCAAATAAACTGTAAACGCATGCACCATCCACCTTCCATATGTTTAATGCTTTCCAATCTCTCATCCTTGCTCTTTTGACCTAATCTCTGTTTTGATTCCATTTTTGTCTCATATGATTCACCAAGTGATTTGGATGCTTGTTTGGATTCTTTGAACCATTTTCTGTTTCCTCACAGTTTTCAACATTATTTGTGTATTAGCAAGTCAGCAAATCAGTAATGATATGTAGGCTTGGTTCCAGCAGAACTTGAAAACATGGATTATGTTAATTATGGCCAGGGGTCCGTTGGAGTGGGAGCACACAGGAGCACAGCTCTGGGAGTGAGGAGCCCAGGGGCCCCGCCCCCTCCTCGGCTTCCCAGAACAGTGCAGAGGTGCAGTGCCCCGGGGAAAGCCCTGCTAGGGTCTTTATTGTTTTTAATGTTTTGTTTTAATATTGATAATTTTATCATTGTTCCTTTTATGACTGTGTGCTGCTTTTCTAGAGACTTGCTCAAGGTGGCATATAAATTTTCTAAGTACACCATTTTTTATCTGGGCACATGGCACATAAGTACTGGAGAAATTTCACCAACCCTTCAGCAGCTTCCACCCCATCAGTTTGGTGTAGTGGTCAGGAGTGGGACTCTAATCTGGGAGAACCAGGTTTGAGTCCCCACTCCTCCACATGCAGCTGCTGGTGTGACCTTGGGCCAGTCACAAGTTCTCTCAGAGCTGTTCTCTCATGAGCAGTTCTCAAAAGACCTCTCTCAGCCCCACCTACCTCACAGCGTGTCTTGTTGTGGGGAGGGGAAGGGAAAGGGATGGGTGGTGCACATGTCCTGGGTATCTCAAGTCTACTTGAAACCTGGTGGTTTCAAGGGAGCAGGAAGAGAATGGGGGTGTGTCCTTTATGCTTATTTTTTATTGCACAAAGTATTGGATGGGGAAGGGAATGGAGGAAGAGCAGGTCAGTTTCACTTACCTGTGGAGTGGAGCCTGAGGGGTGGGTGTTGCCTTCTGACACACTTCCGGTATGTTAGGGGGGGTGGCAAATGCAAATGAGTTATGCAAATGAGTTATGCTAATGAGCTCCTGCATCTCTTTTTCTACGAAATGACCCCTGACTATGGCCAGTTTGTGAAATGAGGATTCAGCTCTCAGATGGACACTAGAATCCTGTTTTCCCTCTAGAAAGCCTTAACTCTGGCCCGTCAGCTCTGCAAAGGCTTTCATCTGTCAAGTGAAACTACAGGCTCTTCATAACCTACGAAGAAACCAAACCTCAGACAATACTTTCTGATCCTGGTCTAATGGATCCTAGCTATCCATAGTTAGTGTCTCACATTCGGACAATCACACTAACCATTGGGTTTTTTTCCACATTCTCATTTTCCTTGCTGGTAAAGTCTGTTTCTTTGTGTGTGTGTGTTTCTGTTCCATGTGTGTTTTGCTCCCTCTCCTGGTTGATTTGAAATTACAGTGGTTTGTGTCTGGCACAAAAACCTGTGGTTTAAATCTTTATTTATTGAATTTCTAGCTCTCCCTCCCCTGAACAGCAGGGCTCAGGGCAGGTTACAACAATAATTATAAACAATTTCAATGATTGAAACATAGTTACAAAATATAATTATACAAGACATTTAACAGTTATAACATAATTACAGAATATTAACCTGTAGCAGACCAGATGGTGATCAAGCACAATTAATAGGTGTTCCTGAGAAGACTAGCGCCGAGTTCAGACTGGCAGTTTGGCCCGATATAGGCCTGCTTCACAAGCAGATTAAGAAAGCCCGTTCACACAGCCACAGCTGCCTAACGTGGCCGTGCTGCACTCACCCTGTCCTGAAGCGCTTTCATCCCGCATTAAAAAGGTACCTGGTGAAACCGGTGTCAAGCTGTCTGGGTGCACGTTCATCCCGCTTCCTGGCCCTGTGGACACAAATAAGCCGCACATCAAGTGGTGTCGGTAATATGAACCCACTGAACTGGCTGCTGCACCCATGCACCTCTGCATCCATGCGCCTATGTGCAGGTCAGCAAAATGGACCAAAGCCATGTGCCACCATGGCAGCACTGCCAGGGGCTGCCCCACAGTGCGAATGCTCCATTCCACCTCCTCCCTGGTATGGTCCCACATCAGTCTATGCAGTGCAAACGGAAAGCCCAACGACAACTCGGCCCAGGTCTTTTTGCCCTGCTTCTCTTGCACTTCATTTTGCCAGTCTGTCCTCAGCCTATCTGTATAGTCATATAGTTCAGATGTACTGGGCATAAGCCAGTGTAATATTGAATCATCAACTATAGAGAGCAAACCATATGTGGAACGCAAAAACAACAGCTCGGGAAAAAAGGAACTTACTGAAGTGAAGAAAATGAGAATGCAGAAAAGCCCATCGTTAGTTTAATTAAACCACTGTTGTTGTTTCTTGCTGTCAAGTCACAGCTGACTTATAGCAACCCCATAGGGTTTTCAAGGCAAGTGACATTCATAGGTGGTTCGCCATTGCCTGCCTTCATGTCACAACCCTGGTATTCCTTGCAGGTCTCCCATCCAAATAGGAGCCCGAGTCAACTCTGCTTAGCTTCCAAGATCTGACATGATGTGGCTAGTCTGGACTAACCAGGTCAGGGCAAACCATAGTTTTAAACCATAGTTTTGTATCAGATGTGACCTGAGGCACTCTTTAGTATTCAGTCAGTAATTAAATCATCAAATTCGCTCCATAAATCGCTAAATTATGGGATTAATTACCAGTGGATGTTCTGATGGCTATTAGCATAAGAATTTTTTTTAAAAGAATTAGATTCAGGGAGGATAATCCTATCCATGCTTCTAGACATAATGACCGAAGGGAACGTTTCCTAAAGGAAAAGGTGTGGGGGAGGTATTTGAGATTCCTTGTTTTATTTGGTTTAATTCTAAATGTTTTAATTATTGCTCATAAACTGGCTTGAGCCAAGAGAATACGTAGAGTATAAGTATTTGAATTAATAAATAACCCAAAGGCAGTAAACCTCTGAACAATATCAGGATGTGCCTTGACCACTTATGCCTTGTTGGTTGGCCCTCCAGGGCAACTGTTTGTCTGCTGTGAAAAAAGTTAGACAGACCCAGGGGTCCGTTGCAGCGGGAGCACACAGGAGCACCGCTCCAGGAGTGAGGAGCCCAGGGGGCGGGCACATGCCCAAGCCCCGCCCCCTCCTCGGCTTCCCCGAGCAGTGCAGAGGCGCAGCGCCCCGGGGAAAGCCCTGCTAGGGTCTTTATTGTTTTTAATGTTTTGTTTTAATATTGATAATTTTATCATTGTTCCTTTTGATGATTGTGTGCTGCTTTTCCAGAGACTTGCTCAAGGTGGCATATAAATTTTCTAAGTATATCATTTTTTATCTGGGCACATGGCACATAAGTACTGGAGAAATTTCACCAACCCTTCAGCAGCTTCCACCCCATCAGTTTGGTGTAGTGGTCAGGAGTGGGACTCTAATCTGGGAGAACCGGGTTTGAGTCCCCACTCCTCCACATGCAGCTGCTGGTGTGACCTTGGGCCAGTCACAAGTTCTCTCAGAGCTGTTCTCTCATGAGCAGTTCTCAAAAGACCTCTCTCAGCCCCACCTACCTCACAGCATGTCTTGTTGTGGGGAGGGGAAGGGAAAGGGATGGGTGGTGCACATGTCCTGGGTATCTCAAGTCTACTTGAAACCTGGTGGTTTCAAGGGAGAAGGAAGAGAATGAGGGTGTGTTCTTTATGCTTATTTTTATTGCACAAAGTATTGGATGGGGAAGGGAATGGAGGAAGAGCAGGTCAGTTTCACTCACCTGTGGAGTGGAGCCTGAGGGGTGGGTGTTGCCTTCTGACACACTTCCGGTGTGTTAGGAGGGGTGGCATATGCAAATGAGTTATGCTAATGAGCTCCTGCACCTCTTTTTCTACGAAATGACCCCTGGACAGACCTGATTCTTCCGTTCCTTATTCTCGTAAGGATCTCATTTTAAGTCTAATAACGGCGGCTAAAACAGCAACTGTGCAGACCTGGAAATCAAACCAACAACCTTCAAGACCTCTTTGGCTAACAAAAGTGTGGGATCAGTTCCTAATGGAGAAGATTACCAATAAACTTTGCTGAACAGAAATTTTCCCCCAAACTACCAGTTTTGTAGAAACATTGTACCCTTTTTATGAGTTCACCACATCAAATAACATGCTGCCTCAGAATTGATTTTATAGAGACCTCGTACTAATCTGAAACTATCTGATATCTTTTCTTTTTACAATCTTCTTTCTCATGTCCTGCCTACTTTGTCTAAAAGGGGGTTATTTGGAGCATTTACTCTCTATTTGTAACAGTAATATGCGGTCACATATAATGTTAAAGCAAACAAGGGGGAATAGTCTCACTTTTTCAATGATTACTAGACAACTGTTGTTAATTTGAATGTTTATTCACTCTTTAATAAGTGTTTTCAATGTTTACTTCTTTACACTGTTCAATCTGATTTTTCAGTAAAAAATTTTTTTAAAAAAGTTAGACCGACTAGATGGACCAGTGGTCTCAGCCAGTCTTGTTATGTTCCTATGTATAAATAACATTTGAAGAAGAAGAAGAGATTGGATTTATACCCCGCCCTCCACTCCCCAAGGGAGTCTCAGAGCGGCTTACAAACTCCTTTTCCCTTCCCCTCCCCACAACAGACACCCTGTGAGGTAGGTGGGGCTGAGAGAGCTCTTTCCCAAGCTGTCCTTGTGAGAACAGCTGGTACAGAGCTATGGCTTGCATCCAGCCAGGTGCAAGTGGAGGAGTGGGGAATCAAACCCGGTTCTCCCAGATTAGAGTCCGTGCACTTAACCACCACACCAAACTGGCTCTCAATTTGCACTCTCTCTCTCTCTCTCTCTCTCTCTCTCTCTGTATACAGACCCACACACAATATACTAATTTATATACAAAATCAGTAGTGACAAGCAGATAATCAAAACTGTGGACAAAACATAAAATAATTATAAGAGGAAATTAAATAGGGGCCATTAATTCAGCTATGATTTATCATGACATATATGCAATCCCTTGATAAACGGGCCATCTATGTCCCCATTCCTAGCAACAGCATGGGAGCAGTTGTTTTATGGTATGTTCAGTAGCATATGTAGTTGAACAAACTGTCTATAGTTTGGGGCCAGTCACAACATAATCCTTTCTTACTCACTTGTTACCTGTCTTTGAGGGATTTTGCAAATCTCTAAAGTACTTGCAATTATACCAGTTCCCAGTTTTTCTCCTTCTGCTTCACAGAACACACATTCCCTAAATCGGCTTTGTATTGTACCTAAGACGAAAACTGGTTCTTTTTATTGTCTGCATTATTCTGAGTTTGCAGGGTTACTCTTTTTTAATTATTTAAATACTCTCATCAATAATGAAGCAAAACTGCCTAGTCCCTCTGTATAGCCATGTTGGAAACACTGAAGGAAAACATGCAAAATTGATTTGCAAAGACTTTACCCGAGAAGGCATTTGTAAGAGAGAGAGAGTGAAAGAGGGAGAGAGTGGTGGGGAAAGCAGTTCATTAAATTGCCTTTTTTTTAAAAAAAAAAACCCCAAACAGAAACATCTGCTCAAACGATGAGCTACCTGGTGGCTAAAAATCAGCAAGGGAAATGAAGAATGAGATGCACATCCCAATTTGTAGCATCTTAAAAAAAAACCAACCCCCCCCCCCCCCCCAAAAAAAAAAAAAAAACAGATATGGGGTCGTGTTCAACTATCCACACATGGAAGGAATAGCATTCCTGGGCATGTATGTTGAAATTAGAAATGCACTGAAATAAAATCTTATTGTGGGAGCTCAAACAGCAAATGTGCTAATACATAATTAGATGCTTGTCTTTCTTCCTGTTTACGCTGAAATGTGTTTGCTTATCACAATATTTGGAAAGTGCATGGAAACGAGACACAAGGAGAAACACACACCTGGTCATCTGAAGAGAATATGTTTGAGAATTGAGAAAAAATATGTTTATCGGTAATAACCAAAACAGGATTCTAAGAACAGGAAGCTAATTAGCACTGCCTATACACATATTTATTAAGAAGATAATTAAGCTTTCTGGCATTGTAAATAAGTTAGGAGTACAGTGTTTGGTGGAGTACTTTAGAGAATCAAATATATTCAAGCTAAACTTCATGCCGTCCAAAAGCAAGTTACTGATGCAAGGGCGTAGACTTTCCAATTTCCCCGGGGGGGGGGGGGGGGTGTGCTGAGGTTGGGCAAGAGGCATTACTAAGTCATTAAAAGAACTGAAGCCCCAGAGTGGAATGATGGCCCCTGAGAGTAGCAGAGGTGTTCTGGGACTGGAATGACAAACCCACTCTCATTTTTGGTAGAATGACGCCGCTCCCCTCCTCCACCTGGCTGTTGTGCTTCCTACATGAAGCAGGGTGATTCGGCAGATGCCAGCCAATGCCAGTGGTCTGCATCCACCAACTCACACAGCAGAGCCAGAGCTTGCACTTTCAGCAGTGGAGCTAGAGGTGCCAGCCTCCAGGTGGGACCTGGGGATCCCCTGGAATTACTGGCTGGGAACACCTTATTCAGAGGCTCATAGAACTGGAATCTGTGAATGCAATTTGCTTCAAATGTGGGGGATCTTCAGTAGACAGGCAGGACTACTTTCCCTCCAGTTTTAGCATCATTTGGTTGGAAAACAGCCACTCTAAACCCCGGGAAAGTGTCCCCCATGGGAATAATGGACTCCAAAATCAGAATTCCAAAAGACAAAATGAACAAAAAACTCAAACAAATCAGAATTCTTAATTCAGGATCAGAATTCTTAAACAGTATGAGGGTATCAAAATACTCTGGAATATGGTTATGGAACCCATTCTCAAAACTTGTATCTAAGTATTTTTTCAAGTGCACATCCCTAGCCAGGACATGGGCTCCCAACCTGACTTGTGGTTATATGTTCTAGCAGAAACTCCCCTTTTTAAAAAGTTCTTTGTTTCTATATTGAGTTGAAATCAGGTCATGGGGAAGGAAGGGCTTTGGGCGTCCCACTGCAGCATTTCTGCTACTGGAAACAGCACCGAGGGGGACCCTGTTTGCCCCTTCCTCTGGCTTCATGTGCCTTTGGGACATGCCTGTTCTAGTGGCAGAAAATGATGTGGGAGGGAAGCCTGAAGCCCCTCCTCCCATGCCCCATGGGCATCTGAACAGAAGAAACAGAGAGCTTTTAAAATGTGAGTCTGCCCTAGAGCACATGATCACGAGTCCGGTTGGGAACCTGCATCCTGACGTGTGGGCTCCTTAGTGTGTGTTTTGGCCCTAAGGCCATGAGCTCGGAGAGTGGGGAAGCTTGGATCCTTGTGCACTCTTACCACGCCTGCAAAAATAATGCGTGAGAATGCAATGCACTTTATTCAATTGCCCCCTTCTAGGGGGGGGGAGGGATCACATATATGACTTAGCCCTGGTTGGTGAATGCATATTTCCTTCATGGGTATAGAGATGACTTTATATACCTGCTCATCAGTAATCGATGCTTTGTTGTAATTTTTTTTTTTAAAAAAAAATGTATTATAGTAATCTTGCAATGTATTCAGAGCAGGGAATATGTGGGCTTTTGTTGTTGTTCAGTTGCGCAGTCGAGTCAGACTCTTCGCGACCCCATAGACAACATCACGCCAGCCCCTCCTGTCTTCTGCCACCCTCCAGAGCTTGTTTAATTCCATGTTCGTTGCATTGATAACACTGTCTAACCCTCTCATCCTTTGCTGTCCCCTTCTTCTTTTACCTTCAATTGTTCCCAGCATCCGGGTCTTCTCCAGTGAGTGCCCCCTTCTCATTTGGTGGCCAAAGTATTTGAGCTTCACCTTCAGGATCTGGCCTTCCAGGGAACAGCCAGGGTTGATTTCTTTTAGGATTGACTGATTTGATCTCCTTGCAGTCCAAGGGACTCTCAAGTGTCACTTCCAGCACCATAATTCGAAAGAATCTATTCTTCGGTGCTAGTCCAACTCTCACAGCTGCCCCGCTTTAACCTTTCAACAAGCCTATGAGTTGTTAGGCACAGAGAGAATGCTGTTTTGTCATCCCCACAGCAGTGACTTAAAGAGTAACAAAGCATTGGATTTAAATGAATGCTGAAGAAAGGGGACTTGGAGGAATTGTATTCATACACTCGCTGGTCAGTAGGATATGCAGTTCTCATTGGCTGAGTGATTCTGCATTGGCTTTTCCCTCCACTGTTTTATGAAACCCCTGTTGGAACAGAAATTCCCCTCTGCATTGCATGCTGCTTTCACTTCCTTTGATTATCGGGTTTTATGGTACTCTCTCAACACTCCATGCCACTTTCACTTTCTTTGATCACTGGGTTTTATGGTACCTTCTGCATAGATTTATGGCCATTTTATGGCCATTCAGGAGTGACTTTGTGGTCAGTACGGCATTGCCCTGAGGTATCTGGTTTAGAGCTGCACTTTTTCCTCCCAGTTGAAAAAATGGGGAGCGAATGCTAGATGCAGAATCACCCATTGTTGGGGAGAGTGATTCAGCATGCCTGGACACTGGGGTTGGGGCAGTACAACACTCTATGTGTGTTTAGGTGTTATCTCCCCCAATGGGATGCCTCTCTCTGTCTTAACTTGGGAGCAGCCCTCTGACCCCTCTTCTCTGGGCGATTCTGCATCTAGCATTCACTCCACATTTTCTCAACTGGGAGGAAAAAGTGCAGCTCGAAACCACATTCAGATACCTTGCGGGAATGCTGTATTGACTGCAAATTCACTCGAACGGCCATAAAACAGCTCTCAATCGATGCAGAAGGTATAATAAAATCTGGTGATCAAAGACAGTGAAAGCGGCATGCAATACAGAGGGGAATTTCTGTTCCAGCATGGGTTTGGTAAAACAACAGAGGGAAAAGCCAGTGCAGAACCAGCCTCTCTCTCCCTTTGTCCTCTCACTCTCTGTTCATGGCCTTCCATAATGACACGTGTCACTGCAGGTCTCTCCCATAGATACAGTGCCCTCACACGTGACGCCAGACAACTGATCATTTGTGACAGGGAAAGGACTCTTGAGATTAGGTTTTTCTCTCTCCTTTCAAATTCAACCTGAATGTGAACTGGATCTAGCTGAATAAATGTAAGTTTGCTTTTTTTTTTTTTTTTGCAATATACTCCTTGGGAGATCTATTTATTGCATTCAGTATCACACTGCTATGACTGGGCAAACTTTGCTACATTGACCAAATATCCCAATACTCATCACTCCCACTTGCCCCCCTCCATCATAGTAAAACTCCTTCTTTTTGCATATGTGGGGCTCCTTGTTGCGAAAACATAATGGACAATGCTCCATAACTGCAGACCTTCCCCTTTTTGTAGTTCCTGTGCATGCTGATCCTTTTTTTTTAGCATCATGATTCATTTCAATGAGTCTTCCACACTCTGGGTTTAAATTCCAGAACAAAGCTTTTAAAACTCTGCAGTGCATCTAACTCGCACAAAACATTCATTATTTATCCTTAAAGTAAACTTTAATGATACATACATGCCCTTGTGCTGTGTTTCTGTTCAACAGAAGACTGAAAAATTGATTGTGGGCATTAATTAGAATGTCCATTGGATGAGCTGTGCATTTGATTCAGCCATGACCCGGTGAAAGCCGTGGGCCAACTAGCTGGTTATGCTCTGTCCGTCCTGAGCATTGTGAACAGAATATGAATAATATCTGTTGGCATAAAAGATGGAGCAGTCAGGGTAGGAAGGAAGATTCCTGACCTCTAGCAGGTGTCTTTATCCATTTATATTCCGCCCGAACACCATGTTTGAATCAAAAGGCCTTCTCCAAATGCTTTACCCTTCTTGCCAAAATTCCTCTGACCACCTCAGTCCTCTTCACTACATCACTGTCACATGTGGTGCTCTCAAGTACTCCTAATCAGTTTGGTGTAGTGGTTAAGTGCGCAGACTCTAATCTGGGAGAACCGGGTTTGATTCCCCACTCCTCCACTTGCACCTGCTGGTGTGACCTTGGGCAAGCCATAGCTCTGTACCAGCTGTTCCCTCAAGGACAGCTTGGGAAAGAGCTCTCTCAGCCCCACCTACCTCACAGGGTGTCTGTTGTGGGGAGGGGAAGGGAAAGGAGTTTGTAAGCTGTCCTTGAGGGAACAGCTGGTACAGAGCTCTGAGAATCCCTTGGGGAGTGGAGGGCGGGGTATAAATCCAATCTCCTCTTCTTCTTCTTCTTCTAATCTTGAAATATGTTTTTCAGGCTTTTACTTTCAAGGTTCTTTTAAGGTAGGGTCAAGATGGGGAAAAGGAATTACCAAGGCCTGGTCAAACATGAAAGTTAAATAAGGACATCCTTTTAGCATCCAAACAAGAATAAGCAAAGCCCTTTAATTAGCAGTAAATAATAAGTAGAACTTCAGTTCAAATTAAAGTTGAAAACACCCACCACTTCCCAGAAAAGCTTTCGAAGGTTAGGGGGAAGAGCCATTCCTTTTTTGACAACTAATTATTTTTTTTTAATTGCTCACCTTTCCAAATGTTTTTAATTTCAGTATTTCTTGCAAAAACGAAAAAACCTTCCCCCTGATCCTTTCATGTGCATGAGGCCTCTCTCTCTCTCTCTCTCTCTCTCTCTGTGGGAGATTCTGCAGTCATCTTTCCCACCATTGTATCTCCAGACTCACGTTGGAACACAAATTTCACTCTGCGTTGCATGCTGTTCCCCGTCTCCTTGCACATCTGTTCACCTTTGAGCTTCCGCATGGTTTTTTTTGCCCTCTAGTGGTGACTCTGCACCACTAGACATCACCATGATGTCTCCCCGGGTTATTTGGATGTGGTTTTGCCCCAGACCATTTGCTCCTCTCTGCCACCGATTCACTGTGAACAATATGCAGACTACTCGATGTGGATTCCGTTGATGATCCTCCTTCACCCCGCCTCTGTTTTTTTTCTCACCGCTCATGAACTGGCTTAGATATCCACCAGGTGGCAGTCCTCCTACCTTTTGTTGTCTTATTTTATCTTTTTTCAACAAGAAGTGTGGATTAGATACAGAATGCAATCAGATATCCCGAGCCAAAATGGGACCACTTTCACAGCACAGAGAGAGAGAGTGGATTATAAACCAGATGCAGAATTACCCTCTCTCTCCCTCCCTCTCTCTCTCTCTCTAGTCTGCTCACAGAGCTATTATCACATAGCCCAATCTGACTAGTCAAATGTCATCATAACATCATTCTATTTGCTGTATGATCCCTGATTGGTTAAGACCATTCTTATTATCTCCCTGGTGGAATATTTGGACAGCAAGAGTAGGTTTTCCGGTCCCGAACTCTCTGGAATTACAAAAATACAAAATTCTCACTTGGTGGTATCTTACTCCTCAGAAAATCTCTTATGGGAATGCCTCTTATTCGCCCCGGTGCTGGAAGGGTTGCCAACAAGTAGGCACATTCGCACAATGCTGGTGGCAATGTGACAAAATCTATATGTTTTGGGAACAAATAAAGGCAATGGTCAAGGAAATAACACTCATTGATATAGAAATCTGCCCTGAATCCCTATTTCTGGATCTATGGCCACAACCAATACAATCCCATAAGTCAAGACGAACTCTGGAGGTTATGATATTTGCTGCCCGCACTGCAATAGCTTCCTACTGGAAAAACCCCAAACCTCCATCTATACAGCTATGGTACAAGAAGTTATGGGATCAATATTTAATGGAGAATATCACAAATAAATTAAATGAATCTTCCATGAATCCAATTAAGTCCAAATTCAATGAAAAATGGAAACCAATTCTAGACTTCCTTACCTGTGAAAAAGCTATACCGAAAAGTTGGGAAGATCTTCAAAGATGGATGTGAGTACTTGTCTTGAGAGCCAGTTTGGTGTAGTGGTTAAGTGCGCGTACTCTAATCTGGGAGAACCGGGTTTGATTCCCCACTCCTCCACTTGCACCTGGCTGGATGACCTTGGGCAAGCCATAGCTCTGTACCAGCTGTTCCCTCAAGGACAGCTTGGGAAAGAGCTCTCTTAGCCTTACCTACCTCACAGGGTGTCTGTTGTGGGGAGGGGAAGGGAAAAGGAGTTTGTAAGCCGCTCTGAGACTCCCTTGGGGAGTGGAGGGCAGGGTATAAATCCAATCTCTTCTTCTTCTTCTTCTTCTTCTTCTTCTATTTATGGTATTTCCTAACACTACACTAATTGTGGAATGCTTTTTTAATGACGCACATCTGGGTTACCTTATATAGTGTTTTAGTTTTCATTCTTGATGTTCTACAGGCCAAGCTGGAAAGCTTTGCTAGTTTCTTCAATGATTGTTCATCCAGCTGTTCTCACTTACTTTCTCTCTTCTTAAGGTACAGAAATTGTACAAAAGTTATATTTGTATTGGACGTAATCATTTCAAGTTGGTAAACATAGCAAGAATATCTGCTGTTTCCTGTAATGCTCATTCTATTTGCATTACCACTATTATATGGAAAGGATTTTTCGTTGTTCTGCATTTACACTGTTCTTCCTTGTACTCTCTTTGTGAAAATAAAATAAACTTATTAATTAAAAAAAAAAGACCATTCTTATTATCAAGGCTCTTTTTGTAGAAAAAGCCCAGCAGGAACTCGTTATCATAATAGGCCACACCCCCAACAGCACAGTTCCCCCCCAGGATCAGCTTCCCCAGGTGCCCTGCAGCTTGCGGGGTGCATGGGGAACCTGAGGGAAGGAAGGCAGTTTCTGGATCAGCTTTCCCAGGTGCCCTGCAGCTGTGGGGCACCTGGGGAACCCGAGGAGGGGAGGCAGTTTAAACTGCCTTCCCTCCGTATATCAACTTGGCTTCCCCAGGCACCCCGCAGCTTGTGAGGTGCCAGGGGAACCTGAGGGGAGGGGAGGCTGTAGGTGTGGCCAACTCCGTTCCTGCCTAAAAATAGCCCTGCTTATTATTAAACTAGAAATAAGGCCCATTGTGGGAATAAATACAATGGGCTCTAGAAAGAGGCTCTTGGAGAGTGCCAAGGCCATGGGCATTCAGTGTCAATTTGCAGTGGCAACCTCAGCAGGGTATAATGACACAGAGTCCACCATTTTCTCCAGGGGAACTGATCTCTGCTACCTGAAGAGCAGTTGTAATTCTGAGTGATCTCCAGCCCACACCTGGAGATTGGCATCAGTGGTTCCCCAAGAGGAAACAGCTGGTTTGGAGGGCAGAGTCTATGGCATTGTACCTGTCTGAGGCCCCACCTCTCTTCAAACCTCACCCTCTCCAGGCTCCTCCCCTCAAATCTCCAGGAATTCCCCACCTGAAGTTGGCAACCCCATCTCCTTCCCAGCCAAGCATCAGCCTACCTTAATTTCCCCCTCATTCTTCAGGTTTCCACCTCCCCCCACCTGCTGCCTCTACCGTGCTCTGAAGCCCCTCTTATAAACACAGGTAACTGCCATTTCGTTTCACCTACTAACAGCCACTGAGGTAACAGTTGAACCTTATGGGGGAACATTTTTAACAAACTACAGGCAGCAGCCATCTTATAAACACAGGTAACTGCCATTTTGTTTCACCTACCAACAGCCACTGAGGTAACAGTTAATCCCCCCCCCCCCAGGAAGGAAGCAGGAGAAGTGTCTTCATCAAGAGAGAAATCCGTCTGCCAGAAATTCTGACAGGGCACAAAGGCTGAAGGAGTGGGTGGGGAAGAGGTGCAGACCCAGCCAATGACATGCAAGTATTCACAGCCAGTGGATAGGGACAGCTTCTGATTGACAGGCCAGGGGACCAAAGGCTGGGGTGACGTGTGGAATGTTCAGGAGCGTCCCACACCAACAGAGAATTATGCACAAGGGAGATTGGGAAGGTGAAAGAAGCAGATACCAGGCAGGAAAGGGGGAGTCATGCTACTCAGGGCCCTGCGGGATTTGTTGCAGTTCCGCAGGGCCTGCAAGATGGAGCTCTTCCGCCAGGCTTTTAAATAGGGGCCGCTGCCGGGGAGAAAGCTGATTATACCATCTCCCTGGCCCTATTGATCGCACCCCATTGCAGCTACTCACCGGAGCGCTAAGAAGTCGCCATCTTTTGGTATTTATTTAGAGTTGTTTTAAATGTTGATGTTTTAAATTGTAAATATGTTTTTATGATTTTATATGTTGTCAGCCGCCTTGAGTTGGTTGTATAACTGACAAGGCGGGATAGAAATGAAACTAATAAATAAATAAATAAATAAATACTCAACAGATTTTATGATGTGAATATTCACACAGTGTCTCTTTGGGAAATATTTCTAAACAACCAGAGTTTACCAGTATGCTATATTCTATGAGAACAGAATATTCTGTGCAGCCCTTGCCAGGATAGATTGTTTAAGACCTTGAGTGGTTTTCTTTCCGTATACAAATGAATGTAGCACAGGTAATCTCCTCCATTTTTGTGGTTCCCCCTGTGTCTCTTAACATCATTACAGAGAACACAGTCGTGTTCTACAATTATACATGTTGTAGTGACCTTTTCTCTTCCTTCTAACAATTCATTGTTGTTACATTTAAACTTTTTTTCTGCAGTTCCATTTTGTCAGCATTGGGACTGTGTGATTTACTGTGGGTTTCTGATTTTTTTTTGTTGCAATAAAGCTTTTATTTTTTTCCCATTTTTTTAACACAATTAGCTTTTATACATATTCCATTCTCTATAAAATTGCGTACTAAGTTAAAGATATATAACCATTAAATGACTTCCCACCCCACCTGCACCATCATATATATCAACTGATAAACATATATATATATATAAATATTTGTCTCCTAAGGTAACATTTTGAACTATTATAACTTTTATACATTTAGATTGATTATCAAAGTATTAGCTAGGGGTGGTTAAATTTTGCGGTTAACCATGGAC
Organism: Lepidodactylus listeri; assembly: GCA_029233225.1. Taxonomy (NCBI): domain Eukaryota; kingdom Metazoa; phylum Chordata; class Lepidosauria; order Squamata; family Gekkonidae; genus Lepidodactylus; species Lepidodactylus listeri. Next base: position 114,586,165 of record JARCFY010000006.1, read on the forward strand.
TCATTTTTTGCATTATAAACATATTTCAACATTTCAATAGTTAGAAAGTGTAAAAATATTATTTTTCATATCCCAATACTGCTCCATATATTCCTTCAAATCTTTCCAATCTTCTAAGAACTTCGCTGAGTCTTGATTGTTTAATTTTCTTGTCCATTTATCCGTTTCCGCCATAAATAGCAGTTTCCTCAACCATTCTCATAGTTCTGGAGTTTTCTCGCATTTCCAATTTTGCGCATAGACCATTCTTGCTGTTGTTACCATATACCATATCAGTGTCCTTTTACCTATGCTTACATCTTCTAACCTAAGACCAAGCAACAACATTTCAGGCAATTTTTTAAACTTACATTTCAAAATTTTCTCCATTTCAGCATGGATCATACACCAAAAACCCTTACCTTTATCACAAGTCCACCACATATGATAGAACGGCCGAGGACAGACTGCCAATCTAAAGCGGAGGCAAAGCGGAGGGAACTGGAGCGGGGGGAAAAACCCACGGAGCTGGCCGTTCACACTGGCCAGAGCAATGTGGATCAGCGGCAATACGGAGCATTCAGACTGCCACGGAACGTTCAGACTGCCGCGTAGCCAGCGCGTGCCGCCACACTTTTTTTTGTTTTCCTTTGATGTGTTTTGCATGTGCGGGAGGCATGCGGAGGAAGGCCCCTGAACACCGGGTAAAACCGGTGTCCTGTTAAAGCAGAAGGAAAGCGACTGGGAGACGGGTAAGTACGAAACAGAGCCGACGGACAGATGCGCATGTCTGAACGTGCTCCTTTCTTCCGTTTGTGAAGCGTGCCTGCCCCGCTTTAGATTGCCAGTCTGTCCTCGGCCAACGATCCTTCTTTTTGCTTACATTTCCAACACTTGTTAGACATATTTTGACCAATATTTGCTATTTTTTTCAGAGTCATATACCATCTATACATCATTTTGAAACAGTTTTCTTTAAGATTGTAACATGTGGAAGTACTCATAGCATTTTTCCACAAAAATTCCCAAGACGACATTGCTATAGCCTTATTCATGTTAATTGCCCATTTTATCATTTGTTCAAATGGGTTTCTGAATATTGTAAAGTGAAAGTCTACAAACACATCACCCAGGGTAGCAGGTAGGGACGGGCATGAACCTACAAACTCCAAAACTCCCAAAAACCAACCAGATGGACACATGCCAAAGCAATGTAGGTATACATCCTTCTGATTGCCCAGTTATTGGTATCCCCCCCAAAATATATATATATATATATATCGTTACAGTGGTTCCACAGGGGTGAAAGGAAAGGCCCCTGGTATTAAGAGACTTAATTTATTTCTGGTAAAAAAGTATAATCGAATATAAATATGTGTGAAATGCAGCAATCAGAGAGGCTTGATAACCTGCCAGTTCAATTTACATCCTGTTTGCCAGTGGCGCAGCATTTTGATGGGCCATTCACCACACAGGGGAGGCATTCAAGTAGTCTACTGTCACTTAGTTTGTAATTCACAAAAATCACTGATTCTGGATTAGAAATCTCATCTGCATCAACCAACAGGAACATACGAATGCAAGGAGAGCTCTGCTGAATCAGACCATTGAACCATCTAGTTTATCATCCTGTTTCACTCAGTGGCCAGCCAGTTCCCCTGGAGGGCCAACTCTTTCCCCTGATGTTGCTTTCTGGTATTGGTACTGAAAGGTTTACTGCTGCTGAAATGTGGAGATTCCCTTTAGTCACCATGGCTAGTAGCCACTGATAGACCTATCCTCCATGAATCTGTCCAAACCCTCTTTTAAAACTGTCTGTGCCTGTGGCCGTCACTACTTCCTCTGGCAGAGAATTCCACATTTTAAGCATCCTCTGTGTGAAGCAGTATTTCCTTTTTTCCCTCCAGAATCTTCTGTTCATCAGCTTCATTGGATGCCTTCGAGTTGTAGCTTTTTGGGAAAGGGAGAAAAATTTATCTGTGTCAACTCTCTCCACCCCATGCATAATGTTATAAACTTCTACCACGTCCCTACCAGTCATCGCTTTTCCAAACTGAAAAGTCTCAGACTCTCCAGCCTTTCCTCCTAGGGAAGGTGCTCCAACCCCCTAAGCATCTTGGTTGCCCTCTTCTGTACTTTGTCCAGCTCTGTAATGTCCTTTTTGAGATACAGTGACCAGAACTGTACACAGTATCCCAAATGAGGCCACGCCATAAATCTATATTTCAATCCCTTTCCTAATAATCAGGGTTCATTTCGTAGCAGGAGCTCCTTTGCATATTAGGCCACACACCCCTAATGTAGCCAATCCTCCAAGAGCTTACAAAGCTCTCCCTACAGGGGCTACTGTAAACTCTTGGAGGATTGGCTACATCAGGGGTGTGTGACCTAATATGCAGAGGAGCTCCTGCTATGAAATGAGCCCTGTTAATAATCCCTATGAGTTTGCCTTTCCCCCCACTGCAGCACACTGGTTTGACATCTTCATTGAGCTGTCTACTAAAACCCCAAGATCTTTTTTTTTCCCTCTTAGTCTCAGCAAGTTCAGATACCATTAGTCTATACTTGAAGTTGGGATTTTTTGTCCCAGTATGTCTCCTCTTACATTTACCAACACTGGACTTCATTTGCCATATTGTTGTCCACTCACCCAATTTGTGGAGATTCTCTTGGAATTCTTTACAGTCATTCCTGGCTTTCACCATTCTGAATTATGTTGTGTCATCTGCAAACTTGCCCACTACACTACTCATCTCTAGCTCCATATCATTTATGAACAAATTAAATAGTACTGGAACCCAATACCAACCCTTGTGGGGTCCCATTGCTTCCTTCCTTCCATTGTGAGAATAGTACATTTGTTCCTACTCTTTGCTTCCTGTCATTTAACCAATTTTTAATCCATAACCCACCCTCTTATCCTTTACTTAGGAGTCTTTGGTGATGTACTTTGTCAAAAGACTTTTGGAAGTCCAAGTATATAATGTCTACTTCATCTCCATTGTCAATAGGCTTCTTCATTTTCTTTTAAATATATATATATTTATTGATAGAAAAAGATAAACATGCATATTATAACTTTTTGAGCATAATAACAAATTTCATCAACCAAACATGAATGCATGAAAATGAGAATAGGAATGATTTGTAGGTAATATTCGTACTTTAGCATGTACCATGAACTAAGCCAATTGTTATATTACTGGTGTGTTTTTGGAGATGCCGCTGAGAAGTAGAAAGTGTGGTGATTAGAAGTGGAGCCAAGAAGCGTAACTGGGATTCTGGGGTAATAGGCTGTGTTTCGACATATATTCCAAGAATGAATACCAGGTGCCTACAAAATGGGAGGATGTCGTGTCAGATGAAGTGTTGTGAGGTTCCAAAGAGTTTGTGATTTTGTCCATTATAAATTGCTGCCAGACCCTCTCTCTCCATTGACATAGCGATGGGGGTGAGCTTGACTTCCAGGATGCTGCAATGGTGGTTTTAGCCGCCATAAGTAGGAAGGTAGTCAGGGGAAGAAGTGGTTCTTCACCTATGGAGGGGTCCCTTAAATGTAGAAGAAGGATTAAAGGTCCATTGGGAGTGCTTGTGATGTGATATTTGTAATTTCCTGGACTACTGATGACCAGAATTTTTGAATTAGGGGACAAGTCCACCAACAGTGGATATAATCACCCAGTTCCCCACAGTTTTTCCAACAGAATGGAGAGTGGTTGGTATTGATTCTGTGAAGATGAGCAGGAGTATAGTACCATCTTGAGAAGAGTTTAAAAAAACTGAAATTTGACATTGAAGATACTGGATTTGTTAGCAGAGGAGGACGAGATCAAATTCCATTGTTGGTCTGTTATGTTGAGATCAAGATCTTTGTTCCATGACTTCTGATACTTGAGTTGCTGAGGGCTGTCTAGATCCGAAAGAATTTTGTATGTATTCGAGAGAAGGTGCTTGATATGCTCATTATAAGCAAGTAGAAGAATTTCAAAGTTTGTTTTAGGGCGTGTGAACGTCTGTGATCTCCCTAGCTGGTAGTATTTTAACCAGGAAATTGGCTTGTTGAGTTGTTCCTCAAAGTGCGATTTTTGTAAAAGTTTTACATGTTTGATTCGATCATATAGGTTGGAGATGCCTGCGGGGGACCACTCTTGAAAAGTGTCTGGGTCTTGACCAGGTGGGAACCATTCCTGAAAGGTAAAGGACGAAAGCGGAGAGATGGGAGGGGCTAATAGTTATTGCAAGTTGTCCCAGATTTTAAGCGTATATATAAGGAAAGGTTGTTCATGTTCTCAAAGAACTCCCAAAGGCTGGTGAGTTCTTTGGGAAAGAGAACATGCATGCACACAACCATGACCAGGTGCAATGAGCTAGCTCAGTGGGAACCACAGTGAGCATTATGATGTAGACAAGAAAGTTCCTGAACATCATTACAGGCTGTCTCTGCTGACGACTGCATCTACATCAAGATATCTAATGCTTGGTTTAAAGGAGTTGCCCTGTTATTGCCACTAAGCAGACTCAATAATGATGATGGTTACAATGACAAGAATACTTTCATATTATTTATACAAAGATTTTTTTTTTTTAGGCATAGCTTGATTTTAATACCAGACAGTCACTGCCTTCAAGATTATAATAATTTTGAAAGACAATGTCAGTTATACTGACTGCCTAAAAATGTAGGATACATCTCCAATAGAGAGCCAGTTTGGTGTAGTAGTTAAGTGCATGGACTCTAATCTGGGAGAACCGGGTTTGATTCCCCACTCCTCCACTTGTACATGCTGGATGACCTTGGGCAAGCCATAGCTCTGGCACAGCTGTTCTTGAAAAAGGGCAGTTTCTGTCAGAGCTCTCTCAGCCCCACCTACCTCACAGGGTTTCTGTTGTGGGGAGGGGAAGGGAAAGGAGTTTGTAAGACACTCTGAGACTCCAAGTAAGTGAAGGGTGGGGTATAAATCCAATCTCTTCTTCTCTTCTCTTCTTCTTCAATCCAACTCCAACAATGTATATGGCAGATGCAGGAGTGCTCATCTATCCACTGGTTTGGTATGCATCCCACTTGTGAGTAGCAATAATGGAAACTGAATGTCTGACAGACCGTTCATCTGCATCAGAGCATGTGCTCATGTTGGACTGTAGACTCTATACACATAATTAAAAGCTGCTTTCTCAAGTGTTCCTCCATCCACATCTGGAAGCACTGCAACCTCTAGCTTAAAAGGTACATCATTAAAAGGAAATAAAAGTAGCATTTTAATGTTTAGCCTTTTGTGAGTCTTATGATAGTGTAACCTGCTTTACATTTATGGCTGCCAAGCTGATCAGATCAATTTGTACATAGGTATTGTCACATGGATTCGTAGGAACTGAAGTTTATTTCTTTCTCCCCTTAGGCCCATAAAAAAACACCAGGTGATCTGTGCTTCAGAAGTAGGTCACTTTCACAACCGCTCAGTGAGCCTAAGGGCTTTTCCACATTCTCATTTTCGTCACTTGTAAGTTCAGTTTCTTTATTGCTGTTCTGCATGCATTATTCTCCCTCTAGTGGTCAATTCAATATTACACCGGTTTATGTCCAGCATATATACTTCAGATTTAAATTGCAGGTTTTTATGTCAGACATAAAGAAGAGAAGAGATTGGATTTATACCCTGCCCTTCATTCAGACTGGGATAAACTGGGATACTATCAAATCAGCCACTAGAATGAGCAAAACACATGCAGAACGGGGGGGGGGGGGCAGGAACTTACAAGTGAGGAAAATGAAAATGCAGAAAAGCCCTTAGGCTCATTGATGGGTCATGAAAATGACCTGCCATAGAAACAAGATGAAACAGCTGCAAAAAAGGCATTCTTTCAACTTTACTTAGCTTGAAAGATGGTCGCCATCTGGCCCCATGGAGCCATGCTACTGTTACCTTAAGGCTAAACTATTGTAATACACTATACATGGGCCTGTCCTTAAAGACAACTTGGAAACTCCAGTTGGTACAGAAAATTGCAGCACACCTAATATCAGGCACAAAGTAGAACATGCATACCACACCCATCCTGGAGACAATCCATTGGTTATCCATCAGTTACTGTGTTCAGTTGAAGGTTCTGGTTATCACCTACAAAGCCCTCATGGTCTTGGACCCACATACCTGCAGGACCACCTGTTCTAGTATGCCCTGCTGTGGTAGCTGCTGTCATCCGGACAAAGCCTTCTGAAGGTGCCACCCTGCAAATGGGTATGCTCAGTAGCTGCCCATTCATGTGCATTCTCTGTGGTGGCCCCCACCTTCTGGAACAGCCTGCCGGAAGTAGAACAGCCTGCCTGAGGAGGCCGGGAAGGCCCCCCACACTTCTACCATTTCACAAAATGGGCAAAACGAAAATGTACAGGAAGGCATTTTTACAAAAGGATTAGCATGGTAGCATAATGGAACAACTCAAGAGATCATTTCTGTAAGGAATAATACAATAGCCTGCTACGGGTTATTGTATCACCGCCCTTTCTTTTCTGCAGTGCCCTCTACCTTTGTAACACCCTTTCTTCCTTACGGTACATCATGCCTTAGACAGTTTTTGTTGCCTTAGGCATCTTTCATTTATATTGTTTTCCAGTTTCTGTAATGCTAGTCCTTTTGAATTATGTATTGGGGGTCTTTGCTATCTGATTGAATTGCCTTCTCTCAACAAGGAAGGTGGCTGTGCTCTCTGGTGATCAAGAAGACTGAGTTCGCCAGTGGCACAATTGAAATAATGGCAACAAACTTTAAGACGGAAGTCAATTAAATGTCTGCCAAAGCTTGACAGAGCCAGCTGCTTGGAAGATCAAGGCAATCTAGCAAGGGGACTATGTTTGCGAGTTAGCAAGGCACTCAGCTTAGGTAAGGTGGGCTGGCGATCATGTTCACACTGAAGTACTCAGCGCTATGTGTGACAACTAAAAGCTTTTAAGAACTTTTGCATCTGCATCAAGACAGTGAAATTCTCAAAATGATCAGTGGGGTCAAATGACGTGTATTATGGAACTGCACCTATCTTCACAGCTATCAGTTGATTACAACTAGGGATGGGCACGAACCAGCTGATGAACTAAAGTTCGTCACATATTTTGGCTGGTTCATGGTTCACAAAGGGATGTTCGCAAACTGAAGAAGTGCCACGAACTTCCAAGAATTTTGGTGCAGTTTGTGGTGGTTCATGGTGGTTCGTGACGAGCAGAAAGAAGGGGTTTTCTGCTCTTCATGAAAAAAAAAACAGCTCAGAGTCAGGGAGCTCCCCACCACTCAGCTGTTTGGAAACCCCTGCTTTCTGCTCCCCATGACTTTTCATGGGGAGCAGAAAACAGGGTTTAAATGGCTTGGAGCCATTTAAAGCAAACAATTGAGTCACGGTCCCACCACTCAGCTGTTTGAAAACCCTCTCTTTCTGCTACCAGTGAAAAGCTGTGAGGAGCAGAAAGCAGGTGTTTAAACTTTAAATGACTCATGAATCGAAATGAACTGGGTCAGTTCACAATCCAACCTCCTGGTTCATATGGGTTCATGGTTCAGTCCATGGTTCAGCCACAAACCATAAAAATGCAGTTTATGACCATCCCTAATTACAACTGTGTTCCATTTGGTTGCCCCAGTGGTTTCCAGTCCAGCAGTCCCTCTGTACAAATTCTTCCTTGGCCTCCCTTGCGAAGAGAGGAGAAAAAAAGCCTAAAAAATGATTTGGGGATGAGTTAATATTAATGTAAGATTCAGTCTGCTGCAGCTCACACGAAGGCAGAAAAGAAAGAATCTGTTGTTAGCATTTTGACAGGTTTCTATGGATGCATTTCGTCCACATCAAGATAAAGAAAATTATGCTTTCATTTCAAAATTGCCTTGGCCACAATTGCTGGCCAACCTTTCAGAGAATGTGAAGCACTTTCCTAGAAGAATGACTTCAGGGTGGACTGATTCCCTGGTGTGTTATGTTTGAAAACAGTCACCAAAAGACCTGTTGTGATTTGTAGCACTGGGTTTGATTTCTGGCCTCCACTGGACACCAGCTTTTCCATAATGATGTGTAAGGCTAAATTCTCAGTGGCATGAACTGTGCCCCTCCAGATTACAGGTGTGTGTGGCAGGTGGGTGAGTGAGAGTCAGAAAACGGAAGGCTCTTGCCCTGAAAAAAAAATCCCTAAGCATACCAAAGCAGATATCAGGAGAGTGCTTTAGCCTCGCATTCTGTTTGACATGTTCATTTTTGATGCACAAGGAATTTTGTTTTCAGATTGAGTTGCATTCAGTGGGCCTTCGCCAAAAGAAGGAATAAAAACTCCTGATGAAGGGTCAGAATAGGCTCAGACTATTTTCTGCTGGACTTGATGCAATGTTTATGCTGCTGGCTCCACTTCTGTGTCCATCAGCTTCACACCCAAGCGACCAGACTTTACCACATGACAGGCAAATTCTGTCCCTGCCTGATGCCACTAAGCTGTACTGCTACCCCCCCCCCCCAATTAACTCCCTACCTCTCCCTGCCTGGCACTCAGATTTTGCAGCCCTATGACTCATGAGTACTCATCTGCAGTATGAAGTGGCACAGCCAATTCATAGGTTTCCCAGTGTGTACCCTACCATCATCCTACCACTCCACTGAGCAAATGTCTAAGCCTTCCTCCAGCCTTACGAACCTCCCTAAGATGGAAGCTTTACATGTACATGGGCTAAGATCATAAGCCTTGCTTCCAGGGAGCCAGTTTGGTGTAGTGGGTAAGTGCGCGGACTCTAATCTGGGAGAACCGGGTTTGATTCCCCACTCCTCCACTTGCACCTGGCTGGATGACCTTGGGCAAGCCATAGTTCTGGCACAGCTGTTCTCTCAAGGACAGCTTGGGAAAGAGCTCTCTCAGCCCCACCTACCTCACAGGGTGTCTGTTGTGGGGAGGGGAGGGGAAAGGAGTTTGTAAGCCGCTCTGAGACTCCAAGTGAGTGAAGGTCGGGGTATAAATCCAATCTCTTCTTCTTCTTCTTCCACTTGCCCTTTTCCATGGTAGACGTGGTCTTCTGTTGTGGAATGCATTCTTCCGATGCCAGAAGTATCCACTCATGAAAGACCATTATATTTCAATGAGCTGAAATTCACCTAGCATCAGACGATAGTGCTGCATAGTGGAGAACCAACTCTGCTATGGATAAAGAGGGCAGCAAGGGTTATGATCCAAGCCATACTCTATTCAAAGGAATGTGAACATCAGCACATCACCACCTTTACTGCCCTGCTTATCTGGGTTCCATTGTAAGTCCTGGATGCATGTTCTGTTGTGCATGGGGAAGCAAACTGTCAACCATAGCAAGAAATAATCACATATGGCTAGCTGCCCACAACTATGGCTGATTTTAAGGATGGGCATTTGAAAACTAACTGATTAAAAATTGAACAAAATCTGCTCTATTCTTTAATAAATTTAACAGGAATGATTTTTTCCCCAGTTCCATTGTGTTCATAATTCAGTCCCTATATACTCTTGAAAAAAATTGTTCCATTGTTCTTCTGTTGAAGATAATATGCTTAGAGGCGCAGAATCTCTAGGGCTGTGGCCACACAGGACTTAAATGCGGAAGGAAGGGCAATTTCCTCCCGCATTTAAAGGGGCCGACCAGACGGCCGGCCTCTAGTCCCGTGCCGAAGCGTGCTCCAATGCGGGTTCCTCCCGCATTTTCAGACCCCGGGAAAATCAAGTATTTTCCTGGGTGTTGCGGGAGGAACCCGCATTGGAGGTATCTGGACAGCCCTCTCTCGCATGCATTGTGAGAGCAGGGCTGTCCAGATAGCCCCGCCGGCCATTCCCCCCCCCCCTTTTACACTTGGGCGCATGGCTATCCATGCACCCAAGTGTAAAAGGGAGGGGAAAAAAACCCGACTTACCCAGGCGGATGGCGGGTCAGAGGCCGCCACTGCTGCTTCCAGTACTGCTGGGGCCGCCTCCGCCGCCTCCGCTGCTGTCTCTTCTGCGGCGGCCGCTGCCACGGCCGCTGCCACCATTTCTGCCACGGCTGCCCCCGTTTCCGCCGCCGCGGCTGCCCCCGCTTCTGCCGCGGCCGCTGTTCCCGCCGCAGCCGCCTCTTTAGCGGCAGCAGATCCCACTGGCGCAGGGGTTGGGATGTATAGACATCCCAACCCGCTGTTGAAAAATGCGGCCCCTTTAAATCCGGGAGCCTCCCAGATTTAAAGGGGCCATGTGACAGCGGCCTAGAATAAAGTGAGAACAGTCCTCCATTCTACTCAGCACTTTTACCCCCTTTTCCATTGTCCACTATGGGAGAAAACTTTCGGTCCTGTGGAATTAAGGGGAAAAAATACTCTCATGACTTTGCTTTAGTTCCTGGGGCCCACCAAGTGAGCACACCGGATAAAAATATGCTTGTAAAGTCCCTAGTTGCACATTTTTAATTGCAATTAAAGGACCTCTGGAAAGTTCCTCTTGAGTTTCATTAAGATTCTCTAATGGAAATTGGATGATTCTCTAATGTGGTATCATTTTAAGATCACATTAATGAGTCATGGCTGTTTTCAGCTGCCAAAACCATTTACTACTTCCATCGTTCTTGCCACATGACAGCCCTCATTATGTAACATTGGCATACTGTCCTTTCTCAAACTCAGCACGAACTTCGCAATCTTATCCACAAAGCCCTCCATAGCCTGGCTCTCCTTTGTGTCTCTGCTCCCATATCATGACACACCCTTGTCTGGAACATTTGAGCCTTCAACACTCCCCGCATTCTTTCAAAACTCTTCCCCCACTTCTTCAAAGTACTCTGCCTTTCTCCCCTTGCTTCCTTTTTTGTTTTGTTTTATTATTCTCCTTTCCTACCAGAACCCTTCCTCGATGCCACCTCTGACACTTCCTTCAATTCTCTCCTCAAAACCTGTTGGAGCGAGTGAATCAGCATGCCTCTGTCTGAAGCTGGGAGCAGCCCTCTAACCCCTCCTGTCTCTGTGGCTGCGATCATACACACAATTAGACCTGACATAGGCACATATGCTGGGCGGATTGAAAGGGGGTGATCAGACTGCAACATCTGGGAAGTGTCCCACAGCCATTGGCAACCCATTCTGCTCCACCATAGAAGTGGAGTTAAAAGACACCAAGGAAAATCTGGTAGTAAACGAGTTGTGACAGGCCAAGGATGGACTTTTCCCTGTCTGATCACTCCAGTGCACTCTCATGCTGTCAGGATGGTCTGATCAGGCCATCCTGACTCCATGCCATTGATTTCCCCCTTCTCAGTATGCACATCATCACAAACTCCATAGGGAGCCCTTAGTGTAGAGGTGTGATTCATTGATTCCTTGTTTAAGCACATGGGAAACAAATGGGAAAAAAACCCCTCACCCACAGTTGTGTCTGATCACACACTGATGGGCTGTACCTGCAGCTTCTAAGGGAAGTGTGATCTCACAACCTCGGGTCAAATTCCTCTGGAGGAAATAACCTCGCTTCCCCCACACACACTTTATTTGGCATGTGTGACCACAACCTGTGTGTACTTTACCCTCTCATTGGGCACACATGGCCTTCCATGGAGACACATGTCTCTGCAGGTCTCTCCTGTAGAGACTATGCCCTCATACTCCCACACACATGATGCTGGAGTAGCTGGCCATTTGTGATAAGGAAAGTACTCCTTAGTTTAGGCCTCTCTCTTTTTGACTGCAACCTGGTTCTACTTGAATAAATGTAAGTATACCATTTTTGCAATATACTTCCTGGGAGATTTATTTACTGCACTCAGTATCATGCTTCTATGACTGGGCAAACACTACTATAATAACCAAATATCCCAATAAAACCTACATTCCCATTAATCTGTTGGTATATTCACTTAGACCAGGGGTGGCCAACCTTGCTTAACGTAAGAGCCACATAGAATAAACGTAAGAGCCACATAGAGATGTCTGAGAGCCACAAGACAGGAACAAATATCACACACACGTTTTTATTTTTAAAAATATGCAAATTTGCTTTTTATTAACGTTAAATGGGACTGCCAAAAATAAAAACAAACGAGGAAAACCAGTTATAAGAAAGAGAGAGAGAGAAACTAGGAAAGCAAATAGATGGGAGGGAGGAGGGAAGGAAGGAAGGAAGGAAGGAAGGAAGGAAGGAAGGAAGGAAGGAAGGAAGGAAGGAAGAGAGAAAAAGCATGCCTCCCCTTTGCTTCCCCAGCCGCCCTGCCAGGAGCCGCACAATATGTGTGAAAGAGCCGCATGTGGCTCCCGAGCCACAGGTTGGCCACCCCTGACTTAGACCCTGTATACTGCAACTAAGCCTAAGTACATGTCAAATCCACCCCCACCTACTCAATGGTCCTTTCTGCACTTGGATCTCATCCCCGGTTTTACAAAAGTTCAACTTGCGACACAATATGGTGCATTTATCCCTGGTTATAACAGCATCCGTTTATCCCAGGACAAGTGTGGGGCAGAACCAGGGTGACCTCAGTGTAATGTAGAAACAAAAAATACCCCGAGATAATTACAGGGATGAACTTGAGTGTAGTGTAGAATGTAAGTTCGGGGACAGGGTTGAACCAAGATTTAAGGTCTAGTGAGGAAAGGACCAATGTCAAATTTGTGATTGCATGCTGTTCAGGGCAGGGACCTGGCCTTTCACACTTAGTCAAGTGCCATGCCCATGGATACACCTGAGTAAATCAATAACAGAGGGAAGCACTTCCCTCTTTGGCATGCATTAAAACCCAGAAGGTAAATCCGGAACCTCCACCGGGTGATCCAGTCACAAAATCAGTCATTCATAAAGTGTAAAATGGGAAAGGACCATTTTAAAAGTTCTATCTAACAACATCTATCATCTTTAACTGAAATGTTTCAAGACATGCTGCATAAAAGATATGACCAGAAAGTAGTGGAGAAGTGCTTCAACAGTCCCCCCCCCCCGCCCCCCGCTTTTTAACTTCAAGCCTTACAGTTGTTTTCTCTGCGGGCAGCAAAGGTATCATCCTGTTTGAAAGGAGAACATCGCTGGTGTCTACCATTCATCTCCATCCAAATGCAGAAAAAAAATCAAATCTGTCTGCTTTGTCAAATAGGAGTAAATACCAATGACAAATTGGTAGCTGTGCTCATGATAATTTTTGTATTATTATTCTTGGGGCTGACGTCTCATATCTGTCTCTTTTAATATCCCTGTCAGCAATTATGAAAGCCCTCAAGGCTGTTTGTTCAGCTCCACACAATCTGCTTTCCATGACACTCACTTGTGGGGAGAGATGCAGATCGTTCCTGAAAGGCAATCGTTAGTTTTGTGTAGCCTCTAACTACGTACCGTACAGGGGCACCTCATTTAGGCAAGATTTTTTTTTTAAGAAAAGCTGAAAACTAAAGAATACTTTTCTCTTCCTCTCTTTCTCTCTCTCCCCCCCTCTCCTAATGTTGCTTTTGAAGAAAACATTTAGCTTAAGTGCAAATGCCTATTCAGAGCCTGAATAATGTTTAAAATGTCATTAAATTTTTATTGAACACTTCCTTATGCTTTAAATTACATCTAGCAAATCTATAATGCATTAGACAGAGAACGTTTTGTGCCTGGCTATATGAGAGACGTCAGGGGAAAAGAACGTTCCAGAGATGTAGGAGGTGGTGCAGAGGAGAGCTATTTTGGGTGCCGCACCCCCCCCCGGCCCCGCATTTGAGTGTTCTTCATAGAGAAGTACACCAGAAACACTCACCCTGTATAAATGAATTGCTACCCAAGGTGAGAAGTATTTACGCCATAATTTCCTCTAGGGATAGGCAGAAACCCCTGAAAAATGGTACTGGTCTATCAAATCTCTTTTTTTTTCCCTGTGGTGTCTCAGAGGTTAAGACGCTGAACTGCAGACCGGAAGGTCGGTAGCACGGCAGTTCGAGACCCGAGTGCCGCACGATGGAGTGAGCTCCCACCTCTGGCCCCAGCTCTTGCCAACCTAGCAGTTCGAAAGCAAGAAATTGCAAGTAGATAAATAGGCACCCCTTCGGTGGGAAGGTAACAGCATTCCGTGCGCCTCGGCATCTAGTCATGCCGGCCACGTGACCACGGAAAAAGTCTTTGGACAGTGCTGCCTCTTCGGCTTGGAAAAGGAGATGAGCGCCACCCTCTAGAGTTGGATTCGATTGGCTTTCAAGCAAGGGAAACCTTTACCTTTTGAAGGTCCATGTGGGAGTTCCCAAATTCATCTCAAACGGTTACCTGAGGTGGAAGTGTAATCTTTTTAGTCAGCTAGTCAGTGTAGTTTTGGGGCAACTAAGCTCACTGGATGAAACAGTGTCCTTGCCAGCTGTGCAAACAGGAGAGAACATCTAGCAGTGGTAAGCTTGTCTGTGAGTTCAAGCACCTCTCCCCTGATCTCAGCATTGAACAATAGGGTGTCTGTTGGAAACAAAACTAGCAAGCAAACAAACAAACAAACAAAACAGCTGAGCTGGGTGGCTCCAAGCAGGTGAAAATCCTGTAAAGCAGCCAGCAAGTCAGCGATTCTCAGCTCCCCATTCCCCAGCCTTTTTTGAGGCTGCGGCCAATTTTGGTATTCTGACAGTAGGCACAGTCACAAAATGGCTGCCAGAGGTGAAGCCAACCACAAAATGTTAGGGAGCAAGGTTACAGATGACTCTAATAGCAACTCTTCAATGTTTTAGGTGGGAACTCTGTCGCTCAAGGGGTTTAGCTTAAAGTTTGAGTCCGGTGGCACCTTTAAGACCAACAAAGTTTAATTCTGAGTATAAGCTTTTGTGTGCATGCACACTTCGTCAGATACATTGAAACAGACTTCCACAACCATTAAATATAGGTAGAGAGATTGGAAGAGGGGGGGTTGTTGCCAGGAAGGGCTAATTAGAGTCAAGATGCAGAAGTACCTGAGCGATGAGAAGAGCGAAGATTGGATTAACACAGTTGGTAAGACCCTGTGAACAGCAGCAGATTAGCATACCGATAATAAAAGAGTCAACAAACTGACGTGAGAACTAAGTTTGAGGACTTAAGACTTTGTTCTGTTGCTTCAAAGCAACACGGCCACCCACCTGATTTTAGCTTAGTGATTTCGACACCTCCAGTCGCTCCCTCACTTCCACCATTCCCCTTTGTTGTTTTCTTTTGCTGAGGAAAAGACCGAATACTACCCACCCACCTCCTCTCTCCCCCAGCCTTGCTGCAGAAAACCGTGTGAGCTGCTTGTCTCTGGTCAATGCTGGGTACAATTATGTAGAATCCATTTGCTCCCTCGCTATCTCCCCCCCCCCCAAGTGCCCGGTTTTTTTGCACACTAGGCGAGGCTACCTCCATGCGCCCACCAATTTTCAAACATTTTAGGAAGAATGAAAAACACAAAAATTTGAAATTGCTAATTTCTTTTTTTTTAATTGTGAGAACAACTAATACAATCTCTGAATGTCTCTCTCAGACATTATTTAGTGTCTGTGACTGCAGCCTCTATGACATTATAATGCTGTGAGGTCCCCCTGCTCTCCCCAGGCTCCAATCCTCCCCCCCCCCCCCCCCCAAATCTCTAGGAATTCAGCAAGGCAGAGCTGGCAGAGGAGCACTGTGAAGTTGGAAGACCCAAATCTCTTTGGACAGGAAAAGACAGCCAATTGCCTCGTCCAATCCAAATGGCCTGGTAGAATTCTGAGGGAGTAGAATGGGCTGTGTCCCTAGGGGAACATTCACTAGGGTTGCCAACTCCCGGTTGGGGAATACCTGGAGATTTGTGCAATGCCTGAGGAGGGAAAGGACTTCAATGGGGTATAATGCCATAGAGTCCACCTGCTGAAGTGGCCTTTTTCTACAAGTGAACTGATCCCAGCCAATCTTTCCCTGCCTGACCAGCGAACTGCTATAGAACAGCTGCTGCTGGCCGGCCAGGTAAGAACATAAGAGAAGCCATGTTGGATCAGGCCAATGGCCCATCCAGTCTAACATTATGTCACACAGTGGCCAAAAATACCAGGTGCCCTCAGGAGGTCCACCAGTGGGGCCAGGATGCTGGAATCCCTCCCACTGTCCCCCCAAGCACCAAGAATACAGAGCACCACTTGCCCCAGACTGAGAGATCCTAACTATACCTTGTGGCTAATAGCCACTGATGGACCTCTGCTCTATATGTTTATCTAATTCCCTCTTGAAGCAAGGACGCTGGAATCCCTTTCACTGACCCCTTCTAGTACAGCTCTTTTCTGCAGGAGAAGAAGGGATGCCAGCCTCCAGGTGAAAACTGGGGATCCACCAGAATGACATCTCATCCCCAAACAACTGAGATCAGTTTCCCTGCAGAAAATGGATGCTGGGGGGGGGGGGACTCTATGCCATCGTACCCCACTGAGGCCACTGTTTTCCCCAGGCTCCATCCCCAAATCTCCAAGATTTTCCCAACCTGGAGCTGGCAATTCCACCCCCTGATACCCTCTCCCCCCACTGGTTGCTGGGAGGACCTGGCAAGCCGGAGGGGAACTGATTTCTGTAGTCTGGACCTCAATAGTAACTGCAGGATATCTCCAGCCCTCAGCTGCAGGCTGACAACCATAGCCCCATTCCTTCAGGTTGCAAGCCTGATGTGTGGCAGAGACGGTCCAGCCAGGCAATGGCTCTGTGGCAAGTGAACACCAGCAGAACAGAAGTGCTGGTGTCTCTGGAGGACAATTCAGCCCACTCACCATGAGCTGTAAAAGGGCATCAGAACAGCCAAGACTGGGGGAAGGGGGAGGCCCTCTGGCCAGAACTTGAACAGCAGGAGATGCATTTTGACCCCTTTGGAGAGAAAAGGTGGGCCAAAGGAAGCACAAAACGTGAAGAAGGGTATCCAGGTCTCTCCTGGACCTTTGAGAAGTGGGGTGCCACGACAGGAGCCCCCGCAGACAGGACAGACACAAGCTGACTCAAGCGAGGTCTGTGTCCTTTGAGTGCCTGAAGCCCCATTTCCAAGCCCAGCCAGCTGCCCTCAACCCTCTCCTTCCCTCCCTTCCGAGAGACTTCAAAGGCCAGCTGATCCATCGCCCACTGAATGCGCGGACGGCCCTTTACAGCTTGAAGATAGGAGGGATTGGGGGGGCTGCCGACTACTCCCCTGAATGCCAAATGGCGATTTGCAGCATAGCCGCTTGGTGATCTCATGCCCCTGCTGAGTGGGGAAAAACCCCTCGCACCTCAGGGAGCGTGTGCGGGGAAGAATTCAAAGGGACCCTTCCTGCACATCTGCTCAGTATGGAGGAACGCCTCACAGCTGCTCTCCAAAGCGACAAAGCCGCTCGGAGGTCAAGCGAGACTGGCCTGACATGCGGTGGCAGTGGAGGAGGAGCAGGAGGTGGGGGCTCGGCTCTTCCTGGCCTGGCCGGCAGGGGAGGGAGGAGAAGCCAAGGAGGGAGGGAGGGAAGGAGACAGAGGCCCAGCCTTGCTCCATTCTTTCCGCCCCTGATGAAGAAAGCACTCACCGGGTGGGGGGGTGGGGGATGTTCAGCGGCAGGCCAGCTGCGCCCCTGGAAGGCCACGCCCATAGGCAACTGCCTCATTTCACCTGTATGGATGCACCGGCCGTGCCCCCAGCATACCAGCTGCTCTAGTTTATGGCTGAGACCTGAATTCACCAGTTGTGCAGACAGAATAGGACATCCAAGGGTAACAAGGGCCAGATGGTGCCTCCAACACAGCTCAGGGGGGAGATGGAATTAATATTTTCTGTGGGTCCCATGCAGAGGTATCCATTCCATCAACACATCTGCCAAAATCGTATCTGAATCATTCCTCTTCCTTTGAAAAGGCTGTGGTCACACACACTAAATAATCCACTTTCAATCCACTTTCAGTGCACTTTCCAACTGGATTTTTACTGTGTGAACTGGCAAAATCCAGTTGGAAAGTGGATTGAAAGTGGATTATTTACTGTGTGTGACTGCAGCCCTTAAGGTCACGCAAATGCCAAATGTGTCACTGGTGGGAGATGGGGGGATAGGGGTTGCCAGATCCAGGTTGAGAAACTCCTGGAGATTTGGGGATGGAGCCCGGGGAGGACAGAGACCTCAGCGGGGTACAATGACATATAGAGCCCACCCTACAAAGCATCCATTTTCTCCAGGGGAACTGACCTCGCTAGTCTAGAGATTAGCTGCAATTCCAGAGGATCCTCAGGGCTCACCTGGAGGCTGGTATCCCTACTTAAGAATATAAGAACACTATGAATAAGGCCCGTTGTGGAAATAAATACAAGAACTCTAGAACGAGGCTCTGGGCACTCAGCATCAATTTGCTGTGGCAACCTCAGCAGGGTAAAATGACACAGAGTCCACCATTTTTTCCAGGGGAACTGATCTCTGCTACCTGAAGAGCAGTTGTAATTCTGAGTGACCTCCTGCCCTCACATGGAGATTGGCAACAGTGGTTCCCCAAGAGGGAATAGCTAGTTTGGAGAGCAGAGTCCATGGCATTAAGAACATAAGAACATAAGAGAAGCCAATGTTGGATCAGGCCAGTGGCCCATTCAGTCCAACACTCTGTCACACAGTGGCCAGAAACACCAAGTGCACTCAGAAGTCCAGCAGTGGGGGCAGGAAACCAGAAGCCCTCACACTGTTGCCCCCCCCCCCATCAAGCACCAAGGATACAGAGCATCACTTGCCCCAGACTGAGAGTTCCTATCTATACTTTGTGGCTAATAGCCACTGATGGACCTCTGCTCCATATGTTTATCTAATTCCCTCTCGAAGCCATCCATCCTTGTAGCTGCCACCACCTCCTGTGGCAGTGAATTCCACACGTTAATCACTCTTTGGGTGAAGAAGTACTTCCTTTTATCTGTTCTAACCCGACTGCTCAGCAATTTCATGGAGTGCCCATGAGTTCTTGTATAATGAGAAAGGTAGAAAAGTACTGTGGGAAAGGGAGAAAAGTACATCTTTCTCTACCTGCTCTATCCCATGCATAATCTTATAAACCTCGATCCTGTCACCCCTCAGCCGTTGTTTCTCCAAGCTAAAGAGCCCCAAGCGTTTCAACCTTTCTTCATAGGGAAAGTGTCCCAAACCTTTTATCATTCTAGTTGCCCTTTTCTGCACTTTCTCCAATGCTATAATATCTTTTTCGAGGTGTGGCGACCAGAAGTGTACACAGTACTCCAAATGAGGTCACACCATTGATTTATACAGGGACATTATGATATTGGCTGATTTGTTATCTATTCCCTTCCTAATAACCCCCAGCATAGCATTGGCCTTTTTCATTGCAGTCGCACACTGTCTTGACATTTTCATTGAGTTATCTACTACGACTCCAAGATCTCTCTCTTGGTCAGTCTCCGCCAGTTCAGACCTCATCAACATGTATTTATAGTTTGGATTTTTGGCTCCAATGTGCATCACTTTGCACTTGGCCACATTAAACCCCATTTGCCACGTTGATGCCCACTCGCCCATCCTCGACAGATCCCTTTGGAGTGCCTCACAATCCTCCCTGGCATTGAACCTGTCTGAGGCCCCACCCCTCCTCAAACCTCACCCTCTCCAGGCTCCACTCCTCAAATCTCCAGGAATTCTTCACTTGGAGTTGTCAACCCTATCTCCTTCCCAGCCAAACATCAACCTACCTTAATTTCCCCCTCACTCTTCAGCTTTCCATCTCCCCCCCACCTGCAGCCTCTACCGTGCTCTGAAGCCTTGACTGCCATGTCACATTGGCTGTCATGAGGGGGGGGCATCTCAGCAGGGTAGAAGGAGAGAGGCCACCATTTTCTCCAGCGGAACTGATCAATGCCATCTGGAGAGCAGTTGTAATTCTGAGTGATCTCCAGTTCTCACCAGGATATTGCAACAATGGTTTCCTTGGCTGGGATAGAAATTTAAATAAATAAATTTCCTAGGAGGAAAAGTGGTCTTTCTCTGCAATGGGGACCAAAGCAGTTTACATCATTCTCCTCTCCCCCTCTTCCCCCTGTGGCACAACAATCCTGTGAGGTAGGTTAGGCTGAAAGTCTGTGACTGGTCCAAAATCACCCACTCAGCTTCTACAGCAAGAACCTGGATCTAGCAGACCCTGTTCTGAAGCACTGATTCCTACACCTAGGGTAACCAACCTCCAGGGGGAGCCTGAAGATCGCCAGGTATCACAACTGAACACCAGACAACATCTCTCTCTTGCCTGGAGAAATAACTGCTTTGGAAGGTGGACTTTATGGCATTCTGTTCAACTGAAGTCTCTCCCCTCCCCAAACCGTGGCTTCCATAGACTCTACCAGGAAATCTCCAGGAATCTCCCTACCTGGAGCTGGCAGCCCTAGCTAGGACTAGTCCCAATGAGTTCTTTACAAAGGCCTGCAAAGGGTTTCCTTCCTTCATTTGAACCAAGCTCGGTTGCCTACTGTGGTAAAACAGGCTCCAGTTTACAACTCAGCTGTTCGCCTCCCACCCTCGTCCTGTGGGTGTATCTCGCTCCTTAAGTTCCCTGCCAACTGTCATTGAATTGTCACTGCCTTTTTAGAGGGACAGTGAGACCCCTGTGGCCAAATCCCCCTATTTGGAGATGGAATCCCCAATCTTTGGGGGATCCATGGAAAGTTGGCAACCCAGGGGTCTGGCCTTTCCTTGCTTCCCTGGACTACCCGCTCCCTTTGGTATTGTGCAGAGCGGGGGAGACCATGGGGTCAGAGCACAACACAGATTATTAGCCCTAATAAAATAATTTATTTTACTTTTTACAGAATAAGGGAGCACACACACACATACATACACACTAAATGAATGAAGTCACAACTGTAGGAGTAAACACACACTATGAACCAATAGGGCATAAATCAACAGGGGTTAAACACAATCCTCCCTGGATGGACTGGAGTCTGTATTGATGGTGCCCCACCCCTTGGGACAGTCCCTCTTTTCCCACACTTTTTGGCCTTGTGGCAGCTGGGAACTGTAGTCCAACAGATGAGGAAGCCTCATTCAACCCAGTGAGTGATACTCCTGCAGGCCTCTCTCTGGAACTACAGCTCAGTTGAACCTTACGGAGGAACATTTTAAACAAACCACAGACAGCAGCCCTCTTATAAATACAGGTAACTGCCATTTCTTTATACCTACCAACAGCCACTGAGGTAACAGTTAGTCCCATGCAGGAGGGAAGCAGGAGAAGTGTCTTTGTCAAGAGAGAAAGCTGTCTGCCAGAAATTCTGAGAGGGCACAGTGGCTGAAGGAGTGGGCGGGGAAGAGGAGCAGACCCAGCACCCAACCAAAGGCACATGAATACTCAAAGCCAGTGGATAGGGACAGCTTCTGAGTGACATGTCCGGGAGCCAACTGATTTTGGAGCGTGTGGAATATTCGGGAGAGTGCCACTGCCAAATCAGGATTATTATATACAGAGATGAGAAGCCAGTGTTGGATCAGGCCAATAGCCCATCCAGTACAACACTCTGTCACACAGAGGCCAAAAATACCAGGTGCCATCAGGAGGTCCAGCAGTGGGGCCTAGAAGCTCTACCACTGTTGCCCCCCCCCCGCACCAAGAATACAGAGCACCTCTTGATCCAGACTGAGAGTTCCTATCTATACCTCGTGGTTAATAGCCACTGAAGGACCTCTGCTCCATATGTTTATCCAATTCCCTCTAGAAGCCTTCCATGTTTGTAGCCACCATCACCTCCTGTGGCAGTGAATTCCATGTGTTAACCACTCTTTGGGTGAAGAAGTACTTCTTTTAATCTGTTCTAACCCTCCAGGGTCTCAGGTCCAGGTCTTTTATATTACCTACTACTTTGGGTCAACCTACACAGTGGAGGTGGTGGAAAGTGCCATCAAGTGACAGCTGACTTATGGCAACCCCATAGCCTTTTCAAGGCAAGAGATGTGCAAAGGTGGTTTGCCACTGCCTGCCTCCATCTCACGCCCCTGGTATTCCTTGGAGGCTCCCATCCAAATGCTTGCCGAGGTTGACCCTGCTTCTGAGATCTGATGAGACTGGGCTAGCGCAGTCCAGGTCAGGAACCTGTACATTGCTGTTTTTAAATGGCTGAGTACAGAGAATCCAAACCCAGCCTGTGTTCCCCACAGCCATACAGCGTCTGCGGAGAAGGGCTTCTTTTTTAAACACAAATGTGGAAAATCATGACCTGGTCTAGAAATAAATACTGAGAAAACAGTCGTTAGAGTCTGAACCACAAATCAAAGTAGTCAACAAGACTTACAAAGAAAATATTTTCTACATATCATTGCCAGCAAGCACTACAAAATTCCATCAAATCATAAGAAAATTCCAACAAATTCCATCAAATCATTAAAAAATCCTTATGCAAGGAAGCATCAACGTCTCCTCCGGATTTTATAACAACATTTCAAAGAATGGATCTTCCTCAGGAAATATTCTGCATAGCAGTACAAGGGCTTTCGTGCTCATAAAGTGCTATACACAGAATCAGGAAAGATGATGCATTTAGGTAGGATGCTGATCTCAAAAGTATTCAGGCTGCAGAGATGCTGCTTGGTTTCTGATGGATCCCAGTCATCTCTCATAGAAAGGAGTGACAGCCTGATCCAATACATACATCCTTTCAAAGGAATCCATGAAAAGGTTAGCAATGGAAGGTGGAACAGCACTCCCCGTTGCTACTCCACTAACCTGAATAAAGAATTGACTTTCCCATAAAAAGTAGTTTTTTTTTCTTTCCAAAAATGCCATCTTTGATATCCATGAGGAAATGGGTAGGAGGATTTTTGGTATCCAGGGGTCATTTCGTAGAAAAAGAGGTGCAGGAGCTCATTAGCATAATGTATTTGCATATGCCACACCCCCTAACATACCGGAAGTGTGTCAGAAGGCAACACCCACCCCTCAGGCTCCCCTCCACAGGTGAGTGAAACTGACCTACTCTTCCTCCATTCCCTTCCCCATCCAATACTTTGTGCAATAAAAATAAGCGTAAAGAACACACCCTCATTCTCTTCCTGCTCCCTTGAAACCACCAGGTTTCAAGTAGACTTGAGATACCCAGGACATGTGCACCACCCATCCCTTCCCCTTCCCCTCCCCACAACAAGACACCCTGTGAGGTAGCTGGGGCTGAGAGAGGTCTTTTGAGAACTGCTCATGAGAGAACAGCTCTGAGAGAACTTGTGACTGGCCCAAGGTCACACCAGCAGCTGCATGTGGATGAGTGGGGAATCAAACCCAGTTCTCCCAGATTAGAGTCCAGCTCCTGACCACTACACCAAACTGATGGGGTGGAAGCTGCTGAAGGGTTGGTGAAATTTCTCCAGTACTTATGTGCCATGTGCCCAGATAAAAAATGGTATACTTAGAAAATTTACATGCCACCTTGAACAAGTCTCTGGAAAAGCAGCACACAGTCATAAAAGGAACAATGATAAAATTATCAATATTAAAACAAAACATTAAAGACAATAAAGACCCTAGCAGGGCTTTCCCCGGGGTGCTGCGCCTCTGCACTGCTCAGGGAAGCTGAGGAGGGGGCGGGGCTTGGTCATGTGCCCGCCCCCTGGGCTCCTCACTCCGGGAGCTGCTCTCCTGTGTGCTCCCGCTCCAACGGACCCCTGTTGGTATCCCTTTTATCTAAGCTATACTCAATAATGTTCCTTGCTTCATCTAATAAAACATTAGTATAGAGAGAAGAGCCTGAACGGGTTTGAAATGGCACCACGGGGGGGGGGGGGGAGGAATGGCTATATGAAAACCGTGCTGAGGGAGTTATTTTCTCAGTTTTGTTGCTCTACATGTACTAAGGTTGCCAACCTCCAGGTGAGGCCTGGAGATCTCCCACCGTTACAACTGATCCCCAGACAACAGAGATCAGTTCCCCTGGAGAAAATGACTGCTCTGGAGTCTGGAGTCGGTGGCATTCTACCCCACTGAGGTCCCTCCCCAAACCCAACCTTCCCCAGGCTCCAGTTCCCCAAAGCTCTAGATGTTTCCCAACCCAGAACCGGCAAGCCAAACATGCACAGATACTCCAGATGGAACAGCAAATTATGGGAAATAACTCCCTAGCAGGAGCCATTCCTCCCCCTGTGGTGCCATTCCAAGTGGAGAAATCATGAAAGAATCATGGAATAAAACCCCATGGTATTCACTGATTCACACCAAAAAAATTGGAACAAAATCAGATATCATTTCAAAACTGATATCCAAATGAAAAAAGGAAGCCTGTAAAATTCAATGCCATGCTTAGTGAGATGCCATGTAAGGCGGATGGGCTGCATTCAGGTTTGTGGGTGCTGAACAGCGTAATCTGAGCGGTTACACACTTCTAAGACCACTAATGTGCATAGAAGGGTATATAACCCTGTTTAGGATCACATTGGAAGTGTGCTAATCCAACATTCCCCCTTTCCATCTTGTATTACCGATCTCTATACCTATTTATTTCTTATCAAGCATTTGTGTTTGTATTCAGATTTTTTTTTGGTATTGTCATATTTTGTATTTCACAGGCATGTTTGCTACAGCCAATACTTAAGAACACAAACAGAACACCCTGTATAGTTCATCAAAACATTCCTTTCTGTGCCTTTAAAATTCACCAGCATCTATCACATCCATCACAACTTGTTTTCCCTCTGGAACCATCCTTACTTAGCTTTGTAGGTGCTGAATTTGGGGTTAAAGCACTTCAGACTTTTTTATTTAATGTTCCTTCAGGAAAGGAATGCTATGGAGGTTTTGTGTTGAGATAACAAGGCTCAGGAAGGGCTTGTGAATTAGTTCATCCCAACTAACCTGACATCATCTATGATTAAAGAAACAAAAGGAAGAAAGACTTCCACTGTGGACCTCTCCTGGTGCTGCTTTCTTCAGAGAAAACTGTCAATTTTGGATATTTCTTACTGCCAGAGCAGCAATAGTCTGGATTCCCCCATGCTAATTTTACTTTCACAGCGACTTCTAAATGTCACATATTTTATAGTTAATTAATGGGGCCCCTGGAGTCTGCTTCTGCAATGATGTAAAACTATATTCTACAGTTAATTAAGTCAGTTTGTACTCATGACTGCATTTTGGGAAATATTTTGGGATACTGTTTTTTTAAAAACAACTAGAGGCCCCTCCAAAATCAAATATTTGGAAGGAGGCACCAAAGAAGAAGCAATGTGGATTGGTGCATTTTTTTGTGGGGGATGGGAATCCATCTCAGGCTGAGGACAGACTGGCAATCTGGAGCGGGATGAATGCGGAGGCAACTGCTGCGGGGGGAAAACTCCCCGGGGCTGGCCGTTCACACTGGCCAGTGTATTGCGCAAGGATGCTGTTACAGAGCGTTCAGACTGCTGCGGAGTGGCCCCACGTGGGCCGGCCTCCACAGCTCGTGATAGGGCTGTTTCGGCAATTTGCGCATGTGCACATGCACTTATGTGTGCATGTGTGCATGAGCGCTCATGCACAAACTGGCAAAACGCCGCGTTCGCACTGCCGCTTCCGCTTGCCTCCCGCCTTCTTCCGGTTCACACTGCCTGGAAGCGGGAGGCATGCGGTTTCTCCCGGTGTCCCGGTAAAGCGAAAGGAAAATGTCTTCAAGACGCGTAAGTATGGAAGGGAGCCGAGGGACAGCCGCGCATGTCTGGACCGGCTCCCTTTCCCCGTTTCCCATGCGGACCTCTCCCGGGGCAGATTGCCAGTCTGTCCTCAGCCTCAGTTTCACCTATTAAAATCTTCCCAACAAAGAACAGCCCTGAATGAGGTAGGGTTGGCCCTGGTCAGTGTTTGGATGGGAGACATCCAAGGAAGTCACCGGGGGCGGGGGCGTGATGCAGAGGCAGGCAATGGAAAACTACCTTTGAACATCTCTAGCCTTGGAACCCCCACCAGGGTCACTGTAAATAAGCTATGACTTGATGGCAAAAGAAACAACCCCCTCCCCCTCAATTTCTCATTAAGGCCCCAATCTGAAACATAGGTTTTCCTCTCCCCCATGCTGATTTCCCACCAAACATTTTGGAATGTTTTGGAATACTGAGTACAGTTCTGGTAACTGTTTCACAAAAAGGATGTTGCAGAGCTGGGAAAAGTACAGAGGAGGGCAACAAAGATGATTAGGGGGATGGAGCACCTTCCCTAAGAGGAAAGGCTGAAGAGTCTGGGCCTTTTCAGTTTAGGAAAAAGATGACTGGGGAGGGGGGCGTGATAGAGGTTTGAAAAATTATGCATGGGGCGGAGAGAGTTGACAAAGAGAACTTTTTCTTCTCCTAAACTACTAGAACTGGAGGGTACCCAAAGACGCTGATGGGCAGGAGGTTCAAGACAGGCAGACAGACAGACGGAAGGAGGAGGAGGCGACTGAGAGAACAGATCTCAAAGAACTTATGACTGACCCAAGGTCACACCAGCAGCTGCATGTGGAGAACTGGGGAATCAAACCCGGTTCTCCCAGATTAGAGTCCATGCTCCTAACCACTACACCAAACTGCAGAGCCAGTTTGGGAATACTAATTTACACAGAGAGTGATTAAAATGTGGCATTTGCTGCCAGAAGATGTAGTGATGGCCACAGGAATATTTTTCATTTTATTTTATTTATTATTTAGATTTTTACCCTACCCGCCCAGCATAGCCAGCTCAGGTTTCAAAGGGGATTTGATAGATTCATGAAGGAGGAGTGTATCAGTAGCTACTAGCCATGGTGGCTGAGTGGAACCTCCACATTCAGAAGCACTGAGCCTTTGGATTCCAGAGCCAGGAGGCAAAATCGGGGAAGGCCTCAGCGTCTATGCCCTGTTGTTGGCAGTCCAGAGGAACTTATTGGCCACTGTGTGAGACAGGGTGGTCTAATTCAGCAGGGCTCTTCTAATATCCTTATGTTCTTAATGTTTGCCTCGGATTACCCCCCCCCCCCCCAAAGTGGTACTGTCATCATATCCCAATTCTGAGCAGCAAGTTGTTTCAGGTGGAGATGTATCAAAGAGAAACAGCCCTTCCTTGTCCCACAGAATATTACTTTTTTGTTCAAGACCGCTCTGTTTGCCTTCCGCTACTGACCTGGAACTGACCTCCCTAAATTTCAATTTTGATTCTTCTTCCTCTGGAATTGCGCAGCTGAGTGAGGCCAATAAGGCAGCTGTGAAGTAGTAACTGGCAGAAGCCTTTGTTTTTCCTTCAGGGACAGCTGCTGAAAATCAGGCAACACATCAAAGGGTACCAGCGAGTCATAACTCACTATTCCAGAAAGCCAGGCCTCGCCCAAATAGCATATTATAGCAGACACAAAATCCCCCACCCCAAAAAACCCAGTTTCCATGAGGTACCTTGTCTCCCTGTAATGTGTAGTTTTACTTAACCGTGGCCCTGTCCACACGAGTGAGATAAGCCAGATGGGAAGTGACACAATTGTGCCGGCGCAATTTGCGCCGCTTTTGTGGGATCACACAGGTCCATGGACCTGTGAGGGCGAACCGCCGCTCCGTGATCACACGCAGCCGCAGGCGAGTTGGTTTTTTTTTTTCCCTGGCCGTTTTCAGTGCGCTTATCTGCTTCTACAAGGGATCGATGACTTGCCTCTCCACCCTCGGGGTCATCCGATGATGCGCATACCGTGATGGAAGGGGGGAAAACCAAAAAGCCCCTCCCCAATGCCACTTGTTTGTGCTGGTGCGACCACACCAGGAAAGGTCAGTTCTGGGCCGTCACAAACCATTTGAGACTGCCTTTTCACTGGTAGCTAAATAAGCCGATTCCCCACCGGCTCAAAGCGGTTTGCGACACTTTGACACCGGCTGCAGGACGCTTCCCAGATGTGCTTGTGTGATCACGCCACTTTGAGCTTGCGGGGAATCGTCCTTCTTATGTCACAAATGGGTGTGTATGATCGCGCCCTGTGATACATCCAGGTGGGCAGCCATGTTAGTTTGAAGCAGTAGAACCAATTTAGAGTCCAATGGTGCCTTTAAGACCAGCAAAGGCTGAACTCACACACACTAAATAATCCACTTTCAATCCATTCTCAGTGCACTTTCCAACTGTATTTTTTACTGGCAAAATCCAGTTCGAAAGTGCATTGAGAGTGGATTATTTAGTGTATGTGTTGTTGCAGCCAAAGTTTTATTCAAAGTGTGCCTGCACATGAAAGCTCATACCTTGAGTAAAACTTTGTTGGTCTTAAAGGTGCCACTGGACTCTAAATTTGTTTAACTGTGATATGACAGGATCACATCTTGTGATCCATGCCCACCCCTGGGGAATCCACACTGGGTGGGGGGCAAAACTAGGATCTGCAGTGGGAGAAGGAAACTGGAAGAAGTCACCCGCCCTTTCTACAGCAACAGGAAAGCTGTTCTGTTGGCAGAACTGCAGTTAACACTTGCTGTGATATGAAGCTGGTCTTTCTGCTGAGGCAGGATTCAGTCCGTTGGTAAGGACTGCTGCCCTGGGCTCTGAGGGGCCCCCAGGAGCCGTTGTCAGCAATATCAATACAGAAGGTGCCCTGTGCTACCCAAAGCGGAAGCGCTGCTACCATAATTTGAGTGGATCTCCAGCCCAGTTGCAGAATATATATATATATACACACACACACAGGGGTCATTTCGAGCAGGAGCTCGGGGGAGCTCAGCTCCGGGAGTTGGTGCCAGCCCCCCCCCCTTGTGGGGGAATGCCTGCTTGTGTCATGGCTGCAGCAAAATGACCCCATTCCCCGGAAAGGTCCTTGTTCCTCCAACCAGCCTTCTGAAGGCTTCAGCCACCACTGAAGCTCTTCTCCCAGAATATATACACACAGGGGTCATTTCGAGCAGGAGCTCGGGGGAGCTCAGCTCCGGGAGTTGGTGCCAGCCCCCCCCCCCTTGT
This sequence comes from Lepidodactylus listeri, assembly GCA_029233225.1. NCBI lineage: Eukaryota > Metazoa > Chordata > Lepidosauria > Squamata > Gekkonidae > Lepidodactylus > Lepidodactylus listeri. Next base: position 114,614,933 of record JARCFY010000006.1, read on the forward strand.
GGAGGAATGCCTGCTTGTGTCATGGCTGCAGCAAAATGACCCCATTCCCCGGAAAGGTCCTTGTTCCTCCAACCAGCCTTCTGAAGGCTTCAGCCACCACTGAAGCTCTTCTCCCAGAATAGTGGTATTTCTGAGGCCTGGATTAGTAGCTGTCCCCTCTCTGCCAGCTCTTTCTTTCTTTCTTTCTTTCTTTCTTTCTTTCTTTCTTTCTTTCTTTCTTTCTTTCTTTCTTTCTTTCTTTCTTTCTTTCTTTCTTTCTTTCCGTCCGTCTCTCTCTCTCTCTCTTTCTTGCCTTCTGACATACATCTGGTCATGTCAGGGGGTGTCACATATGCAAATATGTTATGCTAATGAGCTCCTGCACCTCTTTTTCTACAAAATGACCCGTGCGTGTGTGTGTGTGTGTGTATAATATGGGGGTGGGAGGAGAAGCGGAAGAAGAAGCTGACAGCTTTTCTCTCTTTTTCACTCTGAGGACATTGTTGCAAGAACAATGTAAACAATTCCCCCAAGGTAGAGCCACTTACAGTTTTAATTCTGTAAACAGAAGAGCACTTCAAGTACAAAACAACCTCTGCCAGGTGATCTTGTAGTAGAGATTCATCTGACTGAGTGAAAAGAAAGATGACAAATGAATCAATGAATTAAATAAACAAGTGATCCCCAATATAGTACCTTCCAATACATTTCCCGAGTTTCGCTTTCTTTACCCCCAAAGCATCTCTTCCCCAAGGTGAATAGGCGGTCTTGGCTTTCCTCCACTTAATTGAAACAGGCACTGCTTCAGAAAAGCTCAAGAGATGCCATCTTTGTATCTGCAGGGAGCACTAATTCAGAAACAGCTGTCTCCATTAGAACAGGACACTTGGCTAGAAGAAAGAGAGTTGATTTTTATAACACCCCTCCCCCCTTTTCTCTACCATAAGGAGTCTCAAAGCCAAAGCTTTTTTTCTGGAAAAAGGTGACATAACTCTCAAGAGGAAAATGAAGGAGAAACACAGGATTCTTTGAAACAATATTATTTTCATGTGCTATGAACTTACCTCAACTTTAATGCCGTTTCCAAACTTTAGACATGTCACCTACTTCCTCGGTTCTTTTGGGGGTCTTGTTTTTGGTGCCTGACGCTGAATGATGACCTTGAAGCAACCATGTTTTAACATACTTCGTTGGCTCAAAGACTGTTAAGGGAGTGTAGCCAGGCTGTTGCCTGAACAAACGGGATATGACCCCTCTAAAGGAGGCGCTCCAACAATTTTTGTAAACTATAAAGATGTTTTGGCTTTGAGTGACAAAGAGGACCTTTCTGGAGTGACAATCAGGTTCGTCTGGGAAAATCCGCTTTCACAGCCACTGAAGGAAACAGCTATCCTATTGAGAGTGCACCAAATCCGAGACAGTTCCTTGGACATTTCTTCTCTGAGGCTGCGGTCACACGGCCCCTTTAAATCCGGGAGGGCTCCCGGATTTAAAGGGGCCACATTTTTCTACCGCGGGGTGGGATGTCTACACATCCCAACCCCTGCGGCAGCATCGGCAGCCGCGGCGGCAGCGGGAACAGCAGCCACTGAAGAGGCGGGAGCGGCAAGAACGGCTGGCGGGAGCGGAGGCGGCCGCAGCAGCGGCAGAAGCGGCGGTGGCGGCCAAGGACCCGCCATCCGCCTGGTGAGTTTGGGGTGTTTTTTTTTCCCCTTTTACACTTGGGCGCATGAGTGGCCAAGCGCCCAAGTGTAAAAGGGGGAAAAAATGGCCGGCGGGACTATCTGGACAGCCCTGCTCTCGCAATGCTTGCAAGAGAGGGCTGTCCAAATACCTCAAATGTGGGTTCCTCCCGCAACACCCGGGAAAACACTTGATTTTCCCGTGGTTGGAAAATGTGGGAGGAACCCGCATTGGAGCCCGCTTCAGTGCGGGACTTGGGGCGGGCCGTGTGGTTTGCCCCTTTAAATGCGGGAGGAAATAGCCCTTCCTCCTGCATTTAAGGCCCATGTGGCCGCAGCCTGAATGTTCGATGTTCTCGGAAGGCTCGAACAGCTTCTCTTTCACGGAGCTGAAATCTTCTTGCCAATGTGTGTATTTCTTCTTCCCCATAGAGAACCTTGTCCCTTGAGTTTGCCGACCAATTCTTAGAATCCAGAACTCTTCCCACACCTTGACAGAACTCTTCCCACACCTTGACACCTTTTTCTGAAGAGAAATGTTAAGTGGATCATAGAATTGGCAAGAGCAACGAGTCCCCTGTGCTGTCTGGCTGCTTCCCCACTCGTCCACAGTCACTACTGCACATTCCCTCTTTTTAATCTTTTTTTTTAAGTGATGTCATGCTTCCTGGTGCCCCTCATGAACTTTTAAACATTTTTTGAGAATTTTGTTTCCACAGAGGTTTTAAAACTCCATTCTGGCACATTCCATCAGAAAAAAAAAGCCCTGCTCAAAGCAGCTTACAATCTCCTTCCCTTCCTCTCCCCACAACAGGCACCTTGTGTGCCAGATGGGGCTGAGAGAGTTCTGAGAGAATGGTGACTGGCCCAAGGTCACCCAGCATGCTTTATGGGGAGGAGGAGTGGGGAATTGAACCCAGTTCTCCAGAACAGAGTCCACTACTCTTAACCACTACACCACACTGGCTAGGAACCCCCTGATGTTTTGTGAATGGCCCTAACACCCAAGGCAGCCATTCTATAGCTGGGTGAGCTCCTCCAGCAGCCATTTTGTGATGGCATTCACAGTGTTGTTAAAATTCTCCAAGTGCCCACCGACTGAACAAGGTTGGGGAATCCTTACTCTAATGACTAGACAACATTGCTCTTTAGTAGTGTGGGTTATTTTTGTGACGTAGGGATGAGGTGATATGAAAATTATCATCTGTCTCTCATAGGGTTGATCCAACCTGGCAGCGGGGGAGTGGGAGGGACTTTCCAGGAGTGAAATGCCTACGCAATGTAATGACGTCACATGGAAGTGACATCATCATGTCAGTGATGCTCTGGTACTTTGGGCAAAACTCAATGGTTACCACAAAGTTTTGCCCAAAATATCAGAGTGTCGCCACACAGCATCACTGACAGTGGCCAAGGACAGATTGGCCGTCTCGGCCGCTCTGCCTCTGCTTCAGAAGTGGAGGCAGAGCGGCCATTCAGATGGCCGCATCTGCCCCCAGGAGGCAGCCCGGACGCATCGCATCCGGCGCCGCGCTCCTTCCGCACCCGCCGAGCACCACTTCAAAGTGGTGCTCGGCTGGTGCAGTGTGCCTCGCGCAGGCATTCCACCCGCTGGAACGGGTGTGAACGAGCGCGGGCAGGGGCAACCGCGTGGCATCTGCATGCCGCTCCAGGAAGCCGCCCGCAGTCTGAACGCTGTGGGCGGTTTCCTCCCGGCGGCGTGCGAATGCCGCACCACGGGGGAAATCCCCCCCGCCCCATTCTTCAGCCAGTATGATGTCACTTCTGTGTGATATCATTATATCATGTTTGGGGGGCAGGATTTTCCCCCACCAGCCAGCTGGTCAGCAGTGAAGAAGAGGCCCAAAAATTGGGGAGGTCCCCCTTTCCCAAATGGAGAATGGCATCCCCAGCCTCCCAGTTTGCTAGTCACAGCATAAAAGCAGACCTAATATAAAAGCTGGCAATTGAACCTTCATGAATATTCAAGTTCTTTGTTTTCATTTTGTTTTTTAATGCCCTGTTGTATAAGGAATACATTGAAAAACACAGTATTCCTTGCTATCTCCTCTGTACTCTAAGGTGCACAACTAGGGCTGCCAAGTCCCCGGGTAGGGCGGGGGAAGCACCGATTTTTAAAGCTTTCCCCCGCTTTTTCAGAATTGGCCACCGGGGGAGGCAATGGCTGCCAGCAGGGAAACGTCGGAGCCTGCCCTGGCCTCTTAAAAGGGAAATGTCTGCAGAGAGCCTGCCCTGCAGTAAAAAGCCTCAACAGACATTTCCCCTTTAAGAAAGAGCAAGAGAGTCCCGCCCAGAGAGGCTCTTTCTGCTGAAGGGCCTGCTTTTGCATGTGGCCTGCTGCTGGAGTAAGCTGCTTGGGGTAAGCTGCTGGGGTCTGCCTGCTCTTTTCCTTCTCTCTCTCTCCCCCTCCCCCTTTCTTTCTTTTTTCTGTCTGTCTGTCTGTCTCTCTCTCTGTCCCCATCCAGCAGAGGTCTATCAATGGCTATTATTAGCCACAAGGTCTAAATGGAGCCCTTTGTCTGGGGCAGTGATGCTCTGCATTCTTGGTGCTTGGGGGGCAACAGTGGGAGGGCTTCTGGAGTTCTGGCCCCGCTGCTGGACCTCCTGAGGGCACCTGGTATTTTTGGCCACTGTTGTGACACAGAGTGTTGTACTGGATGGGCTGTACTGGATGGGCCGATCCACTGTGGCTTCTCTCCTGTTCTTATGATATGAAAATCATATTTAGCACTTGTGTAGCACTTAGTGCTTCATATTCTGCCGAGATGAGGAAGGATTCAGTAGGGCCATTGCTCAGTGACAGAGCATCTGCTTGACATGCAGGAGGTATCAGCCTCTTCAGCTAAAAAAGGATCAGGTCATAGGTGACATTAAAGATCTCAGCCTGAGACCCTGGAGAGCCACTACCAGTCTGAGTAGTCAATACTGACCTTGATGGACCAATGGCCTGATTCAGTATTAAATAAAATGATTCCATGGCACTGCAGGGTTTTGAGCCAGGCTCTCCCAGATCCCAGCCAAACAAACTGACTGCTACATAACACTGACTCTTGTTCAGCGACAAAAAACAGTGGCATAAAAGTCACAGTCTGGGTAATGCTGCTTGCAAGCCTATAAAGCTCAAGGCAGCAGCAGAAGCTCAGTATTAGGAAACTTCATGAGTTCATGTGGAAGCATGTGGAAGCAACATCACAGGATGTGACATCACAAAATGATGCCACTTCCTTTCTCCTGGCTCCACCCCCAAAGTCTCCTGGCTCCACCCCCCAAAGTCCTCAGATATTTCCCAAGTTGGACTTGGCAGCCCTATGCACAACTGAGACAATTTAAAAATAAACAGAACTTGTTTTGACGTGATTTTCTTCCCCATTATAAACCATTAAACTTCACTGCAGTGTTGAAAGCAATTATGTTGTTTTGCTCCGTGCAATAAACTGGATAAATCCTGTGAAGGTTATAGATGTAAGAGGCCATGTGATGTGGCTCACTACTTCACAAGTGAGGCTCCCAGATGCCTTTAATGTCTTAAAATATGATTATTAGCCACTTTATTCATCTGTACACTTCAGAAGGGCAATATGTGACAATGTGTTTAATTACTTTACGAGATTGTTATATACTTAAATTCCTAGAGAAGGATAAGAAAACCTTCCTTTACAAAGATAAAAAAAGAATGAAGCAAGCACCAGATTTAACAAGTATATATTTTCTCAAAAGGCTTGATTCTACCCTCATCTGTTCCCCAGAGTTGAACACACACACACACACACACACACACACACCCTGGTGTGCTTACATAAAAATACTCCAAAGGTAGGGTTGCCAAGCTTCAGGGGATGGCTGGAGATTTTCTGTGATTACAACTGATCTCCAGGAAACAGAGGTCAGTTCCCTTCCAGAAAATGGCCACTTTGAAAGGTGGACTCCATGGCATTCTCCATGGCACTGAGGCCCCTCCCCTCCCCAAACCCCACCCTCATCTGGCTCCATTCCCAAACTCTCCGGTTATCTCCCAACCTGGAGCTGGAAACCCTATAGAAAGGCACACTTATATAGGACTCCTGAAAATCTGAGCAAGGGAAGCAAGCATTAATATACCTTTCTCCTCCCTGTCAGCTCCAGGCCATTTCTAAGGCACATGCTAAAATAATATAGATGTACACTTAAAAACTGAAATGTGATTATTAAAACCAAGCTTTTTAAAAAAACAAACAAAAAAAACGAACCCCTGTGTGTATTGTACAGGGAATAAAAATACAGGGTGCTGTAGTTCTGTGGTCTCCAGTGGTCTTTGTTCTGTAAGAGTGGCTGTGGGTACAGAGATTTATATCAGGGCCTTAGCACTGGGGTGCCATTTCTTACAGCAAATTCCCCTGCACTGTTCTTAGTCCCAGTAAGGGGAGGGAAAGAAAGGGTGAGTTTTCTAACTGGGTAACCTGGTGGAGGTAAAGCCCTGATCTCCTCCTTCTCCCAGCTCCTCCGCTTCAGTCCAACTCCCCAGCAGAAGGATGAAGATGTTTGGATGGGAAGAAACTTCATAAAACATCCCTAACCGTCCACACAGGCTGGCATACATGAAGCATGGAATATCACTCCTCTTTTAAAAGTCTCAGCATGTGCTGGAATTAGCACATCAGGTCAAAAGGTTTCTACCCTAATCTCCATGACATAACGAACAGGACAGGGGAGAGTACTCAAACATATGATCCCTCACATGCATAGTCATAGAATCATAGAATCATAGGAAAGGACCTCCTGGGTCATCTAGTCCAACCCCCTGCACAATGCAGGAAATTCACAAATACCTCCCCCTCCACACCTGCAGTGACCACTGTTCCATGCCAAGAAGATGGTGTGGACAGTTCCTTCAGGACTGGATCACAGAAACCCTGTAATGAACACTAAAACTGGTGCTGAGGCCTCACTTGCATGTGTGGGCCCTAGTTAGGGAGTGTGTGGAAAAACGTAATTTAAAGTTTCTCATCCCTGCTGAAAATTCACGTTTCAAGTTTACTCCTCTCTTATGTGAAAATAAACTGTCATGATCCATGCCATCTTCTGCTTCTGCCTATATATATTTTTTTCTTTTAAAATGTCACTTCTTCAACGTTGTTTGTTGATAAACCAGTACTATTTAGGGATGCCAGCCTCCAGGTGGGACCTGGAGCTCATCTCCAGACCACAGAGATCAGTTCCCCTAGAGGAAATGGCAGCTTTGGAGGGTGGATTCTAGGGCATTGGAGCCCACTGACATTCCTGTCCTCCCCAGACTCTACTCCCTAATCTCCCAACCTGGAGCTGGCAACCCTACCAACACTACCCTGCTGGTGGCCCTCCTGGAAACCCTATATGATGTGCATTGTATGTGTGACTGTTGTATAAATCCTATATATATAAAAGCCCTAACATATTGGCACTTTCCACCGCTCCCATTGACTGTGTTCTGCGCTCCATCAGCCATTGGCCTGTCAACTGCCTCTCAAGACGACTTGCATGCCATTGGCTGAATGCTGGGTCCACTCCTCTCCCCCATCCACTGGTGGACTGGCCACTCTTCCCTGTCAGAATAAACTGCCAAAATGGCTGTCTCTCCTAATGAAGAGCAAACTTCTCTTACTTGGCTCTTCTACAGCTGGCTGGCTACTGAGGTGAGCCACCGACTGCCAAACCATTCTCTTCTCCTGCTGTTGTGGCACTCTTTCCCCTCAGTGGCTGTTGCTAGGCAACTAAGCTTGGTTCTGTCAGTAAAAAGGCAGAGGCAGGAGGCCTTTTCCAGGCCTACTTTGGCCAGTCCTGACCAGGGTTGCCAGCTCCAGGTTGGGAAATTCCTGGAGATTTTGTGGTGGAGTCTATGGAAGCCAGAGTGTGAAGAGGGAAGAGGCCTCAGCTGAATAGAATGCCATAGAGTCCACCCTCTAAAGCAATCATTTTCTCCAGGGGGGGGAGATCTATTCTCTGGAGTTCAGCTGTGATACCAGGCGATCTTCAGGCTCCACCTGGAGGTTGGCTACCCTAGGCCTGACAGCAACATCTGAGTCACTTGATGACATATGACTAGCATGACTTAACTAGGCATGGCTGCTTATTCCTGTTTACCATCAGCAGCCCCCCCAGGACAGCCAGTGTGGCATAGCAGTTAGAACTTCAGAGCAAGGTCTGCCAGACACAGATTCTTGCTGTGGAAGCTGGTTGGGTGATTTTGGATTACTCACAGACTTTCAGCCTAACCCAGGGGTGGGCAAACTGTGGCTCAGGAGCCACATGCGGCTCTTTCACATATATTATGTGGCTCCCGGCAGTGCTAAATATCATTAGCAAACAAATATCATTGGACAAATTAATATCATTATCAATATCTGCTTTTACCCCTTTTGTTATTATTTTTGGCAGTCTCATTTAATGTTAATAAAAAGCAAATTTGCTTATTTTCCAATAAAAAGAGGTAATATTTGTTCATGTCTTGTGGCACTCAAACATCTGATGTTTATTCTATGCGGCTCTTACGTTAAGCAAGTTTGGCCACCCCTGTTCTAGGTGGCTCTTACGTTAAGCAAGTTTGCCCACCCCTGGCCTAACCTACCTCACAGGGTTGTTACACAGATCAAAAGGGGGAGAGGAGAATGAGGAAAGCTGTTTTGGTCCCCACTGCAGAGAAAGACTGTACTTTTCCTAGGTAGATGTCAGACTTCCTGGCCAAGTCACTCTCAAGCACACTGTCTTTGGTAGTGAGAAGCTTTATTGAGTTAAGCAAGTTCCAGGCATGATCATTACTGTGTCAGTTCTGAAGCATTTTGGTGGGTACATGAATAGATATAGAAAGTTCAAACCATGACTCCTCCTAAGGCCCACATATGTCACATCATGCAGCCAAGCTCTCACATCTCTACGCCCTTCCCATGGGAATATATCCCATTATCTGCTACACAGGCTGACACTGAAAGCTTCAAGGACATCCCCCTGTGAATCAGGGAGAGGTGCATCTTGAGGAAAGTGTTCCACTGGCTAAGATAGAGCACTCACTCACACACCGCAGTCATTCCCCCAACCCCAGGAATTCCCCTCCCCCCGCATCTATAACAAACTATGTGAAGCGGAGGGAAGCAAGGTTTGACAGTAGAGGCTGTAAGGAGGAGGGACAAGATGGAAAGCTGAAGTCAGGAGGGGCAGATAAATGTGCATTGATGGTTGTCACCTCCAGGATGGGAAATTCCTGGAGATTTGAGGGGTGGATCCTGGAGAGTGTGTGGTTTGAGGAGGGGTGGGACTTCAGACAGGTACAGAGCTGAGCTCTGGAAGGCGACAGGAGAGAGCTGAAGGAGGGGTGAGTGTTTTTTTCTTATTTGCTTTCAGCTGAGGTGGTTTAGCTGAGGGTACTGTGTGTGGAAGTGTGTGAGTGAGTGAGTTTTGAGTTGTTGCAGAGTGCTGGCTGCTTGAGATAAGGGTGAGAAAGGGCCATTGTTTAACTGCTAATTGAGTCCCTGGGTGCTTTTGAATAGCTGCTAGCCACAATCTCTGCTGGGGGAGGCTTGTGTTTAAGGCTCCACCTGACCAGAGGCACAAGCCTCTGGCACGAACTAGCCTAGGGACTCTCAGACTAGGGGCTTGTGAGAAGCCAAGGAAGAGCCAGAACACCAGGGCCCTAGGCTCCTTGGATTCCCAGCAAGGTAAGTAGACTTCTACAAGGAGAATACAAAGGGTTTAAAAGGGGGATTATATTAAATTATTTTTAAAGCAATTATGAAGCCAGAATGCCAGCAGGGGGTTGGGGGCTATCCAGTGTTTTGCATGGTGTGTCTCATGTATGATTATCTGCCCACTGGGCAGAAGTCTTGGATGTGTGCCCGGTGCAATGAGCTCCTGATTCTCAGGGAACGAGTTTGCTCCCTTGAGGCCAAGGTGGCTGACCTGGAGAAGCAGAGACAGTCAGTTAGGCATGTGGAGAAGACTCTTGGGGACTTGTTAGGTATGTCCCACTCTGTATCTGGCAGCCCTGCGCTGTCAGGGAGCATGAGGGTCAAGAGGGAACAGGGCACCATGCTGTGGATAAGGGGAATGTGCCCTCAGAAGGGACCTCTTCTACAGCTGGTGAACGGGTATCCTTTCATACCAAGGAACCATCCCTGGGCAGGGAGGGAGGGGGGCTCTTGGTAGCTGGTGATTTGATCCTTAGGCAGGTAGACAGCTGGGTAGCAAAACCTTGTATTGACTGTATGGTGACTTGCCTGCCTGGTGCGAAGGTAGTGGACATTATGCAAGTTTTAGATAGGCTGGTAGATAGTGCTGGGGAGGAGCCAGTGGTCATGGTACATGTTGGCACCAACAATGTGGGGAAATGTAGTCGTGAGGTCCTGGAGGAAAAAAAATTAGGCTGCTAGGCAGGAGACTCAAGGCCAGGACCTCCAAGGTAGCCTTCTCGGAAGTGCTACCTGTTTCATGCACAGGGCTGGAGAGACAGGTACAGATCAGGAGTCTCGATGTGTGGATGAGGCGATGGTGTAGGGGGGAAGGGTTCAAGTTTGTTAGGCACTGGGATGCTTTTTGGAACAAGAGGGAGCTGTACAAGAGAGACGGTCTCCACTTGTCCTGGGAAGGAACCAGGCTGCTGGCGCTTAAAATCAAAATGGTGGCAGAGCAGTTTTTAAACTGAATACTGGGGAAAAGCCGATGGGAGATAAAAAATCTCTGGTTCAGGATGGTTCATCTCAAAGAAATGAAGAGGTAGCTATTACTTTCCTACAAGGGAAAGGATTAGAATTGTTCTTTGAGGATGTGGCAAATGATAAGGACTGCCTGGCAAGGTCTCGAGGCAGCAAGAGGAAGGTTGTGGGCTTTACATGTATGGGAAACTATAGATGTTTATATACTAATGCTAGAAGTGTCTGAGGTAAAATTGGGGAGTTGGTATGCTTGGTGTTGGGGGAAAAACATAGACATTGTGGGTATTTCAGAAACTTGGTGGGATGAGGAAAATCAGTGGGATACGGTGATTCCTGGTTATAAATTATATCGGAAGGATAGGGGGAGAAAGTTGGAGGTGGGGTGGCTCTTTATGTCAGAGAGGGTATACAGTCCAGTAAGACTGAGAGGGTAGGAAAATTGGATTCGCTTCTGGAAATGCTGTGGGTTGAATTAGTGGGCCCAAAAGGAAGCTTAACTTTGGGAGTTTGTTATTGCCCACCAAATCAAAAGATAGAGGAGGATTATAAAATGATGAATGAATTCAAGATAGCGGCTAGATGAAATAACTGTGTTGTAACAGATAACTTTAACTACCCACACATTGATTGGGTCAATATGTGTTCAAGTTGGGAAAAAAAGATTGAGTTTCTAGACACTCTCAATGATTGTGCTATGGAGCAGATGGTTACAGAACCGAGCAGGGGAGAGGTGATCGTGGATTTGGTCCTAAGTAATGCCCAAGACCTGGTGAGAGATGTTAAAGTGACCATAATGGGAACAGTGACCATAATGTTACTGAGTTCAACATTTGTATAAATAGGGAGTTGCCCAAAAAGACTGACACAACCACTTTTAACTTTAAAAGGGGTAACTTCTCTGATATGAGGGGATATGTGAGGAGAAAACTGAAAGGAAAAGTAGAAAGGGTCAAAACCATTGGGGAAGCTTGGAGACTATTTAAAACTACAATCCTAGAGGTTCAGCGAAAATATATACCACGGGTTAGGAAAGGCACAAATAGGTATTGAAAAAAGCCTGCATGGTTAACAAACAAAGTAATGAAAGCTCTAAAAGGTAAGAAGGATTCCGTTAAGCAGTAGAAAGCTAGTCTCAGTGAGGCTGATAAAAGGGAACACAGACTGTGGCAAATAAAATGCAAGTCTGTGATCAGGCAGGAAAAAAGGGAATATGAGGAGCATATCGCAAAAAACATAAAGACCAACAATAAAACTTTCTTCAAATACATTAGAAGTAGGAAACCAGCCAGGGAAGCAATGGGGCCCTTGGATGACAAAGGGGTAAAAGGTGTAGGGAAGGATGATAGGGAAATGGCTGAGAAGCCAAATGCATTTTTTGCCTCTGTCTTCACTGTGGAAGATGAGAAGTGCCTGCCCACTCCAAAACCACTGATTTCGGGAGGGGTGTTGAATAGGGTTGCCAGCCTCCAGGTGGGTTTGGAGGGTGGACTCTATGGTGTTGTACCGTGCTGAGGCCCCTCCCCTCTCCAAACCCTGCCCTCTCCTGGCTCCACCCCCAAAGTCTCCAGGTATTTTCCAACCCAGACTTGGCAACCCTAGTGTTGAAAGACCTGAGTCAGATTGAGGTGACAAGAGAGGAGGTCCTACAACTGATAGGCAACTTAAAAACTAATAAATCACCGGCCCCGGATGGCATACATCCGAGAGTTCGGAAAGAACTCAAATGTGAACTTGTGGATCTCCTGACAACAAACATATGTAATCTTTCCTTAAAATCTGCCTCCATTCCTGAGGACTGGAAGGTAGCGAATGTCACTCCTATCTATAAAAAGGGTTCCAGAGGAGATCCGGGAAATTACAGGCCAGTCAGTCTGACGTCGATACTGGGTAAGTTAGTGGAAACTGTTATTAAGGGGAAAAAAATAGTAGGCATATTGAGGAACAAAATCTATTGAGGAAGACTCTGCATGGGTTCTGTAAGGGAAGATCTTGTTTCACTAACCTGTTAGTGTTCTTTGAGGGAGTAAACAAACATGTGGACAAGGGGGACCCAACAGATGTTGTTTACCTTGACTTCCAAAAGCTTTTGATAAAGGTCCTCATCAAGGCACCCGCCCAGAGCCTCTTTCTAGAGCCCGTTGTATTTATTTCCACAATGGGCCTTATTCCTAGTTAAATATGAAAAGTGTGTGCCATATGTACACAATCCAAACAATTCTACAAGTCTGAGGACTGTTTTTTCAATATACATTTAGACTGCTGTTTCTTTTATGCTCTGATGTGTTTTATTGTCCTGTTTTTGTTGGCTTTGATAGTTTCCATCGGCTTAGCTTGTTTTTCTTGGCTGGTTGGTATTGTTGTATGTGTTGCTTTAAGCAGGTTCTGGAGAGGTGGCATACATATTTTCTAAAGAAAAAAGAATAAATAGATACAAGGTAAAAGGTAAAGGTTTCCCTTGCAATCAAATCCGACTTTTGGGGTTGGTGCTCATCTCTGTTTCCAAGCTGAAGAGCCAGCACTGTCTGAAGACTTTTCCAATGTCATGTGGCCAGCATGACCAATTGCCACAGTGCATGGAACGCTGTTCCCTTCCCACCAAAGCAGTACCTATTTATCTACTTGCCGTTTCTTGCTTTTGAATGCTAGGTTGGCAGGAGATGGGGCCAGATACAAAGCCAATAGCAAAAGGCACTGAACCAAAACCATTGTCAAAAATATAAAGGAACAAGAGGCGAGGACCCACAATACTTGTGGGGGGGAGCTCCACATGAAGGAGGAGGAAGCCGCCACAGGTAAGCCTTCTCCCTGTCTCCCCTGGCACCGATGGTGAGGCCTGCACGGCTCCAAGCCACTGGGCCTTCTCTTTCACCTGCCCCCCCCCAAAGGAGAGTCCTATGCGGGGCCTGCTAGGCCTTCTCTCCTGCTCCCCCACCAACGGCAAGGCCCACGCAGCTCCAAGCTGCCGGGCCACCAGGCCTTCTCTCCCACTTGTCCCCCCCACCAATGGCAAGGCTCATGCAGGGACCACCAGGCCTTCTCTCCCGCCCACCACTGGTGCAGTGAGGCCAAAATTTTTTTTTAATTTTAAGATTTTTCTGCACACCTGGGGAGTCCCCTAAGTGTGCAGGAAAATCTCTCTGCCATCCAAGTGCCCCTGATGTGCAGGTTTAGATATCTGTATGCACAGGGGGCACTTGGCTATTAGTATATAGATGTCAAAGAAATAAAATATAAGACTTTGGCAATCTTCTGTAGAAGCCCCTCCTCTCCTCCAGAGCTCTGAACCAAACATGGTGATCTTGGCTTCATGCAAATCCAAATGATTGCCAGCCAATTAGAGCCCATGGGTGAGCCAGCTTCAGCTGAAGAAGGGTGAAGAAAAGCTTTTTTCTTCAGACATAGATTCTGTGGCCTCATTTGGAGTACTGTGTATAGTTCTGGTCACCACACCTCAAAAAGGATATTATCACATTGGGAAAGGTGCAGAAAAGGGCAACTAAAATGATTAAGGGCATGGAACACCTTTCCTACGAAGAAAGATTAAAGAGGTTATGGCTTTTGGACTCAGAGAAACAACGATTAAGGGGTGACATAATAGAGGGTTACAGAATTATGCATGGGATAGTGAAGGTAAAGAAAGAAGTACTTTTCTCCCTTTCTCATAATACAAGAACTTGTGGGCACTCCATGAAATTAATGAGCAGCAGGCTTAAAACAGGTCACAGTAATTAACACATGGAATTCACTGCCGCAAGAAGTGGCAGTGGCTACAAGCATAGCTTCAAGAGTGGATTGGATAAGCATGGAGCAAATGTCTATTAGTGGCTTTTAGCCACAAGGTATAGATGGAGCACTCTGTATTCTTGGTGCTTGGGGGGGCAACAGTGGGAGGGATTCTGGAGTTCTGGCCCCCCTGGTGGACCTCCTGATGGTACCTGGGTTTTGGCCACTGTGTCACACAGAGTGTTGGACTGGATGGGCCATTGGCCTGATCTAACATGGCTTCTTATATGCTTATGAGTGTCAGCTTAGCCAGGCTTTTATTTGGCTTTTCGGTTAGGATTTAGGGGTTAGCCTAGTACATTCTGGATTAATGCCTCCATTGGTTCCTATAGACTTGAAAGAGTATAAAATGTGGCTTTGTTCTTTGTTCTGGGCTGTTTGGCCAGCATCCCACCTGTGTGTGTAAGGGTGCTAGTCCTGTAGTCTGGGAATGTTCCCTGAGCTTTCTAAAAGTGTACACTGTATCAGGGATTGAGACTTTTTATATGCTATTGCATACTGAGTATTACTTGTGTATGGTTTTAAAGAATTAATAAATAGTTTTGAGTTTTAAACTGTGGTTCTCTCTGGTCCTTTTCCTCTGGATGCCTGAGTTCCCTAGCCTGTCTCCATCTATCCATTGAAAGGAACCCAACATGGTTTGGAATATTACCCCAGACTGGTCAAGATGATAGGTTAACAGACTACACAGGGGGTGCCAGAGTATTGGGGGACAGGATGGCTGCGTCAGTAGTATTGTCAAAGATGCCTGGAAAGGATATTTTCTCCCTCAGAATAAGCTACATGTCTATACCTCACAAGGGTCATAGCCTTTCAGTCTAAGGAAACCAAAATGTAATAAACAAACCAACAAATATATGTTCACCAAGACTGTACTCATTTCCCCCCCCCCCAAAAAAAATATTCTGGCTATGGGCCTGGGCTTAGGGATGAAAACTTGATTTTGTGTGACAAATAAGCAGGCTGTTAAGGGCCTGTCATTCCTAACTTATGCATACAGGTTCTCGGGAAGGGTGCTTAGTGCTATAAAAGAGCAACCTTGAACTTGCTGAGGCAACCTGTCTGGAAAAAGGGGAATCAACTCTCCCTTCAGGTTTTATTTATTTTACATGAGGTTCAGCTGCAAAATAGTTACTCTCATGGGGGGGGGTGAAGTTGAAAACCAGCTTTGCTTTATATATTGTAGCCATACACACGTAACATGATGAAATATTTTATTTTCTGTTTAATATACCGAAATTGTTCATCTCCATCTGTGTCTCATCTGTCTAGTGAAAGATCTAGGAAAAAGTGGTTTCTATTTACCTCACAAGTAATTGCAGCCTTGGTCTAGTGGAAGAAGAAGAAGAAAAGAAGAGATGGTTTTTATACCCCGCTTTTCTCTACCCAGAGGAATCTCAAAGCAGCTTACAATCACCTCCCCATCCTCTCCCAATAAGAGACACCCTGTGAGGCGGGTGGGGCTAAGTGAGCTCTGAGAGAGCTGTGACTGACCCAAGATCATCCAGCAGGCTTCAAGTGGAGGAGGAGTGGGGGAATCAAACCCGGTTCTCCAGATTAGAGTCTGTCGATCGCAGCCACTGCACCTAACTAGCAGGTTCACAAATAAGAGACCTTTAAGGAGAACATTGCTTATATGCTACTAATCTTTATTTGAAAGCTTGTGTCCTCCTTTTTATTTAGTTGTAGGCGGATGGGGTATAAAGAATCAATAGGAGAGGCCAGAATGGGGAGTGGTTGGATATTCTTCACATCTGGGAAGCTAAGCAGGGTCAGAACTTGGAAGGGAGACCACCAAAGAAGACTCTGCAGAAAAAGGCAATGAGAAACCACCTCTGCTTCTCACTTGCCTTGAAGGCCCCTAGCTGGGGCCACCATAAGTTGGCTGAGACTTGACGCCATTTTACTCACACTCAGTTCTGAATATTATCAATGGCCATCTAAGACAACGGATAATACAGCCTTCTAATGCCGTGTAACAGACTGTTATCCGCAACATTCAAAGGACACGGTTTTCTGAAACAGTACCATCTCCCGGTGCTCCTAAGAGCTCTTTCTAAACACATCTGTAGTTCAAAATTCCACAGTCTGGCCCATATTTCTCTGAAACAGATATCAATTAGGGTTTCTGCTTCTTGCGTAATGGGAATATTGAATCACTGTTTTTCTCAACTTGCTTGAGCATCTGGGAAATCACCATGACAACCAGTGCCTGCCAGGTGCCTGTTTGGAACGCACTCTGTTCCTCCAGCCCTCTGAACGAAAATTCATTACCTTAATTGCCAAGCTAATGCTGAAGCAAAATGAGCCTGAGAAGAAAGATTAAAAAGACATACTTCTTGATTAAAATCTTCATAACCCAAAATCTGTATAATCTGCAAACTATACCAAATATATAAATTAGTTCAATACGGAAGATGCCCATTAATATGCACAGAGTGAAAAACTAGGCAGCACAGAATTACAACCCTCACGAATTAAAGCGGAAACAGTGTGTAAGCCAGGTATTTGATACCTTCTTCATTCCCAAAAATGTCAAAAAAAAAAAAATCTGATTCAAGGGTGGAATGAGAGCTTTCAAAACAAATATCTCAAGAAAACAGAGCCAGAGAATTCAGTACAGCGCTAACCCCAAGAGACAGCCAGAGCTGAAGGAAAGTGCTGTAGATTATACAAGATCAGTAGGAATGACGAAGACATTGCCGCCACACAGGCAAAAGATCAAAATGGACCTCAGCCATCACAACTGGCTTCACGCTCAAATACCACAGGTTGCTGCAGGAAAATTGGGCTATTAAGATGGATCTGAGGGATGTCACCCCTTAATTATGTCTTGCGAAACCCTGAAATATCAACAGGATTGTGCATTTATTTATCTGCCCAGTTCAAAGTAAGAACCTTATTCAGGATGCTGAAAAACAAGGCTGACTGTGAACAGCTCTAAGAGGACCTCCACAACAATATGGCAGATGAAGTTTAGCATTGGTAAGTATAAAGTTATGCACACTGGGACAAAACAAAACCCCCAGTTTCAATTATAGGCTAATGGGGTCTGAACTTCCTGAGACTGAGAGGGGAAAAGATCTGTAGATAGCTCTACGGTCACTGTAGATAGCTCTACGGAAGTGTCAATCCAGTGTGGAACAACAATGAAAAAAGACAAACTCTATGCTAGGGATTATTAGGAAATTGTTTGAACATTAAACAGCCCATATTATAATGCTATTGTATAGATCTATGGTGGGGCCTCATTTGGAATACTGTGTACAGTTCTGGTTCACTGCAGGGCTATTTGGGGGCAGGAACGCACAGGAACGGAGTTCCAGCTGGCTTCTGAATTGGCCACATGTAGAGCCTCCCCCCACCTCGGGTTCCCCAGGCAACTCACAAGCTGTGGGGCAGCTGGGGAAGCCAATCCTGGGAGGGAGCTGCACCATCAGGGGTGTGGCCTAATATGCTAATATTGTTGCTGTTGGGTGTGGCCTATTATGCTAATAAGGTCCTGCTGGGCTTTTTCTATAAAAAAGCCCTGGTTCACTGTATCTCAAGAAGGCATTGTAGAGCCCCCCCAATAAAAATTCATAAGAAGGCAACCATAATGATGAGGGGGTTGGAGGACCTTCCCAGTGAGTCTGGGACTTTTCAGTTTAGAAAAGAGACAAGTAAGAGGAGACATGATAGAGGTTTATAACATTATGCATGGGGTGGAGAGAGTTGACAAAGAGATTTTTTTTCTCCCTCTCCTAAATACTAGAACTCAAGGGCATCAAATGAAGCTGATGGACAGTAGATTCAGGACAAACAAAAGGAAATACTTCTTTACACAGAGAGTGGAACAAATGTGGAATTTGCTGCCAAAGGATGTAGTAATGCCTATGGGAGGAGAGATCTATCAGTGGACAATATCTGTGGTGACTGAGGGGATCCTCCATGTTCAGAGGAAATCAACCTCTGAATCCCAGTGCCCGGAGGCAACATCAGGGAAACGTCTCAGCCTCTCTGCACTGCTGTTGGCCCTCCAGAGGAACTGGTTGAGGCCACTGTGTGAGACAGTGTGCTGGACTAGATGGGCCACCGGTCTGATCCAGCAGGGCTCTTCTTATGTTATTATGAGAAAAAAAAATTCTTAATGTATTAGACAACAGTCCATCTACTCCAGCACCACCACCCCAGGACCAAAATGCATGGATGCTCACAAGCACAGCACGATCACCTGCAACCATGAGGTGTGAACTGCTCAACTACAGTGAGCCTGAATCGTTCAGTTTGTGGGGTTATCTTGTCTGGGTGAAGTTCAGGAGGGAAAGATGATGAACCCGGCACTGGGAATGGGCACAAGCCAAACCTTGAATCAAAATTTGTCACAAATTTGGCCCTGTTCGTAGTTTGCAAAGAGAAGTTCCATTTTTTTTTCCCGCAGACTGTTCTTCCTGGCATCCTATTTGGGATCATTTCTGGGCCAGGCAGTGTACTGTGCTGATGGTATTTGGAGTGACATTATTCGAAGGGTGTTTGGGCTTATTTTCTCTCTGGTTGCCAACTGCCCATCTGTGGGAGGGGTCTGATGTGAGACTTCTGCTCAAAGTAGTCAAGGATCAGATCTTTGTTGATGAAACACAGTTCTTTATTTCCAATCTCTACATTGGTACAGCTTCTCGGATTATTGTCAGAGATAACACATATGACAGAAGCAGGTCTATTATACCTTTCTAGGCAGTTTGAATTACCCATAGGTAGCCAATCACTACAGGGAAAAAACGGCGGGCAAAAAGGGCTCTGGCCGTTTGCTTCCCACAGGAAAGAAAGCGAGGTGTCAAGTTGTAAATTTCCCTTCCCAAACCAGACCCCTCAGATGTTACCATTTCACATAACAATCAATGGCCTCGAGGCTTTCGCACGTTGATAAGAGATGAGACTCGTCCTCCCTTGGAGTCCCAGCCGGGACGAATGGAATGCGGAGGCAGGAGTGTGAGAGGCCCATTGTTCCCATACTTTGAAGTTGTCATCCTCCCGCTCTGACAGTTACACAGACCAGGCCTGGTCAGGCACATAAACCTGGGGTCACATACTCTACATACATACTGGCCAAAGTGAGGGTTCACCTAGGGGAGGGGCAATTACAGGGCAGGTGTTATGGAGGCATCTACAATACATACATGGCAATAGAATATAGCATGGTATACATACATGACAGGGATAAAACAGAAGACATAGCTGTAAGCAATAGAAATACTTTGAATCAGCAGATTCTGACATCTGACTGCTAACAACGGAGTCAGGGGGTGAGCTGTCACTGCCTACCACGACTGATGAATGGCCTGTGGCAAGTAGCTTCTGAGGCGCTGAAAGAGTTGACAGGGCATGACTTTGATGGCTCCTGGCGATCAGAAGCCCTCCAGGGCAATGGTCCACCAGGGAATTTTCTGCTAAGTAACTGACCAGTCAGCCCATGAATAAAGAACTACAGGCAGGGGTCATTTCATAGAAAAAGAGGTGCAGGAGCTCATTAGCATAACTCATTTGCATATACCATACCCCCTGACATCACCGGAAGTGTGTCAGAAGGCAACACCCACCCCTCAGGCTCCACTCCACAGGTGAGTGAAACTGACCTGTTCTTCCTCCATTCCCTTCCCCATCCAATACTTCGGGCAATAAAAATAAGCGTAAAGAACACACCCTCATTCTCTTCCTGCTCCCTTGAAACCACCAGGTTTCAAGTAGACTTGAGATACCCAGGACATGTGCACCACCCATCCCTTTCCCTTCCCCTCCCCACAACAAGACACCCTGTGAGGTAGGTGGGGCTGAGAGAGGTCTTTTGAGAACTGCTCATAAGAGAACAACTCTGAGAGAACTTGTGACTGGCCCAAGGTCACACCAGCAGCTGCATGTGGAGGAGTGGGGAATCAAACCCGGTTCTCCCAGATTAGAGTCTGACTCCTGACCACTACACCAAACTGATGGGGTGGAAGCTGCTGAAGGGTTGGTGAAATTTCTCCAGTACTTATGTGCCATGTGCCCAGATAAAAAATGGTATACTTAGAAAATTTATATGCCACCTTGAGCAAGTCTCTGGAAAAGCAGCACACAGTCATAAAAGGAACAATGATAAAATTATCAATATTAAAACAAAACATTAAAAACAATAAAGACCCTAGCAGGGCTTTCCCCGGGGCGCTGCGCCTCTGCACTGCTCGGGGAAGCCGAGGAGGGGGCGAGGCTTGGTCATGTGCCCGCCCCCTGGGCTCCTCACTCCTGGAGCTGCACTCCTGTGCGCTCCCGCTCCAATGGACCCCTGACTACAGGGACTGTGATCATTTGAACAAATGAAGGCGCCTTATACTGACTCAGACCAATGATGCATCAAGGTCAGAATGGTCTACTCAGGCTGACAGCAGCTCTCCAGAGGTCTTTCACATCTCCTGCTACCTGCTCCTTTTTGCTGGAGACTCTGGGCATTGAACCTGGGACCTTCTGTATGCCAAGCAGGTGTTCTACCACTGAGCTACAGTGCCTCCTTGAAAGTGAGAGTCTCTCAGTTCAGGTCAGTGTGCAGTGCTACATGGGAAAGTCATGAGTGAAGCAGAGCGCATGGCATTTCCCTGCCTTCCCGTGACTTGAAAATGACCTACTGAATGAGCAATCTTTTTCCCTTGTCCAAAGTTAACGAACTCTTAAATCAACGAAAGTGACAATCCCGAACTGACCCCTTTTCCTGCTGGAGTTAGCTCACTGCAACAATTGCGCTAACTTCATCAGACATCAGTTGGGCACAATTATCACTAATCTGAAGTGTTTTGTTTCCCCATCTATAAAAAAAAGCATCTGTACATTCTGCCGCCAGAATCACAATGGTGGAATATACGGTTTTTATTTGGGATATAGGACACTCCCCCTCAGTGAAGATCCACATTGTATTGGATAATATGCATACATCTGAAAGCTGTTTCAGCACTTTGTCCTGGGGGATGGGGGGGGATTGTCAAGACAAGATTTGCTTTCAATGCACATTCCCTAATCAGGAAACAGACAAACAAAGCTCTGCAAATTGGAGTCTTTTGTGGAAGATTAGTGCTATTTAGATGCAAGAACTTGGATGGAGACCACTGCTGGCAGGAGCTGTCGTCCTTTGAGAACGGGTTTGGCAAACAATCTCATATTAGCCCTACCAGTGGTGGCTGGCAGATTTTGAAAGTGGGGTCTTATAATGAGAAAAGCACAATTTCTCCTTTTGAAAGTATAGCCTTTTGCCCCTCAGGGAAGAGAAGGGATTCCAACCAACCACACCTTGACTGTTCGCCAGGAAAGTCTATCCACCAGGATCTTGGGTAAATCCAAAACAATCATCCACATCTTTGGGTAAATCCTGCAAGACTGACAAATTGTCATTTGATTCTGGTCACCTATGGGGATTAAGAAGGATCCCAAGGTGAAAAGGGCAGGTGGACAGGCAAGAAAACAGAATTTTAAGAACTCTCAGGTTTTTTAAAAAAATATGTATATATTGTCTCTTAAAAATAACTCCTTTGCAATTAAATCTGAGTTTCATGGGGGGGGGGCATCACCCTTTAAAGATCACACCTCAGTTCTTGGGAACTGCATCATGACCATCTATCAAAGACAGTGATATTAAAGGCTGCTTTTTCTGTGTAAAAGAGAGAACTATAATGAAAAAAACAATGACTAACTCGCGAAAGGTCATTATTACTTTTAAGTATTGAGCGGGAGACGATGAATTCAAACCACAGGCTTTTATTCGGTGATATTGCTCAGCTCTGAAGTCAGCTCTATGAGAGCGGCACCTTAATTTATACTGTTCCAACTCATAACTTTCAACAAAGTCACTATATACAAGCAATACTATTGGACCTAAGCAGGGCTCAGCGATTGGGTATCTGGATTGTCTTTAGGACCAATGGGAGTCTTTAGTCATCAGCCAATAAGAATTGGAGCTTTGGGATACCAGAGCCCTATCAAGCTATGGCTGCTGCAATACTCCAAACACAAACACAACCATTACTGTAAGCAAAATCTTCTTATTGAACACAAATGTTAACAAGGTAGCATGGCATAGTGGCAGTGTCCGACTATGATCTGGAAGACCCGTTCACGAACACCCCCACCCCCACTCTGCCCTGGAAGCTTTCTGGATGACTTCAGGGCGGTCCCTGTCTCTCACCAACCAGCCTCACACCATCTCCTTCTCCTTCTCCTTTGTTACCAGGAGCAAACTGGGAAATGAAAATGGCCCTGGAGCAAGTCAAGCTGAGCAGCCTGTGCTGATCAGTTCAGTGGGGCTGACAAGGGACATTAGCTCACCCCACTGCATCATTGTCTCCCAGACCGGAAGCAGGGCAGGAGGAAACAGTTGGTGAGCTGACACAAATTACCATGGCTGATGAGGAGTCCAGACTAAGTGGGCCCTGAGGCTCAGAGACAATTGCTAGGGCTTGGTTTTGGTTGCTCTGATCCACTAGTGCCCTCCTAGAGCAGTGACCCACCAGGAAGTTTCCCTGGAAGTTACCTGGCCAGCCTCCCCCTGAAAGTCCTCATAGCACTAGAATACACCCTGTCTCTCTCCAGCGTCATCCCCAGAGACCATATGGATAATTTTCTGTTCCTGTTTTATGCCCTCCAACTAGATCAGCAATGTGGTCATCTCTTAAAGGATGAATAATTATGATTTTACTATCTCAGTATTGCAGTATTGTCTTTTGCCAAGTATCCATTTCTGGGTTAGATCCTACCTCTTCCTCCAAGCGAGGGATTTTTCATCCATGGAGAAACTTTCCTGTGACAGAGCAAGCATTCCTCCAATGGAAAAAGGCTCCTTCTGCCAGAGCAAGTTTCTTCACTTAGTAGAAGGGAGTCCTGGTCCTGGAGCAGAGGTCTTGATGGAACTCTCTGTCTGGGGCAGTGATGTTCTGTCTTCTTGGTAACTGGGGGGCAACAGTGGAAGGTCTTCTGGAGTTCTGGCCCCGCTGGTTCCCAAGTGTGACTGAGCAGCCCAAGTAGCATGGTTTAGTTCTTGTTTTAAAAGTTGGTCTGTCCCACCCCATCACAAAGATCTAATTTGTCTTTTAGCCCAGCCCAGGAACTTGATGGGATAAGCAGGAACCTTCTTGTTTCCCCCTTTCAAATGGCACTAAGGAACTTAAGAGAAGCCAGTGCTGGATCCAGTCCAACACTCTGTCACACAGTCGCCAAAAATACCAGGTGCCATCAGGAGGTCCACCAGTGGGGTCAGGACACTAGAAGCCCTCCACTGTCCCCCCCCCCCCCCCCCCAAAGCACCAAGAATACAGAGCATCACTTGCCCCAGAATTCCTATCTATACCTTGTGGCTAATAGCCACTGATGGACCTCTGTACCATGTGTTTATTTATTTCCCCCTTGAAGCTGTCCATGCTTGTAGCCGCCACCACTTCCTGTGGCAGTGAATTCTATATGTTAATCACACTTTGGGTAAAGAAGTACTTCCTTTTATCTGTTCTAACTCGATTGCTCAGCAATTTCATGGAGTGCCCATGAGTTCTTGTATTGTGAGAAAGGGAGAAAAGTACTTCTTTCTCTACCTGCTCTATCCCATGCATAATCTTATAAACTGCTCTATCCCATGCATAATCTTATAGCATTCAAACAGAAATAACTATTTTATTTAACAGGCAGGGATTGAATAGGTGTTGTCAGGGGTTGGAACCGCTGAGGCACAAACTGTTGTTAATAAAGATTATACTTCTTTTAACAATCAAAATAGTATTGTTGGCAGCACCTGAGTTTAGGCCACTGTGTGACACAGTGTTGGACTGGATGGGCCATTGGCCTGATCCAACATGGCTTCTCTTATGTTCTTATCCAAACTCTTTCTGCCCAGTTACATGAATATTCACTTGGTAAGTAAATCACACGTGCAAAGGCCATTACTTCTAAAGAACTGTGCACAGGATCGATCTCTTGCCTTTATGTAGTGACCTTGCATTCTTGTCTGTGTACAGAGAAAAATCTGCCTCTTGTCTCTAAACAGACATAATTTTGCGAAGGAAAAGGCATGTGGGATGCATAACCAAAGGTTCTGGATTATGCAAGACGGGTCTAAACAGGATTATGTAGTTGCAAACCAATTAGTAGGCATATTTATTCAGGAAATGTATGGATTTCAAATCTGAGAAGTCAATTCAAATGATTTAAATCAAGATTTAAAATATATTCACCCTGCCAGAGAGGAATGCACTAATAAACTCGACAAGATAACGCCCCCCCCCTCTTTCAGACATTTTGCGTACTGACACATAAAGATGAATAAGAGGTTGGCTAGTAAAACTGTTTGCTGGCTAGTAATTATATGGGCCTATTTGGAAGGCTGATCCAATGACTGAACATAAATTAGATTCCAGCACAAACCATTTAGCTTCAAGGGGTGGTATGTGTCCCAGAACAGGGTTAGAATCTAACTGGGTGGATCCAACCAACTTTTTCATGCAATCTTGCTCACCCCCCCCCCTTCACTACAGTCTCAATCTAGGGTTGCCAACCTCCAGGTGGCAGCTGGAGATCCCCTGCTGTTACAATTGATCTCCAGGCATGATCAGTTTGTATGCCAATAAAGGTTGTGTATTGTGTGTGGCATGATCAGTCCCCCTGGAGAAAATGGCTGCTTGGGAGGGTGAGCTCTGTGACGTTATACCCTGCTGAGGTCCCTCCCCTCCTCCAAACCCACCCTCCCCAGGCTCCCCCCTCAAAAAAAAATCTCCAGGTATTTCCCAACCTAGAGCTGCTAACCCTACACATGGCTTTTATCGATGGCGTTCCCATGATCCCCA
This sequence comes from Lepidodactylus listeri, assembly GCA_029233225.1. Classification (NCBI taxonomy): domain Eukaryota; kingdom Metazoa; phylum Chordata; class Lepidosauria; order Squamata; family Gekkonidae; genus Lepidodactylus; species Lepidodactylus listeri. Next base: position 114,639,878 of record JARCFY010000006.1, read on the forward strand.
GCCCAATCTTTTTTGGGACCCTTCCTCCCTTTTTTCATCTGTAAAAAAGAATCTGGTTGGATCCACCCCAACATCTGGCATCACCACCATTTCACTTACAATGATTGTTTTTTGGAGAGAAGGAAAGCAGACCAGAGGAGAAGAAAATGAGAAAGAATCATGGGAAGGAAAATTAAATGGACATATACACAGACAGACTCACTGAATGGTGGGACATATATTGGGAGGGGGGAGAAGTGAACTGAAGCTTAAAGAGAGATTTCAAGTCCAAAAACGGTGAAGGCTAACTGCTGTAAATGATAAAAAAAAGAAAGGTTAATTCCATTAACGCTGTACAAATATGGGCACATCTTTCCTTCCCTAGAAGTTCATGCTTGGCATCACTATCACAGGGGTGAGACAAGAACTTCACCCCCCCCCCCCCCGTGAAGTAATAGTGCATGTCCAATTTTAGATAATGGAAGTCCCTGCTTTTATCTTAATCCTCCGTTATTGTTATGTCTCAAATGGACACCATTTAATTCTGACATCCCGTTGAAGCTGATCTAGATCTTATCCTCTGGATATATGTAATTGCTGTGTGTGGTCAATTGAAAAGACTTTTAGCAAAGTGCTTTGTGGTGAGTCATCTCCCTTCAGAACAGCAAATGGGTAGCTCAATGAAGCTCACACAACAAGAACAAGCAGCGGCCAGGTGTCAGTTGGTGTCTGAGCCTAAAATCATCTTTATTGCAAATACAAACACAAAGTTGCCAGTAGCTGTTTTGAGATCGTCGTGGCACTAACTGCAGAACTGCATAAGTGATTGAATCTTCGTGGTTAAAATACCACACACACGCATATATATATGCACACACACACACACATATATATATATACTGTTGCCTCTCAGCACCACAGGGCAGAGTCAGTCCATAAAGTTATTTTTTGGCCTGTATTTTGCTACAAAGAAAAAAATGTGGGTGGTGGGAAACGGGGTTTTCCAGCCAGTAGGCCTAGCCCAGGGTAGCCAAGACTTGAAATATGACAAAGGGTAGGTCCCACTGAGAGGTGGAGCCTGGCCAAGGCCTACCTACCCAGAATAGGGCATTACCAATGTCAGGCAATCCCCCTCCCCTACACCCACCCACTGAAGCCTGAGTCAACCCTTTGATATCATTTCTGGGCGAAAACTCAAAAAATGATGTCACAGCTTCCTCATGATGCTCTAGGAATTCCACAGATCTATCTGATTTTTACCATAGAGATTTGTAGGATTCCTAGAGTGCTGCAGTAGTTTGTGACATCACTTGTGTTTTCTCCTCAGAATGATGAATTTTTCCCCAGGGCTCTACCCAGAAGACTCTCTTCAGGGATGGAAGCAATGACCTGGAAACCCTAGTCCAGAAGCAGGACCAGAGAGTTGATGGGATCAAGGGTTGGAGACCATGTGTCCAGGAATGTAGCTGAGGGGAATCAAAGTGTGGAGTAAAAGAGGCAGAGCAAACACTAAATTCGTGTAAAGTGCACAGTTCTCTCTCTTCCTCTCTTCCCACTCTCTTTGTCTCTGGATCAGGACATCAGGAGAGAAAGGAAGAGGCAAAATTTTGGTTGGAGTGCTTATAAAAGGGTTTGAGGCAATGAAAAAAAAAAACCTGAGTTGACCAGGGGTGTCAAACATAAGGCCCGGGGGCCAGATCTGGCCCATCCAGGTCTCCAATGTGGCCTGTGAGCAGCTAGTACAAGGGAGGGAACAGGAGACTGCTCAGGAAGAGTGGGAAGAGCCACTCCAATCGTGAGTTCAGCATGGTGGAACAACCTCGTCTGCAGCAGTCAAGCAGTGTGGGAGCATCTGCCCAGTTCTGCACTGCTGGCTCTCCAGTCTACCCGTATGGGCTTTCCTTTGCCTCCCCCTCCCAGCCCATGGGGCCTTGCAGTGAGGCTACAACAACTCAGAGCTTACCAGCTCCTGTCCTTTATACAGTTTGTATCTCCAGGACCTGGCATTAGTTTTTATGGCACACATGCCCTGACCCAACAAAATGACATTTATGTTAGATCCAGCCCTCATAACAAATGAGTTTGACACCTCTGGTCTATGCCTTATTTTATCTCAGAAGGAAATAGAGTTAAAAACCCGAGCATCACCCCCGACATCCTAGAAGTTGCCTCCACCAGGGGGGTCTGGCAACCCTAAAAGGAGGGGGGTGTTATGTGACTATTAATTTTTTTTAAAGTATGTTATTGCCATCACCAGGGATCTTCCGTAGAAAAAGAGATGCAGGAGCTCATTAGCATAACTCATTTGCATATGCCACGCCCCCTAACCTACCGGAAGTGTGTCAGAAGGCAACACCCACCCCTCAGGCTCCCGTCCACAGGTGAGTGAAACTGACCTGCTCTTCCTCCATTCCCTTCCCCATTCAATACTTTGTGCAATAAAAATAGGCGTAAAAAACACACCCTCATTTCTCTTCCTGGCTCTGCAGTTAACTCCCCAAGAATGGCAGAAAGATCCCTGGGCCTATATCCCCAGACAGAGAAAGAGACACAAATAGGTGGCAGGAGAGGGGTGGGCGAGGGCTCCCAAAGCCAGGCTCTGTCGATCTCCCCCCAGAGGGCTCTGCTTGGGGACAGGACTGGAGAGCAAGGGCTGCTGTGGCGTCTGTCTCTCCCCCCCATGGGGTGGGCGGGAGTGCTGCGAAGGGCTTCCCCCCTGCCTCAGTCCCCTTGGTTGGGCTCCGTCAGGCCAAGGATGGGGCAGGCAGGCTTTCCCCGAGGCGCTGTGCCTCTGCACTGCTCGGGGAAGCTGAGGAGGGGGTGGGGCTTGGTCATGTGCCCACCCTCTGGGCTCCTCACTCCTGGAGCTGTGCTCCTGTGCGCTCCTGCTCCAACGGACCCCTGGCCATCACCATGAATCAAAATAATTTTCATTGTGTTCACTGAATATTTATTTTATACACTGCTTTCTCCCCAGTTGGGATCCAAAGCATCTTACATTGTTCTCTCCTCCATTTTATCTTCACAAGAATCCTGTGAAGTAGGATAGGGTGAAAATAGGTGACTGGCCCAAGATCATCCAGCGAGTGCCAAGATTGTTGCAGAGCGGGGATTCAAACCTGGGTGTCCTAGAACCTAGTCCAATGCTTTAACCACTACCCCAGACTGACTCTCTATTTGCTTTGTTTCTTTCTTTCATCACATGTTGGTACTGTTTATACACAGTGCCTTGGATCTGAGCCCTTCTGCTACAACTCTGCTCCATTTGCAGAAAAGAGAAAGGGAGATCTTTGCCAATCCCTTCCTCTCTCTGCAGCCCCCCACTTCAGCCAAAGCCAAAAGAACTCATTGGGAGTTCAAAATGGGAAGATTCAAACAGGACCAGCCAAGACTCGTAAATTCACTCTTAACCCTGATTGTGTCGGCCTGCATGGACAAATTGAGAGCCACATAGAAATACTGAGGAAATGTAATGAACTGCTATTATGTAGCATACAAAGAAATTACAACACACTGTATTAATGTACTTTCCGGTGTAGGAGGATTTTGTAGAAACCCTGAGGTAGAAAAGGGCCATACATATTCCGGCATGATCACAAGGCATTGATTTTAATGCCTACTTTGCTCCCACGTGAGTCACAGGGGCCTGAAAGCAGGTCTCAAATATCAAGATGATTTGTCAGTTGTTGTTTAGCTGTAGCCTTAAATCTGTGCTCTTTTGCTTGCTGAAAAAAACAATATAGAAGCTTTTCCTCAGAGCAGGAGAGAAATGCCACCATAAATCTCCAACTTCATATGGAGTGACATCCCATTATCCCTGTGTTCTGGAATCCTGCCAGTCCCCCCCCCCCTTTTCATTTCTTCAGGAGGCTTGTTAACTTCTACGTTTAGAAATTACTCTGGTGATCGGATCCTTTGTCATGTCTTAATCCAAATAGTCTTTCAGTGCCACATCTAATGCGGCCAAAGGCAGACTGTCAAAATCCAGCTCTTCCCTCTGGCTCTGCCTGGAGCTTAGTTTTATACAAAACTCCACGGGAGGCTAAAAAATATGCCACAACACTTCCTTTTTTATCTTTTTTTCTCCCCTTAAAAACAAACAAACAAGCTATGGAGACTGCAGAATTTCCCAGAGGGTCAGAACAGACATGCCAAATACCATGGATATCCTGTTAGTTTTTTAAATTGCAAGTCATCCTGGGCTCTCATTCTGAATGGGGCTGTACAGGAAGGAGAGAAGGAATTTAACATTTCAACCCCCCACCCCACCCCGCCAATCAAAAGTAGCCCTTCCATCAGGTATGGTGGGTGCTGAGTCAGGTGAGATGGACAATCCAAAGTCAAGCCAAGGTTCACCACCTTGCCCCCTAGGACTCACTGGTCTGGGTTTATCAGATTAGGTTTCATGTGAAGGTCTACCTTGGGGACAGGTATACACAGGGAGCCAGTTCCTAGGTTCACGCCTCAGCAGTGTTCCCTCTAAGCTGAGTTAGTGTGAGCTAGCTCACAGATTCTTAGCCTCCAGCTCACGCATTTTTGTCTCAGCTCAGGACGGATGGATCCAGAGCAAACTCATTTATACAGCAGCCAAATCGCTTGATCACAACTTTATTCCCAGAAGCTCACAAAGTAGAATTTTTGCTCACAAGACTCCACAAGTTAGAGGGAGCATTGCCCCTCAGGTCTCCCACTCTATAGAATAATCTATCATGAGCCTACAGATTCACGAGTTAAAGAATTTGTGCACCATGTATTCTTTCTGGCCATCAAATTGAACTAGGTAGTAGTGGTGATGCATGTTGACCGGGAAAGGGATTGTCCTGGGAAGGGTTTCAGTATGGAAGACCATGTGGATTTTCCAGCACTGTGAAATCTAGAGCCTGAGTGAAACAGTACTTGAAGGATCCCATGTACTGGTGATCTAACATGCCACTCTGTCTGCAGGTTCCTGATGAACAACCATCTCTATTCTCTGACTTCTAAGGCAAAGGACAATAGCCTGTGAAGACCAGTACATCATCGCCAGACAAGGGCTGTGGTCAGACGGGCAGTGTGGCCCCGTATAATTGCTGTTCCCTTATGGATTAAATGGGCTAGTTCATACAGCCACATCTGGCACCTGTGACCTAGTCATACCCTATTGTATGATGAGCTGGGGTATGGAGTAAACAGCCACCAGATGTCTGCACATTCATCTCGCATTTATGGATGTCTGAATGCACAGGAGTGCACACAAAACAGGTGGGAAGTCTGAACTGTCCAGTGGGTTCCAGGCAGGTTTTTTGTTTGTTTGTTTGTTTCCTATTTGCGATGTGTGCATAAGTACATGTGCCGGGAAAACATTTAAAACAACCTGAACCGCACTGCGTGGCTGACTCACTGCAATGCTGTGAATGATCAGCCGTGGGCCCAGTGCACTGTGAAGGCTCCTCAAGGTGTGGTGTCTTACTGACATTCTTCATTTCAAAATGAAGCGGAGAGTTTAGAGGTGCCAACATACCACACCAGCCTTCCACTCTGACTGTAGCCAAGGCGTTCTCAAGTAATAGTCTCTGTGTTGTGGGAAGCCTGAACAAGGTCTGCTGTTTTTAGAATGCTGTTTGGAACTGAAGGGTGACAAGAGCAGGTTAAACTAATAAATGCTAAAGAACAGGGTTAGCTGAGTAGATATGTTTTCTGCTTAATTGTATATAAACTCTGCCAAGGGGAGAAGCTTTATCCAGTTATCTTGTCAATAGTTCAGGAACCATCACAGATATTGTTCAGGGTTGGCTCACTGACTGACCATCAGCTTGTGGATGGTAAGCAGTGGTGGTGCGAACTTGGAGTCTAGTAGATTCCCTTCCAGAATTTAACCACAATCTGGGCATATCTATATGTACAACTATGTCTGGGGAGATCACAGAGCCAGAAAACATTTGTGATGAGCACCTCAAGAATCTCAGCTTCACTGGAAAGATGTATGACTGACATGAAGTAGGGGAATTTTTATGTCATTGTCCATCACTTGTCAGAATAGTATCACTTTTCTGATTTCAAAAATTCCATAATAAATGTTCATGGCATTACACCACCATGGTTATGCTGGAATTTCAGAAGGGGATAGCAGAGCACATGCCAAGCTGTTTTGCCAACTCTTTGTCAATTGCCTCCACTCCATGAATAACTGGATGAACCTCTCTCATGCCCCCCATCACCTCTTTTATAAACTGAAAGTCCCAGATTCCTCAGTCTTTCCTCCAACCCCCTCATCATCTTGGTTGCCCTCTTCTGTACTTTTTTCCAGCTCTGCACTGTCCTTTTTGAGATATGGAGACCAGAACTGTACACAGGATTCCAAATGAGGCCGAATAGGATGTTTTGTTTCTTCCAGTTAGTGCCTCCAAATTTCAAATGGAGAAATAACTGATAAAGACTCCATGTCAGCAGTTTCATTCCACCCAGCAGACAAGCCTCCAAAGACAATAAGTACATGGGTACAGTTCTTGGGAGACTCTCACTTTTGCGTGACAACACAGCTCCCAGAAATACATAGGAAACATCTGTCTCCACAATAAAGGACTCTTCAGTCTCAAGATGAATTAGGATGGTTATGGGTGTAGTAATCTCCTGTAAATGTTAAATTCCCGGAAGTCCTTAACAGTCTAGGGGAGTCCCCCCTTCCTGTACTGTAGCCCTTGCAAATTCATCAGGCCCCTTTCTTTCTTTTGCCATCATTGCATCCAACTTATGGGCCCCGTCCACACGAGCAAGATAAGCCAGATGGGAAGTGACTCAAATTTGTGCTGGCGCAATTTGCAGGTTCACACAGGTCCATGGACCGGTGAGGGCGAACCACCGCTGCGTGATCACACGCAGATGCGGGCAAGTTGGTTTTTTTTTTCTGGCCGTTTTCAGTGCGCTTATCTGCTTCTACAAGGGATCGATGACTTGCCTGTCCACCCTTGGGATCATCCGATGATGCGCATACTGGGATGGGAGGGGGAAAAAACCCAAAAAGCCCGCTCCCCAACGCCACTTGTTTGCGTTGGCGTGATCACACCAGGAAAGGTCAGTTCTGGGCCGTCGCAAACCATTTGAGACTGCCTTTTCACTGGTAGCTAAATAAGTCGATTCCCCACCGGCTCAAAGTGGTTTGCGACACTTTGACACCAGTTGCAGGACGCTTCCCAGATGTGCTTGTGTGATCACGGCACTTTGAGCCGGCGGGGAATCGTCCTTCTTGTGTCGCAAATGGGTGCGTATGATCGCGCCCATGGTGACCCTGAAGGGTTTTCAAAGCAAGAGACATTGAGAGGTGGTTTGCCATTGGCTGCCACCATCTCAGGACCCTGGTACTCCTTGGAGGTCTCCCAACCAAATACTAGCCATGGTTGATCCTGCTTAGCTTCCAAGATTTGACAAGATCAGGCTTGCCTGGGCTGTCCAGGTCAGGGATCTCTGTATACTCTCTGATGACAATAAAAAAGTCCAAGAATTCCACCCTGGGTTGGTCCCATGAGGACTTCTCAAATTGGGTATAGAGTCCATGTCAGTGTTGTCAGCCTAGCTGATGATTTGTTCACAGCTCAGAATGCATCATATTGGGAGTAGATTTGTGGTTGCCCAGTGGAAGTACTCAGCATAATAACTGGCCAGCTGACTGCTACTAAGGGCATACACTCCCCAATTATGTTATCTACTTGCTGGTCTTAAGTATCTTTTAAGAGCAAGCCATGCATCATTTAGAAGCAGCCGCATTATGAACGTATGTGCTGATCTTGCACCTATGCAGCCATCATGTTGCCGCATATTCAGAACTCACAAGACTGAAGTTCAGGTCCCAGGAGGCAATGCCGGAACAGACAAAGTCTTTGCAATTCAGTTCATCCCCAACGGACAGGAACAGGCTTAGCTGTGTAAACCAGACAATGGTCCTTTCTGCACTTGGATCTCATCCCTAGTTTAAACAGAGTTCAGCTCAGGACACAATCCCTTGCAGCTCCCATCCCCACCACATCATCAGATCACACACCACAATCATCTCACACCACAATCAAGAAACACACATCTTCTGGAAGCTTGTTTTTTTTCTCCCATTGGATGGGTGGGCAGACAGCAGAGAGGGAAGGGGATACAGGAACACTTGCAGGGCTGCTGTGGAAAACCTTATGTGCACAACATTCCAAGCACTCCCCCCCCCCAAAAAAAGGAGGACATTTTTTTTCAAGTATTGGAAGATGCTGTTTGCATGACCAAGCTGTAGCTTGAACACATGAGAGAGGCTGCCCATCTCTGCTTATAAAAACTGAATTGGTGCAAAGCACAAAAAAACGCTGACTGAAATAACTAAAGGCGAATGAAAGACGTATAAAATTAATATTTTAATACCGAGTTCAAGAACACAATAACCATATAGCTAGATAAATCCAAAGTGTTCTTGCGAGAAAGTTAAGTCCCAAAAGTATTCAATGTGTCTCACTCCTGTACTATTATAATTCCATAGTCCATCTTGAGAGCCAGTTTGGTGTAGTGGTTAAGTGCGCGGACTCTAATCTGGGAGAACCGGGTTTGATTCCCCACTCCTCCACTTGCACCTGGCTGGATGACTTTGGGCAAGCCATAGCTCTGTACCATCTGTTCCCTCAAGGACAGCTTGGGAAAGAGCTCTCTCAGCCCCACCTACCTCACAGGGTGTCTGTTGTGGGGGGGGGGGGGAAGGGAAAAGGAGTTTGTAAGCCGCTCTGAGACTCCCTTGGGGAGTGGAGGGCGGGGTATAAATCCAATCTCTTCTCTTCTTCTCTTCTTCTTCTTGACATACATTCATCATAGGGTGGACTCATATAGTTCCTGGAAAATCCATATAATCTTGAAATCCATAAACCATAGAGATGCGTAGTCCGGATACAAGCTGCCGTGTTTCGAATAATTCTTTTTCAAAACCAATAGGCTACTGTGGGACCCAGTCTCAGTAACAGCACATACAGAAGCCAGTTTATTCAATCACAAAGGATCATGGGTCCGAAGGCAGTTTTCCAGCCTTGGGGTCTGCAGTCAGCATTCAGTTCTCACTTGTTCTTTCTTGTAACTTACTGCCACCATCATTTCTACCCAACCTTTTCTTGATGGTCCTCCAAAAGATTTCTCTCTCTTCCCCCCACTATACCCACTAAAATCACAAATAAGAATTATTATTCCACAAGCTTATTAACCCCTTGTGGGAACACCCCCATGTGATGTCTTTAAAGTCACTGTTGTTTTAATTAGTGCAGCAGCATGAAGCATGGCTTCTGTCCAAACTGGCCATATGGCACAGCGCGCTGGGAGTCTTCTGGAATACCCACGAGGCATAAATGTGTTTATTGAAATTCCAAAATGAATTTATGAGTGGAAAAAAGAAAATCTTTCATAGCATCTCTTCAATTTATAAGGAAAACAGAGTACAAATGTAATTGATGACGAGTTTTGAGCATAGGGAGGTATGGTGCATGAAGATTCTTACCCATGAAATGCACCCTAGTTCTATTGTTGTTGTTTTTGCTGTTTTGCAAAACTCTTTAGAGAGGGACAGAGGAAATAATTTCTCCACATTGCTTCTATCCTTTGACCGAATGGCGCATAGTTGGGCAGACTGTGAATCAGGAGGTGCATCCAAATGCACTTCCTCATGCAAACCATTTTCTGTTTGTTTGTTTATTAGGGTATTTCTGCACTATTTTTTCTTGTGGAAGAACCTTAACCAGCCTACAGAAATCCCCCAAGCAACCCATTTAAACCATATAATTTAAATATACAAAATAAAAGGAGGGGAAAAAACACATTCTGGGTTGGTCTAGATTTCAGTTGGCTGGCTGCTGTAAGTCCCAGGCTGCAAGCCAAGGACTAAGAACCAAGAGCCCTTTTGCTCTTTGTTTCACACCCAAGGGCTTGTCCCTATGGACCCACCCTGGATAAGTACCTGCAAGCAGAGGAAAACTCAGCCCAGAGGAAACTCAGCTGCTGCTAGAAATTGCTTTCCAACTTCCTCCCCTGTTGGGAGTTGATGTTCAGAACTACAGATTCATGGAGGATAGGTCTATCAGTGGCTACTAGTCATGGTGACTGTGGGAAACCTCCACATTCAGAGGCACTAATCCTCTAAATCCCAGAGCCACAAGGCCATATCAAGGGAAAGCCTCATCCTCTACACCCTGCTGTTGGCCCTCCAGTGGAACTGGTGGGCCACTGTGTGAGACAGGAGGCTGGACCAGATGGGCTATTGGTCTGATCCAGCAGGGCTCTTCTTATGTTCTTATGGCCACATTTGCGACCAGATGTACAACCAAAGGTGGATGTTGCCTATCCAGGCTGCATTCATTTCAATGGAATGCACATCTGGGTATTTTTGGGCCCACCCAAACTCTGCTCCAGTTAGTGAGGCATAACTATATGGATCTGGTTGAAAGTCATTATTGTCTAAGTACAATTAAGTACAAGATGGCAAGACGACATGCATTGGCCTGGAGGAGTATGGATTCCCTGCCCCTGCCGATTAGTGGCAATTGGAAGTATTTGTTTTCCCTCCGTGACATTATTATATAACCACATCTGACTTGTTAGCCTGACTGCTCTCTTATTTATTAATTTTTGGGGGAATCTTAGCTCTTAACAATATGCAGCAGGCGTTGCAGATCTCCACCTGTGTCAACAGAGGCTGCGCTTCACCTTGTCTCAGGAACTGAGACAAGACTCAAGTTAAGAGTTATAAAAAATAAGGTGTTTACTATAAAATGATAAAAGATTACACAATCATACACACGTTTACACAGATCTAAGAGATTAGGTAGAATTACAGAGACATTTGCATGAGCCGGAGAATTGATGGTGTCCGTCGAGGGTGATATTTAACTCTATAGGAAACTAGCGGAGTCCATCTGGAAAAAGTGGGGAAAGTATCTTCGGACAAAGGACAAAGGATCGTGGTTCAGGACCAGCAGAAGCCACGTGGTGGATCCAAGTGGTGCACCCAAGGATCCGTGAGGGAGGGAGGAAGAGCAAGCAGGAACAGGGAGGAAGAAGTATACTTCTTCTGTGACCCTTGGGGAGCAATATTTATTGGGGGGGGGGGTGTTCCCGGGAGGTTGGCAAGGTATGAGACTTTCCCAGGAATGCCTATAGATGGTCCGTTCTCTGTTCTAGCCATTAAGAGGGTCCTATGGGAGTGGTCAATATTTAGATCTACTTGATGGTCAGGACAGGATGTTGACATCAGCTGCATCTGGCGTGATCTTCTAGATGAAAGCAGGTCCCAGGCAGCAGAACTGGTCCAGCAGGAAGCATCCCACTGCTTTCGCACCCTCGTGTGAAATCCTTTGATGTAGAAGAGACTTGTAGGAGGGGGTTCAAGCCTGTGTACGTGTATGGAGTTCGTTCTCTCATGGAGTTAGTGGTATGAGTCTCTAGCACATGGCTTTGTGTGTGTGCGAGTGTCTTTGTGCTTTATGACAACCTCCAGGCTGGAGGTGGTAACCTCAGAAAATGGTGTATTAAACCTTCATTGGAGGCCTTTGCCACCGTCTTCCCACTGGTCACTGTGTGCACTATTTTAACCCACATAACTGGCAGCATAGTCCATTCACTGCTCTCATAAATCACCAGAAAAGTCCACAGTCATGTTGCTCAGGCTTACAGACTGGCTGTGTGATGCTGTGATGCCATCATATTTGCTGCGTGAATCCTGATGGACTGGGATGAGAAGCACTAAAAATGATGCCGAAACAACAGCCTATTGAAGCAGGACGCAGTCATGCAAGAAGTGAAAGAGCACTAGGATGCTGGAGGTGGGTGACTTGTTCCATGTGCCTCTCCAAAGCCCATGTTGGGATTGAAAACTGAACATCATAAGCATTCAGGGAAGCAATGTCTTTTCATCGCGTGTGGATATCTACATCCCTTGCAAACCCATATCTCAAGACCGACAACACCACTCGTGCCTGTGGATGTTTCTGTTTAACAGATTTCCCCCACAGAATCCCAGGGACTGCGGCTTGGCGCAAGGGCTGGGAATCTCATTCTGTAGCACTGTTTGTTGTAAACTCAAGAAAAGACGTATTTCAGCCAGGGGTCATTTCGTAGAAAAAGAGGTGCAGGAGCTCATTAGCATAACTCATTTGCATATGCCATACCCCCAAACATACCGGAAGTGTGTCAGAAGGCAACACCCACCCCTCAGGCTCCCCTCCACAGGTGAGTGAAACTGACCTGCTCTTCCTCCATTCCCTTCCCCATCCAATACTTTGTGCAATAAAAAGAAGCGTAAAGAACACACCCTCATTCTCTTCCTGCTCCCCTTGAAACCACCAGGTTTCAAGTAGACTTGAGATACCCAGGACATGTGCACCACCCGTCCCTTTCCCTTCCCCTCCCCACAACAAGACACCCTGTGAGGTAGGTGGGGCTGAGAGAGGTCTTTGGAGAACGGCTCATGAGAGAACAGCTCTGAGAGAACTTGTGACTGCCCCAAGGTCACACCAGCAGCTGCATGTGGAGGAGTGGGGAATCAAAACCGGTTCTCCCAGATTAGAGTCCAACTCCTGACCACTACACCAAACTGATGGGGTGGAAGCTGCTGAAGTGTTGGTGAAATTTCTCCAGTACTTATGTGCCATGTGCCCAGATAAAAAATGGTATACTTAGAAAATTTATATGCCACCTTGAGCAAGTCTCTGGAAAAGCAGCACACAGTCACAAAAGGAACAATGATAAAATTATCAATATTAAAACAAAACATTAAAAACAATAAAGACCCTAGCAGGGCTTTCCCCGGGGCGCTGGGCCTCTGCACTGCTCGGGGAAGCCGAGGAGGGGGCGGGGCTTGGACATGTGCCCGCCCCCTGGGTTCCTCACTCCCGGAGCTGCGCTCCTGTGCGCTCCTGCTCCAACGGACCCCTGATTTCAGCCATATCCCCACGTCTGCATAATTTTGGCTCATTTTGATTCCTGGGCACACAAAGGAGCGAGAAACAAGTCCATGCTAGGCAACCATTTAAAGAACATGTGCACTGGGGGCATGCACATCTTGGAGGTGTGAAAGCAGGTCAGACCTACTGCACAGAAGGCAGGGGTTTGCTTAGCACTGTTGGATTAATGAGCCAAGAAGCTGCAAGCAATGGCAGGCTTTAGGAAAGTGGCCCGATCAGTAAATAGGCAGCAGGAGATCCGACAGTCTCATTATTCATTTCCAAAGCTAACAGCCTGAGTCCATAAGGCAGGCTGTTCTGGAGAACAAGGCTTTCCAGCGGGGCTCATGGGCCATTCTGTCTAAGAGGCATCACAGCCACAGACTTTTTGCTGAGGTTCTGGCTCATGGCATCAGCTTGTGGGGCCATTTTTCTGTCCCCCGAACAGTTTCACTGCACAATTTGCACAAGCCCTTTCAAGGATCTTTTCCCAAGATTGCCGAGAAATTAGAGCAGACCTCTCAGGTCACACTTGACTGTATCCTCTGAGTCACTGCAAGAGATCCTGGGATGCATCTCACACACCGAGCGGGGCATCTGCTTGGGGAAGAGCAATGTAGCACGCTGGGGATTGATGCACATTTCTTTATGCAGGACTTTTCTTTTTAAAATTGCTTACTGCATGGATGCATCTAAACATTATGTTACCCCAAGTGACTGCTTTGATCACATAGCAGTAGAGAGCCCTCACAAATTCCCCTCTGGGGAAAAAAAACAAAACAAAAAACACAATAAGCCGGAGGCCAGTTTGGTGTAGTGGTTACAAGCATGGACTCTAATCTGGGGAAACCGGGTTTGATTCCCCCTCTCCTCCACATGCACTTGGATCAGTCATAAATGACCTTGGATCAGTCATAAATTCCCTCAGAGCTGTTCTCTCAGGAGCAGTCCTCGAAAGAGCTCTCTCAGCCCCACCTACCTCACAGGGTGTCTGTTGTGGGGAGGGGAAGGGAAAGGGATTATAAACAGCTCTGAGACTCCCTTGGGGAGTGAAGGGTGGGGTATAAATCCAATCTCTTCCTCTTCTTCTCTTCTCTCTTAGAGCAATCTGGGGCTGGGGAATTTTGTACCTTGAGTCTTTTCTTGTCAGCCTCGGTGGATTTGTACTTTTAACAGGAGCATGCATTGTTGGCATCTGACGTTGCCATATCATATACTAAGGTTTGGAATCACAGAACCAGGAGAGAAAGGGGACAGGGTGGCAGTCTGAAAATGCAGGGCTGTAAGCGACTGGCTGAAACGGGATTTGGAATTTATGTAAGCTGTGAAGAAATGCAATTTTTCTCCCTGGGAAGTTTAAAATGAGCAAAACCTCCATGGCGCATTCTCAGCAGATAACCAGCAGGGGAGGGGGGAGTTAGTTTAATTGCTCAAATGTACCTCAGCTCACCTTGATACAAATGCTGATGGATCTAGCAGGAGAGATCATGTGTGAGGCACGTTCTTCCCCTTCTCCAAGCAGGGAACAGAGATTTGAAGGAATAGAATACTACAGAGTCCCCAGTAAGGAGATTCCTCAAGACCTAGTCAGGGAGTGGGAAAAAAGAGAGGTGATTAAAAACTCCTTGCAGCAGGAAGGAGGATTCTTTTCCTTAAGTCCATGAAAGCACACAGACCATTCCACTGGAAAGGCAGCCATTGACCATGTGCTTGCCTAAAGAGCTGGAGCAAAGTTCAAGGTAATGGCAACACTGGAGAGATCTGTAACTTCCTAAGCTTTAGGAGCCTGTCCTATTTTAACATCTGATAGGACATGTACAGAGAGAGGGACAGAGGATTTGCATTTTACTGGTTTCTTGTGGATCCTTTGCTCAGTCTGGTGTGATGCTAGAAGTACGTTTGTGAATATTTTCTTTTGAATCAATCTTTTTATTTATTTAACAATTAAATAACTTTATAACTTTTGGAGTTAGTAGTGTTTATCTGTACCACATAGGCCTCCACTGTCTTGGACACGCTCTTTCAAAAGGAGCACTGGGTGAAGGCAGCCACTTGGCAAGTGGCTATACCTCCAAGGTTGCATAAGGCAGTAAACTGTCCCCATGGTGACCAGGCGCTGGGCAGCAGGAGACACAGAGAGAAGGTCTCAGAATCTTGGGAGGGAAGCTGGGAGCCCTGACCCACCCAGTGAGCATTCCTGTACAAAGGTCAGGTGGTGGTAGTCCACATAGCCGGGAAGTGGGATCCAAGCGGCAGATGGCACCTGGACACTGCTTTCTGCCGGTGTCCCTCTGAGGCAGCAGGGAAGCGGCTCACACACGGGTGAGTAAGGAAGGGAGACAGAGGACAGCGGTGGCTGTTTGAACGGGCTCCCTTCTCCCATTTCTGAAGCCGAGCTCTCCTGCCCCAAATTGCTAGTCTGTCCTCAGCCGAGGTCTGCAGCAGAGAATATCCAAGGCACAGGGAACTCATTCATAGGACCCAAGCCTAAGTATGTATTGTAGCTATTAAGCAGAAATCTCTTTGAATTCTTTTTTTCTCTCCTTTATTTTTTTTTTTTTGTCAAGTGTGGAGCAATACATCCATAAAAAGAATATTGAGACAGTTTCCATCTAAAATACGTATTCATAATGCAAGGTTTCAATAAACCACAACAGACCTAATTTTTTATACTGCCACTAACAAAACAAGTGAATTTAATTAAAAATGAAGATGAAAGAGTGGGAATTGACATGAGCGTGTTCCATGCAGACTGCCGTTACACTTGCAAGAGCCACCAGAGATCAAGAAACGGGGAGGTGGGAGGAAGGAAGAGGAGTTTGGCTGGAGGGAACATCTCTCTTGCTAGAATTTTAAAAGGGGAGGGGGAATAATCCAGAAGTCTCCAGTGTGGCTAAACCAAGCATAAAATAAGGTTATTTTTGTTTTAAAGGAACACCAGCTCCGACAATCTGAAGCCACTGACTGTCGCCTTGCACATTTGTATGATGAAACAGACTTGGCCTTTCGGTTCAGAGGGAAGGAGAGAATTGGCGGGGGGGGGGGGTAGTGAGAGAATCCTTCACTATCTGAGACAGTGAAAAAGACGGCCAGGAGCCAGACATCTGGGTCTGCAGTTTGGAGTGGTGCCCTTGGCTGTCAGTAATTGTGCCATATGATCAAGCACATCTGCACCTGTGCAAGCTGGCACACACGAGCCAGACTGACATCCTCGCTGGGTAAAAATCTGAACGGTCTCATATAGAGATGAAACAAGCAATGATTTTCTTTCTCCATCACTTGATACATGTTTCAATTAGGAGTATGAGAACTGCAGAAGCCCTGGGATCCATACGCGAGTTAACTTGTGCAGGAGTCCCGCGAGGCTTAGCATAAGACAGTGGTTAGGAGTTTGGGAGTGCTCCTGGATCCCTCCTTGTCAATGGAGGCCCAGGTAGCAGCCACTGCCAAATCGGCCTTTTATCACCTGAGGCTGGTGCGGCAGTTGGTCCCCTTCCTGGATCACGCGGACCTGGCCACAGTGATCCATGCAACGGTCACCTCGAGGCTGGACTATTGTAACGCTCTCTACGTGGGGCTGCCCTTGGTGCAAATCCGGAGGCTTCAGCTGGTGCAGAACGCCGCAGCAAGGTTGCTGATGTGTCTCCCGAGGCGGGAGCACATACGACCAGCGCTAGAGGCACTGCACTGGCTACCAGTGGCGTACCGAATTCGCTTCAAGGTGCTGGTACTGGCCTTTAAAGCCCTAAATGGCCTGGGTCCGACCTAACTAAGGGACCGCCTTTCCCCATATGTACCCCAGAGAGCACTCCGGTCTGAGGCCCAACATCGCCTGGCCATACCTGGCCCAAGAGAAGTCAGGCTCACTGCCACCAGGGGGAAGGCTTTTTCGGTGGCGGCCCCTAGCTGGTGGAACGAGCTCCCGGAGGAGATCAGGGCCCTGCGGGACCTGATGCAGTTCCGCAGGGCCTGTAAGACGGAGCTCTTCCGCCAGGCATTTGAATAGGGGCTGCCGCCTTTTTGCTTCCCCCCTTCCCATTAACATCCAGTGGTGACCAACGTCGCTGATGATCCTGAGTGCTCCCAATACCAGCATGCATAATAACGTCAGATTTATGCCATTAACAGCATTGAGCACTTTAATAATTGTACTCGTATTGTTTAATCAATGATTAATTTTAACTGTTTTAATTGTTTTATAGTGAACGTGTTCACCTAATTATGTAAGCCGCTCTGAGCCTACTGTGTGGGGAGAGCGGCCTAGAAATCGAATTAAATAAATAAATAAATAAATAAGATAAGCCATGTTAGACCAGGCCAACCAGTCCAACACACAGTGACTAAGAACCAGGTGCCATCAGGAGGTCCACCAGCGGGGTCAGAACTCCAGAAGCCCTCCCACTGTTGCCCCCCCCCCAAACACCAAGAATACAGAGCATCACTGCCCCAGACTGAGAGTTCCATCTATATGGATGGGACCCCGCTGATGGACCTTTGCTCCAATGAAGTTGATGGACAGTAGGTTCAGGATGAACAAAAGAAAATACTTATTTACACAATGAGCAATTAAAATGTGGAATTTGCTGTAGTGATGGCCACAGGTATCAACAATTCTAACAGGGAACTAGATGGATCGGTGGAGAGCAGGCCTATAGGTGGCTGCTTTCCATGGCGACTAAAAGGAACTCCAGATTCAGAGGCAGTAAACCTCCAAACACCAGTGTCATGAGACAACATTAGGGGAAGGCCTCGGGCTCTATGCCCTGTTGTTGGCCCTCCAAAGTAACTGGTTGGCCACTGTGTGAAACAGCATGCTGGACTAGATAGACCACTGGTCTGATCCACCAGGTCTCATCTTATGTTCTTATGGGTATTGGTAGGGATGCCAGTCTCCAGGGGGGACCTGGAGATCCCCTGGAATTGCAGCTCATCTCCAGAGTACAGATAACAGGTTCCCTGGAGAAATCAGATGCTTCAAAGGGTGAACTCCATGGCATTGTACCCCACTGAGGTCCCTGTCCTTTCCAGGCTCCCCCCCACCCCCAAATCTCCAGGAGTTTCCCAAACTGGAACTGACAACCCTACTCCCCCATCCCTTGGTGGTGGTGGAAAGTGTCGTCAAGTCACAGCTGATTTGTAGGTCAGCAGAAATTACATGAATGGATCTGTGGGATCCAGCCTAACCTACCTTACAAGGCTGTTGCTGTGAGGATAAAATGGAGGAGGGGAAAACTGTCAGCCATTTTGGTTCCTGCTGGGGAGAAAAGCAGGGTACAAATATCTATAGAAAGAAGTTAAAAAGCAAAGCTTTTGTTGTTGTTGTTGTTGTTCCCAAAAAAGAATTAGTTGGTAGAGTCACTGGCCGAGTTCAGACTGGCAGACTTGGCCCGATATAGGCCTGCTTTGCAAGCAGATTAAGTGAGCCCATTCACACAGCTACAGCCGTCTGGCGTTGCCGAGCTGCACTCACCCCATCCTGAAGGGCTTTCATCCCGTGTTGAAAAGGTACCTGGTGAAACGGGTGTCAAGCCGTCCGGGTGCACATTCATCCCGCTTCCTGGCAGTGTGGATGCAAATAAGCCGTACATCAGGTGGCACCGGTAATGTGAATCCACTGATTTGGCTGCTGCGCCCATGCGCCTATGTGCAGGTCAGCAAAATGGATGAAAGCCACATGCCACTGTGGCGGTGCTGCCAGGGTCCGCCCCACAGTGTGAATGCTCTGTCCCGCCTCCTCCCTGGTATGGTCCCGCATCAGTCTATGCAGTGCGAACAGAAAGCCCTGCGACAACTCAGACCCGGGTCTTTTTGCCCCGCTTCCCTTGCGCTTCATTTTGCCAGTCTGTCCTCCGCCTCTGACTTTGCTCGGACCCACTGACAGAGCACCGTATGGGTAGCATTCTTCAGAATTAATAAGAAAATAAGATAAAATGATATTGTCTGCCTTGCCAAAGCAATAATGCGATACAAACTGCCTGCGGTTTTCTTCTTTAACAGTTCTTCAGTTAAAGACCAGTATGCAATGACAGTATCCCAAGGCAAAGTTAAGGGTCATTAACTTGAGCAAATCAAAGGGATTGCCATTATCACAGCAGCACATCAAGAAGATTACGACTGTTATAAACAAGAGCTCAGGGCTTGTTTTGTTTCAATGCATAATTCTTAAACAGGCTTCCTTATCTGGAAGAGTCAGTTCCCCTTCCCTGCTTTAATATTTCTTGGTGGCCAACAGCATGGGAATGTTTGGCAGACAGACAGATGTAAACACCACAAAAGGTGCAATATAAACACTGGTGCCCTGTTGGGTCCCCCCAGCCACCAGCAGGGGATGGAGGGTAAGGGTGCCAGCTCCAGGTTGTTAAACTCCTGGAGATTTGGGGATGGAGTCTAAGGAGATCAGGGACCTCAGAGAGGTACAGTGCCACAAGGTCTACCCTCCAAAAAAAACCCCACCCCCCCACCAGGAGAACTGATCTCCATATTTTGGCTGTAATCCCAAGGGACCCCCCAGGTTCCACTGGAGGTTGGCATCCCTATTTGGTGGAAAGACAGCAGATACACACTTTCAATGCTTCCTCTAAGCTGTGGAGTCTTGTGAGCAAAAACTTTACTTGTGAGCGAGTGATTTGGCTCCTGAATAAATTAGTTTGCTCTGGAGCCATCCTGAGCGAAGACAAAAATGTGTGAGCCAGAGGCTAAAAAACTGTGAGCTAGCTCATACTAACTCAGCTTAGAGGGAACACTGCATGCTTTAAATAATCTATTTTAAATTTTAAAACTTCGCTCAATGTAGTGGTAGGATATGGGTAGGATCAGCCCCACCACGAGTAGCTTAAGTGTTGACTTCGAAGGGCCAAACTACACGTGCTGGTTTTCAAAGACTTGGGTCCAGATTCCCCAGACCCACCTCTGTTTCCCTGCAGCCACACAACAGCTTTAGGAGATGGCTTGAAAAACTAAAAGAACCCTATTCGGGCTCGGAACAGCATCACAAAGTGGTGCTGGGGGGAATGATCTTCCTGTTTCCACTGCTCCATGAACACAGAAGACTCTGTGTGGAGTAGCAAA
The DNA here is from genome assembly GCA_029233225.1 of Lepidodactylus listeri. NCBI lineage: Eukaryota > Metazoa > Chordata > Lepidosauria > Squamata > Gekkonidae > Lepidodactylus > Lepidodactylus listeri. The sequence continues at coordinate 114,659,842 of JARCFY010000006.1, forward strand.
AACAGGGAAATAACCCCCTCTCAGTGCTGATTCAGTCCAGGAAAACAGCTGTAGGGGGAGGCAAGAACCCTTCCTCCTCCTGTAGAGTGCTCTGAAAACCTGCATGTCTAGTTTGGTGGTAAAACACTACATTATGATGAGCAACATCAGTACACAGTTTGTACATTGAGTGAATCATGCACAGTCCACTGTTTCTGACCTTTTTAATTGCCATTACTGAAAACCAGTGTGAAGCAGTGGTTTGAATGCCAGACTAGGATTTGGGAGATCCATGTTCAGATCCTCATTTTGCCTCATTTTGCCTTGGAAGCTTGTTGGGTCACCTGGAGTCAGTCACATGCCCTCAACCTAACCTACTTTACAAGACAGTAACGCTGTAAACCACTGTAGGTCCCCATTAGGGAGAAGGGTGGAATATAAATGAAGCAAATAAATATCGACACATGCCCGTATGCTTAGGTTATACATATATACACAAACCATAGCAAGGAGCCACGAAACAATTTCCAGTATCCCAGAGCAAATCAATAACTATAGATATTTTTAAGGTGGGTAGCCATGTTGGTCTGAAGCAGTAGAACAAAGCTTGATTCCAGTGGCTCCTTTAAGACTAACTGGCCACATGACCATGAAAATGTCTTTGGACAGCGCTGGCTCTTTGGCTTGGATACAGACATGAGCACCGCCTCCTAGAGTCAGATTCAACTGGCTTTCAAGCAAGGGAAACCCTTACCTTTTTAAAACTTTGCTATTCTTGAAGGTGCCACTGGGCTCAAACTTTGTTAAATTTAATTTTTAGCATTAATATAGTTATTTAAAATACTGTTACTCTTAAAGTCTCAAACATAGCTTCAGGACAAAACATGAAAACCACTAATGTAAAAACCCACACTTAACAATAAACCACCAAGCAAGAATCAATATAGGAATCAGCAAAGAAAAATCACCCCCGAATTTATCACATCAAATGAAACTTTGGAAAGAAATGCTAACAGCATCCCCTGCTGGTGAGCTGATCTGGGGGTGAAGGCCCACGACCTCAAGATCCATCAGACAGAAGCCCCATTCCTTGATAGTCACCTACTTCCCGTCTGAAGGTGGGGAAACCGAAAAAAGAGCCTCGACTTAAAAATCAGGAAGGCTCATATGGGAACAGACATCCCATCAGATCATCTGGACCCAAATAGCTTAGGACTTCTTAAATAAGGGGTCCCCAGTCTTTTTGAGCCTGTGTGCATATTTTGAATTCTGACACGGCATGGTGCGGGCAGCAACAAAATGGCTGCTGCAAGAGGCGGAGTCAGCCATAAAACGCCAGAGTCTAACTTCAGTAACACACTGAAGATCCTTGTGCTGCAGTGGCAACTGCTGCCAAAGCATCATTTAATTAAGAATCTTCACAGCCAATCAAATCTCCAATAGTCAATCAGAAGCCCCTCCTACTTTCTAAAAAACATTTGGCAAGCACCTGAAAAGGTTTGGCAGGTACAATGGCACCCACTGCCAACACTTTGGGGACTCCTGTCTTAGATCAAACCAGCAATTTTGTATTTTGCCCCAAACACTCTGTGCAGATATAGGCACAGCATCAGTAGTGCACAGTGGCACCCTTGCACCAGTGTTCCCTCTAAGCTGAGTTAGTGTGAGCTAGCTTACAGTTTTTTAGCCTCCAGCTCACACATTTTTGTCTTAGCTCAGGAAGGATGGCTCCAAAGCAAACTTATTTATGCAGCAGCCAAATCGCTCGCTCATCGAATTTTTGCTCACAAGACTCCACAGCTTAGAGAGAGCATTTCCTGGCACTTCTGAATTTACAGAGTGCAGGACAAATCACTGCTGGCCCCTCCTTGGGTTGTTATGTGAGTGGAATTACTTTTTTTCTGAAATTCACTATTTTAGGTATACCCATTGATTTCTCTTATTCTCTTTTAAAAGAGGGATTTTTATTTCATTTCTCTTTGAAGAAAGTGCAGCCTTTTTAAACTTCAGCCATTGTCGTTGTTTTGCATTACATGCCACAGGGTGGCTGCTCTAGCAAGAGGATTGGGAGGCGTGGGAAGATATTGCCTGCCTCTGAGCATCTACAGAGTGCAATTCTGATTTTTTTTTTCAGAACCTCTCTTCCTGCCCTCTCTCTGTTTGAATTGCTCTTTAGACCGAATTAATTAGAAAAATACTTCACATTCCTAAAAAAGAGGAACAGAAAAAGGTTGTCAGATTTCAGGGACACATTGGGTATTGAAGTATTAAGTGAATTTCTCTTCACAGGGCTAGCCACACCCACCATACTGTGCCCCGCCCCTTTTTCTGTTGGGACCAGACACAGGCATATTAATGGATTTCCTAAATCAAACAGAAAAACAAAGTGGGATGTTATTCTGTATTTGTATCTCTATGTTTGTTCCCACACTGGTCATCCCAACATCCTGAACCTTACGGCTGTTTCTCATTGGTGATAGCCAAGTCAGTATGCAGGCCCACTACCACCTCTTCCTAGGCAAAAAATATGTCTATGGATTTGCTCTGTTTTGAGCTACAACGCAGCAGAACACTTTCTGGTGCACCATTAAGCTAAGTAGTCAAGTTATGCCCAGGAGTCCAGATCTTTAAATAATGTTGGAAGAAGTTAAAAAGTGTCCAGGTCGGCCTTGGTCAGTATTTGGATGGGAGACCACCAAGAAATTACAGGGTCACTATGCAGAGGAAGCCAATGGCAAACCACGTCTGAGCGTCTCTTGCCTTGAAAACCCTATCAGGGGTTGTCATAAGTCAGATGTGACTTGATGGCAAAAAGAAAAAAAAAGTTTACCAGTATTTATCAGACATTAACATCCTAGGTGCAGCATTTCCGACCAGATAGTGTTTCCAAAAAAAATGTTTATGGGCCTCCCTTACATAAGATGCATTGCAATGATTACTGGGACAGTGGCCATGAATTAATTGATCTATCTCTTGTCCCGTTGGTCAGAATCCCTTTTGACTTCTCAAATTTGTTACTCTCCAGTTCATCTACTATGGTAGGCTGCAATCACTACCTTCACTTACAGAACTTAGACAATCTCAGTTGCCTAGCAACTCACAGCAAGATATGGTGTGGGACCAAGGCAAAGGCAGGCAAGTGACAGGGTACAGTGGGAAATCAAAAGTGTCTGGTGAACACCACCACTGTTGCCAAGGTTACTATTTATTTTTATTTATTTATTTGCACTGATGTCCTTAACTTTTGTCCTTCACAGAACTTGAGGTAGCTTACCAAGGATCTCCTGGTGGTCCCCATCCGGGCGCAGAGCAGATCCAGACTTGCTTAGCTTTGCAGCAAAAGTTGCTCTTATCACCTGCTCTCCAATCATGCCCTGGACATAAACTTATCTGAAAAGGAAGCAAGATGGGACTCAAGGATGATCGTTGGAAAGCATCAAGAGAAATAAAGGTCACACGCTAATATTAAAACGATGTGCCATTCTCTCCCACTGATGTGTGAATTCTTTTCCCAAACATAAGAGTTAATTGGTATAAGTGATATTCTTAAATCTGGTCCTCTGAAATGACTAGCTTCTTTGTCTAACAGCAGAAATGTCTTTCCGCTGGCAAAGGTGGGCAGAGGAAGGATGGATGGGAATGATTCTTGCTGATTTCTCCTGCTGCAAACTCATACCTGGCAATATTGGACTGCTGTAGGGAGGCAGAAAATCCTGTTCCTCTTACAATTTGCCTCCTCTAACCCATTCTCTTTAACTGCTTATCAGACATACCAGCTGTGCCAGGTTATGCTAAAGCAGGGGCCTCTGTGGTGAAGAAAGGCTCGCAAGAACTTCTGAGCCATGTTGACTTTTCATATTACATCTAGCACAAGGTGGGCAACCAAAGTTGCCAGGATCCCCCCCTGGCCACTGGTGAGAGATGGGTGTTAGGTCTGCCAGCTTCAGGTTGGGGAACTCCTGGAGATTTGGGGATAGGGTTGCCAAGTCTGTTAAACTTACTGGTGGGGGGGAGTCCTCCGCCAGCTGGGAGCTTCCCCGGCGCGCGTGCTTTGCACGCACACCAGGTGATGTCACTGGAAGTGATGTCAGCACGTTGGGGGCGTTGCCAGGGCGACGCTCTGGCAATCGCCCCAAAACTCTATGGTATCATAGAGTTTTGGGGCGATTGCCAGAGCATCACCCTGGCAACGCCCCTAACGTGATGGCGTCACTTCCGGGTGACGCCATTACATGGGGGAAGTCGTCCAGGCTGGACGACTTCGGAGGTGGGGTTTCCCCCGCCAGCCCAATGCTGGCCGGCAGATCGAGAACCCCTGTAGCGGGGGATCCCCCGCCCCCCGGGCTGACTTGGCAGCCCTATTTGGGGACTCAGTGAGGTACAATGACATAGAGTCCACCCTCCAAAGCATCCATTTTCTCTAGGGGAACCTGGTATCTGTGGTCTGGAAATGAGCTGTCATTCCGAGAGTTTCTCAGGACCTACCTGGAGACCGGCATCTCAGTGGGCAACCCCCATCACACAGGACCAGTTCTTTGCCCAAGGGACTGAGCCCCTGAAGTGCTGGCAGTATCACTGGGACTCAGTTGCTCCTTGTATGTTCAGCCAATTACAATCCTCGTCTTCTTTCCCCACCGTTTGGATTGCTGGCACACCAACATCTTCACAGGTAGACCCTGTCTTTTTCGCATTAAGGCCAAACCAGTTTCCTATCGCTGATCTAGCAACGGTGCCTGTTGCCTATGCAATAGCACACATCCTTGTTTGAGCACCAGTACGGGATCCTAGTTCTGCTCATTAGTACCAGTGCAGCTTCTACAGCCCTGCAGAACCCCGGTGACATCAATCTCTCTCCAAAACTCTTTCCAGTGGAGAACACGGGGCAATTCAAATCAAGAAGGGACAGTGTCAAGCAATTATGAAGCTATATCAAGAGGGAGGAAAAAAAAACCCCATCAACACATGACGCTTCCTTCTACCAAGACACACCACTGATGTATCAAGGTAACGTATTTTATCATAAACTTGAAACATAACAGCTTTCAACCTGAGTGCATGTATAATTGTGACAAAAGTGCTAGGATCATGGCAACCCTTTTAAATGCAGGATCTTCCGCACCTTCGGTACTTGAATAGAAGCAGCTGCTATGAAGTGGTGCTCAGTACCATGAAGGAAAGGAAGTCCAGAAGATCCACTTCAGGACACGCAGGGCCTCCTCTTTCCCTTCTCCGCCTGCATGCTTTCTCTTTGGCTTGGGCCTGCAAAGCAATTGCCTAGGGTTGCCAGCTCCAAGATGGGAAATTCATGGCCATCTAAGGGTGGAGCCTGTGGACAGTGGGGTTTGGGGAGGGTCCCAGAGAAGCCATTTTCTCCCAAAGAGCTGATCCTTTTAGTCTGGAGATCCGCTGTTATTCTGGAAGATCTTTAGGCTCAATTTGAAGGCTTGGAGCCCAACAATTGGTGGTTCCCTCTCAGATCAAACTCCAGGCTTTCTCTCTTCTGCTGCTGGTCAGACTAACTCAGAGTTCTTTACTCCTTCAAACAGTGTCTTACCCACTAGTCAATCAACAGTGGGGGGGGGGGGGGGGGGCACAACCTTTCTTTTATATTACTACCTAAAACTGAAATTCTAATGTGCAACTTCTCCCAGTTTGGGGCCCACTACCTTCTTGCAAAGTAGGTTTAGAACATAAGAGGTTGTGGTCACACACGCAAGATAAAGTGGGTGGGGAAAGAGAGGCTACTTTCTCTGGTGGAAGTTGACCCGCAGTTGCATGATCACACAGTCTTTTGACGCTGCAGGTGCAGCCCGCCACTGCATGATCAGACACAACTGCGGGTGAGTCAGGGTTTGAGTTTTTTTGCCGTTTGTGTCCGATGCACAAGGGATCGATGATTCACACCTCAGCCCTGAGGGCTCCCCATGGAATGTGTGATGGTGTGCATACTGAGAAAGGGGGAAAAAAATGGCACATAGGATGGCCTGATCAGACCATCCCGCCATGAGAGCGTGCTGGAGCGATCAGACAGGGGAAAGTCTGCCCATGGCCTGTAGCAACCTGTTTGCTACTGGACTTTCCCTGGTGCCTGTTTATTCCGCTTCTGCAGTGGAGCAACATGGGTTGCTGCTGGCTGTGGGACACTTCCCAGATGTGCATGTCTGATTGTGCATGTTAAATCCGCCCAGCATTTGTGCCTATGTTGGGCCTAACTGTGTGTGTGATCACAACCAGAGGACATAAGAGAAGCCATGTTGGATCAGGTCAATGGCCCATCTAGTCCAACACTCTGCTTCACACAGAGGCCAGAACCCAGGTGCCATCAGGAGATCCACCAGTGGGGCTAGAAGCCCTCCCACTGTTGCTCCCCCAAGCACCAAAAATACAGAGCATCACTGCCCCAGACATAAGTGTTCCATCTATACCTTGTGGCTAATAGCCACTGATGCACCTCTGCTCCATATGCTTATCCACTCCCCTCTTGAAGCTGTCTATACTTGTAGCTGCCACCACTTCCTGCGGCAGTGAATTCCATGTGTTAATTACTCTTTGGGTGAAGGTTTGCCAGGCCTTTGCCTTCAACTTCCAGAAGCTTTTGGGGATAGGGCACAGAGAAGAGAAGCTTCAGTCCATGTGTGTTCCTGCCACAATGCTCAAGGAAGTCCTTGAAATTACATGGTTTACCACAGAGTTCTTGGGAATTCCTAAAGTATTGTGACTTCACTTTCAGGTAGAACAGAAAAGTGACATTGCATAGGGTTGCTATCTCCTGACTCATCACTGGCAGGGGGCATTCCTGGTGGGGGCAGGGATGTCTCCAACAGATGACATCATGCAGAAGTGACATCATCACGTTAGGGACAAAGTCCCATGGGATGTGCCACCAGCACCGGCTTGCAAGAACCATTTAAAGGGAACCTTCCCTTTGAATGGTTTTTGCAAGTGGGCACACTGGCGCCCCACATGCCTGAACTCCAAGTGGTGCCCCTTTCTGTACCCTTTACTCCCACTAGATTTAAAGGGCCCTCCAGCTGATCGACGGGCTGTGTGCTCTAGCTGATCAGGTGTCGGGTCCTTTAAATCTCCCAGGAGGGGAGGGAGAGGGGTGGCCACCAGTAGTTGCTGTTGGGGGTGGGCTTGGGGTAGGGCTTCTCCTAGCTGGCCAGCTGGCCTGTGGCAGGCAGGAGCCCACAAAATTGGGGGATCCTCTGCCTCCACCTGGGGACTGGCATCCCTACGTCGCGATATCAGTTGATGTCCCTTCTCCCTCATCCCCCCCTCCCCTGACAGTTATTTGGGCACTTCCAGGAACAGGACAGCATAGGTGGGATTTTGCCTGACAAAAGTGAGCAAACGTTAGGCCTACTGCAAAGATATTAGGAGTTCTTCAAGCCAAGCTCCAGGCCTTTTCCTACTGGCTACTTGTCAGGCAGGCTGTGGGCTGCCATCTTGAAGTCAGTATTGCAAGAGCAACCTGCTTGTGCTCCATGACTTTATGCTCCCTACAAGCAGGATGTTTGGAGCCATTTCCCGAACTTCAAAATGTTAAAAAAGAATGAAAACAATATTATAAAGGGATACTAACACCTGACAGAAATAAAGTTGCTGCATTTGAAATGCGGAGTTGGAGAAGAGTTTTACAGATACTGTGGACTGCCAAAAAGACAAATCAGCAGGTGCTAGCTCAAATCAAGCCTGATCTTTTTTTAGAACATGTTTTCCCAACATGGTGTCCGCCAACTAGGGCTGCCAAGTCGTACTCACGCACTGGTGGGGGGGGAGTCCTTCGCCGTCTGGGAGCTGCCCAGGAGCCTCCCTGGCGCACGCACAAAGCGCACGCACCCAGTGACGTCACCCGGAAGTGACGTCACCACGTTGGGGGCGTCGCCCTGGCAACGTCTCCAACATGGTGACGTCACTTCCGGGTGATGTCACTATGCTGGGGAAGTCGTCCAGCCTGGACGACTTCGGGGGTGGGGTTCCCCCCGCCGGCCAAATGCCGGCCGGTGGATCGGGAACCCCTATAGTGGGGGATCCCCCGCCCCCCGGGCTGACTTGGCAGCCCTACCGCCAACACCTTTTGTTTTGCCCACCAAGTGTTTTTAGGAAGTGGGTGGGGCCAGGTAGGGCTTTTGCCTAGCAATGCTTTTGATTGGCTATTGGAGATTTAATTGGTGGTGCAGATTGATTTAAAAAAACAAAACAAAAAACGTTCCTTTGGAAGTAGCTGCCACCAGAGCACCAGGATCTGCACTCTGTGAATGAAATTAAGCTGTGGCAATAATATTGTGGGAGCTCCGCCTCCTGCCGCAGCTCTTTTGTAGCAGCCATTTTGTTACTGCACCCACCATACTGTGTCAGAATTCCAGATGTGCCCACAGGCTCGAAAAGGTTGGAAACTCCAGCCCTAGAAGCAAAAATGTCTAAACTGAAGCTATCATGCTTTGGTGACATTATGAGAAGACAAGAGTCACTGGAGAAGACATTCATGTTGGGAAAAGCGTAAGGCAGCAGGAAAAGGGGAAGACCCAATATAAGATGAATTGATTCAATCAAGGAAGCCATGGCCCACAGTTTGCAAGATCTGAGAAAGGCTGTTAAGGATAGGACCTTTTAGAGGACACTAACTGACAACATGTAACATACGCACATGCAACATGCCACCTTCCTAAAATCCACTTGCTCAGAGCCACCAGTGCATGGATGTACACAATCGCTTGCTAGATCAAATGCTCATGAGATTTTTTTTTTTAAATCTGTCTATCACAAGAAAGTGTCCTTCATGCACATACATGATAATTTGGGATGCCATGGTAATAAAAATGTGCACTTCCTTAGATGCAGAAGGAAGGCAAAATAATCCGATAAGTTGTTTGTGAAATTAGTTCGCAAATGCTGGTTATGAAAGAACAGCTCATGAAAATCCCAAACAGATTGTTTAGCAGCAATAAAGCCTTCATTGTTATACCACAATGGTTACAGAAATAGTTTGAGGATTCCTGGAAGGCTGATAAAGGACAATAAACAGCAGTAAAGATTTAAACACAAGCACACACACACACAAGATGTTTGTGTAGCTTTCATAGTCACAGATAAACCTTGAGGACTTTCCCATTATTATAGATGAATCATTTGATGGTTGAGTCACTTGAGTGTTTGTCACTTAAACCTATTGCCCTATTATTTGTGGGAAGGGAGACCAATATTACTGAAACTCAGGTCTAGTTCACGTTGCTGTGGTAAGCCTGTGTTTGGACTATACCACTCCAGATGTGTGGTGGATGCTATGATTAAATAGTCCTCCTTCAGAGATGTGAGAGACAAGGGTAGTAATAAAAAGGAAAGCTTTCCCTTGCTCAAAAGCCAGTCAAATCCGACTCTAGGGGGTGATACTCATCTCCGTTTCCAAGCAAAAGAGCCAGTGTTGACCAAAGATGTTTCCATGGTCATCTGGCCGGCATGACTAGGTGCCGAGGCACACAGAATGCTGTTACATTCCCACTGAAGCAGTATCTATTTATCTACTTGCAATTTCTTGCTTTCAAACTGCTATGTTGACAGGAGCTGGGGCCAGAGATGGGAGCTCACTCCGTCACGTGGCACTCAGGTCTTGAACTGTCATACTACTGATCTTCCAGTCTGCAGTTCACCATCTTAACCACTGTGGCCCCTAAAGGTAGAATTAGCTACTGGTATACTTTCACGTGTTTATTTTCAGTATGAGGCTGTGTGGGGCTGTGGTCCAGTGACAGAGAATCTGCTTAATGTGCAGAAGGTCCCAGGTTTGATCCCCAGTATCTCCAGTTTAAAAATCTGGTGGTAGGTGATGTGAAAGACCTCTGTCTGAGACCCTGGAGAGCCGCTACCAGTCTGAGTAGACAATACTGACTTTGATGGACCAAAGGTCTGAGTCAGTATAAGGTAGCTTCATGTGTTCAAGTGTGCGGAAATGGAGGTTCATGAAGCCATATGAGTCTCCATGTGAAGACTGAAGTGATACAACTCAGACACAGGTTTCTTGCTTTAGTGCTTTAGTATTTTAGCAGCCTTTGAATGAGATGTGCAGTGTAGCAGTTAGAGTGTTAGACTAAAATTGTACAGACTGCTGTGTAGGTACTGTGACGCCCCTTCTCCACTCACACAGAATGCCTACCACCCTCAGCAGCCTCTCACACACAGGATCACATGTGGGTCAGGCCGTCACACTCACCACCCTTCTTGTCTCTTAAAATTTATAAAAAGTCAATACCATTTCACACCTCAGGTCCTCTCTCACTCACAGAGGCGTCAACAGACAGGATCGCCCAGCCCCCTTTAATAACAATCCGTCACTCAGAGACTACAAGAGTTATTGGGGTTGGAGGCTCAAACACTGTTCCATTCACCCACTCCCACCATTTATTCATATCCTATATATATAGAGAGAGACCAGTATTTTCGCTCATGTGTGTGTACATATGTTAGGCTTGCCAGGTTCCTGGCTGAGGCAGGGGAAACCTCACCCCCTAACGGATGTCCCTGCATCATGTCAGCAATGTGCTGACATCACTTCCGGAAGTGATGTCATCGTGTCGGCAATGTCAGGGGCGGTACTCTACTTTTGGGGCAAAACTCTATAGCTTGTATCCATTTTTACCATCAAGTTTTGCCCCAAAAGTAGGGTGTCACCCTGACATCGCCAATGTGATGATGTCAATTCCAGATGTGACGTCAGCATCACCAACATCCCCACCCACCCCTGGAACACCCCCCAAATTCCCCCACCGGCAGGAGAAAGGCACCTGGCCCCTCCTAGCAAATCTGTGTATTTCTTTCCTTGAGACATATAGGCCATAAATTTAAACAAACAAGGAGTTAATATAATTTATTATTTGAACCTAACTCAGAACAAAGTAAGGTACCTGTTGCAATGTTTCATTTCCAACTGAACTTTTGAAATGTTTCCATTTTCCTGCAATTTGGATCCTCTGATTGCAAATCGACTCTTCAGCCAGCTCTAAGCCGCTCTTCTTCACAGGTTCACTCAACCAGACATCCTCTTTTATCTCTCAACTCCCTCACTGCCAGTTCCCAACTGCTCTCTTAACTGCTGTTTTCCAACTGTCTTTCTCCAACATTCCACCAGCTCCCATTGGTCACTCGTAGGGAAAGGTGGAACCTATCCTGTTTGTCATAGATGCCCACTAAACCATGAAGCTCATGGATGACTTTGGGCCAATCACTTTTCCTTAGCCTAGCTAGCCTTCCTCTCATATAGGTTAACAATTTCTTCCATAATAGAGAGGCAAACACCCCTATGACACCCCATGGTTCTTTGACAAAGGGTGAGATAGAGTTGTAATGTTAAATAATAGATTGTATAACCTGGTCTGTTTTCTACAGATCCTCATCCACTATGGCAAGAGGCAATGATAAGCCCCCTGTTAGAAACAAGCCCAGTACAAAATCATTGTTGGGTGTCTCAGATTTGAATTTTTTTTCCCTCATGTGTCAAATTGATTTTTCCTGGGCCAGATGCTCAACTTTGGATATTTTTGGATGAGATGAGTTCATCTGGACTCTTTTCAACCTGCTTTTGACCTGGTTTTGAGATCCAAACCAACTTTTCATTCCTGCTGGAGAGCATTTGTTGGGCAACGCATGGGAGGGGGAGTGAGCCCCATTTGTTCTCCTGGACCTCTCAGTTTCTTCCATAAGCATGAACTTTAGTACCTGTTTGTACCACCTAGCTGTGATGAATCTGGAAGGAGCTCTTTTGGAGATGGCTTTCTTTAAATGTTGCTCTTTGGTAGAGTTGCCAGGTCCCCCTGGCCACGAGCATGGGATGGAGGAGAGGGTTGTCAGATCCTTGGGAAACCTGGATCTGGCAGGGACCTCAATGGGGTACAATGCCACAGAGTCCACCCTCCAAAGCATCCATTTTCTCCAGGAGAACTGATCTTTGTAGTCTAGAGATGAACTGTAATTCCAGGGGAATGGAGGATGGGTTCTATGGCATTATATCCTTTTCAGGTCCCTCCCCTCCCCAAGCCACACCCTCCTCACACTCCTCCCCCCCCCAAATCTCCTGGTATTTCCCAACCCAGAGCTGTCAACCTTAGCTGTAAGCATCATTGGGTACTATTTTAGCAGTAGAAAAGTGGGGTAGAAATAAATAAAGGAGCCCTCATAAATAACGATAGACAAACCCTCCTTGGCTCAGTTGGGTCATTATTTATAGACTTTCTCAGTGAGTTTTTGGAAAATCTTGTAGAAGAAGAAGAAGAAGAGATTGGATTTATACGCCACCCTTCACTACCTGAAGGAGTTTCAGAGCAGTTTACAGTCCCTTTCCCTTCCCCTCCCCACAACAGACACCCTGTGAGGTAGATGGGGCTGAGAGAGCTCTCTCGAAAACTGCTTCTGCGAGAACAGCTGTGAAAGAAGTTATGACTGACCCAAGGCCACACCAGCAGCTGCATGTGGAGGAGTGGGAAATCCAACCCAGGTCTCCCAGATTAGAGTCCACGCCCCTAACCACTACACCAAACTGTGTTCCAGGTCTGATCTCCTGGCTCTTAATATCAATGCACATGTACTGATGGAGTGGCGTGCCTTATCGTGTTGTCACTAAGACACGTAGCATTTTGCACCAGCCATGTTGGGGAACAACTTGGAAGGGCACCCCTCAAAACCCAAGCACACAGAGGTACAAGAAAGGGCTTTAGATCTGGATGGCAAAGCCATACCAAACATTCAAAACATTTCCAAGGAACAATGAGAAGAACTGACCCCCAACAGTAAAGAGCATGAAAGGACTGCCTCATGGTCTGTTCACATAATTCATGGCTGTGAAAGAGAGTTGCCTCAAGAGTAAGAAGTTAATGGACTGCCTCTCTATATGCATTTGCTCAACTACTGACATCTCCCCCCAGCAGTCCCAATTGATAGTTCCCGCCTGTAAAGTTAAAATGGTGCTGATGAGAAATGGAACCTTTTCAATGACTGTGCCTACTTCTCGAAGCCCATCTTTTTAGTGATAAGAAAAGCAACTTCTTTATCTGGCTTCTGTAAACCATTCCTTTCTACCCAGGCTTTTAATCAATAATTGGGGTGTAAGGTGTTTATAGAAGGTGTTTGATGCTAGGTTGCTGCCATTTTGATTGGTGTTGTTATAAATATAAATGCTATAAATATATCATTGATGTGGTTTTGAAGCACTCAATTGCCAGTTTTTAGTTAATTTAGCATTTAATACACCCTTTCTGTGAGCACCCTTACGAACAGGAAAAGCAAGAAATGAATTCACCAGCTACTAAATAAAACTTTGGTGCAATTGTTACCAAACTATGGACATCGTGGTACACATAATTTCAGAGAGATTGAGCATGTCAACAAGAGTTTTCCTGAGGGTAAGAATCTAGCATTAAATAACTGTCACACAGAGACCTGGAAATTGGTGTGGTCTGCCCTGAATACCTACTATACATTAATAGAATTTTATTTAGCTTACTGAGGAAGTGAAGAACTTCTTGGGAAAATGACACCCAATTTGTCCCAGCTGTGTATCATCAGTCAAGCAAACCGATATTCTGACCCAGATAATAACAAACTTTGGCAACAACTCTGCATATAAGGAATGATTTATGTTAGGGATATGCATTTTGAAAATGTATTTAGATGTTTAATAGTAAAGTCAGTTGTCTTAGGAAGGCAGTCATTGCCATTCATTTCAATGAAGAAGAAGAAGAAGGAGAGAGTGGATTTATACCCCACCCTTCACGACCCAGAGGAGTCTCAGAGCAGCTTACAAACTCCTTTCCCTCCCCCTCCCCACAACAGACACCCTGTGAGGTAGGTGGGGCTGAGAGAGCTCTGACAGAAACTGCTCTTTTTTCGAGAACAGCTGTGCCAGAACTACGGCTTGCCCAAAGTCCTCCATAGGGCTGCCAAGTCAGCCCGGGGGGCGGGGGATCCCCCGCTACAGGGGTTCCCGATCCACCAGCCAGCATTTGGCTGGCGGGGGAAAACCCACCCCCGAAGTCGTCCAGCCTGGACGACTTCCCCCGTGCCGGGCGACGTCACCGGAAGTGACGTCAGGACGTTGGGGGCATTGCCAGGGCGACGCTCTGGCAATCGCCCCAAAACTTTATGATACCATAGAGTTTTGGGGCGATTGCCAGAGCGTCGCCCTGGCAACGCCCCCAACGTCCTGACGTCACTTCTGGTGACGTCGCCCGGCCAGCAGAGGACTCTCCCCCGCTGGTAAGGTGAAGAGACTTGGCAACCCTAGTCCTCCAGTAGGTGCAAGTGGAGGAGTGGGGAATCAAACCCGGTTCTCCCAGTCCACGCACTTAACCACTACTCCAAAACGGAAAATGGAAAACACATTTCCGGGAGGGGGGGGGGCTTCCCCTGTCACCACCCAACTAGGATAAAATTCTCAGGGATTGCACTCCTAATCCAGAACTTCCCCTTTCCAAATCCCAGGCAGATTGGGGAAAGAATTCCCATTCTGTAGGAAATTAATACTTCTCATAGGCTGACTGGGTACACAGAGATACGGTATTCAGATAAGCTTTCCCCTCATTTCCAGGGTTGTCAAGCAAAACATATACATGTCTATTTAAGGCAAAACAATTTAAAAAAAAAACCCTGCATCACCATACATAGTTGGTAGCTGTCCCAAAATATGCAAGTCTCTGCTAAAAACTTTGATTTTTTAAAATTAAAAAATACCATTTTACAAATGGGTTTATTTATTTTCTGCCTCCTAAAGTTACTAATCCTGTTTTGTATAAAGGACACCTGTTTCAGTTATCCCATCATATCTGCCAGTAAGACTTTTTTTTTGGGGTGATGGTGGTGGTAAATGGACAGTGGGACATTGCTTTATTTTCCTGGGGAACTACTTAAACAGCACTGCTGGTGTTGAACCTCACATGCTCCTGATGAGGCCTTTTTGAGACATCTCTGCACTTATCCCTTCTTTTGAGGAAGGCGTCAGATTGGTGAGTTGTAATGATGCATGGCCCCCACTCTGCCAGAACACATCTTTCATTTGTCTACTGCTGAAAAATGTGCTCTATCCGAGTTTACTTTGATATTTGCTAGAGGAAGAGTTCTGCCTCCTTAAAAACCACATTAAATGATCAAAGAAGCACATCTTAGCTCTGTCTTTACATCCCCTGATGCCAGGAGATCACACCTGTTGTTTTTCCACAGGGGGCAACATGAGAACGAAACAGCCTTGCCACTGATACAGAGAATGTTCCTGAGTCACCAAACTACGTTGTTGTTGTTTAAAACACAGCAGCCCAAAAGGGTGAACCTCAGAAAAGAAGTAGGGACCTTCTTTGCGATGAGGTTGATAAAATACCAAAAGCTCTATTTACATTTCCCGTTAATTTTTCCCCTGCTGTTACAATGTCACTTTCATGATTATTTAAGTTCTGCTTGTACATCTGCTTTTACAACACACTTGGTAGGGAATACCAGTTCTTACTGTTTAAAATATACATGTAGATACTAGGACAAAAATACCCCATTTCCTAAATTTGGTTCCCCATGGAGGAGCAGCATGAACTTTTATGGCATTTTTGTAATATGTGCTTTATTTTACCAATACAGCACAAGGTTTGTTTGTCTTTATCTGTCTCTTTCTCTAGTCTGAATTCGAGCTGCTGTTTCTTCACACACTCCAGCCCATCTCCCCTCATCTGGACAGATTTATGTTCTACAAGCTCTGGAAAGTGATTCCAGGACAGCCGATGGCTGATCCCAACCCCCAGCTGTTTGCCTTGCTCCAGGGCCTGCCTTAGGCGAACTGCTATCCCTTGGCCTTATGTGGAGAGGAGCAGGGGGATTATTCTACCTCCCACCTCTTAGCTGCACTCCTTTCTGCACTGGGAGGTGGTATGGCCACCTCACCCTTTCCCCTTAGGCCTTTTAAAGAGGCTAGCAATGCCTGGGGCATGAACAATAGCCTCCTCCTATCACAAAGGCCCACTGAAGCATGCCTAAGCCCACAAGGGGCCAATAGCCAGCATGGTGTACTGGTTAAGAATGGTGGACTCTCATCTGGAGAACCAGGTTGGATTTCTCACTGTACGTGAAGCCTTGGGCCAGCCCCAGTTCTCTCAGGACTCTCTCAGACCCACCTACCTCACAAGGTGCCGGTTGTGGGGAGCGGAAGGGAAGCTGATTGTAATTTGTAAGCTGTTTTGAGGCTAAGGTAGAGAGAGATGGGGTGTAAAACCCTACTCTTCTTCTTCCCCTAGAACTTTCAGAGTAATCCCTCCCCTGCCACTCCCTATTCCTACCCAAGAACAGAGCTGCTGGAGAACTGAGCACCAGATGGCTGGTGCGAAAGGGCCAGCTGACACCGATCAACTTGCTGGTGTGTGGATCTTAAAGGATTTATCTGCAGTTCCTCAGGACACAGTGGATGCTGGGTTTGGCACCACAGAGCACCAATAGGGATGCCAGCCTACTGCTTTGGACATTTTGGAGGGTGGACTCTATGGCACTGTACCCCACTGAGGTCTCTGTCCTTCCCAGGCTCTGTCCCCAAATCTCTAGCAGTTTCTCAGCCTGGAGCTGGCAACCGTTACTCACCCATCCCCTGCTGGAGGTGGTGGGAGGCAGCAAACTTGGGTTCTCAACTTCCAGGTGGTGTCTGGAGATGTCCCATTATTACAACTTATCTCCAGGAGATCAGTTCACCTAGAGAAACTGGCCACTTTGGGAAGTGAACTCTATGGCATTGTACCCCCCCCCCCCCCAAATCTCCAGGTATCTCCCAAGTCAGAGCTGGCAACCCTACATCAAGCCTAAGCACCAAAGGGGTCTGACCCCTGAAATCTCCTGTCGACTAGCATGAAGAAAACTTCAGTCAGCCATTTTAGTAGTGAATCCTGAGCACCGTTACACTCATTTCAGTCCAGTGAAGCCAATGGGCTTTGAAGGGTGTAACTCTGCTTAGGACTAGACTGTCTGTCATCAGCATAATAGAGGAGAAGGGAAATGTATTAAATAAATAAAGGAATGGTCAGCCAGCAGAGCTGCAGGTAAACCGGGGGGGGGGGGGAGGAGGGCAGCTTGTAATCACAAGATCGTGACCAGCCATCATCAGCATGGATGCCAGCTTAATGTGATGGGGAAACTGATGCCTAGATGGGCATCTGTGTGTACCAACCACAGAAGACCTCTGGCCTTTTGAGTCACCTTGAGGGTAGTTATCACAAAATGTGGTTATGGCCCCAGTGGGTTAAGTGTTGCTTGAGTATACTACTTGTCGTCTGCCATTAAAAAAAGTAAAGTAGAGGTAAAGGTTTCCCTTGCTTGAAAGCCAGTCAAATCCGACTCTAGGGGGCGGTGCTCATTACCATTTCCAAGCCGAAGAGCCAGCACTGTCTGAAGAGGTTATTAAGTAGCATTTAATTGGGAACAGGGGCTTTCAAGTTTACCTGGCCAAGGCAGAGGTGAGGTTGAAGCGGAGTTTCATAATGTAGGACAAGTTATCAATGAATGTGATTTGTGAGTGTGATTTCCAATATTCTACCTTCTATATATATAAAAAAGAAAGTCCCTTCACTGTAAAATCAACGCCCAGGCCAAACTGCTGGACCTAGAAGCACCAAATTCGGGGAGAGCGCTCCTACCATGGCGTAGGTGTTCACTGAGAAGGGATTTTTAGAAATTCGACCCCTTAGTGGGTCAAAGGGGGACAAATGTGCTCCCCCCAATTGATTCCTATGAGGCTGCCAGGCTGCTGCCGCCTTGCACCCCCCACTTTCAGATCGGTCAGCTGCAGAGCTCAGCATTCTGAAGTAAAAACAGTTACTGGAGACTGCAGACAGTTGAGGGCAGTTACAGAAATCAGCGATTCAAGACTCCTGAATAGGCATTTCTCGTAACAGCCAGCATGGCAATTGAGTTTCTGAATGTTCACGGGGAGATTGTAAAGGACCTTTCTAGGAGCCATTTCGATGCATGGCTCCCTCGTGAACCTGAAGAAATGTCCACCACTTCACCACTCCCTCAGACCAACTCCCCCTCACACCTCTCACCGCCCCCAAGGAAGCTCCTGGCAAACACTGAGCCAGATACACCAACACTACAAGGAGGAGGCAATTTAGGAATACGGCAAAGTTCACGAGGGTGCAGTTTCCCCTCAAGGTCTGCCAGACACTGAAGGTGGCAGGAATCAACAGATGGCTGCTTCTCACCTGGACAGTTCTCTGCGGCCTGCTCCAGAGTGAGTTCACCAAGCAGCCTGGTGATCCTAGCACCTCAGGGCAGAGCCTCCAATATGGTCTACAGAGAGGTCCTTCAAGTGGAGGAAAAAACCAGTATGTTTTTTACACTACAATCTTCTCCATTAGAATTCCTACAACAAATGTTACATTTCAAACTTCACATCATCAGTATTAAAATTTGGATTTACGGAACTTAAATACCACAACGAAGCACAGGTGTCAGACTAGTATATGCTGCCTGTTATAATGCTTGCTTTACATTTGTGTATGTGTTAATGTTGGTTTTATGTTAGTTTTATTTGTTAATTTGTAAACCACTTTGGTGGTATTTTATGGTTGTTAGCCGCCTTGAGCCAGTTCGCCGGCAAGGCGGGATAAAAATGGAATAAATAAATAAATAAATAAAATGCTGATAACTGTCACTGTGCCTTATTAAGCGTCTGATCATAGTATATTCAGACCCTAGCATTTAACTCAGGAAAGAAGAGATTTAGAATAGAATGTAGACATGTATACCTGTATTTTCTGATTGTATTCCTTTTCTCGTGAAGTTAGATTGCGAAAAGTATTATTAAGTGTTAGAAGCCTTTAGATTTAATTAGAGAGCAATAGAATGGAAGGTGCATTTGGAAGCTACAGGCCTCCCTGCTCACAGGTACCCAAGGCCAAAGCTATGCAAAGGAAGTGATCGGAGTGTTCCCAAAAATAATAACTTCCTTTGCAAAAGCATGGCAGGTGGTCCCAGGAAGTCTGCCAAGAGCTATGTTTAATGAGAACCATTGCTCCTTATCAGACTACTCCCCAGAGTTGGGCAGGGGCAAACAAGCCTTGAATGAGGCCAGAAGAAGACCCAGCATTCTCCAAAGTTTCTCATTGTTCTAAGACCAGATAAGCAGACATAATCAGTGACATTTTTGATGAGTGTAGAAGTATGTCAATAGGAAGGCGCAGAATCAAATGATGCTCTGGTGATGCTACCTGTCTGACACCAATCAGTGATTTTCCTCTGTATAAGCTGTAACTGATGTCATCTGGGGTATAAGACCTTCTGCCCTTCCTGGTTACGGCAGAATACAACTTGGCGTTACTCAGGGGTCCTTTCACAGAAAAAAAGGTGCAGGAGCTCATTAGCATAACTCATTAGCATAACTCATTAGCATATGCCACATCCCCGGACATCACCAGAAGTGTGTCAGAAAGGGAATGTCAGTTTCAGCCCCGTTATACCCTATGGGCCATTGAAATCAATGGCAAAAACTCATAGGGTATATGAGGGGCTGGAGGAAAGGGGGTTTGAGGGAGAGGCTCCAAACTTGCAGGGTAGCTGCTGGGGCCTCTCCTCGAAATACCCACCAAGTTTCAAGAAGATTGGACCAGGGGGTCCAATTCAGGTTGTCCCATCCCCTCCATTGTTCTCTGTGGTGGGAAAAAGTGTTAATATTTCCTGCCATAGAGAACAATGGAGGGAATGAGGGCAACCTGTTTGGGGACCTGTAGAATTAGACCCCCTGGTCCAATCTTCTTGAAACTTGGTGGGTATTTCGAGGAGAGGCCCCAGCAGCTACCCTGCAAGTTTGGAGCCTCTCCCTCAACCCCCCTCTCCTCCAGTTGCTTTTAAAGTTGCCGCCGAATTTCAGCGGCAATTCGGCAGCGGGGCGAATCAGATCAGAGAATCTGATTCGGCCCCTGGCTGCCCTAGTGGCCACTCCTGAGCTGGCGGAGCTTTGCTCCGCCTCGCTCCAACCCCAACAGACCCCTGGCATTACTGGGTGCTAAGGTGCCGAGTCCTGTATTTCTGGTTTCTAATTCCTGTTATCTAATTCACTGGACTCTGACTGCATGTTCCTCCTTCGGCCCCAGGGGCACACAGGGCACAAATTTGTGCACCAATAATACTGCATTAGGTTTCATATGGGAATACAAAGTTTGGAAAATAACTGGCAGAGCCTGACTGTGGTGCAGGATAATTAAACCGTCTGCTGACACTGGGTACCACTTTCCAGAAACAGTGCAAGCTCCGTACCAAGGGAACTCTGGGTAATGACTAGGGGTCCTTTATCACCTCATGCTTAAAATTTCATATACAATTCTACAATAAATTGTTTAGAGAACTAAGGTTGCCTGGTATTCAACAAATGGTTGCAGTGCTTCCTTTCTGTCATTATCCATACCCTCCATTTCAGACTAAATATATCACAGTCCACTCAGTCTTTCCACAAAACGTTTTGTCTTTAAATCCCATTCTTCTCTCATCTATCTTCTCTTCTCTACATCATTGTGCCAGTCTTCTCCTCAGAGCCAAAACTTGGATTATTCACCCCAGCTGTGGTCTAGCCAAACCAATTTTTAAAAGGTTGATGGCCAAATTGAGATAGAAAGGAACATTGGTACAAAGCTATGTTCCCATAATAACAATTAGTCATGTTTCCAAAACCCTTTTTAATAACTGAAATCGCTTTAGTTAAGACTGCAGGCGCCTCTTTGTGCATTGGGAGATGCTGACTTTTGGAGCACAAGAGAGCTGAAACTACAAATTCCTCCCCTGGTGTTTACAGGAGTCACTATTCTGGTCTTAATACCTGTTTATTATTTCATTTTCAATCCCTTCAACCATAGCTCGGTGAGATTTTGGATAAAACAAGAACAGAGCAAATCAATAAAACAATAAATATGAAGATAATTTAAAAACATATGCAAGACATCTAGCAACAGCTTCCAGCCAGCCCACATCATTTGAAAATAACAGTTTCAGAATAATGTAATTACTAGAGCACTGAACATCAAAGTTGACAAGAGATCCTAAAATATCATGCCTAGCTTCAATAAACAAAGGGCAATGTAACAACACAGGTGAAATGGTTTCTTTGACTTCAGACACACAAGAATATTTTCAGTATCACAGCAGTCACTATTTTGGCTGTTTCCAGCTATGGGACCTTGTAAAGGTGAAGCAAGTATTTTACCACAAGCTATGGACAACTCAGACACTTTCTGACATTATGGATCATTTAGGTGTACCATGCACTGAATGTTCACTAAACATGACCTTGCTAGCATGTGAAATGAGTGCAATTGTGGGACAGCTTCAACATTCCTTGGTATTGCCCTTCTTTGGGATTGGAATGTAAACTGACCTTTTCCAATCATGTGGCCCCTGTTGCGTTTTCCAAATTTGCTGGCATATGGAATGCAGCACATTAACAACATCATCTTTTAGGACCTTGAATAGCTCAGCTGGGATACTGTCATCTCTGCTAGCTTTGTTGTTAGTAATGCTTTCTAAGGCCCATTTGACTTCACACTCCAGGACGTCTGGCTTGAGGTCAGCGATCACACCATTGTGATTGTCAAGGACACTGAGGTTCTCCTTGTATAGGTCTTCTGTGTATTCTTGCCACCTCTTCCTAATCTCTTCCATTTCTGTTAGGTCCCTACCATGTTTTTCCTTTATCATGGCCATCTTTGCATGGAATGTTCCCTTGATTTCTCCATTTTCTTGAAGAGATCTCTAGCCCTTCCCATTCTATTGTTTTACTTTATTACTTTGCATTGTTCATTCAGGAAGGCCTCCTTATCTCTCTTTGGCGTACTCTGGAAATCTGTATTCAGTTGGGTAAATCTTTCCTTTTCACCTTTGTCTTTCACTTTCCTTCTTTTCTCAGCTATTTGTAAAACCACATCAGACAGCCACTTTGCTTTCTTGCATTTCTTTCTCTTTGGGATGGTGCTGATTGCTGCCTCCTGTACAGTGTCACAAACCTCTGTCCATAGTCTTTCAGGCACTCTGTCTATCAAATCTAGTCCCTTAAACCTATTCTTCACCTCCACTGTGTATTCATCAGGGATGTGATCTAGGTCAAACCTGAATGGCCTAGTGGTTGCCCCAACTTTCTTCAGTTTAAGCCTGAAGTTTGCAATAAGGAGCTCATGATCGGAGCCACAGTCAGCTCCAGGTCTTGTTTTTACTGACTGTATAGAGCTTCTCCATCTTTGACTGCAAATGATATAATCAATCTAATTTTGATGTTGCCCATCTGGTGATGTCCATGTGTAGAGTTGCCTCTTAGGCTGTTGGAAGAGGGTGTTCGCTATGACCAGCGTATTCTCTTGACAAAACTCTATTAGCCTTTGCCCGGGTTCATTTTGTTCTCCAAGGTCAAACTTGTCCATTATTCCCATTACCTTTTGACTTCCTACTTTAGCATTCCAGTCCCCTATGACAATAAGGACATTTTTTTTTTTAGTGTTAATTCTAGGAGGTGTTGTAGGTCTTCATAGAAACGGTCCACTTCACCCTCTTCTGCATCAGTGGTTGGGGCATAGGCTTGGATTACTGTGATGCTGAATGGTTTGCCTTGGATTTGGACTGAGATCATTCTGTCATTTTTGAGATTGTATCCCATTACTGCCTCTCTAACCCTCTTGTGGACTATAAAGGTCACACCATTTTTTTCTATGGGATTCGTGGCCACAGTAGTAGATATAATGTCTTCTGAGTTAAATACACAGCAAGTACACCTTTCTAAATACCAGCGGCAATTTGCAGGCAGGCAACATCTCCTTTAAAGTGGTCTTCCATGCTTGCAAAGCAGCTGCATGTACTTTGGTTATGTACCAGAGGTCCATAGCCCAGGTGAACATTGGATGAGTTGCCTAAAGCCACATGGCTTCGATCAGGACATATACCAGCTTGTTCTGTGACAGAGCAGGGAGGGAGGCAGGTGAATACAATCAATTATTTATCTTTGGATTCAGTTGGATTCCCCTATCCCAAATTGTGCTGGTTGCATTTTACAAATGATGTGGCCCACTGGGGGAATTTTAGTCACAAAGTGGGCTACTAATCCACTAAATAAATAAACCACAATACTTCTCTTTAGTTCACCATTACGAGTTGCCATTTCAGTGATACCAGCCTCCAGATGGTGCCTGGAGATCCCCCAGAATTTTAGCTCATCTCCAGACTACAGAGATCAGGTTCTCTGGAGAAAATGGATGCTTTGAAGGATGGACTCTATGGCATTGTACCCCACTGAGGTTTCTGTCCTCCCCAGGCTTCATTCCCCAATCTCTAGAAATTTCCCAACCTGGAGCTGGCAAACCTAAGGCATTGACGGACATTTTCTGAAAGAATCATGAGGAAGAAGCACTGGTCAGCTTAGCATCTGTTTTGCTTTCAGATGGTCCCTGGTAACAATTTTTGGCTAATATTGTGGAATAACATTTTCCTTCTATGAACTAGACAATACTAAGGTATGGAGACACACATATGCACACACACACCATTTCTGGAGACCCCTTCAAAACACAGGTTTCAAACTGAAGCCTTGGGGATTTTATCAGGTCATTTGGGCGTTCTAATGTAGCCTGCAACATTATTACTACAGTCCCTATTAATTTTTATTTACTCATTAAAATATTTATACCTCCCTTTCCTTTTAGCTCCAAGTGACTTACAGTTCAAATTTGCAGCCTACATCCCTGGCAAATAAATGGTCTTGCTGCACCTCCTAAAAACTTCTGGAGATAGCTCCCTCACCTGAATCACCATCAGGGCTAAGAAATAATGGCCACAATAAGGCAAAGAGGTTCCCTGACCAATGGCTGCTGTCCACCAATGGCCATAGCATCCACCTCTCATGGGTATCAAGGGGTATGAAGAACCTGTCAGCATGTTCGGCAAAGGTGTGTATGTGAGAGAGAGAGATGATTGCTTTTCACTTTCCATCCAAGTTCTTCAGATGTCTAGGTAAAACACACTGCCGACCTAAAGATGTATGGATCACCCCAAGACACTTCAGCATTAAAAATTCCCTTGACGTCTCTCAAAATTCGACAACTATTTTGCATGAGATGAAATCTACACATTCACTTTGAATGAGTGAAATGCTGATGGGAACCCTAAATATTAAACCTTATACATTCTCAGGGCAGGAATGAATGCGTACCTTTATAGCACACACAAACTATCACTAGCAATCTTCAGCTTAGCTCTGAATATCCCAGGTGGGTAGCTGTGTTGATCTGAAGCACTGGAACAAAGTTAGAATCCAGTGGCGCCTTTAAGACCAACAAAATTTTATGCAAGGTAAATGATTTCATGTGCAAGCCATGAAAGGTGCCTGAAGAAGTGTGCTTGCACATGAAAGCTTATGCCTTGAATAAAACTTTGTTAATCTTAAAGGTGCCGCTGGACTCAAAACTTTGTTCTACTGAATGACATCAAGCTAATTGTCCATCTCGTGCTAACTCCTCTCTTCTTTTAGTACTTAGTAACCAGTAAGGTAGGCTCCCCTTTAGCATTCATAGGCTACCCAAGCCATATATATTCTATTAACAGGGTTCAACCAATGAAACTATTCATGTACATGAACATGGCAAAAAGGCTTCCTTAGATGTGGTTGGGGTGAACTTTTCACTGAGTGAACAGATGGGAAACATCTGAGAATATATATATATTTTAAGAAAGATTTGTTTGGTTCCCAGATATAGCAGCACTGAACAGTGTGAAATGTGTGAACTGACTTCATTGAACAGGATCTCTTCCAAGGTGATATGAGAGTTCCACCTGTGGTGTGATGGCTCATTCACACATGCAAGTTATCACTTGATTCTATAATGTGTGAACTGGCCCTTTGATTCGATGGAAATCAGTGCCAGTCTCTTAAGGGTGAGGATATTGTGAAAAAGTTGTTGAACCCCCCCCCCCCCCCCCACACACACACACAACAGTATGTCACTTGGTTTCTGGAAGACACTCTATCAAAATGAAGTATAAATGAATGAACAGCTATTCTACTGCTATTCAGGCATTTTGATTCTGAACTTTTCCGTAACCTTTGTCACCTGGCTTCTTCTGAAAAGAAGGGGGGGGGGATCTTTAGGATAACCTTTAAGCAATTCCATATAGTTTCCTGTATTTTGGCAGCCACATATATTTCCTAGTAAGTAGAATCATACTCTCTTAATCTTTCCATTCCAAGAAGTAAACCTACAGCTCCTCCCCTCACCTCCATCTTTCTGGCTTCCTTTCAATGGCAGGCTCCCCTTAGCAGGGGTCCTTTCGTGCAGGAGCTCGGGGGAGCGCAGCTCCGGGAGTTGGTGCCAGCCCCCCCCCCCCCGCGGTGGAATGCCTGCTTGTGTCATGGCTGCAGCAAAATGACCCAGCCCCCTGGGAAGTTCCTTGTTAATCTGTTTAGTGTTAGTCCACTCTGGTTCCCTAGAGGCAACACTCCCCACACACACAATCTCTCTCTCACACACACACAGGGGTCCGTTGGAGCGGGAGCGCACAGGAGCGCAATAAGGCAAAGGCACAGGAGCGCAAAGGCACAGGAGCGCGGGGGAGCGCAGCTCCGGGAGTTGGTGCCAGCCCCCCCCCCCCCGCGGTGGAATGCCTGCTTGTGTCATGGCTGCAGCAAAATGACCCAGCCCCCTGGGAAGTTCCTTGTTAATCTGTTTAGTGTTAGTCCACTCTGGTTCCCTAGAGGCAACACTCCCCACACACACAATCTCTCTCTCTCACACACACAGGGGTCCGTTGGAGCGGGAGCGCACAGGAGCGCAATAAGGCAAAGGCACAGGAGCGCAAAGGCACAGGAGCGCAATAAGGCAAAGAGGTTCCCTGACCAATGGCTGCTGTCCACCAATGGCCATAGCATCCACCTCTCATGGGTATCAAGGGGTATGAAGAACCTGTCAGCATGTTCGGCAAAGGTGTGTATGTGAGAGAGAGAGATGATTGCTTTTCACTTTCCATCCAAGTTCTTCAGATGTCTAGGTAAAACACACTGCCGACCTAAAGATGTATGGATCACCCCATACATCTCCGGGAGTGAGGAGCCCAGGGGGCGGGCACATGACCAAGCCCTGCCCCTCCTTGGCTTCCAAGCCCCGCTCCCTCCAGTTTCACTCACCTGTGGAGTGGAGCCTGAGGGGTGGGTGTTGCCTTCTGACACACTTCTGGTATGTTGGGGTGTGTGTGGCATATGCAAATGAGTTATGCAAATGAGTTATGCAAATGAGCTCCTGCACCTCTTTTTCTACGAAATGACCCCTGATTATAGGAAGATACTTCAGTATCCCAACGGTCTTGCTCCATCATCTCTATTTTCATTCAGTGTTCATGAATCATACTTATTAATGGCATATTGGAGAAACTCTAATTAGCTGCAGTCCCTCCCGTGTTTACAGACTTCATTTATGCCACAGACTCACCCCATAAATCAGTGACGGAGTTGTGCTTTCAATTCAACAACCTCACCTTTCTGTGGATAACTTTAAGGCGGGGGGGGGGCACTTTTCAGTCTACAGCTTGCATTGCAATTCTTTAGGGAACAGACCGCTCTGTGTATGATTGGATGCTGGACAGTTTGAAGATGTTCGTGTACATATATTAAAGGAGTCATTTGTTAGCTTTGAATTGTTTTTTACATCATTAAAGAGAGAAATGTGGCATAAGCTGTGTTCAAATGTAGTTAAAAAGAAGGTATTTTTTCCTTTGTCATGGCTGTCATTTCTAACATTTTACAGTTGCCTCAAAGTCGCCAGTGAAAATGACCTGTTCCCACTTGCCTATTATGATCAAGATGGGGGCGGGGGTGGGGGTGGAGACCTCAGGTAGCTGATGGAAAAAAGAGCTACAATGAAGACCGTACTGTTTCATAAGATGATCAGCAAATGGATTCTCAACACAAGTCAACTCAAGGCACTAGTTTTCACCTACAAAGCCCTTATGAACTGTGGCTCATTTTGGGAAGTCTCCTCTCACATGGATGGCCCTGACTGCCAAGCTCTTGGCTATGGGTCTTGTTGTGTGTTTCTCACCCCAGCAGGCCCACTTGGCAGATATTAGAATCAGGGACATCAGGAAAGTCCCTGGGGATTGTTACATACAAGTAAATATGTGTTGTGTTCCACTCACTGTGCATGTGGCTTTTACTGAATTAAAAACAAGACACAAGGGTCTCGTTCATGCTCATACTACATACTCATTCCATAGGAATGGCCAGTTCCTAGGTATCATTTGTTGACACAATAGCAGTGCACATCCAGTCTCTGTTAGAACAGATAAAAGGAAGTACTTCTTCACCCAAAGAGTGATTAGCACGTGGAATTCACTGCCACAGGAGGTGGTGGCGGCTACAAGCATGGACGGCTTCAAGAGGGAATTAGAAAAACATATGGAGCAGAAGTCCATCAGTGGCTATTAGCCACAAAGTATAGATAGGAACTCTCAGTCTGGGGCAAGTGATGCTCTGTAATCTTGGTGTGTGTGGGGGCAACAGTGGGAGGGCTTCCTGCCCCCACTGCTGGACCATCTGAGGGCACCGGGTGTTTTTGGTCACTGTGTGACAGAGTGTTGGACTGGATGGGCCATTGGCCTGATCCAACATTGGCTTTTCTTATGTTCTTATGTCTCAGGTTGCACTCTTAAGTTGCAGCTGCAACTTGGTTCAGCCATGTGTGACACCCCTTCTCCATTCACACAGAATGACTACGTCTCCATCAGACGGAGATCAATTTCACATTACCTTTTTAAACTGCATGGTAGCCATTATTGGCCCATCATGGAGTAAAGAGGTACAGGCTGTTTCACACAGCATTTCCCTTCTGGTAAAGAGCAGTCTTTGAAGCGCTGTGGCCATTTCAAACTGTGATGCTTTTCCTCCGCACGCACGATCTCCCTGAGAAGTTGGGGTTTTTTGAACATTTTATTGGGAGCATTATGATGCTGATTTGACGTTCTGTTATAGCGTGTTCTGTTATAGCAGTGGCTCAAGTGGTTAAGACGCTGAACTGCAGACCAGAAGGTCAGCAGTTTGGCAGTTCGAGACTCGAGTGCTGCATGACGGAGTGAGCTCCCGTCTCTGTCCCCAGCTTCTGCCAGCCTAGCAGTTTGAAAGCAAGAAATTGCAAGTAGATAAATAGGTACCATTTTGGTGGGAAGGTAACAGTGTTCCATGCACCTCGGTGTCTAGTCGTGCCAGCCACATGACCACAGAAATGTATTTGGACAGTGCTGGCTCTTCGACTTGGAAATGGAAATGAGCACTGCATATAGAGTCATGTTCGACTGGCTTTCGAGCAAGGGAAACCTTTACCTTTAACTATAGCATTATAGTGCTCCCAATAGAACACTTTTTTTTAAAAAAAGAGGAGAGATTGCACGTTGGGCGGGAAAGGGCGTGAAAAACTCATCACTGGACAAAGTGCTATGGCACATTTTACACAGCCCATTGTAGCGATTCAGATCTGAAAAAAGGGACTGAAGACCCGAGGAAAGCAGTTTTCATCAACAACACCTCAGACATTCTTCCCAAATGGTTGACAACCAGCATTGTATGAACAGGGAAATATATTCTGTTAATAGCTGGTTACTGAAATGGGTCTGTCTGAAATGACAGGAAAAACCCGGTTAGTAGCCAGTTCCTGATAGGGAATAGATAGGCTGTCTGAAATCCCTCATACTGCTTAGCCTCTCATTCCTGGGCAGCCAACCCCCAGCTGCTCTCTTAACTGCCATTTTTTTTTCAACTGTCCACTCACCAACATTCCACCAGCTCCCATTGGGGAGCACCCAAGGAGAGGTAGAACCTAACCTGTCCGTCACACCTTCGTAGTCATTTTATAGACTTCTTGAGCCCTTGTTCTTCTTCAGAATTCAGAGCTTTGCAGAACTCAGTTGAAACCAGTTTGTTTATTTGTCATCTGCCCCTGGTGCTGACTCTTCACACAAACTCACTTGTGTTTGGTGTAATGGTTAAGAGCGGCTGACTCTCATCTGGGAGAACTGGGTTTGATTCCCCACGCCTCTACATGCAGCTGCTGGTGTGACCTTGGGTCAGTCACAAGTTGTCTCAGAGCTGTTCTCTCAAGAGCAGTCCTCAAAAGAGCTCTTTCAGCCCCACCTACCTCACAGGTGGGGAAGGGGAAGATAAAAGAGATTGTAAGCTGCTCTGAGACTCCTTTGGATAGTGAAGTGCAGTATATAAATCCAATCCCCTCCTCCTCCTCCTCCATCTTGCAGCTGAATATAAACTGGCTGCTAAGTAGCCATGGAATTCCATCTACTTTTTCTGTTTTCAGTAGAAACTCATACCCTGTCTCTTTGGCTTTGAGCCCAGTTGTTTGTAAACATAGGTTCAAATTTATTTTGCGTTCCTGTTCTAAAAATAGGATCCATGCTATGGTGGGTTGTCGATCAGCACAGCACCCCAGTCTGCCAAATTGGATATTTATATGGTTGGGCCAGATGTTACATAGTGCATCTTGGAGCTAACAATGAATTTGCCAAGCCCAGCCTTAATCAGAGTTGGCTGACCAGGGAGCTGAAAAAAGGAGAATCTGCTGCTCTCAGCTGGAGACGGACAAACCAGGTGACTCCATTTGGACCAATGAGGGAGCCAAAGGGACTGAATTAGCCAGACATCATGAAGAACACAGTCCCACATTCAACACTGGGTCCCTCATTACAACTATAACAATTTACAGTGAGATAACAATGTGACCAATCTCAGAAGCTGAGTAGGGTCGGTCCTGGTTATGGGAGACCTCCAAGGAAATCCAGGGTCACAACTCAGAGCCAGGCAATGGCAAACCACCTCTGAACATCTCTTGCCTTGAAAACCCTGTGGGGTCACCATAAGTTGGCTGTGACCTGACAACGCTTTCCACCAACAGAAAACAATGTGAGCATCTACAGGCCAATGCCGATTCTCTTTCCCTTTGGAGCTTCCAGTGGAGATAGAAGAAAAAACCCTCTGTTGACAAACTTACAAGGAGGTATGTGTTATCATACATGCCACAGAATCCGAGTTACCCAGTTTGGTGGTTAAACAGTCTGGCTAGAAGTATCATGGTGCTCTTTGGGGGCAGAGCGGTGTCCTGATACCCCCTGCTGCTGGAGGACTGGCACAGAAAGGCAATGTCTGGAGGGAGCAGAACCAACATAGAAAATGCTGGCTAAGCTAATAACAGATTTATCATACCTAGAGGCTGGCTGAGAGTCAGGAGTATCTGCCACTCTTAGCAGGGTTCAGGTGAACTAAACAAGCCCAAACTCGGCCCAAAGAGACAACTGGCCTCTGAGAACCATTATGTGTGTGCAGGGGTCATTTTGTAGAAAAAGAGGTGCAGGAGCTCATTAGCATAACTCATTAGCATAACTCATTTGCATATGCCACACCCCCTAACATGCCGGAAGTGTGTCAGAAGGCAACACCCACCCCTCAGGCTCCACTCCACAGGTGAGTGAAACTGACCTGCTCTTCCTCCATTCCCTTCCCCATCCAATACTTTGTGCAATAAAAAGAAGCGTAAAGAACACACCCTCATTCTCTTTTTGCTCCCTTGAAACCACTAGGTTTCAAGTAGACTCGAGATACCCAGGACATGTGCACCACCCATCCCTTTCCCTTCCCCTCCCCACAACAAGACACCCTGTGAGGTAGGTGGGGCTGAGAGAGGTCTTTTGAGAACTGCTCATGAGAGAACAACTCTGAGAGAACTTGTGACTCGCCCAAGGTCACACCAGCAGCTGCATGTGGAGGAGTGGGGAAATCAAACCCGGTTCTCCCAGATTAGAGTACAACTCCTGACCACTACACCAAACTAATGGGGTGGAAGCTGCTGAAGGGTTGGTGAAATTTCTCCAGTACTTATGTGCCATGTGCCCAGATAAAAAATGGTATACTTAGAAAATTTATCTGCCACCTTGAGCAAATCTCTGGAAAAGCAACATACAGTCATAAAAGGAACAATGATAAAATTATCAATATTAACACAAAACATTAAAAACAATAAAGACCCTAGCAGGGCTTTTCCCAGGGCACTGCACCTCTGCACTGCTCAGGAAAGCCAAGGAGGGGGCGGGGCTTGGTCCTGTGCCTGCCCCCTGGGCTCCTCACTCCCGGAGCAGCGCTCCTGTGTGCTCCTGCTCCAACAGACCCCTCAGTATAATTAAATAATAATTTTGCTATTGTTGCATATCAAGATCACAGTCGCCATGTGCTCATGTAATGGCGACCACCACGTGGACATTCGCACGTGGCCTGAATCTACCTGAGCTTCAGCCAGGTAGAACAATAGCCATTCGGATCCTAAACGACCACCAATCCTGAGCCTAGGTTTCCCCCCCGGGGACCTATGAACTGTAACCACTATCTTAAGGTCCTATCAGGACATTTGGGCGAGGTCGAAGGATTATCTCCGACCAGCATAAAAGAGGGCTCTGAGCCCGGGGTTTGTTCATGTTTCATCTTGACCCGCAATAAACTACAATGCTGTTTTCACTGGAAGGCCTGGAAGGGAAAATACAGGAAATAAAAGTGACCATTTTGTTATCCACAAATTTTATTAAGAAGGAAAAACAATAACAACAGAAATTAAACTCTATATAGAAATATGTTTAAATTAAAATAAATACTTTAAATGTATTAATTTACCATTTGTCAACCTTTGTAATGTTGGTATGAAGTAATGTTTAAAGTAAAAACAGAAAGATGTTAAATTAAATTATGCATAGACTGTCTAGTATACAGAAGAAGAAGAAGAAGAAGAGAAGAGATTGGATTTATACCCCGCCCTTCACTCACTGGGAGTCTCAGAGCGGTTTACAAACTCCTTTCCCTTCCCCTCCCCACAACAGACACCATGTGAGGTAGGTGGGGCTGAGAGAGCTCTTTCCCAAGCTGTCCTTGAGAGAACAGCTGGTACGGAGCTATGGCTTGCCCAAGGTCATCCAGCAGGTGCAAGTGGAGGAGTGGGGAATCAAACCCCGGTCTCCCAGATTAGAGTCCGCGCACTTAATCACTACACCAAACTGGCTCCCAGCACAGCTTTTGAACAACTATACACAGCTTTTGAACAACTATATGGCTTAAAGTTCTTCAAATAATTATTATTTACTTATTTTGTTATTAAACAATATGACCATTGGGGGGGTGGGGTCCTCTGGGCTTTTTTCATAGAACCGTTATCATATAGCCAATGTTACTGGCTTCATAATATTGTGCCATCATTCCACTGACTGTGTGATCCCTTGTAAAATGAGATTACCCATATCATTAATCCACAAAGACGATAGAAGCAGATGCAGCCAGGAGGGGGGAATGGGACAACAATAGAACAGATAGATTCTTCAGATAAATATTGCATGATCTCAGTGAGGTGTGGGTTTGTATGTATTTAAGTGATGGTACTTACTGTTGGAACTGAGGGCAAAAGCTGAAATCAAGTATTCCCATTTCACAAATATCAGGCTCTTTTGGAATTGAGCAAAGACTCCAGACCCACCCACCCATATGGCTGTTACTCACCCTCTCATGTACAGCGAAAAAACAACTGAAGCTGCCTTACAGCAAATCAGCCCATTGATCCACCAAGATCAGTATTATCTAGTCAGAGTTTTTAAGATGTTTTATTATGCACTAGGAGTAAGGCCAATTGTTTGAAGAAATACAACAGGCTCTAGAAAGAGGCTTCGGGGGAGTGTCCTTGCAATGGCTGGTGGGACAGCGGAGGGACAGGGGAAATGCTTCTGCTTAGCTATGAGACAGGGCTCTCTCAAGTCATTTTGCTGTCCCTAGTGGATAGTATGGGGGGAGAGCCACATGGTTCCCTCCACTCCTGACTTATGTTGATTTGGAGCTACGCAGTGGCAGCTAAGGTAGAAAAGCATCTCCTCCTATACCATGTTTTCTGGGGTACAAGGGTCTGGAAAGTGCTTCCATAGCCACTTACAGGGCTGGCAACTCTGGGTTGAGAAATACATGCAGATTTGAGGGGTAGAGCTTGGAGAGGGCGGGGTTTGGGGTGGGGAGGGACCTCAGCAGGATATAATGCCATAGAGTCCACTGCCCAAAGCAGCCATTTTCTCCAGGAGAACTGATCTTGGTCATCTGGAGATCAGTTGTAGTAGCTGGAGATATCCAGGTGCCACCTGGAGGTTGGTAATACTTAGGAGAGGACCAGGTTTGTTGAAGGGCTTCAGTGAGGTATACTCAGGGGTCCTTTCGTAGAAAAAGAAGTGCAGGAGCTCATTAGCATAACTCATTAGCATAACTCATTAGCATATGCCATGTCCCCTGACATCACCGGAAGTGTGTCAGAAAGGGAATGTCAGTTTCAGCCCCATTATACCCTATGGGCCATTGAAATCAATGGCAAAAACTCATAGGGTATATGAGGGGCTGGAGGAAAGGGGGTTTGAGGGAGAGGCTCCAAACTTGCAGGGTAGCTGCTGGGGCCTCTCCTCGAAATACCCACCAAGTTTCAAGAAGACTGGACCACAGGGTCCAATTCTATGGGCCCCCAAACAGGTTTTTTTCTACCATAGAGAACAATGGAGGGAATGGGGGCAACCTGTTTGGGGGCCTGTAGAATCGGATTCAGCCCATGGCTGCCCTAGTGGCCACTCCTGAGCTGGCCTCACTCCGGCCCCAACGGACCCCTGGGTATACTGCCATAGAGCTCACCCTCCAAAGCAACCATTTTCTCCATGGGGTGTTAGCCTGACTGTTCTTTTATGTTATTAATATTTGGGGAATATTTGCTGTTATCAATATGCAGTAGGCTTGCGGGACCTTTAACCAATTTATACAGAGGATGCGCTAACCGATACTTCTGAGGAACTGACAAGGACTGGCAAGGACTCGATTAGAGATATAAATAATTGGTTTACTGAGATATAATAAAAAGGATTACAAGAGGCAATGTTGCTCTGTCATTCATACATACATACAGTACCAGGAATGTAGGAAAAAGTTACAGGGACTTGTGCATGAGCAGGTAATTGATGGTTTCCGTCGAGGGTGATATTTACCTATATAGATGCGATGGAATCTGGCTGGAAAACAGGGATGAGAAAATCTCAGGAAGACGATAAGGGTCGTGGCTCTGAACCGGCAGAGAACCACAAAGCAGATCCCAGTGGTGCACCCAGGAATCCGTGGGGGGCGGGATTTAGGACAGGTAGGAGGACTAGAATTGGAGCTCGAACTCTACTGATGACCTTGGGGAGCATCTTTTATTGGGAGGTGGTACCTGGGAGGACCTGGGAGGATGGCATGATACGATGTCATCCCTAGAAAACCTATAGATGGTCCATATGCTATCTCTAGCCACTAAGGGGGTGATAGGGGATGGGTCAATATTCAGAACTATCTGATGGTCAGAGCAGGATGTCGCTGCCAACGGGATCTGGCACCAATCTTCTGGATCACAGGAACGCCGACCATGGGAACCGGTCCTCAGGAAGCATCCCGGTGTCTTCACGTCCAGGTGCGATGCCCTTTGATGTATCATATGGAGATGAAGGCTGGCAGGAAGGGGCACCAGGAGGTATACATGAAAGGGGTATGCATGCATAGAGTTGCAGATGTAAGTTTACAACCTCCTGTCTTTGTGTGAGAGTGTCTTTTGATCTCTGATATCAATCCTCCCGCCTGGAAGTGGTAACCTCAGAAAATGGTGTTCTGTTCCTATAGTGTAGGCATCTTTTCCCATCTTTCCACTGGTCACCTAGTGTACTCTCATCTCTCACATAACTAATGGCATAGTTCATGTGTAGCTTTCATATCATAGCAAAAAGTCCATAACGGGTTGCACAGCCTTACAATTGAATGATCTCTGTAGTCTGGAGATTGGTTGTAATTTAGGAAGATGTCCAGGCCTTCCCTTTCCCCTTAATTCCTGTTTTCTGATTAACAGTTCAGCTGACTCCCTCCTAATACCCCATGGCCTCTTGGAACTCCCAACTTGGGAGTTGTAGTTCTAATTCCCTTTGCTATGGTTGCAATAAAGCCAGATGAGAACTACAGATCCCAAGGTGTTAATGTGTCAAAAGTGGAGGACCTGGTGGGATGGGCCAATAGGACACCAAGGCAGCTTCTCCAGTGGCCAATGGGAGAGTTGGTGAGTCATCAGCAGCATGACTCGCCTTTTATATATTACTAGGAATAAGGCCCATTGTGGAAATAAATACAACGGACTCTAGAAAGAGGCTCTGGGAGAGTTCCCCAGCTCTGGCACTCAGCGTCAATTTGCTAGGGTGATCTCAGCAGGGTATAATGACACAGAGCCCACCATTTTCTCCAGGGGAAGATCTCTGCCTTCTGAAGAGCAGTTGTAATTCAGCATGATCCCCATTCCTCCCCTGGAGATTGGCAACAATGGTTCCCCATGAGGGAACGGGTGGTTTGAAGGGTGGAGTCTATGGCACTGAACCTGTCTGAGGTCCCACCCCTGCTAAAACCTCACCCTCTCCAGTGTCCACCCCTCAAATCTCCAGGAATTTCCCAACCTGGAGATGGCAACCCTACCTCCCAGCCAATTGTCAATGTATCGTTATCTGCCCCCTGGCTTCAGCTTTCTATCTCCTCCCCCCTAAAGAACAGTTGTAATTCTGAGTGATCTCCAGTCCCCACCTGGAGATTGGCAACAATGGTTCCCCATGAGGGACTCGCTAGCTTGGAGGGTGGAGTCTATGGCATTGTACCTGTCTGAGGTCCCACCCCTCCTCAAACCTCACCATCTCCAGGCTCCATCCCTCAAATCTCCAGGAATTTTCCACCGTGAGTTGGCAATCCTATCTCCTTCCCAGCCAACATCAACCTCACTCTTCAACTTTCCATCTCCCCCCCTCACAGCCTCCACTGTGCTCTGAAGCCCTGACTGCTATGTCACATTGGCTGTCATAAGGGGTCCATCTCAGCAGGGTATAAGGTCATAGAGTCCACCATTTTCTCCAGGGGAACTGATCTCTGCCACCTGGAGTGCACTTGTAATTCTGAGTAATCTCCAGCCCTCGCCTGGAGATTGACAACCATACTTCCCCTGGTGGAAAAGTAGTCTTTCTCTGCAATGGGGACCGAAGCAGCTGCCATCATTCTCCTCTCCCCCTTTTGACTTGCACAACAACCGTGTGAGGTAGGATGGCTTAAAGTCTGTGACTGGCCCCAAATTACCCACTCAGCAGGAATCTGGGTCTAGCAGATCCTGCCCTGAAGCGCTCACTGCTACGCCTCGGGTACCCAACCTCCAGGTGGAGCCTGAAGATCACCAGGTATCACAATTGAACTCCAGACAACATATCTCCCCCCCGGAGATAATGACTGCTTTGGAGGGTGGCCTTTATGACATTCTGTTCAGCTGGCCCCAATGAGTTTTCTCCCAGAGCCCAAGGTAGGTGTGGAAAGGGGCTTTCAGAGAAGCAAGCTCTGTTACCTAGCAACGGGCACTGAGGGGACCGTATTAGTGCTGGTTCCGTAACGGAACATATTGGCCCTTTTACACAGAAACATGCCTCTCCCATTGGGGAAGCGTTCCTGAGCCGGTTTACCTTGAAATCTCCTCCCAAGCGTTCTTCTGTTCTTTGTACTGGTCCTGAAGTGCTACGAGGTGCTGTGTGAAATGCCCCCTGTCTCTGACAGTTTATTCTGACAGTTTATTCTGGGCATGCTGGCAGTGTGTGGGGGAGGGGGGTTATGGTGAAAGTCCATTGTCTTTTCACTGACAGAAGCAGGCCACTGAGGGGACAGTTAGACCCACCTGGCAGTGGGAGGAGGAGGAGAGTGGATCCTTCCCCTTCGCTGGCTCCCTCCAGACTGAGGCCAGGACGCTGGCCAGTGGCTGCATGGGCGGGACTGAGGCAAAGCAGGGAGAGAATGCAGCCAGTGGCCAGGGTCCCCCTTTTGAGTTGCAGTCCGTCCAGCCTACTGATTTTAGCGCCCCATGGAATCTTGCCCCTTGGAATTTTAAAAAAGGCTTTATATAATAGGAAAGATAGGTGGTTTAATTTGCTAGCTGCTAGGGGTGTGCATTTGGCTTTGCCAAACTGAAAAAAAATACCTGGAAAACACCTTATAAGAATTTTTCAGGTATTTGTTAAGCCAAATCAGATTCTCTAATCTGATTTGGCTGGCCCACAAGGTGTTCCCGAATAAAAGCTGATCTTATTTGACTTTTATTCAGCGGAATCAGGGAGGGAAGGTGTCAGTTTCAGTGAAACTGACCAGCTCTGCCTTCCCTTCCTTTCCCCAGGCACCCTGCTGGGTGCCTGGGAAAGCTGATCCTTGGAGGGAAGGCAATTTAAACTGCCTTCCCTGGGCTTTCCCGGGAACCCCACAGCTGCAAGGCACCTGGAGAAGCCAATCTGGGCAGGCAGGCAGGCTGGGGAAAGGAGGGGGGCATTTAAACATGCCGCCCGCCAGTCTTCCCTTCCTCAGCCATCCAGCTCCTTCCACTGGTCAGTTTCATTCCCCAGCTGATTGGCAGGGAGTGAAACTGACCAGAAGTAGAGCGCTGGGGAAGGAAAGACTCTAGTGCCATTATACTCTATGGGGACTTTATACTCTATGGGAAAATATTCAGCAGTACTGATTTTTCCTGTGCCCCAATATCTTACCAATATTGGGATTCAGGAATATCGGTATATACTGATATATTTCGGGCTTGGTTTACCCAAACCTGAACAATACCAATATTTGTGTGTGTGTGTCTGTGCATGCACCCCTACTAGCTGCCTTGGTGACCTTTTTGTCAGCAGACTAGCAGGGTATAAGTTTTGTAAAATAAATCTATATATCTAATAGCCAAGGCGGATATCTAAATGCGGATATCTAAATCTACACATCGGGGACACCTAGGGGGCAAAGAGATTATCCTGCACTCTTGGGGGACTCCCCAGGTGTGCAGAAAAATCTGAAAAGTTAAAAAAAAAATCATTTGGGGGATACTTAAATCTCCCCAAAAGTAAAAGAGTGTTCCCTGCACATACACAGAGAATGCTCTGGGAACTGTCCGCCGCCGCTGCTGTGGGAGGGAGAGAAGGCTTGGTGGGACAGCAGCTGTGATCTGCTCAGGCCTCGCCATGGCCGCTACTGTGGGAGGAGGAGAAGGCTTGGTGGGCAGACCTCGCCATCGCTGCCACCGCTTGGGGGGAGGGAGAAGGCTTGGCGGATCAGCCTCACTGCTGCCATGACCACTGGGGGGAGGGAAAAGGCTTGGCAGTCCGGCTTCGTTGCCACCACTGCTGGAGCAAGGAGGAAGAAAGCTTGACAGGCCGGCTTCGCTGCCACTGCTGGTGGTGGGGGGGAGAGAGATAAGGGCTCACCTGCCGCTTCCTCCTCCTCCGGAGTTCCTCTGGCTTCAGCATGCCCTGAGCTGTTGGGGAATATTCCCCCCCCCCCCCGCCATGAGTATCGCGGGTCCCACTTCTTGTATATATATTTTTTTCAAATAAAATTTCTGGGAAATAGAAAACAGGTTTTTTGTGTTGCATCCTGGTACCAAAGGGGGAGGGATGGAGAAGGCAACTTTTTATTTGTGATGCATGAAAAATTACAAGGCACCTGATAAATTGACTGGAAAAAAATGGTCAGCCTTCTGATGCTATGATAATGAAGGTCCTGATCTTGTTTGACCTACTCCAAAGATGCATTGTTTTGGGGACAGATATTGTAACTAATTAACTGGAAATGTCAAGTGCTTTAAAGTTTTTTTTTTCTCTTGTTTTAAATTGAAATTGTGGCTATATGGTTAGTGTTGAATTTTGTACGACTGACTTAGCAATGCTTTAATGTTATAATTTATGACTTTCTATTCAGAACGTTCTTTGCAAGAAATCCTGAATTCTTTATGTTTGTGCTTATTAAACCTAAAGAAACTTTGAACTTTCAATGGAGGCAGGATTAGTACCTAAACAACACAGAAGAGTTATTTATTTACAGGATGGTTTCAAGGAACAGATGAGCAGCATGCGTCTCCGGATAGTCAGAGGAGAAACCTGGCTGAGGGACATAAATTTAAACTGGTTATGGCTTCAGAGAGTAGTTTGAATTTTCTCTAATGCTTACTGGCACAAACAGGCCTTTACTGACGAGCCAGTGGGTTGGATCCTCTCACAGAGGCATGAATCCACCCTAGAGATGTGAGACTCCAGGTGGGACTTGGGACCTGGTGATTCCCTAGAATTATAGTTCATCCCCAGGCTACAGAGATCAGTTCCCCAAGAGAAAATGGATGCTTTGGAGGGTGGACATTATGACACTAAGGTCCCTTTCCTCCCCAGGCTCTATCCCCAAATATTCAGGAGTTTCCCAACCTGGATCTGATGACCCTAACCCCCTAATCTGCTGCCGGTGGCCAGGGGGGACCTTGCAAGTATACTCCACCCACACCAGACTGCCATTTCTCAAGGGTCAGACTAAATGGTAAAAGGACTGCTCATTACCAGAGATAGGCCTAGCGATCAGGTACTCTATTATCTCCCAGAAGAAGAGCTAAACCACTTTTTCAGGGAAAGTTACCCTTCACTCTGCCTGCTTTTACTGAGACAAGCCCAGACTATCACTGGGCTATCCCTGAGGCAGACCTGAACTAACTCTCTGCACTCTCTCTATGGCAGATCTCAACTGAACTTCTTCCTGGTGTCTTCCCTCCAACATTCTATCCCCCTCCTGAAAGGTGATTGTATGCTGGATACGCACTCTCATAGGCTCTGCTGAGTGGCTGCCCCCCCCCCCCACTTTGGGGACAGGACAGCCTCCTGTCCGACACAGTCTGTAACCAGCACAAAGGAGTAGTGACATCAGAGACTTGTAATTACTCTGACCAGAAAGGCAAGCTTCCTTTAAAGAGGTCAGGAGTAGGGGTATGCAAAAACAAACAAACAAACAAACAATGGTATTTATTGAATTCAGGTATATTGAACCTGAACAATATCAGATTTCCTGATATTCCCAAATCCCAGTACTGGTATGGTATTCAGATTTGGTAAATATTCGGGATTCCCCCCCCCCCCCCAAAAAAAAAAAATTTGGCTCCGTTATAACATATGGGAACCATTTTTTTTTTTTAAAAAAATTATTTTGAACAATTTTTTTCTAATAACCAACAACTTTACAAGTCATAAAAGGAAAGATCATTTACATTAATATTGTGAGGGTGATTACATACACTCCATTTACGAAGCTTTACCTAAATATCTATTAATCAAAATTACAACAACATCTAACACTACTAACCTGTCACAAGCAAGCAAAGTGTCTACCTCTTAATTATTTAATCAAAAATATAGTAACTTCTGATAACTTTTGTTTTTAGGAATAATACCTGAATTAGACAGATACACCGTGATTGGAAACCATATGGCCTGGTAATAGTTTTGGTAAGTAATCAGATTTTGAGATAAAGTATGAGAAGTTATTTTGCCGAGAACAAAATGGTTCCACAATTTGTTCTGCCAAGATTCCAGAGAGGGGGATGTTGGCAATTTCCAATTTTGGGCTATAGCAAGTTTAGCAATAGTAAGTAGTGTGGAAAGCAAAGTTATTTGTGATTTTGATAAATTATCTTTTGGAAACATGTCTAACAATACTGCCTCTGGTAACCAAGGTAGTTGAATAGTTGTAATTAGTTTAATTTGAACCACAATTTGGGTCCAAAAAGATTGTATATGTGGACAAGTCCACCAACAATGCAGGAAATCCCCAACTTGGCCACATTTCTTCCAACACAAATTATTTGGTGTATGGAATATCCTCTGTAACCTTTTTGGGGTAAAATACCATCGATGAACATATGGGAACCATTACAGTCAATAGTCCCCAAAGAGTATAATGGATAATCAATCTGGGGTATCTGGAGCTCTGGTGGGGGGGCTGTTTCCTGAGGTATTCAGATTAGGTAAATATTCGGGATTCCCCCCCAAAAAAATTTGGCTCTGTTATAACCTATGGGAACCATTATAGTCAATAGTCCCCAAAGAGTATAATGGATAATCAATCTGGGGTATCTGGAGCTCTGGTGAGGGGGCTGTTTCCTGAGGAAGATGCACCAAATTTGCAGCATAGCTGCTGGTGACTCTCCTTCCTGCTCCCCCCCCCCATTTCAAAAAGATTGGACCAGGGGGACCAATTCTATGCCCCCCCCAAAGAAGGTGCCCCCATCCTTTTGAAGACCTCCAAACCGTCTAACTTTGGCTATTCAGTGGTCTCTAAAAACACTGAATATTTTCAGGGTCCAGCCATTTCAGATAGCCAAAAAATGGCCAAATCTCTACCTAGCTGAAAGAATATCAGGAAAATACTGGTAAGGTATTTCTTGGATATTTTCCAGCTAGGATTTAGCCGAACTCACACCCCTAGTCAGGAGATATTATCAGATCTGCTTTTGCACAGGTCCAGATAATGAAATCATTCACCTCTGCCAGGTTCTGCTAGCCATTCACTAGTTATATGTCACCCACTTCTGACACCCTCTGGTAAGGGTGCCACATCTACCTTTAGTGGCATCCCCAAGTGATGGGATCAAAAACCACACTGTGCTCAACTACATAAGCTGCTGCCATTCCATTGACTATATTCCTTTGTTTGCCCAATATAAATGAATCAAGAAGGCAGCTTTTGTGTAGAAATAATGATGATAAGATACATTTAATTATGGAGAAGATAAAGTTGACTCTGAAAGAGTTGAAGTCATGGCACTGGCAACCTACAGGCAGTGCCATCTTTCAGTGGAAGAAAACAGAACTGTTTTCTTTTTGAAGAAGAGACTCAAGCCCCACTGTGAATCAATCTACACTGATCCAACACTGTAGCATGGGTGAAATGATAGAACTTTATGGATGATTACATGGCAATAGGGTCGCAGCTGGAACCCCTTACGTAACTCTGTTCAGACCATGGTTCTCCTACCATGAGGATTTATAATAATGTCACTTTCCACAACACAATGGCACTGTGTGGTCTCAAAGACATCCATTGTGGTTAGCACCCAAGTCCTATCAGAGAAAGCCATTTAAAACTCTTAGCTATCAATATTGCCTTTGGACATGTTTCTCTGGGTTTTATAAATCAAGACTGAGAGTCAGAATGGATTGTCTATTTAAAAAAAATACAGAGATGCCAACTAAACAACCTCAAGTAAGT
This sequence comes from Lepidodactylus listeri, assembly GCA_029233225.1. Lineage (NCBI taxonomy): Eukaryota > Metazoa > Chordata > Lepidosauria > Squamata > Gekkonidae > Lepidodactylus > Lepidodactylus listeri. Next base: position 114,701,990 of record JARCFY010000006.1, read on the forward strand.
TTCTGACACTTCTTCGCTGTGCTTCAACACATTCACCTCAGGGTTGCATCCGAAGGTCATTTTCCACCAGTGTATGTCACGCCTTTCAGAAGAACAAACTTGCCATTTTTGGCAAACCCTCCCCTTCCCATGCAGCTTCCACAGATTACTGAGATGCTGCTGGGGGATTAGGGGGTTCTCAAGGATAGTGTGGAGGTTAAGTGAAGCTCTGCAATGGGAAAACCATGAACATCATCCTCACTGGTAGACAATGACCCAAAGGTCAATCCTTACTGGAGACAATAATCTGACCACCATATTTTGCACCCGTTGTGGTTTCGTGGCAGTTTTCAAAGGCAACCCCATAAACAACACATGATGTGCACAACTATGGCAAGTTATCATGCTCCAAGAAAGGTTGCGGTCCCAACTAGGATTGCCAGCCTCCAGATGGTGACTGGAGATCTTCTGGAATTACAATTAGTGTCAAGGTACAGAGATTACTTCCCCTGGAGAAAATGACAGCTTTGAAGGGCTGAATGGTATTATACCACAGTGAGGTTCCTCCCCTCACCAAACTCTGACCTTCTCAGGCTCTGCCCCCCCCCCCCCCAACCTCCAGGTATTTCCCAACCCAGTGTTAGCCTGACTGCTATTTTATATTATTAATATTTGGGGAATATTAGCTCTTAATAATCAGCAGTAGGCATTAAGGAATCTGCACCGTTGTATACAGAGACTGGGCCTCTCTCAGACCTCCCCCAAAAAAACACAGAGACTCAAGTGAAGTTAAAAAGAGTAATAATAATAAAAGTGAATCATTCAGATGTTGCAAAAATCATACATTCAATCATACAGGTCTAAGAAGTAAAAGAGAATTAAAGAGATGGTTGTTTGAGCAGGAAGTTGATGGAATCCTGTAGAGGGAAATATTTACCTTCCAGAAGTCTGGTTTCCATCCTGCTAGAAGAATAGAGGGTATTTGGGAAGAATCACATGCTCTGAACCAGCAGAAGCACATGGCGGGCCCTAGCGTGCACACAAGGGTCCATGAGGGAGGTTGGGAAGGAGATAGTAAGAGAAGTGAGATCTGACTGTCTGGAGCTTGGGAAACTGCTCTTAAGGGAGGGCGTCACTGGGGGCTGGCTTGCCAAGCAACCTCCTCTGTGCTGATCCGCCTCTAAAGTTCTAACCAATAGGGTATAGGATGGGAGTGGACAATGTTGAAGGATGACCTAATCACATCTAGAGATGCCTGGTCCGGAGGAAAGATGACTCATAGGTGAGGCCATTGTTCTACCCCAAGAGGGATTAACCTCTTGGCCTGGCCAAGTCAATTGTCCGTTAACTGCTTCCATAGACCGTGTGAAGTGGGCAATTAAGCCTTTATTTAGCTGAAACAATGTCTGTTGGGGCGGGGAAGGAGCATGATACGCGGAGAGCTGGATTTGACAATGTTTGGACATCTCTTTGCATGCAGCGATGAACCAAAGCCACAAACTGGCTTCTGTACTCAGAGAGGCTTCTGGGAACTGGAGCAATGGCTTCTGCTGGACTGTCATCTCCTGGCATAGGATGACGTTTGTCAGCAATTGGCATCTGTTGTTGTACACTCAGCAACATAAGTCCTCTCATACACTTATGATTATTGTCCATGATCTTACACTTATGAAATTATCATTCATAAGTCCGCTAAAACAGCGCCTTGCAGCTTACACCAGAGCTAGCAGCCCTAGCTTCAACCAAAGTTTATGAAAGACTCTATTGTCTCCACACGATGCTTAAATCCAGGAATGATAGATTTAAAACACCTCCAGCTGTGAAACAGCTCTTTCAGAGGAAGTGAAGCTTACCAAATGTATCTGAACGGCATAAATAATTGTTCTATATTAGAAGGGCAAGGGCAAGATTTTTAAAAAGAATCTGAAATAAAACAACAAAGGTATTATTTAGGCTAGAGTCTACTGTGGGCTTCTATTAACAGCCTGACAATCAGATCTTATTCTATTTACTGTAACCAAAGGAAAAGTAACTATGTGGGATTTACAATATGGACCATAGAAGCTGATTGTTCAGTTAGTGTCATTCTATCTTCACTTATTCATAAATACTTGATAACATGTAAAAGAGGGTCATGTACATACGTACACGCTATTGTCAACTGAGTCGCTAGACCCCGCCTTGCTGTCGCTCGAGTCCAGAGTGGCGCCGCCTTCCGCCACTGTCAGTTCAAACCCCGTAGGGCAGCCAGGGCCTCAGTTGCAAGGACAAGGGAGGGGGGTTACGTCACCACACCCTCTCCTAGTCCCTCCTGCGCAGACTTGGGTTTCACTCTCTCTCTGGAACCATCAATCAGTCTCACGTCAGGGCATCCTCCTCGGCCCCTTCTGGCTGCCCTCTTTTATCCCTCCCCCCTCCCAACATCCCCTTCCTGACCTCTCCTCCCTTCTAGACTCCTCCCCCTTCTTAACTCAAGACGCCGAGCCTCTGGAGAGGCCCCAGCATCCTGTCTCAGTGCTCCTCCCCCTTCCTTCCCCTCTGGCCAGCCTAGCCATGGAGCATGGAGCAAGCTGCGGGCTCTCCCTCCCGGCTGCTGCTGTCTCTCTGCTGTTCCCCCTCGGCTCTTCGCTGCCGGCCCCTCCACACTCCACGCTGGCTGGGTGAGCGGGGAGAGGATGTTTGTTGGTGGGGGAGTGATGAGGGAGGGGGTTGCCAGTCCTCCTGGCTCCCTGGGAGTCCCGTCGTTGGGACAGCTATCAATTCACAAATGACTGATGCTGAGCCCAGCAAGGGGCTTTCAAGGCAAGTGAGAAGCAGTGGTGATTGGCCATTAGCCTTCCTCTGTAGAGCCTTCCTTGGTAATCTCCCATCCAAGTACCAATCCTGGCTGAGGACAGACTGGCAATGTAAAGCGGGACAGCCCCGCGTTGGAAGTGGAAGAAGGGAGCGCGTTCAGACATGCGCATCTGTCCGTCGGCTCCGTTTCGCACTTACCCGTCTCCCACTCGCTTTCCATCCCCTTTAACAGGACACCAGGAGAAACTGGTGTCCAGGGGCCATCTTGCGCTTGCCTCCCGCTTCCAGGCAGTGTGAACCGGAAGAAGGCGGGAGGCAAGCGGAGGCGACAGTGTGAACATGGCGTTTTGCCAGTTTGCGCATGAGCGCACATGCGCACATGCGCAAATTACCGAAACAGCCCTATCACGAGCTGCGGAGGCCGGCCCACGTGGGGCCACTCCACAGCAGTCTGAACACTCCGTATCGGCACCGTTGCGCAATACACCGGCTGGTGTGAATGGCCAGCCCCGGGGAGTTTTTCCCCCGCAGCAGTTTCCTCCGCATTCACCTCGCTCCAGATTACCAGTCTGTCCTCAGCCCCTGATTAACTTCCAAGATCTGACAAAATGAACCTATAACATGCAACATTCCCTTAAAAAGAAGGTGACCCCAAGAATGTTTTGGCAGCTTTCACATGGAGGAGAAGCTCCTCATAAATCTCCATGAACTGCCTTGAAAGTTCATGGAAGTTTGAGGCCAGGCTGCCATTGGTGAAATTCAGTTTATGAACCATGAACCGTCCAGATTTCATCATGAACAAGGGTTCGTGAGCTGGTTCATGCCCATGTTGTCGCAGAGAGGATGGCGAAGATACACAGAACGTCCTCAACACCGTGGTGAAGTAGAGTATATACAAAGGTTTATTTACAGCTATATACACAGTCCTAAAGGCACTCGCCAGACAGTCGGTCAAAGTGCTTCGCAAGGCAAGGGGATACCAAGACTGGCACACACAGGCATAAGCAGAGTTCAATATATACAGTCCTACAGCCAATCAGCAAGAAGTGCTGAATCATCTTGCACCTCCTCTGGCTGATGCAACCTGCCTGTCAGGTGACCTCCCTAGCTGTCACCTAGATCCCCATGATCTAACCAGCTGACTCATCTGTCATCTTGCCTGCATATTTGGTTTCCATATGCCGACAGCCCATCCCTATTGATACACTTCAAAATGACTGAAAGGGATCTCAACCAGGGAGTATATGTAGTCAGACAGTGCCTGGTGGAAGACACAGGTGATGAGGAAGAGAAAGACAAAGAAGCTGAAGTTCGAGGTAAAAAGATTATCAAATGTTTGGCCAATGAGAAAACTAATGTTGGAGAAAGAGGAACCTGCAAGAGGCAAGCTGATGAAGCCAAGGAGACTTCCATTAGCAAAGGCCTGCTGTCTGAGTTCCAATGCCTTTGAAAAGCAGTTCAGTCCAGCAAGAAGAACTGACAGGATTCAGAAGCAATGACAGCCGTGTTGACAACTTTTAAACTGGTCCCTCTAGTAGTCCCTTTAATATCAGTTTGATATGCAAGCGACTGTCAGGTGCTGTTATTTAACTTCATGCCATGGAAAGCGGCATCGCCCTGTGCCTACTCATTAAACCTCTATTAAAAGGGCAAGACTCCCATCTAGTTAGTAACCTGAAGAGGCAGTTATTTTAGTTACCCAGAAATGCCAGGGAAGAGCAAGGCCAGGAGGATCTCAGAACAAGGTGAACTGGTTCTCTATAAGTACTAATTGTGTGGGGGGGAAGGTTAGACTAAGGGGAAATTGGCTGTTTAAATTTAATTAGGGGAGTGAAAGAGAACAGGGATTACTACCTCCCTTAATTATACTATATTATAATGGAGTGTCTCAACTAGAAATTACCGAGTAAGTTTACATATCTTTCAAATACCCAGCAAAATCACTATCTTAACTTTACGCATGCTATACATACTTCATTAATACACATTTTACATTTTGGTTTGAGTTCGGCAAATGCAGTGTCGGCCTATCCTGTGCCTAATTAGAAGTGATCTATTGTGATTGTGATGAATGGTATTTTAAGGTCAGTTTTAAAGGGTGAAGCAGGACTTGTGAGGTAAATAAGAAGGGGGGGGGCGTAAGGTATACAAAATGAGATGGGTCGCGTTCATCATGACTTGCAGGGTGGCAAGGGGGCTTAATCTTGAACACTGGATAAAATGGCGGTGAGATAAGACCCTCAAAATTTCCTCCTCCTGCTGCTGTTGCTGCCCTGGCATACTGCACAGTTTAAGACTGGGCTGGGGGCATTGGGGTGGGGTGTTGCAGATTGGGGAGGGGGCATCACCCCCCAAAACCCCACCACTGGCTAAGGCCCTGCCCTTCTCAGACTAAGCCACCTCAGACTTCTCACCCAGAAGAAAATTATGCTAAAATAAACTTCAAGTCTCTGCAGTGACGGCTTGAGAAAATGATGAAATGTTTTGAAACTGGGAGATTTGAAGGGGGGGGGGGGGGAAGCATTGATTATACAGGATTCTCAAATCCATGTTTTAAGAAGAAGAAGAAGAGATTGGATTTATACCCCGACCTTCACTCACTTGGAGTCTCAGAGCAACTTACAAACTCCTTTCCCTTCCCCTCCCCACAACAGACACCCTGTGAGGTAGGTGGGGCTGAGAGAACTCTTTCCCAAGCTGTCCTTGAAAGAACAGCTGGTCCAGAACTATGGCTTGCCCAGGGTCATCCAGCCAGGTGCAAGCGGAGGAGTGGGGAATCAACCTCGGTTCTCCCAGATTAGAGTCTGCGCACTTAACCAATACACCAAACTGGCTCTAAGAGGGCAGGTGTTCTTCTAGTCTTAGGGCTGGGTAGTAGACAGTAAAGAAGAAGAAGAGATTGGATTTATACCCCACCCTTCACTACCCAAAGGAGTCTCAGAGCGGCTTACAAACTCCTTTCCCTCCTCCTCCCCACAACAGACACCCTTACCCTGTGAGGTAGGTGGGGCTGAGAGAGCTCTGACAGCAACTGCTCTTTTTTCAAGAACAGCTGTGCCAGACCTACGGCTTGCCCAAGGTCATCCAGCAGATGCAAGTGGAGGAGTGGGGAATCAAACCCAGTTTTCCCAGGTTAGAGTCCACACACTTAACTGCTATACCACTCTGGCTCCATACCACAATAACTTCACTAGAAAACTTGAAATGTCATACCCTACTAGAGAATCTATTTATTTATTCTGTACTTTTAGTCAAACTAAAGCAAATTAATTTATAATACTAGATTAATAAAGAGATTATAATATGGTACTCCATCACTTTAAAATTATTATCACAATGATTTCTTGTTAATATTGTGCTCTGAAGAACTAGCATGTGAGGACTGTCTTCCTGGTTATAAATTAAATTAAGATTGTGTGATGAGAAATTGATGTAATATTTTGTGCAAAACTAAGAGTCAGCAGGGAAATATTTCTTTCACAAATGTTGACTACTGTTTCATTATGGCCAAATTAATGAGTGAGATTTCAGTTACAAATCCTCCTCTTTCAAGAAAGCTATGGCTATTTTCTATTGTGGTATGCTTGTAGTGTTGAAGGCTACTATAGACACACCAAGCATCAGCCTGACAAGATTCAGGGGAGGAGACAGCAATAAGCAGTATGCAGAAAAGAGGGAGGTAGTGTTGGAGTGAGTGACTCAGCATGCCTGGATATTGAGGGGGTGCTACATCACTCTGAGTGTGTGTAGGTATTATCTCCTTGAATGGGATGCCTCTCTTTGGCTGTGGGCAGACTGGTGGCTTGGATCGATATGGTGCCGCCTCAAATTGTAGCACTGTGAAGTATTGTGGGGCACACCAACCAGACAGCACACCCTGCTGCAGGTCACCCGCACGGCTGTCCCATCGGCACGCATCCACATTACAGCAGCGCCTCAACCATGGAGCGTGCTGCCCAGTCATTTTTTTTTTAAATGTAGGTGGGTGCATGTACATATGCGGATATAGACACACACACACAAACAGTGATGGAAGTGGATCTGCAGGTTTAGACTGCCGATCCATTCTTCATGCACTCCTCTGCGTTCAGACATCTGGCCACACGTGATGAATGGATGGGGAACCAAAAACACCACATGTTTACTCCATTTCTAACTCGTTGTATGACGGGGTGAGTGCAACTGGGGAACAGCTGACAGATGTGGCTGTGTGACCCTGCTGAATTAATCAGTTAGAGGACCACAGCTATATTGGGCCAAGCTGCCAGTCTGAACGCAGCTTTTGTCTTCATCTGGGAGCTGCCCTCTGACCCCTCCCATCTCTCTTTATCCTCTCTCTCTATGCACATGGCCTTCCATGGAGACATTAAGGCTTTAATTCTCTCTCATTCTGCTCTGTAGAGGAAACTTTGTGTATTAGGCAACTTGCTAAAATTGTTCCAGTCATTGTATACATTTGTTCATATTCTGGTTCAGAGTTCAGTCACATGGTTTACAGGATCGGTCTCTTTTTTTGTCAGCAGAAGGGGGGATATTTCTGACAGCTTCCTCCCTATTACTGCAGATTCCAAATTTACTCCAGAGGATCTCCCAGGAGGAGGGATGCAGATGCACTCTGTTCCACCAGCAGAAGTGTCTTCTGTCAGTGAAACACCACCTTTGGATTCTGCTCATAGGTAGTAATTCACTATTTATTCCAACAACAAAACTTTATTGACAACCATATCTTTACTATTCAAACTGAACTCCTGGGAACTGAAGATAGTTTTCCAAAATCCTTGCAACTTTCCTCGAAGTGAAGAGTTAGAGGATTTCTGGAGTACACAGATAGGTTTATTTCCAGTGAGTCTTCCACAGAAGATCAAACAGCGGATTGTAAAACTCAATTACCAAATTATTCTTTAAACCTACTGCAGTTTGGTGATTCTTTTAACAGCCACATCAATTATATACAAATTATGTTGCTGCTAATATAGCTTTATCACAATCCTGTTTCTACCAGGTGACATGTCAAACTAAATGATGAATATCCAAAGGCTCTGATGTATGACTAGTTAAGACATTAGCCAAATTAAATCTTTAAATAATAGAGGAAATTAAAAATATGCTGAATTTGTGCCACCATTCCTAAATGGATGCTGCCATCTGGAGTCTTCTGATTATGAGAAGGAGCCTAAGGGAAGGTTCTCATCAGATTTTAAAAGAAAGAAGCAGATTCTTATTCCTCCTCTCTCTGAATAGGACAAAAGTGTCCTTGAAATTCATGAAATCCTAAATGTGGGTCTACTACCAGATATTTGCAGCCAATGAAGTCTTTCTTTTTGAAACGGGGGGGGGGGGAGGGGTTTGAGGAGAGGCACCAGCAGCTATGCTGCAAATTTGGTGCCTCTACTTCAAAAACAGCCCCCCAGAACCCCAGATCAATTCTCCATTATAGCCTATGGGGCCCATTGACTACAATGGTCTCCATAGACTATAATGGAGGTGGGATTTTTTTTTTTTGCACACCCCTATTATGCTTTTTTGGTATGATTTGTAAGCTGCCTTGAGTCATAGGGGAAAGTGGGATGTAAATAGTTGAATAAACAAGTAATTTAGGCAGGTTGATAACATTTAAGCAACTTCCTGTTTATTAGGTTAGACTGGATTCTGACAGTGATTGTTCCATGTCTGTTATACCTGAACTGTAAATTTGTCATATTTCACTAAAAAAAAACAACAACCCCAAAGTAGTCTGCAGGAGTCCCCCCCCCCCCCCAAGTGCTGGTATGGTATGTTTTCTAAGGCTTAGTGCAGGGCGATGGTCCAAGGCCAGGTCTACCAATATAGTGGAAAGGGAAGGGTAGACCTGTTCTCTGAAGGCCATAGAGGACAACATTTTCTGTCATGAAATTTGACTTGATTCTGTTTTCTCTTATAATTTTTAAGTTATTCTTAAAATATAGTTTAAATATAGTTTAAACAAATTCATTCTAATTCATTTTAGTTTAAACAAATTCATTCTAAGGTTATGGAAATAATCTTCTAAAAACTAATGTATTTGATAGTCAAATATAGACTCGCTCACAACTTTAATGCAACTAACTTTTTCACTCATGGTAGAATTTTTGCTCATAACACTGTGAAGCTTAGAGGGAACATTCGTCCTAAGTAATGTAAAGTGTAAAGTGTGCTAACTCGTGACGATCTCATAAAGACCTTGAGCACCTTAAAGACTTTCCAAAGACTTTTGTCATTGTGCCCCATGGCAATCATTTTGCAACTGGTTCTGTTTCCCATGATAGCTATTACATGGCGGCACCACTGATGGTGGGAAGCACTGTCAAGTTGCAGCCAACTTATGGTAACCCTGTAGGGTTTTCAAGACAAGAGATGAGCAGAGGTGGTTTGGCATTGCCTGCTGCTGCATACCAGCCCCAGTCTTCCTTATTGGTCCCACGTCCAAGTACTGATCCTGCTTAGCTTCCAAGCTCTGATAAGATCAGGCTAGCCTGGGCTGTTAGGGCAGCTATGTATGTCCTATCCCTACTTTGAAATCAAACCAGTACAAAAACAATGGAGCAGTCCATCAATCCACAGGACATATTCTCAGAACTGAGACATCTCTTATATCAGACAGATAACATCTGTTCTCTCCTTGTAGCAAACGGCTACAGATTATTGAAGCTTATTACTCACAGTTTTCCCAGATGTTTACTTTGGAACATAAACTTCAGTTTGCCCAGGGGTCTACTGCCATGGACCCCTGTAAACATAACCTTTATAAAGACAAAACGTGGGTACTAAACCACACGCATTGACTTCTTGTCAAAGGCTGAATTGATTTAGAGATACTTGTACTGCCTTATAAAGCATGGAATGTTTGTGCCCTGGTTTGGTGAACTATTGATTGAGATCCTCTTTTCTTAACCTGTGCTGTCAGGTGGCATGTTTGTGACTCTCATAATGCAGCGATAGCAGATGTTGATGCACAGGGCTCTATAGCCATTACCTACTGCATAACTTTGCTCACTAATTGATAGCTTCATTAGGTCAAGACTGAATATAAGGAAATGTCCCCGAGGCCCCCCGAAATGACCACAGCAAGTCAGCAGGAGGAGCTTCCACAGAGAAAGTGAAAAGATGCAAGATGTCATCCCTCCTAGATACTAAATTACCAAGAGGTCCTCAAGGCCACACCAAACAAACAACAACCTGTCATGCTACAAAAAGAATACTTTAATTTGTTCAAAAGGGCACCTAATTAGAAGTATTGTGGTCCAGGACTGAGACAAGGGGGAAAAGTTAATTCCCTGTATATCAAGAGCCATGTCCCCGGTAGTAGAAGTCTTGTCTAATTTTTACTAGAAGATTTGAATGTTACAGATGGCTTGCATTTAGCATTGAAAAGATGCATGGGTCATTCCAAACTTTCTGAAATGGTTGCTATCAGCCCAGGCCTCTTCTTTGCCACCAATCTCTACAATGGGAAATGTAGGGAAGGTTACGGATACTGTTTCCAATAGGAATTCTTGGAATATGTCACTCCAGTTTTAAGCTTTCATCTTCCATAGCAGAACTATAGGCATATAATCATTGCACATTTCCTTTGGTGTCTCCCGTGTGTGTGTGTGTGTGTGTGTGTGTGTGTGTGTGTGTGTAGGGGTGGGGAGGTGCAGTACACTGGAGACACATTTCAATACGTATCAACTAGAATACTTTCTTACATAAGCACAGCAGGTGTCAAAGAAGGAAATTTTCTAGTCTTTGGCTGCGGTCAGACATGCAGTTTGATCTGCTGTTGCCCCATCTCTAATTAATCCAAGTTATTTTGTAACAGATAATCCTGATCAGACTCACCCCTTTTACCACTTCAAGGTGTTTTTACCCCATCCTTGATCGATCAGACACAGCAGCCAGAGAGTGTTGCCGTTGGCCATTTTTTAAAAAGTTTGTCCTTTGAGGATGTGCACAAGTGCTGATGATCCTGCGGGGATATGTAGGGGTTTTTTTGTTTTGTTTTATTTTTTTATTATCATACACTATTAATAGCAGTTTACAAAATATACAGTTAAATAGCTAAAACTGGAAGAAAGGTACAGTGAAACACATGACTAACTCTCCAGATAACAAGCCTGTGGCACTTAAAAGTAAGTAGATATATAGTGATGAACCATACTTCAATACTTAAAAAAAACCCATTATTGTATTAAACAGAGATTCAGAAAAAGTCCAGATGTTTACATAGATTATTAGGGGAAACAATCTTATTAACTGACATATACTGTAATGCAGAAAACCAAACTGCAACAAATTTAACTTATTATTGTTTACTATCAGCGGGATACAAAGAATATAGCAATTTAGACATAACAAACTGATCCCAAACTTTCTCATGCCAGTGACCAATCAAAGGGTGCGTTGGGTTTTTCCATCTAGAAAAGATTACCAATGCTGCTGTAGATAACAAAATTGCAATTAACTCTTTAATGGGTTTAGGAGCATCTAGACCAGGCCAATGTTGTAACAATACAGGTTCTGGGGTTAGAGAGATTTCAATCTGTGTAATTATCTTTCTCTGAGCAATAACTTCTATCCAAAAGTTCTTAATATGTACACAATCCCACCAGCAGTGCCGGTAAGTGGCCACTATGCCACATTGTTTCCAGCAAAGCGGGGAGCAGGATGGATAGATATGAGAAAGACGTTTGGGGGTGAAATACCAGAAAAAAGTAGCTTAAAATTGAAATTTGATATTAAAAGTATTAGAAGTATTGCTAGGGGAAGACCAAATTGCAGACCAATGCTGTTCATCTAAAGATATACCAAATTCAGTGTACCATTGTTTTTGGTACTTAGTTACCTGTTGAGACTCATTCATAGATAACCATTTATAAACTTTGGAAAGTTAGCCTTTCATCTTATAGCCAGATGCTTTACACAATAATTCAAATTCAGTGAGTGGTCTCATTAAAATCCCTTGATTTACCACATGGTTCACTATGTGCGGTACTTGAATGTACTGAAACCAGGGTATCTCTATTTGAATATAATTCTCAAGTTGAATTTTGTTCAATATTTTCCCTTTATTAAGCAAATTGATGATATGCAAATTTCTAAAGAGTGACCATTTATTTAAAAAAGATGTCTAGGTTGTCTGCATTAGACCATCTTTGATTTAGTATCGGAGAGAGCTGTGAAATATCTGGAGCTAAAATTTTGCATGTTCTATCCCATACTTTTAGTGAAGTTAATAGAAAAGGGTTATCTTTAATTGTAGCAACTCGTTGTTGGGGAGTTTGCCAGATTGTATCAATTAAGGTAGCCAGAGCTGTAAATTCCGATTCCAATGTGATCCAATCTTCAGAGGGATTAGGGTCCATCATTTTGATGATGTTGCTCAACATTGCTGCCTGATAATAGTTTCTCGAGTTAGGAAAATTCAGACCACTGGAAGAAGTAGACCTGTATAATATTTTGCTCTGAAATCTTGTCTTTTTATAACACCAGGTGAAGTCTACCAACAATTTTTTGCCATTTGCATAAGAGTTGTACTGAAATGACTATAGGTAAATCCAAAAAAAGAAATGAAAACTTTGGTAATATAAAAGATTTTATAAGGTGAATCCTGTTGGGCCATGAGAAGCCTTGGCTATCCCATTTTTTTTTATTGGGTGCATGATTCTTAATAAATTTTAACATGATTGTAAGAGAGATTTGACAGTTGAAGTGGGAACTGTATACCCAAGTATTTCCATACAGAGGCTGAGGACAGACTGGCAATCTAAAGCGGGGCAGGCACGCTTCGCAAATGGAGGAAAGGAGCACGTTCAGACATGCGCATCTGTCCGTCAGCTCCATTGCGTACTTACCCGTCTCCCAGTCGCTTTCCTTCCACTTTACCCGGACACCGGTTTTTCCCGGTGTTCAGGGGCCTTCCTCCGCATGCCTCCCGCTTCCAAACAGTGTGAACTGGAAGAAGTGGGAGGCATCCGTAGGAAGTGTGAACGCACCGGCAAAAAGTTTTGCGCATGTGCGCACATGCGAAAAACATCAAAGGAAAACAACAAAAAAAGTGCAGCGGCGCGCGCAAGCCGCGCGCGCTGGCTATGCGGCAGTCTGAACGCTCCGTGGCAGTCTGAACGCTCCGTATCGCCGCTGATCCGCATTGCTCTGGCCAGTGTGAACGGCCAGCTCCGTGGGTTTTTTCCCCCGCTCCAGTTCCCTCCGCTTTGCCTCCACTTCAGATTGCCAGTCTGTCCTCAGCCAGAGACAACCCATTGATAAGGAAAGACTGATTTAATCTGCTCTTCAAGAATTATAGGAATATTGAGTGGAAAGATTTCAGATTTCAATTGATTTACTTTTAGACCAGAGACCAGTTCAAATTCTTTTAATTCAGCTTGCACTGCATTAAAGGAAACCATTGGAACTGAAAGAAACAGGACCATGTCGTCTGCATATAACGAAAATTTATATTCTTTTGAAGAGGAACATATACCTTTGATGTGTTGGTTTTGTTGAAGAGATTCTGCAAGTGGTTCCAGAGCAACTGCAAATAAAAGGGAGACAAGGGGTCACCTTGCCTTGTTCCCCGTGATAACAAAAAAAGATTCAGAATAGGCTCCATTGGTACAGATTTGTGCTAAGGGATGGTCATATATTGCCAAAGCTGCATTAAGAAAGGCATTGCCAACGTTCATCCAGGACAACACTTCTTTCAAATACTGCATTTCCAGAGAGTCAAAGGCCTTTCTAAGGTCTAAAGAAAGCAACAAGGCCTGTTTTTTTTAATATTTACAGCAATAGTTGATTAGGTTTACAGTTTTTCTAATGTTACTGAAAAGATTTCTATTAGGAATAAAGCCAGTCTGGTCTGGAGAAATATAATCTGAGATTATCAATTTAAGTCTATTGGCCATTACAGCAGAAAAAATCTTTGCATACTGGTTAATAAAAGCTATCGGTCTGTAAGAAGCTGAGTCAGACTTATCTTTGTTGTCCTTAGGAACGAGTCATTCCAAGAGGGAGGCAATTGTTTTGTTTGCAAAATATGATTTGCTACCTTAGGGCAAGGACAGACTAGTATTCTGCCACGCCTCCACGGCGCAGCAGAATAAGGTGGGAGGAATTGCCCTCGCCGCATGGCGTTCACACGCCGCCGGAAGGAAGCTGCCCGCAGTGTTCAGACTGCGGGTGGCTTCCTACGGCGGCATGCGAACGCCACATGGCTCCCCCTCCTGGCATGCGTTCACACTCGCCGGAGGCGGGTGGATCGCGCACCGCAACAGCTGGGACACCCCTTTTAAGTAGTGCCCGGCTGCTGCGGGAGGAGTGCAGCACCGGACGTGATGTGGAAGCAGAGCGGGCCAGACTGCCAGTCTGTCCTCGGCCTTAGTTAGTGGTTCAGTTAGCAGTGGCATAAACACTTTATAAAATTCTGATGGCAATCCATCCTTACCAGGAGCTGTGTTGTTTTTCAAGTTTTTGATAACCTCTTTGTTCTCTTGAGTAGAAATAGGGTTATTTAATATGTCTCTATGAGCTTCTGAAAATTGCTTGATGTTATTATGCGTAAATAAATAATCATGAATTCTATCTGGATGTGGGTTTCTGGTCTCATATAATTTGCAATAATAGTCTCTGAGAACTTTTAAAATATCGTGAATAGAGGATAACAAGCAACCCTTAGAGTCTTTTAAAAGATCAATTGACCTATCTAGCTGTCATTGCTTGACCCTCCATGCCAGTAATTTAAGTGATTTAGATGTTTTGTGCCAATAAGATATATATTAGGTAGTTCTACATTTTCTAAACACTTGCGCTCAGTTAAAAGTTGTTTATGAACCTTTTTGAGCAGGTGTTCTTATGCATCGTTTCTTTTTTGTTAATGTTAGCACTGATTTCTGCTCTCTCCTTATTCTGTTGTTTTTTTAGGTATGCAGATCGAGAGATAAATTCACCCCTCAACACTGCCTTCATAGCATCCCAAACCATCGCACAAGATGTCTCAGTGGATTCATTCTCAGAGAAATATTTTTGTATATGTTGTTCAAAGTCTGACTGTATGCTTTGTTTAAGTAAAAGAGTTTCATTCAGCAACCACTTGTTATTACACTGTTTCATTTGGCCAACTGATAATTCACTAAACACCCAAGCATGGTCTGTCAGAGCTGGGATATGTAGTTCACTGCTGTCCTCTCTCTCTAAACTTTTCAATTAACCCCTTCCCCAAAGCACACACACAAAAAAACCTGAAGTACAGAGGTGCCTCTCTTTGAAAGTTTTTATAAAGTAAACAAAGTTTTGAGCAGCCCCTGTGGAGAGGGAGGGAGGGAGAGAGAAAAAGAGAGAGGTGCAAATATGCAGTTATGTGCACATCACTAACTAGGAAAAAATGGCAGCTGGAGAACAAGAGACCAGTCAGACCTGTCTGATAACTTGGGTGTGCAACAGAGCAATTAGATAACAGGAAATCTGTTTTGGAACCAGCTCTGACCAACAGGACTAGACTTTCACAAATATCAAAGAAACACACAGTAAAGGGGGGGGGGGACTCAAATGACTGGGGCAGAACAGACAGATGTTGCTGTCTAATCATGCATTTTAAATCCATAAAGGAACAGCAACAACAATGGATCAAACTGCACATCTGATCAAACTCTTTGCCTCGCTTCTGCAACAGTCTGTTACATCCCTTGAAACCCTGCCTCCATGGGCCAATATATCATGGGATCAACATGGGGGAATTAAGGGGGTGGTCTGCAAAAGGATGGGGTAATTGGAAACATTAATTCCCCCCTCCTCTGCTGGTAGAAATGCCTTCCATCAGCAGAAGGTATAATTAGCAACAATGCAGATATCATTATGGAAGCAGCAGGGAAGCCTTAACTGCAACATATATTGAATATCTATAAAACGTGTATCAAAGTTCACTGAAATTCACCCAGGAGCATCATAAGGATGTAGCATGGTACTGCCTGTGCAGCCATACAGCACAAAACATGTTAGATTCACCCGCTCTAGGGAGATGTAAATAATGTTAAAGAGTACTCCCACACACTCTGTTTTAGGGTCTTAATGCTTCCTAATGTGGACTCCAAGACAAAGTTCAAAAAGAAAAGTAACTCTGTGCAACTGTTAAGAACAGAACGTTAATTTAAGGTTATTGAATGTCATGCAGTAATCTTTGTTCTTGTCCCTACTAATGAAAGTCACTAGAACTGGCACAATGAAAATTCATGCATTTTTAAAAAAGAAATCTCAGCATGACATCACGCTAAAACAAAACAAAAAAAGTAACCAAGAAAGACCATATTTGAACATCCGTAGAATAAACAGAACTTTGGCCTTTTCTCATAGCACTGTTACCATGTCACCCCTCAGCCGTCGTTTCTCCAAGCTAAAGAGCCCCAGGCGCTTTTACCTTTCTTCATAGGGAAAGTGTTCCAACCCTTTTATCCTTCTAGTTGCCCTTTTCTGCACTTTCTCCGATGCTATAATATAATATTCGGTTTGTGGACTGCCCCAAACCATCCATTTTAGGTCCATGTCCATTCTTAGTTGTCAGATCCAGGTTGGGAGACTCCAGGAGATCTGGGGGTGGGTCCTAGGGAGGACAGGGGCCTCAGTGGGGAACAATGCCACAGAGTCCACCCTCCAAAGCATCCATTTTCTCCAGGGGAACTGATCTCTATAGTCTAGAAAAGAGCTGTAATTCCAGGGGATTCCCAGGTCCGACCTGGAGGCTGGCATCCCTAAACTGAGGGGAGGGACCTCCAGCCTCAGAATTATAGCACAGTTTCTGTAATAGGGCATGGGTTGTAGCAAGTGCAAAATCACGATTTCCCAAGCTCACAAAGAGCAGTTACCACTGAAATCTCCAAAATTAGAAATTCAGTTTATAATGAAATTGCCCTACAGTTTAAGGTACGGTGCTACCCCAAGCAATGTACCTACATGACCTAGGGTTGCCAGCTCTGAGTTGGGAAGTGCCTGGAGATTTGGGGGGAGGTGGAGATTGATATGGTGGGGTTTGGGGAAGGGAGAGACTTCAGTGAGGTAGAATGCCATAGAGTCCATCTTCCAAAGTGGCTTTTTTTCTCCAGGTGAACTGATCTCTCTTGCTTGGAGATCAGTTGCAATAGCGGGAGATCTCCAGGCCCCACCTGGTGGTGGGCAACCACACTCTGGCCACCTAATGTGCTATCACTGGCTGTCCAAGTCATGTGGAAGGGCTTGGCTGGGACTCTGCTGGCAAGAGCGTGAGACCAAGAGGCCATCTTCTCTTTCCTCCCCTGCTACCAATGGCCGGCGTGAACCAAGGCGTGAACCAAGCCGCCCGCCCGCCGCGCTCCCTGCCCCCCTCCCTCTCCCCGCTCACCTCGAGTGGCGTAGGATCGCTGCTGCTGCTGCTGCCTGCAGCTGGGGGCCGGCACGTTGCCCTTGCAGGCCCCCGGCTCCCGCTCCGCCTCGCATTTCCTGGGGGGGGCTCAGTCACCCCCGGCAAAATGAACGCCCGCCGGTGGCCAGTCAGCTGGCTGTCGCAGCCTCTCTCCCCGCCCCGCCCCGCCCCAGGGAGGCAGGAGGGCAGGCCGGGGGTGGGGGGGGGGGAAGGAGAGGCGGCGACGGCCGGCTAACTGGCCACCGGCGGGCATTCATTTTGCCGGGGGTGGGAGAGACCTCAGTGAGGTAGAATGCCATAGAGTCCACCTTCCAAAGTGGCTTTTTTTCTCCAGGTGAACTGATCTCTCTTGCTTGGAGATCAGTTGCAATAGCGGGAGATCTCCAGGCCCCACCTGGTGGTGGGCAACCACACTCTGGCCACCTAATGTGCTATCACTGGCTGTCCAAGTCATGTGGAAGGGCTTGGCTGGGACTCTGCTGGCAACAGCGTGAGACCAAGAGGCCATCTTCTCTTTCCTCCCCTGCTACCAATGGCCGGCGTGAACCAAGCCCTTGCTGTGTTCATAATGCCCTACTGACACAAGAGGTGTTCTTGTTTGCACCCGACAACTAACACACCACTTGTAGAAGGTGAAACACCCAGTTGAAGACAAAATAACCACTCATGTAGATCTACATCTATTACTTACTGCCATGGGCGTCAACTACGGGGGGGCTCGAGGGCTCGAGCCCCCCCCCCCGAAATTTCCCGGGGGGGGCTCAGCCACCCCCGGCAAAATGAACGCCCGCCGGTGGCCAGTCAGCCGGCCGTCGCCGCCTCTCCTTCCCCCCCCCACCCCCGGCCTGCCCTCCTGCCTCCCTGGGGCGGGGCGGGGGGGGAGAGAGGCTGCGACGGCCAGCTGACTGGCCACCGGCGGGCGTTCATTTTGCCGGGGGTGGCTGAGCCCCCCCCCGGGAAATGCGAGGCGGAGCGGGAGCCGGGGGCCCGCAAGGGCAACGTGCCGGCCCCCGGCTGCAGGCAGCAGCAGCAGCAGCGATCCTACGCCACCCGAGGTGAGCGGGGAGAGGGAGGGGGCGGGGAGCGCGGCAGGTGGGCGGGCGGGCACGGCCCGGGGGAGGGAAGCGGGGGCGGCGGCTCCCTGGGGCGGGGGGGAGAGTGGCGGGAACATGGTCCTGAGCGTGCATGCGCGCGGAGCGCGCGCGCACAAGAGAGCCCCCACCCCCCCGGGGATTGAAAAAGTCTACGCCCTTCCTTACTGCCTTAGTCTAGCTCACTCATCACTTTCACGCATGGCAATATATACCTAAGACCTGCTTCTTTAACATCTTTTACCTTATCATATTTATTAGTTTGTTTGTACTAATTTCTTGAAGGTGCTGTTCATTCTGTAATACTCGTTTTTGACATACGCAACTGCACAATAGTTCACAATTGTATTGATTAAGAATTTCATCAATGAAATATTTAAGACTAAAAAAAAAATGCCCTACGTATTCGGCCTTTCCAAGCAGCTGCTTGTGTGGCTTGGCTGGAGAAATATTCCTGTTTAAAGAGACCCTCCAATAGGGGGGGGGGCATTGTCCCAAACTGAGAGAAATCAGTGTGTCCCGACACCAGCTGGTCCATAATGATGCTAAAGAAAAACAAAGTGCTTGCACGTTCTGCTCCCTTTGGTGGTAGAAAATGCTGGTTTATGGCAACCCCACAGGATTTTCAAAACAAGAGGAGTTCAGAGGTGGTTTCTCATTGCCTGCCTCTGAGTTATGATCCTGGACTTCCTTGGTGGTCTCCCATCCAAGTACTAGCCAGGGCCGACCCAGTTTAGCTTCTGAGATCTGATGAGATCGAGCTAGCCTGGGCTATCCAGGTCAGGCCCGCTATGTTTTTTGACAGAACAAAAACGTTGTCTGTGTGCCGGAAGCAAAGCAATGTGAGGGCAAAGAGTCAAGATAGATGGATCAGCCCAGATACAGTATCATCTTATAAAGCAGCAGCATTAAAATACCATGTGGATCTATGTCAGAGAGTTCCAGCAGCTTTCATGGGTAAACTGGGAAACAAGCAGATTATCTATAAATTGGGTAGCCTTCTTTGTTTTACTAATAATGGCCTACTTCCACCTTCAAGCCTTCACTTTTGTCCCATTCTCCCTCAGGCCCCCACAGAATGGGTTTACTGTTTATTTATCCTACAGGCTACATTTAGCAGACCTTAGTGCTTTTTAAGTTTATGATTTCTTGTATTTTTATCTTCTGAAATGGCTTGCAGACAAACTCATTTCTCTTCTTGTGCTTATATGTCCCTCTGCTCATTTATTCCTGACATCAAAAAGCTGACAACAGCAGTTCCTAATCCAGATATACAGCTTCAAAGGAAACTTGCAGCTAGCATGACAAAGTTCTCTAAACCTTGCATGGGTAAGACTCTTTTACATGGCTCCAGACAGCACAACTCATCTTGAAACCTGCAATAGTGAAGAGAGACTGGGTGCTCACACTTCCCAGTATTCTCATATTCTAAGGTAATTTTTCATTTATTTTTCAGAAGATTTCTACCCTGGTCAACAGTAAGCCTCCTCAGACTTTTCAGCCTAGGGTCGCCAGGCCTCCTGCCATCATTGTGGACCTCCATGCCGGTACGTCACTTCTCAGTACAACCCAGAAGTTACAGTGGGTTTCTCTAGGAATCACTGGGAAATCTATGAAAAAACCATAAAGTTTCCAGCAATTTCTAGAGCTGTCTATTGTCACTTATGGGTGCAAACAAATGTAGTGACATTATCGACATCACATGCCTCTTACGCCTCTTACACTCAACCCTCTGGCTGGCTACCAGGCTCAGCCTAGCAACCCTATTTTAGCCTAGGATTATTTCCACCATGGTGCTTTGGTGTCAGTGATTTCAACAGAGCATATGCAGAAGGACTTTCCACCAGACTGGTTACATAGACTCAAACGGGGTCCCTTCATAACCAAGGCATCCATTAGTGAATCAATAGCGAGATAAGAGAGCCCCTCAATTCACAAGGTAGCTTGCTATAATTTAAGAAAGTTGCTTCAAATAACCGCAATAAACTGTAATAAAATTGGACAACAAGAGCAACTCCTTGTCCCTCAGAAAAAAAGGAATTAATTATTGTTACTTTTTTTTTTTAACAAAAATCTGTTTAATCAACAGTTTAATCAACTAACACTTTATTTGATCAATCAGCAGGGAACAATTTGAATCACTTATTAAAAAAAATTAGTCAATGGTAAAGTCACGCTCATTTTAAAACTGTTTTGGTCCAGGCATGTTTCAGGTGGTGGGCTTTTTCTGTTGTAGTGTCAAGACTCTAGATTTAGAGAAGAGCAAGAATCCAGGAGCACCTTAAAGACTAACAGAATAAGTGGCAGGGTTTGAGCCTTCATGAGTCACTGCTCACTTCTTCAGATACCTTCAGTGACTTATGAAAGATCATACCCTGTGTCATGATCTGTGTAGGACTGGGATACAAGGCCTAATGAGGCCTAGGCCAAGGAGACCTGTGTGAGAGCAGAAAGCAGACACAGCCTACAATCCCCACAGTTCTTGGCAACAGCTGTAACCAATTGCTGTCCAGGGATTGTATGAGGAGATAGTTACTTAAACTTTGTGGGCTGTGGAACTGCGTTCTTTTTCTCTCACACAGAGTTAAGTTGAGAGAACAGTCTGGTCTGAGAGAAAGATCCCTCACTCAGGACACTTTCAAATGGATTTTTACTGTGTGAACTGGGAAAATCCAGTTGGAAAGTGCATTGAAAGTGGATTGAAAGTGGATTATTTAATGTATGTGACCACAGCCACAGTTACTTAAATCTTTGTCTTGAGAGGCTTTTGTGCCAGTGTTTTCCCAAAGACTCCAGTACACTTTCTTGGAGTATTGTCTGACTCTTTTGGTTTCCAGAAGGCTGATGCACTTTTTCCAGTACCCAAACCCTTTCTCTTGAAACACAAGTAGTCATCTTGAGTTTTAAACTGACTCTTAAGGTTTCTACAGGCAGTTTCTTACTACACCAGACCAGGGATCTCTGCAGTCTTCAGAGCTAACTCCCTGTTTGACTGGGTAGGGAAATTCTCCTCTCCCTAGAAGATCTATCCCCTTTTTTTGGCCTGAATGGGAGTCTTTGCCTACTTCCCAAACTTCCTTGCCAACTTTTCTCCAGTTCTCCTGTCTATATTAAACTGCTCTCAGTCAGGGCTGAATTTCAAAACTGTCAGTACACAACTCTTCTCAGCTAGGGCTGAAATCAGACTGAGTTCTCCTCAGCTTCCAGTTTAGAAGTCTTTCTCTTTTCAGCTGATGCTAACCAACCAGATATCTTGGAGCAGCCTGTCACTCAAGGCTCTCTGGCTGGCTCCATGAAGAATTAACCTTTCACAGTCCTTTATCTGTTTACACAGCAAAAGTGCAGTCCATCACAGCTGTCTACTCTGACTGGCAGCTGTTCTCCAGGGACTCAGGCAGGGGTCTTTCATATCACCTACTGCCAGATCCTTTCAACTGGAGATGCTGGGGATTGAACCTGGGACCTTCTGTATGCTAAGAAGATGCTCTACCACTGAGCCACAGCCCCTCCATGTGTATTTATGCATGTGTGTATGTGTACACAGTGCCTAGTTACTGAAAATGCTCTAAGAAGAAGAAAATAATACTAGTACATGCCATCAATTCACTCATCATATTTCATGCGATCAACTAAAATTGATTTTATTAATGGATTGCCCTTATATTTTTGAAAATCCAGAATTTAATTTTACTTTAGCATTTATATATGATGGCAATTTGTTTTGGTGGTAATTCACCTGCTTATAATGAAAGAAGTTTCTTGCACTTCTTATTGGCTCCTTCTCCTATGCATTTAAATGAATTTTGATCTGCAGATATTAGTACATCATAAAGCTTATCAAGGCTTGCCACCTGTTCCTTATTTCAACAAACTGTTCATATTAATAGAAATATTAATTGAAAAGATGAGATGTACCACAAGTGCAAAATGCAACATTCGTTTAACACATTGGGTTGGATCCAACCAGCTTTTCTGCGGGTCTAAAAGAAATTATGTGTTCCCTTTGAGTACCAAAAAAACCCATTATAACTGGGGATCATGGAGCCTACATATAGAAAAGCCATGTTGGATGTGGACTGTACTAAGGACTGGAAAAGAGAGAGAGAGAGAGAGAGAGAGAGAGACAGAGATGTCTGGATGCAACTCATGCCAAGAGTAGTAAATGTTTAATAAAGGACTGAGAATATTATGACATATGTAATACATAATCTGTAGCCTTGAAGAGTTTTGCATGCTGAGTTCTGCTCTTAAAGGTACTGGATTAAGATATATTGGAGTTTCTTGATTTCTAAGCAACTGTTGACTGGATTTGACCAGAATGGTCAAAATGACAGCTGCTCAAAGATATATGAATATGAAAATGTTCAGAGGTTGATTAGTAAGCATGGGGAGAAGCAAGGAAGGAAGAGAACTTGGAAAAGATACATATATATTTCACCTGTTCTTTAAGAGCTGGCAAAAGTTAAGCGATCCTTAGGAGATATGTTTAAAAATCAGTACAGAGGCAGAAGTTATAGTTAGAGGGAAACTTAACAGAGTTAGGCTAAAATATTTAAAGAACATAAGAGCCTGTGAGGTTATTTGCTCAATTTTTGGTGATACTGGCTTCTGGAGAAAAATGCACGAGAAAAGAGAAAGAGATCATAGAATCATAGTGTTGGAAGGGACCTCCAGGGTCATATAGTCCAACCCTCTGTACAATGCACAAAACTCACAAATACCTCCCCCTCCATACCTGCAGTGACCACTGTTCCACGCCCAGATGATGACAAAAATCTCCCAGGATCTCCAGCCAAACTGGCCTGGAGAAAAATGGCTTCCTGATTTCAAAGTTGCAATCAGCATTTCCCTGGGCATGTAAGAAAGGGCCACAAGAACTAAGCACCAAGACAACCCTTCCTGCCCTTCCTCTCATGATCTGCCTAAGTTCACAGAGTCCGCATTGCCGCATCTAGCCTCTGCTTGAATACCTCCAAGGAAGGAGAGCCCACCACCTCCCAAGGAAGCCTGTTCCACTGAGGAACTGCTCTGTCAGGGAATTCTTCCTAATGTTTAGCCGAAAACTCTTCTGATTAAATTTCAACGTATTGGTTCTGGTCCGACCTTCTGGGGCAACAGAAAACAACTCCATACCACCCTCTCTATGACAGCCCTTCAAGTACTTGAAGATGGTTATCATATCGCCTCTCAGTCATCTCCTCTCCAGGCTAAACATACCCAGCTCTTTCAACCTTTCCTCATAGGACATGGTCTCCAGGCCCCTCACCATCTTTGTTGCCCTCCTCTGGACACGTTCCAGCTTGTCTATATCCTTCTTAAATTGTGGTGCCCAAAACTGAACACAATACCCTAGGTGAGGTTTAATCAGAGCAGAGCAAAGATGTACCAGCTTGTCTATATCCTTCTTAAATTGTGGTGCCCAAAACTGAACACAATACCCTAGGTGAGGTTTAATCAGAGCAGAGCAAAGATGTACCAACACATTGCATGGTCTGGACACAATACTTCTGTTGATACAGCCCAAAATCGCATTTGCCTTTTTAGCAATCACATCACACTGCTGACTCATGTACTCAAGATGGTACCTTCCTAAATTGAACAAGTGGCAACCAAATGTGTTGACACCACCTGAGGGCTTTCTGGAGGGACAACTAACATCTTTTGTAAAAAGTGATAAAATTCTGTATTTTAAAAAGACTGTGTTTAATATTAACAAGTTGTAAAGTTCTGTAGTAAAAGTGAGACAATTTTCCTTCTGTGAGAGGAGGCTTATTTACCTTTGCTAAAGAAGTAGTTTCCTCTTTTGCGGTTTTCAGTGAGTATCTCTCTCTCTCGTGTGTGTATGTATGTGTGTGTCAATGTGATAGAAGGATTAAAATGTGTCATTTCTGGCTGGCCAAGTTAACTACTGGCCAGTACTGGGTAATTTCAGTACTTTTGCTGGTCTGTAGAACCATTGAGAAGAGGGGCTGAGACATAGTGAACATTAACCGATTATACAGTTTGGTGGGAAAGAATAACAGGCCAGCTTTAGACTGATTAGAGTTAGAGTCAATTAGGGTATGTGAAGATTCGGCAGTTGCTGGTGTAGGCAACAAAAACAGCTGAAGAACACAGGGCTATCAACCTCCAGGTGAAGAGATCTCAAGCTTTTACAATGGGATCTTCAGATTTCAAAGATCAGTTCCCCAGGATAAAATGGCTGCTTTGGAGGGTGGACTCTATGGCATTGTACTATGCTGAGGTCCCTCCCCAAAGACTACCCTCTTGAGGCTTCACTCCCCAAAATTTCCAGGTATTTCCCAACCTAGATCTGGTGACCATAGAAGAACAGGACAGCAAAGAAAGAACAGACTCAAGGAAGAAACCTATGATCTGGCAGAGAGAACAGAGAAGATGACAAAGACTAGGGAAAGTGAAGCATGAAAAGGTCAGCTGAAGAAGAGGCGAAGTCTTCCAAAATGCAGTACTTTGACATCTTTATTTCAATGTCTTTACTACGCAGCTCTAACTAGGAGGAAACCACAAGCTTCATTTATGTGTCTGTATCATTAAGATACAGAACAAGCCAAGAAAGACTCTGAACAGAAGGAAGACTTCAGAACAAGGTGAGTGAGGCTGAATCTTTTCTTGCCTTTTGAGTCATTTGAAAGGGTCAAAACAGCAACCTGGTAGCTATATGACAATGCAACATTTTTAATCTGTTTTCCTAGAGTTCATACTGAGACACTAGGACCGATTTCCCACAAGCAGCTGCTCCGGGTTGGCTCTTCCTTTTCCCCCGATTGCACACACAAATTTCCCACTGTGTGTTGCACAGCCACATTTTGACCTGCAGCTTCACCCAATCTCCTCTGCGTCTGCCAGATCCTTAAAAAAACACAAGATCGCGAAGATGCGGGGGAGATTGGGTGAAGCTGCAGGTAAAAATGCAGCCATGCAGCACATGAGCCCGCTTGCGGGGAGGGCGGGATATAAATACGAAAAATAAAAATAATAGTGGGAAATTGACGCATGCAGTCAGGGGAAAGGGAAGAGTGGGAGCGTAGCAGTGGCTGCTGTGAAATCGGTCTAGGAGATATTTCCTAAAGCTAAGGCCAATTCAACAGTAAAGTCAATTACCCCATGGGGAGAGGGTATCCTCTGCTGGAAGTCTTCAAGCAGAGCCTGGACATCTACTGGTCAGAAAATCCCTAGCTTTGAATTTTGTGCATTGAGCAGGCAGTTAGACTAGATGGCTGCTTAATCCCAGACATCTCTAGGATTCTGTATGTTCCATCCATGTCTTTAATAGTTAAAATGAAGTTTGAGTAGAAGGAAGGAAAATGGAAGAAAGAAAAGAAGCCCTCTTGAAGTCTCCACGTCCACAGTCTTTCACCAATATCCACAAAGCTTTCAAGATATTCAGAGGCTCTTTCTGTTTGTTCAGTGATCTTTCACTTCCCCCAAATTATGAAGAATATATAAAGAAGAAAAAGTCAGCTGGGAAATGGAAGGGCTCAGCCTGGAGGGAAGATGTGGGAGCTCTGTGCAACCCATTAACAAATGTGCCTTTATTCTTCAATAAAAGGACTGTATGGGGCAGAGGAACTTAGGTCAGTACTGGAATGAAATGTATGTGTCTCTGTGGAGTCATCCAATGTCTAGATGAGAATTTGTCTCTGCTCCCTCTGTCTCATTCTGAAGGGGGCACTATGGTAACCAGGACAAGAAGGTTTGTTACCTAGCAACTGAAGCCATTAGGCAACACAAATTATGAGAAACAACAGCTGAGAACAACTTGGTACAAAGCAGCATAGCAACCCAGCGGACCCTAAATCATGGTGCCAGTAATCTATGAGACAGAACAAAGCTTTGGAGTCTTGTAAAGGTACGAGTTGTTCACACATTAGCGAGGGACATTTCAGACGTGTCTTGATGACTTTGCTGTCCTTTGTTAT
This sequence comes from Lepidodactylus listeri, assembly GCA_029233225.1. Lineage (NCBI taxonomy): Eukaryota > Metazoa > Chordata > Lepidosauria > Squamata > Gekkonidae > Lepidodactylus > Lepidodactylus listeri. Next base: position 114,728,179 of record JARCFY010000006.1, read on the forward strand.
TGGAGCTAATGAAGGCCACCTTAATGAGATGAAAAGGCTCAGCTCCATCACTGAAAACAGACAATCAAGTTTCTGACATTCAAACAGGATTTTGAATTATTTATTGGACCTTGAAAAAAGAGAACATTAATATGTTGACTAGGAACAACAAACATTCTCTCGCTTCCCTACAACCCCCCACTCTTTTCTTTCTCAAACATTGATGTTTAGGAATGAATTCTCAGAACCATCTTCTTATTAAAAAAAAAAAGAATTAGAAGAAGAAGAAGAAGAGAAGAGATTGGATTTATATCCCGCCCTTCACTCACTTAAGAGTCTCAGAGCGGCTTACAAACTCCTTTCCCTTCCCCTCCGCACAACAGACACCCTGTGAGGTAGGTGGGGCTGAGAGAGCTCTTTCCCAAGCTGTCCTTGAGGGAACAGCTGGTACAGAGCTATGGCTTGCCCAAGGTCATCCAGCCAGGTGCAAGTGGAGGAGTGGGGAATCAAACCCGGTTCTCCCAGATTAGAGCCCGCGCACTTAACCACTACACCAAACTGGCTCTCAGTTAATTAATTACTCTTGTGAACATAGAGTTGAAAGACAATTTCTATTTTGAACTTTAGAAGCTGGAGTTTAAAAACGATGGATTATGGAACTGGAGTGAATGCGTCCTCAGGATATTGTTCCGATGTTGTTCCAGATGCTTGCTTTGCACTGTGCCCCTTCCTTTAATTTCAATTTGAGTAGGAGAATTCTCAAACTGCAGCAAGTACAATGGGCTGCAGCTTTCCATGCCTTCTGTATCTTTCTATTGTACCTGACTCTTAGGGTTGCCGTCCCCCGGTTCCCAGCATGGGGAAGTCCCACCTACCAACAGGGACATCAGCAGGCAATGTCCCAGATGTGATGATGTCACTCAGAAGTGATGTCATCGGGTCAGGGACATCAGGGCTGATGCTCTAGGGTTTTTTTCTTTTTTCCAAACTCTATGGTTTTGAAGGAAAAAACCATAGAGTTTCCCCCCAAAACTAGAGTGCCACCCCCTGACGGCCCCAACATCACTTCCTTATACTTTCATAAATGGGCTTGTGACAAGAAAGGCATTTGGTAATATATAAAGTATACGTATATGCTGTTGACATAATAAACCAGAGCATCTTCATTTTTATTAGTGAAATGCTGGAGGTTATGGCAGGAGTGAAATGGAAACTTTCACCTCAGTAAGGCTTAGGTATTTGGCAGACTATCATGTGATACTATGAAAAATGAATGCAGGCTGTTTTGTTTCCTGTCGAAGGGTGAGGAGAGTTGGAAACAAAGAGGATTTAGAGTCATTTTAGATTTCAGTACAAAAAATAATGAGGACATGAATTCATTTCCCCACCCTGCAGTAAATGGCAAAAACCACTTGTAGCTTTATTGTCAAATTATACGGCAAATAAGGCTGGCAACATTTTACAAAAGCCAGTCAACAAGTTCAATGGCCAGCAATATCTAATTTTAGAGCCCAAACAAAAACTCTGTCTAAACCTCTTTTCTTACTTCACACAAGCTAAGTCTGGGAATTACTCTTTTCAACAGTGAAGGGGCAGGGAAGAAATGACCTCAGCTATCCCAGACTGTCTCAACTGATGGCTTTTCTATTATTTCTTTTTACAGTGCATATTCCCATGAGTTCGGTTGGCAGCATTTCTGCTACTCTGTACAGATAAACCAGTTAGCAAAGCAGTATTTTGAGGGAATTAAATATGAGGATTCTTAGAGTTTCCAGAATGTTTGATTAATCATCTGCTTTTTAAAAGCTTACCAAATTAATTACATGCAACTACACGAATGGATTACTGAAATGAATGTCTGAAATTTTTCTTCAGGATCACAATGTATGCTGTGTGGGAGATGCGCATTTCCCACACAGTGTATCTTTTTAAAATAGGGATGTGCACAAAAAATTGATCACAGAATTTATCATGATGCTTATGTGTTTGCCTTATCTGTAAACCAAAACCTTTCCCAATATAATTCATGTTTTAAATTTGATTTTTCCAATTGCTGTCTTCATTATTTTCTTTGAATTCTTCATTACTCTCATGGACACTTGCAGCTCCAAAGTTATGCAAATAACTTCCCACTGGGGGCTGTTTAGGCATTGTCAGCAACATCACCTTCTCAGGCTTTTGAAGTGATTTTCTTGCAGCTGATGTGTGACCCTGCTCAAACCTGCAAACCTGGAGATAACTCATAAATAAATGTATTGTGTAGATTAGCCCTTAGTTAGCTTACTATAAGTAGGCTACTACAAATTATTTCCATGAACAGGTCTGATATTTAATATGACCTGGTATGACAGACCCCGTCCTCTTCCCTCTCTCAGAGGCAAGATTTTTCCTCCATTTTTCTGTTCCCCTCAGTGGCTGAACCACCCCAAGTAATGTGTTTTCTTCTTTATCTAAGAAGTCTGGCTGTCCCACTCTGCCAAAGTTCAGTATTTTGGCTTTTTAGATCAGCCCAGGGACCCAAGAGAAGGATCAGGAGCCCTCTTGATCTTAAACCACCAAAAATGGCACTTGAGACACTACTCTCCTGCATTAATATTTGACTATCAAAATTATATGTTATGTTAAATATGTTAAAAATGTTACAGGCTGCATGTTTATCTCCTATTCTACATCGATATAAAAAAATAAAATGAAAAAACTGGAAGGATTTTGTTTAACATCAAGGAAAAAGGTCAGGTGAAGTCAGGGCTTGAAATTTCTGAGGTAAAATTAGTTTTAGCACAGACTTCAGTTCTTATGTATAGGCCAATGAGAGTATCATAAGCTTTTTCACAGTTTCTTAAAACTTTATATTGAGAGGCTTTTGTTTCAAAATTTTCCCAAACACCCCAGCACACTTTCTTAGTATTTCTCTAACTGTTTTGGTTTCCCAGAAGGTTGGTACACCCTTTTCAGTACCCAAACCCTTTCTCTTGAAACCCCAGTTTTTGTCTTACTCTTTAGGTCTCTCTGTACAGCTTTTAACCACACCAGACTAGAGATCTCTGTACCCTTCAGAGATATCACCCCATTCAACTGGGTAGGGAATCTTCTTCTCTCCCTAGAAGTTTTATCCCCTTTCCTTGGCCTGAGTGGAAGTTTACTTCCCAAACCTCCTAACCAACTTCCCCCCAGTTCTCATGTCTGTGTTGAACTGCTCTCAGCTAAGGCTAAAATTGGACTCTCTCAGGTTGAGTTCAGACTGGCAGTTTGGCCCAAAATAGGCACCTTTCTCAAGTGGATTAAGTGGGCCGGTTCACACAGCCACAGCTGTCTGGCGCTCTCCTGCCGTACTCACCCCATCCTTTAATGATTCATTCCCACTTTTAAAAAGTACCAGGTGAAAGCCGGGGCAAGCCATGGAAGGTGCGTTGATCCCGCTTCCCGGAAGTGTGGACATAAAAAAGCCACAAACAGGCAGCACTTGTAATGTGAACCTGCTGATCCGGCAGAAATGCACATAACCACCCATGCGTACTCAACTGCCCAATGTTGCTGCACCTATGCACCCATGTGCCTAGGCACAGGTCGGCGGAGCAGACCAAAGTCTGCAGTGCGACTGCTCCATTCCGCCTCCTCCCTGGCATGCTTCCGCATCTGTCGGTGCAGTGCGACCAGGAATCCCTGCCACAACTTGGCCCGGGTCTTTTTGCCCCGCCTCCCTTGCGCTTTATACTACCAGTCTGTCCTCAGCCTCAGTCCAGGCAGAATTCAGACTTTCTCTAGTCCAAGCTCAAATCAGAATAAATCTCCTTAGCATCCCGATCTCTCAAGACTATTTGTGCTCAGCTGATGCTGTCCCATCAGATTGCTCAAAAGCAGCCTGTCACTCATGGCTCTCTGGCTGTGTGAAGAATTAACCCTTCACATGTCTTTACTCAAGTTTTTTTTTTATAGGACTCTGAGGCTTTTAAAAAAGTGCACTGTGTCACATCTGGCTATACTTATTATAAAAGAAACATAACTCAACAAAGGTGTGTCAACATTTGCTATCAGAATAAGGTGTTACAGGGAAAATAGAAGGGAAGTGGTGCACTAAAACTTTGTGTGCTTATGCATTCAACTCAAGATGTATCTACTTCAAATCCAAAGATATAACATCTAGAGACCTAAGACAGGGGTACAGAAACTATAGTCTACATTTATGCACACTGACAACACTTTAAAGTTATTTCCAGTATTTACCCAGAAGGCAAACTAGGAACAAAGTAAGGAAAATGTAGGGATGCCAGCCTCCCCTGGAATTATAACTCATCTCCAGACTACAGAGATCAGTTCCCCTGGAGAAATTGGATGCTTTGGAGGGTGGACTCTATGGCATTGCATCCCATTGAGGTCCCTGTCCTCCCCAGGCTCCATCCCCCAATCCCCAGGAGTTTCCTGGCCTGGACCTGCAACCCTAGGAGAATGGGGACAAATAACTCTAACCCTCTTCAAAGAAATGCAGTTAGAAAGGATGCTTTTGATAGGAACTATCCTAGTAATACACTTCTGTTATTGAGGACCTATGTCATGTAATGGAAATGTATGAGCCCCCCCCCCCCCCACTTCTGTGGGGAGCTATACCTTATCACTATGGAATTGTAGATTTTAATCCTATAGTTCATGATTGGGAAGGGTTATGGCTCAGTGATGCAGCATCTGCTTTGCGTGGAGAAGGCTGAAACAATCAGGCAGTAGGTGATGCAAAAGACCTTGATCTGGGACTCTTTACGTGTGTAAGGAAGCTTCATAGCCAAATGCACATTATATGTCCTGCCTTCACAAACAAAATACACAGAAATTTGCAGTGGATCTTTCTGGAGGCTGTGGAATGGGACATTGGAATGGACCAGAACAAGTGATGCTAATCCAGTGTGTAGAACCACTTCCCTACAGAGATCTTTCACTATCCTTCTGTTGTACAGAATGTTCAGCTCAGCAAAACTAGGGAACAAGGATGGAAGGAAATGACATTTTTTCAAAGCTACAGCTGGAATGTATGAATTTTCAAACTATTGCTTATAGGATGGAGCATAAAATTATGGTTAGGTCAGAAGAAAAAAAGGGGGGCTGACTTCCTTCTGCTCCACCCCAGGACGTGAATCTGCCCCTTTAAGGCTCCGAGGTTCATGGTTCAAAACCTTTGATTGGTCTGTTTGTAATGATCTGTTTATATAATCTGTATATTTAAAAGTAATCATTACAGTTAAAAAGTTAAACCACCAGTGGTTTCCATATGCAAAATACCCCCCCATAACACTGAGTACAGGCACAAATTTCTTTTTTGTGGGGGACCTGATAACTTTTCTTTCCCTGCAGCATTTCATGAAAACAAATGTGTTTATTTTTCCTATCACAAACCCAATTTGCCATGGGAAAAAAAAATCTCAGTTACAAAGAGAATTGTTTCTTGGGGACACACAGTGGGGCATATAGACATAACTTCTTATCCTCTCAGGGCAGAAGCTGTAAATTAGGTTTTAACAGGCCAAATGCAAGTGATAGAAATGAGGAGACTGTCTGATTATTCAATGTGTTCAAGCTCCATTGGCTACTAATTTCTGGGACTGAAGGCACACTGTTTTTAAGTGATTTTCCATTCACAATCACCCTCACTTGCTTGCAGGGAAAAGGATATGAAGTTCATACCTCCCCCCCCTCCATGGGTGGGAAAGCCCTCTGGGAGGATTTTTAAGTATTGTAGTCAGGAGACGATGAATCAAATGCAAGTTTTTATTTCAGACATCATTCAGCTCTGGGACAGTTCTAGCAAGAGCGGCACTCAATTTATAGGGTTTCAACAGCTTAACTATATACATTGTAACTATTTACATGCAGTCTCATTGGACCTAAGCAGGGCTCTGTGATTTGTTCCCTGGATTGGTTTCAGGACCAATAAGGAGTCTTCATTAGGCAGCCAATAAGATTGTGGGGATTGAACTACCAGAACCTTGACAATGCAATGCATCATAACAAACAAGACATAACAGGGATGATTCTAACCTCAGCTTGATTTCAGCCTTCTGTGGCTGCTTTTCATTTCTAAACTATAAGGAGGGAATTCGCAAAGCTATCCATTGCGCATAGTTTGGCCATGAAATAATCACAAAAGGGGATGAAAACTCGATGTTCTGCATTTAATTTTGGCACAACCGATCCCTTGGAAGAAGGGCAGAATAGTCCCACAGTGATCACCTCAAAAAATTCCTGAACTTTGAAAAATGGTGTCCGGGGCTTAACGAGAGCAGATGTGTGTGGAGCAGCTCCACCACTTTTTGCCTTTCCTCTGGAAAATTTTCACTCTAAAGAAGAACACCCAGCTTTGAATCCCCATTCTGCCATAGAAGCCTGCTGGGTAACTTTGGGCCAATCACATACTCTCAGCCAGACTTCCCTCACAGGGATATTGTGAGGATAAAAACGGAGGGAAGGAGAATGATGTTAAAAACCCTTTGGGTCCCTGCTGAGGCGAAAATGAAGTATAAATGAAGTCAATAAATTCAATACATAAATTATGTTGCACATGCATAAAGACAAAAATGTATGAATTCCCCATACATATATTTTTCCTTATCCTACTAGAAGGGTGAAAAGAAGAACCTCTACATCTTCTAGATATTTATAATGTGCAAAGACATCCTAAGTATAATGGGAGAAAATCATTGATGTATAAATTGTAATCCCGATGTGATCTGACCCTAAAGGCAAATGAAGGATAGTTACATGAGAACACTGGACTGATTTATATGCACCAATGCATTTCACACCCAAATCACTCCCAAGAGGTCATCGCAACATGCTCTAAGGTGTACTTAATCCATTTCTATGTAGGCAGCTCAATTTCACAATAAATATCTGCACAAGTCCTTGGAATGTTAAGTAACTGATATCCCCTGGCTTTAGTTTTGGGATAGAGAAATGGGTTAAATGATACGATAGGGCCAAACTTCACACAACCCTGGGTAATCCATATTTTGATCCTCTGATATGTTACTGAGCCATGAGGGTGGGGGAAGCCAATATAGAGCAATGCCATATACTGGGGAAGATGGTTTTACCTCTTCCAGCTTTACACTGTTTCCCTTATCATAAATGGGCCCCATCTACTTTAAGCCTTGGGAGGAAGAAAACAACAGTTCTCTGTATTGCACTTGTCTTTTGGTGGGAAGGCAACAGTGTTCCGTCCACCTCAGCATTTAGTCATGCCGGCCACATGACCATGGAAAAAGTCTTCGGACCGCGCTGGCTCTTTGGCTTGGAAACGGAGATGAGCACCGCCGCCTAGGGTCGGATTCGACTGGCTTTCAAGCAAGGGAAACCTTTACCTTTACTTTTACAACCCCAGGAATCTCCATCCCACAGAATTTACCCCCAGACTTCAATATTGTGAGGCTTCTGAGTCAAATCAAATAAGCCAGGCTCTTTGGTGAAGTAAAAGGTCCTTTTATTCTCAATGATGGTTCAGGTACTCAATGTTTGTTAGAGATAACTTGGTTACAAACAACAGGGATTAATACACCATACACAGTAAGGTGAGAGCAGGCAAAGAGCCAATCAGAGCCAATACAAAAAAGCACGAAAACCCCCCAACCGTTGGTTCTCACAAAAAAGGCGCAAAAGCACTAAATTCCCCCCCCCCCCATGCCCCTTAGTGACCGCTACTTGCAATTCACAGGCTAGGCACCTGGCTAGAAACAGTTCTACAGTTTCCCAAGGTTACAAAAGCAAGATAAAACATTCACGACTCCAGAGAGAAAGAGGGAGGAGGCGAGGGAAGATAGCCAGACTGTTTATGTGACGCGGTGGAATGTGGCAAGCCATCCTCCCGGGGAAGAAAAAGACACATTAAGCAGGACAGGCAATAAACCTCAAGGCTGGCCATAAATTACAGATAGACAATTACTGATAGAGACCCCGAACTGATAGAGCCCGAACAACTAATGGCAGCTGATCTGACAAATATAAGGTATATCTAACTAAATGTGTCCCTCAATGTTTCCACAGCCCCTTTGCATGGAATGGAATGTTGGCCTCTCCCGGTACAACATATAGAACAGATGGATTCACATTCTGGCTGTTATCTGAAGAAGTGAGCAGTGACTCACAAAAGCTCATATCCTGCAACAAATTTTGTTAGTCTTTAAGGTGCTGCTGGAGTCTTGCTCTTTTCTCCAAGTACAGGATCTCTAACAATATGGTCAGGAAGATTTTTTTACCTGAATCCACACCATTCAGGTTAGCAACTGTAGACGAGATGGGCCAATGGTCCTTATGGCTCCTTATATCTAAACTTCAGATTATTTTGAAAAGCAATTTATATCTAAACCTCACTTCAAAAAAACAAAACAAAACAAAAGCATGCAGAGCTTTTTTTCACCACGAACTGATGGAAATATAGCGACTGAACAAAATTTAATTTCTTTAATCATTGCTGGCACTCAATTTCGCTGTATTTTCACACTTTATCACAAGCTGCTACAGTTTATGGAGACAATATGTGCGTCCCATGGGAGCTTGAGGAAGATATTAAATAACATCCCAAAGCCTTCTTTACAGTTTCTCCTTTTCCTGCAGTAGTAAATTCACCGAAAAGGATAGCCAGGAAGAAAGATAATAGTATCAGCAGGCAAAGAGCCCTGTGAGACAATTACAGTGCAATCCTAAACAGCGTTACACTTTTCTAACGCCATTGACTTCAGTGGGCTTAGAAGGACGTAACTCGGCTTCGAATGGCACTGTTCATATCGCAGCAGTTACATTGTTCGTGGAGGAGGCTATGCGGTGGTTACTAAGGCTATGAGGAATGAATTGAAGAAATCAAGATGGCAGTTCTAACCTGCAAAAGTATGTTGTTTCAGAACAAGTAGGCAATGGCAGAAGTGACAATCTGCAGAACTATGGAAAACATGGACATTTTGCTATGCTCTCTGTCGCACGAGCTGGCTGACTCCCGCTCCCTGCTACCCAAGCCCCTGCTGCACAGGAGCTCGGCCACCTTGATGGTGCCCCCTTCCGCCGTTCCTCCGTCTCCTTATCCCCTCTGGAGGGCTAGGGTCTCAGTCCAGTATGCAGGGAGGAGGGGGGGGTTACGTCACCTCTCCTGTCTCCCTACGATCTCCTGGGTGCCTGTGCCACACCTGCTCTCTCTCTCAGGTGGGTCCAGCGGCAGCCTTAGGGTGGTCCTCCTCGACCCATCATCACTCTCTTTTTTATATGCTTCCCTCTCCCCAGCTCCTCCCGTCACTTCCTTCCCCCTCCCCTCTTCTGGCTCCACAACCCCCTCTTAAGCCGGGACGCAGAGCTCTGCCTCCCTCCTCCCAACTGGTGCCATCTTCCTGGCCACACCCTGCTTCCCCATTGGGTCGCCGGCCTCTGATGCATAGGTGGGCTCTCACATTGGGCCTCAGGCCTGATGCAGTCACTTTTTTGTTGGGGAGGGGCCCTGGGCCTGCTTCCGTTCTTTCCACGGTGGGCCCGGCCAGCCCTCAAGATGTTGCAGCGCCTGGTCTGCTCCCTTGTTGCACTCTTCGCTTGCCAACGCTGAGGATGGCATTGGCGCCTGGGTAAGCAGAGGGCCCCCCAGGGGGGACGGGTCCCCCAATGCAGTAGTGACGGCGGGGCGGGGAGGCCTCTCGAGCCCCAGCACCATGACACTCTCCAATACTGTGAGCAGAGAATTGTGCATGAAAGTGGTCTTTGATATTCAGGGTCACTGAGAAAGGGGGACTGGGAGGACAAAATCCCCAGGGGTCCAAGCGGACTTCCATTTTCATTTCCATTTTGACCCTGGGACTCCCACAATCATCCTGAAGCTGGCAGCCAGTTCTGTGGCTCCTAGTTTCATCTGTCACAAATGGATAGATGGGTGGATATGTGAATTCTTATCACAGCGGCATGGTAACAGCCAACCAAGTGATCTGTTTTGTCATGGTGTTTGATGGGGGGGGGGGGTGTCATGACTCAGGCGGGGTGTCCTCGGATGCCGACACCACTCTGGATATAGGTTCTTTTGGAAAGGCCCAGCGTACCCTCCCAAACCTTCAGACCTCCCTTGTTTGGCCGAATAAAAGAGCGTGAGGACCAGGCAGAGTGAACAAGCAACCAAAGGTTTATTGTATAGGAGGTCAGCCCAAAATGGGAAGACAAAGAAGGTGCAAGGATAATGACAGCAAGTGGGTGAAAAGGAATCCAATGCCCTAACGCGACTAGGCTCACCGTCCCTAGCTCTCTGTCTTCGTTAGGCCTGAGTTTACCCACCCTTCCCTCAGGGCAGGGGCCTCTTCCCTGCAGCAGCCTTTCCTCTGGCCCTGCTCCCTGGAAAAAGAACAACTTCCAACCAGTCTCAACTCTTTTGTTGCAATACTCTCTTCCCTCCTATTGGCCCGTTTTGGCACCGAAACACACACTGGGGCCCCTGGGAGTTGTAGCCCCAGCACTTCCTACTGCCAGTCAGGCTTCCCCCGCCTACCAGGCCCAACTGCCACAGGCCGGGTTAAGACTGGGGGGGGGGGGGGGGGGGTGGAGAGGTGGAATCTTTATCCGGGGACCCATGGTGGATCTCAGTAGCTCTTCTGATATACAAGGGAATGGGGGCACAAAGTACAAAACCGGCAAGATCACTTTGAATCACACCTTCTCTCTGCTTGGTAACGAATCCTGCACAACATTGCTGCTCGCATCTGAACTGACATTCCATTAGAAGCCTGCTCTCTTGACTTTGACCCTGAAAATGTTTTTCTTTGCTTTTCACCACTTGGGAAGGAGGAAGAAAAATGCTATCGTGAAATCTCTTACTCTGGTGCACTTGTTATGTATAGGCTTCACATAATAAATAGTGTAAAGTCTCGGCGTAATTCTTTTCAGATGCCCAAGAAAACATACAAACAAGAAAACAGCAGAATTAGCAAACAAAACAAGACAAGCCTATAGAATTCTACGAGCCGCAACCATGGAGATAGACAGAGTAACACATGTCTTATTCATTTCCTGTTGTATTTGGTTTTGTTTTGTTTTGTTTTTTCTTCTACACTCAGAGGACCAGGCTACACAATGCAGTTTCTAACTAGTTGGGACTTTCTGCACAGCCAAACAGCAGCTACAGGGAATGGCATTTCAGAAGTCTGCAGGGGCCAGATTAGGGTTGCCAGCCTCCAGGTGGGGCCTGGGGATCTCCTGCTTTTACAACTGATCCCCAGCTGACAGAGATCAGCTCCCCTGGAGAAAATGGCTGCTTTGAAGGGTGGACTCTATGCCATTGTACCATGCTGAGGCCCCTCCCCTCCCCAAACACCGCCCTCTCCTGGCTCCACCCCCAAAGTCCCCAGGTATTTTCCAACCCGGATTTGGCAACCCTAGGCCAGATTCAGCTTGGGATTGAAGTGTAAGGGGAGAAGGGGCTGCTATCTTTCCCCCTGCCATTTTCTTGACCTGAAACAGCCTCGGGGGGGGGGGGAGCTTTAGCCCCATTTTTGTAAGTGTACATGCAGTACCATACAGAATCTAGACCTGACTTGTTAGAAATCACAGTGTGTAGCTTAACCCTTAGAAGACTAAAAGCACTGTTTGTCTACAGGTAAGCAAGGAAAGTACAGCCATGGTTGCATTCAATTAATTGAAAGCTGGTCTGTGAAGGCCTTGAGGGGGAAATTTATCTAGATTTACCTTTGCTAAAGTCCGTATTTTTGTGAAGTGGAGAGCCCTGGGGGTAACTAAGGGTTGCCATCCTTCAGGTGGGGCCTGGAACTCTCCTGGAATGAAAACTGATCTGGACACTATAGAGATCAGTTCCTGCAGGGGGAAAAATGGCACCTTTGGAGAGTGGAGTCTATGTAAGGTCAACAATATCCAGGTAGGACCTGGAGATCTCCAGGAATTGCAAGTGATCTCCAGGCTATACAGATCAGTTCCCCTGGAGAAAGTGGCTGCCTTGGAGGGTGGATTGTATGGCATCATACCCCACTGAGATCCCTCCTGTCTCAAAACCATGCCTGCCCCAGACTCCATCCCCAAATCTCCAGGAATTTTCCAACACAGAGTTGGTAACCCTAAGTCTATGGCATAACATCCCTGCTGAAGTCATTTCCTCCCCAAACTCTGACTCCACTGGCATCAGCCCCAAACTTCCAGGAATTTCAATGGCCAGAGCTGGCAGCTCTAGTGGCTATGCTGATAATGCCTATGCTGATGTTACCTCTTCTCCTGGCATTAGGAGTGGGACCTGGGCTGAGAAGGCTTGGAATGCCAATTGAGTCCTCCTCCTCCTCCTCCAATGACATAAGAACATAAGAGAAGCCGATTATCAGGCCAATGACCATCTAGTCCAACACTCTGTGTCACACTGTGGCCAAAACCCAGGTGCCATCAGGAAGTCCACCAGCAGAGTAAGAACTCCAGAAGCCCTCCCACTGTTGCCCCCCAAGCACCAAGAATACAGAGCATCACTACCCCAGACATAGTGTTCCATCTATACCTTACAGCTAATAGCCACAGATGGACCTCTGCTCCATATGTTTATACAGTCCCCTCTTGAAACTGTCTATGCTTGTAGCCGCCACCACTTCCTGCAGCAGTGAATTCCACCTTTAATTACTCTTTGGGTGAAGAAGTGCTTCCTTTGATCTGTTCTAAACCTACTGCTTGATGCTCTTGTATTGTGAGAATGGGAGAAAAGTACTTCTTTCTCTACCCTCTCTATCCCATGCATAATTTTGTAAACCTGTGCATAATTTTGTACATCATTGCACCCCCTCAATTATTGTTTTTCCAAGCTAAAGATCCCTAACTTCTTTGAACTTTCTTCACAGGGCAAGTGTTTCATTTTAGTTGCCCTTTTCTGCACTTTTTTCAATGCTATATCTTTTTTTTAGGTGTGGCAACCAGAGCTGTACACAATATTCCAAATGAGGATGCACAATACATGGTTTGCGTGTTACTAATTTTGGGTCCCAATGCTGGCATTTTTGTAGCATTGGACTACCCAATCTCCAGATGCTAATGAATATCCAAAGTACACCGGTGTAGGAGATTCTCTGCCATCTGAAAGTGGTCCAAAATGGCCGTAGGACTGTACTTGGAAACATATAGACTGTTAGCAAAATTAGTTAACTTGAAATATCAGTAAACCACAGTATAAGAACTATCTGTGTCTATGCAATATAATTTTCTGCAACTTGGTAACGTGTACACAAAGCATAATACTGAAATTGAAACCTATGTCTGGGATTTTGGATTTCACTAACTGAAATCAAATAAGTTTCAGTTCTTAAACCCTGTATTAGAGAGTTATTGTAATTCACTGTCAGCCAACCTTACCCTCTATTTCAGTCTGGAGATCACAGTGCAGTGTAGTTGTAAAGTCTACTTCACTTTATAGGGATTATGACCATGAACAATACTTTGGGGTGGTTGCAGTAGAAACCATGGAAACAGGAGGCTCAGTGCAAGAGCTTCTGCTTTGTATGCAGGAGGTCCCAGGTTCAATCCCTGGCATCTCCAGTTAAAAGTACTATGTGGTAGGTGAATTGAAAGACCTCCACCTGAGACGCTGGAGAGCTGCTGCCAGTCTGAGTAGACAGTACTGGCTTTGATGGACCAATGCTCTGATTCAGCTTCACATGTGTTCATGTGTTGTGTTCACTCTCAGTGTCCAATCTGCAGTCTGGGAACAATAACTTGGGACTACATCCAACACTTGAGATATGCATAAAACACCATCACCCTCCTGCACTGAGAGAAATAATACTGAACAGTTTATTTATACTTATTGGACAGAAAATATTCATGGGGTAATGGGTTGGCTGCAGTCAACTTTTCTACTGGTGAAAAAGGGAGGGGGGGTCTCCTTTGACCACCAAAAAAGCTATGCTGGGGTTCAAGGGGCCTCCAAGGACCAAAGTTAAGTAGACAGGGCCTTCAGTAAGGAGGGGAATTAATTGAAACTGAGTGAGAATGCTGATTGGATCCAGCCCGATATGCATGAATCTTAAGAAGTGTGTTCTTGATGGCACCCCATGAAGCTCCACTTCATGAGGTTTTCAAGGCAGGAGATGAGCAGAGATGGTTTGCCATTGTGGTCCTCTCTGTAGCAGCCACAGTCTTCCTTGGCAGTCTCCCATCCAAACTTTCAAGCTGTGAGAAAATCAGGTCTTTTGTTTTTTAAAAAAACAAGCAAACACAAAAAGTGCATTCTCATCATGCAGTAACACCAGACTTTGAAAGAGAATGGTTTTCTGTCTTTGATTCTGCTGGATATGACCAGCCAAGCTAGGTCAAAAACTTGGATTCAGGTATTATCTCATTTAAGCAGCTGACACCTCTCCTATGCTAATGAAGAAAACATGGCACCAAACGCAATTTCTTCTGCTTCTTGATTCCCCATTGTGTTTGAAGACTGCTTGGCAAGCTGCACACGCCAAGCAGGGAAGGCAGTGGGGCAGAGGCTGCTGCCCCTAATATCTACCGCCTGAAGCTCTGTACCTCATTACTGAACCATGCTAAGATGGCAAGCTCAGAATCAGTCTCTGGTGGGAGATAGTTTCAGAAGGCAGCCATTTTGGTCTGCAAATGCGAGCTAGATTTGATTCCAGTAGCACCTTAGAGATGAACAAGTGTAAGCCAGAGCAACATTCTTGTGGACTTTTCTGGTGATTTGAGAGCAGTGAATGGACTATGCTGCCAGTTTTGTGAGTTAAAACAGTACACACGGTGACCAGTGGGAAGATGGTGGCAGATGCCTCCAACCAAGGTTTAAAGCGCCATTTTCTGAGGTTACCACCTCCAGCCTGGAGGTTGTCACAAAGCACAAAGACACACACACACAAAGCCATGTGCTAGAGACATATACCACTAACTCCATGAAAGTACGAACTCCATACACATACACGGGCTCGAACCCCTTCCTACAAGTCCCCCTACATCAAAGGACTTCCCACGAGGGTGCAAAAGCCGCGGGACGTTTCCTGCTGGACCAGTTCTGCCGCCTGGGACCCACTTTCATCTAGAAGTCCATGCCAGATACAGCTGACGTCAACATCCTGTCCTGACCATCAGGTAGATCTAAATATTGACCACTCCCATAGGACCCTCTTAGTGGCTAGGGACAGAGAACGGACCATCTATAGGCGTTCCTGGGAAGGTCTCAGACCTTGCCAACCTCCCGGTAACACCCCCCAATAAATACTGTTCCCCAAGAGTCACTAGTCAGAGAAGAGAAGATTTCCTCCCCGCTCCTGTTTGCTCTTCCTCCCTCCCTCACGGATCCCTGGGTGCACCACTTGGATCCGCCACGTGGCCTCTGCTGGTCCAGAACCACGATCCTTTGTCCTTTGTCGGAAGATACTTTCCCTGCTTTTCCCAGACGGACTCCGCTAGATTCCTATATAGGTAAATATCACCCTCAACGGACACCATAAATTCTCCGGCTCATGCAAACGTCTCTGTAATTCTACCTAATTTCTTAGAATCTGTGTAATTGTGTGTATGATTGTGTGATGTGTAATACTGTCTATGAATCTTTTATCATTTTTATAGTAAACACCTTATCTTTATAACTCTTAACTTGAGTCTTGTCTCAGTTCCTGGGAAGTCTCGGTGAAGCACAGCCTCTGTAGACACAGGTGGAGATCCGCAACGCCTGCTGCATATTGTTAAGAGCTAAGATTCCCCCAAATATTAATAAATAAAAGAGCAGTCAGGCTAACACAAGGTTTTCGAGATAAAAACTTTCAAGAGTCAGAACTCCCTTTGTCAGATACCTCTGACACCAGGACAGGACAGGACAGATTTTATTGTATTTAGCCATAGGCCATTACAAACCAAAAACAAAAAAAAGCAGGGCTCCGTTGGGGCCGGAGCGAAGTGGAGCGCTGCTCCGCCAGTGAAGACGCTGGGGGGCGGGCACATTACAAAGCCCTGCCCCCAGCAGGGCCGCCACTGTGTCGGACCCCCTCCCACCCACCCCCCGCTCAATGTTCCTGAGCCGGCGGCAGGCCGCCGGCTGGGGAAAAAACCCTCTCCCACCCCCCACCCCCGCGCAAAGAAACTCTCTCCCTCCCACCCACCCACCCCGCGCAATGTCCCCAAGCCGGCGGCAGGCCGCCAGCCGGGGAAAGAAAAACCCTCCGACCCACACCCGCTCAATGTCCCCGAGCCGGCGGCAGGCCACTGGCTGGGGAAAAAACCCATCCCCCCCCCCACGCAAAGAAACCTCCTCCCAAGCACCCACCCACCCCGCTCCGTCCCCGAGCCGGCGGCAGCCGCCGGCTGGGGAAAAAATCCTTTCCCACCCCCCCGTGCAAAGAAACCCCCTCCCTCCCACCCACCCCGCTCAATGTCCTCGAGCCGGCGGCAGGCCGCCGGCCGGGGAAAAAACCCTCTCCCACCCACCCCCCGCGCAAAGAAACCTCCTCCCAAGCACCCACCCACCCCGCTCCGTCCCTGAGCCGGCGGCAGCCGCCGGCTGGGGAAAAAATCCTTTCCCACCCCCCCCTGCGCAAAGAAACCCCCTCCCTCCCACCCACCCTGCTCAATGTCCTCGAGCCGGCGGCAGGCCGCTGGCCGGGGAAAAAACCCTCTCCCACCCACCCCCTGCGCAAAGAAACCTCCTCCCAAGCACCCACCCACCCCGCTCCGTCTCTGAGCCAGTGGCAGCCGCCGGCTGGGGAAAAAATCCTTTCCCACCCCCCCTGCGCAAAGAAACCCCCTCCCTCCCACACACCCCACTCAATGAAAAAACCCTCTTCCACCCCCACACCGTGCAAAGAAACTTCCTCCCTCCCTCCCACCCACCCTGCTCAGTCTCCGAGCCAGCGGCAGGCTGCCGGCCGGGGAAAGAAAAACCCTCCGACCCACCCCTGCTCAATATCCTCGAGCCGGCGGCAGGCCGCCGGCCGGGGAAAAAATCCTTTCCCACCACCACCCCCCGCGCAAAGAAACCTCCTCCCTCCCACCCACCCACCCCACTCAGTCCCCGAGCCGGCGGCAGTCGCCTGCCGGGGAAAAAACCCTCTCCCACCCCCTCGGCTGCATGGCTGTCTCCTCCAAACGGAGGCGCCTGCCCTCCCCCCGGGAGGGATTCGGGGCTCCCCGCTCGGTGGCATCCTGTGGCCATCGCTGCTGCTGTGCGCGGGGGTGTGCCTCGGAGGGGAGGGCAGGGCAGCGCAGCACAGTGCCCCCTGGCGGCGATTCGACCTCCAGGACCTGGGGGTGGCGGTGTTCTCTTGCACATGCGACAGGCGCCGGAGGGCCTCGGCCAGAACGTCTGGCCGCCTGCTGTGGAGCCTGTGGGAGCCGAAGTGACGGGTGCGCAGGTAGGCAGCCGCTTCCTGGACGGAGGTCCGCAGACGTCGACAGCCCCGACCCATCCCCCCTAGAGGCTCTGAGGCTAGCCGGGAAGCCCAGGTGCCTCCAGTCTCCAGGCCCTGAGTGGCTGGAAAGGGGCGCGGTGTGCACAGCGGGGTGGAGAAGGCGCACTGGCTGAGGAGATGAGCTGCAGATTAGGGAGACCCGGGTTCCAGTCTCACTTCAGTCGTGCTGTTTCTGGGCAGCATGAACCTGGGCAGCCAACCTGTGCCAGGGCAATACATAGTTTTATGCTCAGAACCTTCCAGTGCTTACTGGATTGGCGGCTCATAAGCGCTGCTGGGTCTTGGTGGAATAAAACTGTAGATTTCAGAATTTCACAACTGGCTCCTCTGAGGTCTCTGGCCTCCTTGGTAGAGAAGGAAAGAGGAAGGCCTCCTTGGTAGAGAAGGAAACTTTTAAAACAAGAGTGGAGCCTTTCTTTCTTTCTTTCTTTCTTTCTTTCTTTCTTTCTTTCTTTCTTTCTTTCTTTCTTTCTATCTATCTATCTATCTATCTATCTATCTATCTATCTATCTATCTATCTCCCCCATCTACCTACCTACCTTCCTGTTCCTTCCTTCCTTTTCTTCTCTCTCTCTCTCCCCCACCTACCTACCTACCTTCCTGTTCCTTCCTTCCTTCCTTCCTTTTCTTCTCTCTCTCTCTCCCCCACCTACCTACCTACCTTCCTGTTCCTTCCTTCCTTCCTTCCTTCCTTCCTTCCTTCCTTCCTTCCTTCCTTCCTTCCTTCCTTCCTTCCTCTTTCTTTCTTTCTTCTCTCTCTCCCCCACCTACCTACCTACCTTCCTGTTCCTTTCGTTCCTTCCCCCCCCTTCCTTCCTTCCTTTCTTTCTTCTAACACACTTCCAGTGATGTCAGGGGTGTGTGGCCTTCTGACACTTCCGGTGACATCAGGGGGTGTGGCATATGCAAATAAGTTATGCTAATGAGCTCCTGCACCTCTTTTTTTATGAAAGGACCCCTGGAAAAAAGTACTATAAAAATTAAAAATTGTATAAAATGGAATATAATCTAAATGTTATAAAACCATAGTCTAAAATATTATAAAACCATAAAACCGAAGATACCTCTGACACAAAACTGAATGCCCCTGCTTTAAAAAGAAACTTCTTGAGCATAGAAAAGGACCACAGAACTGAAACAGCTAGACTGTTCCTTTCTCAGACATATAAGCCCTTTTTGGATATTCTAGTTTGGCATGCCAGCCGCTTGTAACAGGACTGTGTTCTACCTGTGGTCATTGTTTTGTGTGACTATGTCAATGCACATATCTTTCCCATACGTGAACAGCTTCAGTACATGTGAAATGTGCTCCATTCACACATAGGCCGAGTTCAGACTAGCAGTTTGGCCCAATATAGGCAGGTTTTGCAAGTGGATTAAGAGGGCGGGTTCATACAGCTACAGCTGTCAGGCGTTACGATGCTGCACTCACCCTGTCCTGAAGCATTTTCATCCTGCTGGTGCCAAGCCATCTGGGTGCGCGTTCATCCCACTTCCTGGCAGTGTGGATGCAAATAAGCCACAATCAAGTGGCGCCAGCAATGTGAATGTGCTGATCCGGCAGGGATGCGCATAACTGCCCATGCACACTGTGCCACGGGATCCTGCCCCAAATGCTGCTGCACCCATGCACCTAAGCGCAGTTCGGCAAAACGGCCTGAAGCTGCGTGGCACCGTGGCGCTGCCGCTGCCAGGGGCCACCCCGCCACAGTATGAACACTTTATTCCACCTCCTCCCCGGTATGGTCCTGCATCCCTCCAAGCAATGCGAATGGAAAGCCCAGTGACAACTTGCCCCGGGCCTTTTTGCCCAGCTTCCCTTGCGCTTCATTTTGCCTGTCTGTCCTCTGCCATAGTGAAGCTATGGAAAAATATTCATCTACATAAAATGGCCGCAGTGTGTATGAGAAGGAGTATGGGTAGCATAGGCTCCCATTATGTGTGGTTGGTGCGCCAAAACAGAACTAAAAAGGTTTTGTTATGCAGGAGAATTATTTTTGTACAGGTGCATATTTAGTAATGCAATCCCCCCACGCTACCTTAAGAATAGACTTATGTCCTCATTTACTGTTCATAAGAACTAGATCTTGGATAGAGCCACTTCTCTACCCCAGTGGGGGAAACAAAGCATTATATAGCGCATTCAAAGCGAGCAAGTCACTCTAGAGCCTTTCTCTGCAACATGCTAGTTTCCACCAATCTTTTTTAATGTGGGGAAGCAGCTGAACTTGTTAGTTTCCTAACTGCAGTTGGTACAGTGGTTCAGAGAGAGCTAGGACATGAATTTTTGACAGTTATGATGCCCAGCTCAGAGTCTGTTCTGCCTGCCACCAGAATTGTGGCCCCACTCCCAGAATCCCACCTCAGCTCTGGACCATCTGCCGCCCTCGGTGCTTCTGAAGTCACAACTCCTGGCATTGACCCTTGCTGTGCAGGCCCACTGTAGTTTGTAGGCCAGACTGAGAGATAATCGTGAGGTGGGGGGGGGGGTGAAAAAATGAGAGCACCCTGCCTATTTAAGTATACTTGCCATTCTTTCAGTAACAAGAAGGACAACACCATGCATCTATGGGAGAGGGTCCCCTTGCTTCATTAGTTTCTCCTTTTTAACTCTTTATAGGTTTCTTGTCATTCACATTCCTTGCCAGCCAAGAGAACAGACAGAGCAAGGAACAGCCAGCAAAGGACAGCTTTCTGTAGGCTGGCAGGCTCTGTTGAATGCTGCCCACAGGCATCTTTCTTCGGCAAACGAGCTGATGCAATGTCTGCTTGTTACTTCCAGGACTGCCAAAGCACAGTGGGACTTCCAGAGCTCGAACACCACCAGAAAACTCATTACACTGCACAAGAGAACAATGCAGTCATCCTGAAGCAAAGAGCATTACAATTGGAATATAAACGCACACAGCAAAAGGAGCATGTAGCCATTTTAATTAACAAAGCAGCATGGCTCAGACATCTTGGTAATTCTGAGGGAATTCGATGGTCTGTATAAAGGGGTTAGTTTGAAAGGGAATGGGAAGCCAAAGGCTGAAGGAAAGGAAGGGAGTTTGCATAAACCAAGGCTGAAGGGTTGCCAACTGGCAGGGAAGTTAGGAAAACAGAGATTTTTATTTTAAAAAACCTTTCAACGTACAAACTTAGAATACATTTTCAACATTCAAGAGTCACAACACAAAACATAAAATACAACACAAATAACCAATTAGAAATCTGGTACCAGCATCTTACGATGCACCAGTTCACAAATTCCATAATTCAAGATTAACAAGGTTAACCATTTTAACAACATTAATAATATGAATAACATTATTGACATTAATGATAATATTGATAACATAAATTACATCAACACCATCAACACCATTAATAGCATTGATAACATTAAGAACATTAGCAAGGTTAGTACCCTAATCTAACCTACCCTTTCCTACAAGGAAAGCAAGAAAAGAATGAAAGGAAAAATGACCCATGGGGGCGGAGGATTAACCTCTTCAAACCGCCACCACCTTTTCCACCATAGTTCCCTTTTCGTGTTTTTCTCTTCCCATATTTTAATTCTGTATAATGATTGCAACACCCGTGCTATTTTTTATTTTATATTAACCGGGGTCTTTGAACACGCTTCTGCGTATCTGTTTCTCAAAATCATTTGAAGCATAACTAAATTCAGCATCCTAATCACCGACCATGGCACTTTCATTTTTTTCCCGGAGGGTTAGGGGTAGGCAGAACCAAGGAGGGGAAAGAAACTTAACCCAATGAAACTGAATCAAGAACCAAAAAGGTAAAGTGGGGGGGGGGGGAACCTGGTGTAGGGCCAATAGTTAAAACCTCATATAAATGTATTAGAAGTAAAAATACATGCATTTATTTTGAGAGAAGTTAAAAAAAAACATATAAGGGCCCAACGAAAGCCTCATTAACAAATATCTGTGACCCACACACAAGGAATAATTATTGTGACCTAACATATTCAGACCAATCAGGCCTTCTTCAGAGGTCAAACAACATGAGGTACTTAGAAGCACATGTTACAGAGAAATATCAAAGAATATGTCACTACTGGACCAAGAAAGGGATGTTCCAAAATGAAATTAGCTCCAGAAGCCCTCCCACTGTTGCCTCCCCCAAGCACCAAGAATACAGATCTTCACTGCCCCAGATAGCGCTCCATCTTCACATTGTGTCTAATATCCACTGATGGATCTTTGCTCTATATCTATATATCTAATTCCGAAGGCGCCCACTGCATGCAGATATCTAAATCCGCGTGGGGAGGGCACCTGGGGGGCAGGGAGATTTTCCTACACACAGGGGGAGTGCAGAAAAATCTGAAAAGTTTAAAAAAATATTCAGGGGATATTTCAATCCCCCGAAAAGTAAAAGCATTCCCTGCGCATGCACAAGGAACGCTTAGGGAACTGGGGCAGCCTGGCAGTTGGAAGGCATGTAAGCTTCACCGCCAGAGCCGGAGGGGAGAAGCGGCAGACCTGAGCACCCAAGAGGTGCTCGGCCCGCCGCAGCAGCCAGGGGGAGGGGGATGGTGGAGGGGAGAGAAGCAGCGGGCCTGAGCACCTCTTGGGTGCTCAGGCCCGCCGCAGCAGCCGGGAGGAGGGGAATGGCAGGAGGAGAGAAGTGGCGGGCCTGAGCACCCAAGAGGTGCTCAGCCCAACACGGCAACTGGGGGAAGGGGGGTGGCGGGGGGAGAAGAAGCAGTGGGCTAAGTACCTCTTGGGCACTCAGGCCCACCGCAGCAACCAATGGGGGGAGAAGACTCACCTGTGGGTGATTTTTCCACTAGGTGGAACTCCTTCTCTCCCCCCCGTGAGTATCGCGGGTCCCCCCCTTGGGTTTATCTAATTCCCTCTTGAAGCTGTCCATGCTTGTAGCAGCCACCACTTCCTGTGGCAGTGAATTCCACACATTAATTGCTTTTTGGGTGAAGATGTACTCCCTTTTATCAGTTCTAAGCCTACCACTCGTTAATTTCATTGAGTGCCCACAAGTTCTTGCACTGTAAGAAAGTCAGAAAAATACTTCTTTCTTTACCTTCTCTATCCCATGCATAATTTTGTAAGCAAATCCTTAAGAGCCAGTTTGGTTTAGTGGTTAAGTGCGCAGACTCTAACCTGGGAGAACTGGGTTTAATTCCCCACGCCTCCACTTGCACCTGCTGGATGACCTTGGGCAAGCCATAGCTCTGTACCAGCTGTTCTCTCGCAAGCAGTCCTCAAAAGAGCTCTCTCAGCCCCCACATACCTCACAGGGTGACTGTTGTGGGGAGGGGAAGGGAAAGGAGTTTGTAAGTCGCTCTGAGACTCCAAGTGAGTGAAAGGCGGGGTATAAATCCAATCTCGTCCTCTTCTTCTTCTTCTTCTTCTTAATAAGCAAACTCTATTAATCCCTGGACCCTGACCTGGATGGACCAGGCTATGCCGATCTTATCAGATCTCAGAAACTAAGCAATGTTGGCCCTGTTTAGTATTTTGATGGGAAACCGTCAAGGAAGGCTCTGCAGAGGAAGGTTATGGCAAACCACCTCTGAAAACCTGAGAGGGTCACCATAAATAAGTTGTGACTTGACACCACTTTCCACCACCATTATTTTTTTGCGGGGGGGGGGGGGTTGTTATGTTCACTAGGCTACATTTGGCAAAAAAATCTGAGATAATCTCCCCCCCCCCTGTTTTTTTTAAGAACACTGTCATAATTGAAATGTACCATCCAAAAATTAAAAGCCTGGCTGGGAATAATTGTGAGTGAGAAGAAAAATAGTATGGAAAACATCTCAGTTAGAAAACGTCCAAACTGAGTTTCTTTTACTTCACAAGATTTTGTTTAAATTACAACTTAAGAAACTTACATATTCATTTGCATATTTTATAACTAGAATAAAAGGTAAAACCCTGGCTTAATCTTTAAAGTAAATTTGTACAATGATAATGTGGAGAATAAGAACATCAGAAGAGTCCTGCTGGATCAGACCAATGGTCCATCTAGTCCAGCATCCTGTCTCACACAGTGGCCAACCAGTTCCTCTGGTGGGCCAACAGAAGGGCATAGAGACCACGGCCTTCCCCTGATGTTGCCTCCTGGTTCTAGGATTCAGAGGATTAATGCCTCCGAATGTGGAGGTTCCCCTCAGCCACCATGGCTCATAGCCATTGATAGACTTATTCTCTATGAATCTATTTAATCCCCCTTTAAAGCTGTTTATTCCAGTGGTCATCACTACATCTTCTGTCTGAGGCTGATTTTACATCTGACTTTCCCGCTGGAATCATTCTAGTTCCAAAAAAACCTGCCCATACCTCTGTGCGGTGTGAAACCGTGCTGCCACTGAAATGTCCATATCTACTAATTGCCCTCCTGTGGTCCAGCTAGTATAATACCACTTTATTCTGTTTTAAACAATTGTGGTTTCTTAGTGCACTTAAACCCCCTGGAGTGAAATTTTACACCATTGTGAAATCAGCACAGGAAAAGATAGCAGTCAAACTACTTTAGAGGGGAGGTGTAAAATCATCCTTAGAATTCCACATTTTAAACTTGAATGCTGGCAGAATGGAGAGTTTGGTCAGGAAGTCTGGCAACTGGGGAAGAGAGGTGCCCCAAATATGTAGCAGCTCCTGTGCTTTAGATGCAGAAGGTACGAAGTTCAGTTCTTGGCATCTCCGGTTAAAAGGGTCAGGTAGCAAGTGTTTGAGAGACTTCTACCCAGAGGAAAGCCACTGCCAGTCTGAGTAGACAGTACTAACCACGACCATGATGGCCCAGTGGTTTGACTCAGTTTAAGGCAGCTTTTTCATTTTCAAGGATGTTGTGATCTTTGCAAAAACAAACGGACAAAAACAAAAACCTATCAACGTTCATACTGAGTTAGTTTGCAATGCCAGTTTTTACGTCAAGATGAACACTTGATTTGAACACCTTAATGATAACAGGGGTACCCCAAAATCTTTGGTCTTTTATAGCTGTTTCCTGAGTCATGAGTGCAACCTGTCTGGGCCTCAAAGGTGTGATTTTTTTTTTAACTGCCCATAGAACATGATCACTCTGCAGTTTCAGCAGCTCACCATAGGGGGCAGCAGAACTTCCAGTTTTGGTGTCTCAAATTCAAATACCTGCCGTTTCTACCAGAAGGGTAGTTGCTGTTGATGTATGCGCACAAAATAACTGTCTTCCTTGGATTACATATGTGCGTCAGAGTCGTCATCATAGGCAGGATCATGGATCACTGAAAATCAGCTATATTAGCATGTATGTACTGCACCGTTTATGGCATTCATCAGTCAGTAGCATTTGTTATGCTGGCACATACTCAGAACTGACTGGATTGAATTACAGTTCCCAGGCTGTGATACAAGAATGCATAAATCCCATTAACACAAATGAACACGAGCACGTTTAGGTTTTGGAGCCATGCAGGGAGGTAAAATGGACAAGGTTGGAATAATGGAGTGACAAATTATGCAGCTCTCCCCCCCTCCATCCCAGCAGGACTGGGGGAAAAACTCACCTCTTTTGTAAATTGATTCCTGTCAGATATATTGGGTGAACAGATGTGGGAGAGGAAAGCAATGGAAAAGAACTGGAAAACTAGACTGGAAGGCAGCCAGGCACAGAAACAGGGGGAGGGGAGAGGGGGAGAGAGAGAGAGAGAACAGAACTCTCCTCTCCATCTTTAAACAGCTGTTTTTATTTTGTATTTATTTCTATATTTAAGTCTTTCTGTCCTACTTTCCCCCTATTGGATTCTCAATGTAGCTTACAAAGAATCACTAGACACATACACACACACACACACACACGAAGGCCTGTTGTGGAAATAAATACAACGGGCTCCAGAAAGAGGCTCTGGGAGAATGCCAAGGCCTTGGGCATTCAATGTAAATTTGCTGTGGCAACCTCAGCAGGGTATAATGACACAGAGTCCACCATTTTCTCCAGGGGAACTGATCGCTGCTACCTGAAGAGCAGTTGTAATTCTGAGTTATCTCCTGCCCTCACCTGGAGATTGGCAACAGTGGTTCCCCAAGAGGGAATAGCTGGTTTGGAGGGCATTGAAGCCCTGATTGCCATGCCACCCTCTTTTCCCACACTTTTTGGCCTTGGGGCAGCTGGAAACTGTGGGCCAGCAGATAAGGAAGGTGAGTGATACACCTGCAGGCCCCTCTCTGGAACTACAGCTCAATTGAACCTTATGGGGGAACATTTTACCACAGACAGCAGCCATCTTATAAACACAGGTAACTGCCATTTCGTTACACCTACCAACAACCACTGAGGTAATAGTTTGTCCCACACAGGAGGGAAGCAGAAGAAGTGTCTTCATCAAGAGAGAAAGCCATCTGCCAGTAATTCTGACAGGGCACAGTGGCTGAAGTAGTGGGCGGGGAAGAGGAGCAGACCCAGCACCCAGCCAATGGCACACAGCCAGTGGATAGGTATAGCTTCTGAGTGACACATCAGGGAGCCAACTGATTTTGGAGCATGTGGAATGTTCAGGAGAGTGCATGGTGAAAACAGAATTATACAGAACCAGAGGATTTCACATAAAAGAAGAAGAACACATTTGATTTATACCCCACTCTTCACTACCCAAAGGAGTCTCAGAGTGGCTTACAATCTCCTTTCTCTGCCCCTCCCCACAACAGACACTCTGTGAGGTAGGTGGGGCCAAGACAGCTCTATCGAGAACTGCCTTGAGTGAACAGTTCTGAGAGAACTGTGACTGACCCAGGTCACACCAGCAGCTGCAAGTGGAGGAGTGGGGAATCAAACCTGGTTCTCCCAGATTAGAGTCTGTGCACACAGTACAACTTCAGCTCCTCATCTGGGATCCAAACCCAGTTGACTCACACAAGGTCCAAGGCTGCAGACTGAGGGCTGAGAACCTCTTGATTCTTACCCTTCAGCTTGTGACTAAACGTTTTCCCCTTAGTCTGTGCCCCAGGCTTAAATACCTGGAACCAACTCTCCCTCTAAGCTGTGGCATCCTGTGAGCAAAAATTCCACTTTCTGAGCTACTGGCATGAAAGTTGTGAACAAGCGATTTGGCCACTGTATAAATTAGTTTGCTCTGGAGCCATCCTTCCACAGCTAAGACACAAATGTGTGAGATGGAGGCTAAAAAAAACTGAGCTAGGTCACACTAACTCAGCCTAGAGGGAACACTGCCTGTAACAGGGAAGAAAAGAAGCTTAGCCCTGTCAACTGGCAGACACGAGTCCTCTCCAAAAGGAAAGGGTGACCTTTGCACCGATTATGCAGCTAAATCAGAACTTCCCCCCAACATACCAAAACTGTTGAGCTGTGTGACAGAATGCCAACTGTGGGTTGAATTGTGAGCTGGACAGATGATGAAGCATTCACCAAACCGCTTAAGCATATGCCAAGTCCAGCAAGATTCCATACAGCCCACACATTCTATGAAGCTTCTCAGTAAACATCCTATGTGTCACTTCAGATACTCCAAAGAAAAGGCCAAAAGTGAAGGATGAGTAACTCAAGGACAAGACACAGTTCTGCCCTCACTAGAACATGAGCTGAAATTGTATCTCCCAGAAGGCACAGAATTATTTCCAGAGCTGATGCAAAATCCAGTGCTTTCTTGGTAATTCCGGAACCAAATGGAAATTTGTGATACCGAAGAGGTTTCTTTCCACCTGAATGCATCACTGGCCTTGCTGTATGCCACAGGTGTGTGAGGGAGAGTTCCATCACACTAGATACCCACCATTGTGGTGAGGGGGCAGTCCTTGGACAACTTTATTTACATATTAGACTCTACTTTTCTCCCCAATGGGACTGAAAGTAGTTTATGACTTTGCTCCTTTCCTAAACTTTATCTTCACAACATGAATTCTGTGAGGTTGGTTTGCTCACCACCACTGCAGCTAGCGTGAGGAAATATCTTTCCTATTATATAAAGCTGTTTCAAGATTCCATGGGGCGCCAAAATCAGTAGGCTGGAAGGACTGTGACTCAAAAGGGGGACCCTGGCCACTGGCTGCATTCTCTCTCTGCTTTGCCTCAGTCCCGCCCACAGAGCCACCGGCCAGCGCCCCGGCCTCAGTCTGGAGGGAGCCAGCGAAGGGGAAGGACCGACTGGGTGCTGGGTCCACTCTTCTCCGCCCACTGCCAGGTGGGTCTAACTGTCCCCTCTGTGACCTGCTTCTGTCAGTGAAAAGACAACGGACTATCAGCATAACTCCCTCACCCCCACCCACTGACTTTTCTGTCAGAATAAACTGTCAGAAAACGGCTCTCTCTCCTTCTAAGCTCCACCATGGCTGGCTGGCTAATGAGGTGGGCCAGCAACCATCAAACCATTCCCTTAAACCCCCTGCTGTGCGGCTGACTTTCTCCCTAGGATTGCCAAACTCCAGGTGGTAGGTGTAAAGAAATGGCAGTTACCTGTGTTTATAAGACGGCTGCTGTCTGTGGTTTGTTTAAAATCTTCCCCCATGAGGTTCAATTGAGCTGTAGTTCCAGAGAGGGGCCTGCAGGGGTATCTCTCACTGGGTTGAATGGGGCTTCCTCATCTGTTGGACTACAGTTCCCAGCGGCCCCAAGGCCAAAAAGTGCGGGAAAAGAGGGACTGTCCCAAGGGGTGGGGCACCATCAATACAGACTCCTGCCCATCCAACCCCTGTTGATTTATGCCCTGTTGGTTCATAGTATGTGCTTACTCCTACAGTTGCGCCTTATTCATTTAGTGTGTGTGTGTATGCACTCCATAATTGTGTAAATAGTAAAATAAATTCTTCTATATGGGCTAATGTTGTGCATAGTCTCCCCTGCTCTGCCCAATACCAAAGGGAGGGGGTAGCCCAGGGAAGCAAGGAAAAGCCAGACCGTTGAGTTGCCAACTTTCCAGGGATCCCCCAAAGATTGAGGATTCTATCTCCAAATAGGGAGATTTCGCCACAGGGGCCCTCTAAAAAGGCAGTGACAGTTCAGTGACTGATGGCAGGGAACTTAAGGAGTCAGATAGGCCCACAGGACGAGGGAGGGAGGTGAACAGCTGAGTTGCAAACTGGAGCCCATTTTGTAACAGTAGGCAACAAAGCTTGGTTCAGACAAAGGAAGGAAACCCTTTGCAAGCCTTTGTAAAGAACTCATTGGGACCAGTTCTGACTAGGGTTGCCAGCTCCAGGTAGGGAGATTCCTGGAGATTTTCTGGTAGATTCTATGGAAGCCAGGGTTTGGGGAGGGGAGAGGCCTCAGCTGAACAGAATGCCATCAAATCCACCTTCCAAAGACGTTATTTTCACTGGACAGGAGAGACCTGTTGTCTGGAGATCAGTTGTGATACCTGGTGATCTTCAGGCTCTACCTGGAGGTTGGGTACCCTAGGCATGGCAATCAGTGCTTCAGAGCAGGATCTGCTAGATCTAGGTTCTTGCTGTAGAAGCTGAGTGGGTGATTTTGAACCAGTCACAGACTTTCAGCCTAACCTACCTCACAGGATTGTTGTGCAAGTCAAAAGGGGGAGAGGAGAATGATGTAAGCTGCTTTGGTCCCCATCGCAGAGAAAGACTACTTTTCCTCCTGGGAAATTTATTTATTTAAATTTCTATCCTGCCCTCCTGGCCGAGAAAACCATTGTTGCCAATCTCCAGGTGAGGGCTGGATATCACTCAGAATTACAACTGCTCTCCAGATGGCATTGATCAGTTCCCATGGAAAAAATGGTGGACTCTGTGTCCTTATACCCTGCTGAGATGCCCCCCATGACAGCCAATGTGATGTGGCAGACAGGGCTTCAGAGCACGGTAGAGGCTGTAGGTAGGGGGGGAGATGGAAAGCTGAACAGTGAGGGGGAAATAAAGGTAGGTTGATGCTTGGCTGGGAAGGAGATGGGGTTGCCAACTCCAAGTGGGGAATTCCTGGAGATTTGAGGGACAGAGCCTGAAGAGGGTGAGGTTTGAGGAGGGGTGGGGCCTCAGACAGATAGAATGTCATGGACTCTGCTCTCCAAACCAGCTATTCCCTCTTGGGGAACCACTGTTGCCAATCTCCAGGTGAGGGCTGGAGATCACTCAGAATTACAGTTGCTCTCCAGATGGCACTGGTCAGTTTCCATGGAAAAAATGGTGGACTCTGTGTCCTTATAACCTGCTGAGGTTGCCACAGCAAATTGACATTGAGTGCCCAATGTTGGAATTGGCATGGCATAACTTTTTTGGGGGGGGGGGGGGCTTGGAAGTGATATGTCTTCTCTAGGAATTGCCACAAACTCTGTGGTTTTGCCATAGCATTTCTGGTGATTCCTAGAGAGGCATGCCATCACTTTCTCCCAGAAGTGATGTTGGACTGTCACCAAAAGCCCCACCCCCCATGTCCTTGCCCCCCTGTGTCCTGTTGCTTGCCATGCCTGGCAACCCAACCATAAGGTAGGTTAGGCTGAGAGAGATTGATTTGCTGGAGGTCGCCCAGGGGGCAGGGTGGGGATTCAAACTTGGGTCTCCCACAACCTATTCCAACACTCTAAGCAATACACCACACTGGCTCCATTTCCTGGCCATGTTACATTCATGATGAAGTTTACCTTCCATAAAAAGGGAAGATTAGCATGCTCTCTCAGGCTACATTCAGACATCCAAAGCAACTGGAATGAAGGAAAAATGTGCATGACATACCTTGTTGTCTGACATACCTTGTGTGAATTACAGTGTTGGATTAGGATGTGGGATACCTGGTTTCAAAGCTCCACTGCCATGGAAGCATGCTGGAAGGCACCCATCACATGATCTCAACCTAACCTATCTTTCAGGGTTGTTATGAAGATAAAATGTAGAAGGGAGAGCGCCGTGAAGGCCCTTTGGGTCTCCATTGGAGGGAAAAGAGAGATATAAATGAAGCCAGTAAATAAACAACCACTCCCTTCTTCACTCTCTTCTCATGCATAGAATGCCAGTTAAACATTGATTGTGATATATGATTGCAGACATGAAAGGAGCTAGCAGAACAAAGTTTGAGTCCAGTGGCAACTTTAAGACCAACAAAGATTTATTCATCTTTGTTGGTCTTAAAGGTGCCACTGGACTCAAACTTTGTTTCGCTGCTTCAGACCAACACCTGGATGAATGGAGCTAGGTATCTTCCCACTAAATGGGTTCCTTCCTGTGCTGGGTGGCTTAATCTAGGTTTAAAATTCTGGCTTGTGGGAAGGGGAGTCAACTTGGTTAATCTGTGTCCCAGTATTCATATGACATGGGCCACCACTGCTCAGTGTCATTCTTGGTACCAGATGGGGGGAATGAGGCATGTGAAGAAGCCTGGAGCAAGCTGGCTGCAGAAATGCTTTTGTTCCTCAGCCATGGTAACTGCTGGTCCGGCCATGGTTACATGTGATGTCTGAATGCAACCTCAGTCACTGGGTTTTCTAGGACAATTAACAAAAATAAGTTTAATAAGTAGTATGTCATACTGAAAGGCAGGGCTCTTTTTGTAGAAAAAGCCCAGCAGGAGCTCATTAGCATAATAGGCCACACCCAACAGCAGAATCTCATTAGCATGTTAGGCCACATCCCTGACAGCACAGAAGGAGAGAGCAAGAAGGAAAGAAGGAGAAAAAGAGGGAAAGAAAGAGAGAAGGAGGGAAAGGGAAAGAAAGAGAGAGAAAGAAAGAAGGAAGGAAAGAATAGGAAAAGAGAGAATGAAAGGAGGGAAAGAAAGAGGGCAAAGAGATGGGGATGGAGGGAGGTTCTCCCACCCTTGCTCAAGCCCCCACCACCCCCACCACCAGCACGGCCGGCTACCTGCACTTAAATGGAGCTAAGGAAGGAGAAGGCAGAGGAAGCCATGGGGAAGCATTTAAATGCCTCTTTACATCCCCCCGCCTCTCCTAGCTCATGTGCCTCGGTGTGCGAGCTAGGAATGGTGTGCAGGCGGGGGGCTCTGCCAGACCAGCACTTGCTGAAAGCTGAAAGGTGCCAGACACCAGATCTCTGTGCAGAGACCTGGCATGCGGAGCCCTTTCCTGCCAGCAGGGAGGGGAGGGGAGGGGCAGACGCCAGCTGGAATGCCATTCCGGTGCGTTCCAGACCAAAAATAGCCCTGTTGAAAGGTATGAAAGCAGTAAGAAATTAGAATTTATTTTGCTTATCGCTTGGTGGTTTTACAATCTGAGAATGTTGATTCAGGTAGGTAGCCATGATGGTCTGAAGCCACAGAACAAAATTTGAGTCCATTGGGGCACCTTTAAGGCCAACAAAATTTAATTCTGGGCATAAGCTTTCGTGTGCATGCACACTTCTTCAGATATATTGAAACAAGACTTCCCCAACCATTAAATGTAGGTCGAGGGGGGGGGTAGTTGCCAGGAAGGTATCACTACAATCAAGATGCAGAAGTAACTGAGAGATAAGTATAGCTATGATTGGATTTAAAGCAGTTGGTAAGACCTGAGAATTGCAGCAAATTAGCATGCAAATAATAACCCTCCACCCTCCCTCTACTGAGATGTAATGGTTTCAGTGAATCTGAAGAAGTGTGCATGCACACGAAGGCTTATACCCAGAATTAAACTTTGTTGGTCTTAAAGATGCCACTGGACTCAAACTTTATTAATTTGTGGATGTGTGTGTATGGGGGGAGCGGCGTCCTGCAACATGTATCAGGCACGTTTTTCTTTGCTTGGTGAACTATGCCCGGAATGTCATCCCTTTTACAATGTCAGTCTTCGGTAGCTAGTGGTACAGCGCTGCTTCTTTTCAGTCTCTCCAGTTCAGAGATGTCCTTTTTTTCTTTGCTAGTCACTATCTCTATGGCAACCTGCTGCTCTTTCCATCTCTTCAGAGTCCTTCTGTAGATTATTCAATAAAAGACAAAACAGCTGCCCCACCAATTAGCTCGTGGGACTTTTGTTTATTGGCCAAAACTGGTCAAAAAATATTTTCCTGCCTAACTGCATTGGGGGGAGTGGGGGGGAAATAATCAGTCTTCCCTGGCTGTTCAGTGACTGATACTGTCACAAACCTCAATGGATCAATAGCAGGCCAGGATAACTGTGCAGCTTTCATGTGGATTTATCTTGTTCAGCAGGAAGGGCACACCTGAGCAACCTTAGTCTGGAGGAACCACTTCTGGACACAGGGAGTCAATTGGGCCCATGATGGCTGAGGACAGACTGGCAATCTAAAGCGGGGCAGGCACGCTTCGCAAACGGAGGAAAGGAGCACGTTCAGACATGCGCATCTGTCCGTCGGCTCCGTTGCGTACTTACCCGTCTCCCAGTCGCTTTCCTTCCGCTTTACCCGGACACCGGTTTTTCCCGGTGTTCAGGGGCCTTCCTCCACATGCCTCCCGCTTCCAAACAGTGTGAACTGGAAGAAGCGGGAGGCATCCGGAGGAAGTGTGAACGCACCGGCAAAAAGTTTTGCGCATGTGCACATGTGCGCATATGCGCATGTGCGCACATGCGAAAAACATCAAAGGAAAACAAAAAAAAAGTGCAGCGGCGCACGCAAGCCGCGCGCGCTGGCTATGCGGCAGTCTGAACGCTCTGTGGCAGTCGGAACGCTCTGTATCGCCGCTGATCCGCATTGCTCTGGCCAGTGTGAACGGCCAGCTCCGTGGGTTTTTTCCCCCGCTCCAGTTCCCTCTGCTTTGCCTCCGCTTCAGATTGCCAGTCTGTCCTCAGCCGATGAGAGCACAGGCAACTACACAAGGATGGCTTTTGGGATGTGAAAGCACTTGTTCCTCACTGTACAACAGGAAATTGATATATGACGCAATTCAGTACAAAATGTTAAATGGAAAACGTCAGGATCTTCCTAATGTTTAGGCCTCAGTTTTTAATTTGTTGAAAGTGTGTATATCCTGCAGTCTCAGTCTATTGATTCACAAGCTGTTAGCATTCATACAACGACAACAATATCCTATAGGAAAAAATATATGAGCTAAGCACTGAGTGTTAGAGGTGTGCATAATAAGAACATATGAAAATAAGAGAAGCCAATGTTGGATCAGGCCAGTGGCCCATCCAGTCCAACACTCTGTGTCACACAGTGGCCAAAAATACCAGGTGCCATCAGGAGGTCCATCAGTGGGGCCAGGACACCAGAAGCCCCTCCCACGGTTGTCTCCCCCACACCCAGCACCAAGAATACAGAGCATCACTTGCCTCAGAGTTCCTATCTATACCGTGTGGTATACCCAAGCCAAAGATATACAAGGAAATCACTGTTTCCAGTAATTACCATAACCCCACCCCCGGAAGGGTATCAGGAATCTAGGATTCTTAGTGAAATGAAACAACCTTCTCTGAAGAAATCCATGCTGTTTTTGAGTTCAGCTGCTTTATAGTACGCGCTCATGTTTTTTCCTTGATTCTACTGGTTTCTGGAGCAATGACATTTCTCCCTTCCAATGACATCCTTGCAAGGGAGGAACATAGAGCACTACCAGCCAATCAGCTATGGAGACAAGCCATAGAAAGCCATAGCTCTCTTTTGTTCCCTCCTTTGTGTGTGTGTGTGTGTGTGTGTGTGTGTGTGTGTGGACTCCACTGAAATGCATTACAGAAAACAAACATTGCCACAACAACAAAAATGCAGAAGGGATTTAGAGAGACTTGTCCTGGGCATGGAATGATAGCCCTGGGCATGGAATGACAGTCTCTCCGGGAAGTATAAGTATTCTGGGACTGGAATGACAACTTCTGGAGATAGCAGAAGCATTGTGTCATTCTGGTTCCGGAACACTTACATTATTCCCACGGACTGCCATTCCACTCTTGAAATTTGTCATTCCAGTTCCAGAGCAGTGATTCCAGTCTCAAGGACCCTTGTTCCAAAGGTCTGTCATTCGAGTGCCAGAGCACTGATTCTAGTCCCAGGGACCATCATTCCACTCTGGGAGCTGTCATTCCTGTTGGCATATGTAAGGTCTATAGTGCAGCTTTACGAAGAAGATCTGAAGATCACCCTACCGGGGGACAGCTGAAGGACTGGCAGTTAGCATAGCTAGACTAGGGACTGCCCACAATTTCAAATTATGTCCTCACTGTCTCCTGATTGGCTCTTCTGGAGACTTCCTGCTCCCACAGTGCTTCCTTCTTGTTGTTCCTCTCATAGCAGTTAGGTTAGACGGTCAAGGTTCTCTCTCTTCTATGTCTATAACAGTTTGTTCTTCTTTAATAAACCTACTTATTTTTTCTATACACAATCAGTGTTCCACTTCCTTTGCGTATTTAAACTCTGCCAACAATTCCCATACCAGAAACCATTTATTTTACTTTCTGGGACTGGGAGAGCCAGTTTGGTGTCGTGGTTAAGTGCGCGGACTCTAATCTGGGAGAACCGGGTTTGATTTCCCACTCCTCCACTTGCACCTGGCTGGATGACCTTGGGCAAGCCATAGCTCTGTACCAGCTGTTCCCTCAAGGACAGCTTGGGAAAGAGCTCTCTCAGCCCCACCCACCTCACAGGGTGTCTGTTGTGGGGAGGGGAAGGGAAAGGAGTTTGTAAGCCGCTCTGAGACTCCCTTGGGGAGTGAAGGGCGGGCTATAAATCCAATCTCTTCTTCTTCTTCTTCTTATGCCACTCTGGGGACTCTAGGCCCATGGGAGTGTATCTGGGCCCAGAGATCATGATTCCACTGTGGAGGTTGTCATTCCAGGCCTAGAACAGGTTTCTCAAAACCCATTCGGCATTTTCTTTGCAACTTCTGTGTGCTGCAATGTATTTCAAAGGAGCCCATGAAAGTCAGTTTGTATCCCTGGCTCCCATTATATCTAATGGGCATTCCAACATTTCACATCGTTCTCAAAGGGCAGTCCTGTTGTTTGTTATAAGAACCAGAAAAGAACTGGGGGAGATTTGTCAAGGAAACCGTTTGTACTTTATGAAAGGAAACAAACAGGCCACAATGAGGAAGGATGGCAAATGCAGAGTTTGCAGAGAAATGGTAGGAAATTTGGATTGTCAGTTTGAGAGCCAGTTTGGCGTAGTGGTTAAGTGCGCGGACTCTAATCTGGGAGAACCGGGTTTGATTCCCCACTCCTCCACTTGCACCTGCTGGATGACCTTGGGCAAGCTATACCTCTGTACCAGCTGTTCTCTCAAGGACAGTTGTCTCAGAGCTCTCTCAGCCCCACCTACCTCACAGGGTGTCTGTTGTGGGGAGGGGAAGGGGAAGGAGTTTGTAAGCTGCTCTGAGACTCCCTTGGTTAGTGAAGGGCGGGGTATAAATCCAATCTCTTCTCTTCTTTTGTATGAGTAGGGGAATGCAAACTTTTTTTAAAAAGGCCATGGTCAGCCAGAGGAACCAGTGGAGAGAACTGAGTCGACTGTGCCAAGAGTCATCTACTTCTGAGGCCTGCAAAATTAACCCCCATCATCCAATTCACTCGAAATGTGGTGGTTCTTTCGATTAGAAGGGAAGAGTATGTTCTATTCAAATTTGGGGGCATTATCTTTGTAAACAGCTGCCTCAGACCCTCCTATATGTTCCCCATTGAAAATAATGGTTCCACACTCCAAACCTACACAGATTTGAATCCCAAACCAGTAATGTCCTTACTCAAAATGAGCAATCACAGTAGAAATTCCCCACTCTACCCCAAAACCCAGATCCAATGTTATAACTTTTTTTTCCGTCAGTGCACATCCCTATTGTGTGGGCAGAATATAAGCATGACACAGCGTAACCTCCTGATCCACCCAAAATTGCTTGAAGGTGAACACTAGAAAAGAAGGAGGAGGGGGAGGAGGAGGAGGAGGAGGAGGAAGCAGTATGTATAGTATAATCAGGAGATCCTAAAACTGTCTGGCAGCCAGAAGGTCTAGCTATTTTTTAGCCTTATGCATCACTAGATGGGGAGCTAGACTTGTTTTTAAGGCAAGAGATATTTCAGATGCGGTTTGTCATTGTCTGCCTCTGCGTCATGCCCCTGGTATTCCTTGGAGATCACCCTTCCAAATATTAGCCAGGGCCAACCCTGCTTAGCTTCCAAGATCTGATGGGACTGGGCTAGCTGGGGCTATCCAGGTCAAGGTAAGTCCTGATAAGACAAAGATCTCCCCCGAAATCTTCACACCATAAAGACCGCATCTCTTTCAATGTGACCAGTATTTATTTATCAAAATAATTGTATCTCACCTTGTTTCAGAAACTGTCCAAATGAAATGGAAGCTGGTGTAAATCTTACCAAAAAACCCAATAAAATCATTGTAAAGATATCATTAGAATACTGGCATGGAGAAGGAATAGAAACAACAATAGCAGCTAATTAAGTAATTAAACCATGCCCTGACCTGGATAGCCCAGACTAGCACGATTTTGTCAGATCTCAGAATCTATGCCAGTTCAGCTCTGGTTAGTATTTGGATGGGAGACTGCCAAGGAATACCAGGGTCATGATGCAGAGGCAGGCAATGGCAAACCACCTCTAAATGTCTCTTGCCTTGAAAACTGTGCAGGGTTGCCATAAGCCAGCTGTGACTTGATGGCAAAAAAAGCCCAAACCCATATTGTGGAGAACAAACTGAGAGACTGACAAACAAGTAGGCATTTGGCAGTTGCCCAAACGCCATAGACAAAAAGGTACTATTTCTCATCCCCATCCACCTCACTGCCGCAGGTGAAGAATGCAAGAGAAGGGCCTGACATCATTACTTGAATGAATCAACAGGTGGAGAAGGTTCTTCCGAAATCCTGGGCTCAGGCCATCTAGAGTTTTGTCGATGAGAGTCAGCACTTTGAATTGCACTCAGAAACTAACTGGGAGCCTGAGTAACGCTTCTGAAACGGTTGTCATGTTCCACTGTAATAAGAGAAGCCAGTTTTGTGTGCAAAAAAACGAAGGAGGGGAATAGAAGAAAAACACAATATTTCTCCCCCGTTTAATAGCTTATTTTGTAACGTTTCAGAACAACCCCTTTTGTCTCTACAGCACTGGATGTTTTCACCGAACTGTAATGTGATAGCTTTGTTTTGGACAGGATATAGATCCAACTGCATCTGGGGGCGGAAAAAGAAAGAGCTTTCATTTTTGACTTTTATGAAAAGATTTTGTCTACGGGTGCAAAATCACTTCTGGATACATCTAACAAATTGCATGACAATATTCTGTAACGTCTATGGTGTGAATGAAGAGGACTCGCTTTCGCTAGACATTCGGCAAATACACCGGGAGA
Source organism: Lepidodactylus listeri (assembly GCA_029233225.1). Classification (NCBI taxonomy): domain Eukaryota; kingdom Metazoa; phylum Chordata; class Lepidosauria; order Squamata; family Gekkonidae; genus Lepidodactylus; species Lepidodactylus listeri. The sequence goes on from JARCFY010000006.1 coordinate 114,765,696, forward strand.
AGAAATCCTTTCTTCAAAGATGGTACCATCGGAATTGGCACCACACTGAAATGATGGGTTCAGGAACAGAAGGCAGAACGCCTGGGTTCATAGCAGATCTGAGAACTTGTCAGAGCTCAAAGAGAATAGAATCAGCCCCTTGACGATTTCATGTTGTGTCCTTAGGTATCAAAGCAAAGCCTCCTGCTCATTCCAGAATATGCTTTCCATTAATTTTAAAAATATGGTGTTGCCTATACAGAAGTTTCATCATTGCCGGGGGGGGGGGGGGGGGGGAAATCTTCCCAGAAAATGTGTGAATTCTACTTTTGCAACCAGACAACTTAATCTGCATATTGGCAATGTTATCCTTATAAAAAAAGGTAGAAGAGGAGACTGGATTTATGCCCTGCCCTTTACTCAGAGTGACTTACAAACTTTTTTTCTCTTCCCCTTCCCACAACAGACACCCTGTGGGGTAGGTGGGGCTGAGAAAGCTCTGAGAGAACTGCTCTTTTCAGGAACAGCGGTGCCAGAACTATGGGTTGCCCAAGGTCATCCAGCAGCTGCAAGTAGAAGAGTGGGGATTCAAACCCAGTTCTCCCAGATTAGAGTCCACGCATTTAACCACTGCACCAAACTGGCTGCAGTGGCCCGCAGAACAATGTCCCACAGAATCAATCGAGCCTGAATTCTCCCTAGAAGCTAAAATGACTAAACTGAGGCTATTGTGCTTTGGTCACATCATGAGAAAACAAGAGTTACTGGAAAAGACAATTGTGCTAGGGAAAGTTGAAGGCGGCAGGAAAAGAGGAAGACCCCCAAGATGAGGCAGTTTGACCCTATAAAGGAGGCCACGGCCCTCAGTTTGCAAAACCCGAGCCAGGCTGTTAACAATAAGATGTTTTGGAGGACATTAACACATATAGTATCAGTGCAGAGGCAGATCACTGGCTGGAATGAATGAAAACTTAGCCACATTGTTCCCATGGTTCTTTGGACTTGGAAACGTCTTTATGATCATCAACATGTAAGTAGGTTGCTTGCTTCTTAGCTCTTTCTGTGCTCTCTCTCTTCCTATTTTGTTTCACCTAATAAGAACACACATCTACCAGAGGTGGTTGCTATAGTGACCAGACTAGGCCCTGGGAAACTCAGGTTCAGAACCCCACTCTGTCATGAAGGCTTGTGGACCCCTTGGGCCGGTCACTTTCTCTCGCCCTGACCTACCTCAGAGGGTTGCTGTGTGGACTTCCGGAAGACTTGCAAGCAATGGCGGACGCTTCCCACCGCACCAGCGGGGGAAGCGATCCGTGCCTGACGGGAAGAAGGGGCTCTGGACAGGTGCCGAGCCCCCAGAGACCCCAGTGAGGGGGCTCTGCCTGGGGTGGCATGAGTGGGGATCTCTCCCGGCGGTGGCGACCACAGGATCGAGATCCCCCCATCACCCCCATAGGTTCCCCCATCATGGAAGCCATAATGGCAGCAGCGCAAACTGTGAAGCAGCAGAGAATATGAAGTAGAGAAGCACAAGATTCCTGATACGCACGGTGAAAATGTGAGTCTCGAAGTAAAAATAAGCAAAACTTAGCGGGAACGTGGCGGGCGGAGTGAAACCCCCCCTCCTTCTTATCGGCGTACTTATGAGGCTCCGTTCATGGCATTACTGAGAAAATAAAAGCTTCTATGAACTGCTAGAAGGCGGTATCGCGTACCTGAAGGCACAATCTTGAAAATGATATAAGTGCAGTTAAGAAAATCGCTTCTTTTGCCCATCTTATCTAACTGTAAACAATAGTGCAGTCTCAACAATGGCGGGGAAACTGAAACCTTCCCCCAAACTAGGAAGTACAGCTCCGAGTTCAAAGGTCGATACCACAGAGATGAGCAATGTGTTCTCCTCGTTATTGCGACCTCTAGTGGACCAAATGACGTCTCTCAACACTAAGATGGATAAAATGCAGACGGAACTGAAGGAGTCAAATAAGATTACAGAGAAGCTGCAGCTGGACCTTATGGAGGTTAAAACGTCAGTAAAAAATCAAGACTCAAGACTACAAAAAGCGGAAAAGAAAAGGCTCTTCAACAAGATTCAATTTTAAAATTGCAGATGGAACGATCAAATTTCTTCCTAAGACTTCAGAACATACCAGAGAAAAAAGGAGAAGACCTTAAAAATTTGCTAAGTGAAGCATTGGAGCCAGTAACAGGCTTAAAAGCAGCGGACTTAAAAAGCGACATGGATATGGTTTATAGGACCTATCCTGAGTATATTAAAAAGAAAAACCTGCTTGGTGAAATAATGATAAGCTTCTTCAAAAAATCTACAAGGGATGTGGTGCTAAGAACCATGAACAAAGCGGTTCTGAAGATCCAAGAAGAAGAGGTGAAAGTTTTGAAGGACATACCATTTGAAATACAGAAAAGAAGAAAAGCCTACAGAAAGTTAACAACGTGGCTTCAGTCTGAGTCTATTGTTTATCGTTGGAATATTCCAGAGGGACTAAGCTTCAGCATTAAAGACAAGAAATATAGGATTGACTCTGTTGAACAAGCAAAAAAAATTCTGGAAAAAGACAAAGAAAAGAAAATAGACAGAGACTCAGATGATTCACTGGCTTCGCAAGAAAGCATGTACGGCTTTGATGGTTCTAAAAGTGATGAAGATATTTCAGACTCGGAAAAAGGGGCGGCAGCTCCAAAAGTACAAGTTGAGACTAGAAAGACAAGAAGAGGACAAAGGGACTTCCGGCAAGACTTGCGATAATGGCGGACGCTCTCCTCCGCAACTGCGGGGAGCGCGATCCGTACCCGGCGGGAAGAAGGGGCTCTGGACTGGTGCCGAGCCCCCAGAGACCCCAGTGAGGGGGCTCTGCCTGGGGTGGCATGAAGGGGATCCCTCCCTATGGTGGCGACCGAGGGATCGAGATCCCTTTTCATCACCCCCATAGGTTCCCCCGCCGTGGGAGCCGTATGGCTGAAAGCGCAAATCCGTGAAGCAGCAGAGAGTGCGAAGTAATGAGGCTGGAACTGACAGTTATGCATGGAGAAAACGTGAGTCTGAAGTAAGAAAAGCAGAACATAGCGGGAAGACGGCGGGAGGAGTGAACCCCCCCCTCTCCGGGATTAGCGTACTTACAAGACTCTTTACGTGGCGTTACTGCAGGAATAAAAGCCCATCCGCCTTGCTAGATGGCAGCATCGCTCACTTGGAGATATAAACTTTAGAAGGACATAAGTGCTGTTTGAAAATTTGCTCCTTTCGTTCATCTTATCTATCTATAAACAAAGAGCGTAGCCTCAACAATGACGGGGAAACCGAAACCTTTCCCCAAACTAGGAAGTACAGCTCCGAGTTCAAAGGTTGATACCACGGAGATGAGTGTGGTGTTCTCCTCGTTATTGCGACCTCTAGTGGATCAAATGACAGCTCTCAACGTTAAGATGGACAAAATGCAGCTAGAACTAAAAGAGTCGAATAAATCCACAGAGAAGCTGCAGCGAGAACTTCTGGAAGTAAAAACTTCAGTAAAAAACCAAGACGCAAGACTACAAAAGGCAGAGAAGGAAAAGGCCTTCCACCATGATCAGCTTTTGAAATTACAAATGGAAAGATCGAATTTTTTCCTAAGACTTCAGAATGTGCCAGAAAACACAGGAGAAGACCTTAAAAATTTGCTAAGTGAAGCACTTGAACCAGTGACAGGCATGAAAGCAGCGGATATAAAAAGCGATATGGATATGGTTTACAGAACCTATCCAGATTATACTAAAAAGAAAAGCCTGCCTGGTGAAATTATGATAAGGTTCTCCAAAAAATCTACAAGAGACGTGGTGCTTAGGACCACAAACAAAGCAGCTCTGAAGATCCTGGGAGAAGAAGTAAAAGTGATGAAGGATATCCCATTTGAAATAAGGAAAAGAAGGAAAGCCTATGGAAAATTGACATCTTGGCTCCAGTCTGAGTCTATCATCTATCGTTGGAATACTCCAGAAGGACTATGCTTCAGCATCAAAGATAAGAAGTATAAGATTGACTCTGTTCAACAAGCGAAAAAATTTCTGGAAAAAAGCAAAGAGCAGAAAACTGGGAGAGACTCAGATGGTTCACTGGCCTCGCAAGAAAGCATGTATGGATTTGATAGCTCAAAGAGTGAAGAAGAAGTGTCTGACTCGGAAAAAGGAGCTGCAGCTCCAAAAGTAGTTGAGACTGTTAAGACAAGAAGAGGACGAAAGAAGAAATAGTGATTAAACTGTTTTATTAAGCATTGCACTTATGTATTATAAATTGTTTAATTAACCGTATTTCTCTAGGTGGGCGTGCCTGCCAAATAGTTTTGATATTTTTTATAGTAGCAGTAACAAAGTAATTGAAATTTATCCAAGGTTCTAAATGCTTCATAATTATATTATGTAATAAGGTAGTATTAAACAAATGATAAAGTACTCTCTGTATAAGGTATATGTAGCTTAGATTGTAGCGTTATAGTTGTAGTTATAGGGAAAAATCAATAAAAATTTATTAAAAAAAAAAAAAAAGAGGACAAAGGAAGAAATGATTGTTAAACCGTTATATTAAGCATGTGCACTAATACGATGTATAAGATGTGTTATTAAGTGCTTTCTTTAAAGTATGCATACTTGCCAAATAGCTCTTTTAGTAGAAACAGTAACAATGTAATTTGTAGTTAACCACAGTTTTATTAATGCTTCAGATTTTTTTTTACATAACCGGATATAATTAAGCATTTTTTAAAGTATTCTCTGTATAAGGTATATGTAGCATAGTGAATAGCGTGTAGAAGTAGATAATAGATAAAATCAATAAAATCTTTTTTTTTTTAAAGAGGGTTGCTGTGTGAATAAAATGGAGGAGAGGAGAATGTTGCTGTAAGCAGCTTTGGGGGAGATAAACAGGGTATAAATATATAAATAGATATATAAACCAGATCAATCCAGATCTTTGGACAACCTTTGCTGGTGCAACAGCATTCATTGTGGTAGATTGTCACAACAATCCGTTCATATAATCTGAATATCTGAGTCTTTTAATATTCTGAACCTGTCAGTGATACTGGCGGTCATCCACTAAGTGATGCTTATCATTAAGGGATAGTTTGGACAAATCAGTAGTGGAGGAGTCCAACCTTTCTGGACAATCAATAATAAAAAAAGTTTCAAGTGGGTCACCACATTGGTCTGAAGCAACAGAAAAAAGTTTGAATCCAGTGTGGCACCTTTAAGGCCAACAAAGTTTAATTCTGGGTATAAGCTTTTGTGTACATGCATGCTTCTTCAGAGAAATGTGTGTGCACACGAAAGCTTATACCCAGAATGAGAGACTTTGCTGGCCTTAGAGGTGCCAGCGGACTTAAACTTTGTTCAAAAGTTTCAAAGCGAGACTCCATAGAAAAGCTGCTGAGTTCATGTACAGATATGATACTATCAGATGAGAACTCAGCAGGAACTTCAGATGGCTAACTCATTACGAAGAACCATGGTTACGGCTTAGGGATTTATGGAAACTATGCACATTCATTCTACACTTCTATTTCAGCAAAATTAAGAGTAGGCCACAACGACTCTGCTTGGATCATTCAGAGCGTTTTCTCACTAGCTTTCCCCCACGGTTTACACCGAAGCTAGCACCGGAACTTCTGGTCAGTTTCCCACCATTTGCTCCGTGCTCACAATTTCCTCCAGAATATCACTGCACTGCTCCGGAGCTTCCCTGGAGCAAGAAAATCCTGTTCCTAGCAGGATGCTAGCTTCGGTGTAAACCGCAGGGGAAAGCTAGTGAGAAAATGCCCTCAGTCTTTTTATCTGTGCTCTGCAGCGCAATGCCACACCCATATCTTGGGGGAAATGAGCCTGCTAGCTACTCTTTGTAACCATTCCCGCCATCACCACCCATCCTGTCTCGCTCGCTTTCTAACTAATTCGCAAGAAACTCTGCCGCAAGAAATCCATTTATTCCAGAAGAATCTTTGTTGTACGTGCTCTGTGTACACAGAACACACATACCTGTGCTACATCCATAGGTTCTTCACTGTCTAAACTCACGCCTTGCCGTCAGCAGTGTTCGGAAGATTTAAGGGTGTTTCATCCTGTAATAGACTCTGTGGATGTGGTACTAACTGAATTGACTCTATAGATCATATTCTTTTGGATTGCCCTGAATTTTCAGATTTGAAAGCTGAATTGATTTTTCTTTTGCATAAGCTGGACTCTGTCTGTTTAGAAGCTAAGTCTTCTGGGTAACTAAGAGATGAAGACAGACAAGTAGCTTTGTGTCTGGCTAAATTTTTGGCAGCTGTAGTAAAATCATGTTGCAATACTGGTAGCAAATCTTAGGCTTCACTTTTAGTGCGTGATGGCTCACTGTTTGTGACTTTTGTCATGGAAACAGTAATTAAGAAGAAGCTTATCTAAACTCTCCCCTCTGTATGCATCACAGCCATCATAAAAAAGGACAGCTTGTTAATTATTAGAGAGCTTAAAACCTCTTCTATATTGAACAATTTGTACATCAGCATCATCAACTTTTATCACAACAGATCAGTCAACACTAAAGTACAGTTTCCATAAAAATGTAACATAATACACTGAGATTAAAATTCATAACCTTATTGTGCTGTAATTAATTATACATAAAAGTTATTTAGAAGTTTGAAATATCTGCTTTCTTATGGATAAACTGGGCCAGGGTGTCGAATATAAGGCCCCGGGGGCCGGGGTTGGCCCATCCAGGGCTCTTACCCAGCCCATGAGGAACCGGTATGAGGGAAGAAAGGTAGGAGGCTGCGGGGGTGCGGTGGGGGGGGGGGGCAAGCAGGCTCAGGTGGTGAGCTGTGTGTGCACTTGAAGCTGTCAAGAAATAGAAAGGAAATGGTTGGGGTGGGGCTAAGAGGTTAAGTTAAAATAGCAGGGGGTGGGAATGGAAGCGAGGACAGAGAAAGAGGAGATGTGGTGTTTCCCCCCCCCTCTCCTGCCTTCTCTGACTGCAGCTCAGTGAGGACTGGAGAAACTGCTGGGGGGGGGGCGAGCAGAGGCGTCGACTCTTAAAATCCCGGGGGGGGCTCTTGTGTGCGTGCCCAAAGTGCGCGTGTGCTGGGACCATGTCCCCGCCGCCCCCCGGACTGGCCTAGCCTGGCCACTCCTGCCTCTGTGGGGCCAGCTGGGCAACTGCCCAGCGTGCCAGGCCAGTCCCGGGGGGGAGGCGGTGGCAGAAGCAGCCGGTGGGCGGGCAAATGAGGAGGCAGCCCACGCCTGTTGGCACAAGTTCCATATCCCCGCCGTCTCCCCCCGCCTGCTCCTGCCTCTGTTCCTCCGTCCAGCACGCTGGGCATTTGCCCAGCTGGTTCCTGGAGGGAGGGAGGGAGGAACAGAGCAGGGGGAGAGGCGGTGGCGGCAGCAGCCGGCCAGCCAGCCGGCCTGGGCACTCCATTTTCCCAGGGGAGGCTGAGCCCCCCCCGGGAAATTTCGGGGGTGGCTCGAGCCCCCCCCCCCGTAGTTTACGCCTATGGGGCAGAGCTAAGCAACCGATGCTGGCACCACTGCACCAGCTGGCTTCATGTTTGTTTTTTGGGTTTTTTTCAAATGGCAAGCATGGGGGGCGGGGTTTGGTGAGAGCAGGTGCACAGAGCAGCAGTCAGCTGACTAAGGGCCAGGGCGAGCAGGGGAGGGAGGAGGATGAGGCCTGGCACATGGATTGGGAGGCAAGTGGGCTGTCTTCTGCATGCCTCTCTAAGGGGAAAAAAGAGCTCCCGGCCTCAGAAGCAAGTGGAGGAGTGAAGGGGGAAAGGGGCACTGATGTCACCACTCACATCTGAACAGTCGTAGAGCCGTGACGCAGCGTGAATGTTGGGGTGGGAGGGGGACAGCAACCTGCCTTCTCCCCCCACTGTTCTCCCTGGAGGTTTCAGAAACAGCTTCTATGTCAGGCCTTCCTGCAGCCCCATCACTTCTGTGGGAAAGGCAGGAGGGATGAGAACTGGGATTGGGGGGGGGGATCTAGAAGAGCCTGGTTCAGACCCCCCCCCCGCCCTCCTGAGCCAGGACCCTGTCATCTGGGTCACTCAGGGCTGGTTGCTCAGCCTGGCCTACCTCATGGGGTTACTGTAGCTAGTGGTGGGGATGGGGTGGTGGAGGGGGGAGTCCAGTGTGCCTCCTCAAGATCCTCAGAGGTAGGATGGGGGAAGAGAGGAAACGAAAAGCAAGAGATGGATTGTAGCTGTCCTCAGCTGCTGAGGCTGGGTGTACGGGAGGTGCACTAAAATGACCTTATTTACTGGCAAGAATGATGACTCATCTCATTAAAGTGCTATACATACAAAAAAGGAGTTAATTTGTATGGAAGATATCTCCCCTTTTACGGTATCCTTTGGGGGAAAAACTAATCTTGCATATGATTAAATACATTTATTGGGGCTTTGGTGGGTTTGCCAGTAAATAAATTGCTTTCACTGCTAGGAATCAATTGCTTTTTTTTTTTTTTTTTTTTTGTATTTTGAGTAAAAAAATATATATTAATTGGGTTTGCCTGTGTCATTTATAAAGTTTATATCTCTGGTACCTGGCATTGCATTTTATGGCACACATGGCCCAGCCCGACAAAGTAACATTTACGTCATATCCGTCCCTCATAACAAATGGGTTTGACATCCCCGAATTGGGAATTTCACACATGCTGAATAATGCAATGCCCATCCATTTCAGCAGCCATTGTCAAGTGGTGTTTGCCGTTTCAGATAGTAAAATCCAGTTGAAAAGTGCACGGAAAGTGGATTGAAAGTGCATTATTTAGTGTGTGTGAAAGCACCCAAAGTCTCAGCACAGAATCTGGCCACTTTACAGGTGGTCTTATCAGAGCGGTCTACAAGCCAGTTTGGTTCCAGTTTGGTGTAGGAACCAGTTTGGTGTCGTGGTTAAGTGCGCGGACTCTAATCTGGGAGAACCGGGTTTGATTCCCCACTCCTCCACTTGCACCTGGCTGGATGACCTTGGGCAAGCCATAGCTCTGTACCAGCTGTTCCCTCAAGGACAGCTTGGGAAAGAGCTCTCTCAGCCCCACCTACCTCACAGGGTGTCTGTTGTGGGGAGGGGAAGGGAAAGGAGTTTGTAAGCTGCTCTGAGATCCTTAAGTGAGTGAAGGGCGGGCTATAAATCCAATCTCTTCTTCTTCTTCTTCTCTTCTACAAGGATGTATAGAATTCTTCAGATCTTCCTGGGCAGTTGGAAAGAGTAAATGTGAGATAAGTGGAAGGGATGTCCTTATAAAATGGACAGTAATAACAACACATTTTCCATTGTTTTGACTGTGTTCACTTGGCAGGAACCCAGACATCAACGGGTAGCGGATATGTAAGTATCTCCCTTCCAATAGTGCTGAGGGCAGGCAATTAAAACAGGCTTGGGCCTGCAGTATTTGGGGAATTCTAAAGTGTAAAGCTGGTTTGCCAGCACAAACTTTGTGCCAATTTGTTCCTTTATGAATAATTTTATACTACACTATTGCAGTTGGAGTAGATTATGAAGCTTTTTAAGCATCTTAAAAAAGTGAGATTTAATCAGGACAAATACACACTGTTCATGACCAAAGTGCCTAAGAACTGGAAGGAACATTATGGAGACTCCAGATAGTAGAGATTTAAAAACTGGGAGGGATTATAAAAGCTTATTTTCAAGTGTTCTCATTTCTTGTAAACAGTACACCACCACTCCTCTCTTAGTGTGTCAAAGCTGTCAGAGAATATAGGCTCCCAAATTAAAAACATTTCTAAATATAAACATACATTGGTTGTATTTACTGCAATTGCTTACTCCTTTATTAATCTCCTTCCTATTTTCCACAGGAATACAGCAAGTTCGAGTCAAGAATCTCCTTTAAGTCATAAACGCGGTCTGTCAACCACCGTTTCTATGAAATAACATGGAAAAGTCTTGGTTTTTAAACATAAAATGAATTTTTAAAAATCCCGTATGTATTTTTATCTGTCAGAGCAAAATGAAGGGAGCCGTTCCATATTCAGAGACTACGATGACAGGAATAACCAATCAGGTCTATACTGTACTTCTCCAGTTTCCAACAATGGACACAATGAAAGCCTCAGTGAATAGCTTTGATTAATAACATTTTCTTTATTGTATCATTCCATACACTGTTACCTCATCAAAATGAATAACTTCAGAGGGCAGTCTGGAATGAATTTCAGTTTTTCCAATATAAGAAAAGTGGGGAAGCATATCCTCCCTAAAAAAAAAAAAAAAAAATGAACACGCACACCCCTTGAAATTTTACCAAGTTTTTTTTTTTTTCAAGAGACAGGGATCCATTCCATCGTGAGATCATCTGAGATTACTCTCCCCACTTCCCCACCCCCGGAAGAGTGAGTTAGTCAACAGCCCTGATTCTTACTGTAGTAGTACAAAATTATCTGGAATATATCTTTTTTCAGGCTGCAGGTGGGGATTTGGGAGAGCAATCACTCCTACATGTCAAAAACATTATCAGCTCAGAGAAATTTAGTTGCCAGGAGAAAGGATGAGAGCCTAGATTTATTCCTCATATGTTAGGCAGCCATGCTTAGGAAGGGTGTTTGCAGTGAAACCGAACAAGAATACAAGCCTTACAAATCTACCACCACAGCAAAAACTAGACCATGGGCTTCACACACACCCCTCCCCAGTATTACATCATAATCCAGGGGTGGGCAAATGGAGGCCCGGGGGCCACATGCGGCCCGCCACAGAGTTTTTTGCGGCCCGCCAAGAAGATTTCAGGACTTCAAGAAAACTGAGCCTAAATTCAATTTGCTCTCTTATCCCATCACTGCTGATATTGATGCAGCACCTGAGGAGCTGCAGCTTGAACTTATTGACATGCAGTCAGATCACACTGTGAAAGAAATGTTTAATGCTGTGACATTAGTTGACTTTTACAAATCTTTGTCTGCTGAAAAAATTTCCATGTATGAAGAAATTTGCTGGGAAAATGTTCTCTATATTTGGGTCTACATATATTTGTGAGCAAAGTTTTTCTTGCATGAAGATCAACAAGAGTAAATATAGATGCTCTTTGACAGACATTAACTTGCAGGCTGTGATGAGAATCTCAACAAGCAATCTGATTTCAAAAAAATTGTAGAAAAGTGTGATAGGGTACATTTGTCTCATTAAACTGATTCTAAAATTAAATGTGCTTGCAGCTATAGATGATATGAAATTAGCACAATAAATAAATTGAATAAAACTACCACTATTTTATTTAATTTATATTTATTGATTTTTATGATACAATTTATACCTTTTCTGAAATGCAAAGTTAACTAATGAATGCAATCATTTTAAAAGGTGTGGCCCGCCGCTAACCTCCGCTCCCACAAAGTGGCCCCCGAGCCAAAACAATTGCCCACCCCTGTCATAATCCCTAAAATACCTCACAGATTCCTCAGAAGGCAGAGCCTCACTGGAGTGTCCCAGAGGTCAAGAAGTTCCCTCTTCGTATCCCGTCAAGAGCAGCAGCAAAGGACATAGTAGAGAATCACTGTCCAAGCATGCAAAGTCCCATTTCTATGGTGAGGGGTGTGTTAGAATATGGAAAATGACTAAGAAAATTAAGGAGATGTGAAAGCCTCTTGAGACATTGGTGGCTCTACATTTGGTGTAGGAAAGCCAGTTTGGTGTAGCAGTTAGGAAAGCAGACTCTAATCTGGCAGAACCGGGTTTGATTCCTGACTCCTCCACATGCAGCTGCTGGAGTGACCTTGGATCAGTCACAGATTCTTTCAGAGCTGTTCTCTCAAGGGCAATTCTCAAGAGAGCTCTCTCAGCCCCACCTACCTCACAGGGTGTCTGTTGTGGGGAGGGGAAGGGAAAGGGATTGTAAACCACTCTGAGACTCCTTTGGGTAGTGAAGGGTGGGGTATAAATCTAATAATCTCCTCCTCCTCCTCTTCTTCTTCTTCTCCTTCTTCCTCCTCCTCCTGACAGCTGTCTGTGTGCTGGGATGAAAGTGTGGAGTCTGTGGAGAAAGGGGGAGAATGCTGGAAAGGATGGGTCCATTTCTGTCCGGAAAGTTCTTATGGTAGCCTAAGCCCCAGACAGGGTAAGCATGAGCAGGGTAAGCCACCACAGACCAATTGTCTGAGCTCTGGATGGGGCAGAAGTGAGTTTCTGTCATGCCAGCTGCCAAAGCACCGGATGGGGCAGGTACAAATGGATGTTGCTACTAGCGGGGTGCCTGAAGCCCTGTATGGAGAGTACCAGTAAGGTTCCTGACCCCCATTAGGGGTGAAGGTTCCCCCACTTTGGGGGCCCTCTCCTGTTACCATAAAGCTAGCTGGCAAGGGGGATTTACCAGCAACATACTGAGGCCTAGGCCTCTGTCGCCCGTGATGCATCAACATCACTTCTGGCATACATTGGAAGTGACATAATCACATCACCAGCAAACCTTTAAATACTTTACCCTCCCTCTGAGGCTCGCGCTGCCTCTGCGGCATGACTCCCCAGCAAAGCCTTTTATAGCGGCTTTTATTCAGGGGCAGCTACTTCAATAGCCAAATAAAGTTCTCTAACCTGTATTCAGCTGAATATATACCCCCAAAAATATCCATAAGGTATTTTTCAGGTATTTATTCGGCTCAGTATATACCGAGCGCACGCCTCTATAGAAGATCAGCTCAGAGAATCAGCAAATAATAAAAGAAAGAAAGAAAAAACACATGCAGTACGTCAAGCTCAAAAAAGTGAATGCAAATTAAAAGGGAGAGGGGGCAACGAGAGCAATACTGTCCTCGAACAGATATGCAAAATTGCTGGGATTCAATCAGCCGTTCGCATATTCTAAAACTTGGCAACTTTGTAAGTTATCTCCTGAGAGGAATCAGCAAGGAGGAGAGAGACATAAAGTTGTTCAGATTTTCCCGGTATAGTTGAGAGAGTTGGAGCAATAAACTGATGTCTGATGTCATTACAAAATGGGCAATGCGTGACACATTAAGTGGTACAGCAATTACATAAATAGGATCCTACTTATAAGCCACACACAGCAGTCTAGACCACAGTGAAGGACTTGCACACGAGACAAGTGAGTTTGAAGGGGAAAACTCAAGTCTGCCCCTGGCAGTGAGCGGTTTATTTTTTAAACATACACAGACTTACACGCCACGCCCTTAGGTTGCTGCATCAGCATTCAGTAGACAATCAACAATCATGGAATCCTCATAGGGGATGAGACAACTGTCTCAGGAGCCACTGTTTGCAGAAGGGCTTATCAGCCAGCCAGCTTCAGGAGGACAATGCTCATTGTATAGCAGGGAGGGGGGAGAAGCATGGACTTTGGCCTGGCTAGCATCCCAGTCTCAGATCTTCCCTACACCACAGTTCTTAGTCGTTTATCCAAGCAAGTTTGTAAAATTATTTGGAGCAGGGCAACTCTGTTACCTGTGCAGAAAAGCCCTCTGGAAACGTTCAGTAATTAGCAGTAAGCCACCAGAATGCTTTTCTGCATCCTTATGGCTTTACTTCCCATTTTGCACATGACTATCATGATCTAAAGAATGTCCTTAGCAGCTTGACAGCTAATGCATATTGTTACAAGTAGTCACGTTGATGATCCACTCCAAGTAAGGATTAATGGAAACGAATCACCGAGCTGGATCAAACAGCAGTACTGCCAACTCCCAGGAAGGGAACCTTAGCGTAACAAGTAGTGTTCAGATATCACCGGGAGCATATTGAAAGCAGCCATGCCACAGAGGCCCCCAAACTTCTGCTTGTCACATGGAAACCAGTCCCTTATCCACCAACAGTGCTGTTGCTGCTAGGACATCCTGTCTTTCAGAGCCCCGTCCTGGGGAAAACTCTGTTGTCCAGACACACTGATTTTAAAGCAACAGTTGCCTTCATTTTATTTGCACTGTTTAGATGCCAGTGATAGCTAAGAAGAAACCACTCAACAGTCACCACAAGAACATCAGAAGAGCCCTGCTGGATCAGGCCAGTGGTCCATCTAGTCCAGCATCCTGTCTCACGCAGTCATTCTGAAGGGCCAAACAATCAGGCTATAGATGACAAGGCCTTCATTAGAACATCAGAAGAGCCCTGCTGGATCAGACCAATAGTCCATCTAGTCCAGCATCCTGTCTCACACAGGGGCCAAACAGTTTCTCTGGAGGGCCAACAACCAGGCACCAAGTCAAAAGGATTTTTTTCCTTCTTCAGTAGTATATCATACCCTATAATTTGATGCCAGTATTCCTATGGCAGTTTTTGGGTCCAAGCTACACAATACACGTGGCATGAGTCAGATCAAAGTTCCCCAACCCAATTTGCAGTCACATGTTTGATCTGGGAACTCTCCACTCAAAGCTCATAATTACTCAAGGCAGCTGGGGGTGGGGGGAGACTTTAGCCTCCCCTCCCATGCTGTTTTCATGTGCAAAATGGACGTCGGGTAGGGTTGCTAGGTCTGGGTTGGAAAATACCTGGAGACTTTGGGGGTGAATCCAGGAGAGGGCAGGGTTTGGGGAGGGGAGGGGCCTCAGCATGGTACAATGCCACAGAGTTCACCCTTCAAAGCAGCCATTTTCTCCAGGGGAGCTGATCTCTGTCAGCTGGATATCAGTTGTAAAACCCTAATATGGGGGCCCATTTGCCCCATTGGTAGGCTCCACATTTACTCAGTCACAAGGTCTCAGTACATGCAGAGCCCCACACCATCACACTATCAGGTAACCTGGCTCTCAGAAATAGGGTTGCCAGCTCCAGGTTGGGGAATAATTGGAGATTTGGGGGGGTGGAGCCTAGAGAGGGACCTCATCGAGGTGTAATAGAATCCACTGTCCAAAGCAGCCATTTTCTCCAGGGAAATGACCTTTGTTGTCTGGAGATCAGTTGCAATTCTGGGAGACCACCAGGCCCACCGGGGTACTGACAACCCTACTCAGTTGAAACAGATGACCACATAACCATGTTGGTGACTGAGAACTACAAAGAAGCAGACATAAAAGATAATTTTATATCAATATGCTGATTCCCCCTCTGAATTTTCCTCCCCCAAAGCTTCAGTCTGAAATTCAATTTAGATATGCTTAACATTAGCTACTTTCTTCTCAAACCTATTTAGAGAGGGGACGGCAGCCGGAGGCTAAGGGGAGATCAGTGCTGCAGACTGCTGGGGGGTCCGCTGGAGAGAAAAGCCAGCTATAAATAAATTAAAAAATAAAACAAAAGAATGTGAGAACACAGTGAGGTGGTGGGATCTAAGGTACGTATTGCCTAAGCAATAGAAGCTTTTAGAGATCATTTTATTTAGACTATATGGCAGTATAATCTGGTCTGTGAATGCTTTTTTTAAAAAGATCGCAAACAGCTTTTTAAAAAAAAAATACAATCCCTGCACTTACCAAGTGCCTTTGCTTCACAAAATAAGGCAAGGTTTTCAATTCTTTGAAAATTGTTATCTTACTCAGAATATTATTATTTCTGTAAGCCTGCATGTTTTTCAAGAGGCCAGCGCACAATATTTATTCCTTAACAGATGCATTTCTTTCCCCGCAGGACCAGCACAACTGAATAATAAGTAGAAAAATCATTATCCAATTGATAAATTACTCAGTTGTGTGTGCAAAATGACTTGATGATCCGAATGTAATCCAGGTGGGCAGGTGCACTGATAGGAATGTTAGAAAAAAGAAGAAAATAAAAGCTTTTGCCAGCAGCTTTAGTAGGGAAGACTAAATTGTCCTGTACACAGATACTGAAATTTCATTTAATTTAAAGTCCTAGATGCATGATGGGGTGTACAGGAACACACGCAAATACAGCAAAGATTGCTTCTGCACTCTTCCTGGTATACAAACACCATATGTTCCATTGGGAACCGGATGGTCCTCAGTCTATCAAATTCTAAATGTGGTCCCATCTGTGGTGTCACAGACAGTGGCTAGAAAAGCTCTGTAATAGCTGCCACCATTCTGGTATGGGTCTCCCAGGGAGGGGCCAGAACATCCACCCTACTTCTTTATGAACTCCTTATAAGAGACCAAATGAGGTGTGAGGACCCAGGCAGAGTAACAAAGTATTTGTATTAAAGAGATTTAACAACAACTGTAATTAAATAATGTAGGAAAAATGAGCACAGTAAAGAAGAAAAAGAAGGAGGAGGAGGAGGAGATTGGATTTATACCCCACCCTTCACTACCCAAGGGAGTCTCAGAGCGGCTTACAAACTCCTTCCCCTTCCCCTCCCAACAACAGACAGCTTGTGAGGTGGGTGGGGCTGAGAGAGCTCTGAGACAACTGTCCTTGAGAGAACAGCTGGTACAGAGCTATGACTTGCCCAAGGTCATCCAGCAGGTACAAGTGGAGGAGTGGGGAATCAAACCCAGTTTTCCCAGATTAGATTCCGCGCAGTTAACCACTACATCAAACTGGCTAAAGGTAGGTAAACCAGCAATATAAGAAATCTTAATGCATCTGAGTATACTGTGTCTAGCCTCCTCTAGGTATTTGGCTTCACACTGACTCACCCCTTTTGGATAAGGGATCCCTTCCATCTGCTCTGCTCCCTGGAAGTGAACCCACTCCTCCTGCTTTGGGAAAGGCCTTTTATCACTTCTTCCCAAGCAACACCCTCCAGTATTCTACTGGGGTAAGTATTCCCTCCAAATTCTTTGTTAGCAAATCATAGGATCTAAAGGGTGACCTGGGAATTGTAGACTCTGATAGCTACTCTAGTACAGGCTTCCCTGGAGCCTGTAGGTCACACTGCTATAAGCCTAGGATCATGACATGTGGATACTAAAATCCAAAAACAGGAGTCATGAACAGGCAAGTCAGCACTTTCTGCAAGCCTGAGAAAAGCCCCATATTTGCACAAAAATCTGAAATCTAAATAAATAAGGGGTGGGTTAACGTCTCACAAAATAAGAGCATTTGTGCCTGCACCTTTAAGAAACAAATGCCCTCTCAGTGGCCATTGTGGGGTTGCTAGGCAACTGTACCAGTATTGGGAACCTCCAAACCTTGGTTTCTGTCAGTAAAAGGCAGGGGTCTTTTGGCTTCCGAGGCCACTTTGCTTCCCCTCTCTAATGCCTGGAGGGAGGACTTGTTGGGGGTCAGGTCCAGCAGCAAATACTGCACAACCTGCTGCCATGCAATTTGTGCAGTTCATCCAGGTGTGGTGGCGGCTACCAGATGACTTGATGCCACACAACCTGCCTGGGACAAAGAACTTGCACAACAGCTAGGCCCAGCAGTAGCTAGGCCACCATGCAACTCACCTGAGTGGCTTGCTACTACATGACTTTTACATCTTGGTCAGACTTTTCTCAGGGAGTGACTGTCAGGTAGTGAGAATGAGGGAAAGCTGAGAGCCAGTGTGGTGCTGTGGTTATACTGGCAGACTAGGAAATGGGAGTTCCAAGTTCAAATCCAAGTTCAAATGCCTTGGTAGGGAGGGTGGGGTCTAAATGAAATTAATTAATTAATCAATCAATTAAATAAATAAATAAATAAATAAATGTTCCCCCCCCCTTGGAAGCTTGCTGAGTGCCCTGGGGGGGGGCAACTTCTCTCTCTCTCTCTCGGCTGACTGTGATCCTTTCCGCACTTGGATCTCATCCCTGGTTTTATCAGAGTTCAGCTCTGCATTAATCCCTAGGTATAACAGCATCCTTTTATCTTGGGACAAGTGTGGGGCAAAACCGGGGTGACCTTAATGTAATGTGGAAACAAAAAATACCCCAAGATAATTACAGGGGTGAACTCGCATGTAGTGTAGAATGAAAAAATACCCTGAAATAATTACAGGGGTGAACTTGCGTGTAGTGTAGAATGAAAAAATACCCCGAGATAACTACAGGGGTGAACTCGAGTGTAGTGTAGAATGTAAAAATACCCCAAGGTAATTACTGGGGTGAATTCATGTGTAGTGTAGAATGAAAAAATACCCTGAGGTAATTACAGGGGTGAACTCGAGTGTAGTTTAGAATGTAAAAATACCCCGAGGTAATTACCGGGGTGAATTCATGTGTAGCGTAGAATGAAAAAATACCCTGAGGTAATTACACGGGTGAACTCGAGTGTAGTGTAGAATGAAAAAAAATACCCTGAGATAATTACAGGGGTGAACTCATGTGTAGTGTAGAATGTAAGTTCAGGGACAGGGTTGAGCCAGGATTTAAGGTCTAGTGCAGAAAGGACTTGCATCTCACAGAATTTTTATGAGGATATAAAGGAAGAAAAGGAGAATTGTGTAGGCTGCTTTGGATCTCTACTGAAGAGAAAGGTGGGATACAAATGAAATAAATAAAGGCAATTTAAAAAGTAGTTTGGTGAGTAGGAGGGACAAAAGGAAGCAGGGAAAAGGGAGAGGCTATGGGGGGGCTGTCAAGAGGAGAGAAAGAGGAAATAATAAGAGGAAGGGATACTGGGGGAAATGAAGTGATGCCAGCAATTCATTGCAGGTTTCCCACTTCTTGACTATGCTCAGTGAAGCAGTGGTGGGACAATGGAGGGGAGGAGATGGAACTCAACAGGTCTGTACTTGATTAATTCTCGATACTACAACATTATGACCCTCTTGTAGGTCTATTTGTATAACTTTTGTCTCCCGATTAACGGGAGTATAGTTCATGAATTGTTAAGTTTATACTCCTAAGGTAACGTTAGTCACACTTATGGTAATAGTTTTTGGATATGTAATACAATAATACTTTTGGATATGTAATATTATAATATAGTATACTATAATATAGTGTTCCTGATTAATTATAGGATATTCATGGTACAATATTCATAGAAAATTTTGAATGATTTAAACATACTATGTAGCTGTGTATTTAGTGAGATGGTTATCTGTCAATGCATGATTACGACTGTACCTTGTTCATTGCTGTTATATTTCAATGAATTTTGATTATTTTTTAAAAAAACCATGGCTGGGTGAGAACAAATACATGTGAAAAGCCATCTGCGCTGTACTGCACTATTAGAAAGGAATGTGGTGAAGCAATCTGCCAAACAGCCACCAATAGGCTGACTGTCCATTGAAAAACTGGCTCTCTGCTCACAACTGGCAAACGGGATGTCACCTGAACCAGTAGGAGTCCAAGCACCCCTAGTCATAACATTAAAACTTCTCCCTATCACAATGAGGAAGTAGAAGAAGAGTTAGTTTTTATACCCCACTTTTCTCTACCCGAAAGAGTCCCAAAGCAGCTTACAATCGCCTTTCCTTTCCTCTCCCCACAACAGGCACCTTGTGAGGTTGATGGGGCTGAGAGAGTTCTGAGAGAACTGTGACTGGTCTGAGGTCACCCAGCAGGCTTCATAGGGAGGAGGAGTGGGGCATCAAACCCGGTTCTCCAGATTAGAATCTGCCGATCTAATCACACCACCAGGCTGGCTCTCCACACACACAAAGCTCGCACACAAGTTGAGAACTTTTAACAATGTCAGGAGAACATCACAGTATATTTGGATGATGGGAGTTGGAAAATTCTTTACTAAATATATAAGAAATTACTATAAGTACTCTAACGTGCTTTGCGCAGGAAATGTTTGCTCATCAAAAGAGTAATTTTGAAACTTGGGGAGTGTCAGACTGGATTGCAGCCTCATCTCCGTTTCTATTTGTAGCTTCGTCATGAGAGCAATTATCACGAGAAAGAAAAAGGCACTATACAGCCATCAAGCTGTTCCTCACAAATGTTTGCATTCCTCAGGATAACAGCCCCCTTCTGAATGGGGGTCTTCAGTAATTCTTCAATTAAGCTGAATGCGGCAACTAACAAAAGTTTCATTTTCATACAAGAAAGCTGGATTGCAATTTAAGTTTATTCGTTATTGATTAGGATGCGTTATCAAGGCAGTTGTTTTGGGAAGCCTCGAGAACAGCCCACTATTAAATTTTGCCAGCTTTTTTTTCAATCATCGACACTTACATTACTGCACTTTAAATAACTGCGCTCTGTGTTCTTGGACAGATTTTTAGTCCATCCCCCCCTCCACTGAGAATCCAGGTTTTGATTTGGCATAATATTGAAATATAGACTGGTGGTTTTTTTAAAGCATTGTTACCGAATAATATGGGCAGAAGTCTAATTTTGCTTTAAAAAGGTGAGAAGGCATTAGGGTCGCCAGACTCCCAACTGTGGCCTGGAGTTGTCTCATAATTCCAACTGATCTTCAAATGACAGAGATCAGCTCCCCTGGATAGGGTTGCCACCTCTGGGTTGGGAAATACCTGGAGATTTGGGGGGGGGGGTGGAGCCTAGGAAATGCAGGGTTTGGGGAGAACATCACTAGTGGATAATGCCATAGAGTCCATCCTCCAAAGCAACCATTTCCTCTACAAGAACTGTTCTTGATCAGCTGTAATAGTGGGAGATCTCCAAGTGCCACCAGGAGCTTGGCAACCCTATCCCTGGAGAAAATGGCTGCTTTGGAGGGTGGACTGTTTGATGTCACATCCTGCTGAGGTCCACCCCTCCCCAAACCCTACCTCCTCCAAGTCTACTCCCTGCATCTCCAGGAATTTCCCAGTCAAGAGCTGGCAACCATAGATGACACACATTTCTAGCTGAATAAATATATTATCAAATAACTTATTTATTTATTTGTTTGTTTAAGCTTCTATCCCACCCTATTCCACAAGTGGGCCCAGGGCGGCTCACAACATATAAAATATAAAATAAAATAGCTCCATTTTACAGGCCCCGCAGAACTGTAGTAAGTCCTGCAGGGCCCTGAACTCAGATGGGAGCATGCTCTGCCAGGCTGGGGCCAGGACAGAAAAGGCCCTGGCTCTGGTTGTGACTCAGTGGACATCTTTCGGGCCAGGGACTAACTTTGAATACTTATCAAACTGTTTTCTCCTTAAGGTGTCCTTCTTTAGGGCTGTCATTTTTTATCGTGGGCTCAGGCTTTGGAAATAGCCTTCCAGAGTGAGTGAGAACACCTTCACTTGCTATGTTTAGGATGGCATGTGAAAGTGTTCTAAATTCAGAGAGCATTTGGTAGAGGGTACACACACACACACAGGAAACTTGTCTTATAACTGAATCAGACCATTGGTCCATCAAGGGCATTACTGTCTACTCAGACTGGCAGCAGCTCTCCAGGGTCTCAGGCAGAGGTCTTTCACATCACCTGCTGCCTGGTCCTTTTAACTGGAGCAGGGGCGTAGAGTTTAAAAACTCCCGGGGGGGTGGGGGCTCTTCCGTGCGCGTGCGCCTGCTGGGACTATGCCGCCGCCGCCTCCCCCCTCTGCCTGACTGCTCCTGCTTCCATCCCTCCCTCCCTCCGTCCAGGGGCCAGCTGGGCATTTGCTTAGCTGGCCCCTGGACGGACAGAGGGAGGGTCGAAGTGGCCAGGTGGGGGGGAGAGAGAGAGATGGCAGCGGCGGTGGCCCTAGGAAGGGCCAAGGGAGGCGCAGCAGAGGGCACACCGTTTTCCCGGGGGGGCTCAGTCCCCCCCGGGAAATTTGGGGGGGGGGCTCGAGCCCCCCTGTAGTTGACGCCTATGAACTGGAGATGCCGGGGATTGAACTTGGGACCTTCTGTATGCCAAGCAGAGGTGCTGTCATTGAGCCACAGCCCCTCCCAAAATAGCGGCAACAGC
Source organism: Lepidodactylus listeri (assembly GCA_029233225.1). NCBI lineage: Eukaryota > Metazoa > Chordata > Lepidosauria > Squamata > Gekkonidae > Lepidodactylus > Lepidodactylus listeri. The sequence goes on from JARCFY010000006.1 coordinate 114,787,305, forward strand.
TTTGCTGCATTTGTTCTAATCTTGTGTGTTTCTTAATCTTTTTTTTTAAGTCTAGAGCAGCAGTTCTCAACCTGTGGGTCATAACCCCTTTTGGGGTCGAACGACCATTTCACAGGGGTTGCCGGCTGGCGTCCAAGCCTGCCTTGCCCCTCCCCGCCGGCAGGAAAGGGCCCGGCGCTCGATTGAGTGCGAGATCTGGCCACCTGGCTCTTTGCCGTCAAAGGGAGCTTTCCTTTTAAGGGCAAAGAGCAGGGGTTGGTTGGGGCCGGAGCCCCGCCCCCTGCTTCCAGCAGCCCTTCCAGCAGGGGCCACGAGGAGGAAGAAGCCAGCAGGTAAGTCAATGGCCGCTTCCCCTCCCCGCTGCTGCCTTTAGGGCGCTCTGCTGTCCACACCGAAGCGCAGAGCCCAGGAAAGGCAGTAAAAGCCACCCCCATCTACCTACCTTCCTTCCCCCCTCTCTCTCTCCCCCCCCTTTCTCTCTCTCTCTCGCTCTCTTCCCCCTTTCTCTCTCTCTCCCCTCTCTCTCTCCCCCCTTTCTCTCCCTCTCTTCCCCCCTTCTCTTCCCCCCTTCTCTCTCTCTCTCCCCCCCCACCTACCTTTGTTTTCTCATGGCATCTTCTGTTGAAGAAAAGTAAGTCTGAAGCCTGAGTGTTTGTTGTGCCTTGTTGGGAATAGCTTGCAAATATATGTGTGTCTAAAGTCTGTATTAAAGTTGTTTGGTGCTAACTGCCATGCAAGAGAAAACATCTGAAAAAGTAGCTTTATTGTTGTGTGTTGGCAGAATTTTATGGTTGGGGGTCACCACAACATGAGGAACTGTATTAAAGGGTCGCGACATTAGAAAGGCTGAGAACCACTGGTCTAGAGGCTTGTATCCTATGAAAGTATCCCATGCATGCTAGCCAGCCTATGCCACAGAGCATGCTTCCTCTTCTGTTAGCATTTCTTTTTGTACACAACCAATGGTTTTCAAGGAGTCCTTGCCCAAATGGAAGTGCTAGAAGAGGAATGCCAGCTCCTGGTTGAAATACAGGAGTTTTGTGGGGGGAGGGGTGCAACCTGAGTAGGATGGGGTTTGGGGAGGGATAAATGCTGTAGAGTCCACCTTCCAAAGCAGCGGTTTTGTCCAGTTGAACTAATCTCTGTTGCCTGGTGATCAGTTGTAATCTCAGGAGATCTCCAGCCACCACCTGGAGATTGGCAGCCCTATGCTAGAAACAGAAGAGGCAGAGATTATCAAGCATGCACTGGACTTGTTTATGAAATCCAAGCCTGTGTCTTTTAAATATCAAATGCTTTTAACATTTGTAATTTGTGTGTTTTAATTTGTTTTAAATAAATACATACATATAGAATTTATATAGGTGATGGACAAACTTCTGAGATGAATCTCATGATATTTCCCAACACGGATTTGGCACCCTTAGAGTGCAAAGGAAAAAGAAAAATTCCAGGTTGCATCCAAGGCAATCTCTTAGGGTTGCCAACTGCCAGGTGGGGCCTGGAGATCTCCCAGAACTACAACTGATCTCCAGACTACATAAATCATTTATGTATGTATTACTTACTTATTTAAAACATTTATGCTACTTCTGCTGAAGACAATGGCTACTTTTGAAGGTGGACTATTACACCCTGCTGAGGTACCCCCCGCCCAAACCTCACTCTCCCAGGCTCCATCCTCAAATCTCCCAATATTTCCAAAACCGGGATGGGCAACCCTATAGTCCCCTCGATTCTGCTCAGCACCCAGACTGAAGAACAGTCTCAGTAAACTCGACGTCACCACCAAGGTCCTGGTTTGTTTGGGTTTTATTATTATTATTCGTGATATTTCGATCTTAATGCTATTTCTCTGCTGCTTTAGGATTTTTTTTTCTCCTGGACTAACATATGTCGGTGACCTGCAATTTCTATTTACAAGGAAATTCACAATGTTTCCCGGTAATTATTTTTCTGCCTAACAGCTTGCCCACTTGTGAATGGGACCTTCGCTCACCAAATGGCTGCGTTCATAAAGCTACTGTCAAGTTTCCACTGAAACCCTCCATACATTACTCCGAGATCAGGGCTCTGTCTATCTTTTGTATCTAATCAACAGGAATTCCCCACCTGGGGTGAAGGACCAGTCGCTCCTGTGTGCTTGAGATGACTGGCAGTCATTTGTCACCATAATAATTGCAAATACCTAATAACAACGACATATTTATTATCACTCAAATACCCAGGGGAACAAAAAGGTCTTCACAGGACACTTAACACTTACTGGGCTCCTGGGCGCCCAGCAATGCCGTGGCTCCCGGGGGCCGCTTTGCCGCCTCACCAGGGAGCAGGCAGCAACAAATTCACGCTCTCGCACGATCTTGGAGCAGGCAGGGCAGGGCTCGCTTTAAAAGGTGGCGCCCTGCTCCCGCCTTTGTCTTTTGCTCCGCGTGCTCGCCCACCCGCCCGCCCTGTTTGCAGTGTAGGCTTTTGCTGGTCGCCAATGGGGCCAGGTAGGAATTTTTCGCCTCTACCGGAATTGGCTGTTTAGGTGGGGGTGTTTTCGCCTACCTTACACTGTGGTCAGTAGTTTAGGGGTATAGGTGGTAGATGAGTGTTAAATAGTTTGGTCACTTTGCAGGTTTGTGCAAGCAAGAAAATGGAACTGGTGAGCGCCTCACGGTATATCCCGTTTGGGGAACAGGAGGTCATCAGGAACTGCCCCAGGGCTGTGTGGTCCGGGGTGGAGAATGGTGATTGCCTCTGGGAACCTCTCCGGCTGCGCTCCTCCCTGAAGGTATGTGCGGCCTCAGGGGTAGGCGCTCCTGGGGGGCAACCAGTATGCTGGGCTGCCGGTTACAAGCCAGAATTTGGCTGACTCAAGACCAGAGCTAGGTGACCTGCCCATATCAAGGGCAAGGAGGCTGTGTCAGGGAGTGACACCTGCTTTGCCTGTTCCTGTGCTTGCTTAGTTTGCCCGTTGCTGCAGTGTTCTTTTAAATAGTTAATAAAGTGGCCCTTGTTTAATTCCAAGCCATTGTCTGTCTCGTTATTCTAGCTGGGGTGGCAAACAGAGTAGGTGCTACTAGGGTGGACAACCTCCAGGTGGAACCTGGAGATCTTCCAGAACTACAACAGATCTCTAGATGACAGAGATCACTGTCCCTGGAGGAAATGGCTACTTTGGAGGGTGGGCACTATGTAGGGATGCCAGCCTCCTGGTGGGACCTGGGGATCACTGGAATTGCAGCTCATCTCCAGACTACAAAGATCAGTTCCCCTGGAGAAAACGGCTGCTTTGGTGGGTGGACTCTATGGCACTGAACTCCACTGAGGTCCTGGTCCTCCCCAGGCTCTACCCTCAAATCTCCAAGAGTTTGCCAACCTGGAGTTGGCAACCCTAACCCCCCAACCCCTGCTAGTGGCCAAGGAAGACCTGGCAATCCTCGTGCTATGGCATTATAGTGGGCTGAGGTCCCTCCCCAGGCTCCACATCCACATCTCCAAGAATTTCCCAACCTAGGTGATGGATAGATTGCTGCCAGGCTGAAGTGCCACAGGTGGGAAATCACAGCGGGCTGACCTCCACCTTGTTTCAGAAGAATCAGGCATACCAAACACAGCCTGTGATGATGATCCCAGCAGTCGTCTCTGCTCGCAGGGAGAACTAGTTTTAGTTATCCCAGTTCAAGGGTTTTAAAGAGATCTGCTGGCTAGGATTGCCTACTCTAGCTTCGAACATCCCTGGAGATTTGGACATGGTACCGAAGGAAGGTGGATTTGGTCAAAGAGAGTGAGCTCAGGAGGATGGGAGGTCATCAAGCCTGCCCTGCAAAGCAGTCCTTTCATCCCTGGGTACTGATCTCTGTGTCTTGGAGTTCAGCTGGAATTCTGGGAGAACTCCCATGGGCAGCTAGGGAAGAACTTTTAAACTGGTGTTGCCATAAAGCAATTATCCACATAGATATGAAATATGAACTCTGTATGTGTGTGTGCATATATCTGCCACGCCCTCCCAGCCATCGGCAGGTAATAGGGGGACCTGGAAATGATGTTGTCATGTCAGTGACGTCAAGACAACATTCTGGTATTCGGGCAAAAACTCTATGGTAGAGGCCAACTTTGCCATAGAGTTTTTGCCTGAATACCAGAGCATTGCCCCAATGTTGTTGCATGATGACATCACTTCTGGGTCATGTCAGAAGTGATGTAGACATGCTGCTTCAGTGTCAACTGGGCCTCCTTCCTACTTCCAGTAAGTTCCCCTCTCCCATCCCCCACTGGTTGCCAGGAGAGACCTGGCAACCCGAGCATCTAAATAAACTGACAGCTACAGGAGATTACATACCTTACAGATGGGAACTGAAATGTGTATCTCCCTGTGTCTACTCTAAGGGCCCCTATTAGCAAGTTCTCCACAGGAACAAAAAGATGGCTGCACCTTCCCCTTTGGATTCTTCCTATAGCCTGTTTCTTTTGTTATATTTGTGCAGCTACTGCTAATTACTGGGGGGGGGGGAATGAGTATAACAAAGCAAGGCTTAATCACTAGGATCATTAGCTTGCATTACATTATGTCACTTCAGAGGCCTAGAGAATTAACAATGAATTTAAATGATCTTCATTTAGCATGCAGTGCCTTTTCTGGCAAATCACTGTTTCAGAATAAAAATATTTCCCCATTCCATGTAACCTTTGTTAAGCATCCTGGTTATCTCAGGCTTACTAACTAGTGATTTACAAGGAATCAAAATGGCAATGTCTTTTGAAATCAGGCATATACAATTTCTGAACCTAGCCTGCTAAAAATCTATGGAGGCTCAACATGTCTGCCTCTGTTAGCTGTCTGGGACGGGGGGGGGGGGGCGAACACTGTTGTTTTCTAACTGGTGAGTCACTTATTGTGTAGGCCCTAATTCCAACTGGAGGCTGGCATACCTACCACCAACCCCCTAGGTAGGGTTGCCAAGACTTATGGACTCACCGGCGGGGGGGGAGTCCTCCTGTGGCCGGGAGTTTCTTCTGGCACGCGCGCTTCGCTGAAGCCAGGTGTGTCACCGGAAGTGATGTCAGCGCTTCGCGCGCGCGCCCGGTGGTGTCACCGGAAGTGACGTCGGCACGTTGGGGGCATTGCCAGGGCGATGCTCTGGCAATCGCCCCAAAACTCATAGAGTTTTGGGGTGATTGCCAGAGCATCACCCTGGCAACGCCCCCAACGTGCCGATGTCATTTCCGGTGACGTCATTACGTCGTCCTCGCCGGACGACTTCGGGGGTGGGGTTCCCCCTGCCGGCCGAATGCTGGCCGGCGGATCAGGAACCCCTTTAGCAGGGGATCCCCTGCCCCCCGGGCTGACTTGGCAGCCCTAACCCAAGGGTATTACAGAATGCAGTGTTACCAACAGAGCTGAGTGCATGACTGCACGCCAACACACCTGGCTTCAGCGAAGGACAACTTTTTATGCTGTATGACACTGTACACCTTATTTTACAAGTCCCCCCTTGAGTGCTGATCAAATGCGCTGCACATTTATTTGATGCAGTAATAATCTGAAAATGTAGGCACAACTGTTGGACTCTTTTGTATTCAAACATGTCGCTGTTGGTAAAGAAACGGTTGCTCTTAGTAGCTGCATGCATCTGAATGGACAGCATTACTACAGAATAAGTGATTCTGGTGTGTTTTGTAGCCACACAAGCCCGGTACAGATGACCCCCCCAGCATGCTGCCTGAATGTGCCGGGAGGGAGAGCAGAAATGAGCACACTGACCCCACCCTTCATCTCTACATGACTGTCTGCAGGGTACAGCCCCATGGAGAAAGCCGTATGTACAGCCATTCCCCATTATCAGGGGTCCGTTGGGGCCAGAGCAAGGCGGAGCGAAGCTCCACCAGCTCAGGACTGGCCAGTAGGGCAGCCATGGGCTGAATCAGATTCTCTGATCTGATTCAGCCTGCTGCCGAATTGCCGCCGAAATTCGGCAACAACTTTAAAAGCGACTGAAGGGGAGGGGGTTTGAGGGAGAGGCTCCAAACTTGCAGGGTAGCTGCTAGGACCTCTCCCCCAAATACCCACCAAGTTTCAAGAAGATTGGATCAGGGGGTCCAATTCTACGGGCCCCCAAACAGGTTGCCCCTATTCCCTCCATTGTTCTCTATGGGAGGAAAAAAGTTAACATTTTTTTCCTACCATAGAGAACAATGGAGGGGATGGGACAATCTGTTTGGGGGCACATAGAATTGGACCCCGTGGTCCAATATTCTTGAAACTTAGTGGGTATTTCGAGGAGAGGCCCCAGCAGCTACCCTGCAAGTTTGGAGCCTCTCCCTCAAACCCCCTTTCCTCCAGCTCCTCATATACCCTATGAGTTTTTGCCATTGATTTCAATGGCCCATAGGGTATAATGGGACTGAAACTGACATTCCCTTTCTGACGCACTTCCAGTGATGTCAAGGGACGTGGCATATGCTAATGAGTTATGCTAATAAGTTATGCTAATGAGCTCTTGCCACTCTTTTTCTATGAAAGGACCCCTGCCCATTATTAGCTGCTCTGCTTTCTGAACGTCACTGGTCACAGGGAGCTTTTCCATGTCCTCATTTTTCTCACTTGCAAGTTTCTGATCCTTTCCCCTCCTGTTCCACATGTTTTGTTCCTTCTAGTGGTTGGTTCAATATTATACCAGGCAGCATAAAAATCTACAGTTTAAATCTGCAGGGAGATATGCAGGACATAAAGTGATGTAATATCAAATCAACCACTAGAGGGAGCAAAAGACGTGTGGAACAGAACAAAACAATTGAAGAAACAGGAATTTACAAGCAAGGCAAACGAGAATGCAGAAAGGTCTAGGGAGAGTTTATTTGTGTGTCCACTTCCTCTGCAGTGGGGTGTACTAGATGACCCTTTCAGTCTCTTCAAGCTCTATGCTTCTATGTTTAATTGTACAGTTACCTAGTTTAAATAGAGCAAACTGTGATGTCATGTTCTTTTTATCTGCTATCCTACTTACATCCTATCCTTCCTCTAAGGAGTTCAAGAGAGTTTTAGCTTCACATACTGAGGAAGGACAAGTTTAGACAGAGTAATTCTTCCAAAGCTACCCAGTGAAATCTGTGGCTTCAGTGTGCAGTCTATCCACTGCTTCACATTTCTCTCAGCGTAAGATTATAGGTAACATTTTGCAACTGAAATCATATTTATTGGGTTTATCAATAATGAATTTACATTAAGTAGCCGTAATTACTGGGCTCTTTTAACAGCAATTACCTGCTCTTACCAATTCATCCTCTGCTTGTTTGCATCGCTTGAGTTATTTTGGTCAAGAGAGCAGCTATCAATCATTAAGCAAACAGAATGGCACATCCCCCCACAATTATAGTGTGGTCAGATGCATCTCCATTACAATTTTCTCTAGAGAGAACCTGTCAGTTTTCATTTTTAATTCCAAGACTTTCATGAAAGATCACCTTAATTATAAGGCTCTTGGCATAGCATTTATGTTGTCATTCAATATGACTGATGCATATTACCAAGAAGTTGTCAATCCTCAAAAAAAAAATTTTTTTGGAAGTATATTTAATTAACTGTTTACTTCTTAGTCAACCAAAATATGAAATATGCCTACATTTCAGAAGTTTGTTTTGATGCTGATCTCCAGGTCCACTGCGCCTGTATATGGCTATTTACTCCAGTAAGCAAACCTAGTGTTGACATTCAGCCGTATTTTATTTCCCCTTTTTAACTCTTTCACTTTTCTAACATTTGAGCTCACTGTTTCTTAGCAATTTCACAACTTCCGTTTTCTATCCCAGACAACTGCTTGGAGAGAAATGTGCCAGACCTGGCTTTTGTCAAGCTGATGGACAGAGATGGAAATCCATAGCCATGCAAGGAAGAGCAAGAGTAAAGGCTTTTAGGCTGATTCCTCACATTCGTTTCCTTGCAGGTTTTCCACAGCCATGTCAGGAGGTTAATCTCCTTCTACGCTTCATGCTGCTTTCAGTTTCTTTGCTCACTGGGTTTTATGGTATCCTCTGCATAGATTTATGGCCATTCAGGCGTGACTTCAAAGTCAGTAAGACATTGCCCCAGGGTATCTGAATGTGGTTTTGAGTGGCACCCTTTCCTTCCTCCACTTCCCGATTTGACAGGAACAATAAGCAGGCAACTTAACATGGTTTCATTGATCTCCATCAGTTCCCCCATCCCTATTTCCCACTCGGTATTTATCTCCTTGCCATGAATTACTTGGCTCAGGTGGCTAATAACTGCTGAGGCAAGTACTGACACAGGGAAATCTGCATACCAATGCAAGAGCGAAAATAGATGGAAACAAATAGATGAAAACAACATAGATGGCAAGCTGACACTGACCAGTGCAGAAACCAGGATCTGAGGCAATGCCATGAAAACAGATATTCCAAGGCGAGGAGGAACCAGGTTGAGTGTTGATAAAATATGGAGCAAATGCCAGATGCAGAATGGACCTTAATTGCAAGCCTGACCCTAAAACCTTCACACTATAGGTTCTCAGACTTTGGGACACATACCACCTGAGTAGTGGGGTCATGGCTCTGACAATTAGCAACACAGCCCTTAGGACCTTATACAGTAGTAGGAGATGCATATTGATCTGGGTGCAAGAAATCTATATTTGCCTTCCATAAAGAAGACTGCTGATGGACTGGAAGACTTGGAAGGTACAATAAGTTTAAAAGAGTCTCGAAAACATTGCTTGGGCCTCTTGTGATTAAGAAAGTTTCTTACTTCTGGGAGCTGATCTCCTGTATTTTCCTTCTTTGGCCAGAGACAGGTTGTGGTGGTGTGTGTGTGTCTAAAGTGTTGGCAAATCACAGCTGACTTATGGTGACCCTGTAGGGTCTTCAAGGCAAGAGATGAACTGAGGTAATTTTGCCACTGCCTTCCTCTGCATAGCCACCTTGGAATTCCTTGGTGGTCTCCCATCCAAATGCCAACCAGAGCCAACCCTGCTTTGCTTCAGAGATCTGATGAGACCAGGCTATCCTGGGTCATCCAGGTCTGGGCATTGTGGTGGCACACCAGCATCAACCATGCCCAGCAGCCTTCATCCTGCCATGGGCTTCGGACTCAACAAAATGTTGAGTATGAAAAGTCCCCTGCTGAGTGTGGACATCCTCCTTCTGGTCCCCTGACAACGTTAACCAACACAAAGACTGGGAACTCTTATTAGTCAGTCTTCTAGAAGGAGAAAGGGATGCCTGTGGGGAGATCACACGACTGAGACGCCATTCTTGAGCTGAGAGTTTCTGCTGATTTCTTCCAGAGGAGCAGAATCACTCTGAAATTGTGCTCTGAATACCTTCGGGAGGACTTGCCTGAACCCAAGAAGGGCAAAATGGTGGGTGTTTGGGGAGAACAGAGCACCTCTAAAGCCCTCACCTCTATCTTCCAGGATTTAGGAGAGCCGATTGCACTCTGGTCCTCATCGAACAAATCCCCTGGGGGAACTGCAGCAGCGCATTTTGAGTAATTGTATCAAAAGAGAATGTTCTCCGCTTTCTAAAATTCCTCATTGATTGAATAATGTCAGCCAGTCCTCATCACACGAAAGGGGAGGAACAGCGAGTTGTTGGGAAATGTAAGGTAATGGATGCCTGCTCAGCAGTAGAATCTACATGACCTACATTCTACACTTTGATACAGTTCAAATATTGAATCAGCAGGTGAGCAGTACATGCCTTTCCAAATATATGCATGTGTCTGTACACAGACTAAGTCTGGAAGGATATGGTACTGAGAGGGTGGGAAGCCCCAGGGAATGGTTCACTTTAGTTTTTATTTTCCATTTCCCACAGTAGAAATTTAGATCTTAATTTTAGGACACTAGAATTAATTACATATATTGATGGCTTTGGGAAGAAAAGCAGGACATATTTTGTTTTATATTTATTGGTGGATTGGTGGGGCCTGTATATATATATATAGAGAGAGAGAGAGAGAGAGAGAGAGAGAGAGAACATTAATGGAAGTAATATTCCTTTCATTCTTTCATTCTGGCTGGCGACGGCATCTGGCAGCGGCGGCAGGGGGTGTAAAGCGCTCTCCTGTGAGCAGGAAGGGACTTTATCTGGGATTCAGGTGCCGTGTGACCATGGCGGAACTGTCTTCTTCTATTCTTCTTTGTATACCAACCATTGTCTTTTCCAACAGCAATCAGAGACAGGTTTTTTTATCCAGCTTTTAACAAAGAAGAAGAAGAGATTGGGTTTATATCCTGCCCTTCACTACCCAGGGGAGTCTCAGAGCAGCTTACAATCTCCTTTCCCTTCCCCTCCCCACAACAGACACCCTGTGAGGTAGGTGGGGCTGAGAGAGCTCTGACAGAAACTTCTTTTTCAAGAACAGCTGTGCCAGAAAAGGTCATCCAGCCAGGTGCAAGTGAAGGAGGGGGGAATCAAACCTGGTTCTCCCAGATTAGAGTCCATGCGCTTAACCACTACACCAAAGATTTTTAAATCTTTTTGGCTCTTTTATGGTCAGCTTCTGCTTTGGGGGTCTGTTTTATGGATACTTTTAGGGTGCTCAGTCAACATTTTATGTGGGTTTTATGCCCCTGCCTTGTTTTTCATGGGTTGTTTTGTCTTTATTTTATAATTTATTTATAACTGCTGCCCCCTTCCTCCTTCGGAGCTGATGCCATGGCCTGAATCTGGGCATGTGGGAACCAGGCAGGTAGTCAGCTTCTCATCATGGGCAGGCAGAAAGATGAGTAGGGCCTCCAGCAAATGCTTCAGTTACTCAGAGACTCTCAGTCTCCCAACAGAGCAACCCAAACTACTGTACAAGATAAACCGCTCAACCAGTTTCTCAGTTTCAATAACTTCTTGATATTTGTCTAGGGTCCAGGCTTTTACCAGCCTTATAAAAAGAAGAAGGCTTTAGCCAGATATTAAAGAAAGGACTGGTTGCTACTTTTAGAAATAAATGGAATGGCTTGCTCCTATATAAGTACTTCAAATGGAACTAAAAGTAAGTTAAAAGTTACAAATTATTAATTATTTTAAAGATTATAATATTATTCCATTCAGCTGCATGTCCCTCTTAATTCTAAATAACCATGTTTGTTTTAGGATAGCCAGCAACTTGAAAAGAGAGCTTTTACCAGCCTTATAAAAAGAAGAAGGCTTTAGCCAGATATTAAAGAAAGGACTGGTTGCTACTTTTAGAAATAAAGGGAATGGCTTGCTCCTATGATAATTTGATGAAAGCTGAAAAGAAGGTAATTTGAAATTGGATGCAGAAAAAAAGAAAGCTAAAAAGGACAAGCTCTAAAAATTTGAAGATTCCAGAGGCTGACACCTTTTACTCAATATAGGACTACTCCTGAGGAAGACTGTTGAAATGAGTGGATAACTGGGTGCTCATTGAGGATGTTGTAGTTTTTTACAAAATAATTGATATTTGAGGATGTTGTACTTTTCTAACACAATAATTGATATTTATAAGGGTTATTAAATGTTAAGAGGATGTTGGACTGTTCTTGTCATTTTATCACAGGGCTTGTTTGTTTATTTGACATATTTCCTGTTACTGTGATCCCTGCTTTGGCTTTGGTTTATTCACACATTTTAGTCTCAGCTCAGGAAGGCTGGCTCCAGAGCAAACTACTTTATGCAGGAGCCAAATCGCTTGCTCACAACTTTAATGCCAGTAGCTCACAAAGTAGAATTTTTGCTCACAAGACTCCGCAGCCTAGAGGGAGCATCACATGGCTGAGGATGAGCTAATGTGTTCTCAGAGTGGTCTGATCCAGAAGAAAAAGAAGTAGAAGAAGATACATGATAGAAGAAGATAGTAGGTGGAGAAGGGAGAAGGGAGGAGGAGGAGGAGGAGGAGGAGGAGGAGGAGGGAAAGCTGCAGATGTGGCCAAACCTTCTGCCCCAGCTCTGCAACCTGTTCAACTCTGAGGACTACAGCACTTGTGAGGAGGCTTTTGGTGCCTTACAGAAGATCTGTGAAGATTCCTCTGAGCTCCTGGACAGTGACGATCTCAATTGGCCACTTCATTTCATAGCCCCAAAGTTCCTACCGGTTTTCAAGCCCCCAAATTAGGTCTGATGCCATCGCTTGTGTTAACCAGTTCACGATGGACAGGACCCAAGCACAGACGGACAACATAGACACTTTCATTGAGCATCTTTTTGCCCTGGCAGTAGATGAAGATCCTCAGATTCGAAAGAACATTTGCTAAGCGCTGGTGATGCTGTTCGTTTTTATCATGATAATTTATAAGGCTCTTATGATTTCATAGTATTGGGTTGTTGTTGGTTTTTTTCCTTGTAAGTTGCCTTGAGCACAGCTCTTGACAGGCAACATATAAATTCCCTAAATATATAAATACAGTTCAACCAATTCTTTGTACTAAAATCACATTTACCTGTAGAGAATACAAGTGTTAAACTTCCTTTCTTTCTTTCTTACAGTGGCCGAGGACAGACTGGCAATCTGAAGCGGGGCAGGCACGCTTCGCAAACGGAGGAAAGGAGCCCGTTCAGACATGCGCATCTGCCCATCGGCTCCGTTGCGTACTTACCCGTCTCCCAGCCGCTTTCCTTCCGCTTTACCCGGACACCAGTTTTTCCCGGTGTTCAGGGGCCTTCCTCCGCATGCCTCCCGCTTCCAAACAGTGTGAACTGGAAGAAGCGGGAGGCATCCGGAGGAAGTGTGAACGCACCGGCAAAAAGTTTTTCGCATATGCGCATATGCAATATGCGCATATGCGAAAAACATCAAAGGAAAACAAAAAAAAAAGTGCAGCGGCACGCGCGAGCCGCGCGGGCTGGCTACGCGCCAGTGTGAACCCTCCGTGGGCAGTCTGAACGCTCCGTATCGCCGCTGATCCGCATTGCTCTGGCCAGTGTGAACGGCCAGCTCCGTGAGTTTTTTCCCCCGCTCCAGTTCCCTCCGCTTTGCCTCCGCTTCAGATTGCCAGTCTGTCTTCGGCCCGTGTTTTGGCTATATACATAAAATCCTACTTTTGTTTGAACAATAATTTACCCAGTCACCTCTTGGCCCCCAAGCCATATTTCAGTTCTCCGGCCCCATAACTAATTCACCTATCACAACCCCTTGGTGGATTAATCAAGGAGAAAGCGGTTGGATACAATTCAACCCTTTCACACAATCTATTAACCTTCCTTCTATGAATTTCATTTCTAAAATCTAAATGAAGAGAAGCACCAACAGGCACTTGAGTGGCAACACAGCCGGAGAAATAGGGTGCTTTCACACATACTAAATAACACACTTTCAATCCACTTTCAGAGCACTTTGCAATTGGATTCTACTGTGTGAAATGGCAGGATCCACTTGCAAATGGTCGCTGAAGTGGATTGAAACTGCATTATTTAGCATGTGTAAAAACAGGAAAGGGGGCAGAAGCAGCTGAGAAGTTTGTGAAAGGAAAAGAGGATGCAGAAAAAGGCCCAAAGAGTGAGAGGAAAGAGAAACAGGGAATTAAGATTGCCAGATTCTCAACATCCACAGATGTAGGGTTGCCAACCTTCAGGTGGCACCTGGAGATCTCCTGCTATTGCAGTTGATTGCCAGATGACCAAGATCAGTTCCTCTGGAGAAAATGGCTGCTTGGGAGGGTGGACTTCATGACATTACACCTTGCTGAGGTACCTCCCCACTCCAAATCCTGACCTTGACAGGCTCCACCCCCCCCCCAAATCTCCAGGTATTTGTCAACCAAGAGGTGGCAACCTCGAATATACCTTTGAGGAGGGGAACGAGAAAAAAATGTCCCTCAGCCTCTTCCTCTAGTGCCAGTGGAAGTGCAGCTGGCAGACAAGGCAGTTGCATGGGGTTTTTTTTAATCCACGTGACTCTTGTGACCACTGTGACTGGATTCTCAAAGATTACAGGCAGCTCCTGAGAAAAAGGTGTGTGTGTGTGTGGGGGGGGAATCCACTTCCACCAGAACCTAACATTAGCAGTATAAAGGATCCAACCCTACATCATTTACCAAGGATAACAGAGCACTGTGAGCAAAAACAGAGTTTCAGTATAACATTCCTCTCTTTCCTTTCCCCATCTAATCCTTCCATAGTTGTAAGGGGGGTGGGGGGGCAAAATGGATTACAACTTTGATGTGAGTGATCCCCCATGGACCCCAAATCTGAACCAGAATTTTCTGGTTTCTGCCCTTCCCTATTAAAACATACATAATAAAAATCACATTTTAACACCCTTAACCCACCCACCCCCCGGGAAACACACACACACATCAGTAAAACAATTTAAAGAACAGAGCTAAAATTCATACAAAGACATTAAAACAACAGTTAATCGACAATCAAAATGCTGGTCAGTGTTTGCTTGCACAAATAAACGTTGAAGCAATTGCTGAAGGCACTTCCTGGCTTGCAGCTCTGATCTTTACCCTGGTGGGTTCTGACAACCTCACTGACACCGAGATAACAGCAGCAATAACTTCAGTGGGGTAGGGTTATCAGGGAAGGTTCATAAAAACATTAGAAGAGCCCTGCTGGATCAGACCAATGTTCTATCTAGTCCCACATCCTGTCTCACCAAGTGGCCAACCAGTTCCTCTGGAGGGCCAACAAGAGGGCATAGAGGCCAAGGCCTTCCTCTGATGTTGCCTCCTGGCTCTGGGAGTCAGAGGATTACTACCTCTGAACGTGGAGGTTCCCCTCGGTCAACATGGCTAGTAGCCATTGATAGACTTATTCTCCCCGAATCTATCTAATCCACTTTTCAAGCTGTTTACCCCTATGGCCATCGCTACATCCTCTGGCAGCAAATTCCACATTTTAATCACTCTGTGTAATGTAGTGTTTCCTGCTGTCTGTCCTGAATCTACCACCCATCATTCAAGAAGGGGGTGAGAAATAATAACTGGGTTCCAAGTGGTAAATAATTTGTGCTTGATAGTTAAAGCAGAAAGAAAGCATGGCTTCCAGAAGTTTCTTCTCAGGGGTCTCTTAACATGGTCAAATATTAAACAAAGTCTCTACTCTGAGCTTCAGTCTGACAGTAGACCTTCAACTTCTTTGTTTCAAATTCTTCAAGCCCCACTTGGTGCACTTATGGTTGTCTTCCTGGCTGCAGTTACTTCTCAGACTTTTCCTTAATGTTTTCCCTCCCTTTTCTCTCTCCTCTCCCTCCTCCCCTGAGGGGGAAAAAGACTATTGTTCTTAGATCTGAATCAGTCAGAGGCTGTTGGGAGGTGTAGTTCCAAATCTCAGAATCACTGTTACACTAAAATGATATTTAACACAGAGAGAGATCAATAAAGTGAAAGCTGTACATTGGACTGGAGTCTGGGAACCTGAGTTATTTGATTTGCCATTCCCGTACATAAGATGGCAACAAGCATCATTTTCTCCAGGGATGTGTGTTTTTATCAAATGATCCGTTTATGCCCTTTTTATTACCTAATGTTACATTCATATCCAAATTATTAAAAAGTGTTTTTTTTTAATGCAGTGCATAAAATGAGATTGGAGCTTGTGGCTGCTATTATTTAGCAGAATCCTTGAAGGATTTCATAACACAATCTGGATTTTTGTACAGTTACAATGCCAGGTTCTACTTGATGTATATTGTAAAACTCATTGGGGAAAAAAGAACGCTCAAAATACCGATATTTTTTTGAGTATTTATTCCATTCACTTTATACTGAATGCACACCCCTAGTGTGCCATGTTGGTTTTTATTCAACAAGGCTTGTCAATTGAAAATTATATCTTTAATAGCGCTTTCCGTGAATTTGCCTGGAAGAGACATTAAGAAAACCAGCCTGTAATTTTCTAGATCCTCCTGAAAACTTTCTTAAAAATAGGAGTTACGTTGGCCAATGGCCACTCTTCAGTCTTCCGATACAGAGGCTGATCTTGGGGACATGATACATATCTTAGTTAGTTCCTGATGATTTGTTAGTTTGCAATTTGTTTATAAGTTCCTGAAGTTTCTCCCTTGTCACTGCAATTTGCCTGAGCTCCATATCCTCTCCTCCTGTAAACATCAGTTCAGGAACAGGTATCTTCAGTGGTGAAGAGAGATGAGAAGAATTCAGTTAGCTCCTCAGCAATCACCTTATCCTCCTTTAGTACTCCTTTAATTCCATTGTCATCCAAATTGTCTAACTGCTTCCTTAGCAGGTTTCCTGCTCCTAATATTTTAAAGAATTATTTGTGGATGATGCTTTTAGTGATAGTTTCCTCAAAATCTTTTTCTTGTTTTTGCATTTCTGATTGTCTGTTTGTGCAAGTTTGTGTTGGGTTTTCTTTGCCTCATTTGGGCAATCCTTCCAGTTTCTGAAGGAAACTTTCAGTCTAATAGCTTCCCTCACCCTGCTTGTGAGCCATGCTGGTGACCCCCTTAGACTTTGTTCTGCCTTTCCTGACCTGTGGTATGCATTGTAACTGAGCCTCTAGTATTGAGGTTTTAGGTAACCTCTAAGCCTTTTCAATATATTTGAACCTCTTGACCAGGGACGTCAAACATGTGGCCTAGGGGCCGGATCAGACCCCCAGGGGGCTTCTATCAGGCCTGCACTGGAACTAGAGCTGCCTAGAGCCAGCCTAGCCTTCTAGAGCCGGCCTTGCTGGCTAGGTGAGGTATAAATCCAAATAAATAAATACATACATACATACATAAATACATACATAAATACATAAACTGGCCATCTCCTGCTTCCAGTTCTGTTGCTGCTGCTGCATCATAGCTTGCTTCGTCAGACCCTCTCAATCGCTCAGTCATTTCATGTTTTCTCCTGAGTCCTAGACTCAGAACTCTGAGCATGAGATTTCTGTGGTGAATGTCAATAAATCAAAAGTAGCTTCCAGATATACACCTGAACAGCATACTCAAGACTGCAACAGCACAGACATTTTGATGCAATAATTCAGAGCAAGAGGTGTCAGTTATCAGATACTGTTAAATAAACAAAATGTTCCAAGAGTGCTAATGTTTTAAGCATGTTTTTATTTTAAGTAAAAGAAAAAACACCCTTTGTGCTTGTGTCCTTTATAAAGTTTATATCTCTGCTACCTGGCATTACATTTTATGACAGACAGGGTCCGGCCCAACAAGGTCTCATTTATGTCAGATCCGGCCCCCAAAACAAATGAGTTCGACACCCCGCTCTTGACTGTTCCTTTCAACTTCTTTTTTTACCAGATTTCTCATCTTAGAGAAATTCCCTCTTTTGAAATCAAAGATAAGCATTGGAGTTCCCTGGTACTTTCCCATACACATGTAAGTTAACTGTGATGCCATTGTGATCACTGCTTCCAACTGGTTCAACCACCTCCACGCTTTGCCCTAGGTACTGAGCAGGGCCTCTGAAGATCAAGTCCAGGGTTGCTTCCTTTCTGGTCAGTCCCACGACCAGCTGTTCCAAATCACAGTCATTTAAGGTTTTTAGAAATTCTACCGCTTTGTTATGACAGAACACACATTTATCAGTCAATATAAGGGTGGGTAAAGTCACCCATTATTACAACTCCCTGTCCACTGGATGCCTCCCTGATTTCAGTTTCTATTTCAAGAACACCCTGAGCATTTTGGTCAGGAGGTCGATAGCACATTCCCAGGACTAAAGTATTCAGGTTTCTAGTTTGTTAGGCAGTATGCTCTCTTTGGCATACACAGTAACACCGCCTCCAGTATGCCCTTGCCATTCATACAGAGTTTGCATCCAGGGATCATCATATCCCACTGGTTCTCTCCCGTCCACCAGGTTTTTGTTATGTGCACTGTGTTTTCCCTTGAAACCAAGCAGTCCAGCCTCCCTATTTTGGATTGGAGGCTTCTGGGAGTTGCAGAGAAACGCCACCACATTGTGCTTCTCTCTAGACACCTCTAGCGTGAGCCTTTTCCACTCTGGCCCTTTGGCATCTTTGACTGGCCCTCCTGGTTTACTTTATCCTCACTTTCCTTATCTGCCATTTCCCCCTTCTAGTCCTTAGGGACAAATCTACCTGAACAGGATTCTTCTCATCTCCTGTCAGCTTCCACTACTCGTGTTCAGTTTAAAAGCTGTGCTGCCATTTTTTTTTTAAAAAAATGTCACGTGCCAGTAGACTGGTTCCATTCCGGTTCAAGTGGAGCCCTTCCCAGAATGGAGTCCATCAAGTAGAGTCCATCCCACAGGCCCAGCTTGTCCCAAAATGTTCCCCAGTGCCTAATAAATCAAAAGCCCTCTTTTTCTTCACTCATCTCTTCTATGCACTGAGACTCCCCAACTGTGCCTGTCTCAGTTGGCCCTGCACACGGAATAGGTAGCATTTTGGAGAAAGCTACCTGGGAGAACCTGGCTTTTAGTCTCCTACCTAGAAGCCTAATTTTTTTTTTCCCCTTCCAGGACCTCATGACGACACTTTCCCACATCATGGGTGCCAACATGCACCATGACCGCTGACTCTTCCCCAGCACTACCTATCTACCCAGCTATCTAGACGACAGGTGATGTCTGCAACCTTCACCCCAGGTAGGCCACTCACCATGCAATCCAAACACCCGCCACAAACCCAGCTATTGATTTGCATAATGAGCAAGTCTCCCACTATGGCAAGGCCCCCTCCCCCAGTGGAATATACTCAGTGCAAGAGGATATCTGTTGATCCACCAAGGAATGAGTCCCTTCTAAGGGATCGTGTCTCCTTACTTTGGAGTGTTGCCCCCCTTTCACATTATCCATGACTGGAGAGGAGCCATCAATCTGGGATTGGTATGCTGCTATCACATCTCTGAAGGACTCATCAAGCACCTTCTCTGCCTCTCTCAGGTCCTTCAGGTTAACTACCTGTTCCTTGAGGGCCGAGAGTTCCTTGCACTGAGCACACACCCACAACTTCTGTCCAGCAGGCAGACATGTGACACTCTATGCAATACACTGGATATCCCCCACCCCCTGTTGGCTTTCTGCCTTCATAACTGCAGGGCTCCGTTGGGGCTGGGGTGCGCCGGAGCGCTGCTCCGGGAGAGAGGAGGTGGGGGACGGGCACTTAACAAAGCCCTGCCCCCCCAGCTCACTCTTCCCAGGCTGTGGCAGGCTGGGAAGTCCCTTCCCTCCCCCCCGTCAATGCTCCCGGGGCCGGCAGCGCTCCGCCGGCCCCGGGAAGGAGAAGCCCTTCCCTCCCCCCTCCCACTGCTCCCGGGGCCGTGGCAGAGTGCCGCCGGCCCCAGGAAGCCCCTTCCCTCCCCCCTCACTGCTCCCGGGGCCACAGCAGAGTGACGCCGGCCCCGGGAAGCCCCTTCCCTCCCCCCCGTCACTGCTCCCGGGGCCAGCGGTGCTTTGCCAGCCCCAGGAAGAAGAAGCCCCTTCCCTCCCCCCTCCCACTGCTCCCGGGCTGCAGCAGAGCGCTGCCGACCCCGAGAAGAAGCCCCCTCCCTCCCCCCCAGTGAAGAAGCCGGGCCCCAGTGGCCTGAAGCCACTCGGGCCCAAGCAAGGGGGGGAGGAAACGCTGGCCCCAGTGGGGTGAGAAGCGTCCCTCCCTCCCTCCCTTCTCTCTCTCTCTCCCCCACCTACCTACCTACCTTCCTGTTCCTTCCTTCCTTCCTTCCTTCTCTCTCTCTCTCCCCACCTACCTACCTACCTTCCTGTTCCTTCCCCTCTCCCTTCCTTCCCCTCTCCCTTCCTTCCTTCCTTTCTTCTCTCTCTCTCCCCCACCTACCTACCTTCCTGTTCCTTCCTTTCCCCATCCTTCCCCTCTCCCTTCCTTCCTTCCTCCCTCTCTCCCCCTTCCTTCCTTCCTTCTCTCTCTCCTCCCACCTACCTACCTACCTTACTGTTCCTCTTTCTTTCTTTCTTTCTTTCTTTCTTTCTTTCTTTCTTTCTTTCTTTCTTTCTTTCTTTCTTTCTTTCTTTCTTTCTTTCTTTCTTTCTTTCTTTCCCTTCCTCCCTCCTTCCTTCCTCCCTCCTTCCTTCCTTCCTTCCTCCCTTTCTTTCTTTTTCTTTCTTCTCTCTCTCTCCCCCTCCTACCTACCTACCTACCTTCCTGTTCCTTTCCTTCCTGATCCTTTCGTTCCTTCCCCCTCCCTCCCTCCCTTCTTGCCTTCTGACACACTGCCGATGACGTCAGGGATGTGTGTCCTTTTGACACTTCCAGTGACGTCAGGGGGCGTGGCATATGCAAATAAGTTATGCTAATGAGCTCCTGCACCTGTTTTTTTACGAAAGGACCCCTGCATAACTGATATTTTAAATTTTATTTTGTGGTGTGTTTATCCAGGAGTTGAAAAAGAGAGCTGTGTTCCCCTCTGTGTGCCCTTTACTTCTCCTGCATTGACAGAGTATGGGTCAAGTGAGGGTTAAGTTTGAGCTTATGTACTTGAAATGTGAGCAATGCTCGAACGAGAAAACAATGTTTCCTTCATGCCATGCTTACAATGGAATAGTTTATACTTCAGCATAGAAAGAACAAGAAATCCCTACTGCAACACAATGAGCTGAGAGTATATTGTATGGACAAATATGGTGGGGGGGGGATCATGTTTAGTAAAAGAGATGTGACCAACTGTAGACCAGGTTAGTCTTAGTTCCTGAAGCCCTGTACTGGATGGTGAAATCCACTTCCTAAGACTATGAAGCAAATCCTGCACCATAATCATATATATCATCTCAGATATCACACATCCTACATTTCCCCCATTTTCATAATTTTACTCCTCCCTAGTTTCAGCTAGGCTGTCATAAATAAAAAGGGGGGGGGAGTTGTTAACTCTGGAATGCTACTTTTGATTCCCCTCTGCCATTTGCCCTTGTTGTCTCTGCTTACATACGATCTCAGGTTTCTCGTGTGAGTTTCCCGCTTGGAAATAAAAGCTGTTATTTTCTGTGCGAGTGTAACATGCCATCCATTGGCTTGTAGCCATCTGACACCCCAATTTGAACCCTGTATAAAATCCCTTTCCTGCCTTCCCTCTCCAGTCTTAACACAGAAGTGTTTAGAGAATGTATTAGTAAAGTGACTACAATAAACTGAACCTGCTTAAGGACCATTGTTGAGTGCTGATTACTAGAGATTCTGACACCTAGACCTGTAACCACTTTTCATTTTCTTTGTTCCATGTTATATAACAAATAGAATTTTTTAAAAAGAACATGCTACATGCCTATATGCACAGTTCACTCTAACCAAAGTCATATCCATGCATGAATCCATGTGTAGAGTTGCCAGCTCCAGGTTGGGAAATACCTGCAAATTTTTTTTTGGGGGGGTGGAGCCTGGGGAGGACAGGGTTTGAAGTACAGAGGGATCTCAACAGGATATAATGCCATAGAATCCATCCTCCAAAGCAGCCATTTTCTCCAGGGGGATCATGGGATTCATAAGTGAAACATAAACAGTAACAACTGTGACATAATTACAAAAAAGTTCATTCAATTTTTCAAGTGTTTGATAAATATTAATACATTATTGTGAAATCACATATCCTTCACAATAAGAATAATCCAATGACATAATTTTCTTCTCTATTGCAGGAGACTACCTGGTCACCTCAAGCATCATCCAATGCAAATAAAGTGCAACAGCCAATAAAATGTTCTTGGTGTCTAAGGACATTTTATTGGCTATTGCACTTTATTTGCATTAAATGACACTTGAGCTGAGGAGGACCAGGCACTCTCCTGCAATAAAGAAGAGGAACTGATCTTGGTCATCTGGAGATCCATTGTAATAGAAGGAGTTCTCCAGGTGCTGCATGGAAGTTGGCAAGCCTAATGCATGTGCCCAGGTGTTCGTTCAGATCACATATGATGTTTGCAATCAGACACTTCTGCATGCTGGGTTGCTGGGTGATAAACCAAGCAGATAACTGAGACAGCAGAAAAGATCAAGGCAGGCATAAGCCTTGAATAACTAAGAGAAAGCACCTCTCTATCGCCAATTGTGACAGAATGGGCCTGCTCTGGCCTGTAGAACTGATCCACCCTGACCTCCAAGGTTTGCCCAACACCTGGAAAGGCTTTTCTTTCTCTCTTGAGTAACCACTGCCACCATCTGACCTTTGTACAGAATTGCCTGCTGGGAGGGTCAGGACTCCCAGCTTCCCTTCCAAGTTCTGAGGCCTCACCTCTGTGTCTCCTATTGCCCAGTGTCCAGTCACCATGGGAACAGGCCTTGTGTGCCCTTGGAGGAATAGCCACTTGCCAACTGCCTGCCTTCCTCCTGGCACTTATTTTAAAATAGTGTGTCCAAGACAGTGGAGGTCTATGTGGTACAGAGAACCACTACCAGCATCAACAGTTGTAGAGTATTTATTAAAGAGAAAATGTTTACAAACATACTTTTAGCACAGCACCAGATTGAGCAAAGGATTCAAAAGAAATGGGTAAAATGCAGTTCTTTTGTCCCTTTCTCTCTACGTGCCCTATCAGATGTTAAAGTATAGGACAGGCTCCTTAGCTTAGGAAGTTACAGATCTCTAGAGAGTTACCATTACCTTGCAGCTTTCTCCAGCTCTTCAGGCCAGCACATGGATAATGGCCACCTCCTCCAGACCTCAATTAAGAGTTCTGTCTGCTCTGATGGATTCATCACATATGAGAGCTTTCTCCTTGCTTCCAGGAGTTTAATCATCTCTCTCTCCCCCACTCATTGACTAGGTCAGGCTGGGTCAGGGAAGTTTTTTCTTGGAGATTCTTCAGGAATTCCTTCCTGAAGTCTCTCTAGTATTGTCTAGACCTATCAGCATTTGTATGAAGGTGGGCTGAAATAAGTCTGGAAAGCAATTGAACTGACTTTCCACACTTCCTGCCTGTTCTCTCCCCAGATTTTTTAAAAAAAAAACTTTTAAAACTCAGAATGAAGGTTTTGCTTAATTCAAACCGCCAAAGAAAAAATGCATTTCTTCACACCAATTATGAAGCCTCTCAGAACGAGTGCTCTTATTTTAAAGCATCAGAAGATCTGAACTCCAAAGGCTGTAGCAACACCTCTCCTAAATGTAATTGAGTTTTTAAAGGTTTCCCTAAAGTTCAGTGTGGATTTAAGATGAAGAATTTGAGGTCTGCAAGCTATAAATAAAATATGTTCTTTAATGTTTGAAGCAAGCATATTTTTTTCTTGTCAGCAGAAAAAAAAAATGATCACCATTCGAAGAAAATGAAATATGACTGTTAAGTTCAAACTAGTTTTCATCCGAGTTATGCAGCTTTATCATACGTCAAAGGCGTTATTATATTTTCCTTGCTTCTCCCTTTTATTTGAGGTTATCTAGCACAGATTAAGCTGTTTCAATTAGAAACTGTGTTTTGGAATGAGAGTCAAGGCTTAGTAGTATTTTCTGTAGTCATAATGTGTCTCCTTTGTTATCCAAAGCATTAAATTAAAGAATAGTTCTAAATGCACAAAGCCCTGAAGGAAGCTGCCTGAAATCAACTACATTGCCTTCTTTTATTTGATTTCTAGTATAGTCTTGGAAAGATGGGATAAAGCATGTCTTAGATACAAAATAAACAAATGCATACAATTAAAAAGAACATCAGGGTGGCATATTCAGATGAATGAAGAGTTTGCTCTGGACAGAAAATCCTTGTGTTAAATTTCAAGGAAAATCACAAGTTGTCAGAGATAACATCTGAGTACGGGAACAACCAAGTTGCAGGTGAGGAGGAGGACTACAGCTTATACCAGTCATGTGAGCTGGTAGGGAATGTCTTAAGGTTTACAATAAAATAATGTATGTAATGCATTTTGAACACCAAACAGATGGTATCAGTGCTATGTATTAACATCATTATCGTGCCCCTATTTTATTACTTGACTATGATGATGTAGTTTTGCATTGCCTCCTAAGGCTTTGTTCAAGACACATACCTAAGGCTTTGCACAAGAGAGGCTGGGCATTTGCTCTCCTCTTGCAGTTGAAATTCCAAACATTCTCATGTATATTATGGAACAGTGGGCTCTTCTGCATCCTCATTTTCATCACTTGTGTGCCACTATTGCTTCATGCTCTCCCCCCCCCCTTTCCTTAATACGTTTTGCTCCCTCTGGTGGTTGATATGATATTACATCTCTGTATGTCCGGCATATCTCCCAGCAGATTTAAACTGCAGGTTTTGACACCAGACATTTATTTATTTATTTATTTATTTATTCGATTTATACACCGCCCTCCCCACCTTCCGGCGGGCTCAGGGCGGCTACCAACATACAATAAGATATACAGTATCATTAAAACATTTAAAACACAAAACCAAACAATAACATACCCCACTACAAGATGGTGTATCTTCTTTATCGAGGTGGCGTCTTAGATGTCAAACAGTATAGACGGTGGGGGGATGTTCAGGCTGGCAGGTTCTCAATCAGGCCAGGGCCAAACATGTAACTATTGGGCAGCCCTTACTTGAAGGCCTGGTGGAAGAGCTCCATCTTGCAGGCCCTGTGGAACTGTAATAAGTCCCACAGGGCCCTGATGTTATCTGGGAGCTCATTCCACCAGTGTGGGGCCACCACTGAAAAAGCCCTGGCCCTTGTAGCCACCGACCGAGCCTCCTTTGGCTCTGGGAGAACCAGGCGATTCTGGGATCCCGATCAGAGCACTCGCTGGGGAACATATGGACAGAGGTGGTCCCTCAGGTAGATAGGTCCCAGGCCATATAGGGCTTTATATGTAAGCACCAGCACCTTGAACCTTATCTGGTATGCTATAGGTAGCCAGTGCAGTGCTTTTAAGGTGGGCTGGATGTGCTCCCGCACAGGGAGACCCATCAACAGCCACGCTGCCTCATTCTGCACCAGCTGCAGCTTCCGGATTTGGGACAAGGGCAGCCCCATGTAGAGGGCATTACAGTAGTCCAATCTTGAGGTGACCAAAGCATGGATCACTGTATCCAGTTCATTGCATTCAAGGAAGGGAACCAACTGCTTGATCAACTGTAGATGGTAAAAGGCTGACCTTGCAGCGGCTGCTACCTGGGCCTCCATCATTAACGAGGGGTCCAGGAGCACTCCCAAACTCCTCACCTCTGACGCTGGTACCAATGGCACCCCATTGAAGGTCGGGAGAGGGATCCCTACCCCTGGTCCACTCCAACTCAGGCACAGGACCTCCGTCTTTGACGGATTCAATGTCAATCAGCTCTGCCTGAGCCAACCAGCCATGGCTTGCAATGCCAGATCCAGATCTCCTGGACTAGAGTCTGACTGGCTGCCCAACAACAGATAGAGCTGGGTATCATCAGCATACTGGTGACACCCCAGCCCATGCCTCTGGGCAATCTGGACGAGGGGCCACATGTAGATATTGAACAACATTGGGGAAAGTACTGCTCCTTGTGGCACTCCGCAAAGCAGCGGGTGCCTTTGGGAGAGTTGTTCCTCAACCACCACCCTCTGTCCCTGATCTTGGAGAAACAAAGAAAGCCACTGTAAGGCCAACCCCTGGATCCTCGTATTGGCGAGGCGGTGGGCTAGTATCTGATGGTCGACCATGTCGAATGCCGCCAACAAGTCTAACAGCATCAGCACCACCATACTGCCTCGATCCAGATGCCTCCGGAGGTCATCTGTGAGGGTGACCAGCACCATCTCTGTCCTGTGGACTGGTCGGAAACTGGACTGGACTGGATCTAATACAGAGGCGTCATCTAAAAAGCTCTGCAACTGGTCCGCCACCACCTTCTCGATTAACTTACCCAAATAGGGTAAGTTCGATACTGGCTGATAGTTGGCCAATTCGGCCAGATCTAGTGATGGCTTCAGGGCACTAGGGAACACCCCCTTTGCAAGGGATGTTTTGATGATCTCCCTAAGTGCCCCTTGAACCCCTTCATGGCTTGCTTTAATTAGCCATGATGGGCATGGATTGAGTCTACAGGTGGTTGGACGAATCAATGAGAGCAAATTGTCAACCTCCTCCAGACAGAGCGGATTGAAATAATCCAAAATGTGACCAGAAGATGTGCTCGGAGCCTCAAGTTCTGCTTCTGTATCAACCGTGGCAGGGAGGTCCCGGCGGAGCAACAAGACTTTATCTGTGAAATAGTTCCCAAAGGCCTCACAGTCAATATCCAATTCTCTATCATTTAGTCTGCTCATCGGCAGAGTCGTTAATAACTGAATTGTCCTAAATAACTGGGCTGGGTGGGAACTCGCAGGTGCTATCTCAGCTGCATAGAAAGCTTTTTTTGCAGCCTTGACAGCCATCTCATAGGCTTTCATAAACATTCTATAAGATGCTCTTGCTGTCTCATCAGGAGCGCGACGCCACCGTCTCTCTAGTCATCTGAGCTCCCGCTTCATTTCCCTCAACTCGCCCGTATATTGTGGGGCGAGTCGGGAGCCGTAAAGCAATGTAATATCAAACTGGAAAAGAAATATACCACTTCAAACACCTTCTTAAACATCTTCTTAAACACCTTCAAACACCTTCAAACACCTTCTTAAAACATAGGTCTCCTCTTCTGGGCGTTCCCTCCAGATAGCTACTTTTATATCTGCAATCGACAACAGTTACCAGTTACCAGGTGATTAATTCATCCTTTCCCTTTCCTTTCAGATACCCTGTCAATGTTGTGTCATTGTTTTGAACCTGAAGCCATTGTGAGACTTGTTTTACTGTTTTTAATCCATACAGCACCTAGAACACTTTATAAATAATGCCCCAAATATAACCCTTCTGTTCAAGCCAAGACCTGGGATCGTGTGTTGAGGGCGTCCTTCTCCCGCTTGGCTCTAAAGCTCTCATCAAGAAAACCTGGAACCTCATTTAGTTGTGAGAGTTAATTATATATCCAATTAGAAGATATGAAATGAACAGAGCTAGATGCTAAGTTCCCCCCTCCCAAGTTCACATTGATAAGACCCCATCCCAAAGTCTCATAAATATCCTCAGGGCAGTTTTGGAGGGAGGGGGATCTACCTCCAGCTTACAAAGCTTTTAGAGTTTGCCTAATCCTATGCATGGCACAGGAGGAGCAAGCCAGGCGGAAAAAGGTTTAAGATTTGGAAATGGGCAGCAAAGGTTTTGGTGACAGGACATTAAACAGCACGAGCTGGTTTTTCCTGCAGTTCAAACTGATATCAAACGGAAAGTTAGGGATGCCAGCCTCTAGGTGTGACCTGGAGTTCCCCTGGAATTACAACTCATCTCCAGACTACAGAGATCAGTTCCCCTGAAGAAAATGGATGCTTTGGAGGGTGGACTCTGTGGCATTGCACCCCAACTGAGGTCCCTGTCCTCCCCAGACTCCACCCCAAATCTTTAGGAGTTTTCCACCCTGGAGCAGGCAACCCTACCCCCAACCCCACCCCTGCTGGTGGCCGGGTGGACCTGGCAACTCTAGGGACAGATAAATGGAGTGGTTGAAAAGGAGGCAGCCCTAGTAAAGGGAAGGAGAATGACTATATTAGCGTCCCCTTTCCCTAGAAGATCTGCCAAATTGCTAGCTTTCAGGAAGCCTGGTAAAACTTGCTTCTCTTGGCTAGTAATTAACTGCTAGGAGTAGGCAGGTGTGGGGAAACGTTAATTTGATGGGTGGTGGGGTTTTTTTTTTGTTTTTTTTAAATGTGTGTCTGATTTTATGTTAGACAGACATTGAATTTAAAAACAACATTAAGATTACAGGCCAATGCACAGTCAATATTTAGAAGCAAAGAGATCTATTTTGGGACTGGATATTTTAATTACAGTTGTCAACCAATTAAAGACATTTAACTGATTAATCACCTTTAAACTGACTGATTGAAACCAGTAATATAACTATATTTGCATAGTGCCCAAAACTCATTTAGACATCTTTAAGAAAATATTGAAGGCGGTGTAAGTCAAAGTATCAGTTTTCATACGACAGCTACTGTTTGTTGTTAGAAGGAAAGACTGTGTATAATCTTTATTTTTTTTCCAGGAACACACCCAGATTAAAACAGTGGGGTAGAATGCCACAAAGTCCACCTTCCAAAGAGGCCATTTTTTTTCCAGGTGAGCTGATCTCTGTCACCTGGACATCAGTTGTAATACCAGGAGATTTCCAGTCACCCCCTGGAGGTTGGCAACCCTACAGACATAACCTTTATTGCATTCTGCCGTGGATCCAAATTAGGCCTTGTGAAGGACAACCTACTTCTTATCAATTAATCAGCTACAGCTTTCCTTGACTAACTGATGCATGGTTGCTCTAAATGTGAAGCTACAACAACATCCTTTAGGTGGGAAATCTTCCGTTTTCAGGGTCTGTAGATTAAACAAATTTCCTAAGTCAATAGATCAGTATAATACTGTTTGTTATAGAAAATGCTATGCTTAAAGAAGGGGGCCGGGGGAGGGGGAAGAAAACCTAACACAGCAGATAATGATATGGATAACTTAGCTGCTAGAGAGGGTAACAAGCAAAATGAGGCCTATGTGGAATAAAATTTGCATTCAAGTTGAGGCTCCAAGTGCATAATCAAGTACTGTATGCAGCTAAATGAGTCTGTTGTCTTGCAGTAATGAATATCTACATCCATCCTAAGAGTTAATGAGGAATAAATGACTTATTATCAATGAATGGCAGTTATCTAAATAGCTGTGCAACAAAAACAGAATATTAAAGCATGGAGCTAAAATAGATCTTAAATGATAATGAACTTATTCAGATTATTAATTATTTTTAAAGCCTTCAGTAAGGTTTACTGCTTTGGGACGAATCCTGCAACCGGCTCGTTCAAGTAATTTTTGCCCATTTGCAAGAGGAGCAAATGGCTTCCGAAGAATTAATCCCATTCCTTCCTTAAGGAAAGGCATATTTTTACTTCACATCATTAGGCAAAATTATGGGCCATAGAGTAAGTGCTTAAGTTGGCACTGCATTGGAAAGAGCTTCTGATGGCAGTGTGGCTCCAAAAACTAGCATGGGATGAGTAGATCCTATGAGAAATAGCTCTGAAGTTTGGGGCCGGGTTTGGACAGAGAATGGGGTGGGAAGTATAGACATGGAAATTTAGCAGCTGGCATAACACACATACCTCTTGGTTCCAAGCTTGATTTGTGAAATCCACCAGCCTCTGCCTAAGCTGCCACAAAGAGTGGTAGTGCACACAGTAAGCTTGGTTGTACAAATGTCCCGCTTGTGCACTATAGGCAGGATTTAAATAAAATAAATAAATAAGTCCTAAATTCTGTTTTGGAATGTGTGACCCAGCATGCCTGGAGTGCAGGATTGTCAGGTGTCATCCCCCCCCCCCCCCGCCCCAGCACACGGGGGATCCCCTGGTTTCCAGCATTCCTCCCAGTGCTGGCCAGCTGGCCAGTGGGGGAGAGTTACGGTCTCAAATGTGATGTGCCTGCATCACCCAGAAGTGATGTAGGCACGTCAGTGACATTGGGGGGGGGGGGGTGACACTTTGGTTTGGGGGCAAAACTCTATGGTAGAATTAGCTTCAAACCATAGAGTTTTGCCCCCAAACCAGAGTGTTGCTCCTGACGTCCCCAGCATGCCTATGGCACCATGATGTAGGCATGGTATGCTTCTTCCCTCCCCTCTCCTGGAACATTATGGTAAGTCCCCCACCAGCTTGTCATACAGATCTGGTAGAAAGTACTCGGCCCAGAGATGTGTTGAGTGATAACAGCTCATATTTTATTAGAGAGGTCAGAACAAGACTAGAGAAATTGGGCCCAGGGGGTCCGCTTATATTCCTGTTCCAAACCACACCCTTGCCAAACCCCACTCCCGTGATAGGTTTATTTACAGTGGTAATCTTTCCATAGGTTCCCTTCAGGATTCGGCTCTTTCTATTGGTCCTTGCCAGGATCCTCTCAATCTATTGTTCTCCTGTGCAAAGCTCAGGTGCTTTGCATGGTCACGTGTATGTTTTGACCACGTGGTCGACTTTCCAGTCAGAACTCTTTACCTGGCAACCTCACCAAGGTGCTACATCACTCTGCGTGTGCATAGGTGCTATCTCCTTGAATGAGATGCCTCTCTTTGTCTTAACCTGGGAGCTGACCTCTGACCCCTCCTCTCTCTGACTTTGTCCTCTCACTCACTGCACATGGCCTTCCATGGAGACACAAGTCTGTGCAGGTCTCTCCTGTCGAGATAGTGCCCTCATACTCCCACACTCACGATGCTGGGCAAGCTGGCCATTTGTGATGGGGAAAGTACTCTTTGGCTGCAGTCACATGAGCAGGTTGCCGTACTATAGTAATGTTACCTTAGGGGATTTCAAGAGCACGATCAGACCACAACACCTGCCTTCCATTCCCCAGTTGTCAACACCCTGTGTTGCCCCACTTTGGAAGTGGAGTAATCAGATGCCGGGGAAAGTCTGGTATTAAGAGATGCCAGCACTTCCACCCAGGGGTGTAGAGTTTTTTAAATTCCGGGGGGTGGGGGCTCTTTAGCGCACGCATGATGTCCCCCCCGGGAAACTGCCACGCCTCCCCGGGCCCTTCCGAGGCCCGCCAGCCCATGCTGCCAGTGCCTCTCTCCCCGGCCTCTCTCCCCGGCTTCTCTCCCAGTGTGGTGATGTTGCCCGGAAGTGATGCCATCACGCTGGGCATGGTGCCAGGGCGATGCTCTGGCAATCGCCCTGAAACTCTAAGATTCTGAGGCATGGAATGTGCCAGAAGTTGAAGCGCAGGAAGAGTTCGTCGTAGCAGTTCTCGGGGAGGAGGTGAGGGACCAGCAGGCCCTTCAGCGCCACCGACGCCATTTTGGCAAGCGGAGAAACACGAGTGGGCGAAGAAACGCCCACCTCCATCTCGCCACACCCCACGCTCATGCACCCTGAGGGGTTGTTGAGACCTCTGTGCATGCTCAGAAAAGCTGTCCGTCCAGTGCCATAGAGTTTCAGTGCAATTGCTAGAGCGTCCCCTAGCAATGTGCCCAGCGTGATGGCATCACTTCCAGGTGACACCACCGGGCCGGGCATTTCACCCGGAAAAGAGGGAGGGAGAGGGAGAGTGAAGGACGGAGGAGTGGCCAGGCCAGGGGGGAGGGGGGAGAGAGGCACCGGCAGAAGCAGCTGCCGGGCCTTGGAAGGGCCTGGGGAGGCATGGTGGCAGGCACTATGTTTTCCCAGGGGGGCTCAGTCCCCCCCGGGAAATTTCAGGGGTGGCTCGAGCCCTCGAGGCCCCCCGTAGTCTATGCCTATGCTTCCACCCCACATTTCCCACCATCTGCCCCCCCCCCCATTGCAAAGTCAAGCCCTTTGGGAAGTCTGAACCTTCCCTTCTGGTTCTGTCTCTCTCTCTTTTTTTTTTTTGAATGAGTAGTTATGTGCACTTAAGCACACAATTGCCACTGACATGGTCAATCACTGTGGCCAAGTAGTCATTCTAGATTGGGAGTCTCCGGGGGAAGTTTTTTCGAGTGACAAGTCCCCCCAAACTGCTCTCTCCTGTTTCTGTGTCAGTCTGAGAGCATCCCATGACTGACACAAGAGTAAATGCACTGATGCCAATAGGATTACTGTCATGTAAAGCTGCACTTTACTCCCCATATATTCCAAGGAAGAGAGGCAAAGGGAAGGAGGATGAGAGGGGGCAGAGTACTTGGCAGAGAGATTGTGGAGCTGTTAAAAAGGAGCTGGAGCGACAGATACACATTTACATGCACAGGTGAAACAAAAACCAATGTTGCAACAATCTGAACGACTGACCATGAAGCGAGCGTACAGTGAAGCCAGTTCAGGGTGGGATGTCTGATCAAAACTATACATGCATGTGTAGATAGATAGATAGATAGATAGATAGATAGATAGATAGATAGGCCGAGGACAGACTGTTGTTCTGCCGCGCTACAGGAGCGCGGCAGAACAAGCTGGGTGAACTGCCCCGCAGTGCGGCGTTCAGACGCCGCCACAAGGAAGCTGCCTGCAGCGTCTACACTGCGGGTGGCTTCCGGCGGCAGCGGCAGAACGCCGCACGGCTCCGCCTGCACACGTGCGTTCACACCTGCCGGAAGCGGGTGGAACACGCGCGCAGCCGCCAGGACACCACTTGGAAGTGGTGCCCGGCTGCTGTGGGAGGAGCGCGCCGCTGGATGAGGTAAGTCCGGGGCGCCTCCATGGGGCAGATGCAGCAGTCTGGACGCCCGCTCTGCCTCTGCTTTTAAAGCGGAGGCAGAGCAGGCCAGACTGCCAGTCTGTCCTCAGCCATAGACAGACAGACAGACAGACAGACAGACAGATAGAATGACCATGGTTGTATCCTGACCTTATTATTAATATTTTATTTATTTGTTTTTTAAAAAAACCTTTCCACAACAATTTAAACTGCCGGAAACCGAGGCACAGCCAGAACGCACCAAGCCTCCAGTGTAACCACAGCCTTTATCTTATTATTTCTCTTATTTCTCTTCTTTTACTGCAACCTGAATGTGAACTGGATCTACCTGCATAAATATGTCTCCCTGTTTTGCAATATACTTCTTGGGAGGGTTTTTTTTTGGTTTTTTTACTTCACTCAGGCCGAGGACAGACTGGCAATGTAAAGCGGGGCAGCCCCGCATCGGAAGTGGAAGAAAAGAGCCCGTTCAGACATGCGCATCTGTCCCTCGGCTCCATTTCGCACTTACCCGTCTCCCAGTCGCTTTCCTTCCGCTTTAGCAGGACACCGTGTAAAACCGGTGTTCAGGGGCCGTCCTCCGCATGCCTCCCGCTTCCAAATAGTGTGAACCGGAAGAAGCGGGAGGCATCCGGAGGCGGCAGTGTGAACGCGCCGGCACAAAGTTATGTGCATATGCGCAAATGCGCATGTGCGCATGTGCGAAACACATCAAAGGGAAAACAAAAAAAGTGCGACAGCCAGTATGAACGGCCAGCTCCGTGGAGTTTCCCCCCCGCACCAGTTCCCTCCACTTTGCCCCCGCTTTACATTGCCAGTCTGTCCTCGGCCTCAGTATCACACTTCTATGACTGGGCAAACTCTGCTATATTAACCAAATATCCCAATATTATGTTCCTCATTTGTTGCCACTGAGGGAGATTAACGTGTATTATCATGCACATAAATGGTGGAGGTGGGGAAGCATTCTTTTACTACTCTGATAATTTATGCAGAAATATTAAATCCTCCCTTCTGTTCATAATATTAACAAAGATTTGCTGCTATACTACTATTGAACATGTTCTAAGTTACCAACCTGGATAGATGAGAAGAAATTGATACTGGAAAATAAGCAGGGGGAGACAGAAATTAGAAGTGGGGATAGATGAATGGCAGATCATCAAAGGAAGAGAGCAAAATGAAGGAGGAGAAAAGTGTGGAAAAGAGTTAGAAAAATGTAGGAAAAGACAATGGAAGCTTCTTCTTTTTAAGGTATTTTGCTAACACACAATAACTGGGCTGCCCCTTTGCAAGATCTGGCTGTGCAGAAGCCGGGTGGAACTAAAGGAAAAAGCAAACCATAGGCTTGTGAAGATGATGACCTCCTTAGGGGGCTGCAGCCTGGTAAGGACTGTGGTTTGTCCTGGCTGGTCTTGCCTTGTTACAATGTTGCCTTGGCTGATGGTTTTAATAGGATCTTATCAGCAAATGGTTTCCTTCAGCCTCCTAGTGAACTTTGCTAAAAGGCCCAGCCAGCAGTCCCCTTTTTACTGTTTTCTGCCTCCCCGGCACCCCTAGTGGCTGCAGTCAGAACTGCATTACAGAAAAATGCTTCCCATGAACGCAGCAAGAACCTGGCTTCAGTGACCCTCCAGCAAACTTGGGCCCCATCAATTTTGTCCCTTCAGCCCCCCCTCTTGGAGCCCCTATGCATAGCTTTCTTTTTTTAAGTGCTGTAATTTTCAGATATCATAACAAGTTTTCTGTGTATAGGCATTTCTGTCAAGTGGAATAAGTGGGGAGGAGGAGTTGTGGACTCAAGTCAGTTTCAGAATTTTGGTTCCTGCCCTCAAAACGGTATTTATTTTGCTGAAATCAGCCCTGCTTAAATTTTATTAGCCTGGAGCTCAGTTTGACTGATAGGCTTCATGCATAGAAGGGGGGAAAAAAACTTTTTATCTTATAGTAAGACAGGATTTTTTTTAAGGGAAATGAGAAGCAAAATGGAAGGAGACTGCAGACTACTTTTATTGATGGAGAAAATTCACAACAGAGCTTCGAACACAATGTGCTTTTGTGGCCTTTGAAGTAACACATCAAGCTGCAGTGCCTATCTGAGCACTATTGTGCAGATGTTTACAATGAACAAACTGAGTGTACTTCAGTGGAAGTCCTACCCGTATTTCCTGTTCCATAAATTCTCTTTGAACTAATGTCCATTAGAATGAAAGGCTACCTGATTGTGCTAGAAAAAGGAAATACCCTGGTCAACGCAATCTGCAGACACAGCAGCACTGTGACTCTAACCCGAAAGTAATTTTCTATGGATGTGTTATAGTATCTCACATAAAAATTGATTTAAGTGTAAAGCCATGCTTGCATTTGGATTCCCTTAAGTGACTGGAAGAATAGTTAAAGCTGCTATTATGGATAGGGCCGGGGGGGGGGGGGGAAGGATAGCTATAGCAGCGGTTTTCAAACCTTCACTTCCAGAGAACCCCTTTCACAGTGATTTATGAACTGATTGGTTTTTTAGCATCTACCCAAGAAACCCTGCATGTTACAGAATATTCCAGCACACGGAATAGGTGTGCACAAGTGCTGGGCTGAACTGGGTGAGGAGGTCATGGATTCAAGAATGATAGGTCTATCAATGGCTACTGCCCAGTGATGGCTAAATGGGACCTGTCAGAGACCCAAGCCTGGGCCCCCCTGGGTTACCACTCCTGTTTACCCGAGTTTTTTTTTTTTTTTAAATCAGTTTGAGCTTTCTCAGTTGTGACTTACTACTTATGTGTCTGGTGTATTATGTTGGTAAGTGCCCATGAATGCAGCTAATCTGGAACAGGGTCTTGTAATCTCTTCCTAGATAGATACCATTAACTGAACAGGCACAAAATATAGGCCATGCAATCTATAAGATGTTGGCCATTTTAAAGACACACCTGAATGTGCAGGTGCAAAGAGGGGATAAACTGCAAACAATCTCATGCTTTATACAAGTTGGTTAATTAAATCACACAGATGATTGTGATCCTGGGGGATACTGCCTCTTCTTCAGGAACTGCAAAGAATAAGTTCTTGGACTGGGCAAAAGCAGCCATAAGCTGCAACAACCAAGTGGCAACTGAGCAGCTGCAAAGCTGTTTGGCGCAGTGCTCTGCTCGAAGCAAACCTCTAATAAGACATGCAATCAAGGGAATTTGAACAAATAAATCAGCCTGGTGGATATGTGGAAGTTCAGAATACATCTAGCAACAACAGGGAGATGCCTTCTCCTCTGTCCCCCTGCTATGGACCTTCCAGGGCATCCCCGACACAACAGTCCCAATCCGGATCAGGATCTCTGTGGCTGCTTTCGAGGACCAAGTTACATCCTTGGAGTTCCAATCACACAACGCCAGCATTATGTATAGCATGGCATTCAGTTCATTCCGGCCAATGGCCAGCCTGGTATGGACTCAGCATTCTTCCACATTGTTCTGTTCATCTAACACTCTCCTTTGATTTTTCATAGCAAGGAACAATAGGTAGTGCTGAGAAAGCTACCTTTCAATTAGCCTGTCTGCCTTTATTTTTTCTCATCAAAGAACAGCAGAAAATGCTTTCTGATGTCGAGAAATCCTCTCTTTTTTCAGAAGGTATATCTACTAGTATTTTTTTTTTATCATGAAACAATCCTGGTTTAATTGGAACACAGTTTGAAAGACATGGAAGTAGAAATTATATCAGCTTGAGATCAACAGGACACTGACCTGGATAGCCCAGGCAAGACCCATCTTGTCAGATCTCAGAAGTTATCAGGGTCAGCCCTGGCTAACAGACAGACACCTCTGAATATCTCTTGACTTAAAAGCCTTATGGACTCAGCTGTGACTTAATGGCAAAAGAAAAGAAAAGAAAAGAAAAGAAAAGAAAAGAAAAGAATAACAGATACGCACACAGTCAATTCGCCGTTGAACTCGTTTTGATCTGATTTTTAAAGTCACAGCTACTATGGTAACTTTGTTTAATGTTATGTAGGCTTAATCAACATATTTTATTTATGACATATTGCAAATGTTAGGGACAGTGACTGGCTTGCTACACCAAGGATGCAGATCGTGAGCCGTGGCTTTTACGGTAGAATCACTTTAAGCTTCCTTTTTAGTATCTGGCTGTCAGTTACTATCAATCAGTGAAGCTTTTTAAAAGCAAAGCAAGTGAGAGAATTCACTGGCACCCTCTATTTGGTAGCTCATCCAAGAAACCATGGGAGAAGTGTGAATGTGTTCAATGAACCACATGATGTGGCACAAAGTAAGCCATGCTACTCAAATGTCTTCCCTCTTTTTAACCAGAGTGTAGTTTTATAATGTCACTGTTTATACTGAGCTAGAATATATTTCAACTGCATAGGCATTAAGAGGGCAATCCTGAACAGAATTATATTCTTCTAAACCTACTGAAGTCAAGGAGCGCAGACGGGTGAAATTCTGCTTAGGGGTGCACTGCAAAGATTACAGTGAGAGAGAAAAGCACAACAGGCTCATGTTTCCTCTGCTATCATTAGGGGTGGGTGTGAACCAAAAGCATGAACCAAAATTCATCACCAATTTTGCCCTGTTTGTGGTTCGTGACCTGAAGTGGCCTTTAAGCAATCTGTCATGTGCTTCTGATGCACAGATCCCCAACCGGCCAGGTTGCTGGGGGACACACTGTCAGTCAGACCTACTTAACAAGGCAGTTGTGAGGATAAGATGGAGGAAAGAGAGCAATGCAGCTTTGGGTCCCCACTGGTCAGAAAAACCTGGCAGAGTTGACACTGGCCACCAACATCAGAAGTTCTACTTATTATATAAAAGCAATTTGGGGTGGCAACATTCTATGCATCACCAAAATCAGTTGGCTGCGAGAACTGCCACGCAAAAGGGGTCCCTGGCCACTGGCTGCATTCCCTCGCTGTCTTGCCTCACTCCTGCCTACAGAGCCGCTGGCCAGTGTCTCGGCCTCAATCTGTAGGGAGCCGGTGAAGGGGACAGACTGGGTGCTGGGACCACTCTTCTCCTCTGCCCACTGCCAGGTGGGTCTAACTGTCCCCTCAGTGGCCTGCTTCTGTCAGTAAAAAAACAATGGACTTTTGGCATAACCCCATCCCCCACCCACTGCCAGTTTGCCCACTTTCCTGTCAGAATAAACTGAAAATGGCTCTCTCTCCTTCTTAGCTCCACCATGGCTGGGTGGCTAATGAGGTGGGCCAGCAACCATCAAACCATTCTCTTCAACCCCCTGCTGTGTAGCTGACTTTCCCCAAGGGTTGCCAATCTCCAGGTTGTACCTGGAGATCTCTTGTAGTTACAATTGATATTCAGATGACAGAGATCAGTTCCCCTGGAGAAAATGGCTGCTTTGGAGGGTAGACCCTATGGCATTATACCCTGCTGGGTCTTTCCACACACACCCAAATGCTGCCCTCCACAGGATCCACCCCCAAAATCTCCAGGTATTTCCCTACTCCAAGCTGGCAACCCTACTTTCCCCTCACTGCCTGCTGCTAGGCAACCAAGCTTGGTTCTGTCAGTAAAAGGCCCTTTCTACTCCTATGTTGGCCTTTGGGAGAAAACCCATTGGGGCCAGTCCTGATAGGGTTGCCAACTCCTGGTGGAAAATTTCTGGAGATTTGAGGGATGGAGCCTGGAGACGGTGAGGTTTGAGGAGGGGTGGGACCTCAGACAGGTACAATGCCATAGACTCAATCCTCCAAGCCAGCCAGTACCTCATGGGGAACCATTGTTGCCAATCTCCAGGTGGGGGTGGAGATCACTCAGAATTACAACTGCTCTCGAGGAGGGAGGAGATGGAAAGCTGAAGCCAGGGAGCAGATAATGATACATTGGATGGTGGGAGATAGAGTTGCCAACTCCAGGTTGAGAAATCCCTGGAGATTTGAGGGGTAGACACTGGAGTGGGTGAAGTTTCAGCAGGGGTGGGACCTCAGACAGGTTCAATGTCAGAGACTCCACCCTCCAAACCACCCATTCCCTCATGGGGAAACATTGTTGCCAATCTCCAGGGGAGGGGTGGAGACCACGCCGAATTACAACTGCTGTTCAGATGGCAGAGATCAGTTGCCCTGGAGAAAATGGTGGACTCTGTGTCATTATACCCTGCTGAGGTCACCACAGCAAACCGACACTGAGTGCCCAAGGCCAGGGCACTCTCCCAGAGCCTCTTTCTCGAGCCTGTTGTATTTATTTCCACAACAAGCCTTATGCCTAGTTTGTTATAATTCTATTTTTTTAAATGATATTAAAAAGATCACATCATTTGTTATATAGCAAAGTGGCCTTTACAAAGGGCTATTAGATCTTCCACCAGCACAATAATGATTAACAACCCAGTGCCTGAACTGGGAGTTGTAACTTCTGTTTCACTAAAACAGATTAATGTTCCATTTCCATCCACACAAAGGGTGGAGGACAGGGGAAGCATGGGGAAATATTAACTCTCCTCCCTTTTGTTCATAATATTAATAAAGGTTTGTTGCTACACTACCTTTAGTACATTCTGTCACCAAGCAAGATAGGGATGAGAAGGTTTTGTGACCAAGAAGTGAAAATAAAGGGGCAGAACATGGAAAAATTTGGAGGAGGGAGGTAGAAATGAATGAGAAAAGTGTGGAAAAGAGGGAGAGAAATTAAGGAAAAGAGAGGGAAAGGTTGTTTTATATTGCTGCAACACCATGACTACCATGTTGCAAGATCTGGCTGAACTGGGTGCAAGGAAAGGAAGGGAGAAAGACTAGGCTATTTTGGAAAAAAACAACTTTAGTTAGCAGGCTGCAGGCCTACAGTTAGTTTAGCAGCCATCAGCCAGAGTTTATTATCTTGCTCCACTGCTGGATTAATTGATGGGCTTAGCATGACCCATTACACAGGTTCGCTCCAGTCTTGGAGAAAGGGAAGTCTAGCTGATACTAGAATGCCTTTTACTGTGCTTCCCTACTGTACTTCCCAGCACCCCCTAGTTAATGCTCCCTCTAAGCTGTGGAGTCTTGTGAGCCAAAACATCTACTTTGTGAGCTACTGACATTAAAGTTGTAAATGAGCAATTTGGCTACTGCATAAATTAGTTTGCTCTGGAGCCATCCTTCCTGAGCTAAGACAAAAATGTGTGAGCCAGAGGCTAAAAAACTGTGAGCTAGCTCACACTAGCTTGGCTTAGAGGGAACACTGCCCCTAGTGTCTGTAGCCAGAACTGCATTAAAAAGATCTGGAAAGATGTTTGGCTGGATGCAGCATGATGCCGGCCTCAGGGGCCCTCCAATGGATTTGGGCCAAATTCTGTCCCCCCCAGTCCCTCTCCATCAATGGCCCTGCAAAATATCATGCCTGCTGTAAATCCAGAGTATGAACCAAACACACCATCTTTTACTCACAAGTCCATTCTGGCTACATTAGAGATGCTTTCAAATATTCCTTCAAACTGAGAGACAGCATGGTGTATTGTTTAAAAGAAGCAGACTCTAATCTGGAGAACCGAGTTTGATTCCCCACTCCTCCTCCATGTGCAGCCAGATGGATAACCTTGGGCCAGTCACACTTCTCTCTCAGAACACCCTCAGCCCCACCTACCTCACAAGGTGCTTGTTGCGGGGAGGGGAAGGGAAGGCAATGGTTAGTCAACCAACTACATGGAGATACCTCCCAGTCCATGCAGTTGCCATATTTTGTGAACAGGGACAATGTGCATAGAACTCTGGCATCAGTGATCTGAACACTGGATTTCTCAGGGTTTGTGTTCACATGTACCTTGGCTGTACATGAATAGAACATGCTCCCTATTGAGATCAGGGCCCTGCAGGATCTTCCCCAATTCTGCAGGGCCTGCAAGATGGAGCTGTTCTGCCAGGCCTTTGGCTGAGGCAGCGGGCATCCACACGTGGCCTCCCTGAGGTTGCTGTCACCCACCCACTGATAACCGGCCAGATCTAGTTACATCAGTGGGCCAGAATCTCCCAACGGCAAGCTGCAACTATTGATTTTATATGTTTATAATCTGTTTTAAATTTTATTGTATTTATTAATAGGATATAACCCACCCTGAGCCCGTTTATGGGATGGGCAGGATATAAATGTGACAAATGAATAAAATAAATAAATAAATAGCATGTGTTGCCCCTGTTAAACACAAGGTAGTAACTGGGCATATTGGGAGGACTGTGGGTAGCTCATGTCCTTGATACCTCTGGTTGGTAGTCTCCCAATATATGCCATTGTAAAATCTGAATGCAGCTGCTCTTTTTAGGCGATGTAGATTCCTTATGCTGTAGGAGACTCCAGTATGCAATCTAGTTATTTTACCTTGCGCAGCATAGAAATTTGAGATAAGGCATTCCAACAGTGCCTTATAAAAATAAACTGATTGGAATTTTGCATAAGAGAGTCTAAAGAAAAAGACGTTTCCTCTCAGCTGTCTTGGGTTTTTGATTAAAAAGTTATCATAGCAGCTCTTCAATCTAGTGATGCTTGTCTGTATTGTGTGGGAAGGAGAAATAGAAAACGATGTCAGATTTAAGATAAGTAGTTCACATTTCATTTAGTGCTCTCCCCCCCCCCCCCCCCAGCCGTGTGCTTCTGTCACCATCTCTGTGCTTGGAAAGAGAAACATTCACCCTAGCTGGTTCAGAAGCTCTTTAAGAGAAACAATATAGTTTCTAAAATCAATTCATAATGAACTAAAACGTGTCATTTAAGAGTAACAGAATGTTGGACTGTGACAATGTAGCAATCGTGGAAATATTTAATTCCTTACCGGTCAGTCTGTCAACTTAATAGCTATGTTTCCTAGTGAAAAATGTCATGTTGAGTATAATGGTCCTTGGTAGTATCTTCAGCTTTTTTCAGCTAGTCATTAATCCCCAGGAAATGGCCTGTGTCTTGATCATTTTTGCTTAAGAACATACTAAGGAATAAGGTTGCCAGCCTCCAGGCAATGACTGGAGATCTCCTGGAATTGCATCTGATCTCCAGGTAAAAGAGATCCATTCCCCTGGAGAAAATGGCTGCTTTGGAAGGTGGACTCTATGGCATTATACCCCACTGAGGGCTCTCCCCTAACCAAACCCTTCATTCCCCAGGACCCATTCCCCAAATCTCCGGGAATTTCACAATCCAGAAGAAGAAGAAGAGATTGGATTTATACACCCCCCTTCACTACCCAAAGGAGTCTCAGAGCAGCTTACAAATTCCTTTCCCTTCCCCTCCCCACAACAGATACCCTATGAGGTAGGTGGGGCTGAGAGAGCTCTGGCAGAAACTGCTCTTTTTTCAAGAACAGCTGTGCCAGAACTACAGCTTGGCCAAGGTCATCCAGCAGGTGCAAGTAGAGAAGTAGGGAATCAAACCTGGTTCTCCCAGATTAGAGTCCGCGCACTTAACCAAACTGGCTCTCTGCGGGATCTTCCCCAGAGCTGGCAACCCTACTAAGGAACCAGAGAAGCCTCTAGGTATCCTCCAGGGTGCATAATTCTTGCTTGAGATGGAGGAAAGAATGATCACCAGTAATAAATACTGATGAATAAAGTTAGGGCTCCCCACTGTAAAATTCCTGGAAGAGCAGGAAACATCCCTTAGCCAGTACTCATCCATCTGTATAGATAACAAATATTGTTATGAAGAGTCTTTGTGAAAACATTGCAGGAGAGAAATGAGGAACAGCTGGGGACAAGGATCAGAATGTCAAAAATAGTAAGCACAATACAAAATCTTTCCTATATAACAAAGCCATTTTCAAGTGGCAAGATTCCATGGGGTGCCAAAATCAGTTGGCTGGAAGGACTGCCACTCAAAAGGGGGTCCCTGGCCACTGGCTGCATTCTCTCTCTGCTCTGCCTCAGTCCCATCCACAGAGTCATCGGCCAGCATCTTGGCCTCATCCTGGAGGGAGCCAGGGAAGGGGAAGGACTGACTGGGTGCTGGGTCCACTCTTCTTTTCCCCCCACTGCCAGGTGGGTCTAACTGTCCCCTCAGTGGCCTGCTTCTGTCAGTGAAAAGACAATGGACTTTCAGCATAACCCCCTCCCCCACACACTGCCAGCTTGCCCAATTTCCTGTCAGAATAAACTGTAGAAACGGTAGGGTTGCCAGGTCTGGGTTGGAAAATACCTGGAGACTTTGGGGGTGGAGCCAGGAGAGAGTGGGGTTTGGGGAGGGGAGGGGCCTCAGCATAGTACAATGCCATAGAGTCCACCATTCAAAGCAGCCATTTTCTCCAGGGGAGCTGGAGATCCCCAGGCCCCACCTGGAGGATGGCAACCCTAAGAAATAGCTCTTTCTCCCCGGCTGTGATCAGAAGTCCAGTTTGATCCATTGCCATTGCTGTTCCCTGATGGATTTAAAGTGCATGATCAGACAGCAATATCTGTCTGTCGGGTCCCAGTTGTCTGTGTCCTGTTCCCCCCCCCCCTTTACTGCATGTTTATTTGATACCTGTTAAAGGCCGCTCTTTTTGGCCTGAGCTGGTTTCAAACCGGATTTCCTGTTGTCTGATCACCCAGTCAGTCAGGCAGCTCTGACAGGGCTCTTTTTTTTCTGCCGCCATTTTTTTCAGTAGTTAGCGAAGTGCACACGACTGCTTATTCACAGCACTCTTTCTCTCCCCCACACCCACAGGGGCTGCTCTGTACTTCAGCTTTTTCCTGTGATTTGGGGAAGGGGTACCTAGAGAGTAAACTTTTTTAAAATGGCCGACAGCCCCATGAACTACATATCCCAGAAGGCATAGCAGTGCTTCTGGGCATGCTCGAGGGAAAAATTATTTTTAAAAATGGCTGGCAGCAACATTTCTTGGCTGCAGGATCTGATATGTGTCTGATCGCTCAAGAATGGTACAAAAGTGCTTTGAAAAGTGCTAAAAGGGGTGAGTCTGACCAGTATTCTCTGTAATAAAATATTCTGGATCAATTAGAGGTGGGGCAACAGTGGATTAAAATGCACATCTGACCGCAGCCCAGCTTAGCTCCACCATGGCTGGCTGGCTAACGAGGTGGGGCAGCGACCATCAAACCATTCTCTTCAACCCCCTGCTGTGCGACTGACTTTTCTGTAGGGTTGCCAATCTCCAGGTGGGACCTGGAGATCTCTTGCTGTTACAATTGATCTCCAGATGACAGAGATCAGTTCCCCTGGAGAAAATGGCTGCTTTGGAGGGTAGACCCAATGGCATTATACCCTGCTGAGTCCTTCCATTCCCCCCAAAAAAATGCTGCCCTCCACAGGATCCACCCCCCCCCCCAAATCTCCAGGTATTTCCCTAATCAGAGCAAGCTTGGTTGCCAAGCTGGCAATGGGCGGGGGAGGGGTTATGCTGAAAGTCCATGGTCTTTTTACTGACAGAAGCAGGCCACTGAGAGGACAGTTAGACCCACCTGGCAGTGGGTAGAGAAGAGTTTCCAAACTCCAGGTGAGGGCTGGAGAACACTCAGAATTCCAAGTGCTCCAGGGCTTCAGAGCATGGTGGAGGCTGTGTGTGTGTGGGGGGGGGAGATGAAAAGTTGAAGAGCGAAGTTGATGATTGGCTGGGAAGGAGATAGGGTTGCCAACTCCAGGTGGAAAATTCCTGGAGATTTGAGGGATGGAGCCTGGAGGCGGTGAAGGAGGGGTGAGACCTTAGACAGGTATAATGCTATAGACTTCACCCTCTACACCAACCAGTCCCTTATGGGGAACCATTGTTGCCAATCTCCAGGGAAGGGATGGAGATCACGCTGAACTACAACTGCACTTCAGATGGCAGAGATCTTCCCCTGGAGAAACTGGTGGACTCTGTGTCATTATACCCTGCTGAGGTTGCCACAGCAAATTGACGCTGAGTGCCCAAGGCCTTGGCACTCTTCCAGAGCCTCTTTCTAGAGCCTGTTGTATTTATTTCCACAATGGGCGTTATTCCTAGTAGAAATATAAAACACAAGTGATCAACTGACAGGCTGTGGGACAGGGACTCCACCTTTCTTTCAGATTATTAAATCTGATGTGTCACTTAACAGCCAGTTAAATCAGTGAGCTATAGTACTATCGGCTGGATCCAAGAACCCCCCTCCAAAATGGGAAGCTTCCTCAGACAGAGCAAGTTTTTTCACTTAGTGGAAGGGAGTTGTTGGAACTATCGGTATAATCCTAAATGGAGTTATCTGTATACTGTTAGCAACAGAGGTGGCTGGGAGCCTTACCAGGCCTGGGACATAACCGGTGGGAACTGCAGGAGGAAGCCAGAGTGGGCCAGCCTACAGAGGAACAGCAGTATTGGTGGTAATGGAGGGGGAA
Source organism: Lepidodactylus listeri (assembly GCA_029233225.1). Taxonomy (NCBI): domain Eukaryota; kingdom Metazoa; phylum Chordata; class Lepidosauria; order Squamata; family Gekkonidae; genus Lepidodactylus; species Lepidodactylus listeri. The sequence goes on from JARCFY010000006.1 coordinate 114,831,594, forward strand.
TGGTAAGAGAGGAAAGAGATCCCCCATGAATATAGCAGTGCCCTTTTTGTACGCTTCTAACCCCACTGACTTCAATGAATCAAGAAGGGTGTAAATCTACTTAGGACTTCACTGTATATGGGTTCAATAGGAGGGGTGTGCAACCCCCCCCCCCCCCCCAGTATTTTTCGGGTTCAGGTATACTTAACCTGAAAAATATTAATATTTCCTGTTATTCCTGAATCTCAATACTGGTATGGTATTCAGGATTTGGGAAATATTTGGGAAACTCCTTTTTTTCCCCTCTGTTATGGGGACCATAGGGTATAATGAAGAATTGATTTTGGGCTCTGAGGGAGCTGTTTTTGAAGTAGAGGCACCAAATTTGCAGCATAGCTGCTGGTGCCTCTCCTCAACCTCCTCCCCCCCCCCAAGTTTTAAAAAAAATAGGACCAGGGGGTCCAATTCTATGCCCCTCCCCAGAAGGTGACCCCATCCTGTATTACTTTCAATGGAGGGAGGAAAAAGTCCTGAGTTCACTCGCCACATCGTGCCACCTTCATGATGGCAGCACAGCTTGGAGAAGACATTTAAAGAGACACACTTCAGATTCCTTTTTCAAGCCATGCTGTCACTGCCGCAGCAGCACAATTTGGAGAGTGAACTCAGAAGGCATTTAAATGCCTTTGCACAGCTGCACCTGAATAAAAGCCAAATAATATCAGCTTTTGTTTCAGGCCCAGCTATATTGGTAGGAAAGGAAACTCTAATTTCTTTTTGGCTAAAAAAAAATCCTGAAAAATACCAGTAAAGTATTTTTCCGGGGTTTTTTTGTTTGTTTGTTTGGGTGAACTGAATGCACACCCCTATTCAATAGCCATCTAAGAATTTCCCCTGCTCCATCCTAGGATCACACAGAGACTTAGGAATTGAACTCATCTCCACTTCTCATTGGCAGGAGATACCAGCATTGGGCCTGTCAAGAAATTTTGACTTGAACAACTCGTGACCCAACAAGTCAAAGCGCCAGTCACAAATTGTGGTGTGTTCCATGTCTGACAACTCTCCTGTCTTAGCAGTCCCAAGCAGGAAGTAAAAACTGGATGCCTACTGAGCCTGTGGTGGGCTGTAGCATGTGACGGGCAGTCAACATCATAGGCCACAAGCTGTGCAGCCATCAGAAGTGTGTCCTCAGGGACAGAGACTGCATTGCTTTGAATGCATTAAAAATGTCTTTTGGTAAAGGATGAATACTTTGCCCCACTTCCTCTCTTGTTCATATTCCACAGTTCTGTTAGGCTTTCAGTTGTGTCCCAGTTGTCTTCCAGCAACAAAGGAGAATTTCAGAATATTGATAATTGATTTTATACGAGGATAGAATTTAAAAAAACCCCATTTCCTCTCTGGGATACATGTATTTTAAACAGGGCTCCGTTGTGGCCAGAGCGCGCCGGAGCGCCACTCCGGGAGAGAAGGGGCCGGGGGGCGGGCCTCCCCCGTTCACCCCCTCCCTCCCCCAATCACCGTTCCCGGGGCTGCGGCTGGCTGCTGGCCCCGGCGAAGAGCCCCCTCCGACCGCCAGTCACCAGCCCTGGGGCCGCGGCTGGCCGCCGGCCCCGCTGGAGAGCCCCCTCCCTCGCCCAGTCGCCTTCCCTCGCCCAGTCACCTTCCCTCGCCCCCTCCCTCGCCCAGTCGTCTTCCCGGGGCTGCGGCTGGCCGCCGGCCCCGCTGGAGAGCCCCCTCCTTTGCCCAGTCACCTTCCCAGGGCCGCGGCTGGCTGCCGGCCCGGGTGAAGAGCCCCCTCCAACCGCCAGTCACTGTCCCCAGGGCTGCGGCTGGCCGTCGGCCCCGCTGGAGAGCCCCCTCCCTCGCCCCGTCCCTCGCCCCGTCCCTCGCCCAGTCGCCTTCCCTCGCCTCGTCGCCTTCCCTCGCCCCGTCCCTCGCCCCGTCGCCTTCCCTCGCCCCGTTCCTCACCCAGTCGCCTTCCCTCGCCCCGTCCCTCGCCCCGTCGCCTTCCCTCGCCCCGTCCCTCGCCCCGTCGCCTTCCCTCGCCCCGTCCCTCGCCCAGTCGCTTTCCCTCGCCCCATCCCTCGCCCCGTCCCTCGCCCCATCGCCTTCCCGCATCCCTCGCCCCATCGCCTTCCCTCGCCCCGTCCCTCGCCCCCTCCCTCGCCCAGTCGCCTTCCCTCGCCCCCTCCCTCGCCCAGTCACCTTCCCTCGCCCCCTCCCTCGCCCAGTCGCCTTCTCTTGCCCCATCCCTCACCCCGTCCCTCGCCCAGTTGCCTTCCCTCGTCCCTCGCCCCATCGCCTTCCCTCGCCCCCTCCCTCGCCCCGTCCCTCGCCCCGTCGCCTTCCCTCACCCCATCCCTTGCCCCCTCCCTCGCCCAGTCGCCTTCCCTTGCCCCTTCCCTCGCCTCGTCCCTCGCCCCGTCGCCTTCTCTCACCCCATCCCTTGCCCCGTCGCCTTCCCTCGCCCCCTCCCTTGCCCCATCCCTCGCCCCGTCGCCTTCCCTCGCCCCCTCCCTCGCCCCCTCCCTCACCCAGTCGCCTTCCCTCGCCCCCTCCCCCGCCCCATCCCTCACCCCGTCGCCTTCTCTCGCCCCGTCCCTCGCCCCGTCGCCTTCTCTCGCCCCCTCCCTCGCCCCGTCCCTCGCCCCGTCGCCTTCCCTCGCCCCATCCCTCGCCCCCTCCCTTGCCCAGTCGCCTTCCCTCGGCCCCTCCCTCACCTCGTCCCTCGCCCCGTCGCCTTCTCTTGCCCCGTTCCTCGCCCCGTCGTCTTCCCTCGTCCCTAGCCCCGTCGCCTTTCCTCGCCCCGTCCCTCACCCAGTCGCCTTCCCTCGCCCCCTCCCTCGCCCCCTCCCTCACCCAGTCGCCTTCCCGGGGCCGCGGCTGGCCGTCGGCCCCGCTGGAGAGCCCCCTCCCTCACCCAGTCGCCTTCCATCGCCCCCTCCCTCGCCCAGTCGCCTTCCCTCGCCCCGTCCCTCGCCCAGTCGCCTTCCCTTGCCCCCTCACCCAGTCGCCTTCCCTAGCCCCATCCCTCACCCCCTCCCTTGCCCAGTTGCCTTTCCTCGCCCCCTCCCTCGCCCAGTCGCCTTCCCGGGCCGCGGCTGGCCACTGGCCCCGCTGGAGAGCCCCCTCCCTCACCCAGTCACCTTACCCGGGGCTGCGGCTGGCTGCCGGCCCCGGGAAGAACCCCCCCCCACTCAACAGTTTCCCGGGCCCAAGGGAGGGAGAAGCCGGGCCCGAGTGGCTTAACGCCACTCAGGCCCAAGCAAGGGGAGGGGGGGAACGCCAGCCCTAGTGGGGGGAGAAGCGCCCCTCCCTCCCTCCCTCCCTTCCTTCCCTCTCTCCCCCCACCTACCTACCTACCTACCTGTTCCTTCCTTTCCCCCTTCCTTCCCCTCTCCCTTCCTCCCTCCCTCTCCCCTTCCTCCCTTCCTTTCTTCTCTCTTTCTCCCCCAACTACCTACCTACCTTACTGTTCCTTTCTTTCTTTCCCCCTTTCTTCCTCCCTCCTTCCTTCCTTTCTTTCTTCCCTCCTCCTTCCCTCCCTCCCTCCCTCCCTCCCTCCCTCCCTTCTTTCTTTCTTTCTTTCTTTCTTTCTTTCTTTCTTTCTTTCTTCCTTCCTTCCTTCCTTCCTTCCTTCCTTCCTTCCTTCCTTCCTTCCTTCCTTCCTTCCTTCCTTCTCTCTCCCCCCACCTACCTACCTACCTTCCTGTTCCTTCCTTTTCCCCTTCCTTCCCCTCTCCCTTCCTCCCTCCTTCCTTCCTTCCTTTCTTCTCTCTCTCTGCCCCCACCTACCTACCTACCTTCCTGTTCCTTCCTTCCTCCCCCTTTCCTTCCTTCTCTTCTCTCCCCCAACTACCTACCTACCTTACTGTTCCTTTCTTCCTTTCTTCCTTCCCCCCTTTCTTCCTCCCTCCTTCCTTCCTTTCTTCCTTCCCCCTCCCTTCCTTCCTTCCTTCCTTCCTTCCTTCCTTCCTTCCTTCCCTCCTTCCTTCCTTTCCTTCTTTCTTTCTTTCTTTCTTTCTTTCTTTCTTTCTTTCTTTCTTCTCTCTCTCTCCCCCACCTACCTACCTACCTTCCTGTTCCTTTCCTTCCTTCCTTCCTTCCCCCTCCCTCCCTCCCTTCTTGCCTTCTTACACACTGCTCATGACGTCAGGGATGTGTGGCCTTTTGACACTTCCGGTGACATCAGGGGGTGTGGCATATGCAAATGAGTTATGCTAATGAGCTCCTGCACCTCTTTTTTTTACAAAAGGACCCCTGATTTTAAAGCAAAAACATAAGAATTGGCTCACCTGAAGGATGTTTGAAAATTCATGTTGCCTTTCCGTGAAGCACAACAGCAGAAAATAGAAACACCACAAACCAGCACCCCTTTAAAGAATTTTTAAAGTCCTTTGTGTAGGAAGGTTTTTTTTAACCCCCCTCCACTATTTCTACAGTAACCTCTGGTACTGGTATGGTAGGTAGGTAGAAAATTTATTGTACGTGGCCATACGCCTTCACAATCTAAAACAATAAAACACATCGTAAAATATAACAATATAATACATATTATCTAAGACTTAGTCAGCTTTAAAATCTGATAATTTCTAACAAGCTAGCTAGCAGCATCTGTATCAGTTGATGCTTTCCTAGTTGCTACATTTGCTCTTATTTTCCTGGCAGCTAGGGCAAAAAGTGACATCCTGTTGGAAACAAAAGAATCTGTATCTGACAACATAAAAATTAATTTACCAGAGTCAGAAAAAAAATATGGAGACCAGACAGTATGTTGGCGAGAAATCTTTCCCTTGGTTCTGAGTATAAGGGACAATTTAAAGCATAATGTGGCAGGCCCTCAATCGTGGCTCCACAGATACATATATGCTGATCTACGGGTGTGTGTCTGTGTGTGTGTGTGTGTATCATCCGAGCAGTCTCAGTTGTCATTGACTGGAAACGTAATGATGAGAGTGCTACCCTGAGCTTATAAATTGTAACTTCAGTCAAATAACATGCTCTAAGATGGTCTTTTTTATAGTTTTGTACCATGGAGCAAATTTTGATTTACTGTTTAAAATTTTGTCAGTTAGGGCATCTTCTTCATAAATCAATTTCCATAAGTCAACATTGCTTCCCAAAAATTGCAATAGTGTATCTGGGATAGTATACTGGAATGCAGTGTTATTTAGGAAGGCCTGCCGGGTTTCGTCTATGTTTTGCATCAGTTGAAAGCTCAAATTGCTGAAGGAACCGGGGTTTATTGGCTGATGTTACTCTGGTACTGTGTACCTCCTCCTTCCTGGAGTTGATAATAACCATTTCCCCATAATTTTATTGTTATGGCACAAAGTCCCAAAGTAGAAGTCTGGGAGAACCCTCAAGAATGATTCTATGCTCTAGCAAATATTAATATGAATCATTTAAAATTGGGGGGAAGAGGTGGTTCAGCTGAGGAGAATTTATTTTGTATCCTCCAATACTAACTGTGTATCACCAAAAAGGGCAGTGAGAGATTTTTTTTTTTTGGGGGGGGGGGTTAGCCATTCACTTGAGTCCCAACAAGAAAGACGGACCATAAATAAAGCAAATCAGTCAATAAATTGCATGTGCTTAGTAGATGTTCCTCATGCCATTCTCTGTTCAGCTGTTCCTGCACCTTTAACAGTTGCACAAGCAGAATTTTGGTGGTTGAAATTTCCCTCATCACCAAACCTCCATGCTGTCAGAAAAGTTGTTCCTCTTGAATTTCTGCTTGTCAGGATTCCTTATTTAAAGAGAAGTGAGACCCAAACATAGACCAGTGGTCTTCAGGTTTTCTACTTGAGGAACACTTCCTGCACTGACTTCTCTGCTGAGCAGTTTTGCTGTAGCTATTACAAAATCTGTGACCTTTTTCTTTGCCATCAAGTCACAGCTGACTTATGATAACCCCATAGTTTTATAGGCAAGAGATGGTCAGAGGTGGTTTGCCATTGCCTCCCCCTGTGTCATGACCCTGGTATTTCTTGGTGATCCAAGTATGGACCAATGCTGTCCCTGCTTAGCTTCCAAGATCTGATGAGATCAGGCTAGCCTCAGCTGTCCAGGTCAGGATATGAGCGTTGTCGGATGTTCTAAATTGGTGATACTCATTCTCTGGCCGAGGACAGACTGGCAATCTGCTCCGCTCTGCCTCCGCTTCTAAAGCGGAGGCAGAGGGGGCGTTCAGATTGCCGCATCTGCCGCCCGTCGTATCTCTGGAGAGGGAAGAAGGTTGTCTCACTCTCTTCTCAGCATGGGGCACAGCTGGTCAGGAAAGAGAGGGACATTGTCAAGGCACCCAGAGAAGAGTCAGCTGACCGTGAGCAAAAGGAAGTCAAAACACTACCACACCACTTTGGACAGCTTGCGCTTTTACCAGGTGGCTGCTAAGCTCTCTTCTCTGTGGACCTTGCTTTCTACTCCTCCAGGTATTGAAGGGAAGGGTATAAATCCAGTCTCCTCCTCCTCTTCTTCTTCTTCTTCCTGACAGCTGCCTGTGTGCAGGGATGCAAGTGTGGAAGCTGTGGAGAAAGGGAGAGAGTGCTGGAAAAGATGGGTCTGATATATTTCTAATCCCTATGGAGGATGTTAAAATTTGGGGTATTAAGAAATTTGAGATGAGAATGTAATCTATTCTACTTAATGCATTAAATTTTGGGGAGAAGAAGGTATAGTTTTTTTCCATACCATGCTGACTTCTCCAGATGTCACATAATGAAAAAGTTTTTAAAATTTTGTTCAATGAGTCTCATGCTTGTTGTGGTTTTTGAGGGTTTTTGGGATTGTTTAGGTGCATTTGAGTGGTCTAATGCACTGTTTGCTGCTGGATTTAGGTCTCTGCCTACTATTGTTCCTCCTTCACTAAATTCATGTAATTTAGTCAGGGTGTTTTTTATGAAAGCAATTTGACCTGAGTTAGGAGCATATATAGATGCTGAAGTGAATAAATCTCTGTTTAATAGTCCTTTTAAGAAAATAAAACACCGTTCGGGGTCTCTTAAGATGTCATGCTTTTGAAAATGTATTGATTTTGCAATTAGTTTTGCAACTTCTCTTGACTCAGAATGTACCATAGCAAGAGAAGAAATAAGATGCAAACAATTTACATGGACATTAAATAAAGCTTTATTAAATAACCCAACCACAATAGCATCAATTGAATAAGAAATCATTTAAAAAAATAATAATAATGCAAATTGTGGAGTATTTCAGGAAATAATTTGGGACTCATTAAAAGCAGTAATACAAGGAAGATACATAGCATTGTCTTCAGCCTACAAAAAGGAAAAGAATAAGACTCAATGAGAGCTAAGAAATCAAATGCAAATTTTAGAAAACCTCCACAAAAAAACTTGCAACAAAAAAAAAACTTTCAACATCTTATACTACTAAGAAAACAACTAGAAGCACTAGAAATCTCACAGGTCCAAAAAAATATCCTACTAACGAAACATAAATTTAATTATAGGAGCCCAAAAACTCATATATTAGCCGGGAAAAAAACCCAAAAAAAAGTAGAATGCACAGTTAGCTGTATACAAAACCAACAGGGAAATCTTGTAACATCATCCCCAGAAATTATACAAACCTTTGAAAAGTACTATGGTTCCCTATGTAAATCTACTAACCCTCCTGAAAACAAAATCCAAACATATTTCCAAATCAACAACTACTCAAACCACATATCCAAAACACACAGCGAATACTTAGATGCACCAATAACCAAACAGGAAGTAATCAACACAATTTAAAACCTAAAATGCAACAAAGCCCCAGGGCCAGATGGCTACATATCAGAGTACTATAAATGCTTTCAGCAAATACTAGCCCAACCCCTAACAGACCTGCTCAACTATATCTTAAACAAAACCAACATCCCTCCAACATGGAAAATGGCAAAAAATTATAATTTTGCTGAAACCTGAAAAAGACAAAACAAACACAAAATCATACAGACCAATATCACTTTTAAACAGCGATTACAAGTATTCACCTCACTATTATCAACAAGGCTTAACCAAATCATATCTGACAATATACATCAAGATCAGACAGGATTTATTCCACATAGAGACATAACAGACAACATATGGAAACTATAGATATCATACACTACTGTAAATACCACAACATAAAATCATCCTCAATTTTATCATTAGACTTCGAAAAAAGCTTTTGATTCTATAGAATTTGATTACATACTAAACCCATTAAAACAAATGCAGTTTGGTGAAAAATTTACTCAAACAATAAAAACTATGTATACCAATTCCAAAGCCAGCCTATACATAAATGACATACATACTAAAGAATTCATGCTAAACCGAGGAACCAGGCAAGGGTGCCCCTTGTCACTCCTACTCTTTGCCCTTTCTATAAAACCAATAGCAAACAATATACGTAACAATCGCTCAATTACAGGCTCACAAGTTAGTGACCAGCAAATCAAAACAAGCTTATTTGCAGATGATATGACTATGGCTGAGGACAGACTGGCAGTCTGGTCCGCTCTGCCTCCACTTTAAAAGCGAAGGCAGAGCTGCCGTCCAGACTGCCACATCTGCCCCCGGAGGCATCCCGGACTCACCTTGTCCGGTGGCACGCTCCTCCCGCAGCAGCCGGGCACCACTTCCTAGTGGTGTCCTGGCAGCTGCGCGTGTGTTCCACCCAATTCTGGCGGGTGTGAATGCGCATGGGTGGGAGGAGCCACATAGCATTCTGCCGCTGCCGGAAGCTGCCTGCAGTCTGGATGCTGCAGGCGGCTTCCTTGCGGCAGCGTCTGAACACCGTGCTGCGGGGCAGTTCGCCCCGGCTTGTTCTGCTGCGCTCCTGTAGCGCAGCAGAACTTCAATCTGTCCTCACCCTATCTATATAACAAATCCGACAAAAACCATACCAGCTCTACTTCAATTCCTCAGCGACTTCGGCTCAGTGTCAGGACTATATATAAATCAAGCAAAGACGGTGCTACATCCTATAACACTTACCTATGAAACATCTTCATACCTAAAACAAAATTATACATTTCAATTGGCAGAAAAACACTGGCAATACCTAGGTGTCAAAATCCTGCTAGACCAAAAGGACATTTAAAATATAATCACATGGAAGTCAATGAACAAATCAACAAATCAATCTAAACATGGGAAACAAAAACTCTAACATGGTTTGACAGGATCAGTATAGCCAAATCTTTTATTTTGCCAAAATTTCTGTACCACTTTCGAGCTTTACCCATAAATATTGCCCCACACTATCTTAAATTGTGGCAGAAAAGTCTGAACAACTTCATCTGGAAATCACATAAACCCAGAGTAAACTTCCAAACAATCTGAAAATATAAAACACAAGGAGGTCTAGCTGTCCCGGACCTTAGTTTATACTATTCAGCCACCAACATCTCCAACTTAATCAAACACTACCACCAAGCATACAAGGTGGATTGGAAAATTATAGAAAACAAATATTTTCAAATGGGCTCCTTTTCAGAAGCCCTTTGGAGGCCACCTAATCATAGACAAAATAAACACAACATCCACCCCTTTTTAAATGCCATCTTTAAAACATGGGATAAATTTAGAAAGACTTTAATACCTAAATATACTCCTATTGTCACACACTTTGGACAACTTTGATTTAAACCAGGCTACAACCCAGAAACCTTCCCAAAATGGAGGTCTGCAAACCTAACTAGATTTAGTGACATATCAAAACATGGAACAATACAAGAAAAAGCAACACTAGAACAATCGAAACACATTAGTCTGCCATGGTTTGAATATTTACAAATAGCACATCTGTTTAGATAACAAAAAAAAATATAAAACTTGACAGACTTTTAAATTATTTTGAAAGACTTCTAACTACCAAATTCTTTATTAAGAAAGGTATAGGCCCCGTCCACACGAGCGAAATAAGCCGGACGGGAAGTGACACAAATTTGTGCCAGTGCAAATTGCACTGCTTTTGCAGGATCACACAGGTCCAGGGACCTGTGAGGGTGAACCGCCGCTTTGTGATCACACACAGCTGCGGGCGAGTTGGTTTTTTTTTTTTCCCGGCTGTTTTCAGTGTGCTTATCTGCTTCTACAAGGGATCGATGACTTGCCTCTCCACCCTCGGGGTCATCTGATGATGCGCATACCGGGATGGGAGGGGGAAAAAAACAAAAAGCCCACTCCCCAACGCCACTTGTTTGCGCTGGCGTGATCACACCAGGAAAGATCAGTTCTGGGCCGTCACAAACCATTTGAGACTGCCTTTTCACTGGTAGCTAAATAAGTCAGTTCCCCACCGGCTCAAAGTGGTTTGCGACACTTTGACACCGGCTGCAGGACGCTTCCCAGATGTGCTTGTGTGATCGCGCCACTTTGAGCTGGCGGGGAATCGTCCTTCTTGTGTCGCAAATGGGTGGTGTGATCGCACCCATAATATCACAAATATATAAATCTCTGGTAACACAACCACAACCTAAACTTACACCATCCCAAAGAGCTTGGAACAAAGATTTAAATAGAACTCTATTGGGAAAACAATGGAAACAAATCTGGGAATCCATGATATACAAGTCAAGATCTACTCCAATTCAAACACAGGCAACCAAAGTTTTACTCAGATTGTTCCTAACACCAAACAAATTAGCACACATGATACCATCTCAATCCCCTTTACTTGGGAAACTATGTGGCAATCACGGATCCTTCTTTCTTTCTTGATGGCTATGCCCACAAATTAGTAATTTCTGTTCAGAAATAATCCAAGAAATTAAAAAGATTATAGGATACACTATTCCAAAAGACCTTGCATTAGTCTTGCTAAACCTATGGCCCAAATCACAGATTGATAATAGAGACAGAGAGCTAATCTCAATTCTAATTACAGCTGCCAAAAATGTCATTGCAACAAAATGGAAAGACAAAATCATACCTACAAGAGAACGATGGTATAGAAAAGTATGGGACTATTTCATAGCAGGCAAAATCACAAAATGGACATTTCAACATGAAACAACAACCAAACACAAGAGTGTAACGACCAAACGGACTCGATTCATAGAAACACAAAATGACACAATAACCAGTGTTAAGCAAACAGATCAATCTGCTTTGTTACTGTTTCATTAAATCAAAATCAAGGCGGGAGGGATGAAAGAGAGAAACACACAAAAAAATGGAACAAATGTTACAGTTGTTAAAAAAAATTTCACTATACGCCATGTACTGTACATCTTATGTTATAACTTGTTGAACTTTATATTGTATCTTATTTTAACTTTTAAACAATTATATATCTATATCTATCTATCTTTATATATATATACATGTATACATATACATATATATAATATGTGTGTGTGTATATATATATATATATATATACATGTATACATATACATATATATAATATGTATATATACAATATGTAACGTATAACACACACACACACATACACACACACATATATATAAAAGGAAAGGATGGGTCCATTTCTGTCATGCGGCCCACAGCTCAAGGAGGCTGGCAGCTTATCTGTCTTCCACTCCTTATGGCAGAAGTTGTTTCATGGTGGGAATCACCTGCCAACCACAAGCCCTTCTGGCCAATGGCCTTGCCCACTGACCTGGAACATTGGACAGGTCTCACATTGAGGCACCGTGTTTTATTCTTGGTCCCTTTCACTTACAACTGATACTTCTATTTTCTGACCATTCCAGCTTATCACCATTATGCTACTTAATGCTTTGCTGATTGGACAACTATTCAGAAGATTCTCCAGTTCCCTACATGAAGGAAGTGTTTGTCCTTGTGACTCTCACATTCTGAAAATTATCCACATTTTTTTTCTTCTCTTACAGGCAATATGCAGAGCTAAGGGCATCTTTGCTTGCTCCCTTTTTCAGGTCCTTCCCAGTCATTTCAGAGAATACTGTTTGCCTAGTCTTCTGCCAGATGATGACAGAGATGTCACCCTGACAGCTGTCAGACATATCATTGTATATGATAAAGCTTTGAGACAGTTATTTAAACCCACACTAGTTATTACTATGAAACCTAGCTCTAATGTAGTATGTTCTGTGTAGCAACCAGCCTGCCATGTGCTCCCAGGTAATGGCACCCGCCACATGGCCAGAGCACATGGTCAGGCAGAGAGGGGAGCTTGAATCTGGAGGAACAATAGACGTCTGGATTCTAAGCCTCCACCAATGTGGGACTTAGGTTCTCCCTGGGGAGCCAATACAGTCAAAGGCTCCTCCAGGGAACTTATGACAAACATGCGCATATGTTAAGCCCCTATCAGGTATTTTGGGTGTGGCTGGAGGTGTGGCTCCGGCTAGCATATAATGAGGGCCCTGGAGCCCTGTAAGCATGCTTGATCTGACCATCTACTGGACATGCTGAATCACTCAATAAAGGCTTCATGATTTCACCGTTCCTGGTCTCCCGAGTTCAGTACTCTTCACTAGCCTTTCATTTCACTTAAGAATGGTTTATATTTTAAGCTTTGTTGTTAATTTGTTAGTTACTGTTATTCTTGAGAATATAAGGGTGCTTACCTTGGGAGTTTGGTTTTCTATTTTATCTTTAACCCCATATTTGATATATTTTTTGCATTTTTATGACCTCATATTGTCTAGAAGATGCACAACAGTAAATGGAATGGAGAACTGTGATTAGAAGAGCTATGTATGATTCCAGAGCCTTTGAGTGTGGGCATCATAGTTTTAAAGGCAGTTCTGTTACCCAAAGAAGCAGTCTCCAATTAGTTTTTTTTGGGGGTGGTGGTGGCAGGATTATCATAAGCGACTGTGTGAGAGGGGGCAACCAGAATCAAAACACCACCATTTACGGGGATTGTCCCTGTGAGAACTCTCAAAATAAACAGGCGATTTGTTCAAATTTAAAAGTAGATCTAGAGAGAAATGGCCAGTGTTTTGTTCTGCGAAGGAGAGAAAAAGAAACACACAAAGTGTGGGAGTATGTGGTTGGTACCAGGAACACACACACACACACACACACACACACAAACAGAGTGAGTTTTCAGGGCTGATTTGTATAGGAAAATTGTACCCTGAGGCTGTGGGAAGGCATGTTTCCTTTTTGGTGGGAAACTTTTAGAAAACAGTCATAATGATTGCTTTTTACTAGGGTGAAACAAAGGTTTGGGCCATAGCTTGATTGCCACCAATGCCCCTATTGATGACCTAGGAAGGCTCAACTGGACAGATGACAGTGAGATAAAAGAATTAAGTTGTACTTTGGCAATAGTGAAGAGGAAAACATGATCTTGCATATGCAAAATAGGGGTTGAGAGTAATTCTTCGCTTGAGTTGCTAACAAATTCCTGAGTAATCCATTTGCTGAAGTTATATATGCCTTCAAGGTGGGAGAAAAACATCTATTCTGAATACCTCCTGGTTTAATCAAAGTATATTTCTCTCACTTTCCCATGGAGCTATGCAATTGGCATCCATATTTGAACAGTGCCCTGGCCTGCCCAGGTCCTGGTTGTGCTTGCCCCAGGTTGCTCTGAGCTTGAAAATGGGTCCAGCTGCTAACAGTTTTAGAATGTTCCACCATGTTCTGCAGCACATTGGCTAGGCCCAGCAGATCTCAACATGTCTCCCTATAAACTGATGGTATGCTTTGAAACAACCACCATGCTCCCCTGGTGTCAAGTTGGCCTTAACAGAAATGATCCTCTCATTTTGAAACAGCCAATAGCCTTCCAAAGAACTCCAAGTTCCCCTGGCAGTCAATATAAACCACTGGTCTAGGCAGTGACCTTTGTCCAATGAAGAAGAAGAAGAAGAAGAGAAGAAGAGATTGGATTTATACCCCGCCCTCCACTCCCCAAGGGAGTCTCAGAGCGGCTTACAAACTCCTTTTCCCTTCCCCTCCCCACAACAGACAGCCTGTGAGGTAGGTGGGGCTGAGAGAGCTCTTTTCCAAGCTGTCATTGAGGGAACAGCTGGTACAGAGCTATGGCTTGCCCAAGGTCATCCAGCTAGGTGCAAGTGGAGGAGTGGGGAATCAAACCCGGTTCTCCCAGATTAGAGTCCGCGCACTTAACCACTACACCAAACTGGCTCTCAAATGAATCCAGAGTTTTGTTTTAGAACCATCTCTGGTCAGTGCTTACATAAATCAATGTATTGGGTCCCAGTGCAAGCACACAACAAATGGCTGCATCATGCAATATGAATCTGTCAGTTTTCTAGCAGTGGCTGCTGAAATTTTAAAACAAGGGAGAGAAAGAGAGGCAAAGAAAATGTCAGTCTCCGCAGCTGTTTAGTGTTGTCACTCCATCCAGAGCTGCTAAAATTTCCTTAAGCATTATGACAGCTATTTCTCATTCCCTGCTACATGACATCTGCTCCTAAATTTTCAAAGCAATGCATAGAGATTAAGCTTTGCAGCTCTTGTTCAGAGTCAAAAGACTGAGAGCCCTACACTCACACACAGACAGACAACCAAACACAATACACTTTGGAAATCTATCTTGGGAACTAGAAATAATAACACAAAAATACAAGGCAGCCACAGCAGTACCTACGCGGCACATTAATAAAACAATAACCTGTTTATGAGATCCCTTTTCTGTGGATTTAAAATAGTGCCAAAGTACCACTAAGACAATCCAGACAGATATTAGGGCAGAAGTATGGGGAAATGGAGGAATCTCTGTTAAAGATGAGACAGTAGAGACAGTCTACTAATCTTAGTGATGCAATGGACATCTATAGGACTCGATTTGTCCAGACTGTAACCCAAGGGTCCCCAACCTTTCTGAGTCTATGGGCACCACTGTAATTCAGACACAGGGTGGTGGGCTCAGCCACAGAATGGCTGCCACAAAATCGCTTCTACAAGATATGGAGCCAGCCACGCAGTGACTGCTGCAGTTTACCCTCAGTCACAAAGTATGGTATATTATGCTGTCCAGGTAAGAAGAATCATTTAAACAATCACACCAGACAGCAACATCAGGGGAATGTGCCGCTTCTGTGATCAGCCCATCGATCCCCATCGGGGAGCCGTACTTAAAAGATAGTGGTGAAAGTCCAGTCCAAAGCTTGCTGACGGGCCAATTGTGGACTTTCCCTCATCTGGTCATTCCACCAGTGCGCAATCAGCCTGTAGGGATGGTCTCCAGACCATCCCGAATGGCCGCCATTTTTAAAAAGTCTTAGTGATGCGTGCATAACCACTTAAACATGCAATGTCCGAAGAGCTCCATTGAAACGATCGGGACAGTTTTATGTTTCTGACAGTTCTTTGAACTTTATCAACTTTATTAACTGAAATGGTAACTTGAGGAAAATACAGCTGGTGGTGCTTTTTCCCATTTAAGTCTGTGCATGTGCAGAAAAACAAGTAGACAGTGAGGCACATATGCACATGAGCAAACAAGTTTGTTTTTTTTAAAGCCAACTGCACGGCTCCTTAAGGTGGATGCCATCTAGACAATCCACCATGGAGTCTACGTGTGGTAAGGCAATTCATGGGGGGGGGGGGGCTATCTGGTCATGCTACACGGAATTTTAAAAATCTAGATCAAATTTGAGCCCGACCAACCCTTCAGAGCAGCCATTTTCTCCAGGGGAGCTGCTGTCTGTCAGCTGGAGATCAGTTGTAAAAACGGGAGATCCCCAGGCCTCACCTGGAGGCTGGCAACCCTATCCACGCCTCAGTGCAGCCCAGGAAAAGCAAGGGGGTGTTTAGGCCTTTCCCCGGGTCCCATGCCTCAGTGCAGCCAGGAGCAGCCCAAGAAAGGTGGTGCTCTGCCCCCCCCCCAGTTGGCCTGCTTACTCTCGGCCCACCAGAGCATCCATCCTGTTCACTGGCTCCCAGCACACTGAGCCTGAGACACTGGCCACAACTTCTGTGAGCGGGACTCAGGCAATGCAGCCAGTGTCTTCTGATTGGCAGCTGAGCAAACTAATCTGGGAGCACATGGAACATTGCCGCTTGAAAACAGAATTATATACAAGGAGAGATTTTGACATCCTCGCAGATATTTCATTTCACTGGTGGACCTCCTGATGGCCACTGGGTGGCCACTGTGTGACAGAGATGGGCCATTGGCCTGATCCATTGGACTGGACGGGCCATTGGCCTGATCCAACATTGGCTTCTCTTATGTTCTTATGTTCAGTAGAATCCTGCAATTTTTCTCTTAGCTCTTGCTTTGAGTATGATTTCTGGCCATATTGAAATGTATATACCTGCTGTGAAGAAATTCCTACCAAAGTTTCTTTCAGCTTTTGCTTTAGGCACAATTTAGTGGCAACTTTGGGATCTAACTTCAGCAGACAAAATAATACCAAAATAAATATTTATTATATGATGTACACAATAGCAAGATTAAAAACATAGGCCCTGAATGCTAGGCTGCATTAAGAGTCAGAGCAAGCTTTACATAAGCTGTAATAATTTATTGTACAAAGTTGATGAACATGTCAAAGGACCAACACAAGACCATACACATTTTGGGTTCAAGGGCTTTCCTCAGTGGTCAAGAATACATAGTTTTAAAAAAAAAATCCAGAAAATAATATACATCAGTCCTGACAAGATGCTGTTATCTGGAAATACAAAAGGGAAGATAAAAGAATAAAGACAAATTGTTGTAATAGAAATAAGCATTATTAATGCTGTATAGATTTTTTTAAAAAATCCATAAAAAAAATATAAAACTATTTTTACCTCATATATTGTGTGGTTTGATGTAAGGTTATAAAGTAGACCAAGGATTCCTCCACATGGTAACTGCACTCACACATAAATCTTCATTGATGTTCTAATCTAGAAAGCAAAAATTATATATGAGCTAAGTTTTATAAATAAACAAATGAGCATTTAAACCTGAGAACATTTAAACCTGCAGACAAACTTGGTATGAGGTTTCAATATTTTTGGATGTGTGTGTCAAACAGCAATTGAAATCAAACAGCACGTTTGTCATAATAAAGTCAGCTATATGATGAAATGAAAGGATGATGGAATACCGCCCAGGCAGTATGTAATTCTGCTCCCAAAGGAAGGAGGGAAAGAAGGGGGGAAGGGGAGAGAAAAAGGGGGATGCCAAAGGATCAGCATTGCCCATCAGAGAACAGCAAGCACTTAGCCTCCAAAGCCGGTCACACTGATACAGAGCAAGTCCAGTCCACTTCTTCATTCGATCCCCTATATGTCAGCATCTGAAGATGGTGAATCCAAAACACTTCTTTTTTTCTGTAGGAGTTTGTGCAGGCTCAAAGATATAGGCTGAACACGTTCCACAACCCAGAACTGCAGCTGCTTCCCAGTGTGGCTGGAAGTAAGATAATGGTGAATGAGTGGAGTATTTAGTTTCTTTTAGTCTGCTACAGGTCTTATGTCCAGAAATTCTAACTTTGACAGGTCTAGTAGTCATCCCCTCATACATTGTTACAAGGACACTGAATAACATAAATTACTCCCTTAGAGTAAGAATTGCTGAATGAGTTAATAGAAAAAGTCCTCATATTGGGTGAAATCTGAAACATTTTTTCCTGGTCACTGCATAAGCGCATCCTGTGCAGTGGCCTCATTGGGGGGTGGGTTTAGGTGCTGTCCTACTACTCCCACGTCTGATGTCCTTCACCTCTGGAAGCCTCCTTCTCACTAGTAAGTCTCAAAGGTTTTTTTTTTGCTCTTTTGGCCATGAATAGGGAGGATTTTGGCACCTAGGGATGTTAGACAGGAGATGCCAAAGCTTTACAAACTCAGGCCCATAGCTACAGTGGGGCTTCTCAGGGCCTGGCCCCCTGACTTACAGCCAAGCCCCCCTGACTTCCTATTCAGCCCAGGCCCCCAAACTTCCCATTTTAAATTTTTATTTATGGTGATGACTTGGGCTATGGGTTTCCCCCAACTTATTTAAAGCCTCCCCCTTTTTTTTTTTAAGTCCTGGCTACGGGCCTGCACAAAGTTATTTGGAGAAAGGATTATTGATTAATTGATTTGATTTGATTTGTATCCCGCCCTCACTGCTGAGGCCGGCTCAGGGCGGCTCACATAAAATTAATAAAACAATAAAATAGTATATGGCCCCGTCCACACGAGCAAGATAAGCCGGACGGGAAGTGACTCAAATTTGTGCCGGCGCAATTTGCGCCGCTTTTGCAGGATCACACAGGTCCATGGACCTGTGAGGGTGAACCGCCGCTGCATGATCACACGCAGCCACGGGTGAGTTGTTGTTTTTTTTCCCCCGGCTGTTTTCAGTGCGTTTATCTGCTTCTACAAGGGACCGATGACTTGCCTGTCCACCCTTGGGATCATCCGATGATGCGCATACCGGGATGGGGGGGGGGACACAAAAAGCCCACTCCCCAACGCCACTTATTTGCGCTGGCGCGATCACACCAGGAAAGGTCAGTTCTGGGCCGTCGCAAACCATTTGAGACTGCCTTTTCACTGGTAGCTAAATAAGTCGATTCCCCACCGGCTCAAAGTGGTTTGCGACACTTTGACACCGGTTGCAGGATGCTTCCCAGATGTGCTTGTGTGATCACGCCACTTTGAGCCGGTGGGGAATCGTCCTTCTTGTGTCGCAAATGGGTGCGTATGATCGCGCCCAATGTTAGACAGTCACAATACAAATAAATTGCTGGTAAAGTGCTGATGTTGGTAACGCTAACATCCCAGTAGGCCATAATAAGATGGTATAGGTATGGCCACAGTCAGTATCCAATGTATCAGAAGCTGTTGATGTTAATATATAAAGGGCCTTAGTTGTTATTGGTAGCAGCTCCTAATTGAAGGCCTGGTGGAAGAGCTCCATTTTACAGTCCCTGTGGAACATTAAAAAGCCCCCAGGGCCCTGATGTCTTCTGGGAGCTCATTCCACCAGTGTGGAGCCACTACTGAAAAGGCCCTAGCCCTAGTAGAGGCCAGTCTGGTGTCTTTTGGTCCAGGGAGAGCCAAATGATTTTGAGACCCTGACCTCAGTGCTTTCTGGGAAACATGCGAGGAAAAACGGTCCCTCAGGTGGGCAGGGACTATGGTCAATACTGCTGTGTAAAACTTACTGTACGTAGGATTCTCTCATGTAATTTTTGTCCCACTTGATGTGTCATGTTAATGCTTGCGCTATGCTTCATTTCTGTCTTTTAGATTTCTGGTTGGTTCCAGACTTCTTCAATCCTCATGCATTGTCTACTGAATGTCCCATTTTGTAGATTGTACTGACTCACTTTGTGTCTTCCGCCTTGAGTCAAAATGGAAAAAGGCAGACCATGAATCATGTAAATAATTTATTTTTAAAGACTATGCAGTTAAATCACCGAAGAAACAGAGTTACATGGGAGAAAAACAGTGGTTTTGCCAAAATCAGCTAAAAAAGGCAGTAAATAAATTGGTGTACGTAAGGCACAGTCTTTGAAACTTCCACAGCTGTTGTCTGTAAAAGTTCTGGCTTCAGCTCGTTGAAATGATTCCCCTCTAGCCATAAGTACAGCTGCCAAGGTACAGCTGCCAACTGTCCACACCAAACTCAATGGAAAAAGAAACAGGCAATCCCATCAAAGACTATGTTTGGATTATTCTCTTATCCAAACTATCCCCCATATGTGCTGGAAAGTAAGAGGACATCTGCCCTCCAAAATGGTGTAACATTTGAACACAGTATACACATACAAAAGCCAGTGTGTGTGGATCTGAATATGCTGACTCCCAAATAAAATCCAGGGATC
This sequence comes from Lepidodactylus listeri, assembly GCA_029233225.1. Classification (NCBI taxonomy): domain Eukaryota; kingdom Metazoa; phylum Chordata; class Lepidosauria; order Squamata; family Gekkonidae; genus Lepidodactylus; species Lepidodactylus listeri. Next base: position 114,851,302 of record JARCFY010000006.1, read on the forward strand.
TGCCACATCATCTGAAGATATATGGTGCTGGATCCCAGTTGACAGGAAATGACTAGGCAACCTGAAAACTAATAAGTCTCCAAGTCCATGTGGAGGGCTCCTAATGGTTCTTAAAGAACTGGAGGGTTCTTAATGAATTCAAATGTCACAATTGATCTACTAACCAGTATATGTAATGTAGGCTGCATTCAGACGGGCACTTCAATCCACTGTTGCCCCACCTCTAATTGAGCCAGATTATTTTGTGACAGAGAATCCTGATCAGACGCACCCCTTTTAGCATGCTTCAACGTGCTTTTACTTGATCAGACGTCAGCAGGCAGGGAGTCAGCCCATCGGCCATTTTTTTTTTAAATTGTCCTTAGAGCATGTCCACAAGCACTGATCAGCCTGCTGGGATATGTAGCTCATGGTGCTGTCGGCCATTTTTTTAAAAAAAAGTCTGCCTTCTGAGCATGTGCACAAGCACTTGCTGAGACTGCTGGGATATGAAGTTCACTGCCATCCTCCCTCTAATCTTTTCAATTTTCCCTTCCACAAAGGACAGAAAAAAACTTCCTTTGAGAGTTTTTAAAAAGAAAACAAAGTTTTGAGCAGTCCCTGTGTATGTGTGTGTGTGTGAGAGAGGTTCGTGTATGCAGTTATGCGTTCCTTGCTAACTAGTAAAACAAAATGGTGGCTGGAAAACAAGAGACCAGTCAGACCTGCCTGATGGCTTGGGTGTACAACAGAGTGATCAGACAGCAGGAACTCCATTTTGGAACCAGCTCAGTTCGACAAGACTGGACTTTCTCAGGTATTAAAGAAACACACAGCAAGGGGAGGACTCAGACAACTGCGGCACGACAGACAGATGTTGCTGTCTGATCGTGCACTTTAAATCCATAAGGGAACAGCAATGGCAATGGATGAAACTGTCTGCCTGAACACAGCCTTGGTTGCTAAAATCAGTCAGATGTGTGGAAACTGCCAAATGTCACAACAGTTTTTTAAAAGGTGTCCATATGGGATGCAGAGAAGTACAGCTTAACATCTGTCCCAGGAAAATTAGTAGAAACTTTAATTAAAGAGAGTTATTAAGTACATTGAGTAATATGTGTGCTGACGGAAAATCAGCATGGCTTGAACAAATGGAAGTCCTACATCACCAAACTTTGAGCATATGGATAAAGGTGATCTGTAGATGTTGTGTACTTGGACTTCCAAAAGGCTTTTAACAAGGTGTGCCAAAAAAGAATCCTCTTATGGATTAAAAATTGCTGAGATGATAGGAAGCAAAGCAGTAATAAATGAATAGTTCTTATGATGGAGGGTTGAGATCGGGACCACAGATATTTAATTTGTTCATAAGTGGGGATGAGTCATAGCTAGACCTCAGCTGAGAAAATGACAAAAACTCATCATCATGGACCAATTGATGGACTATAATGTTGCGTTTTTGTCAGTTCTCAGCTGCGGTCTAGATATGACTTGCCAATTTGTGTTGAATGGTAATATTTTCAATGGCAACATCTACTGGTATCTAAATATGGCCCTGCAGAATTGTGTCAGAGTCCTCTTTGCTCCTGGAAACTCTAATTGAATTAATGCAGAGAAAGCAACTTACAATATTTGTCTATAAATGTTTGGTGTTGATTAATAAACATGATATGCAGAGTCTCAGGAATGAAAGGAATAGAATCATAGAGTTGGAAGGTACCTCCAGGGTCATCTATTCCAACCCCTGCGCAAGAAATTCACGAATACCTCCCTCCTCCACCCCAATGTTCCATGCCCAGAAGATGAAAAAACCTCCAGGATCTCCAGCCAAACTGGCCTGGAGAAAAAATACTTCCTGACCCCAAAGTGGCAATCAGCATTTCCCTGGGCATGTAAGAAAGGGCCATGAGAGCTAAGCCCTGAGGCAACCCTTCCTGCCCTTCCTCTCATGATCTGTGTAAGTTCACAGAATCAGTTCACAGAATCAGCAGTGCTGACAGATGGCCATCTAGCCTCCTTCTGACAGAGGGAGGCAGCCATGATGATTAGGGAGTTAGAGAACCTTTCCTATAAGGAAAGGCTAAAGAGTCTTGGACTTTTCAGTTTAAAAAAGAGACGACTAATGGGGGACATGATCCAGGTTTATCAAGTTATGCATGGGGTGGAGACCGTTGACAAGGAGAAATTTTCCCCTCCCCCAAAATACTAGAGCTTGAGGGCATACAGTGAAGCTGATGGACAGTAGATTCAGGACGGACAAAAGGAAATACTTATTTACACAGAGAGTGATTCAAGTGTAGAATTCAGTGCCAGAAGATGTAGTGACGGCCACAGGACTAAACAACTTTAAGAGGGGATTAGATAGATTCATGGAGGATTGTCAGTGGCTACTGGCCATGGTGACTGAGGGGAACCTCCCAATTTAGAGGCACTATCCCTCTGAATCCCAGAGCCAGGAGGTTGTATCAGGGGAAGGTCTCAGCCTCTATGCCCTGCTGTTGGCCATCTGGAGTAGGGTTCCCAGCCCCCAGTGGGGGTTCCCCCACTTTTCAGGGCTTCAATCTGCTGCTGGCCAGCTGGCCGATGGGGAAGCCCCACCCCTGAACAGGGGCATTACCAGGTGATGTCTCCAACATGATGATGTTACCTGGAAGTGACATCATTGTGCCACCAACGTTAGGGAAGGCGATATTCTAGTTTTGGGGCAAACTTTGTGTTTTGAAAGCAAAAAAAAAAAAGAGTTTTGCCCCAAATCTACAGTGTCACCCCCGACATCAGCAACATGATGACGTCACTTCCGGGTGGTGATGTCATTGCACCACACAGATCCTAGGAAGGACACTGGAGCCCCCCCCCCCCGATTTATTTATTTACTTATTTTGTATCCTGCCCTCCCTGCCTAGGCAGGCTCAGGGCAGCTTACACAAACTATATTGAACAGCTAAAAGGACCTGACAACCCTAGTCTAGAGGAACTGAATGGCCACTGTGAGACTGGATGCTGAACTTGATGGACAACTGGTGTGATCCAGCAGGGCTTTTCTAAGGTCAAATCTACATCTGACTTTCCTGCTGGAATCATTCTAGTTTCAAAAAACCCCATCTATACCTGTTTCTAGTTTCAAACCGTACTTGTTCTAGTTTTAAAATTACTGTCTACATTCGTTAATTGCTCTCCTGTGGTCAAGCTAGCATTATACTGCTTTAAACAGATCCTGTTGCTTACTGCTCTTCAGACTCGGGGGGGGGGGGGAAGTGAAATTTGACACCAATGTGAAATGAGTGTAGGAAAAGGCAGCAGTCAAACGACTTCAGAGGGGAGGGGTAGATTTGACCTAAGACAGTCAAGAACTGTTTTGTGCCCTGGTAGGCTATAACCAGCCATAGCCAATCACCAATATAACAAGTGAAAAATGAAACTAAAGCAAAAGCTCCCCCCCCCCCCCCCTTTAAGGGATCATGTTAAAATAACTATGCAATACAATAAGGGAACATAAACAAATTCAGAACTCCCTACAATATAACCGTCACTGTGTAAAACAGAAAGCTGGGCAAGAGGGACCACTGGTCTAACCCAGCAGGACTCTTTTTTATGTTATGTACGTAGGGATTGGCAGTTACTAAGGGTTGCCTAGGCCTGTGTTCATGTGGTGATGTCTCTGGCAACACGGGGATGCTCTGGTATTTGAACAAAGACTCTATGGAAGAAGTCAATCACTGCTACAGCCGATTGATCTTGGTTGCCAAAACTTGCGCCTGACCTGAAGTGAATTGCAGAGCTTTGCATTGGGTTACACTTCAGCTATTTGAAGATAGGTCGTGTCTGGTCTGTTGTAATAAGATTTGATTACAATAACCATAAATTAATCTGACTTTGGCATACATGTTTGCTAGCCAGACATACCTGCTACAGGCTTAGGGCTTTCTGTAAGAGGGAAAGTCCAATGATGAGGATTTCCCTAGCAGAAGCAACCCCATAGCTGTTAAGACCCAATGCCTCAATGGATTGCTCCATTATTTTATTTTACTTGCATATCTGTGTGGTTGAAATACTAGCCTTTCCTTAGGAAGAGTTGCAGTTCACAAAACATCCCTTTGCAGAGCTTCTCCACCCTGTACTCTCTGCATTTCTTTCTGTTTTTGTCCAACATGGGGGGGGGGAAATGTCTATCAGGAATGTGTGTCCTGACCTGGATAGCCCAGGCTAGTCTGATCCCATCAGATCTTGGAAGCTAAGCAAGGTTGGCCCTGGCTAATATTTGAATGGGGGACCGGCAAGGAATACCAGGGGCATGACACAGAGGCAGGCGATGGCAGGCCATCTCTCAGGGCATTTTCGCACTAGCGTTTGCCCTGGTTTTGCCCTGATGCTTGCTCAGGAGCTTCTGGTCAATTTCCCACCAGTTGCTCCGGGCTCAGGGTTTGCTCAGGAGTATCGCGGCACTGCTACGGAGCTTCCCTGGAGCAAGAAAATCCTGTTTTTTGCGGTGTTTCCTGTTTGCTCCGGTGGAGAAGCCGAGATGAAAACACATCCACTTGCCCGCCCTCCATCTGGCCCGCCCCATGGTGGGCGTTTCTTCAATTTTTTTTTTGAAACGAGCCCTCCTAACGTTATATTGAAATAAGGAGGCAGGGAGGCAAGATCCCACCACAGGGACTGCGTTGGCGAGGTGGATTTGCCGTTTGTTGGTAGCAGGAGCCGGGTGCCATTGGCCCGAGAGCTCCCTGTGCTTGCAGATGAGCGCTGCCCTGTGTTTGGGCTGCCCCGGCAACAGCCCCTGCAGAGCTGGCGGTGGGCACTTTCCTCCAGAAACCCGCGGAGAAGCCGCGGCAAGCAAGCGGGCGGGCCGGGGACACGAGTCTTCCTTCCTGCTCCCTGTGTGCGGTCCTATGATCCTGAAGCATAACTTCCCCCCCTCCTTTTTTTTTTTTTTTAAAGGCCCTTATAACGTTATATCAACATAATGAAATATTGATGCAGCAAGGGAAGACAGCACAATTGTTGTCTTTTTATAATACACACACGTTCACATCTGTTATGGGGGGGAATGTTGTTCAGTGCTCCAGTTCAGCATGCGTAGCAGGGAGACTGGACTGCCATGGATGCCACTCAGCCTCAGCTGCCACCACCTCCGCCACCACCATTTCGGGTGAAATTGCCTCTCGTATTGTCTCCTTTAGACGTCTCAATGTTGAGGTTTTTAAAGTTATTTTTATTTAATTACTTTACACGGACCAGCCAACACCATATTGGCTATCCACCATTTTGTCCCTGTGCTCCCACAGGCAAAGCAGCCGACATTTTAGTTCAGAGCCAATCCACCAATCAGAACGGAGAAGCCACCCATCAGGGGGGAAATCCTCCACTGACATTTGCGGTCCCTGTAGATAGCCAATGGTTTTGCTTCAACCAAGAGTGGCGGGAATAATTGATTAGGAAGGAGGGAGTTGTTGAATTCTGGGAAGAGGAAGGCTACCGCAAGGTGGGCGGGGGATGCACTACCGTCATGCCACTATGACGTTATAACGTTACCACGCATGCGTTTTTTTTAAAAAAGAAAGAGCGGGGAAATGAGGGAGGGGCGAGGGGGGGTGGGAGGGTAAGGGGAGGGGACATGGACAGGGGAGCAGCTGAAAGCAGTGGGTCAACCGCTAACTGTGAACAAAAAACTTCGGGGTTAAAGAGGAGCTGAATCCTCTAGTGAAAAAATGGATACTGTTGCTCCGGGGGAAAATTACCAGGGGAACTGAGGAGGAAATGAGAGGCAAGTGGCATGTGCGAAATCACCCTCAATGTCTCTTGCCTTGAAAACCCTACGGGGATCACCACAAGTCATCTGTGACTTGCCAGCACTTTCCACCCACCCAACAAACATGTACTGTCAACTTTGGAGAACTGAAGATCTAGAAGAAAACAGTTGAATGGTCTTCAATTAATCCTGGGAATTAGGAACACTTGTTTATGCTAATCTCTCCAATGTTCTCAATTGACCCAAACAACTATCTGTGAATTCAGACAGATGGGGGGGGGGGGGATATCTTCTGAAACTCAGCTTAATACTACCAAAGTTTTCATGTCTTACTGCTCTATGCCTTCCCAGTGTCACATTCCAGTTTCTGCATGGTAACAATTGTAAAATGAATATGCAAATATGCGAAATGCGCTTTAAGCTTCGCTGTGGCATGTTGATTCAACAGGAAGTCATTGCATGCTCCGAAAACTGAGAATTAAGCTCTCTGCATTTACTAACATTAATCCAAGCCGCAGTGAGTACAGTAGCTTGAAAAATTTTCAATTAAAAAACATTCAGTCTGATATCAATTACCATTATTACATAGTGGAAAGAAACACTAGAAATACCTGCTAGCTTGTTAGATGTCTGGTGCCCTCACTCTAACCTCTCCTCCCAAGCAGTGATTTTAGAAAATTGCCTTCAGTTATTTAAAATTCTGTTTTAAAAAAAGAAAGAAAGAAAGAGCTGAGGAAATACATAAACTCTTCTGAAAGCTTAGCACTGTAGGCTACTGGATAATTCCACAGGCAACATCTGTATCTTAAACATGTATTATGGTTTGAAGAGTAGCTGAGTTTAGAAATGTTTGTTGACTTCTGTTATTCACTTGTACAGCCACTGATCTGTTTCGTACCAAAAACCAGTGACTATTGAGTGACTTCAGGAAACCCAAATCCCACCAATTTTTAATCTTCGTACTCCTTCAGTGGTGTTGGCTGGGCTATTTTGGAATCAGGTGTTGTAAAGCGGGTGCCCAAATGATGCAATATGTCAATTAGGTATTAACTTGGCTACACTACAAAAAGCAACCCCATGGATTACTTTAAATATATATATATTAAAATTCCGCTAAGCAGATTAACTATCTGGCCATGAAAGCTATGCATTGCTGTGATAAAAGGGACACATGGAGATGTCTTAACATTCCATCAGGGCATTCACGAAACAAATATTTCAGGTGGAAAATAAGCTCTATAGATGACATCTTTACCCCATGATGGTTGCCAGCGCCAGAGGATAAACCAAATAGCAAAAGTACCTTTAAAACCTGCTAATCTGATTCTAACCATGTTTATGCAGAGGTCCGACTGATTTCACTGGGATTTATTTTCAAGTGGTTATGCTTATTATCAACAGCCAAAGTCAAAATGGGTGACAACGTCAATCAAGGCAACCGTAAAGGAATCATCATAGAGGCAAATGATCTGTTAAGCCCTGTCCTGCTGTCCCAGAGGCACAGACTGCCATTTCCACATTGGATCTTTGCCAGACCTGATTGGGAATTATCAGAATGGTGTCACAGGCTGGCTGCAGGCAGGGCGAGAGAGAGCAAAAGTCCATGTCCACTCTGAGGTCAGAAGCAAGGGGTAGCAAGCAGGAGCCAGAAGAACAGAGTCCGAAGTACAAACCGAGAACATAGTCATTGGAAGCCGGACTCAAAGAGCCAAGAGTTCAAAACATGAATCAGGAATCAGGAGCACAGTGGAGGGAGGTGCAGAGCATCATCAAACTGACTAGTTGCTGGCACGAAGAACCAGCATCAGGAGGGGAAGCGAAATACCCCTCAGGTGCCGGGGTTAATTAGTGCTCAGTGTGTGGGTCCCGGCTTCTGTTAGAACTCAGGGCTGAGGGACCGCCTGCTGTGCAGGTGCACCTCTCTCCACTGGGACACTAAGTCTTGCCTGAGCTGGTTCCACAAATGCACCATTGGAGGAGGCAAGTCGGGGGGCTGCCTGTTAGGTATTGTTCCTCCACCGCTGTTGCTGGGACAGGCGGTAGGGATACGCTGGTGAGCTCCGAGGTTTCATCAGGGTCAGGTGTGGGCTCTGCTGAAGCCGGGAGCGTGGGCTAGGCTGGAGCCAGGGCCGCATCCTCAGCAGGACTCATGACAAATGGATCCTTGGAATCCATCCCTACGTTTTGCAGAGGGAGGGGTAAACTAGCTGCACTTATTTACCCCTTAGCCCTATTCTTCTTCAAACAAACTTCATGTCTTTTTGCACTGTAATGTCATTTTACATTATAAGAAATTTGAGGATGTTTAGCCATCTACGAGGATCAGCAGATTGGACAGCAAACAAGAAATGACATCAAACGTCTGCAATGACTGGTTTAATCAATGAAATCCCTAAATCCTGAGGTTTAAGGCATGCTGTATTGTGACACAGCCCTGCCTCCAGCGTTTGTGGGAATGAATGATCAGTCATACTTCTGTATTATTTTTTCTTTGAGCATGCAAATCAAACTGATACTGCGTATTCATCTTTCTTTTTAAAAATGAATACATTGTTTAACTAGCTGATTTGGAGTCTTTCATCAGTACAAAAAGATTGGGAGGGGGGGCCTTACAGGAAATCAAGCACGGAAGTATTTTCCATTAATGGAAAAATCATTCCTAAATCATTCGCTGGTGGTTATGGGTTCACATATATTACTTTTTTTCTTATATCCAGTCTAACTTTTGAAGAGATACTAGACTCATATATTAATCTTAGCCTTTCAGAGTAGTGTCAGATATATCATATATTCAGATTTTATCCTGTCACTCTATATAAAATGAAAGTTATTAATTTTCGGAGAACTGTTGGAATAAAAATCTGTATCATAATCAGAAAACCAAGGTTGTCGTGTAGATCCAGTTCTAGGGTACTTGCTGATTGGAAGACACATGCTTGAGGTCTCTATGAGACATGAAGGCCTGGATGTTTGCCCCAAACTCTGCTCTTGGAAGGTGCCGTGTGTCAGACAAGGAAGACAAAGGCTGTTTGTCTGAAATCCCTTTGCCTAGCCTTCTTTAGAATTAAGATACCAGCAGTGCTCCCTCTAAGCTGAGTCAGTGTGAGCTAACTCACAGTTTTTCTAGCCTCTGGCTCACACGTTTTTGTCTTAGCTCAGGAAGGATGGGGCTCCCGAGCAAACTAATTTGTGCAGTAGCCAAATTGCTTGCTTACAACTTTAATGCCAGCAGCACCTCTTTTTCTACGAAAGGACCCCTGGGGGCACCCTTCTCAGTCCGCTGGAATCAATGGGCTCAGGTGGGTGTAACTGTTCTTAGGATTGCACTGTTAAGCAGTTAGTAGAATGGGAGAGAAACTAAATGTATGTATCACATTTTTGCTAAACTTCCCCCCCCCCAGCTGAGAATGGTGTGTGCATGTGTGTGTGTGTGTGTGTATACACACACGCCATCCGAAGCTGCCAAGATGGCGGGGGGGGGGCTGGGGATAAAATTTCCTGGGGCCCGCCCAAGTTAGCTTGAGGACCCGGTGAAGGTAGAATCATCCTGCACTGAACCAGTACCTTTCAGAGATTTATTTTTCTTTTTTTTAACTTTTAGTGCAGTTCTGCACTGCAGCCACCGGGGCACAGGCAAGGCCGAGCAGAGCAAACAGGAGCTCTGGAGCTGTTTGCCTCAGTTTTTAACAGCATTTAAAAAAAAAAAATTGGGAAGCTCCCCATGGCTGCAAACTTTTTAAGCTACAAAACTGAGGAAAATATTTACCTAGCACGAGCTGTTCCTAAGCTTTTCAAGCAACCTGGGATGCCTTCATTTCTCCCTCCTTTCGTGTTTGCCTCCCTCCCCACTTCCCAGCCTCATTCAGTCCCCTCTCTACCCTGGCCGGGGATTTAAAATATACTTAATAGCAGAACAGAATACTTTTGTGTCATGTTACTATTTCACAAGGATCTATCAAAGTAGTGTAAGGGTGATTCCACCCCCCCACACACACACACACTGTACACACATTGTGGTCTGTATTAATCCGTGTTAGAAGTTATAAATCTGGAACAGTGGATGCCTTAGCTGAATGCCTCAGTTTCAGTTTACAGCACATGCAGCCAACTTAAGGTGACCCCATAGGCTTCTCAGGGCAAGAGATGTTCAGCGGTGGTTGGCCATTGCCTGCCTCTGTGTCATAACCCCTGACTCCCTTGGTGGCCTCCCAACCAATACCAACTGTGACCAACCCTGCTTAGCATCCAAGATCTGATGAGATCGGGCTACTCTGGGGCTATCCAGGGCAGGGCAGGCCTGCAGTTACCATGGAGCCCTGGGGCGATGCCCCCTCCCACATCTGCCCTGCCCCTGAATCTTCCCTGACCTTGGGGGCATTCAGCCCCATACGCACTGTGTGTGTTCCCCAGCAGTGGCAGAAACAGTAGACTTGTAGCTTTGCCTCCTCCGTGCCAGGCCTGAAGTGCAGAGGCCAAGCTGAGAGGGCTTGCGGAGGACCCTGTACTTGCCTGCCTCACTCTCTCTACCTTCCCCCTGCCCAGCTCCTTGGCAAGCTCTGAGTTGACCAGCCCACCTTGTTCTCTGAGCCCCCTGCCTTGCACCTGCAGGGAGCCATGGCGGCAGCAGTGTGCGGCCCCAGAGCTGCCACTTTGGCAAAGCCAGCCTGGAGCACCAGCCTGGCCTGGCCCCAAGCCTTGGCTCAGGCACACTTCTGCAGCTCCCTCTTCATCACACTCCTCTGGAATGTCACTTGCTGCTGCTGCTGCTCCCTACAGTTCAGGGGCTGTTTGCTCACACCATAGGCATAGACTAGAGGGCTCGAGCCACCCCCGAAATTTCCCAGGGGGGACTGAGCTCCCCCAGGAAAACGTAGCGCCTGCTGCCGCACCTCACCGCCACACCTCCCCAGGCCCTTCCGAGGCCTGGCAGCCACTGCTGCCGGTGCCTCTCCCCCCCCCCCCCCCGGCCACTCCTCCATCCTTCCCTCTCCCTCCCTTTTTTCCGGGCGAAATGCATTTCTCCTGGAAAAGAGAAAGGGAGAGAGAAGGAGTGGCCAGGGCGGGGGGTGGGGGAAGAGAGGCACTGGCAGCAGCAGCTGGTGGGCCTCGGAAGGGCCCAGGGAGGCAGTTTCTCGGGGGGAAACATTGCCCCAGCAAGCACGCACACTTTGCGCATGCACTAAAGAGCCCCTGTCTCCCCCCCCCCCGGAATTTACAAAACTCTATGCCCCTGGCTCACACCCTTCCCAGTGCTTCAGACTTGGCTTGCAATGGACGTGCCTTCCTTCAGTCTTCTCTTATCCCTCCCCCCCTTCATCAGATGTGATTCACTATGTACATAGCATTCACGCTGGGACTAGTAGCCTAATCGAAACTAGAAGGTTCAATTCCTTTCTTAAAGATTAGTAGAATTTAAGAACATTGGTTTACTCACCTGAAAAGCCAGCTGAACTAAAAGCCATCTCTGTTTTAATGTTTTCAGTTTTTCAGGGTTGTGGATTGCAGAGTTGTGCCATAATGTTATGGCACACGCTTTCCAAATCTGAATTTAGGTCCGAAAGTCTGTGATTTAGGAGGGCCTTGCTTAAGAAAGCTCATGTTATAATAGTCACTCTTGGATTGCCCCATGAGGGGGGGAAAAGAAATGCCCCCCTCGCAAAATAAAATTTCTTAGCTAAGGGCCTGGGTCAGAGGTTCACTTCACAGTGCAGCTAAAATAGGGCCGAAGACAGATTGGCCGTGTCGGCCGCTCTGCCTCCGCTTCTGAAGCGGAGGCAGAGCGGCCATTCAGATAGCTGCATCTTCCCCCAGGAGGCGGCCTGGACGCATCGCGTCCGGCACCGTGCTCCTTCCGCACCAGCCGAGCACCACTTTAAAGTGGTGCTCGGCTGGTGCGTTGCGCCCCGCGCGCATTCCACCCGCCGGAGCAGGTGTGAACGCGCGCGGGCAGGGGCGGCCGCACGGCAGCCGCCCGCCACTGCAGGAAGCTGCCCGCAGTCTAAACGCTGTGGGTGGCTTCCTTCTAGCGGCGTGGGAACGCTGTGGGACGGGGGAATTCCCTCACCCCATTCTGCCGCGCTGCGGAGGCGTAGCAGAATTCCAGTTTGTCTTCGGCCTAGATAAAGAGATAATGCTGGCATCAGGAAGTTGTTTTCCTGATCTGTACCTCTGCTGGCAGGTAGCTAGCTGAGAAGAGAGTTGTTTGTCATCAGAAGTCAGATAGATACCCCAGTCCAAATGTGCCCTGATCTCTGACACAGCAGAGCTAAGTAGTGACCATTAGGACCTATAAATGTCATTCTGCAGGGAGGAGAGAATATGAGAGACTGAAGATCATCATGCAGTCAATATGGAATATTTGGAGGTACAGTTGGGCTACACATAGCTCTGATAGCTGAATTACTTTTGTGCGTCTTCAGTGGAGTAAATCCATTTAGAACTGGCATGGTGTAGTAGTTCATTTAGTCTAGGACCAGAGAGAACCTGGTCAAATACCAACAATGCCATAAAGCTAAAGTTGCCGGCCTCCAGGTGGAGATCTCCCACTTTTACAACTGATCTCCAGCTGGCAGATATCAGCACCCCAGGAGAAAAATGGCTGCTTTATAGCAATGTACTATGCTGAGGCCCCTCCCCTCCCCAAACCCTCCCCTCTTCCCCCAAAGTCTCCAGGTATTTTCCAATCCAGACCTGGCAAACCTACATAAAGCTCCCTGGGTAATATTAGACAAGAGGTTATCTCTCACCCTAACCTATTTTACTGGGTTGTGGGGAAGGTAAAAATGGAGGTGGGAGACCAGCTATGCCACCCTGAGCTCCTTGGAGAAATGTGGAAATAAAATGTAACAAAGAATGGTGCTGGATTCAACTGATACATGGGGTGGGAAGGTTTTAGGGGATTAACAAAGGTCAATCTAAGTATTCCTGAAAAAATAATCCCCTCATATGTTGAGTAAATAGTATCTTTGTAAAGGCATATTGTATTACAATTACCTTATTATTATTTTTAGTTGGCATGTTTAAAACGCAGCAGTCTTTAATGGGTAAAAAGACCATATTGACTTTCTGGATACAGTTCTTGGCATTTGGAACAGGTATCATCTCCTGTGGGGCTGTTGAATACCATGCAAATTTATTATATCAACGAACAGCAGACCAGCAATGGAGCCAAGGATGGAAACACAAGAAAATAGTATTGATACATCAGCAGAGCATTTCTTTTACTGATGGAACACGATATCATACAGCAAATGTTTACGGGAACCTGAGCATAGGGATGAGGTCTAAAGGAAACATAGATCATCAAACGTCATGATTGCTACGTAGCGAAATATAGATTTCATTAGGAGCAGGATGCAGCTTCTCGACGCTAATGAGATGTTTGAGTTCATGCCAGAAACTAGTATTTTGCTTGTCTCAACAAGACAAGCCGTAATGGAGATGGGATCTGAGCCAGGATATAAGAAGTCAATACCAGACTCAAAGAACAATACGGTGGCGACAGAGCACACTTTCCATTGACATACACATATAATACTGGACAAGTCCGACTTCACTTAAATTGGCACTACCGTTTTCATTTCTCTTGTGCAGGATTTGGACGATGAACTGAGATGAAAACGGAGATATTCGTGCTCCAAACATTTTAACAGTGTAGTATTCTTGATTTAAAGGCATTACAGAATTGGATATGCCACAATATCCAGCAGAGTGTTTTTTGCTGGTAAGTATCTATTGTACTACAATACTCCTGTAGAAGCTATGACACACACACACACACAATATATGGATATAGCTCTTCTGTAGACCTGGTTTCAGATTAAATGGATGCATTTTTTTAAAGATTAATTTCAAAGGAAGGGGGAAAACACCTCTACAAGTTGCATGAAGCTCTTTCTCAGAAACAGATCCAAAGTTCACCACAATGACATGAGCCCCTTTCAGACTTTTGGGTAGTTACAGAAAATTGCAAAGCACAAATACGTGACAAGAACTGAGTGTGGGTTTAGTTTTAAACCCTTCAGCACCCAAAGCATGATGTGCTTTCACTCTAATCGCAAAGCAGAACTACAATGGCAGCACAGGGTGGCAAGTGTACATCAGCCAAATATTGTCTTGTGGGAACAGCAGCAGTGTTCCCTCTAAGCTGAGTCAGTGTGAGCTAGCTCACAGCTTTTTAGCCTCTGGCTCACGCATTTTTGTCTTAGCTCAGGACGGATGGCTCCAGAGCAAACTAATTTATGCAGGAGCCAAATCGCTCACTCACAACTTTAATGCCAGTAGCTCACAAAGTAGAATTTTTGCTCACCAGACTCCGCCACTTAGAGGGAGCATTGAACAGCAGATGCAGAACAATGGACTAAATTAGGTGATGGACAGGTTAGGTTCCACCTCTCCCTAAGAGTAACCAATGAGAGCTGACAGAATGTTGCTGAATGGAGAGTTAGAAAACAGTAGTTGGGGAGCTTGTGGGTGAGGGGGGAAAGAGTATGTCTGACTCAGTGAAGCTGAGGTGAAGATCAGCTTAAAGCTAAATGGAAAGAAAAGTCAGTTTGTAACAAAATATCTTAAATGCTGGAATTGGAAAAGAGTGCAATACTTCAAATGAAAGAAACATTGTAACCTCTGCCTAACTTTCTTCAGTGTTATGTTCAAACCATACATAAAAGTTAACTCCTTGTTTGCTTAATCTTTGGGCTGCATGTTTCAGAGAAACAAACACACATACAAATGCCAGTGAAGAGCTCAGTCTATATGTTTAGGATATGAATAAAAGATGGCAGCATGTTAATGAAATACTGTTAGAGCCCCCAGCCCCAATAACTCAGTGAAGTGTTGATGATTGAGGGCCTTTTATAAGAGGGGGCTGGACTACCCTGTCTGTTGATGTCTCTGTGAATGAGAGAGAGGACCTGAAGGCTGAAGGGTCATCGCTCTCTAGAGATTTAACCCTGAACCTAACAGAGAGAGAGAGAGGTATAGAGAGTGGTAAGCATTCTGCATAAGTGGGAGAAGAGGCATCACAGATGGATATTGCTCTACCCCAGCAAAGAGAGACTTAGGTTCTTAATAGCTTCTTGTCACATTACACTCATATGTGTAGCTTCAAGAATGGCCAAGGCTTTGCCTGCTTTGAATTACAAGGATCAGGCTGCTTGATCCCTAAGAGAAAGTTATGTACAGATTCAGGCTGATAGTGAACAGTCAATACCAATGCAAGCAGGCACCATCACCATGGCACATATCTAGGCCTACCAAAATGGCTGGATGAATCTTTTGATGTTGACGGGGATGAATAAGAACATAAGATCTCTGCTGGATCTGACCAGTGGTCCATCCAGTCGAGCATCCTGTCTCACACAGTGGCCAACCAGTTCATCTAGATGGCCAACAACAGGGCATAGAGGCCAAAGCCTTCCCATGATGTTGCTTCCTGGTTCTGGGATTCAGAGGATTAGTGCCTCTGCATGTGGAGGTTCCCTTCAGTCACTATAGCTAGTAGCAATTGACAGACTGATCAGGGCTCTTTTTGGGCTGGAACGCATCAGAATGGCATTCTGGCTGGCATCCAAGCCTGCCCCTCCCCTCCCCACTGGTGGGAAAGGGCCCCGTGCCCTGGATCTCCACACACAAGGCCTGGGCTCCTGTCTCTTTGCACTCAAAGGGAACTTTCCCTTTAAGTCCAAAGAGCCAGTGGGAAAGGGCCCCGTGCTCCAGATCTCCACGGGGAGATGGAGCATGAGGCCTGGGATTCCAGTTCTTTGCACTCAAGGGGAGCTTTCCCTTTAAGTGCAAAGAGCAGGCAGGAAAGGGCCCCACGCTCTGGATCTCCACGTTGAGATTGAGCATGAGCAGAGGTCCTTTCGTAAAAAAAGAGGTGCAGGAGCTCATTAGCATAACTTATTTGCATATGCCACACCCCCTGACGTCACCGGAAGTGTCAGAAGGTCACACACCCCTGACATCACTGGAAGTGTGTCAGAAGGCAATACCCACGCTCAGGCTCCACCCCAAAAATCTCCAAGGTATTTCCCAACTCAGAGCTGGCAAGCCTATCTAATGGCAAAGGAAGGAAGGAAGGAAGAATGAGGGAGGAAAGGAGAAGGAAGGAAGGAAAGGAACAGGAAAGAAGGAAGGAAGGTAGGTGGGGGGAGAGAGAGAGAGAAGGAAGGAAGGAAGGAAGGAAGGAAAGAAAGAAAGAAAGAAAGAAAGAAAGAAAGAAAGAAAGAAAGAAAGAAAGAAGGTAGGTAGGTAGGGGGAGAGAAGAGAGGAAGAAAGGAAGGCAGGTAGGCAGACAGACAGACGTAGGTAGGTAGGGGGGAGAGAGAGAGAAGGAAGACAGACAGACAGAGGAAGGTTAAGGTAGGTAGGTAGGTAGGTGGAAGAGAGAGAAGGAAGGAAGACAGACAGAGGAAGGTAGGTAGGTAGGTAGGGGGGAGAGAGAGAAGGAAGGAAGACAGACAGACAGAGGAAGGTAGGTTGGTAGGTAGGTAGGTGGGGGAGAGAGAGAGAAGGAAGGAAGGAAGCAACAGGAAGGTAAGGAGGTGGGGGGAGAGAGAGAGAAGGAAGGAAGACAGACAGACAGGCAGACAAGGTGTTTCCCTCCCCCCCCCTTGCTTGGGCCCCAGTGGCTTAAAGCCACTCAGGCCCAGCTCTTCCCTTACTACCTCCCCCCCCACGACCCAGGAATGGTGAGGAGGGGGAGGGCTGGGGGCTTGTCCCTGGCCCAGCACCTTGCTGCGGGCCAGGAAGGGAGATGGGGTGGGTGGGCGGGCTGGGGGCTTCTCCCTGGCCCGGCAGCGTGCCCGCTGGCCAGGGAGGGAGATGGGGTGGGTGGGCGGGCTGGGGGCTTCTCCCTGGCCCGGCGGCGTGCCTGCTGGCCAGGGACGGAGATGAGGTGGGTGGGCGGGCACGCCGCCGGGAGGGCGATCGGGGGGAGGGAGGCTGGAGGCTTCTCCCTGGCCCGCGGCTCGCCGCCGGCCAGGGAGGGCGATCGGGGGGGAGGGAGGCTGGAGGCTTCTCCCTGGCCCGCGGCTCGCCGCCAGCCAGGGAGGGCGATCGGGGGGGGAGGCTGGAGGCTTCTCCCTGGCCCGCGGCTCGCCGCCGGCCAGGGAGGGCGATCGGGGGGGGAGGCTGGAGGCTTCTCCCTGGCCCGCGGCTCGCCGCCGGCCAGGGAGGGCGATCGGGGGGGGAGGCTGGAGGCTTCTCCCTGGCCCGCGGCTCGCCGCCGGCCAGGGAGGGCGATCGGGGGGGGCAGGAGCCTTCTCCCTGGCCCGGCGGCGAGCCGCGGGCCAAGGAGGGTGATCGGGAAGGGCCTGGAGCCTTCAGCCTGGCTCCGCGGCGAGCCGCGGGCCAAGGAGGGTGATCGGGAAGGGCCTGGAGCCTTCAGCCTGGCTCTGCGGCGAGCCGCAGGCCAGGGAGGGGGATTGGGCGCAGGGGGGGGCTGGAGGCTGCTTCCTGGCCCGGCGGCACGCCGGGCCAGGGAGGGGGGACTCGGCGTTAGGGCAGACTTGCGAGCGCCGAGGAGGCTGCAATGGGCCGGCGGGCCGGGGAAAGCGAGCTGGGGGGCGGGGCTTGATTATGTGCCCGCCCCCCCGCCGACTCTCTCCCGGAGCATCGCTCCGGCGCGCCCCGGCCCCAACGGAGCCCTGAGCATGAGGCCTGGGCTCCCGGCTGTTTGCACTTTCCCTTTAAGAGCAAAGAGCTGGGGGGAGGGTCCCCAGCTGTCGCAGCTCTCTCCACCGGGCTTGTTGCCACACCTACACTCTCTCTGCTCCTGGTAAGCGCCTCCCCCATCTCTCTCTCTCTCTCTTTCTTTCTTTCTTTTTCTTTCTTTCTTTCTTTCTTTTTTCCCTCCCTCCCTTCTCTTTTTCTTTCTTCCCCGTCACTCTTTCTTCTCTCTCTCTTTTCCCTTCCTTCCTTCCTTCCTTCCTTCCTTCTTCCTTCCTTCCTCTCTCTTTCTTTCTTTTCTCTCTCTCCCCTCCCTCCCCCCTTCCTTCTTTCCCTCCATTTCTCTTTATTTTCTCTCTTTCTTTTCTCTCTCTCTTTCTCTTTCCTTCCTTCCTCCCTCCCTCCCTCCCTCCCTCCCTCTTTCTTTCTTTCTTTCTTTCTTTCTTTCTTCCTTCCTTCCTTCCTTCCTTCCTTCCTTCCTTCCTTCCTTCCTTCCTTCCTTCCTTCCTTCCCTCCCTCCTCTCTCTCTTTCTTCCCCCTCTCTCTTTCTTCTCTTTCTCTCTCTTTTCCCTTCCTTCCCTCCTTTCCCCCTCCCTTCCTGCCTCCCTCCATTTCTTTTTCTTTTTTCTCTCTCTCTCTTTCCTTCCTTCCTTCCTCTCTCTGTCTTTTCCCTCCCTCCATCTCCCTCCCTCCCTCTCTTTCTTTCTTTCTTTTTTTTGTTTCATTTTGTTCTTTGTGTTTTTGTAAATATATATATATATATATATCTAGGAAAAGGGGAGGGATGTAAAAAAGCAGAGAGCCCAGGAAATGCTGGTTTTGACAATATCTTTAATTTTTGAGAATCTCTTTAGTTTTCTCATGCCATCTTCTGTTTAAGAAAAGTAAGTTTGAAGCCTGAGAGTAACTAGTTCATTGTTGTGTCTTGTTGGGAATGGCTTGCAAATATATATGTGTCTAAAGTCTGTATTAAAGTTGTTTGGTGCTAACTGCCATGCAAGAGAAAATATCTGAAAATGTAGCTTCATTGTTGTCTGTGTTGTCAGAACACTTGACTGTTGGGGGGCACTTTGGGGGACATCTGCAGAGAATCAGAGTTGTAACTAAAAATGAGCATGGTCAGCTGCACTTTGGAGATTGCCTGTTTTGTGACATTTAAAAAGTGGGCAGAGTTTCTGAAGAAAATAATTGTCCCTCTTCTCCTGCCACTGGGCTGACATCTGCCTTTAATGGGCCAGCAAAGTTGATGTTCTTAAACCTTTTAATAAGAGAGATTTCTGCTTCTGAGGAGTTGACTTCCAACAATTGGTGATCCTGTGATGGTAGTGATACTTTGATGTTGAACAGGTGAAATCCTGTTCACAGGATTATTTTACCTGTGGGACAGACTCTGCATGGTAACCACTCCCCTGGTACATAATTGCTTGTAAAAATATTATAGTGTAATAATTCAGGTGGGTAGTCGTGTTGGTCTGAAGCAGCAGAACAAAGTTGGAGTCCAAAGTTTCATCCAAGGTATAAGCTTTTGTGTGCATGCACACTTCTTCCATCTGAAGAAGTGTGGATGGCACCTGAAATCTTATACCTTGAATAAAATTTTGTACCTTGAATAAAATAGTCCCCAAATGACTCCTGTCCAGTGCATCCACAAACCTAGGGTTGTTCTGCCAGTGAAGTAGGGTTGCCAACTCCAGACTGAGGAAATCCCTGGAGATTTGGGAGTGGAGCCTAAGGATGGTGGGGTTTGGGGAAAGGAGGGACCTAAGCAAGGCATAATGCCATGGACTCCACTTTCCAAAGCAGCCATTGACCTGATCTATGTAGTTTGGAGCTCAGTTGTAATTCCAGGAGATCTCCAGACCCCACCTGCAGTTTGGCCACCCTAAAAAATCATATTCAGCATACTAGTTCTGCAGAAAGGCAAGCTGATTTCCATGGGAACCTAACCTTTAGGAACTGATTCTAATCCACTGTGAGAATAATTGTTGGACATGAGATATTGGCTCAGGCAAGGTTTTGTATGGATGGGACAGAATATAATGTTTTTAATTGGGTCTGTCAAAACCGTTTTGACAACAAACAAGGTAAACAGAATAAGAAGCAAAAGGTGGGTGTGGCTGGATGACCACACTTCTAGTAACATGGGGTGTGGCCTAATATGCTAATAAGCTGCACTGTCAGGGGTGTGGTCTAACATGCTAATGAGTCCCTGCTGGGCTTTTTCTACAAAAAGAGCCCTGAGACTAATCATCCACAAATCGAATCCCTTTTTAAAGCTGTTTATTCCTGTGGCCATCACTACCTCTCCTGGCAGTGAATTCCACATTTTAATTGCTCTCTCTGTTAAGTAGTATTTCCTTTTGTCCATTCTGAACCAACTGCCTATCAGCTTCATTGGATGCCCTCTAATATTTTGGGAGAGGGAGAAAAAAAATTCTCTTTGTCAACTCTCCCCATCGCATGCATAATTTTATAAACCTCTATCATATCCCACCTTAGTCATCTCTTTTCTAAACTGAAAAGTCCCAGTCTCTTCAGCCTTTCCTTGTAGGGAAGGTGCTCCAACTCCCTAATCATCTTGGTGGCTCTCTTCTATACTTTTTTCCAGCTCTGCAATGTTCTTAGTGACAGACATAACTTGTTGCATGTGAACAGAGTTGGAGCAGGGCCACAATATATTTTGCTTCAATGAAACTACTCATTTGACCCAATGGCCTTGAGCAGTAATATGCTAATAAAGTTAAAAGCAATCCTAATAAACCAACCCCAGACTCAGATTCCTTTATTTACTCATATTATTATATCATCATATTATATCTTGGGGGGGTGGGGGTGGATTTTGCACCAGCCTTGTGTTCAGTACCTGCTAGAAGCACTTTCCATTTATCTCCAATAGGTTGTGGTGGGCTACCCAAGTTCAAGTAGATTTTATTGTCTTAGCCATAGGCCATAACAAAGTTACAAAACATTCAAAAACAACAATGAAATAGTATAATAAAATACATAAAGAAGTAAAACCTAAAATAACATAGGTAAAATTAGAGTGGGTTAAAATGGCCTGCATATTATAAGAATGGCCCGTGGCTACCCAGAAATAAAGAAGAGGAAGAGGAGAAGGAGGAGATTGGATTTATACCCCACCCTTCACTACCCAGAGTCTCAGAGAGGCTTACAAATCCCTTTCCCTTCCCCTCCCCACAACAGACACCCTGTAAGGTTGGTGGGTCTGAGAGCTCTCTCAGGAACTGCCCTTGAGAGAACAGCTTTGAAAGAACTTATGACTCACCTTCAGCAGCTGCATGTGGTGGAGTGGAGAATCAAACTCGGTTCTCCCAGATTAGAGTCAGCGCTCCTAACCACTACACTAAAATGGCTCCCAGTTTAACTTGAGCAACACAGTGCAGATCCTTGTGCTGTGGTATCAGCTGCTACCAAAGTAACATTTAAAAAAATATGCACAGCCAGTCCAATCTCCAGTGGCCAGTCAGAAACCTTGCTGGGAAAAAGCCCTATCCACTTCCTAAAAACACTCAATGAGCGCCAGAAATGTGTAGGCAGTCGCTATGGTACCCATGGGCACCACGTTGCGGACCCCTGAACTTGGTTGCTGGCTGTAAAACTCCTATTGACGTATCTCCAGGGGTCATTTCATAAAAAAAGAGGTGCAGAGCTCATTAGCATAACTCATTTGCATAACTCATTTGCATATGCTGCCCCCCCTAACATACCAGAAGTGGGTCAGAAGGCAACACCCACCCCTCAGGCTCCACTCCACAGGTGAGTGAAACTGACCTGCTCTTCCTCCATTCCCTTCCCCATCCAATACTTTGTGCAATAAAAATAAGCGTAAAGAACACACCCTCATTCTCTTCCTGCTCCCTTGAAACCACCAGGTTTCAAGTAGACTTGAGATACCCAGGACATGTCCACCACCCATCCCTTCCCCTCCCCACAACAAGA
This sequence comes from Lepidodactylus listeri, assembly GCA_029233225.1. Taxonomy (NCBI): domain Eukaryota; kingdom Metazoa; phylum Chordata; class Lepidosauria; order Squamata; family Gekkonidae; genus Lepidodactylus; species Lepidodactylus listeri. The sequence goes on from JARCFY010000006.1 coordinate 114,872,660, forward strand.
CACCCTGTGAGGTAGGTGGGGCTGAGAGAGGTCTTTTGAGAACTTGTGAGAGAACAGCTCTGAGAGAACTTGTGACTGGCCCAAGGTCACACCAGCAGCTGCATGTAGAGGAGTGGGGAATCAAACCAGGTTCTCCCAGATTAGAGTCCAACTCCTGACCACTACACCAAACTGATGGGGTGGAAGCTGCTGAAGGGTTGGTGAAATTTCTCCAGTACTTATGTGCCATGTGACTAGATAAAAAATGGTATACTCAGAAAATTTATATGCCACCTTGAGGAAGTCTCTGGAAAAGCAGCACACAGTCATAAAAGGAACAATGATAAAATTATCAATATTAAAACAAAACATTAAAAACAATAAAGACCCTAGCAGGGCTTTCCCCGGGGTGCTGCACCTCTGCACTGCTCGGGGAAGCCGAGGAGGGGGCGGGGCTTGGTCATGTGCCTGCCCCCTGGGCTCCTCACTCCCGGAGCTGCGCTCCTGTGCGCTCCCGCTCCAATGGACCCCTGCGTATCTCTAAAGTATCACAGCACATTCTGGCTTCATTTGACTGCAGACGAAAGTCAAACTCAGATGCTGTTTTAGTAACAGCAAATCCAAGAATTGTTCATTTCTTTCTGCCCTCCCCATGAATCCAGTTTAAATAATTACAAACAGGCAGACCCATGACCTAAAACCAAATGAAATCCTGATCTGATTGTCAGTGAATATTAAGCTTGTTAGACAGAGGACAGAAATGTGAGTGATTCTATCATCTATTATTCTTGCTAATAAAGTCACCCTGGCACAGAACCCAAAATGGCTAGTGTTTGTGACAGTGACAGAATGAATACTGATGATGGCTTACCAAATGATGATCCAGGAGGGGCCCTGGCTCAGTGGCAGAGCATTTGCTTTGTAGGCAGAGAGACTCAGGTTCAGTCCCTACCTAACATGATCCAGTATTAGGTGATGAGAAAGACCCATTCCTGGGACCCTGGAGAGCTGCTGCCAGCCTGAGAAGAAGATGGCTAGACTAATGATCTGATCCAGTATGAGATGGCTCCATGTGTTTTTGCACCAAGTGGTAACGATGTATCCCTCTGGAGGACAGGGCATTGAACTCACTGGCGGAAACTCTGCTTTGTGTCGTCTACCGTATGAGTTGAGATGAGAGCCTATACAAAACTGGTCATTCTCCTTAGAGGTACCAACCCTGTGGAAGAAGAAGAAGAAGAAGTCATGCCAATATAGTTGTGATACCTTTGCAGATTTAAAAAGCACCATCAGACAAGAACATCTGCCTTCCATGCCGCAGTTGTTGGCACCCAGGTCTGGCCCATCCTGGAAGTGGAGTTTGCTGATAATGGGCAAAGTCTGGTCTTTACGTATGCCAGCACTTCTGCTCTGCTTTCCCCAATGTCTGAACCTCCCTGTCATGAATGGATGCCATGTGAATGGTCACTTCCATCTCAGTCATGATTTTTTTTTCTCCTGGTAGGGATGTGCACATAAGGACATATGAACATAAGCTACCCTCATTGCCAGCAAGGACCATGCTCCATGGTTGAAGTACCAGTAAAGTGGCTACTTCAGCATGGGACCGGCGCATGGAGGAGCCACTTCAGGGTGTACTATCTGGTTACCCCTTATCACAACAATTTAAACCGCCACAAATAAAAGCACCATCAGATTTCACCAGGCCTCCAGTGTGACCACAGACTAGATTTTTATAACCTGCTTTTTTTTTTACCTAAGGAGTCTCAAAGTGTCTTACAATCACCTTCCTTTCCTCTTCGAACAACAGGCACCTTGTGAGGTAGGTGGGGCTGAGAGAGCTCTGAGAGTACTGTGACTGTTCCAAGGTCAACAAGCAAACTTTATGTGGTGGAGCAGGGAATTAAACCCAGTTTTCCATGTTAGATCCCATACTCTCTGTGCAGGAAGGCCTGCTTAGCCATCTTACTCAGAATGTCCAGAAATCTTGTGTGAACAAGATCTTGGGGTACAGATGAATCATAAGTTAAATATAAGCAGCCAGTGTGATGCAGCGACAAAAAAGCCTAATGTGATCTTGGGGTGTATCAACAGAGGCATAACATCCAAATCACAAGATGTCATAGTCCCGCTGTATACTACATTAGTCAGGCTGCACCTGGAGTATTGTTTACAGTTCTGGAGGCCTCACTTCAAAAAGGATGTAGACAGAATGGAGTGGGTGCAGGGGAAAGTGATGAGGATGATTGGGGTCCTGGAAACTAAGAAAGCCAGTTTGGTGTAGTGGTTAAGAGTGTGGACTCTAATCTGGGAGAACCAGGTTTGATTCCCCTCTCCTCCACATGCAGCTGCTGGTATGACCCTGGGTCAGTCATAAGTTCTTTTAGAGATGTTCTCTCAAGGGCAGTTCCTGAGAGAGTTCTCAGCCCCACCTACCTCACAGAATGTCTGTTGTGTGGAAGGGAAGGGAAAGGAGATTGCAAGCCACTCTGAGACTCCTTTGGGTAATGAAGGGTGGGGTATAAATCCAATCCCTTTCTCCTCAGAGAAAACAACAACAACAACAAGCCCTGTGGCACCAGAAGAAGAAGAGGAGGAGGAGGAAGAGATTGGATTTATACCCCACCCTTCACTACCCAAAGGAGTCTCAGAGTGGCTTACGAACTCCTTTCCCTTCCCCTCCCCAACTGCAAGTCTCCCTGGTTTGCCTTCTTGATCTTACCCTTGAGGAATCAGTTGCATCCTGGACATCACGGTATCACTCAGTCCCCTCTTCTACAAGATGCTCCAGAAGGAAATCATGACCTGGGGTGGGGTAAAAACAGATAGAGTCTTGTTATGCTTGTTTTAATTAATTGTTTTAATTTTAATTAGATGCGGCAAGCAGAGATCTGTGAGGAAGTGGGGGAGTGATGCAACAGCCTGGAAGTCTCCTCTCCCAAAGATCTCCTTCTCTACGATTCCTGAAGACTTTAAACTCTCCAGAGATGGAACAGACCTGAGGTCTCCTCCTTTTCCTCCCTTCAACCCATGCTCAGTTGTGCTTCATATTCTGTCCCTTCTGGAGCACAGGACAGTTTTTAAGCCCCCCCCCCTCTTTTTGCTGAATTACAAAGTAATATTTGGGGGATTCCTATAAGTATGTAAATACCCATACCTCATCTGTGGGTGGCCCTCCGGAGCAACTTTTGTTACCCACACGGGACCAGCAAGTATACTATTAAATACAGGGATGGTTGTTAGATGCTGTGAGAAACTGCTGGTAGCACAATTTCATAGGGGGGGGGAGAGACTTCAAATAAATGAAGTAAACATCACCTTATCCATATAATAATCCGGGGAGGCGGTTGTCTGTAAGGTAAGGACTGATGACCAGATAATGAAAAATCCTTTCAGGTATCAATATGGGTGGGGCCTTTCTAATTCACTCTGAGCTGGATCCAGCCAGCTTTTTACACTCAAATTCACCTCCTTACCAGAGCCTCCATTCCGTACTGTTTTTGCCCTTGCAGAGGAGGGGCTGTGGCTCAGTGGCAGAACCTCTGATTTGCATGCAGACAGTCCCAGGTTCAATCCTCGGCATCTCCAGTTTAAAAAAGATCAGACAGTAGATGATGGAAAAGACCTTAGCCTGAGACCCTGGTGAGACATAGACAGGTGCCGTGGCTCAGTGGCAGAACCAGGGGTCATTTCGTAGAAAAAGAGGTGCAGGAGCTCATTAGCATAACTCATTTGCATAACTCATTTGCATATGCCACACCCCCTAACATGCTGGAAGTGTGTCAGAAGGCAATGCCCACCCCTCAGGCTCCACTCCACAGGTGAGTGAAACTGACCTGCTCTTCTTCCATTCCCTTCCACATCCAATACTTTGTGCAATAAAAATAAGCATAAAGAACACACCCTCATTCTCTTCCTGCTCCCTTGAAACCACCAGGTTTCAAGTAGACTTGAGATACCCAGGACATGTGCACCACCCATCCCTTCCCCTTCCCCTCCCCACAACAAGACACCCTGTGAGGTAGGTGGGGCTGAGAGAGGTCTTTTGAGAACTGCTCATGAGAGAACAGCTCTGAGAGAACTTGTGACTGGCCCAAGGTCACACCAGCAGCTGCATGTGGAGGAGTGGGGAATCAAACCCGGTTCTCCCAGATTAGAGTCCAACTCCTGACCACTACACCAAACTGATGGGGTGGAAGCTGCTGAAGGGTTGGTGAAATTTATCCAGTACTTATGTACCATGTGCCCAGATAAAAAATGGTATACTTAGAAACTGTATATGCCACCTTGAGCAAGTCTCTGGAAAAGCAGCACACAGTCATAAAAGGAACAGTGATAAAATTATCAATATTAAAACAAAACATTAAAAACAATAAAGACCCACCAGGGCTTTCCCCGGGGCGCTGTGCCTCTGCACTGCTTGGGGAAGCCGAGGAGGGGGTGGGGCTTGGTCATGTGCCCATCCCCTGGGCTCCTCACTCCTGGAGCTGCGCTCCCGTGCGCTCCAGCTCCAATGGACCCCTGGGCAGAACCTCTGATTTGCATGCATACAGTCCCAGGTTCAATCCTCGGCATCTCCAGTTTAAAAAGACCAGACAGTAGATGATGGAAAAGACCTTAGCCTGAGACCCTGGTGAGACATAGACAGGGGCCGTGGCTCAGTGGCAGAACCTCTGATTTGCATGCAGACAGTCCCAGGTTCAATCCTCGGCATCTCCAGCTAAAAAGAACCAGTGAGCAGGTGATGTGGAAGACCTCTGCCTGAGACCCTAGAAAGCCACTGCTAGTCTAAGTAGACAATACTAACAGAGATGGAGCAGGGGTCTGATTCAGTATAAGTCATCTTCATTTGTGATCCCCAGCACAGCTAATTTTTTTCCAAGAGCGGAAAAGCTGATCGGATCTGACCCTTTGCGTTTCATTTTAAGGCTAATTTTTAAAATCCTTTCTTCTGGTAACGTTGTCCAATGCTGGGAATGTAATTTGGGTTGTGTACCAGGTTTGGATGCAACTGATGGAGTTCCAATCCCCTTCTATCAGTTTCTCGGGCGCCCTGGGAGATACCGCTGCAATGCATCTCTGCTGAATCTATCAGGATACGTTTCCAGCGGAGGTGTTGGTTCTCCTAAAACAGCACCCAAATGACTTTTACAGCCTTTTAAATGCTTCTACATTGATATAAGTAAAAATTACATCTTCATTCACTTTCCCAGCCCCTTTAAGGTTCCTGATGCAAGATCAATGCAAAAAGCATAACTCAGCTAAGTAATGCAGATAATTGAATTATCTTTGACATACGTTTTGTGTGTCTGGAAAACTCACCCTGCCTGCATTAGATTGGGGCTTCATCATTAAGCGAAGGATTTCGTTGGCATCTCTTCCATCATCACATGGGGCTGGTTTCTCCAAAGAGCCGTTTCTTTCTTATAAATTAATAAGGATATCTCTTACTCATTGTTACACAAGTTCCCCAGTGGAATGCCTTGACAGGCAAAGTAAATGAAGAATAATAAAAGTTAAATTACTTATTTGTAATGCAAGCTAACGAATGCATAGGCTTCACGAATGCTGCTGAAAGAATTTCGTACACACTTCCTCCATCAGCTCTCCTCCATCCAAAGATTCATTACATAGAGCGCCTATTTATTTAGTTATGGTTTTATTTGAGCCATTAACAGGCCCCATGGGGTGGGGGGGGGGATGGAGCGATGGTTGGTTGGTGTTGTCTACTTTGTTTGGCCCCACTTAATGAACTGTGGGATTCACTGCCAGTGAGCAAAATGAAGGCCATATACAAGGTGCCTTTTCTAATTGTGGGAAGTAACCGGGATTCCTTTAGACATTTATCTGCTAGTTTGACATATTTATTGCTTTACAACTGCTGATCTTATAACCTTAGTTTTCACTTTGCACATTTTGAACATCATCATGTTACATGTTAATTTGCTGTTCATTCTCTGGCGATAAGTTTGAACCTTGCCTGCCATTCCGATGTATTTGATAAAGTGTGCATGCACATGAAAGCTCATATCTTGAATAAACCTGTGATGTAGGTAGGGCTGAGAGAGCTCCGAGAGAACAGCTCTGAGAGAACTGTGGCTTGCCCAAGGTCACCCAGCAGCTGTGTGTGGAGGAGCGAGGAATCAAACCCTGTTCTCCCAGATTAGAGTCCGCGCTCCTAACCACTACACCAAACTGGCATAGTACATGTGGGTTGTGTGCCGCCAAATTGTTTCTAACTTACTGTGACCCTATAAATTAATGTCCTCCAGAGCATCGTATCATTAACAGCCTTGCTCAGATCTTGCAGACCGAGGGCCTTTGTGGCTTCCTTTGGTACAACAGTTATTTATTTGTCATGCATTGTTTACTTCATTCATATCCCACCTTCCTTCCCAGTGGGGCCCCAGAGTGGTTTGCACCTTTCTTGCATCCTCCGTTTTATCCCCGCAGCCACCCGGAGATACTATGAGAATGTGTGACTGACTCACAGGCCACCCAGTGAGCTTCCTTGACAGAGTGGGAATTCGAACCTGGGTCTCCTAGACCCTAATCCTACACTCTAACTGCCACACCACACTGGCTCCCAATTTCTTCAGGAGACTGGGGGAGCTGAAAGTGAGCATTAAGACATCGGCACATTTTATTTCCATTGTGTGTGGGAACAGCACATGATGCCCAGGTCGTATACAAAAAACAGATAAATCTCCCCCCACCCCAGTCTGTTCTATTAAATAATATTGGCCCCATCATATCTGAATAATGAAATTAAGAGCTGTAGCTTTCTTATCAGCATGGTTTCTCCTGTAGCTTCTTAAAACCATTAAAATTGATTAAGATTAAAAGACGGGGAGAGTGGGTGGTGTTACCTTCGGTACAAATTATTTAGTTCCTTAGATCTGATCAAATTAAATGGAGAAACACATTAAGCACCAGTAGAGGAAATGAGACAGAAGCTGCAGGGTTTGAAATTTCTCTCCTCATTATTTCTTCTGTTTGTTTAGAATGAGACGTTATCCAGGCTTATTAGCCTGGAACATTTACTTAAAGGACAAAAATCAGCGAACCACATCTTGACAAATAGCCATTGTGAGGCCGAGGACAGACTGGCAGTCTGGCCCGCTCTGCCTCCGCTTTAAAAGTGGAGGCAGAGCGGCTGTTCAGACTGCCGCATCTGCCTGGAGGAGGCGGCCCGGACACAATGCGTCTGGCGCCACGCTCCTCCCGCAGCAGCCGGGCGCCACTTCAAAGTGGTGTCCCGGCTGATGCGGCACATGTTCCACCTGCTTCCGGTGGGTGTGAATGTGCACCGGGCGGGGGAGCCGTGCGGCGTTCGGATGCCGCTGCCGGAAGCCGCCCGCAGTCTGGATGCTGCAGGTGGCTTCCTTGCGGTGGCGTGTGAACGCCGTGCGGCGGGGGCAATTCCCCCGCCTTGTTCTGCCGCGCCGCAGAGGCGCAGCAGATTGCCAGTATGCCCACGGCCTCAGTTAGGTGGCCAAATAATTGCACAGAGGCCTGTGTGCCCTCTGATAGAGATCACATGTGGGGGGGGGATAACTGTTCTAAGTTGACAGATCTACGTTTATGATTACTTTGGTGAAATGGCCCTTTGCCCCAAGGTAACTGGTACAGAATGAACAGCCTTGGAAGACAAATATTTCATTTGCACTCTGCTCATGCTCAGAAGCTAGTTGAACAGCTTTTTTTCAGGTAAGCAAGAGGTCACAGGTCCCCATTTTACATCTACTTAATCTGTCGACCAGGAAAGTCACCCCCAACATTTTTGGTATGGTAACCCACAAGTCCAAATTGACTTGATAGGGTGACCCATCCAGGGAAGGCACTGGATGGTGCCCTAGGCAAACGATGACCTTGACGTACATCTAGTTCAGCATGCCATTTTCTACAGGGGCTAACCAACAAATATTGTGCAGCTGCCTCCATTATGAATCCCAGCCAAGTTGCCTTGTGACATACACTGCCTTGGTACATGGAGGTGACATTCTAGCCTTGGTACAGGGAGGTGACATTCTAGCCTCTCCTTCCCCATAACATGATAAACATGTGGGGAAACGACAGCAACAACTAATGTGTGAAACGTAAGTTACTGTTCCCAGGCTCAGACCTTGGTTTGCAAGAGACAAGAGAGAGCCATAGAAAGGGGCTGGAGTGGCCATTAGGGAAGGCTGCCACACAATCCTCTTGCAGAAGCTTCGGGACCAACCCTGGGCTAGGGGTCCACCTGTCCATATGTTGATGGGGAATGGCCCACAAGTAGGGTTGCCAGTCCCCAGGTGGGGGCACAGGATCCCCTGGCTTGGAGCCCCTCCCCTTGCTTCAGGGCTGTCAGAAAGCAGGGGGGGGAGGCTGCTGGGCATTCCATTATACTCTACGGAGACCAATCCCCAGAGGGTATAATGGAAAATCAACCTGTGGGTATCAGAATCTGCTGATTCAGACATAGTAATCTCTATTCTTACAGTTGTACCTTCCCTTTTGAATGCTGTTCTATTGTAAGCTATTGCCAATTATGTATTCTCATTTTATGGTTGTAACTGCTATGCTGTAGTACTTAACCAGGCCTGGAGTTTGTAACAGCTAAAGCGGGAGGGTGACATCTGCATGGTATGGGAACAAAGGGCCTCTCACACCGCGGCCTCCGCATTCCATCTGCCCCGGCTGGGACTTCAAGGGAGGATGCGTCTCATCTCTTATCACATGCAAAAGCCTTGAGGCCATTGATTGTTATGTGAACTGGTAACATCTGAGGGGTCTGGTTTGGGAAAGGAAATTTACAGCTTGACACCTCACTTTCTTTCCTGTGAGAACCAAATGGTCAGGATCCCATTTTGCCCGCCAATTTTCCCCTATAGTGATTGGCTACCTATGGGTAATTCAAACTCCTTGGAATGGTATAATAGACCTGCCTGTATTATCTGTCTCATCTCTGACAATAATCCGAGAAGCTGTGCTAATGTAGAGATTGGAAATAAAGAACTCTGGTTTACCAACCAAGATCTGATCCTTGACTAGTTTGCGCAGAACTCTCACAGGACTGGGGGGAGGGCTGTTGTATTAAGGTAGAGGCACCAAATCTTCATCATAGCTGGTGGTGCCTCTCCTAGATTAAAAAAAAAACACCCAAGTTTCAACAAGATTGGATCAGGGAGTCCAATTCTATGAGCTCCAAAAGAAAGTGCCCCCATCCTCCATTATTCCCAATGAAGGGAAAGCATTTAAAAGGAATGCTTTTAAAAGGAAAGCTTCAGTGTGACAGCCAGAACTCCCTTGTGGCTTGTCAGTCTCACCTGGCAACCCTAGAGACACCACAGAAGTAATGTCACATCCTTGCTCCTGGCTCCAGCCCCAAAGTCTCCTGTCTCTAACTCCAAAGTCTCCAGATATTTCCTGAGTTGGACCTGACAACCCTACCCACAAGATAATCAGAGACTTCTAAAATTTAGCCAAAATGCCAGCAGTAGAGACATTAGCTTAGATGAGTAATTTCCCACAGTAGAACAGACAAATGTCGCCCGCCTGCAATATTCATGTGGGGGGGATCTCATACCACACACACACACACATACACTTTCTCCCCAGGCTCCCCTGCAGCTGCCAGACTCACCCAGGGCCACCTGTAGCTCTGCAGGTAAGTCTTCTCCCCCCACCTCCCAGCTCCGGCGGCAAGGTCCGAGCGGCTCTCAGCTGCCGGGCCGCCGATTCCCCCCACATCCCAGCTCTGGCAGCGAGGCTCAAGCAGCTCTCAGCCACCAGGCCCACCAATTTCCCCTCCCACCCCTCGGCACCAGCGATGAGGCTTGGATGCCTCCAAACCACTGGGCCACCACAGAGTTCCAAGAGTGTTCCCGGCACATGCACAGGGAACACTCTTTTCCTTTTGGGGAATTTAAATATCCCCCTGAAAGTTTTTTAAACTTTTTAGATTTTTCTGCACATCTGGGGAGTCCCCCAAGTGTGCAGGAAAATCTCTTTGACCCCCAAGTGCCCCCAATGTGTGGATTTAGATATCCGCATGGAGGGGGTAACTTGGGAATTGGTATATAGACAAGAGGTGGGGACCTGCGATACTTGCAGAGGGGGAGGATTCCTAAAGGCTGCAGCCCCAGGTAAGTCCTCTTCCCCCCAGCAATTCCCCCCCACTCCACTACAGTGGACTGGGGCAGGTAGACCTGTTCTCCAAAGGCCAGGTCTACCAATAGAGTGCCAAGGGCTGGGTAGACCTTGCCTCCGGAGGCCAGGTCTACCAATACAGTGGAAAGGGCTGGATAGACCTGGCCTCCAGAGGAGCTCCATGCGGAGGAGGAAGCAGGCTCAGGTAAGCCTTCCTTCCCCCCCCCCCCCCGACTTCCCCCTGACTCCTACGGTGGGCCCGAGCTTGGGCCGCTGATGTCCCTCCCCCCCCCCCAGTTTCTCTGGCGGGCCCGAGCTCAGGCCGCCAATTTTCCTCTCACCCCCCAGCTCCTCTGGCAGGCCCAAGCTCGGGCTGCTGATTTCCCTCCCCACCCCACCCCACCCCCGGCTCCAGCGGCTGGCCCGAGCAGCTCTCAGCTGCTGGGCCACTGCAGAGTTCCAAGAGCGTTCCCTGAGCATGTGCAGGGAATGCTCTTTAACTTTGGGGGGATTTAAATCCCCCCGAAAGTTTTTAAAAGTTTTCAGATTTTTCTGCACATCTAGGAAGCCTCCCAAGTGTGCAGAACTATCTCCCTGCCCCCTAGGTGTTCCCCTGCGCGGATTTAGATATCTGCACACAGGGGGTGCCGTCACTTTAAGTATATAGATGGTTCTTAAAGGAAGGGGACAAACCTCTGTCAGGGACTTTACTCGAGAAAATGTGAGGAATGACTGGGATGGGGAAGGCCCTCTGACATAACTAAAGAAGAAATGGTTTCCTGAGACAGTCTAGAGAGAAGTGGCACAAAAAAAGAAGGAAATGAGCTTGGCAAATGCTTGCTTCTTCTGCCTACCTCTGAAGGCCCAATCTGCTTCTAGCATTCACTCCATTGTTTTACCAAACCCACACGGGAACAGAAAAAGATGTGGCTCAAAACCACTTTCAAATACCCCAGGCCAACCCCGTACTGACTGCAGAGTCACCCCTGAATGGCCATAAAACCGCCATAAATCTATGCAGACCCTTCCATAAAACTGAGAGCTCAAATGAAGTGAAACCAGCATGCAGCGTGGAGGCTATCATAAAATCTGACAGTCAATCAAAGTGAAAGCGGCATGCAATGTAAAAGGGCATTTCTGTTTCAACGTGGGTTTGGTAGAACAGCAGAGCAAATGCTAAATGGAGATTGGGCCTTAGTTTACAATCAAAGAGAGCTAAGTTTTAGACTGAGTCAGAAAATGCTCATTTTATTTTGTTTCACTCTGGGCTGTTAGATAATTCTTGCTCCCCAAGATAATTCTCGTTCCTATCTAGCCAGCTAAAGGAGTAAGAATCATTTAACAGCCCAGATCTGTTGTATGTATGTACGTATGTATGTATGAATGTATGTGTGTAGAATCACAGAATCGCAGAGTTGGAAGGGGCCATACTGGCCATCCAGTCAATGCAGTCCAGTCAATGCAGGATCAGCCTAGAGCAGTGTTTTTCAACCTTTTTCGAGCTAAGGCACATTTCTTTCATTGAAAAAATCCCGCGGCACACCTGACAATATCTCACGGCACAGTGGTTGAAAAACACTGAAATACAAGATAAATGGGTCATTAGTTGCCTCAGCTCAAGTATTAACTATGACAGTATTACAAATACACGTAATAGCCACTCAACTTGAAATCGTAAGTTACCGATCCAAAGTGTAATGGCTCCTTCCCATAACAGTGACCTGAGTTTCAGAAGAAATATAATGTGGATGTATTTTAATACTGCGATTCTGCTAAAGTTTTTCAAATAGAGAGTTTAAACTCTTACTCTTATGTGAACGGCATTCTGCTGACCATAAGTGATTTGAAGAGAAACACAGTACACCCATTCTTCGCTGAGGGACAGTTACTGATCTGAACCCCACCCTGACAGAAACAGCTAGCTGTTACCATCAAACATATTCATGTTTACTGGAATGTCTTGGTGCAAATTAACCCCCCCACCACCACACACACACACACTGGAAGAAACCAGCTTACTCTGCTGGAGGAGTGAATGCCCTTGGTACCGAATGTTCCTGTCCTCTGTATTAACATCCACAGGTCTAGCATGACTCTGATTCAGCACACGAGTCCTCCTCATTCATTTAAAACCATCTCGCAAGGCCAAGGGGAGCTGCGCCTCAACGGCGGCTCCCTCCTACCTCAGGCCGGCCACAGAGCATGCCAGCGGAATCAGCGAGAGAGCGCCACTGTTCTTTCTCACATGCGCAAACGCGTCCCAGAAGGTCAGCCCAGAAGGCACATTTCTTTCATTGAAAAAATCCCGCGGCACACCTGACAATATCGCGCGGCACACCAGTGTGCCACGGCACAGTGGTTGAAAAACACTGGCCCAGAGCATCCCTGACAAGGGTTTGTCCAGCCGCTGCTTCAGGACTGCCAGGGAGGGGGAGCTCACCCCCTCCCTAGGCAGCTGATCCCATTGCTGCACAACTCTTACTGTAAAAAAGTTTTCCCTAAGACCCAGCCAGTACCTTCCCACCCTTAATTTAGACCCATTCTTGCGAGTCCTCTCCTCTGCTGCCAACAGGAGCAGCTCCCTCCCCTCCTCTGAGGGACAGCCCTTCAAATACTTAAAGAGAGCCATCAGGTCCCCCCCACTCCAACCTCCTCTCCTCCAGACTGAACATTCCCACATCAAGGATGTGTGCATTTGTATGTGTGTGTGTGGATTGATAGATGGTAGGTAGGTAGGTAGGTAGGTAGGTAGGTAGGTAGATAGATAGATAGATAGATAGATAGATAGATAGATAGATAGATAGACAGACAGACAGACAGATGTGTGTGGCATGTACACACATCCATGACTGTAATTACCAGTAGTTACATCCCCCCCGAATCTGATGTTATTGTGGTTCTTCTACACTCACATCTATATATCTAATTCCCAAGTGGCCCCCTCCATATGGCTACCTAAATCTGTTCAGGGAGGACTTGGGGGGCAGGGAGATTCTCCTACACACATGGGGGACTTCCCACATGTGCAGAAAAATCCTAAAAGTTAAAAAAAAAAAAAGTTAAAGAGCATTCCCTGCGCAGGGAAGGCTCTGGTAACTGCTGGGGCAAGTGGGGTGGGGGGGAAAGAGAGATTGGTGAGGCCCACAGCTCTGCACCGCACAGGCCTTGTCGGGCAAGTCAGGGCAGGGGGGAGAAAGGATGGCGAGGCCTGCGGCTCTGCACCACACGGGCCTTGCTGGGGCGGGGGGCGGAAGGATGGCAAGGCCTGCGCAGTGCAGAGCCACAGGCCTCACCGGGGCAAGCTGGGGCGGGGAAGAAAAGTTGGCTCCTTCTCTCCCCCCCCCCCCCAATGGATCCTGCGGGTCCCACCTCTTGTAGAATTCTAATTCGCTCCATACATACAAAAAAAACCCCAACACACATACAAAGAAGAAGAAGAAGAGGAGATTGGATTTATATCCTGCCCTTCACTTGGAGTCTCAGAGCGGCTTACAATCTTCTTTCCCTTCCCCTCCCCACAAAAGACACTCTGTGGGGTAGGTGAGACTGAGAGAGCTCTTTCCAGAGCTGCTTTTTCAAGAACAGCTGTGCCAGAACTATGGCTTGCCCAAAGTCATCCAGCAGGTGCAAGTGGAGGAGTGGGCAGTCAAACCTGGTTCTCCCAGAGTCTGCACACTTAACCACTGCACCAAATTGGCACAAAGAGAAAGTAGTTGCACATCAAAGATTCGGAAGCCTTCTATTATATCCAGGATAAGTTGTAGTACTAGGGTGGCCAACCTCCAGTTGGCACCTGTAGATCTCCAGCTTACGGAGCTCATTTCTCCTGGAGAAAATAGCTGCTTTGGAGAAAAGGCTCTCCGGCATTCTACCCTGCTGAGGTCCATCCCCTCTCCTAAACCCCACCCTCCCCAGGTTCCACCCCCAGGATCTTCGGGCATTTCCTAACCCAAAGCTGGCCATCCTAATTAATACACCATGTCCTGTACTCCGCAGTCAGGCTTGTCAGGTCTCTTCTGGAGTCGGGTGTAGATAGCCAGGCTTGGGAGCGCTGGCAGGCAGCCAGGAGCTGGAGCTAGAACTAAAGCCGCCAAGTTCAGGTCTGGGTCGCAGGTTCCCACCTAGGGACTGCTTGATACAGCCATGCAGCCTTCCCAAGCCTCTGACTGAACAGGCTGGGAGGCAGTCAGGCTCCACTGCTCTGCTGGCAGGTGTTGAGCTCCTGGGCTGGGCTGTGGTTGGGCCAGGGTCCTGCAAAGAAGTGCTGGTATCACTGTCTGGCTTGGGGATAGGTTGAGCACCGTCAGCTGGGCGCCTTTCCTCCTCTGGGCCACATCAGCTCGGGCCTTCTGCGTCTGCCATTCCTATGGAGAGGGGATGGGTCCCAGAAGCCTATGGGCCCAGCTTTGAGACCTGCACACTGGAGGCATGGCAGCTATCTCACGGGCTGGTGGTGAGGCCTCCCTTGCAGGCTGCAGCTTGGTGTCCTCTGGCATTGAGGAAGGTGTCATCTGCAGGTGTCTCTGCTCTGCTGGTCTCCTCCTGGCCCCTCTGGTTCTCAGCCACCAGCCTTGGATGCTCCTGTGGGGATTCTGAGTCAGAGGCCCTGGAAGCAGTCATCTCACCTAGGCAGGGGAAAACTCAGGTGTTTTCATTTGAGGAAGAGACTTCAAGAAGACAAACATCAGCTGCGGTCACACACGCAGTTTGTGGCACTATAGTGGCATTATCTGAGTGGAATAAATGGGCCCCTCCAGATGCGGACATCTGCTTCCCATGGCACCGATGTCAGCAGCCTGTGCTCTTCTACCACGGAAGCAGAATAAACAGTTACCAGGGAAAGTCCAGTATGAACAGATTGTTTGTGGTTCCCTCTGAACTCCAACATCTGAACTCTCCTGCAGTGAAAGGAACCCGGAAGAGATGTCTGAACTTGCAGATCAGTTTCGGCCACTGGTTTGGGCTTTTTTTTTTAGTTGCTGCCCATATGCGCATATGCACATGAGTGCATATGCACATCCATCCACTGGCATTTAAATAAAGCCCACCCTTACAGCTCGTCCCATGGTTGAAGTACAACACTAATGTGGATGCTCCCCCATGGGATGGATGTGCGGTCTGGGTGAAATGTTCTGCTACACTTTGAACCAGTCCAATTTGAGGTGCCACCATACCACACCAAGCCGCTGGTGTGATTGCAGTCACAGATGGCTTAGTTTGTAGAGAAGGACTTTCATTTCTTTTGGGGACAGTAGGACAAGGGTGGAGAAGTGATCATCTCATAAGGGTTTGGGCATGGGCCACCTGGATAAATTCCACATTCTCAGCGGTGGAAAAGAGGGGCCTGCAGAGAGTATCTCCCCAAATCCAGTAGCCTCTTTCTTTCTCCCATTCTATCCAGAAGACAGGGGAAATACCAAGCATCAGGCAGTGGGTTTGGGGTACTATTCAAGGACAGCAAATATCCCACTAGGAGGATTCTGGATTTTCTGCCTTAGACACCAACATATCTTGGACCATTCCTCAAGTATTTAACATCTCTTGAAGTAAAAGGGTTTAGAAGAGCCTTCACTTTGGCTAGGTGCTCTGTCCTCCCTTCTGCAGTACTTGAAGGAAAATACAAGGATATTCCCTTCACGGAAAGGCTTTGTACTTGTCCATTAAGGGAGGTTGAGACAACAGAGCACATGTTCTTTAGATGTCCATATTATAAAATAGCGCGTAATAAAATCACTCTGCTGACTGATCAATTGCCAGGTCTTTCCGAAAAAAACTAGACTTGAGTGTCTTCTATCTGATAGAAACTCTAAGATTACCCATCAAGTAGCTAGTTTCTCTATGGAGATAATGAGATTACGTAAACTCCAAGGTAGCTAGTTTA
The DNA here is from genome assembly GCA_029233225.1 of Lepidodactylus listeri. Taxonomy (NCBI): domain Eukaryota; kingdom Metazoa; phylum Chordata; class Lepidosauria; order Squamata; family Gekkonidae; genus Lepidodactylus; species Lepidodactylus listeri. The sequence continues at coordinate 114,888,651 of JARCFY010000006.1, forward strand.
GTAATAGTAGCTCGATACTGGAATAAATTCTAATTTCTCTTTAATGCTTTACTGATATGTTTAAAGTCTGGAAATACTATATGACTGTTCTAAGGACTGGGTAAGCATTAGACAGAAGAGTAGGGTGAATTTTATCAATTTTAACCAGCATAATAGTTCATGTCTATAGTCATAACATGTATCTAATTTTAACATTTACTAGGTCTATGTTTTATTGGCCAAGTTTTATAAGTTCTCCGTATTGTGTAAACTATGGAATTATTTTATGTATTTTCTGGTCAAATGATCGTAGCAATAAAGAACTGAACTGGACCATCCCTACATCCATCTGTTTTCCTGGCCCTGATTCTCAACCTGTATTTGGGTTTCTGGAGCTAAACAGATTTTGATATATTAAATATATACAGAGCCTCTGTTGACCACATTTCACCACTGGTGCTTTAGTGAAATGGGGGAGAGGGAGAAAGACAATGTCACATGTATCACGGTGAGGAAAGAGCTCCAAGCTTTTCTGTTAGCACAGATGTTCGCTCGGGAAAGCAGTTTGCTGCCTCCTCTAATGGCTCTAAAAATATTAGCCAATTATAAATTATTCACCAAAGATTATATATAATGTGCAATCTATCATCAAACCTGTATTTCCCCCTCCCCCCCCCCCCCAATTGTCATAACACATTCTCAAAGAATCCACCCAATGCTGTTTGCCTGCATTAATATACAAGTTAGGTCATTATGCATTTTTTTGGACAATGGGCAATAAAAGATTCATTTCTTCCACACAGAAAGGCCTCCCTCGTGAGAAGAAAAATTACCAACCCCAACCCCCTGCACAAAATGCAACCCAACTTATTATTTTCTTTCCCTTCTAAATAATTACTTAGACTTGAAGAATAGATAAATGAAAGTGGGAAAACACATTTTTCTCAAAGGCATGCCTGGAAATTTTGTTCCACTGCTGCTGCTGCTGCTCATTATTAGAGAATTAAGAGCCATTCCTGTCCAATGCCAAATCCTCAGGCTGTGGTCACACTGGAGGCTGGCCACGATCTGGGTGTGCCTCCAATTGCACCAGTTTAAACTGTTGCGGGGCAGACCAACCAGACAGCACTCTCTGAGGCAGTTTCCCTGTGTGCTCATCTGGCGGTCAGGCATTCACATTATTGCAGCACCTCAATCACGGAGCTTGCTGCCTGGTCATTTTTTAAATGTAGGAGGGTGCATATGCACATATAGGCAGCAACTCCCCCCCCCATAACAAACCAGTGGAGGAAACAGAAAGGACCTTCTGGTTATGTCAGCTAGGCTATCATAACTAAATGGAGGGGAGAGAGGGAGGTGAAAAGGAGGGGGGAGAGAACTGAAATTGCTGTCATAAACTCTGGAATGTTGCCTTTGATCCCCTCTAACATGTACCCCTGTTTACATAAGATCTCGGGTTTCTCTGGGGAGTCTCCCACCTGAATGTTGAAGCCGTAATTCTCAGCGTGAGGGTACCAGGGCACTTATTGGCTTGTAGCCAGCTGACACCCCAGTTTGAACTGTGTACATAATCCCATCCCCGCCTCCCCACTTTAGTCTGAACACAGAAGTGCTTAGGGAATGTCTTAGAAATACTGACTCCAATAAACTGAACCAACTTAAGGACCGCTGTTGAGTGCTGATTTACTAGGCAACCGGACAGTTCCTTACATGGCAGGAGAGTTCAGACATCTGGGAAAGTGGAGTGAAAGCCCTGGCATCTGTTAATACTGGACTTTCCCCAGTGCCCGATTACTCTGTTGTTGTTTTTTTGTTTGTTTGTTTTTGCTGGAGACAGCTTTCTGTGAGAGGTAGGCCATGTGCGACAGGCAGGTTAGGTTCTCTCCCTAAGAGTGACCAAGGAAAGCTGACAGAATGTTGATGAGGGACAGTTGGAAAACTGCATTTCAAAGGTCAGTTGGGAGGTGGCAGCAAGGATGTTGAAAGTGCTAATGGTATAGCTGATTGAATGAAGCTAAGGAGAAGATCAGCTTTAAATAGCAGACTAAAAAGAGACAATTTGTAACACAAAATTCTTTTTTTTAATTATATATATAATTAAGGGGTACAGAAACAAAAAGGGGGGAAAGGAGTAACAAAAAGTCATTAAGCATTATTCATCAAAAGCCTTTACATTTTGCATTTATTAAGGATATAATTCTAATATAGAGAATAAGTGTAATAGGTACATAGATCAGGAGTAGACTATCATCTCAACTCACATAGATTTCTCAAAATATCAATATGCTTTTTTAAAGCACATTGATTTTTAAACCATTTAAACCATTTAATATGGTAATTTTAAAGGAGCATCTATTAAATGAGCCGGTTTGCTGGCTAGGCGGGATACAAATAGAACAAATAATAAATAATAAAAAATCTGCATGCTGTTTTCTTAATATCATTTTAAGTTTTTTTAGTAATATAGATATGTTACATATAGTAAAGGTAAAGTTTTCCCTTGCTCGAAAGGCAGTCGAATCCGACTCTAGGGATGCAGTGCTTATCTCCGTTTCCAAGCCAAAGAGCCAGCACTGTCCAAAGATGTTTCCGTGGTCATGTGTCTGGCATGACTAGATGGCGAGGCGCACAGAACATGTACATATACTGCATATCAAAAAGGAATAATATACATTAATATCTCTATTTGGATGGAGGACCACCAAGGAATAACAGGGTCGCTACACAGAGGCGGGAAATGACAAACCACCCTTGAACATCTCTTGCCTTGAAAACTCCACCAGGGCTCACCAGAAGTCAGCTGTGACTTGATGGCGAAGGGAGGGAGGGAGGGAGTGGGGAGGGGAGGGAAGGGAAGGGAAGGGAAGGGTGGGGGGAGTCTGTATAAAGTACCATAACTCACAATGCAACTGACCAGACAATTTCAACTTTGTCTTTAGGAAAGGCCTGCAGAATTTGTGAGCGAAATATCCAGATTCAATCATTACAGTGCAAAACCCTAGATTATTCACAAACCTATCTCTGCTGTATGCAGGAAATTCCAAGAAAGCAGAATTATCGAGCAGCTTGCATGCCACACTACAAGACTGATGGGTGCATGTTGGTGGGTTATACATTTTCCAAGGGCATGGCTACTGAATAGCAGATTTGCTTTTGTACAGGCTAGCTACTTACCAACCAGGAGGACCCTAGTAGGCAAACTGAATCAACTGGATAGCACACCTGGCTCTTCTACTGAACAACCAGTCTGCAGTAAAGAACTGAGGGAGATGACTGCAAGAAGAGGTACAACAACACAAAATGAGAGCAACACCATAGAATATCCAGGGCACAGAACTATATGGGAGGGGAATATTGACATTCTTTGGAAGAATGAGATGTTGTTGTCACTTGCCGTCCTCAAGGCCTTTTCAGTGCATATTTTTTTCACTGTTAATTTAGAATTTTGAGGATCAGGGTTTAGTATGCTAGCTGACAACTGAAATCTATGGTTAGGTACGTGGGTCACTGGAACACTTGGGTAGGGATGCCAGCCTCCAGTTGGGGCATGGGGATCCCTCAGAATTACAGTGCATCTGCTGACTATAGAAATCAGTTCCCCTGGAGAAAATGGATGCTCTGGAGGGTGGAGTCCCTGAGGTCCCTGTCCTCCCCAGGCTCCATCCCCTTGTTTCTCAACCTGGATCTGGTAACCTACACTTGTGTCACTTGGGGCCTCTGGTGCATCAAGACTTGGGGCACCTGGTGCATTGAGAGCCAAGTGAAGCATAATGCCACTGGATAGGGTGGCTGACTTCCAGATGGTTGCTGGAGGTCTCCCAGAATTACAACTGATCTCCAGGCAACATAGATCTGTTCCCCTGGCAGAAATGGCAGCTATGGGGGGGGGGGGGACTCTATGGAATCACACCACACTGAGCTCCCTCCCCTCCCCACATTTTCTCTTCTCCATCCTCCACCCTAAAATCTCCAGGAATTTCTCAAGCCAGAGCCGGCAAACCCTGCAGGTAGACCCACCAGTGGTTCTTCCCGACATTTTATACAAGGGAAGTTGCTGCCATACAAGATGCTAATCTCGATCAGGGCTGTGGTCAGAGGAAGACACATTTTAACTCTTTCCCCTTCCTGTTTCAGGTATTTTATAAAGCTTGGATGTGGTGGGAGCTGTGAGCCAATGGACAAAGATCACAGAACCCTAGCTTAGAAAGCTGTGGTTGCCTAGCGACAGCTATTGAGGGAATCCATTGCTTAAAACTACAGGTGCTCCTTTTATCAGCTTTGGGGTTTTTTAAACCACCTAATTATTTTTTTTTTAGATTTCATATTTTTCTGCAAACCTGGGGCCCTATTCATGTTTGTAGAAAGATTTCTCTTGCCCGTTCACAGCTCCAGTCACTGGATTTAAGTATCCAAAGAGTCAACCAACTTGGCTATTAGCATATAGACAAGAGGCGAGGACCCGCAATATTTGTGTGTGGGGGGGAGGATTCCTAAAGGCTGCAGCCCCAGGTAAGTCCTCTTCCCCCCCACCCCACTCCAATATAGTCTACCAGGTCTACCAATATAGTGGAAAGCGGCGGGTGGACCTGTTCTCCAGGTCTCTATTGGTAGACCTGGCCTCCGGAGAACAGGTCTGCCTAGCCCTTTCCACTCTATTGGTAGACCTGGCCTCCGGAGAACAGGTCTACCCACCCCTTTCCACCCTATTGGTAGACCTGGCCTCCGGAGAACAGGTCTACCCACCCCTTTCCACTCTATTGGTAGACCTGGCCTCCGGAGGTCTACCCACTGATTTCTCTCCCCCCTGCCCCCAGTTGTCCCAACGAGGCCTGCATGTCTCAGAGGTATGGGGTCTGCCGATCTCTCTCCCCCACCAGCTCTTCCCCCACCTCCACCACCCACCAGTGACGGGACCTGCAGGATCCATGGGTGAGAGAGAAGGAGCCAACCTCTCTCTCCCCCCTGCCCCGGCTTGCCCCGTCAAGGCTTGTGTAGCAGAGAGCCGCAGGCCTCGCCATCCCTTCTCCCCCTGCCACCCCAGCTTGCCTCGACTAGGCCCATGCAGAGCAGAACCATGGACCTTGTCATCCCTTTCCCCCCCCCCCCCGCCGCCGCTGCCCTTGCTTGCCCCAGCAAAGCCAGTGTGGTGCAGAGCCACGGGCCTCGCCATCCCTTCTTCCCCCACCACTGCCACCCCCACTTGCCTCGGTGAGGCCCATGCAGTGCAGAGCCACAGACCTCACCAATCTCTCTCTCTCCTCGCCCCCGCTTGCCCCGGCAGTTCCCAGAGTATTCCCTGCACATGCGCAGGGAATGCTCTTTAACTTTTCGGGGGATTTAAATATCCCCCCCCATTTTTTTTTTTAACTTTTAGGATTTTTCTGCACGTGGGGAGAGTCCCTCACATGTGTAGGAAAATCTCCCTGCCCTCAAGTGCCCCCCCCCCCAGATTTAGATATCAGCACAGAGGGGACCACTTGGGGATTAGATATATAGATAAATATATAACTGCAGTACATATTGTAGTTATACAGTTATATTTATCTGTAAATAGATAGATAGATAGATAGATAGATAGATAGATAGATAGATAGATAGATAGATAGATACATACATACATACATACATACATACATACATACATACTCATACTGTATTGTAAACCATTTCAGGTCCCTTTGGAGAGAAAAGCAGGGAATCTGTCCTTAAATGAACACGTGAATAATTACATAAACATATAAATAAGTATAAAATAGTGTGTATATATGTGTATACACACACACACACACACACACACACAAATAGACCAGCAAACACAAAATTGTTCAGCAAACCAAATGGACAAATCAAAAGTGTTTACAATGAAAACACTGTGGAAACAAACAGAAAAGGACGGATTCGTCGAGTCCTACTAATGACTGCAGGTAACACACCTATTTCCAAACACCTGTTCATCGTATCTACATTTTTAATAGGGGTCTGCCTAAAACCATAATATACAAAGGGACCTCAATATCCAGTAAACAATGTGACCCACAGCCTGGAAGCTCTCACCTGTCAAATCGTCCCCCTCTTACAATCTACACCGGGGGAGTGATTTTGTGAAGATCAATTTATAATATTGCGTTTCCTCACTTCAATATTGTAATAGAATTTTTACAGCATTCTTGCACGGCAGCAATCCCCTCTTTGTAAAAATTAATGCCTAGTAAGGCCTTCCTATAATAAGACTTCAGAAGCAATAACTAGAAAAGAGTGAACAATTTATTTTCCAAACAGCTGGGAGAGAGGAGGCTTATCACTAATGTCGGCAGACAGAGAGGGATTTTGCTCAGTGTTCATTTTTATTATTGCAGTGCCCAAATGTTGCCAACAGTATATTTATTGTGGCTCGGGGGGGGGGGGAGAGTCTAATACATAACCGACTGATTTAGTTGTCAGATTTTTGTCATTAAGCATATTTATGGCTTCCCAGGGGAGCAGATAACTGGCAGTGCTCATTGCCTTCTAGTCAAGATACTCCTTGTGGAGGGGAGTTTGTCTGGGCCTCGGGGGATGTGAGAGGATGGTTTTGATGTCAGCTTCCCTGGGCCTGTAATATCAAAGGTAGGCAAAAATAAATAAGTAAGAGGGGGGAGAGAGAGAAGATTCTAATCTCACTCTTTTTTTTTCAAGTTATGGCCTCCGTGAGAATTGAGACTAGTTAAAGAACAGCGCACAACATAACCTTTTATGTCTGCTCTGTTGCTAATTAGGTACCCACTTTGAACAAGTGAATCGCTAATGGGGAATCGTCCCTGTTTTGTGATGTTCAGCTCGGTTTGATAGAATGCTCCAAGGGAGAAAACTTGCTTAAACAGAGCTTAGAGAACTAACCTTGTCTTTAATAGTTGATGAGCCTTATTCTGTTTACTTTCAGGATGTGAAGAACCACCCCCCTGAGAAATTTCTCCAGAGGCTTTCCCTAAAAAGAAATCTTCAGAAGTTTTACCCGGGCAGGAACTTCCAAATTTTCCCTTGAAATTTTGCTGGAGATGAAACTTGGTAGTAAGGTAAGGGCCTGTAGATCCACACTGGGAAATTCCATGTCTCCTATCAATATTCTTCTGCTTCCCTCAAAGGGAGGTGCTTTACCCTAGCAGCAGCTTCCACATTTTACTTGACATTCCCTTGAAGGTGAAATTTATTGCTTAAGTTTTACATTTTTTGAGTGCCCTTAAACTGGTATTCTGAACTCTGAAGTCTCCTGAGATCCGGAGTGGTGCAGTGGTTAAGAACAGCAGTCTGTAATCTGGAGAACCAGGTTTGATTCTCCATTCATCCACATGAAGCCTTGCAGAGGTACCCTGGGCCAGTCCCAGTTCTGTTCTCTTTGTGGGGAGAGGAAAGAAAGGCGATTGTAAACCACTTTGAGACTGGGTAGAATGAAGCAGGATATAAAAACCAACTCTTCTTAAGAACCTAAGAGAAGCCAATGTTGGATCAGGCCAGTGGCCCATTCAGTCCAACACTCTGTCACACAGTGGACAAAAATCACAGGTGCCCTCAGGAGGTCCAGCAGTGGGGCCAGGACACTAGAAGCCCCTCCCACTGTTGCCCCCCTTTCAAACACCAAGAATACAGAGCATCACTTGCCCCAGACTGAGAGTTCCTATCTATACTTTGTGGCTAATAGCCACTCATGGACCTCTGCTCCATAATTCCCTCTTGAAGCTGCCCATGCTTGTAGCTGCCACCACCTCCTGTGGCAGTGAATTCTTCATTTGGGGTCAATCTTTCCTGCTTTCTTGACACATTATTCTCTTAAAATCTAGGGTGGATACTCACATCATTGAACATTGTACAACAGGGATCATTTACCCTTGGATTTTCTTCTCCAGATGAGACAATCCAAAAGATGAATGCTTTAGATTGTTTTTAAAAAATATATAATTGACAAGAAGAGGGACCCGCAATACTCGCGGGGGGAGAGAACCTTACGGCTGAGGAGGAAGCCGCCACAGGTAAGCTCCCCCCCTGGCACTGGTGGCGAGGCCTGTGTGCCTCCCAGCCACCAGGCCCACTGCCAAGCTCCCAACCACTTTTATTTTTGGAGGATTTAAATATCCCCCATGCAGTTTTTAAAAGTTTTCAGCTTTTTCTACAGACCTGGGGAGTCCCCCAAGTGTGCAGGAAAATCTTTCTGTCCCCAAGTGCCCCCGATGTGCAGATTTAGATATCCGCACACACATGGGACACTTGGCTATTAGTATATATATAGCACAATATCCACCAACATGTGGATCAAAAGTCTTGGGTACAATGCATTTAAATGACTTGGTCCTGCTGTGGACGAATGCTGAACTGTTTCTCATTTGCCAATGAGACCAGGGAATTGTGGGCCCGGCGGCATAGAGGGGTGTGCATGTGAGGAAGTATACAACCAGAACACAGGTGATTTGGAGAAATAAAAGGCAACAGCTTTTGTTGAATATGACTCATTTTTTTTGTTGAATGTGATCATGTTGTTGAATATGATCATTGGTGCAACTGAGGGGTGGTAACCCACCCAGGAGCCATGTGGCAAGAGACCCCCTAATAGCCCCTGAGCTGGGCATGCTGCTGAACTGGCTCCACCCCAAGACCCCTCAAGGGGGTCTCTAGAACCATGAGATGTGGGCATGCAGGCACCACTTCCCTAGCCAAAAGGATGCATCCCAGTGCCCAAACCACCCAAAGCTGTGACAAATAAAAATAAACAACACACAATAACAAGCCCTGAAACAACCAAAGCACAGGGAGGGAGGGTGGGTGGGAAAAGCCGCCAAAACCAGGGACAAGGTCCCAGCCGTGGCACATCTATATAGGGGATGGGTGGGCACAGGACCACCTGCAGCCCTGCCCTGCCTGACATGAGCCCCCCACATAGGGGGCTGTCCCCCAGCTGCCACAGGAGCACATCACCACTGAGGACCACACAGCCCTCAGGACAAAGACTGCATGGCTGCCAAACACTCTCCCCAGCTCCGGAGCCCACAAAGTCAGCAATGGGGTAAGTCCCAGCTGTGGCTTTTGTAGTCTAGCCTGTACGTTCACTTTCCTCTCCCTCCTTGTACTCATGCTAGTTACTGCACCCGACCATCATTTGGCGTTTCATTTGAAGCACAACCTACATTTTGTTTGTTCCCTACAGTCATGATCTGAATGGCGTAGGCTAGCCCAGTGTTTTTCAACCACTGTGCCGCGGCACACTGGTGTGCCGTGAGATATTGTCAGGTGTGCTGCAGGATTTTTTCAGTGAAAGAAATGTGCCTTCCGGGCTGACCTTCCGGGACGCATTTGCGCATGCGAGAAAGAACAGTGGTGCGGTCTCGCTGATTCCGCTCGCACGCTCTGTGGCCGGCCTGAGGTAGGGTGATTTGCACCAAGACATTCCAGTAAACATGAATATGTTTGATGGTAACAGCTAGCTGTTTCTGTCAGGGTGGGGTTCAAATCACTAACTGTCCCTCAGCGAAGAATGGGTGTGCTGTGCTTCTCTTCAAATCACTTATGGTCAGCGGAATGCCGTTCACATAAGAGTAAGAGTTTAAACTCTCTATTTGAAAAACTTTAGCAGAATCGCAGTATTACAATACATCCCCATTATATTTCTTCTGAAACTCAGGTCAATGTTATGGGAAGGAGCCATTACACTTTGGATCTGTAACTTACGATTTCAAGTTGAGTGGCTAGTACGTGTATTTGTAATACTGTCATAGTTAATACTTGAGCTGAGGCAACTAATGACCCATTTATCTTGTATTTCAGTGTTTTTCAACCACTGTACCGTGAGATATTGTCAGGTGTGCCGCAGGATTTTTTCAATGAAAGAAATGTGCCTTAACTCAAAAAAGGATGAAAAACACTGGGCTAGCCTAATCTCACCAGGTTTTGGAAGCTAAGTGCAGTTGTCCCTGGTTAGTTTTTGGATAGGAGACCTCCAAGAAAGTCAAAGGTCATGAGGCAGAGTCAGGCAATAGCAAACCACCTCAGAACATCTCTTGTCCCAAAGGGGTTGCCATAAATTGACTTTACAGCACTTTCGCCAGCCAAGCTTAGATCCATCAAATGCTCAGGCAGTAACATAAACAGACTTATCATAGTTCCACCTGTGCAAGACCTTTTGTAACACCTAGCGTCTTCCTAGCTATATATGGTAGGGCTCAGAAATTAGTTGCACATGATTTGTTGCAAGCAGAAAGCAAGTGAGTATTCAGTACATTTGGCATAGTGCAAGTGGCTACCATTGTCATAAGAACATAAGAGAAACCAATGTTGGATCAGGCCAATGGCCCATCCAGTCCAACACTTGATCACACAGTGGCCAAAAATACCAGGTGCTATCAGGAGGTCCACCATGTTTCTGCCTGCAGGACAACTCTAGTGCAAGCAGAAATTTTGTTCAGGATCAAACCTGTAGAGAAGGAATGAGTGATTGTGTGAGCCCCTGGATCTACCTGAGTCACTGATATCATGTGATTTCAAACCACGGGTTTTCTTTACAGCTGAACCATATTTTTGTTTGTTTGTTGAGCTGCTATGTTAGCAGTCAGACCCCTCCTCTTAGAATCATAGAGTTGGAAGGAACATCCAGGGTCATCTAGTCCGACCCCCTGCACCATGCATGACATTCACAAATACCTCCCCCTCCACACCCCCAGTTTATAGGAGGAGCAGTTTATATCTAGAGCAACTGTAAACACCCTTCTTAAAATATCATCTCAAAAATCATGAGTGCAAGACACTGCCTAGCCCAGAATTACACATAATGGATGCCAGTCAGAAACAAGCCTGGACATGTAGTTCAGAAGTGTAAGTAATAGTGGCTGACTGTCTACTATTCCCTTCATGCCCCAGAGAGAGGCATGATTTAGGACAATGGGACTCCCAAAAACCTACTGACTCACACTTGGACCAACCCCGTCAACACCCAGCCTCAGTTCCCTGCACCCATTTATTTTAATTAAGCAACACTTAATTCTATTCACCTAAACCATTAGCCCTTCCTGCCAGGTTCTTGTAGGGTCATCAAACCTCTCACATACCATTGTCCACCCCAGATAAACTCATTAAGTTATTGTTGTGTTTGGGTTTTTTTTTTAGCAAACACATCATATCCACTAGAGGGCATGTTTTGCTCTATATCAGAAGCCCTCTGCTTACTAGCGACGTGTGTGTGTTGGATCCTCCCCATACACCCACACTTTGTTGGGCTCTCAAAACACTGGTTGTTTTGCTGCTTCCATGGACCTCTCCAAGAACGGTAATTATCGTTCTTCCCTGAAATTGCTTTCCCCCTCTCTCCTGGTGTTTCTCTTAGCTTTTGTGTGTGTGTTTATTGTGTGTATTT